>OY728130.1:1245404427-1250204427 GCA_963277665.1 Viscum album
ACATGGAATATCTTCATGTAGTTTGATGAAAAATTCAATCTTTCAACATGTATTGACACATTATGTAATCAAGGCGCACAAAAACAACAATTTGTATCTTCAAATATTTGACATAAACCTATATTTTTCTACATATATAATATAACCATTTCATCATGTGATGTATCTAAATTATTATAATTGATGTATTATAAAATAATTTGAGTAGCCATGATAGCTCAAGTATAAAATATCCTGTAAATGTCTTTGACACTCTGTTCCGTAAAAGTGTATAAAAAATTAAAAATGTAAATAACCTAGAATGAAGAGGGGAAACACATGAAGAAAATCAAGATTTGAAAAGGCCTGAGTTTTGGGTCACCCTAGTTAGACCAAAAGGGGGTTGGAAAGAAGCCTACTTGCACACCCTCATCTTTCGTGCAGCCTACTTGAACCCCCAAACTCCTTTCGTCCAAGGTCCTATTTTTAGAATAAATAGACCCTTATAAGCTTCATTTGTACGGACGAATTTACCTGAATCCCAATTAATATTTTGATCTCACAAGTGTATCACCCAAGTGCTTCACCCAATTCATCTAAAACATTAAGGGTAGATCCTTATAACTTATAGTGGAGGAATTTAGGGAGTATCATATGACATAAGTTCTTTTAGTGTTTGAAATTCATAACACGTGCATGCCAAAAAGCGCCCAACCATCCCAAAATTAGAAACAGTCATGTGCCACATATTCCTTTCGTATGAACTTGATAACCCCTCTTCTGGTATCACCTATGAATACTCCTAAAGGCCTGAGCATGTCCTCGCGCACGTATTACCATATTGGTTGTTTGTCGCTTATGTGAACATTAGGTCGCCCAAACCTACTTGCACGCCAATACTTGTGCGCCCTTACCTACTTTGGTGACCCTCTTTTATTCACGTATATCCTCATTCTAAAATCCATCAAGACCTCCTCAAATCCACTCATGGAAAGGCTTATTCTTCATTGTATCCCTTTTTTTAAAGGGATTATATTGAGACCTCCCCCAAAAACTCATGACTTATCAATCATTTGTGAAGGAAACATCAGCGTGTCTCTGATTTGTTTTTGTATATTTGCAGTCATAGGTTACCCAAATTTTCTTCTTAATGGGGTTAGGATTCATGAAGTGTCTGTGGTTTTTTATATCCCCAATCACGTGGACTATTCTCCCAGGAATAGTTCTTTGTATGTTACAGGTTTTTGAGAATTAGGGTTTTTGTCCCGACCTCTACCTTCTCAAAGAGACAGAACCTCAGATCTCTGGTAGGGAAGGTAAATTTAACACTTTATTTTCCATGCATGCAAAAGAAAAATCTCCCTCCCATACCGGGATCCATTTTAGGGCATCCATCTTTGTGTAAGTCCCTAAACTTCATCCCGATATCCTTTCATTGGTCCTTTTTCCAATGAAAAGTGAATATAGGGAGGGATCATCACCTCACCCTCTTCCCGGGTTGTCTCGACCTCATCCACCCTGGCCACCATAGGTGTGCCATAATCTACTAGGGGAGGAAGAAAAGTGTGCGTGTTATTGTTGAATATTTCATGTCATCTTGTTTCTCACACTGAGCAAGAATCACATGGGATTAGAGATTCATAATGATTACAACATTTTCACAAAAACTCACGTTAAAGAAACTACATGAACCCTGATTCAAATCATAATTGGGATACGTAGGAAGACCTCTACAGGCTCGAGATCACTGGATATATTCTACCGGTATCCAAACCTAATTTTCTTAATATGAGCATCCTCTTAAAGAATAATCCCCAAATTAAACCCCCCCAAATAATCAAGTCATCATTTTCAGGAATTAATCCTAAACTCATTTCTCTCAAAGGACTACACTCTCCATTGAGATTCATCGAAATATGTGGGCTTTGATTTCCATCAATATGGGATACATAGGAAGAACACTTGAGGTTAAAACCCAACACTTAAAATTAACCCTATTCGCCATTGTCCATATTCCCAACAGGTTCTAATCCTAATTGTAGTCTCACATTCTTTCCATGTTCCTTGGGATTCATAGGCATAATTACCACATCAAGAATTGACTAAGCACATTTCACTTATATTTCATTACTACATGAAATTAATCTATATGGTTTGGTCCTTATCACATGACCTTAAATGGAATGATGTGCCCATTAATCAAAACTAAACTATGAGGGTTCTGATTCCATTCATGATGATAAGTAGTTAACCCATTTCATGGGTAGGATCCTAATATCAAAACAAAACTTCATCTCTTGGATTAAAATAAATTCTAGAGTGCCCCAATGAGTGGAATAACAAAACAGTATCATCATAAAGACGATTAAAAAAATCTCTAAATTGTATAAGAAAGGCTACCATTGATGGAGAATCTCAAATATATATATATATATATCCATTAATGAAGAACCCTAAATACATACAGATGATTCTATTTTTTACACATGTTAATAAGTGATTTCTAATTCCCAAGGAAAATTATGTTATAATTCATGAATTAATAAGGATTAATAAAATATATTAAATTTATAAAGAGAGTCCCAGAGTAGATAATTATTCCCCCAAAAAAGGGTGTGATGAGTCCGACCTCCCATCCCCTCGAACAATGTACGTTCTTATGTATCACAATATTGAAACTTAATGAACACCTGCCTTTGGAAAGCAATTCCCTGTTTGACAAACAAATGTATGAAGTTTCTGGTTCCATTAATAAATCCAATGGAAACTACCTAAAATCAGTTATTCATAAAACTATAAAATAAGTTTCAAGGAACTAAGAAAAAAAATGGTGAACCTGACAAGAATCCATAAACATGTATGTAATGTTACCTACCTGTCATACCCCTATCAAATAATAATGGAAGGATTGAAAAAATAATCAATAACACATGTATCCATCTAAAATATATCACATTAATGGAGTTTACTATTTTTTCATGTTTTATTCAAAACTCCGTTTTGTCCAAAATGAATTTCTTCAAGATAACATCTGTGAAATTCTTGACCACTGCTCAGGATGGATCATCATCAACAGTAAGGATGTTATCACCAACCCAACATCTTCAATTCTGGTTCTCAAATGTGTTGGTTAAGGAGTATCACCATCATGGTACAATCCTAACATTGGAGGCTTCCCGACAGGACCTATAGGTTAAAAACAATCCTCAATCAACTGACCAACAATGACCAATTTTTAAGAAGAAAAAGGTGCCCACAAAAGTTTTCATATGTTTTGGGTCCTTATCCTCAGAATGCAACAGTTGTTCCCTCCCATACTACATAATGGTTTATCAAGAGGTCACTTAGGGCCACAATTCAATTGTGTAGGGGTCCTTCCTGAGGGCTCCCACCAAAAATCGCCGTCAGCAGATTCACATTATAGTGAACCCCCAATATGATGGGGGTGTTTCCTCTAGATGTTCAACATAGGTCTCCCATACCCAAAAATGAAAGAATACACATCGGGGAGCACTTCTAGTCTATAGGTTGTAGGTTATTACCTCTCCTCCTCCATAGAATTCAATCAAACTAACTTGATGGTGAACAAAAAGTGGGAACATACACTCGATTTTACTAATATTACTATCCACCAGACTCCTTTAAAATCAAACCACTAATCCCACTTGATTAATCAGGTGGAGAATTGTGATCATGCACACACAAATTCTTACAAGTTATCAGCATGCCAATAGTCTTGTCTGACAACATATAAAGATTCCCGCAAATCTAATGTGCTAGAATATGATAAATAGGAACATACACCTTCTTACAATGCCCAATTCTACCAGCAGTCTCGTCATCCAGTATTGAAGGATGTTTATCAACCATACATGATAGGAAATAGACATAAGGATGATACACCCACAAGTTTTAATCAATCCTTCCAATAGTCTCATTTTGAAGAACACAGAGGAATCATTTGGAAAGCTCTGATGAAAAATATGGGCAAGACATAACTCTATTCCCCCATGATTGAGTACTGAAATACCCATTCACAAGAAAAAGAGGATAGGAGTAGGCACATACAACTACTTCTGATACAGAATGGATGTATATTCCCATTCCAATCGCTGAAGTCCCCAAACATGTCTTGTCAATGGTGAAAGAGAAGACACAAATTTATATCTATATTTTGAAAAAATATGAGGATATTATAACAACTAATTCAGTAGTAAGAGAGGAAAAACACATTAATATATCCCCACACATGGGATGACACACTGCAATTCCATCCCAGAGTAGATACACCTTTGTTCAAATCTAGGAGGGTCATGGGGAAAACATCCCCATATCATACGGACAATAAGATTGGGAACACACAACCTTTCCAAGTGGAGGTAGTTGGTCCATTTTGGTGGATTCTCCAAGGTAGGCACATACACCTACCCATGATATCCACTTCTTCCAAAAAGTGTCCCCAACTAAGTGTTAGAGAACTTCCATGAAAAAGCCTTTCCAAACTTGGTTGAAAATCAATAGTCAAACTGGAATTTTACTCCACTTAATGCTAGAGTTCTTGAAGACCTCAAACATTTATCTTCTGCAACTCATTACCCTACCCTGTCATTATCAAATTATGGGAGTATTATTAAAAATTATGAAGTTCCCCATTAGAAACATCATGATGAAGGATTTTTTCATGAAACTTCTATCAATATAGAGAACATATCTCCGAATCAGATCCACGGTAACCCTCAGTGTGACCATAAGTCCAAGGATAAAGAGGATTAATCCCTTATTGTTATCCACCATGGTGGTCCTCCCCATTATGTAATTCACTGGGAAAGTCTTATCTGTATTAGTATTTCACATTGCGATGAAAATACTATTATTGAAAATGTAGATATGAGAAATCCCTCTTATTGTGGGGAACATTCAAACAAAAGACCATTCAGGTCCAATGCCTTGTCATTGACCAATGAAACATATTCTCAACCAGAAGACATCTTAAGGGATCAATTATTCTCTGAACCTCCCTTGGGTCATTTTTCTTCTAATACAGAGCGTCCAATTTGGTTAGACCAATTGAAGAAACGTCTAGTGAATGATAATGATGAAATATTAAACATGAGAACACAATTGGCTAAAGGATAAATACTAGACGTATTATGGCCTTTGGGAAATTTTCAATATAAAATTATAGAATTTATGGTAGAAGTTTGAATTCATGATATCCACCTCAAATTATAGAAGAATCTTATTCATTTGAAAAACAAAGTATTACCATATGATTAATATCAAAATTATGTCATGTTAATTGAAGGGTTGAAACACCAAATTGAATTGGCATCTCTCTAAGTTTCCCAACATCTAAAGGTTGAAAAGGAGCAAGGAACCCTTCAGCATGCACACCTCAATGTTCTAAAGAGGACACACCAATTAAATTTTGATTCTCCATCTGGTGTTCATATCAAAGGATGGGGTACACATAAAGAATTAAATTTCACTACAATCTAGAATCATTAAAGCCCTCCAATGGTGGTTTAATGCATTGTTATTTCCCATGGCTGGCCATTATCAACAGATTTTTTATGTAATCAAATGTATTCTCAAGAATATGACTCAAATAGCTCCCATCAGAGTCAGTATGAAAGAAAAGAATTTTTTTAGTTAATTTTACATCAAGAATATGAGAATCAGAAGAAGGCCTCCTAATTAGAGGATGTTATGCATCAGATAAAAAAAATTTCTGAAATAGAACAACTATAATCTGAAGCCGGTGATTTGAGTGGTTTTCGGATAATGCATCCAGCTATTTTCCAAAACCAAATTTGCAAAATCATAGGAGAATCTGCAAAAATATTAGCCATAGTAGTTCAAGAAATACCCCAGCTTATAGGGATGGGTGATCGGATAATTAATCAATTAAATCATTAAACAATGTTCAATGGTTTGATGAATAAGAATAGGAACAACCCCATCCTATAGGGCTGGGGAATTTCCATATATTCAATCTCCTCCTCATCAATTATTAGTTTTCTTCTGATTAGGGAATATTCCACCAAGATAGAATAGAACTAAAGTATTCTAGGATTCCCTTTAGGTTACTAACCTTAAAATATCACCTGAGAATCTATCATATATGAGAGAAGAGTCTCATGGAAGATACATAGGGAGAAGATCTTACAATGATATTGGTATAAGTATATAAATGCATTATGCATTAGTAAAAATAATTAACACCAATACAAATGATCCTCCAAAAATGATTCTATATTGAGGTATATAGAATATGATGTTCTTAACCATAATACGGTACACACTAAGTCAAATGAAGTAGGTGTACGTACCTGAAATCACAGCCTTACCTAGAATCTTGGAATGGCTTAAAATAACCAACTCCCACCCCTCTGAATAGAATCTAATAAGGGTAAAGGTAAAAGTCTAATTGTATCTCACTTTCATATGGAGAAGGTCAATCAATATTTCGTGAAGATATATTTTCACAGAAAAGGGGGAGATGAAATAGTTGATAAGAAACAATATAGAGTTACTTCAAAGAAGAATTTCTATTAAACTTTCTTTTCAGGAAGATCGCCAACTTGCACATCCTATAGAAGCTGCTCAGGAAATATGATTTGTGGTAACTATAGATGCAGATAATGAATTACCTCCATTTTTTACACAGCCAATTCAAGATCAAACACATATTCATAATCATATTCCTGTCTGTTATATAATGAAAATACCAACCCCATCACTAATGGTTTTATTGGTCGTTGCACCAGATCAGGATTTAGTTGTTGTACCTGTATAGGTTACAATTCATCCGGATATTACCTAAAAGGTTTTAAACACTATTGAGGAATTAACGAATCTATTGGAGGCTATAGATGAATGATGTGTTCCAGTTAAGCTAGAAAAGAAAGCTTACCCCAAGTGGGTGGACTTGATCCGCCCCCCCAAATTTTGGGAATACTATATTTCCAATAATTAATGGTTCGAGATAGGAAGAACAACACATACCACATTTAATTTATCATTTTGATCCTATGAGGGGATCTCCTCAACAACAAGAAGCAGTAAATCCTAAGTGTTTCATGTATTTATTATAAGGACCAACTTTTGTATGGTATATAAGTTTGCAATCCTGATCAATTACATGATATAATGTTCTCCATCATAAATTCCTTATTCATTTCATCTCAACATTATGGAAGAATATAGTGTTCGAATTTATATATTGCTAACAATTGTGGAATGAAAGATTTTATGATTTCATTACTCTTTGGAAAGGAATAACATATTCCTTACGTCTGGTACTCTCTAAATAAGTGTTACTTCTATTTTGGGTGGAAAATTTTCCTTATGTGTTACTCACACCATTGATCCCTGTAAAATATATAGGAGGGTTTCAAGACATTACATCTATTTCTAAACAGATAATAGATTCTATTATAGAAACTAAGCCTAAGACTTGTGTAATTCTATCAGTTTATGGGAAGGAGAATAGGGAATGAATAAGATGCTACTCATAGACTCATACAAGAACCTGTACGATCTTGCACATCAAAAACTTCATTGTATTTAAGTGCTCTACCTCCAGATCATCAGTATAAATGAGCACCTCGTCAAGATAATCAAATAGATCAAATGTGGGAATAGTTTGAGGAATTAAATAGAATATTTTATTCCTTCTAGAATGAACAAGATCCTGGTTACTTCATCTCAGCTATGGAGAACAATTTGGTTCAGATACCGAGGATGAAGAATTCAAACAAATAAGGGGATGAAGATCTTCCTAATTATTTTCCCTTTCACCAGATGTTGGGGCATCCCATTCATGAGTGTTTTATTTTTAATGACCTCCTATAGAAAATGGTAGACTCTGGAAAATTGAAAATGAAATGTTCATCAGCACAAGTGTCATGTGTTACTACTACCTATCCAGAAGAAGAATGTGAATGGAAAGATGTCAAAAGTAAAAATGTGCAGGAATAAGATGATTGGATGATCAGGAAAATGTTGAACCAAACTAATGCCATTATATGAACAAAATTGAAACAACCAATTGTGTCTTCTTCCACTTCTTCCACAACAAAACCATCTTAATCAAAATGTAAATCCTCAATGAAAAAAATGTGATCTGAATGATATAGAGAAGTCTGAAGAAGACGATCTTGGGTTAAGGCCAAAGTTGTCCTTGAACCTAACATATTTCATGCATTCTGATCCAAAAGAATGGGCACCGACCCACCAAACGACACAACCAGAACCAACATGTCAGGAAGAATCGTCATTAGATGAATAATTGATCTTTGGTTACGTAAATGTCATCTTCTTAATCGATCCTATGACAACAGTGGTTCTGATTATAATGAGCCTGTGTTTAATGTACCTAATTGGGGAACCAGAGGAAGAGGCCAAGGTTTGGGATATAGAGGAATACATGGGTATTATAGAAGCCACTATTTTAGCTCTACCCCTGCCCAAACAGTATATGAGGCCAAAACTAGTGGAAAAGAACTTCAACAGGCTCAACATGAACAAGGAGGTTCTGCCACGCCGGAAAAGTTCAGTACTGACATTAATATTTTTGAGGGCTAATTAGAAGTCACACCATCATTCTCTCATTAGGTTGATATACCTAGTCAGTCTAATCTACCAAAGCCTGGAGGGTTTCCATCTTCTGCTCTGATATGGGGTACATCCACATTAGGAGCGTCGACATCTAAGGGACTTTTAAAACAACATTTCCATGATGGGAAATACAAACCTTTGGACCAAAATTAGGATGCCTTGAAACAATTGTCCCATGTACCAGCCAATTTTTCAATTTTAGATGGTTTAAGTCTTCCAAATGATCTTCTAGGAGCACTTATTGAGGCTTTGTTAAGTCCTCAAGAGTTTGAAACTGATGTTTTTTCCGGTGAAGTTTACCATATAGAGAATGATCCTACAGAATGTCATGCAGTTATATCTTTTATAGATGAAGATGAAGATGATGTTATACATTGACATATTATACCCTTGTATCTATCTATAATGGTCATTGACATAGAAATTCGATGAGCTTTCATTGATTATGGATCTGGAGTGAACCTCTTTCTCATTCTTACACTTCAAAGATTGGGCTTTACTGAATTTAACTTATCTATTTATAATTTAATGTTTCAAGGATATAAAATGAATGATCAAGAACCACTGGGAGAGATTACACTCAGAACAAAGTTTAACATCTTGTATCAAATTAGTTTTTCATGGTTTTTCGACAGGAAACAACCTTCAACATTTTTCATGGAAGGCCTTGGTTACATCAACATGCAACCAACCTTCACCATACCACAACTTACATATGTTCTATTTCAATGGTTAAATCTGGACATTGTATGGTGACAAGGATCCATTTAAAACATGTGAATCCTTATACATTGAGGCCGAATTTTATCCCAAAAAGGGAACGAGGTCCATGACAAATGAGATAATGAGTGTTAATAATCTAAATGGACTGGAAAATATCTAAGAAAATCCATTCATACATTTTAGGATAGATTATGTGTTACATTTTAATCAAATTGAAATTGTAAACCCAACTCCAATAACATGCCATGTAACTTCCATAATGTCAATCATGGCAATCAAACATGATGGCATAAGAGAAATTGTTGATTCACCAAGTAGTGATGGATGTTGAAATGGATATGTATTCATTTAATCCACTAAAATAAAACAAGTATCTAATTCATCAAGAAAAATAGAAGAGGTTGTAGAAATTAAAGAGGAAGAAAAAGATGTTGATTCCCAATCAATCATTACCTCTCTATTACCCCATAAAACCCCTTCATACTCTGTAGGGTCAGAAATGGAGGCCTTTTCTCTAGGATTTTCAAATACTGATTCCTCCCCTAACTCTGGAAGTTTTGTTTATTCATCTATTGTGCAATTAGAAACAGAAGATGTCACACTTAATGAAGAAGAAGAGGAAGATCTCAGGGATGCTCCTCTAGTATTTGATGATGGAGTCCCTACTACTGTAGATGAGCTCAGATAAATAAATCAGGGTGTAGAATAAGATCCCCTCCCCACTCCAATAATTGCGTCCATGTATTCTAAAGAAAAATAAGTACATACTTCATTTTTAAAGCTACATCACGATCTATTTTCATGTAATTATTCTGAAATTCAATGTCTTAATCCTGATGTAGCCACACATCATTTAGGTTTTCCAGATGAACATCAAGGATTCAAGCAGGAATAAGGAGTAACACACCCAACTCATGGTTCAAAAATTTAATCTAATGTTGATAAAAATATAAAGGAAAACATGTTCAGGTAAGTTCAATATCCCAAATGGATGGCCAACATTTTCCAGGTGATGTAGAAGAATGGGAAAACCATAGTATTCATTGATTTCAGTGATATTAACTGGCATTGTCTTAATGATGATTTTCCAATTCTGATCATAGTGCTTTTAATTAATGAAATAGATGGCTATGAAGCTCTTTCCTTCATGGATATCTTCTCATGGTATAATCAAATATTTATTTCCCTATAGAATGCAGAATATATAGTCTTAAGAGCCCCTCAAGGGGTGTTTTCCTATTGGGTAATGCCCTTTGTACTAAAGAATGATGGTGAAACATATCAACATGGCATATGGTATATCTTCAAGCCCTTCTTAGAGAATAAAGTTGAATGTTATGTGGATGGTTTGGTGGTAAATTCCAGAAAACGTTCTAATCACTTGTCTAATATGGAAACCACATTAAATAAAATTTGACAACACATTTTGAAGATAAACCCTTGAAATGTGCTTTTAGGTTAACCTCAAGAAAGTTCATTTGCTTTGTTGTACGCCATCATGGTATCGAAGTTGATCCTGATAAAAAATAAATAAATCCCTGGATATAAATTTGAATGAATTAAGATGACTCCAAGGGAACAAGGTCTATATTAAATTCTTTATCACCAATTTGGTAGGCAAGTGTTTCCCCTTCACCAAATTAATGAAAAAGGAGTAACCTATAAATGGAATGAAGACTGCCAAGAAGAATTTAATACCCTTAAAAAATATATATTGAGTTCACAAGTATTAATACCACCGGTTGACATAAGAAAACTTATTCTATATGTGACAGCTTTAGGGAGACCATTGGTTTCCTTCTTTTCCAAAAATAATGATGTTGGTAATGAGAACATCCATTACTATCTCAGTAAAACTATAGACGATGACGAAAATAAAAATTAAAGTATTTAAAAGTGTTTCCTGGCATTAATTTTTGCAATTCAGAAATTGAGGCCCTACCTGAAACATCATGAGCTCCAATTGGTATCTTGTAATAAACTGCAAAAATTTATCATCTACCTTCCTATGCTTATAGGGAATCTGGAAAGGTGGGTAGTTAATTTATAATAGTTCAATATCTAGTTTGTGCCCCAGAAGGCAATAAATGGACAAGCTCTCACAGAATTTATTGTAGAACATCCATATTCAAGAGATACATCATTGAAATCTAAATTCCTAATGAAGAGGTATTCATTGTTCAAGATATTCCCCAAAATGGAAAATGTACTATGATGGTGCCTCCGGAAGTCCAATAGGGAAGATAATGAAAAACCCAAAACTCAACAATTTTGGGTTAGGAATTGTACATATCTCTATATTATTTCTTTACACTTTCCTATTATCTGAAGGCGGTACCAACAATGAAGAAGAATATAAAGCTTTCATTATAGGCCTGGAATTGGAACATCTGGTGCAAGTGAATCTCTTAGAAGTGAAATATGATTCAGAATTGGTAATAAAATAGATCAATGGGGAATATTATATCATAAAATAAGAGTTAATCCCTTGGGGTGATTATATTAGAGGATTAATGGATGAATTTGCCACAAAACTGATAATGTGTTAGGTCCCCCGATCACAAAATTCCCAAGCTAATGCATATGAGAATACATCTATAGCCTTAGGAGATCCAAATTAGGATGAGACAGTCATCAGCATAGGTGATCCTAGAATGGTCCCACCTCTTGTTAATGGATTAAATTAATGAAATTATCCCTATTTCTAAGAAGTATGGTCATACCATGACATAGAGAACACCCATCATGGAATATCTTCAAAATGAAGTACATCCACTAGATAGGGCTGAGAAAGAAAAAATCTAGGGATAAGCAACCAATTTTACTCTTTATGATATGCCAGATCACCAGAAGATACTCTATAAATGAGGCTTTGATTGAATCATTTTCATATGTATTGATGAAAAAGAAATTGTAGCTATCATGAAAGAAGTAAATTCAAGAGCTTGACGTTCTCACTGGTCTGGGACTAGTCTTTTTGATAAAATCCTAAGGCTTGGATACTTTTGGATTTCAATGATGTAATATTGCACAGATTTCACTATGAAATGGCCTCCCTGCCATGTGGATGCCAAATTCATTCATCAATTCGCAGAGTTTCTAAATATAGTTAAATACTCTTTGCCATTTTACACATAGGGAATGAATATAGTAGGACCTTGTCCTCTAGCTATGACAATGCAGTTCAAGTATATTCTTACTACTACTGTCTTGTTTTGTAAATGTGATGAGGAAATTCCTCTCAAAGAAGTTAGAGCCATAATCATTGTTAGTTTTTTCAAAACTAATACCATCAGTAGATTTGTAAACCCTTATACTATATTAATGGACAATGAAAACAATGTCTATTCTATTGAGGTAAAGAAAATATATCCGGAGCACAATATCTAGTCCAACCATTCATCTCACTATCAAGTGTCACCCAATGGATAAATAGAGGCTTTCAATAAGACCTAATAAATTATACTCCAGAATATTGTGGTTAAATATAAGAAATATTAGCCTGAAAACTTTTGAATTCTTTATGGGCTTACAAAACTATTATCTGTAATGCCACCTAGGAAAAACATTATTCATTGGTATACAGAATATAATAAGTTTTTCCAATTGAAATACAACTTTCTTCACTTAGAGTGGAAATATGTGATCATTTTTCTATAACCAAAAGGTCTCAGAAACAATTTAATTAGTTGGAATGATTAGATGAAAAAAGATTTCGTAATTTTCATCATTTAGAAGTCTATAAAAACATTGTATGAGGAGATTTTAACAATAATATTTTCCTCCATTAATTTCTTCAATGGGAATTGGTATTGGTCCTCATGAATCCAATAATACCATGAAAAAAATATCCAATGCTTGTTTCATTGTGGGAAGGACCTTATTCTGAACATAATGTCTACTAAAACAGATCTTATTCCCTAATCTCCATGGATATAGAGCTTATTACAACTCTAACCAATGCGAGATTATTGAAGAAGTACTTTGTGTATTTGTACACATCATTCTCAGTACAAGACTGAAAACATCACCGCCTCAATGTCCTTACTGCAATACATAAAACTGCACAATACAATGTCCCAGTTTCAAGTCATTAAACTTCATAAAAACCATAAGAACCATTGATGAATGATGTTAAAATGCGTAACATCATTTTTCCTCATTTCAAGACATTAAAAAGTATGGTTAATGTCTTCTCTACTTGATGTTAGGCTATTCCATAAGAAAGAATCACAGACATCATTGCTACTCCTTAGTGGCTCATGAATCCCTCTCTTCGCTATATCTAAGTCACTTTGTCATGTGGACCTTGTATCAAGAACTAGGTGTTCCTTGATTATTATATATATGAGATACATATAGATGATTGGTTCCCTAATCTTGGGCACAGCTGTCTCCACAAAATTTTTATTTCACCTTTTCTACTCATGTATATGACTTAGATCTATACAGAGTTCTCTTTCAAGATACATAAGTCTATTTTCATTCCATGTTGTGTCTTAAATTTAATCATTATTCTAGAATTTGATAAAGTCCCTCATCTCCCATGGAAAACTCGATTGGTGTGGGAAATGAATGTTTAAAGAAATATGTACGGCTTGATTAGAATATATATGATATACATAGAGATCCCCAAGTCTCCAATTTGGTACCTATCCACAATATAAAAAACACCATTATACCATATATAAGAATCAAATCTGTATATAGGATGTTTAAGGAACTATGTATGGCTTGATTTTTCACCCTGCAAGACACATAGCGACACTTAGATTTTATCCCTCAGTCCAGTTACAATATGTATTTCTGTTCTCATCGTTTCAAATTCATCCTTAACACATTACATTAAACTACATTGAAATATAACACCCATACTCTTCACTTGTGTCACCTTTTTGTTATAGAAGAAACCCTTACTGATCCATGTTTCTCAAATAGATCATAGCTCACATGGGCATAACAATTGGGTAAAATACTTCTTTATATAAATAAGGTGTCTTATTTTCTTATTTTTCTATCAACGTCCTCACCGCGAGACGTAAAAATGTACAGTATAATGTCCTCACTACTTGACTTAAAACATTATAATTTAATATCCCCACTGCATGACTTAAAACGGCACAATGTGATGTTCTTACTGCATCAATTTAAACTGCACATCACAATGTCAATTCAAAGGGTAACAAAGAGAGACTCCATTTTATATATGAGTCAGATCAATGTAAACAATGTAAATGTCAAGGCCAATATTGATTCAAATAATTTTTATGTGCATTGAGCATACGATACTTCTATATTTCACACTCTTAATCATGAATATTTCTCGATCTTCAAAATCATTAGTATAGTTTTTGGTGGCCATGTTTCTAATAACTGAGTAATCATATGCCTCACTATGGAGCACATTCCCTTAGGTTGCCTCTCTTAAGTTGCCTACATAACAGGAATGTAAGTCAAAAGATGCCACTATTTGGCCGTGCAGCATATTCCCCAGTTGGTCATACATAATACAACATCTATAATGGGTTTTCCAAATAATGGTAATTTCATTATTGGTTATATTATCTTTGTCCCTAGAAAACTTTGATTACAATATACAAGAATCTATATTTTAAAACTATCATTAATGTATATTTTTCTATTATCTTTATCTAAATCTGAAAATATTCGAGACTATGGTTTACACATTTCCCTCTAGATGTGTTCAATGAAATATAAAATAACATTAAAATCACATTGCTACATATCATATACTGAATCAATTTCTGGTCCAAGTTGTATGAATTAAAATATTAGACACCACACCTCCCATGTTTGGGTAAGACCTTCATAGAAATCCCATTCCCTTGATTCATTGTAAATATTGGTTGGAAATACACTCTCCATATTCTGGTCCCTTTCTCCATAAACCCAACTCTATGCTTTAGAAAATTTGAATCTCCATAAACATTCTTTGTCTTTTAGTAATAGTACAATTTCAAACATCTTAGAGCGCCTTTTCCAGACTATGTAGTATGTACCCTTAGGAAGCCTTGCATAAGATGCCTATAAAAACGTTCTGCCAGGCAAAAGATTCCTCTACTTGGCCATGAAGCATATTTCCTAGTTGGGCCTGTATAACACAACCCCCATAATGGGTTTGTCAAATAATGGTAACTTTTTTCTTGGAAAAAATATCCTATAATGTCTTTAGCCCCTTTTCTATATCATTATTCATATTTAGAAAATCCCAAATCACAGTTTAAAATTTTCCCATCCATAACTGAAAATAGTAGTATGTTTCAAACAAATTATGAATAAATTAGGATAGTCTCATACATTTGGTCATTGCTGAAGACCTTAAATTAAAGCTATATAATGTCTTTACTGCATTACATAAAACTAAACAGTATAATATCCTAACTACATGACTTAAAACTACACATTATAATGTCATCAGTAAATTAATTAAAACTATACAGTATATTGTACTCACTGCATGACAAAAAACTGCACAGTATAATTTCCTCACTGCATGATTTTAAACTGCACAGTACAATGTGCTCAATGCTTGACATAAAACTGCACAATATGATATCATAAATTCCCCTTTCTGATAAATTTCTACCATTCATCATAAAACAAAATATGTATAGAAGTTGTTTTACTATTCAAGACATATGTCAGTAAAAATATCCCTTTATTCTTAAAATCCATTTCCTTGGAAAAAACACAGACTATAGTCTTGATTCACCCAAATCTTAATTTTCCCTTGTCCATCAATAGTAAACTGTTAATTTCTTAATACCTTTTTTTCTTGACTATGATGTATGTGCCCTTAGGTGGCCTTGAATTATTTCCCAACATAACAGGCCTATTAGTCAAAAGATACCACTATTTGGATATGCAACATATTCCCTAGATGGATATGCATAACACAACTCCAATAATGGGGTTTTCAAGTCATGGTAACATCATTTTTGTAAAAAATACCCTTATGTTGATAAAAGTTTTAAATTTGGTGACCATAAAAATAATTTCCCAAGTTTCCCCTTGGAAATATATAAGGAATATTAAAGCAATTCTTAGCCCCTGAGTCTTGTTTGGGATCTAATTTCAAAATTTATGGTCAAAGCTATTTCAACCATAAAAATTAGACATTTATAGTCCAAAATTCATTACTCTCAACTTCATATAACAAGAGACATGGTACCCACTATATTGGGAACCCGCAAAGGACACTCTGATAAAAATTCAAGTCCCATCTCACTAAACGTACATTTCATATTATTTTACGTAATATAGAGTAATAAAAAGTGAAAATATTCAAATTTTCTAGGTTTGTTTATATATCCATAGAAAAAATAAAACTACGCTTACTAATTCAAATGGCTTGCATAAAAAAACCAGTTAGAGAGAATAAAAATAGAAAAGATTAAAGAAAAAATGATTTACATTTATTAAAAACTTTTCACAGAGGAGAATCCAGAAATTTGAGTCTCTCTCTTATCAAAAATAAAAAAAAGGTTTTCTATATAACACATTATTTTTTTAACAGCCTCTTGAACCCCATAAGATGCTCGTTAAAGCTCATTTATTTGACTAGCTCCGCTCTCTTCAGCATGATGAAGTGCTTCTCTAGCATCCGCAAAGGCTTTTTCACCATCATTATGGACTTCTACTAACGAGCTATGAAGCTAGTCAAGCTCCCCTGTAATGGTATCTAATTTCTATTTAAGGCGAAGTTTCTGAAAACCATTTTCATTGATTTTCTTTTTCAATCCCTTCAACGTTGCAGTGTCATCAGCCTCTTCCTAGGATAGCATTGCTTGGAATTCTTCACTGTTGATCAACAATTTGGATTTTATCAAGCCAGGTTGAAGTATTTACTCTTTTCCCCTCATTCAGATATTCTCATTCACCATGGTATGAATATCGTGGTACTCAAAACCACCAAACCCCAGCATGATAAACATATATTAAATTTATGGATTTCTTGAAGACAGTTCTTTAAGGGACATCTCAGATATTATCGTCCATATATTCTCACATGCTTTGCGACATACATGAAAAATATCTTCTTACAGTTCTGGTTCTACCTCAAAATAAATTTTCATAATGAGGGATGATTTCAAAAATTAATGATGTTAAATAAGTACCATGTCCTAATCCGTCCAGAATAATGGGTGCTTCACCTTCTAGTACAATTTGGGCTAATGTAGAGGCTTCACCTTCGGACCTAGCCAATGAAATTGATTTCCCTATATAGAAAATAAAAAATTATGGATATTTTTTTCTTTAAAGAATAATGAAAGTGAGTACAATTATAATATCAGTATCTCTTACCTAATAGTAGGTAACCGACTTGAGAATGCTCCTCTATAATATTCTAAGTTTCACCGTTTTTGTTTGATTATTCTGTGTGGGAAGTGCTATCTTTAATTGACTCAGGATCATTAAAATTAATCTCATGAAGATTTTATGTCCAATGATTAACTGGATCCAATGTGTCCACAATGATGTGATTGAAACTAATATCAATATTTCCTTTATGTATCATTTTGGAATGAGCTTATTTAGATGTATTTTCATATTTTAACCAACCATGGTTAGAAATTTAATCATAATAAGATTAACAGAATGAATAATGAAAACTCACATATAGTTGATTTTATTCAAGGAACTTCAATATATTCTAAAGAATATGGTATATTAAAATGTACTAATACTTCTTCGAAAGACATGCCAAGGATATTCATTTCATCCAATGATATCTCGGATACCTGGTTAGTCTCACCCATTGGAGCACTCAACGTGTTTGCATCGCAACCTTCCTCAGACAACTTTTGACCCCGAATAGTTATCTCAACAATAATTGTGGGATCGACATCACTAATTTTAAGATGTTTTGGTACATGTGAATTAACTAAAGTACCACATGATGGAAGTAATGTTTTTACATTTGATGTACTATGAAGCATTTTTGATTTAGCAGAATCCTCATATCCTCTGATAACAGGAACAAGAGTAGTGCTAGGAGTAGACATTGGTTCTTTTGGCCTCAATTCCTCTTCAAGAACCACCGGATTAGAATGTCTGTGCCTGTTCAGCATCCCTATCCATGGTTCCATGAAGCCTATAAATAGTTTTTTCAATGATGAAACAGATGAATACATTGTAATTATAATAATTTTAAACAAATTTTTAGGTATAAAGGCTTAAATTCCTGATTATCAGGAATACATACCACTACTAATAAACCAATTATCCGTTGATATATTTCTTCAGTTCATTTTCTTCTTCACCATCATAGGAGGGATTGAATTATCATCTTCAAAAATATGTATTAGAGATTGCAATACCCTCTATTTAATCTTCCATGGCCCGTTGGGCCGAAGATATTTATCTCCATTCATGAGGTGATCTGGTAGCTCTAAGAGTAGTGCCTTCTGGGATATACCATGGACAGGTAACATCAGTTATTCTTCCCTTATCTAGCTACAAGATAAGATGATACTTCCTCTGGGTAAAAATCCTTAGAATAAGTTTCAAATTGAAAAGAAGAAGAGAATGTGAGAAAAAGGAAATGTACGTACTCAGGATCCCCAATGTCACCAATTATACATACAATGAATGACTAATCCCTTTATTGGTACCATGATCTAGTAAATACTTCTGCCTCTACGTGGTGGGAATTGATTTATCTGTTGCATATATGATCATTTCTATCTCTCTAATGTAGTTTCTCACCTCACTGGGATTGTCCTTAAAAATAATGTCATAAGAAAACAGTAAATACCCCACTCCTAGAATATGTATCCCTTCATGTAGATCCATCCAAATTGTTTCAGAATCACAGTATAAAAATTTCCATATTTGAATAGCCACTGGTCCTATATATTAAGATTTTATATTAGAGGATTGAAAAGAGGATCTGACAGCCTTGGATTTGAGTTTCTTCCCAACCCCCACAGTCACGAATAGAGGATTATAAAAAGTAACTCATCGCTCTTCAGAATGATGGTTACTGGATCACGTCAATAAAACTATATTAGGGATCGATAGTGTGTCTCTCTTAACTATGGAAGGATTTTTTTATCTAGAATAAGGAATATTTGGTGAATTTGAACCAAATTCAACTCCAACCTATAACTCTCATGAGTCGGCCCCTGATGATGAAGAGTAACCTTATAGTAGAAGGGGTTCTTGTCAGCTACTTCAATTCACTTCCACTCAAAGGACATCATGATTTAATACCCCTTCAGGGAAAGATGACACCCAGTTTTCCACATACCAGATAGTCAATATTCTTACTGTATCAGCAGTAGGTAAATTAAATACTACATGAGTCTTCACTATAGATGTCAATAACCATTGTTTTCAGAAAACTATTGGACATTTCTCTCATATGACATGTACATGAGGAGATGAAATATTTTTTTCAGTCATATTAATTGAAGAACAAATCAATAATGAGAACATGCCTCACATATGATTTCACTATCAATCTTGGTGGTCAGTTTGAAGCTAGAATATATGCCCTAATCTCTAAATTGGTTGTCCCATCATCAATAAATTTACCTATAGGCACTTTCTCAAAAGGAAATATATGAAACTCCTTATTCATTCTCAATCTGGCCTTGATTCCATAAGTGTCTTGAGATAATGGTGAAATACTAGAAAAACCCTGAACAGATGGTTGAAAAGGACATCGAAAAACATGTAACCCTATTTGTGCAACATAATTTTTGAAGTGAGTAGTGATACATCCCTACAACACATTGAATAGACCCACTAATATAAAAGGAGACTTCCCCATGTAAATGTGCAGCATGCCCTGTTGAATCTTGTCTGAAACATGAGTGGCCAACCCACCATCATTTTCACTGCCAGCGTGGCCGCAATAATAATGGCTCTTGGCCTCATGACTCCCTTGGAGTCTCGGACTAGTAATAATTTCATGTTGAGCCACATAGCCAATAAACCTACCAGACATGTCTTTGTAGATTTTTTTTTGGTTGACTACATATCCCTATTTATCAAATTAACCATTCTCCAGTGTTGGTCAAAAGGTTTCAGGGGTACCACTCTTCCCATCCATTGGATCGCTACTCAGATGGGTGAAGGTGGGTCACATATCCTTTTTCATTATAAAAAATATTTCTATCCCTTCCTCTAGATAAATATCCCTCATGGTGAGAGACTTCATGTTAGTCATGTTCTTAAGTTAGTTAAATATTTTCATCAACTCATTAACCAAATATGATGTCTTATCAGAGTCATTCCATGTCACCATGGGAGGAATAAACTCATTATACATGTATCTAAGGATTAGAGCTCTAGAAATCTTTTAAACATCCCACAAGATGATGCCTACCCTTTTATGTGTTAAATGGAAGGAGTTAGTATCTGGGATCCATCAGATTAATTTTTCTTGAAGGGAATCATCATTCCTATACACATATGTTTACCCAACCAAGATAGCTTCATAAACCTCGAATCCATTCAAGTCATCTATAAATTATACACAGGTCTTTAAAACCTAGTATTCCCATATACTTGCGGGTTTTACACCTCATACAGGGTGAAAATCCCATCTTTTCTTCCAAACCCTTGGACAGATCCTTCTGAGAATCCCGGAAGATGGATGTATAATAATGTGGATGCATCTTGGGTGTCTATGCTTTCAAATCTATAGCACTTGAACCGTGATACACGATATTCACTTTCTCTGTTGTCCAAGAATTAGAAAATGAGGTTCTAACAAAAACATTAGTAAATGATAAGTTGTAATAATTTTAAAACCAGGAAGGTAGAATATTGTTCTTTGGTTATAGAATATTAACATCAAACCCATTTCCATAGATATAGAAAAGAAGATAGGTGCTTTGGGGAAAGTGGAAATGATACTTTATCAAATATTATTTTACGTTTGGAAGGGTGGTGTCGCAGATGTCAAATTAGTCTAAACTGATGACATTCATCATGTCATCAATCTTATTACAAACTAGTTCATCATTAGTTCCAATTATATTGGAAGAAATTAAACCTTTAAAAAGATATAAAATCATCTTTTATGTAAGGTCAATTTTAATATTTGAAAAAAGAATTGAAAAAAATTACCAAGGAATTAAGGCACACAAATATAAAAATTGGTGCACAGGTGAAAAATGGTGTACAAGTGTCACACCCCAATTATAGAACTCAACTAAAAACATACATATGAAGCATGAAAAAACATAAGTGTTTGCATTAAAAGGACTTACGTTCAGAATGATTAATTTACGGAAGTCACGATACATTATTTGGAAGTGAACCTGGTATATTTAAGTGATGGATGTCACCTTGCACGCCAGAATCATGCGCGCTGCCTGGTTGTGCGACCAGTTTTTCTATGTGCATAAAACTTGGCTTCCTAAGTACTCTCTTCTTTATCCTTCATCAATTTACCTCAGTATAGGACCCCCTTTTCATTCTGGATCAAATTCTCTAGGGGGGGATTTTGTTGACACTCTATTCCATCAAATAGTCAAAAAAGTTAAAAAGGGAAATACCATAGAAAGAGGAGGAAAAAATACATGAGGAAAATCATGATTTGGAATGGAAAAAGTTTTGGGTATCCCTAGTCAACCCAAAAGGGTGTCCGTGTGAAACCTACTTGGGCACCCACATTTATTGCGCAACCTACTTGTGCGCCCAATTTCCTTTTACCCAAGGTCCTATTTTTTATTATAAATAGAGCGTTGGGGCCTTCATTGGTACAGACGAATTTCCATGAATCCCAATTGATTCTATGGTCTCTCTAGTGCTTCTCACAAGCCCTATGACATATTAAGGTATTTATTTAACAAATAAAATGAAGTAATTGAGGTAGGATCATAGGAATTAATTTCTTTTAGTGTTTAAAATCGATAAAACATGCCCACCTTAAGCACCCAACCTCCAAAAATCAGAAGCACTTGCACGCCACCTATTACATTAATAGGAACTTGGGTGCCCCACTTTTGGGATCACCTGTGAATACTCTTGAAGGCTTGAGCTAGGTCTCACACAAGAATACTTGAGCACCCAAACATGAACTCCATTACAAAATAGCATTCCACTATTTAATTAAATTCCTCTCTTCAGTCTACATGACAACATGATCTCCTCAAATCCATCATGGAAAGGATTATTCTTCATTAGATCTCTTGTTTGAAAGGGATTATATTGAGACCTCCACCAAAACCTCCTGACTTATCAAACCATTGGGAAATACAAATTAATGTGTCTCCAATTTCGGTTTTCATATTCGCAGTTAGAGGTTTCCGACATTTGTTTCACAATGGGATTATGATTCATGGAGTGTCTGTGGGTTTCTATATTCATAGTCACATTGTCTATTCTCCCAATAACATTCATGGAATGTTTTGGGTTTTTTAGAATTTGGGTTTAGGTCTCGACCTCTCTATTCACAAAGAGAAGGAACATAATATCTCTAGTAGGGAATGTAATGTTCACTCTTCCTTTTCACTACAAGAAAATGGAAAATCTTTTTCCCCAACCAAGATCAATTTCTGGGAAACATTCCTGGTGTGAGCCCCTAACCTTCATCCCTTCATCATTTCATTAGACCCTTGTCAAATATAATGTGAATAGAGGGAGGACTTGTTTCCTCACCCTCATCGGGGGTCATATCGTCCTCATACACCCTAGCAACCATAGGTGAGCCCTCATCCACCAATGGAGGAAGAAAAGTCTGCATATCAATGATGAATCTTTCACATCCTATTATTTCTCACACCGAACATGACTCACGTGGGCTTAGAGATTCATGATGATTACAAAATGTCACAAACACTCATATTGATGAAACTATGAGAACTCTGATTCCCACTATAATTATGATATGTAAGAAGCCCTCTCAGGGCCCGAGCTCACATGATATCCTCTTCATGAATCCAACCCTAATTATCTTAATATGAGAATCCTCATTAAAAATAAACCCCAAATTAAACCCCCAAAATTGTGAATGCATGGTTTTCAGGATATAAGACCAAACTCATTTATCTCAAAGGACAATACTCCACTTTGAGATTCATCGAACTATGTAGGATTTTATTCCCATCAAAATGGGATACATATGAATCCTCCTTGAGGTTTAAACCCAACACATCAAATCCCCCAAGCTATCCTTTTTTTATATTCCCAATAGGGTCTAATCCTACTTGGAAATCCATATTCAGTCCATGTTCTATGGGATGATTTGGCATAAGTCCCACACCAAAATATAACTAAGAACATTTCTCTTATATTTTCTTATAATGTGACATTAAACTATAAAATTAGGTCCATATTACATGACCATAAAAGGTATGATGTGTCCCATTAAGTGGCACTGAACTATGAGGGTTCTGATTCCTTTCACAAGGATACGTAGGTAACCCATTTTATGGGTATGATACCAATATGAAAATAAACATTCATCTCCCTAGATGACAATAAATTACAGATTTCCCCACTGAGTGGCTTGAAAAACTAGTATCATCCCAATGATGATTAAAATAATCTCTAAATAGTATATAAAATGATACCATTGATGGAAAATCTAGAATACATACAGATATCTCTATTAATGAAGAACCTCAAATACATAAAGGTGATTCTAATTTTTACACATGTTAATAATTGATTGAAAATTCCAAGGGAAACATATGTTATACTTGGTAAATTAATAAGGATTCCGCAAAATATCTTAAATTTATAATGGGAGTCCCGGAGTAGACAATAATCCCCCCAAAAGGGTATGATGAGTCCGACCTCCCATCCTTTTAACCAATGTACATTCCTAATTACTATAAAGTTCATACTTAATGAACACCGACCTTTTGAAAGCAGGCCCCCTTTGTATAATGAAATATTGTAAGTTTCTAGTACAATGAATAAATCCAATGGAAACATCCTGGAAGTAGTTATTCTTAAAACTAGAACACACATTTCAAGGAATTATAAAACAATTATCCAACGAATTCATAAATATGTGGAAACATAATTATTGAAACAACTCATTTTGAATCAAAAATATTCTATAGAAAAAACATGAATAAAAAGAAAAAATTTGTTTTATAAAGGTAGTGTAATATTCATTTTTTCCAAACATATGGTACATGTACCAAACTTTTGAATCAAATGTGGGGTTGATAAAAATTATTTTATAGTTCACTGAACAATACGTTTAACACCAAAATGGTTTCTAAAATATATGGTTCAAAATAAGTTTTGGTTCCAAAATTTAGGTTTTCTCAACCCTACTATTAACAAAAACCTATATAAAAAATCCCTCACAACTAAACAACAAATATTTGTATATTTAAATTATTTTTCAAATCCTCTTAACATCCGATTGAACCATTGTCCTGTAAGAATTATATTAAAATAATTTCAATACCTTTTAAATAGATAAATTATAAAATTAATCTAATTTATATATCTCAATATATCATTGCAAAAAATGAATCAATGTCAAACTAGAACATCTGCATTTCTGTAAAATAATCATAGAACATTTGGAAATTTATTGACTACCCAAATGACATTTTTTCATTTTATGTAAAAATATTAAATATATATAATCTTAGTATATTTCTATATAACTATGTTTTAATTGATTAAATATATGTAGCACTTTTATTACATAATATAAAATAGCTTTCCAAATCCTTATATTATAGAGCTTTAAAACAACTAAAACATCTTTAATGGTGTTTTGCGGCTTAAAAAATCCTTTTCATACATCATAATAAACTAATTGTGTTTAGATAAATCCCTTAGTTATCTAAATCTATAATACACATGAAAAATAAATCACTTTAAATTTAGATATCATAATAATTATAAGATGAATTTAAGATGTGAAAAAAATATTACTTAAATAGGTTGTAACAAACATAGTGAATTAAATCACTACCAAAACAATAAAATTAACATTCAACATAAATAGATAAAATGAATAATAACTTATTATATTTCAGAAAACACCGTAATTATCTGATAATTATTACTACATATATAAAAACAATATGGTGGGATATTAAATCCTAAATATATAAAAAAAATTTATTACCAAAAGATGAATGAATAATTGAAGTAATTATCAAAACCAAACAAAGATGATAACAATAAGAATCCACTTAACATTACCCCACTTTTTTGATAACGAAAAAACCATAATTCTATACCAACATTTTAACCCCCCATTTATGAAGATAAAAAAGATTCATTTTTTAGAATAATATATAACCTACTATATTTATCCCATTTATAGAAAATATAAATTTTAAATTTCAACAGTAGGATAAATATATATAAAATTTAAAAGAAAAATGTTATTCCTATTTTTCTAAATATTAAAAATTTGATTTATTGAAAGAAATTTAATTTATATATTTAACAATATAACCCCCACCCCACCCCCCAAAATTTTTTGTTCCTTAAAAAAGATAATATAATTTAATCAAGGAGCCATGAAAACTTATAAACTAATATTTAATCAATAATTTTGGTTTTTAATGTATATATTAAATTTTTTTATTCATTCCATAACAATAAAACATTTAAAATGATGCTATATATTTAAAATGACCCCTCTAAATACATATTAAAATTATGAAATATATTCAAGTAATTAAATAAAATATTTTTAGTTATGTTTATCTTATAAAAATGTTTTTCATAGAATATAAAATAATTGATTTTTAAATAATTTAATTATCTTTTATGCATGTCAAAAATGGCCAAAACATATTAATCTAATAATAGATCAAATTATCATAGAATGTAGTATACTAGTTTATTACTTGTTACTAATTTTTATATGGAAACATTGAAAATATTCTTACAAGAAAATATTACCATTTATATAAAATTGCAAGAATAAGCTTCAAGGTGATTGGTAAATAAAAAAACTCCTTAAATTAATTCTTCAAATAATAGTGTGAGAAAATATTATCAGTTTAATTAAAATTATAATAAAATGTATTGGAAATAAATATCAAATTTTTTTATTTTTTTTCTACCCTTCATAATAAAATTAGTGCATATATGTATAATATTAAAAATATAAATAAAATTATCTGTTGATTTTATAAATTCCATCTCTATAATGTTTTTAAATGATGATTGACTTTAGACATGTTCATAAAACCTAATTAAATAAAGTCTGCATGTTTTATTTTAGGAAAACAATATATGATGTAATTTTGAAGTCAAGTGGAAGAAACATACCAACTATAAAATACAACTATCCTTTTTTACCCATTTTCTTTTGGGTCTTGGAATGTTATAAATTAAATGAGTAAGTAACCAAATCTTTTTATTTTGAATTTTTTTTACAATTAATGATTAACAATTCAATCAAATAATGAAAATATTTTAAACCATATTTATGAGGTTTTATAAAATAACTATCATTACCATAATATCAATTCATACATTAATAAAATTTTTAATAATGGACATACATTTTCTATTTAAATTATAACTAAAATAATTCTTATATAATTTTAGCTTTTCTCCATTACTACCTTTCTTGAATTTTTCATTTATGAATTTTATTTTTAATAATAATTTGATTCAAAAAAATTTCTACATTGATAATATATTAAAATATTCTATTAAACTGTTAACATTATTTGATAGTCTATTAATTTTATTTTCATGTTGATCTAAATAGGTTTTGGATAATTGGATCTTAAATATGATTTTTTATTCGAAAAACTGTCATTCTCAATTGTTATTTCATCATATGATAATATAGTTTTTATATTTTCCTTATTTAAGGATTCTAATTTTTCGTTATATAAAAAAAATATTTATCACGCTCATAATGGGAAAAATGTTGAAAATTTTTTTAGAGTAATTTTAGTGTTACCTAATCAGCATAAACTGTAAGACATAAATATATTGTTTTTATATAATGCTTATTTTATGTTTTTTTAGTAGATTCATTACTTTAACTAGAATGAATAAAAGTGGAAAATTCATCCATTTAAAATTTTATTGATAAATTTTCATTTTTTATAGAAATATGATTTTCTATTTTTAATAGCATAGAAAATTTACCCATATAAATCAACTCATTTAATTACTAATTTGTTCCTAAAATTGGAGTTCCAAAGGAGGAAATGTCATTGTTAACTTTTTTAAATTTAGTTTTTTCATTCATAATGAACATCAATTGTCCACCAAATCTAATTGGTTGTATCACATTGGGAAACATGATTAAATTCACCAGGGCCATGGTTGGAAGGGATAACATTAATGGCTTTTGAATTTACATCATAATTAACTTCCGTCAAATCATCCCACTTTTCGTATTTTCTATGGATTTAAATAGATTTGAAAATATTCATGTAAACACTAAAACCCTGATTATTTAAATAAAATGTTTCTCTAGATTTCACACATTTTTAATTATATTTAATAAAATATAGGGCAAAATTGATTAATATACATTCTATACAATAATAAATTTACATCATTCTTCATCTAAATCTTTAACTCATTATTTTAAATGAATTTGGAAATCATTAATATTATATAAATCCCAACCATTGATATTTATTTTTTGGTATCATATAGAAAAATAAAATTTCATGTATTTCAAAAAATGGGAATTTAGTAATGGACCCCTTTTTATGATAGGATATATTCTATTGGAATGGCTATAACAAAGAAAAAAAGGGGACTAATTACGACCATTGTAAAATCATAAAAATTGAAATGAGCTGCTGAAAATGAAATGATTTGTTACATATAACATATCAGTGGTTATTATAAATAAATAATGAAAATAACACACCAATTTAAGGTGGTTTAGGAAACATAAATCCCCTGGTCAAATCTACTAACACTCCACTCAATGATCATGGTAATTTTAAGTAGTTGGTCCTTTTATCATGACACATCTAAAATATAGTTCAAGTTGTTTACACCATAAAAGGATTTTATAGGACCTTTTGGTTCTTTTACAGGGAATCCAACATCAATTTCATATTATGAGAAGCTGAAAATCCACCATGGTTGAGTCCCATGAGATGATTATCCAATAAATCAATACAAATTTATTTGGTTGAGAAAACATATTCTCATACAATTTCTTCCAAAAATGATATATTTTCTTGATCTAAAGTAATGCACAAAAAGAACAAAATAGACTACAATGTTATGCATCATTCATCATTATTGAACATCAACATATAATTTAGACATCATTGCACACACATCATTCTTTATTACGTAATAAGTGAATAAGGATGTGAAATGTATAATTCCTTCTTCTTCAAAATGTTGAGCATCGCAATTATATTATTTTATAACTTCATATTCATCATATTTTATTAATATCTCCACTCTTCTACATATATTTCATAATATTTATAATATAGATATATATAAAGAATGAATATCCAGCAGTTAGACTACCATTTGTATTCCATTAGATACTCAAAATAAATAGAGTTAATGGACATTATGAATAACTCAATAATATAATTTCAGCCTTTGCTACTTCATGTAGAATAAATCTCTGATACAAGTACTGAAAATAATTTAAACAATTATACAATAATATCTTAAGGATAATGGTAGAGCCTGTACTATTTAAAAAATCGGTTTAAATCCATTGAAACCTCTCTAAACATATTCCAATATGTTCTTAGATACTACCAACACAATACCAATTTGAATTAAAATAATTAAACTGAATAATATGTCACCTTATAAATTTATTGGAAAAAAGGTGTTGAAATAGACTCGCCATTGTTCTCTATAAATATGGTGCCAAAATATTTGAAATCTCTTTTACCATAATCCGTAGATTTCATGAGAAATCATCCAGATGAAAAAACACTAAAGTTCATCCATATAATAATGAAGTATATTTAAATATAGAGAAACATATAAGAAATATCATCATAACGTTCTTTGGAAATATCTATAATAACAGATAGTTTCATTTTTTATAAAATCTAGAATATAGAATAATTTACTTTTAAAACACACCATTATATGACGTATATAAATTTTTCTATAAGTAAAAATATCTCCAATAATTGGTTATACATATCATAATCTAGAAATCATCTTGTTCTTGTTCTTTTTACATTGAAGTAGAAGATTTATCATTAACATGTACTTATTTTCTGAATGTTTCATCAAGAAAAATATAAGATGTAGTGGCCAGAGTTCTATGGATTTTTAAATTTGATAATAAATTTTAATTTTGGTTCCTCGGTTCCCAGGAAGGGTAAAATGGTCATTTTTAAAATAGAATATGTTCTCAAATATTTTTTATGATCAATAAGTTGGTCATGATATAGGGTGTTTACCTTAGGGCTTGTGTTTTTGTGATTCTGTGTAGTTGATGTTTTGGTCAAATATTTAATAATTAATTAATTAATTATTAAATTTTTTAGTTTATTTTTGGTGGTTTTATCTCTTTAATAGAGTACCAGATTGTGATTCCGACTCCACCATTGTGTTCGTAATGAGTTTTATTACTTAGGTGAGGTATAATCTCTTTTTGGGTTCTAGGACTCTTGTGGGGTGGTAAATTTTGGATAAATTTATTTATTAATTTATTAAAAAAATTAGAAGTGTCTCCACCCCCATTTTGGATCCCATTCATGGGAGAGAAGTTAGAGAGGGTTCTCCCTTGCATGCAATAACTGAAAATATATGAGGAGGAAGGGAGATGCTACCCGACATCATCCTTTCCATAGATCGGGACTAGATTGACGTGCAACAGCTTTTGGGAGCCGACTTGGACCCAAAAGCATTAGTGTTTACACCATTAGGTAGTCCAGTTTTTATTTTTTTCCCAAAATCTATCTATATATAATTTTTCATTATTTAATACCTTTTTATTACTGTTAAAGACCCTATTGGGGTCGATATGCACATGTTTGGGATAAAAACGGAGGTTCCAGGGAATTTGTTGGGATTTACCATTCAGAAATCCCAAAAAAATGACATGTGGTTTAATGAACACACAGCATGTGTTCTTCCTGTTCGAGGTTGAATGAATTTTCATGAGTACACACTGTGCACTTGGAGTACACATCGTGGGGTGGTATATAGCCATGTGAAATAGAACACGGAAAGCAGTTTTTTTGGAAGGCACACACCGTGTAAATTAAAGTACATGACATGTAGTAGTACATTGACAGAACCTATGTTTTTATGGTCATGTAAAATTACACTTCCAGGGAGAGGGATTAGAGTACACTTTTTGTCCCTTAAATCATATGGCATTCATTTTTTCCCTACTTATAGGTTTTGGGAATATTCTTCTCTAGAAGTCAGAATTGGGCATGTGAGTAGTCTATTTTGGGTGTTTTTCAATGTAGATTGAAATTTTGGGATCATTTTGACATATATTGGTCATACTAAAGAGTTATATAGATTAATGTTTTTATGATGTTATTTTCTAATCATTTGGATTCCTAATCCTATAGTTGGTTGGGTTTTGATCTAGGAGACTTGGGTGAGGTTGTATGCTCATTGTTTGATTTGGAGTGATGGTACAATGTTGTTTTTAATTAGGATTCTAATATGAATCCCAAAATAATGTCTTTGAGTAGTATTATTGATATAATTTTGTTTTTTATTTCAAATCAATACCAGTGACACGAGTCTAGAGAAATTGAGGCTTAGATCAAACATTTGTAGATAAGCATGGATGGAGACATTGGTTATGGTTAACTCTATAGGTTGTTGTAATGGTAGAGTGTAATTGTGACGATGAGTTGATTTTGAGGTTCACCTAATGATTCCAATATAGGGATGTTTTCTGGATACAAGATCACTATATACAGTGGATGGTGGTTGAGAATTCTTGTGTGGAAGGAGATTGATTTTAGATACCTTGGTGGCATGTCGTTGACTAGGGATTGCTTGGAGGACATTGGGGGCTGCATGAGAGTGTTTCATATGTTTGGACTAGGATCAAGAGTTAATGGTTAATATGTATTTAGGGGTATGGATTTTCTTGAGCTCTAGATTTGAGTATCCAAGAGAGGATGGCTCAGTTTATATGTGGATTCAGATGTTCTTGTGCAAACCCGATTGATAAGATGACCCTAAGAAGGTGTGTGTGATTAGGTTGTTTAATAATGGGTTGTCCTTGGAACCCAAGATTATTTATATGCCGATGTGGTATATTTTACCATTTGAGATGGTATTATAACTAGATATTATTATCTTTTAGTTCATTTAGGTTGAGTTGTGTATTATCCCACAAGGGAAATTTGATATAGTTGGGATAAATTTGTTGGGAACCCTGTTAGTAGTAGTGGAAGAGATGACTGATCGTGATGTAAAAATGATCCATTGGGATGGTCTCAGATATATGTGATTTAGGTTATGGGACTAAGGCTCCGCATTGATGCTGATAGATGGTTATGGTTTGACTGATGGATTGAGATTCTTGGAATGCTGGCTTATAAAGATGATTATACTAGTTTAACTTCACATATATGTGGTTTGGTGATGGCCTGAGGTTTCGATCCATCGAAGTATACTATTGAGAGGGTTCTATCCTGAGAGTCTAGACACGGATAGTGTACTTCATGGATTTTGTACCAGACCACGAATTTGGAAAATGATGGAATGCCATGTGGAATGAATAGTTTGGACTGATGATCCTTCTCCTTGAGTTTGGGTTAGATTGATGCTATATGCCCCATCAATGTTGTGGTTGCTGAACTAAGGTTATGAGTAGAGAGAGTATACTACTTAGAGGGAGTGATACTGAGACTCTAGACACTAATAATATACTTTGGTGATAGTGATCCAGACTATGGTTCTAGATATTGATGGTTTACCAGCTTTGATGGATGGTTGACTAACATTGTACATTAGTTGTTAAGATGCTACACTACTCTATACATAAATGATTTTATATATATGGTTAGAGGCTGGACTAATGTTCTAGGAATGGATGATTTTATATCATGTTTTATGGGTTGTATTGTTTCCATGTTCACTATGGTTTTGGTACATGAGATATATGTTAGATTGAAGGTCTGGTTTTGGAAGTACTTTTGTGTTGTAATGGGAAATTTTTTTAGGGATCCATGTATGGGACATTGGATCGTTATGAAGAATTTTTATAGGATGTAATGGAATGGTGTTCTAGGTGAAATGGATATCATAGAATGGGTACTTGGTATATTCAAGTGGGTTCCGGTCACCGTGGGTATGGAGACTGCATGTTGTTTGGGATACACGATCCTTAAGACAAGATTAGAGATATTCCAGAATCGGACGAACCAGGTCTGGTTGATCCTATTCGTGGAACAATAGATCAAATGTTGATTATTTATAACATCTTAGAACACACATTGTTTATAGAAGATCATTCCCATTATCTTGACATCGTCCTAAGTATGATAAGACAACATATAATTTCTTCATGATATATAGATGTTTCTTTGGATATATTAGGGGCCTCCTATGAGGCAATCATAATTCAATGGTGCCTTTGAAACCATTTGGTGGGGATCACAACATTGGCTATTGTGAGTGAGGTTCATATGATATTTCAGATATCAATGAATATATTGGGTGTTGTTCTCAAATGTTGGGAATGGGAAATAGTAGCTGTACATTTTTTCTGCTATGCTGAGAGCAAGGTGTCCATGTCTAGCACTATGTTTTGTCCATGATCATGGAATGGCCTGAGAGAAGATTTTTGTTATCAAGAAATGATAAGGGTAAACCTATGGTGGGTATTACAAAAATGCGTATGGTGGTTTAAAACATGTGTGGGATGGGTTGAGGATGTGGTAAGGATCTGGTTGAGCGGGTTGGAGGACTTCTGAGAATGTGATTTGAAAGGAAACATCAATGATGTGAAGCATCATGGGTCAAAATTGGTAAATGTGGGTGAATTTATATGTTATGGAGAAATATGAGTGTTATGATGAGTTTTAATGATGATGTTTTGTACATGGTTGGATAGGTGTAGATAGAAATTGTCCTAGTTGTTTGTTAATGGGGGAAAGTGTTCACTTGTCCTTTGATGGGTTGTATGCCCTCTCATTAAAGATATGTAGATAAACAAGGTTGACTTCCTTGGGTAGAACACAAATTTTTTTTACTTCTTTTTATGACCAATGTGGTACAGGATGTGTGATTGGAAGACAACCAAGGATTCTTGGTGATAAAAAGTTTTATGGTGGGCAGATTATAGAGACCAGAGTTTTCTGGATTTTTAAATTCAATCAGAAATTTGAAATTTAGTTCTTGAGTGCTCACAAGGGGTAAAAGGGTCATTATACCACAAAAGATGACCCAATATATTTTTATTTTCTATCAGTTTTTCCTATAATAGGGTTTATAATGTAGGACGTGATTTTCGGGGAATTTTGAGAAGTTGGAGTTTTAGATGAATATTTAATATTTAATTAATAAAATATTAATTTTCCCTGGTGATTTAGGGTGGCTACATCTCTTTAATGTAGTGTTGGATATCAATTATGACACTGTTTTTGAGTACCAAATTTGGGTTTTTCCCTAGGAGAGGTATATAGTCTCTTCAAGTTCATGGACCCGGGATGGTTGTAAAATATGGGATTAAATAATTTACAAATAACTAAAATAATGTAAATTAGAAGTGTCTCCCCCACCATTTGGGATTCCACTCATGAAAGGGAATGGGAATAGGGTTCTTTCATGCATGTGACACCTTGAAAAAGAGGAGGATTAAGGGATATGATTTCGGACATCATCATTGGCATAGATTGGGACTAGATCGACGTGAAGCTACTTTCAGTAGTGGATTTAGACCCAAAACATCGGTGTCCACATGACAAGGTAGTCTGTTTTTGAGTTTTATGGCCCAAATCCAGTTATAATATTTATTTTCATGTTTTAATTCATTATTATGACTGATAATGACCCCATTGGGGTCAATCTATGCTGGTTTGGGGATGAATAAGGGTTTTGAGGGATTTGCAGTGATTTCATGTTCTGAAATCCTTACAACACGACATGTGATTTTATGAACACATGCTGTTTGATATACCCATTTTGGGAATAAGTAATTTTCATGAGTACAATCAATTTCCTCTGATTAAACATCATGTAGTGGTACATGGTGCTGTGGGCGGTTTGGTGAAGAAAGAACACAATAAGCTGGCTTTTGGAAGGTTCACATAGTGTACTTTGAAGTTTACACTATGTAGTTTCACATAGTCACACCCGTTGTTGTTCTATCCAGGTAAAGGTAATCATAATGTTTGATGGATTAGTTTACATGCTATCTACCTTAATTAATACTCCATGTACATTTTACAACATAGCGGTTTTGTGTATTTTGTGCCCTAGAAGTCAGAATTCCGCGTGTGAGTAGTCCATTCTGAGATGTTTTTAGAATAGTTCAAAATGTTGGGATCCTTATGACATTTAATGGTCATAAAAGGGGTTTTATAGATTAATTTTTTTATATGGATAATTTTTGTGAGGTTTGGATTCAGATTCCTTCAGTGGTTTGGAATTTGAGATGGGAGCCCCGAGTGAGGTTGCGAGCTCAGTGTTTGTTCTGGAGTGAGTATACCATGGTGTATTGCATGGGGATTCGTAGGTGAATCCCATAATTTTGGATTTGATAAGTATATCGTATGATCATTGTTTTCCATTCATATCAGGACTAGTGACTTGAGTCTAGAGAGGCTGAGGTTTGGATTATACATTTATGGATTAGGCTGGATGGAGCCTTTGGAGTATGGTGGACACCATATGTTGTGGTTATATAAGAGATTCAATATAGTGTTGATTTGAGTTTGAGGTTCTCTTTATGAATACCTTAGAGGGATTTTTTTGGGTAAACTAATCATTATATGTCATGGATGATGGTTAGGAAATCATGTATGGAATAGGATTGGTTTTAGATGCCTTTGCGTCATGTCATTGATCAGTGATTAGTTGGTGGCCATTAAGGGATGCATGAGGATGTTTTTTATGTTGGGGATTGCATCAAGAGTTAAGGTTTACTAGTGTTTAGAGAGGATTAAATTTCTTGAGTTCTAGTTCTAAGGATCCAATAGACGATGGTTTAGTTTATATGTGGATCCTGAGGTTCATGTGAGGGACCGATTGATAAGACGACCCTGAGTGGGTGTGGGTGAATATTTTGTTTAGTTATTTGTGTTCCATTGAACCAAAGATTATGTACGTATTGATGAGATAAGATGTTAATGGTTGAAATGGGAGTATAACAAGATATTGTTCTATTTAAGATAATTTAGGCTGAGACGTGTATTAACCCACCTGGAAATTTGATATTGTAGGGATGTGATGTTTTGGACCTTGGTTTCTAGTAGTGGAATAGATGGCTGATAGAGCTGAAAAAATGACAATGGGTATGGTCTTGGATATATGTGATTATGATTATTGGACTGAGGCTCTATGTTTATTATATTTTTAGTTAGGGCATGAGTTCATGAATGAGGTTATGAGCATTCTATGATATAATGTGAATTATATATTAGTGAATTAACATATGTTTTATTTGGCGAGGGAATGAGTTTTCAAGCATATATATTATTATACTGAGAGGGCATTATACTGAGTGTCTAGAAAATGATAGTGTACTTCATGTATCGGGCACTAGACCGAGGTTCTGAGAAATGATGGCATTCCAGGTCGAATAAAGAGGTTGGACTAATTCTTATTCTCCTTCAGTTTGGGTCAAATAGATGATTTTGTACCCATCGAAGTAATGGTTAGTGGAAAGCGGTTCTGAGCATTGAAAGTAAAAAAACTAAAGGGGTGTCAGACTGTGCCTCTAAGCACTGATAGTATAATTTGGTGATAGTGCTCCAGACTGAGCCTTTGAGAATTGATGGTTTACTAGGTAGGATGGATGGTGTATTGAAGCTCTACATATGTGGTTATGATGTTGGACTGATTATTCATGCATGGTTGATTTGATATATATGTTTAAGATTCCAAACTAATCTTCCAGGAATGGTTGATTTGATATTGATATTTTAAGGTCTATAATGATGCCTTTTTAATAATGGATATGTTACCTTTGATATATGTTATCCTGAAGGTCTGTGTTTGGAATTACTCATGTATAAAAATGGGAAAATTTGTTTCCAGTAACCATGTATGGTACAATGTCTATTTATGATGAATTATTATGGGATGAAATAAATAGGTGTTTCGGGTGAAATTAAAGCCATAAGATGTGTACCTGGCATTGGGGGGTTGGTTGTGGCTACCATAGGTATGGAGCCTATAGGATGTTTCGGATGCACAAACTTTGAGACGAGATTAGAGATATTCCAGCATTGGCTGAAGCATGTATGGTTGATTGAGTACTTAGACCTATAGATCGATAGTTGTTTATTTATATATTTTTTATATTCAATATTGAATAGTATGAGAATATTTCATATGAACGAACTTATGGTTTTAGTTTATAGGTTCACCTTTCGACATAGATACTAATAATGATTTATTTCTCACCCCCTCTATGTGCACCTTTGTGTGTGTACCAACCTTCTGTTTGTTTTTGGGGAAATCATGAATGTACACTGGATATAGAAGAGGTCTTGGGTCACACTATTTATCGGGATGCTCGTGGGGAGTTAAAAAGTCGGGATGGATAAGAATTATTGTGTATTAGAGACCAGATATTTGTAATGGCCAAGATTCTGCATTAGGGGAATTTGTATTTACTTTTTAATTTTTTCTTATACATGGAATCGACCTAGTGGGTGATCTTGGTCATATGTATGAAATTGATGTTCAAACCATTACTATAGTTTTACATTCTTATATAACCTTTCAGTTTTAGATTTTTTGTTTCTTATTAATTTTATGTGTATGATACATGGTTATTTACTTTTTGTTGTTCACTCTAATATGGGGTTATATTCTTCTCAATGATTTACCTTAGTCCCATGCTGCTAGTGAGTAGCATATGGAATATAAGGAGGTGCGCTTGAGGTCTTGTGAAGAACATGATTGAAGTATTGATTTAGTGGTTATCGGGTTAGGACATTACAAAAGCTACCATCACCCTTATGATTCATCATATTTATGTAGTTAACATTTCCTCCATTGTTCATAGTGTAGTTCAGTTTCAATCATATTCGTCTTCACATATTGTGTTCACATCATACTGTGTATAGATCATATTCATTATTCAAGATACTTCTTGTTAAAGTACATAGTGTGACATCAATTCATCTAGAACCACCCAAGAAGCATGAATGTTATGGGTTTATCTAGTTATATTTAAAGTGTGAGTTGATTTAGGTTTATGAATCCATAATATATTCAAATTAAATCATCCTCGAGTCTCATCCTACAAATAAGGCACATGTTGGGTTGAGATCCTAACTCACTAGAGTGACCAAGATTATTTAGAAAACTAAATATAGGAATTTCTAGGTCTTTGGTACATTTAATATTGTTGAATATTAGCATTGCTTCAAAAAAGTTAATTACAAATGCTCTAAAAGAAGAATAATGCATCAAATCATCTTTCATCATGCAATGTTTCATCATACAATCATAAGGAACACAGAACATCAGTTTCAAGCATGAAATAATATATCTAAACCTCTAATTTTCATGATAATAATCGATAACCATTTAATGATATAATGTGTCCAAATGAAAATAATTTTCCTATAATAAAACACTTATATTAATAGAAAATGTTCCAGTATACATGATCCATGTGAGATCCCAAAAAATTATGAAATATTTGAAAAAATCATACATGAAACAACTCTTGTTATAGAAACAATATTCAACAGAATAAAAAATGGTAATATATTCAATATAAAGTAAATTCTCACTGATATAGAGGGTATATTTATATTATTGTATTGTTTATTTCTTTAAAACATATGGTACATGAACCATAGTTTGAATCAAAATTAGTGTTACTGAAAAGTATTATAGGGTTTGTTCAAACAAAAATTAAACTCAAAAGTACAGTTTATGAAAATCAGTGTTCACATTGAGGGTTTGTTCTGAAACATAGGGTCCATAAATGATACATTTAACCCAAACAAATGGAAAAAATTTCTCATAGATGATCAACTTATTATTATAGGATTCAATATTTTTTTTGAGCCTCAGAAAATTAGATTAAGAAATTGGCCTACAATACATAGATTTATATAATTTTTATACCATTCCAATATATCAATAATTGACTCACTATTATTTAAATATCTACCTATTTCATTGAAAAATATAATCAAAATAATTCTAAAACAACTATAATTATCTAAATTCATGAAACAACATTGGACAATTTATTTACCATCATATTGAACATTTAATCATTCGATGTAAACTAATGAAATCAAGATAAAATAGTTTTATTTTCATCACAATATGTTTTTATTGATTCCCATATTTTAATAATATTCTGTAAATAAAATATTGTATCATTCCCAATATACTTATTTTAGATTGGAAAAACAATTTTACTAACCTTAGAAGTTTCTTAGAGTAAAAAAATACTTTTAATACTTATTGTTTAACTAATTATTGTTAGATAAATCACTTAAGTATACATTGGTATAATAATAAAATAAATCTATTCATTTAGATTGATCTATCATCAAAATTAATAGATCATATTAATCAGAAAATTTTAATATCATTTCAACATGTTTAAATAAATCCATGGTTTTTTTCCAGCAATAAAATATTACACATTAGAAATAAAAATGAAAATATGAAAGAAATATTTTTATCATATCAATGAAACAAAATACACAGGAATATGACCATGTTTTCTTTAGAAATAAAATAAATATAGTAGAAAAGTTAATATGAAATACTTTAAAAAAATTTATAGAAGAAAAATAATGAGGGGTTGACGTATTTATCAAAATCAAACCAAGGTGATAATGTCAATGATCCAATCAACATTAGATGCTCCATTTTAGAGTTTATGTGATGAATGTATTCCATGAATAAGTAAACTTTGTGGGAAATTTATGGCAATACTACCCATTGGTTTAGTATATATTTTTACAGACAATTTTTTTAGGTAATAATTCCTTCACAATTATAATACATAATTTTAGATCCACTTATAACATTTAGGGTTTATATGACCATTAATGAAATTGTAACAGTAGTAAAAAATGATTTTTATACGTTGGGGGAAAAGGTTTCATTGTAAACCATTGTAATGAAGTACTTTATGATCAGGTTTATTTTAAGTATGTCCCTTATATTTTTTTAGGAAATTTATCAGAATTATATTAATATAGTTTTAGAAAAATGATAAACCACATGTTAGTTGACAACTGTTAACATCTAGAAAGGCCATGGGGGCTGATCCTCTAATGGATAGATGATAAGTTTTAACTCACATGCCTATGTGATATCTAGAATAATATTTTATTATTTAATCAATTTGATAAATTAACACTAGTAATGACCTAGGGGTGATAATATTGTGGTTTATAGATTAATTTATTATATTGGATAACTTGTCGTTACTCTATTGGTTTAACAAAATACATAGAGATGGAAAAAAGGAATTCAACACATTCATAGTTCTTAATATCAGTTAATATATATTTTTAGTGCTTTAGGCATAAAAAGTTATATTTTGGATATTTATTCTTAGAGTATGGTATGAATTGAAAATAAATAAAATAACTAAAGGATGAAATTGTTCTCATGATATAGAAATTTATCTAGTAAGTAAATTTTCATATAATCAAATATTGTTAATGAATTACGCCCCTTCTAGAAAATATTATTAGAAAAATGTTATAATATTACATTAATATCCAATGAATCATATTTTATATTAAATCATCACATATTTATTATTTTCATTCACTTAAAATTCCATTTATAATTCACTTTCTTGTTATTAATGCCCCCAATCACATCGTATAATTACATTTACATTATATTTAGGTCCATATCATCATATGAATCCAATGTTATCATATATATAAACCTAGTTTTATGTTATTATATATGACTTTTCTAAATACCTTTCTCCCTTATTAAAAGTAAATTTAATTAAAACCTTCAAAATGTGGGGTTTTCATCAATGGAATATCCAAATTTCAAACACATGATTATCATGATCGTGTTTAAATGATATAATTAAATTTACTTATGTTGGGTGGAATATTACTACCCGTCATTTTAAAATAATATGTTATTTTGATAGTGTTTGTGGAATATAAAATTGAGCTTTGACTACCCAATAAATATATTTCATTAAATTTAATATATTCGATATCTTGTAGAACACACAACCCCTATTCAATAAGATCCATAATAAATTATACCTTTATATCCAAACTATTAAATTTGAGGGTATGGATATTACAATCTAAATTTTAAAAATTATTGTTACGTTTTAATAAATAATAAATTTAGCATCATTAAAATTAATTTTTTTGAAAAATTATATATTTCAAAACGATGGGTTAGCCACATTTTAAGCAGATAATTTGAAATTCCTTATTTTTTTTTAATTTTTTTTGATAAATTAAAATTAATTTTTAAATAAATAATATTAAAATATTATTTTTGTGAATTTTTGTGTATTTTATAAAATATTCGTTTTAATTAATAATAGCGAAAAGGATAAAATTTTAACTAAATATACCTTTTGGATTAAATTATTTATAATGTTATATTTTATGTTTGATTTTTAATATTTTGAAAATACTTCAATTATATATATATATATATATTACTAAAATATTTGTTATTTTAATAATTATATATTTATTTATATTTGTATTTATATTTTTTATAAAAACATTGTAAACATTTGAAAATTTTTTCTTCAAAAACCAAATTTCTCATATCATACACAGGATTAATTTTAAATTATAATGTTCTACAACTCTGAATGTAATTTTGAAAACATGATTCTATATAACTAAACCATCAAATTTATACTATCTAATAATGTGAAAATAATATTTTAACAAAATTATTAGAGAAAATAGTAAAAACTAATTATCGTGGTTAAGGTAAAAATGTGCTTACATGGGGATACACTAAAAAGATGAAGATTAAAATGACCTAAACTATTTAAAAACCCATTTTAGGGATATTTTTTACCATATAATTTCTATTTTTCAATAATACATCATTTCCCCCCCTATTTCATGTGAAAAATATGGTTACACCTTTTATTCCAAAAATTAAAACTGTGCCACCATCCACACTAAAAAAAGGACACCCGATCTCCATTAATATTCAAACATTAAAAATATAGTTTTGAAGATAGTTTTCCAAATGGATCCAAAAATACTTCCCCTCATCCTATAATCCATAAATCCATCCCTAAAAGACATTTGTGCAAACCAAATGAGGTTACCTAGAGAAGATGTAACGTTCAACAATGAGACTTTTAATTTTCTTTCTTATTCCAACAACATCATTTCAAATTAATCCACGATGATATATAAAAATTATAATTTTATATATAAATATAATTTTTTATGTTGAGTTAATGACCTAAAACTGTCCGAAAGTCAATCTAATGGGTTAGAAAATCATTATTGGTGTGTATAGAGGAATACCACCTCGCAAATTGATGTCATTCATTTTATCTTTAAAATTACCATTATTGGGTATGATGATGAATATAAATTATATAGATCATATTTATAACATAATTATAAATATTTTATTATTATATAAAATGTACCTTATTTACTATAAAATTTTTAGGGGATTCGATAACATTTCTCATCACTACAGACGATTTTCACCTCACAAATCTATGTGATTCGACTTTCACTTATTATTTACATAGAATGAAATAAGGATACTTTAAATGAATATATACAGTATAAATGAAAAAATATATGATATTAATAACATATATAACATAATAAATAGATAATATACCATTTTATTTTTCGCCTTTTCAGTTACATTATTATTATATCATCATTCGTGTATGTGTGGACTACCGCTTTAATGAAGAGATATGGCTCTGTTTTCCTTAACACACCATATGGATGAAATATATAAGTTTATTTATGTAGATAATAAGATATTGTTACCATTATGGGAAGATATATATTACTTACATCCATTCCATTGTGATTGTTGAAATATAAAGACATTTCCCATGATCCTAACATACTTCATTTTACATAACTGACATTCATGAATGATCTTAAAAGTATAATTTCTTTATATTTGTTATAATTTTTTCTTGGTTATTATTCTGGATAATATGGAACTATATTATATTTACCTGAATCATAACTTTTATGAGAAATAATGAATTAAAAAATAAAGAAATTAACAACTGAGGTAATCAAAATAATGAATGATTATTAATGAACATGTGATATTTTGGGAAAAAGGATCATATATGATATTATAATTATAAAAATGGGTTTTCAATAAGTTAATGTCTTATTTTAAACCAATATATATGATTTTAAATAACTTTTAAACAAAATATAATTTTATTTAAGGGATTTCACCTCAATTTCATTTTATGAAGGCATATTCTAAAGTGATGAACCTAATTTCCTTTATATTGTCAATATACATCCCATGTGACATTTAATATAATCAATACATCAATATTATTGGTATTCTAATTTTAAATTTTCACCACTTCATGAGAGTATATTTTTATTTAAAATTCACATGTGGTAATGAATTTCATAAAACAATTTCTTTCATATGGTTATATTACTTCATTGTTTTCATTGATATTATATATATTTTTTTAAAAGGTAATGCTTTGGTCAAAGACCAAAGCATATTTTATTGATAGGCAGAAAACAAATTACAAAAAGTGAAAGGATGAGATTTTTTTACAGTCTCTATCAAAAAGATATAAAATGTCAGAAGGGACAACATCCATCCAAGTCATTCCTTGATGGACCCCTTTGTTGGCTAGAGCATCAGCAACGACATTTCCTTCACGGTAGGCATGAGTAGCTATATTGTCAATCCCATGGAGTAAATTAAGGTAGTTCATCCAATGAGCAGTGAGAGACCAGGCTAGATGAATGTTGCCATTCCAGATTGCATGAATAATAGTGGTTGAATCACTTTCAATCCATAACTTTCTCCATCCTATCTGAAGAGAAAAGTCAAAAGCATGAATGATGCCAAGTATTTCTGCCTCCAGGGATGAGGAGTGACCACAACCAACAAAGAAGCATCCCTGACATTGACCAGCTGAGTCTCTGATGATAGCACCACAACTGGCAGGGCCAGGGTTTCCTTTGGAAGCGCCATCAACATTCACCTTGATCCATCCTGGAATTGGTGATTTCCAGAACACTTCAAAGGATCGTTTGGGCTTTCGGAAAATGCCAGGAACATGAAGCTGACAGAGAATCATAAAATATCCAACAGATTTGTTGCAACAGTCCTTTTGAATTGAGACTGCTTCATGAATCGCTATAAGAATTCGGGACTTCCCTGCATTAAGATTGAGGGAATGATTATTGTGAAAGAGATCATTTCTAACATACCAGAGTACAAACAGGAGCTCTTCCACTGCTACAAGAAACATATTTTTGACATGCAGGGAAGCATCATGTCTAGTGCAATTAATTAGAAACAAAGAAATAGAGTCATCAATGGGTATTCTACAATTAAAAAGATCAAAGATGTAATTCCAGAGAGCAAAGTCCGTCACACAAGATAGAAAAAGATGATTAGCATCCTCCCTATGTTGGTTACACAGACGACACTTAGAACAAAGAGAAATTCCATGGATTTGAAGACTAGATTCAGTAGGTAATCTATTATGCGCAATGCGCCAAATAAGGGTAAGCCTCGAAGGTTTAATCTAGGGTTTGTTAAAATGATTCACCCAGGAAAAATTAGATTCATGGTCATAAAAATTGTGATTATAAAATCTTTTAGAGTCTAGAATTCCATTAGCAGAAGGTTCCCAAACAAGAAAATCACCAACAGAAGAGAATGTATAATTCTCAATAGCTTGCATAATAGAAACAGAGAGATCACAATCGGGAGATTGCAAGACTTAATTTATAGATTGATTAGTATCTACATGAAGATTACCATGGGGTAACAAAGAAATCAGAGGGCTACCACACCATTTTCCACACCAAAAATTAATGGAAGAATTAGCACTGACAATCCACCTAGAATTTTGCATGATTTTGTGATAAGAGTCCCGAATGGAAGGCCAGATGAAAGAGTTAATGAAATTCAGGTTACCTTTTAAAATCTTAGGAGAAAACCTAAGTTTAAGGAAGTCAGTAGCTTTAGAAGAAGAGTTAATGATGCGCCAAGTAAGGCAATCCTGAAGAGCATCATTAAACAACTTTATATTTTTAATGCCAATTCCACCATTATCAATGGGTTTATAACAAGAATTCCAAGGAATTGTGACAAGCTTCTTTTCAAAAATGCTTCCAGACCAAATGAATTTTTTAATGTAAGTAGTAATTTTTCTAAGAATACTAACAATCCATTTATAGATCATAAGGGAATAGACCATTTTAGAAATGATGGTCGATTTAACTAAACAGATTCTCCCAGCCATGGATAGGGATTTCCCTTTCCAATTAGCTAGTTGATTTGTGATATGAGAGGTAATATTAGAAAAATAGGTAGCTTTGGGGCGACCACAAAATAGAGGAACCCCCAAATAAGTGAAAGGTAAAAATCCCTCTATAATACCCATGTGGTTTATAATACCAGTTTTTCTTCTTACAGGAAAATTCTTGCCAAAGTAGATATATGATTTATTCCAAGAAATTGCTTGTCCAGAGACATCCTCATAATTAGATAAAATTTGTTTGAGAACTTGAAGATTTATTTGATCCCCTTTTATGAATAGGATAATATCATCAGCATATAGGAGATGTGTGGGGGCATTTAAATTCCTGGCCACTTGAATAGGTTTAATCAAATTTTGATCAACCTGGTGGTTTATGAGTCTGCTAAGGTAATCTTCAGCAATAACAAAGAGAATGGCAGAAAGAGGGTCACCTTGTCTGACACCTTTTGTACATTTAAAGAAACCACAAGAGGTACCATTAATCAGGATAGAGATATGAGCAGTGTGAAAGAGGGTCCTGACTCTACCAATGAAGGAGTCATTAAAACCAAAGTTTCCAAGAACTTTTTAAATAAAATTCCAATCAATGGTATCAAAAGCCAACCTAATATACAATTTTATGGCCACACTACCACCTATAATTTTTTTTGCTTAAATAATTCGTACATTCAGAAGTAAGACAAATGTGCTCCTGAATAGATCTACCTTTGATTAAACCAAATTGATTCCCAGAAACAATTCTATTAAAGATAGGCCCAATTCTATTGGCAATGATTTTTGTAATGATTTTATATATAGTGTTAATCAAATCTATAGGTCTGAATTGGTGTATCTCAGCAGCATTATCAATATTAGGAATTAAAGTTATAAATTGAGCATTGATACCATGAGGAAGAGATACATGGGTGAAGAATATCCCCACGAGGTTACAAACTTCATTATGAATAATATCCCAATGAGTTTGGAAAAAACCATTATTGAAACCATCCGTGCCAGGAGCACTATCAGGGTTTAAAACAAAAACAATGTCTTTGATTTCATGATCGAGAGGAATGCTTAGAAGGGACTTATTATCTTCTTCATCAACCAGCAAAGGAATGATGTCAGGTTTAATATCAACATTTCTGTCAGGACCATTTAGAATGTTATGGAAATAAGAGGCAACAATTTCCTTAATGGATTCTTCAGAATCAATGACCAATTCATTATGAATGAGCATCGTAAGGGGATGGCTGGTCTTTCTAATTCTTTGAAGACAATTATAAAATTTGGTATTACGATCACCATAAATAATCCATTTAGTTTTAAAAGTCTGTTTTCGAATATTGTCCTTAAAAGAAAGTAAGGAATTTAATTTAGAAGAGATATTAGCCTCCAACTGAGGATCCAAATTAAAATCAGAATTAGTGTTCTCAATTTGGAAGCGAATGAGTTCATCCTCAAGGCAGGAGATGTCAAGGTCTATTTGTGAGATAGAGTTTTTACACCAGCCTTTGAGAGCTTTCTTAAGGACTTTAAATTTTTGCAAACAAGCAAAGGAATCTTTATGATGCTTCATTGAATTCCAAGTGTTAAAAATAAAAGTGACACAATCAGGATTTAAAGACCAAGCATTGTTAAACTTGAAGGGAAAGATAGGTTTTCGATCATTCATAAGAATATTGACAAGAAAAGGATGATGATCAGACTTATTCCTAGGAAGAGTAATACTAGATATTTTGTCCCAAGTGTCAAGATCCTTCATATTGATAAAAGCTCTGTCAAGTTTACTAGCAACATTCTTATTATAATGTTTTCTGTACCAGGAGTATTTTTCACCAATAAGATTGATCTCAAATAGATTACAGTCATCAACAGTAGATTTAAACTCTCTAGTAGAGATGGAAATATGAGAGGGACCAATTTTTTCAGATGGGTTAAGAATGGCATTGAAATCTCTCAAAACAATCCAAGGGTCTAGAATATGACTAGCAATATCAAGGAGTTAAATCCATAAATCTCTCCTATCTTAATACCTATTTTTGGAATAAACCACAGTGTAATAGATGTGCTGACCATTCCATAAGAAGTCACAAGTCAGATGTTGATTATAAATTAGAAATATGATAAAATTATTTAGAGAATTGTGACAAAAAATCCACATAGAGTCAACATTAGAACTATTATTGCAAGAACCCAAAATTGTAATTTAAAGCTCCAAATTTCATAAAGTTCTTTTTAAAATTGACCTTAGGTTCAGAAATAGAAAAAATATGTGGTTTATGAGTGTCTAGAAACCTCCTATGAGAAGTGGAGGTGTCATTGTTGGCCACCCCTTGATAGTTCCAGAAGAGAACATTCATTTTTAATTTTGTTTTGGGTTAACACCCTTCTTCTTTTCTGATTTACCAGATCCCTTCTTTTTTTGGGATCTCGTAACAATTGAGGTAGAGGTTAAATTATGTTGACTCTACTCAGACTCAGAAATGTGAGGAAGATTAGAATTCATGTCAGTATTAGGAATAGAAACAGAATCAAAGGAACACATTGGGGCAGAACTGTCCAGTGTGTGAGACTGTTCATCCTTATGAGCAGAGACCTTTTCAATAGGCAGAATAGAGCTGTTCAGGTTGTTTTCAGGAATGAAATCATGAGAAAGAGATTGCTCAGGTTGATGATCAGTCTCATTCTGGGAAGTTTCATCAGTATTTGTGTGTTTAGAAAAAGGAGGAGAGTTATGGTCCATGATCAGATTATCAGGAGAAGAAATATGAACCATTCTGCTAACCAAACAGAGAGCAGGGTCCTGGACAGATTCATGAATAGACTATGAAGAATGTTTAGAGATGCAATTCAGTTGAGAATGATCAGGATTATCATTATCAGCATATGTAAAATTATTAGAATTTTCAACAAGAGAAGCACTAGAAATGTTCAAATGGTTCTGAAAAGGAGCAAAAATTTGTATAGCAGTCAGAGGATGAGTCTCCTCCTTCTGAACAGGGAGAGATTCAGTAGGTACATTCAGGGGAGGATCAAAGGTGAGAGATAAGGTGTGATCATCAGAAATTCCAGAAGTTCCAATAACATGTAGAGACTTAGATGCAGGAACTATAGTAATAATAGGATCACTATTAACATCAGAATTAAACAACACAGTGTTACCTGGAACTGCAGAATTAACATTATTACCATGCACCAAGTTGGAAGCATCAGCATTCTTCTTGGGAAAAGATATTGAGCCTTACAGGTTCCTACATAGATTCTCAATTAAGCATGAGGTACTAGAGGAAGAGGCAATATTAACAGAACTGGGAACAAAGTTGGGGAGGCCCTTATCAGAACAAGTTCTTTTATAGTTATCAACAAAACCATTTAAATTAATAGGTTTTTCATTATTTTTAGGATCAACCTCTTCTTCAACCAAAACAGCCCATGATTTCCCTTCTAAGTTAGAATGATCCTTGAATTTCTTGACCCAAGTATCATTCTTTTTTGTGGGGGGGTCAGATTTTTACATTGTATTTTTACCTTTTTTGTTATGTTTAACCTCTTGCCAATCATTTTTAACTGGAGGATCCAGTTGCTTCCTAGAAACTCTACAAGTGGAAAAACTATGACCAATTAGTTTGCAAAAATCACAGAATGGTGGTTTCTTTTCATACTCAATATTAAGTTCCACTCTGTGATCAGGGGCATTAAAAAGTATGGTAGATGGAAACTCACTAGCAAGGTTGACCTCCACCATAATTCTAGCATATAATCCAAGATCCCCATTCAAGGTTCGGGGATCAATTTTAATAGGGGATCCTAAAAAGGAAGCAATATCGTTTAAAATCTTCGGATGCCAAAAGAACCAGTTAAGTCTATGAATTCTATCCCATACATGTGCCAAATTATTTTTATGAGTGTAAGGATTAAAGGAAGGATCCCCATCAGAGATTCTAAAATAACCATGCTTAATATGTAAGTTTCCAATCTTCCATACCTGCTCGAGATCGGTTTGAGAGCTAAAGAGAATGTGATAATATCCTTTACCTAGTGGTACCATCTTCCATTTTGAAGAGCTCCATGAATGAGCAATCCTATTCCTTAATTCAGAGATAGTCCAAGGCTTATCACCTGTGTTATAGGAAATTCGGCCAAGAACCGAATGCTTGAATAACTTTTCTCTCTGTTTCAGAGCTTCCGGATTAGCATCAACCAAGAAACCACCATCATCCAGTTTTCTGAAGCAAGGATGCTTGTGATCTTTCTCGCTACTAAGATCTGTACTTTTTAGCGCATATCAGAAGGAGACAGGAGTGTTGCGAAGAGGGATTTGAAATTCTCCAACTTAGAAATTTGAAGATGCGGGTTCAACAGGTGCAGGAACCGTAGGAGTAGCAGTCTCCCACTCTGGATCAAATCCAGCCATCAGAAAGAGCAAGAATCAGCTACGAGGGTTAGGGTTTGGAGTCGCCCGTTGCGGCGCAATTATGGGTATATTGAATTTTGAATAAATTATTTTTATATCCACTTTATTTAATTTTATTTTTATTAGATACATATAATAAATTCATTTGTTAATTTTCACTTTAATTATTTAGTTATTTTATGTGATTATTTCAAAATATCATACTAATTATTATTTCTTAATATTGAATTTCATTTGAAGGAAATTATTTGAGAATTTCCTATAAAATCAATTTAATTTTATTCTTCTCAATATATTCAAGATATTTCCATGTAATTATAAAATTTTTAACACTTTGGAACATAAAATAATAGATAAAAAGGTCTTAATAAAATATGACCTCATTTCTCCTTTCATATAAAAATAAACTTTCTTCCAAAACTATGTATTCAAAAAAAGATTTAATTTTTTTCCATTTATAAATTATTAGTTAAATACATTTTAATCAATTAATAATATCAAAAAATGATTTAAAAGGAATATTCTTGTTTTTTCTGATACAATTGTTGTTTTTCTTTTACTAAAGAAGTGAGGAGAATATTTATTTAACGTTTTTGAAACAAGTAGAATTTATATCCTTCAAGACCACCCAATTGTTTTGGAGATTCATTTATAAGTTTCAATAATTATTTTCAATGAAAATTATTTTAAAAACATCTTGTAGAATATTATTTTTAAAATGTGATTTCGAAAATAATGTATATTTTCCTCATGATGAAGTTTTTAGATAAATTTTATGGTATTTATATTTATTATCAACGTAAACCCATTTAGTTTACTCTATTAGATATGTACTATATTGTTACCATTATTATTTTTCATCTATATGGTTTATTATCATTTTGACCAATGAATGTATTTAAATTCACTTTATTTATTTATTTTTTTGTCATTCACATTCCATTGAATTATTCACTTTCCCATAAAAATGAATGTTCTACTAAATACACAAATTATTTATCATGGATATGTTTGTTTTGTTTAATAAATATCATATATATATATATATATATGGTGTTCTATATTGAACATTATTTATTTATATGTGAAATTATAGAGAAATCATTATTCCTTAATCAATTCATATATTTTATCATAATGAAAAATTTTCATGAATTAAATTGATATTGTATATGTGAGGAATGAATTGGACATAATGAAAAGGGTGGGGATTGGTTAGACATATCCTCTCCATGCATCAGTAGTCTAATTAGGTGAATCAATATGAATGTTTCAAATCAGTTCACCAAAACAGATCAATTTACACCCAGTAGTTTTAAAATATCTTGTGAACAGACTTAATTGTAAAGGTAACATGTTCCAATGAAATTACATCCAATAATTAATCATTTCCTTTGGTCATAATTTAGTTATTATTATAAATTATATTTTTACCATGATATTAATTATTGATATATTTTATACTAGGTTATTCATTAAATGGAATTTATTTTCATGTATATAGCATTCCATGTTGATTATTCCAGATCTAGTTAAGATTTTCATGTTATTGACTAAATGGAATTTGTTTTTAGTTATTTACCATTAAATATTTCTTAGTATTCATGATTATTTCACATTTATATTATATCAAAATGAAATTCCTTCTCAGTTTACTTATTACATGGATTTTGTATTTAGTTATTTTCCTTTAGATAATTATTATTCTTGTAGATTCATTGTTTTGTCCACTGTAATTAACCGTTACTAAACATTTGAACTCACCCATATTTTCTATCCCTTCCCAGGAATCCATAATGTTTAATGTAATTGATATTAATGGATATGCAATAGGGAATAATGATATTATAAATAAAAAATGTGTTGTAATTTGTATATGTAAATGTAATGAAATTCTCAGGTATAAATTTAGTTTAAAAGGACTGTTAAACTATTAAATTCTTTATTTTTAGATTCATTCTATGTTATACCAATGTAATAAATCAGTCTCAACCCTAGTTTACAGGGGTCAGGGTTTCTACAAACATGGCCTCAATTATTTATTCAAAGAGAGAACATAATTGAGGTGATATGAATCATGAGGTACATTCATTGTATACAGGATTATGGATTGATCTATAGTAGAAAAATGATAACTTTTTTAGAATATTTAGATTTTTATTGTGTTTGTGATTTTTTGGAATGAAAAATCACTAGTAGAGGTGTATTTTCTATTTGAAAATAGTTTGTTAGTTAAAATGTCAAGAAATAATAAATCACAAATCTTAACAGATATGAAGTAGATAATATCTACAATCAAAAAGTAATGTGAGAAAATTAAATTTTAGTAGGATCAATGGAAAATCTTATAGATGATGTTAGGATTTTGTGGTTAATATTGTATTAAATTTAAATTTCACATTTGATTATTAGGAATATTATTCCAAATTCATAGAAAAATAGTATTGAAAAAATGTACCACTTTTTTAATTAAAATGTAGAGAATAAAAATAAAAAACTATTGCACATTGGAAAAAATCATCGAGTATGTAACATATTAAAAAACCATTGGCTACTCTAGTATACTGAATGAATTAGTGGAATATTATTTTTTATTGAACTCCTTGTGATTAATGAGGTTTGTTGTATCCGCCATCCCAATATTCAGGTAATTATTAACAAGGATACATATCTATGAATTTCATGGTACCCTTTCTGTTTCTTATTTGATTAAAATTTGAAGTTGTGTATGGGATTTACAGACAAGAAGTAGACGTTGTATTTTTATTGAAAATTAACGAATTTGTATTTATTAATATATATATATATATATATATATAATAATCTTGAATAAATAAGGAGGTTCTTTGTAAGAAATGTAACAATATGAATACAATAAAAACCAAACGAGGATCCAAAAATCTTCCCAACAGTTATTTAATTGGATATATATATAGGAATGTGAATATAGAAACAAGAAAAATATTTAAATGAGAATACTTTGGTGATTCGTAAAATAATTCATTTGAGGATTTATGAAAGTGAAAAGATGAAATTTTATAGAACATATGGATATAAATTTAAATGTTGTAAAATTGAATTCACCACAATGATTTTATTTTTAAAAATTATATTTAGTGTAGCGTAGAAATTATTTTGAATCAATTTAATAGTTTGAACAAAACGAGAGATTGATGGATTAGAATGTAATCGATAGATGGTAGGATGAAATTTTTATTACTATATCATTGCATATAATTAGAAGATGGGCGATTATTAATATGAAATTTTGATAAGTCTAGACAGTGACTTGGGTAAATGGGGACCAAATTATGTAACATTAAATGTGTCCACATAATGATTTTGTAGATGAGAAAATTTGATATGTGTATGGATAAATTTTGATATTGTGACCTTTAATGTGTAGATATTTCACTGGGATGGAATTGAAAAGTATTTAATAGATGACCCATGTAATTTTTTATTTATAATTATAATTTGGTAAAATGTCATGATGTTGATAAGAAATACATAAAATGCATAACATTCAGGGAACTTCTATCATATCACATTATTAATTTAAGGTATTCAGTATATTATATTATATAAATTTTAAATATCAGTTGTTTACAAAGAATAATTCCATGTTGAGAGCTATAATATTACTATATTATGGATGTTTAGATAACTTAAACTTAATAGGGTTATATCAGGAAATGATGTATAGAGAAATTGAATATGTGGATTTTTTTGGAAATGAAATAGAGGACGATAGTCTTTAATATCTGGGGATATATTATTGGTTTTAATGGATGAATTTGGGAACATAAAATCATGTGTTACAACTAGAAATATCTTTAAATATATATGGCCAGGAATCAGTCATATTCTCCGAGTAAAGGGATTTGCATTTGAAACATGAGACTATTAAAAAAATTCAAAAACTATCCTAATGTTGTATAATAAATTTGATAATGATTTTGACATTTATGGTTTCATAAAAGGATGATGGAAAAAATAAGACACATTTTCATTGACACAATTTATTTTAGAAGAAATTCTTGTTGGCATCACATTTCATTCATGCATATAATTATTGGCGGTGAACAAATAAAAATTGATAATTATAGTGCTGAATTATTATTTACCTAGAGGAGTAATTTTTCATTTTCATTATAATTTTGGTGTTATTTATTTAAATTTATATAAGCATTTAATATTTTCTTGATATTAAGAAAAGTAGTTTAAAGAATTGTATTTGAAAGATGACTCAATTGTAGAGTTTTTTTCATATTTAATTAGTTTTCTATACTAATCTAAATCATACCATCAAGACTCCAAACATATATATGTCTATGAATCATTGTGTGGAAAAGGAGATAATGTCTATGAATGTAGGGTGATCTGTGAGTAATAACTAAATCTTGGTATATAAAATTGGTTTTGGCATGGAGTGAAAAAAATTAAATTATTCTTTTCTAATCGGTATTCTTATTACCATAAATAATAGGAACATGATAAACATGTTCCTTCTAATGATGTAATCAGAGTCATCAATTAGCGAGTGTTAGAGTTTGAGTATTGAAGGAAATATTTTGATTTTGAATGAAATATGAATCACCACTCTCTATGGGCTACTTATGATATATATGATAACTATCGAGTAAAAAATGATATATTATAGAATATTGTGTCTAATTTATTATGTTACATCCAATTTTCAATAGTATAATACATTATGTATGAAAAAAAAGATAATTTGTTTTCTATATGCATGAAATGATTATTTCATAGAATATATAGATAATTATTACGATTGGAAAAATAAATTTAAAATGAGTTTAGGAAATAATAAAATAAATAGTCTTGGTTAATCTTTCAAACAATAAGGTATTCAAGAAGATACATCATTATGATATGGAATTTGAGTTTTTGAAGTCATTGGTAGAAATTAATGGAATATTTTATAATATAATAAATATTTTGGATCCCTCCTGTGATATAATTATATACATTGATAGGGAAAGTGTTTTCTAATAAAATATATCAAAATTGGTATTTTTCCTTAAGTAAATTAGAAATGTTTCATAAAGAATAAATTCATTTGGAAGAAGGATCTAATCACCAAGGTATGTGTTACTGTTTGTGTTTATAAAAATCATTATATCACTATAATAGAATATTCTTTTGAAATAAAAAATTAAAATTCCCCTATAGGGATTCATGTGGATGTTGATTCTACTGAAGTAGAAGAAATTAAATCCTATCCTAAATATAAGGAATTTACGTACAATTATAAATAGTGTATAAAAACCATACATGATAAGGTTTAATAAATCAATAATATGTATTAATTGGACTAATTTTTATATTTTACATGGACTTGTTGAATGAAAATTTAATAAAGAATAGATGATCCTAAAATAACCCTTCCTACAGTGGGTAGGGAATTATTGGTTAATGTGGCCTACATAGATATCATAACCAGTATATGGAGGGATAAATAACCAAATAGTAGGATCATTAAAAACTATTTATTTCATTAAAAAATAATTCAAAGAGAGGATAATGTAGATTTCTCTTATATAGAGATCATATCTATACATTTGAATGATAATGACATAAAAATCAATGATTTAAAAATGAGATTGGATCCCTATTATATATAGTCATATACCCTTTCATTGTAGCACCAATTATTTTATTATTAAATGGTGAACATATATAATTAGTTATAAAATGGATGGTTCATCCTAAATCATGATGCAAGGGTTATCCAAAAAGGTGAGACTAAAATTTTTTTACTACGGTGTTGTGGGAAAGACCCATGATGTGTTTCAAAAGCCAAAGAACCCAATATTTAGTAGAAATGTGTTTCAATATATCAATTATGAGGTAAATACATGTGGTATGGTTTAGGTATATGTTTCTTTTAATTTTATTATATTGGAAAAATGAATTGATATTTCATTAAGAGAAGAAATTTAAATTCAATGGGTAAAAATATAATTCATATATGAATGTGAGACTAAAATAAAGAGATGAAAATTTTGATACGTTGAAAAAATGGAATATTCGGAGGAAAAAATGAATTGAATTATGAAACATGAATTGTTTTCCTTGTTTGTGGAAAAAAATACACAGAGAGAAAATTTAAAATATGAATTAAAACAATTATGCTTCCCTTATCGAATAAGGAATGATGGTAAGCCTGGAAAGATACTCACAATAGATGGAGACATCCATGGAAGTCATAATGGTAATTGAAGGGAAAAAATGGAATATACATTTGTGTTTTAAAAAATAGTAGTTTGATAATACGAATTTTTGTGGAATCCCTCTCAATAAATTATTATTTTTCAAAACAGTCATGATGGATCTATCAAGAAGACCACACAAAAAAAATATTCTTTTATTTTAACTATTTATAAAATAAAAATATATAAAAAATAAACTAATAATATAATAGGGGTTTAAAATGTTCATGAAATAAATATATATAAATTAATAACAAAAATAAAAGATGACATAATATATTTATTGGAGAGGAACAAGCTAATACATTTTGGGGATTAATATTATTCTATCATTGTTTTTCAAGAAATATTAATTTTCAATATTATATCAAATTTCTGTATCATCCCTATCAATTAATAAAATTATTTTCAAATTTATACTACATCAAACTGACCATAATAAGGATGTATAATCACTATCACATCATCAAAACAATAGAACTCTACTGTATACCACATTATGATGAAAATGTAGAGGAATAAATTTTAAAGTGATGAAAAACACAATAATAGGGAATTATGGGTGAGCTAATCAACATATTTTATTTAAATATTATATAAATTATTATAATCAAATAATTATAAATGTTGATGTGCATGAACTAAGACATATAATAATCCATACATTTAAAAAAAAAACCTATATTAGTGTTCCATTTGCATGGATTTAGAAAAGAATGATGATTAATAATGAAAGTGGAAACTAGTTAAGTAGAGAATGAATAATCTTGACTAATTTATATTTGAAATATGGAAAACTGTTATAGAAAAATACCCCTACTCAACTACTAAAAATTACTCAATATGTTAAATATATGTAGAGTAAAAAATGTAATATGTTATAAGGTGAAACATTTTCATTGAAAATATTTCCTCCGAAAGATGGAATTATTTTTATAATTATAGATATTATAATATTTTCTTCATATAATGTGTTACTCAATGTATTCAATACACTCCCATAGTGTTTCATTTTATTCAGACTAAAGTAAATGATTTTATTATTAGATTATTCAAGAAATTTTTTCTATTCTGAAGATATATTGAAATTACAATTCTTAAATTTTCCAGGTATTTATGGACATGAAAAAAAGAAAAATCATTATCCACCATAATTGAATTTATAATATATCATCCCAAATCACTAGGTCTATCCTGGAGTGCCACATAACCTTATGTGTTCCTCCACATACATGAGAGGGTGTGAAATAATAGTGAGTTTCTATGTCCTTATGTTGGGAGACTATAACCTATGTATCGAGTCCATTCACAAATAATAATAATAATAATAATAAGTAATTTTGTGAGTCAAAAGTGGAAAAATAAACAGTTACAATATAATGACATATGTCACACTAGTCATAAAATTAACTAAAATACATGTTCCTTGTGTAGAATACCGAACCACAGTAATTCCTAGGTGAGTAACAAAAAAATTAAAGAGTCTTAATCTTCTAGAGTATGCCGCAATACTTATCAAAGATCCATGATCCTTGGCTCAACCATCATTCATGGGACCCTACCATTACCAGATCCCAACACATAAATACTACATGTGCATCATGATTCCTATAGAGTGAATTGGTAACAACCCCTATATGGATGACCCCAGTGCATACATAAGAAATTTACAATGCCATAATATGTGATCACATTGATAATAATAATTATGAGAATAGGCATAATAAACATAAAACCATGTATCATGTGTCCATGTTCTAATTGGGATACAAAAATCCCTAAACCATACCTACTTTGGCTTCATGACAAAAGGATAGTCATTGGGTGTTTTGATAAAATAAGTATATGAAAAAGGATCATATTAATGTATCTCAGTATTATTGAGGAATCGAGTTGTAAAAGCACCTATAATAACATATCTATTATCCCACATGGGTTTGGAATCACCATCATACCCTATTTCTTCCTAGGGTAAGGCCTATATCCCATAATTTCCATAATATTAATAAATTATGTCAAGAATCTATGTAATTATTCTTATACCCTATTCTCAAATCCATATACTTTGTAATATTATTGTATTGGTACCCCTTGTTTGACCATGCTACATTATGATTTCATTTGGGTGAGGGTGTGTGTAAAGGCCTTGAAACCCATTGTTTTTTAATAATTCCATGTCTTTATTTATATCTTGTTCAAATTAAAAAATTTAGTTTCAACATAAAATATATAATACCAAAACCAAACATATCTGAACAAGATATAATAATATACATGGAATTATTAAAAAACAACAGGTTTCAAAACCATTACAAACTCCCTCACCCAAATGAAATCATAATGTAGCATGGTCAAACAAGGTATACCAATACAATAATTTTACCAAGGAAAAATTTTTATATGAGATGTAAAAAATGGTAATTAAAATCCTAAAAAATATTGTTGAAATTTAAATAAAAATGTCTACATGGAATCATAGACTGAACCTGTTACAAAACATATATAATGAACCACACAATAAGGCGATCTAAATTGGGTTGTAGTACATTATGGATGTAAATTAGAATGAATACATGAGAAAATTACATGTGAATAGGGTTGTTCTTGAATCCCACACCTCAAGTAGTATACCAACAAAACCAATTTCGAGGTATTTCATTAGAAGGAATTCCAATTCACCATATCCATCGTAAAATATATAATTGATCAAGAATTTATTTTTTATTCTAGAGGAATGCATGGGGTCTATCCAAATTTAATCCCTTTATTATAAACCTATCAACATAAAATATATTCAACAATTTAATTAAGAATAAAAAGATATCAAGTTGACCATTCTATAGAAATTTACCTCGAAATTACCAATATATTCAGGAATTCTAGCATCGATCAATGGTTTTTATATTAGACCTATCAAATCCCCACCTATCTACAAAGGAAATTTCAAAAGATTATTACTCCATTATAAACATAGTCTCTAGAATAGGTTTTGGAAGATAATTTGTAAACACATACCAATTAACATTCATTATCTATGGTATTATTTTATTTACTCATGAAACGTCATCAACATGGTTGGATTTCCAATAATCTATGAAGATGTGATGATTCCATAATAAAACCATAATATAAAACACATATCCATCATATATATATGATCATATCATATGAAGTATAATGAATTTGTCCTAGATATATGAATAACTCATGGATCATGTGCCACCTGATGGATAATAGAATCGATAACCAAGAGTGATGTATGAGAGGAATACCTGGAAATGTTGGAAGGTTTAAATTTGTTAAGAGTTAAGGTGTATTAGATTTTTTTATTAAACACGATGGAATATCATGTGGAATCAAAACAAATATGTTTCATTAATTATACCCACATTCTAGGTTTACGAGCTATGTAGTGGGCCTCATTGGTTTGCAATTAGAACTATCCAATGTCTAGTGTTCCCTATAGAACAACCCTGATTATAATAGTTTCTCCAACAACCTAGTTGGGTATGTTATAGAAAACACACCGATGGGAACCCGCTAGGTAACATATTAATATATTTCATCCATCCCAAGAGTCATTTTCCTTCCTAAAGTATCCATCTTTTAATTCTCAAACCCTTTATGAGAAACATCATTTAAATTAATCACACATATCCATGAAAATAAATGGAGGAAAAGAATTTTTATACTCTGAAACAATCTCGTATATGAAAATAAAATTAGGATGTTATAATTCTCTACCTATAGTCACTTACCATATTAAAGAAGTATCATTAATGGTTTCTCTCAAACAACTCAGCACACTAAGATTGAAGATAATCATCACAATACCCTTGATACCCTTGTATCCATCCATGAAACCATATAATATATAATAGTGGTAAAGTATTCACTCAAAGGGTTTCTCTTTCCGGACTGAATTCTTTAATGACCTCTCCACGTACGACATGTCGGGCTCCAACATAAAATCCTTCCAATGGATGAAATGTATAAGATTATTCATGTATCTTCATAAATGAGATACATGATACATGTCATTCATAAAATGGCAGTGTTAAGGAAGCATCAGATGGTACTCAACTTAACTAATCCACATGATGATCATGATGGGTCCAATATAGCGTGGAGAAACCTTACCTTGCATCCATAAACACTAGTGACCTAAATGTGGGGTCACTGTAAGAAAAAATTGATTACTTATAGGAAAATGAGGAGGTTTCCTACTATAATTAGAATAAGACATTTATCACATATATTAAATGATAAATCTATCTGGGATCATCTACAATGTATTAGAGTTATTTAGTACTATAATATTCCCCAAAATGACTGACTCCTAATCCTCATGTAAATAGATTAGTGAATTACTATCTCCCATAAATTGCCTTATAAATTTCCATACTTATTGATTCCTTGTATTTTTTGTTGATTATGTACTGAAAAAGGTAGGTGATCATCCCATGATCCACTAAATTCTAAGGTTCAACCCACAACAATATAATCCATTATAAAAATAATCTTCTCAGATAGATCATTTATTAGAGTATGGTATGTTGTACTCAGTATCAACTGATTCTCATAGGTCGTCTGTAATAAATTACAAAACCATGAGATAAAACATGTGTATATATTAGATACAATGCTCAAGGGATGTACATGTATGCATAAAATATCATGTACCTTCATCATTCCGAACTCATAAACCAAGTTAGTCTCATAGTTCAGTAAGAAATAAAAGGATTTCCAGAGCTGATAAAGATCGACCAAAAACCAAAACAACACTTCGGGGTCATGGGAAAACCCATAAAAATTTAAATTATTTCATCCCACCACTACCACATGGCTATCAAATGACGATAGAGTAAAAACTAGGATTCAACGTCTCAACCCTTGTCCTTTAAGTTGTAATGAATTAGGAAACAAAACTAGTAATGTCCTTCATTATCCCCAGACACCAGGATAGTCAATTGTTGTTATAGATCATCTTTTCCACACAAAGATGTAAATCCCCCAAAAATATACATACCTATCTCATCAAAACATCACAAATCGAAGAATCAACTATAAATTTTTAATTTCCCATGATTGTATCATCTTTATCTATTTACCACCCGAGTGTTGAGTCACAAACTACTTGTTGTTCCCGTATCAGAACACATCCTGGGTATTATTTTGGACTAGCCTTAAACTGGTCTATAGGGGAATATGTGATCACTAAATTTGTAGACATCGTTGTTCCATGTTCTAAAAAACAACACATCCTAAAATTGTATAATATACATTTTACACTACATTACTCTTTATAGGGTTTCATGTCATACTATTAACCTCTCAAAATATCATGGATATGTGCATAAATAATGTTGAATCCCTTCCCTGTTTTATAATCTACCCCAAATTTAAATGAAAATTGATATAAAAAGTGTCTCTGCCTAATATTTTGGTTCCAATGTGTGATGATATAATGAATACTCCTATGGTCAATCTAGACCACAAACCTACTTCCAATGAGATATTGTCACCACCACTTTAAATCATGGTCCACCACTTCAATTTACATGTCAAGGGTTGGATAGTTTCAATAATGAGGTAATAAATATTTTGACCTATACCACCAGCTCCCTTGTCATTGGTACTTACACCAAACAAATTCATGATGCATTAAATTAATCATCATAAATGGTACCTTGGTACGGAAGTATAAATAATAGAGTATTATTAAATACCATCATCATCTCAAGAAGAACATATTCACACTAGTATAACAACATGAACATATCACCTTTTTTCAATGCATTCATGGGTGATAATAATCAGATAAGAACCAGTTAAAAAATATGTTGTATCTAGCTAAACTCAAAAATCTCATGTGCATAAACACATAATTGGGATATTTATAAGGCCATCACTACCTTCTCATTCTCTAGGTTGATGGATATAGCTTTCTTAGACACCACATTCCAAAAAAATTCACCATCTTGAGTCCAGAAGACATACTTATAAATATAATAATATAGCTAATGTTCTTGAAGAATATTGAAGACAATATTGATATGTTTTACATACTAATCTAGTATAACAGAGTGGATAAATATTTCATCAATTAAAAACAGAATAAAAAAGTTAATATATGGGTGGATGATCCTATTAATGGGATATTTGAACCACATAATAACATTTATTATAGAAATGTACATCAAAAAGTACTCATATTTCCTATATCTTCTCTAAAGAACATTCTTCATGGTGTCATCCTATCTAACATGCCACCAATGGTAGACTTATTGATAACCAATATTAGAGAACCATTGGGATCAAGGTAACTAGTGGGGGTGGTTATTGATCTTGGGAAATGGATATCTATTTTTCACCACCAATTTATTTATCTTATGGTATTATAATCATATTAAAATAATAACTTCTTTATCCTTGAAGAATAATACAGTGCAACACCAAGGTTAAGTACTGGTATTAATAAATCCATTCTACTCAAAATCCTCAATTTGTAAATACTACTCGTTCAAATTGTGTGTCATCTTATGATAATGGGGTATAAAAATGTGGTCCAAACGTTGCATGATATCTATTTCAAACTCAACTTTTATCTCTGGGGTATGTTCTATGAAGTCATCTAGGAAGAAATTTTTATTGAGATATATGACTGTGGGAAAAGTTGATGGTGATATCAATAATCATAAAAAAAGGAAAGACTTATATTATGCTTGTGATCATCCCAATACAACACATGTATATACCAAATATAATGGATCTGAATTCCCATTAGTCTTTTATTATGTAATTTTATCCCTTTCATGAAATAAATGATGCCTACCCCTAATAGAAATTAATGTAATCTTTGAATATAGTTAGAAGATCCATGATAACAATCACATTGAATTTATAAATATCTAAAACCATGATATCCCATATATTATCATATCAAAAAATGACTATATGATACTTCGGGAATCACTAATAATGGTATAATTTTATGGCCAATGGTGTATTGAGGGCGAATGACTTCGAAGATAAATTCAGAGGTAAGACAAGTCCAAGAATAATTTTAGTAGATATAAAGGAATGGGAAGAACCAATATTTAAATATATAGTAGAAAATATATAAATGTTCAATTCCATAATATGAATAGTAGTAGAGGCCTTGTCAATATTTTATGGGGTTTAATTCGCTACATAAAAAATAACTGCCTCAAATTTTCTACCTTGTCCATGTGATGAATGACGAGTCTATGTTTTTGTCATTTCAGCTTAATATAATAGAGCCTGACTAAATGACTAGTTCGATAAAATCATATTTCATTATCACATATGAAATCATAAACACACTTCTATGTGGAAGAATTATTTAATGTTTCCAATCATTCAACACTACTGACACTTGATCTATAGTAGTTAGAAGTTCCCATAGTAGTGTATAGTATATCTATAATTGAATCTCTAGGGATTACTGCATATGTGAAGTAAATATATAGAACTATCCTCTACCTTTTCACCACAATAATGTTTTATATCAATTGTCTTCATCTTTATACAAGAAGAAAACATACACATTACTGTAGTATGAGTTATACAAGCCTAAGCACTGAAATGTGGATAAATACCAATTGTGTGATTATCTTCTAGGACATTCTAAATGTTCAAGGTCTTAGCCAGATCCAATATGTTTTTTTATAGGTATAATACCTAATCTTACCACCTGATTTCATGATAATTTATGATAATGAGAAATTGGGTCTTCTGTGACTTGTTTCAGCCCAATAGCAAAGCATAGTGGGGAAGGTATATAAAAATAATTGATTATCTGTTTACCATCATGGACTGAAAATATTCCTCCACAAAATCATGATATCCTTTATGATTCATCGTATTATGAAATAATTACAAAATGAATTTTTTCTTGAATGCCTCACATGAGAGTGCATCATATTATCCCAACTATCCCATGACACCAACACTGCCTAGCATGCCCCTATCATAAGAAGGCTTCTAGATCCACCTTCTAGTCCTTAGGTGTCTCAATGAGGTAAAAGACAGTTTTTTGAATTATATACAACCATATGAATCCTTCATCCCTCTAATTTCCAAAATCATTGGTGGATGATGGTGATAGATGTATCTAGTGTAGTCAATTATGGAACTCAGTACCCCTACAACCAGTGCAGAAATAAGAATATGGAATCTCATATAAGGTGGGAATACTACCTACACCACTATATTTGGTGGTAAATAATTCTCGAGAGAACCCACATGAACAGAAAATTTGTAAAATAGGGGTATCATCCATTGAACAATTGTCCCTTCCCACATAAGTTAGTGGTCATATCATTCTCATTCTGGGGGACATCTTCTGCGACACAAAGGAAATATTTATTGAAAAACAGTGTTATTAAGATAAATCAAAATTAGTGTATGGGGTTATAATTTCTATTTCATAAGAGTATACCCATACTCCATGGAATATCCCTCAACCAATTACCAATATTAACTATCCATACATGTTAGTAACAATCAATTATATATAGAAATAAAATAGAATGCTCATATTTAACTAATTAATGGTAGAATAGATATATTATGAAACATTTCTAGTAGATTTATCAATATTTTATAAATACTTATATATTTAAGGAATTAAAATAAAAGAATTGTATAAAATACAATAATGGGTATAAATATGGAATGTGATCTTACATGCTAGTCATGATTTTTGAAAATAAAAAATTAATGAAATATTGTAACAAAAATCCAATAGATTTCAAATTTGTGGTATGTTACACATGATATGGAGATATATATATAAATCCCCTACCAATGTCCCACCCAAATCTATCATTTCTACCATTCCCCATTATACTAAAAAAGAATATGTTAAAATTGTTCTTTGATAAAATTATCTCTCACTATGTTCTGAACTAAGAAGGATGAGCCATAGTTTCACATGACCTCATGTGTACCTACATATATTCATGAGGCTTGATAATAATAGAAAAGTTCTAATTTCATTAGTGGGAAGACTATACCATAAGAATCAAATACATTCACAGATTATAATTATGAAAAGTAATAAATGGAATAATAGATGGAACACAATATAATCAAATTGTAATGATACATGGAACACAATCCCTTTATATAATAAACAAAAAGGTTCCCTTATCCTCAAAACAACCCATTTTAATGTCTAGGTAAGTAATTATCCAATAAAAATATAGTAATCTACAAGTATATATATCAATGTTCTCTGATGTCTATAATACATGGGTCAACCATCTTCCATGATCCACTTTCTCATACCTCTCTCTATATACATGACGTATGAAAAATCACTTATATGTCCTTGAAGAGTTTGAGTGATAAGTCATATATTAAGACCCTAAATTCCTCCTTAAAAAGTATGAAATAATATAGCAGTTTCATTCAATTATTAAAATAAATTTAAAATAATGTATAAAAAATATATACATGTGTTGAGTTGTATTTATATAACCCATCCGATAATGACCCATTTTCATTCCTACTTCATATCCATTTAAGAAAAGCTGAAATAGGATGTCTTGAGTGAACTATAAGAAAGAAGAAGGATGAGATTCATGTACCTCAGTGGTTACATTGAACCAATTCAGGTCATTCATACAAACCATCATATCTCATATCAATCATTAAACATTCATCTAGGCCACCATACCCCAATTTTGATTTGGATTAGGAAACCATTAAATTATGCCACTAATTTCACTGCCTTGGTTTAGGCCTCCAATTCATCATTCCCATAAAAAATTAACATTTCAATCTTTATAAACATATCAAAACATTAACACTTCCTATATATTGGCAAATAATTAAAATTTGTTCCACCGATTTTTAGTACCATGAACATCCCCCAAAGCATGGTTAAACAATTTATAGGGTAGATCATATATGTAAAATCATGGAATACCATCATGAGAAAAATAGTAGTAGTATAAAATACATGTCATAAACATAAAACATGATCAAAAATGCTATAGGATTACTCATTTAATCAAGAAAGATAAATTACTATAGATATTCATACTTTTTTTACCAAGATATATCATTTTAATAGATGAATATTCATTTAATAACAATATGATCCATACCAGAATCTTATTGGCCTATAGAATTTGGGATTATGTATACATGAACAACTTGTCCAAATTATATCTACATAATCTCCCAATATATTACACATAAAATCACGCTTTTATAAATATCATACATAAAACTTCCCATTAAAATATGGTAAAATGATACATAATAAAGGGTTATCTCAATATATTAATTAGTAAGGGTAAAATAGAGAGATATTGATGATAATATAAATATAATATGAGAATTACTGTATGATAACATGATCATAACATTTGAAAAGTATAACCAGCATATCATAAATTATAATATTGTGTTATGGAAAAATACATAGGATTTCATAATATATGAATCATAAATTAATCAAAGAACACAATCCATGAGATCGTAAAACTATAATGATACACATATTTTTGTCATACACAAAAAATTAAAAATCATTTCCCTATATATTCATGGTTAATTTTCCAAACTATAATATTGGATTTGGTTTTGATTCTAAACAATAATACCAGTCACTGCTCATTCCAAAGAAAATCATATTGAAAAAATTCCCTTATTAAACCATGTACACTCCCATTCTAGTACAATTTATGAACTGAGATATCAAATTTTCCCAATACATTAAAGATCTTTATAATTCTTGTCCAATTTATCAAATAATTAATATCATAATTTTTTATTATAACATAACACATGAAAAGGAAACTAGTTTCATAATCATTTAATCATGGTATAACCCATTGAAATGAATTGGTTTTCATAATAATTTCATCAATTACTCATATTATAACCCATTTAAATTTAATTTATTACCTAAAAATATTTTAATTTTAGTCATAAACTATATAGATAAAAACATACAATATAATTATTGGCTCATATATCTAGTAAAACATAAGTAGCATCAAGAAATGTTATTATAGATCAAAAATTATTTAAAAAGACAACTTTCAATATTTCTAGTGGAAAATGAACTTTTATATTAGAAATAAATTATTTATGATCTAAAATTTTAACAAATATTAATTAAATAATTTCACTTAAAATATCCTTTAAAAATAATAATGTATTCTTAGAATCATTGAGTGGTCAGGACTATGATAAATTCTATTCTTCCAATGCATTTTATAACAATGAATACATTCTTAATTTTTAAAAAATTTCAAAAGATATTCATTCAAATAAGGAAGTGAAGATTCATTTTAGTCCAAAAATTAAAATTTTATAAATATGGAACAAATCTATTCAATAATATTATAATAGTAAAAACTTCTTTAAAACATTTGTATAATTCATGGATATTGAAGAAAATGAATTTTCTGTGAAGAGAGAAATAAATATGATTTTCCTTAAATATATATTCATGTGGTCTCTTTAGTACTCAAGGAGAGTAAAATGAAAGGAAAATAAATATTCTTAATAAAAAACCATATAATAATAAAATTCCATGGTTTAATTATTATTAAATCATAATATTTTATTATTAAATCTTAATCATAACCGATGGTGATAAATAATGATATTGTGACATTAAACCATTGCCTTGGGAATGACATCTGTCACACATGATCTAACCTCATGTATAATAAAATTATTTTTATTAATATTTTATATAACCATTATCATATATATCATACCAAATATTATTTACATAAAACCATTTATCACACATTTATTAGCCATTCTATATTTAAATCACTATTTCGGGGAATAACTATTTTTTCATCTATGTTATGATTATGGGGTATTAGTGCATATTCTTTGATCGAGGTTAAATAACCTCAAAAATATTATTTATTATATAAACCTAATATATATTAATTATAAATTTATCTATATTCATAAAAATTTGTTATATATAAGAATATTAATTACACCATTCATGGGGAGGGTTGGACATATGTACGCATTAAAGCGTGTTTCATTTTTCGACACATATGAAAAAACATAATGAACAATTAACCATTAAGAAATATTTTTTTTATATAGTATATATCATATATATTCATTAAATATAACATTATTACCATCCATGTAAAATTGAAAATAAAAATGAATTAGATCGTTTTGTTGATGTGGTAGTCTACAAATATGTAAGAGAGACATTATCATTTTCCAACAAATTTGAATGTAATAAGGTAGATGTAATACTAAATTAATATAATTATTAATATTTAATGAATAAAATAAATTTAAAATAGATCTATCAATATATTATACCTTAAAATGTGGTGATGGAAAATAAATTTCATCGGTTCACATGATTGTAGTCTTACGTGAACTAGATCGATGGTTTTATTTCCAATTTCATACTACAATAGATGTATATAGTTTATTCCACAAAAATAATAATATATCAGTGTATGTATTGTATATGTTTTATTATTTTAAAATATATTATTAATATTTTAATGGGGTATAAGATAAAATAATTAGAAAACACATGGATAAGAATTATACAACTTCTTCGGACTACATATTTTGGATTATACATAAATCCTTCCTTGATTTTTTATGCCAATAAATTCATATATAATGATTGAAGGAATTTAAGGATGTAATTTTGGAAATTATTGTTTTCTATCTGTGAATAAAAGAGGATAGAAGTTTCCCATTTATAAATAAGTATAGGATAACTGTTATATTTTTTAAAATTTTGAAATTAATAAAAATTAATATTTAAATTATGATGGACGATAAATGAAATATTTTTAATAAAATATGAACATGGCTTTAATTAATATCATATGATAATTTTATTAATATCTCAATGATGTTATTTACACTTATCTTTTGATTTTAACTCGTGTTTTCCCTTTTTTACAATTATTGTGATAATGATGAATTTACTCTATATGGTTGAAGATAGTTCATATAAACAGGTAATTGGACCATAAATAGACAATGATTTATATTATATACCACATAATAACAATGTGGATGAAAATATTATTTTAATTAATTTTAAATCATTTAATAAAATATTTTTTATTATAATTATTATTTATGAAATTTTTGAAACTACTAAATTAATTTATTTTTGGAAATAACATAAAAATAAAATTTGAATATAACCCTTTTAAAACTAAATAAATTTTTATTTTGAAAATAAAATTTATGTAACATAACAATTCATTCAATTTATATTACTCTTAATTTTACTAAATACAGTTATATTATTTTTCTGTTAATTTATTGAATAATATGTTAGTGGTGAAAAAGAATTTATAATAATTATTTCACTACTAAAAATTATAATATATTAAAATGGTAACAAAATAATTTACCTGTCTATCAAATATTTATAACTACAAAATTTTGCATCAATATTTTCCACAATATCTTATAAATATTAAAAAAATGATTATAAAATTTATTTCATTATCTTTTAATCTATTATTTTATTGTTAAATATTAAATATATATTAATCCAAGTTTAAATATTCTCATTATTTGGTAATAAATTTTCTTAAAAAAACTAATAAAATGGGATTATGGATTTCTTTTTTCCAATCAGTAGTCCTTATCATTTTATTTCTAAACCTAATTACCAAATTTAACCTTATCACAGTAATAAATCTTATTATAGTTACTATAAAAAAATAATGATGAATAATTTTAACATATTAAAATATATTAATTTTTATGATTCAAAATATCCAATCCATTTTATGAAATTCAATTCATATAAGTTATATAATATGATTAAAAATTTAATCTCCAGATAATATGAAAAGATGTTTTCCGAAAGAAATGTTTTCTTAAGTATAAAAAGTTATTTTATAAAATTAAATATAAAATTAAATCCAATAAAAAAATTTATTGATTGTAAAATAATATAGGTAATTTTAATTTTCAAACCTATTTAAAATATTAAATTATCTATTTAAAATCTTTAAATGAATGGATATTGTTTAATAAATCCATGTATTTTACACTATTGAATTTAAAAATAATCTAACAGGAAAATTCTCAAAACTACACTCTAACATAATATTTAAATGATTATTTAAAAAAATAATTTAATTTTTCAAAATGATGTTTCTATGAGTGGACAAAATTAATTTTAATATATGTGTGGAAGACATAATTAAACTACAAAAAATAGATTTTATGTATGAAACTATATTTATTATTTACCCAAGCCTATAAATATTTATTAGATGAAATGGAATTTTTTTATTAAATATATAAAATATAAATTTCATTAAAATTATTTAAAAAATATAGATCAAATTATTTTATAATCTTAAAAACACATTGTTCTCATAAAACTAGTTATTTAAAAAGGCCTTTCATTCACATTCAGATGATTTTTATTTTCACATCTAATGAAGTTATTAGAAATGAATTTATATTATACATTGTTAAAACATATATTTTTTATAATTTTATTATTCGTATTTGTACCTAAAAATTTAATGATTAGGGTATAAGAAATATATATAATTGTTTACTAATAATAATGATTTTTTTGTATCATAAACCATTGATGTATTTACATTTATATAGAAATAAATATATCACAAACCCATGGTGTACTATAATATATCCCTATTAAAATTTATTTCACCCAATAAATTCCCATATAGTGTTACTTACAAATAAGTATATCTCTGTCTCATCACATCCTCGGGGTTCCCAAAATTTTACTTCGAAAATCAAATTTCTCTTTAAAACTATAACCATGTTGGCAATTTTTTTTCATTGAAATTTGTCTCTGTGATTCAAGATTTTTAATGGCAATTCATTATATTAAATCATTTTCTACAGTGATAGGTCTTCGTAGATTTTTGAAATTTGGTGGATCAAGTATGTACTTTCTTAGGAGAGATACATGGAACAAATCATGATTCATATAGAGGGATGACATATATAGTAAATGAAAAGTTACAATCAATACCTGATCTAGAATATCATATGTGTCATTATATATAAGGATTATATTTGCCTTATATTCAAATATCATGATCTTTTCCCATAGTGAAATTTTTAGGTGTTACATCTCACCATATTTTAATTGAAAATCACATAGACAATTTACTTCCATTATTAAAACATTCTAGTTAAATGATTAATTGAGGGCCAAATCCTAAAACATGTCATGCATGTATAAAGCAATTCAATACGAATGAATCATTTCTTATATGATTAATACACTCAATGGGAACATATCTTATACATATAACACATGTTATCAAGAGTATCCAAGGACTCCAAGAAGTTAGAAACACAATTTTCATCAATCCAAGTGTGTGTAAGGACCTTGTGTTATTATAAATGCTTCTTCATTTGTGAAATGAATTGTTTATAACCTAGGTAATATTTTACACACCATATATTATGATCATGAAAATATTGACATTTTTTCCACATGATAAGGCATGATATCATGGGAGTGGTAAAAATATAATCATTTTAGCATGGTAGAAGATTATATGGTAAGGGGGTTTCCTTTTTGATAAGATAAAATCAAATAAAAAACAATAGATCCACCATACATGGGAATAGACCCTCTAACCTTCTTGAAACCATTAATTAATATTCCATAAAATTCTTTCCATTTAGTGATTCAGGAGTTTAATTATGTGCATAGTTTCCATGAGGTGAGGACTTATTATTCAAAAGAATAAGACCTCCACCGGCCATAGGCCTCCATATGGATGGGAATTAATCACTCTTCTTGATTAATATCACCAACTCCTCCACAATATATAACTCTCATGTCTAAAATATTTATCCTAGGTCAATATATTTCTTTCTAGAAATCCATCCTATCACATAAGATTTATACACATCATTCCATAGAGGGATTCTTAAGGAGACATATAAATTCTGAATTAAATTATATTGTTGTTTGAAAAATAGACTAGAGGAAGAAACTAAAGACATATACCTTTAAAATAAATATAATAAGATATCAAATATAGGTATTGGGTTTTGAAATTTATCTCATGCTTAAAATCAATATGAGGAAAATTTGATACTATGAAAATCAATTATATTTTAAGCTCCTACTGAAGACTTCTCCAAACCATCGATGTAAACATCATATCATGATCAGATACAATTGAATGTTATACTACATGAAACATTATGCCTTGTATAATATATATTCTTAAAATATAGTTAAGATATATATCATATTTTATAGTAATTAGTTGTGATTAATTTGTAATGTTACAGACTAAAAAATATAGAAAATTAATACATTCAGATGTTTTGGAGAGTCTGACAATAAAATACATGTTATTGTTTTCCCATTTCCATTGTAGTATGATTATCTATTATAACATCATGTTATAATTATATCTCATAGCCTTAACTTTATGACATACCATGAGATGAGATAAATAATCAACACAATCTCTATTAATCAAATCCCATCCAAAATTCTTGTTTAGATATCTATACATCTTCATAGTCCCCAGATGAATATACTTTGATGAAAAAATATCCTCTTCCAATATAAAATTCTTCAAATATATTATGGATGGATCATATACATGCTTCAGGAACCTTATCATTCGATAAAATTATAGGTAATGCTTGATAATTGTCTCAATACCTTTATATAAATTTCAACATTACATATGGTGTTTCTTTATAGATGAGTCAGACACCCTTGGAAGTTGGTTTATCTGGTAAGGAAATATATATTATTTTTTATCCATGCAGTAAAAGTCAACTAAACATGACGGGAGGGTATTTTATTTTTCTGATATGCTTCCAATTAAATAGATTCTAGGTGATTATATTATTCTCTTAATTGGGTTTGGGTCCTAAACTATTGATTGTAATTCTATTGTTATGGGAGATGCATCTGGGTTTCACCATTTCCGACCACTATGAATTATGTATGTACATGGTTTTTTGTTTGTATACTTCTGATAATAATAAAAATTTAATTTTTTTTCAATAAGATAATATTTTCCCACTTAATTCATAATATCTTGATCAATACATTCCAAATATATAAATACTTTATAACATTTTATCCTCATAATTGATAATATATCATTATCATTTCATCTCAAAGAATGGGTAACCTTCTTCCCTTTCTATGGGTGGTAAAATATTGTGATGTGAAAATATGTAATTAATTCCAACCATCTTCACTGGCCTAGAATGATCTCATTCTGAGTGAATATATACATTAACAACTTATGGTTAGAATATATTTAACACATTTCCATATAAAGATAATCCCTCCACATCATTAGTGAAACAATTACCATGGATAAATCGAAAACATTAGTTGGGTAATTTTTTTCATGAACATTCGATTGTTATGGGGAATATAAAATAACCATATCATTATGAATGATAATTAATCCCAATCCCTTCATTACATAATCACTATATATTATAAACCATTATCTATTTTAGGGTAATGCAAGAACATTGGTGCTCTATAACACTCTCTTTAGTTCCATTAAATTTTAATCACATTCATATTTCCAAAGGAATGTGGATCTAAACTAAATAAAAATTGTGATTTGATTATATATCCATGAATCATTATTCACAATATACTTATATTATCTGACAAAACCAAGAAAAATATTGATCACATTCACAAGGGTTGGTCAGGGACAACATTAAATATCATCTATTACAAGGCCCTAGACTTAAAAATTATATAATATTGAGTTATTTCCTGAATTTACAATCATTAATAATGAGGATATTTTTAGGTTTATATTTTTAGGGAAATATTACATGAAAATTACATAACAACTAAACTATCACAATGTTGTCAAGTCAAATCACTCCACATTTTTTCTTAATGTAAAAAATTTTAAAATAAAATATGAAGATATTTTATTGGAAAAAATACACATAACATTAATCTTGACTTCTTACATTATCTTACCCACATTTATACACTAGGGAAAAGATTTCAATAATATTGTATGGGGACAAAAAAATTATTATGTGATATAAAATAAATAATGAAACCACTAGTCCATAAATATTTGAAACTCATGAAATTCATTTCAAAAAATCAAAATTTTTAACCCTAAAACATCAAACCATTAGATTACCTATTAAAATTATATAAAAAGTTTATCATAAATCTAAATTATGTAATTATTATCATTTACACATTATAGCCATCATTAAAACATATGGTTTAATCTTTATAATTACGATTGGACTACCTATCATAGAAAATTCCATAAATCTCTTAAGAGAAACCCAACAGTATAAATCAATATCATTAAAACAATTAGTTGGAGTGCTATCACATTGTTAACAACCCATAGTTTATCAATTAACTACCTGTATACATAAAAAATACCCTAGAACAACAAAATAATTATAACACATAAAAAACATAAAGGAAAAATAACATTTACAATATGAAATCACATTTCATTTTTTCACACCGCACATTCACAATAGAAACACATTAGTTTAAAATAAAATTTTAAACATGTAATGTAAGTAACAATACATAATAGGTAAATGAATGTTAGAAATTCTATTCATGGAGTATACATTAAAAAACATTCCATGTTATTGAAATAATTAATCTGGTTTAAATAGACAATAAAAAAATCCAATAAGAACATTTTTAGTCAATTTTTACCCTACCACATTAAATAATTTGAAAGGAATTAAAATTTTAAAACATTCATGTCCATATAAATAAATCCTTAAAACAATTTTCAAAACATGGACATTAAATAGAAATATTTACAAGAATAAATCATCAAAATATTAAAATAATTTTTTTAGTTAAAATATCCCTAACCTTAAGTTCAAATTTTCACTTATGTTCATTATATTCTTGAATAATAAACAAATGATTCTTTTTATTTTATTTGGATCATTTTTTATGTTTATTATTTCATTAGTATTTCTTTATTATAATTTTATAGTAATTACTTAATTTTTCCAGTTCACGTCAAACAGTTTTTCAATATTCGATAGTAGAGTTAACAAATAAACATGGTGTGATTTAATTTTTTCATTGTGGTCATAAATCCATCATCTGATGAATAATATTAATTATTTATTGATAAATATATTAAAATAATTAATATTTTTAATAAAACCATTAATTAGGGTTATGAAAAATGAACAACGTTATAATCATTGATATGGGAGGTCATATGTGCACATGAGTAACATTTTCATTTTTCATTGATCATTGTTGAAATTAAGAAATTATTGTTTTATATAAAAAATGATAATAAAATCATTAATTTAATATTAATCAATTAAATATAATTATATATACATATATATATATATATATTATAGAAGTTATTTAGTGAATAATAAGGAATCAAAAAACTTTGTCTAGGTGATAGTTCACACATACGCACGAGCGATGGAATCATTTCTACGTTATTTGAAATTAATATCTTAATTGATATATTATAATATTATAATTATTAATATGTCATAAATATCAAATATAAACAATAATTCCATTATTATAAATAGTCATGAGAGAAAATTATAGAAAACAAATTAGATCGGTTTGTGGAGGTGATAGTTCTTACGTACGCAAAAATGATTAATTCCATTCCATTTTGAAGGAAGTGGAAATGGATTTCATTGATGGTATTAAAATAATAACATATCAGTATATTAAATAAACTTTATTTATTATCTCATCATTGATGGATGATATTTTAAAGATGTGGAAAAATAGATAATAGAATCATATAAATGAAAACATTACATTTCTTTCAGATGATCACCATTATTAACAACAGAACACCTATAATGAGGGTGTTCTGATTGAAATAAGGAATCAATAACATGGGTAGAGAATATAAAAAGGGATGTGGTATAATCATTTAATATCTTAAATTTTTTTGATGTTTAAGGAATATAGAATATGTGTTCCATTTTATATGAGTGTGGAGGGGTACCGATGGAATTATAAAAATTATAAAAAAATATAAATTTATTTTCTATTAAAAAATTTTCCATCTAGATTTAAAATCTATATAGGATGTGTATCTTTATAAATCCATTCATCCTATGAATATTTTACATTTTTTGGATATTATTTAATTATTATCATTATTTTTTTAACACTTTTAACTCTTACTATTTTATTAAGTAATGTAAATTTTGAGTGTTGATATAATTACTATAATAAGTCAAATGACCAATGAATTATTCATTAATGAAAATTGGTGATATAAAAAATGACATGGTATAGACTTGTATTTTTAAAATTTTTAATTAATTTAAGTAAATATTTAATATTTTAAAATATGAATTATTTCAATTTCTACAGTTTTGAACGCATGGATTTTAAAAAATAATTTAAACATGATTCATTCATATAAACTAGTTTATCTCTTCAATAACATGTTTATGTCATCTAGAAATGGTGTGGATGGGTACCAATATTTCTATTTATATTTATATCAATACTATTATATCATTAATTTGAATCTTCCTTTTGATAATGTAATGTTGATCATTACCAACACACATATCCCAACTGTATTACGAAACTGTTGGGACAGGTCCCCTATACCATAAATTTTATGAAAAATGATGGAAAAAGGTGTTGTATAGTATTTTTTCATTATGTATTTCAAAAACTATCGTGATTGGGATGGGAAAATATGGTGTTCCCAACAGTTTCATAGAACCATTAAGATAGACTGGTCTAATGTAAATAGTTTTAGTGAACTGTTTGAATAGGATTATGAAAAAATTTATATGCCAATAGTTTTTAATTACTGTTGTAATAGAACATATATCAAAACAATTTTTAAAAACTATTGGGAAATATTACCGCCAATACAGTAGATCCCCCCTCCCTATTCAAGATCCGATTGACTTTTCCCTATATCAACATTTCTCTCTTCCAAGCCATATACTCCTCCTCCTCAAAAGCAGTACATCCTAGTTTAAAACATTTTGTTTCTTCCAAATCAGATTGGGGAGTTTCATTAATATCTTAGGAATAAATTTATTTTTGATCTTTATATAACACATTTAGTTTATTTTCCCATCATCCTAAAATCTATATCATTTAGGATTTTTATTTTATTTTTCTTGAATGTGAAATTGAAATGTTCTAATTACATGAGCCTCCAAAATGGGAATGAATGTCACTTCCCGAACCACTTACACCATCTTTAATTTTTCCACCCATTTTACACAATATTAAAGTTGTAAGGGGACTATATTTTTCCCCATTGGTAATGTTTACATTTATATTATGTGGTATTTTACCATGAAAAATAATTTCTTTCTTCAAAAAGGGAGTTCCAACATTTACTTATTGGAATATTTATGTAATGGTTTGGTTTTTATAAGATTAATGGGAAAATTAATTTTTACTAATACCGTTGTCTTTAGTCCCTTATAATGAGATATGTATGATATAATAATATCAAAATAGTTCTTAAATTAAAATAATTATTAATGTATTAATACCTTTCGACCTTTTGGGAATGTATTGACACATATTTCTCATTTTCATTTTTAAATTTTCCACTCATTCACAAATATCATTAGTGACCTTGATTTGGTTACATATTACCAATATTCTCTCTCTTGTATGTATTTTTTACAATTTAATTTTGAAGTTTATCCTTATATGTCTAACACTTGGGTCACTATCTTGTTTATAAATTGTGATATCTACCTGATGGTACCAAAATATCGTTGAACTATTTTGGGTGAAGTAATACCATTATTCTCAAAACTCTTCAATGCATCCATTATATATGAATTTAAAATATTTGTTATATAATAGGAAGTGCGTTATAAAAAGAATTTAGTTGATGTGATATGTGCATGTAACATGGGCTATGTGACCTATATGTGGCCTATTGGTTATGTGTACTATAAGATGCACTTGGGAGAAGTGACCTATTTGAGTCACATGGTAATAATTCATGAATTTTAAAAATTAATGTCCAAGGATACACAACCCACTTGAGATTGAATTAACACATTTTGACCGAAAATATACTTTTCTCAATGATACATTTATAAATTTACATGGGTATAATATAATCTTCTCTATCTACTTCCATACTTTCATGGGATTCAAAGGTTTCTTAGGTTGTTTATGAAGATTTTTATCCATGAATTTATTAGATACTGGATAATTTTATACCATGATATTGGTTATTATATGACCCCACACTTCTGAACCTTGTGAACAAATTTATGAAGTACCATTTTTTCCTATGGGAGAAAATTTACTATTATATAGACCCAAAGTTAGAATGATGTTCTCATTCTAATGTGTAGAATCCCTAGAATATATTTTCATGTATTCGAGTATGGTAAATATAGCGCACATTAGAGTATACCACAAAGTCCGCCAAACCTTTAATAAATCATCTTGATAGATTTATATCATTTTCGTTCCACAGCTAAATGTTTTTAGTCCCTGCAACCAATATTAATACCTAGTAAATAAAAAACCCAATAAAAAATATAATTGATCACCGATTCTACATAGGAATCATTTATTAAAAATATATCATTAATTATGTAGTACAATTATCTCCATAAATTTATACCTAATTCCAACAATTTTTCATATTTATTCAAGAGAAATAATTCTTTATATACTGATTTTCCATCACATCCACCATGTTTCAAATGAAGTAAATGAAACCTATTAAGGATCAGTGAAGAAAAAGGATAACAAGAAAGAAATCACCGAATGACTGAGGTGCGATTTCTTGCATTAATTTCTTTTTTGTGTACTTTAGTTCAAATATATATATATATATATATAATATAATTTCATTATTTTTCTCAAACTATTATCCCAGATCCAACACATAGGATATGGTTATTCGAAGAGGAGCCTAGTAGTGGTCCAAGTATGCAGGTTGGCGGTACGAGTTGGTTGTGTAAGAGCTTAGCGCTCCATTCAGCATACACGATTTGACCTTTCCCCTCCTACTAGGGTACCATCTTCCACATATTCCGATCCCAAAATAATTTTAGGGATACATGGGATATTTTGGTCTCCCATGTTTTCACTAGCCTTTAAATTTGAGTCTCCTCACCCATCTTTACCATATCAGATGATAATCCCCACTCATCATCCATATCATGCATTTGGCCAGCCATTCATGCCCTCTTCTTTACTATCTACTTCCTTCTCTTTGAGATTCTACATTCCTTATTCAAATCACTCTCTAACACAGTCTATTCCAACAAGGGATACACTAGGACCCAGTCCACATATATATTGTGATGTTCCTTTTGTGCATGCCGATCCAATGACACCCACTATTCCGACTAGTGTATGTATATTTTAGAACCCTAATAATTTTTTTACAATAATTTATTTTATTTATAACATTTTTGGATATTATATTGGTTTTCAATTCTATAAATATAAATCGAGTACTAGGTGGAGGGGCATACAAACATTCGGGAGGTGTGGAAACAATGCACAAAATTGATGGTGGACTACAACAAAGATAGTTTAATTATTGAACAAATAGGGAAGTAATGAAAAAAAAAATTGTTACAATTTCCAAATACTCAGACATCATTCCCTTCAGCCTACTCTCATGGAGAAATTTTCCAAAAAATATTCAAGGATAAATCATGGTCACATATTTGGGAAAAAAATTTATTGGATTTAATATGATATTATTTTTGTATTTATATGAATTAATATTTTGGTGTCATCTTCATTTTCATTTTCACAATGGTGAGGGTTCACGACCATCACGTAAAAATTTATTAGGTGATTTTTAGAGAGCCAATAAGAATTAATTATATATTTTATTTCATGATAGAGTTCTGATTGTCCAATATAATTGTATCGAAAAATGATTACTTATTGGAAAACTACCATGTTTATATATTAATAACATTTTAGGGGTTAAAATTAAAATATTCATGTCTTAATTAATAATATATTATATATATTATTTAATTTTAATTAGTAATAATAAATAAAAAATTATAAAAAAGTGATTCTAAAAAATACATCCACATATTGAGGCGTAATACGATGGTAGATCATGACAGGAAGCAGGTATAGAAATTATTTATAATTTTTATGACAAGCACATTCGATTGTGTCCTCCATCATCTATTTTATTTCTAATGGTTTTATATAATTTTAGTTATTAATATTATTATTGGTATCCTATTTTCAATTTTCGTATCCTACATTCAATGTCATTTTGGGGGAAGTAATTGAATATTGAAGTACGTTTGCCCCGAGTGAAACTATTTTTCTCAAGTAGAAATAAATATTGAAGTGCAGTTAAAAAAGTGACACAAAAGCAGCTTTTATGTCTTAAATTGTTCATTAGAAATTTTAATATCTACTTAGTAACATAATAATCTATTTATATTCGTAACAGGCTGCTTTAGAGGCCCTTGATGCCTAATAACCTAACAATTTTTGGTCAAAAGTTGACTTATATTATGTGTTGGGCGATAACCACCATGGCAGAGTATGCTACCAACACAGGAAGTGTATAGTACTGATGAGGTATTGGACCTCCTAAGGTACAAGTTGTAGTACCATAAAGTAGGAAAAGGTAAAGTCATGGTTAGAACAAGCCAAAAAGGGTCCTATAGGTGAATGAACAAATTTTAAGGGAAAACATTGTATTTATAAAACTGATGAATGTTTTATGTTAATCATTTTCACTAAAGACCTATGAGATTTGTGACGAATACATATCATCAATGAATTAATTATATAATGCACTAGGTTGCAGTCATAGTGGTGGTCGAGATGATTATGTTCCCGGTGATGACATGGATGAGGATGATGCTGAGACCAAGGCTGAGGAGGGGGAGGTGGATGAGGCCAAAGCATAAGACGAGGGTGAGGATGAGGCTGAGGCATAGGATGAGGGTGAGGATGAGTTCAAGGACGAGGATGAGGATGAGGATGGTGTAGATGATGGAGATATGGATTAGGATGAGGATGGGGCTGATGATTATGGTGATGATAGTTATAGTGATGAAGGATGGATTGATCCGTAGCATTTTTTGACTGATATTACTGAAATTTGATGTTTTACGATTTGTTGTGATTGAAAATATGTGTGATTAGATAGGTCAAATTATACATGACTCAAGTAGTGTAAATAAAATATAGTTTTAATCATGTCATCTTACTATATAGTTTTTGCATAGGGTATTTTTTTATTTAATATATGATTCTATATTCAAAGGATTATTTAGGTCAGTGGTCTTACATTTATCTTTATTTCATTATATATAAATAATAAAAAATTACATAACTTGGAGGTATGGATTCTATGAATTATGTTCATTACATAGTATTAGAGATATCTTATAATGCTACCCATCCTTATCCATGATACCCTCCCCGGACCACCACCCTTCCTTCAAAAACTATCAATGTCCATGGCCAGTCATAGTATCCCCTTCCATATTATCTCGTTACCACCCTCTACACTTCAATTGGGTTCTAATACTATCCCACTGCACTTGATGTCTCATCCCCTTACTATGTTGTGTGTGCCAAACATCATTCTTTAAATCACACCATATGGCATTAAATGAACACTTTTTTTGAGATTCTAGTTATTCCATAACAATATAATTTATTCATTAAAATTTAATTTTTTAGTTATTTTAGTATCTTTTATTATCATAGATGATTATTTCATTCATATAAAACTCATCAAAGTCTCCACATGTATTATAGGTTATCATTTGGCAAATTAAATTTTTTATATCTAGGGATAGTTAGTAATTAAATCACTTCATGTTATAGACCTTGATTATCATTTGGTAGTAAATATTACCTCTAAAATCAATCCAATGTATATGTCTTAGAAACTGGATGATATTAAAATAGCTTATGTATTGTTAAATTCCATATAACAGTAGGTTCATGAGGTTCCTGCATAAAAATTATTGTAACATTAATGTAAACTATGAAAAAAAATATGTACTATGGTTTATACACTATTTAAGATATTTTATATATACATATATAACATAAATTCTACATCATGTGATACACATTTTTAGAATCAAGTCGATATAGGATACTGAAACAATGAACTATTCTTTATACACAAATATAGTCCATAAAAAAATGTAGTTTGATATGGATCTTTTCTTTTCTTCTTTGGATACCATCAAATTATGCCAACAATGCAATAGATATTCAATAATGTCCAACAACTATCAACATCTTCTATTTCGATCATATTTTTTGGAGTCCAATGTAATTTTGGATCGTACAATAGTATTTATATGATAGATCATAGTGCTGGGACATCGTTTCAAGGTCATGGTGAGGTGAACTATTCCACTACACGTGGACTTGCTTGTGGAAGTGTCCATAGACACATCATTTTACAAAATTATGCAAAAAAATTCCATCAAATTGAAATCTATTAGACTCTCAATGGATTCCCAATGTCACATCACACTACCAAAGAAGCCTTAGGTGTGTTGAAAGATCCCCCAAAGCATAAACTCAAATTCATGGATAATGAACATGAGCTTATTTGTTTTCATTATACCTCTTCTTAGACATCATCCTCTTATTCATTGTCTTTTGATGCATAACATTATGCGACACTATTTTGATGTTATCACATTCCAACATTCCAAAGGAGATTGGTCTCTCACTATTTGGGTGATGATGATGACTCCCATCATCCTTAAATCCATGGATGGTTTCATCAATCTCTCTTTAAGTAAGAATTCGACTCAATTTCATTTCAACACTTAATTTAAATATGTCTATAAATATAATTACATACAATCAAGATACTCTTCTAGAATATAATTCAAGTGTTTTAAATACAGAACTCATTAATCAATAATAGTAACACAACAAGGATGGATTTCCATTTCTCAAACTATCTGATGTTCTTTTTTCCATAGTGGTCACTTTTTTGTTGATATAATCCTTATTTTGGTGTGGATACCATCATTATGTTTAGATTTATTTATAGGGAAAGTTGTTCTTGCCGATGTCTTCATTTTTCCATATCATTGAACTTTATATTTCTTTTTTTTTATGTGTATCAATAGTGTGGTGTTTTTTCTAGTGAGGTGATTTTTCAAGTGTTGAATTAGTTTTTGTTTTTAGGTGTTGAATTTAGTATTATTTTATAGTATTTTAATAAATGTTTTTATAACATTAGGTTTTTTCTCTTTGAATCAAGACACATAGAGAAAAGATATTTAGCTATTGATGTTTTTGAAAAAATGAATTTAGGTAGAAGTGTAATTTTGAATAAAATGAGAACTACCCAATTAATTTTTTTAATTAGACGCAACTATGGGATCCATTCAGCTTGTTATTTTGGCATTCTGATGGAAAGAATTATTATTTTTTGGAATACAAAACATTGATGTTAGGATGATGTATTTTTTTAGTGAGAACATTCGTGGAATAATAAATTTTAAATAATTTCAATCTATATTCATAGATTGTGGTTAGTGATATCCATTTGGATGTTTATACAGTTGAATTTTTTTTCATGGTAGACAGAATCAGAACCTGTAAGTGATACACTTCATCAAATGATCATGCCTATATGAATCCACAAGAGACTGTCATGAACAATACATCATTGCATTAATGTTTTTTGATAAAACATAAATGATAATCTGCTTTATTCTTGTTTTCATGTTGGAATCAGAGACACCTAAATAAGAAAAAAATTTAAGGAATCGATTTAGTGGAAATCTTGTCATGATCAAATGTGGGCCTCACATATAGGATGAATTTAATGGAATGCTATACCAGATGACTGTTCTTTTAATACTGAATATTTTCAATGCTTTGGTAAAATAGTGATCATTATTTCTCAATAATATGTGTTTTATTGTCATGTGTATTTTTAGTATCTCTAAATTTTTTGATGGGGAAGGATCTTTTCACCTCATGCATGAGCTGTAACGTGATTTATTATTAATAAATTTTTGAGGGGAATGATTTTAGAAACCAAATCATGTCTTAAATCATTTAGTTACTATAGATGTTTGAATATTTTTTCAGGGTGTTGTTCTTTCAATTGTGGTATTTTTTATATTTAACTCATTATTTTAATTTTGAATTCTGTACATTGTATTGTCTACAATTTAATTTTAATTGAAGTTAATTTCAAAGGGGAGGTTGTTGTATGTTATTGTCTAAAATGGAGATATATATTACAATGGTTTCTAAAAAATTGGTATAGATCTAAAAACCCCATATATACAAATGGATCTTATAATACCATTTGTAATACTATATACCAACTATTTATAATCTTATGGTAAACATTTATCCCCAATGTTACCTAAAACCATTGTGATATTTTAATATCCAGGGTTTTATGCTAATGGTTAATGTAGAACCATTGGTATTAGGCTATACCCACACTTCAAAAGCCTACGGTTTGGAAAAAAATTGGTATAAGTTCTAGAAACAGTTTTCTATTCTATAATAATGGTTGAAAACCATTGGTATATACTATGTTTCCTGCATTGTTTAATAAATATATTACTGCATCATCGTTGTTTGATTATATAATTTAGTTATTCAATGAATAAAAATAACAAATAAATTATCATGACGTGGGTAATATTTGTATCTTTCTAGGGATTATTTATAATCAATGATATCACTTATATATCTCCATATTAAAATAGTTTTTTTAATAAGAGACATGTTTATGACAACTTTCTTTTTACATTAAAGAAAATGTTATCAATGTCATTATTGCACCCAAGTGGCTTCCAAAGGCCAACATTTCATCCCAATTATTTCCATGGTTGATAATGACTCATCTAATAATATTATGACATGTATTAGGGAAGTTTTATATTATTATAATATAATTTTACCATTAATTATCCGATCTATCTTTCACTGTTGTAAATAAAATACAAAAGTAACTATTTATGAAAAATTATTTTGATCCTATTAGATCTAAATTTTTTTACTTATTAGACCATGTGTTTCCATATTTGAAATTTTAATTCACTAAAGTGGAAGAACTAATTTAAAGTTAATCCCATTGATGGATCCAGAAAAATATTTTTTGAAGTTAAAATATTAAAAATTCCAGAGTGTTTTTATATCAAATTTAAATGAGAAATAGATTAAAATGACATATATTAGACTAATTTATAGAATTTTACACTAATTACACATTAAAACCAATAAAAATGATAACATACCTATATAAATAAATAATATGAAAAAGTAGTTTTGAATTTAAATGTAGTATTTCTCATTATTCATTTATATAACTAATTTGTTAAAAAAATTAAAAAAATCACCCAATGTAAAATTTTAAAACTAGAATTAAAAGAAGTTGTTTATGATGTCAAATAAAATTTAAATATTGTTAAAAAACAATTTTAAATATGTGTTCACATTATATGGTGGTAATGATCTATTTTTTAGAAATAATTCTTTTATGCATAAAATTGAATTTCGTCTTATCTCTTTACTAGAATGAAAAAATTCATATAAGATAAATTTTAAAAATAAAATAGAATTTATATTACCTTAATATAATCAGGAAAGAGTGATTTTATTATTTTATAAGCATAATTATTCACATTTAAATAGTTTTTTTATAATACACTTCCTTTGTCTTCAATTGGATTTTAATTGTATTTATAATTAATTATCTAACAAAAGAATCATTATATAAAGATGTGTGAACACTGTTTTCATAATTTAATTAATATAATTCATTCACACCATTTGGAAAGCTATGCGATATTTACAACTAAAAAAATAATGTTCATATTATATTATTACGTTTTGTATAACTCACTCATGTGTGGAATATTAAAGTTTAGAGAAACTCATTGTTGTGTGTTTGGAATGCTATGAGACATAGTGTCCCTTTTACAGTAAAATTAATATCTAATTCACAAATATTAATAAATATGTCATATTTTTATGTTATAATTACCAAGGATGTTATATCCTTTATCGCTTTTGGAAATTGAATCCTCATATTTTAATATTTAGGCTTGTTATCTAAGGATTCACTTTCTCAAATTACTTCATTGATGTCCAACACTAGAAAAAGGGTCTATAAAACGACCAATTCAAAATAAAAGATATTAAGTACAAAGGTCAACCAATATAAAAAATACATGGGTTCCATATAGGGAAATATGAAGATAGAAGAGAAAGCTAACTATCAATTTCTGATAGAGAGTGATAGAAAACATGGTTATTAGAAACTTAATAATCACAAACCTACAAATTTTTAATGGGTTAAAACGGTATTTAATCTCAATTTAAGAGAAGTAAATGGAAATAATTTTTTTAATATCATTTTGATATAGTTGAGTAATTATTTTTGTACTTAGATTAAGAAAATAATGAAATACACTTACTTCAAAATTAATGATTCATCATTTAATCAAATTCCATTAAAAACTAATATATTTCATTAATGAAGAGTATTCAAGATGAATTTTGTATACCTAAACAACTTAAATGATCTTCTTAATAATCAAATAATCAAAAACACATTAAAAATATCTTTATACTATCTTAAAAAATTAAACCAAACCAAAATGTTTTGAAAATAGAAAACAATTCAATAAAAACAATAAACTAGTGGTTGAAGAAAAACTAATTTTAATCTCCAAAATTCAACTTTAATACACAATGTTCCGAATAGACCATTGAAAAAAATAATTGTTCATAAAATTCATAAAAATAACCAGAAATCATTTTTGAAACACAACTGTCAGACTAATTTTATGACATAGTCTTCAAATATAAATTGTAATATTTTATCTCCAAATAACATCAACCACTTTTAATGAATCATAAAAAAGTAAGTAGCCTAACCACATATTCTCCATGTTTTGTTATTTATGTCAATAAATAACCCAATTCCCCTTAATTAAACAATTAAAATCATAGATTCATTAAAATTACTATTCAACCATTTATCTTTAGTTAAAATCCCTAAGTATTCTATTGACCTTAGTCATTTAGTGCTCCCAAAATAGTTAACATATTCCAAAATAATATTTAACACATAATCCCCACAATCATACATTTCACCCATATAACATAATCCTATTAGGTTATATCATGAAATCATAACATTCTTTTAAAAATAATAGAAATAATAAATATGAAATGTTAGTTTTGAAACCCATATCATTCTTACTTTGTAGCCTTTACGTCTACATCAGGAGTAACCTTTATAGTTATGTTTGGGATACCCATCACATCATATTCCATAAATCCATTAAGAGAAACCTAATATTTAACTCCATCTCATTACCCAATGAATTGGAGAGATATAATGGTCTCAACTTCCATTGGATAATCATGGAACTACACATGTACATAAAAAATTCCCAAGAACCATAACAATATTATAACACACCATATAAGCATAATTTAAAAATAACATTTCCTCTTTGAAATCACATTTCAGCATTACAAGCCACTCACCTATAAATGAAGAAAATTATTTTAAAATAAAATGGAAATCATTTAATTTGAACAATAACACATAATATCGACATGAATGTGAGAAATTCCATTCATTACATATATATTAAACAAACATTCAATGTTTTCAAAATAATCAACCTATTTTTAAATCACAATTAAAACATTTAAAAAGAAGTTTTTTGAATAAAAATATGTCCTTACACTTTAAAATTTTTTAAATTAATTAACATTTTAAAACATTGATACGAGTATAAATTAATAATTAATTTTTTTAAAACATTGACATTAAATAGAATGAATTATAAGAATAAATCATCAAAACATTAAAACATGGTTTGTATCTAAAAAACATTACATCTAGTTTGAATTGTCTCACAGGTTCTTTATATTACAGAATAACAAACATAGTTTAATTTATATTTTATATATAACCTTTTTCAATTTTAATAATTACATTATATCAATTATTTATAATTTTATAACAATTACTTAATTATTTATGTTCAGGTCGGATGTTTATTAAATATTCAGTACTTGAGTTCAAAATCGATCTTAGGATGACTTATATTGGCACATATGGTAATAATTCCATTGTATATAGAATAAAATTTTTGAAATAATTATCACTTTATTATATTACCTATACTTTGGAATCAAACTATTAATTATGGTTATGAAAAATGAACAACATTAAAATCATGGAGACGGTAGGTCGTACATACCCATGAGTAACGTATTCATTTATCATTGAGGATTATGGAAATAAGGTAAATGTTTTTTTTATATTTCTATAATTAACATAACATAATTAATCTCACATAAAACACTTACATATACCTATATATATAATACAAGTTGTTAGGGAATAAAAATGAATCACATCGCTTCGTGGAGGTGATAGTTCACACATATGCTTGAATGATGTTATGATTTTTAAGTGCATATAAATTAAGAAAATAATTGATTTATTATTATATTATAATTATTAGTGTTTAATATATCAAATATATAAATATTAATTAAATTATTATGACATTTTATGAGATATGGTTATGGAAAACGAGTTACATCGTTTTGCAGATGTGATAGTTCCAACGCACACACGAATGAGAAATTTCATTCCCTTTTGATGTAAGTGGAGTTATATTTTGGTGATGATATTAAAAAAATAATATATCATAATATTTATAATATTGTATTTATTATCTTATCATGGTCGGAGTAGATTTGAAGTTAGTGTAAAAAGAAATAAAATAGAAACACTTAAATGAAAACTATGTCATTCCTTTAGATGACCATTTTTATTAATAGCTTAGCACCTCTACGAAGGGTGTTATACCTAATTTAATTCACCAATAATGTTTTTAATGAATATAGGAAGGTGTTTGGGTAGATCATAGTTTATAAAAATTGTTTTTGTGTGTAAGGAATAGTGAAAAAGAGTTCTATTTTTTTAGTGTAGAGGGGCACACTTTAAATTATGAAAAGTATTGAATTAATATAAATTGATTTTTTATTCCATATTAATATAAGATAATTTATTTATAATATAGGATGCGTATGGGTATAAATACATTAATACAATAAAGATTATACATGTTTTTGATATTTTTTAATCGTTATATCTATGTTTTTACCCTTTTAACACTTACCGTATTATTAAGTAATTTTCACTTTAAGAGTTAAAATAATTAACATAACTTGTCAAAAGACCAATGAATGAGTTATTAATGAAATTTTAATACTTAATACTACAATGTTCCATAATCCTATTTATTTATAAATTTTAATTCTTTTAATTAAATGTTTTATATTTTAAAATAAGAATTATATTATTTTTGACACTATTCATTACGTGACTTTTTAAAAAGTTATAAAAAACATGATTACTAAGAATAAAATATTAACTAATCAATAAAATTTCAATTTAATCAATAATATTAGTTTTTTATCAATTAATTTAATTTATTTTTTCAATATTATTAATTTATTTTATTTCATTCTTGATTTACTAAATATATTACTACATCATTATTAGGTCATAATTATATATAATTATTTATGTTATAAAAATTATAAATAAATTATCATGATGTAGGTATGATATTTTATCTCCCAAAATAATATTTATTATTGAATATATCACTTATATAACCCCATTTTAAAAAAATTAGCAATAACCGACACGATTATGACATTTTTGTTTTTACTTTAAGTAAAATGTTATTAACGTCATAATCAGACCCCGGTTGCTTTTAAAGGGCACAAATTCAGACCAAGTATTATATTGGTCATAAATAACTCATATAATAATATTAGGACATGTTTTAGTGTGGTGAAATGTTATTATAATGTTATTTTTACCTTTAAGTACGTAATTTACCTGTAACCATGGTAAATAAAATTATAGAGTAATTCTTCAACAAAAACTATTTTGATCTTAATAGATAAATTTTTTCATTGAGATTAAAAAAATTTCTGACCATATTTTAAAATATAAATCTCGTATGTGGAAAAATTAATTTAATGTTAATCCTAATGACAAATCGAGAAAATGGGGTTTTGAATTAAAAAACATTCAAAAGAACACAATATTTTTTATCCAATATCTATGAGAAATTAATTACAATGAAATATACTTGATTAAATTATTAAATCATAATATAATTAAAAATTAAATCAAATTAAATGTATAAAAAAACTATATTAATAAATTATATGATAATGTAGTTTTGAATTAAAATCAAGTAATTTTCAATATTTATTAAAATATGAAATTTTTCAAAAAAATACAAAATATTATCCCAAAATAAATTACTATATCCCAAATCCAAAATAAATGTTATTTTTTCCAAATAAAATTTATGAATGTTATTAAACTAGGATTAAATGGTTTCTCCATCAAAAGACGGTAAACCCGTTTTTTTAAAAAATACACATTTTAAATATAAAATTGAATTTCTTGTTATATAATGTCGGTAGAACATTTAAGATGAATTTTAAACAAAATATTGAATTATTATATCATTAATATAATATAAAATGGGTGATTTTTTTATTTTATAAACCATATTGTTCTCATATAAATAGTTTCTTAAAAACATAACATTTACATTCAATTGGTTTTTCTTTTTATTTATAATAAAATTTCTAACCCATGAATAAATTTATAAACATGTTTAAAACATATGTTCATAAATATTTTAATATAGTTTATTCCCTACATTATAATGTCTGTGAGATAAATATAAATTAAAATAATAAAATTAAGAGTATATTATTTTTTGGTATTACTATGTCTTGTGTTTAATGTAATATTTCGAAGATATCAATTGTTGTGTGCCAGGTACGATATCAGGCATAACATCCCTTTTAACATAAAATTAATATCCAATCAAAAATATTAATAAATATTTAATATTCTAATTGTATAATTATCTTGGATGTTAAATCTGTAGTCGATGTAACCGCCAATATACACATTATTGAGATTATAAGAAATAAAAAATGAAAAATTCTCTATCCTAAATTCACACTTATTAAATTTAAAATATAGATTATAATTCCTCATGTTATTCAATAATATTCTCATGTTTTATTCATTTTATTCTTTTATCATTTAATAAAAAGTGATATCATTTATAAAGATTATGACAAACTAATCTCAGTAATCTATAAAGTCATTATTCATTTAATCATTGAATATAACATTGGAGTTATAAAGAAAAAATTGAATCAAAATATTTTCATAGTACATAATACATTTATGGAATTATTTCTTACGTATATCCTCCTTCATGTCCCCTAATTTATGATACCCATAATAAAGATAAATCATGGAAAATTATTGGGCTCTACAAAATTGACCAAACAAGTTACAAATATGGGTTTTGGGATACTTTCTCTTGGTAGTGATCATTTTCAGTTCTAAATAATAAATTAATATTCATTTTGATACCTCTTCCTTTTTATAATGATAAATTAGTTCACCCCTATTTGATAAATTTTCAGAATAAATTCATTTTCATGATTCTTCTCGATTTGCATCTTATACAACTACAACTCAATATAGGAGATTCTATATGGTGTTTTTGATATAAGATTTGGACCTGATATAATTTCTACTAAGATGTTGACTTCAATATAAAGTGGAATACTAGGTAAATCTCCTAGAAATACAATAACATAATCCAACACAATTAGAATATCATTAATATTGATTTTTCCCAAAAATCTTAGATAAACACCAATTTTAAAAATGATTAATGTCGCGTAAAATGGATTTGATATCAATTATAAGTTCATATTTTTTTCATTATACTGATAGAAAATAATATTTCAGTTTTTTATATAAAATTTTACTTCCCTTCTAAAGAAATTTTTGTTGGATTTTTTAATCAAAATCGAGTACATTCATATTATAACATCAACGGAAACTATTGAAAGAATAAATATATTTACTAAAATCACATTCCAGCAAACATAAACTAGAAGATAATCATTTATATGACATGTGATCATCATATAATTAAGGGTTTTCACTACAAATGTAACTTATAATTCATGGGGTGTAATTTTTATACAATTAGAAAGTTATTCAGATATAAATGAGTGGTTATATCCATACTTAGATAAGAACTTAGTAGTTTTAGAGTGAAAAATATTTGTTCCTATCATCACATTATTATTATACCCCTCATCATAAATATAAATATTAGAATTTTGACTTTTCAATATTATCATTATTGGATTTTTATGTATATTATCATTATCATCCTTCACAAGTGAAAAATGGGAATCAAAATTCCCATTATCTATGAATTTGAAAAACAAGATTATGAGGGTGCATTATGAGATGATTAATATATATTAACATTTTTAAATAACTTATTTCTATTACATAAACATTTCATTTAACGATTTATATACTTTCTAGACATAAAAAATTTACTATTCCCTTTAACTAAATTTCCCCTAGGTTTCTTTCTGAACATTATGCATAATGGAAGGGTCATCTGATCCTCCAAGTGGTTTTTATAAATTTTTGGACATATGTATTTCATTTTATATCAGAAAAATGATAACGATGGTAAATTATAATATATTTTCCCCTTTATAGAATATTTAATAATTAATTTCTTTCTAATAATTTACAAAATTTATAACACCAATCAGAGATATGGTTTTATGACACTAAAAAATTGATCATCATTATTCAGTCATAATGACAATATCTGTGTCATACCCTAAAATTCTTGATAATTGTTTCTCACAAGTCCCAACTGATTCATCATATATATGATTTATATCAATGACTTAATTCTCCCATTTTCTAAGAATAATATGATAAATTTAATTTTAGAAAATTATTATCTCAATCTCAACCCACTCCATGTATTCAATTTCTTGTGGTTGCATCATTTTTTAAATATTAGTCCACAAGTTTTTTACTTCACCTTCCAAATGGTAGAAAGTATAAATTGACTTTTCATGGTATTAACACTACATATTAGAAACTATATATTCAATGGTACTAATTCATTAACCATAAAATATTGGATTAAAGGTCCCAATAAAAGAATATTTGTGTTTCTCAGGAAGGATTCAACATAATGTTGTTACCTCCCTTAATTTTTCAGAAGCTCTACAAGATTTATTAGTTTACAATATTTTGTGAGTATAGAAAACTATTTTCCATTCAACATCCTATAAGATAATACTTCATATGTAGAATATAATTTTTTTTCTCTCAAATTCATAATAGTTATGGTAACTATGGTTTCTAAGTGTTGAAAAAACCTAAATGTATAGTGTGATAATCATCATAATATTTTGAAGCCACATAATCTGGAAAAATAATTTATAGTATGTAAAAATAATTTTTCATTATTTTCAATCTAATACACCTAAGGTTTTATCTTGGTTATTCATGATAGACACATATTCAAATCCAACATGGTGGTTTATAATGAACAATTGAATTAACAGAAAAATATCCCCAGGAGTGTCACACTAGTTATACAGTAGGTCAATATTCACCGTGCTCCAGAATGATGATGATGATATACCAAACAAAATATTTTAGTGGTTATTACCAAACGACGTATAAGTTCTTAAATTGTATCCACTTATTGTGTCTGGGGATGGATCATTTTCAGGTAACCCACAATACATTCTATACCAAAAGATATGACATTCTTCAATATATGGGATTATCATAAGGGTTATTAGTAATGTTTTCTAATCCATGTATCCAATGGCAAATTAAAACAAGAAATGATACTAACTACAGTGACCAATTCATTTCATACATTTATATTATATCTTATTATGTTAAAATTCATTACAATAAATTGAAATCCATGATAGAATTGTATAGGTTTAGTTCCATTGGAAACATGGATAAATAAACAATGTGGTCTTGTGAGATCTATATAATTTCAAACAATTTTCTTAATATATATCACCCTTGTTGGACATATCATACTTTAGACATGTCTTCAGAACCTAGAGAATGGAAAAAATAATAATCGGTGATCTAGGATGCCCAATAAAGGTAAATAAGGGAGATATCAATGTTCAATTATATATATATACATATATTAGAATAAGGGTATTATAACATGATAATAATATTTGAAAACCCTAACACGCATGTTATAGATCATAATCCTGTGTTATAGATTAAATTTCAGTTTCTCATAATTCATGATTCAAAAATACATCAAGGAATGAAATCCCTGGAATCATAACATTGTAAAAAGGCATATATTTGTTTCATACACAGATGTATATAAAATTATTTCATTACTATCCAAGGATCATATCATATAATATTTGATTATAAAGGGTTCACTAATTAATAAATCATAGTGGTAATGTTTTTTTCCCCAGACAGACATAGTTGATATAGTCCATTGTTGTAATGGGTTCACTACCAATTCAAGTATTATTTAACTAATGAAATATCAATATCTACCCAATTTAATGGAAAACTATATAATTTTGGGCCTACCAATCATAGCATAAAAATAAAACATATGTGGGACATAATATCACCATTAATTAATTATATCATAACAAATGAAATGGAAATTTTATTGCAAAACATTTCTTCAGGGAATATCCCAGGGAAAAGAAACATGTTTCCTAATCATTTCATCAACTCATCATAGCATAACACATTACTAAAAACAAGTTACATAAAACTATTCTTATACTAATAATAAAACATACATAAGAATATTAATGTTGCCATAATAGGATTTCAAAACTATTGAAACTGATAAAACATCATTGGATTTCATTATAGATCAAAAATCCCTTTAATATATCAGTTGGATCATTTTCTAATGCAAATTCCCTTCTCTCCATGAAATTATTTATTTAAAATATAATGATTTAAAAAAATATAAAATAAAAACTGTTATTTGAAAATAACATTGAAAAATAATAATATACTACTCAGATCAGTGAGTTTTCATGACACTATTGAAATTCCGTTAATCACATTTTTTTAAAGCAATCATTTAATTTAATTTTTTGGTAATATGCCAAATGTACCTCATTCAGAAAATGACCATACAATTCCTTTTTTTTTTTAAAAAATTATAAAATTTGAAACAATTACCTTAAATAAATAAAGGATATTTTTGATTCTTTCATTAAAACAAAATTAAAAAAACGTACATTAATAAATAAGAATTGTTTTAATGAAGAGGGCAATAAATTTTCTTTTCCTTAAAAATATGTTTTCAGTATCTCTGTCATGACCCGACCCAACAGACCTCAAGCCACGACTCCCCAAGTCTGCCTCCAATAGGCCAGGGGATGGCTGCTAGCACCGAGTAGGCTATCACACACATGGAAGGCATTAACCTAAGGTACCTATACACATGTACCCACATACACCTCCATGAAACCATGTAGAGATATATAAAACTTAATAGTAAATGCATACATACAACTATCCCAAACCAGAGTGCAACAGCAGTAGAAAAAGGGAAAAACAGGGCCCACCAAAAGAAAACAACAAAGGCATCCAACCTGCTCGGAAGAAGGTGTAAGCTGTCAAAATCACCACTGGAAAGCTCCTTGGCACAACTCTAGTAAGACTCCATGGTCAGTCTTTCTCACTCAACTCCGCCTGCTCCGGGTCCTCCTAGGACTTCGTCGAAAGGCTTGTGGTCTGAACAAGACACAAACATGTGATATCCAATCCCGTGCAGGTGTAAGTATAACAATACTCAGTAGGCACCCCAAAACCCAAAAGAAAAGAGAGCATCTAAAAGGAAACAGATTGATCATCCCAGCCAGAGGAAACCTAGACGATAGAGAAACTCCATCTCATGACCATCCTCGACTAAACACAACTAGTCATCTCATCTCACGTGTATTCCCATAAAGACACCATGAACAAACCAAATATACTCAGCTCACGCACCAGGCCACATGAGGTACTGACCTCGTCACCTGTAATGGTTCAAAACTAAGAGAACATACTCCATGACCACTATCATCCTAGATGACACTCGTCTGAGATATACACTCCACCGGGTCCCACACAAACATCTTAGATGCTCACCCAAGAGATCACGTTCTTCAGATACCATCACTGAGGAATCATCCCTATAAAAAACACAAAACTCCTCGGATAGGGGATCGCTCCTAGGGTCTGCTAGGGGATACCAGAACCCACACCAGTATATGGAGATGTCACATATAGGGGATCACTCCCAGGGTCTGCTGGGGGATACCACAAATGGATATGTCGCTCGACAGAAACACATCACTTTGATAGAGGATCTTCACTCGTGTCACGATGGTCACGATGATACTGAAACCCTATCTGGTACACTCACAATTTAGGGGATCGAACTGACGATGCCGCAACCCTACAGAAACCATGTGTTGAGTAGGGGATCTTATAACCAATGATACCACAACCTTAATATAATCTTCATGTTGAGTAGGGGATCGTATACCTGAAGACACCACAACCCTACTGAGCACGACCCACTGCATAGAAGATCATATTCCCGATGATTCCACAAACCCAATGGGGCTAACCTGCTAGATAGGGGATCGCTACCCAGGGATAAGCGGTCACAACGATACCAAGAACCCGATCTAGGGAAATGATGCTAGAGGATCCCTCTTCATGCCCACCAGAGGGATGCCACAAATCTAAATGATTAAACAACCCATCGAGAGGATCAAAAACATATACTAAGGTTGTGGTGCCACGTGAAACCACATAGGAATGAACAAAGGGAGTACCCTCAACCACTGCTGGTCCAAACGTTGCTAACCAGAGAGACCCATCACAATGCCACAACACACACCACCAAGGCGGATACCGAGGCCACCATCACGATCCATGTAGAAAAACACACAGGATAGGTTGTCTACACGCCCGAAACAGACAACCGGTGGAAAATGCACTATTCACCGTAGCTATCCCATGTGGGTCCCACACTATGATCCCGAAACTCATCAAGTAGATCATACCGCTGTGTTCCTCTCAGAAAAACACACGGGATCCACTACTCGTTCGTCCCAAATGGACCCCTAGTGAAAAAGGCACTATTCACTAAGGCCAGCTTGGGTGGGGCCCATGAATACACCCCAAAACTCATCGAACGGATCGCAACATTGCGATCCTCTCAGAAAACCACACAGTATCGACTATTCATCTTCCAAAATTAGACTCTTGGTGCGAAAGTTGTGTTTCTCCGAAAACGCCCAAAACCCGGCCTCATGGGGCCTGCACCCCAAACATGGTCCCAACACCAGGAAACCATCATGAAAAGTCCTTCATACTATCAGGATCTCAATTCCACTGATGGAACAGTAATCAGATGCTCTGGGTAGAAGATACATCGGCCCAAAGTCGAATCATAATAAAATATTATTATTTTATACAATGTTTCAAGCTCCCGGGCTAAGAACCCGACTCATAAAATTGTCAAAGTAAACCCAAAAGGTCTGTATCGATTCAAGGAATGGGTCTCCACAAACGGATTGTGATTTGGACCCTTGATATGCATTTTACGGGTGTTTAAAGAGCTCCCGGAATATTCTGGTCGGACTGTCGTTGGCTCGCTAGATAACTGACTAGACCGCCATGCCGACAAGGCGGTCCGCCACTCCGCCTGCCGGATTCTACCTCGCCACCGCCGCCCTTGCTGGAATCCTCCATGGTAACCACCGGAAACCTAGTTTTCTGCTATAAAACAACCGGGACCCACCATGAGCACCCCGATGCTCCAAATTCATATCTAAAATGTTTCGGAAACCTTGGGACCCGAACTACACAACCCTTAAGAAAATTTGAAGAAAACAAATAAAAGGGATCCAGGATTTCAAAACTCAAAAAGACTACCTTGAGGGTGAAACACTGAAGTTTCAAGGCCAGAACCGTGCTCCGAAGCTGTTGTTGCATCATCCGGGAGCGATCGCTGTCAAAATCTGAGTCTGACAGCACCTTGTTTCCTGATCCGGTGGTTGGTAGCATGAAGTGGGAGGATGGGCTTCCGCTGCACACAAACATGAAGGGGGTGGGGGAGAAGAGTAATTTATTTTTATTTAATTTTTAATTAATTAAATAATCAATTCAACAAACTACGCCCCAGACCAAACCAACCGGTGCAGAAAGAATTAGGTCACCCCTAGGGTAAACACGTTGTTCTAAACACAATGGTGCACATAGAATTGTGATCCAAGACTCCAGATAGGATTAATAGAACAAAAACTCATAAATACACTTTTCTATTTATTTACGAAAATTCACCTGGTGTATTTTCTCACAGAAGGCGCAACCCACAAAGTTTACACCCCACCTAGGGTAAACGGCACACTTCGGACGCACCTGTGCCCTCAAATTCCCGTTATGAGCTACCGTTTTGGAGAAAACACACTCTCTTCACATGTATAGTATAAAAATACTTAATATTTTTATAAAATTAATTCTGGGAACACTGGGCCATATAATTGCACGCCCTCTTCGCGCCTAGCTCTGGAATTATTCATTGGAATATTCCAATGTCTGACAAGGTCAAAACCTGAGTCTCTACTTCCTACCCACCTTAGAACTTTTCATCCCCGAAAATCCATAAGCATAAGGAAAGAGACTTGACACTCAACTGGGTATTTCACACCAGCAATTTCGCCAACAAACCCCCATGCCTGAACACATATGTCTGAAAAACTCATCCACCACACATCAACACTATCCGCTTTGGGAGGCACTAACTCGCCCGCACAGTTTTGATCATGTCACAAAAATGCATCTCGGTGGGGTAAGGATCCCACTTCCTCACACATTCTAAGCATGTTGAACAACACCCACACAGTTTAACACCCCAAGATTCCGTGGTACACTTCCCTTTGAGTAATATAATAGCGTGTGTTGTACGCAACTCTGAGTTCTAACACATCACATCTAATAAAACTAGCCGTTATAAATAGAAATATCCACTTGTTGAAATTATATAAATATTATCTTTTAAAATGGACTTAATTTTTGGATTAGTAATATCAAAATTATCCTAGGATAAATTTTTGTTATTTTTCTGAGAACTTCCAATTTTTATGAATAGTGAAAAATACTAAACATTAATTAAAAAAACTTTTTTAATCAAAATAATTTATAGTTATAAATTATACTATTGAGTAGTTTTAAAGTATAATTAGAATATATTTTTACCAATTAATCCAATATTGGTCATTGGATATAATTTCAAATTTAAACTAGACATAAACAAGTGTCAATCTTTTGATGGTTATTATTTCCTAAAAATATGCTTTTTGTTTTAACAACGGGAATTAATTTTGAATTAATTTATACCACTTATGTGTTTTGAATTTAGAAAAATTGATTTCAAATTTAGAATAAAAAGGTCAAATTTTTTTAAATAGGTAACTTTTATTTGAAGACATTTTTAATAATTACTTCGGTAAATATTTTATTTACAATGGTTAAAGGGTAAATCCAGTAAATAAGGGTAAAACAAATAATATTATAATAATATTAAATTACCCTAACAGATTCCCTAACCTAATTGTAGGATTCATGTCCGACCATGGGCATCCTTGGGTCAATTTTGGTACCCAATGGAGCCACTTGTATGTGATAATGACACTTTATATTAATTAAGTTAATGTAAATACAAAAATGACATAAGCATATATCTTTTAGTAAACAATTTTTTACACGGGGTTATATATGTTATATATTAGGATATAAATTTTCATTGGAAATATATAAATATTTCCTACATAATTATATTTTTTTTATAATTTTATACATTGAATAATTAAATTTATTTATGATACGATGATGATGTAGTATTTTTCTTATTAATGAATGAATCAAATAAATGGTATTATAAATGTTAAAATTAATATAATTTGATAGTTTTGATTCCATACACTAATTTTATACGTTAATATGACATGTATGTACTGATTAAAGGAATTTAGTTCGAATTAATAAAGTTTTTAGGACTTTAACAAAAATCAATTATTAAATAGTGTCAAAATTGACAAAAAGGAGTATTTAAAACAAATATTATACTATTAATTAATATTATATTTCTAAAAATCTAAGGTTCTTCCAAATGACTTAGTTATAGTTATATATATTAATAATGAACCACTTTGGTTTCTGTTGGATTGTTATAGTATGTTTATTAACCTTATAATATAAAAATTCAAAGAGACATGGTAAATGTCAAACTATTCAACTAAGAGTTAAATATAAGTGATATGGTTAATATAGTGACCCAGACCTATCTAAAATATATTGGTAGAAATTATTTATACCCATAATCACCTTAGTCTCGAAATAAATTACTTTTGAGTCATTATAACCCGAATATAAATTTATTATAAAATAATATTTTATGTTTTTCCTAAGGGGCCCCTCACCCCTTTTATAAAAGGAAACTCACACTTCTAACAAATTCATACCTTCAAAGCCTTTTTGTCCTTCCAAACCCTACCCAAATATCCTCTAAACTTCTCTCAATTCATCCTAGAGGCCTTCCTTTAGTCATAAATCCAACATAAGGAGACCTTTTGATAAAATCAAAAGGAATAAGCCGAAGAAGAGGTAAAAATTTCACCACCTCTTTCAAGTTTGTTTCTTCTCCCAATTACTTTTTATTTGTTGTTTCCATTATAAAATAACAATTACAATAACTTATATATACGGTGATGTCATTATAAATACGGTACAACCAAATTCATTATTCTATCCATCCCTTGAATGACGTGTCACCATACGCGCGTACGTACGACTTACCGTCTCCATGTCATGGTGTAATTGTTATTCAATACATTATTATTTGGATGGGTATAATAATTATGTGTAATTTATTTAAATAATAAATATAACATGATAATGATTCTTTATATATTATACACCATCCAATTATATATTATTCTAATATCAAATAATGATATTGGCGCTTGTACGTACGTATGGACTACCGTCTCCATGAACGCAATGAGATTCATTCCCCATCGTATTCATTTAAGAATCATTTTAATTATATTTTTAAAAATAATGTTTAAAGACTTGATATAATTCTGGATATGAATAAGATAGATTCCATCCATAACATATATGACTTGCATAACAAAGCATAAAAAGGAAAACAAATTAGTTAACACCCGAAACGACGATAATACTAAGATATTATAAACAAAGAAATGATAAAAATCATATTTTATAACATATTATGGTATATTATTCTTGTATAATTTAATAACAATTATTTCAACATTATACAGGAGGTTAACCTACCCTTTACCAAGGAAAAGTACAAGGTAAGGGTTTACTTCACAACCTCTTCATTATCCAAGATTATTTATACGTAATTATCTACTGGGACCACATTAGAATCCACATCCATGTTACTTAAAAATGTATTTCCAAACATTCTTACTATTTTATATAATATTGGTAAAATTAATTCATAACATTGTTTTAATTTTTTTATAATATGTTCATAAAGTAATCATTTCGTCGTTTTCCAAATGAGGTCCTTTTTAACCTTTTCGACAAATTTAAGCTAAGAATGTATTTTTTAACTTATACGGTGGGTATAGCTATTTTACTCCATTATGAAATCGTTGAAGCTTCCCTTACAATATTATAAGAATATTTTCATAGTAAATTCCTTCTTTTATAATTATGTTACTTTTAAATGATTTAAACAAAAGATATTTCTCTCTAATAGTTTTGATTTTTTATTTGTCAACATCATTTGATGGATTTTAAGATTATTTGAAGTTGAATTATTATGATACAAAACATCCATATTGTATTGAAGGATTTTTGATATGTTTGAATATGGATGTGTTATTTTTATACCATTCATGGTTTATGGATAAAATATTGAGATTTTGTATGCTAGTTTTAATATAATTGTTTATGTTATGTTGAAAAATGTTCATATGAGGAATGCATTGGACATAGTAAGTAACAGGTGGAGCTCACTATAGCTCCTCGATACATCGGTAGGTCTCATGAGACAAACTAGTGTCTTGGAATAAGGCCTTGACAAAATCGTATTTGTTGTCTTGGCACAAGGCCTTGACTATATGGTTTTGATAGTCTGGCATTATGCAGTCCATCATTAGGAAAGTGGTTATTGATATTGAATGTGATTATTCGACTAGTAGAATATCCATGTGAGAAAGTGAATTGAATTATTTTGATTTATATTTTACATATTATTGTGAGGTTTAAGTTTAAAAGTATTTTCTTTTAGTCTTATACATTTCCTTAGATGTTTACGCTTATTTGTGAATGTTTCTGCTATATTGTTATCCTTACTGAGCATCTGATCTCACCCCATTCTATGTTTTATTTTTCCCTGGTTGTGAAATAGTATTTTATGAATGACCTATAGGGATAGACTATGGGATATCAGTGTTGTCTATGGAAACAATGTTGTTGTAGTTTTCCATTTCCAGATGTAATGTAAACCTTTTGAATGTATCTAGTTTTTCTAAGGCTAATCAACTAATCGGTCTTCCAAGACATGATCTTTTATGATCATTACAATGTTATGTAATAATGAACCGACTCTGGTTAATTGGGGCCAGGGCATAATAGTTGGTATCAGAGGAATCTTAGTACAAACCTTGGAAGCTAGATTTAGATATACTCTGATTAGAGCACATAGACCTAAGATGGTTTTTGAGGATTAGTATAGAAGAACATCCTAGAATTTTGGTACTGTAGAAATTTTGTGAGTTTTCCGACAAATACATCCATGTCTAGATACGAGCAGGTAGAGGCGGCTCTAGCACAGATGTACCTAGTGGTAAAACCCGAAAACACCGCTTTGATCTAGACTCTAACAGGAACTGGTGCACGACTACGGGCTTTGCTGCACTCTTGGTTACGACACTCCCAGGGGATATACTTAGGGTAATTATAATTTTCTTTACAAACCATTATAAAGGGTTTATTAGTATATAATTTATAACGACCCATACTTTACATACATTAATATTACTTCAGAATTGAAGCACACTTATTACAACATATAACAAAACCATGAAAGGAACGTATTGGTATCGTGTCTTTAGAAACTGGGATACATAAAAAACTGGTTCATAAAGCATCTACATTGTCTCCCATTTATTTCGTCATATCTAGAGTCCCTTTTTACATATCCTACTTAATAACCTTCTTCCTGACCTGGGGGAAAGAAAACATACAAAAGGGTGAGCTCAAATGCCCAGTAAGGGTAACCAAAATAAAAATCAATCACATCATATTCATAAGAACATAACATTTTGGAAATCTTAACCTGCAAAAGAAATCATAATTTCATAACATGGGATAAATCATAGATGTGAAATGTAATCCCAATAATCATAACTTAAAACATGAAGCTTTGGGGCATACACACATAATCATAAGGAATCATTTCTTAGTAGTCAAGAATCATAGCCAAGACTATCTTAGTGGACAAAGTCCATTTCTGAACCGAGTTCACTCCTCGTTTCAGTCCTGTTTCACTAAACCAGATTAACCTGCTGTTCCAGCCATGTCTATCTCAAGAGATATAAATCTTTACCCAATGAATTGGAGGGAGATATAGGTCCCAACCATCTCATAATGATACCATTCTTATGTGTGCCTCAAAATCATAAATCATACATCATAGCATTACCCATGTAATAAAATGGGATTCTTAAACATCATTCCATCATAACATAATCCATATAAGATAAAAAGACACCATAAAATTAATTCCATCATAACATAATCAAATAATGTAAAAATAGGGATAGAAACAGAACCCTATATTATATTAGATGGAAAAATAAAACGCATGAACTCCATTCTTGAGGAAAATATCCTTTCTACTTCAAAACCATTTTCCTTTCATAAAATGTCATATAATTTTAATCTAAAAGAAGTTGATTAAAAATAAACTTGAAAACGTGTAAAGGAAGCATCATGGAAATAATGTTCTATGAATCCATTCATGCTGTATAAGTTAAAAAACACATTTTTCTCGTACTTTGGCCGGAAAAGTCAAAAAGTACCTCGTACTAAAAACGAAAAAAGATTCCTTTCATATATTGTACTAAAAACTCACCAATGGGTAAAATTGGATTTAAAAAAATTATAGGTGGATGGAAATAATATTACATATTGAGGAAACATGGATGTGGATGAAAAATATTCCCCAGTAAATTCTGAAGTATAAACAATCTCGGTTAAAAATGAGATTGTGAGGTTTTCCCTTACCTTAGGTCCGATTTGCTTCGTAAGTGTCTAAACCTCCTGTATAATTATTTAAATAATGTCATCGACTTATTACATAATCACACTCATTATTATGATATCATATATGGTCATATTATTAGCTTCTTATTAGTAATATTTCATTGCTACTTGTTATTCGGGTGTTTATTACTTTTTGTTCTTATGCGTGTTTTGTCGAATAAATTCTTATTATTCTTTTTAGGTTATAGATAACGCATCACCAGAATGGTATTAGTGTAATATATATCATATTAATTCATTCAATTCATATATAAAATCATTATGCAATGAAGATCATGTAGAACGAGTCGCATCACATCGTGGAGATGGTATTTCGTACGTACACACGAGCGATGATATCGTTCCAATGATCGTGGAATTGTATTGGAGTGTATATATACTACTTCAGAATCAATATCACTTTACAATAATCATATATAGTTATTATTTACACCATTATTCCCAACCAAGTAAGGTGGTGGTGGAAAATAGTTTACACCACGGCGTGGAGACGATATTCCGTACGTACGCACACGCGGTGATTTCGTTTTCCATAGGATGGATAGATGGTGAAATAGGGTTTTTTCATACTTATAATAACATAAGTATATGAGTGATACTGACGTTATTTCTTCATAATAAAACAACTAAAGAAGAAGAAGTGGAATATAAATAAAGTTGAAAGAATCGGTAACAGACATTACCTCTTCTTTGAAGCGCCTCTTTGAGACCTCGTTTTAGGGCACTAAAATTGGTATTTGAAGAAGACCAGGACCTCTAGGATGTATCTAGGGAAGTGGAGAAGATAATTTCAGGGGTTTTCCGAGCATGAAGGCTCAATGTGGTGTGAGGAAGAGAGGGAGGAGGTTCCCTTTTATAAGGGAGGAGAGGGGCACCTTAGGAGAAACTAAAAATATTATTTTATTATAAAGTCTTATTTGGTTTTTAATAGCTCCAAATTGATTTATTTAGAATCTAAGGTGGGTATAGGTATAAATAATATCATCCAATATAATTTAGACAAGTTTAGGTTTCTATTTTAACCTTGTCATTTAGATTTAACTTTAAGTTAGATAATTTAACTTTTACCATGTCATCTTGTTTTCTTACACTATAAGGTTAATAAACTTACTATAACAAGCCAAATGAACCCCATGTAATTTATTATAAATATATATAACCTTTTATAAGTAATATTTCCGAATATTGTATTTTTAGGAATAAAATAACAATTAATAATATAATATATGTTTTAAAAACTATTTTATGTCAATTTTGACACTATTTGGTAATTGATTTTTGTGAAAATCATAACAAAAAGATTAGTTCGAAAAAAGTTACTTAAATCATTAATAATATGTAATATTAACCTAGAAATTATTTTAATACATAAAAAGTATAAAATTACTTTTATTTGGGTACTTATAACACCAATTATGTCAATATTTCATTAATAAGATAATTACCGCATCATCATTGTGTCATAAATAAATTAAATTATTTAATGTGTAAAAATTACAAATAAAATACCATTAGGTAGGAAAATCGTTTTATCTTTCTAATTAATACTTATAGTCGAATTTATCTTATGTAATACCCTATATTAAAAATGATTTAGTTATTAAGCATTTATTTTAACTATTTTAATGCTTCTTTAAATAAATTAATAATAAATGTCCTAATCATATCCAAGTGGGCCTAGATGGTCATATCTTATTCCTAAGGTTGTTTTCGGTCGAATCACACTAATCCAATAGAATTAGAAGATGTTTTAGGGTAATAATAATATCTTTTTTACCCTTAATTACCCTATTTACTTTTAACCATGGTAAAAAAGTAAAAAGTTATTATTCACTAATAATTATTTTCATCTCATTGAACCACATTTTAGTCCTTGATATTAAACGTGTCTCTTGGATTTTTGAAATTCCACTCACAGAAGTGGTAAAATTTAGTTTTATATAAATTTGCAAATTCTCCTAGGAGGTGGGTAAAAGACGGTGAAAAGTTCAATAAAATGTTTACATATCTAAAATTATTATAAAATGACTCCAATGAATTAAATTGAACTTATGTAGGTGTTATGTATCAATTTTGACCTAAAATAAATTTAAATAAAATAAATAATTAATTAAATAAAAAGTCGTTTTTTAAATAGTAACCCAGTGTTTTCACTATTCATCCAAAATTGAATGTTTTCAGAAAAGTACCAAAATTTCCATGTTGCCTAATTTCGATATTCTAAATCCAAAAATGAAGTCCATTTTGAATTATGAAATTTAAAAAATTCCAATAAAGTGGGTATTACTATTCATAATGGATAGTTTTAATAATATTTTAATAGCATATCGTTGTTTAGTGAAACTCGGTATTGCGTACGATGCAAGATATCGAGGAAGGTCGCGATTGCATGTAAAGAAAGCCAATCTAGTGTTGTGTAAAGCGAAATATTCCTTTGATGATTTATATAACATAAATACAAAATATTTCTCATAAATGTATCGGGTGTTACATTCTACCCCCTTAAAATGAATTTCACCCTCGAAATTCGTCACTTTGTAACAAACAGATTAGGATACATCTCCCTAATCATATCCTCAAGATCCAATATAAATTCTTCTAATTGGTGGTTCCTCCATAAAACTCTCACCAAGTGAGTGGTCTTGTTCTGTAAGACTTTTCGCTACGATCCATAATCTCTATCAGTTGTTCTTCATAAGAAAGATCTTGCTCCAGCAGTACAACTTCTCAGCTGAGTAAATGTGAAGGATCAGGAATGTACTTTGTCAGGAGAGATACATGGAACACATCATGAACTTGAGAGAGATTCGGTGGAAGCACCAATCGGTAAGCTACCTTCCCAACACGATCCAATATTTTGAAAGGACCGATATACCTAGGGCTTAGCTTTCCCTTATTTCCAAATCTCATTACTCTCTTCCACGGAGATATTCATAAGAACACTTTATCACCCACTTCAAACTCTAGGTCTTATCTTCGATTATCAGAATAACATTTTTTTCGACTCTGAGCTTCTCTAATGTGTTATTGAATAAATCAGACCTTTTCTGCCATCTCATCAACAAGATCAGGTCCTAATAGCTTTATTTCCCCAACATCATCCCAGCAAGTTGGAGTCCTGCATTTCTTTCCATAGAAATCTTCATATAGAGACATCTGAATACTGGAGTGAAAGCTATTATTATAATAAAATTTCACAAAAGGCAAATGTTGATCCCAACCACCTTTGAAATCCATAGATCAAGCTCATAAAATATGTTCTAGAGTTTGAATTGTTCTCTTAGACTGACCATCTGTCTGAGGATGATAAGCAGTGTTGAAACTCAACTCTATATCAAAAGTATGCTGAAGACTTCTCCAAAACTTCGAGGTAAATCTCGGATCCCGATAAGATATAATGGAAATTAGTACTCCATGCAATCTTACCACTTCCTTTACATATATCCTGGCAAGCTGATCAAGAGAAAAATCTTCTCTAATAGCAATGAAGTGTGCCGACTTCGTAAGATGATCAACTATAACCCAGATAGAATTATTGCCTTTGGATGTTTTAGGAAGTCGAGTGACAAAGTCCATAGTGATGTTTTACCATTTCCATTAAGGGATGGGTAATGGTTGTAACATCCCCTTAGACTTCTGTATCACATCTTTAACTTGCTGACAAACCAAGCATCGAGATACATATTCAGCAACATCTCTTTTCATGCCATCCCACCAGAATTACTCTTTCAGGTCCATATACATCTGCGTGCTTCTAGGATGAAAAGTGAATGAAGAACTATGATCCTCATCCAACAACTCCTTCTTTAATTTTGGGATGGGAGAAACACAAACCCGATTCATGAACATTATTATCCCATCACAATCAAGGTTGAATTCAGGAACATTTATCAACTTCTTTTGTAACTTTACATCTTCTTTCTGTGCCTCTTTAATCTTCACATGTATAGATGGTTGAACATTCATTTGAAAAAGATACGATTTTTCCCCTTCCATTATAATTCCACGATCCATCCTTTGTAAATCCATAAATATTGGGTCTTTTGTGATCCTAATTATGGATATGATAGCATGGTATTTTTAACTTAATGCGTATGCCACCTTGTTTTCATTCCATTGGTGGTAATGAATTGAGAAGTCGTAATCATTAATCAGCTGTAACCATCTTCTTTCACGCCTATTCAGCTCCTTTTGTGTGAAAATATACTTTAAAAATTTATGATCAGTATAAATATCACACCTTTCACCATAAAAATAATGCATCCAAATCTCTAATGGAAATATTACCGTAGCTAACTCCAAATCATGAGTTGGGTAATTTTTCTCATGGATTTTCAACTGTCGTGAGGCATAAGCTATCACCATAACATTTTTCATAAGAACACACCCCAACCCCTTCTTGGATGCATCACTGTAGATCACAAACCCTTCTCCACTACCAGTCAGGGTGAGCACAGGTGCACTGGATAACATTCTTTTCAACTCCTTAAAATTCTCTTCACATTCCTCCGTCCATACGAACTTATCTCCTTTTTGAGTCAACCTGGTGAGCGGATTAGATAATCATGAAAAATCCTTCAAAAAACGTCGATAATATCCAGCCAAACCAAGAAAACTTTGGATCTCGACCATCTTTCGATAACCTCCATTTTTGCTGGATCCACATATATCCCCTCTTTTGAGATTATGTGACCAAAAAATGCAACTTTTTTAAGACAAAATTCACAATTTGTAAATTTGGCAAAAAGCTTATCCTTTCTCAGGGTTATTAATACAATTCTAAAGTGATCTTCATGTTCTTATTTTCTCTTTGAATAGATAAGAATATATTCTATAAAGACTACCACAAACTGATCAAGATAGTCTCTAAAGACTCTATTCATCAGATCCATGAAGATAGAAGGCGAATTATTAAGACCAAATGGCATCACTATAAATTTATTGTGTCCATACCTTGTACGGAAAGCCGTGTTTGGTATATCCTCCCTTTTGACCCTTAATTGATGATACCCTGAACGAAGATCAATCTTGGAAAAGTATTGAGCTTGGCATAGTTGGTCACATAAGTCATCAATGCATGGGAGAGGATATTTGTTCTTGATAGTGATCTCGGTAAGTTCTCGATAATCAATGCAGAGTCTCATTGATCCATCTTTCTTCTTAACAAACAGAACAGGTGCTCCCCAGGGTGATGCACTAGGGTGTACGAATCCCTTATCAAGATTCTCTTGGAGTTTCTTCTTCAATTTCTGCAACTCAATTGGGGCCATTCTATAAGGTGTCTTTGAAATAGGTAAAGCACCCGGTACGAGTTCTATTGAAAACTCAACTTCACGATTTGGTGGAAGACCCGATAATTCCTCTGGAAAGACATCATCAAACTCTCATACAATGAGAATATTCTTAATTGTGAGTTTTTATCCAACCATTTGAGATAAATAACCTTCATTTATTGGAATCAAGACCCATAAGATGGATGAAATTTCGACTGGAAGGTTATGTTCATCCTTGCATCGATAGACGATCATAGATTGATCTGGAATATGAAATGTGACTTCCCTTCTTTGGCAATTGATATGAGCTCCATATAAAGAAATCCAATCCATGCCAAGAATCACATCAAATTCCACTATAGGAAGGATCACAAGATTTACAGGAAGCACTTTCCCAAAAACTTCAATCGGAGAAGAATTATAAACTTTTGATGCGACTATTGTGCCATTAGGGGTTGTCACAGCTAACTCAACATCTAATTATTGAGCTAATATGGAGATACCATTAGAAAATTATTTAGAAATAAATGAGTGGGTGGATCCAGAATCAAATAAAACATTTTCTACTTTAGAGTGGATGGTAAGTGTACCTTTCACCACTTTGTTATCATACTCCACATCGCTGATCGAAATTGCATGTGAATTTCCATTGTCTTTAGCCTTAATAGATTATTGATGTCGATCATCATCAACAACCCCTTGATTAGGGAATTGATTGGCACAATACCCCATTTCTTTGCACTTGAAACATTGAAGTGTAGGAGGTGCACTCTGTGTAGCCTTTTCTTTGTTCGCATCAGTAGACATCTTCTTCCCATAATTGCAACATTCAAATGCCCGATGACCTTCCTTTCCACATTTGAAACATTTACTTATTCCTTTATGACAACTCCCCTTATGTTTCTTTCCTCACTTTGAGCATAAGGGAAAGCTCGTCTTCTTTTTAGTGTGCTCTTTATAATTCCCTTTGAATTCCATTTTCCACTTCTTATCAAACGCATATGACTGATGGGTTACTCCAATCTCTATCTCAACTTTGAGAGAACATCGAACTATTTTCTCGTAGCTATTGAAGTCCCTTATGGATAACGCCCTTCGAAGACTTTCTTTAAAGCCACTAAAGAATCGATCGATCTTACTCTCAGGTTGGATAATAATCCCAGAAGTGTACCATGAAAGTCTTGTAAAATTTTCTTCATAGGTACCAATAGATTCATCATCCTTTTGCTTCAGTTCAATAAACTCATTCTCCATCTTTTTTCAGATAATACGAGGGAAGTACTTATTGAAAAATAAGTTCTTGAACTTGTCCCATTCCATGGACTCAATTTCATCCCCTTTCCTCGTATTCTTGATAAGATTCCACCATTGATCAACTTCACCTTCCAAACGATAAAATGCTAAGATGACTTTATCATCTTCAGAACATTGAAGAACTAAAAATATCTTTTCAGTTGTTCTGATCCATTGTTCAGCAACTAATGGATCAGTAGACCCGCTGAATGAGGGTGGACACTACCTCATGAAGGATTCAACAGAATGTTGCTCCTTCTTTTTATCATTTCGAAGTCCTACATGACTCATATCTTGAGAAAGTTGTGTGAGAATGGCTACATGATTTTTCATTCTAGCTCCCATAACGTTTGGTTTCTCGGGGGGGGGGGGGACAATCATTTCATTTCCCATCGCATTCCTCATTAACACGGTTCCTTCGGGTTCCTTCCATTGACTAAAGCCAAGCATAATAGTGTGAGAAACACTAATTATAATGGGAAAACCATATAATCAATAATAAAATTTCACACTTAAGGTCTTATCATAGGTTGTTCATGGCCATTTTTAAAACACTAAGATTGTGTTCTATGCTTAGACTTATCCTTTGGGTTCTTACTAAGGCTTTCACATCCTAGTTTCCAAAGGTTGACTATACCTTTCCTTTGATACAAAATATAACGACCTAGAATTAATTCTAGTAGACTATAATTGATACCTATCAGGGCACTCCATGGGCGGCTACACCCCCTTGGCGGGACACACCACCATCCCCTATGGCATCCATTTCCTTATAAAGCCCTTGGGTGGAGAGCCATGCTTCGTCTAATGCTCACATATGAGAGTTCCCAAGGATCAGATACATTCCTACCTCCTTTGCCTCTGATACCAACTATAAGGAACCATACTTTACATACATTGTTATTACTTCAGAATTGAAGCACACTTATTCAAACATATAACAAAACCATGAATGGATCGTATAGGTATAGTGTCTTTAGAAACTGGGAAACATAAACAACTCATTCATAAAGCATCTACATTGGCTCCCATTTATTTCATCATATCTAGAGTCCCTTTTGGCATATCCTACTTAATAACCTTCTTCCTGGTCTGGGGTAAATAAATCATACAAAAGGGTGAGATAAAATGCTCACTAAGGGTAAGAAAAAAAAATCATTCACATCATATTAATAAGAACATAACACTTTGGAAATATTAACCTGCAAAAGAAATCATAATTTCATAACATGGGATAAATCATAGAAGTGAAATGAAATCCCAATAATCATAACATAAAACCTGAAGGTTTGTGGAATACACACATAATCACAGAGAATCATTTCTTAGTAGTCAAGACTCATAGCCAAGACTATCTCAGCGGACAAAGTCTATTTATGAACCGAGTTCACTCCTCGTTTCATTCCTGTTTCACTAAACCGAATTAACATGCTATTCCACCCATGTCTATCTCATGATATATAAATCATTACCCAATGAATTGGAGGGAGATATAGGTCCCACCCATCTCATAATGATACCATTCTTTTGTGTTCCACAAAATCATAAATCATACATCATAGCATAACCCATGTAATAAAAATGGGATTGTTAAACATCATGCCATCATAACATAATCCATATAAGATAAAAGGGCATCATAAAATTAATTCCATCATAACATAATCAAATAAATGTAAAAATAAGGATAGAAACAGAACCCTATATTACCTTAGATGGAAAATAAAATGCTTGAAATCCATTCTTGAGGAAAATATGCTTTCTACTTCAAAAACATTTTCCTTTCTTAAAATTTCATATAATTTTAAACTAAAAGAAGTTGATTAAAAGTAATATAAATTTTTTTTAAACGAATCATCATGGAAATAATGTTATGTGAATCCATTCATGCCATATAAGTTAAAAAGACATTCTTCTTGTACTTTGGCTGGAAAAGTCAAAAAGTACCTCTGACTATAAATGACAAAAGATTCCTTTCAAATCTTTTAATAAAAACACACCAATGGGTAAATTTGGATTTAAAAAAATTGTAGGTGGATGGAAATAATATTACATATTGAGGAAATATGTATGTGGATGATAAATACTCCCCAGTAAATTCTGAAGTATAAACAATCTCGGATAAAAATGAGATTGTGAGGTTTTCCCTTACCTTAGGTCCGATTTGCTTCGTAAGTGTCTGAACCTCCTATATAATGATTTAAATAATGTCATTTACTTATTCAAGAATCATAATAATTGTTATGATATCATATATGGTCATATTCTTAGCTTCTTATTAGTAATATTTCCATGCTACTTGTTATTCGGGGGTTTATTACTTTTTGTTCTTATGCGTGTTTTGTCGAATAAATTATTATTCATCATTTTAGGTTATAGATACCTCATTTAAAGAATGTTATTAGTTTAATATATATCATATTCATTCATTCAATTAATTTATAAAATCATTATACAATGAACATCATGTAGAACGAGTCACATCACATCATGGAGACGATATTCCGTACGTACGCACGAGCGTTGATATCGTTCCCATGATCGTGGAATTGTATTGGAGTGTATGTATAATATTTCAGAATCAATACCAATTTAAAATAATAATATATAGTTATTAATTACACCGTTATACCCATCCAAGTAAAGTGGTGGTGGAAAATAGATTACACCACGGCGTGGAGACGGTATTCCGTAAGTACGCACACACGGTGATTTCATTTTCCGTAGGATGGATAGATTGTAAAATAGGGTTGTTTCATAATTATAATAAAATATCATTATATGAGTGATACTGATGTTATTATTTCATATTGAAACAACTAAAGTAGAATAAGTGGAAGAAGAAATAAAGTTGAAAGAATCGGTAACAGACATTACCTCTTCTTTGAAGCGCCTCTTTGAGACCTCCTTTTAGGGCACTAAAATTGGTCTTTTAAGAATACCGAGACCTCTACGATGTTTCTAGGGAAGTTTAGAAGAGAATTTTGTAGGGTTTGGCCGAGATAGAAGGCTCAATGTGGTGTGAGGAAGAGAGGGAGGAGGTTCCCTTTTATAAGGGAGGAGAGGGGCACCTTAGGAAAAACTAAAAATATTATTTTATTATAAAGTCATATTCTGTTTTTAATAGCTCCAAATTGTTTTATTTCGAAGCTAAGTTGGGTATGGGTCAAAATACTCTCATCTAATAGAATTTAGACACTTTTAGGTTTCTATTTTAACCTTATCATTTAGATTTAACTTTAAGTTAGATAATGTAACTTTTACCGTGTCTTCTTGTTTTCTTACACTATAATGTTAATAAACCTACTATCACAAGCCAAAGGAATCCCAACTTGTTTATTATTAATATATATAACCTTATACAAGTCATCTGGACTAACCTTAGTTTTTTAGGAATAAAATAACAAATAATAATATAATATTTGTTTTAAAAACTATTTTTTTGTCAATTTTGACACTATTAGGTAATTGATTTTTTGTGAAAATCATAACAGAAATATTAGTTCGAAAGAAGTTAATTAAATCAGTACTAATTTTTAATATTAACCTATAAAATTATTTTAATTCATAAAAAGTCTCAAATTACATTTATTTGGGTATTTGTACCATCAATTATGTCAATATTTCATTAATAAGATAATTACTGAATAATCATTGTGTCATAAATAAATTAAATTATTTAATGTTTAAAAATTACAAATAAAATACCATTATGTAGGAGATATTTTTATCTTTATAATGAATATTTATAGTCGAATTTATCTTATTTATAACCCTACATTAAAAATTATTTAGTTATTAAACGTTGATTTTAACTATTTTAACCCTTCTTTAAATAAATTAATAATAAATGTCCTAATCTAATACATGGGGGGATAAATGGGAATATTTTATTCCTAAGGTTGTTTTTGGTCTAATTACACTTATCCAATAGAATTAGGACATGTGTTAGGGTAATAATAATAGCATTTATACCCTTAATTACCCTATTTACTTTTAACCATGGTAAAAAAAGTAAAAAGTTACTATTAACCAAAGATTATTTTCATCTCATTGAACCAAATTTTAGCCCTTGATATTAAGCGTGTCTCTTGGATATTCTACATTCCACTCACAGAAGCGGTAAAATTATGTTTTATGTAAATTTGCAAATTCTCCTAGGAGGTGGGTAAAAGACGGTGAAAAGTTCAATAAAAATTTATATATCTAAAATTATTATAAAATGACTCCAATTAATTACATTAAACTTATATAGGTGCTATGTATCAATTTTTACGTAAAATAAATTTAAATAAAATGAATAATTAATTAAATAAAAAGTCGGTTTTTAAATAGTAACCTAGTGTTTTCACTATTCATCCAAAATTGAATGTTTTCAGAAAAATACCAAAATGTCACCCTAGGATAATTTCGATATTCTGAATCCAAAAATGAATTCCATTTTTAAAGATGAAATTTAAAAAATTCTAAAAAGTGGGAATTACTATTCATAATGGCTAGTTTTAATAATATTTTAATAGCATATCATTGTTTAGTGAAACTCGGTATTGCGTACGACGCAAGCTATCGAGGAAGGTTGCGATTGCGTGTAAAGCAAGACATGATAGTGTTGTGTGTAGTGAAAAATTCCTTTGATGATTTATATAACATAAAAAAAATATTTCTCATAAAAGACTCGGGTGTTACATACTTCCTCAATAAAAACATTTTTTTATGATTATGGATTATATCCATAAATAGTTCAATTTATGTTAAATGTTTTACATGTATGGAATTATGTATTTTTATTCATACACTGATCTAGTTTATGCCATTGTTTAGAAATGTCACATAGTGGAAGGAATGGAAACCATATCAATGCACACACCCCATGTAGGGATTTCCCTCATACTCAAGATAATTATAGTGGAGCTGCGGATACAACTAGTGCTGATCAGCTTATCGCCATACTGGGACAACTCACTCAGGTTATGAATAATAACGTTACCAATATGGAGCACCCTGATCCACAGCATGGAGGGTCTTTGTTAGATATTTTCATGAGGAAAGATCACCAACATCCAATGGGAGTAAAAATCCATTAGTAGCTAAGCAATGGATAAATTATTTAGAGAAAATATTCCATGACATGGGGAGTAGTGAAAGGGAAAAAGTTATTAGGGTAGTTTACCGCCGCACTGGAGATGGTGATCAATGGTGGTCAATGATTCAAAATATAAAGGAAGATGATTAAGTATGAAACATGGAATGGAGGGAGTTTAAAGAGATTTTCTTAGAAAAATACTTTCCTCGTGACCATCGAGAAAATATGGAAATGCAATTTTTGAGTCTGAGGAAAAATGTGGATGAGAATGTCGCAAAGTATGAAGATAACTTTACAAGGTTGGCATGGCATGCTGTTGATTAAATACGTAAACCAAGAAGTAAGATCGATCATTTCTTGGATTGGTTAAAACCTTTTCTCCATCGTGCATTAGTCTCACAATCCTTCTCGTCATACAAAGATATTGTCTCATGTGCATTCGAGATAGAAAATGAATTCTTTATGTCTTACGACTTTAAAGAAAAGAAAAAGAAGAAGAGATCTACTAATCACTCTAGAAATGGAAATAAGGGGAAAAAGGGAATGTTGAATATCCCTCCTGTAGTAAATGTGGGAAGAAACACCCCGGTACTTGCTTGAAGGGAATGGGAGTCTATTACAAGTGTAGTGAAAAAGGCCACCAAGCTCATGATTTCATGGGGAATAATGAAGCTACTGATGTTCAATGATACAATTGTAGGGAGATGGGACATTAATTAAATGAATGTCCTAAGCATCAGGGGAACTTACCACAGAAAAGGACAATGGATCATGGCCAAGCTAATGCGATCACTACTGCTGAGGTTGAAGCTCTGAAAGACTTAGTGGAAGGAAATTTAATGGTTTCCTCAAGTTTATCCAATGCTTTATTTGTTCCTAGATCATCGCATTGTTTCATATCTTCCAAGTTTGTTAGGAAAATTAGATATTTCCAAATTGATTTAACAAGGGAGTGGTCTTTCCAAAGTCCTAAATGAAGTATCATCGCAACAATTTTTTGTGAATCTGTTCCCATTAGAGCATATTAATGTTCTTTATCTGCTGATCTCATCATCATAACCATGATAGAATTTTATATAATCCTTTATATGGATTGGATTTCAAACCATGATGTGAATATTTATTGTAAGAAGAATGAGGTTACAATTTTTGATGATGATGATAACGATCACATTATATTTAGAGCAGAATCATCACCACCTGATTCTTATCTAGATCCACCCTCAGTATCTCAACTAAATTCAATTATTCTGGAGGAAGAGAATGAATTAACTGTGGGTGAGGAAAGGAATGTTCAAATCTAGGATGTACCTATTATGAAAGAATATGTTGATGTGTTTCCATAGGATTAACCTGGACATCCAACAGAACGAAAAATTTAGTTTTCCATTGATTTAATCCCTGTATCGAGGCCCATATCGAAGACACCTTATAGAAGGGAAACTGTGGAATTAGTGGAACTAATGAAACAACTAGAGGAATTGAGAAATAAGGGATTTATTCGACCAAGTTTGTCTCCATGGGGAGCTCTTGTTCTCTTTGTTAAAAAGAAAGATGGATCTACGAGGTTGTGCATTGACTACAGGGAGATCAATGCTATAAAAATAAAGAACAAGTATCCCCTACCTCGCATTGATTATTTATTTGAAAAACTACATGGAGATAAATACCTTTCAAAGATTGAACTCCTATATGGATATCATCAATTGTATGTGATGAAGGAAGACATTATGAAAATAGCATTTCGAACCAGGTACGTACATTACAAGTTTATAGTAATGCCTTTTAGGCTGACTAATGAACCATCTATTTTCATCGATCTAATTAATAGAGTTTTCAAGTAATATCTCGATGATTTTGTATTGGTATTTAATGATGATATCTTGCTATACTCCAGAATCTACAAAGATCATGAAAATCACTTGCACAATATTTCGAAGATTCTTAGAAGACATGAATTATATTGGAAGTTTAGCAAGTGTGAATTCTGGCTTCAGGTGATTTCTTTTCTTATCCATATTGTCTTTAGGGATGGAATCTCTGTTGATCCTTCTAAGAAAAGGGAAATCCATGAATGTCCAGCACCAACGAGTATAACCAAAGTACGCTGTTTTATTGGTTTAGCAGGTTATTATCGACGTTTCATCCAGAATTTTTCCCGATTGGCTAACCCATTCACAAAGCTCACACGTAAAGAGGTTAAATTTGTTTGGACAAAAGAGTGTGAAGAATATTTTGAATAATTGATGAGAATATTATTCAATGATCCTATATTGACTCTACCATTGGAGAATGATGGAGTTGTTATTAATAGTGACACCTCAAAGAAAGGACTTGGTTGTTTCCTTATGCATAATGATAGGGTTATTGCCTATGCATCACGATAGCTAAAAATTCATGATCAAAACTATCCTACTCATGATATTGAGTTAGTAGCTGTAATATTTGCTTTGATGATATAGAGACACTATCTATATGGTGAAAAATGTGAGACTTATACTGATCACAAGAGTTTGAAGAATATTTTCTCAAAGAAAGAGCTCAACATGAGGCAAAGGAGATGCCTTGAACTAATCATGGATTATTATTGCACGATACACAACCACATGGGGATGGAAAATAAGGTGGGAGATGCTTTGAGTAGAAAGGATCATGGAATTTTGATCAAGATGTGAGTTTAAAGGGATCCTATTTTCCTGGATCTAGTGAAGATGGATATAGGAATTACCATGGAAGGTGAAATATCAATGTTTTTTCTAATGGTTTCTAAAAAATTATTACTAGAATGGATAAAGAGTTTTTAGACCGATGATGAAGAGTTTCAAAATAAGATTAAAGATGTGAGTGATGGGAGATTGAGTGACCTTGTGTATGAAGATGGAATTTTGAAATTTTGGAAGAGACAATGTGTTCCCGATATACCTGATCTAAAAAGGGAATTGTTGGATGATGCTCATAGTTCCAATTTATTTATACACCCCGGGAGCACCAAAATGTATAGATATTTGAAGGAACATTTTTGGTGGGACAATATGAAGAGGGAGATTGCTGATTTTGTGTCAAGATGTATGGTTTGTTAAAAAGTGAAATCTGGAAGGAAACAACTTATAGGAGTCATGTAACCTCTTCCCATACTTGACTGGAAATGGGATAATATTATAATGGAATTTGTCTTGGGACTACCAAAGACTCCTAGAAAGAACGATGTAATATGGGTCATTGTTGATCATCTTACCAAGTCAGCACATTTTCGTCCTATAAGAGAGGATTTACCACTTGAATGGTTAGCAAGACTATATATTAATAAAGTTACAAGACTTCAGGGAGTACCACTATCGATTGTTTCTGATCGTGATCCCTAGTTTCCATCATGATTCTAGAAAAGTCTTTAGAAATCTCTGGATTATGAACATCATTTGAGCACTGCATACCACCCCCAAACTGATGGACAATCAGAACAGACTATTCAAACCCTAGATAAAATGTTAAGATCATGCTCACTTGACTTTCAGGGCATGTGGGATCAGTATTTACCTCTGGGGGAATTTTCCTATAACAATAGCTTCCATTCAAGTATTCAGATGACACCATATGAAGCGTTATACGGGAAGAGATGTCACACACCAATCTGTTGGGATGACGTTAGTGAATGAAAACTCGTAGGCCCAGGACTAGTGTAGTAAACGATGGAAAAGGTTATGGTAATCTAAAACCACATCAAAGCTGCTCAAAGTAGGAAGAAGAGCTATGCCGATAACCGAAGGAAGGATTTGGAATTTCATGTAGGAGATCATGTTTTCGTGAATGTTTCTCCATAGAAGGGAGTTATATGTTTCAGTATGAAAGGTAAATTGAGTCACAGGTACATCATACCTTTCGAAATTCTAGAACTAATTGGGGTTGTAGCGTACCGTTTGGAAATTCCGCCAAATCTATACAATGTTCACGATGTGTTCAACGTATCCCTGTTGAGAAAATACATGCCAGACTCAATGCATGTACTCAACAATGAGGAATTAAAATTGGAACATGATCTATCTTATTGCGAAGAGCCTATCAAGGTTAACGATACAAGAGTACAACTGCTGAGAAACCAGACGACTCGTCTGGTAAAGGTTTTATGGAGAAACCATAAGATGGAAGAGGAAATGTGGGAACCCGAGGAAATTATGATAAAGAACAACTCAAGTATTTTTATGCAGTAATATTCAAGAAATTTCGAGGACAAAATTATTTGAAGGAGGGTATAATTTAACACCCTAGCATCCATGGTACACTTCTATTTGAATAACACAATTGTGTTTGTTGTACGCAACTTTGAGTTCTAACACACCACAACCAATCAAACTAGCCGTTATGGATAGTAATACCCTAATTTTTAAATTATATAAATTTTATCTTTTAAAATTAACTTCATTTTTGGATTCGGAATATCAAAATTATCCTAGGAGAAATTTTTGGTATTTTTCGGAGAACTTCCATTTTTTATGAATAGTGAAAAATAATAATCTTTAATTAAAAACAACTTTTTAAATAAAAATAATTTATAGTGCTAAATTATACTATGGAGTGGTTTTAAAGAATAACTAGAATATATTTTTACCATTTAATCCAATTTTGGTCATTGGACGTAATTTCACATTTAAACTAGACAACAACATGTGTCAAAAATTTGATAGTTATGATATCTTAAAAACGCGCTTTTTTTTAACAATGAGAAATAATTTTAAATAAATTTATGTCACTTCTGTGTTTTGAATTTATAAAAATGGATTTCAAATTTAGAATCAGGAGGTCTAAATTTTGTAAATAGGTATCTTTTATTTTTAGACATTTCGAATAATTACTTCAGTAAATATTACCATCGTTAAAGGGTAAATCCAGTAAATAAAGGTAAAAAAAATAATATTATAATAATACTAAATTAACCTAACACGTGTCTTAACACTATTGGATGATGCATGTCTGACCATGGGCATCCTTGGGTCAATTTTGGGACCCCACAGAGCCACTTGTATGTGATAATGACACATTATATTAATTAAGTTAAAGTAAATACAGAAATGACAAAAGCATATATCTTTTAGTAATTTTTTTACAAAGGGTTATATATTTTATCTCTTAGAAAATAAATATTCATTATAAATTTAAAAATATTTCCTACATAATTATAATTTATTTATAATTTTTAGACTTTGAATAATTAAATTTATTTATGATACAATGATGATGTAGTATTTTCATTATAAATTAATGAATCAAATAAATGGTATTATAAATATTAAAATCAATATAATTTGAAAGTTTTTATTACATACACTATTTTTATATGTTAATATGACATGATATGATTGATTAACTGAATTTAGTTAGAATTAATAAAGTTTTTACGACTTTGTCAAAAATCAATTATTAAATTGTGTCAAAATTGACATAAAGGAGTATTTAAAACAAATATTATATAATTAATTGATATTCTATTCCTAAAAATATAAGGTTTGGCCAAATGACTTGTATAAGTTTATATATATTAATTAAAACCACTTGATGTTCTCATAGCTTGTTATAGTAAGTTTATTAACCATATAATATAAAAATACAAAGACACATTGTAAATGTCAAACTTTTTAACTAAGAGTTAAATATAAATTATATGGTTAATATTATGAAACTAACCACTATAAAATAAATTGGTTTAATGTATTTTGACCCATACCCACCTTATCATCGAAATAATTCACTTTTGAGCCATTATAAACCGAATAAGAATGTATAATAAAATAATATTTTATGTTTTTCCTAAGGTGCCCCTAACCCCTCTTATAAAGGGCACTCCCCCTTATCCCAAATTCACACCTTCAAAGCCTTTTGGTTAGGCCAAACCCTGCCAAAATATCATCTAAACTACCCTCACTTCAACCTAGAGGACTTCCTTTAGTCATAAAGACAACTTAAGGAGCCATTTTGACAAACTCAAAAGGAATAACCCAAAGAAGAGGTAAAAGTCTCACCACCTCTTTCAAGTTGCATTCTTCTTCCACTTCCTTTTTCTTTGTTGTTTATATTATAAAATAATAACTTCAGTATCTTATATGTACTATGATTTTATTTTAAATATGGTCCAACAAAATTCATTATTTTATCCATCTCTTGAATGACATGTCACCATACGTGCGTACGTACAGCTTACCGTCTCCATATCATGGTGTAATTGTTATTCAATACATTATTATTTGGATGGGTATAATAATGATGTGTTATTCATGTAAATAATAAATATAACATGATAATGATTCTGTATATATGATACATTATCTAATTAAATATTATTTTAATATCAAAAGAATGATATTGTCACTCGTGCGTACGTACGGACTACCGTCTCCACGAACGCGATGAGATTCATTCCCCATCGTATTTATTGAAGAATAAATTTCATTAGATGATTAAAAATAAAGTTTAAAGAATTTATATAATTCTGGATATGAATAAGATACATTCCATCCATAACATATACAACTTACGTAACAAAATATATAACTGAAAATGAATCAGTTAACACCCGAAACAACGATAATACTAAGATATTATTAACAATGAAATGATAAAAGATCATATATGAAATCATATTAATTTATATGATTCTTGTATAATTTAATAAAAATTATTTCACCATTATACATGAGTTTAATTTACCCTCGACCAAGGAATAGGACAAAGTAAGAGTTTATTTCCCAATCACTTCATTATCTGAGATTTTTTCTACGTAATTATCAACTAGGACCTCTTTATCATCCACATCCATGTTTATTAAAAATGTATTTCAAAACAATATTACTATTTTATATAATATGGGTAAAAGTTTTCATAAACTTGTTTGACCTTTTTTATAAGATGTTTATAAAGGAATATATCTGTCGTTTTCCAAACAAGGTCCTTTTTAACCTTTTCGAGAAACTTAAGATAATATTTTATTTGTAACTTATACGGAATGTGTGGCTATTTTCCGCCGTTATAAAATCGTCGAAGCTTCCTTTACAAGAATATTAGAATATTTTCAAAGTAAATGTTTTATTTTATAATTATGGGACTTTTAAATGATTTCAAAAAAGAGTTATTTACCTCAAATAGTTTTTATTTCATCTATATCGACATCCTTTGATAGATTTTAAGCTTATTTGAAGATGATTTATTATGATAAAAAACTTCCATATAGTATTGAAGGATTTGTGATATGTTTTACTACTTATGTGTTATTTTTATACCATTCATGTTTTATGGATAAATTATAGACATTTCGTATGCTATTTTTAATATGAATGATTATGTTATGTTGAAACCTGTTCATATGAGGAATGCATTGGAGTTAGTAAGTGATGAGTGGATCTTGTTATAGCTCCTCGATGCATCGGTAGGTCTCATTAGATAAACTAGTGTCTTGGTACAAGGCCTTGACCAAATATTATTTTTAATCTTGGAACAAGTCCTTGACTATGTGGTTATGATAGTCTGAATTATGCATTCCATCATTATGAAAGTGGTTATTGATATTGCATGTGATTATTAGAATAGTAAAATATTCGTGTGAGAAATTAAATGGAATTATTTTGATTCAAATTTTTCATATTATGATAATTTTTATGTTTAAAAGTCTTTTGTTTTAGTCTTATATATTGCCTTAGATGTTTATGCTTATTTATTAAAGTTTCTGCTATATTTTTATCCTTACTAAGCATCTGAGCTCACCCCTTTCTATGTCATATTTTTCCCAGTTTTTGAAGAAGTATTTAATGACTAACCTGTATGGATATACTATGGGATCTCAGTGTTGTCTATGGAAATAATGTTGTTGTAGTTTTCTATTTCATGATGTAATGTAAACCTTATGAATGTAACTAGTGTTTCCAAGGCTACTGAACTGATCAGTATTTCGATTCTTGATATTTTGTTATCATTCCAATGTTATGTAATAATGCACTGACTTTAGGTGACTAGTGTCGGGGCATTACACCCAGGGTCTTACTAACGCCATGAACAAAACTCGAGTATGAAATAGAAAGGTAATAGTACTTCTAAACTATGTCTATCAAACTAATGCAGAATGTATAAAAGACACAAGGAATACCTCTATCCATACATGGGGCCTCTGGGTCAAAAAATTCTAGGGCATGCAGATCTCCTCACCCTCGGCCACCAGCTCCATAAGCTTGGCATGGACCATCTGGGGGTGGGGGTGTTGGAAACTGATACCGCCTACCACCTTCTGCTGCTGCACCAGCTCGGTCATCACGTCTACCACCCTACAGACTTCCTTTCCCCAGACACTACCTCTACCAAGGTGTTCTGCTGACCAGCTCCCTTTCAACATCATGACGGGTTGGACAATATCTAGCAAGATGTCCCCGACCATCGCAAACATAACACTACCTCTCTTGAGGCTGACCCAAACTAGCATGCGATCCCTCTATGCCCTGAGCCTCGGATCCTCCATCCTCGGGACACCTCCTGAAACGTCACCCACGTCAAGGCCCATGATTCTATCATCGTCTAACAGATGCCGATCTGACTAACGATGTATCAGCTCTCACGTGCCTTGCACTGTCATGCGGGATCTGCTCGGTCAGAAATCTCTCCATCACTAAGGCTCACTCTAGCACTCCAGCATAGGTGGGAAGACACAAGGATATCACATCTACCTGGATGTCCACGTGTAGGCCCTAATCGAAGGTCTAAGACCTAAAGAATGGGTCTCGAACCATATCCATGGAGTAGCATGACAGGTCGGTAAACCTCACAGAGTACTTCGACAGAGTCATTCCCTCCTGCCGAAGCTGCAGAAGCTCCTAAATCCGCACTGTACTCAGCGTCAACGGATAGAACTCTTCCCTGAAGAGCTTCTCAAACTCTACCCACATGAGCGTCTCCTCTTCATGGGACTGTGTCACCCAACTCCACCATCTTCCGGCCGAACCATGCAGAAGGTTCACTTCTAGGACCACTATCTCATCTGGAGGTGTCCTCATTAGGCGGAAAACATGGGTGACTGCTTCAAGCTAGTCATCCGCTGCCTGATGGTCTAGATCACCCTAGATCCTCAGAGGTCGTTACCTCTGGAACTCGTGCAGCGCACTCATTCTACGTGCCACATCATCTTGCAATCCTACCACAACCAGCTGCTCGAAAGGTGGTGGCTTAACTGGCAGACCACCTAGAGGTTTAGCCTAAGAACCTGTGCCCTGGTCCCCAGCCACTACACGGGGCGGATCGCCATCACAATCTCGCTTTGAAACTCTCACTGGCTGTCGTCGTGGAGGCATCATGAAATAAAATCAAGATGTACCATGGTCAAAGAGTATATCTGGAGAGCTAACACAAGAAGGACATGAAAAACCCAAAACCCAGTCTTATATGATGCACGTCCCGTTATGCCTCTGTGACTAGTGTCCAAACATCCCGAGTCAAAAGACAGGTTGTTAGAGTCCTAGTGAATGGATACGTCGGACACCACACCAACACTAGAGTCACTGGCCTAAAATCCTAACTTGAAACACCTTGAAACTACCACTATGAAACCCTAACCAAACTAATATTTATACCAGATATACTCTGAGATCCCAAAGGTGGAACCTCCTCTGATACCACTCTGTCCCGACACGGCCCAACAGGGATTATGCCGCGACTCCCTAGGCCCACCTCCAACAGTCCAGGCGCTATCGACTAGCACCGAATAGGATATCACACACATTGTAGGCATTATCCTAAGGTACCCGTACACAATCACCCACATACACCTCCATGAAACAGTGAAGAGATATACAAAACTGAACCATAAATGCATGCTAACAACTTCCCCAAAACAGAGTGCAACAACAGTAAAAAAAGGGTAAATAGGGCCCACCAAAAGAAAACTACAAAGTTGTACAACCTACTCAGAAGAAGGGGTACGCTGCCAAAAGAACCACTGGAAAGCTCCTCGACACAGCTCTGGTAAGTCTCCATGGTCAGTCCCGCTCACTCATCTCTGCATGCTCTGGGTCCTCCTGGGACTCCGTCAAAAGGCATGTACTCTTCAGAAGACACAAACATGTGCGGCCAAAGCCCGTGCAGGGGTGAGTATAACAATACTCAGTATGCACCCCAAAAACCCAAAACAAAAGAGAGAAACTGAATGGAAATAGTCCTCTCATCCCTTCTAGAGGAAACCCAGATGAGAGAGAAACTCCATGTTGTGACCATCCTCGGCTAGACACAACTAGTCCACTCAGCTCAGGTGTATTCCCATACATACACCATGAATAAACCCGATATACTCAGCTCACACAGAAAGCCACATGAGGTACCAACCTCATCACCAGCAACGATTCAAAACCAGGAGAACACACTCCACGATCAGTGTAAGCCCAGATGACACACGTCCGAGAGATACAATCCATCAGGTCCCACACAAACTTCTCATACACTCACCCATGAGATCACGCTCGTCGAAAACCGTCACTGAGGAAATCTCACTGAAAAACACGAACACCAATATCCTCGGATAGGGTATCACTCCTAGGGTCCGCTCAGGGATACCGAAACCCACACCAGTGTATGAAGATCTCACAGATAGGGGATCACTTCCAGGGCCTGTTGGGTGATACCACAACCTGATCTGGCGCTTTAGAGAAACACGTCACTCAGATAGAGGATCGTCTCCCGTGTCACGATGGTCACGACAATACCGAAACCCTATCTGGTACATCTCGCATTGTTGGGGATCGAATTGATGATGCCCCAACCGTACAGAAACCACACGATGAGTAGGGATCATACAGCCAACAATACCATAACCCTATATAATCATCATACTGAGTAGGAGATCGTATACCCGACAATGCCAGAACCCTACTGAGCACAACCCACTAAATAGGATATCATATTCCCAATGAAGCGAAAAAGCCTACGGGGTTAACCTGATAGATAGGGGATCACTGCCCATGGATAAGCGGTCACATCGATACCATGAACCAAATCTAGGGAAACTATACTAGAGGATCCCGCTCCGGGCCCACTAGAGTGATGACGCAACTCTAACATATTAAATATACCATCGATAGGATCAAAATCATATAATAAAGGTTGTGATGCCGCGCGAAACCTCGTAAGAATGAGCCAAGGGAGTACCCTCAACCACTACGGGTCCAAACGTCTCTAACCCGAGAGACACTCCACAACGCAACACCGTGCACATCCAACGCAGATACTGAGGCCAACATCGTGGTCCACGCAGAATAATACGCAGGATAGGCTGTTTACTTGCCTGAAATGGAAAACCGGTGGAAAAGTAAGTATTCACTGTATCTAGCCCATGTGGGGCCCACACTACGATCCTGAAACTCATCAAGAGGATCATACCACTGCGATCTCCTCAGAAAAACACACGGGATCCACTACTCATTCATCCCAAACGGACCCCCGGGGAAAAAGGTACTATTCACCAAAGCCAGCTCAGGGGGTGGGGGTGGTGGGGAACATCCCTATCACAAAACTCATCAAATGGATCACACCATTCCGATCCTCTCGAAAAAACACACAGGATCGACTATTCATCCGCCAAAATCGGACTCAGGGTGTGAAAGTTGTGTTTCTATGAAAATGCCAAAAAACTAGCCTCATGGGGCCCGCACACCAAATTCGGTCCCAAAACCCGGAAACAATCAATAAAATTCCATTGTACCATCATGGTGTCAACGCCACTGAAGGCACATCAATCAGATGCTCCAGGTAGAAGATACAACGCCCTGAAGTCGAATAATAATAAAATATAATTATTTTATTCGACGTTTCAATCTCCCGGGCCAGGAACCTGACTCATAAAATTCCCAAAGTAAACCCAAAAGGTGCGTCTCGATGCATGGAATGTATCTCCGAAAACGGATTGCGATTTGGACTCCCGATATGCATTTTACGGTGTTTTAAAGTGCTCCCGGAATATTCTGTTCGGGCCACCGCTGGCTCGCCGGAAAACTAACAGGACGGACGCTCCGCCATGCCGCCTTTCGGATTCCACCGCACCACCGCCATCCTCACCAGAGTCTGCTATGGCCGCCACCAGAAACCGGGTTTTCCGCCGGAAAAAATTCAAGAGCCACCGAGAGCACCCCGGTGCCCCAAATTCATATCCGAAAAATGTTTCGGAAACCTCGGGACCCGAACTACACAACCCTTATGAAAATTTAATGAAAAACAACTAATAAATAGGATCCGGGATTTCTAAACTCATAAATCCTATGTCGCGGGCGAAACAATGATGCCTCAAGGCTAGATCCGCACTCCGAAGCTGCGGATGCACCATCCGGGAGCAATCACCATCAAAATCTGAGTCCGACAGCACCTTGTTTCATGATCCGGTGGTTGATCGCATGAAGGGGGAGGAGGGGATACCCCTGCTCAAAAACATGAAGGGGGTGGGGGAGAAGAGTGGTTGATTTTTATTTAATTTTTAATTAATTAAATAACCAATTCAACAAACTACGCCACAAAATAAGCCTCCCGACGCTGAAAGAAATAAGCCACCCCTAGGATAAACACTATGTTCTGAACGCAATGACGCACTCAGAATTGCAATCTGAGACTCATTTTAGGATTTATTTGAGATTAAACTCATTAATACACTTTTCCATTTATTAACGAAAATGCCCTTGGTGGCTTTTCTCACAAAAGGCCCGCACCCAGAATGTTTACACCCCGCCTAGGGTAAATGGCATGCTATGGACGCAACCGTGTCCCCAGATTCCCATTCTGAACAAACTTTTAAGAGATAACACACCCCCTCCATATGAATAGTGTAAAAGTACATAATATTTTTATGAAATTAATTTCGGGCACACCAGGCCTCGGAATCGCACGTCGTCTTCGTGCGTAGCTATGGTTTTATTCATAGGAATATTTCAAAGTCTAACAGGGTCAAAACCTATGTCGCTAAACTCTCAGGTACATAAAAAAATTCATATGATAGTAAAACATGTATTATCAATAATGAATTCATTAAATGAAATTTAATTTGTCTCTTAAATATTAAAACACTATATTTCATCATTTGTAACATAATTTAAACCAATCTTAATAAATAGAATGATTTTAACATATAACCCTTATATCAGGTTTGTCTTAATTTGATCATTTTCTATCCACCTACATTATAAAAATATTTATTATGTATGTTTATATAAAAAATATAATATATATCATATCACATTTCATTTTTATATAATATTTTATCATCCAATTATTAAAAATTTGTTATTAAAATCATTGTTTCTTTTGATAATTGCTTAATTTTTCATCAGAATTTGGGTTCAATAATTTTAGTAATTTTAATTTGATCATTTTAAAAAACATGTTTAATTTTAATAAATATATAAATGTCTTATATATTAATTATGTACAATATTTTATTAAAACAATATTGACAGAAAAATAGATTACACCATTTTTAGAGACAATAGGCTGTACGTATATATGAACACTGTTTTCATTTTTCATGGGGTTGAAAAAAGAAAGGAAAATATTAATTAAAAACAATGGAATAATTATTATATAATAGAAATAATATATATTCAACAAATCAATACTTATTACAATCCATTCAAAAATTTAAATAAAAAATTCATCAAATCGCTTCGTGGAGGGGGTAGTCTACCCACAGGAACGTGTGACATTACTATTTTCAAAAAGATTTGATGGTAAGAAGGTATATATTATATTATAATTAAGAAATATAATTAGGTAATAAAAATAATATATTTTCATTAAATCCATCATTTTAGTAATCTATGATAGTCGTTGATGGAAAAAAAATTATTTTGGTTTGCGAGGCGACAATCCTCCCAACACACTTACGAATGATTCAATGCCGAATTACTGGAAGATTAGATGGATATAGGTTATTATATTAATATAATAATATTTTTACCTATTTATGACTTTTGTGTTATTATTTCATCATATTTTAATAATATTTAAATTATTTGAAATAAGAAATGAAATGAAAACTCATGGTTATGAACTATACCAATTTTTTAGACAACCTCTTTATGATTATAAGTAAAACATTTTTGGATTGGAATTATAAAAAAAATAAGGACTATATAACATATATATGTATTTAAGGAACATAATTAAGAAGTTATTGGTAAAAAAATGTTTCTCAGGTGTGGATAAAAGAGGATATGTGGTTCCCTATTATACGTGAGGGGCACCCTTGGAGTTTTTAAAAATATCAAAATAATATAATTTTTTATATAATATTAATATTGATAAAAAATGAAATAATATATAAATAGGATTATTATGTGTTGAAATAATAATGAAAAATAAAATTCATGTTTTTATAGGTCATATTTACAAACTTATCATTTGATTATAACCTCCATTAACCCTTTTTTACAATTACCTTCCCAACAATATATTTACTCGTAAGAGGTAAAAATTGTTACTATAAAAAGAAATTTATCTCATAAATGAACCATATATGATGTTTTATATGATATATAAATATATTGGTTGTATATATGTTTTTATGAAATTTATACTATTTAATAAAATATCATTTATTATAAAATATCCTCAATGTCATTTTTTAACAATTAATTTAATTTGACAATGAAAAAATACGAGAACAAAAAAATTAGATTATAAAAAATTTAAAAATATATTAAAAGACAAATTTTAATTAAAATTTTAGTAAAATAAAAATTCATTCAATTTAAGTTACTTTTAATAATTTTAAAATATTCTATTTAATTTTTTTAAAAATTAAATAAATACTATAAAGGCAGTGCATACTAATTTAAATAAAATAATTCATTAATTGAAACTTATAAATAAATTAAGAAGAAAAAAATAATTTATAATTAATGTTAATATTTGAAACCCAATATAATTTATTTTTATTCCTATCAAAAAGTATTATATATGTTGAAAGAAATAATGTGTCAATTTTTCTTTATCTTTTACACAATAAATATAATTGTAAAAATAAAATAAATATAGAACCAAGTTGCCATATAATTTTCAATTTGATGGTAATTTAAAATCCATATAGATCCAATAGGATAAAAAAAGTGTTAGGGTCAATGTTTAGTCCTTACCACTTTATTGAAAATAGGAATTACCTGATTTACCATTATTTTGTTAATAAATATTTAATACAATTACTAATCATAATGATTGAAAAATAATATGACCTTATTAAATAATATTAATTATTAATAATATATATATATATATATTCTATTTTATAATTTAAATAATATAATATATAGATTTGAATTTAAAATTTAACCTGTAAATGCGATGAAAAACAATTTTCCAAAAGAAAAGCCTACTTAAGTATAAAAACATTTATATCAAATTTCAAACTGAAATTCATTCCAATTAACAAAATGGATAATTCAAAATATATTTTAACATATTTAACTTTTAAAACCAATTTAAAATAAAGTTTAAAATATAATATTATTTAAATGAAAATAATATTTTCAGTGAGAAAAAAAATTCTCAACATTTATCGAAAAATTATACTTTTTCCAAAATTATAAACAATTCTCTCCAATATAATTTAAAAAATTTTATTTCAAAAATTATGTACATTGTATCAAATAACTTTTCAAAAATTGGAAAAAATTAATTTTAATAAAATGGAAAGAACACGATGAAATAATTTTTATAAAAAATTATTTTTTAGTATAAAACCTAATTTAGTCTTATATTATGAATACAATAAAGTATATGATTATTGTTAAATTTTATTTTTAAATTTATAATATATAATTTTTTAAAAAATAATTATATTATAGTTGTTAATTTAATTGGTTATTATAATAAAAAATTGGGTGCATAAAAACATTTGTTAAGGAGAACTGACCGTGCTGTCGTGACACGTCAAATTTATTATGTTTTTAAGGTTTATTTATAGTCTAGGTTAGACCCTAGGTCGTCTCTCAAGGAGCGTTGGTATGTTTATAGTGTTTATTTTTAATAAAAATGACTAAGAGAGGGGGTGGTTTTGAAAACAGTTTAAAACAATGACTTAGTTGAAATAGCCTAAAAAATGAGTGACCAAGTGGATTTTGAGAAATATGAGATAAAAGGGTCGATGTGATTTCACTACACACATATCAAGTTCATTGCTCATAGAGATTCATCTTGGGTTTAGAGTAATTCTTTGGTTGGAGTTAATTGGAATCCCGATTAATTCCTAAGCTTTTATTTCAATGCTTTATGGACCAAACCTTGATGTAACAATCGTATTGTCAAGGTCCAGTACTTATGCATGGAAGAAGAGCTTACAAAACATATTGAAATCTCAATAATTTGGTTATGAAAAGGATTCTTGTGATGTCCAATCGGAACAACACAAGTCACACACTCAAAACCTCACACCGATCGGTTTGAAATTCAGAGCATATCACTCACATGTATGAAATCAAGCATTCAAATCTGAAATAAAATAAGTTAAATTGAATGAAATGTTTAAACACCCAAATTACTCCAAACCAGTAGCTAATGTATGCATCGGAACTCCCTTGACATGTGTGTAGCTCCCTCACAACGAACACCCAACTTTTAGCTCGACATCGGGAGGAGGAAGCTCGGGTGGAACTCCTTCTTCATTGTTGATCCCCCTATGAGGATAGGGGCCTCTAGAACCTCCAAGGTGATTAGGGGACTCTTCAAGGACTCCAAATTGGCTACACTTCACTCCTTATCCGAACTTCCAAATGAGGAGCCCAAGGTGCCCTTTTATAGGAAATGTGGGAGGTGGTTTTGGGCACACAGATTTCATCAATCCAATTCAACGACGAGTTTCGGACTTCAGACAATCTTATCTCACTTTGGAGAAAATATAAAAGTTGTATCCCTACCTATTTACTGTCTCGACCGAATGTTTGGCACCGTTTGGAAACCTATAACTCAAGTTATTAATAAAATACAGAACACGGCATTTGACATGGTCCAAATTCGGTGTCTTGGAAAGATCAGTTAGGATGGGCCCCATGACAGCCGAATCAGGATTGGTTTGCTTCATATGAAATTTATAATATTGGCTTCTGGACAGTCCCACAAAATATCAGCCCATTTGGATGCACGGATTTCGTGTACTATTCAAAATAGTGGACAGATGTCCATGGATCCATTCAATTTTGGCCCAGTTTTCTTTAACTTCATCAAGGGCCCTCCAAATCACCTCCACCTACATTGTAATTTTCAAAACAAGTATCATTGACCTATTTAACAGGGATAAAAACAAAATTATTGAATCAAACATGAAGCACAATTTGATAATATTTTTATAATTTTTAATACAAAATATGTTTAGCACAGCGATGTAAGGGTGAAAATGAAACAGTGAATCGTGGTACGATCACACCCCCACACCTAAACATTTGCACTCATGGGAAAGGTCACATATCCAAATAAAATGATGCATATATATATATATATTTACAACATCATGAAGATGTAACATTTGAGGGAATTTTATTTAAAGTAATGTGATCAATGCACGAACCACACCAAGGAGTTCTTCCCAGTGAAAATAGAAAAAGATGTCTCATAAATCATATCATAGTGAAATTCAAAAAGATTCATGATACCCAATTGAGAAAGGAATTTATAATTAAACCATGACACTAACTCTCCCTGTGTGTGTGTGAAAACCATTCCATTCTATTTTTTCCACTTACTATCCAATAAATATATGTTATTTTAACATTTTTCCAGCTTAAATGATTTTGTCACCGAACCTGTCCTACATCCTTTGCAATCATATTTCAAGACCCACTCATTTAAGCATTCCCAGAAGTCAAACCAGAAGCTCCCGACCTAGATATCCACATATGTAGCACATTTCATCACTCCCCTCATTTATTTTTTTTAAGTTGCAATTGGAACAAATATCACACTCATCTTTCAACCCTTGTTTGATATCCTCACAACACTAATTGCAATAGTTATAACAAGATCAAAGGTTGAGGAGGAGTGGTTTTTGACCTGCCCAAGACACAACAATTTTTTTGAGGGCGTATAATAGTCGGACATTAGGTACACACGCATAGTTCAATCTGGTAAAGTAATGAAACATATCGGATAAGGAACGAACGTATGGAAATATCATTTAAAGCTGAAAAATATTAACCCAACATATATTTACCTTATATTAAGTAAGAAATAGTCACACTTTGTGGTTTGGTGCAAAAAAAATTTGGAGATATTTGTGACACAGTTTTCCTAAAAACTACTCACACAATGTGCATCAATCATCTCAAAGGTTTCACATAGATACGACCATTTATATCATTGACAAAAAACCAATTCACTAAAAATCACTCCCTGATGTTAAATTCATACAAATATTCTTTTTAGCCTTCATTATGGTATTTTTACTTTCCCCACTCTTTGTTCGCCACATCATGGAATTTCTAAATTGTTGGGGAAAAATGAAAATACCATAAAGAAGGCAAAAAAGATAAAAAAATGTAGAAAATGATGAAAATTCCTAACTAACCCAGGAATATATCCACCACCCCACACCTAGAGTATGCAGTGTCCTCACTATAGTAAGAGAGAATGTGGAAAGGAAGGATAAAACCTGGTTGATTTCATTCATAGTTTTCTTCTTGAACTTGGAGTTCCTCTATTGGGGACTCCGGAATGGCTTCATGGAAGTGCTTCAACCGCTGCCCATTGATAGTGAAGGTTTGCTTGGTGTCTTCATTTTAAACCTGGACAACACCAAATGGAGAGACATTAGTAACAATGTAAGGTCCAAACCAATGAGAACGAAGATTACCAGGGTGCAACTTCAGCCTTGCATTGTAGAGGAGGACCTTCTTCCCGATGTGGAACTGACGATGAAGGATAATACGGTCCTGAGCAACCTTGGTTCTCTCCTTATAAATCCTGGAGTTTTCATATGCATCTCTTCTCATTTCCTCTAGCTCCTGAATCTGCAACTTCCTTTGAGAACCTGCACCAAAATGATTAGAATTGCTTTGTTTGATGGCCAAGTAGGCCCGGTGCTCTACCTCAATAGGGAGGTGACGACTCTTCTCAAAAACTAGCCGATATGGTGACATGCCAATTGGAGTTTTGAATGCAGTACGGTAAGCCCATAATGAATCATCGAGTCAAAGACTCCAGTCTTTTCTGTTTGGCTGAACCATTTTCTCAAGAATCTGTTTTACCTCTCTATTTGATACTTAAGCTTGACCATTCGTTTGTGGGTGATAAGCAGTAGACACTCGATGCCCAACCCCATACCTGCGCAAAAGAGATTGCATTGTGCGGTTGCAGAAATGAGAACCCTGATCACTGATGATAAACCTAGGTAATCCAAACCTACATAATATTTGGGTTCTCAAAAATTCCACAACTGTCTTGGAATCATCTGTCCTCGTGGCTCGTGCCTCTACCCACTTTGTAACATAATCCACTGCCAGAAGAATGTAAAGGTTCCCAAATGAATTGGGGAATGGTCCCATAAAGTCAATGCCCCAAACATCAAAAATGTCATGGAAGAGCAAGGGTTGTTGGGGCATCTCATTTCTTTTAGAGACATTTACCATTCTTTGACAGCGAGGAAAAGATTTACAGAATTCATGGTCATCCCAAAACAATGTGGGCCAAAAGAGACCAGAATCTAAGACCTTGCGAGCAGTCCGTTGGGGACCAAAGTGGCCCCACAAGCAAGTGTGTGGAAGAACCTAAGGACAGAATGAAACTCACTATCGGGAACACAACGCCTAATAACTTGATCACTACATGTGCGCCAGAGGTAGGGGTCATCCCAAATGTACCAACGAGACTCATGTTTTAGACGGTCGGCCTAGTTTTTGGTGAAATCAACAGGAATGCAAGACACTACCAAATAATTTACAATTTCAGCATACCAAGTAATAGCATCTTGCACTCGGTACAATTCCTCATCAGGAAACAATTCATTTATGGGAATACAGGGGGGATGATTCAATGTACGAGGATGGGAGAATCCTACTGATATGGTCAGCAACCACATTCTCTGCTCCTTTTTTATCCCTAATTTCTAGATCAAATTCTTGAAGGAGGAGCATCCAGCGAATGAGACGTGGTTTGGCTTCTAGTTTCTTTAGGAGATAACGGAGGGCTGCATGGTCTGAGAACACAATGAAATTGGACCCTAAAAGGTATGACCTGAATTTATCCAAGGCAAACACAATGGAAATAAATTATTTTTCAGTGGTGGTGTAGTTTGCTTGGGCAGGGTCCAAAGTACGTGAGGCATAGGCAATGACATGTGGAGCTCGATCGACCCTTTGTGATAAGACTGCCCCAAATGCATAGTTAGAGGCGTCACACATGAGCTCAAATGGTAAATCCCACCGAGGTGGTTGGATTACTGGGGGTGATGTGAGACTCCATTTTAATTTATTAAAAGCTTCCTCACATTTTTTATCAAAATCAAATTCTTTTTCTTTTTGGAGTAATCGGGAGAGGGGGAGTGCAATTTTACTAAAGTCATGAATGAAACGACGATAAAATCCCGCGTGACCCAGGAAAGACCACACATCCCAAACATTTTTAGGGAATGGTAGGGAGGAAATGATATCTACTTTTGATTTGTCCACTTGGATACCTTCCCCAGAAATGACATGTCCCAAAACTATGCCTTGTCGCACCATGAAATGGCATTTCTCATTATTTAATATGAGATTCTTTTCAATACAACGACGTAGGACAGAAGAAAGACTACTCAAACATTCATCAAAAGAGGATCCATAAACAGTAAAATCATCCATAAAAACCTCCATGCAATTCTCTAGGTAATCCGAAAAAATACTAACCATACATCGTTGGAAAGTACTCGGAGCATTGCTCAGACCAAATGGCATCCTTCTATAAGCAAATGTACCAAAGGGGCAAGTAAAGGTTGTCTTTTCCTGGTCCTCAGGGGAAATATGGATCTAAAAGTATCCATAATACCCATCAAGGAAATAGTAATGAGACTTCCCTGCAAGCCTCTCTAGCATCTGGTCAATGAATGGAAATGGGAAATGGTCCTTCCTAGTGTGTTGGTTTAGCCGACGATAGTCTATACAGACACACCAACTATTCTGCACACGAGTTGGAACCAATTCATTGTTTTCATTTTTAACTACAGTAAGTCCAGTTTTTTTAGGAACTACTTGAACGGGACTGACCCATTGGCTATCAGAGATAGGGTAAATGATTCCAGCAGCCAACAATTTTGTTACTTCTTTTTTAAAAACATCAAGTAGGTTTGGGTTCAGTCGACGTTGTGACTGACTCACAAGTTTAGCCTCATAATTTAATAAAATATGATGTGTACAAATTGATGGGCTAATTCCAGGAATGTCAGAAAGTGTCCATCCCAAAGCTTGTTTATACTCCATCAAATGATCAAGCAGTCGCAATTCATGCTCAGGGGGGAGTGAACTAGAAATGATGACGGGCAACTTGTTTCCATTCTCAAGATATGAGTATTTTAAATCTTGAGGCAGTTGTTTCAGTTCCAATTCTGGGGGATTTTGGATTGAAGGAAGTGTGTGTGAAAGTGAGAAGTCACTGATCTCATCTAACTGCTCAATGGTAACATCCTCAGATGAGGAATGAGCTTTTACAATCATAGAAGTATCATCGATGGTCATGTGATCCTCTGTGTTTAAGAAATCATCAATTAACAAACATGCATGACATTTATCTAAACCGCTACAACAATCAATGCATGATTCATTACCTAACATTTCAATCAATAAAGAAAACTCGGAAAGGGGATCAGGTGAATGAAAATAAGTTGTTTCAAGAAAGGTCCCCCCAATATAATTGGGGCATGTCCATTCATCCTATCATCTTCCATTTTAAGCACGTAAAAATCAGCAGGAAAAATTAAATTTTTCACCCTCACAAGAACATCCTCTAGCACACTAGAGGGGTGTGCTATACTCCGATTTTCTAGCTAAACGACAATACCAGTGGGCTTCAGTTCACCGACCTGCAATGAAGAGTAAATAGAGTGAGGCATCACATTAATAGAAGCACCCAAATCAAGCATAGCGTTGGAACATGAATACTCCCCTATGGTGCATGGAATCGAGAATGTCCCAGGATCATTGCACTTGGTAGGAAGTGATGCCTCTACCAATGCTGAAGCATTCCTCCCTAGTCTCACATTCTCATCACCACGAGGCCTCCTTCAGTGTGTACACATCTCATTCATATTCTTGGCATATCTTGGAATTTGCTTCATAGCATCAATCAAAGGAATGTTAACCTGTACTTTCTTGAAAGTTTCCAAGATTTCTTTATCAAGTCCCATTTCTTTTTGTTTCCTAGGTTGGGCAGCCCTTTGAGGAAATGGAAGAGGAATGGTTGGGATAGGTGGCTCATCAACAGCCATAGTCTTTCCTTTGGAAGGACTTCTCTTAGGAAAAGGGTTTTCTTCTCTTGGACCATTTTTAGCAGTTAGGATGGTGGTTTCCTTTGGATGGGAGGCCTCTAATGGAGGGGTAATTTGGTTTTTGAGTTGTGTCCCACTCCTAAGGGTTATGGCACTAACATTTCCTTTATACCTAGGGTTTACTACAGGTTGAGATGGTAGTTTACCCGACCCATGACTTTGGATTTCCCCCACCGAGTTGGCAAGTTGGCCTAGTTGGGTCTTTAGGTCTTGTATGGATTCTTGGGTGGTTTTTTGGAATTGGAGATTATTGGCAGCCATTTGTTTCATCATATCTTCTAGGCTAGGCTCGGTTTTTGGAGGGTGTGGTTGGAATGGCCTTTTGGGTGGTTGGGGATTTCTGGGTGGTGGTGGATGACTACTCTAACCCTGTTGGTTCCATTACTGTTGAGGTTGGTATGAATACCCCCCTTGCCTATAGGCTAGGTTTTCCTTCCACCCTTGGTTGGATGGATAGTATGGTTCTTGCCTATAGGGTGGGTTAAAAGGGCGTCCTGGAAATATTGCCTCACAAATCTCAGAAGTTTCTCTTAATTGAGGACATTGGTTAGAATAGTGGGTGTCAGAAGAGCAGATTCCACAATGGATGGGAGGAGGAGATTGATATTTCCCTTGGGAGAGAGCGAGTTGTCGTAGAAGGGTACTTACCTCTTCGAACTTTGTGTCCACCTTCTTCTCAAACTCAGTACTTTGCACCTCATGGACACCTCGAATAGGAAAACTAGACCGTGTACCGAATTGTTGAGTGTTCTGTGCCATGTTCTCAATGAGGGTTCTTGCAGCAATTGGGGTCTTATCTTCCAATGCACCACCAGCAGCAGCATCAATCATATTTCGATCAATAGGAATCAAACCTTCATTAAAATATTGAATTAAAAGTTGATCACTTATTGGGTGGTGTGGGAAACTTGAACATAACCATTTAAAGCGTTCCCAATATTCATGTAATGTTTCCCCTTGAGAATGTCTTATACCACATATTTCATTCCTTATAGTTGCAGTTCGAGAGGCTGGGATGTATTTTTCAAGAAAAAGGCGTTTCATGTCTGCCCACCCCCTAATTGGTGAATTGACATAGTATAACCAATCTTTTGCAGTGTCTTCTAATGAAAATGGGAATGCCCTAAGCTTCACTTGTTCTTCATCCACATTAGCAGGTTTTAAGGTTGAACACACAGTATGAAATTATTTTAAATGCTTATGTGGATCTTATCCAGGCAGTCCATGAAATCTTGGTAATAAATGGATTAAACAAGATTCTAATTCAAAATTAGGTGCCTCGCCTTGAATTTGAATGTAAGTGGGTTGGATATCAACATCAGGTGAGGTTAGTTCTTTTAGTGTTCTATTATTTTCAGCCATGTTTTACAAGTTATGTTCAATTTTAACTTTGGTTTCAGAAGAATAAGAAGGATCAATAAGAATTTTAAGATTTGATGTCTCCTCCTTCAAAGTGTGGTCTTGTATGTCTCGGTTTCGTTGATGTAGCATCCTCTCCGGTTCGGGTTCGAAAGTTTGTAGGTCTACCGGAGTAGAACACATCATACAAAGAACCTACACACCAAATAAATTATAACACAAAAATAAATTCAAAGGTAGAAGATAAAACAAACAAATATTCACAAAAATTACAAAAAATTAATCAAAAACACGCACAAAAAACCAAAGCGCTCCCCGACAACGGCGCCAAAATTTGACCGTGCTGTCGTGACACGTCAAATTGATTATGTTTTTAAGGTTTATTTATAGTCTAGGGTAGACCCTAGGTCATCTCACAAGGAGCGTTGGTAGGTTTATATTGTGTATTTTTAATAACAAAGACTAAGAGAGGGGGTGGTTTTGAAAACAGTTTAAAACAATGACTTAGTTGAAATAGCCTAAAAATGAGTGACCAAGTGGATTTTCAGAAATATGAGATAAAAGGGTCGATGTGATTTCACTACACACATATCAAGTTCATTGATCATAGAGATTCATCTTGGGTTTAGAATAATTCTTTGGTTGGAGTTAATTGGAATCCGGATTAATTCCTAAGCTTTTATTTCAATGCTTTAAGGACCAAATCTTGACGTAACAATCATATTTTCAAGGTCCATTACTTATGCATGGAATAAGAGCTTCCAAAGCATATTGAAATCTCAATAATTTGGGTATGAAAAGGATTCTTGTGATGTCCAATCGGAACAACACAAGTCACACACTCAAAACCTCAAACAGATCGGTTTGAAATTAAGAGCATATCACTCACATGTATCAAATCAAGCATTCAAATATGAAATAAAATAAGATACATGGAATGAAATGTTTAAAAACTCAAATTAATCCAAACCAGTAGCTAATGTATGCATCGGAACTCCCTTGACATGTGTGTAGCTCCCTCACAACGAACACCCAACTTTTAGCTCGACATCGGGAGGAGGAGGAAGCTCGGGTGGAACTCCTTCTTCATTGTTGATCCCCCTATGAGGATTGGGGCCTCCAGAACCTCCAAGGTGATTAGGAGACTCATCTAGGACTCCAAATTGTCAGCACTTCACTCCTTAGCCAAACTTTCAAATGAGGAGCTCAAGGTGCCCTTTTATAGGAAATTTGGGAGGTGGTTTTGGGAACACAGATTTCATTAATCCACTTGAACGATGCGTTTCGGACTTCATAATGTCTTATATCACTTTGGAGAAAATATAAAGGTTGTATCCCTACCTCTTGAATGTCTCCACCGAAATTTTGGCACCGTTTGGACAACTATAGCTCAAGTTATTAATAAAATACAGAACACCGCATTTGACTTGGTCCAAATTCGGTGGCTTGGACAGATCAGTTTGGATGTCCCCATGGAAGCCGAATCCAGATTGAGTTACTTAATATGAAATGTAGAATATTTAAATTTGGACAGGTCCACAAAAGTTCATCCCATTTGGATGCACGTATTGCGTGTACTATTCAAAACAGTGGACAGATGTCCATGGATCCATGCAATTTTGGCCCAGTTTTCTTTCACTTCATCAAGGGCCCTCCAAATCACCTCCACCTACATTGTAATTTGCAAAACAAGTATCATTGACCTATTTAACAGTGATAAACAAAAAATTATCGAATCAAACATGAAGCACAATTTGATAATATTTTTATAATTTTTAATACAAAATATGTTTAGCACAACGATGTAAGGGTGAAAATGAAACAGTGAATCGTGGTACGATTAAGAACATCCCTTTTACATCAAATGATTTTATTTTCATTTTAAATCAATTTATAAAAAATAGATTTAAATTCTTGATGATTCAAACATAAACATTTAATTATTTATTTAGTTGTATTCAAACATTCTAATGTAATTAATGTTTTATAACAAAATTATATTATGGTTCACATGGACTCTAGGTGTGAGAACTACAATATATTAAAGATATTAAATATATTAAAAAATAAATACATCAAAAAAACATATTGTGTCACAAAAGTGATCATAATCTACACACATACACCCACATTCGAACATTATCAAGAATTATATTTTATTTTTTAGAATCAAAAGAATTAAATAAAGGTAGATTGTGTATATGAGATCCCCAAACGGTAAGCAACATTCCACCTCAGGGATGTGGAAAAATAACACCATGGTTCACCATGTTTACATTGAAATGTCCACCATTTTTGAGAAATCCAGCTCAAATTAGGTTGGAGAGGTTCTCCTTGAAACATCGAATCCTCCAATAATATATCAATAAAATGTAAATGGATTAGTAATACATCATAAAACCATTATAAATATGAGACTTTAGGTGTTGATTCATAAAGAAATACATGTTGAACATCCGTTGTCAATGGTTGATCTCGATTCAGAAATGAAATATCATTAAAAAGGAAGATCCACCAATGATATGTCAATAGGGGATTGTATAATAATTGAATCATGACATAAAATATTTATACATCATATATATATATATATAATAATTGCATAATAAGGATGATTAAAATGTAACATATTTATGAACTAACTAATCTACCACCACCAGATTGGCCAATGGTTGGAGAACCAATGTAGATGTATGGGGATCTTCTAGACTAAAGAGAAATGTCTAAAATAAAAAATAGTCCAAGGGGAATAAAATTATATTGTTATTATTTTTCATATAGTGTGTAATTATAAACCTATATTTATATCAATTACACTCCTAGACTTGGTTCCCCGACCACCTTTTTGTCGTCACCAACTGGTTTGTTGGTATTATTATAGTCAGTAAACCCATTGGAATCCCACCAGAATGATGTTAGGGTATAGAAGATATCCAATTTATATTTTCCTACAACCAAATTTTTGATCCAATCCCCATTCACTTCCCCATAAATTCACATCCACATATACCCCACAATCCCTCATCGCAATCATCCTTATCAGAGAAGAACATTGTTGGAAAAGAAATTTTATAAGCACGAGAAATCACATATATGGAAATAAAACAAGGCTCCGAAAAATATTATCCTTATATTGAATTATATATATTTTGTAATTTTATTTAATTTTGATATGTAATGTGTGAGATATAATCCCATTTTCAAACCTCATCGAAACAGTTTCAAAATATTAAGGCCCCAATTATTGGCTTTAATTCTTTTTCAAACTGTAAGGTCATAAATATGATCTTCATTTTCACCTCAATATTTTTTTATGCTCTTAGTTCATCTAGATTAAATTTAAACAATTAATCACTTAATTTTAGAATATTTTTTCTTCAATTTATATTATTTTTTAAAAACATACAGTCGAAATACTAAGTTCATTCTGAAATACTTCAAATTCGAAAATGAACCTAATTTCAAAATAATGTAAAATATAAAAAAAGAAACAAAAAATTTGTAAAATACCTTTAAAATATAATAATAGTTGAATTTAAAATATTAAATTCAGTATATAATATGTAAAAATAGGATCCTTATCACCCCCGTAAACATAAACATTTCATTCCTAGACATCCATCTTCACTCAGGTCAAAAAAAAAACATCTTAAGATATAATTAGAACACATCCCATTTCTCACACCATAAGAAAGTATCATGCCTCATACATGATAATCACAAATTCCATTTCCTACCAACCAACCTAAAAATATACTCCACTCTTTACTGCTGAATTATTCATATGGGTATTTCCTCACATCCAGGTACATGTTAGATCTCTATAGGCTAGCGAAAATTATCTTCTCTCCACAAAATGAATCATAAATATATTTTTAATATAGAGAACATTTTGTAGTGATTTAGTAGAAATGGGTTGGTGGTTATAAACATATTAAAACGAAAAATATTAAAATATTAGTGTAAACTTGTATATATAATCACATTTATATTCAAGTGAAAAATAAGAATTTTCTCAATGAACTCCATACACATTTGTAAAACACCATAGACCCATTTATGAATATAATTATACATGAGTATAAAAATAAAATCAATGAATTATTTCATTCAAATAATCTATTTCATCAATGTAAATTTAATTGTTTTTTAATTTTTTTGATGGATGTTTAGATAAATGTGGAATACAATTAATGGTAAAAAATTCATTCTCTTATCTTTGGATAATGTAAAGGGTCAAAAAATTATTAAAATTTAAAAAGTTACTCACATCTCAATGTTTTTATTTTTTCTTCTATTTTTATTTGTATTTAATTTTATTACGATGATAATAATATTTTATGAATGAAACACAATGAATAATGATCCATTACCATTATAAAATACATAAAATATTGAACCATAACACACCATTTGTATCTCAAAAAACATAGAATAATGTTTATCCCTAAACACCGAAACTTGATATTCTCCAATGTCCCAAAAACCTTAATTTTTTTTATTGATTTTGATAATCCACCTTTCCAGGGGTGAGGTGGAAACCTTACAAGGTCCGTGCATGTAAGTATTACATGAAATGTTGGCCTTAGAAGAATTAATTTCACATAGGCTTCAAACATTAAATAAATCCCAAACTAACTACTTGGAAGTGCTCTTCCCCAGCATATTTATCAGGAAATCATCTCTCCACCTTCGCATGATAGTTCTTCTAGGCATTTCTATGCATGCACAGGCTTGTCCTGATGGCAGGTGCCATACCCTCACATTCATGGAATATGTTTATCTTCTACTATGGTGAAAGATCCTTCCTCCTCCTCCTTCTAATGCTTGTTCCTTTTAGGTTTTCTGGTATTCATCGGCACTTAAGGTGGCCCAAAGTCTTTGAGATGGCTCAAAGGCCTGACTGACCCGAATTCCTAGTTGGCCTGAAGGCCTTAATGGACCTGAGGACCAAATCAGTGTTCTGAAGGCCCAAATGGGGGAATATTACTGACTACTATAGTGCCAAATAGTGACTCATACAGTCACGCTACAATACCTCCTACAATTCTTCATAATTCCTTCTACAGTACTTCAACAGTATCCCATAAATTAGACTCTTCATGGATTTGATTCTGGGTCTCTTAGATACACATAAGGAGTCCTCACCAGCTGGTCTAAGGCTCATATGCCACCTGAACATGATATATCCATGATTAATGTAAATATTGATAGTCTGTATGGAAAATATAGCTTATAATGTGGTTTATAACTATAGGTATCATTAAGAGTTTTAATGTTTTAAAGGGTAAATGTAATGGTTGGGTCTCATGCTAAATTTGCATCTAACAAAATATGTTCCTCAATATTGTGGAAATATATCCTCTATAATTCCTTGAAATAAAAAAAACTGTTATGGATCACACAACATGACTCATGTGTCTCATTTAAATGAAAAGTGTGAGGATTATTTCAAAAAAAAAATTTATAAACATTTTTTCCAAGGGGATGCTTTTAAATTTTTATAATATTATTTTCCATGAGTGTCACAATAAAAAATATTCATTTAAATAGAACATTCGAAATATGGAAATAAAATACATTACCAAATCATTTAAATCATTAGTTGTTAAAATAATTTAATTTTTTAATAATACCATGATGGTTTTATTTTTCTATTGTATTTGATTAAGATCAATAATACTAAAAATACTCCTAAAATATAAATTATAAAATTAACATAAAATATTATAGAAATAATGAAAAAATGGAAACAAGTAGAAAAATCATAAAAGTGTTTAAATCCTCCAAAATGTATGATTTGAATACTTTATGATTTATACTAAAAATAATTAATGAAATGGATGATTAATATAAAAGAAGGATCAACATAATCTATAATATTTGATGATGGTTGTTTTGTGTTTATCTCATAGTGATTTCAACATTATATTTATAAAGAAATAAAAAATAGAATAAATCTATTAAATGAAACTGAAATATGGTATAGAATAATAAAATAATTCTTTGTTAAACCCCCCATGGGTACTATTTTTTGATAGCCTCCAGTTACTAGTTCTTACTATCAAACTAAATCATATAAAGGGTTTTTTTCTCTATATGAACCAACAAATCCATTTCAATGTAACATAAATCCCTTCACACTAGTAATAGAGAAACCCATGGACATTTTATAATATGTTCATCCCAAAAGAAATTTATTAAATCGTATATGGAAGTGGATGAGACACAGTGGGAGATAACTATTTTCTTTTCCACAACTTCATCCACTTCATTAACATCAACAATGGACTCAAAAATCATACCTATATTTTAAATTTTATTGAAGAAGAATTTAGAAAATAATTTAACCGCAATATTATTAAAACATGAAGAATAAATTAGAATATTTTCCCCATAATGAAAATAATATTGAAACATTATCCTTTTATACAGGACTAATGGAAACTCAGTCTTAGTAGGGGAATCTGCTTTGTCATCAACCTCCATAAAAATTGAATATATTTTTGAATCTAAAAATAAAATGAAATTAGAGGTACAAATAAATCTATTTTTAATAAAATTATAAATAAACCTTTTCAATATAGAATTATCATCACATATTGGATCTAATTTAATTTCATCATGTTTTATTTGTTCCACATTGAGTTATTTTAAAATTTTTAGCTAGGAATTAAATTCAGTTGACCATAACTTCAAACTACAACTCATAAATGGAATATTATTCATATGAAAAAGAAATGTAGAGTGATACTAATTTTCCCTTATCAATGATGAGATAATTATATACTTTTTTGTTTTTACCAAATGATCTCAAAATTCATCTATGGAATCCTAATCACCCAAATTTGAATCATTTATAATGTATTCTTCTTTAAAATCATCTTGAAATTTTATGGATAGGTTAAAGGATAGTTCCATAATAATGTAATCATCTCAATAGTATATGATTCGAAATTTTAAATGAAAAACCTTGTCGTCATCCTTGAATTAGGAATATTTGTTATCTTTTAATTCCAATATAGAAATAGAATGAATTTGCATTTGTTTCATCACTTTATTAGATAAATTAAAATACTATTATAATTGAATATCCAAATAACCAATACTGACAAAATCGCCTAAATTTTTATTATTAATATATGGTTATAAATATTCACTATGATACTCTATCTTTATAAAATTAGTTAAAGAAATTAATATTCAATGATACTTTATTTTTCTTAATTTTTAAATTTATGATATATTTAATTTTTTTTGTGAAATTGTTTTAAAAAGACAATTCAATTCTCAATAGTAATTAAAAATTTCAAAGAGACAATTATCATTAATCCTAGATAATAATTTCTATTTTTCATGGATTCAACATTGTGAACACCAAAGGTCAATCGATAAAGGAGGTTAATCACACAACACTATTCTAATATTTTTTATTATTTATATAGTATGTAATATAATATTAATGATATAATAATATGATGGGTTTTTTCAAATCAACATGATATAAATTTATATAAATGAAAAATATAATTTAAAAAGATGTTAGTGAAGAATAAATTAGTTATTATTCATATATGTTCTCAATGATGTGATCTTTATTCTATAAAAATATTAAATATATTTATTAAATAATTTTTTTTAGATAAAACCTATAACTCAAAACCATTGAATATTAATTGTTACTATCCCACACCAACCCTATGCACTTAAAATAATATCTTACATAGTATCCCCACTGAGCTACCCCATCTTATATGTCTTTTTTATAATGAAGTATAAAAATACAAACAAATGTTAAAAGGAATCAAATTGTAGGGAAAGTAGAATAAATCATTAGATATAATATATTTTACTACTATTGATATTCTCATAATAAGATAAAGAGAAATTTTTAAGTACACAAACATAAAGATACACGACTACATTTATTTGATGAAGATCCAATGTTTTTACATTGGATTCATGGAGTTAGAACATAAATCTGTGGGAAAAAATAGGAACCCCAAAAAGACCATGTCACGACCCATCCCCCGGGGACAGTGTCGTAACTACCCCAAGCCCACCTTCCATAGGCCAGGCGCTAGAGACTGGCATCAAAGAAGTAAATCCCTATAACTGGGAAGTCATTTCATTTATGAAACGTAAAAAAACACAATCAGAGTACAAGCGGAAGCAAACACTATGTAAGCAGTATAAAAAGTGTGCTGAAAGTACAAAGGGTCTGGAATACAAGCCCAATAGTAATGTATAAAAAAATAAAAAACATGAGGAAGGTGTTGAGGTGCTACTGGATCATCCTCCGGAGTTCCTACCTAAAGGGTAGGTATATATGGCCACCTAAGCTCTCCATGTCCATCTGTCACCTCCGGGTACCGTCTGACCATGAATTCCACCTTCGGGTACCATCTCGTCATAAAGTCCACCTCCGGGTTCCGTCTAGCTCTACAAGCCTCAACCAAGATCAGTGATGTCCGTCGTCTGCATCCAACACAACGAGGTGTGGGCATAGCCCGTGCAGGGTTGAGTATAATGATACTCAGTAGGGACACCGAGACCCTAAATGTCTCACTAAATCCAAAAAGGATAAACAACAAAGATGGATCTCCACAGATAACCTTTACTTAGTCATATTCCCATACATATACCTACGTTATCAAGTAACACATATCAATCATGAGGAAGCAAAAAGGTTATGAAATCAATGGATAACCACTACTTAGGTTTAAGCCCACACATATACCTAAAATATCAAGTGACCCGTCTCAATCATGAGGTAAACACCAAGGTCATTGACTCAGCTCAAACTAGGATTTTCATTCACGATGATGAAAACACGGCTGCTAGAGAACTCCTCCTCTGTCGAATACAGTAGTCCTGTCAGGACTCCGAGGTGCCAATCACTAACCTTAGACTATTGAGGTTCTCCTCCTATCGAATACCGTGGGTCTGCCACCTCACAAAGTAGTGCTCACTTCCATGGGACTGCCACCTCACACAGTTGTTCTCCCCCTCATAGCTTACAGAGGTACTCCTACTATCAAGTATTGTGGGACTGCCATCTCACAATGTAGTTCTCTTCCTCTATGGGTCTTCCACCTCACAAAGTAGTGCTCCCCACTTGGCTACACAAGTCACTCCGAATTGAATTGGGCAAGCAGTCATCAGGTCTCATCCAGTTACAAAGTACCGTACTCCATATGCTCATCTCCGGGAGGATCCGTTCCACGAGCTACTGGTCGACACACCAAGTGTCACGAAGTCCCACGAAGAAGTATCTCAAAGAACTGCCTCGTCATAGGGGTCTCAACGCAATAGATGGCACGTCAATCGGACGCCCGGTCTGTGAGTTATTTGCCTTTTAGTCCCGGGGGCCCGGTTGGTTTCGTGTACGAACCAACCCGACCGTTTATCAACTGTACCCCGAACTCCCATGCAGTATACTCAATGGAACTGTTTTTTCAAAGAGATTACCAACACCGCTAAAGGTTCGTCAAACAGACGTCCGGTCGGAGAGTTACTGGCTTTCTGCTGGAGGGGCCCAGATGGTTTATAAGTTAAACCAACCCGACCGTACTCCAACTGCATAAAAACCTCAATTGGAGTATTCCAAAAGAATCGTCTCATCATGATGAAACCAACAAAGTCGACGGTACGTCAATCAAACTTCCAGAGCTCAATATATAAGTGTTTCCTTTCCGAGGGCCCTATTGGTTTTGGGTTTGAACCAACCCAACCATATCCAAACCTCACCAAAAACTTCAGTGTAATACACCGAGATTTATGTTTAAATCCAAGGAATCAAACTCAACTGACAGTGTGTCGATCAGAGGCCCGTAGCTCAAGAAATGTCTGTTTAACCGAAAATGGTCCGAAATAGGGGGTCTGGGCCCGGTCTGACCAGACCCAACACCCCCTGGGTCGGCCTGAACCGGGTCGACCCGACCCGGGTCCAGGTCCGGCCCGACCGGCGCGGCCCGGTCCGCATGGCCCGCCCGGGCTCGGCCAGTCGGCCGAGCGTGTTGCGCCGGGCGCCCCCCCCGGGTTGATTGAACCGGCGGTGCCCACTGTCACCACCCCGCCTCTCAGATCTAGTGTAGCCGCAGGGTTTGGAACTTCACCGTCGCGGCTGTGCGGCAACAGATTTCTTCCGGTGGTGCACTGGGGCGTTGCCACCTTCTGTGCCGCCACGCCGGCGCGACGGGCTGACAGTGTCTTCCGCGGACCACCAGACGTGCTCTGATGGTCTGATTTGCCCGTCATCTGAGCCTGTGGCTCTCTCGGGACCCTCCATTCACTGCGACGACTTCCATACTCCATTTCGGTCCCGTTTCATCGTTTCTCGTCCATATGCGCACAAACAAACAATCTGCAGAGGGTCGTCCGGCTATGTTTGTTCGGCCCGCGCCCTCTACATTAGCCGATATCAATTTTCCAAATATAAACAAGGTTTCACATTGTGTGAAGAAAAATTTATCCCGAAAAACATTGAAACAATCCATCCAGCATTTTTCCTGCAAACAACTATTCCCAACCGACAAAAGAAATCATTCGCGGATCAACTTGATAATGAGTTGACTCGCGTTATTTGTTTTAGAAAGGATGAATCATGGGAATATAAAATACTCAAAATAAACCCCTACCTCATAAAACAACGTCAAACGATGGCGAGTCACAGAAGATGGGAATTGCGGAAGACATGCTTCATTCCGTCAACGTCGGGAAGGAAGGAGCCGAGGGTGGCGTCGACGTTCTCTGTTCTTTGTTCTTCGTTGGTGGAGGAAGATAACTCTCCAAGTTCTGGGTGTCGTGCTTCGCTGCTAGCATTCTTCCGCTTGAAAAATCCATCCAGAACTCCTTCCCCTAGACTCCTTTATATATGAGTGGGAGGGTTCGTCATTGGCACGCAAGTCATAAATGGAGGATTTGTGACAGAGGGCTCCACCCAATTAATCCGCTGCGGGGGTGCATTAAAAAGAGGAGGAAGTCAAAAAAGGGGGTTAATTAATGGGTGGTCCCCTCATTAAAAAGGAAGGTTTCATCCTCCTCAATTAAGAGGGGGATTTAAACATAGAGGCTCTCCCTCATAAATGAGGGGGAGTCAAGGAGTTATGATTCCCCTCCCATTAATGGGAGGCCTCGTGTGGTTTCCACCACAATCAACCTCACAATGGAGGTTGGATATCGGTGGGCCCCACCACCATAACCTCTGAATCGGGGATAGGGTGTGGTGGTCCCACCACCGACTCCCATGTGGGGCTTTTAACCACTTTATCCGCACGGCATGTGTTTAACAAAATAAATGAAATTGTTCACTTCTTTTATTTTTTTAACCCACGTAAAACCCCAAAAACTAACTTTCATATCTGATCATCAATCGTCGAGGTGAAAGCCTTCATAACTAAAAACCCACGTTGCGAGTTCAATGGTGCCCTCAGATTTCAATTCTGAGCATCAGTTCAAATGATAGAAAAACCTGGTCATTCGTTTACTGAATGTACCTGAGCTAAACTTCGGAAATTGATTTCGGGAACACCAGGACTCGAAATCAGGTGCCGTCAGAAACTGTGTACTCGTAAAATTCCAAAGAAATTATGAAAAATAAATTTCCTTGAAATTTCTGGGTCTTTACATTACTCCCATCTCAGGGATTTATGTCCCCGTAAAGCTTCAACACACACCAGGGGAAACAAAAGTCGTAATAAGCATGCATTTGAGCCTTCTGCTCCCATGTGATCTCGTGGAGGTTCCTGTGCTGCCAGCGAAAGCAGACAAGAGGAATTGACCATCCTAGTAGGACCTACTAATGTCGATCCTCAACCTCTAATGAAACCCTGTGAAAGTTGCTCAGTCATCGATGTCCAGCACTCCGTGGTCGATGATGTGTGAAGGGTCATGCACGTATCTCCTCAGCTGAGATACGTGGATGACATCATGCACCAGGTGCAACTGAGGTGAACGTTCAAGCGATAAACCACCTCGCCTACCCTGCTGAGGACAAAGAAAGGTCCATTGAACCTCAGAGATAACTTTCCCCCCGACAACATCTCCATAAACCTCATCAAGGTGAGACATGTAAAAGACGTGGTCGCCATCCTCTAACTCTAGAGACCGTCGTTTCCTATTTGGATCTGAAAACTCAAAACTCCTATAGCTACAAGGCGGAGGTTGGCCGAATCAAGAGTGATTGACCGCCCCCCTCCTATGCATGAGTTTATCCTTTACTGCATAGGTTTCTGTTTTCTACGACCAAGGGAAAACCCCATTCCAACATTATAGATAAACCACAACTTTTTTTTCCAAATACAGTCAATCTGTGTATGAACTCTAGTTGCCCAGTCCATACCAAAACTAACGTCGTAAGGCCTCGACGTTGCCAAAAAGAGGTTCCAACCGAAACTCTCGCCTCAAGGGTCATATCACACCATCAGCGTAACTGTGATTATCGAGTCTCCTCCCAAAAATATCTCCAGACGTGAGGGTCAAGTCCACGGCTTAACTTGAAACTTTAGGTCTGGGAGAAGATTTTTGGAAGGAAGGAATGATTCATATCAATGTCTGTTGTTTTGGAAGCTTGTATTAGACATAGACCGTACCTCGAATCATTCCTAGATCCCATGGGTCACACTTCTTGACTGAATGCAGCTACTCTCTTCCCCAACCCTCCTACTTCCTGAGCTTGGTGGGAAATACAAAGGCAGGTGGTTGTAACATGTCAAAATGTACACCACCTCATGCTGCTCTCCCAGCTCTGCTTCCTTGTCTACTACTCTGCGGATTCATCTGTCCTTAACACTTCCTCTTCTAGAAACATTTTACATGTCCAGGAATCTGAGACTGGTGCTGGTTTCCTACTTTCCCAATGCTAAAATTCACTGGATGTATCTATTCAGGAAAAGAACATTCAACCACAAAGGTTCTCTCTAGCACCCAAGAATAAGTAGGAATTCCTAGAGGAAAAGTGATGGCTCAGATATCCTTTAAACACACCTCTATCTGAGGTCCAATCTCGAAAGAACAGATCGTATCGTAATCATCAAGTACCAAGAACAATCGACACACCTTGATGAATACTCAGCTTCCGACATGTCGTCCTGCCAATGCTATAAAAGCTCTAGAAAACTCTCATCCACCTCCTCAAGCCAGTCTTCAGCCGCATATGAATCGGGCTCACCGCGGAACCTAAGGGGTATCTGATGCAGAAACACGTGTAAGGCACCATGCCTATATGTGTAATCTACCGGTACCACCGGTTGAAACTGCGGATCAAAAGGTAGTGATATAGCTGGAACACTACCCGAAGGTACTATCTCCGGCATCAGTCCACGTACCGAATCCTCAGTACTATATGGACCAACCTCATGGTCACTTACTTGGAAAAAACTGGTCGCCAAGATCACCATCTGCTCTACTAGTGTCTAAACTAGGTGTAGAACTCTAGAAATCACCTCCATCCAGTCCACTACTGCCTGGGAAACTACCTCTCCTCGTAACATCGGAGTCCTCTTCTGCTAGAACTCATGCAACACGCTCTGTCAGCATGCATAATCTACTAGTATGGCTGGTGGGATCTCCTACCTAACCGGTGGTGCTACTGTTGGTACACCACCCAAATGTGCAAAAATAGAAAGAAGGCCCTACACTGGAGTCTCATCGCTCGGCGGGCCGTCATCGAGTACTCTCTCGGAACACCAACTAACTGTCTGCGTGGAGACGTCCTGAATAGATGCGATACAGTCAAACGATTTAAACCTGGTGAGCTGACCTGGTTTGATCTGACTTAAAGAAATATTTTAGAAACACACACACAATCAATGTTTTTGTGCACTGGGTCGGAAATCAGTAGTTAGGGACCTGATTTATGGATACACCGGCCACCGAACCAACACTGGACTCCCTGAACTGAAGACCACACTCTGTACCCTTAACACAATCTCTTCAATAAAAAGAATTATCAGATTCCCGAGTTATGTGGTAGAACCAACTCCACTGATACCAATTTTTCATGTCCTGTCCCCCAGGGCCCGTGTCGTAACTACCCCAAGCCCGCCTTCCATAGGCCAGGGGGTGGCGACTAGCACCAAAGGTGTGAATATCTATAACTGGGAAGAAATTGCCTTTATGAAACGTAAACACACACCACCAGAGTACAGGTGGAACCAAACACTAAGTAAGAAGCATAAAAAGTGTGCTGAAAGTACAAAGGGGCCAGAATACAAGCCCAAACAGTAAAGTACAAGGAAATGACAAAACAATAGGAAGGTGTCGAGTTGCTCCTGGATCATCCTCTGGAGTTCCTACATGAAGGGTAGGTACAGATGGAAACCTCATCTCTCCACATCTGTCTGTCACCTCTAGGTAGCGTCTCATCATGAAGTCCACCTCCAGGTACCGTCTCTTCTTGAAGTCCACCTCCAGGTACCGTCCATCTCTACAATCCTCAACCACGATAAGTGCTTTCCATCGTCTGCATCCAACACAACGAGGTGCGGCCATAGCCCGTGCAAGGGTGAGTATAACAATACTCAGTAGGGACCCCAAGACCCTCAAGGTCTCACTAAATCTAACAAGGATAAACTACAATGAAGGATCTCAATAGATAACCTTTACTTAGGTATATTCCCATACATATACCTAAGTTATCAAGTAACCCATCTAAATCTTGAGGAAAAACAAAGGTTATGAAATCAACGGATAACCACTACTTAGGTATATGCCCATACATATACCTAAGTTATCAATTGACCCATATCAACCATGAGGTAAACACAAAGGTCATTGACTCAGCTCAAACCAGGATTTTCATTCATGATGATGAAAACACGGATGTTGGAGAACTCCTCCTCTGTCGAGCACAGTAGTCCTGTCACGACTCCGAGGTGACACTCACTAAACTTAGATTACTGAGGTACTCCTCCTGTCGAGTACCGAGGGTCTGCCACCTCACAAAGCAGTGCTCCCCGCCATGGGTCTGCCACCTCACACAGTAGTGCTCCCCCTCATAGCCTACCAAGGTACTCCACCTGTCCAGTACCACGGGTCTACCACCTCCCAAAGTAGTGTTACTCCCCTATGGGTCTACCACCTCACAAAGTAGTGCTCCCCACTAGGCCATACAAGTCACTCCGAATTGAATCGGACAAGCAGTCACTAGGTCTCATCCAGCTACAAGGTCACCGTACTTTGTATGCTCGTCTCTGGGAGGATCTACTCCACGAGCTACTGGTCAACACACCAAGTGTCACGAAGTCCCACTAAGAAGTATCTCAATGAAACGCCTCGTCAAACGGGCCACAACACAACAGACGACACGTCAATCGGATGTCCGGTTTGTGACTTATTAGACTTTTAGTCTCGGGGGCCCGATTGGTTTCATGTACGAACCAAACTTGACTATTTATCAACTGTACCCTAAAATCACATGGGGTATACTCAAAGGAACCATTTCTCAACAATATTACCAACGCCGCTAACAGTTCGTCAAACAGATGTCTGGTCTGAGAGTTACTGGCTTTTCCGCTCCAGGGGCCCGGTTGGTTTATAAGCTAAACCAACCCGACCATACTCCAATTGCATACAAACCTCTAGTGGAGTATGGAAAAAGAATAATCTCATCAATAGTAAACCAATATTGTCTATGACACATCAATCAGACGTACGGAGCTCAAGTTATAAGCGTTTCCGCTCCGAGGGCCCGGTTGGCTTCGGGTTTGAACCAACCCTGCCATATCCAAACCTCCACTAAATTTTCAGTGTAATATACTAAAACGTCCGATTTGATCCAAGGAATCCAACACAACTTACGGTGTGTTGATCTGAGGTCCGTAGGTCACGAAATGTCCGTTTAACCGAAAACGGTCCCAAATAGGGGGTCTGGGCCAGGTCCGACCCGGCCCAACACCCCTGTATAGGCCCGAACCGGGTCGACCTGAACAAGGTCCGGGTTCGGCCCGGTAGGGCGCGGCCTGGTCCAGCCCCGCCGTCGTGGCCCGGTCCACATGGCCCGCCCCGGCCCAGCCGTGGGAGGATGGTGCGGCCAGTCGTTCGAGCGTGTTGCGCCGATCGTGGGACCCCCCGGTTGATTGAACAGACGGCGCCCGATGGTGCCTCCCCACCTCTAGGATCTCGCGCGGCCATGGGGTCTAGTACTTCGTGCCACGACAGATTTCTTCCAACGGCCCGCTAGGGCGCCGCCACCTCTAGGCGGCCGAATGGCTCCGACCGCCGCCTCCGGTCGCCGGTGCGCCGACAGTGCCTTTAGTGGACCGCCAGACGCACTCCGGTGGTCCGATTTGTCGTCCGTCTGTGCTTGTGGCTCTCCCGGGACCCGCCCTTCACTGCAACGGCTTCCATATGCCATTGAGGTCTCGTTTCATCATCGCCCGTCCATACGCGCACAAACAATAAATTTGCGGAGGGTCGTCAGGCCGTTTTGTTTGGCACATGCCCTCCACGTTAGCTGATAAAAATTTGGAAAATATAAACAAGGTTTCACGTTGTGCGAAGAAAAATTTAACCGGAAAACATTGAAACAATCCATCCAGAATTTTTCCCGTAAACAACTATTCGCAACCTGCAAAAGAAATCATTTTCGGATTAAATTGATAATGAGTTGAGCCGCGTTATTTGTTTTAGAAAGGATCAATCATGTGAATATAAATTACTCAAAATAATCCCCTACCTTGTAAAACGGCATCAAACGATGGTGAGTCGCAGAAGACGGGCATCACGGAAGACATGCGTCGTTCCATCAATGTCGGGAAGGATGGAGCCAAGGGTGGTGTCTACGTTCTTTTTTCTTCATTCTCTGTTGGAGGAAGAGGAAAACCGTCCAAGTGCTGGGCGCCATGCTTCGATGCTAGCGTTCTGCTGCTGAAGAAGCTGTCCAGAACTCCTTCCCCTAGCCTCATTTATATTGGAGTGGGAGGGTTCATCGTTGGCACACAAGTCATAAATGGAGGATTTATGAAAGAGGGTTCCACCCAATTAATCCACTATGGTGGCGCATTAAAAAGAGGAGGAATTCAAAAAAGGGGGTTAATGCTTGGGTGGTCTCCTCATTAAAAAGTGAGGTTTCATCCTTCTCAATTAAGAGGGGGATTTAAACATAGAGGCTCTCCCACATAAATGAGGGGGGTTCAAGGAGTCATGATTCCCCTCCCATTAATGGGTGGCCTCATGTGGTTTCCACCATAATCAACCTCACATGGGAGTTTGGATTTTGGTGGGACCCACCACAATAACCTCTCAAGGGGGGTTAGGATGTGGTGGTCCCACCACCAACTCTCAAGTGGGGATTCTAACCACTTTATCCACACAACATGTGTTTTACAAAATAAAATATATTTTTCACTTATTTTATTTTCTTAACCCATGTAAAACCCCAAATACTAACTTTCATACCCGATCATCTACTGTCGAGGTGAAAGCCTTCTTAAGAGAAAACCCGCTCTGCGAGTTCAACAGTGCCCTCAGATTTCAATTTTGAGCACCGGTTCAAAAAATAAAAAAACCTGCTTATTCATTTATTGAACTTACCTGAGCTAAACTTCATAAATTGATTCCGGGCACATCAGGCCTCAGAATCAGGTGCCGTTAGAAACTGAGTACTCGTAAAATTCCAATGAAATTAAGAAAAAAATATTTTCCTTGAAATTTACAGGTCTTTACAGACCACTAAAATGGATTACTCATTTGATTGAATCATGAGGTGAAACGTTATATGGAAGAAGGTGGATCATCTTCTCTCGATGTATTTCTTCTAAAATTTGGAATGTCTTGGAATAATGAAATGTCTGGATCATGGAAGTTTTTTATTTTAAAATTAGTTTCTCTATATATTTTTTGGTTACCTTAATATTTAATCTTATTTAGACCTAGGAAGAAAATGTTATAAAATAATTATATGGGATAAATATTATTGCTTGAATACTGATTGCAATCCAATACATTCATTTACAGTGTCATTATAGACAAGAAATAGAAAAAATATTGAGCATTATACAATGTAGATTTATTTATCTTACACATCTCTATTTATATGTGATATTGTAGATCGTTGTTATTATTACATTTTGAGTTGGTCTGTGTGGCTTTTTTATTTCACTGGACGCTGAAATGTTGGTGATTATTAGAGTTATTGACAATGTATGTTAATGGAATTGGAGTATTATCTAGATGCAAGAATACCCAACTACTATTGTTCATGCCATACAAATGATCTGGTATCAACATTCATGGAATCAGACTGATAAATGGACCAATTTATTTGAGAGGATTTTATCTATGAGCTACATCATCACTCAATATGTTTAGGAAGAAAAATAAATTGAGGATGGTATAGTTAAAAATGATGTCATTGAAGAAGAAATCATTTATTTGAACAATTTTCCTGATGACGTTATTACTCCTCTAGTTTGGGAAAAATGAAAAATAGCCACATTTGGGTTACTGTAGATTTCTATTATTATAGTCTGAGAGACTATATGAACACTTTTCTAAAAATAAATTATGATATCTGGACCCATATATTTAATTTATTCTAAATATACATAAATTTCAATGCCCCAATTACATGATCTACTTCACACTCAAATAGTCAATTTCAACTCTCATCCAATTGAATTAAATATACAACAATAAAAATTTAATCCCATATATGAAGGGAAAATTTAAATTTATATTAGTTTACAAATATTTTTGGTGAAAATACCACGCTGATTTAAAAATAAAAAATTTTCAAAAATGAATCCATTTTTATAATAAATAATAAAATATTTTGAAACCCAAATGTGACAATTTGATTTACATTATTAAATTAGTGTGACAAAAAAATTAAATAATAAAAGCTATATAAATATGAAAATTAAAATGCTTTATGAAATGATTATAAGGTAATTAGAAGATACCTCATATAGTATATGAAACATGATCAGGGTTTAATTAATTATTAATCAAATGCAGAAACATGTTCATGTTGGATTACGATCCATATAGAAATATTTTCAATGCTATTGAATATATAGGATTCTAAAAAATTAAATTGACTGATGTTTTTATAAGTGATATGATTCATGGATGAATGCATGGTAATTTTTGATGGATTTTGGAATAAAATGGTTGATCTATCACGATAGATTCCATTTCATTAATTAATGATATTGGGAAGTATCCCTCTTCCCATGAATTTATGTTCTATAACTATTATTAAATAGGTGTGAGTTTATGGATGATATATGATCCAAAATGTGTGTTAATTATTACTAGGTGAGTGCGTTTTAAGAACATGAACACAAAAATTTGTGAAAATGAAATTAGTATTTGTATCATTGAGAAACCTTATATTATAAGTAATTTAAAGGGAAATTAAACTTATTATGCTTTTTGAAATCTTGAAAATTCTGTTCTTAATTTTTTAAATAGATAATATTGAGAATATATATATATATTCATCTGATATTGAACATGAACTAAATAGATCATTAATTTTAGGAATATTCTAAATTATAATGTTGTTTAAAGTCAACTATTTTGGATATAATGTTTGATCATGAATATACAAATTGATTTTAAATCCTAAAGAAAAGGGATGATAGTTTGAGGGAGAAAAAAATAATTTTCAATGATGATCAAATGATTTATATACTTTTATTTAACAATCTAGTACAAATTTCCTATTTTCAAGAATATTAAAATCCACTTGTAGGGGAATATAATTATTATAATTAATTACATATCTAAAATAATATTGTTAATGTTAATACGAAAAAAGTAATGATTGATTAAGTCCCACAAGGATGATGGAGAAACTTGATGAATAAGTGGAGTAATTTTTTCATTAATTGGATTCAAATGTTTATCATAATTAGCGGTATACATTGGTTTTTAATGTGGAATTATTGAACAAAATTTCCCATATTTTTAATTCATAGGAAATATTTTTTATGCGTGATTGATATTAATATTACAAATATATAATGAATTGAAATGTTAAGTAATATACTTTTTTGAATGAATGGGATTGAATTTAACAATGAAAAATTTATTAATATTAATTTTTGTTAATATATAATTTCATTCAGATCATAAATAATTTTTATTTTATGTGTATGTTCTTGATATTTATAAATTTCTAAGGGGACTCAAATGAAATATTAAAAAATTATTTTAAGGCATAAAAAGGTTCTTTCTTTATTTCAATTATTTTTCTTCAACCCCAAAAATATAAAATAATTTCATATTATAATTCTAATTTTGATGAATATTAACATTATATGAAGATTATATGAGAAACCAACCACTACATTGAAACATCTTTATCTTATTTCCTTAGTAAAACTATATAATATTCAAATATCTATTAGAAAACTTGTATATTTTGAAGGAGGATGTTATTGTACATAATTAATATGGATTAAAAAACCAATAAATGATTTTTGTTTTAATATTTAACTACTTCCTTTCATATGTGATATAAAAATAATTTCCAATACTTCAGAAATCCTACATAATATTTGGGGAATAAGAATATTTTAATATAGTAAGACATATTTGGGGTTGAAAATTAAAAATGTGATATATTTAGAGGGTTTATTTACACTAATACTATGAAAAAAGTTATATTCATTAATACCATTGAATCAAATCATTTTTATTCAATTAATTTTTCTTTTGAGTATTTTATATTAAATAATTTTATATAATATTCATTGTTATTTTTTTGTTCTCTAAATGATTATTCTATATTATATTTCATTATATGTGTTAAATCCTATGTATTTACCTATTTTTATATTTATGATATTAGAAATCAAATTTAAAATAATTTGTAATATATATTTTTTATTCATAATATTCATATTTTGGAAAATAATATTTATCATTTGATAAATAATACTTATCTATTTGAATGTGTTATTTTTGATATAAAATTCTATTCATTTGTTTTCACACATAATATTTACCTAATGATATGAAATATCTACCAGATAATTTGTAATATAATATAACTATTTCATATTTTTTTTATCTATTATTTTACAATCAAATTTCATACTTGGACATTCTAGGACATGTTGATTCTAGATATCTAATTTTAATCATTTTATCAATTTATCTTGAACAAATATACTTTTATTTGAAACCTCAATATTTTTATCCCAACTAAATCAACTAAAATAAAAATGATATTTTTAGATTCGATCATGAAAAAATATAAAAGTATCGATGTTGAATTGATATCACTGACAAATAAATTATAGCCCAACACATTAGAGATATGTTTATTACCATATTATATATTATATTTCTTATTGATCAATGATATGTATATAATGCATATTTTTTTGATTATTTCAGGATTATAATATGGTGTTTTTAATAAAAATAACGATGTTAAATTATAAAATGAAATATAAGAGTGCAAAATTTATGTTTAGTTGTTGTTTTTAGATTAAATGACTCTACTAAGACAATGCTCCTAAGAAAAATATATATTTTATAGCTAATAAAATTATTAAATATTTATTTTTTCCCAAGATAGATATTTAATGTTCACTAATAAATTGGTTAGTTATAATAACAGTAATCCCTTAGGGATATCTATTATTAAATTTTATATTTTAAATATAGAGATGGATTCATGAACTGATATTCTTCTATATTATTAAAATATATTGTCACTAAAATTTTTGGATAATGAAAATTGTTATATTTCATAATAATAGTATAACAATATATAATTATATATTTAATGTTGAAATATAATTTATAAAAAATTTAATTAAAACACAATGAAATAATTCTTTGACTATAATTTTTAATTACTTACATATCTATATTGATTAATAATAATTTAATTACTAACAAGCATCTCGATAAAAAATAAGAAGTTTTTATGAATTTCTAGTTCCAAATGTGTTATTTACAAATACACCAATGTTTTTAATTATTAATTACTATTTACCAAGATAGAAAATTAATATCATTAAAATGAGTTTCTATTTGGAGTCAACATGTCAATATTTCTAATGGTGAATTTCTCATAGTATTCTAAGATAGTCAAAAAAATTAGTGTAAAATATACTACTCTATGAAAATATTACATGTATTACGTCATCATAATGACATAGAAATGATTTATCAATTGACATAATTTATTTTTTAAATAAATTAGACTATTCATATGAATAATCTATTTTATAGTAAAAATGTAATAATAAAAACCGATAAAGAATATTGTCAAACTGAATTATATTTTATGATATTGAAAATTATTATTTATTAATATGATTATATTTCACATCCAAGATAATATATATTAATATATTTCATTTAATAATCATTGGATATCCAACAAGGTGACGCACAATATCAAATAGTATGGATTAAACCCATTATAAGTTCAATCGTTTTATCTTTAATTAAAATATATTCCTAGGCCAATCCATTGAAATTGATTAATAAATTTCCCCCATTTAATGTAAATACCCACCCATCCTTACAAACCTCTTTACTCTAAAATTATTGGGTATATTTTCCTATAATTTTTATTCTCATGTTTCTCTAAAATAATTTTACATTGTTTTTAGGTGCACATATCATGATTTAAGAAGCTTCCATTACAATTTATGGGCTCCCAAACCTCATCATTCAATTTAAATTATAATCATTTTTTATAATGTCATTACACATTTTCATATATTTTCATGCTTGTAAATCAATGGTGTTAACAAACATTTGATATATTCTTAATGAGTTATTACTTATTCTGTATCAATATATAATTTTATAAATGCATTAAATTTATTATATAAGGGTCCCAATCCATCCATATAATTTACCTATGTCATTATATATAATTCATTTAAATTTCAGTGTGTAGTTTTTTACGCCTCATTTTTATTAATTCCAAATTATATTATTAATTATAGATCCCATTCGCTCAAATTATACTATCCTAGTTTTCCATTGTAATGATCAAACATAATTTTAAACCGATAAGAAAAATGTAAATTTTGGTAAACAACCTAATATTTTTTTAATGTAAAGAATGCATGGTTTCCTAGAAATGAAATTATTTTTTTTGATAATACAAGTGGTTATTTGATCTATTGTATTTGAATAAATAGATTATAACCATGAAAAACAATATTTGGGTATTGAAACTATCATCACATGATTTAAATAAATGGGTCTCATTACACACATGGTTTGATACTCATGGGGGATTTGATTTGAATAATTTATAAGATCTATAAATTCAATAATAAAGGGTCTAAATTTTTTAACCATTGAAATAATTTTTAATTTTTTGTATATAAAATTTCTATTTCTCCAAATCCAAATTTAAGGATCAAGGACAGTTTTCCTATTATTGTGTTATCCTCTTAACAATAGAAACTATTGATCTTAATTAGTATTTTATATCAATGTCTTTACATAATAAAACAACCCCTCAGTACTTCTTTGTTAGAGTTTCATTGATTATGGAATTATATATATTTCATTATGAATGTCTAGTTGTTTGTAGGTTGATATAGAAATAAAAATCATGATAGTGATGTTGTTCCATTGAATAGGGAATTATTGATATTCCATATATCAATTATTTTTCTGTCGAAAAATATTCATTACATAGTGACTAATATATATGAGGTTACTTATAGAACATTATGATATGTATTTTTTAACAATTACTTCACATAAAGGATGCATTAGACATGTTATGTGACAAGTGTAATTAAAAATTATATAACCCCTCTAGGCATTTGAAGGGAACCTGAGAAAAATAGTTCCGTATTTGGTGTAATTTTTACTCAATTACGAATTATATCATGATATTAGGCCTTGATAGTATATTTATGATATCCGAAATTATGCATTATATCACTATGACATGAGTTATTTATATCCACATATTTTAAAATTTGGAGATATTTTTTCCTTACATATTCATTTTACATATGTTTATTTATTTATTTTATACTATTTATTCCATTCATATGTGCGATAGAATCGACTATATGAAATCCCCTACATCGAATATGAGAATAATATTTTATTTTTATTGTAATTTATATAGGAAACCATGAAGATTAATACATGATAGTTTACGGTTTTCAAGGAGAAATGATAAATTTTCAGGTTATCAGTTTATGTGACATAAGTTTTCAATATAATGTAGCATTCACTAATTTTTTTAGTTTCCTAAAACCAATAAAATAATAGATATTTTGTATTTTAAAATATCTATTCAATAACATTATAATAAAATAACCACTGATACTAGGTTACTATATCCATAAAATTATAGATTGTATAAGAGTCAAGTTTAGTACAATCTTTGGGAACTATATATAAAAACTCATAGTTAGATTATATACAACTTATGAAAAACAATTTAAATATACTACATATATGATTAAATTATATGAATTTATAATTAATTTTTATGAAATATATAATTTGATTTAGAGATCATGTTTTTTTTCATGAACTAGATATGTTTGTATCACTATTTAGAAATACAACCTAATTGAATGAATAAAAACCATGTCAACACCCATATTTAGTGTAAATATTTTTATATAGTGAAATTCACTAAGGATAGTGTTAGAGTATAGAAAAAAAAATATTGGTTTCATTGACTCGGGTTATGACCACTTCCCATTTCAATATGGATGAAATTGTTTATACAAAATATAGTATAAACATAATGCACCACTTTTTGTAGGAGAAACCTAATATCTTTAAGAAAACAATGAAGATATTAGTAGTTCAACAATGGATCATGTCTATATATAATTTATTCATTATGGAAGTACGTAGTGGGATTGGGACGTTCATCATGGTTATATATCTTCTAAGGAGACATGGAGAGCAATATTGGTCATTGATTCTGAACACTAAGATTGAATAGTAGTTCAAAATCATGGAATACAATAAGTCTTTTAAGGTGACATATTTTGAAATTTATGTCAAATGAGAGGAATTGTAAAATATGGAAAGAAATTATATATTTTAATAAATTAGGGAGAGGAATCTATTATTGACAAATATGTTATCATTACAATGTCATAAAAAACATCTTACAATAAATATAGATAATTCAAGAAGAAATATTGTCTTCCTATTTTATATACTATAGGAAACAAATAAAAGTTATTTAGTATCTCAAACTTTTTTATTATTTTAATAGTTTATAAAATGTATTATCATTACTTTGAATGAATTAAAAAAATTAATTTTTCCCTAGTGGAGTCGATATAAGAAGTGGAAAACATCGCACTATATAAAAAACATTTATCATGTGAAAGTAAATGGATGGTGGAATTCCCATAATGAAATAAAATTTCTAGGAAAAATATGATGAATTATTTATAGGGAATATGTTTTTCTAATTTTTTTGAGATATTTGTTTTAAAAATCATATATTTAATGCAATAAGAGAAGAATAAAATATAAAATAATATAATTGTATGTATATGGGACACTATTCAAATCAATTCCCTATGCATCAATGGAATGTCCCTTATATGAGGCCAGGGTAATATCTTTCACCTTATAAAAATACGAAAAAAATATAATTCAACATCCAAAATGATGTAATAATAGGTATTTGACCATAAATTCAAGGTTAGTTAGTAAAATATTTTATTTTGGATTTATGTTCAATTTTATATCATCATATATTTCTAATAACATTGTATTTCCCCTTATAAGGTTAAATAAATCATTTTAAGTTACTATTACTAGTGGAAATAATATAATGAGGGAAGTAGATATGTCTATATCTTATAAAAATAAAATACATTTCATAGTCAACATTGATATAATCCTTGTGGTGTATTTTATATCAAAAAATAACACATGAATTGTTTTTATTGATAAGGATATTAAAATAATTTTGGGTATAATATAATCCATCTTTTATAGAGGCGGGGGATTCATTACCCAAGTATTTTTTGGAATCACCTTAGGTTTATCATATTAATCATATTTATTTTGAATGTTATATATAAACTTAGAATGATAACCAATGAATACAATCTGTACAAATTTTGAGGGACTATATTGACATATTTATTATTTAACTATCATGATATATGTATGAATCTAATGATTAATTAGCTATTAACCATATCCTATATAATGGCATAGACCTCTCTGTTCCATTCCTTTGTGAAAATCAGGTGGATGAGGTGAATCGGGAGGTCAATGTGACTTATCCCCAACACTTTTTCAATTTTCCAGTTCGGTGAATTGTTCTTATGGTAGATAGTTGTGAATAGTGAAACGGTAACCTTCTGTGAATAGTGCATCAGTGACCTTAGGTGAATAGAATCATTAGTAACCTTATGTGAAACTTTTCATCAGTGACCCATGGTGAACAGTGTCATTGGTAACCTTCTCTGAATAGTTCCATCGGTTAACAATTCTATCTATAACCTCTAACGGTAACCTCTCTTTCCTTTTCCAAATTTCTAATTCTATGAACAGTTCCATTAGAGAACAGTTCTATCGGTAACCTCTAATGGAAACTGTTCTTTTCTTTTACAAATTTCCAACTCTATGAACAGTTCCATCTATGAACAGTTCTATCGGTAACCTCTAACGGTAACCCCTCTTTCCTTTGCCAAATTTGGAGTTCATGAATAGTGTTTCCAGAACGGTGAGGTTATATCTATGAGGTTCTAACGGAGAGTTTCATGAACAATTTATTTCCTTTTCCAAACATTGAGTTCATGAATAGTGTTTCTAGAATGGTGAGGTTCTATCAGTTAGGTTCTAATGGTGAGGTTCATGAATAGTGCCTTCCCTTTTCAAATTTTGAGTTCATGAATGGTGTTTCCAGAATGGTGAGGTTCTATCAGCGAGGTTATAATGGTGAGTTTCATGAAAAATGTTTCTTCTTTTCCAAATTTTGAGTTCATGAACAATGTTCCCAGAATGGTGAGGTTAGATCAGTGAGGTTCTAATGGTGGGGTTCATGAACAATGTTTTTCCATAGCCAAATTTTGAGGTCATGAATAGTGTTTCCTACTGCCGGCAGTTTCACCCCTTTAACGTTTCCTTTGACGTAAAATGCATTTAAAACAATATTTTAAGGACTCTAAGGCCAATTCAAAGTCCATAACTCCTATATTAACTTATAAAAAGGCTAAGGATGTTTTTACATGGTCAAACTGCGATGAATAATTCATTCCACTTTTAAAAGAAAACCTATCGTAACTTAAACCACCACTCCGTTAAATCTTCTAATGGGACGAGATATCTTCCTCCCTAGTTCATTATACTTGTTATCAGATTTGAGACTCTAGAACATTTCATTCTATTCTATATGGGTTGTGCAATCAAAATTTATTCCTAGGATTGGTTCCGCTCTGTTTTTATGCAAACAAGCAGTATCGATCAAAACTCGGTATAACGTATGATCTATTTCCATTCTTTTTGATTCACCTCCTTTTGTTTCTCCTTTCCCTATTATGATATGTGATTTCTATAATATTAATTTAGTTTTCATGGGGGTTTTCCGGTGTTGTCATACCGAAGAATCCTCGAGTGGATACAATTTTCACAGGAGGACTTGATCACGATTCTTTATGTGGATGGTTCTTTTATAAAGAACAAAAAGACCTGTTTGAGGTAGGGGATTTATTGCTTCTCTTTTCATTTACGTGAAACAGTGTAGATATCATGTTTTATCCCACTAGATGGAAATGGAATTGATATAATAAATATTTGAACTGGAAAATAAATTGATATAGATCTTTTTTTTATTGCCTCTTGTTTTTCTAGATACTGTGATATATATGCTTGCTTCATATAGTTGTTTTTTATTGATAGAAATTGGTAAATAACATAATCTAGAATTAATTGATAATGGTTTGGATAAAGATAAAGAAGCATATATGTGAATCTAGTTCTTCTTGTTGTAATTTGATGCTAATTAAAATGGTGCAGTAAGCATGTTTAATTATTTATCATAGATTACTATTCATGTTTCCCAATTTTGGAACCAATGATTAATAAATCGGTTAATCCAAGATGGATTAATGAAATGGTGGTTTGATAAAAGATAATACCTTGTAAGGTTCAGAGTTACCCTCTTTGTTGTTTAAGGGCCAAGAACCCATTTTATATGATGTTATTTTCTTGCTGCATGTGTTGTGGTGTGAGCCTGGATGGATGTTGTGATATGTGGGGACAGAGAGGCCTATTGATTGTGGCAACCGTTGATTCCTAGAGTGGAGAGATGCATCGGTTTATGCATGTGGGTGTTAGGGAGGACACATGGGATGCTAGAATGGGTTGGATGTGAATGTTTAGATGCTTGATGATTCTTATTGGTTTTTACGTGCTTTACTTCTACCCAACACACAAGGCAGCTGGTCTTACTTACCCTTCTTCCAAAAGTGGTGAAGACACACGGTTTGTGCCATGTTCTTAATGTGGTTAGATTTTCAAGGGAGAATGGGTCTACCCTCTTGCTATAGGATACAATGACTTGATGGTAGTTCATCTACTCACTGTGTTGAGCCCCTTATGTTTAGTAGCATAGAATATTATTCTAGAATGCCTGGGAATATAGAAAAGTAGTGAGGTAAATAAATAATTGAATAAATGATGTTAACCCATGGGGTTTGGAGATTGCTGTGGCAGAATTCCGAGGTAGTGATTTGAAGGAACAATGTACTTTGGGTGAGATGCTAATGAAATTTAATGTGGAATTGATATTGGTTAATTAATGTTTAAAGAATAAATTAATTTAAAGTGAAACTAATAAAAAGGTAATTAAATAACGTATTAATGCTCTTTAAATGGTTGTGTGCTTATAAGATACGTAGTCTTAGAAGTGGAAGCCCAGAATTCGAGAAACTTTAGTTGTAGTTGAGTCTAAGACTAGGTTATTCCCATAGTGTGGTTGTGAGCTATATTATATTCTTTACTTTTTATGTTTCTATACGCTACTCTACAATGTTAGTGAGGCCAACTGACACCCCAGGGATTCTGAGCCTAGGGGGAGGTTTTCCCTAAAATTCATGTGGGAGGACGAATAGATGACTACCACCTTCGGCCACACTCTATTATCTTGGTAGTTACTTGTGTTTGTAGGTGCAGTGGTTAGTTTTCCCCATATATGTGTATAGAGGGAGGTAATAGATTTTAGTTATTCACATAGATATATTTTGGATATAGTTTCATATGGACTACAATAGGTGTAACTTGTATAGGCTGTGATGGAATGAGGATCCTTACTCGGTGTATGGGCTGTAATGGCTTGAGGTATAATACCCGACATATGATACACGTTTTACGTGTTGTGGTGGCTCCTAGAAACAACCTAGTTACTTTTCTTATGTATAATTGGTGGTTTTGTTGCATAAGGTTCATGCTGTGGTGCTTCGCCCATGTGTCTGCGAGAAATCCTCTTTGGAGAGATAAGCTTAGGACGTGCGACATTGGGGAAAAGAGACAAACCAGAGGGGAAATAGTAGAGGGGAACCCTTGATATTATTTATTATATGATATATTCTTGTATCTTTTAGTTGGTTAGAGTAGCTATGGTGAGGCTGGGAACATAGTATACTTGTTTAGGTGACGAGTCAGTTTCATTTGTTTTTCACTGTGCTTTATAATGTTTCTTTACTTATTCACGAGAGGCTTTGGGAGGATCCTACTGAGTATACTATTATTCTCGCCCTATGTATATATATACTAATTTTCAGGTCAATTGGAGTAGGTTGGAGATCAGGCTGGATACTACTAGCTCGCGGTAGCAGGAGATGTTCGGGCTAATGGTTACTGCTATTTTACTTCCTGTTTGGGTACTTGCATTTTTTCCCCGTTTAGTTGTACTAGTTTTGCATGACATTTAATATGTGTAATTGGGATTTCTTTCATCTTACTGGTTGAGTTGGAGTTGTTTGGTGTCTATCTTATCTCTCTTCTGCATTTTTTCTCTTAGAGGGTAATGCCTCCCATTTGTGTGTTTACTATACCCTTGGTGCTAGTCCCCAACACTGGGCCTACTAGAGGCGGGACTGAGGGGTTATTATATCCCTTCTCACATTGAAGGCCCAGGAGGGGTACACTTTTTGTGGAGGGGGTCGTGTCATAGTGTCAATAGAGTTCAATTTGAGGGATAAGATAGAGTTTGGAGTTATGCACATGTGAAGTTACATTGGTTGGTAGGGAAATGGTGTCATTCATGTTTTTCAAGTGATGTAAACACTAGAGACCAGATAATACATATGTTTTTTTGTCCCCCTATGATATGTTGTACGGACCTTTATGATTCAATTAGATACTAAACGAGGTGATACTAGTTTTAGGGTAATGTCCTAGGAAAGGATCATGCATCATTCTTCTTTGAGCATGTGTTTGAATGGGTAGACCATGGATAAGTTAATATAAAATGAATAAAATAAAACAATTAATTAGTTAATGTTGAGTATTCTATATGCCAGGTTTAGGAGCCCTAAATGTTTTTTATTTTATAGGTATGGCTCTAAGTCAAAGTCCTCATCAGGATCACATAGAAGATATCCAGTAGGTTGCTCCAGCAGTTCACTATAGGGTAGAGGTTGACAATGATGACACATGTTGGAAGACAGTTCTAGAGTTTCTGCACCAGAGTCTATAGAAGTACGAGGGCTCTGTTTCTAATGCAGTCATGGAAGACTGATTAGAGGAGGTCGATATTGGCTTCTGTTCGATCTGTTCTCGGAAGGAGCATAGAGTGTCCATGGGTGTGATGATGTTACATGGAGCAGTGAGGATCACATAGAAGATTTCCGGTAGGTTGTTACAGTAGATCGTCGTAGGGTATAGGTTGACGATGATGAAACTTGAAGGAAGACACTCCGAGTGTTTCAAATCCAGTGTCCGCCGAAGTACGAGGGCTCTGTTTTAGATACAGTAATGGAAGACTAGTTAGAGGAGGTCGAGATCAGCTTTAATTCGATCTGTTCCCATAAGGACCACTGGGTGTCCATGGTTGTGATGATGTTACGTGGAGTAGCGAGGGAATGGTGGTTCTTGTTCCTCTGGGATAGCAAGGATTTAGTGATCTAATGGGTGGTGTTCCAAGAAAAGTTTATAGTCGAGTTTCATTCATCGACCATGAAGGCATCTAATTGCCAGAAGATTCATACAATTTAACAGGGGATCTCTAGTGTGCGAGAGTTGGGAATCTGTTTTAGGAAACTTTTATGATATGCTTCGGACCTGTTACCAGATGAGGAGGCTAGGGTTAGGCATTTCGAGGAGGATTCACATCTAGAGATCTAGCGCCAGGTCACCCCATTTATGCTAAATACATATCATGAGGTGATGGACAGGGTAGAGGTCGTCGAGAGGTCTTTGGAAAGAACTAGACCAACCTGATAAGGGAGTTGTCATGAATCCTCACGAATTAGATCTGAGGTCCAGGGTTCTCGATTTCCAGGGTAGAAGAGTTTCTGTTCGGCCAGGGGGTAGGTCCCAGCCCTCAGCATCTCGTTTCTCTGGGGGTAGCAGCTCTTAGGCCCATGCCAGGGGACCAGGTGTTTTTTTTCTTATGGAGGTTGAGGTCATCAGTAGTGAGAGTGCCCAAACTTTCAGATCAGTCATCGTGCACCGAGTTTTCTACTCCATGTTCCTCCATTAAATCAGTTCTAGGCAAGGCAGCAACAACATGTTACACCAGTTATAGATCAGTATATAGTAGATGGGGCTTGCAGAGGACAACCCCGTGATGCTCCCCATCCTCAGAGAGCAGAGAGCGTCTATGGTGGTGGGCGTCATCATGGTCAAAGAGGTAGTGGAGGTGGTCGTGGTCAGCTTCATGCTTTAGCGTTGCTAGTGTCAGGTGAGCCATACATCTTTCGAGGTAACCTTTAGTTTTTTTATACACTGGTGTATGCCTTGTTTGATTTAGGAGTAACACACTCGTTCATATAACCTACACTTTTCCATGCTTTGGGACTTGAGTTAGATAGTCTTCTAGTGCCTTTGATGTAGACTACACCAATTGGAAGTTGAGATAACTTGTTTGAAGTATGTAGAGACTGTGACCTACTGTTGCGGTAGAACCACTCATGGGGAGATTTCTTATGTTTGTGAATACAACCATATGATGTCATCGTCAGCATGGATTGGTTATATTAAGTCAAGGCTATCGTGTATTGCGTCAAGAAGCATGGAATTTTATTTGATGCAAATAGAGAATCGGTGGTGTTTGTTGGTGAGTGAGACCCTTGGATGGGTTAGAGGAATGCTACATCCTTATCTTCCATGGTGGATGAGCGGATGGTGAGATCTTTAGAGTATCAACAGTTGGTGTTTCCTAGGGTCATAGAAGAGTTCCCTAATGTTTTTCCAGAAGAGGTTGTAGCGTTACCCCCTCGATGAGAGATCGAGTTTGGGATCGAGATACACCCAGGAGCATCTATTATATCTATGTCTCCATATACAATGGACCCATCTGAGTTATGAGAGCTACCTATACAAATTTAAGGTCACTTATAAAGCAGTTTAGTTCGGCTGAGTGTCTCACCCTAGGGTGCACTAATTCCGTTCTTATAAAATGCCTATGGCTGTTTTTTGTTGTGTTTCGATTATCATCGCATAAACAAAATGACAGTAAAGAATAGCGATCTACATCTACATATTGATGATTTATTCGATCAACTGAAGGGTGAAAGCTGGTTCTCAAAGATCGACTTGCGGTCAGGATTTAATCATATGCATGTGAAGGATGAGGATATCCTAATGACTTCTTTCCATTGTCATCATGGGCATTATTAGTCTGCTGAAATTCCGTTAGGCATGAAAAATGCTCCAGCTATGTTCATGGGATTGATGAACGCTACGTTTCATGGGTTACTATACTAGTTTATGGTGGTTTTCATCAATGGAATACTTGTGTAATCCACGTTGGAGGAAGACCATGCAGAGCATATACACACCATTTTGGGAGTTCTTCTTCATCATCAGCTGTTTGGGAAGTTGTCGATGTGTGAGTTTTGGGCTTGAGAAGTACATTTCATGGGGAATGTTGTTTCCCAATAGAGATTTTCCATGGATCCTTCTATGATAGAAGTGGTTGTGTCTTGGGAAGCCCCTAAGACAGTGTCAGGGGTGCGATGTTTTCTTGGTCTCACATGTTACTACAGGAGGTTCATATCTGATTTGTCATGAGTTACGACTCAGCTAATAGCTTTTACTAGGAAGGATCTAGAATTTATATAGGCTGATCAGTGTTAGGAAAATTTCATGTATCTAAAGGAGATGTTGGAAAGTGATCCATTTATTTGACTTCCAACTGAGGGAGTTCAGTTTCATGTTTTCCAGGATGCTTCACATCTGGGTTTGGGATGTGTTCTGATGTAGAAAAGATCAGTTGTTTCTTATGGGTCTTGGCAGTTACATCACACTGAAGGTACCTATTCCACTCATGGTTTTGAGTTGTCATTCATGGCTTTTGCTCTGATGTTGTGGATACATTACCTCATTGGCGAGTGCTTTGTGGTTTTCACCGATCATAAGAGTTTGAGGTATGTTTTCTCCCAGTGTGATGTGAACATACAAAAATTTCGGTGGATATAGTTTTTATAGGAATATTACTTCGAGATATCATATTAACATAGGAAGGAGAATGTTGTAGCTGATGGGATGAGTCGAAAGTCACGTAGTGATGCTGTGCATGAATCTGATGATTTTTTAGAGATTAATGGAAGAACTGTCAACATTACATATTGACAAGGGAGAAGTTGGGGGTAGAGCTTTCCTTTTTCAGTTGATGGTATAGTCATTTCTGGTGCAGAAGGATGAAGAGTCCCAGTTGGGAGATCTAGAGGTGGAGGCCTGGAAAGACCGATTTGTTTATGGCGTGGCCCCTGATGGATGGTATAAGGATGATCAACACAGATAGTTGTATCATGGAAGGATATTTTTTCCTTTAAAAATGCACGATATAGTTCTCAAAGAGTTCCATAGATCACCTTTAGCGGTGCATCCCAGTGTGAAAAAGAAGTACCGAGCCTTAAGGAGCCAGTTTTGGTGGCCTCGACTGAAGCGTGCGGTTTCAGAGTTTGTGTCTCGATGTTTTGTATACCAGATGGTGATGGTCGAACACCATGTTACTAGTGGTATGCTCCATCCATTAGATATTCCTCTTTGGAAGTGAGAGGACATCTCAATATAATTTTTTACTAGTTTACCTCAAGCTCAGGGAGGCCATGATGCTATTTCGGTCGTAGTGGATCATCTTAAAAAATCAACCCACTTCATAGCAATCAAAGAGGCAAGCTTAGTAGAAGTTTTTCAAGGTAGTATCTTGAATAGGTGGTGAGACTTCCTGGAGTCCTAAGGAAGATCATTTTTGATCATGGTCCTTGTTTAACCTCTAGGGTGTGGAGAGGTCTATGGCTTGCCTTTGTTTCTCATCCATTCCCTAGCACTGCTTTTCATCCTCAAACGGACAGTCAAATAGAGAAAACCATCTAGACTCTTAAACACATGTTACACTCTTGTGTTCTGTATTTTGGAGGTTCATGGATGAGTCACTTACCCTTGGTGGAGTTTTCTAACAACAATAGTTTTCACTCCACCATCTGTATGATGCCGTTTGAATCCTTGTATGACCGACCATGCCATTCTCCATTGAGATGGATTGGGGTTGGTGAGTCTGCAATTCTCGGACCAGAACTAGTACAGAACAAAATAGATTTGTTTCAGGTGATTCCTGAGAGGATGAAGACAACAAAAGATCATCCGAAATCATATGTCTATCAAAGGAGTAGGCCCATAGAGTTTGATTATGGGGACCACATGTTTCTGAAGGTGACCCCTTGTCATGGGAAGTGAAGGATTGGTCATGGAAGTAAGCTTTCTCCACGGTTTTTTGGGCCTTTCGAGTTGTTATCTCATGTTGGAGCGGTGGCGTATCGAGTAGCACTTCCCCCGTAGATGAGTCAGATACATGAGGTTTTCCATGTATCACAGCTCCTTCGTTGTCTCCATGATGACTCTCATGTCATCTATTGGGGAGAGATCGATGTTAATGATGATTCGACCTTCGATGAGCGGCCTCTGGAGATCGAGGACCGTAAAGAGAAGGTGTTGTGCGGGCGTTCTATCCCCGTGATTCGTGTCTTGTGTCAACATGGTGGCATGGAGGATATTACCTAGGAACATGATTCACAGATACGTGCTCAGTACCGAGAGTTTTTTGATGTTTAACTCTTTTGATGTAACAATGTACCATTTTTGGTTATAAAAAATTCGTGGTCATAGTATGGATTTCTTTTGTTGCTTCTTACGACTTACTCTCTTTTGAGAGGCTTCCCTATGGGTGGTTGTTCGGACCCCGTTTCATTTTCCCTTTAGGTGGGTTTTGAAATCATGACGACAAGAATGTTTTGAGATGTATCTGATGTAATGGCCTAGAACTCTATGGTCCATTACTTTGTGAAAATTAGATGTATGTGGTGATTCAGTAGTCATAGTGACTTATCCCTAACACTTTTCCAATTCTCCAGTTTGGTGAATAGTTCCAATGGGAGACAGTTGTGAATAGTGCAACAGTAACCTTTTATGAACAGTGCATCAGTAACCTTAGATGATTAGTGTCATCGGTAACCTTCTGTGATCAGCTTCATCAGTGAGCCTTGGTGAATAGTGTCATCGGTAACCTTCTATGATTAGTTCTACCAGTGAAATGCTCTATCAATAACATCTAATAGTAACCTCTGATTCCTTTTCCAAATTTCCAATTTTATGAATAGTTCTATCTGTAACCTCAAATGTAAACTCTCTTTCCATTTCAAAATTTTGAGTTCATGAATTGTGTTTCTAGAAATGTGATGTTTTATTGGCGAGGTTCTAATGGTGAGGTTCATGAACAATTTCTATTATTTTCCAAATTTTGAGTTCATGAAAAGTGTTTTCAGAATGGCGAGGTTCTAACAGTGAGGTTTATGAATCGAGTATTTATTTTTCCAAATTTTATGTTCTTGAATAGTTTTTCCAGAACGTTGAGGTTCTATTATTGAGGTTTTAAAGGTGAGGTTCATGAACAGTGTCTTTTATTTTCCAAATTTTGAGTTCATGAGCAGTGTTTCCCGAATAGTGAGGTTCTATTGGTTAGGTTTTAATGGCGAGGTTAATGAATAATGTCTTTCCATTTCCAAATATTGAGGACATGAATAGTGTTTCATGAATTGTGAGGTTCTATTTGTGAGGTTCTAATAGTGAGGCTCATGAACAATGTTTTTTATTTTTCCAAATTTTAATTTCATGAAATGTGTTTATAGCTTCCTACAGTTTCGCCAATTTTACATTTCCATTGACATAAAATGCATTTAAAAAATTATTTCAAGGACTCTATGGTCGATTGAATGGACATAAATCCTATATTAATTTATTCTGAGGCTCGAGACATTTTTACATGGTCAAACTGCGTGGTTTAATGTGATCCTTTTATGAAGGATAACCTAGTGTAACTTAAACCACATCTCCGTTAAATCTTCTAAAGGGAAGAGATATCTTCATCCCTAGATTTTCCTCTATGTTCTCATCTCAAAGAGGCTAGAACCTTTCATCATATCTTGTAGGGGTTGTGCAATAAAACCTTCCTCCTAGGATTGGTTCCACTATTTTTTGAGTCAACCAAGTAGTATGGATCAGTCATCGGTATAAGGTATGATCTATCTCTATTATTTTGGGTTCATTTCCTTCTATTTTTACTTTTCCAATTATAGTATTTTATTTCTATAGTACTAATAGAGTTTTCATGGGTTTCTGTAGGTGCAGTCGTACCGCAGACTCCTCGGGTGGATACAGTTGTCACTGGAGGAGGCGATCATGATTCTTTGTGTAGATCGTTCTTGTATATAGAATGACAAGAACTATTTGAGGTAGGGGATTCATTTCTTCTCTTTTCTTTTATGTCCAACTGCATTGTTAGCATGTTTTATCCCATTGGATGACAATGTAATTAACATAACAAATATTTGAACCTTAGAATAAATTGATATCGATCATATGTTATTGCCTCTTGTTTTTCTTGATAGTGTTATATCTATGCTTTCTTCATATAAATAATCGTTCTTGATGGAAATTGGTAATGAATGAAAATTTTAATTAATTTATAATTGTTTGGATAAATAAAAAGATTCATGTAAGTGAATCTGGTTCTCCTTATTGTAATTTTATTTTAATAAAAATGGTGCAATAAGCATGTTTAATTATTTTTGATAGCTTACTATTTAGTTTTTCCAATTTTGGAACCTATGATTAATAAATCAGTTAATCCAAGATGGATTAAAGAACTAGTGGTTTGATAAAAGGTAACCCCCTTTAGGGTTCAAAGTTACCCTCTTGGTTGTTTAAGGGCCAAGATCCCATTTAATATGATGCTTGTTTTTCCGGCTGCTTGTGTTGTGGTGTGAGCCTGGATGGAAATTGTGATATATGGTGGTAGTGAGGCCTATTGATTCTAGAAACAGTTTCCTAGAGTTTCAAGATGCATCTGTTTATGCATATGGGTGTCAGGGAGGACACAAGGGATGATGGAATGTGTTGGATGTGAATGTTTGGATGCTTGCTAATTCTTATTGGTCATTTATGTTCTTTACTTATAACCACTACTCAAGGAAGCTGGTCTAACTTACCCTTCTTCAGAAAGGGGAAAAGACGCATGGGGTATGCCACGTACATTCCATGTTTATCTTCTCAAGGGATAATGGGTCTACTTTCTTGCTATAGGCGGTAAAGACTCAACAGGTAGTTCATCTACTCACCGTGTTGATCCCCCTTGTGTTTAGTAGTATAGAATGTTTTTCTAGAATGCATGGGAATATGGGAAAGTACTTCTATAAATAAATAATTGAATAAATGATGTTATCCCATGGTGTTTTGAGCTTACTAGGGTGCAATACTGAGGTTGTGATTTACTGGAACAATGTACTTTGGCTGTGATTCTAGTGAAATTTAATATAGAATTGTTATTGGTTAATTAATGTTTAAAGAATTAAATAATGAAAAGTCAAACTGATAAAAAGGGAATGAAATAATGTATTAAATCTATTTAAATGGTTGTGTGCTTATAGGACACCTAGTCTTAGAAGTGGGAGCCTAGAGTCCAAGAGACGTTAGATGCAGTTGAGTCTAAGTACATGTTATTCCCATAGTGTAGTTGTGAGATATAAAATATTATGTAATTTTTGTGTTTCAATATGCAACTCCACCCTGTCAGTAAGGGAAACTGACCCCCCCATGGATTCTGAGCCCTGGGGGTGTTTTCCCCAACAGTCTGCGGGAGGATGAATGGCTGATTACCCCCATTGGCCCCACTCTCTTATCTTGGTAGTTATATGTGCTAGTAGGCGTAGTGGTTAGTTTTCCTCATATATGTGTGTAGAGGTCTATAATGTCTTTTGGTTATTCACCCACATATATTTTTGATATAGTTTCATATGGACTACTATAGATGTAACATGTATAGGATGTGATGGCTTGATGATCCTTACTTGGATTATGGGATGTAATAGCTTGAGGTATAATTCCCGACATATGATACACATTATACGGGCTGTGGTGGCTCCCAGAAACTATCTGGTTACTTTTCTTATGTTGAGAAGGTGGTTTTGTTGCACAATGTGCATGTTTTGTTTCTTCAATCATGTTTTTGGGGGAAAGCCTTTTTGGAGGGAGATTCTCAGGATGTGCGACCCTGGGGGAAAAGCAGAAAACCAATGGGGAAGTAGTAGTGCGGTACCCTTGATATTTTTTATTATATGATATATTCTTGTATGTGTTATATGGTGAGAGTAGCCATGGTGAAGCTGTGAACATAGTATACTTGTTTATTGACGAGTCAATTTCACTTGTTTTTCACTGTGCTTTAGCATGATTTCTTTATATTTTCACGAGAGGCTTCGGTGAGGAACCTACTGAGTATAATATTATACTCAACCATTGTTTATATAAACTGCTTTTTAGGTCACTTGGAACTAGTTGGAGATCAGGCTAGTTACTACTATCTTACTTTTGTAGGAGCTGTTCAGGCTTGTGGTTGCTGCTGTTTTACTTCCTTTTTTGGTACTTGCAGTTTTTCCCCTTTTAGTTGTAGTAGTTTTTCATGACATATCATATGTGTACTTTGGATTTCTTTCATCTTAATGGTTTATTTGGAGTTGGTTGGTGTCTATCTTATCTCTCTTTTGGGTGTGTTCCCTTATAGGTCAATGCCTCCTATTTGTGGGTTTACTATACCCTCGATTATAGTTTCCAACTCGGGGCCTACTGGAGGCGGGACTCGGGGTGTCATTATCTCCCTTCTCGCATTGTCGGCCCAGGAGGGGTACACATTTTAGGGAGGGGGTCATGTCATCCTAGAAAATAAATCTTAGATTTGAGGCTCAATATAGAATGGATCTGATCAAATTGGTTTAATCAAATAAAATCATATAATATTTTTATGTTAAAGTATTCATATATCCTGGTGTTTCACATTGGGGAGTATGATTCTTATTTGTGAGAATAATGGATCTGTTTATGATGTTATGAATTGACTATAGAGAATGTTATTCTATTAATATTATGAACAACTATTAGTTACCTCACATTTATGACATGTTTGATCGAATATAAAGAGGTTAATACATATCAATGATTTATCAATATTATGGTAATCATAAATAAATTCAATTAATTTTTATACAAATAATAATAATCTTCATAAAATGAACAACTATTATGAAATTATAGAAATTCCTTTTCAGTTGAAAACTGTTCCCTCGATATTAATGGATATGATGAATATAGAATCATATGACTATCATTATACATTATTCTTTGTTTTAAAATAATGATATCATGATATACAATCTTTTTTGTGAAGGATATGAATCCAATTTATGAATTTTCATCGATACTCAATAGGAGAAGGTGCTATGTAGTGAATTCAACAAGTGTGTATTTTTCCAGGAAATAATTTATATTCCACATCAAATTGTCTCAAAGGATGGAATATTTATTCACCCCGTAATGACAAAAGATTTTACAGATTTTCCCTTAAAGATAATATAAATTCATACAATGTTTACCAATGTTATCTGGTTACCATTTAGTGATTGGATGAATATTTAAATAATTAAATAATTTATAATCACATTGACTTGTAATGGATTAAATTCACAAGGTCCAAGTAATTTGAAGTGATATTTAAAGAACTAATGAATATATTTATAAATTAAAATGTATTTACCATTATATATCAAAAGGGAAGAATTTTTACATAAAACGAAACATCATGAAATGTACATGGGTGTGTTCTTATACAAATTGAGAATGTTTTTATTTTTAAATGGGAAAATTATTGACCCATGAAAAATTGTGTACAAATATCTTGATCTGTTAGGTATAATCCTTTCTCAAAATATATGGATAAATGATCATTTTATTGAAAATTTTGACATGTATATATGAAATTAGTAAAAATAACATATTCATTGAGAAATAGCTCAACATGTGAAAAATGGGATGGATGGAACTACTAAAAGATGGTCACTATGTAGTAGATTACCACCCTAGTAAAAAATATAAGATGCAAGAGGAATTAATTAGGAAATATCATGGATTTCCATTTATAATAATGATATTAAATGATTTTATATTCAATAATTGATAATGTTATATCAGGATATTAAAAATTAAAGGGTACGAAAATTTATTGTCCATGTAATTTCCCAATCATATTTACCAGAGACTATGAAGAGTTATAAATAATATTATAATAGTCTAGAAACAAAAATTGAAAACATGTAAATGTAGAAATTTATAGATTTTATAACCTTAAAAATAATGCTTTCAATGGGGACCATAAAATATTCCATACAACCTTGCTAGTATAATTTATCCGACCATACACCTAGGGCCAATGAGGCCACATATTGGTGATTCACCACAAGTACAACATTAATAATGGGGGATCTCTATGAATTGATTATATGTCCAATGTGTTCTCCAATATCACAATTTCCTTTTAGTGTGTGGTAGATATGGGTCCTCAGTGGTAAATAATTCATGATGAATAATAAAATAGTAAGAAATTTAGACAATGAAGTAATTATTATGATATATGGACCATGGATGAACCCTATATGTGACTCCCTAAAAATCTAAATTAAGAACCTAGTATTTGATTGCGTATATGACACATGCCACAAATGGAGTAAAGTAACATAATATCTAGATAAATTAGAATATATTTACTATTTAAAAAGGATTATATATATTTCGATGCACGAAACACAAAGTTTTCATGCATTACATGCAACAGTGGTCTTCCTCAATGGATTGTGTTACATGCCATATAGTGTTTTATCAATCAATAATATTTTATGAAAATTTAATGGCATATTAACATGTCATTAAATTAGTTTTTATGAATATTAATAACTAATTTATGAAGATTATTTTTTATAAAAATGTATATTTAATTAATTGGTTTCAAATTAATTATAATTTCATATAAGAAGTAATAGAACATAAAATGAGTATTTTTATAGAAAACAATTTTTATGATTAAATTATTTTTTTACACTAATAAATTAAATTAATTATTATTAGTGAGAGAAATTAATTTAATATATATAATATATTTTCAAAAAAAATTTATATTGACCAATTAGGTTTGATATATATAAGATAAGAATAAATTATATTTTAGACATAAAACCTTTATTTTTATAAAGGCAATGTCACCACTTTTAGAAGATAACCCATTTTAAGTGTAAATTTTGACATTTAATTTATTTAATATTTTAAAATAAATATCAACATTAAATAAAAAACATAATTATTTGGTTTGAGTGAATTTCTTATATTTTTCTGAAACATTTTAATTTTTATTGAATAGTTTTAACTACAGAAAAATTGATCCAAAATAAATTTTCTTTAAATGTATTTGAATTATCAAATTATATTCATATGTTTTTCTAAAGTCTAATTATATAATAATTTTATAAATTTATATTATATATTCCATTGGAATAAATTTCAATTTTAAATTAATTATAACAACATTGGAAACATTCAGATGTTTTTCCCATAAATACCAGCATTGTTGTCCCACCAATAGGATTAAATTTAAATCAACTTCTAACAATCCAATGACATGAATTTGAAAGAATTGATTTAATATTAAGAAAAGAAAAATTTAATAATTTTTAAAAAGGATGACATAGTTTTTGACAAAAAATATTGGTTAATGTGATTAAAATTAACAACAATTATTTAAGAAAAATTAAGATTAATAAAGGACTAATCATTAAACATAGTGGTCCAAATGACATATCCACTTTTAAAACCACCATTTTTTTTTGCAATAATGTGTCCATTATCCTTATATTATTATTATTTTATTGTTTTTTAATATTTATTTTTTGAAAAAACAAAGGTACACCTAACTTCTTTCCAAAAAAACCTAGTGAGTAATTTTCCTCCCATATAAAAGGCCACCTCCTATCCCATTTACTCAAAAATCTAAAAATACTTATGTTACGCTAATTTCTACCTATATATCTCCCCAAAAACCCACCTATCTACCTTGAGTCCACTCTATGGGCATTAATCCTTCCAATGAATCCTTTTGCAACAAACCAAAAGATGTTACTCGATGAAGAGGACATGCCTTTTCTCAAGGTCTGTAGTTTAATTTCAATTCTAAATATCATAAAATATCCTTATTTAATGATTATATAACAAAACTATTATTCTATGATATACTATGATGTATTTATGTAGTGTTTATTACCTACACATACACACACATCCATATAAAGGGTAACAAACACACTATTTCTAGGTTTGGTGAATTTTTTCCTAAAAAAATGATGATTATTCATTTTTCCCTTTAACACCTATCATGGTGTCCATTATGATGGAAAATATGTTTGTATATGTTGTATATTATATTTATAATTTCTTTATGCCTCTATAATTTTTTTTTAATCATAATTTATTTTCATTCCATCTTGTGTAGATACGATAATTTCCCTCAAGGAAGTGTGGACTACCACCCTCTCAAAGCGATATGTCTCATTCATTCCATTAATGGATCCTATAATAGATTGTTTTAATTAATAATATGTGAAAAAAGAACTATATATTATATTCATGATAAAATTAGTATTTTTAGATATGCTATAAATTTATCATTTTGTTTATTATGCTTTCACACATAAAAAGTGATAACGTCGTTCATGATTGTGTGTCCATTCACCTCCTTTGATATGATGTGATTCCTTTTTAAATCAGAAGATTTATATATATAAGTGTATATGATTAAATAACATGTTATTTATGATATAATGATCATTCTGGATTGACATTTTGTTACTTACCTCCTTTCCCGACCGATCATTGAAAAATAAGAACGTTACTCATTCATACATACAACCTACAATCTCCATGATTGTAATATTGATTCATTTTTCATAATAGTATATGATGATTATTTTTAAATGTGTAATTGATATATAAATATTATAATTAAGTTATTATTATTATTCTTTAGATGTTATATAATGACATCTTTGACCGTAGTTGACATACTAATGTTGTTTTCAATGCATAAACCGAATTTGGTCAAAACTCTAGATATAAACATAATTGTTTATGTTGTTGAATAAAATATTTTTAAAAAGTAAAATAAAATTAATGATAAATATGAGAATTTTTCTCAATCATTTAGATAATTAAAATAAATTTATTTTAAATGAATTTAATGGATGTTAACCCAAAAGGAAATGCAAGGTCAGTAATTTTCATGAAAATTTTTAGTTTTATGAGATAGATTCCATTTATACAGCTTACTACATTTTTATAGTGTACCTATTTACCATTTTTTATATTATATCACGATTTACTTGATCTTCATGGTATTTTAGACTTACATTTCATATTGTTCCTTTCTGAGGATTAGGATTTGAAATGATTCAATGTTGTATGGGACACTTTAGAATGATTAATGATTAATTTCCTCAATTATAACATTAATGATCTCTTGATGGAATTTACATTAAAGGAAATTATATGTCAATTGTTAAATAAAAAGTTTAATTTAATCTACAACCGTTATTCATTACCATTTTCAAGTATTATTTCGATTTTACCACTCTTTGGTACTAAAAATATTTTAGGAATTTTTTTTCTAAAAACCAAACATTGTATTTATCTTTAGTTAGGAAACATGTCTTATTCTAAAATTATTTTCTTAATAATTTATTTTTAAAATGTTTTTAAAATAATTTTGTAATTTTTTTTACCCTCTTTCTCTTTGACCAATGTTTTTTATAGAATCATATTATCTCTTTCTGAATAGGGAATTTTTCTTACCATTTTACTATGAAAAAGGAATATTCATTTTTACCTTGTACGACATGTATAGAATTACCCTCATCATTCAATCAAAGCTTCATTTTCATGATGAAACAATGAAATTTTTTATACAATGCTTATAATTTTTTTTTCAATGAGATGGTATCTTAAAAGAAAAATATATTTTCATGAAGAATGTTTTCAAATGATCTTTTTTATAATATTTCTATTCATCAACAAGAAAAAAAATTTATCTTACTCAACATGGGGTATTTTGTATTAATATTACACTTATTTTTCCTCTGGATGGTTTATTATTGATTTTGATAAGGATATTATTCACATTCACATCCTTGATCAATTTTTAGTTCACTGGAAATATTCAATCTCCCATTATTTTTGAACATTGAATTCCCCAAAATTATCCATTTCATTTGTCATGGATATTTCTATTTCCTAATCCATATACCATATTACATACAATGTGAACAATGAAATTTATTTTAATATTTCGGGAAATATTGATAATTATGTATTCTTTATTAAATATAGATATTTGATAATGCACATTAAGTAGTTTGATTATTCAATATGAGGAATAATTTATGACTTGTAAGACATTGGTGGGTCCCAGTTATAGATTGCCCTTCGATGCATCAGTAGTATCCTGGTACAAGTAATTTGGATAGCTGCGTTATATGGGTTTTTACTCGATATGTTTTAAAATGTCTTATGAACATTCGTGCGGGTAAAGGCACCATATACCTAGGAAACATGGCATAAAATAATCACATGTTTCCCTTATTTTGTTTCAGTAGTTTTTTATCCATCTTATTTTCCATTGACTTATCCCTGGATGCATTTCATTATCAGTTCATTGATTAAATGTTACATGTTTTAGTTTCATATCTTTCCATATTGAATATTCCATATCTCGTTATTTTAATGGAATGTGTTATCAATTATTTACCTTTTCAAGTTAATTTATTTTCATTGATTTATTATTACTTCCACTTTACGTACCCATACTATGGATCTGATTTCACCCTTTTTATGTTTCGTTCCCTAGGAATCCAATAAGCATACTATGAATTTGATGTAGGAATATACTAGATGGTATAAATTTATTCTAAATGTTAATTATTTAGAAAGAATAAAAATATATATATAATAATTAGGGTATTATTTTATAATTCGAGTATTTGGTTTACCAAGACTACTAAACATTTCTACCTATGAAATTGGATTTCATTTAATCATGCTAATGCAATTGATAGAGAAAAGGATCCAGACTATCTGGGGAGGAGTTGCTATTATTGATATCAGATAAATTTTTTAGAAACATTATGAAATATATTAAGTAAAAATATGTTAGTGAACATAACCCTAAGGTATTATTTAATTATATGAATAAATGAACATACTAGAATTTTTATAAGGTAGCGACTATGTTATTATTATTATGATAATTACATCCATGTCTAGATACTAAAAGTATATATGGTTCTGGCATAGATATACCTTTGTGTAGTAACTCTAAAAAAGTGTTTCAAGCCTCTCTCGAGGTAACCCGGTAGATGAAAACGGGCCTTACCACGCACTTGGTTTTACACTAACAAGGGATATTCTTATGATAATTAACATTTTCATTACAAACCATTTTCAATTACTTGAATAGATAATTAAATTCAATATTCTAGGAAAAATGAATGGTTTTTTAGTTTTAAAAACATGGTTTCATTAGTTAGATATATTCTAGATAATTATAAACATTTCTCACAATGTCTGTTATTTCTCAAGCTATTATTTCATGTTCTATTCAATAGATGTAGCCCAAAGGATACAAGATACAATCAAACATGAAGGAAATAATGGTTAAAAATATATACCAAATTATGTGTTAACAAGAGTGAGGGAAATCATGTTCATAGAAAATCAGTTTTCCCAAAAATATTATTAAAAACATACACTATTACAAACTCTTGAACACAACAAAGAAGATAATCATAGAAATTTCTTAGATCTTGGGTGGGGAAAAAATTTAATAAATGAAGAATCAATTTATGACATGTTAGACGTGTGGTAGGAGGAAGCTAGTAAAGTGCTTAAATGGATCAAGTATATTCTTTATGTTTGGTATAGATGGACATAAATCAAAATATTTACCCATAAAAATGAAAAGTATGATAGAAGGAAATAAACATCGTCATAAGAAATCTTTTATTGGTCATTGTCGTAAGTGTAGATCTCCTAGAAATTATCCATATAAGTTCGATACTCTAGAGGATAAACTCGATATTAATAAAGAATATATCTATAAATATTTGGATTATGTAATTATGTGTTAAGGTTGTATTGTAATCCTCTGTTAGATGTTAATTTAGTGATTTAACATATTTTATGGATGTCCGTCATATTTATTTTTTAAATAATATTAACATGGGTTTCAAAAATGTAAACCTATAATCTGTGTGAAAACTAATCATATCATACAAGGCCATAGGTCATAAACCCATGAATGAAGGATGATAAAGGTTTCATGCAAACCATTGACATACGAAATGTCCCGGATAAATTTTCATTCTTTTTAGTTAACCATTTTGATGTATAACTATTAATGATGAACTAGTAGTATCACTTTTTAGGATTATTGATTAATTTATTAACCATATCAGTTTTGGAAAATAGTCAAGGAAAAATATTTTTACATTTTACTCTTTAATATTCCTTAGAATCCATTAAAATTTTCTTTTATTGTTTCATAAATAACAACATAATTATTGGTATTTTATTTCTATTGTTAAAAGAATTAATTATAATTTGATCCAAAAAAACAAAATATAGTACTCTTCTTATAAAATTGAAACCTATCATGTAATTATATTTCATAATATTAATAGGTATTAAATTAATTTCCCAACATTAGGAAAATGGAATTGGAAAGAAACGTAATTAATAATTTCTGTTGAATCGACTGTCATATAAATCATAAAAGGTTTATGGATTTGACGCCCTCAACTATCTCTTGATCATTCAATTATTTATGATTGATGACCTCATTCACTCCCAATCAATACTTATTCTTTTCCTTTATGTATTTATCTCTAATTCACACTAATGTTCTCCAAAATAGAGACTTAATTACATAGATGTCCATGTTACCATTGTACTTTCCATTCTTTCATTTATAGTGGATGAATTATGAACAATTATCTTGATGTTTTATTTCAAATATATGAAGTATTATTCAATCTATCACCATGATCATGTTTAAATTTCAAGGATGCAATTTAAATAAGGTGGGGGAGAATGTGACAACCAAAAAATCTAAATTAAGAACCATGTATTCGATAGCATGTACGATACGCAATAACAATCATGTAAAAAAGTATATTTTGTAATTAGGAATACTAGAAGTATAATATGAATGATATGTGGTGATATACTAGATTGAGTAATGTCATTAATGATGTTATTTATTTAGGATGAATACAAAATTTTGTATTTAGTGTATTCTTTTTTCATGTACATATCTATTTTACCTAGATTACTAAACACTCATTACTTAATGATATAATTCCTCATAATCATGATAATGTATTTTATAGTAAAAAACCCTCCAGTATATCTGGGGTATGGTCACTATAATGTATCTCATATTTAAGTTAGGGTTAGCATTGATCTTGTAGAATTTAACTAATGGTGTGATTTTTAGAACCTTAAAATATTTCTTTCCCAATGGACCATGACATGAGATTACTACCCTAGTTGGGTTGATCTAGATAAACCCATAACGGTTCCCAATGATGAAATATCAGGGGGTCACACCCAAGACACACCTTAGGCATGGTTTATTTCTATTAATGTACTATAAGTCTTATGTGTCATCCCATATCATATTTGACTTTATTGTTATGTGATATTGAGCCACCCAATGGGAAGTGATCTCTGTTGAAGAACATTGTAGTGAGATTGTGAGAAAACAAGGAAATATTTTTATAGAGGGGCCATGTACAAACCATGTTCCTGGTTCAAAGGGTAAAATTCTCAGGGGGATTTTTTATCAGCATTAAAAGGGTTTTATTCCTGAATTAATGATGTTTTTATGCCTGTGAAAACTAGATGAGGTTGAGTAATAATGGTATAATTTGAATATATTTTTAATATATTTTTTCTATTTATTCATTATGTTTTATTAATATCACAAAAAATTAATTAATATTTATATATTAGTGGTTGAGTGTGTAAATATGATTGTAGTATTGGGTTCTATTTTTAATATTTAAAAAAATGAAATATTTTCATCAGTATTCATGAATCACATAGAAAACCAATTTTTTCTCTAAAATCACTTCACAAACAAATCAATTAATATATTTTGAATTCAGTCAATGAATATTTTTTGAATTTACCAAAAAACATTATTTACGATGAATCATGATTTGTAGAATCAAACAGGGAATGGTTCTATATTTTTAGGGAATATTTCTATTCAAATAGAGGTAGAAGAAAAATATAAATTTTTATTGATAGGAAATTAGGGTATATAATTATTATTAAATTTTCACTTATTAATTAATATATTTCTTTCCTAAATGTAATTTGACCTCTCAACATTAAGGACCACTTAATATGCTACTTTTTTCATGGGAATTGTGTCGATTTAGTTTTTTTATTTATCCATTATTATCATATGTTCATTAAGATTCATTTTACTATTATTAATGTAGATACTAAAATTAAATTTTTTTTATGATAATTTACTTTGATCACATTCTCTAGGATACTCTATAAATCATGTAATTGATGTTATTTTGACGAATAAAATCAATAATCTCCATCAATAGAGATTATAAAAGGTCGGTCCTTGCTCCGAAATAATTAATTATAATGTTTACAGTTGAATCATTGACTCTTAAGTATATTTGTATGATCACTATCTTATCCTTTATGCATTTTATAACTCCATCATGGTAGTATTTTAATTAATCTCTGGGGATATAAAGTTCCCTTCACTAGCCTCATATGAGTGGTTTCACTGAGTATAAATTGTTTATGTTGATATTATTTTTCATCACTTCGTATAATATTAATGATCTATACTTTAAACAACTAATGAATTCATCAAAAATAAATTCTAAAATTTCACCTTCTCTGAATTATGGTGATATATTCTCTCATTATTTGGTAGAGTCTTAAATAGCTTCCAACCCCTACCTTTTTCTTCTCACTCCTCATTAAAAAAACCTTACACAAATAATAAATATTTAATATATGTAGAGTTATTTATAATATATTATTCTAGTTGATAAACCCAGTAGAAAGTGTGAGTTCATGCACCAAACAAATTAGTATATTATCATTATCATTTTGGGATACAAAAAATATAATGCATACATGATCTCTATAAGTACAGTCTACCATATCTACTTCATTCTCACACTTACTCATCAATAATGTGAATTAAATATTGATTTAATCCACATTGGTGACTCAACAATGTATTTTAAAAATAAGATAATGTTTAATATTATATTATAAATATTAAAAGGATATGTGAATCAGTTGATGTGAAAAAATCTTGTTTTAAATCTAGGTGGTTTTAATGCAATAAGAAATTGGTGTTACCAATTCTATTAGAGAATGTAGAACAATGGTAATTCATGAATGAATTTTATTATATAATTAATTTATATTTTTTACTTAGAAAAAAAGAGTTAAAAATATAAAAAAAATTTATTTGAATTTTAGGATAAATAAAATATGAATAATAATGAGTGAACAAAGAATCATAATTAATGAGTTATACCATTAAATTTTGGTGTACATTTATAGGGAGAAATAATTAAATGAAACAATTATCCCACTAAAGAATCAAGTTTTGAAATGAGATAAACAAGAATGGAAATATTTTTATCTACATATATCATGGATGTAATGTTAATGAACAAATATAAGGATAGTATGTAACCATAGGATTGGATAAACAAAAAAAATTAAAGGATGAAAATCCATTTAATAGTGGTCTATAGAGGATAGAAAATTCCAAGTTTGAAATGTAAAAGAAAAAATGTTCCTAATATATCTAAAATTCTTAATCCATAAAATATATAGACAAAAAATAAATCAATTATAGAATTAATGAGAACTTTATGATCATATATTGAAGCTTAAAATCAAAAGGATGAGATAATAAAACTAGTAGATCCAATATCACAATCATGTACAGACCACACGAGGTATTATTATTAGGTTATTTTTTATTATTTCCATGGTCACATGGAATGGTTTTGAAATTGAAGGAATTCCTATAAGGATAATGATTCTAGATAGAGACACTCCACTCCTATTTCATATGACTATTGAGTTTTTCTCTAAAAAAATCCAGTTTTGATGGATAAGAGGTTTAGTGTTTTAGTTATTTAAGTGTAACCTCAATAAAAAGAGTATCAGGAACCATGTTAAAATACTAAAAAATCATTTGGATGAAAAAATAATAAATAATATAAAAATGAATGTTTATGATCTAGTATTGAATGATGTGAATGTAGATATAAATCCACCTAGTAAAGAGTAATCCCTGATGACAGTCATGGTCACCAAGGTAGTGGGGTTCATAAGAGTTATTTTATTTATAAGTAATATGAATGAGATGAAGATATAATGGAGAATAAAGATAGTTGTGAAATCCAATATATATGGATCTCATGAAGATAATTTTCTGTGAAATATTGACTGCACAAGTAAGGATATTTGATAATAAAATAATTAAAAAAAGTTTGTTATTGATTTAACACAAACATATCTTTTATACAGAGGTTAGAAACATGAAATACAAATAAAGATGATGAATTTGTGTTGATGATGGAATACCTATAAAAAAGTAAAAGGGAAAAGTAATTATACACCATGATGGGGTGGTCATGACTCACCAGCCCCATTCCTCTACATGGGTAAACATAAGGAAGCCCTATCCATATATGATTTATTATTAAATATTTTTATTAGTGAAAGTTTATTAATAAAGGGACGATATAATCCACAAAAATATTTTACTAGAAAGAACCATTTATATATAAAAATAATAACCGATTTAACAAACTAAAAAATTCAATACGTTTCATTTGGAATGCCACATGACCTCAAGTGAACCAATCTATATGGATGATGTTTCTCACTAACAATGGAGTACTAAGATGTAATCATTTATAGGTTATAACCTTAAATAGAGTACCTAAATCATATAAATAACTAGACATATAAATAGTGTACAACTATATTATGTTGAAATATAATTCATACCAAATATATAATGTTTGAAAAAATGTCAAAAAAGTAAAACAAATATACAGCAGCTAATATCGCAATATTCAATTAACATATTAAATAATTAAATTAGAAAATGTATACATTATCATTGCAAAACCAATCCTCAAATCTTCCTAATATACATCTCGTATTGTGCTATCCCACTAGACAATCCAATATTGCTTCAACAAGACATGTTCCTACATCATGTGATGTTTTCTCATGTCCTTAAATATTAGTGATTCCAAAGAATAGTGTGAGTACAACTCAATAGGACAACACCAATGTGGTCCAACACTAAAACAATAATATGTAGTGTATATTCATTTGAAAAGATTATAAAAATTTAAAAATATAATACATAACTGCACAATTGTAACATAATATCACAATAAACTCGAAATTTAAATGAAAATTTGATTAGATTTTGTTCACATACAAAGAACCCATAAACCTAACAAAACCTACTTCAGATTCATATAATATGAATTTTTAGAAATGATGTTGATAGTATCGAAGGGAATGATACAACTATAAGAGTCTTAGTTCAGTCTAATCATGGCATTCATGATCCATATATCACTCGATATCATTTTTAGTAGTAGCTTTAGGACTCTAGGTTAGGCTTCACTAGGCCATAATATCCCATATTATCAATAAGTACATAGGCCTTAGGCCATTCTTCCTGACCAGACTAGGATATTTTTCCCTACATCAATATTTCTAGTTGAATCACAGAGATCATCATTCATAACTATTTCATATCTGGTCTGGTCATATTTTATCATCATTCCCCATGTCCATGCTAGATGAGGACATCATTCCCTGGTTTCTATCATGGTATCGTCACCATGTCTAAGGTAGCATCTGAACACACTCCCCCAATTGGGAAACTGATCCACAACAGGTGAAATTATCTACTAGGTACCATGAATATAAAAAAAACAATATATTAGATACCAAATATATCACCATTCAATAGTGGCACCATATGAGTCACATATATCTTTTTCCACAACATAACCCATTTTTTTTATTATAAATTAATAAAAAAATCACAAAATGGGTGTCTATAATATGCTCACACATACATGTTATGAATATCAAGTATGGTCTATTGTTTAATCCAGTAAAGGTATTTCATGAGAGAAACTATATTATACTTTTAATATAAGAATGCCTTATACACATGATTTATGATATAAAAGATATAAAAACATCAAACAAAGTCTTATGGAATACCGGTCTCATACAATACAACAACACATCCCAAGGAATCCATGTAGTTTATGTACTAATTAGTGATCAATCCTCAGTCATAATTTTCCAACATCATTCCAGTTCACAAAGTTCACATGTGTACCTTTTCACTTTTTCTGACTACAATAGATATGGTAACTTTAATTAATTAAAATTAATTTATCATTAATTAATTAACTAGTACATGTTCATAAAACAATAATGGATTTAAGTTTAATTTTCCTAATGTGGTGAAACTCATATCAAATTCCAATAAATCATGAAAAATTATAGGGTATATTACACTAAGCCCCTACCATAAATTGAGTCAACTACTGATAAATAAAATATTAACTGGTTTTTCAAAGGTATTTATGTCCATAAAGATGCAACATTTTATCCATGGTTCTATCTCATTCCATAGTATTCTCATTAACAAATTAATTATAACCACATTTTAATTAATAGATTGTTTTTATGAAATCAGAATCAAACTCATTGGAAGGCATTATGAAGACATTCCAAATATCTCCACCTTGTTTGAACCATGACCAACCATACATGAAGTCTCCAAAACACACTTCTAATTTAATTCTTTGAAAAATCCATATTGTGGGGAAATATAAAAGGAACCAATTTAATATAATTGAATTATAACATTTAGAAGAAATCCAACCAATAATATACCATAGATTTCACAAATTCTACTAGATTGTAAGCAACTCCTTTCAAAAATAGAGTTTTAAGATGAGGAAAACTACTCAATCAATTTCATGTTTCAATGCACAATTGAAAAAAATTAACCACAATACAATATATATATTTATCCAAGAAAAAATCATGATCAAAATTCTTATGAATAGAAATTATTCCATTGTAACAAGAAATACTATATCAATTTTAATATAATATCGTGAAAATCCCGGGTAAATAAAGAATAATTTTTTTTTCATATTTATCAATATTTTTGAATTAAAATTTAATTTTACTCTAGAGGGGTATCTATGTTTGATAGCATACCCGATACGCAACAACGAGTTTCTTTGAAATCTTACCTTGCACACTAGTAATATAATAATATTATTTTAAATGGTAGTTAACACATATCCATTGTATTTGCGGGATTGAATAGAAATAACTAAAATATGATTATATATGTTTGTTAAATGTTTTTACATTTAACCAATAAAAGATAAAGGCTAAAAATAAGAAAAGAATTCAATTTTAAGCATAGATACTCTCATATTCACTAAAAGGTCGATTTATCGCCTTTTGATGGTGAAAACTCCTTAAAAATAGTTTTGGTCACTATTATACATTCTATTGGACAAAATTAAATCCTTATTTAGAATCGAGACATCAAAATTTACTTTATGTATGTTTTTGTTATTTTTTCGATAAAGATCATTTTTAATGAATAAGTGAAAAATGTTGTATTTTAATTCAAAACCACTTTTTAATATAATTTATTTATATGATTAGATTATCATTTGAATTGGTTTTAAAGTTAAATTAGAATAAATTTTTACCATTTAATCCAATTGTGGTCATTGGAATTAATTTCACTTTGAAATTGGACTTAAACTAGTGTCAATTTTTTGATATATATTGTTTTATAAAAACACGCTATTTGTTTTGACAACGAGAATTAATTATTAAATTAATTAATTCAACTGATATGTTTTTAATTTTTTAAAATAGACATCATTTTTTAATTCGTAATATAAAATATAGCTTAGGGTGAATTTTTGGTATTTTTCGGAAAAACATCAATTTTTGATGAATAGTGAAACCACTAAGTGGTAGTTAAAAAACTTCTTTTTCGTTTAAATGAAACTTTACTACTTTTGTGAATTGAATTTAAAAGTCTGAAATACATGGTTGTCATTAGTATGTAAAATGTAGTTCAATGGGATGAAATTAATTATTTGGTGAGTAGTAACTTTTAAGTTTTATTAATCGTGATTAGAGGTAATTAGTGTAATTTATGGTAAAAATAATGTTTTAATAATATGAAATTACCTTGACACATGTCCTACCATTATTTTATTAGTCATGGAAGACCAAGAAAATCCATGGGACAACTTATTGACCTCATGGAGCCACTTGGGTAGGAAAATGACATTAATAACTTTTTATTTAATGTTAAAATAAAAATGTCACAAACATGTATTGTTTTACTAAAACAATTTTTACATGGGGTTATACAAGTAATATTTTTGAGTATAAATATTAATTATAAAGATAATAAGATTTCATACATCATGATATTTGTTTTATAATTTTTAGACATTAAATAAATAAATGTATTTATGCCACCATGATGATGCAGCGATTAACTCATTAATGAACAACTTAAATAAAATGAAAAGACAAGGTAACATATAGGATATAAACTTGTCAAAAACCTATTTTATGGGTGTATTTCGAACCCTTATCACCTTATCCTAGAAATATATCCTTTTTGGACCTTTAAAATCCGAAAATCATTTTATAATAAAGTAACATTTTATAACATTCCAAGAGTGCCCCTCCCCCCTCTTATAAAAGGCCCTACCTCTACCCCCTTACCCACACCTATAAAGCCTTTGTCTCGACCAAACCCTGATCATTTTATCACTCCACATACCTATCCTAATCCTAGAAGCCTTACCTTAGGCAGAAATCTCTTCAGAAAACCCTTTTGGTTCAAACCAAAGGGAGTTACCCAATTTAAATTTTAATGTCTTCCCTTATGTATTTTTGTTTTATTTTGCTTCTCCAACCACATAAACTATTTCTATTCCTTTATTTTGTAACAAAAATGGAATCTTCAATATACTAGGATTTTTTTTATGGGAAGGATTCTAGCTACACTTATACACACCACTGTCTAATGGTAAAACAACATACTGTTTCTGTGGATGGCGAATTACTACCTCACGAAACGATGATTGTTTAATGGTCTCTTAACACCTTTCATGGTGGACATTATGATGTCACTGTATTTATATATGATATATAATATATTTATTCCCTCTATATTCTTTGGTATTTTATATTTAAAACATACCTTTGTGCTTTGCATGTTGTGCAAATACGATAATTTCATCTGAGGAAGTGTGGACTATCGCCACCTCAAGTGATGTGACTCGTTCATGACAAACATAGAATTTATAAAGATTTTAATTAGTGAAATTATGGTAAATATATAAAATATATATTTTACTAGAATTATAATATATTTATGTCTCATTTAGTTTTAATTCCTTTAATACGAAATAGAAATGAAAGTAGCGTTTATGCGTATGTACGGCTTACCGTCTCCATGAACGGTGCATTTCATTTCTTACCTCTAAATGTTATGTACTATTAAAAATACATGTATATGATTGATATATATGATATATATGATATCCAAATCATCAATATCATTCTGGATATAATGAACCTTTGACCACATGAACAACATTTAATTGTAAGAATTCCATTTTTGACTTAAGTACCAAATATCAACAAAAAGAATTTTATTAACTTAAATGATTAAAGAATGTTTATAACATGGAAATAAGTGATATAAAAGGAATAATAATCATGAAAGAGGTTATTAAGTAAGTATAAATTAACACTAGTTTATTATTTAGGAGATTAAAGAGCGATCAAGTCAAGTCAGACATGAGGTAAGGGACTTCATCTCAATCTCCTTTCATTGAGGCATATTTTGTTCTAATAAAAGAATTTATTTTGTACACTGTATAAAACACCTTTTATTTTTCATTTCATTCAAAGGGAATATTTTTATACGAAGCGTTTTACTAAACGAAAAAAAGGAATGTTTCTTTTAATGTACGAGGTGACAACGACCTTTTCCGCCGCTGCGAGTATTATTTTTTCTTTGGATTCCTCAACAAACTGTAATGTTTTTAAAATTAAATAAATACCATATACTATTATATGTATTTTGGTACTGAAAATGGTTTTTATAATGGATTTTTTATTTCAATATAGTTAAGTGATATATTGTCATCGAAATATGGAAATATTTTCTTTCCATTATATTTGTTTTATGTCTTATGATTTTATAATGGTACTTGGACATTTGACAGGTGGTTACGTGATAAACCATATGATGGCGGTGCCGTGAATACCAGGACGGGTGGTTACGTTATAACCTCCAATGCATTGGGTATGGAAGTCAGTGGTATGGCTATTCCATTTAGTGATATGTGTGGAAGTCGACTGTATGGTTATTCTATTTAAGTATGTTTATGTCCCAAGTTACCTTTATATGTTATGTGTTCGTTATATGGGTTGTATGGTAATATTTTGGTTAAATAATGGTAAGTAGTGATCTTTTATTCAGTGGATAGTATTTACTACTTCATAAAGGTGAAAAGTATTACTTTGATAAAGTATTCATGGTTTACTTGTTTTGAAAAACAAACATTTTTCCTTCTTTGTGTATAACTTACTGAGATTTTTATGCTCATCCAAAGTTTTTTTGAAATGTTTTTCACAAGACATAATGTGGAATAGGTTCAAGGATGGGATCAAGGAAAAGTCATGCTGTCTTAAACATGGAACAAGACATGAATTTTTTTTAAGAGTTTATGTTTTGTAAAAAGAAAAAAAGGGAAACTATGCAGTAGTGTCTATTTTGTAATATTTTGAGATGTAATAGTTATGTCCTAATTCTGTAAAACTCTAAAGCTGAAAATATCCTCAATGTGAATTATTAATTTAATTCAATATTATGTAATGTTTAAGGCCGTGACCTTATAGTTGGTATCAAAGGTCGGTTTACACAACATTAGAAGTTAGAAAATTGTTTAATTTATATCCATAAATTAATTTATGGTATGATTTAAAAGATATAGCATTTAAAGATTACCATGTTGCTTTGCCTAAGATATTTATGTGTTCAGAATGGTTTTCCACATAGGAAACATGGAAGCTATGTTGGGACAACAACAGGTGAAAGAAAACCATCCAAATCAACAACCTGAGATGGTCGGAATCAGAACTGAACAGTTTGTTGCAGTGATGGCATAGTTGAATCAGGCTATAAATGGTGGTGGTATCCATGCACGAGATCAGCCAGATCAACCGCAGAGGAATATATCAGTGGTGGAACATTTCATGAGGCAAAATCCCACACCATTCAGAGGAACATCTGAACGTGTGCTAGCAGAAGGGTGGATTAAAGCACTGGAGAAGATTTTTGATGTCATGGGGTGTTCAGAACATCAAAAGGATTGTCTTGATGTTTACCATTTTGAAGGTGAAGCTAATCTGTGGTGGTCGATGGTGAAAAATATCAGGGATAGTGATGAGATTGATGATCTTATCTGGGATGAATTAAAAGGTATGTTTCTTGAGAAATATTTTCTAAGGTGGTTCATCTTAGGATGGAAAAACAATACTTAGAATTGAGACAGGAGGATGAATCAGTGGCTTTTTATGATGAAATTTCACTCGATTATCAAGGTATGCTCCAAATTTCATATAAGATCCTGATAGTAAAATCAACCATTTTTACTCAGTGTTAAAGCCAATGTATCAAAGGGATTTAGCTTATTGTGAGTTTAAAAGTTATGAAAAACATGTTCGATGTGCGGAAAAGGTGGAAATGGAGTTTGTCGATGATCATGTGTTCTTTGATAAACAACATAATAAGAGGTCCAATTGGTAGGAAAAGGGAAATAATTAATCATAGAAGCCAGGATGTAAGAAAACCAAATATCCATCCTGTGAGAAGTGTGGTAAAATGAATCCTGGAGAATGTTTATCAAAGTCTAGAAAGTGCTTTCGGTGTGGTAAGTCTGGTCATATTACTCGTAAATGTAAAGAAGATGATCAAGCAGGCACTGAAAAGACAAAGATAAGATGTTTTAAGTGTAATGAAATGGGTCAATATGTAAATTAGTGTCTAACGAAGAACTCAACTAGTGGAAATCAGTCAGACTATAAGCAGAAAGGGGTGGTGAAATCCTTTACATCTACTCCAGCAGATGTAGGGCCATCGAATAAAGTAGTATCAGGTACACTGTTTGTTTGTTCAGATTATTCTAATGTGTTGTTTGATTTAGGGTCTACACATTCTTTCATTTATAAGAAGTTTTCTAGCAAATTGGTAATTCCAACTCAAGATATGAATCCTGAACTTATGGTAAAAACACTCGTTGGAAGCATTGAGACAAAAAGAAATTATAAGAACCTTCCTATCCTTGTGTGCGGAAAGAATCAACCTGAAAACCATATTGTTTTGCCTCTAGTAGAGATTGATGTTATTTTGGGGATGGATTGGCTTTCTGTTTATTATGCTAATATTGACTGCATAGCTAAAGAGGTTTCTTTTATGAAATATTTTCAGTTGTTGTACAAGAATGAACCCTTGCTTTTGATAACATATCAGGATGTTGAGAAACTAGTAAAAGATGGAAATGAATGTTACCTTGCACGTATTGTGGAAAATAAAAGAACTGTTCAGATTAATGATGTGGTAGTGGTGAATGAGTATCTTGATATTTTTTCTGATGAGTTTCCTGGTACTATTCATGATCGAGAAGTTGAATTTACTATTGACTTAGATACTAATTCTAATCCAATTTCAAAACTCCCTTATTTAATGGCTCAAGTTGAACTTTTAGAGCTAAAGAAGCAATTGTAGGAGTTATTAGATAAAGGTTTCATTTGACCTAGCACATCACCATGGGGTGATCTTGTCATGTTTGTTAAAAAGAAAGATGGTTCAATGATACTTTTCATTGATTATAGAGCATTGAATAACATAAATGTTAAGAACAAGTATCCTTTTACTCATATCAATGATTTGTTTGATCAGCTATAGGGAGTTTAGTATTTTTCAAAGATTGAATTGTGGTCAGGGTACTATCTGTTGAAAGTAAAAGAAGAAGTCATTTCGAAGACTGTGTTTCATACTAGATATGATGATTATGAATTTGTAGTTATGCCTTTTGGGTTAACCAATGCACCAGATATATTCATGGACCTTATTAATATAATTTTCCAAGAGTTTTTGGATAAGTTTGTGGTTGTTTTCATTGATGATATTTTGGAGTTTTATAAAAGTAAAGAAGATCATGAAAGTCATTTAAGGGTTATCTTGTAAACCATAAAATAAAAGATACTGTATGGAAAATTCATCAAGTGTGAGTTTTGGTTACAAAAAATACATTTCCTTGGTCACATTGTTTAAAAAAAATGGAATAAATATTGATCCTGCTAAATAAAAAGTTGTTTAAGAATAGCCAAGACCCACAAATGTTACCAAGATTTCTTAGTTTTCTTTGTTTGGATGGCTATTACCGAAGGTTTGTTAAGAATATTTCATGGTTATCTTGTCCAATGACTAAGCTAACTTAGAAGCGTGTTAAGTTTATCTGAACAGAAGAATGTGATTATTGTTTTCAGTAATTGAAAAAAAGATTGTTGAATGCTCCAGTTTTGGCACTACCTTCCATGAATGGTGAGTTTGTTATCTACAGTGATTCTTCGTTGAAGGGGCTTGGTTGTGTCCTTATGTAGAATGATCAGTTAATTGCTTATGCTTCACTTCAGTTGAAAACTCATGAGGTAAATTACCCTACACATGAGTTGTAATTATCTATTGTGGTTTTCGCTTTAAAAATTTGGAGGCATCATTTGTATGGAGTAAAGTGTGAAATATATACCGATCACAAAAGTTTAAAGTATATATTCACTCCGAAAGAATTGAACATGATACAGAGGAGATTGCTAGAATTAATAAATGATTATGATTGTATTATACATTACCATTGGGGAAATGCAAATAAAGTGGATGATGCTTTGAGTCAAAAAAGTAATGCTTTATTAACCATGTTAAGTTTGGAACGTGTTCCTTTGGTTAAGGATTTGATGAACTTTGGAATAGAAGTAGTTTGTGTAGGATGTCCTTCTAGTTTGTTTCAGGTATTAGTGAAATCTTCTCTATCAGACAGAATTAAGCTAGCACAGAAGAAAGATAGTGAGTTGCAGAAAAAGGTAGAGCTGGTTTAGAAGGGTAGTTTGACTTAATTCAACATTGATAATGTTTGTGTTTTGAGGTTTGGGAAGAGATTATGTGTTCCTTGTGATTAAAATTTGAAGAATGAGTTGTTATGTGAGGCTCATATTTCCCCGTTTTCAGTTCATCCTGGCAGTACTAAGATGTACAGAGATATGTAGGAGTATTACTGGTTGGATGGAATGAAAAGAGATATTTCCAATTTTACTATGAAGTGGTTGAATTTTCAGTAGGTTAAAGCATAGTGGAAGTTACCGAAAGGGATGCTTCAGTCATTACCAGTGCCAGAGTGGAAATGGGAAAATATATCCATAGACATTATTGTGGGATTACCGAGGACATCTTGAGGTAATAATGCAATCAGGGTTATTGTTGATCGATTAACTAAATCTGTTAATTTATTTCCGATTCGAGATACTTTGTCTCTAGATCAACTTGCTCGGTTTTATGTTAATGAGATAGTCATGTTTCATGGAGTTCTTCTCTACATTGTATCTGATTGTGATCCCAGGTTCATTTCTAACTTTTGGAAAGGCCTTCAGAAGTCATTGGGTACGGGATTAAATTTTAGCACATCTTTTCATCCTCAATCGGATGGTCAGTCAGAATGGAACATTCAGACCTTGGAGGAAATGCTATGTGCTTTCTCTATGGATTATCAGGGAAGTTGGGACCAACATCATTCTTTGGTTGAATTTTTATATAATAACAGTTTTCATTCTAGTATATAGATGGCTCCGTTTAAATCATTATATGGTAAATGGTGTCGAACTCAAACATTTTGGGATGAAGTAGGGGAAAGGAAGCTGATGGGACCAGAATTGGTAGAAGAGATGGCATAAAAAGTTCAGCTGATTCAGAAACACATGAGAACAGCTCAGAGCAGGCAGAAAAGTTATACAGATAACCGGAGTAAGGATCTATCTTTCGAGGTAGGTGATCCGATTTTTCTCAAAATTTCACCATGGAAATGTGTGATGTGATTTCGTAAGAAAGGAAATCTAAGTTCAAGGTTCATTGGACCATATGAAATTCTAGAGAGAGTTGGATCAGTTGCTTACCGAGTGGCTTTACCTCCGAGTTTATCTCAGGTACACAATGTTTTTCATGTTTCGATGTTAAGAAAGTATATGTCAATACCATCTCATGTTTTGATCGAAGAAGTAGTTCAGTTGGAAGAGAATCTCTCTTATGAAGAACAAACAGTCCAGATTCTTGACTGTAGAGAGAAAGTGTTTTGGAATAAGGTAATTCACTAGTTAAAGGTTTTGTAGAAAAATCATATGGTTGAAGAGGCAACGTGGGAATCTGAAAATTCTATGAGGGATACATACCCCCAGTTATTTTGATAAGTGAATAAAATTGTGAGGACGCAATTCCCCAAAGGGGGGAAGGATGTAACATCTAAGGTAAATAAAGAATAATACATTTTCATATTTATTAATATTTTTTAATTAAATATTAATTTTACTTTAAAGGGGTTTCTATGTTCGATAGCGTACCCAATACGCAACAATAAGTTTCTTTGAAATATTACGTTGCACACTAGTAATATAATTATATTATTTTAAAGGGTAGTTAACACGTATCCATTGTATTAGCAGGAATGAATATAAATAACTATAATATGATTATATATGTTTTTAAAATGTTTTTACATTTAACCAATAAATGATAAAGGCTAAAAATAAGAAAAGAATTCAATTTTAAGCATAGATACTCTAATATTTATTAAAAGGATGATTTATCACCATTTGATGGATAACCCTCCTTTAAAATAGTTTTGGTCACTATTATACATTCTATTTCACTAAATGAAATCCTTATTTAGAATCGGGACATCAAAATTTTCTTTGTGTATGTTTCTGTTATTTTTCCGATAAAGTTCATTTTTAATGAATAAGTGAAAAATGTTGTATTTTAATTCAAAAACTCTTTTTAATCTAATTTTTTTATATGATTAGATTATCTTTTCAAGTGGTTTTAAAGTGAAATTAGAATATATTTTTTCCATTTAATCCAATGGTGGTCATTGGAATTAATTTAACTTTGAAATTGGACTTAAACTAGTGTCAATCTTTTGATATATATTGTTCCATAAAAACACACTATTTGTTTTGACAACAAGAATTAATTATTAAATTAATTTATGGAACTTATATGTTTTTAATTTTTTAGAATAGACATCATTTTTGAATTCGGAATATCAAATATATCTTAGGGAGATTTTTTGGTATTTTTCAGAAAAACTTCAATTTTTGATGAATAGTGAAACCACTAAGTGGTAGTTAAAAAACTAATTTTTCATTTAAATGAAACTTTAATACATTTGAGAATTCAATTTAAAAATCTGATATACATGGTTTTCATTATTATGAGAAATTTGGTTCAAAGGGATGAAGAATATTTTTTTGGTGAATAGTAGCTTTTAAGTTTTATTAATCGCGATTAGAGGTAATTAGTGTAATTTAAGGTAAAAATAATGTTTTAATAATATAAAATTACCATGAAACAAGTCTTAACCTTATTGGATGAGTCATGTTTGACAAATACAATCCATGGTTTAACTTGGGGACACCATGAAGCCACTTGGGTATGAAAATGACTTTAATAACTTTTTATTTAAAGTTAAAAAAAATTTCACAAACATGTGTTGTTTTACTAAGAAAATTTTTACATCGGGTTATACAAGTCATATTTTTTACTATAAATATTTATTATAAATATAAAAAGATTTACTAAATCATGATATTCTTTCCTATTTTTTAGAAATTAAATAAATAAATTCATTTATGACACCATGATGATGCAGCAATTACCTCATTAATGAACGATTTAAATAAAATGAAAATATAAGGTAACATCTTGGACTTAAACTTGTAAAAAACCTCTTGTATGGGTGAATTTTGAACCCTTATCACCTTATCCTCGAAATATATCCTTTTTGGACCTTTTATATCTGAAATCATTTTATAATAAAGTAACATTTTATAACATTCCAAGAGTGCCCCTCCTCCCTCTTATAAAAGGCCCCCACCTCAACCCCATTACACACACCTCTCAAGAGTTTGGCTCGACCAAAATCTACTCATTTTATCTCTCCACATCCCTATCCTCATCCTAGATGCCTTACCTTCGGCAGAAATCTCTTTAAGAAACCCTTTTGGTTCAAACTAAATAGAGTTTCCCGATTTAAAGTTAATGTCTTCTCTTATGTCCTTTTGATTTATTTTTATTCTCCAACCCCCTAAACTATTTTTATTCCTTTATTTGGTAACAACACCAGTATCTCAAATATACTAGGATGTTGTTATTATATGGATTATAGATACACTTACACAAACCTTCATCTAATGGTTAATGAACATACTGATTCTGTGGATGGCGAATTACTGCCTCACAAAACGATGATTGTTTAATCTTCTCTTAACACCTTTCATGGTGGCCATTATGATGTAACTGTATTTATATGTGATATATAATATATTTATTCCCTCTATATTATTCTGTATTTTATATTTATAAAATACCTTTATGCTTTGCATGTTGTGTAAATACGATAATTTCATCTGAGGAAGTGTGGACTACCGCCCCCTCAAGGGATGTGACTCATTCATGCCAAACCTGGAATTTATAAAGAATGTAATTAGTGAACATATTTTAAATACATAACATATATATTATAATGGAATTATAATATATATATGTCTCATTTAGTTTTAATTCCTTTAATACAAAATAGAAATGAATGTAGCATTTATGCGTACGTACAGCTTACCGTCTCCATGTATGATGCATTTCATTTCTAACCTCTAAATGTTATGTAATATTATAAATACATGTATATGTTGGATATATATGATATATATGATATCCAAATCATGAATATCATTCTGGATATAATGAACCTTTGATTACATGAACAACATGTAATTGTAAGAAGTCCATTTTTGACTTAAGTACCAAATATCAACAAAACAATCATTATTAACTTAAATGATTACATAATGTTTATAATATGGAAATAAGTGATATAAAAGGAATAATAGGATTTAAAAAGGTTCTTAAGAAAGTATAAATTAACACTAGCTTATTATTCGTGAGATTAAAGAGCAATTGAGTCAAGTCCGACATGAGGTAAGGGACTTCGTCTCAATCTCCTTTCATTGAGGCATATTTTGTTCTAATACAAGACTTTCTTTTGTAAGCTGTATAAAACACCACTGAATTTTCATTTCATTCAAAGGGAATCTTTTTCTATGAATAGTTTTACTAAAATAAAAAAAGGAATGTTTCTTTTAACATATGTGGTGAAAATATCCTTTTCCGCCGCCGCGAGTATTATTTTGCCTTTGGCTTCCTTTACAAGCCGTAATGTTTTTAAAATGAAATAAATACCATATAATATTTTATGTATTTTGGTATTGAAAATGGTTTTTATAATGGATTTGTTATGTCACTATATTTATGTGATATATTGTTATCGAAATGTGGAAATGTTTTCTTTCCATTATATTTGTTTTATGTCTTATGATTTTATAATGGTACTTGGACATTTGACAGGTGGTTACATGATAAACCATATGATGGTTGGTGCCATGAATACCAGGACGGGTGGTTACGTTATAAACTAAAATGCATTGGGTATTGAATTCAGCTGTATGTCTATTCAATTTAGTGATATTTGTGGAAGTCGACCGTATGGTTATTCCATTTAAGTATGTTTATGTCCCAATTTATCTTTATATGCTATGTGTTCCTTATATGGGTTTATGGTAATATTTTGGTTACAAAAAGGCAAGTAGTGATCTTTTATTAAGTGGAGAGTATTTACTACTTCATAAAGGTGAAAATTATTACATTGATAAAGTATTCATGGTTTACATGTTTTAACAAACTAACAGTTTTCCTTCTTTGTGTATCCCTTACTGAGCTTTTTATGCTCATCACACGTTTTTTTGAAATGTTTTTCCCAGGACATAATGTGGAATAGGGTCAAGGATGGGATCAAGGAAAAGTATTTTTGTCTTAAACATGGAACTACACATGACTCTTTTTTAAGAGTTCATGTTTAATTAAAAAGAAAAAAAAGGGAAACCATGTAATAGTGTCTACTTTGTAATATTTTGAGATGTAATAGTTATGTCACTATTCTCCAAAAACTATAAACCTGAAAAGATCATCAATGTGAATTATTCATTTAATTCAATATTAAGTAATGTTTAAGGCTGGGGCTTTATAATATCAAACCATTCCTAAACAATACTATCATGAATTGATGGAATTGTTATCTAGTTTTCTATTCTAAATATGACAAAATAAAAATAAATGTCCATGATGGACAAAATAAAGGAGGATTTTAATATAATTATGAAATAAAAAGAATAAAATAGAATTCAATTACAATTAGGATCATCCATGGGGAACAAAAAAATGATCCACCACTATATGAGGAAGAAAGATGTTAAGAATGAATGAATATTAAGAATATTACACATATTTTTCAACATTTGTTTCTAAAACCACATGTATTGATAATTTTTCATAATTTGAGGAAGATTATAATACATTTCCTTATTTACCATAAAAATATGATCCATGGAATATATACCGAAGGGGAAACTATTGTGGAAAATGAACATAATGAGATTATGTAAATCGATCCCAATTCACCAAACTAACTACTCGATGGTGACTCGTCGTTATGAACATCAGTCCTAATGGGCATAAAGATCACTATTTTCTTCCTCTATGAAATTGTGAAGGATTAATATCTAACTGATGAGATTTATTATGCAATATTACTTCTTTCTTACCCACTAGAATGATAGGGGACCAACTAGGTAGTGTAATAGAAGATGACTAATTACTTTGTGCCTCCTCAACTAAAATTCTGAGTCTCAAGACGACATATGAACCATCATTTTTATTGAAAACCCCATTAAGTATGTTCATTAAGAATAACCTAAGATTTAAATCTAGTTAACTTAACAATCCTTCCACCAAATGAAATCATTAAAACATCTTCAAAAACACAACAATAATGGTGATGGTCTATGGAATACACTCACTATTCCACTTGTCATCCTTGAGATGTTGTGGTATCATGTGAATCATAAATACTTAATGTACATAATTATTATTTATAAAGATATTATCAATATTACATCCCAAAAAATTATTTTCTTCATTAATTCAATCCTCACCCCTAAATTTACACCATGCTACTACACCATGACTCTACAAATAAAGAGCAGATGTATATACATTTCTAATTCTCCCAAAAATAAATACAATGATCACCATCCCCATTGAAAATGAAACTCTATAGTGTCATCCACAAATTCATCATAGAACATCATGTATCTCCCCAACATAAGATGTTTCATATAGAGGTGGATTTCATCACTCCAATGACATTCCTATTGTGATTTAGAGTCATCATTCTTGACTCATGAAATGAAAATGTTAATTATCAATATCCATACATCATTTTTAGTTCTATGCTAAACCAATGAGTATATACTAACCAACATGACCAAATTAGTTAGAATTTCATATTGATAATGAATGGATTTTAAACTACTTAGTAATACTATTATATCCCTTGTATTTATAGAATAATAATTTTTCATATCTATTAATAATTAAGAATAATATATTAATTTAATGTTAAAATAGACAATTTTCTGATAGCATACTCATCAACCAACAATGGGTTTCATTGAAATCTAAAATTACACACAACTACGAGTTACACCGAAAAATATGATAATAATATAATTATTTTAAATGTTAGTTAACACCTATCCATTGTAATGGAAATAATGAACATAAGTAACTAAAATATTATTATATGTGTTTTAAAAATGTTTTACATTTATCCAATAAATTTTGGAAGCTTAAAATGTGAATGAATCCAATTGTTAGCATGAAATACAATAATATTTTCAAAAGGTAGGTTTACCGCCTTTTGATGGCGAAGAATTTTTAAATATAGTTTTGGTCATTTTTATATGTTCAATATGACAAAAATAAATTTCTTATTTTGAAGAAGAACGTCAAAATTTATGTTGGATGAAATTTGGTATTTTTCTAATAAAATTCATTTCTTATGAATAGTGAAAAATAATGTATTTTAATTCAAAACAGCCATTTAATATAATTTATTTATATATTTAGAGAAATATTTTAATTGATATTAAATTATAATTGGATTATATAATTATATTTTAATCCAATTATGGTCATTGTAAGTAATTTCACTTTTCAATTGGTCGTAAACACCTATCAAATTTTTGATAGTTATTACTTCATTAGAACCCACTTTTTGGTTTTGACAACTAGAATTAATTTTAAATTAATTATTTCAACATCTATGTTTTTAATTTGGAATGAATGGATTCTATATTTGAAATCAGTATGTTCATATTCAGTAAATAGGTACCTTCTACTTTTATACTTTATGAATAGTAACTTGAATAATTATTTTATTTACCAAGGTTAAAAGGTAACTCTGGTAAATAAGGGTAAACAAATAATATTATAATAATTTTATACTATCCTAACATGTTTCTTAATCCTATTGGATGAGAGATTTCTCACCATGGGAATCTGTGGGTCGATTTTGGGACCTCATGGTTCCACTTGGATGTGAAAATGTCATTTATAAGAATTAATTTAATATAAAGAAAAATGTAACATAAACATGAATATAATTTTTAAAAATGTTTTATATGGTGTTATAGAAGTGATATTTTAAACTATAAATATTCATTATAAAGTAAAAAATATTTTGTACATCGTGGTATTTTATTTATAATTTTTAGACTTCAAGTATATAAATATATTTATTGCACACTAATGTTGTAGTGTTTACCTTATGAATTAATTATTTAAATAAATGAAATTATAAATATTAAAATATTTTTAAAAAAAAACATTATGCCACAAATTTTTTAATGAATTATTATGAATTATTATATTTTAATTAATGAAGGTTTTTCAAATGAATCAAGCTATAATGGATTTTAAAAAATAATCATCATTTTAATATTATAAAAATTGACATAAATGAGTTTTTAAAAGAAATACTATTTTATTAAATGATATAATAGTTCCGAAAATATATTATTTTCCAAATGAAGTATATAATTTTTCAACTGTCATTAATGAAACTCTTGAGGTTCTATTATAATTTTATAGTAACCATAATAACCATATAATATGAATATATACGAAGACATGGTAAGAGTTAAATTAGTTACCTAAGGGTTGAAGCTAAAAGATAATGTTATATTTATGAAATAGTATTCTCAAAAACCTATTGGATTAGAGAGTTTTGACCCAAAAAAACATTATATTTTTAATAAGTGACTTTGGAACCATTTCAAACTGAAATTCATTTTATAATTTTTCAATACCTTCCCAAAGGGTACATCCTACCTATTATAAAAGGGAATCACCCAACACATTTAATCACACCTCTCACGAACCTTGGATTGTCCAATATCTTCCCACATAAGATCCAAAAATCCTTATATTCCTTTTATAATACTCACCTTGGGAAGAAGTAAATTCAGGAAAGCCTTATATCTTAAATCAAAATGAGTTACATGATTTGAGGTATTGTCTTCTCTCAAGATTCTATCATTTATTTTTCTTCACCAACCCCATAAAATATATTTATTCAATTATATTATAAAAAAAGTATCTTCAATATAATATAATGTTTTTATGAGATGTATTAATACTATACATACACAATCCTTTATATAATTGATATAAGCATATTGTTTCAGTGTACGGAGAATTACCCCCTCAAGAAATGATGATTGTTCAATTTTCCCCTACCACCACTCATGGGGGACATAATGATGCAACTATATTTATATATGATATATATTATATTTATATTGTATCTTTGATAATGTAATATTTATTTGAAACATACCTCTATACTTTTCTTGATTTGTAAATGTGATAATTTCATTTGATGAAGTACGGACTACCACCCCCTCAAAATGATATGACTCGTTCATGACATATATAGAACGTATAAAAGATTAATTTAATGAAAATTTGTATCATTTATAAATATATATATCTCATATTATATTATAATTAAATTATAATATACCTATGTATCATTTTGTGTTCATATGTTGGGGAATGATATTATATATTCCTATTTATATCAGTTTTATATCCAAATGACGAGGGAGCCTTTTCACTCTCATCATCTCATTTTCTGAATTTTTTAGTGATGCTGGTAGTCTACTGGAATTTTGTAATAAAACTTCTTAATGAAATTTCCATTATTTGGGTTAAAGTTATCCTTCAAGATTATGTAGTGATATGATTATGTGATAAATATGAATTGATATCTTTTATTGTATGTATACTATATTTACATGTAATTATAGTGAATACACATTATCAAACTATTCTATTTACAAACTGATCTTTGGCAGATACTTTGTCACAATATCCCTTTATTGAGGCACTTTATGATAATAAGAAACTTTATTTTTTATAAGGTGTATATACTTCCCTTTAACATATTATATCATTAATGTTCTTTTTCTCATTATATTATACGTTTTTTATAATGTTATTCTTTTATAATTTTATTCAAGGGTTTCCCATGTGATAAGGTACTCTTTAACTACAACATGGTTTTAAATATATTAAATATTTATTCATCTAAACATTTTTACATAATGTCCATGATTTCAAAATTGTTTTATATATTTATTTCTATAGACATATAGGTTTTAAAATCATAACTGTCTACTTTATATTAAAAGTGTCAATGTGGTATGTGACACTTTGATTAAAAAATACCATTATTAAATGTTTTAAATATTTTTTAGAATTGATTGAATATATAAATATCTTGAATTTATTTTTTGTGTTTTCTAATTGAAATTTATATAACTTCAATCTTTTATGTTTCATGATTATGTAATGGTAATTGTACATTTGACGGTTGGTTACATGATGAACATAGTACGTGTGGTTTTGTGATGAACCAAGGGCGAGTGAGCCTGAGATAACTCTCCAATGTACCAGGTAACGTGATAGAGGTAAAAGATAGTCTTTATCCTATAATATTTAGGTAATATACCATGATGGGTATTCCAAACATAATGCCCTATGTAGATTTGAAAGCTACAATGTATGTAGGTTATGTGTTCCACATGTTTACACTATTATTTATAACTTCATTGTGATATTCATAAATCTTATGATTTCATGAGGTATGTTAAAGAGAATATGTTTTATTATTGAAAATTATGATTTTATTGATTTATATATATTGATGGACATATGGTTCCTTTCCTTAGTTTATTACCCTTACTAAGCTATTTATTCTAATCACATGTTTTTGAAATGTTTTTCACATGGTATAAGTAAGGGAAAGAGAACTGAATAAATCAAGAACACTTATATCAAGAAAAAAGTTCTTGTTTTATTGAAGGATTTTAAGTATTGTGAAAAAATTTGGACAGACTATAAGTGTCTACATAGTATTATTTGAGATGTAATGTAATGATTGTGGAAAAATTCTCTAAAATTATAAACTTGAAAAGATACTCATATGTGAATTATTGAATTATCATTTTAGAAAGTGTCATAGTTGTTTTAGATAAATTGAAAGAGTTTAATATAACATTAAGAAGTTTATCTTTGTGTTTACCCTCCACGTAATATAATAAGTAATTATTTTTCTGATATACTCATCCGATCATTTATGGTTTTAGTAATTGGATGGATGCAGATGACACCATAGTAACAATGTTTGTGATGGAAACTATGGTGGTTTTCTGATTGATCAACTGAATGAAATGGGAGCTTCAATGAAAACTGTTGTGGTGACTCATAACCAACTATTCGGAGTCATGATTAAACAATTGATCCTTGTTAATTTTTCTGAGGCATAATATATGTGAGAAACAAATAGCAAGGGATGTTATGGTAATAATCATAAATGTATGTATATTAAAAAATCAATGTGTCAAGGATGTGGAAAGAAAAAAAAATAAGAAAATGCTTCCAAGGGATGGGAAGATGTTTTAGATGTTGCAATGAAGGTCATAAGAAATAAACTCCCATGGAAAATGGAATCATCTATTTGACTACATGAAATGGGAATAACTTCTTTCTGAAGGATGAATTTAAAGTTTTAAATTTTGTGTGCATGGTCATTATACAAATAGATGTCCTATGAAAAATGTTCTGGATTGGGATCCGTAGGATCATAAAATAATATGGGCACCAATTCCTAATTCCATTATAATTAAAAATGAGGAAACTGAATATGACCTATGAAATACCATGTGACAACCTGTTGAATCAAGCAAAGCTGTGGGAATTGAAACCATAACAAAAGTGTGACTAGGATTTATCACCTACCACTAGACTGTTTGATGTCCCCTGTAAGAATGACTATTTCTTTTTAGTTAAATGATTTTATGGATAAATAATAAGTTTATTTTTAGAAATTATGATTTATAAATTGGATGGTATAGGAATATGATTTAGTTATTATGTGATAATTGTTTTTTGGAAGACATTCTCTCTTATGGGAATGTTATACGCCTAAAGAAAATAGAATACTATGGGATTTAATTTTTGCAACAATTTTGGAAATATTATTTTGGAATAATCATTTTTCTATTTTTGAAATATCACAAATTGGGTTATTTATGGAAATAATTAACTTATCATAGAAAATATTTGATTAAGTTAGTTACTTTTCATTATGAGACTTAAAGATTAGTTGGTGTTATCAGGAGATAAATGTTATGATTTTTTTGAAAAACTATGTGATCAAATCCTTCTGATTTTTTGTTTTTAAACATATTTTGGATTATTATAAATAATTTTAAGGACAATTTTGTATTTAATGTTTTTTTTCAACAATGGGTATTGTTTTTTATGTTTTAGAGATTAAGAGTAGTATTTAATTTTATAAAAGATTATCCTTTTTGGGATTATCTGATCTCTTACTAACCATTTTCGTATAGGATAATGTCTACTGAAAAGGGAAATATATATTTCATCATTTTTATATTATATGATTCTCAAGAAGTTGATTCAAGTGATTTATATGTGGTTAAGTCATCTACAATACTCATCGTTTTGGTGAAAATATGAGTTTGTGGTAGAAATTTATTAAAGGATGAAACTCTACATGAAAAGTAAGGATATTTCCTTATGTTAATATTCAATTTCATAAATAAATTCCACAAAATAATGAAAAGAAACATAAAACAAAAAAGATTATCCATTTACTTTTCCTTATTGGGATTCAATGACCATTCAACCTATCACATGTTTGTGATTTTCTAGTGGTTAACTTTTCCTAATAAGGTTTTCTATCACTCTTCATCAGAACATGATAGTCAGTTTCTCTTCCACATAAATGTTTTTACAAAATTGAATCCTTATATGTGTCATCTAGTGTAAACTTTTTTACTTCTCTTTATTTTTTTAAAAGTAATAGTTTTATTAACACCTTTTTCTGATGTGGGATTTTAAAAGAAGTTTACTTGCCAAATTTAAAAATTGCAATTACGTAATTTCCAAAAGTAGGATGGATGTAACGACCCTAGTATTTATAGAAGAATATTTTTTCATATCTGTTAATATTTATGAATAATATATTAATTTTATGTAAATGAGGACACTTTGTTCTAATTTCATACTCAACACACACCAACAGATTTCTTTGAAATGTTACATCGCACACAACATTGACTCATACAAAAAAATAATATATTATTTTTATTTTAAATTGTAGTTAACACCTAGATATTATAATGGAGGGAATGAAAAAAACTAAATAGAATATGATTATATGGTTATGATAATTGTTTTACCTTTATACAATACATTTTGGATGCTTAACACGAGAATAAATGAAATTTTAAGCATGAAATACTAAATAACATTAAAAGGTTGGATTACTACATTTTGATGGGAAATCCTTTTTAAATTTAGTTTTTATGTAACTATTATATGTTCAATTTAACAAATTAAATTTCTTCTCTAGAATCAGAACATAAAAATTTACTTTGGATGAAAGTTTTGAATTTTTCTAATAAAATTCATATTTTTATGATTATGAAAAATATTTCATTTTAAATAAAAACTGGCATTTAATCTAATTTATTTATAGAGTTAAATTATTATTTTTATTTTTTTAAAAATATAATTGGATTATAATTTTATATTTTAATCCAATTATTGTCATTGGAAGTAATATCAATTTTAAATTTTAGATAAACCCATGTCAATCATTTTATAATTATTACTTCATAAAATCCTGCTTTTTGGTTTAGACAACATGAATTAATTTTAAATAAATTAATGAAAATTTTGAGTCAAAATTTGGAAAAAAGGATTCCATATTTGGAATCATGAGGCCATTTTTTTTAAATAAGTACCTTTTTTGACATTATGTATAGTAACTCCCGATTTTTTTTATTTACCATGGTTAAAGGGTAAATCTAGTAACGAAGGTTAAACAAATAATATAATAATATTATATAAATACAGTAACATGTGTCCTAATCCTATTGGATGATATATTTCCATCCATTGGGAACCTTTGGTCAATATTTGGACGCCATGTATCCACATTGATGTGAAAATGAAATTTTATAAGAATTAATTTAATGTAAAACAATACATCATAAACATGTATATTTTTTTAAAATTATTTATATATATGGTTATATGAGTGATATTTTCAACTATAAAAATTAATTAGAAAGGAATAAATATTACATATGTCATGGTATTTTATTTATAATTTTAATACATCGAATAAATAAATATATTTATAACATAATGATGAAGTAGTGATTTCTTAACTAATGAATTATTTAAATAAATGAGATTATAAATATTAAAATAAATTTATTTTAAAACCTTTTATTCTATACATGAATTTTATGACTGATATGACTTGTTTTATATTATTTGATTATGTTTTTTAGAATGAATCATGTTGTTATGGAATTTTAATAATGTCAAGATATGAATAGTATAAAAATCAACATAAATGAGTTTTTTTAAAACAAATACAATTTTATTAAATTATATAACAGTCCTAAAAATATAATATTTGGCCAAATTAATTACATAATGTTTAAAATGACATTAATGAATCACTTTAGGATCTATATTAATTTCATAGTAACTATATTATCCATATCATATGAATATACAAGAATACCTGGTAATAGTAAAATTAGTTAACGAAGGGTTAAAGATAAAATTAAGGTTAGTTTTGTGACGTTTTCTTCTCTAAAAGCTATTTTTGGGAGTTTTTGGACCCAAAATCATCCTATCATTGAAATAGATGATTTTGGTAAAATATTAAACCAAAAATCATTTTATAATATTTCAATACATTCTTATAGTGCCTCTCCTCCCTTTTATAAAAGGGAATCAAACCTACCCATTTAATCACACATCTCAATCCCCTTTGGCATGACCAAAATATAAGCACATAAGATCCCAACATCCATATATTCCTCCTAGAACCCTCACCATGGTAAGAAGGAAATTCATGAAATCCTTATATATATTAAATTAAAATGAGATACCTGATTAGAGGTAATGTCTTCTCTCAAACTTCGTTCATTTATTTTCCTTATCCAACCCCTAGACTATCTTTATTGCATTATTTTATAAAACATTTATACTAAATACACTAATATGTTTTTATGATGTGGATTCCAACTAAACATAAACACACCTCGATCAAATGGATATGATCATATTGTTTCTGTGTACGATGAACTACTGCCTCATGAAATGATAATTGTTTGATTTTCCCAAAAAACATATCATGGTGGCTATTATGATGGAAATTTATTTATATATGATATATATTATATATATATTCACAATGATACTGTAATTCTTATTTAAAAACATTCCTTTATGATTTTCATGATGTGTAAATGTGACAATTTCATTTGAGAAGTACGGACTACTGCCCCTTCAAAGTGATATAACTCGTTCATTCCATAATGGAACATATAAAGAATGAAGTGAATGAAAATACGTGACAAATATATAATACAATGTTATACTAAATTTATAATGTACCAATGTATCATTTAGTTTTCATTCCATTAAATATGAAAAAGAAATGAAAGAAGTGTTCATGAGTTCGTATGGCTTACCGTCTCAATGAACAATGCATTTCATTTTTTATCCCCAAATATTATGGATTACTCTAAATAAATATATACTGGATCTAAATATGTATACACTAGATATATATTGTTTTTAAATCATGAATACGATTCTGGATATAAATTAATTTTGACTACATCGATAATTTGTAATTTTAACAAGGTCTCATTCGAATAAATCACCCTATATCGATAAAATGACCGATATTAACAAAAATAATTATTTAATTTATATAACGTGGAGCATAGTGATATAAAAGAAATAATTTAAAGACATGGATTTTAAATCTTTTTCATTTAATTATATGGAATTATTACTTTCCAACAAAAATTGATTGCGCCAGATTCTAAGGCCCGAAGTGCCTGAAATAAATTTTTGAACTTTTTTAAAGTACATTCTGTAAAACCATGAGTAGTGTTTAATAACAATCGAACCATTGCTTGGATTAAAAATCCTAGGAAACTATTGAATCTATAGTGCCATGATTCACTTATGGGAGGATTTACATTGAACGCAGTAGGTCCGGAGAAAGAAGTTATGTTTTGTGACTTTTAAGTGAAATGAAATAAAATAATTTTACTACTTTTTTTTCTTTCTCCTCAAACAAAGTACATGTGGAGTGTGAGACCTATGATGCATCCATACAATAAATGGCTTGACTTTCCAATCCAAAGTAATTACATAAATGGAAAATTTGTAAGGTTCCTAATTAATGAGTCCTCATAAATTTCCCATGTCGTTACATAACCTCCCCATCTTCTATTAATATGGATCTTGGGGGAGGACATGGCACGACTTCACCAAGAAAATATGCGCTGAAGTAGTACTGAGAAGCCAAATATAAGAAGGAAGGATCCAGTCTTGGAAACCAGCGACGCGCAACACCAAAACCCTGAACTAGAGATTGACGTTCGAGAAGCGATGGGGGCGGCTTATTGCGAGGAAGACACACAATGAGACTTTTTCAATCGCGAGTGATCTCAAATGATTTGAGTTAGGGGTGGTATTGATTGTTTTTGTTTTCCCCACAATTTATTCAAAAATGATATGAACAGATCAACTCATGAAAAAGTTAAGCTGTTATTTGATATATATGCGGGGGGTGTTTAATTATTGTCATCAGGATTGAAATTAATGCATGAAATCTGGTAGAATAACTTTTCCACAAACCCCTCAGATTTATCTCTAACACGGAGGGCACGAGCAAACACGAACATGGCCCGAGTCCTCCGCTTTTTCATTGATTGTTATCGACCAATTTTAAAATGGATACCGGCCGAATCAAGGCCTACTGTAGTGAAGAATGCGATCCCTGGAGGCCATAGGCACAGTCAGCGCAGGAAACGGCCCACCGATGCACGAACAGCGGCCCATTGAACACCCCACCGCTGACACCAGCACTGAAGGTGGCACACAATGTCATGGAAATGACACGCGGCTATGCCAGCCATGTGCCCAGTGGAAGAACTGACAACCATCGCGACAGTGGCCGGACCAGCGTGGGGCGCGCCCTCGGCAGTGCGCCCACATGGTAGCATGGCTGAGGACTGTGACGGTCGTGGAATGAGCAGAGGCCAATAGTTCGACTAGTGACTAGATGATGAAGTGCGTGCCAGAGACACATCAGTTGGAAAAGCTGTGGCTCGTCGGCTATACCAGGGAGGGACCCCTGGCGCAACGTCATGCCGCGTTCGGTCAACCCCCACAGGTTGACCTGCGGGCGAGGCTCTACCCCCCATTAGCCCTACCCGGACATGATGCGTCTTAGTGTCTACGGCTGACCATGACTCCATGTGGGTGGCATGGCTGGGCTGGCCCAGTGGACCAACCCGCCGCCCAGCAGGCTGACCCGCGGCCTAGGGGGTCGACCTCCGGCCTAGAGGCCCAACCTGTGGCCCAACCGAGTTGAGGTGGGCCCAGTGGGCCGGGTTGACCTGGGTCAGGTCAGAACCATGTCGGGTCATGTCATCCCATATCAATCTTGGTCATCGCATGCCAAACCAGGTCAGGCCGGTCCGACTGAGGCAGACCGGACCCAGATGCAGTACCGAGCAGTTACAAAAAACCGGCCCTAACATCTAAAGCAGACATCAACTTGACTAACCATCTTCACCCTTGGTAACCACAAGACAAGGTGGTCCTTTAGAGATACTCCATTATAGTTTTGGATAATGTTTTGGTATGGCCGGGTAGGATCACACACGTATCCAATCTGGCCCTCGACACTAAAACATCAGTATCTTTCAAACCGTGCATCCGATTAATGAGATATTTCCATATTTCAGAATATCATGAGGAGATGGATATTTCGAAATAACCTGTGGCTACATACAAGGATAAAATTATGTATCAAGTGGATTGAGGGGTGGTTCTCCCCTGAAGAATATGTACAGAACACAATGGATGACTGAGACCTGAAGACTGTTGTCCTTGGACTCTATACGACTTGAGGACTGGACCAATGTGAAGTGGCTCTGTGTGACCTAGTTGGAACATTGTGGGAATAGGCTTAGTGTGACCAAACATTCCCACAATACACATCAGTGATGCGTACCACTGTCCATCCACGGTGGGAAGCAGCTCTATTGGACCTAGTAGGCCCACTATGGGAAGAGGCTCTCTGTGACCCGACATGCCCACATTACCAAATATGGATGAGTACAACAACAGTCCATGGTTAGTGGAAAGTGGGTCTGTGTGACCCAGCAGGACCACGGTGGGAAGCAGCTCTATGTGACCCAACATGTCCTCTATACCCATCGGGGATGAGTACCACAGCAGTTCAAGGTTATTGGGGGACGGGTCATGATATCGTGGTAACAAAGGTGGTAGTTTCTTCCCCAAAGACCACGAGTCTATGTTTTTGTTTTAAAGTAATAGTGTTGAGTTTTGTGAGTCCAACATTCAGGTTCAGGGAATCCAGGGTTGGTGCAGCGGGCGACATATCCATATACTGGAACCATGAATCTTGCTTTTTTGAGTCCATGTACAAAAAAATTGAATGCATTTTAGTTTTTTGATTTTGAAGAAAATTAAGAAAACCAGGTATAATGTTCTAACTGTGGGACATCATGATTTATCTCAGTATGTAACCACAAAGACAAAAAGACATGATCTAGATGTGTAGGTACAACCAACCAAGCGATGAGGCATCCATCCAAGGACCAGTGTTTGAGATCACCCTGTCAGGTGTTTCCCCACAACTACCACCAGCTGATAGTCAAACCCTACTACTAGAGGAACTAGTAGAGGATGTTCATAGGCTCAACACCCTACATGTGTTTTATTGGAATGGAACTACCATTTTCAGGGTAGAGACAGATCCTCGAGTCACATAGGACTAGCTAGAGGCCATGACACGGGTCTTCCGCTTAGTGAGGTCTCCGCCCGACCAGATGGAAATCTTGGAAGTGACCCTTCAGTAGGTATTAGCTATGAGATGGTAGAGTTTTACCATCCATGTTCATGATGATGCAAACCTCACTTGGGTTGACTTAAAAAGGATTTTTTAGGAAGAATTTTTCCCTATGACATTGCGCTCTGTGTGCATTCAAGAGCTGCTTCACCTTCAGCCGAGCAGTATGAAAGTTTCCATGTACTCAGCAAGGTTCGCAGAGCTTTCGCACAACTATATAGATATAGTATGAGACACATTCATTAGGTGACGAGCCTTCTATTAGGGGTTTTGGAGGGTGATACGGGCTTCATTAGTGACCCTTAGTATCCCCCGAAGGCTGGGGTGCTGGAGTGTGACCATCTTGTGTAGAGCATCCTTACAGAGAAGGCACCGACATCCCAAGCCTCTAGGAGACCCCATGCAGTAGTGTTTTTGGAAGGCTGCAGTCATCAAGCACAAGGGCCCAAGTGGGGAAAGTCTTTCATAGGGATTTCCTAGGAATCAGGGTCGGAAGTACGAGGCTCTCTGTCCAGAGGGAGTCAGTAGGGAGCCCAGTAGTGCTATATGTGTACCGGGCTGGATCACATGGCTTGCGACTACCCGAAACATCGTACAAAAGACCAGAAGAGAGTTGAGGGACTGTAGAGGCCGAGACAGAGGTTTGATCGGGGAGGTCCATAGGGTTATGTATGTGGTAGGGTATATGGTTGTGTTGTAGGTGGTGGGCGGTGATTCGAGGTTCTACCACCACCACCACCTGGTGGTCTACCCCGATCACTTGGAGCAAGAGGAATGTGGCGATCTCAACTCAAAGTAGATGAGTCCAATGACCACGGAGATCTGGAGATTTTTATATGTACTATATGTGTCTATTCCACCCTATCATCAACACTTATAGACACATGTTCATGTCACTCATTTATTTCCATGACCCTCGTTCGGAGCTCAGAAATTCAATGGAGCTTTTGGATCGATCCTTATGACAGAAGAATCTTATGAGAGAAGATTTTATGATTACACACTGGTGTCAGCAATGTGAGATTAATAAAGTAGGTGATAGATTTGTTTGGAATCTCTTAGTAGTGGAATCGAATCCTTACACCTACATTTTGGTTATGTATTGGTTATCCATAGTTCATGCTCAAATTGACTGTGTTAGGCCGAAAGTGTGGTGTGTCCGCACAGATGGGACAATGTTTTACTTTACTGGTGAGAAGGGGCCCATTGAAACACATGAATGACTTACCTAGAGGAGGGTGAAACCGATCACACCTCAGTTGGCGAGCCTTAACCTTGGGGAAGTTGATTTCGAGAGTCCGAGCAATCCTGTAGCGGTGGACCAGTATACCGATGTATTTCCCGAGGATATTCCATGACTACCTCCATGAAGAGAGGTAGACTTTTACATCCACATATTCCCTCGGATGACATTGATATCGACACCAGCATATCAGATGACCCCCGCGGAGGTTCATGAGTTAAGGGTATTATTAGAGGACTTTTAGGGAAAGGGGTTCATAAGGGCTAGTGTTTCTCTATGGGCAACCCCAATTAAGTTCACCAAGAAGGAAGATAGATGTTTGAGACTCGATGTGGACTATCGATGCCAGAACCAGGTGACCGTTTGGAATAAGAATCCACTTATGAGGATTTGTGATCTTTTCAATCAGCTAAAGGGAGCTCATTGGTTTTCAAAGATAGTCCTTAGATCAGGAAATCATCAGCTCCGGATACGTGATGAGGATCTGTATAATATGGCCTTCATGTGTCGGTATGGCCACTATGAGTTCTTGGTTATATTTTTCGGTGTGAAAAATACCCTTGAAATGTTCATGGGATTCATGAACATGATATTTCTTCCAAACCTTCATCGGTTTGTAGTGGTGATCATCGATAAAATCTTGATATACTCAGTGATGGAGGAGGAGCTTGGATATCATCTGCAGATTGTTTTGGATACACTCTTAGAGCACCAGCTTTATAGTAATCTCTCAAAGTACCTGTTCTAGATACGAGAGGTCAACTTCCTAGGACATGTTATTTCAGAGACTAGAGATGCAGTGGATCCAATGAAGATAGAGGATGTGCTTTATTGGGAGCCACCGAGGGGTGTGAATAGGAGAAAAGTTTCCTTTGGTTGGTTGGATACTACCATTTATTTATGACTGACTTTTCCAGAGTTGCGACATCCTTTTCAGAATTGATGAAGAAGGGGCAACCCTTCGTGTTGACAAAGAGATGCTGGTAGAGTTTTTAAAAGGTGAGGCAGAGACCGATGAGTGCCCCATAATGAGGCTACCAGAGGAGGTCATTAGTTATGTAGTGTACTACGATGCATCAGGTACTAGAATTGGGTGTGTCCTAATGAAAGAGTGAGAAGTGATCATCTATGGATCATGACATTTCAGATAGCATGAGAAGAACTATGCTACCCATTCCATCGAGTTAGCTATATTGGTCTTTTCCATGAGGATGTGGCGACATTTCCTGATTAGTGAATGTTATAAAGTATAATCTGATCAAAATAGTCTCAGGTATATATTCTCTCAGAAGGACCTAAACTTGAGATTCAAGCGATGGAAAGAGTTCCTCCAGGACTACAATTTCGAGATAGTCTATACTTCTTGGAAGGGGAATGTGGTTGCAGAAGAACTCAGTAGGAGGTCTGCCCTACAGTTTCTGAATGTGGTCACATAGAATCTATCTGCGTTGCATATATCAGTCAAATATAGAGAATGAGTAGCTTACCTACAATCTATGACAATCACTCCCCCACTCCTCCGGTGCATTAGGGAGGCACAACTTGGGGACATCGACTGTAAGGATCGACGTGCTCAGATACCCTCATGACAGGCACCTGAGGGATTTTTTGAAGGTGGGGAGAATGTCATCCTCTTCAAAAGATGTGCAATGGTACCAGTGACGCTATGGGAGAAGGTATTGAGGGATTACCATACGTCCCCTCTAGAGGTATATCATGGTGTGGAAAAGATATTCTAGGACCTTTAGAATCAGCACTGGTGGCCCGAGATGAAGAAGGTAGTGGAATAGTCAGTTTAATGATTCCTCACTTTACAGCAAGTGAAGGCCTAGAATCAGGTTCTAGCAGGCTTATATCATCCATTAGTGGTGCCGAAATGGTAGTGGGATGGGATTTACATGGAAATTGTGACAAGGAATCCATGTACATCCAGGGGACATGATTCTATCTGTGTGATCATTGACCAACTCACCATGTCAGAGCACTTCTGACCTATCCAAGGGCTGGGATCAGTAAAGGGCTTGAGGTGCATGTAACTGCAAGAGATTGTATTACATCATGGGGTGCCATCGAAGATCATCTATGACCATGATGATTGTTTTAAATCCCAGTTGTGGAAGGTATTTAATGATTCATTTGGGACTCAGCTACATTTAAGCACCGTCATTCATCCTAAGAGGGATATTAAGACACAACAGACAATTTAGATGCTTGATGAAATGCTTCGTGCATGCATCCTAGAATTTGGACGTAGTTGGGAGGATGACTTGCCCATGGTGGAATTTTCTTACAACAACAGTTATCAATCCACCATCGGTATTTCACCATTTGAGTACCTATATGGTCGACCTTGCAGATCACCACTATGACAGATAGACCCAGTGGAGTAACCACATATAGGTCCAGAGTTGGTACGTGCTACCACTTAGAAGGTGAAGATCATCTTGGAGGGGATGTAGACTGCACAGAGCATACAGAAGTCATATGATGATAGGAGACGAAGTCATTTGTAGCTCTATGAGAGGGAACACATATTCTTGTGAGCCTCACCTATCTGTGGGCTATGGAGATTTGGAAGAGCCGGTAAGTTATCACTGAGGATTATTGGTCTATTTATGATACTTATCAGGATAGGAGAGGGGGTATAATTCTTGGAACATCCACCATAGATGGAGAGGGTGCACGAAATCTTCCATGTATCCCAGCTGAGGGGAAACATGCACAAACCATCTCCAGTCATCGACCATGGCGAGCTGGACTTGGATGATGGGGCGATGTTTATAGAGGATTCAGTAGAGTTTAAGGATCAGTAAGAGATAGTCCTTTGTGGGTGGTCGATACCTCTAGTGTGTGTTTTCTGGCAGCACAAGAACCTCTAATGGAGTACTTAAGAGCAGGAGGCTCAGATTCTTGCTCAGTACCCACATTTGTTTTCTTAGTCAATGTTGTGGCTTTATGGGATGATAATCCCAAAGGTGGGGAGAATTTAAAGACACATATTTTCCATGTAATTATTATTTTTAATTATATGGAATTATTATGAGTCTGCAAAAATTGATAACTCCTGATTCTGAGGATCGGAGTGCCTGGAAGGAATTTCTGAACAATTTTTAGGGTACGTTCTGTAAATTCATCAGCCACATCTTATAAATTTTTAACAGTTGTTTGGATTAAAAATATTAGGGAATCGTCGAATCCACAACTCCAAGATTATCTTAAGGGAGGATTTACTTTGAACACAGTTGGTATGGAGAGGAAGTTATGATTTGTGACATATAAATAAAATGAAATGAAATAATTTTATTATTTTAATTTATTTCTCCCCCACCAAAGGACAAGTTGAGAGTGGGACTCATGATGCGTCAAGCTGATAAATGGCTTGTCATGCAAATCCTATGTAACTATGTCATTAGGGAATTAAGAAGGGTTATAATTAATGAGCCCAAATTAATTCCCCCCATCATTACTTACCCTACACATCTTCTATTTATCTGGAGCTTGGGGGAAGAGATGGCATGGAATCACCAAGCAGCGAAGTGATAACAGAGTACTGAGACACCAAACTCTTGAATGAAGGAGACAGTTCTGCTAAACGATGACGTGAAACACTGAAACCCCAATCTAGTGATTGACGATCAAGCAGAGATGTGAGTGGATTTTTGCATGGACGATGAAAAATGAGAATTCATCAATCGCGAGTTCTCTCCAACAATTCGAGGTAAGGGTGGTGTTGATTTTTTTTGATTTACCATCAATTAATTCCAAAATGATAAGAATGGATCAACTCATGAACAAGATGATCTATAATTCGATATATAAATGGAAGGGTGTGTTTTATTGTTGGGATCATGATTGAAATTAAGGAATGAAATCCAGTTGAGAAACAATTCTATGAAACAAACAAATTTATCTCTTACGCGGAGGGCGCGGTCTAACACGAAAAAAGCCTAAGCCCCCCGGTTATTCATTGATTGTGAATTCCCAATTTCAAGATGGCCACAAGCTGAATCAGGGACTTCTGCAGTGAAGAACATTATCCTAGGAGGCCGCATAGATAGGAAATTGGGCCAATGGTGTTCAACCAATGGCATGGAGAACACCCTGTCGCCGCCACCGGTGCCGTCCCCAGTGGAACACGGCATTGACGGCCACGTACCAAGTGGAGAACCGACCCCTGGCGGCGGCATAACGAGGGTGGGACGTGTGAAACGACCCAATTATTTTTAATGGAAATTCATCTCTTATAAATATTTCAAATAATCACATGAAAACACAACAGACTAAACTATTAAGTGTTTTTTTGACTTTTAAACACATGTTTGTCACTTATATGTTTGGAATTTTGAAAATCTGACGTACACAATTTCAATCTGTACGTTATTTAGAGTCTGATAAGAAAAAAATAATTTTTGGTGAATAATGACCTACTCAAATGAATATTATCATACCATTATGAATAAATATATACACTAATGAATAGTAACCTTACCTATGATAGTATATAAATTTTATTCAAGTTGAAAGTACGATATACCTATATTTTAGAATGAGTAAATGAATGTTTTTAAACTAGTTTTGATAATAAATTTTGATTTAATTAAATATTCAAATAATAATATTTAGAAAACTATGTTTGGAAAATGGACTCCATTTTTGGATTCTACACATCGAAAAATGGTTAGGGTTAATTTTTGATATTTTTCTAAAATACTTGAATTTTTGATGAATAGTAAAAATACGATAATTTACAATAAATACTAAATAATAGATTTATTGAATCATTGATGATGTTATACATAAATAAGACCAATTTATTTGGGATCACATTATAAAATTACTATTATTTGTCATGAAATACTCACTATTATTTATCTTGTGGGTAAATAAAAAATTAATGAATTTTATATTATGAAATCCCCCTCTCTCCTCCACTATAAAACCCCCCATTCACTCCCTCTTCTCTTAACTCCTATCAAGCCTTGTGCCTTGCAAATATTCTACCCAATTTTCCCCCCATGGTCCTCCCCCAAATCCAAAATCTCCCAGCCTCTTCAACATACCGAAACCTCTCCCCTTAAGTGGTTCTCAATGGAGGAAGTCTCAAGAGCTAAATTCCTCTTTCCAATTTCTTCATTTCTTTTAAGTTATTTTTTTATTTGTTTCTCTCCTCACCCCCTTCACCCAAATGGTATGATAAACCCAGTAGAATTTATGTACTGGAATTTAATTTTTCTAATGGGATAATTCATTATCTTCACTCATTTCCTCACCTTTTTTTTGAAGGAAAGGAAAGCACCATTTGAGATGTTTCAATTTAACACATTCAAGGACAACCGTTTATCACTTTCTATTATCATCTATAGATCTGGCCATGAATCCATTTTTGTTATGGATTAACATGATTATATATATGTTATATATCTTATTTTTATTATGTAATATTTTTGTAAAAATGGTGTTAAGTTATAAATCAAATCATGTTATTTGTAATCAAACCGACCAATTAACAGAATCAGTTGTCACTAGGGTTTTATATAATAGTTCTACTTCAATAAAAGTATCCAAATTAAATTTGAAACCATTTAATATAATGTATTTTCAATAAAATAATATAAATTCATTTCTGGGAAACCACTTCCATCGTTCATGTTTATCCGAACTTTAATATAAGAAAACCGATATTTTAAAACCAAGTAATCAAAGGATCCTGAACATTGAATTGAACCTTATAACTAATCATTAAGGCATTTAGTGAACTAAAATGGTTATAATAAATAAATAACATATATAATATTTTCTGGACTTATTATTCAATACGACTAATTTTTTTTATTCTGGTCATTAATTACAAGGGGAGAACACCAAAGGATTTAAGGTAAACGCTTCTCTCCATTTCTCTATTAATAGAGATTGTTCTCTATGATATGCTTTTAATGTGTAATCCAAAATGATGGGGAATGTTTTTCACATCCCTCATACTTCCCTAATGATTTATATGTGATGATAAACCCCTTTCTTCTCTCATCAAGAACCCTTAGTTACATCCGACAACATGTTGATAAAACCATAACGAATTCTACCCGGACCTTCTTTGTTCTTTCGGGTTGCCTTATCAATATTTCAGAATGGTGTTATCTTATCTATTTATGTGAATCTTTTAAATTCTTGTTATTTTTAAAAAATTATTATATCATGACCCTTTTATCACATTCTTTCGGGGATATACATGTTTTTTAAAAGATTCCCTCCATTGAAATTTCCAATAAGCAAGCCTTTTTAAGGGGACTTCCCCGAATTTTTACCCAAATATCAAGTAAACTCTATCCTTTATTTTAAGACACCATTGTATTTAAAAAAAATATTTTATTATTAAAACCTTATTGTTTCAATTTTTGTTTTATATAAAAGAATTCCCTATTTGCTATTTGAAAAGCTCTATAATATTTTCCATAAAACTGCCCTAAAATGATTTAATGCTAATGTTTTTAAAATACATTTCTTATATTTTTTCACTTCTGTTTGACATCACTTACCATTTTCTATTCCTATTTTACACTATGAATTTCCACGTATGTTCTAATCCTTTTCCTTCATGGAAATATTTGTGATACGCCCATTGGTTATGATTTATGTCATCATTGTGGTACCCAATTCTTTCTATGGGTACCCTTATGTTTATGTATGGTTGATCATGTATGATTATTTATGTGTCAAGAATATTAATGTGGCAAGAATATTCATGAAAATGTTTTGATGGGTGCAGCCAGATTGCGATCCAATGCACTGGGTGAGGTTAAGTCTCATGAGATGCGTTGTGAAAATGGATTGGCGGTTAGCGTTGAGCCATAAAAAATGGGAAACTACATTGGAAGATAACCTTAACCCATACTAAAGAAATGTATTATGATTCTTCCACATTTATATGATTCCATGTTTATAAGATCCCATTATTATGTGATATGATTACATATTTTCAATGTTTTTTTATCATTAGTCATGCCTCTTAACTCATGTGCTTAAGATGTATCTATATGTTCATTCCCTTACTAGGATTTTTAGATCATCCCTTTGATCATGTGTTCTGCAGGGTACCTTATGCAGATTAAAGGGATCAAAGGAAGTTTGGATCTCTTTATAGAGATGAAATAAAGAAGTGTTTTTAGACCCATGTTTTATGTCTTATGTACGTAGTCTTCCAAAGAATTAGACTTAATGGTCGTTTCCATGTACTCTGATGTATAATTTCTATTAAAATCATGAAATGTTATATGTAAAATGATGGGGTAGCTATAGTTGATATTAGAGGATGGTCTAGTTGTTTTTGGTCATTATGAATAGAGAACATTAGTGAGAACCTTAGGGAGGAGAGAAATTATTAGAAAACATTCCTAAATTTTGGTGACTATTCAGTAAGTGGGTAATATAGAAAATACATCCCTTTCTATATACGAGTAGGCAGAGGTGGCTCTGGCACAAATGTATCTAGAGGTAAAACCTGAAAACACTACTTTGATCTAGACTCAAATGCGAACTGGTGCATGACAAAGGGCCTTGTTTCACTCTTGGATAAGACAATCTGGGGGGATATGTTTTGGTAGAATCACGAGGTTAGTACAAACCATTATCGAGGGACAAAAAATCCATTAAGAGTATAAGATAAGAAAACTATTGAGGATAACCTAGATTTAAACAAATGTAATCAAATGTTAGGATATACTTATTAGTTATAATTTTATACATTTATGTTGAAAGTTTTATTTTTTTGGGTCAAACAATTATTATTCAAGACCTCTAATTATTCATTCTATTCCTTAGATAATGGAGGTAAATAGAAGAACATGTTCAAACAACCAATGTGATAGAAAATGTGAAGATTTACCTATTGATATGCCTGATATGACGGGAGTGGGTGATGAACACTTAATGAACATACTTGCTTAGATGGCTCTTGTTTTGAATAATAACTTGAATCAGGTGGAAATCCCACCTCCTCCAAGGAAATAACATGTTTTTATAGTATCCTTCATGAAGCAAAGGCCCCCCAGGTTTAACAGATCTTTTGATCCCCTCCTTGCAAAAAAATGGATTAACTCCAATGAAAATATATTCTCCAACCTCTAGTGCCTGGATGAATAGAAAGTTGTACTGTCTATCTATCATTTTGATGGAAAATTTGATCAGTGGTGGACACTAATGAAGAATACAAGGTCCTGAGAGAAAATTGATTCCATGGATTGGGAGGAATTTAAGAGGCTGTTTTTGAAAAAATATTTTCCTCAAACCCTACGTCTCATGATGGAAACAGAGTTCCTTGGACTCAAGAAGAAGGACGATGAGTCTATATGGGAATATGAAGAAAACAATACAAGGATTGCAAGGTACTCATGTGGATTTTTCGTGAACATCGAAAGCAAGGTGGATCACTTCTTTAGCATCCTAAATTCATGTTTTTGAACATAGATGGAAATTCGAGACATTGATAGTTATGAAGAGATTGTCTGTAGTTCCCTCAAGGATGAAATGAATATTAGAGACTCTTAGTGGTCTCATGGGCCTAGTGACAAGACGTGAAAAAAGGCAATAACATGGGTGGTTCATCGAACAAATCCCATCATGGAAAGAAATATGAATTTTTCTCTTGGAAAAATTGTGGGGAGAAGCATCCTGGTAATTTTCTGAAGGCATCCAAGAATTTCTTCATATGTGAAAAGATTGGTCATTTGACCAAGAAATGACTTCAGGATATGAAGAATACCACTAATGCGGACAATGAAAAGAAGGTTCAAGTCAACACTCAGCCTGCAGTGCAGTGTTACAACTTGAAAGAGAATGGGCATTATATTAACAATTGAACTAAGATGAGGGTTGTCAGAGGAAATCAACAACTACCTCCAAGGAAAGAAGGAAGAGATTCTAATATAACTACTGCTCAGGTGGAGCCAAACAACGATGTGGTGATAGGTACGCTATTTATTCATTAATGAATAGCGAACGTACTATTTGATTCTAGTTCTAGGCATTCTTTCATATCTTTCATGATTAGTAGAACTATTCAATCACCACCTCAAAATTTTGTGGAAATGTTATCCATGAGAACACTGAATGGGAATATTTTTATGTCCATGGTTTATAACTCATCCCCACTTAACGTTTGTGGACCGATCCTCCCAGAAAATCTCATCATTATTCATTTAGGGGAGTTTAACTCTATCTTGGGCATGGATTAGATATCTTTATACAAATCCAACATCAATTTTTGGGAAAGGGAGATCAATTTTTACATCCTGAAGAGTCCTCCATTTCTTTACATGTGTAAGGAGGTAGATGAGTCTCCTTTAGAATCACTGTCTCACATTTCGATATTGCTTCCTTCTGAGAAAGCATATCCAACAAAAATGATTGAGACAAAGGATATAATCATGCTTCAATACATTCCCATCATGTGGGATTACAGTGATGTATTACCTGAAGAGTTTATTAGACTTCCTTTTGACTGAGAGGATGAGTTCTCAAATGAACTTATCCCTGGATCTCTGCCTATCTCAGAGACACCTCACCGAATGGTTACCGTAGAGCTGGAAGATATGAAGAAGTAGTTACATGAGAATATCGAGAAGGGTTTTATACTCCCAAGTGCTTCACCGTGTGGTGCGCCAGTCCTCTTCGTAAAGATAATGTTTGGATCAATGCACATATATATTTATTACCGTGATCTCAATAAAATCACAATAAAGAACAAGTATCGCCTTCCACAGATATATGTCTTGTTCGATCAGTTTTGTGGGGCCAGTAATTTATCTATGGTGGAACTTTGGTCGAGATATCACCAACTAAATCTGATGAAGGAAGATATTTCCAAGAAAACCGTTAAAATGAGGTATGGACACAATGAGTTCATTGTGATTCCCTTCAGAATCACTAATACTCAAATAATTTTCTTGGATTTAATGAATAGAGTCATTAGAGATTACCTCGATAAATTTTTTGTAGTCTTTATTGATGATATTTTGATATAATCCAAGAGAAAGGAGGAACATGAGGAGAATTTGAATACCATGTTAAATACATTGCGAAGGGAGAATATGTATGCAAATTACAGTAAATGTGAGTTCTGGAAGGAGGAAGTATCATTATTGGGGAATGTTATCATTAGAAAAGGGAAATCATTGGACCCTTCTATGATGAAGGCAATTGGAGAGTGGCCCGGGCCAACTTCTAAAATAGAGATCGACATATTTTTGGGTATATATGTATATTATCAACAATTTGTGAAGAATTTTTCACGATTTTCAATCCCAATTTCTAAGCTAACACAGAAGGGGTAATGTTTTCCTTGACACAGGAATGTGAGGACTATTTCAAAGAGTTGAAAAAGAGTATTATCACTGTGCCAATAATCACACTCCATTCAAGTGGGGAACTCTTTTTGGTGAATAGCGATGGTTCTATTAAAGTATTGGGTTGTGTGCTAATACAAAATGATAAAGTGATAGCCTATGCCTCATGGAAGCAGAAAATTCATGAGAAAAACCATCCCACACATGATCTAGAGTAGGAAGAAGTGATCATTGAATTGAATATATAGCGGCATTATCTCTATTGTGAAAAAATGTGAGATATATACTAACCCCAAGAGTCTAAAATATATATTCACATAGATAGATCCTAATATGCGCCCGCAAAGATGGATAAAGATTATCAAGGATTATGACTGCTCAATCCTCCACCATCCTAGAAAGTGAAACATGGAAGCAAATTTTATGAGTAGAAAGCATCGTACATATTTATCATTGATTAGAATTGAAAAAGATATGATCATCTTAGATTTTAAAAGGATGGACATGGAAATAATTTAGGGTGGAACATCATCAATCCTTTCTCAAATTATTTTTCAACCATCTCTCTTGGAGAGAATAAATGATGCTCAATGAAAAGTTGTAGAAATCCAAAAAAGGGTGGATGATATTAGAAACGGGAGATCTTCCAATTCAGAAATTTATGAGGAAGGAGTTGTAGGGTTTGGGACATGATTATGTGTACCATCCAATCCAAATATAAAGAAGGAGCTATTGGGTGATGCACATAGATCCACCATCTCTATCCACCAATGGAGCACAAAGATGTATCAGGATCTCTGAGAAATTTTTTTTGGGACAATATAAAATGGTAGATGGCTGAATATACGTCAATGTACCTGGTATTTTAGTAAGTGAAGGAAAAGATACAAAAGTATAATGGGATGATGCTACCACAACCCATACCAGCATGGAAGTGAGAAAACATCACCATGGACTTTTTCACTGGACTTCCAAGGATATCCATAAGAAATAATGCTATATGGGTCATTGTGGATCGTCTTATTAAGAAATCTCACTTTATCACAGTTTTTGAGGATTTCTCAGGGGATCAAATTTCACGGATTTACATCAATTAAGTGGTAAGGTAGCATGGATTACAACTATAAATTGTATCTAATCATGATCCTAGATTCACTTCAATGTTCTGGAAAAGTATCCAGCATGCTATGAGCACTGAATTGAATTTAGTATGTCCTATCATCCTTAAACAGATGGCCAATATGATCAAACGATTCAGACACTGGAAGACATGTTGAGAGCATGTTCTATTTAATTCAATGTAGGATGGGATCAACATCTTCCACTGGTTTAATTCTCCGACCACAACATTTTACACTCGAGAATATGAATGACACCATATGAAGCCCTTTACAGTAAAAGTTGCAGACCACATGCGTGTTGGGATGAGGTTCGTGAGCATAAGCTTCTAGGACCTAAAATGGTCGAAAAAATTGTATAGAAGGGGAAAAGTATTCAGTATTATTTCAAGGCATCCCAAAGTCGACATAAGAGTTATGCAGATAACCATCGATGAGACCGTGAGTTCAATGTCGGATAAATGGTATTTCTACGCATATCTACATGGAATAAGGTCATGTGGTTTGGAAAGAAAGGCAAGTTATGTCCCAGGTACATCGGCCCATTTGAGATCCTTGATCGAGTAGAAGTTGTGGCCTATCGACTGGAATCTCCAACTATAATGTCGAAAGTACATGATGTCTTTCATGTATCTCTCTTAAAGAACTACATACTATACCCTTCACATGTACTCTCCCCAGAGGTGGTACAGTTGGTGGATGATCTCTCTTATAAGGGGAAACCAGTGAAGATCTGGGATCGTAGAGACAAAGTTCTATGCAACATGACTACTCATCTAGTCAAGGTACTATGGAAAAACCATAAGTATGAAGAGGTAACATGGTAACTGGAGGAATCAATAATGGAAAAGCCCCCTAAACAATTTTTTTCTTAAAATGTAAAATGATATTTCGAGGATGAAATTTTATAAGGGGGGAAGAATGTAAGGACCCAATTATTTTCAATGGAAATTTTTCTCTTACAAATATTTTAGATAATCACATGAAAACATAACTTAATGAACTACTAAGTTCTAATGGACTTTTAAACAATCTTTGTCACTTATATGTTTGGAATTTCAAAAATCTGACATACACGATTGCAATCAGTATGTTATTTCGAGTCCGACAAGAAAATATAATTTTTGGTGAATAGTAACCTACCCTAATGAATAGTAACATACCCTTATGAATAATGATATACCTTAATGAATAGTATCCTTACCAATTATAGTATATAAATATTATTCTAGTTGAATGTATGATATACCTATGTTTTAGAATGATTAAATTAATGTTTTAAAACTGGTTTTGATAATATATTATGATTTTAATTAATTATAAAAATAATCATACATAGAAAACAATTTTGAAAATTGGAATTCATTTTTGGAATTTACATGTCAAAAATTGGTTAGGGTGAATTTTTGATATTATTTTGAAATACTTGAATTTTAGATGAATAGTAAAAATACGATAATTTATAATAAATACAAAATAATGGATTTATTGAGTCATTGATGATGTTATGCTGATTTAAGACCAATTGGTTCCGGATCAAATTATAAAATTACTATTATTGGTCATGAAAGACTTTATATTCCTTGTCTTGGGGGGAAATAATAAATTAATGAATTATATATTGAGAAATCCCCTCTCTCCTCCACTATAAAATCCCTCCATCACTCCCTCTTCAATTCACTCCCCTAAAGCCGTTTTCCTTGGCAATATTCTGATAAAATATCTCCCCAAGGTCCTCCACCATATCCAAAAGATCCAAACCTTTTCAAAATACCAAAACCTCCCCCCTTAATATGTTCTCAATGGAGGAAGTCTCAAGATGTAAATCACTCTTTCCAATTGGTTCATTTATTTTATGTTCTTTTATTTTTTGTAACTTTCCTCACCTACCATCACAAAAATGCTACGATAAATCCCGTAGAATAAATTTAATATAATTATATTATTCTAATGAGATACTAAATTATCTTTTCTATTTTCCTCACATTTTTTTTGAACGAAATGAAAGCACCGTTTGAGATGTGCCAATTTAGTACAATCAAGGACAACATTTTATCAATTTTAATGTCATATTTAAATCTGGTCATGAAACCCTTTTTGTCCTGGATGAACCATATTATACATATGTAATATATCATATTTTGATTATGTAATGATTTTTTACAGATGGTATTAAATTATAAATAAATACATGTTCTTTGTAATCAAACCCACCAATTAACAAAAACAGTTGTCACTAAGGTTTTATATAATAGTTAGACATTAATCTAAGTAACTGGTTTAAATTTAAAACCATGTAATATCATGGATTCTAACTAATATCATATAAATTCATTTCTGTAAAACCACTTCCATAATTCATGTTTATCCGAACTTGAATACAAGTGAACCAATTTTTTAAAACCTAGTAAAGAAATGAGCCCGAACATTGAAATTGAACCTCATAACTAATCAATAAGGTCTGGAATGAACTAAAAAGGGTTATAGTAAATACATTAAATAAATAATAGGTTATGGAATTATTAATTAAAAATCCTAATTTTTCTATTCTGGTCCTTAATAACAAGTGGAGAGTAACCACATATTTAAGGTAAGGGATTCTATCCATTCCTCTCTTAATCATGTTTTTTCTCTATGATATGCTTTTAATGTGTAATAAAAAATGATGTGGTATGTTTTCCCAACACCCCCACAATTCGCAAAAGTTTTATAAGTGATGATATATCCCCTTTCTTTCTCATGAAGCCCCCTTAGTAACACCCGACACCAGGACTATAAAAGTGTAATGAATTCTACCCGAACTTTCTTTGTTCTTTCGAGTTGCCTTATCTTTCATTCAAAATTGTTTTATCTTTTCTATTTATGTGAGTCTTTTAAAATATGGTTATTTTTTTAAAAATATTATATCAAGACCCTTGATTCACTTTCTTTCAGGGATATACATGTTTTTTAATAGATTCCCTCCTTATAACATTCCGATAACCGTTCCTCCTTTAAGGGGGATTCCTGAATTTTTATCTAAATTTCAAGTACAAACTACCCTCTGTTTTAAGACATAATTGTATTTATATAATAAGTATATTAATTATTAAATCCTTCTTGGTTCTATTCTGGTTTTATATTAAATAATGTCCTCTTTTCTATTTGAAAGGATATATAATATTTTCTTTAAAACCGAACCATAATGTTTTAATGCTAATGTTTCTAAAATACATTTATTATATGTTGTCACTTTTATTGGACACCACATACAATGTTATATTACTATTTTACCCTATGAACGTTTATTTGTGTTCCAATTGTTTACATTCAAGGATACATTCTTGATACGCCCATTGGTTATGATTTATGTCATGATTGTGGTACTCAATTCTTTCCATTTGTACCCATATGGTTATGTATGGTTGATTATGTATGATTATTTATGAGTCATGAATAATTATGTGGAAAGAATATTCATGAAAATGTTTAGATGGTTTTACCCAGTTAGTGTTTCAATGCATTGGGTAAGGTTAAGTCTCATGAGATGCGATGTGAAATGGGATTGGTGGTTAGCCATGACCTGTACTAAAATGGGAATCAGGATTGGCGGTTAACCTTGAACCGTACTAAAGAAAAGTCTTATGATTCTTCCACATTTATATGATTCCATGTTTATATGATCCCATGCTTATATTATATTATTACATGTGATCTATTCTTTGTTATCATTATGTCATGCCTCCTAACTCATGTGCTTAAGATGCATCATTATGTTCATTCCCTTAATGGGATTTTAGCTCATCCCATTGTTAATATGATCCCCAGGGTACCCTATGAAGATGTAAGTTCTCAAATGAAGTTTGGATCTCTTCATGGAGATTAAATAAAGAACCATTTTTAGCCCCATGATTTATGTTTTATGTTACTAGTCTTCCAAGACACCAGACTTAACGATCCTTGGATTGAACTCTGATGTAAAATTATGCTGAAAATAATTAAATGTTATATGTAAAAAAATGGGGTTCCTATAGAGCACCACCAGCGGTACGCCCATGCAACAGCAGGGCTATGTCTGCGACCGACGTGGCAGGATTAGGGGTCACCAGTTAGATCGGCAGCAGGAGGACAGGGCAAGTGCCAGCATCGCACACTGCGGCAACGCCGCGGCCCATCAGCTGCAGTGCGGAGGGACCCACCTCGCCATGTGGTACTACATTGGGTAAACCCCCATGGTTTTACCTACTTATGCAGCCTCATGCCACATCATCCCTTCTCAGACGTGCCACCACGCAGGTGGCACCACCGGGCCCGCCCCTCGGATCGACCCACCACCCAGTGGGCCAACCCGTGGCCCAGCGGCCTAACCCGTGGCCCAACCGAGTCGGGCCAGGCACAGTGTTCCAGGTTGAACTGGGTGGGGTTGGAACTGAGTTAGGATGAGTCATCCCAGATCGATTCGAGTTGACTCATGCTGAACCGGGTCATTCTGGTCCGATAGAGGTAGACTAGACCCTGCTGTAGTACCGACCAGTTACCTAAAATGATCTCTATCTTTTAAACCGGATTTCCATTTTAATGAACAGTTTGTTGAATTGGGAACCTTATGAAAAGTCGGTCCTTTAGAGATACTCCACTGGTGTTTTGGTGAAAGTTGGCGTACGGTCGGGTGGGATCACACATGAATCCAACCGGGCTTTTGGTACAAAAATGTTCGTATCTTGAAAACCGTGCATCCGATTGATGATCCATTTGCAGATTTGGGACTCTTTTAAATAGATAGGACTTTTGGGATACTATTCGGTGACATCAAAGGATATCAAGATGCACTAAGTGGATTTAGGGGGTTTTCTCCCAAACCGAATATGTACGGAACCCATCATCTGACTGATACCTGAAGACTGTTGACCTAGGAATCATTATGACTCAACGACTAGGCTAGGGGAAGCGGCTCTGTGTGACGTAGAAGACCCATGGTGGTTAGAAGATCTGTGTGACCCAGCAGTCCCATGGTGTGAAGTGGATCTTTTGGACCTATCATTCCAATGGTACACATTAGAGTTGAGTACCACACGAGTCCAAGGTTAGTAGGAACAGACTCTATGTTATCCAGTAGGTCCATAGTGGGAAGCAACACTATGTGACCCGACATTCCCACATTAACCATCAAGGATGAGTTAAAAAGTTGTCCAATGTTAGTGGGAGGCTGCTCTAAGAGACCCGGTAGGCCCACGATGATCATCTGAGGAGGAGTTCTCCAGTAGACGAGGAGTTCGACGATACCATGATTCTACTATACAAGACCCAATGTGATACCTAGTGTGTGATGACTTGTGTTGTGTACTATTTATTCATGTTATACTTTCTATCTGATGCGTTGTTTTTAATTTTTGTTTTGGGGGTCCCTACAATATCATCCAACTTTTTTATGACATTATCTTTCATTACAAAATACAAAACCGAGGATCTTTAAGGTTTAGTGTCTTGGAATCCAGGAACTTAATACATGAAAACAACATAACAAATTCATCTTAAACACTTGAAAGGCTTATCCTTATGTTCATCCTATGTTCATTACTAAATATCATAACCTGGGGACACACATCAAACGAAAAGGGTGAGCATAAGGCCTAGTAAGGTAAACAAGGGAAACATTTAACATGTGAACTTGAGATACATCAATAAATTCATGAAAGAGAACTTTAAGGCATGAGAAAGAAATCATGAGGCATATCATAATAAAAATAACGTATTTCATAACTTGAATATGTGGATACAACATTTAGCATTGAAAATCATTCTCGTTTCACCAAGGTCCATCCCCATGGTGTCATTAAAAATTACCAAGGTTATTCACCAAGGCATCGTTAAAAATGGTCATCTCTAGAGATTAAGTCTTTACCCAATGCATTGGAGCGCTATCAGGGCGCCCCCTTAAATTTTTCATTATCATCATGTGATCCACATATATCATCATCAATAATTTCATAAACAACCCATATAGCATAAAATAAATGTGTTTCATTTCATAATCATAACGTATTAAAAACTACTTTAAATACATGATCTTTATGTCACTTTAAACCCACGGAAAGGGAACGCAGGTCTCATGCATGTAAATCCCAGAACATAAAATAGAAAAACGTGGTATATATGTGAATACCCCTATATAATAGAGATATTTGAGAATTAACTTAATAAAATAAAATAACTTTAGAAAAAGAGAGAGACATTTTGAGATGGAAATTTTGCAGCTTAACGACTATGTTTCGGGGTTTTAGAAAACATTGAAAAGATAGCGGACATGGGTCAAACATTCATAAATGACCCATAAAATAGAAGAGGGACAGAATATGAAGGATATATTAACATGGTAATAAAATTTTAAGGAAATAACATTTGAAATGAAAAACATGGGAGGAAGACAAAAATTAGATTTCTCTTATGAAAATTTGGCAGCCTAACAGCGTCACTTAAACTTCAAAAAAAAAATGAATTGACGAGATCAAATAGGGTCTCTCATGATATGAATATAAAAGTTTAGTATGATAGATATATATATCATACCCCAACATAATAAAAAGGAACTTTAAAGACTTTTCATGAATTAGAACATTGAAAAATGAGAAAGGTGAACGAACCACTTAAAAATTCGGCAGCCTAACGACACCACTTAATCTTCAACAAAAATGAATTGATGAGATCAAATAGGGTATCTCAACATATGAACATAAAATATAAGTATGGTATATATAGAGATCATAACCCAAAATAATAAAAAGGAACTTAAAAGAGTTGACATGAATGTAGAACTTTAAAAAATGAGAATGGTGAACGAATCCCTTAAAAATTCGGCAGCATAACGGCGCAACTTAAACTTCAACAAAAATGAATTGACGATATCAAATAGGGTTTCTCATCATATGAAAATAAAAAATCAGTATGATAGATATAGATATCATACCCCACCATAATAAAAAGGAACATAAAATACTTGACATGAAATTAGAACTTTGAAAAATGAGAAAGGTGAACGAATCACTTAAAAATTCGCCAGCCTAACGACGCCACTTAAACTTCAACAAAAATGAATTGATGAGATCAAATAGTGTATCTCATAAAATGAACATAAAAGATAAGTATGATAGATATATATATCATACCACAACATAATCAAAAGGAAATTGAAAGACTTGACATGAAATTAGAACTTTAAAAAATGAGAAAGGTGAACGAATCCCTTAAAAACTCGGCAGCCTAACGGTGCCACTTAAACTTCAACAAAAATGAATTGATGAGAAAAAATATGGTATCTAATAATATGAAAATAAAAGATAAGAATGATAGATATAGAGATCATAACCAACATAATAAAAAAGCACTTGATAGGCCTGACATGAAAGTAGAACTTTGAAAAATGAGAAGTGTGAACGAATCCTTTAAAAATTCGGCAGCCTAACGACTCCACATAAACTTTCTTAAAATGAATTGATGAGAGAAATAAAGGGTATCTCATCATATGAAAATGAAAAGGTCAGTAAGAGGAATATAAAAGAACATCCTCCAACATAAGGGCATGGAGCATAAAAGAAATGACATAAACGAGATTACATGAAAAAAAGTGAAAGGTAGGAACCCATACCGTAAAACATAATTCTTAAAACTCAAAGGTTGTGACCTTGAGGGCTTGGGGGAACCTTGGGAGGACTCCATGGAAGGTAATGAGACCAGAGCATTATTGGGGGAGAGTTGGGAGTAAATAATAAATGAGGGAAGGGTGGGTATTTATAGGGAAAGTGAGGGGATAAGGCATTCATGGCCAAGGGACACCTCACTAGTGGTTTTGGCAAAACCATGGGCTTGACCATGGTATTTTCCCATGGTTTTGGCCAAATGGGACCCCTCATACAATAATTCATCCCCTTTAGTCAGACATCCCTTAAAATATCTCATGAAATCATCATGACACAGTTATGATGTCATTAAACATACCGAAACCCTAAAACTGTATTTTTACTATCCACTAAAAATTCAACTTTCTTATAAAAATCCCAAAATTTTACCTTTACCAAATATCGATGCCCTGATTACAAAAATGAGCTGAATTTTATAAAAATAATTTTCTAATTATTTTTAATTCAATTTTTAATTAAAAACACTATTCACTGAAAATTCATTTTTTTCAGAAAAATCCCCAAAAATTACATTAAAATAATATTGATGTTCTGAATTAAAAAATGAAATCCATTTTATAAAAATAATTTTCTAAATATTATTAATTTAATTTTTAAATAAAAAACACTATTCACCCGAAAAAACTAATACTTGTCTAATAATTAAGGAAACGGTTATTTACCTATTTTATTGAATCACATTACTTAATCAAGGTGCCTAGAATATATTAATACTTTATTTAAGTAAATTACTAATCCATTTGGTTATATTACTAATCCTAAGCGTAAAATGACTATTCATAATTTACTATTCATCAAAAATCAAGTTGATCTTATCAGACTACAAATTTTTTACTGAACACATTTGTAGAAGACCATTGTTGGAAAATCATTATGCATCATTAATTATTCAAGGATTACAATAATATATTAAAATATCTTTATTTAAAAATTAATCAATAAAATACATCATATATTTATCTCGACACTTTGAAAATTCAAAAACTTCACCATAAGAACAAATCACAATTTTTATTTATCAAAGGATTACAAAAAGTAGCTACGGTCTCCTTACATTAGCCCCTTATAACCCTACCATAGGACCTAAGTGTAAGGTGTGCTAAGGTGAGAGAATCTGAGGGCGGTTCAGCCAACATCGCACGAGTAGTAATCTCTATTAGTTTGAACTTCTCCCGAAGGAGATTCTATTCTAGATTCATATGATGATGTTCAGCTTGGGTTTTGTCCATAGAAAAGCCTAGGGGTGCTACATATTTCCCAAGTTATGTTATATGGGCTTCGATTGGCCCGAGACTACTGGATGAGGCCATCAAATCTTCTTTCTATATTAATTACCAAAGATCACTTGTTTTTATAGACAATAACATTTAGTTTCCAAAGGTCATACTGACTAATGTTCATATAATAGTCAAAACCCAACAGTCTCATTTTAATTATACTCATTTTATTAAAAAAAATTTGTTGATTATAAAAATAAAATAACACATAACATTAGAAAAAAATATTTATTCAAAATTTCGTGCCGTTACAATCTTCCCCCCTTAGAAATTGCTTCCTCGCAATTTTAAAAATTAGGTTTTGAAATTTCATTAAAATTCCCACATCAGAAAAAGAGTAAGTAACACTATTACTTTAAATGAAATAAAAGGAAGTACAATGGTCACCCAAGTTAACCCATACTAGGATTCCATGTAGGAAAACATGGACAAGGAGGAGAAAACAAAGGGTCACGTTCTGAGGGAGAGTGATAGAAAACATGATTAGGAGAATGTTAACAACAAGAAAATCACAAACATATGATGGGTCAAATGGTATTTGATCTCTTAGTAGGAAACGTTAACAAAAAAACATTTTTCTTTTTTCTTCCTTTTCATAGTTTTGAGGAATTAATTTAATACATAGAATAAAAACATAAGTAAATATACCTACCTTCAAGTAGAGTTTAATCTTTAAATATGTTTCTACCAAAACTAATCTTTTCTCCAAATGATGAGCATTCAAAAACACTTGGTCTCATCAAAAGAAAAAGAATAATCTTCTAGAGAATCACTTATTCCACAAAAGAAAAAATATCTATCTTTAAACATTTATCCAAAAAATATAAAGGGTACGATAAAACAACTCATAAAAAAGAATGAACCCCATAGGAAGGGAAACTACTTTAAATCTTCAAAGTTCCACTGTACTACCCAATGTTTATCATAGAGCATTCCATAAATAACTGTCCTTAAAATTCCTCAAAATAACCCAAACTAAGATTGAAACCCAAATAAAATAAGGATTTGATAACGTAGTCTTCCATGATAAAGTTTATCGTTCATCTCCAAACAACATCAACCACTCCTAACATATTATTAAAAAATAAATAACCTAAACATATTTTCACCAAGATAGGTCAATCATTTTCATAAGTAACCTATAATACCATAAGTTCCCCATAAATTCATCGATTCTTCAAAATATAAGTCATCCTTTACTCCTAAAGAAAATACCATAGTAATACATTTACCTCAATCATATAGGGTTCCAAAAATAGTGAACGTCTTCCAAAAATAATAATCATCATTTAATCCCCTAATCAACATTATTAGATGAACATCCCTGAGACTTACCCTTCTTCTTCCTTGATGAATTTGGGCATTCAACTAGGTACCAATTGTTAATTGAGATTTTTGATAGCTGGTTTGGCATATTCACAATATGTTTCACTTGATCTCTCATCATCTCTATCATATTAATAGAAAAATAGTGACATTTCCTATCACATTGGTTGTTGGGGCATGTTCTTCCATTACCTTCCATTAACTATGAAAGGAAAGTATAATTAGGGGCTTAAATACTTAGCCAATAATCATGAAAAGGAAACTTTAATCATAGAAGGATAAACTTGTAGAGGAAAAGTATATCCTAACTTGTGATCCCCTAGGTTCCATTCTAGGTTATCCATGATCATATATTCTTATGTGAATCTGTATTTTATTTTATCATTGTTCCTTTAAAAATGGTTCATACAAAGCATATGAATTTACCAAATCATATCCCCCGAGAGTGTCATATCCAAGAGTGCAGCAAGGCCCGTTGTCATTTACCAGTTCCCTTTCGAGTCTAGCTCAAAGCTGTTTTTTTGGGTTTTACCCCTATGTACATCTGTTCCAAAGCAACCTCTACCTGCTCGTATCTAGATAGGTATGTATTTGCTTGATAAACCACTTACTCAATACTCACCAAAATACTATGAAGATTTCCTATATTTAAAAATTTATATAGGGTTCTTACTAAAGATTTCATATCCTAATTTCCCAAAATAACTAAAGCATAATTTGATACCAACTATAGCATCCCGCCTTTTTATGACACTAACTTTAATTACAAAATACACAGCCGAAGATCTTTAAGGTTTAGTGTCATGGAATGACGGAACGTAATACATGAAAACAACATAAAACATTCTTCATAAAAACTTGAAAGGCTTCTCCTTATGTTCATCCTAGGTTCATTACAGCATCTCATAACCTGGGGACACACATCAAAAGAAAAGGCTGAGCATAAGGCCCAGTAAGGGAAATAAGGGAAACATTTAACATGTGAACTTGAGATACATCAATAAATTCATGAAATATAACAGTAAGGCATTAGAAAGAAATAATGAGGCATATCATAATAAAAATAATGTATTTCATAACTTAAAGATGTGGCTACAACATTTAACATTGAAAATCATTTCCGTTTCACCAATGTCCATCCCCAAGGTGTCTTTAGAAATTACCAAGGTTATTCACAAAGGCGTCGTTAAAAATGGTCATCTCTGGAGATTATGTCTTTACCCAATGAATTGGAGCGCTATCAGGGCACACCCTTAAATTTGTCTTTATCATAATTTGAGACACATATATCATCATAAATCATTTCATAAACAACCCAAATAGCATAAAATAAATGGGTTTTATTTCATAATCATAACTTTTTAAAAACTGCTTTAAAGACATGATCTTTATGTCACTTTATACCCACAGAAAGGGAATGCGGGTATCATGTATGTAAATCCCAGAATTTAAAATAGAAAAATTATGTATATATGTTAATACCCCTATAAAATATATATCTTTGAGTATTCAATTAATAAAATAAAAGAACTTTAGAAAAAGAGAGAGACGTTTTGAGACGAAAATTCGGCAACATAACGGCTTTGTTTCGGGGTTTTAGAAAACATTGAAATGAGAGGGGAAAAAAGTAAAACATTCATAAATGACCCATAAAACAGAATAGGGATAGAACATGAAGGATATATGAACATGGTAATGAAGTTTTAAGGACATACCATTTGAAATGAAAATCATGGAAGGAAGACAAAAATTAGATTTCTCTTATGAAAATTCGGCAGCCTAACGACGTCACTTAAAATTCAACATAAATGAATTGATGAGATCAAATAGGTTATATCATTATATGAACATAATAGTTCAGTATGATAGATATAGAGATCATACACCATCGTAAAAAAAGTAACTTGAAAGACTTGACATGAAAGAAGAACTTTGAAAAATGAGAAAGGTGAACGAATCACTTAAAAATTTGTTAGCCTAACGGCGCCACTTAAACTTCAACAAAAATTATTTGATGAGATAAAATAGGTAATCTAATCATATGAACATAAAATATCAGTATGATATATATAGAGATAATACCCCAACATAATAAAAAAGAACATGAAATAGTTGACATGAATGTAGAACATTAAAAAATGAGAAAGGTGAACAAATCCATTAAAAATTCGGCAGCCTAACGACGCCACTTAAACATCAACAAAAATGAATTGACAATATCAAATAGGGTCTCTAATCATATGATCATAAAACATAAGTATGATATATTTATATATCATACCCCAACATAATAAAAAGTAACTTGAAAGAATTGGCATGAAAGTACATATTTGAAAAATGAGAAAGGTGGACAAATCACATAAAAATTCGGCAGCCTAACGGCACCACTTAAACTTCGAAAAATATAAATTGACGAGATCAAATAGGGTCTATAATAATATGAAAATAAAATATCATTATGATAGATATAGATATCATACCCCAACATAATAAAAAGTAACTTGAAAGACTTGACATGAAAGTAGAACATTAAAAAATGAGAAAGGTGAACAGATCCCTTAAAAATTCAGCAGCCTAACAACGCCACTTAAACATAAAAAAAATGAATTGAAGAGATCAAATAGGGTCTCTCATCATATGAAAATAAAAGATAAGTATTATAGATATAGATATCATACCCCAACATAATAAAAAGGAACTTTAAATACTTTAAATGAAAGTAGAACTTTGAAAAATGAGAAAGGTGGATGAATCCCTTAAAAATTCAGCACCCTAACGACGCCACTTAAACTTTCTTAAAATGAATTGATGAGAGAAATATGTGGTCTATCATCATATGAAAATGAAAAGGTAAGTAAGAGGAATATAAAAGAACATCCTCCAACATAAGAGCATGGAGAATAAAATAAATTACATAACAGAGATTACTTGAAAAGAAAGAGAAAGGTAGGATCCCTTACCTTAAAACTTAACTCTAAAAACTCAAAGGTTGGGACCTTTAGGGCTTGGGGGAACCATGGGAGGACTCCTTGGAAGGTAATGAGACCCGAGTTTTTTTGGGGGATAGTTGGGAGTAAAGACTAAAGGAGGGAAGGGTGGGTATTTATAGGGAAAGTGAGGGGACAAGGCATTAATGGCCAAGGGACACCTCACTAGTGGTTTTGGAAAAACCATGGGATTTCCCATGGTATTTGCCAATGGTTTTGGCCACATGGGACCCCTAATACAATAATTCATCCCCTTTAGTCGGCCATACCTTAAAATATCTCATGACATCATCATGGCACAATTATGATGTCATTAAACATTCCGAAACCCTAAAACTGTATTTGTATTATTCACTGAAAATTCAACTTTTTCAAAAAAATACCAAAATTTCACCTTAACCAAATATAGATGCAATGATTAAAAAAATGAACTCCATTTTAAAAAAATAATTTTCTAAATATTTTTAATTTAATTTTTAAATAAATACACTATTCACTAAAAAATCATTTTTTTCCATAAAATTCCCCAAAAATTACCTTAACATAAAATCGATGTTCTGAATTTAAAAATGAACTCTATTTTATAAAAATAATTTTATAAATAATTTTAATTTAATTTTTAAATAAAAAATATTATTCACCTGAAAAGACTAATACTTGACTAATAATTAATGAAACTGTTATTTGCCTATTTTATTGAATCAAATTACTTAATCAAGGTGCCTAGATTATATTAATAATTTCTTTAAGTGAGATTACTAATCCATTTGGTCACATTTCTAATCCTAAGCATAAAATCACTATTCATAATTTACTATTCATCAAAAATCAATTTGATCTTATTAGACTCCAAATTTCTTACTGAACAAATTTGCAGAAGACCAGTGTTTGAAAATAATTACACCTCACTAATTATTCAAGGATTACAAAAATATTTTCAAAAATATTTTTCCAAAATTCATCAATAAAATACATCCTATATTTATCTGGACACTCTGAAAATTCACAAACATCACCCTAAGAAGAAATCACAATTTTTATTTATCAAAGGTTTACACAAAGAAGTTACGGTCTCCTTACATAGCCCCTTATAACCCCAACATAGCACCTATGTGAAAGGTGTGCTAAGGTGAGAGAATCTGAGGGTGGTTCGGCCAACATCGTGCGAGTAGTAATCTCTTTTAGTTTGAACTTCTCGCGAAGGAGATTCCATTCTAGCTTCACATGATGATGTTTGGCTTGGATTTGGTCTAGAGCAAAGCCCAGTTGTGCTACCTCATTCCCAAATTCTATTATATGGGCTTCGATTGGCCCGAGACTACTTGATGAGGCCATCAAATATTCTTTCTATATTAATTAACCATGATCACGTGTATTTAGAGACAATAATCACAACATTTTGTTTCCAAAGGTCATACTGACAAATGTTCATATAATAGTCAAAACCCTACAGTCTCATTTTAATTATACTAATTTTATTAATTTTTTTTTGAGTATAAAAATAAAATAACACAAAAAATTAATAAAAAAGGATTTATTCAAAATTTCAGGTCATTACACCTACTGAGTTCAGTGTTACTCACCCCCTACACGGGCCTTCCCACATGGGTGATGTGTCTTGTGGAGACAATCGTCCCATTGAAGATGGACTTGGTGGCATTAGAACAGGTGGGCCACAATGAGATATGATAGAAATGATGTAATCCCTCATCTTTTTGTAGCCACACTACTCTTATGATCAGGTGGGGTTTTCTGTGGATGATCAATAGAGTACTCTTGTACTTTACAATTTTCAGGACCTTATTTTGGGGTTTTTATTCTGTCCAATTTACTTTTAATTGTGACTGTAAATTGTTTACTCCTAGTGGAATACTATCTATTTTCTTGTTAGTTGGTACCTGGTTGGGTTTGCGTGTGCATACAATTATCAGGGAAAATGCCTCCCATATAGAGGTTTATGCCTTCAGCGTTAGTCCCATCCCATTGCCTATGGGTGGATGGATTGGGGTAGTGACGGTTAGGGCCCCGGGGGATGGGTCGAGACACATAATAATTTCGAAAAAGGTTGTTAAGAAAGTCTCAATGAACTTGATTATATTATTGACGAATAACATGGAACATACGAGACAAATTAGACTCATGGTAAGTGGTTTATTATCTCACTTTTAATTCAGTGATATTTCTATTATTCACCACTTATTTTATTCATGTGGTATATTGTGTACTTACTTTTGATATATATTATAATTATTTTATTTATATTCATGGTATTATAAGATTCATTTTTTGGTTATAAATTTCTTGTCACATGACTCAATTGATTACAATGTGGTATGAGATCATTTAACCCTCATCTTTTAGTCAAAGACTACATTTATGTCTATTAATTTCTATTTTTTTGTTGGGATATGTTCTAATATATTATTATTTTAAGACATTTTATGTTCAACCAATGAGAGTCCATTTTCACTATCGTCATCACATTTTCAGTATTTTTAAGTGATGTCGGTAGGAAGCAGAAAGTATGTAAGGGAACTTCTTAACCAAATTTCCATTATTTGGGTTAAACTTCTCCTTCTTGATTATGTCGTGCTATGATTATGTGAGAAATAAAATTTGATATCCTGTATTTTATTTATAAATTATATATATGTACTTGTAATGAATACACATAATCAATCTATTTTATTTATAAAATGATATTTGTAAGGGACTTCGTCTCAATCTCCCTTCATTAAGGCATTTCATGATAATATGAACTTTTATTATTTTATAAGGTGTATATACTACCCTTTAACATATTAAAAACTGAATTTTATTATTATCATGATATTATATGTTTTCATTAATGTTATTCTTTAGTGGTTGTTATTCACCTGTTTCTCAAGTGGTAAGGGACTCTAACAAAAACCTTGTTTTAAATTTTTTAACGATTTATTCTTCTAAATGCTTCACAATAATGTCAATGATTTCAAAATAGTATGAAGTTTTTTTTATATAGGCATATATGTTTTAAAATTCAAACTCTAAACATTATTATAAATTTTTCCATGTTTTATGGGACACTTTGATTCAAAAATCACATTATTAATTATTTTTAATGGTTGTGGAAATTTATTGAATATTTAAATATATTAAATTGATTTATTGTGTTTTATTAATGAAATGTTTATAACATCAATAATTTATGTATAATGGTTAGGTAATGGTAATTGGAATTTTGATATGTTGTTACATGATAATCAAAATACGCGTAGTTCCGTGATAAACCTATGTCGAGTGAGCCCGAAATAGCTCTCCAATGCGGTGGTAAATGTGATTGAGGTAAATTTTAATAATTCTTCTAAGTGATTTCTAGAATATACCATGATGGGTATTCCAAATGCAACTCCTTATGTATCTATGAAAGCTAAAATTTAATTATGTTACGGATGCCACATGTTACCTTTATGATTTATGATTTCTATCAATTATTCATAAATCTTATTATTTCATGAGGTCTGTAAAATTCTTATGATATATGATTGAAAATTACAATTTTATTTATTTTCATGTATTGGTGGACTAATGTTTTCATTCTTTATTTTATAACCCTTAATGAACATTTTAAGCTCATCCCAATTTATTGAAATTTTTTTCATAGGGTAAAAGGAAGGGTAAGATAAAATAAGAATTTAAGAAGTTTAATATTATGAAAATAATTCTTGTTTTATTTAAGGAGTACAATTGTTATGAAAAAATGGATAGAGTAGAAGTGTCTATATTGTAATATTTTAGATGTCATGTAATAGTTATGGCATAATTCTCTAAAACTATAAACATGAAAATATCATCAGTGTGAATTAATGGCTTAACTCAAGAAAAATGTATTGTTTAAGGATGAAACCTTATACATATCAGACGTGTGAATTTATACACATTGGTTTTATTAAATTATTCCTACATCCTATACAATGTAAGGAATGACTTCATAGGAGTCTAATATAATTGGTTCACCTTCCACTTACTCTAGCAATAAGGCTCTTAGTCTTGTATCAATGCACCCTCCATCATACTCTTTCTCAAAGCAAAATAATTTTCCTCATATTTCAATACTCATATATAGACTCCATCAATGGATATAATTGAAAAAAATATTTGACATTTAATGAAAAACATGATACTCTAGGGTCATCACACATTGGTCTTCTAGAGTCTCAATGATCGTTCAATTGTTTATATATCATATAACATGACCCATAGCATAAAATAGTCAATTTATATGTTACCAAGTTAATCCTCCTCACTATAAATGTATCCTTACAGTCACCTTCAATGAACAATTCATTCTACATAGCCTACTGCTATTCATCACCGAAAATGATTATTTTTCCTGACTATCAGATAATATTATTTCCAAATGAAGCACCACAACCTACACATGCAATGATTTCAAAGAACATTGACCACTACATATAAAAATCCATTCTTGGTGTTTTTAATGTTCACTAGTATCCAAAATGTGGGTTACACAATCAACCAAGATGCGTTTCCTGTCCCCAAAGAAGCTTCTATGTTAAACCTAGCTATATAATCATTGATAGTCATGGGTTTTCCACACAATCATAGACCAATACATTATAGATATCATATGTTTCAAAAGTGAAAACTTATTAATAATTAACCATTATGCACCAAAACATATGAGAATCACACCAAACGAATTGGTAGCATAGAATAGGTCTAATAAAGAGTGAACAATTAATAGTGACCTGCTATTACTATAACCATATTATTTCTAAATATAACTAAAAACATAAACCAGTATTAGTTCAAAACTATCCTTCACGGGTTTAATAACAAACTTTATATCCACTAAAAAAAACACTCACACTTTAATGATTCCCAGAAGGGAATGACATGAATAATCACAGTCAACACTAGAGTGATTATTTCATGATTTATAGGACCCTAAGATATACTCGATTTTCATTTAGGTATCAAGGAACCTAGAAAATCTAAATAATCAAAAAAAATCACTCACAACACTCCACATCATAAAACGGAACTCCTTGCTACCACGATATTTTCATGAACCACCCTTCTCATTAGTGTCATCTGAAGTAGTTGGGAATCCACTATTCTTCAAAACCCAGAAATGTATATCAAATACTAGTACTCCATGTGATTCATAACTCTGATAAATAGTGTATATTACAATAACATTCTTTACGACTTCCAAGGATCACTCACATGAACATAGAACTTCTAAAAATGTCAATTTTAACACACCATTAATGGAATCAATTTCTTCATAATGAATTTAATTAATTTTTTTACTTCTAATGAGTATGAACAAAATTAAATTCTAATACATAAGCCACATTTAATGGAAAATGGTCCTTGATGTAGCATATAAAAATATTTCACTAGGGTTAAAACCCACAAATAATCATCTAGAAATTTAGATCAAGATATGTAAAAAAGGATTCCCCCTATAGACTAACCAATTTGAATGTCCATAGAAATATCGATTGGATAATTTGAATAAATTTTCTATCCATATCGAAAAATCCACATATTGTATTTTTTGAAAATTAATTAAATTTTCTAATCCAATGCTAAACACACATGGTTCATAAGTAGGAAAGTTATTGCATGACATTGACCAACTATATTCATTACATTTTTTCATGTAGAGAGGGATGACATCATCATCATTATCATCATTATCACCATCATCAACATATCCACGGTGCACCATACCATTGTCTCACATGACCTACTTTTATAAGATGGTCAACATAGTAGTTCATATGAAATAATTTCACCATGAATTAATATGTCAAAAAAAATTCGATTTGTTTCAACTGAAAAAATTGAATCTTAGATATTTAGTAAAATCACTTAGAATAAGTAGATATATATCATGTGAAACCTATGGGACACATATTAATCACGGGATGAATCTTTATGATATAGAAAATATTCCATTAAATAAGTAATTAGGATCCAAAAAATGTATGGGCATTACAGTAGGTGAAATCATATAAAACTATAACAATAGAAACCATAAATATTAATCATATAACCTGTAAACATTAATTTCCCTTTGAAATGGTGTTCAATATACAGTAGTTTTAGTTTCAAAAAATGATAAAAAATTACTATGTATTTAATATACCCACTCCACAAAATAATAATCACATAAAAAACAATCTTTGATACTATTTTGTAACATGTGGACATGAATTATCAGGTTTATGCTTGAATTCTAGATGATGGCATGACAAATTCCACATTTTCTAGATGTTCATGAATTACATGGTGGGTCAAAATCAGAATAATGTGGAGGCTATACCCTAAATCATAGAAACATTTAACAAATGAGTAACTAAACATTTATATAATATCCAATCATTGTAATCAAAAACAACATATGTATAAACAATATAAATGTTAAAAGAAAAGACAAAAAATGAAAAGAAATAAACAATAGTAAATTTCCCACTAAGGTAATCACATATACAAATAAAGAAAAATAAAAATGTAAAATCAGAATATAGAACACGATGAATCAGGTCATCTTGGTCTCAGTAATGTAGTGAGATGCCTTACAGGACAATCAAACGACACCTTATCCCATCTTGTACCTTTAACAAGTGACGGATTATAAGGTACCCATGTACCATGGATGCATGATTAGGGTGTGAGTACTACATTTTAGGACCCCCACAATGGTCCAGTACCAAAAAAGTAATTTTTTGAGTGCATTAAATTAAGAACTCAATAATAAGTAAACAAAAAATATTTATTTTCCCAGGAAATATATAACACCAACAACAACACAGAATAAATAAGAAACCATGTGTCTGGTGTCCATGCATTTACCACATTATTTAGAGCCTCATCTATACCTTTTTCTTCTAAATAAAACCAGAAAAAATTATAATGTTATAATAATGATCTAGAAAACTAGCTAATCATGAACCACGAATTTTGAATTGTATTGAGATATATTATAAAAATATTAATATTTAATCATGAATGATATAAATTATCCATTTAATTTGAGAGTACCAATATGAGTAACAAAATTATATAATATATGAATAATTTTCCTACTCAATAAAATTTCATTAATTGACCATCGAATATAAATAGTCAATATTTAGTAAAGTCTTTTTTACATCAATAAGTAGTTTAGTCCAAAATAATTTTTATTGTATTTTTATGTGTGAAAATATTAATAAATTTCATTGAAATTTTAAAACTACCAATTATATAATTAAAATTTTCATTTTAATAATCATTTAAATATTAAATTAAGGTCCAATATTCTATATTTTTCCCAATTATTTATTTTTTAAGGAGTTCTGAAAAAAAAATTATTCAAAATTTTTCATTTATATTAATTTAATAAATTAATTTTAAATACCAATTATTTTTTTGGATTTTTTATTAAAGTTTAATATAAAACATTTGATTTAAAATAACATAATTAATTCCATTTAAAATAGATATATTCAATATATTGATAAAAGTTATTTTAGAAGCTTACAAACATGGTTTTCTAAAAATAGTTTTAATTGTGTTTAGAAAATGTATATTAAAATTGATTTATGAAACATATATAAAGGTTATATTAAAAAATGGAAAACATATTTAGAATCATGAGGTTCAAATTTGGTTAATCATTGCCTTTTATTTAGAGTCATTATGAATATTAATTATGATAAATATGTGTCATATATTTAAGTTGAAAATGGGTAAAACATGATTAACCCAACGAGACATGGTATTAAAATGAACCAATTTTTTCCTTATTTTATTTCATGGTATAAATTAAAAAATATCCATCCAAAATTATAATATATGGAATTTTAGTACCATCTTCCATTTACAATGTCAGTTATATTATTTTCTATAATGAAAATTCAAAAAGTGTCTCTCTATAAACATTATTTCCACTTGAATTTTTAAATTTAGAAAAAAATGGGTTATTATTGGTTAACCATTTTTACATTGATTATTGTTATATTATTTTATTTATATTTATTTATTATTTATTATTTGTGAATAAATAATAACCTTATTTCATTACAGAAAGACAACACTATTCTTGTAGGAGTAGAAAAATCATTTAAATAATATAAAAACTGTAAAATTATTTTGTTTTATTTTATATAGTAAATAATACATTTTAATGAATAAAATATCATATTATGAAATTTTAATATATTATAATTTATATCCATTTTTTATCTTTATGTGTTTTAAGACAAAATAAATGAATAGTATTTGAAATGAAGTTAATGATATTTTCTGAAAAATAATAATTTATAAAATTGATTGAAAATACTGAAAATATTTAAAAAAAATTAGTGTATGCTATATTATAAAATTTCATACCTTTTTAATTTATGATTGTTTTTTGATCATTTATTTAGAATAATATTCTTTTAGTATTGAAATATTAGTTACATTGTTTATAGATAAAAATTAATGATGAGGGTGTTAATCAAAATGATATCATTTTAAATTATATTTAAAACCGTTTTAATATTAATGGATTAATTTAGGAGAACCATAAAATCCTTATCGTCTAATATATGTGATTTCAGAATCACATGACCTTGAATGTATCTTTACTATAAGTTAATATTTTCAAAATTGTGAAGTGTGACCCTACACTAACCAATAAAAGGAAACAAAATATTTAATTTTTCTATAACCATATTGAGAAATATATACTCAAAAAACATAAAACATATGATATGAAAATAAATATCCTTGAATTTAAGGTTCTGTTTTTATTAAAAGTCCATTCCAAGGGTCCTTAATATGTGATCTAAAGGAGGTATACTGATGGAGAGATAATTACCTTAATATAATAATTCGTATTTATTTATTTTTATAATTATTCAAAATATAGAGAATCCATACTAATATAATAAATTCAATATCATAAATGAGCTAATATATTACTATTAGCCTAATAAACCCATTTTAGATCTCTTTTTAATGTATCCTAATTTGAAAACATCACTCATGTGTACGTACATATTATTGTGTTCATGTAGTGGGGAAATAAATTTTTCATAACCATTATAATTTGATGGTTATAAATATTTAAATAATGAATATACATGATAAATATTAAATAATTATTTTTCATTAATATTAACATCATACCATATTTCGTTCTATCCAGTCCACTATAAAAAATAAAAAGTTTCTCATGAGTATTTGTGGACTACCACCTTCACAAAACGATGTTGAATATTTTTCATTTTTTATTCTCATAGATTAAAATAACGATGTCTTGGATGTATATATATGATATATATGATATAATAATTTTTTATTTATTTATTATTTGAAATTCATTCATTCAATCCATTTAAAATATAGAATTATGTTCATCTGTACGTATGATGTATATTCTATATGAATGTTGTAATTTATTTTTATCCATCTCAACATTTTATATATAAACCAATATGTTTATAATGAATATATATATAGAGATAAAAAATTTATTTAAATATTTAAATTTTATAGATAATAAAACTATCATAAATTCACAAGGGAATAAAATACCAAACAAAATTATTATGAAAAAATAGTTATCAAAGGAAAAAAATTTAAATATTTATTAATCTAATAAATCATTTTAAAAATGTTTTAATTATATAATACATAATATTATATGTACATAAATGATTTTTTTTATTATTGTATAAAAAACTACATTTATTATAGAAGATGATAGAAAACCATTCATTCATGTTGAAAATAAAGTAACAAGAATCCCCATATCATGTTTATTTTTGAGGGACATATTCCATATTCACGACTTATTTACATTATGTGATGTTAATAATTCCCATTATTGTAGTTTATGATTATTTTCATCAAAATTATATAGATTTTAGAATACATATAATATAGTATATTTTATTTGTTTTTTATTTAGTTCTTACGAATGTTGTAAGCATTTTTCATCTCAATATTGTGGCATTGAGAGAAGTTTGATGATATACATATATTTAATTTTATGATTTGTATCTACAACAAATTTTAAATTTTATATCATGATTCTCTAAATTTTATTGATATTTTATATTCCATTTGACGTTATTCATCCGTATATATTTGGAATCATATTTGACCATTATGGTAATCGATTATTGTTAAAATAGGATTGTTTATTCGGGTTTTCTAGGATTATGGTTTCGACGATAAAATATTATGACTAGGAACTTAAAACAACATTGAATTTTCTTATTCTATGGTTTTTTTGAGATTAAATGTTTTAATATCACATTTTAATTTTTATCAACTCATGATTATAAAGAAAAAAAATTAGGGAATACAAACTTTATTTTTCTCTTTTATTGATAATCATTTTTTATCTATATCCATTATTTTTAAAACAACTTTTCAATATTCATTTACATATTCCCATATTATCTAATAATTTTATTTTTACAAAAGAATGTATTTTTTGAAGGTGGTTTATAATTATTATTCTTTTCATTTTCTGATTGAGGTAATTTGACATTTTACTAAAACTGTGAAATTAATATTTGTTTCAATGTACAAAACATGAATGGAATTTACCACTATCATTTACGCTATATTATTTCAATATTACATTAAAAAATTACTTATTTATATTTAATGAAATATTATTTCGGTAATATTTTGGATATATAAGTATATAAAATAATTTTTTTCACGATGGAAATTTTATTTTCTTTAAGAAATGTCACACAAATATTTAATGTAACATTTCATATATGATAAAATCCTTTGATATTACTTGTTATTTTATGGTGATTAGACACAATGATACCAATGATATTAGTTATTCTTTTTATGATTATAATGGTTTTATTTTTATGAAATTAATTTATTTTCGGTGGGTTATACTATGACTAAATGATGAAGTGTTTATTAAACCCATTTATTTTTTAAGGAATATGATATGATGGATTGATGAATATTTTTTGTGATCATATGTAAAAATTATTTATAGTTCTAATAATGTAATGAGTTGTAAAGAAATTAATTATCCATCAAATTAAATGGTTAATAACAAGTATCTTCTGATATAATATATTTTGTAATAGGGATTAAGCATAGTTCATTAAGGGAACTTTCTGAAAATGATTGTTTTCATAGTAAAAATTCCCCAAGGATATGGTGGAATTGGGAGTGATCCAAGCCCAGTTTGATAATATTGGAAATGAGAATAAACAATGTAAAAGATTTTATATTATTATTTTTATTTAAAAAACATATATCTTATGAAATTGTTATGCCATAATGGAATATGTTATCTGATTCATTTTTGATTCATTTCTTTGGAGATTTCATGATTTATGCCATGAATCACTATTATGATCTATGATATACATAGAATGGATTTTAAATGATAAAATAATGTTCATGTACCCTTATCTTCATTTTATAATAATGTGATCATCAATATTTCGCTTGTTTTCCCTTACATAACATCTGATATCACCGATCCCTATATTTCCTTTCCATAGGTTATAAAGAAATGTTATAATTAGGATATGTATAAAAATATTTCAATGTGATAATATTACCATGGGAGTTGCGTATGATATCATGAAATATGATGATTGTGGATCTAGTCTCCAAATACACTAAATATTTATAATCCTCTAATGTGTATTCTGTAAAAAAGATTTATTAATCATGTCCTATGATGTAATATCTATTTGGTAAATGTATGTTCTCTATAGTTTTTTATCAGTGGGTAAGAATTTTCAATCATGAAGGATTATGATTAGATAAAATTAGTGAAAACATTTTGGATTTTTCAATGTATACGATAAAATTATAATGCTTTATTAAGGAAAAGATTATTTTGTTATAATTTAAATACATTAATATCAGAGTTATATTATAATATGTGGTTTAGAAACAAATTAATCTTGATTTATTGACCATGAAAATAGTTGGTCAAATATATCCAAACTATATTTGTTGTTCCGAGTGAGTTTGTCCTTATTTCACACATATTTTTATTATTATATGGGATATGATTGAGTTAATATGAATTTTCATTAGGGACCATTATAAATCATTTGAATACATAATCATCTTAGATGACTAGTTGTTACTAATGGTGTCATATATTTTAATGAATGTGCCATAATTTAGACATCCTGTGAATATGTGTACAAAGTTACAAGATTCCATGATTTGATTAATGTATCTTGAAAACTATTTTTTGCTTTTATTTAATGGCCAAAACCTTGATGATTGTTGTTAAGAAATAATTTTATTACTAATGAAATGAATTTCCTTATTAGAAACCAAATTAAATGGGAGATTAAATTTGAATCCATGTGATTATGAAAAAATAGATATCCCATATTATAAATAAAAACATTATATTGCATGGATTTTTAGCACAACAAATAATATAAAATTGGAGTTTCATTTAGTCTATGGTAGAAAAAATATTTAGCCACCTACATATCTAGTATGATGGAATTATCTATGTGGGGAATGTATTAGAGGAACGTGAAGATGATTTGGGAGTGGAAAAAATGACACAAAGTGACTAAATTATTAAGATAAATGAAAATTAGATAAAAATATTTGATTTAAATAATGTTTTCATTAACATATCATCAATGGTTTAATGATTTAAATAGAAATAATACTAAAATTATAAAAATATATGTACTTTGGATAATGACTATGTAGAGGATCAACAATGTTGAATGCGTAATTTACTTTTTATTTCGGATGAAAAGACTACAAATGAAATATGAAAACAATGATTCATTAAGGAATAATATAATGAGTCATAGTGAATGAATTAATAAAGAAGTTGAATAATTGAAGTGTTTCTTTGTTGTAAATTTAAAATAATGATGTATATGAATGTGTTTTAATAATATTATGGTTATATGAATGATGAATTTTTCTAAATTCGTTTTGAATTAAATAGTTGGAATGATTTTTTTAATGGTACTGATTTCTTATAAATGTGATTTTGTGGTTAGGAGATATTTTTGGAAAACAATGATTAAGTGAACGACAACCCGTAACATGTGGAAAATAATGTTTAGTTGAGATAATGAGATTGTTGACATTGATATATTAAATGGTTGTGACCTAGAAATTTGTTAGTGGTGTGGTGATAATGTGATTTAGGACATCTTTATAGAATATTATTGTATTTTGTTGATTTATATAATATCATGGATTATGATTCCTCGAGGATGAATTAATGTTTCCATTGTGTTTTTATGGATAGTTTTTTTTATTTTGTTAAATTCGTCGCATGTTTTATGAGAATTTAGGATCAACGTATTAAAAAATGTGATATGTTCTATGATAAGGTAATGGATATTTTTGGGGTAATAATGTTAAATATATTTTTGATATTTAGTGACCATCCTTATAAATATTTGGAATTATATTTCTTTATTCATATTTTTAATGTTTTTATGGAATAGATTATGTTGATCATTGGGTGTTACTATTAAGGTTTAAGAGATTAGTAAATTATTTCATCATATAATTAATTATCTATATTGGATAAATCATTCTATCCATTTTGGATTTGATGATAACTATTGATGGAATGAATTACATATCATCCATTATTGATATCATGGTCCAGAAGATGTAAATTATAGTTCTTCAAGAAAAAAATCACGAATATTCATCTATCAGAATAACATATGAAGTGTAAATTAATTAAAACACAACCAAGTGGTTAAATTACACTTTTATAATGGAATTAAATAAAATATATTTTCTAGTTTTCTCTATTTTTCATTTAAAATAATCCCAAAATTTTTGGAAAATTAACTTGAAATAAAAAAGTTTTACTTTAACCTAATCTTCTGGTGAATCGATGGGTTTTCACATATCAAGGATTTATCGTTTTGTGGTCATTTACTTTCTCTGGACCATTTTCTCTATTAATCAATTTTTTACCTTCGATGATAGTTCTATACTCCATGTATAAATTATAACATCCCACATTTTTTATCATTATCTGGGATCATGATTATATAATATTTTAGTAAACCATTATGTTTTACACATTCCCTTTTTAATTTTTTTTTCTAATTCTTCTGAACGATGTATGTTTTAAATATATGTATTTCCAAATTTAGAACATTTAATAGTTGAGATAATCTAATGTGCCAATAATTTTTTAATGTTGGAGAATGAAACACCAAGAAAATTTGATTCAAAAAAATAATTATCCCAATATCTTGGTTTACACCCAACTACTAGCATTAAGCGATTTGATATATGTTATATAAATATTACAATATAAATTCGACTATTAAGAAATGTAATTGAATTGGTGAACCTGAATATGAGTAAAATAAATATAAAATATATCTATATTGGCCATACTAAATATATATGTATTTATTAATTATTATAAAATAAGAAACCACTTTCCTATATAGTCATTTAATATTTCAAAAGGAAATTCATAAAAAATAATTATTAATATATTGATCAGAAATTATAAATACTTTATTCCAAAATAATAACTTATAATTTATATAAAATTACACCATTTTTCAAAACAACATACAAAAAACAACCAATGTAAGAATTTTGGTGTTTTTAAAAAATTACTAATTTTTCTTTGAATAGTGAATAACACCGATTTTTTAAATACTTCAATTTCTATTCATTAATTCATGTAATTAAAAAATAAAAATATATTTTATAATTTTAATTAAAGTGATATATGATATATTTTTTATTATAATTCAATTAATTATCATTTTATTAGAAATATTCTTGATTTTTATATAAGTTAATATTTGTTATCAAAAAACCATTTTTCTAAAAACTATTTTTCATTGAATTTTCCTCATTTATATGAAAATATTTTTTTTTCATCTTATAAAAATTGAATATTATATAATTTATACCATATTTAAAATAATTTTGTTTTATTTTCCCAAAGTAGTTCTCTTATTTTTTTTCATTCTGATTAAAAACTATGGTAAATATTGGTCACCTTGTTGAGGATAAAATTGGTAAAATTATGTTAAACCCAAAATATATAGTCTCAAAATAAACCCATCACATTCTTAAATATCACTTTAGTGGATAAAATATACTATATACATCCTTAATTAAATTTTTTGACATTATGCTTCCATTTTCACTTATTAATGACCCTTATATTAGTTTATTTAATGAAAATTCACAAAAAGTTAATCTATTGAAATTAATATCTATAAAAAAATTATATTTAAAAAAAAATAGGATATGGTATATGATAATTGTTTTTTAAATTTTAAATATCAATTCATTGTAATTTATATTTAATTTTTTTGTGATGAAATAGAAACAATAAATGCTTACATAACGATTAAATAATATATGTGGAACCTGCAGAAAAATTATTTAAATGAATTTTAGAACAATAAAAGTAATAATGTTTATATTATTAATAGTTAAAAAATATTTTTAAAGCTGTGTATCTGAAATTTGAGATTTGTTAAAGGTATATATTTGAGTTAATATTTTATCTTGATTCTACTAAAGTAAACTTAAATGAATATTTTCAAAAAGGTCATTAAGGATATGTTATAAAAGTATTTAAAAATCATAAAATATTAAAATATAATATGTGTATAAGATATGGTTGAATCTTTGTTCCATTATCCATTTATGAGAAATTTTTAATCTTCTATGTTAAATTATAAGCCTTAAATATTGAAGTAGTTGGTACAATGGTTAAGGTTAAAAATGGGTAACTAAGGGGTTACTAAAAACTATATTGTTTAAAAATATATCAATACATTTATAAATTTTACTAGATTAATATATTAGAATTTTGTTCTCATTATCTTTAAAACCATTTAATTGTGGAACCACTTGATACAGTATATGATATTATAATATTTTTATATTTTTGAAAAATTACACGACTTCCCCTCCCAACACATATAAATGGACACCCAATATCTCTTTTTCGAGCCCTTATTGAGAAACAAATCTCAATATAACCTTGAATTATTCTAACATAAACTTTCCTATATATTAAATATAAGTTTTTGGATTTTTGAAATATCATTTAAAATTTCCTTATTATTGTATCTAAAGGATTTTTACTAATGATTAGGTAATCATCATTACCGAATGTTTCTAATTATTTTATTCTTATAATTACGATAAATATTATATGTCACTAATAAAATAATTTTTTTTATATTAAATATACTGATATGTTTTAATTATTATGATAAAAACATATTCTATCTAGTTTTCCTCCTATGAAATGAGAAAACATTTCTCAAATGTACATACATCTTTTGGTCTCCAAATAGTGATGAATGTTTTTTTCAATGGCATTTTAAATGGATATATATATAGATGGAAATAATAAATGTACATAATATAAATGAAATAATTATTTTTCGTTAATTCTAAAATCAGATATCCATTCTTAACGTCCAATCCTTTTGAAAATGATTACGTCGATCATACTAACGTGTGGACTACTTACTCCACAAAGAGATATGACCCATTTTTCATTAATTATTTACATAGATTGTAATAAGGATATACATAAGGAATATATATGATATATATGATATAATAACTAATGTATAAATTTTAATTATTACCTACATTCCTTTTATTTTGTTCGTTGAGATGATAATGCAGCGTTAATGCATACAAACGACCTACCATCTCAATGAATGTTGTAATTGAATTTTTCTCTATCTATACATCTTATGAATGACCCTATATATATTTATGAAATAAATTTTATATTTATATAGTAATTAATAATCTATTTATTATGTAACCATCATTAAATTACAAGTTTTTAAACTACCGAACAGAAATTCTTATTCAAAACAAAATAGTTATCACCTAGAAACAATGATATTAATATGAAATTATTAGTAAATGTGTTTTGAACTAACACATGTGTAAAATATATAATATTATATGTAATATCCTGATTTATGTGTATAACTGTAATAAATTTAAATATATTATAGAGGATGATAGAGTGCCTTAAACACATGTTGAACATGAGGAAAGAAGATTTTTAGTGTGAATATTTCGGTTAGAAATATTTCATACCAACCACATATTTTCATTTTGTGGTTTATATATTACCCATGAATATATTTTATTATTTTTTATATAAAAATTATCGAGATTTAAAAGTCCATATAGATTCAACACAATCCCTTGTTTTTGATAATGAGATTACCAATACGGTATGATGTCTTCATGTAAATATGGTTTCATTAGTTCTTGTTTGATGTTATATACCATTATGTACTTAAATATGTGTATATAGTACCACTTTTACATGTTATTTCATGATTCTACATTTTATTTGGACAATAATATTTTTCATTTGAATTTTTTCAATCATGGGGATTACGAATGAAAAGTTTGCAAAGTGGAATTGGATTGCTATTGTAATCTTATAATTTATCAGAATTGTTTATAATTAGGTATTTGGAAATTAATTTTAAATACTAATATTTATATAATCCCAGGGAATTTATTCTCTCCCATTATATTTTTTGTATATTACATATTTTCTATTCATTTTCATCTCTATATGAACACATTTTGTCTAAAAGAGGTTTTGTAAGGAAAACAAGATTTATTTATGTCTTTAGTCAAAAATAATTTTTCTTCAATATACATGTTATTTTTTATTTTTTTAAAGAAGGATTATAATATTACACTATGATTGATTTATGTCATTTTTACTATGATTTAATTTGACCAAAATTGTATAAATAGAATCAGATTTTTGTATTATGCATATGTTACCTTTGAATTTTGTCAAAAAATGTGCATGGTATATTTAATAGGACTTACATTGAATATAATTATATTCCTAGCAACATGACCACATAATGATTTTTATTTAAATGTTTACATTTCACTTTTAATAAAATATTGTTTAATTATTATTTATGAATTATTTTATATTAAATAATTCATTTTCAAAATGAAAATTTTATTTTACTAAATAAATGTACAAATAGATTTTAAAGGAAACATTCATATATGATAATAAAATTTGATGTTTCTTATTATTTAATAAGGATGTTAGGCTATGTTACAGTCATTATTCTGGTTCGTGGGGGATTATCAGTAAGATTATGGGTTGTTTATAAAACCTATTTATTATCGACATTTTATACTATTTATAAAGGATGTCTTTTTATGAAAATTATTTTTTACCATGGGTTATGATATGATGATATGAGAATGTTTTTTGGTCTTGTGTCACACATATATATGGTATTTATTATATAATGAGTGGGACTATAATTATATATCCTTCCAAATAATTGAGTAAATACATATATCTCATGAGATAATAAGCAATTGATGATGGTGAAAACCTAGGTTAGAAAAGGAAATTATACACTGTGAGAGAAGTTTTATGGAACATTGAATAAGAATATGATAGAATGGGTAGTGAACCCAATCCACTATGATAGTCTTTGAAATGATCACTATCAATGAAAATTATTTTTCATGCATTTACCTATACCAGTAATTTATATTTTATTCTAATGTTATGATCTCATGGCTCATGTTATATTATTCCATTATGATTCATTTATTATAATACTCTATGACTTATTCTATATGTTAATATTATAATCTATTATATATACGGTGTGGTTTTTAGTTGTTATGATCATGTTCATGTACCCTTACCCTCTTATTATACATATATGATAATAAAATTATACTTTTTAACCCATTCAGAGCATCATATCAAAACAATTATTATGCTTCCATGTATAGGTTATGATGAAAGGATTTAAGTAGGCTTTTTGAGAATAGTAATATTTGTGATGATATTTTTGGGATATTTTTAAGATATTTCATGAAATAAGAAGAATTTGTATCTATTCTCAAAATGAAATAAACCATTATCATCCTAGGATTATTAATTTTAATACATATTGAATTTTAATATATTATTATTTAATATATTAATTTTAAACTATTGTTCTATATTAGCTTCATACCATGAGGATAGCCAAAATAGACATTGGAAGTAAATAAGAGATAATTAGAAGGCTGAGAGTCCAAGTTTTGAACACAGTATGAAATCATATCCCATATCTAAATCTCTCCCTTCCTCCCCCCCTCTCTCTATATAATATAAATAGAAGATCTATTCATCCTCTAGGTGAGACGACTCTATGACATCATACCCTATCTCTTATAATAGTGGTATAATCCACAATCCTCTAAGTCTTATTATACAATGAAATCATTTCCTTTGTCATCTATCAGGTCATACTACATAGAATATCATTCATCACTACCAAATTATAAATATGGTAACATATTACAATTATTTGACCCATTCATCAAACAATTGGACATATTTCACTATAATTTATCTCAGTCCTATCATTACATCACACATAGCGTGTTAACACACTCTCCCTCAAGGGAAACCATGAAATAATGGGTCAACCTATATATTTGGTTTCATGTATTGAAAAAAATGACTTATGGTATAAAATATATATCACAAGGAAATAATGGAATCATACTAATTTCTTATATCTTATCTCACTATATAAGAGTATTGTTCCCATACAATATTATATCAGATAACACAACGTGTCTCAATATTATGTTATGCACACACATGTGATCACTATATTTAATTTTCAACAATTTATTCCAAAAATGGTATCACATCATGAAAAAATGTCCTTTAATATCAATAGTTCATGTAATATCAACATGACTCATAGCACTAATATGAGAAAAAAAGCATCCAGTATGGCCTTACAGACTCCAAGACTCATATATCACAACAACAAAACCCAATGTGTCAATGTTGTCTAGGAAATCCATAGTGATCATATATAATCCATAAATATAGGAAACTAGCTAGTTAAAAAAAGGTATAACATGGACCTTAAATAATTTTTCTAATTTAGATCGATTTATTCCATTATTTAGTAATGAGGAAAGTATCATTAACAAATTAACCATTATACATTCATAAAACAATAATGAATTTAAGATTAATTTTCGTAATATAGTGAAACATATATCACAAACCAATAAACCATGCATAATAATAGGGTAGAGTGATTGTGACAAAAAATAGAAAACATATCAATTTCCAAAACAATCAAATATCAAATCCTTTTACCTACCTATGATTGTCCATTCATCTACAACATTCTGAATAATGTTCTAAATCAAATAATAACAATCCAGTTAATTAATTATAATAAAAATATAACAAATTAATGTATTATAAGACTAACCTTATGTGGTTAAGGAATACATTTTATTGACTAAGAGGACATCACCTACTAGTCAAGACCAATATGAACCATCTATGGATGGTCTGTAACACACTTTTGATGTCATTATGGACAAAATATCTACCACGTAGAAACAAAATAAGGTCTAGTTATATATAAATTAATTATTAGCATTGTATTAAAAGAATAAAATGAAATAACTTATTATGAACCTCATCCAAATAATCTCTATCAACTCCCTACACATTCCAAATTCTAAGATGAATGAAATATTGAAATCAGTTCCATTTTTTAATTGACAGTTCTAGTCAAATAAACAAAAATATGTTATGAATTTTAATGGGACATATTAACATTGAAATTCACATAAATGACAAGTTTTATTCATCACAATACATCCTGTAGCAATATTGATCAAAATATCCATATTTATTATACAATTCCATAATTAACTGATCAAATTTCCATCCAATTCTCTATCAATAATATATTATATGAAAATGAGAATTCCATGATCACCGTTAAGATAAGGTATTAAATTACAATTTTGATATGATGGATATAAATATTTTTAATTGATAATAATATCACTCATTATGAATGGACACATGATCAACCATTTTAGGAGGATGGGGGAGGCCTTGATCAAACAAATGAAGGACCATACCCATATTAAAAAAATCTATAAAAATATATAAACCTTGGATAAGGAGGGTTACATATAGGGATTAATAGTAGTGTTTATGTATGTATTGGATTCAATAATTCTTTCCATATTATATATTGCTAATGGGGGTTTATTGTAAAATGGACTAAAAGGCCTTCAATAATATATTCTTAGTGTGTTACACATGGTTCCAGATGTGGTATCAGTGACAGGATAATGATTTACATTGGAAAACATGCTCACTTAATATCTCACTGAATAGATGGTTCTGAATAAAAATATATCGAGTGAGAATTTATGGGAAACAAGTCTTCTTTCTACTCCACTAGCTGATGAAGGATAAACAAAATATTAGCCACATATTTCCACTTATGTTGATATTATAAGTCTTGATCTTACATACAATGTTTTTTATGTCAGGAAACACCCCGTAATGATAAATAATAAAAATCACCTCTATTTTACCCCTGGTTTTTTGAATAATCCATCCACTAGAAAAATGATCAAAATAATTTAAAATAAAACAACCATAATTTTGTTGTTAGTTACAATATATTAATGCCACAAACCATGTGGTATCAAGCCTCCAGAATAACAAATGAAGAATATGAAAAAATAATCATAAATATTTTAAAATATATTCATTTCTAAATAATTAGTGATTTAGTACTTGTTATTATTAGTTGAAATTTAGGATATTGAAAATATAACGAGATTGAAAGAGATATTTCTGAAATTATAACTCATAATATTTGTAACTACATGTTAGTGTCAATAGATAAAATCCACAGTCGAAGTTTCGATAAAATATAATAGCTAGACAAGAGATATCTAATAATGTTTCTACCATGTAATATACATTAAAGAATGTAGTATATGTGTTTTCATTTATTCAATTATTTGTTTTTAGTATCAATTTTGTTAATCATGTGGATTGAAGTAAAAAAAATGAGTTAATATTATTTTCCTCTAATGTTTTTTTGTATATTAGTTATTGGGATCAAAGATTCTTTATTGAATTCAGATAAATTCCAAATATTATTTATATTTATTAGTATTCATGAATGGTGTGGAAGATTTTTTTCTTTATAAACAAATAATTATTCAAGTAATAAACTAATTCACAATGAGATTAGTGGGATGTATTATAGATTTAGTGATTTATTTAAAGTTAAATCAAGCAATCTATTGATTATTTAATGAGATATAATCTTCAAGGAGACTATAGAGTTTGGAAAACCAACTATAAATGGTTCAATTTTGTAATAGAGAATTTGGATAATCAACGAGTTTTAGATTCCAATGTATAAATTTATGTCAATGGGGGATATGAAAAAAGATGATAAATAACTCTCTATGTTCATTTAAGAGTTAAAACCCATGGGGAATCCATCTAAGGTAGTTGAATACAAAGTAATGTTCAATGATTTTTTGGATTTTGTTTCCAAAAATTATGTGGTAAAATGTTTTGAAGCGGAAAGTAGATGACTACATTCAAATGGGGAGATTGAGATTCAAATAAAGATCCCTATAAATTTGTGGCTGATAATGTTAGATTTTTATTTTACATCTAATTTGTGTGAGTAATAATTAATGGAAAAAAGTGATGAACATTGTTAACAAAATCCAACAGTTATATTCTATGGAATCCTAAGGCATTTTCATGGTTTTTATGAATATTAGGTTTTTGTGTTGGATTCACTATTCATATAAATATAGTGGAGTCAAAAATGAATATGTTACTGATAAAGAATTATAGAATGAGAATATATGGCCATGATAAGTTCCAATAATTTCATGGAGGTGTCTTGGAGAATTTCACGTTGAATATACATAACAAATGAATTATTTAAGGTGACTACCCATAGTGGTCCTAATGGTATAGTTATAGAGATGATGTTCAAAAATTGCAGCTAACTTGAGGACTATTCAATAGTGATGGTTTTATTGGTCTGTGATATTCCCTATGTGACACAGTGAATTATAATATGGTCGTGGAAATTCCATGGAGTGTATTTTTGATAGATATGATCAATATGGTCATAATGTGGTGACCAAATCATAGATCTTGATGAGTTGAAAGAAAAACCCCATTATATTTTTTCTACACAATGGTGATAGGTGTGTTGAGATTGATCATCACTAGATATAAATGGTTATAAAAAAATAGGTGTAGAATTGCTGTGTAGAATTTTTTCATTAAATAGTTGAATCATATTATTAATATTCTACATGGGAAGGAAACATGAATATCATATTGTGGGTTTAAGCTTGTTTAAGGGATTCTTTTCCTTGGGGTTCATTGGTCACGCTATACTATTTGAAAAAACATTCATGTTAGTGGGTATATCTGTTGGAGACACCGTAAATGTGTATTTTTGGATTCAAATTATTCTTGAATGGATAATTAATTTTTCATAAACCTTGTTTCTCAGTATTAGACCATTATCCAATATATATATTATAGATACTAAAAAGATAAAAAAATTGATGAAATAATGATTTAATCCACATGGTAAAAGTTTACATTTGAACCCAGATTCATTTTAGGGGGCTATACTTTTAGAGAACCAAAATCGGTTATGGGTGGTTTTTCTTTTATATAATGCCACTAAAAGGTGTCTAATTTTAAAAGAACATGACATTTTTATTTCATGAGCAGATACAGACATGATGTATATAAAATAATGAAACAGTGACATATTTAGTATTTTATTTAGGAATTACTGAAATCATATCCTCCACATTTATTATTTATCCATTCAATATTCCATAAAACATGGTCTTCCATAAATAAATTCACCATTTTAATTTTATCACCAAGCTAACAGAAAATCAAGAGAACTAAATATGTAAACATTTTACCATGTTACTTTATCTTATAGAATCATGATAAGCTGCTTTTTTTTGGAAAAAATACCATCACCATGAGCACCGCCATTCCAATTCTTGGTTGACTATGTCTCATGGGTTATGTACCAATTGATCATTCGTGACACCATTGTGTAATGAAAAAATGTCATTTTTTCTTCCACATGACCACCATGAGGTAATAACAACATTATGACTATGATGGGCATATGAATCTTCAATAAATTCGAAGACATATCCATGACCATATTTGACGTCCCAACAATGCATAAGGAAACACCCTAACCACCACACTATTCACTACAACATGATCCTCATTTCATTGTTTATTTTTCATAGGTACACTAGAATTTCTCAATGGGAACCCCCATACTATAAAACATTATATGTTTCTCATGTTGAGTATGTTATAAACATCTATTTGATTCCCTAATAACACCATTGGACCTTATCTTAACCATGTACGGTCCTTGGAGAAATAATTCTCACTTCTAAATTTCCTCTGAGATACATTATCTTTTTGTGAAAAATTAATTCGACATGTTAACCTTTATTTCAACCAATATATGAAAATAATTTAGTATACCAAAAAATATAAGGTAATTTTTATTATTTTGTAATTGTGTTAGAAAGAGAATATTTATAGCACTAGGACCATAGATAATGATCTAATTACCAGATACATCTCATTTTTCAAAATTATCTATACCACTGGTAGTATAAAGATTAATATAGATTAAAAAAATTCTTGATGTTAAATTTGGATTAGAAATTATTAATCTATATTTTAATGTGATTGTTTTGAGAAAAAGAAATGAACAAGAGGCAAACCCAAAATTATGTTAAGAAACTACTACATATACCAATATTGAGGTTCAAAATTTCAATGCGATATTTGATACATGAATTCATAAAAAATCAACGAAGAAATATTTTATATGGGTTATTTTGGATTGACATATCATATATGTACTTTTTTAAAAAAAATGGAAGATCTACACTTAATCCATTTGGAGTGATTCGATATCAATGATGTTGTGAAGCTTTGTGGTGTGTCTTTATCTAGGGTTTGTGATCATGAACACTAATTCAAATGAATCTTTTTGATAATCTTTTAAATGAGTTAATATATCAAGATATATTTGATATCCACCTATCATCATCTGTATAATTATTAATAAAAATGAGTCACCCTACAACTACAAAAAAAATATCTAGTTTTAAAAACCTATATATTACACATAGTATTTAATTCATAGTGATATGAATAAATATAAACATATATTAATTTTACATAAATAACAAAAAAATAACACCTCACATATAATAAAATAATACCAAAATTTATGCTCAATTTTATTTAAGATCTACCAAAATAATAATTTTAATTAAAATTATTTTTCGGAATATTTCTCTAATAAATAAAATTATACAGCACATTATACTTATCATAAGGTATAATAATATACACATCACAGGGAAAAAATCATTAGAATTATGTTATCTAAAACTATAATTAATGGAAACCAACCCATATATCATCTTAGGTAAGATTGTAAAAATTTGATAAAACATTAGTAGGGGATAAATGTATTATTAATATAATATAGAGAAATAATTATTGTCTAAAGTATATAACAAAGGACATGTAATCTTAAATTAAAAATATGTCCCATTGAATAAGACTATTATACAATAAAATTTATTAATTAAGGTTAATCTTAGGAAAAACATTATTATGCCATTGAAACATATAATAAAAAATAATTATCTAACAAACATAATCATTGGGAAATTATATCATTGTGAAGATAAAGAAATTCACATGCTTCATTTTGTGAAAAAAACTACTAAAGATACAAATTTTGAACAAAAAAATGGATTAAAAAATTATAACATGATTTACATCGTCATCCAATGAATGGGAGGGAAATATAGGGCCATGTCCGTTAATCATTCCTATATATTTGTGACACCTAAAACTAATAATTTAATACGTCACAATGAATCCATTGAAAGAAAATGGGATTTATATCATTTCCAATGGTTATCACATAAATAAGCTTTAGATATTAGTTCATTTGTTACATGAAATAAATCACCAGAAAAGAAAAATTTCATAAATGAATTTGTAGAGTGATTCATAAATCATATTTCTATTTGAGTAAGATCATTAATAGAAGATAATAAATGAAAGAAATTTCTATTAGTTTTTTATAATCAATTCAATACCATTATTGTATTGTGGAAAAAATATGTATCACTTTAAAAAATCATTTTCTAAATGGAAACATGAATTTTTTTCCAAAATAAATGTGGAGTGATAGATAATAATATGATCATAAAAGGTAAATACTTTATAATATTTTGAAAATACCAATATTTAAACCCACATCTTGAAAAGTGCGATATATATTTCATTTATATATATTTATTGATAAATATTATGTCTACCAAAAATAAATGAAATTTTTATATCAAAGAGAATCTGAGAAAATTAGTTGGTACATTGAATATATATATATGAAAGAAAAAGATACCATTTGAAAAGAATGAGGATTATTCATAGTATCAATTTTTTAGAAGAATTAAGATCACTAATTTAATTAAATGTAATATTATAATAAGAGTGTTTATAATATAATAATAGAATCAAATAAAAAATTCATTTGAAACCCATAGTAAATAATGATTCATTATGACTCAAGATAATTAGTTGACTAATGAAAACCCCAATCATTAAAAAGTTTTTAGTTTCAATTTATCTAAACTATTGAATTAAAAAAATAGTTATCATAATCACCATTTTTGGAATCCCTATTTATATTTATAATATCCTATAGAATTAATTTATAAAAATTTATAAAAAATATATATTTTTAGATCTATTTTATTTTCGTTATCAAATATTATTAACTTCAAAATATTTAGTACTTATTTTATAGTTGTAGCGATGAAACATATTTATATATAAAATGATAATAATTCTGTGATCTATGTATTTACTCATATAAATATATATTAATGAATAATAATTTTCAAATTTTAATTCACATGTATTTTATATGTGATTCATGATGATGAAGTCTGTGAAATGTTTTTTATGGTACTTTTAAAATAATGACGTATATGTATGTGTTTTAATGATATTATTGTTATATGAATCATTAATTTTTCAAAAGTTTTTTTTGATTTAAATAGGGGGACTAATTCATTTAATGGTACATATTTCCTATAAAAGTGATGTAGTGGTAAAGAGATATTTTTTTGGAAAAAATGATTTAGTGAACAACAACCCGTAACATGTGGAAAATAATGTTTAGTTGAGATAAAGAGATTATTGACATTGAAATATTAAATGGTTGTGTCCTTGAAATTTGTTAGTAGTGTGGTGATAATGTGATTTATGAAATCATTAAACAAGATTATTATATTTTTTTGATTTAACTAATATGATGGATTATGTTTCTTCCAAAATCAATTAATTTTTCCATTTTTTCATTATGGAGATTTTTATTATTTTGTTCAATTCATCGTATGTTTTATAAGAGTTTATGATCAACTTATTCACAGATGTCATATTTTCTATGATTAGGAAATAAATATTTTTTGGGGTAATAATGCTATATATATATATTTGAAATTTAGTGACCGTCATTATAAATACCTATAATTATATTTTTTTATTCATATTTTTTAAATTTTTTATGAAATAGATTATGTTGATCATTTGGTGTTACTATTGAGGTCTTAGAGATTATTAAATTATTTCATCATATAATTAATTATCCATATTGGATAAATCATTCTATCCATTTTGGATTTGATGATAACTATTGACAGAATGAATTACTTATAATCCATTATTGATATTATGGTCCATTAGATGTGTATTTTAGTTCTTCATGAAAAAAATTATCTTGAATATTCATATTTCAGAATAACATATGAAGTGTAAATTAATTAAAACACAACCAAATGATTAAATTACGGTTATATAATGGAATTAAATTAAATATATTTTCTAGTTTTCTCTATTTATATTTCAAAATAATCCCAAAAATTTAGGAAAATTAACTTGAAAAAATGGTATACTTTCACCTAATTTTCTGAGGAATTGATGGGTTTTCACCTATTAATAATTTATGGTTTTGGGTTCATTTACATTCTCTGAACCATTTTCATTATAAATCAATTTTTGCTCATAGATTATAGTTTTATAATCCATGTATAAATTTTAACATCCCACATTTTTTATCATTATCTAGGATCATGATTATATAATTTTTTAGGAATCCATTATGTTTTATACTTTCCATTTTAAAAAATGTTTTCCTTATTCCTATGTATGATGTAGGTTTTCAAAAAATTTATTTCCAAATTTAGAACATTTTATAGTAGAGATAAACTAATGTAGAAATATTTTATTAATGTGGGAGAATAAAACACCAGGAAAATTTATTTCAAAATAATAATTATCCTAATATATTGGTTTACACCCAACTACTAGCTTTAAGCGATTTGATATATATTTTATAAATATTACCATATAAATTTTACTATTAAAAAAATTTAATTTTATTGGTGAACCATAATATGAGTAAAATAAATATAAAATATACTTATATTGGCCATACTAAATAAAAATGTATTTATTAATTATTAGGAAATAGGAAACCACTTTCCCATATAGTCATTTAATGTTTCAAAAAGGAATTCATAAAAAATAATAATACAAATATTGATCAAGAATTATAATTAATTTATTCCAAAATAATAACTTATAATTTATATAAAATAACATAATTTTTTAAAACAACATAAGAAAAACAACATATGATGAAATTTTGGTGTTTTTAAAAAAAATTAATTTTTCTTTGAATAGTGAATAACATCGATTTTTTAAATACTTCCATTTCTAATAATTAATTCTTGTAATTAAAAATTTAAAATATATTTTATAAATTTAATTAATGTGAAATATGATATATTTTATTTATTATAATTTAATTATTTATAATTTTATCGGAAATATTCTTGATTTTGATATAAGTGAATCATTGTTATCAAAAAACCATTTCTCTAAAAAATATTTTTCATTGCATTTTCATAATTTATATGAGAATATATTTTTTTCCTCTTATAAAAATTTAATATCATATAATTTATACCATATTTAAAATCATTTTATTAATTTCTGAAAATTATTCCCTTTTATTTTTTTCCATTATGATTAATAACTATGGAAAATATTGGTAACCTTATTGAGGATAAAATTGGAAAAATTTAGATAGACCCAAAAGATATAGTATCAAAATTAACCCATCATATTTCAAAATATCCCCTTATTGGTTAAAATATACAATATACATCCTTAATTATATTTTATGACATTATGGTTCCATTTTCACTTATTAATGACACATATATTAGTTTCTTTCATGAAAATTCACAAAAAATGAATCTGTTGAAATTAATATCTATATGAAATATATATTTTATAAAATTAGGATATGATATATTATAAATTTTAATTTCAAATTTTAATTATCTATTCATTGTAATTTAAATTTAATTTTTTGTGATGAAATAGTAACATTAAATGCATAGATAATGATTAAACAAAATATGTTCAAGCTAAAAAAAATATGTTAATGAATTTTAAAACTATAAAAGTAATATTATTTATATTATTTATTTTTCAAAAATAATTCTAAAGATGTGTATCCAAAATTTGGGATTTTTTAAATGTATACATTTGAGTTCATATATTATCTTGATTTTACTAAAGCAAACTTAAATGAATATATTCAAAAACGTCATTAATGATATGATATAAAAGTATTTAAAAATCATAAAAATATTAAAATACAATACTTGGATAAGATATGGTTGATTCATTAATCCCTTATCAATTTATGAGAAATTTTTTATCATCTATGTTAAATTATAAGCCCTTAATATTGAAATACTTGGTAAAATGGTTAAGGATAATAATGTGCAACTAAGGGGTTACTAAAAAATATAATGTTTAAAAATATATCAAAAAATTTTATAAATTTGATTGATGGAATATTTTAGAATTTTATTTTCATTTTCTTTAAAACCATTTAATTATGGAACAACTTTATAAATAATATGATTTTATAATATTTTTATATTTTGAAGAATTACCCAACTTCCTCTCCCATCACTTATAAATGGTCAACCAATATCTCTTTTTCAACTCCTTATTGAGATAACAATCTCAATAAAATCCTAAATTATTCTAACTTAAACTTTCTTATATATTAAATATATGTTTTTTGATTTTTTTAATACCATTTCAAATTTCAATATTATTGTATCTAAAGGATTTCTACCAATAATTAGTTAATCATCATTACCGAATGTTTCAAATTATTTTATTCATATAATTATGATAATTATTATATATCTCTAATAAAATAATAACTTTTTTATATTAAATTTACTGATACGTTCTAATTATTATGATAAAAACATATTATATCTATTTTTTGTCTATGAAAAGAGAAAACCTTTCTCAGATGTACATAAAACTTTTGGTCTCCAAATAGCGATAAATGTTTTTCGACACCATTTTAAATGTATATATATAAATATGGAAATAATAAATATACATAATATATATGAAATAATTATTTTTCATTAATTCTATAATTAGATATCACTTCTTACATCCAATCCTTTTGAAAATTATAACATCAACCATACAAACATGTAGACTACTAACATCACAAAGCGATATGACCCAATTTCCATTAATAATTTACATAGATTGTAATAAAGATATATATAAGAAATATATATGATATATATGATAAAGTAACTAATTTATAAATTTTAATTATTACCTACATTCCTTTTATTTTTTTCGTTGAAAAGCTAATGTAGCGTTAATGCATACATACAACCTACCATCTCAATGAATGATGTAATTGATTTTTTTTCTATCTATACATCTTATGAATCACCCTATATATATTTATGAAATAAATATTATATTTATATAGTTACTAATAAACTATTGATGATGTAACCATAATCAAATTACAAGGTATTGAACTACCGAACAAGAATTCTTATAAAAAACAAAATAGTTAACACATGGAAACAATGATATTAATATGAAATTATTAATAAATAGGGTTTGAACAAACACAGGTGTAGAATATCTAATATTATAATTAATATCATTATTTAGGTGTATAATTGTAATAAATTTAAATATATTATACAAGATTATAGAGTGCCTTCAATATATGTTGAACGTGAGGAAAAGAGATTTGTCGTGTCAATTTGTTTGTTGGAAATATTCCATACTCACCATATATTTTCATTTTTTAGTTTCTATATTACGCATGAATACATTTTATTGTTGTTTAAATAAAAATTATTGAGATTAAAAAATCCATATAGATTCAACACATTTACATGTTTCAGATAATGATATTACAAATTTAGTATGATTTCTTCATGTAAATATGGTTTCATTAGTTCTTGTTTGATTTAATATACCATTTTGGACATAAAACGTGAATATAGTAGCATTTTTCCATTTTATTTCATGATTATACATATTATTAGGACATTAAAATATTCATTTGAATTTATTCATTCATGGGGATTTTGAATGTACAGTATGAAAAGTGGAATTGGATTAATGTTATAATCTTATTATTTATTAGGAATGTTTATAATTTAGTTTTTGGAAATTAAATTTATATACTAATATTTAAATAATCACATGAAATTTATTCTCTATCATTATTATTTTTGTATATTAAATATTTTCCATTCATTTTAATCTTTATATCAACTCATTTTGTCCAATTTAATTTTTGTAAGGAAAAAATATTTATTTATATCATTAGTCAAATATAAATTTTATTCAACATTCATGTTTTTTTTTGTTTTTTTGAAGAAGGATTATAATATTACACTATTATTTATTTAAGTCATTTTTCCTATGATTTAATTTGAACATAATTGTTTAAATGGAATCATATATTTTGTATTCCGAATAAGTTACCTTGGAATTTTGACAAAAAATGTACACGGAATATTTAATAGGACCTACATTGAATATTATTAAATTCCTACCAACATGACCACATAATTATTTTTTATTTAAATGTTTAAAATTTTCTTTTCATTGAATATTTTTTAATTATTATTTATGAATTATTTTATATTAAATAATTCATTATCAAAATGAAAATTTTATTTTACTAAATAAATGTACAAATATATTTTAAAAGAACAATTCATATATGATAATAACATTTTATGTTTCATATAATTTAATAGGGATGTTTTTCTATGATACAATCATTATTATGTTTATTGGGAGATTATCATTATAATTATGAGTCGTTTGTAAAACCCATTTATTATCGAAATTTTATACTATTTATAAATGATGAATTTTTATGAAAATTATTTTTTACTATGGGTTATGATATGGTGATATAAGAATGTTTTTGGGTCTTGTGTCAAACATATATGTGGTATTTATTATCCAATGAGTGGGACCATAATTATATATCCCTCCAAATAATTGAGTAAATAAATATATCTCATGAGATAATAATAAATTGAATATGGAGAAAATCTAGGATATAAAAGAAAATTATACACTATGAGAGAAGTTTTTTGGAATTTTGAATAAGAATATGATTGAATGGAAAGTCAACCCAATCCACTATGACAGTCTTTAAAATGATCACTATCAATGAAAATTATTTTTCATGCATTTATGTATACAAACAATTTATATTGTTTTATAATGTTATGATCTCATGGCTCTGGTTCTATTATTCCATTATGGTTTATTTCTTATAATATTCTATAACTTATTCTATGTGTTAATATTATGATCTATTATATATACGGTGTGGTTTTTAATTGTTATTATCATGTTTATGAACCCTTACCCTCTTATCATACTTATATGATAATCAAAATATACTTTTTAACCCCTAATGAGCATCATATCAAAACCATTATTATGTTTCCATTCATAGGTTATGAAGAAAGGATCTAAGTAGGCTTTTTGAGAATAGTAATATTTGTGATGATCTTGTTGGATGATTTTGAAGATATTTCATGAAATAAGAAGAATTTGTTTCTAGACTCTAAATAAAATAAACCATTATCATCCTAGGATTTTTATTTTTAATACATATTAAATGTATTTATATTATTATTTAATATATAAATTTGAATCTATGGTTTCATATTTTCTTCATACCATGAGGATAGTCAAAACAAATATTGGATGTAAATAAGAGATAATCAGAAGGATGAGAGTCCCAGTTTTGAACACACTATGAAATCAAACCCCATATATATATCTCTCCCTTCTTCCTTCTATCTCTGTATAACATAAATAGAATAGGTAATCAACCTCTAGGTGATAGAACTCTAGGGCATCATACCCTATCTCAAATAATAGTGGTATAATCCATAATCCTCCAAGTCATGTTACACTATGACATCATTTCATTTTTTCATCTATCTGGTCATATTACATAGAATATCATTCATCACAAAAAAATTATACATATGGTAACATATTACCATTATTCCACCAATTTAGCCAACAATATGCCATATTTCACTATCATCTATCTCAGTCCTATCATTACAACACACATAACATGTAAACACACTCCCCCTCAAGAGAAACCATGATATAAAAGGTCAACCTAAATATTTGGTTTCATGTATTAAAATAAATGACTTATCGTATAAAAAATATATCACATCGAAATAATGGAATCATACTAATTTCTTATATCTTATCTCACTATATAGAAGTATTATTCCCATAAAAAATTATATCAGATAACACAATGTGTCCCTATATTATGTTATGAACAGACATGTGATCACTATATTTAATTTTCAACAAGTTCTTCCAAAAATGGTATCACATCATGGAAACGTGACCATTAAAACAAATATTTCATGTAATATAAACATGAATCATAAGAGTGACATGATTAAAAATAACATCAATCATGTCCTTAGAGACTAGAAGACTCACATATCACAACAACACAACCTAATGTGTCAATGTTGTCCAAGAAATCCATTGTGATAATACATAATCAATAATTATAGGAAACTAGCTAGTTAAAAAATGGTATAACATGGAGCTTAAATAATTTTTCAAATATAGTTATATTTATTCCATTATTCAGTAAGAAGAAAAGTATCATTAATAAATTTACCATTATACATTCATAAAACAATAATGAATTTATGATTAATTTTCCTAATGTAGTGAAACATAAATGACAAGACAATAATCCGGGAATAATAATAGGGTAGAGTGAATGTGAAAACAAACAAAAACATATCAAATTCCAAAACAATCAAATATCAAATCCTTTTACCTACCTATGATTTTCCATTCATCTCTAACATTATAAATAATGTTCTAAATCATAGAATAACCGTCCAGTTAATTAATTATAAGAAAAATATATTGAATTAAAGGATTATAATACTAACATTCTAAGGTTAAGTAAAACATTCCATTGACTAGGAGGATATCACTACTAGTCAATACCCATATCAACTGGCAATGGATGGTCTGCAACACACTTTTGATGTAATTATAGGGAAAATATCTACCACATAGATACAAAAAGAAGGTCTATTTATAAATAAATTAATTGTAAGAATTGTATTAAAAGCATAAAATGATATAAATTATTATTAACCTCTTCCAAATAAGATCTATCAATTCTCTACACACTCCCAATTCTAAGATGAATGAAATATCGAAATGAGTTCCATTTTTTAATGGAAAATTCTTATCAACTGAACAAAAATATGATATGAATTATAATGTGACTTATTAAAATTGAAACGCCGATAAATGACATGTTTTATTCATCAGGATACATCCTATAGAAATATTTATCCATATAACCATAGTTCATACATAATTCCTACATTAACTGATCAAATTTCCATAAACTTATCTATCCATAATATATTAAAAGAAAATTATAATTACATGATCACCAGTAAGGTATAGGATTAAATTACAATTTTGACATGATGGATATAAATATTTTTGAATTGATAATAAGATCACTCATTATGAATGGACACATGATAAACCATTATTGGAGGATGTGGGAGGCCTTCATCAAAAAAAATGAATGACCATACCCTTATTAAATAAATCTATGAATATATATCCACATAGGATAAAGAGGGTTTCATATAGGGATTAATAGTAGAGTTTATAGATGTATTGGATTTAATAATTCTAGCCATGTTATATATTACTAATGGGGATTTATTGAAAAATGGAATAAAATGGACTTTATTAAACTCATATTAGTGTGTTACACTTGGTACAAGATGTGGTATTAGTGACTGGATAATGAGTTACATTGGGAAACATGCTCACTTCCTACCTCACCGACTAGATGGTTCAGAATAAAAATCTATCTAGAAAGAATTTATAGGAAACTAGTATTCTTTCCACTCCATTAGCTAGCCAGTGTGGGATAATGACTATCTGATGTAGCATAAACAAAATATTAGGCACATATTTCCTTTTATGATGATATTATAAGTATTTAGTTGCCATAGAATGTTTTTTATGTCGGGAAACACCCCTTAATGATACATAATAAGAATTCCCTATATTTGACTCCTAGTTATTTGAATAATCCATCCACTGGATGAAACGTTCAAAATAAATTCAAATAAAACAAGTATAATGTTGCTGTTAGTTACAACACAATAAGGGCACAAACCATGTGGCATCCAGCTTCTAGAATAATGAATGAAGAATATGAAAAAATCATCATAAAAAGTCTGTAAATATATTTATTTTTAAATAATTAGTGATTTAGTACTTGTTATTATTAGTTGATTTTAGGATATTGAAAATATGATGAGATATAAGAGATATTCCGTAAATTATAACTCATTTTATTTGTAACTACATGTCAGGGTCAAGAGAGAAAATCCATTGTAGTAGTTCTGATAAAAATTAATAGTTATTCAAGAGATATCTGATGATGTTTATATCCTCCAATATACATTAAAGAATGTAGTATACGTGTTTTCATTTATTCAATTATTTATTTTTTAGTATCAATTTTTTTAATTATTTGGAATGATATAAAAAAATGTGTTCTTATTTTTAACCTAATTTTTTTGTAGATTAGTTATAGGGATCAATGATTCTTTGTTGAATTGTGATAAATTCTAAATATTATTTATATTTATTATTATTCATGAATGGTGTGGAAATTTTTTTATAAACAAATAATGATTCAAATAATAAACTAATTCACAATGGGATTATTGGGATGTATTATAGATCATGTGATTTCTAGTAAGTTAAATCAAGTGATCTATTGATTATCTGAAGAGATATAATCTTCAAAGAGACACTAGTCTTTGGAAACCCAACTATAAATGGTTCAATTTTGTATCAGATAATTTTGATAATCAACGAGTTGTAGGTTCCTACGTAAGGATATATGTCAATGGGGGAGATGAAAAAAGATTATAAATAACTCTATATGTTAATTGGGGGAGTTAAAACCCATGGGGAATCCATATTAGGTAGTTGAATACAATGTAATGTTATCTGATTTGTTTGATTTTATTTAGACAAATTATGTGGAGAAAGTTTTTGAAGAGGAAAGTATATTCCTCAATTCAAAAGGGTAGATTGAGATTCAAATGAATATCCCTATTATTTTTTGGCTGATAATGTTACATTTTTATTTTACATGCAATTTTTTTGAGTAATAAATAATAGAAAAAATGATGAATGTTATTAAGATATCCAAAAATGATAATCTATGGAATCCTAAGGGATTTTCATGGTTTTTATGAAAAATAGGTTGTTTTGTTGGATTCATTATTCGTATAAATATAGTAGAGTCAAAAATGAATATGTTAGTGATAAAGAATTATATAATGAGAATATATGGTCATGATAAGATCCAATAATGTCATGGAGGTGTTTTGGAGAATTTCAAATTGAATATACATAACAAATGAATTATTGAATGAGAGAACCCATAGTGGTCCGAATGTTATAATTATAGAGATGATGTTAAAAAATGGGAACTGACTTGAGGAATATTCAATAGTGATGGTCCCATTTGTCTGTGATATTCTCTATGTGACACAGTGAATTCTAATATGGTCGTGGAAATTTAATGGAGTGTATTAATGATAGATATGATCAATATGGTCATAATGTGATGACCAAATCCTAGTTCTTGATAGTTGAAGGAAAAAAACCATGATAATATTTATACACTATGGTGATAGGTGTGTTGAGTTAGAGAATCACTAGAGAGAAATGGTTATCAAAAAATAGGTATAGAATTGCCTATGTAGAATGTTTTTTCATCAAATAGTAGAATCATATTATTAATATTCTAAATGGGAAGGAAACATGACAACCATATAGTGGTGCTAAGATTTTTAAGGGATTTTTTCCTTGGGGTTCATTGATCATGCAATTCTATTTGAAAAACAATTCATGTTAGTGGGTATGTCTGTTGGAGACACCTTAAATATGTATTTTTGGATTCAAATGATTCTCGAATGGATAATTAATGTGTCATACACCATGTTTCTCAGTATTAGACCATTATCCAATATATATATTATGGCTATTAAAATGATAAAAAATTGGAAGAAATAAATATTTATTCTGCACGGTAAAAGTTTAAATTTGAACCCAGATTCATTGTAGGGGTCTATAGTTTTGGAGATCAAAGAGGGGTTATGGGTCGTTTTCCATTCCCATAATATCACTAAAAGGTTTATAATTTTATAGGAACATGACATTTTATTTCATGAGTGGAGACAGACATGATGTATATAAAATAATGAAACAATGCCATATTTTTAATTTTATTGAGGAATTATTGAAATCATATCCTCCACAATTATTATTTATCCATATAATATTCCAAAAAACATGGTCTTCCATAAGGAATATCACCATTTTCTTTTTATCCCCAAGATATCAAAACATCAAGAGAACCAAATATATAATCATTTTACTATATTAATTTCTCTTATAGAATTTGGATAAGCCACTTTTTTAAAAAAAATACCATCACCATGAGCACCTATATTCTAATTTTTTATTGACTATGTCTCATGGGTTATGCACCAAATGATCATTCCTAACACCATTGTCTAATGAAAATAATGTCATTTTTTCCTTCCAGATGACCACTATGAGGTAATGACAACATTATGACCATGATGGACATATGAATCTTCAATAAATTAGAGGTCATCTCTATAATGGTATTGGATGTCCCAACATTGCATAAAGAAACTCACTGACCACCACACTATTCACTACAACATGGTCCTCCATTCATTGTTTATTTCTCATAGGTTCACACGAATTTCTCAATGGTAACCCCCAAACTATAAAACATTATATGTTTCTTATCTTGAGTATGTTAGAAAAATAACTATGATTCCTTAATAACACCATTGGATCTTATCTTAACCATGTACGGTCCTTGGAGAAATAATTCTCACTTCTAAATTTCCTATGAGATAAATTATCTTTTTGTGAAAAGTTAATTCCACATGTTAACCTTTTGGTCAAAAAATATATGAAAATAAATTAGTATACCAAAAAAATATAAGCTAATTTTTATTATTTTGTAATTTTGTTTAGAAAGAGACTATTTATAGCACTAGGACCATATATAATGATCTATTACCAGAAAAATCTCATTTCTAAAAATTATCTATAACACTAGTAGTGTAAAGAGTTATATAGATTAAAAAAACAAATATGGATGTTAAATTTGGATTAAAATTTATTAATCTATATATTAATGTGATTGTTTTGAAAAAAAAGTAACGAACAAGAGGAAGCCCCAAAATTATGTTAAGAAACCACTACGTATACTAATGTTGAGTTTGGAAATTTCAATGCGATATTTGATACTTGAATTCATAAAACATCAACAAAGAAATATTTTATATGCGTTATTGTGGAATGACTTATCATATATGTCAATTTTCTAAAAAAAGGAATATCTACACTGAAATCATCTGGCGTGATTCAATATCAAAGATATTGCAAAGCTTTGTGGTGTGTCTTTATCCAAGGCATGTGATCAAGAAAACATATTCTGATGAATGTTTTTTATAAGCCTTTAAATGCATTAAGATATCACGATATATTTGATCTCTACCTATCTTCATCAATCTAATTATCAATAAAAATGAGTCACCACACACCTACACAATAATATCTATTTCTAAAAATCAATACATTACACATATTATTTCATTCACAGTGATATGAATAAATATAAACATATATTTATTTCACATCATTAAAAAAAATAACACCTCAAATATAATAAAAAAAATACCAAAAATTAATCTCAATTTTTTTTAATATCTAACTAATTAATAATATTATTTGAATTTTATTTAGGAAAATTTCTCTAATAAATAATACTATACATCACATTATACTTATCAGAAGGTATACTAATACACACATCACATGTAATCAATTCATAAGAATTATGTCATCTTATACTCTAATTAATTGAAACAAATCAATATATCATATTAGGACATATTATAAGAATTTGATAAAATATTAATAGGGGATAAATGTATTTTTAATATAATATAGAGAAATAATGGTTTTCTAATGTATATAACAAAGGACATGTAATCTTAAATGAAAAGATGTACCATTGAATAAGAGTGTGAGATGAAAAACTTGATTAATTGAGGTTAATCTTAAGAAAAAAATTATAATACCTTTGAAACATATAATAATAAATAATTATCTAACAAACATATTCATAGGGAAATTATAGCATTATGAAGACAAAAAAATTCCCATGCTTCATTTTGTGAACAAAAAAACAACTACAGATTCATATTTTTAACAAAAAAAGGAATTAACAAAATTATATCATGATATTTACCATTATCCAATGAATTGGATAGAAGTATATGGATATCCCCATTAATCATTCATATATATTTACGACACCTAAAACTAATCATTAAATTAATCATAATGACTCCATTGAAAGAAAATGGGTTGCATATCTTTTCCAATGGTTATCACCTAAATTAGCTTTAGATATTAGTTCAGTTGTTACCAGTAATAAATCTCCAGAAAAGGAAAATTTACTAAATGAATTTTTATAGTTATTAATAAAACATATCTATATTGGAGTAATATCATTAATAGATGATAATAAATGAAAAAATGTCTATTAGTTTTTTATAATTAGTTTAGTACCATTATTGTATTGTGGAAAAAATATGTATCACTTTAAAATGGCATTTTCTAGATGGTAACATGAATTTTTTTCCAAAATAAATGTGGAGTGGTAGATAATAATATGAACATGAAAGCTAAATCCTTTCTAATAATTTAAAATACAAAAATTTAAACCCACATCTTAAAAAGTGGGATATATATTTCATTTAAATATACTTATTGATGAATATTATGTCTACCAAACAAGAACTTAAAACAATTGGTTGATGATTCTAGTAAGAAAAACAATTCATTTAGAACAATATATTAATTAAAGAATAATACAGATACTATATAAGTATTTTTTTTCCATATAGTCATATTGGATATTATTTTTATAAAAATAAAATACTAGAGAAATAAAATTAAATATTTCCCTTTGGTGTTGGGGGAGTCTGTACAAATGTCTGGACAACACATTCAATTTCAAAATATGAGGAGGAATTTTTAACTAGTTTATAATTATTATATAATTTAATTTTTATTAATATCATATTAATTACTAAGATAAAATTGTATATCCATCCTTATATGGATGTGATGAAAAATAAAACATCTCATTCTTGGAGACGGCAGTCTACACGTACACTTGATGAAATATTTATTTTATGAATTGATTTAAAGGAATCATGACATTAAATATTCATTTATCACAATACAAAATAATATTATTATTAATTATTATGTTATCATATATTAATTGATAGAATATCTTTAATGGGTAAGAATAATACATTAATTATGAGATCTTTGTTGAGAATGTTACCTCTCCCTTTGGTTTTTTTCTCTTGGGATACACCATTAGGCTAAACAGATTGGTATTTATGAAAGGAATATGAATAGAGGACATGGGGTTGTTGTAATGTGAGATAATTAAGTATTTTTTATTTATATAATAATTTATACTATTATAGAAATGTGGTGGTGGTAAGATCATTCTATTGGATAGGAGAATGTATGTTTTATAAGCATAAATTCATAACAAAATGATAGAACATGTTCCACATGTCATGGAGAGCCTATGTAGACAATAATATAGTGGTGGATCATTAAATGTTGTCTATCCCTCAAAAACCGATATTCAGATATTTTTTAATCATTTGTTATGTCATTTACCCTTATATTTTCTCATATACAATTTTATGTTTTATCCGAGATAATTAGGCCTTCAAATTTTATTTAATTTTGATGAATTAAAATAATAATTATTAAATAATATTGATGAAATTATTAAAATTATGATAAATATTTTATCAAAAAATCTCAAAATTTTCATTTTATGAAAATATTATTTTTTCCTTTAGTAATGTCAGGCATGAAAACCTGTGTTTAGAAAATATTATATTGAAATTAAATTTCATGTTGTGGAAACAATTATCAATGTTATTGATTTACTGTCATCAATTGGGTTTTAAAATCCAATTTTGATTTATATGAATTTAAAATAAATCTAATTATTTATATCACTAATAGAAATTTTGATTATTTTTTTAAAAAAAATATTTCTTTATTTTTAAAATTTTATTGATATGGTTCCTAAATTAAAAAATATATATAAAATAAATACTTTCATTTATGAAACAAAATTATTATTTTTAAATATGATTTTTATGTTTTTATCTTATAATTACTTCTGGATATAGTGATAAATTTTGTGGTTTTAGTGATGAATGTGTATTTAAAAATTAATCTATTAATTGATTATTTCAAAAAAAATACAAAAAAATTGCAGAAAAGAACAATGTTCCCTGATAAATTCAAAAAGTATTCTCCTTTTATAATAATAAAATTATAAAATTGACATATTATATATATGTGTTAAAATAAATATATAAAGTATTTTATTGAAAGTAATGTTTTTTTGTGTTTTCATTATTATATTATATAGAATTTTATTTTAAAAAATGTTATTATATCAGTTTATATATTATAATATTTTAAAAGTGGAAAATTATTTTCATAAAAATAAAATATAAATCCCTACAACAAAAGTAATTTTAAAAAGAACAATCCATTATATTATTAAATCATGTATAATTTTTTCACCCCTAAAGTGAATAAAATTTTAGTTGAGTAATATATTTATATTAACTAGACTATTTATTATTTAATAATATTTATATAATATGATTCAAATCATTTTATATCTATATTGTTTTTGAAAAACCAGTTATAAATATTATTATTTTAGACAAAAAAATAATTTCCAAAATCATTACCTGATACATTACCCCTATTAATTTTTTTTGTTCAATGTATATTTATTTATCTCTAACTATTATGAAGTGATATGGGTATCTGAAAGATATAAATAATTGACGATATAATTTATAATGAGATATATGCCTCCAAATCCTTTGTATGTATAATAAACTCTTTATAAAAAATATGATTCATTAGGAGTTCCCAAGGTCATGCTTTTCATAGGATCATATTATTAAAATTGATTCCATTAAAGGTCATAAACCTATATGTTTATCATATCATCAAATAAACCCCTATTAAATGATCATAAGATTATTAAAACATAATCTAAATATTTATTATCATTTGAATCCTTCATTTTATTAAATGACACTGTCAATTGTAAAATATTAAAACTAGTTAATTTGATCAATTAATCATTTTCACTATCGGTGTGGATCTTAGTGGTAGCTTCTCTAGAGAGTTTTCGTGAGGTCTCAAGTTCGAGCCTAGATGAGTACTTATCTAGATTCTTGTGTTGCATGATTTTCATTGTTACCCGCATCAATGTTAATACAACTCACTCTCTTTTTCCGAGGTTATCTATTCTTATTTTCCTATAATTTCCTCTAACTGAACCAAACACATATTATATCATCATATTCCATTCCAATAATTAATAATTGTTCATAAAGGGAGTGTTAATTAAATAATTAATATCCCTATGAGAATGTATATCCATGTGTGTTGTCTTTGTTTTACTCATTGTGCACTAAGTGAAGATTGAGTTGATGCACTCCCATCCCTTATTTTGGTAATTACACATAGGTGAATATGTTCTATAGACATATCAAATGTATTGTATATGGGCATGTAAATAAAATATTAGAAACCAATATACTCAAAACATTACCAATATTTACGTTTTTTATCCAATACATATTATTATCACTAACTTCTTCACTTATTTTACATCATCCTATCACAGAAAATAACATGACTAATCCCAAAAATAACCAAACCCCCACCAGATACCAACTATGGCACCACATCCCTATACTCTATGATCATATTATTAGAAAATATAATTTACGCATAATATTTAATACCCAATGAGATGACCGAAGATTAAAATATATTTATATTACATATTTACCGTATCTTATAAATTACATCTTTGAAATAAAAAAATATACAATGAATATTAGGTTTAGTGTATTTGATTACTAGTTACATAAATATTATTTTAAAATACAAGTGATCATTACTCTATAATTTATCCACACTATAATTCATTCAAGGATTCTCATAATTTATAATAAAATTCATAACGTGGGGCATTGACAAATTTTAAATTTGTGAGCTCAAATTCGTAGTAATGGAATACATATCAACATGTCATTTGGGGTTGGATCATAATATCATGATAAAATGTAATCTAGGACAATTAATTTATAAACCGATCATATTATATAATGGGTTTTCAATATATCATAATATAATTAAAAGTAACCTAAAATTATCAAACTTATACTTAGGAATATGGGTGAGAGACAATTAATATGACCCATGAAGCTTTTTCACAGGAATAAATATTTTTCATGAATTGGAAACATAACACAAAATGACCATATGGATCTAAAAATAGAATATTGAAATTATAATATATTTTGTGAATAAAAAATCAATGATTTATTTTGTAAATAAGAAAATACTCACTCTTCATATTTTGAACAAAAACAATGCCCACATATAATATCCTAGTATAATGAGATATAAATCCTTCACTAACGAATTGACATGCTATTTATGTCCCCATAAATAAATCATATATACATAAGTATAAATTATGAAATTAATCATGGAAGATGTTATAAAAAACATTTGAAAACAAATGGGTTTCATATAATTTTTAAATTTATCTCATTAACTCACTTGATATATTAGGTTGATTTATTCAAATAATTAAACACCCTAAAAGAGTATTTTATAGAGGAATTTATTGGTTCATTCAATGAACATAACTACATAATATTTAGATCTTCTATAGAGGAAAATGGATGAAAAATAAAAAATGTTATTTATCGAATAACATTATTAAAACAACTATAAAGAGAAAAAATTGTGCATCACATTCATGAAAAATATATTCATGAAGGTAACATCTAAATGATGTTCCCCAAATTAAATATATTGTTAAAGAGGAAAAGATTAATTTGAAATTTAAATCCATTTTTATATTTTAGAAATACTTTATTGATGCCCAAATAAAAGAGTGTAGGTTAAATATTTAATGTGAATCTATGTTAAAATATAATTTAATTATTTAAAAAATAAAATATATCATGATTTGAAATTATAAAATAATAGATAAGTAGGACAATTGAATATATGTAAAGAAAAAAATGATCTCATTTACAAAGAATGGAAAATATTATTAATGAAATATATTTCTATGAATAAATTATTTTATCAATATAATTACCAAGAAACAAAGAATATAAATGAAATATTATATCATCATAAAATATAATAATACTATATTTTGGTTACAGTATTTTAAAAAGAATCATTATGACAGAATAAAATATGTTCAACAATAAATCATATTAAAATGATTCCATTATAGATAAATTTTCTCTAACTCCTATAAATTAAAATATTAAAGAAAATATATTAAACATATACATTCTTAAATGGTTTTATAAATATAATTTATATCATTTAATATAAATATAACATTTTATATTAATTTAATTACATCATCAGATGTTTTTAACATCAATAATTTGTTTAGAATTAGTTTTGTAACAATGGTATTGAATTTTTTTAGTCATCAAAAATTCATAATATAAAAATAATTATAGGTACTATAATAGGTGTTTTATAATTATTTATAATGTTTTAATTTCATTTTATATGTATTTTAGTGACCATACATGATGGTGAAGTTATTTATGACCCTGTTTTTTTAATGTTTCTGTGTGAGGTGTGGTGAATTAATAATAAGTAAAATATTTGTTTAACAATTCATGAAATATAATCCTAAAACTATTTTATCAATAATGTCTAATAATAATATTAGTTATTTTATCGATTTAATCAAAGATTAAAATTAATACCATTCATAATTTTTTTGGTTAAATTAACCCAAAAAGGACATGTTATAATCGACGGGTGAGTGTGGTTAAGAGAAATATTCTTTAGGAATAATATCATTATTATAGAGTAATGATAATATTATTTGGATTTTTTGTGAGTTTTTTCATCATATGATATTAATATAAAAATGAATTATTGAAATATTAAATATGTCTGTTTTCTAAAAGAGGCATTCCCCACTCACAAACTTATGTGACACATTAATTTTTCTTATATCAATAGGAAGAAGATGAACAGTTTATATTTTCATAATATTAATAATTTTATAAGTATAAATTTAACCAATTTAATAAACATTAATATCCCATCATATATGTTTTTGATGAATAATTAATTATTTAATTCATGGAGATGGTAATCGCCACATATTCCTCAAAATGTGATCATTATTCGAATGGGTTTGGAGGAAAGTAGAAAATGGATATTATATCTCTATGAAAAACATTCTTATTTTGACTTACTATTATTTTATGATTTTTTTCAAGAATAGAATTGGTTTTATGGGGTATAAGAAGAAAATCACTAAGATATCTCGGTCGATAAAATTACCTCCACTTTTGGACAATTCCCTTATATGGCACCTTTAGTATCCATAGCCTATTGTTTAGGAAGGGAATCACTTATAGGATAAGAGTAATTTTAATAAAATATAAAATCATAGTGTTTTTTTGATATGGAAATTCATTACAATGAGTAGTGAAATTGGATGGATGAGATCTCGTTTAATCGATGAAGGGAATCACTTTTTTTGTATATAAAATATATTAAAATAAATATTTCATTTGATTCACATGTAATGTTAATCCAAATTATACAATAATTTAGTTATGGATGTTAAAAACTAATTAATACCTCATCCTAACATTTTCACACATCCTATAAAGATGATTTTAACTTATTCACACTATTATGTTCACTTTACCATTTTTTGTTTTTACTATTGCAACTTATTATTTCCAATGTAATTAACATTTAATAACTATAATGAAAATTATACTAAATATATAATTTTGTAAAAAATAAATATTAATAATTATTTATATCAAATATATTTTATTTATTAAATAAAAATTTATTTAATCATTTTCTCATGTAGTGTGTAAAACCCTTTTTTGAATAAATTGTATTTTTAAGAATAAATTTCATTTTTTTTGATAACATTGTCAATTTTTTTTGTTTTCATGAAATTAATTTGTTCATTGGTAACCAAAATTGATTTATGTAGAAATTATAAGAACTAAAAATTCATATTTAACCAAAGAAAACTGTAATTAATAGAAAATGAATAAAAAATGTTTTTTTTTTATTTTAAATAGTTGTTTTATATATTAAAAATGATACACATAAAGTTTTTATTTCAAAATAGTAGTTTTATATTCATATTTTCACTACATATTTTTTTAATATTGTTTCATATGATTTCACTTAATACATATTTCGTGTTATAGTCATAACTGATATAGTTTTTAGAAACATTATCTTCCACACAACACCTAATAATAATATTTAATAAATAAATAAATAAATCATATTCAGGTTTTTTTACCTGATAAATTAAAAAATGAAGATCAATTTATACAACTAAAACACTAAAAATATATAAATTGTTTTTAAAAGTAATATACTAAATATAAACCGAAAATCTACTTTTATGGAAAAATTATTTTTAAAATTCTACATATTATTCTTTAATATCAAGCTCTAATTTTATTAATGTTAATATATTATTTAATATATAATAATTTTTATACTATTTGATTCAATTAAATATAATATCATATTAATCTCTTTAATAAAAATACTATTTCAGAAAAAATTATCATTTTTAAAATATAATAATTATTATTTTTCCTCTAATTGTGTGAAAAAAATAGCAGAGTAATATATTTATTTCAATAACAGTACTAATTCATAATAATATTCATATAATATGTTATTTCACATTTCAGTTTTGGATTTTAATTAGAAACAAGCTATAAAACATAATATTAATTTATGAGAAAACTATTCCAAACTACAAGGTGTTAAATAGAATAGATCATGTAAATATTAGATGACATGCTAAGGTAGTTATAACATAGATTCCTAGAATCCTGAGACTAATAACCACCCATAATTATATTCATATACAATAAAATATTCCATTCATAAATTCAAATGGTAAAACATAAGGACCTATATGTAAAAAGTATATCATAAGCTATCATGTAATGGAGAACATAGTGAAAGGAATGTCGTTTGAAAATAGTTCATCATGGGAAATGTCACGTACGTAACCTATTTTAGGGTTAGTTTAAATTTATTTTCCACTCATGATTTGTTTTGGTGGTTTCCAAAGGTTTTATTGAGAATAGGTGATTTTTCATGAATTGGGGCAAACTGCGAGCCCAATTCCAGATTTAAAAATAAATTTTGTTTCATTTATAACTTTTTCAATTTTTAATATTTTTGACTCATTCCAACTCCTAATTGTTCTCCCCTGATATATTAACCCCATATTTAAATTTGGGGCCATTATAAATCCATAAGAATGGGGGAGTTTTGTTTTTATTTGAGAATTGGGCCAACCCGAAGGCCCATTTTCCAGTTTTAAATTGTTTCATTAATTTATTAATATCATATTCATTAAAATGGATGTTTCGGTGATTCCACCTCCCTATAGACCCTAAGAATCCCAGGCGAGACCCCATGCCCTTCTCCTACAATTTTGATCTCGATAGAGTCGCGAAAATAGTCGAAACTTTCTGGATTTCAGAAATCGTCCAGATTTTGGAGAGGTAAATTGATCCTTTCATAACTCCTTCTATTCTTAATATTTTCCCCCCATTCCAATTCCTAAATGACCTAATAATTCTTGTGAGACCATATCCTGAGTTTTGGACATTTTAAATTTCAGATACTAGTGTTTTGGGGAGATTCATTCTAGATTTCTCAAGTAAGTTTGTCCATTTCTTTTCCCCTTTCAAATTGATTAGGGTTTCATTCTATTTTTTTAGGTTTTCCTCCCTTTTTATTGAAGTGAACAATGGCCAGTGGGTAGGGGTTCGAACCTAAGGTTTAACCTTGGGTTTTATTGGACCAATTTTCTATTTTTAGGTTTTATATACCCTTCTTGAGGTGCGGCGGTGGTGCGTTTGTGTTTTCGCACAAAGGATTCAATGGATTCATTTGATTTGGTAGGTGATTCCATTGTTGATGCAATATTTGTGTATTAGAATGCTGTATTTATCATATTTTAAGATTTATATAATTTTATTATTGCTACAAAAATTGGTTCTAATGATGTTTCCATTGCAGTTGAGTTTAAAATGCCAATTTGGTGTGAAATTGGGGGTTTTCCAAAGAAGTGTTTTGTTTGTTTATTTGGGGATGCCCTATAAATACTTAGTTGTTTTTATTGATCTGTAATAAGGCATAAAATACTTTTTGTAATGTTTATCCCCTTTGGTAATTGCTGCAAATAATGAGTTTTAATTGTGCTTGTAAAGAAAGTGAAGTTTTGGTTCCACTTTTGTGTGAAAATGAAGGTTTTACAAAGAGAACACTTCTTGTTTAACATGAGGATGCCCAAAAATTGATTTTTTGTTTTAATTGATATTTATTGGGATGAATTTAATGTTTTGGTAACTTACAACTGTGAACATCGTGTACAAGTGGATTTCTTAAGGGGGTTTGTGTGCAAAACTACATGAGATTTTGTGAAATTGATTTATTCAAATTCAACGAGTTTGTTGTGTGTTTTAAGTGGTATAAAATGAGATAACTACTGTATTTGGTGTATGTGACCAGTAGTGGTGTTTTACATTAAAATGTATGTGTGTTAAATCCTGAAATTGTTTGATCACAAAGGGGGAAGCCCGGGTACCTAGGTGGGGTGGATTTGTACTAGTACGGCTAGTGGGCCGGATGGGTTTTGTCCCTGTTTCACTTAGCATTTGGATAAAGACAACTCTAACTAAACTATTTGGATGATGGTTGGGGACCACTAGGTTATGGGTATGTTCCCTACTAGTGGATCGTGCACGAGAAAGGATTTTACTATGGTTACATTACACTGAGGTACGAGGTACATGGGGCCTGAGACTATCTAGTGCCTAGGGGTGTTCCCGGTTTTGTTACTCAGTGGATTTGTGGTATTTGCCCTTGTTTTTGGGTGTCTTTGGAATTATAATGCAGTATCTAATATTCCTATTTAAATGTGTTAACATTCTGAAAGTTTTATCTTGAAAAATGTTTTCAATTTAAAGTTTCATTTTGTGGAATTTTTCAGCGCTTTTAATTGCATATTAAAACTGCTTGCTTTTTCACCTTGTATTGCATGCACCTTGGAATCATAGGGTGGTATCCTATTGGGATTAGGCTCACACCCTACTTACACCCCTTGGGTGTATGTAGACCTTTTTTTTGACCCAGGTAAAGGAAAGGATAAGGGTGATGGCGGTTCAGGGTGTTATTCCTCATCCTTGGGGTGGAGTAGTGGAGACGACATGGGGGTGATGACCCCTTATCATGTGGAGTCCATGGGGCTATTTTGTTTCTGTTCCATTGTGTCTTTGGACCTTTTGTATTGACTCTAAACATATGTATTCAGTTCTGGTTTTTTTTAAACATCATTTGGTATAAATTTTCAGATTCAGTTTATTGATTGTTTTTAATGGTTTATGACTTCATATTCGGGTAAATCGTTCCCAAACCTAAATAAATGATACCCGGGCACTTGTGCCAGCCCGTGGGGATAGGGAATGCCCTTCGGGTCATGTCACGGGCTGGTTTTGGTGCCAGTTTGGGCGGCGACCAGATTTGGTTCGTGACAAAATGGTATCAGAGGAGGATCTGGTTAACTCTTTGGGTCACGTTATTTGGGGAACAATCAGGATAGTATAAAGTTACGATTGTTGGGACTTGGTAGTTTGGTTATTGGTAGTGTGCCTGATCACCACACCTCATGACAGGATTCGAGTCGCCATGGGAAGTCTGGATTTATCTAAGTCCTTTGGTTTTATTGGTTTGATGATGATTAGGGGAAATGAAAAGAGAGTTGGGTTAATGGTCTTAGTGAGCTCGCAGGGCCTGGAAAGCCATGTGAAGATGGGTATATTCCCTAAAACACTCTCTGTGACAGTGAAGTGATTGGAATATGGCTACCAACCATATTTCCAAGTCACCCATTGAAACTAGTTTCCTCTCGGATTGTTTTGTGCTTTAGTTTTGAAATCCTGGCACTTTGGTTTTCTGGTGACTTGGTTTTAATAAGTGTAACGTTTTTATGAAATGATTTTCAAATAAAGAGGGAATGGTTCAATTTATGAAATTGAGGAATTGAATTTTCAGAATTGTTTTGAAATGTAAAATGGTGTGCTTACACCTCTTTTGAAAGAAGGAACTATATTAAAGTTAGTTTTGAAAAGTGTTTCCAAGAGAGTTTTCTAAATAATAAAACAGTTTTTTAATGGGATGAGATGTTTTGATATTGATATGAATATCTTGAATGTGGGTTCTTTTCCAAATTGTTGTGTCTTTATGAAATGTTTTGTAAGATGTGAATTGGGATTTTGATCACATTGTTAGCAGTTTTGATAAAAAGGTTGGGTTGGTTGAGCATTTTGTTTCTGAAAAGTGGAAGGAATTTTTGTTTTACCGTTTGGTATTTCCATGAGTGACCACATGCATGGGGTTATATGGGATGAGGGATGGTTGATGGCATGACTGGATGAGTGCTGGGATGGTTATGAGGAGGGTGCTCGGTGTTACACAAAAACATGCATGTGTGAGGCCCATGGGGTACCATTGGTGGATACTCTTACTGCAAAACCGTTTGTTTTCAAAGAAATAGTTTTAAAGAAAAACACGATGTATTGATGAATAGTTTGGTATAGTTTTTATTATGGGTTTTTTATAATGTTGATGTTGTGGGATGTTTTGAGTCCAAGAACCCCTCCTGTTTGAACTGTGTTTTGGGTTTGTGTTTGGTCGGTGAGCTGTGTTGTAGGGACGATTAGTGGTCTCTTTTGAAAAATGTTTTGGGATGCCTCTACGGTGGTTCCCTTCATGTGTTTGGATCTGGTTTGAGGCATGTTTTGACTAATGGACCAGATTGGTTGGGTCCTTGGGTTCTCTCATTGGATAAGGTATTCCCCCATTAAGGGTTAATGCACAGCTGAAGTGCAATCCATATTGTTTCTCCATTAGAAAATCCTCCAGTTGATCAATATAAGGAATATTTTATCGATCATTGTTGATTGTGTCTACACCCATTCATTTCGTTGATTTTTGGATCCTCTTGTAGTGGTAAAGTTATTGTGGAAGGTTGAAAGAAACCATAGTTTCTAATGTTTCATGATTCATCGAAGGTGGAAGTGTTCTTTGGTTGTAAGTGTGGATGAGTGTCTCGATGGTGTCTAAGAGAACCTTTGGGTTCTTCAAAGTTTCTTTGATGCATTAATTCATGTTAAACCACCGGTGTGGGAAATATGGTCACGATAGGATATTGTGGCCACTTTCTAGAATTGTGTGTTGTTTGGGGATGTTGTATAAGGTCCCTCTCTATGAATTGTTTATATTAGTTGAAATGGTCATGTTTGGTGATGCCTTATGATGTCATGTACTCGATTGACTGTATAGGTGAAAGTAGTGAAATCCTCTAAGAGTCCCTGTTATGTTGGGAAAATGTCTCCCTTGGAAAAACTTCAAAATCATCTATTTTAGAGGAATCTGAGTGTAGGTGTTCTTTACTTATATTGTTTCTCACTTGAAGAAACAAGTTGTGATGTGTGTGTATCTTCTCAGCCCTTGTTTTAGTGAAATATTGGGATAAGGTAAAGTGAGTTTGGAATGTGTTATATCTAGAAAACTTATTTGGGACTGTGGTGTAGTTTTTGGTGGCACCGAAAAGAAGAATTCTCATTTAGTGGATTTCCAAATATTAACTACGAGGCCGAAGATGCTTCAATCATTTGAGCTCCAGCCATAGGTCTCGGAGAGAAGCTGGCTCGTAGTCAGGGAAAATCCCAGGGCCATTTAAACCCTTGTACAAAGTCCTATCCTTAGTATGAAAGATGGTAATAGTTCAATCCTATGGTTTCGTCATGGTTAAGCACATAGTTTGTGCACGTTTAGTAGTGTCCGTGTGCTAGGAAGCCATGTAGAAAGAATTATATTCATAGTTAGTGCACAGTTTCCCAAACCATGCAGACTAATCCTGCACCCTTCCTAAATCTTTGATTTCTTTTTGGGTCTTTCTGTGTCGGCCCATGCTGGTCGGTTAAGATGGTCAGTTCTTATGGTGGGGAAACCCACTATGATTCTCATGAATATTCCATCATAAACATTTAATGGAAGTATATCCCTTTTTCTAGAGAGTATGTTTGGGCCTCCCACTATTAGTGTCTTGATTCTGTCTCGGGAAAACAATTTAAGTTGTTTCTTATGGTGGGGAGCCCATTTGTGTCTCTTCATACGAGTAACTCATTTTTTTTCTTTGGACTTGTCTGGGAAGTAAGTATTATCATTCGAAGATATCTAACTACCTACATATTCATTGGGTAAACATTGATATTGGAGAGTTTCCAATGGTTTAGTTATAGTAGGTAAGTGTAACCTTGTTCAATGTTGTTGTTTTTTTTGGGTAAATTGATTGAGTATTGTTCAGATTGTATTTGAGGAGTTTTCATTTGGGATAAATCTGGAATGTACATTATTGTTTCAGGAAAGTGGTGTAAGTTTGGTTTGTGACAGTATTCCTTCCATCATTGATCACTGGAGGTGTTTTGACATTTGGGGGTGAAACCTGGCAAGGGTGTACCTATTGGTTTCTCAGTTGGGTTTGGTTGTTGCTTTGACCTTTTTGTGACTTTCCGCGGCGGAAAGTTTTCAATTTGGGGAGAATTTTCACGTACGTAACCTATTTTAGGGTTATTTTAAATTTATTTTCCACTCATGATTTGTTTTGGTGGTTTCCAAAGGTTTTATTGAGAATAGGTGAGTTTTCATGAATTGGGCCAAACTGCGAGCCCAATTCCAGATTTAAAAATAAATTTTGTTTCATTTATAACTTTTTCAATTTTTAATATTTTTGACTCCTTCCAACACCTAATTGTTCTCCCCTAATATATTAACCCCAAATTTAAATTTGGGGCTTTTATAAATCAATAAGCATGGGGGATTTTTGTTTTTATTTGAGAATTGGGCCAACCCGAAGGCCCATTTTCCAGTTTTAAATTGTTTCATTAATTTATTAATATCATATTAATTAAAATGTATTTTTCGTTGATTCCACCTCCCTATCGACCCTAAAAAGCCCCGGCGCGACCCCATGCCCTCCTCCTACAATTTTGTGCTCGATAGAGTCGCGAAAATAGTCGAAACTTTCCGAATTTCAGAAATCGTCCAGATTTTGGAGAGGTAAATTAATCCTTTCATAACTCCTTCTATTCTTAATCTTTTCCCTCCATTCCAATTCCTAAATGACCTTATAATTCTTGTGAGACCATCCCCTGAGTTTTGGCCGTTTTAAATTTCAGATACTAGTGTTTTGGGGAGATTCATTCCAGATTTCTCAAGTAAGTTTGTCCATTTCTTTTCCCCTTTCAAATTGATTAGGGTTTCATTCTATTTTTTAGGGTTTCCTCCCTTTTTATTGAAGTGAACAATAGCCAGTGGGTAGGGGTTCGAACCTAAGGTTTAACCTTGGGTTTTATTGGTCCAATTTTCTATTTTTAGGTTTGATCTACCCTTCTTGAGGTGCGTCGGTGGTGCATTTGTGTTTTCGCACAAAGGATTCAATGGTTTCATTTGATTGGGTAGTTTATTCCATTGTTAATGCAATATTTGTGTATTAGAATGTTGTATTTATCATATTTTCAGATTTATATAATTTTATTATTGCTACAAAAATTGGTTCTAATGATGTTTCCATTGCAATTGAATTTAAAATGCCAATTTGATGTGAAATTGGGGGGTTTCCAAAGAAGTGTTTTGTTTGTTTATTTGGGGATGCCCTATAAATACTTAGTTGTTTTTATTGATCTGTAATAAGGCATAAAATAATGTTTGTAATGTTTATCCCCTTTGGTAATTTCTGCAAATAATGAGTTTTAATTGTGCTTGTAAAGAAAGTGAATCTTTGGTTCCACTTTTGTGTGAAAATGAAGGTTTTACAAAGAGAACACTTATTGTTTAACATGAGGATGCCCAAAAATTGATTTGTTGTTTTAATTGACATTTATTGGGTGCCTTTACTGTTTTGGTAACTTACAATTGTGAACATCGTGTACAAGTGGGTTTCTTAAGGGGTTTTGTGTGCAAAACTACATGAGATTTTGTGAAATTGATTTATTCAAATTCAACGAGTTTGTTGTGTGTTTTAAGTGGTATAAAATGAGATAACTACTGTATTTGGTGTATGTGACTAGTAGTGGTGTTTTACATTAAAATGGATGTGTGTTAAATCCTGAAATTGTTTGAGCACAAAGGGGGAAGCCCGGGTACCTAGGTGGGGTGGATTTGTACTAGTACGGCTAGTGGACCGGATGGGTTTTGTCCCTGTTTCACATAGCATTTGGATAAAGACAACTCTAACTAAACTATGTGGATGATGGTTGGGGACCACTAGGTTATGGGTATGTTCCCTACTAGTGGATCGTGCACGAGAAAGTATTTTACTATGGTTACATTACACTGAGGTACGAGGTACATGGGGCCTGAGACTATCTAGTGCCTAGGGGTGTTCCCGGTTTTGTTGCTCAGTGGATTTGTGGTATTTGCCCTTGTTTTTGGGTGTCTTTGGAATTATAATGCAGTATCTAATATTCCTATTTAAATGTGTTAACATTCTGAAAGCTTTATCTTGAAAAATGTTTTCAATTTAATGTTTCATTTTGTGGAATTTTTCACCGCTTTTAATTGCATATTAAAACTGCTTTCTTTTTCACCTTGTATTGCATGAACCATGGAATCATAGGTTGGTATCCTATTGGGATTAGGCTCACACCCTACTTACACCCCTTGGGTGTAAGTAGACCTTTTTTTTACCCAGGTAAAGGAAAGGCTAAGGGTGATGGCGGTTTAGGGTGTTATTCCTCATCCTTGGGGCGGAGTAGTGGAGACGACATGGGGGTGATGACCCCTTGTTATGTGGAGTCCATGGGGCTCTTTTTTTCTGTTCCATTGTGTATTTGGATCTTTTGTATTGACTCTAAACATATGTATTCAGTTCTGGTTTTTTTTAAACATCATTTGGTATAAATTTTCAGATTCAGTTTATTGATTGTTTTTAATGGTTTATGACTTCATATTCGGGTAAATCGTTCCCAAACCTAAATAAATGATACCCGGGCACTTATGCCAGCCCGTGGGGATAGGGAACGCCCTTCGCGTCATGTCACAGGCTGGGTTTGGTGCCAGTTTGGGCGGCGACCAGATTTGGTTCGTGACATGAAAACTATAACGGTCCGCACTATCCAAAATCATATCAATATATAGAATAAAATTTAACAAAATAAGATGATAATTAGAAGAATAGTATATGATTATAAGTATGAGATCATGTATTCTTTCGTGTATCACCATGGAAGTGAGTTACAATGTTCAGTAATAAAGGGAAGTTAATTCCATTGTATGTTATATATTTTGAAATCATAGTGTCATTTGGTTCTATGGATGTCCATTTGGATTTTCTATCATACCCCTCTAATGTGTGTTTTTTCTTTCATATCTTAATGTATAAGAAGTAAATACCAAACCTAGTAGACATACTCATCTCTCTTGAAAAGGAGATTGATCATATTAAATTGTATAATAAGTATCCTATAAGGATTCTTAACACTATATTTCATATTTTATATAATCAAGGAACCATAATAAAAAATGTACATTTAAAGAATCACATGTTGGGGAAGAAAAATTCGTAGTTAAGGAATTAATGATGAAGTAATACCATCATTTTGTATATTTATGTACACCACATATTTTAATGGTGAAAATAGTTTTGGTGAAATGTAATACCCGATATTTAAATATAGTAAAAAATAATTTGACCATAAAAATGTTACTAAATGGAAAATATATTATTTCATCATAATAGTAAGAAATAATATAACAAAGAAAATCATATAGTTACAATTAAATCTATAAATATAATTAGAAAAATTGGAAATATTATACTCAATAATTAATCATATATATTGATTGATGAATAAATATTTAATTACAAAAATTGAGTCTAAATATATAAATAAAATGTGTTTTCATATTTTATTTTCCTTATCAGTGGTTTTGTAATATATAACTATTTTTATTTAACAATAAAATATCACTAAAATATGGAATTATTTTTATTATATGGTATTTTCATTTTTAATTAGAGCGACCAAACTGACCAATAGAGAAATTTTTATAATATTATAAACAATATGATTTTTCAGATAAAAAAGAAAACTTTTGGCATGATTATATAATATGTACTATTACATCATAATAATTTAAAATGATGTAATAAGTAACCTATAGTATTTATTTACATATAATGTATTCAATAACAAAATTTCTAATGGTAATTAAATTTAATTTTCTATAAAAAAATTATATAAGAAAATAGAATATTTCAGTATTTGAAGGATTATAATTTATTAATAAGAATATTTTCAACATCCAAAATAATATATTTTAATGTAAATAAGTTCCATGAAAATTAAAATCAAAAAACTATAGTATATATATATATATATAATTAAATTAGATAGAATTGTGGGAATGGAAATGGGTTTTCTATTATTAGTAACCAAGGGTCCATGAAATATGTAATGAAATTAATAAACAACTACCCTTCATTTAATAATAATACCAAACCATACAATAATTCCAATTCACCCTAAAATTAGAGATAATAGTTATCCCCTCATTATCACTTTAAGATCCTTACCTAATGATATTTTACGGTTTTTTGGTTCTCATCTCTATATTTAGGATACTACCTTAACATGGTAAGTGTTCGAAATCATCATACATCATTTTTAATTACATTATATTTATTATAATATAATATTTAGTTTTCTTCATATACATCAATGATTTATTATAGATAAAATTATATTCCATATGATATATTGATGTTGAGAGGATACTGATTTATATTTTTATATCCTTTTATTAATTTATTGATATATAAATATGTAAGTGTATGTAATTAATTATTAATATTTATCATTGTATTCCTTTCAAATTAATTTATATTTGAATGGATAATTTTATTATGATTCACTATTATCAATTCCTTATAATATTATACATGAGATATTTCCATTCTTCCTTGTTATACTACCTTCTTAGTTCATTATAATGCTAGCACGTTAGTGGAATCACAAGGGATAAATATAAATACATAAAAATATCCAAAAAATTTAAAATAAATTGTGAATATTTTTATCAAACAAATCCCTCTATGGATGATAAAAGTTTTTTTGAACCGTATTATATTACCCTAGGGGTGATAACCTTGAAAAATTATTGTTGGATATTAACTCGATAATCACTATTTTCATAAAAAATTGTTCTCCCTAAAAATTTGGTTACATACTCTAGGGGTGTATGATTTTGATGAAGCACAATATATTTAAAAACCATAATGGATGATATAAAAATATTTTAATATCATTGATATAAATTCATATTTTATTTATATAATGTGTGTAATTTTGCATTAGTTTTGAATTTATAGACACCGGGGTTAACGTTACACCATTTCTTTTATCCAATGGAACTACAAACTATTAATGCTGATGACTACTTACTATTTATATCACTATACTATAAAAGTAAAATTAACAAATAAATTTTTATCATTCCATTTATAATGTTAATTTACATTAAAATGGGCATATCATTTAATTAAATTTTTTATATTTGGATATTCAACTATATAGCTATATTGTTCCACAAGATAAAAAATATTGATATTTGATGTATTAATTATTTATATGTGGTAAAATATTCATTAAATAAGAACAACTATGTATGAGGATCCCTAGGGAACATTAATATATATATTTTGGGGCATTTTTCATATAACATATTCACTAGATAAATTATGTGATTAATGGGGCCCATAATTATATTTCCCCATAACGCATAGACATGACTCATGAGAAAAACTAGTAGTAAATTTAGTATTATATTATATAGTTATTGTCGAATATCTTGGTATGAGTCATTATTAGTGTGGTTATAATTATACAATCCACCATAATGAGAAGAAATAATCTTATCCGGTTAGTTATTTATTATTTTGGATATATTATTCTAATAACTCTAATTATTTTAGAATTAATTTATTATATTCATATTATTGAATCAATGCTTATGTGAAATAGTTACAAATATAAACTACCCCAAACTAAGAATATGTAGTCATCTATTTATATATTTTCACATTTTCATATAAAACCATAAATTTTACTACATTTAACTTAAGTATTTATATGGTTTGGTAATAAATTTTCATAACTTTTGTTGATATATCCTATGTAATCATTGTAAAATAATGTTAATTTATATATAAAAATTTCTTATATTAAAAAAATATTACATCCTATCTATTTTTGATATATATATTTTGTGATATTGTAAAACAATAAACCATAACTCTAGGTTTATATAAATATGGATTTAGGAAGAAGACATATGAGGACTTATAGCCTAAAAACTATGATCCTTTGTTCCTTTTACAATTTGGAATATCCTTGTGAATTTTGGTACATAAAAATTTTCTATTTCATGACTTGTGATCATTATATATGAATTTGAAATATTTCTATTTTTTATAAGTTACATGATGATGTACTTACACAATTATAGTCAATGGTGTATTAAAAATAATTTTCATCCTTATGTAGACAACGTAGTGTTTTTATTGAATATATGAATGTTTATTTGAATAATTATGATGCCAGTAAATTTCACCAAGATAATTCCCTATGAAATAGAGTGTCGAATAATGATGGAGGTATTCTTATTGTATCATAGAAAAGAACCATTTCAATAAAAAATGTTTTTAGTTGAAGAAGAATACAACGACAGTGATGAAAATGATGAGATCATTACAAATATTAAGGTGGATCACTTATATGAATGATTAGAATGATTACTCTCTATAATTTGATATAGGTTTCCATTATTTACTTAAATAATATTTTTGGGTTAAGGGGGAGATAACAAATTATTAATAGAATAACTAGACATTGATTATATTTTTATTACTTGTCAATTATGTTTTATAAGAGATGATTCTAAACGAATTTATCATATCATAGTTAATAATTTAGAAGACATGACAATTGAAAAAAACTAATAAATATATATATGGATAAATACCATTATAATACATTGCATGACCCTATATATAAGATTATTCTAATGTGAATAATAATTTGGAGATTGGGGAGTTGAGATTTATAATGTAAAAAAATGGGATTTTGGTGGAAAAATAAGTACAATGGTGTCAGAGGAATATAGTTGGTTGAAATTTATAGTTTAATATGAAAATGTATTTAATGAGATTATAAATCTATTTATGACATGTATATACAATGAATTTGATCATCATGATGAGGTAATTTAAAAAAATTAATGTTTTTCGATGTAAAACAAAGGTTTGTTACAATAATTGAATGGAAATTTTTATTAAATAATCATATTATTATTAATTAAAAACAATGTTGGTTTTATGATGATTTGTTATGAGATATTAGAGCTACTAAATAATAATAAAAATTCTATTAATAACACTTAACCTATTTATAGAGGAATTGTTGAATATTTAAAATATTAACATATAAATATCATTACATCCCACTAAATTTTGATGAAGGAAATATAATTTATTGATTTTAGTTTGGATCACATTTTTAAAAATGACTTTAAGGAAATTTTCAAAGATCAAGATGAATTTTCAAAATTGAAAAGAATCTATTAAGATAGTTGTTTTCTAGATAAATAATGTTGGAATGTAAAACCATTAAATTTTATTTTGATTCAATGAATTTCCAATAATGGAATAGATATGGTGAATGTAAAACAGACTAAAATATAGTGTTATTATATCACTTTGGCTACATTTCAATAATTTGTAAATAATTTTATCTATGAATCCAATCATGTAAGTTTATTGGGACTCAATTCTAAGTGACCATTATTTATCATTAAATATACTATATATTTTACATTTTCAAAAATTCTAATCAATAAATAACATATTAATGATTAATATGATATATATATATGATTAATAATTATTTAATGTTTTGATTTTAATGATACAAAATATTATCATATTTGAAGGTCTGTTTATTGAAAAATCACTAATCATATGAAGAAATAAAAAACATGTTAATCGACTAGGAATTTGAATTCAATAATTTTCCTAATATATAGACGTTTGGAAAGGGATGGTTTTGGATGTTAATAAATATCAATTTTCAATAGTTTTTTATTCATCATATAATGGTGTTGAATTATTTGAAACTAAAATGAAAAATATATTAGGAATTTGAATGTGGATTTTCATTTATTAGGAGACTACTATTGAGATATCATTAGTCATTAAACATTAACTATAAAGGATTCATTTAGTTTTCTAATGAAATTATTTAATGATCCTAAAAGATCATAAAATAAAATAGAATATTTGTGTGATGTAAGGATATTAAAAAATATACAACTAAAAAACATTTATATAATGAAGCCACATTATAAATAATGATTATATTAAATGAATTTAAAGGCTACAAATAGATCGGAATACAAGGTGTAATAATTTTTGATTGAATTATTTTATGATATTTTATGACGGAGTTACAAAAACATTAAAAAAAATTTCTGATATGGTAATATGACATTGTGTTCCACTGTATCAATGAAAACATATTTTATGAATATGATATTTTGGGGAATATTTGTATAGGAAGCACTCAAAAAACCTAGTTATGGAAATAATAATAAAATTATTACATATGATACAATTATATAAAAGTGGTTTAGACATAATAAATATTAATATTGTAGATCCATGGAAGATTATAAACCATAATTGGAATGTACTATGAAAATATTCGTATGAACTCTACAATTATATGATATATTATTAGCCATTTTACTCAAGGCTCATCCAAGATTTTCACCAACATCATCTCAGTCTCATAATATCTAGTGTACAGATTCAATGGTCACATTTTTAAGGAAAACATAAAGACATGTCAACAAATTATGAAAATAGTTAGGAACACAAATGATAGAATTGAATGTATTAGAGACTCAAGATTAGAGAATGGTTCTCCCTCTAATGAACCAATACAATAAACCCATGAAAATATAATTTTTTTACAGAAAGGATAACACTAAAAGAAATCATAAACCTTTAGTTTGTAAAAAACATGATTCCATCCCCAAATGATTAATGGTTCTCTATATTTATGGTAATTTTTTTAATTTATTTATTCGATTCATTTAAATGTAAATTTTAGTTGAATGTACATATTACAGGTCACCTATATCTTTATATATTCCTTGTTATTATGATTTAATAAATTTAATTTTCAATAAATAAAATTATTAAGTTCTGGCCAATAATTCTATTTAATTTCAATATAATAAAAAATGTGAAGAAGGCAAAGGAAAACGAAAACATTATTGTATAAATTAATTTTTTTTCAATACTTAAAATATTATATCTTGATTTTATCAGTTTTTATCATAATAAAATATGATATAGGATATGATGGCTGTAATAATATATGCTCCTATATTTTTGTTTTTAATGATGAAAAATCAATTATATATTATATTATTAAATATATATTTATAAACTATCAGGTCATTTATTAATATTGTATAATGTTTCTCAATAAGGAATTATTATTTATAGGTTTCCATATTTTACATTGATTTTATTAATTAATTAATATTAAATATAGGATTGAATATTTTTTATTATCATAAAATATGTAAAATTTGTTTAATATAAAGTATTATTCTAATTTGATAATTTTTACTTATAATATAAAAATATTATGTATTGTATATTTTTAAAATGTAATAATCATTAAAATGTTATTATGTATATTATTTATTATGTGTATTACAAAATTTATATTCCCTTTCAAATGTCAAAATAGTTTTCAATGGTATATATAGATAATAAAAAATATATTAAATTGAAGCTATTGAAAATCCTTACGTTTTTTGATTTTTATTATGAGTAAAAATTTATGTATCAGTTTGATATCGTATTAATTGATTGAAATATCTTATTCATTGATGTAATTATGTATAGTGTTATTGAAAATGTTACATATACTAAATCTATGTATTATTATTTTGTTTTTAAACAAATAATAAATAATAAATAATATTTCTATTTTTGAAAATGTTATATAAAGAGTAATCATAAAAAATTAATAATCCTTTTCATTGTTACGTTGAATTTGATTATCTATCAACATTATATTAGGTTATTTTAAAAGCTATGAGTTTTTTATGAGTTTAATAATTTAATTATTTGTTTCTATTTACAAAATCAAAACGTATAATGCCTATGAAAATTTTCCACTTAATAGATAAGGACTTGGATTGTACGTCAAATTATATTATATGTATTGTATATATAGTATTGAAAAAGTATAAGAATAAAATATATAAAATAAAATAATAATGTTTAGTAATAATTATTCTGATAATTCTAAATTATTTTCTATGTGTTTTAATTATCATTTCAAATGAAACTAGAGAAAAAGAATACATAAATATTAATATTGTTTTGTTTTGTATTAGATATTGAGCTATTATAAGAGAACATTTTCCCACATGCACTTTTTATAAAATCTTATTTATTAGAAAATATTTTAAAAAAAAATTAATTAATAAAAATTATGTTTATAATCCTTTTTTAAAATATTAACCCTGTATAATATTATACTTGTTAACAATTAGTATACTATACATAGGATTGAGGCATTAAAAAATCATTGAGTATGAGAACTCGACAAATACTATGGTGGTAGCTTTTACATATAAAGTGTCATATTCTTTAACTATACTAAAATATTTTTAGAAAATGATCAAAATAATAATTTGAAAATTTTTATTTGATGTTAGTGGAGTTTAATAATTGATTCACTTTGTAAGACTAAACAACAATAAAAATATCTTATTTATCACTCTTTTATTTCGTTTTATTTTGTGTACCTGTATTATTAAAGTTAGAACGGTTTTTATCCTATATTAACGTGTAATTTTTTTATTTTTTTAGTGAAATAATAGAACTAAATTCATCAACTTTATAGTAATTATATTAAGAATATATGAAAACAATTCTCATTATTTATAGCATTTGTCACTATATTATATAATAAATAATGTTATTGTGAGACTAATCCCCTAATAATAAATTTATTATATTTAGAACCATGATTTTTGTTCAGAAATATTACATCATTTTTTAAGAATATTTAATATATTTCAAAATCACTATCCTAAGGACAGTAATAGATTAATGCCTTTATAGAGTTGAAACCCAATATTCTTATTTAAGGAATGATATTTAACTCCTTTGAAAAGGACCTTATCAAATAGTAATCCACTTATGTATGAAATACCTATACCATTCATCATAAAAAGAGGATGGAAATAATAGAAAGTGTGATTTTAGATGATCAGTTATGGTAGCCATATGATATATCAATCTATGCTCATATAAGACATAATGTAACATCGCTTGTAAATAAATAATATGATATATTCAAATTTATAAAATTTTTTGAATTAAATTTTAATTTTATTTAAAAGGGGATTCTATGTTCTATGGCGTACCCAACACGCAAAATTGAGTTTCTTTGAAATCTCATGTCGCACACAATTCTGAGTCATAATGAAAAAATATAAAAATATAATATTATTTAAAATGGTAGTTAACGCCTAGCCATTGTATTTATAGGAATCATCAAAACTAAATACAATATGATGATGCATTTTTTTTAAATGTTTTTAAATTTAATAAATAAAATTCAGATGCTTAAAATGTGAATGAATTCAATTTTTAGCAAAAATACTATAATATTCATTAAAATGTTGATTTACCCCCTTTTAATGGAGAAACCTTTTTAAAACCTATTTTTGTATCATTTATACATTCTATTTGACATAATAATATTCTTATTTAGAAATGGTACATCAAAATTTACATTGGATGAAATTTTGGTAAATTTATGATAATGATCATTTTTTAATGAACATTGAAAAATACTACATTTTAATTCAGAACTGATTTTTAATATAATATTTTTATACAGTTATATTATCTTTTTAATTGGTTTTAATGTTTTATTATATTATAATTTTACTATTTAATACAATTCGGGTCATTGTAAGTAATTCTACTTTTAAATTGGACATAATCAAGTGTCAATCTTTTGATTGTTATTATTTGTCAAAAAAGCGCCTTTTGGTTTTGACAAACAAAAATTAATTGTAAATTAATTAGTGAAACATATATATTTTTAATTTGGTAAAATAAAAATCAATTTTAAACTCGTAATATCAATACTATATTATGATGAATTTTTTGAATTTTTCTGAAAATGTTAAATTTTTGATGAATAATGAAAAACATTGCATAGTAGTTAAAGACAAATTTTTTCATTTAAATGAAATTTAATGCTTCTGTGAATTTAATTTAAAAAATCTGATAGACATGGTCGTCATCAGTATGTAAAATGTGGTTCAATAGGATGAAAATATTTTGTTGTTGAAAAATAACTTTTGATTTTTTTTACCACTGTTTAAGGTAAATAGTGCAATTCAAGGTAAAAATAGTATTTTAATAATATAAAATTACCATAACACATTTAATAAGCTTATTGGATGAGTAATGTCTCGCCAAGAGAATCCTTGTGTGATACTTCTTTCCAATAAAATACACTTGGGTCAGATAATGGCATTTATATCATTTGTTTTTGTAAAAATAAAAATATCATACACAAGAATCGTATAACTAAAACAATTTTTATATGGGGTTATATAAGTGATGCCTTCTAAAATAATTTTTTTTTCGAAATATTAAAATATTTCTTACACCATGGTATTTTATTTATAATTTCTATACATTATATAAATAAATTTAATTTTGACACAATGATGATGCATTAATTGATTCATTAATAATGGATTCAAATAAATGATATTATAAATATTAAAATAATTTTTTAACCTTTTTATGCCATGAATGAATTTTATAGATTAGAATGAATTTTTTTGTTTTATTTAATTAATGTTTTTAGAATTAATTAAATTAATTTGGATTTCCAAAAAATTCATGATATGAATAGTATTAAAATTGACATAAAAGAGTTTTTAAATAAATAAATATTGTATTAAATGATAAAATAGTCCAAAAATTATAATATTTGGCCAAATGACATATATGATGTTGAAAATTTTATTTATGATCCATTTTGGGTCGCTTGAAATTTTATTATAAATATATTAACTATATAGTATGAATATACTAGAAGACATGGTAAAAGGTAAATAAGTTGAAAAGAGTTAAATAAAGAAGATAAGGATTAAATAATTCCGAATAACTGTCCTATTATTATTGGATGAATCTTTTTGGTTTATATTCATCATTAAATAGAATTTAATATTCTTTGGACCTTATGGGACCAAATTATATTTTTTAATAAAACGACTCCTTCCAAATATCATAAAGAGCCCCTCCACCCTCTTATAAAAGGTCATCACTTCTAAACCTTAATCACACATATGAAGGATATTTTTCACATACAACCTCTACCAAAATAATCTCCCAAAATCCCTCTCTTACCCATTGCGGAATTACCAAAGGCAGAAGGAACGTCAAGGATTCCTTCGGGTTCAAACCATTGGGAGTTACCAGATTTTAATGTAACACCTGCCCTCAAGTCATTTTATATTATTTTACATCTTCATTCTATAGGATCTTCTATTTATTTGTTTATATACCAACACATTATCCTATATATACTAGTTTGTTTTTATGAGAATTATTCTAACTACAATTACACACACCTCCATCAAATGGGTAATGAACATACTATTTCTTTGGATGGTAAACTATTGGCTCACGAAATGATGATGGTTCAATATTACTCTACCACCTCTTATAGTGGAAATTATGATGGAAATGTATTTATATGTGATATATATTATATTTATATTGTCTCTATGATTCTTTATTTTTCATTTATTGCATACCTTTAAGGTATCCCTAATGGGAAAATGCGATAATTTCTTTTGGGAAAGTGCGGACTACCGCCTCCTCAAAGTGATATAACATATTCATGCCATACATGAAACATTTAAAATATTTATTTAAAGAAATTATAGATGATATTATTCAGTGTTTATAATATTCCTATAAATAAGTATGTTTTATTTCCTTTAAATTTGAAATTCAAAATAAAGTACCGTTCATGCGTACGTATGTCTTACCGTCTCCATGAACAATTCATTTCATTTATTTTCTCCAAATGTTATATACTCTAATAAATAAATATATATAATATATATGTATGATATATATGATATCTAAATGATTAATTTAATTCTATATATAGTGGATGTTTTACCGCATTGACAATTGGTAATTATACGAAGTTCATTTTTGACTCAAGTGCCAAATATCGACCAAACAACCGTTATTAACATAAATTTTTATATAATGTAAATAAAATTGTTATAAGTGTTATAAGATGAATAATAAACATGAAAAAGGTTCTGAATCCAGTATAAATTATCTTTAGTTTATTATTCAGGAGATTTAAGAATGAACGATTCAAGTTGGACACAAGGTAAGGGACTTCGTCTCAATCACCTTTCTTTGAGGCATACAATGATTTATAAACGAATTGCTTTTATATTGTGTATAGACCCCATTTGATTTTAATTTCATTCCAAGGGAATATTTTTTCTACGTAGATATTTACTAAATGAAAAAATGGAATGTTTCTTTTTAACGTACGTGGTTATGATGACCTTTCTGCTTCCGCGAGTATTATTTGACCTTTTGCTTCTTTAACATGATGCAGTGTTTTTTTGAAGGAAAATAAATACCATATACTCTTTTTAATATTTATTGGTATTCAAAAAGATTTTAAGAAATAATTTATTATTTCAATATCTTGAAATGATATATTGTGACGACAATGAGGAAATTTTTTCTTTTTAATGCTTGTTTTATGTGTTATAGTTCTTCGCCATTGTTTACATATACGAGTGGTTCTGTGATAATCCTTGGGCGGGTGATCCTGAGATATATCTCTAATTCATTGGGTAATGTTATAGAGGTAAATTTTAATGTTTCTCCTAAGATATTTAGGGAATATTCTATGATGGGTATTCCAAACATAACTCCCTATGTAACTCTGAAAGCTAATATGTATGTTTGATATGTATACCACAAATTAATATTACGATTTATGGTTTCTATGTGTTATTCATTAATCTTATGATTTAATGAGGTATGTTAAAGAGATTATGTTTTGTACATATTGACAAACTAATGTTTTCTTTCTATAATTTATAACCCTTTATGATCTTTTTATAATTATCCCATGTTTTTGAATAGTTTTTGACAGGGTATATGACAGGGTAATAGAAAGGAAGAATTCAAGAAGATTTATATGAATAAAAGAATTCTTGTTTTCTTTTAAGGATTTTTAATATATAAAAAATTTTATACTGAGTATATGTGTCTAATTTTGTAATATTTAAGATTTTATGTAAAAGTTATGGCCTAAATATCTAAAATTCTAAACCGGAAATGATCTTCAACATGAATTATACAATTAAATGAAGATTATGTATTTTTTAAGGCTGGGACTTATACATAAGATTATTATGTGGGTATCTGATCATGAATACAACATAAAATGTTCATACCAAAACATTCATAGATCATAAACTAGATTTTTGGACTAATATATTATTATTTAAGAAAATATAAACCATAAGAGTGATGAATGATCAAATATTAAACATTATATATAAGCTCATATCATTAATCTGTGGAACCAATATATATATATATATATATATATATAGAAAATCATTAAATATGATAGGTTTTTCAACAAATACCATTAACATAGTGGACCAGGAATTATCACCATTTACACATTCTAGATTATGACAGACTAATTTCTAAAAATGGGAAAGGACTCACATGTTTACCATAGTGGATAAATAAAAATGCATTATTTCACATTATTATATTGGAGATATAATGATTTACCTAATGCATCTTAGATAGATATAGGTTTCACCTATCTCATAAGGAAAACATTACTTTTTTTGTGCCACAATATCATCAGATTTCATCATATCATCACATCATAACACATGTATATAAAATGTTTTTCAGAAACAAATCATCAATTCACAATATCATATCCCATGAAAAACAAATGGGTTCTATAATAATTACTTCCATACATACATTTAAAAATAAATTTAAATAATATGAAACATATCCATTAATACTACCCCCATTAAATAATAATTAATATCATAGAATTTTATATTTTTTGGAAAATTGTTTTGAAAGATCACAAGAACCATATTCAGAGGAAAACAACATTTCTACAATGAAATTTTCTTTAAAACAGAAAAAATATTAAAATTATTTTCATTCAAAAAAGAATAATAAACTTTTGATGGAATAATTAAAGATAATTTAAAATAAGTTTTGAGAAAAATATATTTTTAATATGAAAAAATTGGTTTTAAAACATAAAATATTGTTAAAATAAATATCCATGGAATTTATATGGAAGACATTTAAATAACACATTTAATAAAATTTAAAAAATTTCTTAAGGTTAATAAAATTTACACTTAAAAATATTTTTAAAATATATATCATTTTCCAAATCATTTTTTTCAAATAAAATTTTTAAAAAATATACAAGAATCATTAAAACCCATTAAAATCATTTTTGATGAAATTATCCACTCTACTTTGAAAAATATTTTTTAAAGAATAAAAAATTATAATGATCCATTTTCATAAAGAAAGACTAAGAAAATTATAAACTAATATTAAAATAAAATAATGTTAATAGTGGTGGAAACACCATTAATGAAATAAACATCAACATAATAATTTCATTCACATTTTATGTAAAAGTCAATTGGACCATTTATTAAAGAAAAAAGAATACATCTACTTTTTTATAAACAATTAAATAATTGTTAATATGACTTTTAAAAAACAATGGTAACATAAAAATAAATTTTAAAGCATTTTTTGAAATAATTTACAAGAATGAAAAATCGTTGTTTGACTAAATAAGGAAATAAAGAAAATTAGTCATAAAAACATTATTTTGAACACATTAGTAAATAAAGAGACAAAAAGTAAGAGAAAACATGTATTCAAAAGTCCTAACAAGAGTAAAATAAATTTAATGTCTTTCTTGAGAAATGGATTTTAATATTTCATAATTTGAATCATATAAATAAAAAGTCTTAATAAATGAAGTAGTTATATTATAAATCCTTCTCTTCTTTAGAAATAATGAATTTTAATCCACATAAAATAATAAAATTAAATAAGTATATATATATCATGAGTATAAATAATTTCATTATATTAAATTTCCATGGGTCATTATATACATCTTATTAATGAATATAGGTATATAAAATGACATATGTCACGAATAATTAAAATTATGATAAAAATCATATACCATAACTCTCAAATTACATGAAACACATTCTATCTTCCTTTATAATTAATATAAGTTCATTATATAAATATTAAATGAATAAATAAATATATATCATCCCACATTTATAATTTTTAAGACCTTTTATACCCATTTATTTACTATTCATTATTGAATTCATAAATTTGGTTAACAAAATATCTATTTTTCATTTATGGTTTGATTTTATATTTTTTGTCCTATAATATTGATTATGTTTACATAAACTCATTATTTTTAACAATTATATTAATATCATATATATTTATAGAGTAATCAATAAAATATATGGATTGAAAAGGGAAGACATTGTTCCTTGAGACTATAGGACGTACGTGTGCAATATCATTGTAACAATTTGTTTCAATGGATGAACAAAATGTGTGGCAAATAATATATTAACATTGAAGAATAGTTTTTATATAATATATTTCTAAAATATTATTTATATTTAGGAAAATTATCTTCTATGAAATAGACTAGTGAAAAATAAAATACCTCGCTTCGTGAGGTAGTAATCTTCCATAAACGTGAATGACAATATTGAATCCCACATAGAATGGAATGAAAAAAGGTAAATCTGATAAAAATTATATTATTATATTATTTTCAAAAGATCATATTTATATATATATACATTATATCAATCATAATGACCAACTATCATTATTTTTTATGTAAAATGTGTCACATCTGGTTGTGTGGCCATAGTTGACCGTACGCATGAGCAATGTTATTTTTTCCCATTTTATGGAATACGAGAGGTATAAAAGTCATTCAAATATTATAATAACAATTATTATTGATTAATATACGAATGGTTTTATATTATAATGATTTAATAATGTTTTTTGGTTGTGGAGTATGAAATAAAATAAAAAACTCTTGTTGAAGAACATTACCTTCTCTTCTGTTAACCACTACGATTTTGCACCAAAATATATACTATGATGTATTTATGATCATAATAAGGATTATAGTGTTAGATTAGGGAATAAATGAAGTAATTTGGATAGGTATTAGCAAAGTAATATGGTATTGTGAGTGCGAATTATGACAGATAGGGGGTAGACATTTATAAGTGAGCTATGTGATACACTTCTAATTTTTCAAAGTTTCTAGTTTTGCTGAAAATTTTTATAACACCCCAAAATTGTATAAATAAATGGAATGCATGAAGCACACATAATCTATGAACAAAACCTTTTTTAAATATATAATTAAAAATTGTTTGTTAAAACATAATATTGCAGCATCTATGTTATTGAATATAAAAAAAACACTTACAATTGTGATCAATAAGTTATTTCGATTCTGATGAAACCAACATGATATTTGGTGAATAGTAACATACTCTTATGAATGGGAATATAGATTTTAATATGACCATAATGAATATTAAATTGTATTAATATTTAATTTTCATAAGGTGTTAATATAAAGGCATCATGATTAATTTCTCATGATGATATAAAATGAGTTATTATTTTAAAATTAATAGAATAAATTATGATTTTATTTAAAAATATAATATATCATATTTTGAAAGAAAATTTAAAAAAATGGGTATCATTTTTTAATTCTACACGTAGAAAATTGGTTAGGGTGATTTGTTGGTATTTTACTGAAATTTATGATTTTTTTATGAATAGTGAAATGTGGTAAAATACACTATATTCAAATAATAATTTCAATACACTATGTTTGAAATCATGGATCTTGTATGCCCACTTTTATTGAAGTCAAATACCATATTTAATATTTTTATCATAGTAATGACGAATATTCATCGTCTTGGAAAAAAATATTTAAATAAGGATTAAAATAATATAAAATTCATCTGCTCCCACTTATTAAAAAATTTAGAAAAGACTGTCTATGATTTTCCAATTTACCAAAATCATGGATGATGTGTTTGAAATATTTCATTACTTCTTATAAACTATTCAGAAAGCCCTTTAAATGGTTGGAAAAAAATTAATGTGTATGATGTAACCTATTTTATGTTCTGGAATGATCTTTAATATAATACTTTATATTATATAATGATGAAAGTTCATGATTATCGAGGAACTAGAAAAATTATATAAACAAATATAATTAATGTTTTATCTAATGATAAATCATCATACATGATAACATAATGATTTATGCTATCATTATATATTCTAGAATCATAGTAATACGATTTCATTCCAATTATATAATTTCATTCTATACGATAAGAAAATAAAATACCAACCGGCCATGGAAATAATGTAACGAAAACACATAGAACAATGGAAGGAACAATATAATAATACAAAATGGGTAAATAATGTTATAACATGATCATATAATATGTAATAAACATGAAAATATTTCTCTAAAATAATAATTATACTATTTTAACCATTATAAAAGAGGGTTAAAAATATTTTAAGTAAGATAAACATGAGGTGAGAGAATTATTAACCCAATTTCCATTCTTTGGGTAGACCATCTACTTTATTATTTATAGTAGAATATACTATTCGGTATTGTAGGAGACCAAACTATTCAACCAGGGCCACCGGTTTGGGCTTGGAGTCCACAAGGCCTTTGGGCCACCTAGGCCTTTGGGTCTGTAATTCTTTTAGGATACCTTTATGGACTTTGGGAAACCTAAAGGCCTTCGGGCCACATGATTAGTGCAGTTTCTCTAGATAGACTCTACAAAATAGGAGCTATCCTAGAGGATGATTTAGAGAAGGTGCACTCACCATAGCAGAACCAATGGATTTAGAAGAATGATTGGGTATGGGTATGCCATCGTGACCAGCCTATGCTTGCATCAGAACTTATCTAGACGACTATGTGAAGGTGGAGAGCTTCCCTCATGATGAAGATGATGTAGAGGGGAATTTCCTTGAAGTTATAGTTTGGATGAATTATTAAAGACCTTCTTCTCATTAAATGTCTCTTAAGCCTATGGGCTGGGTAATTTCAAAGAATTTGAGCCTTGTATGGTTTCCCCATCTTCCCCTGAAAGGGGGGTTATAAAAAATTTAAAAAATGAAGGCCTTCAGTCCATTTGGGGGTTGGGGGAACATCCAAAGGGTAGTATAACTGTTTACCATTTTAAAGTTCAAGCCGATCAATGGTGGTCGATGGTTAAAAATATCAAGGATAGTCATGAGATTGATGCTCTTTATTGGGATAAAATTAAATATATGTTTATTTAGAAATATTTTCCTAAGGTGGTTCATCATAGGATAGAAAAGAAATTACTAGAATTGTGGTAGGAGGATGAATCAATGGCTACTTATGAAGCCACACTCACTCAACCAGAAAGGTATGCTACAAATTTCACATGAGATATTTATAGTAAAATCATCTATTTTATAATTAGGATTAAATCTAAATCATTGAAGGGAATTAGCTTCTAGTGAGTTAAAAAGTTGTAAAAAACTTATCCAAAGAGAAGAGAAGGTGGAATTGGAGTTTTATGATGATCATGCGTTCCTTGAAAAACAACATAATAAGAGTTCAAGGTGGAAAATGATATAGAAGAACTATTCAAAAAAGTCTGATGGTGTGAAACTTATCTTTACATTTTGTTAAACTTGTGGTAAAAAGCATGTAGGGGAATGTATTTTGAATTTTGGTAAGTGTTATAGATGTGGAAAAATGGGACATAAGTCACATAATTGCACTGAAAAGAATAGGGTAATAGTAAGACAAAATCCAATTTATAGTCAGTAAAATATTTTAAGTGCAATGAAATGTGTCATTAAGAGTATGAGGGTCCAAAAAATATCTCAAATAAGGGAAAGAATTCAGACTATAAGAAGAATTGGTTGATGATATCATTTGAAAATACTTCACCATATATTGGGCCATCTAATGAAGTAGTATCAGGTACATTGTTTTTTAATTCAGATTATTCCAATTTGTGTTTTGATGCAAGTTCTACACATTCTTTCATTTCTGAGTAGTTTTCTAGTAAATTTGGAATTGCATCTCTAGATATGATTCCTCAACATATGGTAAGAACAATGGGATGAAATTTTGAGATAAAAAAATATATTAAGAACCTTATTGTCCTTGTGTGTGGAAATAATCTACCAAAAAACCTTATTGATTTTCATTTAGTAGAGTTTGTTGTTATTTTGGGTGTGGATTTTCTTTCCATTCATCATATTAATATTGACTGTAGAGATAAAGAGGTTTATTTTATGAAAGAATTTCTGTCGGTTTACAAGAGTGAACCCTTACTCTTGATAACAGATCAAGAAACTGAGGAACTAGTAAAAGATTCAAATTAATGTTACCTTACACATATTTCTTAAAACATTGCAACTGATCAAATTAATGACGTTCCAGTGGTAAATGAGTGCATTGATATTTTTTCTGATGATTTTCCTGGTATAATACATGATCTGGAAGTTGAATTTTCTATTGAATGAGTTCTTAATGCTAAGACAATTTCAAAAACCCCATAACAAATGGCTCAAATTGATATTTTAGAGTTATATAAGAAATTTCAAGAGTTTTTAGATAAATGTTTCAATTATCCTAGCACATAACCATGGGGTGATCATGACATGTTTTTTAAAAAGAAATATGGTTCAATGACACTTTTCATTGATTATAGAGGCATGGATAATATCATTCTTAAGAACATGTATCCTTTTCCTCGTATCGATGATTTCCTTGATCATCTCCAGGGAGCTTTATATTTGTTGGATATTAACTTGAGGTTGAGGTACCATCAGTTGAAAGTAAGGGAAGCATACATTCTGAAGATCAGATTTCATACTAGATATTTCCATTATGAATTTGTAGTTATGCCTTTTAGGATAACCAATGCACCTGCAATATTCATGAATCTTATGAATATAATTTTACATGAGTTCTTGGAAAATTTTGTGGGTTTATTTATTGATGATATATTTGTTTTTTCCAAAAGTAAATAATAACATGAATGTCATTTAATGGTAGTCTTTCAAACTTTAAATGAAAAGAAACTGTATGGTATGTTCAACATGTGTGAGTTTTGGTTACAACAATATTCCTTCTATGGTCACATTGACTAAAAAAATGGAATAACTCTAGATATTTCAAAAAAAATATGTTGAATAATAGAAAAGACCCACAAATATAACCGAGATCCATGGTTTTCGTGGTTTATCAGGTTATTACTTGAGGTTTGTTGAAAATATTTCACTATTATCTAGCCCAATGACAATGTTAACTCAAAAATTCATTATGTATATTTGGAAAAAAAATGTGATGATTGTTTTTAGGAATTGAAAAAATTATCGGTGAATGCTATTGTTTTGGAACTGCCTTCCAGATATGAAGAATTTGTTATCTACTATGATTCTTTGTTGAAATGACTTGGTTTTGTTGTAATAAAAAATGATCAGGTAATTGCTTATGCTTCACATCAGTTGAATCCTCATGAGTTAGATTACCATACACATGATTTGAAATTAGCTATTTTTGTTTTTTCTCAAAAAATTTAGTGCCATCATTTGTTTGGTGTAAAATGTGAAATATATATAGACCAAAAATGCATGAAGTATATACTCACTCATAAATAATTGTACATGAGATAGAGGAGATGGCTAGAATTAGTCAAGGATTATGATTGCATAATTCATTACCATCTAGGAATAGTATATAAAGTGGCATATGATTTGAGTCGAAAAAGTGATTCTATATTATCCATGTTATGATTAAAACCATATCATGTGATTAATGCTTTTATGAAATTTGGCATAGAATTTGTTGGTGTAGGAAATTCCAAAGTTATATTTGGAGGAAATTAAATAATCTCTATTAGATAGAATTAAACAAGCACAGAAGGAAGACAACGAGTTGTAGAAAAGTGTAGAATTGGTTCAGAAGGGTATGTTACCTGAGTTTAATATCGGTAATGAATTTATTTTGATATTTGGGATTCGATTATGTGTGCTTTGTGATTCACAGTTGAAGAATGACTTGTTTTGTGAAGCTCATAGTTCTATGTTTTCAGTTCCTCTAGGCAGTACTACATGGTAGAGTGATCTTTGGGAGTATTACTAGTGGGATGGAATGAAAAGCGATATTGATGATTTTACTATGATGTGTTTGAATTTTCAATAGGTTAGTGTAGATAATCATTTATCGAATGAGAAGGTTCATCTTTTATCAGTGCTAGAGAGGAAAGGGAAAAATATATCCATGGACATCATTATGGGATTTCCTAAGACCTATCGAGTTTACAATTCAATCTGTGTTATTGTTGATCGATTGACTAAATCTACTCACTTTTTTCTATATGAGATATTTCGTCTATAGATCATATTTATCGATTGAATAATAAATATATATTTGGGTTTCATGGAGTTCCTCTATCCATTGCATCTGATCATAGTCCCAGGTTTAGTTCTAAATTTTTGATAGGCCGTTAGAAGTCATTTGGTACTGAATTAAATTTTAGTATAACTTTTATTCTTCAATCATATGGGCAATAAAAATGAACAATTTTGACATTGGTGGATATGACATGTTCATAGTTAATAGATTATCTGGGAAGTTGGGACAAATATCTTTCTTTGGTTTCATTTTCTTATAATAACAGTTTTCATTCCAGTATACAGATGGAACTATTTGAGGCATTATATCGAAAAATGTGTTAAACTATATCTTATTAAGACAATGTAGGTGAAAGGAAGTTGATGGGACCAGAATTGGTAGGTGAGATTGGAGAAAAAGTTAAATTGATTTAGACGCACATGAGAACAGATCAGATCCATAAGAAAAGTTATGCGGATAATTGGAGGAGTGATCTTTCTTTCGAGGTGCTGAACATGTCTTTCTCAATGTTTCTCTATGGAAAAAGTGTGATTCATTTTTGTATGAAGGGAAAGCTGAGTCTAAGGATCATTGGACCCTATGAAATCATGGAGAAAGTTGTATTAGTTTCCTACAGAGTGGCATTACCTCCATGTTTTTCCAATGTACTAAATGTTTTTAATATTTCAATGTTATGAAAGTATATGATAGATCCATCTCTTGTTTTGAGTCTATAGGTATTTCTGTTGGAATATAATATTTATTATGATGAAAAACCAATACATATTCATTAACGAAGAGAGAATGTGTTGTTAATAACGTAATTGAACTTGTAATGTTTTTGTGGAAAAATCATAAAGTTGAAGTGGAAATGTGGGAAACTAAAAATGCTATGAGGTATAAATACCCCCATTTTTTTGATATGTGAATTCATTTTCTCAGACGCAATTCTCAAATGGGAGGAAGGATGTAACATCCTAGGTAAATAAAGAATGTGTTATTTTCATATTTATTAAAATTTGTGAATTAAATTTTAATTTTATGTTATAGGTGATGCTATGTTTTATGGCTTTTGTGACCCACAACAATGGGTTTCTCTGAAATATCATGTTTCACACAATGCTGAGTCATACTGAAAAAATGTAACAATACAATATTATATTAAAAGTTAGTTAATGCCTAGCCACTGTATTGGCTAGAATTAACAGAACTAACTTCAATATGATTATATGTGTTTTTGGAATGTTTTTACATTTAATGAATAAATGTTAGAGGGGAAAATGTGAATGAAACCAATTTTAAGGAAAAATACTCTAATATTATTTAAAAGATTTATTTACCACCTTTTAATAGAGAACTATTTTTAAATATAAAATTTTACACTTCTATGTCTTCTATTTGAAAAAATAATGTTTTTCATTATAATCAGAACATCAATATTTACATTGGAAGAATTTTTTTTATTTTTTTGATAATGTTTATTTGTTAATGAGTAGTGAAAAATAATGCATTTTAATTAAAAACTACCCTAAAATATAATTTGTTTATATGGATATATTATATTTTTAATTAATTTTGAAGTGTAATTAGATTATATTATTTCCATTTAATAAAATTCTGGTCATTGTATGTAATTTCACTTTGAAATTGGACATAAACAAGTGTCAATATTTTGATAGTTATTATTTCTTAAAAATACACTTTTCGGTTTTGACAATGGAAATTAATTCAAAATTAATTAATGAAAAATATATGCTTTTAGTTTTTTAAAATATAAAACCTTTTTTAATTTGGAATATCAAAATTACTATTGGGAAAATTTTAGTAATATTTCTGAAAATATTAAATTTTTGATGAATAGTGATAAACACTACATATTAGTTAAAAAGTGACTTTTTCATTTAAATAAAAATTTTCTGTTTCTGTGAATTGAATTTCAAAAATCCAAAATACATGGTTGTCATCAGTAAGTAAAATTTGGTTCAATAGGATGAAAATATTTTTCAAGGGAGTAATATCATTTGATTTTTATTTACCGCGATTAAAGGAAAATAGGGTCATTTAAGGTAGAAATAGTATTTGAATAATATAAAACTACCTTAACGCATGTCATGAACATATTTTATGAGTAATGGTTGAGTAATAAAATCCTTGGGTGAGAATTTTTCACTTTGAAATCCACTTGTTAATGTCAATGACATTAATAACATTTTTTAGAAGTAAAAATAAAAATAGCATATACAATAATCATTTTACTAAAAACAATTTATATAGGGTTATATAAGTTATATCTTAGAATATAAATATTATTTGAAAATATTCAAAAATTTCATATGAAATTTTAACTTCTTTATTATTTTTAGATATTAAAAAAATAAATTTAATTATGGCACAATGGTGATGTAGTAATTGCTTCATTAATAAAGGATTCAAATAAATGATATTAAAAATATTAAAATAAATTTTTTATGAATCTTTTAATGCCATTCAAGAGTAATATAGATTAGGATGAATTTTTATCTTTGAATAAATGAATTTTTTTCTAAATAATCAAGTTGGATATTGTCTTTTAAAATCTAATGATATTAATAGTATTAATAATGACATAAAAGTGTTTTTATATCAATCAATATTTTACTAAATAAAAAAATGGTCCTAAAAATATACTATTTGGAAAAATGACATATATGATGTTAAATTTTTTATTATTGATACATTTTGGGTCTCTTTTAATTTTATAGTAAATATATTATCCATATATAATGAATATACTAGAAAACATGGTAAAAGAGAAATATGTTAACAATGTGTTATATAAAAACAATAAGGATTAAAAAATATCAAATTCATTTGAAATTATTATTGGATGAATTTATTTCAACTTATATTGATATTATCTTCAAATTTAATAACTTGTGGACCATTTGAAACCAAATATTATTTTATAATAAAGTAATTCTTTCAAATTTTCTTAAAGAGCCCCTCCTCCCTCTTATAAATTTTCATCACTTCTAACCCTTACTCACAATTTTCAAGCCCCCGTGGCTCATCCATACTCTGCCTAAATAAGATCCCCAAATCCATATCTTCCTCTTAGAATCATTATCATAGGCTTTATGCATTTCAAAAAAACCATTTCGTTCGAACCAAAGGGATGTACCCGATTTAAAGGTAACGTCTTCCCTCAAGTACTCTTCATTTATTTTACATCATCACTCTTGATGTTTTACTTATTTTTTGTTTACATAAAACATATGTAACCTAAATATACTATTTTTTTGTTATGATATATATTATAACTACAAATAAACACACCACCATCTAATTGGTAAAGAACACAATGTTTCTGTGGACAATGAACTACTGCCTCACGAAAAAATGTTTGTTCAATCATCTCCTAAGAAATATTATGGTGGACATTATGATAGAACTGTATTTATATGTGATATATGTTTTATTTATATTGTCTTAAATCTTATTTATTTTTCATTTATATAATACCTTTATGTTTTCCATAATGGGTAAATGTGATATTTTTTTTGATGAAGTGCAGATTAACACCCCCTTAAACTGATATGACTCATTAATGCCATACGTGGTATGTATAAAGTATAGCTTTAGGGAAATTATATATGATATTATACTATATTTATAATATACCTTTATATAATTATGTTTTCATTTTGTTAAATATTAAATAGAAATGAATGTATCTTTCATGCATACGTATGACATACCATCTCCATGAATGGTGCATTTCATTTCTTATCACCAAATGTTATGAAAAATTATCAATACATATATATAATGGATATATATAAAATATATGATGTCTAAATCATGAATATAATTATAGAGATAATGGAATTTTGACCACATGGACAATATTTAATTATAATAAGTTCATTTTTGTCTAAGCTTCCAAATATCAACAGAATGACCTTTATTTACTTAAATGATAATATAATGTCTATAACGTTGTAATAATTGATATAAGAGGAATAATAAACATGAAAAAGGTTCTGAAGAAATTAGAAATTAACTTAAGATTATAATTCACGATATTAAAGAACGAACGTGTGAAGTAAGACATGATGTAAGGGACTTCATCTCAATCACCTTTCATTGAGTCATACATTGATTTATACACGAATTTCATTTATACAGTGTATAAAAACTATTGAATTTTTATTTCATTAAAAGGGAATATTTTTTCTACATAGAGTTTTACTAAACGAAAAAAGCTATGTTTCTTATTAACAAATGTGGTGACAAAGTCCTTTAAGCTACATCGAGTATTATTTGATCTTTGGATTCCTTAAAAAGATTTAGTGTTTTTATAAAAGGAAAATAATTACCATATACCATTTTTATATATTTTGGTTTTGAAAATGGTTTTCATAAATCATTGATTAATTCAATATGTAGAAATGATATATTCTGATTTTAATGTTGAAATGTAATATTTTCATTATGCTTATTTTATGTGTAATCGTTCTTTGATATTGTTAACGTATATCGGTGGTTCCATGGGAAACCTAGGGCTGGTGAGACAAATATATCTCTCTAATGCATTTGTTAATGTGGTAGTGGTAAATATTAATGTTTCTTCTATGTTATTTAAGTAAGATAATGTGATGGGTATTCCAAATGTAACTCACTACATAGCAGTGAAAACAACAATGTATGTTTGATATAGATTCCACAAGTCATCATTATTATTTATCCATTCTATGTGTTGTTCATAAATCTTATGTTTTCATGAGGTATGTTAAGGAGATTATTTTGTTTTTGTATTGTCCGACTAATGTTTTCTTTCAGAATTTATAACACTTACTGATCTTTTTATACACATCCCATGTTTTTGAAATTGTTTTCACTGGGAATAAGGTAGGTCTAGAGAAAGGTAGAATTCAAGAAGATTTATACCAAGAAAAGAATTACTATTGTCTTTTATGGTTTTTTATTTTATTAAAACAATTGATACTTTGTAGAAGTTTCTACTTTTGTAATATTTGAAATATAATGTAATAGTTATGGCCTAATTATCTAATAATATAAACCTAAAAAGATCTCCAATGTAAATTACTCACCTAATTCAAGATTATGAAATGTTTATGGCTGGGGCCTTAAACATAATATATGCATTTGGGAATGTGATCAGGAACACAACTTACGAAGTGTATAACAAAGCAGTCATAGATCATAAAATAGATTTATAGGAAAAAATATTATCATTTTAGAAAATTTAAACCATTAGTGTGTTGAATGATCAAATATTAATCATGAAACATAAGCTCTTGTAATTAATTTGTAGAACAAATATATATGTTGAAAAATATTTCCCATGATAGGTTTTACTGAAAATAGAATAAACATAGTGGACCATGAATTATCACTATTTACAAATTCTATATTAGGAAACCCATATTTCTAAAAATGGGAAAGGACTCACCTATTTACCATAGTGGATAAAAAACATTGACTTATTCACATTATTAAACATGAGATATAATGATTTACCTAATTCATCAGAGATAAATATAGGTCCCACCCATATCATAATGAATACCTTAGTTTTTAGGCCACAATATCATTAAATATTCATCATATCATCACATCATAACACGTTTATGGAAAATGGGTTTCATAAATAATTCATCAATTCACAATAATATATCCAATGAAAAAAAATTGGTTTCATAGAAATTTCATCAATTTATACATTTAAAATATTGATAAATAATAAGGAGCATATCCCTTAATATTACCCCAATTAAAATTAAACTAACAAAAATAAATTTCATATTTGATGGAAAATGGTTTTGAAAAATCACAAGTAACATCTTTAGAGGAAAACAATATTTCCACAATGAAGTTTTCATTAAAAAATAAAAAAATTAAATTCATTTTCATTGAAAAACCCCTAGTTAACATATAAGGGAATATTTAAAGATAATTTAAAATATTTTTTGAGGATATATAATTTTAATATGAAAAAGGGGTTCTTAAATATAAAATAATGTAAAAAATAAATATTTATTGAACTTACACTGAATACATATAATGTATGCTTTTAATATCATTTAATACAATTATTATGTGTATTATCACTTCCCATTAAAAAAATAAATTTTCAAAAATATACCTTTCTAAATTCCTTTTATATAAATAAAATGTTAAAAAAATAAAAGAATCGTTAAAACCCATTGAAATCATTTTTGAGAAAATTATCAAATACACTTTGAAAAATAATTTTTAAAGAATAAAAAAATGATACGATCTATTTTTATGAAGATAACCTATGTAAATTATAAAATAATATTAAAATAAAATAATGATAATGGTGGTGGATATACCATTCATGAAATAAATATTAAAATAATGATATCTTTCACATTTTCTGTAAATGTCAAATAGACATTGTATTGGAAATAAAATAAAGAATAAATTTAAATTTTTTTATAAAATATTAAATAATATTAAATATGAATTAAAAAAATCCAATAGTAACATTTAAACATTTTTATGGAATTTTTTGTAAATGTGGAAAAGAAAGAAAAAATGGGTGTTTGAGTAAATAGGGAAATAAAGATAATTAGTCATATAAATAATATTTTTACCATATAAGTAAATTAAGAGACCAAAAGGTTGAAAAACATGTCTTAAAATGACATAACTAATGGATAATAAAGTTAATGATTTTCTTGAGGGATAGATTTTAGGATATCTAAATTAGAAGCATGTAAACAAATAATCTGGATAAATGACGAGGTTATTTCATAAAATCTTGTCCACTTTGGAAATAATCAATTGTAATACCCATGAAATAATAACATTATATAAGTCTAAATATATCTTGAGAAAAAATAGTTTCATTATATTATATTTATAAGGGTCGTGATATACATATTATAAATGAAGATAGTTATATAACCTGACATATGTCTCAAATAATACAAATTATTATAAAAATCAATTACCATAACTCCTGAATTCCTTGGAACATATTCTAAAATCTTGTATAATAAATATAATTTAATAATAGAAACATTAAATGTAAAAATAAATATATATCACCCAATATATGATTTTATTATGACCTTTTATACACATTTATTTAATATTCATTGCTAAATTCACAAATTAGGTTAATAAAAGAATTTTTTCATTTATGTTTTGTTTTTATATTTTTTTTCATATAATATAGATTATTTTTACCAAATATAATGAATTTTTACTATGATATAAATATCATATATATTTATATATTAATCAATATAAAATAGATATTGAAACTCAAAGACACAATTCCTTGAGACTGTAGGTCATACATATGTAATGTCATCATTACAATTTGTTTCGATAGATAAAACAAAAGTGTATTAAATAATATATTAATAATCAAAAATATTTTTTATATAATATATATCTGAAGTATTATATAAATTTTACAAAATTATCTTCCCTGAAAATTATTTGAGAAAAATAAAAAACATCTTTTCACGAGGCAGTAGTCTTCCATAAAAATGAACGACAATATTGAATCCCACATAGAATTGAATAAATGATGGAAAATGGTCTAAACAATTATAATATTTTATTAACGTAAAAATATCATATGTTTATATATACATTATATCCATCCTCATGACCATCCATCATTGTTTGTGATTTAAAATGTTCCATATCGGGTAGTGAGGTAGAAGTCGACTGTACACATAAGAAATATTATAGTTTCCCATTTTACAGAATGTGAGATAGATAAAAGTCCTCGAAATATTATAATGACAATTATTCATTATTAATATATGACCATTTTTATATTATAATTTTTAAATATTAAATTTTGGTGTTGGAGTAAGAAATTAAATTAAAAACGCTCATTGAAGAACATTACCTCTTATTCGGGTTACCACTACAATTTTGCACCAAAGGCCTTACTAGGGTAAATTTAAGATCATAATATGGATTATAGTGAAAGTGTAGGTAATAAGTGAAGTTATTTGGGTAGGTATTTTCTAAATCAAATGTTTTTTTGAGTTTTAATTGGGGAGGATATGGGGTGGACATTTATAAGTGAGTTGAGTGACACACTTCTAGTTTTTAAGTTATGTAGTTTTACCCACATTTTTTATAACACCCCAAATTTATATTAATAAATTAAATACATGAATTAATAATTATCTATGATTTTTTTAAAGAGATAGTTATAAATTTTCCATTAAAACATAATATTCATGCTTCTATGTTTTTCATTTCGAAATAGAGTCATAACTATTATGATTACTATGTTATTTGGAGTCTGATGGAACCAACATGATTTTAGTGAATAGTAACAGACTCTTATGAATAATAATATGAATTTTAATATGACCCTAATGAATATTAAATTGAATTATTATTTTAGTTTATTAATTCATTAACATAATGACATCTTGATTAATTTTTCCAGCTGATATATAATAAATTATATTTTTAAAATTGTTAATTTTTTAATAAAGTTTGATTTTATTTAAAAATTAAATTTATCATATTTTAAAAATCATTTTCAAAAAATAGAGTTTATTTTTTAATTCTACACATGGAAAAATGGTTTGGGTGATATTTTGGTATTTTTTTGAAAATCAATTTTTTTATGAATAGTGAAATATAGTAAAATACTTTATATTCAAATAATCATTTATATACACTATTTTTGACATCATGGATGATGTATGACCACTTTTTCCGAATTCACATGCCATATTTTATATTTTTATCACAATAATGATGAATATTTATAGTCAAAGAAAAAATAATTAAATTAGAATTAAAATAATGTTAAATACATCCTCTTCCTCCAATTCTATAATTAAGAAAACACCATCTGTAATGTGAAAATTTACCAAAATTGCTGATGATATGTTTAAAATTTCTATAAATTCCTAAAAAAATATTCATAAATCACATTAAATGGTTGAAACATAATATAATCTGTACGATGTAACCTATTTTTTAGTTTTGAATGAACTTCTATGAAATACATTAAATTATATAGTGAAGCACATTCGTCATTATCAAGGAACCACAAAAACGATCTAAACCAAATATAATAAATGTTTTATCTAATGATAAATCATCAAATATGATAATATAATGATTTATGGTATCATTATATATTGTATAAATATATTAATACCATTCCATTGTAATTACCAAATTTTATTCTATATGATAAGAAAATAAGATACCAACAGTCCATGGAAATCATGTAAAGAATGCACGGGGAACAATGTATGAAATAAAATAATAACTAAAGGATGATATTATGTTAGAATATTATTATATAAAATGTTACAAACCTGAAAATTTTTCTTTAGAAAACTAATAACACTCTTTTTCCCATTATACAGGAGGTTTAAAAAGATTGAATATTAATGACCTGTGGTAAGGGAATTAATAACCAAATTTACATTCTTTGGGTATACCATATACATTGTTATTTTTGTGGTTAAAAAATTTGTTCGTGTGATGATTTTTTTATATTATGTTTAATTATGGGTATTTACTATGTATATACGTATTCAATCTATTCTATTATGTCTCACTTTAATAATATGATATTTGTAAGGGGAATTTATTTTAAAAATACTTTCTTAAAATTCCGTTTTACAAAATTTAAAAGCAATCTATTTACGCAATTATTCATGGTGTATGATTGTGTTATGGTTATTGAGAATTTTAATGATGAAGGGTGGGACCTATATCTCCCTTCAATGCATTGGGTATCTATAATTTGGAGGTCAGTCGTATGGTTACTTAATGTGTAGCTGCCATGCTTACATCATAAGGTAGTCATGAGGGTTATATTGTAAGGTAGTAGTGAGGGTATAAAATGATAATGTATCCTTGGCAGTGAAAATAAATGTATTTAATTCCTTATGACACCTTTGTGGTTCAAATTATTTTCTTCATTTTTTTAAATCTCGTAGGAATCTATAGATTTAAAAATAAATTTATATATGTGATATGTAAGTCTTTTTTAAAATGATTTCATAAATTCATTGACTAATGTTTTATTTTTACACTTTTTATATCCCTACATCTTTTTTATTCCCATTCCATGTTTTTATTATTTTAATCAGTGATAAGGAAGTGTAAGACAATAAAAGAATCAATTATAATTGTTATAATGATTTTTCAATGAAATCATGGTTTATATTTTGGAATAATTGATTACTGTTTTTATGGTATCCTCTCTAAATAAATGCGGAATGTTATAAATGTATTAAGTCTCAATTATCTAATGATCTATACTTAAAAATATAATCAATGTGAATGGGTGTTAGTTCTGGAATAGATTAAGGATTGTGTAATGTTATAATGTCGGCTACTTATAGTTAGTGTTAGAGGATGGTTTAGATAACTTTAGTTATTGTATAATTATAATAGAAGATAATAATTTATTTTTACTCTATGGTTAATTTAAAATTAAATAGAATTTTATTTTAAACATGTTTCTTCAACTAAAATATGGTTTTTTAGAATTGTTTTCTGTAGAAAAAAATAGAGAAGATGAAGTGGAGAGGAACCCACAAAACGAAATCCATCCTTATATATAGCCAAAATGGTAGGGGTTATAATTGGGAAGTTTTTGACAAATATGTCTCAGCTATGATAGGCTATAAATGGCAGTTGAACCCATGTAAGAGAACATCCAGAGTTACCACAAAAGAACATGATTATAGTAGAACACTTTCTGAGCCCACACCGTCCTGTTTTAGTGAATATTTGGACCAAATAATGGATAAAGGATGGAATAAATCCATTAAAACTATATTAGATGTTATGGGTTGTTAATTTAAGAAAAATTTAATTATTTCTAGTTAGAATTCTGAAGGTGAAGCTGATAAGTGGTGGTCAATTTTCAATAATATCAGGGATATAGAAGATATTTATGACATAGGGAGGTATGAATTTAAAATTCTTTTCCTTGAAATAAATATCCCTAAGGTGGTTAGACGTATTATAAAGAATAAATTCATAGAATTGGAAAAGATGGAGGAATATTCTGTGGTAGTGTATGAAGTGATATTCACTCGATTATCGAGGAATTCTCCAAATCATAAACTGGATCATGATAGAAAAATCAACCGCTTTTACTCAGGATTGAAAACAAGGTATTGAAGAGCATTGGACTCCCATGAATTCCCAAGTTATGAGAAAATATTCTGATGTGATGAGAGGGTACACATGGAGTTTTCTTATGATCACATGAAATTTGAAAATAAGGAGGAGAATAGGACTAGAAAGAAGGTTATTGGTAATATTCAATCATTGAAATCTAATGGTAAGAAATTAGAGTTTTTAATTTGTGAGAAGTGTGGAAAAAATCACCCTGGGGGTAATTCCTTTCCAAACATTGGATGTGATTTTGATGTGGTGTGTTTGGAAATATGTCCTGAGATAGTAATGAAAATGATCTTAAGATTAATCCTGATAAGAAAGGTGTAATGTGTTTTTAATGTGGTGAGATTTTCATTATGAAAATGTGTGCCCAAAGAGAGATATGAATAATTAAAAGAATATTGACTATAAGAAGAAAGGTGTAGTGAAATCCAATTTGACTAAGCCAACATACATCGGGCTATCCGAAAAAGTGGGATCTGGTACCTTGTTTGATTACTCATATTTTTCAAATGTTTTTTTCTAAATGGTTTAAAAATTCCTTAATTTACGACGAATATTATGGTTAATGGGAAATATCACCTCAAAAAATGAGACAGTAACTTATTGTTAAAAAACTTGGGGGAAATTTAATAGAAAAAACAATTCTAAGATTTATTTGATTTTTATCTGCTGAAAGTCATTAACTTCAAACAATATTGTTTTTTTCCTAAGTAGGGGTTAAATTCATTATGAGGTTATATTTCAATTATGTTTATCAATATATAATTGAGATAAAAATGTTCCTTTTAAGAAAGATTTTTAGTTTTTATACAAGAACGAATCATTACAATTGAAAACATATCAGGACTCTCATATATTGTTGAAAGATAGAAATGAATGTTATCCGGCCCAAATTGTTAAAAATAAGGGAACTGTTAAAATAGATGATGTGGAAGTGGTAAATGAATACATTGATGGTTTCTATGATGATTTAACCAGTGTCATACCTGATTATAACGTTGAATTCACAATTGACTTAGTTCTCGAAGCTATGCCAATTTTAAAACACCCATATCAAGTTTCTCAAATAAAACTTATTGAATTGAAAAAATTGTTAAAGGAGTACCTTGATAAAGGATTATTTAATTCCAGAACATTACCATGGGGTGCTCCATTTTTTTTCTATAAAAATAATTATGGATCCATGAGACATTTCATTGATTAAGGATCCTTGAATAAAATCACTATTTAAAAACCATCCGTTGTCTCATATCGATGATTTTTTTGATTATCTCTAGGGATCCCAGTACTTTTCCATGGTGGAATTGAGATTCAGATTCAATTAGTAGGAGGTGAAGGGGGATGACATCCCAAAAATAGCTTTTAATAATAGATAAGGGCATTAGGAATTTGTTGTTATTCCATTTTGCACTACCTAATGTATAAATAGTATTCATAATCCTATGAATAATATATTTCAAGAGTTATTGGATAAATTTATGGTTGTGTTTATTAATGAAAATTTTGTATTTTATAAAATTAAATAGGAGCATGAAAAACATCCATGGGTTGTTTTAAAAATCGTAAAAGAAAAGGAAATGTAAGGAAAGTTAAAAAAGTGTGATTTGTGGTTGCATAATATTTCTCTTCCTTGGAAATTTGTAAATAAGGTTGGAATAATAGTTGATCCTTCCAATACAAAAGTGGTATATGAACGAAAAATGGCTACAAATTTCATTGAGATTTGTAGATTTTGTTGATTAGGCAGTTATTAATAAAGGGTTATTAAGAAATATTCACATTTATCTATAACACTAACATAGTTAACATTAAAGGGGATAAATTTGGATGTATAGAATAATGCGATTTTTATATTCAGGAAATGAAGAATAGTTCAGTGAATTGGAAAAGTTTGGACTTTCAATCACAAAATGGTTATTTTGGCATATACAATTATGCTTTATTGAAGGTACTTTGTAGAGTTTTAATACTGAATGATCATGTAATTGATTATTCATTAAGACAACTAATACCTCAAGAGTTAAATTATCCCATATATTATTTTAAATTGAATGATTTTGTTTTTTATTTGAAAATTTTGTGGCATTGTTTATATAGAGGAAAATGTAAAATATATACTGAAAAAATGTATGAATTTTAAATTCACTCAGAAAGAATTAACCATGAGGCATTGAAGATATCTTTAATTGGTAAAATAATATGATTGCAATATCAATTACCATCCAAAAAATTAAAACAATGTGGTGGATGCCTTGAGTCAATAACATCACTCATCATTAAACATGATACATAAGGAAAATAATACGTTAATTAATGATTTGATTAATTTTTTATTAGAATTTGTTGGTGTAGGAAATGCATCTATTTATTTCATGTTTTTGTGTAGTATTTTTTATCAGATAGAATTAATCAAGAACAAAAAGAATACCATGAGCAATATGAAAAGGTTGAATTTGTTTAAATGGGTAAGTTTCTAGAATTTATCCTTGAAAAATATTGTGTTTTGAGAGTTTGAAAAATGTTATGTATGCCTTGTGATTAATAGTTGAAGGAATAATTGTTCAGTGAAGTTAGAGTTCTCTATTTTCAGTTCATCATAGTTGTACTAGGATGTAAAGAGACCTTCAGGAGTATTACTTGTGGTATGGAATGACAAAATATATTTCATATTTTACTATAACATTTATGATATGTCAAAATGTTAAATAAGAGTGTAGTTACTGAAGGGGATGCTTCATCCATTACCAGTGCTGGAGTGGAAATGGTAGAATATATCTGTGGAATTTAGGGTGGGACAACATAAGACTTCTCAAGGTAATAATCTAATTTTTGCATTTGTTTATCGACTAATTAAATCAATACATTTTCATTCTATTCGAGATACAACATATTTATACCATCTTTCTCGAATGTACCACAAAGAGATTTTGAAGTTACTTGGAGTTCCACTTTACATTGTATCTGACCTGGATTCTTGGTTCACATCATATATTGGGAAGGGCCTTTATATGTCATTAGGAATAAAATTAAATTTCAGTAAATATTTTCCTCTTCAATCAGATAGGCAGTCATAATGAATGATTCATAATTTGATGGATATGATTTGAGCCTGTTCAATGGACTACCCAAGGTGTTGAGATCAACATATTTCTTTCGATGTGTTTTCTTATAATAATAGTTTTCAATCAAGTATACAAATAGAAGCTTTTGATGAATTTTCTGGGAAGAGGGGTTGAACACTAGGTTTTTTGGATTGAGTTGGGGAAAGGATGTCGATGGGACAGGAATTAGTAGAGGATGTGGCTGAGAATGTGAAGATGATGCAATAACACATGACGAATGAAGGGATCCGAATGAAAAGTTATGCAAAAAATATGTTCAAAGACATTTCTATTGAGGTAGGTGATCATGTTTTTATTAGAACCTCACCATGAAAATGTATTATGTGTTTTTTATGAAATAAAAGCTAAATACACTGTTCATTAGACCTTATGAAATCCTAGAGAAAGTTCCAATAATCGGCTAATGATTATATTTTCCAAAAATCTTATCTCAGGTACACAATGTATTTTATGTTTTGATGTTGAGAATTTAGGTTCCATAATCATCTAATATTTTGATCCCAGAGGCAGTTCGGCTGAAAGAGAACCTTTCTTATGATGATAAACTAGTTCATATTCCTGATTGATGAGAAAACATATTGCAGAATAATGTAATCATCCATGTAAATGTTTTGTGGAGAAACCACACGGTTGAAGAATAAACATGGGAATCTAAATATTGTATGAAGAGAAACTACCCTCACTTTTTTAATAAGTAAATAACATTATGAGGACAAAATTTCTATATAGTGGGGAGAATGTAACACCCAAATGTTCTATAAAAAAGGAATGTGTGATGTAAATTGACTCTATGAAACAATACATTGTTTTAAAGAGATAGTAATAATGTATACATTAAAACATAATTTTTCCAATTCTATGTTTTGAATTTTGAAAAATAGTCATCTATATTTGTGATCAGTATGTTATTTGGAGTCTGACGGAACCAGCTGGGTTTTTGGGGAATATGAACATACCCTTATAAATAGTAACATAAAAATTAATATGACCCAAATGAATTGTAAATTTTATTATTTTTTTATATTCTTATGGATTTAAAATAATAAATCCTTGACTAATATTTCATAGTGACACAAAATGAGTTGTAGTATAAAAATTGTTATTTTTTTAATAAAGTATGATTTTTTAAAAAAATTAAATTTATCATATTTAGAAATTTATTTTCAAAAATCGAGTTCATTTATGAATTCGACATGTCAAAAATGGTTTTGGTTGTTTTTGGTATTTTTATAAAATTCTTATATTTTTGATGATTAGTGAAATATAGTAAAATACAATATATTTATATTATCATTTAAATAAACATTTTTTTATCATGACTAAAGTAAGCCCACTTGTTTCAAAATCATATGCTATATTTACTATTTCCAACACAATAATGATGAAAAATCATAGTCTTGGGGGAAAATTAAAATAATGATCAAAATAATGTAGAAGCACTTATCTCCCTCTTATTCTAAAAATTAAAAAAAACCATCTTGGATGTGCCTATTAAAAAAATTCATGGACTATGTTTTTGTAATTACCATTACAAACATAAAAATTATTCATAAAACACATTTAATTGATGAATCAGAATGTAAATTTTATGATGTAACCTATTTTATGTTCTGGAATGAACTTCTATGAAATATATTAAATATATAATAAAGCAAGTCCATGATTATCTAGGAACTACAACAATGATCTATACCAATGCCATTAAGGTTTTATCTAATTATACATCATCATATGTGAAAATTAAATGATTTATGGTATCATTATATATTATGGAAACACATATATATAATTTCATTCCTATTCTTTAATTTTATTTTTATATGACAATAAAATCAAATACAAACCGCAATGGAAATCATGTAAATAACGCACTCGAAACAATGGAAGGAAAAAAATAATAACTAAAGGGTAAAATGATGTTATAAAAGTATCATATAAGATGTTATAAACATGAAAATGTTTATTTAAAATACTAATAGCTATCTTTTAAACATTATAAATAATTTTTAATCATTTTTAAATTAAGAAAAACCCGAGTTAAGGGAATAAATTACCCTATTAAACCTATAATTCACTACTAATGTGGTATTAATGTTTATTGTGTGATGAATTTTGATTTCATTATGGTTAATAATGTTTATTTATAGTTTGTAAACATATTCCATCCACTCCATTAAGTCTCACTTCAATTATATGATATTATTTAGGATATTTTATTTTAAACATCCTATTCTAAAATTCTATTTTTAAAAAATCTAAGGCAATGATTTAATACAATTATTTATTTAGTATGATTATTTTATAGTTCTTGTGAGTTTTTTACGATGAAGGGTGTGCCCTATATCTCCCTCCAATGCATTGGGTGTGTGTATTTTGGATGTCAGCTATAATGTTACTCCACATGTAGATACGGTGGTTACACTATAAGTTAGATGCGAGGGATACATTGTAATGTAACTATTAGAGTTATGAATAATAAGGTAACTATTTGAGGTACAATAAAAGAAATTAATTCCCCAATACACCATTACAGTTCTATTTATTTTCGTCGTATTTTGGGGAAATCTTGTGGGAATCTATAGTTTCACGAAGTATGTATATAAGGGTGACATGTATGTATTTTTGAAAATGATTTCATACATTGATGGACTAATGTTTTTTTCCTATTTTTATATACCTTAGTGATATTTTTTCCTCATCCCATGTTTTTAAATTATTTTAATAGGTTATAATGATGTGCTAGATAATGAATAAATCCATGTTAAATGTTATGATGAATTTTCAAAATAATCTTTTTTTATTTGAAATATTTTATATTTTGGAATAATTGAATATGGTATCTATGGTATAAACTCTTTATAAATGTTGAATTTTGTGAATGTATTATGTCCCAATCACTAAAATCTCGAAATGTGAAAAGATCATTAGTGTGAAAGGAAGTGATAAAGTAAATTAAGGATTATTTAACATTAAATGGATGGGTCCTTATATTTTTCACATGCTAAAAGGAATTAAAATAGACCATTTAGGATTGCAGAATGTATATGGGTGAAATATTTCAATAAAATGGATGATTTATATGTTTCTAGGCCATTTTACAACTTAAATTGTTAGTTTAACTCATTGGTAATATTATTTTCCCTTAACCCTAGATATTAATTTCATAATGATTATGCAATTCATTACAGTCAAACATTATGTATAATTTATAATATTGTTAAATTATTATAATTCCAAATATTGATTCATATTTTAAAAATTCGATTCAAAAAATTGTTAAAATTATATCTAAAATAATTCATGTAGATTTGCAAAAAAGTGTTTTTCAAAAGAGGAATGGATAAAAAGTTTAATAAGTTTATAGATAATAATTCAATAAGAAATTTATTTAATTAATATATATTTTGTGAAAAATATATATAATTTTACTATTTTTACCTTTGAAATAATATAAAATTAAAATATACTTTGTAAATAATTTTAATGAAAACGTTATATTAATTATAAAGTAATAGTTTTCACTATTCGTTAAAAAATAATTTATCTACAAAAATCCAAAAAATTAATCGCTTGATAATTTGGAAAATTATATTTTAAAAATTAATATTTGTTTTCAAATATTATTTCTATATATTTTGGGAAATATATCTATTATTTTTCAAAAAAATTCTATTATAGTATTTTATAGAAAATAGTATTTTCAAAACATATAATTTTTCCTAAATATTATTATCATTTTTTAATATGTCTTCACTATATAAAAAAAATATCCCTAATATTTAAAAAATTGGTGTTAAAATTCTTATATTGTCATTTGTAATACAAGTTACACTTTGTTGTTTGGGTAATTCCTGGAATCAATGATTGTTTATAAAAAAAATAGGAAATGACTTTAAATTAAATAGAAAATCATAAAAAAGAAATGGGAAAAAATGCGGTACGAAAACAAAATATACACTTATTGAAGATAAGAAAATTTCACATGAAAATAAGAAATCATATTAAAGAGGATTATAATCATTATAATCATAGTCAGATTCATCTTCTAATGGAATGTCAAAATTACATTGATCCTTTCTCCCACTTGAGATTGGGTTGATTCTCATTGCGGGCTTTTGAAGAGAATAGTATTTTATTGGACTTATTTTCTTTAATGATTCTTATTAAAATACTTTAATGTCAACCGATTTACCATTTCCCACTAAAAATCGATATTATTTTTTATTAGAGATTCTTCATTTAAAATGTTTGCCCAATTTCCCCATGCTTTATTTAGAATCCAATACTTATAGTGGAATTCTATGATCTTGGAACCCGCATTATCATAGTAACATGTAAGCATATCAGTATATTTCATTAGTTGCCCCACTCTCATGATTTCCCAGGATAGTATGGATCCTATATAGATTCATTAACCCATATCTAGAAATGGAGCCTCTCCATAATCATCCACTCCACATGTCTAGAGGACTAATATAGTAATTTCTTGAGCTATACCTATTCATATGACCGATCAACAATTTTATAAATTATTTTTACATAAAAATGATACTCTTTCAAGAAAAATAGCACATTGTCACACTAATATACATAATTATCCCTTAATCAACTAGAACAAATAGAATCATTATTTTTTGTATCACCGTGCATATAAAAACAATTGCTAATCAAGAAATGATAATATCATCATTCCATTCATAATGGGAGGTGGAGGATCACTCCTTGCACAATATTTTTTCGAATCGTCCAACATTCCTTCTGGATATGAACTATAGTGTAAAAAATGAACAAATATCATTCCAAACACAAATTTTAGTAATGTTTCTAATAGATTTACAATCCATATAAAATGTATGTAATTTTTTATTTAATCTACATATTTTTATCAAATTTTGATGTATATAGAGCTAAGAAATATACGAGAGAACAATTGAGATCAATTTCGACTCAAACCCTTGCATCATATTTATAACTATCCAAATCTATGATTATATCAATTTTAATGTGAATAAAAATAGTCTATGAAATATCTAACAATATAAAATGATTATATAATATCCAATTGTGAAAAATAATTATAATCCATACAAAATCTCTAGTCATCTTGATAGTGAAAGGGATGAAATAGAAGTCCCATTCCTGGATTGTGACCAGTCCTGATTTCCTGTAAATGGATTTGAACCCCCATTCTTGACACATGATCTTTTTAGTTGTGAAGATGATATGAAGAAATCAATTCCTGATCAGAATGCATATGAATTTAGAGAAACCCCAAAACACAATGACTATTGTATAAATTTCTACTAACAACAAGGATCTAACCCCAGTTGGAATAATAGTTCGAGTCAAATAAAACACTCGGAAATCATAATCATATAATAAATAGAATTCTTATTGGATTTTACATTAGTATCCTTACATTTTCATATTATTATTCTAATAGTAAGGACCTTTAGATTTGAAACATTTCTCTTTCTGTTTCCATTTCATGCAATAACTCCATTTTTATATCCTACCAAAGATGCTTCTAATGATCAAAACTAGGGAGGAGAAACCACTAATAAATATGATCAAACTCTAAATCTCAAGGAAACACCATGATCTGTGATGAAACATGGAATCATGCATCATAACCACATGAGCTCTCAAACCTACCTCCCAAACACCTTCTCCCATCTATTTTTATTTTTGGAAAACATGTGTATGGGATATGATCGATTACCAATGTGGGTACCAATCAATACCAAAGCATAACTCATGTTACGACATAGTCAATGACAATAAACTTCCCTTTGAATAAAATTCAAATTGTCTGAGTCTTGTGAGACTATATCAATTATCTGTTCCCATAAAAATCATTGGGTACAACCCGTAGGTAACACTTTGCTAACACACAATGATATTTCTATTAAATTTAATATATTTAAAAAATATTTACTGCTAAAAACATAAGGTGTTTCATTCTACCCCCCATTAAAATAGATTTGAACCATTATGGTCATCAAATTGGGGCCAAAACTGAGGATAATTTTCTATCCTTCCCTCTTCAGGTTCCAACAGATCACCCTTAACTTGGTGATTCCCCGAAGAAAATATTGATTAGATGAGTTGTAATGTTTTATAAAATTTTATTTCTAAGATCTAATATTTCCACCTTCAATTCCTCAAAATGATATAGCATGCACTAGTTCTTTGATTTTTGTGTTATTATACGTGATAGATAATGTATTCACTTCTAATGGGGATATACAAGGAACACAATGAGAACTTGTGAGAGGTTCAGGGGATGTGACCAAAGAGAAGATATCATACAGACATGATCAATAACAATAAGTAGAAAAATATACAAACTTTATAGATTTCCATTAATTCTTCAATGAAAAAATTTATAGAAAAAAAATTCCTAAAAACATAAAATTAATGATTACATTTTAAATTGTATGGATAATGTTTCTTCAATAGTTTTTTGTAATTATTTGGTGTTTAATGGATCTAAAATTCTATTAAATTTAATTATAAATCTCTTTTACTAATATATTTTTGTGTCCAACATAATCGAAAAATTATGTATTTCTAAATTTTTAATAAACTACTAAATAAGGATCCATATGAATTTTTGATTAATTTATATTGACATAATAAAACATAACAAGAGAGAGGTATTGATCCCCCCTTTTGAAATTACTAGAAAATTAAATTAAAATATTCTATAGTGTTAGAATTTTTCTCTAAAACTAATCGTATTTATGATTATGATATATGGTATTCAAAATCAACCTATATTAAGAGATTGTTGAAGTTGACACTATAATAACGAGGTAAATATTAAATCTGACCAGATATAATTGAATATTATACTTTGTGAAACCTTACAACATTCATAATGTACAGAATAATATGTTGATTCATTGATAAATATTGATTAACAGTAATTGATTGTGTAAAATTTTATTTTGATTGAATATAACTCATAAAATATAATTAAATTTAGTTTTTTGGGGAGTTTTATGAATAAAAAAAATGGTCATGTTTTCTTATTTCTATTCTGGTATGAAAAATGCTAGTAGCATCCCATTAAAATAATTTTCCTTATATTTAACAAACTGACATACTACGAACTGAGATACATACTTGGTAATATTTATTTTATGATTCAAAATATTAAATATTGTTTCATGTATACTAGTTGTAGTTGTTATACCCTTACAGTATTATATTATGGGTTCATTCCCCTCAACCTTTTCCAATGTGATGGGTTTCCAACCAGCATGTGGGTTATCTCCCATTTCCATAAACATTTATTAATATAATTCCAATAACATTACAAAATTAAAAAATAAATATATTAACTAATATTATGTATATAAAAATAAATTTCATTCTACTAAAATAATTTTTTCGCTAAAACATAGACAATGTTTTTTTCTAACATAAATGTTTCTAAAAAATCTATAATCCTAAAAAACCAAGTCACTTAAAACCTATGAAGGTGTTTCTATGAATATGAATTTATTATAAACCATAAAATCATAAAAAATTAGTTTATAAATAAATATGATAATAATGTAAGTATATAATTTAGAAAAACTAAATAAACATTTATTACATAATGAAGGTATTATCATAGAAAAAAATTCACAGTAGAAGCCTGGGATTATCCATTCACTGATGGAATATAAAATGTGATTTCAATAATTTAAATCCCTTGTATGGTGAGAAAATCAATGCATAGAATTATACCATGTATGACTAATGGATAAATAATAAAATATTCATTTGTTTCTATCATAACTAATCAAACATAATGTTCCCAAATATTGAGTAGATGATTAGAGTTCCCTAATTACCATGATTTACATCATTCTTTACTGTTACATAAAATATTCAATTTGCCTTTTTATTATGAGGTTATTGTGGATTATAATCATCATTTGAAATTTTAATGGGGAATTAATTCACATTATTATAAAAAAACATATAGTTGATTCACATGAGTATGGGTTGTAAATTATATGAAGGGATCTCTATATTTGTATTATTAGATAACTTATTCTAATCAAATTAATATTTAGGCACCTTAAGAGATTCCATTCCACAATTTTATCATTCAATATTCCCATTATGACAAATTTATCCATGTTAACTTCCACACAATTAGAATAAAAGAAATATCATATTCATTTCACTATGTTTGTAGGGTTTCCCATAAATTTCAATTTTTTCTCAAAAAAATCATGTGATTAACGAGTCACTCCAATCTCCAATTTCAGCTTGATAAAAAAATTCTTTACAGCTATTAATGTACATTATGCATAATTCCTTCTAGGTAATTAGTTTTATGAAACTCAAGAATCGATCAACCTTACTTTTTTGAAGGATGATAATACCGAAATCATATCTCATTCATCTTGCAAAATTTACATCATATTTACTACTAGGATAATCATCATTATACATTATCTAAATAAAATAATTATTTTTTTAAAATAATATTATATAGTTATAAATTGAAAAATATTAACTTAAACTAATCACACTCCAGAGAGTCAATTTCATCACGATTTTTTGTATTATTAAAAAAAGTCCCACATTGATTCACTTATCCTTCAAAATAATAAATCGTAAAATTGAATTTTTGATTATCCAAACGTTGGATAATGTAATTTAACTATCCAATAGTTATGATTCATTATTTTTAAACTAGTTTATCAATAGAACAAATAATGTTTTTTTCATTGGATAAATGAATCTATAAAAAATTATTCCATCCTTTTCTTTTATGGAAGGTCATAATTATTAACAGCATTAGAAAAGCTTACTAGAATGGGAAGAAGATATTACATTAAAAATCCCATAATTTTCTTTTAGTTGGAAAATAATTTAATTTTTATTATATTCAGTATTAAGATAGTTCATCTGGGCTACATGCATTGGATAAAATGAAATTATAATTGTTTTGAAAATAAGGATCATTGAGTAAGACCACATAATCAGAAAATTTTCTTACTATGTGTGTTTTTTAAAGGTTGGGTCCGAAGAAAAATTTATTATTAAACCAAAGTAAGGACCTCTTTAACAGGGTAGAGGGAGACCCATCACATAGCCCAAAGTCCCAATGGCCATTTAGCCCATTATATGGCCCGTAGGCCCATTTTTATGGCCGAAAGCCCAATCTGTGAATAGTACTGCTACAGTACCCATCCTGCTACAGTACTGCACAGTACCCACCGCTGCTACAGTACTCTACCACCACTACAGAACCTACCTCCACTACAGTTCGTGTCATTGCTACAGTGTCACCGCTGCTATAGTACGCCTCTACAGTACCTGCGTCCAATGGGTTTTGACCCCCCATTTTCATGTAGAATTAAGGGGTGCTTACCACTAAGCCAAACCCCAACTACATTACAGTATGTCTAAATGTTGACACCTTTTTTAAAATTAATTTCACCGTAAGATTATCCTATTTTATTAAATTTAATTATTTATACCCTCTAAGATTTTTTACAATGTCCTCTTTAATTTCTAAATCACATCCCCCGAGACTGTAAAACCAGGTTTACAACAAATCCTATTATCTAACCCCTAGTAATGACGGTGTCCAACTCACTACACCATATTCACAATTATTACGTCTACAAAAAACTATGATAGAGACATATCAACTTGTTTTATCAAGATAGGTCTGTTATTCACTAGAAGAAACACCCTCTATCCTTTACAAAGATTCCACAACATTTTATTATATTTTAAATCATTCATAAACTAATTCTTAAAAATATCCCTAAAAATATCCATAGAAATATCTCTTGGGATTAAATATATTTTTCTCATTATAGTAACTAAATAATTATTTATCTTGATGTTTTATACATACAGAATATACCATTTATTTTTATATGTAAAAATAACATCTTTTAAGATGAATATTGAATACATTTCCAAAACACATGCCCGAGGACCATAATTATTATGAATATTTAGAGATGTGAAAAATAAATCTTCATATTTCATGAATGGTAATTAAAATCCCCCATAGAAACTTCTCACACCATAATACTCTTTGTAATTACCTTCCTAAATGTTTCATTATAACATTGGTGGAGGAAACATAAGAAAGGGTGAGGCTATTTTTTCACTAATAGAAAATATAAGAGATATCGATCCATGAACATATGAATTATTAAGATAATATTAAGGGAATATTCTCAAATAATTACTTATGAGGTGAATACCCAACCTGGTATAATTATTAAAAATGATTTAAAGAATTAATCATTGTCATTTTATAAAATATTAACCATATGATTGAGAAAGCATTATAAATCAATTACAAACCATAATATCATGTCAAAAAATATGTAACCATAATAAATAGAGAAAAAAATTATATGTAATGGTTAAAAATCAAGACTTTCAAAATATTGTATCATGTCTTATCACTTACTTTATGTTATATACGAGGAGAAACGCGTTTCCTATAGTAGACATGAACTCGCCCATTTAAAACAATGGATCATTCCCATTGACTTGTTTCCCATTCATATATCATGATATATAAATCTATACCAAATGAGTTGGAGGGATATATAGGTCACATCCCATCACTTTATGGTAACCACATTAATGGTGATTCACAATATCATAAAATATTTATCCAATAATCCCATCATAACCCATGTATGGAAAATGTTTTTCATAATGATTTACTTAATTCACCATTGAAAAAATAGGCTTCTTAATAGTTTCATAAATAAAAACATTAATGTAAAGAAAAAATGGGATGTTATCCAAAAAAATATCCCTATTATAGAATAAGCATCATTAAAGGATGCCATCTTAGATGGATAATTATTTTGAAGAATCAGATGATACATTTAATTAAGAAAATAAACATTCCACTTTTACAAAATAATTTGAATTAGAATTTTTTTAAAATTATTTTATTTGAAAATAACCATCATGGTTAATAATAGATTCTTTTAGTATCATTTAAAAATTTTCATAATGAAATTATGCATTCCACTTAAAAAAATATCCTTTTGAAACATTAAATATTTTATAAATATTTCTCTTTAAAAATACTATTTAAAACATTAAAAGCAAGATTTAAAAAAATTAGATATATTTTTTTCGGAAAATACTATTTCCACATTGGAATTTTTTTAAAAACAATTAACTATTTTCATTATTATTTTCCTCTAAAATGAATTTTGAATCTTTTAAATTATGCATCACAGATCATTTATAACATTTTTTTGAAGAAAAAATTATTTTGAAAATAGAAAATTTATATATAAACCATAATACATTTTTAGAAGACATTTAAATTAATATTAAATTGAAATAATATAAATAAATATTCAAATAAAATAATATTCATTACATTGGAAATTTTATTCTTACTATACTCATTAAAACAAATGTTCCTTTCACAACATTTGTAGAAGCCAAATAGGACATATTTTGAATAGAAATAAAGATTCTTTTTCAATTTATTTATAAAAGATTAAAAAAATTGAAAAATTGAATTTTAATAGTGTTATTAGAATATTAAATTTATTTGTAAACATATTTTGAAAACCTGGATATGTATGAAAAAAGTATTTTAAACTGAAGTTAGAAATAAATTAGTATTTTATTAAAAATTTGTTTTGAAATATCTAATAAATAGAGGAAAATAAATAGAAAAACATTATTGTCATTAAATAATAATAAGAGTATAAAATTTTCCTGTTTCATTAGATATAGTTAATAATATTTCATAATTATATTCATAAGCATAATAATTTCCTTTAGACAAAGATATTATATCATTAAACTATCACATGTTGGTAACATTTTATTAAAAATAATTAAAAAATTAAATTAATTCATAAATTGTGTATAATTATAATTAATAATTTCATGATATTATATGTCAAAGAGGCTATGTATTTACATCATAAAATAATATCCATGCATAACTGTACATATGTATTAATAATGTAAATTTGAGACAAAAATATTTTACCTTATGTCATGATATGTTTTGTAAACATTAAAATATGGTTTATAATAAATATATTTTTATGATAATTTCATCAAAACCCCAAAAATACATATATAATATGATATATTATTTACTTAATACCTTTTAATTCTAATTTATTTTAGTTTATATCTGATGTCACATTTTAGGAAATAACAGCTTTGTTTTTCATGTTTGTTTTCTTTTGATATTTTTAGTCATATAACTTATATCACTGTTCATATTCTCAAGATTTTAACTACTGTATAAATTTTATATATATTTTATTTATTTATTTATATTAATCCCAAAATGTTATAGAAAAAAATTAATATACCGTTCATAAAGATGTTAGAATATACATCCGCATTAATGAGGTTTCCTTTTTCAGGATGAATGAAATGGAAAAAATATATATAAAATAATAACATCATATAATTTCATTTATGTCATATATATAACATATATTCATTAATGTTTTCCTAATTACTATCCATAAATAGTGTTAGTGGAAAAAATGTTATTACTTCAAGAGGTTGTAGTCCGCCATACACACGTATGTCGTTGTAGTGTCACCCAAAAAATATAATGTAAGAAGATATATATGATATGATAATTAAAAAAATAAATTAATTATAAAAATTTCACAAATATTTATATATGAAAACACACAATATACCAATCATCACACCCAACTATTTGAGATTTCGAGGGAAAATGTGTCTCATCAATTTGCAAGGTGGTTGTTTTCTCTACACACGATCGACATTTTCAATCCTCATTTGTGGTAAGAAGAGATGGACATATGGGATGAACATAGTATAATAAAATAAATATATATGTATTATACATATTATATTTTATAATTATTTATTAATAATATTTTAATGAGGTGGATATAGAATGAAAATAAAAAAACTCATTCATGGGTGTTATATCTTCTTCGAGTAACCTCCATTAGTTTTTTGAAAAACCAAGCATGATTTTATTTATGATCGAAATAATGATTCATGATATATATAAGGTAATTATGGATGTTATTAAGGGTGTTAATTCTCATTAAAATTGGTTATGTATGTGATATTAGGGGGTGAACATTTATTAGTGAGGTGAATGGCGCACTTGCAAATTTTTAATATAAAAAGGTGTACAATTGTGTTTCAAATGTAAAATAATACAAGATGTATCATTCTATATAAAAGTATATATAATTTAAAAAATAATAATATATAGTGGTTTTTTTAAAATTTTATTTATCATTTTACCCCTTATATTTTTAGTTTACAACCCCCGTAAAGAAAATTCACCTTAATAATAGTAACTCTATTTTTAATATTAATTATGATCAAAATTTGTTTTGTCATTATTAGATAATATAAATTACTATTTTCATAAAAAATTATTATTTTTATATTATATTATAATAAGTTGAAAATTGTAATTTAAAAATATTCATTATTAAGTGATTAAAAAGTTGGTTTCCAATGAGAAATGTTTGAAACGTTTAATAAGTTATTAAATAAAAATTTATTATGAAGTTGATTCAAATGATCTAAAATTTATTAATAGAAATAAATTTGAAATAATTTTACAATAAAAATATTATTTACAAAAAAAATATTTTATATTACTTGAATGAATGGGCAGTTTTCAACATAAATTAGTATTAATCATAATTCTTGAAAAAATATTTATTTTTAGAAAAATCAAAAAAATCCACCCTTTACTAATTATGACATTTTGATTTATGAAATGATAATTATTTTTTCAAAAAAAATTATAAAATTATTGAATATTACAAGTATTATAATTTCACAAAATGTAATAAACACATGTTTTTGATGAAATAGTATTTTTGAAAACATATAAAAACTTTAATAAAATTTAATAATTGTTATGAATTATTTATTTATAACAAACCAATATACATAATACATAAATTTTATTTTAATATAAATAAATATTTGTTTTATGCATACTATATAGTAGTCATGATTGAAGGATATTATTAACAACGTATCATAGTTTATTAAAAATACATGTTGCTTAAAACACAAGAAAAACAATGTGTTGCATATAATGTAAGTTATGAAAGAAATTTAATTCATTGTGTTAATAATAATTTTTTTTTAAAACTCTTGGTGTTACTGATTTAATATAACAAATGATCCATATTATATTCAATATTTCTTATATATTCTGTACCATTACTCGATAGCCTTATAATGTTAGACTCATTGTAAATGTTTTTTTATATCTCATGATTAATTAAATTACATAATTATATATAAATGATTTCTATTTTATATTAAGGTCAATACATAACAACTAATATATAATTATCAGGATTCCTATCAATTGTTGTATCTGTTACGACTTTATGGTTCATTGAATAATAGAGAACTATTTATCAACATCTTAGCTTAGATAAAATAAAACCCCAATAATCTTATCCTTTTATTTATCTATCTATGTGATGAATATATTATCTAAATACATGATTTATTGATATTCCACTTCTAGGATGGTGTAACATTTCATTTTAGAGGTTCTAACCACATAAAAAATATAAAATTATCATAACTTATTATTTTGTAAAAAGTTGTCTCGTATTAGAACAATAATTTTTAATTATATGATCCAACTACCCTAATTAAGCAATCATCATCTTATGTAAAACACCAACACATTAAATTAGTGAAGACTTAATTCCCAGTATTTAATATTGGTGATTGAATATATTATTCTCCTTACATTAGGTTCCATTTTTAAATAATAGGATATACATAATTACCTCATAAAACATGATATATAATGAATAATGTTATATAATTAATATAAATTTCATGAAAATACATATGTAGTGTCGTATATATTAAATAAAAAATATCAAAATTTTCCTAAAATTTTGTAATATAATTCAATGTTCATTTCATGTTCTTTTAAGTATAGTTTTTTATGTTTCTGTTAAACATGAATCTATACCAATATTAATATCTACTAGTCTACTAATACATATCCAATGGTTATCATTTAAAATTTTATAGAATAACCTCATTATAATACAAAATAAAAAATAGTTAGTAGTCCAAATATTTAATATTTATAATAAAATTACATTACAAATGAATTTTAAATATATATAATATGAATACATTGACTCATTATTACATCGCTTTTCTCATTTTCTAGGTTACATTATATAATATTTATAGTTAAATAAGGAAATTGGAATCAATATAAATGGATAATATCATTCATTTTTATGGGATAATATAAAAATAAGACCAACTTCACATAATAATAAGATACCTGATTTCATAAGAAGAAAATACCAAATGATGCAATAATAAATGAAAACATGAGAATGATATATCCATGGATAATAGAAAAATTAAAATAAACAATGACATGGGTAAATATAGTGTTAACACCCCCACCCATAAATCAAACATAAATTAATAGGCACACAATAAAGGTCAGAGAAAGTTTTTCTCATGATATCTAATGAAGAAATAATTTATAATACAATATTAGGCCACAACCATTAGTTAATAAGTCAATTAAATCAACCATATGAAAATTATGGATAAACAGTTATTATAATAATGTTACCCCAAGTACATTATAAAGAAACTATTGATAATATATCATCTATTATCCATATAGAAATAATATAAATATGAAATATTCAAATATACCGATTTATTAGAACAATATGACTATAATGTTGAATTTCTAACAATCTACCTAAATACAATAAGATATTAATAATATACTTTAGAATATCCTTATTAATTAAATTATAATGAAGTGATAACGCATGGTTAAACTATGATATAAATATATTAATAGGAAATAACCATTGAAAAAAATTGTTGGAAATAATAGGAGAATAATGAAAATTATTGAAATATATTCTATAAACATTAGGGGTTTGTGTCACATATATTTTATACACATTAAGAGAACACAATTTTCTTATAGAAAGTATTTTGGGATGACATGAATTTATGGAAAATGTAAATTTTTCCAAATATTGAGTTATTTAACTTTGAAACATCATAGGGGATCTACTAGATACATCAGCATTACCATAACATAAAAAATCATTCTTCATATATATAATAAATTTTATAACGCAAAAAATACATGGAATATGTATTTGGATAATAGAGTTTTGGTTATTGGAATTTTAAAGAAATATAATATTTTATAAAGGTTGAATAATGAGATGAAATAATTATAACTCATTGATAGTCCAATAATAAATTTACAAAATGAAGAATATTTTCATTTCACGTTGAAATGTAATTGAGTAGGAAATGTATTATAAAAATAATGGGAGAGTAGATATTAATAAACCTTAACATACAAAGTAGCTTCATAAAGCATGGAAAAAACTACATAAACATATAAACATGTTGAAGGAAATATTGAATGGGAAAATGAGGAGGACAATATTCACATCTATTTATGGGTGTAGAGGAATGGTATGATGGGTGGAAATTTTGAACAAATGAGGAATTGTTTTTAAATTTGGGGTTGGACCTCAAAAAATATTGTTGTGAAAAATGGAAATCCATTAGAATACGAATGGTTTTAAACAAATAATTTCAACTTAATGAATGATTTTTTAGATTTATTACTATATTAATTAAAATCAATTTTATACCATTAATTTTTCCATTGAAATATCATTTTTTAAATTATATTTTTTAAAAAATAATAATACCATTTTTACATGTGAATGTATATTATTGATTTTTGAAAATGATTTTTATACATTAAAATTAATTATTTTAATAAATTAATAGATTTTACTTTAATAGTTAATATATATATATAAAATTATTTATTATATCTTGACGATATCATAATTATAAAAATATAGAAATTTTGTATTTCACAAATTACTAAAATATTTGATTCCCTCAAAAAAAATAATTTAATTTCATTTTTCTCTAACTTCAGTATATTAATTGGAAATGTTAATTACAATTTATGAATAAATATTTATATATTTGTTATATTAATTAATTATATAAAAAAATCATGTATTTCTAAATTTTATGCTTACTATAAAAAATTGAAGAACTATTTTCTAATTTAAATCATATATTTATAGTGAGATCTATTTGTGTAATTAAAAAACTATTTAACGATCAATATAAATTATTAATAATTATAAATTATATTATTAACATAAATTTGTATTTGTTTTTTTAAATTCTTATGTCTGTGTTAGTTACATTATTACCACCACAGCTAGATTCCAAATGGTCAGATTATAATAGCCACTATACCCATCAAACATCGATATTACCCCTTATATAGACACATTATTCTAAAATAAAAAATCATTCATATCCTTCTCATAACTACAATTCCATTTTTATTTTATTTCACGGCTGTTTATTTTTAATAGAAATGTATGAAAAAAATTCATTCTTTTATAGTGTGATCCAGTGATGATAATGATTACGATGTTTCCAAATGTTGTTATATGTAGAATGTAACTAGTTACATCTATTATTGTGTTTCATAATAAGTAGGTTGTTTATATATATATATATAGATATGAAATTTATATTTTTATATTCCAAAAAATATATTACATTTAATTAAGAACTCTACTCCTTCAAAAAATGTATTTCATATTTCTTTATTGAATTCTAATATGGTTTTTTATTTTTTCATGAAAATTCTCCTTGGTGGAATTAAATTATTTCTTTATTAAATTTCATTCATCTTAAATACCAACAATAGTTATTATTCATCCATGAGTAACTAATAATCATCATCATAATTCAAAGGAAAATCATATTACTTATCATTAATATCATTTTCCCTTAATTTTAAAATTGGATATGATTATAAAGAATAATGTTCCCCTAATTTCACTATATTCAATATAGGTTAATTGATATCTTTTTTCACCATCAACTGCATTTTGATTTCATACATTTTTTCACTTCATCAATCATTATTTAATGAATCATTATCTTATTCATTAAAAATATCTTTAGGAATCACATTAGTAATGAATGTTTTCCCCTCTTTACAAGTTAAAGAAACATAACTCTTTTTATAATCATTTAATTTTCAAATAATATGGTTAAATAATTTTTTAATCTGCATTTATTTTGAATCATCCTTATTAATGACATATTTTTAAAATATAACCTCTAAAAGTTAATTCGTCCTGATAATTTATACAGTGTAACATAATAACTGTTACATGCCCATTAATGATTTATCCCACTAGAAAAAAATATCTAGTTGTTGAAAATATGAAATACATTAATTATAATTTCCTTTTTAATCTAAAACTTACTACACAAAAAAATCTTGGGATATGTAAAAAAATTAATATGCTTTATCTAATTGAAATCTTTTTTTGAGTCATTATTTAAATCAACATGGCTATAATGAATATAAAAACAAAAAAAACAATAGTGAAATTATTATCAAATTTATTCTTCAAACCCATAGCCGATTCCATTATCCTGTCATAATTTATATTCATCTTATGGTAATAATCATGTGGGGAAGAATATATTTCATTATATTCTTATATTTAGACCATTATTCAAAATATATGCAGAAAACTTATGATTATCATATTCAATTTTATATTGTAATAAACTACCATATTTGACATTTATTTAATTATTTACTTAATTAATTTGTTGATATTTGTTTTTTCAATTGAGTATCAGATATTATCCAAAACATTTTATTTTTATTTTTTATTTTTTTAGTTTATATGCAAGACTTTTACATGACATATAGAAAAAATGTATCAATCCTTCCAGTGTGTTTTCAATGTAATAGTGATGTTTCACTAGGTTTGTGTGTGGTTTCCAAAGTCACGCAACTGAACCATTCCGGTTCTTGGGGTTTCTAGTATATGATACACGGTTTGAAAATGGTTTTTCCAACTATGTAGTCAATATATTCCTAATATCAATCATATTAAAAATGATTATTTTATATATTTACCCTTCTATCATTCATTAATGCAATTAAATCCCTCAGCCCATTACCATATTAAGTGACATGACCACGCGCCTCCCCTAGTTCAAACCTCTCCTCTACCATATATCATAGATCACCAAACCACTCAAACATTTCATGTGTAGTTTGAAAAGGTTAGTGTTCATCCACCCTTGACTCCTATTACTTTATTTCTCCCCCAATCATTTTCATTCTTACTTTTGATCATATTTAGACAAACCCTAGGTGAGATTTTTGTCTAAGATTTTATTTCAGATTAATTTTTCATTTGGGAACTTTTGGTTTAGGGTGACACATTCCGTCAAAGTCTTTTTGAGACTATATTATAGGGGTTTATGATTACCATTATTGAATGTTTCACATTGCATGTGGGTTTTCCCCATGATTGGGACTTTAACATTATACTGATCAATTTCAAGAGTTTTAAAATCATGGTTTAATATATTTCTAACACTAACAAAAAAATTACATTAATTTTATGTTAAATAATGTTTTAATGATTTTCATTTCAATGTAATGTAAAAACATGAAGAAAATATGTTTTAACATAGCATGAAAACAACATGTATGAGAATGTTTTCAAATAACCCTTATGAATGAATATGTTTACATTAAAATGTGATTACGGTCATCATTTTGTGTTATTAATTAGATTTTATCATTTACATAGGATTTCAAGTAACACATGAAATTACATGAATTTTAAAAGGATGGGTTTGAATAAAAACATAAGGATTAAAAATGAATTTTGAATTATATAATCGTTATACATGTATACACCAGTATATATGTAAAAATTGATATGGGAACATATTTATATGTGAATGATGATATATATATATATATATATATATTTCTGCATGTGTGTGTGTTTCTGTGTAAATTTATATGTCAATAAGGATGAAGGAGACCATTGTGAAAATAAATTTCATGATTAAAACCTATAATAGAACAATTTCCTAAATAAATTTTTGAATTAAATTTTTAAAGGCTATGGTTGGATATTTTACAGTACTTGTTATTTATTTATAAATAGTGTTTTTTATTAAATCCATGATATAATTAGTTTGAGTTGAAATGATTGTATGAAAAGTTATTCTAAAAGGGATCCCTTGGTTTTGATCTTAAAATGATTTCAAGAGGAGTACTTGATTTTGATAAATGGGATTTATTATTAATGTTTTATTCAAGGATATTTTCATTAGATGATATCTTTTTAAATTAGGAATAACCCTGAAAAACATCTTGGAAATTGGTGGGATTACATGTAAAGGCATGATATGAATAGTTATTTACCCCAACCGTGTGATAAATGATTCAAGAGTAACTAAAAAGCATGTTATATAGACTTCTATTATTGTTAAGGCTTAGTGCAGTCCTATTTAGTCTTAGCTTCATGAGAATAATATTATATGGGTTAATTAACTATAGATTGATGATCAAGCGATTGTATTCCCTAAAATTGGGTTTCCTATGGATTTACCATGATGCATAAATTAAATAAATTAGTATCACAAATTTTTAATGATGATGGTTTAGAAATGTAATTTTAAATTTAACATAAACTGGACTGATAGTGGATGCTTTATTAATGGAAAGCATATAGAAAATAAAAGGGTTACATAATGTCTATTTTTATGTTTAAACTTTTATTAATATAATATATTCATGTTAAATATGTTTTTGATCATTTTGAGTGTTTATCATTTTGAGATGAATACATTATTCATAGAGTCACATAAAGGTTAGTTTGTGGTTTTAGTTTAATTTAATTCCCATTATCACAGTAACTAAATAATACATCCATGATATATTTTTCATTAAAGGTTTTGAAATATATATATATATTAATTTATGGATTATAGGATAAAATCTATTATATACGATGAATTTCTAGATTAGTTTTGGGAAATTTATCGGTTTAATTTTCATCTTATTTTTCCTATTTATTCCAACATAATTTGGATCAAATGTACAGCTTAAGCACTATTCATGAAAATATATTATTAATATTTAGACTAGTTATTTTTCTTTTTTGGGTTAAATAATTACCATTGTACATTCTCAATTTATATGAACTTTTCTACTCCCCATGTAGTTTGAGAAAGACATTCGATCCTTATCACATTCCATCTAATGCTTCAGTTTGACATATATATTAGGTTTGTTAATATAAAAATTATATTAGAGCCAATGATTGTTATATTTAGTTGATTCATGAAAATACATTTATAAATAGTGAATTTTGGATTATGGGAAATATATATGTTTTAAATCTATTGGTAGGTCATGGGATGGTTCTTAATCCACACAGCTTATTAAGAGACATGTGATTCAATGGAATGATAATTTTTTAGTCCTAAATAATGAGTTTCCAGTATTGGTAAATAGTATATTGGTTTATGAAAATGATTTTTATATGTCTTGATTGATAATAATTGGGAGTTAATATAAGGCACCGACCTTAAACCTTACTTAATCTTGAGTTATTACAAGATTACAGATTGATGATCTTTTTAAGTTTAAAGTTTTATAGAATTAGATCATAAAACATGCATTAAATTCCTCATTTAAAGAAAGTTGTTACATAAAAGATAATATTAATTTTTTTCCATCAATGGAAACATATTTAAAAATAAAGCATGGATTCTTTCTTGACACTTCCTTGACACTATCATCATAACATGTACCTTTCCCTTGACCTGTGAAAAACATTTCAAAAAAACATGGGATGAGTATAAAAATCTCAGTCAGGGTTATAAAAATATGGAAAGGAAACATGAGTTCGTATATACATAAGAATGATATCATACATTACCCGTAAAAAAAGGCACTTTAACATATCTCATCATATCTTGAATAAATCATAGAAATCATAAGACATAGAAGGTAACTTGAGGCATTCATACCATTCTTACGTAGGGAGTAACCCTCTTGGTTACGTTTGGAATACCCATAACAGTATATTCCCTAAATCTATTCGTAGAAACCTTAAAGTTTCACTCCTTCGCGTTACCTAATGCCTTGGAGAGCTATATCGGGCTCACCCGCCCTTAGTTTATCATTGAACCTCCCGTCTTTATAATAATTCCCAAGAACCTCAACATAATCGTATCACATAAAACATGCATATACGAAACATAAAATTTCCACCTTTCAATCACAAGATATAAATACAACACATTGATATAAAAACATTATGAAAACCATTTTAAATACCAAAACAAAATAAAAGTAAAACATGGTATTTATTTTTCTTTAAAAAATGGCATGCCTTGTAGAGGAAGCCGAAACTCAAATAATGGTCACGGCGGCAGAGAAGTCGTTGTCGCCGCATACGTACGACAAAAACATTCCCTTTTTTCATTTTGTAAAACAATTCATATAAAAAAGATTCCTTTTGGATAAATGTAAAATTCAAAGGGGTTTATACACCGTATAAAAGAAGGTTTTTTATAAAACAAAATATGCCTCAATAAAAGGAGATTGAGACGAAGTCCCATACAAAGACAGTATCCTTTGATTAAGGATAAATCAATAACATAATTATGTGTGACAAATGAATACACCAAATATAAGTGGATATTAAGTGTAAAACAATCAGAGGGTATTCACACATATTCATAGAATGACATATTCAAGGAGTACAAGTTTATCCCAATGAATAAAAATTGGGTTAATAAGTTCCCTTGCAAAAATTCGACAGCCTAATAGCGTCACTTCAAAATTCAGAAAAAGAGTTAATGAGAGATAAAAAGGGTATCGCATCACTTAGACATTAAATTTACGTCAATAAGGATATAGAAGAACATATAACAACATAATAATATGTGAATTAAAAGAACTAACAAAAGAAGTATTTTAAAAAGAGGAGGGTGAAATATTCCCTTACCGACTTGGGTATCTTTCGAAATATACACCCCGTGAAAGAAAGACAATACAACATTGATGTAAATACTCATAAATGAAATTATATTACACAATGAGTAAAATAATGGATTTTACATACACCACTCAATGTAAATTGTGGCAAATGTAGCATAAATCTCATGGGAATAAATGTGAGATGAAAAATCCCTTACGAAAACTCGGCAGTCTAACGGCTCCACTTAAAACTTACAAAAATGGATTGATGAGATCAAATAGGGTCTCTCATCATATTAAAATAAATTATACAGAAAAAGTAATATAAAAGAACATACCCCAACATAAAAAAGAGGATATTAAAAGAAGTGACATAAAGGAGAGTACTTAAAAAGAAAGAGAGGGGTTAGATCTCTTACGAAAATTCGGCAGCCTAAAAGTGCCACTCAAAACATCCAAAATGGATTGATGAGAGAGAATAGGGTCTCTCATCATATGAACATAAAAATTACAGTAAGAGTAATATAAAATAACATCCTAATAACAAGAAATAGGATCTATAAAATGAATTACAAAAAATAGTGTACTTAAAAAGAAAGAGAGGAGTAGGATCCCTTACCTCATGTACAACTTGTCTTGTTCGTTTCTTTATATTCCTTAAAATCGGGTAAATCCCTTTAGTTTGAGCTCAAAGGTTTCCTTGGGAAGCCTTCTGTGAAAAGTGAGGATTCAAGGAGTTATAGAGTTATGTGGAGAGGCAAAATGGGCAGGGGTTGTCCAAGCCAAAGACTTTGGAAGTGTGGGTAAGGAGGTAGAGGTGGGGGCCTTTTATAAGAGGAGAGGAGGGGCACTCTTGGAAAGTAATGAAATGTCACATTATTTTAAAATGATTTTAGGAATTAAAAGGTCCCATATTGATATAATTCGAGTATAATTTTATAAGGGTTCGAAATATACCCATCCAATAGTTTTTGGACAAATTTAGGTCATATATTTTACATTATCTTTTCATTTTATTTACATCCTTTATTAATGAGGTAATCGCTGCATCATCATGATGTCATAAATAAATTAATTTATTTAATGTATAAAATTTATAACAAAAGTACTATGATGTAGGAAATCTTTTTAGATTTCCAATGAATATTTATAGTCAAACATATGACATGTATAACCCCATTTAAAATTGTTTTACTAAAACATTTCATGTTTGTGTCATTTTTACTTTTACATTAAAAAAAAGATATTTATGTCATTTTCCAACCAAAGTGGCTCCATGGGATCCCCAAGTTGACCCATGGATTATATTGGTCGTCCATGAAACATAAAATGAGGGTAGTACATGTGTCTTGGTCATTTCATTTTATTAAAACATTTATCTTACCTTAAACTACACTAATTACCTCTAATCACGATTAAAAACATAATCAGTCACTATTCACAAAAAAATTATTTTAATCCCATTGAACCACATTTTACTTCTTAATGAAAACCATGTATGTTGGATTTTTGAAATTATAAACACAAAGATGGCAAAATTTCATTTAAACGGAAAATCAGTTTTTATAAGTACCACTTAGTGGTTTCACTATTCATCAAAAATTGATGTTTTTCAGAAAATTACCAAAAGTTCACCCAAAGATATATCTGATATTCCGAATTCAAAAATGATGTCTATTTTACAAAATTAATAACATATAGGTTTCATTAAATAATTTAATAATTAATTCCCATTGTCAAAACAAATAGCATGTTTTTATGAAACAAAATGTATCAAAAGATTGACACTAGTTTTAGTCCAATTTCAAAGTGAAATTAATTCCAATGACCACAATTGGATTAAATGGTAAAAATATATTCTAATTTCACTTTAAAACCAATTCAAAAGATAATATAATCATATAAATAAATTAGATTAAAAGAGGTTTTGAATTAAAATACAACATTTTTCACTATTCATTAAAAATTGAACTTTTTCGGAAAAATACCAAAAATTTACACAAAGTAAATTTGGATGTCCTGATTCTAAAGAAGAATTTTATTTCGTCAAATATTACACATAAAATTATCAAAAAGTTGATTTAAAAGAGGTTCTCTATTAAAAGGCGGTTAATCGACCTTTTAAAGAATATTAGATTGTTTACGCTTAAAATTGGATTCATTTGCATTTTTAATCCACTAACATTTATTGTAAAAAGTAAAAATATTTGACAAAAATATATAATAATTTTGTGGTTAGTTCTGTTCATTCTCTCCATTACAAGGGCTATGCGTTAAATACTATTTAAAATAATATTATTTTATTATTAGAGTGCAATGTAAGATTCCCAAAAAACTCGTTGTTGTGTGTTGGGTACGCCATCAAGCATAGCATCCCCTTTAAAGTAATATTAATATTTTATTCACAAATATGGATATAAAAATGTCATATTATTTATTTACCTGGGGTGTTACATCCTTCCCCACTTTTGGGAATTGTGTCCTCGCAATTTTAAAATTGAGTTTGGAAACATCCTTGAATGTCCAACATCAGAACAAGATTAGGTAAAACAATCACTTTAAAATAAAGAAAGATAAGTATAGAGGTCACCCGAGTTAACCCATACTTGGATTACACGTAGGAAAACATGGAAATGGAGGAGAAAAAATAGGGTCATGTTCTGATGGAGAGTGATAGAAAACATGTTTAGGAGAAAGTTAACCACAAGAAAATCACAAACTTGTGATGGGTTAAACGGTATTCGATTCCCCAGTAGGAAAAGTTAATAGGAAACATTTTTGTTTTAAGTTACTTTTTATTGAGGAATTTATTCATAAAGAAAACATAATAACTTATCATGTTGACTTTCAACTTTTATTAGATTCCTTACACAAACTCATATTTTCTCCCAAAGACGAGTATTTAGGAAGACTTGTTCACATTAAGAGTACTATAATCAACTTCTAGAGAAACACCTAATCCAAAAAAGAAAACTATATACTTCCCATGTCTTTAGACTTTAACCAAAACCAAAACCCAAAAGGTTAGTACAAGATTAGATAATCCAGAAAAGGATAACCATTTATAAAAAGAAAATCTATTCTTAATCTCCAAAATTTGTCCAATAAAACCCAAAGATCAACAAGGACCATTCAATAAACAATTTGTCCATAAAATTATTCAATGTAAACCAAACTAAAATTGAAACCCAAATATTTGAAGGATTTATTCATATATTCTTCCAAGTTAAATCTTAACATTTATCTCCAAACAACATCAGTTGCTCTTAAAGTCTTGTATTGAAATGTAATTAACCTAATCACATATCCTCCATGATAGGTTAATAATTTCCATAGATAACCCAAAATCAGCACATTCAAGACTCATAAGATCATCTAACTAAAAAGAATTAGTTAAACTAACCAGGGACTTCACGTAGTCTAGTGGTAGGTGATAAATACCAGTCACACTTTGGTTGTGGGTTTGATTCCCGCAGCTTTGTCCGACGTGACGGGTTGTCACACGGTCTGCGTGTTGTCCTTTTTATAAAACTCCAAAAATAACCCTAACATGTTTTAACCATAATAGTTTCCTTATACCTCTCATTTTCATCCAAATTCCTTATGGTCTCAACATCTTAATTCCTGATGTCTTATTTCACCACCATAAGATAAAATAAGACGATTCCCAAAATGAATAACATCATACCTTGATCATGGAGTCCACTCGGTTTCATCGTCATCTTGCGCACGTAGGTAGAAGTCCCATGAATTACAACAATGATTTAGAGATCCTTCAAAATCATTTGCTTCCTCCATCCATATACACATAGTAAAACATGGGTCATATGGGTGTTCATAGAAAAACCGTTTTGGAAAATAATCATGTATGACATATAATTCCAAAACATCTGATAAAACATGATTTCTATAAAATAGTCGGACAGAATTTGAGTTGAAACTTTCTATTATTGGTCCTTTTAAAATACCATAAGTATGTACTGAGAGACTATATTTTAAAAGCAAATATAAATGGGTTGCGCAAGGGTCTCCTTCCTCATCACCATTTTTAAAATCATAAAATGTTTCAAATTCTTGTGATAAGGTAAAATATTTGAAAATACCTTGATAATATTTACCTTTCTTGAAAATATGAGAATATTGTGAAAATAATATTTTTCTAAAAACAACCCATGATCCAAGATGATAACGAGGTATAGTGGAGGTGTTTGATATCTCAAAAAACATCTTGCAAGTGAGTTGTATGCTTAAAAAAAGTTTCACAATCATCCGAACATGACATTGCAATAATTATTGCAAGCATGTCATCAGGAAGAGATATGAATGTCGTTTGAGATCCTTCTCCTTACATTCGTAACCGACTTTACTTGACATGAAAAAAGTTAGAAAACAAGGATTTAACTGAAATAATAGATATAGGGACTAATCATGTGTCTAACAAAAACTCTTAATCCCAAAAGTTGTCTAAACCAAACTTTGATACCAACTATAAGGCCCTGGACTTAAACCTTACTTAATCTAGAGTTATTACAAGATTACACATTGAGGATCTTTTCAGGATTGTATTTTTAGAGAATTAGATCATAAAACTTGCATTACATTCCACATTTACACAAAGTGGTTACATAAAAGATAGTATTCATTTTTTTCCATCAATGGAAACATATTTAAAAATAAATCATGGATTCTTTCCTGACACTTCCCTGACAATATCATCATAACATGTACCTTTCCCTTGACCTGTGAAAAACATTTCAAAAAAACATGGGATGAGCATAAAAAGCTCAGTAAGGGTTATAAAAATATGGAAAGGAAACATGAGTTCATATATACATGAGAATGAAATCAAACTTTACCCGTAAAACATAGGCACTTTAACATACCTCATCAAATCATGAATAAATGATAGAAATCATAAGACATATAAGGTAACTTGAGGCATTCATAACATTCTTACGTAGGGAGTAACCCTCTTGGTTACGTTTGGAATACCCATCATAGTATATTCCCTAAATCTCTTCGGAGAAACCTTAACATTTCACTCCTTCACGTTACCCAATGCATTGAAGAGCTATATCGGGCTCACACACCCTTAGTTTATCACGAAACCACCCGTCTTCATAATAATTCCCAAGAACCTCAACATAATTGTATCACATAAAATATGCATATAGGAAACATAATTTTTCCACCTTTCAATCACAAGATAAAAATACAACACATTGATATAAAAACATTATGAAAACCATTTTCAATACCAAAACAAATGAAAAGTAAAACATGGTATTTATTTTTCTTTAAAAAAATGGTATGGCTTGTAGAGGAAGCCGAAACTCAAATAATGGTCACAGTGGCGGAGAAGTCGTTGTCGCCACATAAGTACGACAAAAAACAATCCCTTTTTCCATTTAGTAAAACGCTTCGTATAAAAAATATTCCTTTTGGATAAACGTAAAATTAAAAGGGGTTTATACACCATATAAAAGAAGGTTTTGTATAAAACAAAATATTCCTCAATGAAATGAGATTGAGACGAAGTCCCATACAAAGACGGTATCCTTGGATTAAGGATAAATCAATTACATAATTATGTGTGGCAAATGAATACACCAAATATAAGTGGATATTAAGTGTAAAACAATCAGAGGACATTCACACAAATTCATATAATGACATATTCAAGGAGTACAAGTTTACCCCAAAGAATCAAAATTGGATTAAGAAGTTCCCTTGCAAACATTTGACAGCCTAACGGCATCACTTCAAAATTCAGAAAAAAAGAGTTGATGAGAGATAAAAAGGGTATCTCATCACTTGGAAATAAAATTTACATCAATAAGGATATATAAGAACATATTTCAACATAATAATATGTGAAATAAAAGACATAACAAAAGAAGTCTTTTAAAAAGAGGAGGGTGAAATGTTCCCTTACCGACTTGGGTAACTTTTGAAACATACGCCCCGTGAAAGAAGGACAATACAACATTGATGTAAATACTCATAAATGAATGTATATTACACAATGAGTAAAATAATGGGCAGTACATACACCACTCAATGGACATTTTAGAAAATGTAGCATAAATATCACGGGAATAAAAGTGAGATAAAAATCCCTTACGAAAACTCGGAAGCCTAACGAAGCCACTTAAAACATACAAAAATCGATTGATGAGATCAAATAGGGTCTCTCATCATATTAACATAAATTTTACAGAAAGAGGAATATAAAAGAACAAGCCCAAAATTAACAAAGAGGATCTTAAAAGAATTGACAAAAAGGAGAGTACTTAAAAAGAAAGAGAGGGGTTAGATCTCTTACGAAAATTCGGCAGCCTAACAGCGCCACTTAGAACTTCCAAAATGGATTGATGAAAGAGAATAGGGTCTCTCATCATATGAACATAAAAATTACAGCAAGAGTAATATATAAGAACATCCTAATAACAAGAAATATTATCTTTAAAAAGAATGGAATAAAATAGTGTACTTAAAAAAAGAGAGGAGTAGGATCCCTTACCTCAAGTCCAACTTGTCTTGTTTGTTTCTTTGTATTCCTTCAAATCGGGTAACTCCCTTTGGTTTGAGCTCAAAGGCTTCCATGGGAAGACTTCTGCACCAATTGAGGCTTCAAGGAGTTAGAGAGATATGTGGAGAGAAAAAATGGGTAGGGTTTGGCCAAGCCAAAGGCTTTGGAAGTTTGGGTAAGGAGGTAGAGGTGGGGGCCTTTTATAAGAGGAGAGAAGGGGCACTCTTGGAAAGTAATGAAATGTAAGTTTTTTTTTAAAATGAGTTTCGGATTAAAAAGGTCCCACATTGATATAATTCAAGGATAAGGTTATAAGGGTTCTAAATATACCCATCCAATAGGTTTTGGACATGTTTAGGTCATAGATTTTACATTAACTATTCATTTTATTTAAATCCTTTATTAATGAGGTAATCGCTGCATCATCATGATGTCATAGATAAATTAATTTATTTAAATTATAAAAATTATAAAAAAATACTATGATGTAGGAAATCTTTTTAGATTTCCAATGAATATTTATAGTCAAATATCTGACTTGTATAACCCCATGTAAAAATTGTTTTAGTAAAACATTTCATGTTTGTGTCATTTATACTTTTATATTAAATAAAAAGATATTTATGTCATTTTCCAACCAAATTGGCTCCATGGGATCCCCAAGTTGACCCATGGATTGTATTGGTCGTCCATGACACATCAAATGAGGTTAGGACATGTGTCTAGGTCATTTCATTTTAATAAAACATTATTCTTTCCTTAAACTACAATAATTACCTCTAATCGCGATTAAAAACTTAATAAGTTACTATTCACCAAAAAAATTATTTTAATCCCATTGAACCACATTTTACTTTTTAATGACAACCATGTATGTAGGACTTTTGAAATTCAAAACATAAATATGGCAAAATTTCATTTAAACAGAAAATCAGTTTTTATAAGTACCACTTAGTGGTTTCACTATTCATCAAAAATTTAAATTTTTCAGAAAATTACCAAAAGTTCACCCTAAGATATATCTGATATTCAGAATTCAAAAATGATGTCTATTTTAAAAAATTCAAAACATATAAGTTTCATTAATCAATTTAATAATTAATTCCTGCTATCAAAACAAATATTATGTTTTTATGAAACAAAATGTATCAAAAGATTGACACTAGTTTAAGTCCGATTTCAATGTGAACTTAATTCCAACGACCACTATTGGATTAAATGGTAAAAATATATTTTAATTTAACTTTAAAACCAATTAAAAAGATAATCTAATCATATAAATAAATTATATTAAAAGAGCGTTTGAATTAAAATACAACATTTTTCACTATTCATTAAAAATTGAATTTTTTCGGAAAAATACCAAACATTTACACAAAGTAAATTTTGATGTCCCAATTCTAAAAAAGAATTTTATTTTGTCAAATATAACACATAAAATTTTCAAAAAGTGGATTTAAAAGAGGTTCTCCATCAAAAGGCGGTTAATCGACCTTTTAAAGAATATTAGAATGTTTACGCTTAAAATTGGATTCATTTGCATTTTTAATCCACTAACATTTATTGTAAAAGGTAAAAATATTTAACAAACATATATAATAATTTTGTGGTTAGTTCTGTTCATTCCCACCATTACAACGGCTAGGCATTAACTACTATTTAAAATAATATTATTTTATTATTAGAGTGCAACATAAGATTCCCAAGAAACTCATTGTTGTGTGTTGGGTCCGCTATCGAGCATGGAATCCCCTTTAATGTAATATTAATATTGTATTCAAAAATATGGATATAAAAATATCATATTCTTTATTTACCTTTGGTGTTAAAGTTACACTAGCATGACATGATGATCTCACAATAATAAGAAAAACATTAACAACCTACGTTCTTGGTTTGATTTCGCCTCAAATGGTATTTTATAGATTATAACATGACCCATTAAACAATGTAGACAAGACATTAAAAATTAGAAATATATTCAAAATTTGTTTTGGTGTTATCTGGAGTCATTTATTGTCATTTTACTTTATTTTTATTAAAAACTCATTTAAAAAGAACTAATAAATTATATTTTCCTATTGAAAAAAAAACTGGAAAATGAGTTTTGTGATGAGAAATATATTTTAACATGGGAATTTTTTTGAAGGGTTATTATAAAATGAATAAAATCAATTTTTTTGTTTGAATCTGTGTAAATGATTTCATAAAATATACTTGTGGAATTTTATTAATATTTTTAAATAAGGACCTGATATTTTATGATGGAAATATTTGATTTGAAATACATTCAAGTGATGAAATGATATTTTTAATTTATATTTGGGGTTTTGTAATATGTAGTTTATTTATGCATGTATGTTATTATTTATATTTTATGAACATAGTTTTTAATGAAGTAATCTGATCATGAGGTTATTCAATAGATATTATTTTTTAATTAAAAGGTTACTTTTGATTATAAAATTATAACAATTTAATATATGGTTCATTCAAGTTAATAAAAAGTGTTTCTAAATGATTCTCTAAAATTTCAAAATTAATGTTTGTGATATGAAATAGATAAATATGATGGTTTTATTAATTCAGTTTTGTGACATTTTAAAGTCGTTATTTTGATTCATTCCTTTGATTTTTCTTAATAATTGTATTTTTGAAATGTGGTGTTTTTATAGGATTGTTATTGATATTTTATTTTGTTCCCCATTATTTAAATTATGAATCATAGAATATTATAAAGAGTGTTGAGACTATTAATTCATTTATTCAGGTTTTTTAGACAACTAGGTCTTGTTGTGATTCAGTAGGGTTCCCCTTGGTTTTTCATGTGGTTAGTTTTCTTAACAGTTTTCTATTATAACCATTTAATGTGTTTCTTTTCTAAGGATTACATATGGATATGGTTGTAGTGAAATTTATTTTCCATTTTTTATAATTAGATAATAATTGGGAGGCTTATTTGGTTACTAAGTTAGATGTTGGACCAGTCCGGATTTCATTATTGTTGTGGTCAATTTCATTGGGTGGTGTTAGCATGAGAGGTGTCCCGAGCATAGGGTATTATTTTTCCCAAGTTAGTTGAGCTAAGGATAGATCTCATGTGATTTTATGTCTAATGATAATGGTTGTTATTATTGACAATATAATTCATAGACATGAGTATTTCAAATAGTGGCTTTAGATTCTTTTTCTTGATTTTTTGAAGTGTTTCCAAGGTTGTTTTTTCATTTGTAATCCTCAATTAATTGTTTTAATAGGTTGAGTAACTTTTCAACCTTGTATGTTTCTTGGTGAGACTTTGGAAATCCCAATAATTATAACAACTTAAGACTTATATGGATGGTATTTTCCTTATTCAAATAACTCTATAATGTGTTGAGAGATTCAAGGAAATCATTTTATCTAGGACTGGATAAACCAAATGGGTTTTTTAGTATGATGAAATGGGATTATGTGGTTCAATTTTATAATCGATGTGAGTGTAACCTTTTAAATTTCTCATCTGATTAAATCATAATAAAATTATTTTCCCTTGAAATACATCTAAATGTATATTTACTAAAATAAAAGATAAGATAAAATTGTAATCATAAAAAAAATATTTTTTTGACATTTTTTGGCCATATTTTATTCATTTTCATTTCTATTAACCTTTATTTAAGCGATACTATTTATACATATGAAATAAAAATAATCCTAATTAAAAGATTTTACTTTTAACATATATGGTTTCAGTTGAACCATAACTGACCTATTTATTATATTTCAAACCGTATCATATCTCGTTTTTTCATATCTAGGTTTTTTATGGTTTTTAATAACACAATAAAATATTATTTTCATAAAATATAATTAGTCTCATTTTATGACACAATTCATTAATTTGGCATTAAAAATTTCATAAAAATAAGATAACAACTTTAAAAATCATTTAATACTTCTCTAATATATCATAATCATATCAGAAATTTTTCGATAACATTAATTAATCCCAATATTATTTATTTTAATATTTTTAAAATTATTTCTTTTATTTTTTTTAATTTAATACTTACTGCATCATCAATGTATAATTTTTATAGTAATAATTTCTTCACCAAAAATAGAAAATAAATACCCAATGGGAAGAAAAATATTTTTTTTTAAAAAAAATCTATTTTGTCTAATATATATTTTGGTTTTCCCCATTTAAAAAAATCCTACTTATTAAAAACAGGACTGTGACATGTTGTCCCTATCTTTAATTTTAATATTATCTAAGCCATTGTCGTAGAAAAGTTTCCATTAAATAAATAAATACCAAACCATAGTTTTCATGGGTTGAATAAATATTTACCATTATAAAATACGATTAAAAATTATGTCCTTATAATTTATATGTAATCCAAATTAACCAATTTTATCCATTACTGAGTTAGTAAAGTTTAACATAGTCAATATTAATATTGAATAAAAATAAAATGGGAATGTATAAAAAATTTGAACGTCCTCATTATGATGATTTGATTTATTTTATCTAATTAAGAACTTATATGTTGCCGAATCTAATTTAATATTAAACTAGTAAAACTCAATGAAAAATTGTTTTTTCACAAAAAATCCATTTTTTAATATATATTTTTATAATAAATTCATGTAAATAATAAAACTGAAATCCCATTATTGGAATAATAAAAATAAAAATAAACTAATTAAAAATTTATTACTAATACAAGGTATAAATGAAACATGAAAATAAAATACAATTTTCAACAAAACAAGTATTTTTTATAATTCACTAAAATATTATTATTTTTAACGAAAATAGAATTTTTTTTAAAATTTACACAAATTAATTAGCACCTATAAAAATTAATAAAAACATTTATGATGAGAATATATATTTTATAAATAAAATAACTTTACTAAGATTTATGTGATTATTTTATATGAAAACACCAATACACATATATTTATTTGAATTATTATATTTAATTATTAAATCAATTATTAATATTCATACTCGACAGTTTAATGACTTGGTTATGTAAGTCACATTTAAATAATAAAAAATAATTGATCATTTGAGCTCGATATTATATATCCTATATTCCATAAAACATATATTTAATTTTAAAATATCATGATTTTAAAATATCCATACCTTTAATAAATTTCATCCTCACAATTTTTTATAGACATAGAAACCAAGTTTCAACTATTTAATAGATATTTTTTTAAATCTCACATTGAATAAAAAATTTATAAAAAATCCCACAAGAAAATAGGGAAATAGAACTCCAAAACACATTAAAGAAACACCTATTTTGTTATAAATGTATGATAGCATGGACATGGATGTGGATAATAACCCACAAATACTAATATAGAGTGCTATAGATCATGATAAATTATAATTTTAACAATCAAAAGAACATATCTATTTGATGAGATGAATAATCATTGGTTTATATGTAAGAAAACAAAATGAATATCATTTTTCATTGAAAATAATTTTTGTAGAGTTGAGGAATTATTTTACAACCTATACTAATAACATAAAGAATCATACTTCTTGAAAAGTATTTTTTCATCCATTAAGATATTGTTTTATCCTCAATGTTTTTCTAAAAAAATTAATTTTTATTCCTAACCCAGAATTACCACAACTTCCAAATTCAAAAAGTATGTTATACCTAGAGCTTAAAATTTTCATTTCCCTATGAATAAAATAAAATTTTATCAAGATGATCTAACACAATACCATGATTAGGGTGTCCAACTAATATTATTATCATTTATTCATTTAGATAATGTGCCCCTAAAATCCAATATTGTTTGAGATATTCTTCAATGACCCTTTATTTTTTTGTATAATGAATCTTTTTCAACTTGTGTTATATGGATTTTAAAGAGAAATGGTTTTGGAAATTATTTTTTATGACATTTAATTTGATATCATTATACTAAACTTCATTTTTATCAAATCTGTAGACCAATTTTGTTTTAAAAAATTCAAGCAATTTTCCTTTTAAGAGAACATAAGTATGTCCTAGAATATTTTTTGTTAAAACAAAATATAAATATGTAGGATGGGGCTCTTTTTCATTGGATGATATATTAAAATTATAATATTATTCAAATTACAATGATAGGGTAAAATATTCTAAAATAACTTGATGATATTTATAATTTTAGAAAAGATGATAAATTTTATAAATATTGATTTGGAAAAAATCCATGAACCAAAATTGAATAACGGTAGCATGGGGATGTTGGATATTTTATACAACCATTTTTTGGAGAATTGTAGGTTATAAAATGATTCAGAATTTCAAGGACATGACATTGCAATAATTTCTGCAAGAAATTTATTAGAATTATTTAAAAATATTATTTTAGATCCTCTAACATATATTTAAAAATATATATTCATTAAATGATAATTTTAAAAACAGGGATTTTACTGAATAAATATACATAAAAAAATAACTTTTAGTCAACCACATGAACAAATATCTAATGATTTCCAAACACATCTATGATACCAAATATAAGCAATGAAACGTAAAAATTACATATTATATTGATGTTTGGATAGAATTTGTTTTTCATTTAAAAAATATTTTATGGTTACATTTTTATAGAATTTGGAAAAACAATTCAAAGTAAACATATACATTATAGTTTGAAAAATCAAAAAGTATCCATTTCTTCCGTTAAACAAAACTCATTAAAATAGAAAATATTTATTTTCATGACAAATTCTACAAATTTACATCATGAATTCATACATCTTATTACTATATATTAAACCATGTGCAACAAATTTTAAAGCATCGAATTTATTTAAAAAGAACTATAAAAGAAATATAAAGAAAGAAACTATTAGTCGGGTGAAAAACATGAAGACACAAAAATATTTTATATTAATCACAATTTTCAATGAACTAAAACAATATTTTCCCCGTAAAAAAATATTTCATATAATATAATATACTTTAAAAGCATATAATTATAATAGAAACCTTTTTTGGAATCATAAATCACCATATTCATAATCAGTTTGAAAACCTTGTGAGAAATTAAAAGAGAAAAGTTAAATCTATAGGATAAACCCATAGGTAACTCCCTACTTGTAAAATAAAAATGAAGAGTTATATTACCTAATGTACTAACGATCTATCTTGGATCACAAATCATTACTTATATAATGGGATCACCCGACCCAATCATGATCACTCCATCCTACAACCCATAAAAGGAAAACATAGTTATCTCTAGGAACAACCATTTCTAATATATAATTCCCAAGTCTCTTATCATGTATAAATAAAATTTATTCCTAAAAATTCCCATCCTAAAAAATTTTCAATGAAACTTTTAACGTCGTAAATTAATCAAATTTTGATATCAAAATAACTATTTTTAAGAGAAGAAATTTAAAATTAAGAAAATGCGTACATCATAAAGAAACAATTTTATTTAAAAATGAACATTGAAATTTATAAAGGAATAAATAATTGATTAATGTTTCTTGGTATAATGAAAATAGTCTCATGCTATATATGTAAAAAACATTTCATTTGACTTTGGTGAAAATTCCAAAAAGAGTAACTTTAAAAGTGTATTTTTAAGATAAAGTCCTTTACAAAAAACATTAAAACAGTTCCATTTTTAGAAAATTTAAGTAAAACTAGAATATTAAAATTTTCAAAAAATTAATTTATATAAAAATATATTTATATATAAAATATAAAAACATGTATATGGGGGAAAATAAATTATGAAATAAATCCTTAAAACATATAAAATAGGGGTTTGTAGTTAGCGAGTCCCATTAAAATGTCATATCATTTAAGTGATTGATAAGAAAAATAATCCATTAAGGGTATTAGGTTTAAATAAAACTTATAAATTTTAAATAAAAAAATATAATCAATATATATTTAACCATAAATCATAGAATGATGTAATCATTGAAGTAGAAGTTTAACTTAATGAAAGGAAATTCAGTCATGAATTCCCTTACTTCACATCTGATTTGTAATATATTTTATTTATATTCTTGAATAATAAACATATATTAATTATTTAATATATTTTTAACCTAATTATGTTTTATTAATTCAAGTATATCCCTTTGTTCTATGTTATAATAATTAGTTAATTATTTTAGTTCACATTAGACGATTTGATGTTATTCTGTTCATATTTACCAAATGATTTTGGTCAGGTGACTATCGTAAAATGGAATACTAGTCTATCATTCCCATAAAATTTAAAATATAATGATCATTTTATTAGATCAGTTATAATTTTAATTGAAACCTTTAATTATGGTAATAAAAAATGAACAACATTTTAATCGTTGAGATGGTAGGACATACATACACATGAGTAATAATTTATTTTTTCAATGATAATTATTTAATGAGGATACATATTATTTTAACTTTATAGAATGATAATAATGTAATATATATCATATTATTTATTTAAATATATATATATATATGATCAATGTGATATGGTGATAAAAAATGAATTATAACACTTCATGGAGGTGATAGTTCTCATGTACACAATAACAACATTATCATTTATAGTACAAAGAATGGTAATAATGAATGATATAATGTATACTTTAAAATTGATAAATATTTATATATAAATTTTAATTGGACCATTATTAATAGTTTTGATAGATGGTGGTGGAAAATGAATTACATTGGTTTGTATTGTGGTAGTCTGTCATATAGACGAATGATTCACTATTTTCCCATTTGATAAATGTGTAAATAGATATAGTGCATGACACTAAAATAAAAAAATTACATTATAAATCTGATACTTGAGTTATTATTTTATCCAGTTTAAATATAGTTAGAGGGATTAGGAATAAAAAAAAACTAATTACGTAAATAAAAACTATTCATATTCTTATAAAATCCCCCTATCATAACATATTATGAGTAAATTGGATGGTATTATGTCTAACCTAGTACCTTAGAAAAGTAGGTAGGTATTTTAGGAAATGATTTTAGATGGTATTGGATAAACAAATTTGTTTTAAAGTGTATTGAAATTGGAAGAATTGGTGCACTTTTATAATTGAACTGTAGAGGACGTTTGGAATTTTTCAAAAGATAAATTCTAATTGTAATGGCCCGGACCTCTCCGGTCTATTCCATTGTGAAAATGTGGTGATGGAGGTGTTCCGAAAGGTCATGGTGACTTGGAGTGTGTTTGGGTGGACTTTTAATGGAATCTAAAGGGTATTGGCCTTCACAAGGGAGGCACACAGTTTGTCAAAACGTGCGGCCAAACCATGTGGGGTTGGTGTTAAAGGCAGTAGCCTTCGCATGGGAGGCACACGGTTTGCCTAAACCGTGTAGCCAAACAATCCAAGGATAGTTTTGGAGGCAGTGGCTAATGCACAGTTTGTCTAACTATGCTGCCTAACCGTGTGACGAGTGTTTGAAAAGCCAGAAGCTAGTGCACGTTCACCGCATGGTTTGGTAAACTGTGCTGACTAACCGTGCATGCACTTAAAGTCAGATCCTAAAATTGTGGATCTGAACTCTTTTTCATATAAATGGATCGTTTAAGCCTCTAAGCAGCCAGAACTCTGGATTACCCTTCCTTGGAGGTAGAATAACCTCTCCCAAGCGTTTTGGAGGTTATCTGGAGGCTTCTCTTCGCGAATCGATGCCGGTTTCTCGAGGTATGTGATCCTTTTTGATTGGTTTAGAAGATCTACCTAGATCGACTCCTCCTATTCTCTCAGGATCTTAGATCTACACCCATAATGGGTAGATCTATGTGTGAGAATGTCGTTTATGATGAACTTTGGTCTTGTTTGTGTTAGGAGAATAGATCTTGGGAGGACCCTTGGTGAATCGACCCAGTATTCATGGGCGTTCTTCGATCGTTGTGGTTTCTATCAAAACTGTTGTGGTAGGGTATTCCAGGCTTCTATAATTGTTTCTGTGCAATCATAGAGTTAGCATGATTTAGCCCTTTGGATCACAATAGAATTGACCTAATTTAATACTTGAACCAGATTAACAGAATTGGTTTAATCGCATGTTGTTGCTTTGTACCGTGGTAACGGTTCACCTCTTGATTTTCTAGATAGTGTGATATCTATTACTTTCTTGTTAGCATGTTGTTCTTGATGAAATTTATAAAGAATATAAAAACAGAATTAATATATAATTAATTGGCTAAATATAAAGAGGCATGTAAATGAATCTGGTTGTTGTTGTTGTGGATGTTGTTCTGAATTGATGTTAATCAAATTGATGCCGATTTACGTGATTAAAATAGTTGGTTGGTATACCTGAAACTTGTTTGTTCTTGTTGTTTGATGGCTAGATGCCTTGTTAAAGGGCCAAGAGCCCAATTTGATGTGGTATATGTTTTTTACTCCTTGTACTATGATGTGACCCTGGAGGGGTGTTTTGATATCTTATGTTGTGATGTGACCCTGGGAGGGTGTTGTGATATGTGGAGGCATGGAGGCCTTATGGTTTTGGCACCAGAAGAATCCTAGAGTGGCGAGATGCATCGGTTTATGCATGTGGGTGTCGGTGAGGACACCAAGGATGATGGAATGAGATGTATGTGGTTGTTGGATTCTTGGTTCATTGTTTGGTTGTTTATCTTCATTACGTTTTCCCCACTTCTCAAGGTAGCTGGTCTTTCTTACCCTTCTCTGAGGGAGGAGAATACACGCTGGGTATTCCATGTGCTTTCTGTGTTTAGCCTCTCAAGAGAGAATGGGTCTATGCTCTGGCTATGGGTAGAAAAGACTCGACGAGTAGTACATCTACTCACCGTGTTGATCCCCTTGTGTTTAGTACCATAGGATGCTTTTCTTGAATTCTAGGGTATATGGGAAAGTAATTCTATAATGAATGTTTGAATAATTGATGTTAACCCATGGGGATAGAGATGCTAGAACATAGTGATGAGGTTGTAACTTTGAAGGAATAATTGACTTGGGTGTGAGGTTAATGAATTTAATGTGGTTTTTCCAATGGTTAATTAATGTAGGAACATTTTTTTAATGTATAATAGAATTGATAAAAAGGGAATTAAGTAATCTAATAAATCCCTTTAAATGGTTTTGTGCTTATAGGATACCTAGTCATAGAAGTGGCAGCCCAGAGTCCGAGAGATGTTAGCTGCAGTTGTGTCTAAGACTTGGTCATTCCCATTGTGGGGTTGTGTATTATAATATATTCTATACTTTTTGTGTTTCTATATGCTACTCCACCCTGCCAGTAAGGGAAACTGGCACATCGGGGATTTTGAGCCATGGGGGGGGGGGGTTCCCTAGCATTCTAATGGGAGGGTGAATGGATGACTACCCCCTTTGACCTCGCTCTCTTCTCTTGGTAGATACTAGTTCCATTAGGAACAACAGTTAGTTTTCCCCATATATGTGTATAGAGGTCTGTAATGGATTGTGGTTATTCACACACACATATTCTGGATATAGTATCCTATGGACTATTATAGGCGTAACATGTATCAGCTTTGATGGCCTGAGGATCCTTACTCAGTGTATGGTATGTAATGGATTGAGGTATAATACCCGAAGTATGACACACGTTATGCGGGCTGTGGTGGCTCCAGAAAACTACCTGGTTACTTTTGGTTGTGAGGTTGGTGTGTTGCTTGGCCCAAGTGTATGTGGGCATGTCTTTGTGGGGGACGTGGTGCAGATTGTGGAGCTTAGCCCAGGTGTATACAGGCAAGCCTTTGGAGAGAGATGCACATGATGTATGTCGTTGGGGAACAAAAGTAAAACAGAGGGGAAGTAATAGCAGGGTACCCTTGATATTCTTTTCTATATGATATATTCTTGTATGCGTTACACTGTGAGAGTAGCCATGGTGAGGTTGGGAACATAGTATATCTGTTTAGGTGACGAGTTTGTTTCACTGTTATTCACTGTGCTTTAAAATGTTTCCTTTACATTTTCATGACAGGATTCGGGGAGGATCCTACTGTGTATACTATTATACATAGCCTACATATATATATAAACTATTTTACTGGTCCCTTGGATCAGGTTGGAGTTCAGGCTGGTTACTACTAGCTTGTAGTTGTAGGAGTTGTTCGGGCTTGTGGTCACTGTCATTTTACTTTCTGTTGGGTGCTTGTAATTTTCCCTTTTAGTTGTAGTACTTCTTCATGGAATTTCATATCTGTACTTGGGTTTCTTTTATATTTTAGTTCTGAGTTGGAGTTGGTTGGTGTATATCTTATATCTCTCTTCCGCATGTGTTCTCTTAGAGGGTATTCCCTCCCATTTGTGTGTTTATCAAACCCTTGGTGTTAGTCGCCAACCTGGGGCCTACTAGATACGGGACTTGCGGTCATTATCTCCCTTTTCACATTGTCAGCCAAGGAGGGGTACACTTTGTGTGGAGGGGGTCGTGATTGAGCAGTATCAGATGTCTGGTTGAGGGATAGGATGGAGATTTGAGTTAGGCATAGATGAGGTTTCATGGGTTTCTAGGGAAACAATGTCATTCATGTTTAGCAAGTTAGGTAAACACTGGAGACCGGTTGAGGCATAGGCGTTTAGGGCCCCCTATGATCTGATGTATGGAGCTTTAAGTATAAAATGGATACTAAAAAGGTTGATACTGGTCACATGGTAGAGGCCTAAGAAAGGATCATGCACCATTTTTCTTATGCCTATGTTTAAATTGGTAGACCTTGGGATAGGTTAACCTAAAACGAATAAAAGGAAACAATTAATTAATTAATGTTGAGTCTTCCATATTATAGGCTTAGGAGCTCCAAGTGTTTGTTATTTCAACGGTATGGCTCCAGGTCGACGTCCTCATCAGGTTTGTATAGAAAATGGTCAACATGATGTTCCAGAAGATCGACGCAGGGTAGAGGTTGACGACATGAACACTTGGACAAAGACACTTTGATAGTTTCAGCGCCAGAGTCTACAGAAGTATGAGGGATCCGTTTCAGATGCAGTCATGAAAGACTGGTTGGAGGGGGTCGAGATAGGATTCAGTTCGATCCGTGCTCAGAAGGAGCATTGTGTGTCCTTGGTTGTGATGATGCTACGCGAAGCAGCAAGGCAGTGGTGGTTGTTGTTCCACGGGGATCGTGAGGATTCAGTGATCTCATGGGAGGATTTCTAAGACAAGTTTAGAGCCTAGTTCCTTTCTTCGAATGCGAAGGAATCCAGTCGGGAGGAGCTTTATACCATTCGATAGGGGAGATCTAGTGTTCGAGAGTTTGGAATCTGTTTCATGAACCTTTTTCAGTATGATTCGGAGCTGTTACCAGATGTGGAGGCCAGGGTGAGGCGTTTCAAGGAGGCTTTGCATCCATAGATCTAGTTACAGGTCACCCCATTTATGTTAGAAAAATATCTTGAGGTGCTGGTGAGGGAAGTGGTTGTTGAGAGGACCTTTTCTAGGACCAGATCATCACGAGAGGGGGATCAACATGATTTCTCACGAAGCAAGGCTGTGGTCCGAGATTCCCAGTTTTCAGGGCATAGGAGTTTACGTTTAGATGGGAGTAGGTCCCATCCCTTCACATCTCATTTCATAGGAGGCAGCAACTCTCAGGACTATGCCAATGGATTATGCACTTGTTTTTCTTGTGGTGGTCGTGGCCATCAGCAGCTGGAGTGCCCGACCATTCAGAGTGATCATCGTGCACCTGGCACTACGCTCCAGGTTCCTCCATTGAGGCAGTTCCAGCTGAGGCAGCAACATCTATTTTCACTAGCTTTAGATCACCATAGGGGAGATGGGGTAGGCGGAGGATAACCCCATGATGCTCACCATCCTCAGGGAGTAGTGCGCGGCCATGGTGGTGGTCGTCATTAGGGTCAGTGAGGCCATGGAGGAGGTCTTGTAATCTTCATGGTCTAGAGATTCCAGCACTAGACGAGCCAGATGTCATTTGATGAACCCTTTTCCAGTTTTCTACCTTGGTGTATGCCTTGTTTGATTCAGGGGTGACACACTCCTTCATATCACATACCCTTGTCCATGCTTTGGGACTTGAGGTAGAGAGGCTTCTAGTGCCCTTGGCATTGACTATTCCAGTTGGAGGTCGAGCAGACTTGTTTGAAGTATGTAGAGACTGTGAGCATATGTTTGGGCAACACAACTCTTTGTGATATTTCCAATGATTACGGATACGACCATATGATGTCATCCTCATCATGTATTGGTTGTATTCCGGGAAGTTTATCGTGGATTTCTTCAGAAAGAAGGTCATTTTCTTTGGTGTGGATGGAGAGCCAGTGGTGTTTGTTGGTGAGTGAGATCCTTGGATGGGACACATGCGCATTCCATCCTTATCGTACATGGTGGCAGAGATGATGTTGTGTTCTTCAGAAGTTCAGCAGTTTGCGATTCCTAGGGTTGTATAGGAGTACCCTGATGTCTTCCTAGAAGAGGTTGTAGCATTACCCCCTCGAAGAGAGATCGATTTAGGGATCCAGCTACAACTAAGAGCTTCTTCTATCTATATGTCTCGATATAGGATGGACCCTTCTGAGTTATGAGAGCTGCGTATACAGCTTGATGGTCTGTTGCAGTGCAGTTTTGTTCGACCAAGTGTGTCCCCATGGGGTTCACCGGTTCTGTTCAAAACGAAGGCTCATGGAAGTTTGCTGTTGTGTATCGATTATAATTGGTTAAACAAAGTGAAAATAAATAATATCTATCCTCTTCCACAGACTGATGATTTATTTGATCAACTGAAGGGAGAAATTTGGTTCTCAATGATCGACTTGTGGTCAGGATATCATCAGATGCATGTGAAGGATGAGGATATCCTAAAGACTACTTTCTGTTGTTGTCATGGAAATTATGAGTTCGTGGTAATGTCGTTTGTTGTGAAGAATGATCTAGCTATGTTCACAGGATTGATGAATGTTGTGCTCCAGGAGTTCCTGTATACGTTTGTGGTAGTTTTCATCAACGATATCCTTGTGTACTCCACATCTGAAGAAGAGCATGAAGAACATCTGTGAGCCGGTTTGGCAGTTCTTCGTCTACATCAGATGTTCGGGAAGTTGTTTAAGTGTGTGTTTTGGACTCGATAAGTCCATTTCTTGGGGCACGTTGTGTCCAAATAGGGGGTAGCTGTAGATCCATCGACGATTGAAGCAGTTGTGTCTTGGGAAGATCCCATGACAGTGTCAAAGGTGTGAAGTTTCCTTCATCTCATGGGCTACTATAGGCGGTTCATAGCCAATTTATCATGGGTTGAAACTCCTCTGATAGGTTTGACCATGAAATATCAGGATTTCATATGGACTGATCAATTCCATGAAGATTTCCAGTATCTAAAGGATAAGTTAGTTAGTGCTCCAATCCTTTGTCTTCCAGCTGAAGGAGTTCAGTTTGATGTCTTCTGAGATGCTTCACATTTTGGGTTAGGCAATGTTCTTATGAAACAAAGGACAATAATTTCTTATGGGTCTCGGCAATTGCGTCCCCCTGAACGCAACTATGTCACCCATGATTTGAGTTGGCAGCCATGAAGTTTGCTCAGATGTTGTGGAGACATTACCTCATTGGTGAATGCTTTGTAGTTTTCACTGATCGTAAGATTTTGAGGTATTTTTTTCCAAGTGTGACATGAACTTATGAAAATATCATTGGATGGAGTTCTTACAGGAATACGACTTTGAAATATCGTATACACATAGAAAAGAGAATGTTTTGGGTGATGCGCTGAGCCGAAAGTCATGTAGTGATGCTGTGTGTGAATCCGGTGATTCGTGGAGTGTAATGGAAGAACTATCAGCATTGCATCTTGATATGGGAGAAGTTGGGTGTAGAGGAAATCTTTTTCAAATGACGATGCAGTCATCCCTGGTGCGGAAGTTGGAAGAGTCCTAGTTGTGGGATCTTGAGGTGGAGGTCTGGAGAGACCGAGTTGTTTGTGGTGAGGCCCCTGATGGTTGGTCTGAGGATGAACAACATAGAGTGTTGTATCATGGATGGCTTTTTGTTCCCTTGGTGATGCACAATATGGTCCTCAGAGAGTTTCATGGTTCTCCTTTAGCGGTGGATCCTGATGTGACAAAGATGTATCGATCCTTGAGTAGTTAGTTTTGGTGGCCTGGGATGAAGCGTGCGATTGTGGAGTTTGTGTCTCGATGTTTAGTCTTTCAGAAGGTGAAGGCTGAACACCGTGTTCCTAGTAGTCTTCTCCATCCATTAAATATTTCTCAGTGGATGTGGGAGGATATCTCAATGGAATTTGTTACTGGTTTACCTCGAGCTCTAGGAGGAAATGACTCTATTTGGGTGGTAGTGGATCATTTAACAAAATAATCCCACTTTATAGAAATCAAGGAGTCAATCTCAGTGGAATTTTTGTTGAGGTAGTCTCTGGAGGAGGTGGTGAGTCTTCATGGAGTCCCTAGGACTATCATTTCTTATCCAGATCCTCATTTTATCTCTAGGGTGTGGAGAGGTCTCCAAAATGCTTTCGGTTCTCAGCTATTCCATAGCACTAATTTTCATCCTCAAATAGATGGCCAATGAACCATCGAGACTCTTAAAGACATGTTGTGCTCTTGTGTCCATGATTTTGAAGGTTTGTGGATGAGTAACTTACCCATGGTGGAGTTTTCCTACAATAATAATGTCCACTCCACCATCGGTATGGCGCTGTATGAAGCCTTGTGTGCCTGGACATGCCATTCTCCATTGTGCTATACTGGGGTCAGAGAGTCAGCAATTCTCGGACCATAACTCGTGCAGAATACAATAGAGATGGTTCAGGTGTTTCATGAGAGGATGAAGGCAGCTCAAGATCATCAGAAATCACATGCTGATCAAAGGAGGAGACCCTTAGAGTTTAATGTTGGGGTCCATGTTTTTTTGAAAGTGACACCCCATCGTGGGAAGCGATGGTTTGTTCGTGGGAGTAATATTTCTCACCATTTTTTTGGGACTTTCGAGGTGTTATCTCGTGTTGGAGCTATGGCGTATCGAGTTGTACTTCCCCTTATATGATTCAGATACATGATGTTTTCCATGTATCACAGCTACATCGTTATTTTCATGATGCCTCCCACATAATCGACTAGGGAGAGATTGATGTTGATGATGATTCCACCTTTGAGGAGCAACCCGTGGAGATTCAAGACCGCAATAAGAAGGTGTTGCACGGGAATTACATCCCCTTAGTTCGTGTCTTGTGGCGACACAGTGGCATGGAGGAGAGTACCTGGAAATGTGAATCACAGATATGTGCTAAATACCCAGAGTTGTATGATGTTTAAATCATTCCATGTATCGTTATAGTTGATGTGGTTACAAAACATTCATGTTTATGAGATGGATCCCTTTGTTTCTTTGGTGGATTGTTCTCTTTTGAGAGGTAACTCGGTGGGTAGTTGTTCTGACCTGTTTCTTTTTCTCTTTAGGTGGGTTTTGGATTCTCGAGGATGAGAATGTTTTGAGAGGTATCTGATGTAATGGCCCGGAATGCTTTGGTCCATTCCTTTGTGAATATGAGGTGATGGACATTCTCCGGAAGGTCAAGGTTACATGGAGTGCTTTTGGGTGGACATTTAACGAAATATAAAGGGTTATGGCCTTCACACGGGAGGTGCACGGTTTGTCAAACCATGCAGAAAAACCATGCGTGGTTGGTGTTGGAGGTAGTATCCTTCCCAAAGGAGGCACACAGTTAGCCTAAACCATGTAGCCAAACAGTGAAAGGGTAGTTTTGGAGGCAGCGGCTAACGCACGGTTAGCGCACGGTTTGTTTAACCTTGCGACCTAACCAGGTGAGGATTGTTTGAAGAGGCAGAAGATAGTGCATGGTCAGTGCACAGTTTGGTAAACTGTACGGACTAAACTTGCAAGCACTTAAAGTTAGATCCTAAAATTGTTGATCTGAACTCTTTTTCCACTAAATGTATCATTTAATCCTCTAGGCAACCATAACTCGGGATTATACTTACTTGGAGGTAGAAGAACCTCTCTCAAGAGTTTTGGAGGCAATCTGAAGGCTTCTCTTCGTGAATCAAAGCCAGTTTCTCAAGGTATGTGATCCCTTTTGTTTGGTTTCATAGATCTACCAAGATATACTCCTCCACTTCTCTCTGGATCTTAGATCTATGCTCGTTATGGGCAGATCTAAGGGTGTGGATGTCGTTTATGATGAGATTTGTTTGTGGTTGTGTTAGGAGAAGAGATCTAGGGAGGATCCTTGGTGAATCGTCCCGGTCTTCTTGGGCGTTCTTCGACCGTTGTGGTTTCCGTCAAAACTGTTGAGGAAGGGGATTCATGGCTTCTCTAATTGTTTATGTGCAATTGTAGAGTTAGCATGATTTAGAACTTTGGACCACAATTTAATTGACCTAATTAAATACTTGAACTGGGTTAAAAGAAGTGGTTTGATCGCATGTTTTTCCTTTGTACCGTGATAACGGTTCGCCTCTTGATTTTCTAGATAATGTGATATATATGCCTTTCTTGTTTGCATGTTGCTCTTGATGAAGTTGATAATGAACGTAAAGCCAAAATTAATTGATAATTAAATGGACGAAGGTAAAGTGGCAGGTAAATGAATCTGGTTGTTGTTGTTGTGGTGGTGGATGTTGTTCCAAATTGATGTTAATAAAATTGATGTCGACGTACGTGATTAACTTAGTTTGTTGGTAAACCTGAAATCTGTTGGTGCTTGTTATTTGAAGGATAGATGCCTTGTAAAAGGGCAAAAAGCCCAATTTTATGTGGTGTTTTTTTCCTGCTGCTTGTGCTGTGATGTGACCCTAGAGGGGTATAGTGATACCTTCTGCTCTGATGTGACCTTGGGAGGGTGTTGTAATATGTAGAGGTACGAAGGCCCTATGTTCGTGGTAAAGGATGTCGCCTAGAGTGGAGAGATGCATCATTTTATGCATGTGGGTTTTAGGGAGGACACTAGGGATGATGGAATGAGATGGATGTGGTTATTGGATGCTTGGTGATGTTTTTGGTTGTTTATCTGTTTTACCTTTTCCCCACTGCTCAAGGAAGATTTTCTTTCTTACCCTTCTTCTGAGGGAGGTGAAGACAAGTGGGTTATGCCACATGATTTCCATGTTTATCCTCTCAAGTGAGAATGGGTCTATGCTCTGTCTATGGGTGGAAAAGACTCGATAGGTAGTAAATCTACTCACCGTGTTGACCCCCTTGTGTTTAGTAGCATAAGATTCTTTTTCTATAATTCATGGGTATATTGGAAAGTAATTTTGTAATGAATGTTTGAATAATTGATGTTAACCCATGGGGATGTATAAGTTGGAACATAGTGATGATGTTGTAACATTGAAGGAACAATTGACTTGGGTGTGAGGTTAATGAATTTAATGTGGGTTTTCTCATGGTTAATTAATATTGAAATAATTAATTAACATACAACGGAATTGATAAATATGGAATGAAGTAATCTAATAAATACCTTTAAATGGTTCTGTGCTTATATGATACCTAGTCTTAGAAGTGGCAGCCCAGAATCCAAGAGACGTTAGCTGCAGTTGTGTTTAAGACTAGGTTATGCCCAATGTGTGGTTCTGAGTTATAATATATTATGTACGTTTTTGTGTTTATATATGCTAATCCACCCTGCTAGTAAGGGAAACTGGCACCTCGGGGATTCTGAGCCCTAGGGGGTGTGTTTTCCCCAACATTCTGATGGGAGGGTGAATGGATGACTACCCCCTTTGACCCCGCTCTCTTCTCTTGGAAGATACTAGTGCCATTAGGCACATCAGTTAGATTTCCCCTTATATGTGTGTAGAGGGCAGTAATGGCTTGTGGTTAATCACAAACATATATTCTGGATATAGTATCCTATGGACTACTATTGGTGTAACGTGTATAGAGTGTGATGGCTTGAGGATCCTTACTCAGCGTATGGGATGTAATGGCTTGAGGTATAATACCCGACGTATGAAACACGTTATGCAGGGTGTGGTGGATCCTGTAAACTACCTAGTTACTTTTGGTTGTGAGGATGGTGTGGTGCTTGGCCCAGGTGTCTGCGGGCAGGCATTTGTGGTGGATGTGGTACAGATTGTGGAGCTTAGCCCAAGTGTATACGGGCAAGCCTTTGGAGAGAGATGCACATGACGTATGTCGTTGGGGAAAAGCGGCAAACTAGTGGGGAAGTAGTAGCGGGGTACCCTTGATATTCTTTTCAATATGATATATTCGTTTATGTGTTACTTGGTGAGAGTATCCATGGTGAGGTTTGGAACATAGTATACCTGTTTAGGTTACGAGTTAGGTTCATTGTTGTTCACTGTGCTTTAGTATGATTTATTTACTATTGCGGGAGAGGATTCGGGGAGGATCCTACAGATTATGTTGTTATAATCAACCTATGTATATATATAAACTATTTTACAGGTCACTTGGAGAATGTTGGAGGTCATGCTGGTTACTACTAGTTTGTGGTTGCGGGAGCTGTTCGGGCATGTGGTCGCTGCCGTTTTACTATCTTTTGGGTACTTGTAGTTTTCCCTTTTAGTTGTAGTACGTTTTCATGGAATTATATATATTTACTTGGGTTTATTTTATATTGCAGTTCTGAGTTGGATTTGGTTGGTGTTTATCTTATCTCTCTCTTCCGCATGTGTTTTCTTAGAGAGTAATGCCCCAATTTGCGTGTTTATCATACCCTCGGTGCTAATCACCAACCCGGGGCCTACTATAGGCGGGACTCAGGGGTCATTATCTCCCTTTTCACATTGTCAGCCCAGGAGGGTTACAGTTTGTGGATAGGGTTCATGACATTAATAAATTCATTTTCAATCCAAATACCAAAAAAATACCGGGATTATAAGATAAGATAACATAATTTTATAATATGTTCCACCAATAGATTTTATAAATGTTTTTTATGAAATTAATCCTTATAATTTTGATTAACCCTCAATTAATTAATTTTTATTTTCAATATTATAACAATTGTTTTAATATTAAAAGTTTTTAATTTTTAACTTATATTATTTAAATATGATAATAAATTACCCATTTTGAAATTCTAGCAACTATATTATCCTCATTTTTCTAATTTTGTTCTTCTATTATTTATTAATATTTTAATAAATATTTATTTTCATAATAATCTATAAAATTCATGGATAACCTTAATAAATATTAATAATATATCTTTTTCAATTTTCAGTATCATTTAATTTTTGTTTTTATTCATTTAAGAACTTCCACACTATCATTTTTTAAATTTAATGATATTTATTTCATAACAATGATTATAAAATAAAATCCCATGATGATTGAATATATTGAAATTTTCAAATTAATATATATTGTATCATATATATTATGGTTAACAATATTTGAAAAATAATATAACTATTAAAGTTATGAGTTTTATAATTTATCACATTCATTGATTTTAATAATATTCAAGTAAGTTGCATGGAAAATTTTCAATTAAATAAATATATTCCAAAAAATATGTTTTACTATTATAATTAACTTAATACAATAATAATTAGAATGAAAATATGAATCATTATCATTTATTTTTAATCATAATTACCCTTTTTTACCCTTTAATGAGTAAATTAATTTTACCATAATCACTATTCATATTGACAAAAAAAAATTGGGTTTAATTGAAAAAATTGATCCTCATAATTGTAAATCATTGATTTATTTTATAAAATTAAATAAATATAATTTTCAGTATTTTTTATAAAAGTAATCTTCAAAGGTGAAATGAAACATATTTTCTTTGAAAAATGCTATTTTTTAAATATAAATTATTTTTATACTAAATTCAAGTATTATGTCCATTCCAAAAACCATATTTTGATTAATATAAATTAACATTATCTTGTGAGAAATTTTAAATAAGTATTCTATTAAATATTACATTTAATATAAAATACATCTTTCAATAAAAACTTGTATTTTTCCCTATATAATGAAAAATAAATATTTTCATAAAATTATCAAAAAGTCATTTTCAAATAATAATTAATAGAAGAATAAAAATGTTATTAAATTGGTTAAATATATTTTTAGAAATTTATATAAATTTAAAATTACCCATAATAACAAATCATATTAATTTTTTAATAAACTAAATTATTGAAGAATAAAATGAGTTTTCTAAAAAAATTATTATTTTATATGCACTTATCAGTATATTAATATTAATTAGAACAATTTTTTTTATTTCATAAATTAGTTATTATTATTTATGCATTCAAATTTAATATCTTGGTTTTAAAAGTTATATTTAAATATTAATCATCTGCTGTTCATTTAAGCTCGATGTGGTGTATCTTGTAAGGTATCATATATAGTGTTCCCAATTAAAATATTGTAATGTGATGATACAAATATGTTTATTTATATTTATAAATTTAAATTATTTATACTTGTAATAAAATTAACATATCATCAACTATAAAAGTTGTGAATAAAGAGTTATCATCACCCCATAGTAACACATGATTTTGATGAGATGTATTTTTTACAATTCATTTTTTATGGGGATATTTTTTTTAAAAGTGGGACGTTGTTATTAGGAAAAGTATAAGTAAAAAAATTGAGGACAATTTTTTATTTTAGTTCTAAAAATTTTAAAAATTTATGAAGCTAATGTTTGGGTGATATTGTCATATTGAATTTTCTGTCGATCCATGTATATTTTATTCAAATGTGTGAGATAAAAAGTAGATTTTCCCTACCATGAAAAAATAATGGTGTGGGGTGATGGATTTTATTAATTTTTTTATTAAAAAAATATTATAACAAACATTTCAAATTTTCTATAATTGAATTAACAGTTATTCTTTATTTCAATGATTCTTCCCATAATCAAAAAATACGAATTGTTTATTTTGTTATTACATTTGATATATTTTTCTATTTTAATCTTGAAATTAACTATAATGACCATAATTTCAAATGTCCTCTTTTATTATTATATATATTTGATAAAATAGATACAATGATAGAAATAAATCCCCAAATATGAGGCCCAAAGGACTACGAAAAATTATATAATATATAAAAAGATTTCTATTAGCTATAATAAATTAGTTGTAAGGTGGATTTGATAATCCAAAATAGATTATTTAAATGGAACTAGTTACATACCTTCAATATACATAAGAATATAAAATATCATATAAATATTTTCCATTATGTTTTTCGTTCCTGTAACAAGATTATATGGATACAGTTTTATGGATAATTCACCGCATAATAATTGAACTATAAAAAAAATATAAAATAATTATCATTATATGAACAACATTCCTTATTATAAATCGTTGAAGATAGATTGGAAATGTTGGTTTTATAATGGGGTTTAGTGTTTTTTAATTTTAACTTCTTTACCACAACGTAAATCTAAACCTCATAACATTAATATTGAGTGATAGAACCTTAATTTAATCATGAGATCTATCATTATAATTATTGTTACATAACATAATTGAATGTATTTTGATATTTTATTCCTTATTTTTACTGTTTTTATGTTTTTATTTTAACATTATTAGATACGGGTGAAGGGAAAATAAATGCTCATTCATTGTTGCATATATTTTGTTGAATTATTATTTGACATTTTTAATTTTTTTTAATTTTATTCTTTCATGAGAATATTAATGACTTGATTAGATAAAAAAATTTATTCATTAGGAATATTTAATATTAACGTATTATTAATTTTATCATAATAAGTATTGATAAAAAAGGGGTTATCATTTTTTTGGGATTCCTTGATGAGTTCAATTCATAGTTCAAACATAATTTTGATGATTTTTAGTATTTTTGGGTATTATATAAGAGTTGACTGAATTTTTAATACATGTTGACCAAGTAAAAATACATTTTATATACTATCATTATGTTTATTATTCCTGTTGTAAATGATATATCCCTCATTACTTATGAGAAAAAATTGTAAGGAATTGTGGTAAATATACCCAGCTTTATCTTACATTATATAAAAATATAACTTTTTTAAATTATATTCATAGTTTTTTGAAAATAAAATAATCCATATATTCATTATGTCATTTCATTATTTTATAAGGATTAATTAATCTTAGTTTATTTTTATTCCTCTTCCCTATTAAATAACTGACGTTACACTATAATTCATACATAACAAATAAAATTCATTTTTATGTTTTCAAAAATATTTCATCAATTCATTATGATATAAGATATATTAAAATAATATTTACCAAGAAATACAATTATATGATATTTTATTAAAATATTTTACTAGATTTTGACCCATAAAAGTATACATTATATGTAATAGTATGTGAATTTGGGAATGATAAATTAAAAAATTAATTATTTTGAAAATCCTATATAATTAGTGTTATATAATCTCTATTCTTATCTGTATAAAAATGAAAATATAGATAAATGTTATTTTTACATGTTTTATTTGAATATGATTTGTTAATAGGGTAATCAATGGAAATGTGATGATGTACTAAATTACATTATTTTCAAAAACTAATTACATGTTTAATGTTAGTTAGATATCAATTTTGATTTACAACATCACACCTTTAAAAATCATACAATTTATTATACATTAATGTGATATAAATAATGTCATTGAATTATAATCATAGATAACTATAAATAACTATTAAACCACTAGTGCTGTATAAATGTAATTAATCCTTACAATATAGATGAAAATCATTATATGTATTCTATGAAAATGCATATCAATGAGTTAGAAAACAATATTACATTATTTTCCATTGAATTGGTCAAAATCATTCTATAATATATAATTTTATCTTTGACATAAAAATAATTAATTTTCTATTATTCCATTATACATCATTTTTCATTTTGTTTATTGATCAATTTATATAATTGATTTTTTATTTTTTGTCTTTATTTGATCATGAGACATATAAATAATTTTTAATAAGTTTCCAAATCTATATTATATTATTAAACTTAATCACTCAATCATATTATATGTTTTTATATTTTGATGTTTAAGATATTTTAAAACATCATGTTATATGTACCAATACCTGATGTATACAAAAATTCCATAATCTGTTGTTATTTTAAGGAAAAATACCATAATAAACATTTAATAAAAATCATAAAAATTACAATATATTCTAATTTTTTTAATTTCGCATAAAAATTCTCAATGAATTTATGACAATAAACATGATGTGTTTTCAATAATTTTGAAAATCATTTGAATATAACCAATCCATTTCTGATTTTTTTTATAAGTAAACGAGGATAACATATTCATGAAAAACATTCCTCTAAAATTAATATATAGAAATGCATTATGTGTCTTCTCCGTTATTAATAATGACTGAATTTAACCTTTATTAATATCGTTATAATATATCTAGAACTTCATAAATTAACTTTTGATGAATCCATATTGTCATGAAGGGGCTCAAATAAACCTAATATTAAATATAACACATAGAATAAGATTGCTATTTGTAGAATTATTTGTTGATATATCGAGATTAATATATCAAAATTTTTGAAAAACATAAAAATATAAATTAAAAATTTTATTTTTACAAACAATCATTTTAATCATTATTCCAAAATGACATTACACTTGTCAATAAATAATGAAACCATATAATATGATTTTAAAACATAAATATTAACCATTGAAAGGACATACACTGTCCATTTTTAATAATCATAACCCAAATTGTTCTATTTGTTTGTTACTAATGGTCACCATTAGGTATGATTCAAAAAATCATTAATTGAATCTAAAATAAGAATCTCAAAAGCATTATATAGAAATATCTAACATTATGAAAGTAATATTTGAAAGTTTTTATATAAAAAACTGTTATACACTCTAACCACACGTGATCAATTATTATTGTGAGAAGAAAAATTATATGAATGTTTTTCCAGAATAATATCATTGTTTTGATCATTCTACTTAAAAGGATCTCCACCTGAGTTTATAAATTCATTAAACATTAGGTTTCTGCATTATTTATAACTTCAAATATCTTTTATATATTCTACATAATATTTTTTAAAAATAATCATTTATATTTTATAATCTAGATCACCTCACCTAGGAGGAGCACTGCAACAATTTGGATAAAAAGTTATGTCATATTTTCCCCATTTGGGAATAAATAAAAGCATAATCTTTCAGTATTTTTTAAATAATTAATCAATAAATTATTTAATCATCACATGATAATGGAGAGTATTATCATGTTACATTTATGAATTGACACAATTTTATTGATATAACTTATGGATAGAAAAATACATGTTCTTGTATCATCTAACATGAATATAAATAACCAATAAAGCTATACGATTTTCTCTCTAAATAAATAACCATATATATAAAATTAATATGCAAGAGTAAACCCCTACTTTTGAAAAACATCTTTATATGTTACCTCAAATTAATTTTTAGATCTAAATTTTGTTTTTGTAGTTTATAATAATTGTTTTATTGTTGATCTAATATGTCATTGACACAGAGATATATTTTCTCAATATGGAAAATTATCTAATCGTACATTTCATTTTTTTATTAAATTAACAACACTGAAATTTTTACATATAACTATAAAAGTATAACATACATTGATTCTTAAGTCATGATGTAATTTTATTATTCAATGCAATTGAATATAATATTTAGTAGTTTAGATATATGAAAATTCATTATCTTCCATGAAATTCATTTTTTCCCTTACATAACAAATAAGTTCATAATCTAGTTATATATCATAGGCCTCCAAAAGTTGAATTAATTTCATTATATAAACTTATAAAATAGGTATGTTTTTTTTTCAACCATCTATTATTGATATTACCCAAATATAATATGATAAAATTTATTATTCCATTTATATATCAAGTTATATATTTAACCATTATCATGTGAAGTTATTCCAAATTAATTTTTTATACATCAACTTCTATTGTGGAAAAAATTGATGAGTTTGATTTAAAAAAAAGTATTAAGATTACTATTATATTTCTATACATTATGATTTATAGAAACATAATATATTTTTTTTCTCGAAAAATAATATGTTCATAAACATATCTAATCATTTTCTCACATTTCTATATGAAAATAAATTTTAGTACCCCTTTTACATATTTTATTAATGAATAAAATTTTTAATGGTTTTTAGTGTAAATGGATAGACAAGGGAAATGATAAACTTACCATTAATGTTTTTTAAAAAATTATGAATTATTAAAAAAATAAACTCATTGAATATTATATTATTAAAACATCTATCTAATATATCATCTAATTATATGAGAACTATAATTATTTGATAACACTACATTCAAATAAGATTTATGATCAGTTTTTACTAATAAGAATCACTGAGTATTTGGTACCAAGGATATAATACCATCATCTTGTTTCTTGATTTAACAATTAATCAAATAATTAATATTTTATCCTTTTCCCAAATTATTTTCAAGATCTATATCATTTTTAAATATGACATCTTATTCAAATAAATTATTTGAATGACAATATATTTCATTATACTATACTATCTTTTATTAGCTTTATTTACTCAAACCACTCTTTCAAATTTAATATATCATCACCTCTATCAGTATTGTATATTGGTATAATTTTCTCAAGGTTCAATATTTTCCTCGATTCACAAGACATTCATTATTTAGATTATTTTTAAAAAAATATGGTCATAAAATATTTTCATTATCCAATTTCAAAATAGACTCCCATGAATTTGTTTTTGTTAATTTTTCATTTACATCATTTAATGATCAAATTTAGCTATTTTATTGATTATCCTATATTTTTATGAAATTTTATAGATAAAATATTTTGTGATTTTGTTTATTCATTAAATCTGTGAAATACCTTCACCTGTATTGTAATAAGTGAATTTATTATTCTAAAGCTGATATAACAGAATAAAAATTTTAATATTTCATTGGAAGGAAATATATCTGGAGATTATGGATATTCTTATTGAACATATTATGTCACAATATTATGAGAATGATTTTTTAAAATATCCTTTAGAAATAAAATATTATGAATAAATAACTTATATTATCACACAAAAATATAATTATTTATAATAATTTGTTATTATATTTTAATTTAATTTTTTATATTAATGACAGGATTAAAGTAAAAAAATAATTATTTTGAGATAAAAGTGATATTTATTAGAAATTTAGTTTGAGTACACAATATTATTCGATTTCAATTATTCATAATAATAACTATAAATGAATTATTCAAATGATATTTATATATTATATATCTAATTTTAAGAAGTTAAATTCATAATAGGATGAATATTAAACATATATACAAGAAAATATTAATATTGATAAATTCATTTTCATGAAATATAAATTTTCATCACATATTGTAGGTTTATTTTTAAATTAATTACTCTCACTAAATGAAATTTAACAAAATAAAATTGATTCAATATTTTATAATCATTATATCTAAAAAATTTAATGATGTTCCCCACATTTTTTCAATAAGAATAAAAAAACGGTTATAATTTGATAACATGGTTATGATTAAAACATTTTTTGGGGGAGTTAAACTAAAGAGATTATGGTTAAAATGACCTAGGAACTTTTCAAAATAATATTTGAAAAATTTATTTCAATTATATATTATTTTATTCTTAATATATAATCAATTATAAAAAACATCACTAGGAAATTGGATTTATTATATTTAAAAACAATTTCAAATTATAAGTGTTTCACTCACTTAATTTATAAAATGGGACCTCCTCCATATAAATATTCATAATTATTTATCCATTTATCCTGACCCACTAAAACATCTCCAAATCGTAGTTATAAATTTATATAATGAAGATCCAGAGGTAGGAGACCCTACTCTGGGAAAAAAATTAAAATGATAAAAATTATGCTACAAGACATTACAAAGTTTCTCTACAAAGACGAGTGTAAACCGAACCACTATAATCTGTATGAGCAAGACATTCCCAATAACAATGTATGAAAAAATACCAATTATAAATGACCTCAAAGAATTCAACCATTGAGAGAGAATCCACAAGTTTATTGTCTTCTCTATAAGTATGCATGAATTCATGGGAAAGAAAACCATTGACTCAAAGACATTCATTCCATACAGGTAGCATTATCCATGGAACATTATTTGAGTGATCTTTGATAATTTGGACTGCAACAAAAGAGTCTGATTTATTCCATAAGTCATGCCAACCGAAATGGACAACATACCTTATCGCTTTTATATTAGCTGAGAGCTCTAATTCAATGGAAAATCCATTACCAATGATGTGAATAAAGCACCCCTTACAAATACCCTATTGGTATAGAAGACGCCACCACATCCAAAGGGACCATGAGCACCCGACGTGGCTCCATCAACATTAACATTTATCCAGCATGGGAGGGGCGGTATCCACAAATATACTTTATCATTAAAGGATTCTTAATCCTATCATTAACACCAAGAGGCCACAGTAGAATAAGGTCAGAGACATCATTTCTAATAGAACCAGTTTGAATGTTAGAGGCAATTTTTATGGCATGTTGAATAGAAAGAACACCCTCATAGAAAGAGGGATTTGTGCTACTAAATATCAAGGCATTTCTAGCCTTCCATATGATGTCCAGAACTACGACTTCTACTGTCAATAGGATGTCATGGACCGGCTCGGTACATTTATCATTTCAAAAAGATTGAAGCCAATCCTCTACAGACTAGGGGGAAACATGGCATTGGAAAATTATTTTCATATAGGCCCACAACAAGAATGAAAGGGTACTAGAGATTAAAATATATAACATGGTTTATTCTTCTTAGAAATATAAATTACAAGCCACAGTCAGCTAAAAACCACAGCGTTGCATCATTTGCTGCCAGGGGAATCGGCCTTTCCAAATCCTCCAGACTAGTAGTGATTGAGATGGAGGTATAAAAGGTTTGTAGAAGTATATAAAACAACAAGGAGGGTGAAATGAATTACAATAACAATGAGATATATATAAATATCACTCTATTGTGGTGAATCGACCATTCACATTAGGCATCCAAACTGACACATCACAATCATTAAAACCGTATCGAAAGGCCTCAAAGTGCAGGTGGCCGGGAAAAATTTCATGAACCACTGTATTTTCATAAAATTCTGTAGTTGTTGCAAGATTTACAGAATATGGAATTATAATGTCATTTCATATTGGTCAGGAAATCTAGGGGGTGGTCCAACAGTTTAGATTTGTCTGTTTGGACACCGGCCATTTCGTGCAGACCATCAGTCCAGAGAAGGCCGACTTCAAATCATGCCAAATAGATGATCTGAGGTAAATGGTGTATCCATTATGCAATTTCATAACAAATCTATTTTACATTAATTACATGGATGAATCCGAGTTTGATATAAGTTTCTATGTTACTTTTTTTATCAATGTATCATAAAATAATCTTATATCTTTATTACCCAAACCACCCATTTGGGATGGTTTAATACTGTCCTTCCAAGCAACCGTGACCTGCTTCCTCTCATGAATAGATCTTGTCAAAATAATGATCTTGAAACATAACTCTGCAAGTTTAATTTAGTTCCATCTATACAAAGAAAATAAGTATACAAACATTGAAGTGATGACTAAATTTACTAGACATAATCTTCTTGCCTAGGACACATTTTTTCTCTTCCATCCTGCAAAATGATTAGTAGTCTTTAAGGCGATGCATTCTAAATGATACCTTTTGAATCTACCCCAAAAAATAGGTACACCAAGGTAATTTAAAGGGAGAGACTCCCTTCAATCTCTAAGCCTCATAGAAATACTATTTTGCCTAGATATTGCAATCCCTTCACAAAATAAGACATATGATTTTCCCCAACTGATGACATACAACACAACCTCTTCGTAATGGGAGTAAATTCCTTATATGAAAGATATTATACCTTTATCATCACATACAAATAAAACTATGTCATCATCATAAAATAAATGTCACAGAGAACACATATCCCTTCCAATTCTCAAGTTTTGATATCATCTAATGCTGACCATATCATTCAGGCACCAACTAAGACAGTCTTCTATAATAGAAAATTGCATTCAAGAGATAGGTTCAAACTGTCTGATCAATATTGAACATTGTAAAATCCTATAGGGGATCCGTTTACAAGAATGGATATCATATAATTGGTGAGAATGTACCGAACAAGATCAATTAATTTCTTCATGAATCCATTCACTCTAAGAATGGGGAAAAGAAAACTCCATCTTATGGTGTCCAAAGCATAAGAAATGTCAATTTTAAAGGATATATTTCTATCTATATCATTTCAATTTATTGACTTCACACATTCAAAGGCATTGAAAAGGAATGTTTTTATATTTCATCTTAGGACAAAACAGAACTGGTTACTTGATATGAGCCCCTTGGTAACCTTACCCAATCATTGAGCCATGATTTTACAGATCACCTTTGGTATGGTACTCCAAATTGCAACAGAACGAAAATCCTTAATTTCAAGGGAATTTAACTTCTTAGGGATTAATTGAAAAATGATGGATTTCATCCAAAAAGGCATGTATGTTTATTGAAAAAACCCCTCACAGCATTTATATTATCAAGTCGGACTATGTCATAGTAAAAAATAAATAAACAATTGGTAAAGCCTTCAAAACCTATAACACTGTCAATATTCAACAAAAATAGAGAATCATATACCTCTTATTCATTGGGGATGTCAACAAGTCTCATGTTTTGATTCTCTTTTATGGATGGATCAAAGAAATGGAAAATTCCCTCAGAAATATCATTATCAGAATCTGAATAGTGCTTCTCAAGATATGTTATTACAATGTCTAGAATCTCATTTTCAGAAAATAATATTGTACCATCAATTCTCATAATTTTTAGTCTCCTATTTTCCTTATTTCTGTAGTAATTCATTTGAAAAATCTTGTGTTGGATATCCCCTTATTTTAGCCATTTTATATCAAATTGGTCCAGAGTTAATTTCTATTTCATGATCAACAGTTTATCCCAATTTGAAGCATGATGGATTTATTCTGGAGAAGGAAATTACAGAAACATACTATTTTTTGAAACCTTGAAAGACATTTTCAGCATCTCTAATGTCACATTCCAAGTAGGAAAACTAATCCATACTCCAATGTTTCATACATTCCTTGACTTCCTTAGGTTTGAAACATAATATTTGAGATACACGCCCAAAATGAACCTTTTTCCAAACATCTATGATAATCTCTCTATATCCAGGGATATCCTACAAGAATTTTTGAACTTAAAGGGAATTGGGGGTTGAACTTATACTATTGAAATTTACATCAAAAAAGATATGATTATGATCAGAGTGCAGTCTTGGAAGAGTCCTCCTAGGAACATCAAGCACCTCATACTTACCATCCACTTGAACAAATCAACTGTCCAATTCACTTTCTTATAACCCATTAATAGTGTACATTCCCCACAAGTAATCAGCACCAACAATGGGGACCACAATTATCAATCCGGGATATTAGGTCAGAAGCTGAAACACGACAAAAAAGTTCGCCAATTTTTTCATCAGGCCTCAGAATAGTATTAAAATCACCTAGGAGAACCCAGTTGGTATTCATACCCTAAGATATAATGACCAAATTGTTTTAGAAATAGCTTCTCCATGAATAAAGGAAGAATCCATAAACAAGGGTGATATCAATTGAGGAAGTATTAGTATAACAAGATACGATGATAGATTGAAATTCCGCCAGATCTGTGTTGATAGTGATGCTTCCATGATTGAGAACCATTAAGGATTCAGAATTTCCAACAAATTGATTGCTTGAAACAAACGAGTATCCCAAAAAAGTCTATTTGAATTACGCCAATTTTCAAAATTTAATTTTGGTTTAGTAATACCAACTAATAGGGGTCTATGGGTCATAATAAAATTTCTAAGGGACTAGACCGTGGTTAGATAACCAATCCCATGACAATTCCCAAATAATACTTTAATTTTTTAGACCGGAGCCTAATACTAGGCCCATCATTACTTATTGTAGTTTCTTTACCTAATGAGACATCAGTAGTGTCATCATAATTACATACCATTTGGTCCACTTATGTAGAGTCATACTCCTCCGCAACAGATTCCTCAATATTTAGAAAGGTGAATCTATTAGACGATTCAACCTGGTAAGAGAGAAGGATAGTAGGTAACATTATTTTAGAAACCTTTAAAACCAATAAATTCAATAATTAACATGTATTGGAAGGGCCACCACATGGTTCTGGAGTTGATTCTTCTTGTTATGCATCCCTAATTTAAGCATCAACTATATTCAATTGAAAAGAAACACCATAACCTTCACTAGGATCTGCCACAGTATTATTTGGTATATTAGAAAGGTTGTTCAAATCTATGAGTGGGATATTATCCATCATTCCAATGCCAGGAGCCAGATGTACACTCTGATCTTCAGATGCAATCAGATCCACTCTAGGAAGAGGTACCATATCCGCAGGCCCTAGCAAGTCGGAATCTTGTGGACTAGCAGGACTCGATACTACCTACTTATCACCATCATTCATGGTTTTTTGAGTATGGTAACATTGATTGAATCACCACATACAATAAAATTTTTATATTTTTCTTATTCATGACACACCCATCATTATAAGCTCCATTCAATTCAGTAGGGTCAGAACTAGACGAGGACGTTATCTTCCCCTTACTTCTCTTGCAACCTTCCTCATCATGTCCTCGAGATTTAAATAACATTCACATTTTGTTTCTGTTGTAATTTTATGAAAAGTGTCCAACGAAATAACAATTTAGGAAAAAAATGTTTTTTTTATAATAGATTCCAAGAGAGATACTATCATCATGATTGGCCAGTACAACATCCTCCACTAGCATTCTCAACAAGTCAATGTTAACAATAATTATCTCATAATGACAAAAGGTAGGGTTCTCAGTCTGTCTAAATTACCTTATGGGATTACTAACAGATGAATATATATCCCAGAGGATTGGAGGGCTACAGTACAGTCTGTTTAGGTTACATATATATATCAAAATTTGTGCAAATGTTTTCTTAACTACATTGGGGTCAAAGTTTCAATCCCATTTATGAATTCCAATGAGTACTGTATTTGGGGGAAATGAATGATAACTCTAAGCATGCCGATTCATCTCAATTAATAGAAATACAACATGCAAAAACCCACATCCCATAACTGTCATCTTCTAGTCAGAGAAACCCCAAATTTCAACCATATTCTCAATGAGGTCTTTGAATTTACATGGGTTCACTCCCTTATGAATAAAAACCCAAGCAATGATAGAGTACCTACAGAGCTTAATTCGTTCATCCAATGCATTTTGGTTTGCATACACATTGTCAATATACCCTTTTTGTATGGTTATTCCCAAAGACATAGCCTTGTATTCAAGAAATGATTATTTTTTTATACCTTTGACAACATCTTTGAAGCTATTGTTTAAACCATTTTCCTCCCTATGAGCATCATATTTTTTTCATCACACGAATAATGATGCGGTCTTTATGACAAAAGAAATCATCGACCACCTTATTGTACACAAATTTCCCCCCAACACCCTCAATAGGATATAAATCACTCGAGCTAGGTTTAACGCCTAGTGTACCATCACACTCCCCCATCTTTATCTCTCCATAATTTTAAATTTACTTAGTTCATGATATCTCAAAACTACAGACCCTAGATTCCAATGGGGGATATTTAATGGAGTGATTTAGATAAAGAGTAAATAATCTTAATGAAAAAATGTATTATCATTATTATTATTTTACCGCATTCAAGTATGTTATAAACATCAAAATCAAATTAAAATTTATCTAAAATATATTGTAAACATATTATTTTTATTGAATTACATTTAACCAACTAATTCTCTATAAAATGGTAATATAAACCATTACTGATGTGTAATGTAGACTACCACCTCCCGAATAATTGTAGTTTCATTTCTGTCACTACTTCACATAACTTTTTATAATTATAGAAAAAAATAAATAAGTTTGATAATTCTGAAATATATATAGTTCTTAATATATAATATTTTATTTATATACCATTACACCTGTTAGAAAATGATAATGTCCCTTGTGGTACGTTTGGACTACCACCTCTATGAAAAAATGTAATTCATTTTCCATATACCCTATTAATAGATGAATATATATATATATAATTTATAAGTATGATTTTTATAAAATGAAATAAATTCTTGAGTTTATAGAAACATGATCAAGGGGCAAGGACAATAACTACTAAATGAAATCATTGAAGAAAAATGAAGTAGTGAGCACCTAAAATAATGATAATAATAAAGGATTGATAAAAAACAAGTGATAATATGTATAAGTGGATAATATGTGATATTATATATATGTTTATGGTTTAGGTATTTATTTATAATACATATAAATTTATTATACAATGTGTCAAAGAATGTTTAATAAAGTGGAATCTTGAGGTAAGGTATTTCTTCCAATTATTCTCTCTATTAGTGTATATTTGGTATTATGAACCTATTTTATTTTATCTGGTCTATTTAATAAAATATTTAAATAAATAAAATGATACAAAATTCAATCATGTTAACTACAGTTTCAATTCATATTTACCCTTTCATGGTGTTAAAATTGTATTGCTAGAAAAGTGGTAAGAATTTATTTTATAATCTCAATTTTTTTGTTTTGGTTATATTTTCCATGATGGAATATTGCAATATATACTTCTTAATGATTAATTATTTTATGATAATCCAGATTATTATTGAGTTTACATTCTTTACTAATACTTTTATTATATATGAAATGAAAATCCTGAAAAAAAATTCTAAAAGAAAATATATTTTAATACAAGATTTTGATGTTATATATTTTCCTTTATTTCCATATTTTACCAATTTTTTTTTAAGAAATACTTTTAATTTATTAAATAATTTATTAATTAGATTGTATATCAATATTTATTTTTTTTGGGTTATTTAATGAATATTTCTATTATTTGGAAAATTCATCATCTTCATGTTTCACAATAAAAGGTTAAACTGAATTTTTCTTTTTAAGGTATAAGAAGTTAATTAAATATACTTCCACCATAATTATTTAGGTTTATTAGATTAATCTACATATTATCAATGATTTTTCAACTAAATAAATTTAATGGGAGAATATTTTAAATTTTTTACTTCAATTTTTTATTCTAAAAGAGGAATGATATTATGGAAAACCCAATATTTATGAATAAATGATGGCCATATTTAATATATGTTAATTATTGGTTCTTTTAAAAATTCATCAAACATTTAATTGTGGATAATTAGTATTCTTCATACATATCCATATTATTTTATCATGGATTCTTCTATTTCCTAAACTATATATAATTTATACTAATGGTGTGACATTATGAATATAGTTTTATTGTATGATAAAATATTGAAATTCCATACTCATTACTCAATATTTGTATTTATTGATAAAGAATATTGTTAATTTTTTAATTTGATCATTCAATACATGATTAATTAAATAGAATTGTTTTTATGGGTGGTTCCTAATTATAGATAGTACCTTGATGTATCAAATGGTTTCCTAAGTCAAACTAGTTGGTTATAATTTTTAAATTGGGTTTTGTAAATACCTACCCATCGATTAAACCAGGATAAAAAATCCCATGATGGTATGAATTCACGTCTTTTAGATCCAAAAATTTAAAATTAAGAATTTCCATCACTGAGATATACTTTAATATTATCTTTGAAAATATTACATTGATACTAAATGTGGATTCATTTCATACTAAATTTATAGATTAAATAACATTGGTTTTTTGTTTTTTAATAGGTGATAATGATTATGCCTCATTTACTAATGATATCTTCTACTATAAATGAACTTTATTGATAATTTGATCTCACACTTATTCGGTTGTCCTTTCCCCCTGATATAATGAATGAATATTTTAATCAATCTCAAGGATACCAAATATTTACTTTTAATTCATTTAATAATCTCTTTAAATTGTAAAATGGGTATCAATAAGATACCTAGTTTTTCAAGCATACTAAAAAAATCATTCCATGGTGATCTCGATAATAATATAATTTTATAATGTAATAATTTAGTCATAGTCTATGGTTTATTTTACTTATGGTTATATAAGTTAGTAAGAGAAAAAATTATTAGAAACCCATGGAACTAGATTTTATAGAACATAGATCAACAAAAATTAACATATCATATACCGTTAGAATATTTCTAATAGTAAGATAATATTATATTTTTTGGTAATGTATATATAATTTATATCCTTGAAATATATCCATTTATGAATAATATAAGTGGATTTGGTTTTTCCCAATATGTATCATGTTGTAAAAACTCTCAAAAGGGTTGGTCGAGTATATATAGACCATCATTCTGGTTCAGGGTTAATGAGAATTTATTATAGATAGTGTTTGACACTACATTCGGATGTCCTTTGGAAAATTTTCATTTTTTTCACAAATCATTATGATGGAATTTAAATTATTTAAATTATATAAGGATATTACAAAAGAATCTTAGATTATGATTATGAGATTATTAACGTAAAAAAATTATTTTATGTCTATTTTTAATTTTTTTTTCAACTTTATACTATGATATACAATTTATTATGTTACTATCTATGTCACAATAGGCCCCTATATGTAAATGGATCCTTATAAAAATAAGGATATTCATACTCATGGCAAAAAAAGATATTTAATGATTGTGTAAGACAATTTAAATGGTGTTGTAGATGAGTAGATCATAGACATATTAAGGATTCCAACACATGTTTTGACTAATAAACTTAATTATATAGAAAAATATAACATTTTATTAAATTATATATCTTAATTATATCATTTTATGACACATAATCCCCCATTTTTAGTGTAACTACTAATGCATTGGTAGTAGATAAATAGACTAAGCCTATTGAAATGATATTTTTGGCCTTGAGATGAAATTAATGGGAAATGTATATGTTATTACTGTATTGTATTAATGTTGATGATGATAAATAGTGTTCATTGATCTATATTAAAAGGGTAGATGATGAAATATAACATATATAATTGAGATTTTTAAGTTAACATTTTTCATTATATATTTCCCAAATGAGAAATGAATTTGAATGAGAAGAATTTTCCTCATCATAATGAAAAATTATGTGGAAGGTTTTTTAGAGAATGTTGATCCCTTTAGAAGACTTCCATGTATACTAAATAATACATACATTACTCATAAAGAATCTTTATTCAATTTTTATGAAGACCATATCCATGTATTAATCGGGAACTTGGATTCTAAAAATTTTCATCATGTGATAAAATATTCTTAGGTTTCATATAATAGAGAAATATTTTTTCTGATCCTATATATTAAAGGGAAATAAAAATAATAATTGTTATAACGAGTTCTAAGAAAAATGGCATGGATGAAAAAAGATAATGGTAAATAATTAATTTACATCATGTGAATATTATTGTATGTAACATCTTAGAACCAACATAAATAGAATGATGTTTTATTACAAGATTTGACATAACATCCATCTAGATAATGAATATAAGGGAAAGGAAGAAACTACTTTATCCATTATATCCACTATAGAGAAATGGTGCATTATTCGAATCAATTACCAATGCACCATGGGAAACTATAATAAAAGAGGGAATAAAAATATGGTCATGCTTAAATGATCACCATAGCTAAGGTTAATGTACATTAATATGTTTTGGTAGGTAATTTAGTCATATCCTAAAAGTTTTTAAATTATTTATTAGTTTTTTATTATCTTCACAAAATATAATATATTCCATGTTTTCCAAGAGAATTTGATATCTCCCAGGAACCATAAGAAGGGGGTTATGAGTCATGACTTATAGTCAAGATATCACATATAAAAGAATGTATTATATAGGTCACATTATGTCACTTATAAATAACCAATTTATAGACTTTATTATAATACAGATGATTTAATTTGATATAATCCGTAGTATATAGTGATATTTTAAATACAATGAAAGATATTATTTTAATGAGTACAAAAATAAAATTTATGAGGATGATATGAAATTTATTTTCATTAATAGGGTGACTTCATTATATTGTAAATAATTAAAGCCACATCCAGTAACCCTTATGATATATATTACATTAGAAGAAGTGGAAAACAATCTATATATGGTAACAGTATGTGTAAAAGTGGGGATAAACCAAATATAAATGAATAATTTGATTGGATTCCTATGGAATTATTAGGGAAACTACCAAATCATGAAATTGAGTTATCCCTTGTTTTAAATCCTGATAAAAGACCTATATCAAAAAAACCCCTATAGACTAAACAGTATCATATTTTTAGATTTAACTAAAATAATATTGGAGTTGAGTGATAATGGATATTTATTCCCTAGTGTTTTAACGTGGCAATCCTGAATTCTTTACAATTAAAAAAATCATGGATTATTGAGAATATGAATTTATTATATTGAATAATTGACATTAATATAAATATAATGTGTCATATTATATTAATTGATTATTTTTCAGTCATGTTCACGATTATCAATATTTTTCCATGAATTAAAATCATTGTAGCTATTATAAATTGTGTCTGAAGAAGGAAAATATTATGAATATATCATTTTGAATGAGGCATAGAAATTGTGATGTTATAATAATTTTATTATGATGGAATAATTCACCACCAATATTTTTTATATTATAAATAATTTAACAAAGAAATATTCTAATTTTATTTTCTTGTAAATTATTTACTTTATCTTTATATAACCCAAACTATATGGGTACTATGAGAAACATTTTTGGATTATTCATGAGAATCTGTTAAGAAAAGATTTATATGGGAAATTTAAAATATGTGAATTATATCATCAAAATTATTCTTTTTGCCTATAATGTATCCAAGAATATAATATTATTTTGTCATATGGTGATAAACTCCTTCAAATAATGGCATAAACCATTAAATATAATTAATGTACATGGTTTCCTTGGATTTTTATGTTACTATTAGAGATTTGATCTATTTTATTACTGATTGGGTAACATTTTAAACAATATTACATGTTAAATAGTTATATGTATAATGAAACAATAATGCGAATAATGTTCGGAATATTTGGATAAGAGATTGGAAAATACTCTTATATTGATTCACCCATTTGGAAGGGATAGAGTTTTCATATATAGTGATGCATCCAATAAGGTTCTCAGTTAAATCCTTATATAGAATGATAAAGGTATTTCCTTTTCATCATTATAGTTATAAACTCACTTATATTAGTATCAAACCCCTGATTTTTATTTATAATCGATAATCATTTCATTAATGATATGGTTTCATTAGCTCTATGGATATATATATGAGATATAAAATTATTAAAGTAGTCTAAAACACTGATTTTCTATGTAAGATATATTCATGGAAAAATTAAATCTCTTTAGATGATTAGTTATAATTATTTCTCAATACACTAACACCCATAGATCGAAAATAAGGTATTGGAAGAATTGAATAGGAACAATCATGGAGTCATGTCAAAAATGATGATTGATAAGGATCCTATGTTAATTTATTTATTAAGAATAGATATGTAAATTATTATAGAAAGTGAAATATAATACATATTATAATTCATTTCCAAAACATCCTAATAGGAAATGGTAAAAAACATCACAACCTTATAATGAGAGTTTTTGAAATAATATAAATGCTATAAATGATAGGGGAATTTAAGACATCAATTATGATGATGGTCTTCTAAAATTTGGAAAGATTATATGTGTTCTAAAAATTCATGATATAAAAAGTTAATTATTAAATGATTTTAATGTATTGAATAAGGAAATATAACATATTAGGATTAAGATGTATAGGGATTTGTAGGAACATTTTCATTAAGATACTATTCAGGAGGAAATTGCTTATTATATATCATGTTAATTGGGTTTCCAGTAGAGAATGGATAATAAGCCGCATTCAAAGGGATTACTCAAACATTTTCACATTCCAATGTGAAAATGTAATGACCTTACAATGGACATCATAAATTAATTACCAATTACTCTTTTAAAGAATGATTCTATATGGGTTATTTTTGGTCCACATAACAGAAGCATGAATTTCTCACTATAGGAGAAGATTTACCTCTTGATATCTTTATAAGACCCAATATTAATGATGTATTCAAATATAATGGTGCAAAATTTTCTATTTTTATATAATCATCCATCATTTACATAAAATTTTCAGAAACATATTCATAAGAATCTTGATTCTAAGAACTATTTGATAACTACCAATTATCATTAATCTAATGGAATGTCCAAAAAATATATTCATACATTATATGAAATGTTGTGGATATACTCAATTGAAATTAAAATTATTTTTTATATGAATTTATCTTTAGTGGTGTCTTCCTATAACATTAATTTCCATAGATGTATTGAAATGGAACTGTATGAAGAATTACATGGTAAAAGATTACGTACTATAATTTCTTAGGATACTGTCAGTGAAAGAGTGCTTATAAGACCAAAACATATTAAAGATAAAATAGATAATTTAATATCTATTATGACATATTTTAAATAATAGATATGAAAAAAAAATACTTATGTCTATAACTAAAGGAATTATTTTGAATTTTATTTGGGAGATCACGATTTCATAAAAGATGAAAATTCATCCCATGGGTCATTAAACCATTTGAGATTATTTAATGTTATGGATTTATGTATTACCATTTGGAAATGAAATTGATCCTCTGTGAATTAAATTTTTTTGTTTGTCTCTTATTATTAATGATATATATGTAAGACCCACTACATAAAAAAACCGAATGATATATTATTGGAACATGATCAATCATTATGTGGAGATCATATCTAGATTCCTGATACTATAAAACATGTTTCATGTAATCATAGGAATAAAATGGTTTAGGAACAATTGATAAATTATAAAATATAGGAATAAACATGGTAACCTAAGGATTTTATGAAGAACCACCTTCATTTATTATGAAAGTTAAATCCATAAATATTTTTAGGCTGATATTTTTGAATAAGGGAAAAATTTATATTTTAAGATTAAATTAAAGAAAATGAACTATTTATATTCATGAAACAATTTTAAAAATAATGTTTTGTATTTCATGGAATAATAATTCAATTTTTATATAATTAATATCATGTTTTCAGTTACATTTTCCAAATAAACATAGAATAAATTTTTGAATATTTCTCTTATAAAACAGATTTTATGAATAATTGACATGTAGAATTAACTAATCCTATTTTTTTTGAAAATATATTTTTACAATACTTAATACTAAAATTTTATTAATTATTAATTCTTTATAAATTAAGAAAACAATATCTGGAGGTAAAACATTATATTTTTCAAAATTTATTTTACCTGAATATTGTTTATTAACATTAATTAATTAAAATAATATCTAATAATGAATGATTTGAAATAAATTTATATATTATATGTATAGTAAGATTTATATAAATTCAGATAACGATGATTAAAAGTCATAATATTAATATACGAATTTCTCATTCCTTAAAATGAATTCACATGAAAGCTCATTTTCTGTCAAATTTTTTGTGTTTCTTTAAAATAATTTATACCAATTGTTTGAATTAAATATGATAAAATTATTTAAATATTTTAAATTATAATTTAAAATTTACTAATGGGGATAAATTATATTTTTTTCATTATGAATTGTTCAAATGGTATGAATCGGTTATGATGGTTAAGGTAAAAACAAGTATACCGAGGGTAAACTAAAGTGATAAGGGTTTAAATGACCTAAAAAATTACTAAATACTATTACCATAATTTTAATTGAATTTATCTTATAAAAAATTCTCTATATAATAATTTTATGCCCCATTTATCATTAAATTTTGATAATTATATTTTAAAACTTTGATAAATTATTTTTGTGCCACCGACCTCACAAATTAAAGGGAACCCCATTATCTCCCTTGTTCACATCTATTAATCCATTTAGCAAGACCAATAAATGGGGAAAACCCCTCCAAAAATACTTATTCTTATAATATATGTGATTTAATGTGAAAATGGATGATCCTAGTATCCTTAGGATAATATGTTATAGAGTTTTTTTGAAAAATAAATAATCATCTTAACCGAACACTTACATTTTTTCGTTTTTATTTTAAAACAATCAAGTATTTTCTAAAAATTAAAATATAATAAAAAAAGTATCACCAATAAATTTATATTCAATTAATTTTATTTCCTAATATCAATACTTTTCTTTATCAATAAAATTGGAAGCAAAATCATCGCACATGTGTACAGAGGACCACGTCACCCTTTAATAATATATTTTTTTTACATCCCCACCTCACATGGTTGATCATTATAATTGAATTATTAATATATATGATACTTAAAAAAATAAATATGTCATTTAATTAAAATATAACATTTAATTTCTTACCTTTATACCCATTAAAAATGTATAACGTTACTTGTTTTTCATGTGGACTAAATCCTCCACGAAGCTATGCGATTCATTTTTCTTTCATTACTCACCCAAATGACTATAAATTTGTCTATAGTCAGCAGTTATTATGATTATATAATTATTAAAATTATTTATATGTTATAACCTTTACCAATACATATTTACTCTTACCATAAAATAAAAATAAACAAGAAAAATGGACCATTCTATACAGAAAACATTAATAGTGATGAATTATTGTTAAAAAATGTTTGCTAAGATATCATAACTTATTGATATATGATATGACTTATATTTAAAGGATTCCTTTAATAAATTATAATTAATAAAAAATCATTATATTATATATTAATTAATTTTCAACCACATGGATAGATGAGCTAAGTGATTTCATCTAAATTTCCACTAGATTGATACATATTTGGTATTATGAACCTCTTTTCATTTATGTGGTGTATATATTTTTCACAATTTTTTATATAACATAAATATATATTTAATAATTTTAGTTACGTTTTATATTCATGGGTAAATATTAATGGGATAATAATATAAATGATACCAAATTAGAATGAATTATGTTTACAATCGTAAATTTTTAGATTTTCCTATATTTGTTCTGTAAAGGAATCATACAATATAACCTTAAAAAAATCAATATATTTTATTATAATATAGATATTTAGTGATTTTAAATGATTTATTCCAAATTTCACTATATTTTAAACATTAATTTTGTAACTAAATGTTTAAAATAAATGATAATATGTTTTATCTTTTTAATCTGATGAATTTTACATCAATGTCCTAATTTCTCTATCTATTATTGAAAACGTCCATCCTATTTAATAAAATGCGTTATTAAGGACATATTATTTTATCTATGACTTTTTATAAGTATTTAAATTAATAAATATATTTATTTATAAATGGATCATTTTCAAATTTCATTGAAAGATTAAAAATGCATGTATATATTTAACAAGTACACGATTAACAGATCATCCCACCACCATAATTGTTTCACATTTTTTAGAATGTTTATAATTTTTAATGGGGTTTCAATAATATATTATTTTATAATTTCACATAAAATTTATTTTAATCTCCAAAAAACCTTATTTAATTATGAAACTGATATTCTGATGAATTGACGGTTACAATTATCACATGTTCGTTTTCAGGTCCTTAATTTTTCTAAAACATTAACATTCTTGTTATAAAATCTCATAAGACATATCTTGATTATATATATTTTTTATTTTCTTATATCCTTTACTACATAAAATTTCAAAAAACTATCATTTATTATAAAAATTATATTATTAATGGCTGAATAATAATATTCTATATTCTTTAATCTATACTAATATTTAAGGATAAGAAAAATTATATACTAAAAAAGTTATAATTAAATACATGAATAATGAATTAGAAAAAATGATATATGTGGATCTCATTAATATGTAACCCATTAAATTTGTTAACATATCTCTTGAGACAAAAAAATTATATGGCGTTATTAAATGGGTTTTTGTTGTATACCTACCCATTGATTAAACTATCATTGAAAATTGATTGTAAGAATTAATGATTATTTAGGTCATAAAATCCAATATAATGAATTTCATTCATTATGAATTCAATAATTATTATCCATGAGATTATTACATTCCTATTTTTCATGGGGGTATTTTTTGATAAATTTATTGATTCAATTTCATTGGTTTTTATTTATTTAGCATTATTTATTGATTATTACTTATATACACAACATATAATTAAGTATATATAACCCTTATTGAAAATTTTACACCCCACATAAATTTATTTCTTTTCCACTAGATATGCAGAAGAAATAATTGGATGATCTTTCAGGATTCATAATATTTATTATTATTATGTTTCAAAATTTATTTCTAATCTAATTTAGAAATTTTTTATGATTTTAGTTCTTCAAGAGTAGTAAATGATCATCCCATAGTGTTTTGATATTTTTTTTCTTATTCTAATGTTATAACGAAGACACAAAATCTTGCTTACTAAAATTGGGGTCGTAACGTTGTGTTTTTAGAGAAATTTTTATAACTATAAATATATATTATTCAGTGCTTTTCCTCTATTTTTTTCATCTAAACAAATAACACTTAATCATTAATACCATTATAATATAGAACATTATCTATATATTTACCAATTTTTCTTTTACCTTTTAATGTCTAAATTTGATATCCTATTTTTTTTCTACCTTCACATTTTTTAAGAATTTATTATCTGTTTCAATGATAATGACATATTAACATCTATTATTTTTTCAAAAACATTTTTATAAAATTTATAAATTTTTATAAATTATTAACATAATTAATGATAAATTTACCCTCTCTATATGAGAAATTATATCCAAACTCTCCTTTTTTTAGATTAAAATTTTTACATCCATTAATTTAAAAGTATTACATTATTAGATTTATCCCATTACAAATTTTTAGGTGGTCTTCTCATAAACAATATATATACATTTTCTATTATAATATTAATCATTTTCAGGATCACATCATTCAAAACTATATCCCATAGGTTATTTCAACAAATGTTGTGGGAGATTTTTTTGTTTATTATTTGGATTTTTATCTCAAAAAGCCCATTCTATTTTTAAGTTATCATAACTAAAAAATGGATTCCAGTTATATTACTTTCATGATAATATATAGATGTGGGATAAAAATATATATTCTATTATTAGTTAATTATTTTAAATAAAAATTCCCAAACATTTTCTCGAACATCATTTAATGATTTTTATTTCCCTTAAACACCATACAATTTGGTTTAATCAACATTAACTATATACAAATTCTATAATAATTATGAAAAAATATTTGTAACATAAATATATAATTATTTATATGTGTAATTGTTCTTTAAAAACCAGTATAAACTGGAAATTATAGTTTTAGTGATTTCATTTCATTCAACTTATATGTATTTTATATATATTTTATAATTAATATATATCAAAATGATTAAAATTAATCTTATGAATACAAAGAGTAACATTATTATCAATAAAAAATAAAATGTATTTTTGACATGAATGGAATGTTATTTTTCTAATAGTTTATCTTCATATCCCTTTGTATAAAGAATCATTTTACCTTCTCTATATATAAGAGATAAATTTTCATATATCAATTTTACATATAATTTAATTAATCTATCATTATACGTGATAGTAGATGATTTCATAGTGAAAATAAAAATATTTTTAGAGTAAATAAATCTTCCAATTATTAAGATACTTTAATTAATACATTAAACCATTAAAACAACTTTCTATCATCATAGCATTTTAAGCCTATAATTCTACAAAAGTATAGGTTAACTCATATGAACTATTTTTTATAATAATGATCTTCATAAATTAATTATAGATCCTATACATATTTCCAAGACTAAAATTTATTTTGAAATTCAAGATAACAAAATGTCTATTTCAGATTAATTTTAGGAAAAAATTTATTACTGATAAGAATAATAATTTACTTCTAGGATGAAAAATACATTAACTTATATTATCATACTATAAATGAAAAATGATATCAAATAAAAAATAAATAAATTATTCAATTATTTTCATCATTATTAATTAAAAATATTTATTGAAATAAATCATTGTAATAGAACACATGCTTATTGAATTCGCCATCATACTATAAGAATAATCAATTTTATTGATATTTTTGTTTCTTCTCAAGTTTTACAAAAAACATTTTTGGACTCACCCAAATAAATATTTATCAATAAATTAGTAAATTACATTTATGAATAGATATTGATTAACATTTATTTAGAATCATGTCCCATGATTAAGTATTTATCAAAATGAAATGATTGTTTTTTATAATTTTATGCATTGTATAAATGGAACCCCAAAGAATTTGTTTCACCTTCTCTAAAAATTTGTGATATTAGTAAAATATTTTCTATTAGATGTTATTAAAATATTTTCATAATAAAAAATTTAACTTATGTAAAAAATTATCCTTCATGCCACCAGATTAATTTTCACTTTCATTCATCGTATTAGTCAATATATATTAAAAATGTTGAATTTAATTGATATATATCTTAATATCATTCAACTTATTCAAGTTATATACAATTGAGATTGTTATAATTTCAACATTAGCAAGGGTCTCATCATTATAATATGTATTATACTATATATATAGTTTTCAACCACTAATTTATTCATTAGATTTATTGTTATTTTGTTCTAATCTTAAATATCCAAATGTTTCACATATTAGTACACTCTAATATATATAACTCAAAAAACATCTATAAGTTTGAATTCATATTCTAAATTTAATTATTTTAGTAATAATCATAATATATTCATTATTAACCCATTTTTAAATGATATTATATTTTGAGTATAATTTTTGAATCCACAATCTTTTAAAATTGAAACCATTTTTAATGATTTTCATAATGATAATTCTCCTCCCATAACATCAATTATGAATTTATTTATTAATGAAATATTCTACAAAAAAATTATGAATACCATTGAAATAGTTATTTTCATGTTACATTATCTTACTCATCACAATTATTTGAGAGGAAAAATTCAATGAAACATTTGGCCTCTACATATTATATGTATGCACTTAAGTCATCTCATATCAGTAACATAATTTTCATTAATATAAACATCATGATAAGATTTTTATCACCATTAATGACACATTATTTATCCTTAAAATTTTATTGAATCATAATCATTCATCACAATTGGATATGGTGTGGGGATTTATTATAAATCATATAATACATTCATATTGATATCCCATGCCTCATTATCTAACTCCTTAACCTTAAAAATAGTTTTGAACATAATAATATGCATTTCATGATAGTTTCCCATTAAAGTTTATCACTATATATATGAATTTATGCTAAAATATTTCTCTATAATAAATAAATAAATATACATTATCATATGGGTCTAACCAAAATTTATTATTTTATATCAAAATTACAAAAAGATGGGTTATTTACCTTTTGAACATTATTTATAGATATTAAAAAATTTCTCACATATGGAAATATAGAATATCGACGAAATAACCTTTATATATAAAATGTTAGAAAGATACCACCTTGAGAATTGATTCCTTTGGAATTAGTATAAAATACCTTGAGATCCCTCTCTTGAGTCCTCTATATTGACTATTCATTGAAAACCAATGATCGAAAGCTGTATACATATATATTTATGGAAAGAAAATATAATTAATCGTAATTTTTTTATAATTATATTTTTATATTATGGAATTTTTTTATTCCCTTATTTACGATCATTTATATTATACACAATAAAAATAAAAAATGATAGTAAAATAACTATTACATTTAATTTCATTACTTAAACTGCATTGGATTATACCTTGAGGGGAGGGTGAGAGATCATGAAGGGATTTTATGAAATTTTAGTTGAGAAATCATCATTGTTTTTATGTTTATATATTAATGTTCTTTATAAGAATTTTTTTTATGATTTCATACATATTATTTTTTTCCAATAATGTAGTTCTCAGATAACTCTCATATTTTTAATCATTTCTTCACATGGAATATTAACTTATTAGATTCTAATATTTAAATATGTTATCATGTTTTCTTTGTTATAAATATGATCATGTATTCCTCAGATATAAATTAATAATGTAGTGATTATAAAGGTAGAAAATAATACATGAAAACTAAAAACCATGTCATGGTGTTCATTAAAACACATTGTGGATTGTTTTTTCTCTGAGAAAATGAAACTTGAGAAATATTAAAAAATAATTGTACAATTTATTAGGACTTTATATGTTTATATTAGCTGTATCCCTATATAAAATCTAGAGTAAAATCATATCATTTTTATATCCATTACATTATATTTTATGTTGAAAATGAGATGGGTATATTCCTTAGTTTTTAGAGTTAAAGGGTTAATTTCCATGAATACTATGAATAGAAATATAGTATATGTTTATCAAAACCATAAAGACCCCGAAATTTATCAAAGGGATTTTTAATCTAGATTTTATAATTACTTAACATGTAATAATGTATTATAAAGGACATGGTTGACATGATAAAAATAATGACATTTTATTACAATATTTTTGAAACATTAAATTTAGATAATATATAAACTCATAAGGATTGAAAATATTACAGTGGGCTAAAATAATGAATATAAGAGAACTAAAACATGAATATTTGGAATTGGTCGATCCACCAAAATAACGACACTGACAAAAAGTATTATACAAAGTAAATAAATATTTTCAATATGATATTAATTTTTAATATATATATATATATATGTCATTGAGAAGAAATATAATTGAATGGTGAATGAATGAGATACGAGTTCATTAAAGAATTATTTGAACCTATTTAACCATTATAAATATGTTTGTTTGAATATTAATCTTACCATTAGAATGGTAATATAAGCCTTAGGAATAGTAACTGGATGGTTAAAATTGTATCATAACCTATGGGACGGTCAAATAATGTTTTTACCATATAAAATTAATATAAGGCATATTTATACCATCATACATATAAAAAACTTAAAAATATTAAAATAAATTTTTTAAACAAATATGTTTTATTTTCATTTTTATAAAAAATAAAATTATTTAAATGAACATTTAGTCACACAAAATGGTTTTATAAATCAGTATTATGTTTTTTAAAATGATAATGAAAATTTATGATTCCATATGTAAATTCAAAAAGTGTTATAAAATTTATCATATTATTAAAAATCTTATTTTTCAAATAAATATGTATTTTATTTGAAGACCAAATTTATCTTATTTGGAAAAATATTTTTATAAAATGGATTTTATTAATAGAATCTATATGTCCAACGATTTTTTAATGTGATTAATTTTTACTTTTCTAAAATAGTTGTTTTTTAAAGAATTGTGAAATATTCAAAAATATGATATCTAACATTTTAAGATAAATACGTGTTATGATCATGTAAGACTGAATTAGTTCAATATAACATGAAATAGTTTTTATATATGTCAAAAAATTTATCAACTTTTGTAATTTGCAATCCAAAAACTTAAACTAGTGATTATAATACATTCAATACCCCCACACCCTTATAAATATAATTCCTCACGACCCGTTATCCTCATATATTATAATACATGGTGATTTCAAAATTTATGACCAATAATCCTTCCAAAACCCCCCAACATCATAGTTATTTTTCAATCTCTAGTGGTCATTTAATGGATCCAAAATGGGTAGCATAAAAATATACTAGAAAAGGATGTTGTAAAATAATTGACTAACCTCATTTAATTATATTCCCCTTATACAACCTCATATGTTCTCTATCAAACTAAATTTAGAAAAATTCCAACCCTAACACTAATGATTTATTATTATATTTTTATAATATATAATTTGTTTCCTCTGTTATTTAATTTATAAATAGAATCATTATTTAAAATATAGTTGGATGACCACCTACATGAACATCATATATAGTTTTCAACACTATGGTAATATAAATATTATTTTTGTAAAATTTTATGATAGTTAGTATAATAAATATTTTTTAATGTTCATCAATGTGTTAATAATTAATTATATAAATATATATTATCCAGCCTGTGATGGTGTGGAAAACCACATAAATTAACTATCCTTTTAACATTATCTTTTTCATAAAATAATTATTCATATGTTGGAACATAGATGGTTATTGAAGACCATTTAAATTTTTAGACCAAAATTAATATCATTTAAGTTCACTTCTATATTTTAAGACGAATTTTAGATAAATTTCAATAATTATAATCAAATTATTCCATAATGTAAAAATGAATCCAATCCCCTCAGAATAATGATATTATTCCACATATCTCATTAAAATGGGTTTAATTATTCATAATTAATTAATAACAAAAAAATATATAGATATATTTTTTTATGAATTATGTAATTAATAAATTTATTTTTATTATTTTAGATTTTTTCCTGAAACTATTAAATGATTCTAGAGATATGGTAAGAGATATATTTAAACAATATTGTTTGTTTGGGGTTATAAATATTAAATATTTAACCCTATTTCTATCTCTATTTTATGTATATAAATTATTCAAAATTATATATATATATATATATTCATATAAAAAATATTAAAATAATATTCTTCATTCATTAAATGGTTTTATACATATAATATGATTGTTTTTCAAAATCGTTATTTAAAATCGATGTATATCAAGGGACCGTTTATATAACATAATAATTTTATGAAATACTCTATCATTGTTTTTATTCTAATTCATGATTTTATAGAAGGAATAAATATTTATAGTATAACCAATTTGTTTTACCAATAATTTTCAATGAAAATAGGGAGTTCATTTTCGCTTCAAAATTATCAAATAGACTAATTAATGATTTTTTTGAAGTTTAATTTCTATAATCAAATATTTAACAATTTCTATGTAATTTTAATCAAATAGAAACTATATTTGAGGCATAAGATTATTCATATTCAAGTAAACTTTTGGAATATTAATTACATATCCTTTTTTAGTATTCATAAAATCACCATTTCTTTTTATATGGGGTCGGATTATACAACCATTACCTTCTATGGGTAATTCTCTATTATTATTTTATAGGTTTGATTTCTATTTTTTTCACACATAATTATATACATGCTATAATGGGTAAGTCTATATAGTTAAAAAAATTGCATTGTAAAACATTTATATTGATGATATGATATATATGGGACTAGGGAGTAATTCTAAATAATTGTGGGACTTCGTATACCATGTGATTTTTTCTAGGTAGTTAAACGGAACTATTATTTATGTCATTTTTCATACTACTTCCAAATTCCTTTATTACTAGGAAATTATGATTCCCTATTTTTGATGGTATTCTCCCATCAGATAATTCATCCCCTTTCCTGATAATGTTATTATTTTATTCTTTTTGAATCAATTTTTATATTTCATCATTAGTATTCATTTTCTTGGTATATTTCATCATCCAATTTTTATGTATTACCCTATATATCATATTTTGTTTTTGGAGATCAAATATATTTAGTGTATTATAATGGAGAATAATATAATTTAATATTATTTTGGTTTCCAATTTATTAATTAGGCACATATAATTCTAATGAAATTATGAAACTTAATCATTATTCTATGTTTATTGGATATTTAGGTAAGATATTATGGGATTTTATGTGTAAAATTATTCAGTCTCTATAGTCGGTATTAGATAATGTTTTAGTTATTTTTTTGTCATAAATGATAGAATAAATTTGTAAAAATCATAGGTATAAGTTGAATTATCGTAAAATATATTTGATTCTTTTTATGTATAGTGTTATTAGATTATAAGAAATTATATATTAATCTAAATACTATAGATTGAAGTGACATTAGAATAATTATACCTAGAGGTAATAACTCTAATAATTATGGATTTCTATTGAAATTATTTTCATCAAGTGCTTGAAAATATGGACTTACTACACACCAATTTTGAAACCCCAAAGGAATATGCTTCGGAAAATTGAGAAAAACATTATAAAATGTTATGATGGATTCCAAAAAATTGTTTTGATAGATGAAATATTATGGAAATTTCTATAGATACACTATATTAAACTATAGAGATGAATAATTTATGTTTTAATTTACATTTATATGTTATTATTTCAATTTTCATAGTTTCCATTTTTTAAAATTATTAATTTCATTATTTTTAATAATTATTTTTATTTCTTTTATTATATATAATAGTTCGGAATAAGTAAATTCATGCCAATAAATAATGTGATAGAAAATGTGATGATTTAACTAATGAGATTCACAACCTTATGGGACATCGAGATAATAAATTCATGGAATTACTAGCTTATGTGAAAGATGTGGTAAATAGTAAAATGAATCTTTTAGAACTCCCAAAAATACTAATAATGATATGGTTTTGGGTGATTCTAGTATATTAAAATTCCTCATAGATTTAGTCGATATTATGAACCCTTCATCATGAGACAATGGATTAAATCCTTTGAGAAGAAAATATATGCAATCCAAATATTGGACTATGATAAATTTATACTAGACGTTAATCACATGGAGTAATAAGTTGATATGTGGTGGAAATTTGGAATTATTTATAATTCAAAAAATAATTTTGTTCTCGGGAATGGGATGGATTCATGAAAAAATATCAAAAAATACTTTCCCTGAACTCTCCATATTAAAATGTTGAAAAAGTTTCTTAGATTAATGAAAATGGATAATGATACTATCAGGTTATAGGAAGTAGATTTCATAATGTTTTTATTTTATACCTATGAATATTACATCAACACCAAATATAAGTAGTTATTATTCTTTAGTGTATTAATGTTGAGTCTACAAAAATAATTGTGGATTAAGGAATTTTTAATATTTTATTTGATTGTATACTTAACCTTTCATGTTCTGAAAGATATGGGAGAATCTATGTGGTATCATAGTGATATAGATAATGATAAGAAATAGTTTACATTTGGTGGGATCAATGTATAAATACCATGGTGGAAGGAAACATCAAAATACCACATGTCAAATGTTCTAGAAAAAGAATCAGGAAAACATATTCAAGGGAGTAAAGTGTTTTTTCATCTGTGAAAAGGGTGTAATCATGATAGTCTATGCCAATGAGAGATGAAGAGTCCCACTAATGTAGGAATAGAAAAGAATATTCAAATTAACTCTAACCATATAATCTAGTGTTTCCATTGTAAGGAACATAATAATATTGCGATTCAATTCATTATTCCATGGTTTGCTCAAGATAATCAAGGAAAACACATTGAAGGATTATATTGAAAAGAATAGAATATTCTATCACTACATTAGAGATGGATATTAAAAATTATTTGGTACCATGTATGCTAGATATTCCTTTATGAATAAAAAATATATTTTTATATTCCAGTTCTATGCATTCCTTAATATCTTACAAGTGATTTAGAACTATCCATACTCCACGTTAATAAAAGAGGGTTGATATTTCTATGAAAACCTAAAATGGATAAATGATTGAATCCCTAAAATATATCTTCTCCACTTTTATTGTTTTTAGATTAAATCACAAAGAAAATATTATCAAGATTTTTTAGTGTAATTTGATTCTATATTGCTCATGAATTTTATCTACTTATATTTCACCAACAGAAACTATCAATAGTGCAAGATAACTCTTCACATCATGAAGCATAATTGGATTATAAAATCCTATAAATTGGATGCATTATTTCTATTGGATTCTTATTTATACGGGGGGATATTACGTAATTACGTGAAATCATATATAGGTCAAATTATTAGGAAAACTGGGAGAATCATGCTTGTGTAATTTACAATTTCTAGTGAATCTAGTGATCTATTTCCTTATAATTTGTCTAATATTCCTTCTAAATTAGGGGTTGAGATATCAAATAAAAAAATTACAAGATCTATTATGATATGCAAGACCCACTAATTAATGGACATCGTGGGGGTTGAAGAACTGAAGAATATATTATAAAAGAATCCTATAATGGGTTTAATATGACCGACAAGATCATTATTGGGTGCACCAATCCTCCTTTTCATGAAGAAATATTTGTCAATTAACCTCTAAATTTATTATTTTGAAGTCGACAAAATCACATTGAAAAATGAATCTCCACTATAGTAGATTGATTCCTTTTTAAATCAACAATCTAGGTTCTTTTAAATAATAATAATAAACTTTGGTTATTATATTACTAATTAATGGAAACGATTAATGATATTCTCAATATAATGTTTCAAAAAATATATGTACACAATGAGTATACAGTTTTTTCAATCCGAAACATTAATTATCTAATAAAATTTTTATACTTAATGAATAAATCCTATAAATATTAACATGATAAAGATTTTATAGTATTTATAAACGATATTAAGATATTATCCAACACAAATGGGGAGATTAAGAAACATTTAACTATTTTTATAATGATATATATAGGAAAATATATATGAAAATCACTTTATATTGGATGTTTGGATGGATTGAATATCATTTGTATGTGATATAATCCCTAATTATGGGATATATATGAACACTTCTAAGAGAAATGAAATAATGGAGTGGATCAAACATGCATCATTAATAGAGATCAATAGTTTCATTAGACTATTAGGGTAGTACAACTGATTTGTTAGGAACTTATTATTAATTTCAATCATGTGATCAACATGATGCGGAATGGATTAAATTATTCCAAGATTAACAAATTTAAGGAAATATTTAATAAATTTAAAATGATTCTTATAACCACATATGTACTTATACTAACCACATGCTTGATGATTTTCATGGTATAAGTGTATTTTTTAATGAACATCATGGGTAATGTATAGATGAAACGTGATAATGTGATATCTAATTCATCAAGGTAGTATAAATTTCATGAAAAAGACAAACATACCCATGACCCGAAGAATGTTGAAGTGATATTTTCATTAAGGATTTGAGGAATCTATCTCAATTGGGAAATGTGTTAAATATATATGTGTTAAAAGAGTCACAAAAATGTATTTTCATAGAAGAAGATAAATACGAACCAATGTGGATAATTAGAGTGGATCAAGGGTTTGACTAATCAATCCACAACCATTAATATATGTAAAATAACATGAAAATTGATATAAGTAGAAAGTATCCTACAACCTTATACATGATGTTAATTAAAAGGATTTGATCAACATGGATATCAAAAAGATATACATGAGTTTAATAAAAGAAGGAACATCGTCGTTAATTTATAAAATTATATCTCAAAAATCCATCCAGAGAAGATAATAGATGATCAAAAATATATAAAGTAAATATATAAGAATATTAAATCCATAAGAAAATTAAAATTCCTTGAGATCATAATATATGAAGCGGGAGTTGAATGATTTTTCATTGGAAAATGTTTATGAAAAAATATAAAGATAAAAATGAGATACTGAATGATGTAAATAGATGGAAAATATCCATCCTACCCTAGATCAAAAAAGAAGTATAGTGATATCTATGTGAAAAAATTAATTTAAAATATAAAGAATAAAATCGTACAATATATATCAAAGATATTCATATTCCATCATTTTAATTCTAAAATGTTAATTTCCAAGGGGATGATGCAACAATTACTTGTACCCACATTGAAATGGGAGAGCATAACCATGGAATTTTGTATGGTCATATAATTAAATAAAAAGTTACTAAATATATAAATAATGTGGTGGATCATCTAATAAACCCTACTAACAACATTGTAATTCAAGAGTAATTACCAGTCAATCAAATTCAAAAGATAAATATCATAGAAATGTTGAGGGTTTATGGAACAACACTTTTAATTGTATCTCATGCATATTCCAAGGACTGCCATTATGTGTTGGAAAAGCCTCAAAATATTATCTAATAGTTTATTTTATATTTAGTTCATATTATAACCCCAAAAAGTTCGAAAATATGTGATGAATATCGAGACCATTGAGGACATGTTGATAGAATTCTCTATAAACCTCAACGGTGGATGAGATCAATGTGGTTCTCTATTTTAGTTTTCAAATAAAAATAACATTCAATCAAGAGGAAAATTTTCACTATAAGATTGTATTTATGTAATGTGACTTGGAACACCTCTGTGATAGTGTGATGTTGTCAAATGAAAGCTAAAGATAACTGACAATGTCATATTAATAGAAGAAAAAGTCAATGAAATTTAGTAGAATCATATGTATGATTAGAGTTGATTAAATAGAAATGATAATAATCGCGGAAGATTCATGAATTTTTATTTTTGAGATAGCATGTTCCTTTTCATATATCAATATAAGTGACTCATTAGATTTTAGATGATTGGAATGAATATAATAAGGTAAATTGGGACCTCTATGATTATTGATTACATAGAAACTTTCGCCTATATACTTGAACATCATGCAATCTTATCTCAAGTACCATAAATGTTCAATGTATCTCTTTTGAGGAATTACATACAATATCCCTAAAATTTGATGAATTCAAAGCCGGTAAAATCGAAAAATGTCTATTTATTATGAGGAAAAACCTAATACGATCTTGGATTATAGATACAATGTTTTAAGGAACCAGGTGACAAACTCAACCATCATTGTAAGATGAATATTTATGGATGGGGGGAACAAGAGATCTTGAAAAAGGGTTGAAGCATAAGTACCCTTGTTTTTTCGTCTTTCTTCGAAAAATGAAATTTCTTTAGGGGGGTGAATTTAATGTCCCATAATTTTATTATTTGAATTTTACTTATGATAATATTAATTTCATCACACATAGTAATGTAGTATAAAAAACACATAACACATGATTGAAACAGTAACATATTGTTATATAAATTTGATTAATAAATTTAGATACTGAATAATGAGGTAAGGATATAAATTATTATAATGCCATAAAAACAGAAAAAAATATATAAAATATAAATATTTCGATATTCTTAACCCATAAGTATAACCACATTCATGATCAACACAACTGAAATGAAAATAATATTAGTAATAAAATATTCATTTTTAAAATGAAAATATATATAGACATTAGAGGAAATATAATTGAATGGAGAATTAATTTAATATTTTGAATTAATTTAATGTAAAAAATTATATTACTATAAAAAATTTCATTAATGGAATCGTAATTTGATGGAAAATGAGACTCATCATAGTTTTTGAGGACTCAAAAAATGCATCCAAGAGACCCGATATAAAATATGGGGGGAGAAATTTGTCTTGGAACTGTAGAAGTACTGAAGAAGTTACTGTAGCATGTTTTGTTCGGTATTGTAGCTGCTGAAACTATTCAACCATCTAGGCCATTGGGCCACCGGTTTGGTCCTCAAGTCCTGCAATGCTTTCGGGCCTCCCAAGGCCTTCATTTTATTTTTCTCTCAAGGACTTCAGACTGCCTCAAGGTCTTCTGGACACATTAATATATAGGAATACCAATCAGAATAAAATGAAAAAGGCTCTATATAAGGATTTTGTGCAGGAACATTCAATAGAGAAGATCTAACTAAAATTTGAAGAATGAGAGGGTTTGGCATTGCCATCGGTACTCGTCATGTGCATCTCTACACATGAAAGCATGCTGACCAACTTTGCAAAGGTGGAGTGGTGACATGATGCCATGTGCTGTAGAGGAACAATTTGATGTAGTATTATGTTGGTGATTTCATCTCAAAACTAAGGGTCATGTTACTGTAAACAGGACTTCGTGAATTGTAAGGGTTCCACCTAAATCATTGAATGGTGGATTATCAAAAATTAAATTAATAAATGATTTTGGTCCATTCAGGTATACATTGTAATTTGATCATTGGAATATAAATTCAACCATTAAACTAGAAATCTAACTATTATGAATTGTTACATAGCTATTTTAATTCTAAACTCACATATGGGAGTGTAAAATAACATTTTTTGTCTTAATAAAGAATATAAGTCATATATATATATATATATCATGATACATGTAAACAAAATCATTAAAAAGAGATTAAATAATTGTTTTTAGTAAAAAATAGTAGTTTTATTTTCAGATATATATATATAACATAATAATCTAAAAAAAATTAGTCACATAAATTTTATTTATAAATTAATATTTTGTTATGTTAAATAATTATTTAATTTTATGAATCTCTATGTAATTTTTAAAAAAGGAACGAAAATTGATCAAAATATTAAAATCAATGTTTTTCAAATAAATAATAATTGTAATTGATAATTTAATTTAATATATATATATATATAATTAAAAAACAATAAATAGAATTTAATTTAAGTGTCTACACATCCAAAAATTATGAGATATGATTTTTTTTATTTCTGTAAATATTATTTTTTTGGGAATAGATATGAATGAAAAAGTTTGTTATTTTTTACATTATAATCTATATACATGAAAATATGAGTGATTTATTATTTATAGAAATAATAGTTGAAAATAAAATTCAACAATAACTATATATTGTCACATGATTCAACATTAATATATCCAAGGTTTAAAATTATAAACTAATTATTATAATATTCAAGAAAATCCCTCTCATTCCTTTATGAATTCCATGCCTTAAAACTCATTCTCCTCCGAACTTCTAAAACTCAGATCATTTCCATTTTCTGTTTGAATATTGTCTTAAACCTATCCCCAATTCCTATTATTGTTTTTCTGGAAAAAGTCCATTTCTAGTACCCTAACAGTATAACCTATAAAGAAACAACAAAAGTAAGAGGTAAGAATCTCTATGAAACTCTTCAAATTTCATTACTGTTAAAACACCCCATATGCAACATCCCATGTAATTATAGAATAATAAATTTTCATATTAAGTAATATTTATGAATAATATATTAATATTATGTTAATGGGGACTATTTTTATGATAGCATACCCAACACACAACAACTAGTTTCTCAAAAATATAATTGTCCATAGAAGACTCTATTATACTGAGAAATAATACATTATTAAAACTATTATTTCAAAGGGTAGTTAACCAATAGACATTCTATTTTCTAAAATGAATATAAATAACTATATAATTTTCAAAAAAATTTAATAATAGTTTCTACAATCATCAAATACAAATTAGGGTCGTAAGATGAGAATAAATCCAATTTTAAGCATAAAATACTATATTTTTTTAAATTGTAGTTTTACAACAATTTGAGGGAGAATAATTTTTAATTATAGTTTTTTATAACATTATATATTTTATCTAACCAAATAATATCCCTCTTTAAAAAAAATTCATCAAAATTTACCTTTGTTAAATTTGTTTTTGGTAAAATTCATTTTTATGGAATAGTGATAAATACACCATTTTATTTCAAAACTATCTTTTCTACTAATGTTTTTATATAGTTATATTGTATTTTTAATTATTTTTAAAGTGTAATTAGAGTAATTTTCTTTATAATTTCATAAAAGTTTCGTGTTTGGATGTCATTTTACATTAAAATTCGATATAAACAGTTGTTAATCTTTTGTTGGGGTTTACATTAAGAAAACCATAGTTTCTCATTTCGAAAATGGGGATTAATTTTATATTAATTACTGAAACCTATATGTTTTTAATATAAAAAATGAATTCCATATTTTTAATCAGATTCTACAAATTATGTATATTGTTCCATTTATTTTGGACATTGGGAATAGTATCATTATTAATTATTTCTATTTTTATCGGTTTAAAGGTATATTAGATAAATAAAGGTATGAATAATATTATAATAATCTAAAACTATCCTAAAACACATCGTAATCCTATTTTATGATCTATTTAAGTCATATCAGACCCTTGGGACTATGATTTGGGCTTTGGAAGCCACTTGGGAGTGATTATGACACGTATAACTTTTAATTTAAAGTAAATGAATATATGTTATATATATATTTATTCTTACTAAAAATATTTCAATATTGGTTTATATAAGTGATCTCTTCGACTCTAAATATTAATTATAAATATTAAAATTTTTCTTACATCATGGTAATTTATTTATTAATTTTTTACTTAAATTAACTAAATTTAATTATGACATAATAATGATGTTGTGTTTTTTTAATGAAGAAATTAAATAAATGTTATTATAAATATTAAAATAAATATTAATATACATAATTTATGTCATCCACGATTTTTATAGGTGAATATTAAATGCTATTGAAATATTAAATCGGTTTTTTCGATGTTATATCTCTTTTTTGAATTTATTTTAATTCAATAAAACGAATAGTGTAAAAATTGAGATAATTGATGTTTAATATAAATAATAAAATAATAAAATTATTTAAAAATACTAAAACTCTTTCGAAATAAAAGTGTGACAATTATAATGTCTATAAGTAAATTGTGTTTTCAATTATGTAAAATATATCTCATATATATAAAAATAATAACAACTTAATAATTAAATTATTTTTTCTACTTTTAATTTGAAAATAGTATAATTAAGGGAAAATTGAAACGATTAGGATTAAAATAAAATCAAAACATGCATAAATATTATTTGATGAAAAGATTTTAACAAATAATATTCTCATATAAGATATATTTAAATTTTTAATCATTTATTTTAAAAGAATTAATTTATATTATTTTAATATTTTAATAATTCCCAAGGGTGCACATACCCTCTCTTTTAAAAGACACCCTCTCTTCAACAATACACAAAAATCCAAAACCATTTGGTTCAGAAATAATCTCAATAAAAACCTTCTTATAATCCCTTTAAACATTTTTGATACCTTAATTTACACACAACACCCTTCATAGAGGTGTTAATGTATTCTTCAATGGTGAACAACTGAAGAAGAGGTATCATTTATATGAGTTTATATTTTATTCTTTACTCAAATTCATTTAATTTTTTTCATAGAGTTTGAACTAATAAATATAGTATAATAATTATACTTAAATTTTATTATGTTAATATAAACTTCTAAATAAATTTATACTTACAGAAAATGGGAAAGGAATTGGTCATTCGTGCGTACATGTGAATTATCACCTCCACGAACCGATTTAGTTTTTATTCCATTAATATCTCTGATGATCAGTTATATGGATGGACTTAGTATTCACATGTGATATTAATGATATATATATCATTTTAAAATAATAATACTCAAAAAAATTTCAACATTCCATGCATGTAAAGACAATTACGTCGTTCATGCAGACGATTGAAATATCACCACCACGAAGTGATGTGAATCATTTTTATTCACCATATCTTTTATATAATATATATAAGTATTTTTAAATTTTTATTTTGATGATAATAATATTATTAAAAAATTAAATATAAATTAATAATTACCTTATTTCCATAGTGATGAATGAAAAATGAAAATGTTACTCATGCGTACATACGACCTACCGTCTCCATGAAAACAACATTGCTCATTTTTCATAAAAATAATTTATGGTTTGATATATAAGGTATGATTAATGTATAAAAGTGGTGATTATTACATGAATACTATTCTGGAGATGATTTATATATGACAATATGGACTTGTGACATCAAAACTATGTTCATTTCTGACTGAAGTACCGAATATGGACATTACATCCAAAATGAACATAAAAATTTATATAAATTTTATATAATGGTAATATGTGATATAAAAGAAATAATAAATGTTAAACATGTTATCAATAAAGTATAACTTAAAATTTGTTTATTATTCAGGAACATAATGACAATACGTTATGATTCAGACTTTAGGTAAGGGATTTTGTCTTAATATCTTTTCAGTGTGGCATATTTAGATGTTATACACCAACTTATTTTATACGTTTTATAATAAAAAACTTTTAATATTAATTTAATTCCACATTTTACAAAAGGAATCATTTTTAAACATATTATTTTACTAATTTAATAACTGAATATTTTTTAACATATGTGCCTACAATGACATTTCTGCTGTAATTATTTTTTATTTGGGTTCTTCTACAAAATGTAATGTTTTTTTAAAGATAATTATACAAAATATTCCCTTTTTAGTTATTTTGGTATTGAAAATGGGTTTCAAAATAGATTTATTATATCTATATGTTGAAATGATACCTTTTGATTTAAATATGAAAATTATATTTTTCGATTATTCATGTTTTATATGGTATGATTATGTTATGGATCATGGGAATTTTTTATGTATATGGGTGATTTCATGATAAAATTATGGTGGGCGAGCTCATGATATCTCTCCAATGCATTGGGCAGTGAGATAGAGTTAAACAATAAGGTTTATCATATGATGTTTAAGAAATATATAGTGATGGGTATTCAAAATGTAACCATGAAGGTTACTACCTATGTAGCAGTGAAAGAAACAATGTAAGTATGATATAGATTCCACAAGATACCTTTATGATTTATGATTGCTATGATGTTTTTAAATATTCTTATGATTTAAATTTTTTATAAATATTCGTGGAATTACATTTTATTTTCTAATTTTATATCCCTTAAAGAGCTTTGTATTTTCATCACATTTTTCTAAAATGCTTTGAAAGGGTATAAGGATGAGTTAGAGAAATAAATAATTCCATAACATTAATATTAAGAAAAAGAAATCATGTTTAATTTTTAAATTTTTATATTGTAAATGATATGGATACTACTATAGTTGTATCCAATTTGTAAATATTTTAGTTATTATTTATTACTTATGTACTAGTTATATAAATCTATAATCATGAAATGATCATGTTTTTGAATTCATTAAATAATTCAATATTATGCTATGTTTAAGGTTGGGGAATTGATGTTGTAAACCGAGATCAGTTTAGATATCATTAATTTTTAAAATTATTTCAATAGAGTATAAATAAATGATTTTTTACTTTATGGAAAAATTTAAATGATATACAATTATATTATTACCATGTTTTTTCATCTATGATATATTTTCTCATAATGTTTTTCAATAATAGAAATAGGGATTCTATGATAGGGAGAAAAAAATTGGAGACACCATTCCAAATAAAAAACATGAGATAGTTTGAGGATGACTCTATGGCTTCTTATGAGGAGAAATACACTCGATATGAAATGTATGCTATAAGTTTATTCTGAGATCATGATAGTAAAATCAGTCATTTTTACTCTTGATTATATACAAATTATCGAAGGGCATTGGATTTTCATGGGTTTAAAAGTTATAAAAATATTTTTTTATGTGCGGAAAAAGTGGTAATGGAGTTTTCTAATGATCATGTGTTATTTTAAAAATAATCGACGAATAAATCTAGGTGGAATGATAATTGGGAGAATTAATGAATAATATATAATTGTAAGAAAATTAAGTTTACAATTTGTAAAAATTTTGGTAAATAGAACAATGAAAAATTCCTTTTTATTTCCGGTAAGTGCTTCCAGTGTTGTAATATTGGACATAAGGCTCATAAATGCAGTAAAGAAGATAATGACAATAGTAAGGAAAAATTTGATTTACAGTCAGTAGAATATTTTTAAGTGCAATGATATGTCTCATTATGAAAATGAGCATCCAATGAGGAACAAAAATGATAGGAAAATGCCATGCTATAAGAAGAAAGGAGTGTTGAATTCCACTATAATAACTTCAGCAGATGATGCGTCATATAATTATGTGGTATCAGGTATATTTTTTGTTTAATTAAATTTATTCTAATATTTTTTTTGATTCATTATCTACAATTTCTTTAATTTATGAGAAATTTTATATAAATTGGGAATTCTACCTCATGAAATGAATCCAGAAATTATTGTAAAATAACATGGAGGAAATGTTGAGACAAAGATAAATTCTAACAATATTCATATCATTGCCTTTGGAAGGAATATAACATCCAAAATTATAGTTTTTTTCTAGTAGAGTATGATATTATTCTTCTTATTTATTGGCTTTCAATTTAGCATTAAAATATTAACTATAGTGGTTAAAAAGACTATTTCCTGAAATACTTTTAGTTTGTGTATAAGAATGAACCCTTAATATTGATAAAATATTAGGCGGCTGAGAAAATACTAAAATATGGAAGTCAATTCTACCTTGAACATATTGTTTATTATAAAGGAATTTTTCAGATTTATGATGTGCAAGTGGTAAATAAATATCTTGATGTTTTTTCTAGTGGTATTATTGGTATTATACAAGATCGAGGAGTTGAATTTATTGTTTAATTAGTTCTTGATGGTAAGATAGTTTCAATAACCCCTTATAGAATTTCTCAAATTGAACCTTTAGAGTTGAAGAGGAAATTGTAGGATTTATTAGACAAAGGATTCGTTCGACATAGCACATGACCATTCGGTTCTGCTATCCTGATTGTTAGAAATTGAGATATTTATTGGAGACTTTTCATCCATTATAGATCCTTGAATAATATAAATAGTAAGAAATAATATCATTTTCCACATATAAAGGATTTGTATTATTAGATCCATGGAGCACAATATTTTTTTTATTGTTGAATTGATATCGGGGTACCATCAGTTGAATGTAAAGTAGGAATAAATTCTGAAAACCACTTTTCATTCAAGATTTGTTTATTTTGAATTTGTAGTTTTGTTGTTCGGGATAATAAATGAACCTAGTATATTCATGTATCTTATGAATAGAATATTCCATGAGTTCTTGGATATGTTTGTGGTTTTGTTTATTAATGAATTTTTATATATTCTAAAATAAAATAGGGGCATGAAATACATCTAAGGAATATCTTAAATACATTAAAATAAAATAAATTTTATGGTATATTAACTAAGGGTGTGTTTTGGTTACCAAAAATTTCATTCCACAATCACATTGGTTCTAAATATGGCCCAAATGTTGATCCATCTAAAACAAAATTTGTTGAATAATGGACAAAACCCACAAATACAATTGTGATTTATAGTCTATTACAAAAGGTGCATTGAAAAGGATTCACTATTATCTATCCCACTGACTATGTTAACATCAAATGGTTTTATCATCATCTATAAAAAAGTGTTTGATGACTGTTTTAGGAATTGAAAATAATATTGTATAATGCTTCAGTTCAAGCATTACCTTATATTATTGATGAATTATTTATCTACCGTGATAGTTTGTTGAAAAGACACGATTATGACCTAATACAGAATGATATGGTTATTTATTTTTCTTCACATTCGTTGAAATCTCATGAGTTATTTTACCCTACACATGAATTGGAATTAACGATAGTAGATTTATCTTAAAAAAATTGGAGGAATCATTTGTATGGAGTAAAATATTAAATATTTACTGATCAAAAATGATTAAAGAATACATTCCCAAAAAAATAATTAAACCTGAGACAAAGTAGAAGGTTGGAACTAAAAAGTGTTTATTATTTCATGATTCATACATCATGGAAAATAAAATAATGTGGATGATTCTTTGAGTTGTAAAATTAATTCTACATTAACCATGTTTTGTTTGGAACATAATCCTTTAGTTAATGATTTGATGAATTTTGTCTTGGAAGTTGTTGGTGTAGGAAACTACTATGTTTTGTTTTAAGTGTCACTGAAAACATCTATATCAGAAAAAATTATGATAATGCATTAGGAATATAATGAGTTTTAGAAAAAGGTAGAATTGGTTAGGAAGAGTAATTTCCAGAAATTAACAATAAAAAAGATTCAGTTTCTAATTTTTGGAAGCGGTTATGTGTGGGTTGTGATTCACATTTGATGAAGGACTTGTAATGGGAGGCTCATAGCTCTCTGTTATTATTTTATCCTGGTTGTACCAAGATATATAGAGACCTTCGATAGTATTACTGGTGTGATGGAATGAAAAGAGATCGTACTTACTTTACATTGAAGTGTTTGACTTATTAGTAGGTGAAAGAAGAACCCCAATTTCCAAAAGGGATGATTCCGCCTATTCGAGTACCATACTGGAAATGGGGAAATATATATGTGGATTTGGTAGTGTGATTACCAAATAATTCGCAAGGTAACTATCTTATTTTGGTTTTTTTTTCAAAAAAATTGATAAATCTACTCATTTTCATCTTATTCGAGATAATTTGTCTCTATGTCAACATTATTGGTAGTATAATAAATAGATATTTAGGTAAAATTTATTACTCTCTCCATTGTATCATATTATGATCCCAGACTTCCTTTGATATTTTATAAATGCCTTCAAAAGTCGTTGGTTTCTGAATTAAATTTTAGTATTGTTTTTATCGTCAATAAGATGGGATGTTAGGATGAACAATTCAGACCATGGAGGATATGTTACAAGATTATTCGATGGATTATCCGGGGATTTGGGACCAAAATATTTATTTGGATGAGTTTTATTTTAATAACATATTTCATTCTATTATAAATATGTAACCATTTGAGACATTATATTGAAATCGATGTTGAACTCTGGGTTTTGGGGATGAAGTAGGTGAACGTATGCTGAAGGGGGGAGAATTTTTACAATATATGGTATAAATATTATAGTTGATGTACAAAAACATGAGGATATAAAAAAGTACATAGAAAGTTTACCCATATTACTAGAGGAAGGATTTTTCTTTTAGGGTAGGTGAATTTGTCTTTCTCAAAGTTTCACCAAGGAAATGTGTGATGTGATTTGGTAAGAAGGGAAATCTGTGTCAGTGGATCATTAAACCCAAAAAAATAAAAGAATATTATGGATTATGTTTCTATAGAGTGGATGTAACTCTAGGTTTATTCCATGTACAAAATGTTTTTCATGTTTCAATGTTGAGATAATATTTTTCAGATCTGTCTCAGGTTTTGATCCCATAAGTAATCAGTTGGAAGAGAATATTTCTTATGAGGAAAAACCAGTATTGATTCTTGACCATAGAGAGTATGGGTTATGGAATAAGGTGATTCATTAGGTAAAGGATTGCTAGAAAATCCATATAGTTGATGATATTAAATTAGAATCTGAATATTCTATGGGGTAGAAATACCCCTTAATTATTTAATACGTGAATAAAATTGTGAGGACACAATTTCCCAAGGGGTGAAGGATTTAACATCCAAGATATTTATAAAATAAAATATATTAATATATATTAATATTTATGGATGTGATATTAATTTTATGTTAAATAGTACACTATGTACAATATATTTCTTGACACACTTCATTGGGTTTCCCTGAAATCATACGTATCACACAAGAATGACTTATACAAAAATTAATTCATTATTAATATTATTATTTTAAATGGTATTTAATTCCTAGTCATTTTATTGGAAGGAATGAACATAACTAACTATATTATGATTACATATGTTTGCTAAATGTTTTTATATTCATCAAATAAATCTTTGAGGCTTAAAATGGGAAGAAATCAAATTTTAAGCATATAATACTCTAATATTTTATAAAAGGATAGTTTACCATCTTTTGAGGGTGAATATTTTTTTACAGTTTATGATAATTTTATATGTTATATTTGAAAAATAAAAAATTCATGTTTAGAAGCGAGACATCAATTTTTTTTGGTATTTTGGTAATTTTTTGATAAAATACATTTTTTAATGAATAATTAAAAATAATGCATTTTAATTCTTAACTATTGTTTCATCTAATTTTTTTATACAGATATATTTTACATATAATTGGTTTTAATGTGTAATTTTATTAGGTTTTGATCATTTAATACAATGTTGGACATTGGAGGTAACTTCACATTGATGTTTGATATAAACGCATGTCAATCTTTTTTTGTTTTTAATTTTTTAGAAATCTTTTTTTCTCTTTTTGACAGAAGTGATTAATTTTATATTAATTACTGGAAATTATGTATTTTGATTTTTGGAAAAAGGATTTCATATTTGGTAAAAAACGATCCATGTTATGTAAATTGGTTCTTTTTATTTTTGGACATTATGAATAGTTACTTTAGTAACTATTTGTATTTAACCCAGTTAAAGGATACATTTGGTAAATAAGTGTAAAAAATAATATGATATAGTAAAAACTAACATAAGACATATAATAGTCATATTGGATGAGATATAGATGACCGAGAAATCCACTGGGATGAAAATTTGGATATTGGAAGCCACTTGGGTGTCATTAGGACACTTATAAAATAAAATATGTTATAAACATATATCGACTTACTAAAACAATTCTAATATGGGTTTATATAATATATATCTTCAAATATAAATATGAAATACAAAGATAAAGATATTTAGTATATCATGGTATTTTATTAATATTTTTAGACATTAAATAATAAAATTTAATTATTACATAATAATAATGATATAATTTATTTTTTAATGAAAGAATAAAATAAATTATATTATATATATTAAAATAAATATTATATGACTTAATTAAAGCCATAAAATATTTTTATAGTATATTCATACATTTTATAATACTATTAAATTATTTTTTATGTTATCACTCTATTAATATTTTATTTAGATTCAATAAAATAAATATTGTAAAAATTGTCATTATTATTGTTTTATAAAAGTATTAATTTATTAAGTTATTTAAATATCCTAAAAATATTTTAAAATAATAAAGTGAAAATTTTATGGTCTGAAATTTTGTTATGTGTAAAATTATTAAAAATTGATCTCATATAAGTAATATAATTTTCCTATTATAAATAAAATTTTATTACAACATTTAAAGTTAAAAGAGAATAATTAAGGATTAACTGAAATAATATCATTTAATATAATATAAATAAATATCTAAAAATTATTCTATGAGTGTTTTTATAAATTTAAACATATTATATTTTTCATATTTCAATTATGATGATTTTGGATTAAAAAATTATTTTATATTAATTTAATATTTTAGGCATTTCCAAGGGTGCCCCTCCCCACTCGTATAAAAGGTACCCTCTATTATCTTATATTCAAACATCAAAATAATTAATTATAATCGAAGATACTCCAAAAACACTTCCTAATATCCCTCCCTAGATTCTTTTGGCCTTAGTGTAGGAAGAAAAGTTTTCTTAGATGTGTTAAGATGCTCTTCAAAGGTGAACAACTGAAAAAGAGGTATCATTTTTTAAGAGTTTATATTTTATTACTTCATCCACATACACTAAATATTTTTATTCCATGATGAAATAATAAAAATATAATAAAATATAGAATAAAATTTTATTCTGTTAATATCATCCCTTAAATCCATCTTAACTTCCATCAAATGGGAAAGGAATAAATCTTTCATGTATACATTTGAATTATCACCACCACGAACCTATCTGGTTAGTTTTCTATTACCATCTAGGAAAATAGTTTATAATAATTGAATTAATATTACAATGTGAAATTTATGAAATATTTATCATTTTAAAATAATAATATTTAAATTATTTTCCTACATTCCGTGCACATAAAAACAATGACATCGTTTATGCGTACTTGTGAACTATCACCTCCATGAAGCGAAGTGAATTAATTTTTTTCACCACATCACTTGTATGATATATATAAGAATATTTAAATTTTTATTATGATTATGGAAATATTATTATCAATATATAAATATAAAATAATAAATACATTATTTCCATAATGACCAATGAAAAATGGAAATGTTGCTTATGCGTACCTATAGCCTACCATCTCTGAAAATAAAACGTATTTAGTTTTTGATAAACATATTTAATGATTTGATTTAAAAAGTGTTATTAATTTATAAAAGTGATGATTAGATCTGGAATATAATTTTGAAAATGATGGATTAATGAACACAAAGTCTAGTGACACAAGAAATGTGATGATTTTCAACTGAAGCATCAAATATCGACAAAACATCTGATATGTACTTAAATAATTATATAAATTTTATAATATGGTAATTAGTGAATATAAAGGAAAAAATAAACTCGAAAATAGTTCCAAAGAAATTACAAATTAACCTTATATTTATTATTCAGGATTATAATGATTATAAGTGATGATTTGGACTCAGGTTAAGGGACATCTTCACAATCTCTATTCATTGAGAGATATTTTGATGTTATACACAACCTTCTTTTATACGGTGTATAATTAGCCCCTATAACCACTATATTAATTAAATGGATTTAAAAAGGAATATTTTTTTATATGATTTGTTTTACTAAATAAAAAAGAAATTCTTTTAAAATATTTACTGTGACAATGACCTTTTCGTCGCCATGACCATTATTTAGGATTTAGATTCCTCTATAAGTTATAATTCTCTTAAAAAGAAAACTAAATAACATATTATCTTTTTATGTATTTTCGTATTGATTTTTTTGAGAATTCATCGATTATATCATTATATTAAAATGATATATTTTGATCATAATATGGAAATATTATTTTCTCTTTAATGAATGTTTTGTGTTTTATGATTTTGTTTTACGTGTTATCAATATATAAATATAAAATAATAAATACCTTATTTCCAAAACGAACAATGAAAAAATAAAAGTCTACTCATGTGTACATATAGCCTACCATCTCCATAAATATAATGCAGTTAATTTTTCATAAACCTAATTATTGATCTGATTTAAAAAGTGAGATAGATTTATAAAGTGATGATTATATCTAGAATAAAATTTTGAAAATGATGAACTAATAACCACAATGACTAGTAACATAAAAACCATGTTCATTTTAAACTAAAGAATTGAATATCGACATAACATTCATTATGTAATTAAATTATTATATAATTTTTTTAATATGGTAATTAGTGAATATAAAATAAATATTAAAATAGAAAATAGTTCCAAAGGAAGTATAAATAGACCTTCAATTTATTATTCAGGAAGATAATGATTATAAGTGATGAGTTGGACTAAAGTTATGGGATATCTTCTCAATCTCCTTTAATTGAGACATATTTTGATGTTATACACCACTTTCTTTTATACGGTGTATAATCTACCCATATAACCATTATAATAATTCAATGGATTTAAAAAGATTATTATTTATATGAAATGTTTTACTAAATGGAAAAAAAAGATTTTAAAAAAAAATTGCGGTGATAATGACCTTTCCATCAACATGACCATTATTTGGTATTTGTATTCCTCTACTAGATAAAATTTTTTAAAATAAAAGTAAATACCATATTCTCTTTTTAGGTATTTTGGTATTGAATTTTTTTGATAATCTGTTGATTATATCAATATATTTAAATGATATATTTTGATCATAATATGAAAATGTTATTTTTTCTTTTATGCAAGTTTTATGTGTTATGACTATGTTTTGGTTATTGGGAACTGTTTATGTATATGGGTGGGTCCATGATAAACCAAGGGAGAGTGAGCCCAGGATAGATATCCAAAGAAATGGGTAATGAGATGGAGTTTCCCAATAATGAGTATCCCAAGAGACTTGGGAAATATAAAATGATGGGTATTCCAAATGAAACAATCAATGTTATTCCCTATGTATCTTTGAAAGATACAATGTATTATGATATGGATTCCACAGATTACCTTTATGATTTATTATTGGTATAAAATTTATTACAATTATTATGAATTCCTTGGTTTAATAATATTCATGGACTAACATTGTTTCCCTTATTTTATATCCCGTACGGATCTTATTATGCTAATCCAATGTTTTTAAAATGTTTTCACACTATGTTAGGATGCTTAAGAGAAAGGAATAAGTAAAGAATGATATTTATCAAGAAAAATAAATCATATTTACATTTAATGATGTTATATTGTGGAAGGAATGGATATTGTCTTAGTGGTACCCACTTGGTGTAAATTTGAGTTATTATGTATTATTTATGTCCTAATTATCTAAAACTCTAAACCTAAAAAGATCCCCTATGTTAATTATTGACTTAACTCAAGATTATACAAATGTTTAATGAATGATCCTATACTATATGTCTACTATCCAAATAAACATAGTATCCAAATTATATTAAATATAATAATATGTATTATTATAGATTTATATCCATCTTCTTTCCCTAATTTTTTATTTCGAAAATAACACTTCTGACGAAATGGTTAGTTAATTGAATCCATGAACAACCTACATCTTCCTTCTATAACACCATCACAAGATGTTATATAAATATAATTATGGTTAAATATAATGATAATATGTATAATATAACTTATATAAGGATCATGAAATAGTTAATAGTAATTCTGTTAAATAAAAATATGTTAGTTCATTGATGTCGATGAAACAACCTTAATGAAATAACCATATAACATTAAAATTTTAATTAAATATATTGTCCATATATAGGAACACATATTGTTATTTTGCATCATTTAAATATCATTTTATAAAATCTATATAAACTAGGTTTACTTCAAGATTGGTAGTCCAATTTGAATAGAAGATCAATAATTATACAAAAAGGTCACAACCCATTAACCATGAATGGAAATACAACAGAAAAATGAAATTAAAAAGTTTATTTCTAATTTAAATATTTACATATGACCATAATATTATAATATTGAATAATATATATGAAAAAAATTATGAATTATTTAATTAAATAATTTAATTTGATTATTCAGAATAATCAGTGCAAGTTTATAATGATTTTTGACATATGGTATGGGATATCTCCAAACAACCCTGTTTTCAGTAGGTTATGAACTTTTTTATTCTACATAATTTTATCTCTATTATTAATATTATATAATTATTATTAATTCTATATATATATGTATATAACATTTATACCTATTATGTTCTCCCTTCCATTAATGGGGATGTACTTACCATATGTTCATTTCGGAAATTCTATCATTAAAATAAAACCCAATTAAGTGGATCCATTCAATCCCTTGATCCATTTTAAAAACATCATTTAAATGTATTCTTTCCCATTTATGACTTCACAAAAAATAGAATATTTTATGAACAACTATTTTTATTTTTATTTTCTTTTCAAAGATGACACAATGTTTGTTCTTCATTAAAAACAATTAATGTGATTATCCCTTTTTAATGATAATTTATATACCCAATTATATTCCTTTACAAATTTCATTTTCATTAAATTAATAAAAAACACTAGACATATAATTATTTGTTAACAAGTTTATGTCTATAATATTTTATGCTTTTTTCTCATTGGGATCTCTATGGAATCTTGTATGATTGTGATATGAAAAATGATTATGCAACCAAGTTCGTACCATGTTCAATTATTATGCTTTATCTATATGTTTGACTACCATTTTTAGCACATGTTTAAATGAATATATTTTGATGGGTAAATCAAAATATTTAGCCAATGCATTGGGTAATTTATATATCTTATCAAATGATATGTATGGGTTTAGGGAGTCAACCAGATTTGACTCTGTAACCATGTAATGTTCTCTTGATAGCTAGACTGTAGTTATGTTCATGTAAGGTTTCATGTTTTTTCCACATTAATATATTTCTATGATATTTTGTTTTCATGGTCTTTATGTTATGATCCCGTGTGATTATTCATGAATTGTTCATTTCTCAATATTATGTTTTTCTTTTTGACTCACTTTCTATGGTTCGTTATCATGTTTATTACCTTTCATGTATTTTTAGGTAAGGGAATTTATTTATTTGTTAACTATTTTATACTATGAAGTATTACGAGATAAAAGAGTTTTATTGTCTAATTGTTGAGAATAAAATAGTTTTTTATTATTTTAGATTTATTTTGATGTATAATGTATATTTTACTCCAAAGACCATAGAGATCTCAATATTTTTGATTTTTTATTGGAAACTTATTAGAAAAATTATGTAATTGTATGTTTGTGTGTCATGGGCTACTATAATCAAAACATATATGTATTTAAAAATTATTTTTATTTTTTTTAACATGATTTTATATTTCATTGCTGATTTTTTTATCAAAATATATTATATATTAAAAAACTTGCCTCACAAATTATTTGATTATATCAGGATATAAAATTAAATAATTCTTTGTTTTAATAATATAGTCATAGATAATAGTCATTATGTATTTAGAGAAAACCACATCATATTTTTTAGTTAATATAAAAAATGTTTTATGAAACTATATAGTCGATTTCAATGGATGTCAAGGTTATCATCATGTTTTTTGAATCAATCATTTGTAAAATAAACTTCTATATTCTAGATCATCATAACTTGGTATGAAAGATTCTATGTATTTTTTTATATTATTATTGTCAACAGTAAATTAATAATGGTGTATCTTTTCATATCATCATTACATATTTCTATACATATAATTCTTTATTTTTGGGAATACAATCTACTGTATAATTAATTCATATTCAAGAGGAACTTGATAATTATCATATAATTAAATTAAATATTACTTGCAAAAATCATTAAATTTTTTTATTGTATTATTAATTTCATAAATTTTTAATGTTTATGTCTATCTTCATACATTAATAATATATTATTTATAAAAAATTAGTGATGTATATTCATCATAGGAAAACAACCATTGATCAAAAATTATATTAAAAATCAATAAAAATACTTGGTGGATCTAATAATTTATTTTTTTATTTTATTTTTCAATATCTCCCACAATTACATTTAATTTTTTCTTCATTTATTTTCCAAATATCTGATAAACTATCTTGTATGGGTGTACCAAATTTATTGTGGAGATTTTTTTTGAAAATGAAATCCTTAGTGATTTTCTGATTCTTCATTGGTATATTAATTTATATCATTGTTAGGTTCACTCCTGAGAATTATAATGTTCTTCATTATTAAATTGGACTTTTATAATGAATAATCTTGGTGTATAGTGTGAATAAAATAAAAAAAGTTTCCCCTTTTATGATAGAAATCTATTTCACCTATAGATGATAGGTTTGTTATATATCTTATATCCTTTGGATTTAATGTTATTAACATCATAGAGAATTATTTTAGTCTACCTAAAACCAGATATTCACATAATCAACTAGATACTATATTTTTTTGATAGAATCACTCAGAATTCTAAATATTCACCTAACTCTCTATTATTAAACACATCAGAATGATAGGAATATAAACATTTATATACAAATGTATAATGATACTAGATGGATAATTGATATAAAAAATATATTGTTCTTAATTATATTAATAATCATAGTTGTTTTAAGATGTAAATTATAATAAATATTTTTATCACATACTTACAAGGTTTAATACTAATGATATTTGACAAAATATAGAAACAACTACATCTTATGATGGTAAAACTAGGGAACTTGTTATTCTTAAGGAAAATATTAAACCTATATATTATTATTGTATGAATTAAAGACAAATGGTAATGGAGTTTCTAAATAATAATGTGAGAGATATAAATTCTATGAGTGTGAGAAGAAATGAAAATTCAAACAAAACTAATCAAGGAAAGGGTTTCAATGAAATGAGCGATTATTTATTAGGAGATAAGAGTAAGATATGATTTCATGATGTAGTAGTTAAAAATCATAATAAATGGATAAATTGGGATGTTATATGGTAACATGTAATATTTATTTCACTGAATAATATATAAGATATCATATTCACCATTCCAGTAATTTCATTCATCTAATATTGTTGAATTTTAAATGGATTTTCTAAATATATGATTTTTGGATTTCATAGATGACTTAATTATTTTATGTGGTGATTATAAATACGATTCATAATAAATTTTACTGTTGAATTAAACAATTTGTAATGAAATAATAATAATGTCTGTTGAATAAAATCCTAGTGTTGTCACTATTAGGGATTGCAAAATAAAATTGAAGATTTTCCGGAATGGTATTTAATATGAGTAAGAAAATAGTAATTCAGAAATCATGTTGTAGAAATAATAAAATATAAACATAAAGAAAGATATGGAAATAATTAACAACACCACTATAAATATTATTTGATGGGATTTTGATGATTTGGTAGTTTCTCAAAATGAAAATAGTACACTATCTGAAATATTAGAATGTTTGAATAAAAAATTGACAAATTTTGATACGCAATGTGGGGATATGATAAAATTACTTCAATAGATGTGATCACTAAATAGAAATAGAATGATATTTTTTATGATGAGAATCTACCATAGATGAAAATTAACAAAATTTATTACGGGAAAAGATAAGTTATTTCATAGGTTATATATTTCAAATATTTTACTCTTGGTCATTATTAATATAACAATTCATTTGGATTATTACAATCCCCAGTTCTCAATAATGCATTTTTTTAAATAAACATTCAATTTTAAATTATTTAATACATATTCTATATATCATCCTAAAGAATATTATTAGAGATATAGTGTAAATTAATTTTCTTACATGAATTTTTTTTATTTTTTGTATTTCTAACTTCCTCACCCTTTACATTTTTATAATTTTGAATGTTGGAATGATATTTAGTTTTTTTATTTTTTATCAATGGTTGTGACATTACTTTTATAGTTTTATAAATAAGTTTAATTTAATTTTATTAATCAATTTTTTACATTATCAATTAATTTCATATGTTTTATATTTCATTAAATATTATTACCTATTTCATGGATCCTCATTAAATTTTAGTTTTTCAGGAGTTAACATTTTAAGAAACAATGATATATAACATTGAATTAAAAAAAGAATGTTATAATGTAGATATATTATCTTTTTCAATTTCTTATTTATTTATCAGTTTTTGTATCATTAATATTCTAGAATTTATGGGATAATATCTTTCTAGTTCAATAATTATTAGTTTTTCTTTTAGGATTTTTTTCAATTTTAGTAATGATTTACATTTATAATTTCTTTTTACTTTACATCTTCCTTTAATATTAAGTCCTATTTGTTGATTAATCTTGGAGGAGATGATTATTTATTATATTGTATCCCATTTATAAATTTCATTTACTTGCCATTATTTTTTCAGATACTATAAATTAGGATCATATCATCTTTATTAATATAAAATGTTTCAGAGTTGTTTGAAATGGCATTTTATTTAAAAACTGGATAATGTTGTGTGGCCCCTTTGAACATTAATTATTATGTTTTGATAAGTAAATTATATATCATTTCATGATTGTATTTATGTTTATCTATTAAATATGTTTATATTTTTCATTATTAGTTATTATTTTTAATTAATTATAATATTTCAATTGAAAAAAGTATATTGGTATCCATTTTAATGTTATGATTCTTTTAGAATAATAGAACGATGTTAACCCTTATTTGATTTTTTTCACCATTTTTACTATTTCATTACTTTTATAGAATTATATTTTTGGAATTCAAGTATTCTATATTATATATTTTTTTGAAAATTAAATAAAAATTTCATATTCTATGAGGGTTTGTATATAATTTTTAATATTTATTATTCTAGAAATTTTACCAGTTAATGACCCTCAACCCATAAATTCCATTTTAATGTTTTAAAATATTTAAATTAGAATAATATGAAAATGTGTACATAAAACTAAATATAAATATATTATATTAATAATATCGTAGAAGAAAAAAACAGAATTTTGTGCTCTAAAATTCATGATGGCATTCCAAGGTGTCAAGGAATCCATAGGTGGTTCTTATTTCTCATTGGAACACACTTTCCAAAATAGGCTAACTATAGTGGAAATCATATATGTATTTTTCAAGTATAGATATTCCAATATTACAAACTGATATGACCCCTTCCCACTATTTACATGACTATTACTGATCATTTTTAATAACTACCCTATTGGATTGGATGAATTTTGTTTTCATTTAGACGTTCAACATAAAACACTATATGAAAAAACTTGTAATGCCTCCCCAAAACCCAACTAAAAAAATTGAATCCCAAAGATGATATTTCTATCTTCTACACAATAAAATTCACCAAATGGGTGTCATTGAATTCAGGTTTATTATTATTTTACCAAACATGTTTTCCAATCATATATTGTCCACTCATTGTAACTCTTAAAAAATGATTCCATAAAATTATGAACCACTTCAATCCATAGACACCTATGAAATATAATTTTAAGGAGTTAAAATATATGTAGATCAAGATGATACAGTTGAGAAACAAATTATGATAAATTATGCATGATGGAAGTAAATGATTATAATAATATTTAATCTTATATGGAATATTTATCAAGAAGAAAGATAATAACCTATAGGAAATCAAGTACTCGTCAATGTGTTTGCACGATAATATAAATACTGCTTATTTTCAATAAAAATTTACTATTTTTCAAAATTAATAGTTAAAATTAATATTAAATTTATTGAAATAAAAATATTATTTATACATAATAATGGAATAAAATGTGGGATAATATGGGGATAATTAAAATAGTGTAGAACATGAAAGTATAGATTTATTTGAATGCTGTTTTATAATTTTTTTGAGGATGGTTATTTCACTTACATGAAAGAAATATAATTTAAAAACATTAAAAAACATTCGTTTTTTACAAAAAAAATATATCGTGATGAAAAATTAAAATAGAGGACACTAGTTAATAATAGATATGCGAAAATGGAAAATTTGAATTTTTAATAGATTTTGATAAATAGTCAATCAAAAAATGAAGTTGATATTTTAATGTATACATGTGGAGTAATTTTTCTGTAATGTTAAATTTAGTTGATGTTGTTGAATGAGATAATCACATTATTCATTTTTACTGAATTATCATCTTTAAAACCTTCCAACACATTTATGTGTAGATATAATAATGATAAAAAATAAGAATAAATACTAATGAATATTGAAATATCCTAATAGACTATTTCAATGACACATATTTGATAAGAATAAATTTGAATTAATATCTGTTATTTACTAAATGAATTTTTTATATTATGCCTTCCCTTTTACTTGGGTTTTATATGCACAAAATATCCATTAATGGTTGGATTTTAGATATTCTTCATCTATAAATAGTTGGTTTATTTCTTCAGTTTTATGGGGAGGGAATGATTTAATTTACTTCACTTGTTTGGGTGAAATACCTTATAGCTTTTGGCCCATTTCCTATATCATACTATCTATTAGTTATGAGTTTAGGTAGCTTGGAATAAATGATTTATTCCCTTAGTTAAATAAATATCTCCCCATATAACCCCTGACTATTTGAAGTATCCAAATTAGAATTTTTTATACTCTACCCACTTAGAAATGATTATAGGATGTCTAGGAAGGAGAATAAGAACCATTACCATCCTTCAAGGTAAAATTAAGTCCTTGTAATCCATATTCATCCTCAATCCCAACCTTATGATATATGGCACAAGATTGCTTCCTCTTTCACATAAGAACAATGCTTTTCCAATAATAAAATTCATTATTTCCAATATTGTATTCACCAAAAGGAATAAAATGATAAGACATGAAAAATAATCAAGGTTAAATCTTACTCATTAGTCCTTGGAGGAATACAAATCCTAATTTATGTAACAAATTGACCGAGGTTTCCCTCAAACCAAGAACCCGACATGATCTTTCACATACTCTAAGGGTGTTCCAGATCCACATGGGCTAGAGGAATGCACTAGGGAATTAATGAATAGACAAGAGGGAATGATTTATCCCAAAAATAACAAACACATGGAATATACACATATGCTTCAATAAGGAATACTGAAATGATATTAAAATATATTCCATAACTGTAAGAAAATGGTGGAAACATAATGACTGTAAATGTTGCCAAAAATCGAAGAGACAATTCAATATACAATATATGAAAACCAAATAGTTACTCCATGTGATGGGATGGATGAACTCAGCCACCTAACCAATGGCTACCCAACTCAATGGACATGAAGCCTCGCCACCTCACTATGGATCCATGCCTTTCCCTACATAAGAGAGATATATATATATAGTACTGCACACAATCGAAGACATGTGAAGGGTGTGTGATAATAGGATCAATAGGATCACACCTAGGTGTTTCATTGCCATTATATACATATTAATTGCTGAATGATCATTATATATATAACATGGAATGATAACAAGTAATTTAGTTTTATCAAAAAGATGGAAGATATTTTGTATTTTTCACAATTCTAAAAAAATTGTGGTTATATCAATTTCAATGAACATTTTCCAAATAATATTTCCAAATAAATAAAAATGAATATTATAGATAAAATAGTACAAATCCATGAAATAAAAAATAGTATAAATATAGGCAACACAACACCAAAGAATTCCACAAGTCAGGGAAAAGACTTCTTGTACCCAATAATATATAACCAATGACCAGTGTGATGTTGTATTTGAATCCAATTATCTACAGTATGGAACCATGGAGACACCCCATAGTGTGAAACCACAACACCATACATTTTCATAGATCAAATAATCTACACTCTATGATAAGATGAACTCCCAGAATGTGATCCTACGCAATGAATGATGAAATCTATAAACACATTCCACCTAATTCCATGGGTAACCCATTCACTCACTCTCATAATAATATCAATGTTTTGAAACCCATTTCAAAACCATTTTTTGAATTCAACATTTAATAGGGTATCCATTCAATCTTATTTTATAAAAATCATTCAATTTTTTGAAAATACACATTTTTATTCTATTTGTCAAAAATATAGGAATAACCAACTATTATAAAAAATCCCATTCCAAAATACTAAATAAATAATTCCATTTTCATGTATATTTTTATATAAATCAATTTATTGAAACAGAACAAGATATTTTTTAATCATAGGATATAGACGAAACCACCTACCTCAAAACACAAGTTACAGACTCCCGTAATGGAATCCACCAACATGAAAACCACCAAAAAGTATATAATGGACCAAGAATAAAATATTTATCCCAATGCAAATAAAATATAGAAAAATTAGTTAGATTAAAGGAGTAAATTCACATACCTAAATAATAAACTCCCATCACAGCACAAATAAAAAAGGGATGTTATTCTGAATGAGGTGGAACAATTGATAAAGAAGAAGAAACAAAGAAACACAAACTCCGAAAAATGTATCCAATAATAAAAATATGGGGTTTTACCATTATAAATGGTAATAATTAATAGAAAAGGAAGAAAACTCAGATAATTGTAACACGACCCAAATGAATATCAAAAAAGGAACATATAAAACCATATGGAACAATGTCTCAAAAAATTTATGGAGATGAAATTTGGTTTGAAAACAATTTAGAGAATGTGGTCAAATGGACACCCAAAAACAAGAGCACCACCCTAAAACATCCCTCATCAAGGAATCACAAGACTTGTAACTCATTTACACACTATGAAATACATGGTGTTCTTGTATACCAAAACATCTAGCACCCAGATTTAAAATCTGAAATATAAAAGACTTTATACATGTTCATAGTCATCAAATCTAGTAAACATTAATTATATCTATCCATTTTAGGGATTATACCCAGCAACCAGTAAACATCATGTAACCACTTACTCTAATTGAAATAAACTTGTATCATACAGAACCCACCAATTAATGCTGAGATTTCAACAAATCTGTGGCTTCACAATTATATGTCCCTTACAAAAATATTCTTATCCCTATCTAGACACCAAAAAGGGAAATCATGAAAATGTTTAGAATATAAAAAAAATATTGATAATGATATGTTACAAAATCCACATAATTATTAAATTTCATCCCTAGGGATTCATGTGTAATATTTAATACTTTAAAAAATATGAGGCCATTTCTCCCTCTTTAAAGACTCATATTCCAAATTTTCCGGAGAATCTGATCCGTATTTCCATAGTACTATGAAAAATAGAATTAAATTCCCATGCAATAATATCACATGAGATACAATGATCTCAAATATTTTACCCAAAATAGAAACATATGGTTATAAATAAATTATTTCCTAACTCAGAACATCAACGGGGTCAGGATGATACATTCTGTGATGAGGCATGTGGAAAACATCATGAATATCTGCCAAATGAAACTATAATTCTAACTAATAAACATCCAGTTTATGTTGCTCAGTGACCTCAAATGATCAAATATATCACAGAGAAAACATTCCTTATTTTTATTGATGACGACGACCCAATCAAGTAGAAATGTTCAATAAAACGTAGTCATAAATATAAAACTCGAGTGGAAAAAATTATTGAACAACATATGATTTATTTCGACTATGGGATGAAGCCAGATATTGATGTACATTATGAATCATCAAAAATATCTCCGGAACCAATTTGGGTCTAAGAAAATCTACTTCTCCCACCTGAGTAAAACAATGAGGTAGTCTACACGAGAGACCACACAACACCACAATGAGAGACATTCTAATTAGAGAATGTGAAATGTTGTTATAAACAAACTCAACCAATCACATATGAATATCCAATGATCAACCAAAATACAAGACACAAGAATGAAGAATATCTTTCATGATCAGAATTACTCACTCAATCTGACTGCCTGTTTGTGGATGCTATGTTGTGATCACGTATACCTAATTTCTCATCACCTCTTTGAGTTTCCTCGAGAACCTCGAGGAAAACGATAGATAACAATCAGAAAAAATGTTATTATATCTTGTAGGTAACCTCATAGTTTTATTCACATATAGACTACCTAAATATTTTACCATAGTGGTATTCTTTATCAAAATGAAATGATATGACTTCATAAATTTTCCAAAAACTACCAATATAGCTTTTTAGTATCAGGGTGTCTGTGATAATCCCAAAAGAACATCCATGGATATCAAATCCCATTTCTTGGTCAACACCTGTAGAGGATGAAGCAAACCAGAGGGTTTCACATGCACTAAATTTATCTCCTTGAAGTTGTAACAGTGTGACACATAATATGAAATGTCAGAGTTCTTACCCAGCCACTAGAGTCCTTTTATCATGTAACAATACATCTTCATTATGCCCAAATGAATGGTTCACAAAGAGTTGTGACAATTAAACAAGACTAACCACCACACAGATCCTTGTACAACAACCTTATTCCCTATGTATTAAATACCATATGAAGAAAGAGACCAAATAGAAATGGACTCTACACCATTATGGATTTCTCAAAATTTACTAAACTCATAATCTTTCTACTAAATCAACTTAATAGAATCCATGAGTGATGTAGATAACTAAACACTATGCAGAACCATAACTAAAAAATACTCCGAATAATACATTTGTAACTAAGCAAAAATAACCAAAGATTCCACCACTTCATCAATTATAAAACATCCAATAATGGTACATTCTTGATAATACTTTCTTGAACAACATTCCCCTTCCCCGAGGTGTAGGAGATAGTGAAGTCAAACGTATTAATATATTCTACCAATAATCTATGTATATTATTCATGTCTTTCTACGACAAGATATAACTCATTCTCTTATTATTTTTGAAGTCCCTATTCCTTTATCTAAATATATAGTCCCTCTAACCTTTATGCGCATGCATAAAATCCTCATGATAAAAATCGTGAGTATGGTATTTATTTTCATGTGGTTGAAATTGAAGGAAGTCATAAGTGACCACATGATCAGCCTACATATGCACAGATCCTATAACAACACCAAAATCAACACCAGACACAACATAACCCATTACAGGCTTAGGTATGATGAAAATTTGAGCTGATGTAAAAATCCATTTCAATTCATCCATATATGACTACCACTTCATATCCCATTTGAATTTCTCCACTTTTTGGGTTTTATAATTCAATGGTGACACCAATATAGAGAAATCCATATAAAAAATACATTATTATCTAGAAACACCAAGGATTCTATTTTTCTCCAAGACATTATGTGGTTCTTTCCAAGAATAGACAACCTCGACCATCTTAAGGCCAACTGATAGGACATTTTCCGAACTCTTGTTCCATAAGAACACCACTTCTTGAATATAGAATCTAAATATTGAATTTCCTCCATAAAAAAATATGACTTATAATATTTTCTATAACCAATCTCATATGGTTTCCATGCTCACACTCAAATTTTTAACAAACTATAACATCATCCACAATCACTACCACAAAAGTGATAAGATACTGAAAGAATATTTGACCCATCAGATCAATCAAAACTACAATAGTGTTAGTTAGGGAAAAAGGAATCAGAACTTATTTGTAATGGGACTTTCTAATCTCGAAATCCTTATTCGGTATATTATAATCCTAAAGTAGAAGCTAATGATAACCCAATTAAAGATCAATTTTAATACCACTTTTCCGATTTTAACTAATCATACACATCTTCTACATGAGGCAAAGGATATTTTTTATTAACCATTACCAAATTTATCTTTTGGTAGTCCAGATACAATCTAATTAAACCATCCTGTTTATTGGAAAATTGAACTTGGGATGATCGTGGCGAAATTCTAGGGAGATTTTTCTTAATAAAAGTCATCCTACTGAATGACGAACTGTTTCCGCTTTGCTGATGCCATATGATAATAAGATATTGATATCAGTTCCATACCTGACTATATTTCAATCATAAATTCTACCTATATCTCTAGATGAATAGCAGATAACTCTTCTTGTAAAATGTTATAAAATTCATGAAAAATAATGGGAAGATCAAAAACAGAATAAATGTCATTGGGAACACTCACAATAGTATACAAAAATACCCAATGATTTGAGTGCGAAGTTCTTACATGGCTAGGCCTTGGGTCCCACTCACCCTGAAATAGATGGTATCTCCCATAAACAGTAAGAAATAAAACATGTTAATGATAACAATAAATCATAACTCGATGAGAAACAATCCAATCCAAACCAATGAGGATTTCAAATAGATCTAGATAAAAAATGATAAAATTCTGGACCAAATTAGTATTAAATATCAGTATAGAACAAGGACACTAAAACAACAGATCTCTTTTACAATAAACAGGTTTCATTAAATCTATTGAAAATAAACTATGTTTAGTGGTATTTTTAATATTATCTATAAAACATGATGATATAAATGATTGGGAGGAATTAGTGTCTAATAATGAAACTTAAATAGAATATACAATAAGGATACTACCTTACCCTATTTCTGAAACTTCATCGATATTTTCTTGACACTCAACTATGACATAAATGTGATTCACTCTTAAGGCATGTGGCTAGATACATATAGTCATTAAAGATTATAAAAACACCATAGTATATTTGGAGAATATGAACTCTGACCATAATTAGGCATTTTCATTGACTGATAAAATCATTTTAAATGACAAACACATCCACAATTGTTTCATGTATTGGAGAGAATATGATAAAAAATCCAAAAGTGTCTGAACTTGACACACTGTTAGAATGTTATAGGTACACTTATTGATAAAGAAGATGGTATGGAGGGGTCGTTCTACTAAGACAAACCTCCAATATGTTTTTAATTATACTTATACTTTCAGATCATCCAATGAATGCCACAAAAACTACCACAAGATAGCATAAAAAGGGTAGAAAAACAAACCTTTCCAACTATATCCATCTACCCTATCCTTGATTTATCTACCATCTCTACATTGGTTAAATGATTCAAAAAAAATACCTATGATCTTATATCTCGTTGTATATCATATATGTACTTCTAAGCCTTCATGTGGTCATTATTCACCATGCTTAGAGAAAAATAGTAAAACTAAGAATATTGATTAGTGTATGTTGACATCAAATACTCTCCCTATTGTATAGACTGGAACACCAACGAAATTTCCAAAATATAGGACATTGGGAATTTATTCAAGATGAACATGGTTTTTATAACCTTATAATAAAATAACTCATGTCTATCTACCTAGTCCATTGAATCCCTCTATTGCTTATTGGAAAACACTATCCTAAATGCTACATACATCACTATGATCTTCTCAGGAGTCTCTAGGAATTATAATATTTAGTTGATTCTATCAGGATTTTCGTCAGCCTCTTGAGGTTCATTAATTACTTTAAGGATGGTAGAATCTTATGCAGGTATTCAATCAATCAAACTCTCTCCTATAGCTACAAGTGGTACCTCAAAAACTGCATTATGAACTCGTGGTACAACCTCATCAATCTCATTAACATATCGTATGATAGTCACGATGAGATTATAATCTATTATAGGATTCCCTTGAGGGGAATTGTCTTCACCTTACTAATGATCTCATGGAAGACAAATTGTAGGAATACTGATCCACAATAAAGCATAATAATTATAAGACAATTGAGAAAATTTGAGTTTAAACCAAAAAACCCATAATCAGAAACTGTGATTCAAAACAAATCCCATCACTAGAGAAACATATACCATCATCCCGTGGAAACATATGTCTCATCACGAAATGACATGGATTGAATATTTTTACAACATACCTATAAAGTCTCAAAAATTCTTTCTCAAGACTAACATATATCCAAATACAAGGACTCTTGGGAACAAACATACTTTGAAACGATTTTGTAATGAATTGAACCGGGTTACCCTCAATCCTAGCACATGACCCGATATTTGAATTAACTGTAGGGAATTTCTGATCCATGAGGACTGTAGATAAGCAATTGAGAATTGAAGAACAAACTAAAGGGGGCTATTTTTCCCAAACATGAACAAACACCTGGAATACTGGGATAAGAAGAAATAAAGTATAGAAAAAATATAATAAAATATATTCCATAATATTGTGAAAATAGTGGAAAAAATTACTGTAAAAGTATATTGAACACCAAGAGAGAAGTCCAAAAAAAGACAAAAAACAAATAGCTACTCCATGTGATGGCATAGATGAACTCCCAACATATAATAATAGAGACCCGAATCAACTAACAAAAAATATCATAGCCTCAATGTGCCACATTTATTTTTCCATGCATTGGAATACATTTATATGCATGCACACCCCTGAAGAGGTATACATGGTATGAGATAACATGCTTAATAATATCCCACCCAACTATTCCATTAGAATTATCGATATAAAATTTCTTGAATGATAATTTTAAATAATACATTGCCTCATATGTAGTATAACAATTATATAGAAATCTTGGTAAACACTTCCTCTTTATCATAGTTAAAAAATAAGGTATAACAATTACAAAGAACATTTTTCATATAACCATTCAAAATAATTAAAACGTATATCAAGGAAAAAATGTAAAAATACCCGAAAAAGAAATAAAAATTGTGTCAACACAAGCATCAGATCATCAATTAGTATAATAGGTCTTGTAGTATACTACTCATAGCCAGAAATAGATTACCAGTGTACTGCGGTTCCCGAAGCCAATTATCTATACTCAAGGACCAGTGAGACACCCCAAATTGTGAATCCCCAACATCATATACAAATATATAGTCAGTATTCTATATTCTAGGATAATAGGAACAATCATGAATTTGAACCCCCATAATGGATGATGGCCTCAAGCTAAACCTTCCACCTATAACCCAAGGTCAACAATGTTCCTGTTTTCATAAACACCTCATCGTTTTGAAAACTTTTTCAAAATGATTTATGCAATTAAACATTTAATAGGGTATATATACCCATAATTGTTTCATAAATACATCAACTCAATAAAGATACACATTTTCATTCCATTTATAAAAAATCATTGAAACCCCACTTTAATTCAACATTGCATTCCAAAACACATAAAGAATAATGCCAATTTCATACAAATATGCATTTAAATCAATTTATAAAAAAGGAATAACATGGTTTATCAAACATAGGTAATATATATGACCAACTAATTTAATAATCGGGTCACACATGACTACATGGGAATCCACCAAGAACGAAAACCCAATGAAATCTATAAATTCCCTTGAATGAAATCAATATCTCAAGATAGATTCAATTGGGAATAATGGGTTGGAAAAAAGAAGGAAATGAAATAACTCATAAAGGAACACCTACTACACCACAACCATCAATGGAATGACTTTAAAAACACGGTCTCATAATGGATCTATAAGAACACCTAAAGAATCACCAACTCATACTAGTGAATCTAATAACATATCTCTTTGGATTTGCTACAATCAATGGAAATGAAGAAGTAGAAATATCACTATCCCAAAGAGATGAGCTATAACCAATACAAAGATAGAATGCAAAATATATCGATCTATAAGGAATGATGTCTGGATAACATCATAGAGAGGAAATTTGGATCATGATAATAGGTGTTAAGGTGGTCGAATGGACACCCAAAACACCAAATGAGCCCTAAAAACATCCCTTATTATGTGTTACCCATTTACGCATCATAAAATCCTTGGTGTTGAAGTATATCAAAAAATACATCCCCTTGGATTAAAAATACTATATATAAATACTCATGATGTGTAATTATTCATTACTTCATGTATCATTTCAAAGCATGAATCCCTTTTAATCATTTACCCATAAACCATTACTTGCCGTGTAACCAGGTTACGTGGCATGAAATCCTTCAGCAGCCTAGAGAAACCACTGATTAATCTTGAGAGTCTAGAAAATATGTGAATTCACTATTATAGGTATCATTCCAAATCATTGTCCATCCGATCCAGAAAATGAATAGGGATAATAAAAATGATGATAAGGATATAACTAACAGATCAATAAAGGGATGTTACAATATAGTCTTGCTAGAGGATCTTCTATGATGCTCCAAAATATAAAATATCCTCTTACAGGACTTGAAATATTAAAATATGATCATTTGAACCCCATAACCTGAATACTATTAATGTTCATACCTAAAAGAATGAGACACATGATCCCCTCCCAAAACAAAATTTTCAGGATATGATTCATCAGGAGGTAAATGGACAAATAACATATGTATGAGTTTGAATAAAATATGAGTGGATGCAACATGTTCAATTTTATATTATCATTCTATATATACTATTAATAATGGTGTTAATGAATTCGGATTTCATGATGAATTCATAGGAAATTAATTTCTGTGTTTGGTTCAGAACTATAATTATTGAATATTATGGAAGCTAATCAAGGAAAATGATGGATCTATATTCTATTTTTTAAAATAATGTTTCTAAACTAGTTGATGTTTGATATATAATTTTAACGAAAGAATTTCATGTACTTCCCCATCAATTTTACACTAATGTTATATACTCATCACTTCAATTGATGGTATGCTTCAGAATGTGTTCGGTCATAATCAGTGCATTGATATGTTTAGTTTTAAGGAGTGGTATTGATTTATTTTCCTCCTTAATGAGTTTTATTTTTTGATTCCTTTATTTTTGACGATGTTGATATATGAAATACACGTTTAAAACATTTTATGTATCATAGAATAATTATAAAAATGTAATGGAATACATGGAATAAATACGGGAGCATAAAATATTTGGCACTGAGAATGGAGTCAACACATATGACTGTAGAAAACAAGTCTTCACAAAACCTAAATAGACTACATAGAAATTATGTATATAAAATGCTAGAGGATCATTCAGAAAATTGGGAAATAGTTTTAAAATAAATCTCATCTTAACTGCATAGACTAATACAGTTTACGCCATAAAAAATAATTCATAAAATATATAAAATTAAAAAAACAATGAGAATAAAATATTACTGTGTAATTAAAGTAGAAAAATTCAGTCATTTTTATCGCTCCTGTTTGGAATATTTTCTTTATTTCAAGTGTGTAGTTCTATAGAATGAATTATTTCAACCACATTTTCTATAAGTATTAGAATTTTATGATTTTCCCCATCATCATATCAGAATCACGTGTCATTATTTTCTTTATAGAGATTGTAGTTAATATAAAAAATATAAAATATAGGTGTGAATTAAACAAATATTATAAAAAATTAGAATTTCAAAAATATATATTTGGGAATATGAAAATAAATTTATGATATATATATAATATTTAAAAGAACTGATAAAATTAATTTATTAGTTACAATTATTGCATGAATATATAATTTATTTAAGATAACATATATGTACCCTGAGTAGATGAAATATCAGTAGTTGATGTAGGAAATCATTTATCAATGTTGTAACCTGATTAAAATGAGTTACCACTCTGATGATCTTATTATGCAATGATAAATGGAATATTACAATAAGATAAAACGTAAAAACTAATAATCAAAATAAAAGAAATTGAAAATTATTGAACTATGTTTTTTTCAATTCACATACATACTCATGAAGATCCATTTCTACGATGATCTTATATAAAAAGGATAAAGAAATTAATGTTTTATAGTTTATTATTTCAACAAAATTATGGAATATCTTATTATTATTACCTGAGTGTCTGAAAAGATTCCATAAAAAGTTCTAATGTAATTTTCATTTTTGCTAATGAAAATTACTTTGTAGTTGTTTTGTTATGTTGAATGGTGATGGTATTGAATATCATAATTTTATACATCACATGGTAACAAGAACATTTTTTATTTTAAAATATTTAACTCTATAGGGAAACCATACTCATCCTCGTTCATATTAGAATATGGAAAGAAATGTTACTTTAAATAAACCTAATATATAATAACATGATATAAATAGGTGTATATTTGTATATGTTTCAAACCATCACCCATATCTAATGATATTTTACTTTCGAATTTAATTTCTTATTTTTCAAATTGAATAATAGAAAACAATTCATTACAATCATTCACAAATAGTTTCATAAAAAATATATTGGAAATAGTATTTATATTACACATTTATTCATTCAGAATAATATAGTTGAATACTAACCATATAGTGTTTTAATAAAATGAAATTAAGAAAAATATAAAATTAAAACCCTAGGAATAGTTCTTTTAGGATAAAGTTTTCAATTATGGTAAAAAAGTTTTCTATCTAATGTGTTCACTTTCATTATACAAGAGATTCATGATTCATAAAACTGGTTGTGGGTTCTTTGAATTTTCTATATTGTGGTTGAAATTATGTACCCTGTAGTATATAAATGATTGAGAACATAATAATATTTAGAATAGTGAAGAAAATTATTTTACATTATATAACACTATATAATAAAATTCTGATGTTAACAGTATATTATAATCATCTTGACACTTTTTCACTTTAAAAATACTTTTTGGGTTGTTCCAATAGAGCTATGTTGTAGATGAACTACTAGGATATGTTGGTGGTGCACTAAAAAACTACGATGTGATTATCATCCCAAGACATGTAATTGTAGAAGATGAGACTATATGAATATTTTTTTTGTATATTACATATCAAGTATGGATTGAATTAAACATTACGAAGTCACATGTAATATTATGTAAAATAGAACCATATTCTGAAGCTATCAACCACTAGAATATATAAGATGAAAATATTTTTTGTTGACTTAATGGTTATTGTGATAATAACTGATGTTCAAGGTAATTTGGAAACAAATTATGAGAGATTATCATTATATTAACATACTAAAAAAATTTAAAATATATATAAAAAATGGTACAATATTGATATAAAGCATACTATTCATTCTCTTTGCCATGATGATTTGTAATATCAATACAGTTGATGACTCATTATTTTTTTCCAAGTAACATCGAATTTCATATACTTAGTGATCCCATAAATAGCTTTTAACATGTAACCCTCTGTAGGAAAATAATGAAACTCTGTTGTTAAATGCAAATATTTAGTCACAAAAAAAAGATATAATGACTGACCATTCATTCTATAAAAAAATTTACATCTTCCTGTTCAAATTACGAATAGATTTTAAGGGATGTGAGTAATGTAGATGACAAGGACATTTTAAAACATATATTGTTATGTAATATATATTATAATTATTTCAAAATATTTTTTCATTCAAAATTTATTAAACTGTGATACATATAAATATAATAGTGAATTATATTAGGTGAGTGAATTTTCTCTAGAATATTTATTATGTCATTAGTTTTAGTAAATGTTTCTAGAAAATATAGAAGTAGAAAAAATTGAATTAGTAATAAAATGAACCTATTAGATGTTCTTCTGGAACCCTTCATTGAATAAATTCATCAAAACAAAGTAAAATCCAAACTAAATAGTGGGAGTTGTGCATCACATGGCTGATCATGTGTTATTGATGTGAATAGTATTAGACAAAAACTTATAGTTTCCATGTAGATTCCATGATTTTAAACAATTCATAATTTATTTATAATATAGCATAATCCTTCAAAAAATATTTTTTTACATGGAAATAATTTTAAGGCAAATAATTGTACACATGGTATTTATTCCCCATAGAAGGTATTTTTAATTGTTGAGTAAAATATAAAAAATAGATTTCATATAAAGATTTTATAATATACTGCATAGAATTATGTATTCCTGAAACTACATTAACGAAAAAGAAAATTATTTTTATAATGTTAACTCACATTTTTATCTCTAGTAAAGAGAAAAAAAGTCATTGATGTACATGTAAGATGAATTACACCACATATTGTAAACATGAAGTTAAATATATAGCTTTTCATCAGCCTCTAGGGTAATCTAATTCAATGGTGTAGGTAATTTATGATGATATTTTTGCAAATCTGCACTATTTGAATTTGTGTGCAAAAAAAATATATTAAGAAATAATAAAAATAATTATACAATAAATATCTAAAATGGTAAAAAATGAATTTTCACCATTTTAATTAAGAAGAAAATTAAGAAATGTTAACAAATATATTCTTGTAGACAATAATTTGTGTGGGGTCATTGACTATGTTCTTGTTTACTATGACTAATATTTTAAAACCTTCAGTTTATGTGATATTAGATACTACAACATATATTTGACCTCGAAAAAAATAAAAGATATCGATGATATAACCCAAAAAAAGTCATTGATTTTCCTAGAATTTTCTTAACACTTATGAATAAAAATCTATTAAGGCATATTGTATTCTTTTTAATTTTATAAGACATCTACCATCAGATTTATTCATATTTATTTATAGAATGTATGCAAGATACCTAGAATAATACAAACATAATTTTTTTCTCCAATGATCTGGTCACCCATGTGGGTAACAATCAAATGAGTACCATTACATAAACCAACATATTGGTGAACATTTAGAAGAAACATAATGGTTACCCCAATATTTTGTGTCATTTTGTGGATAACCAATCCAGATATATTGATACCATTAAACATATTGGTTTTGTATATGTTCTTTGGACTATCTGTATCAAAAACATTCATTGAAAAATGAAACCGAGTTGAAGTAGTATTTTATTTTAGAACATATGAAATAAAATCATTATTCATTTCTATCATGAGGAATATAATATGTTGGAGATCAAATTTCATATACTTTCAGACAATTGAAATCCCTATTATAATAATTGAAATTATGGTTTGTATATTCATGAATTGAAGACATTGGGTTTCTAGTGGTTGCTAGAAGATATTCTAATTTAATTTGAATGAATACATAACTCTCAATAGGCTCTCAAATAAAACATTCACAAGCAATGATTATTTATAAAATTTATGTATTTCATCTGAATCATTAGTGAAACAAGTGTAATGTCATCTCATGTTCATATTAAAAGGTAAATCCGAACATTTTTCCATACATATGATGACTCTGTACTTGAAAACACCATGTAATTTCAGTTACCACTTGGTGTATTGGTAGTATTTTTCAAAAATTCCCAACAATGAAAATAGTTTGACCACTAAATATTAAATATGATGTGGTTTCATTTTTTACTGACATTATATCTGTCAATGTGTGACCAAGAGTCTCAAAAAATTATTTATGAATACTTGGACCCTCATCCAAAATAATTATCATTATTAATTGTAGATGTAATGAAATGTGACTCACTTGATTAATATTGCAAAACTATTTCTCAGAAATGGAGATATGAATAGGAAATTTAGAATGTGTCATCCTATAACCAGGAAGGATAGATAATTATATTACAATTTAAGGAACTATAAGAATTATATTACAATGTGACCACAAAATAAATGTCAGTATTATCCAAATGAAATTCTTACATGTGCCTCTATATAAATGCAACAAAAATAACCCCCAATCCCCAACGATAATAAAGACGCAACATCACCCACAACAACTTTTTTTTTATATTAATCATACTATATAAATTTATATAATTATTTTTAATGCAATGTTAGTTATAATTTGGATTCCATTAAACTAAATTATTTTATTGATTATCAATATAAAAATATTGAACATGTATTGGAAGATTATAATGAATAGTTCTATTATTTCTCTATAGAATTCTGTCTATTTCAAGAAAAAAATAAATTTTGCTATGACGAATTGTGAGTCTCAAATATAAAAAATTGAGATATTGAGTTTGAGTAAATTTTTTACTACAGTTATTAATATTATGGAAAATAATTAATTCATAGGTGGGCGTTACAAAATGAACACATTTAGTCATGTTTATTTATAATGTAGTATTATAGTAGTCTAAAAGAGTGTAAATAAATTGAAAGCATTGGTATTAAAAATAATAATTAATCTATGTGTTTGAAAAATAAAAAATCATAGTTAATATAAGAAAATGTGACTATTTAATCATGAAAAACTAATTTTTATTATAAAGGGAAATAAAAAATTTAGTATAAATTGATGTATTTTAATGTAGCACAACCTTTAGTACTATGGGATGTAAGCATCATCATTATCTGAACATTGAACTATTCTAAATAAAACAAAAAAAATCTTGTATAGTACATGTTTCAGGAAATAAAAATTAATTATTCTTATGATTAAGACGTATAAATTGCATGACCAAACTATCTATACAGATATAATATCAAAATCATACGTAGTTATATGAGTTAAATTCATAATTTGTGTAGGAAAAAAACTTGTTACCATCACAAGTACTCTGTATGAATATTTCATAGGAAAAAAATAGAAACTAACAATTAACAAATTCATGATTTTGGGAAGATAACCATTGAAAAAATCACATATGTCTTGCATAATGTTTTACTTTAGTTAGAAATATTGTCATAGATATGGTTTACTTTCCCCATGAAACCTATACCATTCGAGTAAAAATATCACATGTTTAATTTTTTTCATTTATCATTTACAAAATTTTAAAGGAAGAATCAATTTAATCATCTAATAGAGTATTGTTAAATATTTTGGATTACCAAAAATGAATGTATGTTGTCCATAACGAATTCTTCCAAAGGGTTGTAGTGATGATTTTCTATGGATATGAATATCTTCTACAAGATTTAATTATATTACTAAACATTATTTCATAAAATTTGATGCTACCAATTTTAAAAATATACTAGAGAGCTATATTTATGTGCGCAAAGGTATATTTATTTATGAAATAAAAATAAAATAAATTTATTAATATTAATTTAAAGAATATTTCATTTGGAAACTAGAATGTAATTAGTTATGATGTTTTATGTATCTTTCTAGGCAATGTTTCATTATGATATGTTGTTTTAGAATAACATTGTGGTGAATATTCAACATATGGAATATCCCATAACCCAATTTGACACATCATTTATAACATCAATAAACAATATATCATCAGCTAGTAGTCCCAATGAAGAATAGTATCCACTAAATATTTCATGTTGAATGATGTTCATAGATTTAATAAAATCATATGTAGTTTCATTTGTTATCAATGTAATAAATAATCTAAAGTAACATAGTTATCTATTAGTTGGTAGAACATAGTATATTCTACCAATACTGAATCCCTACATTTGGGGATTCCATTTTGTGTCTCTAGAGTGGATGAAAACACTCAATATGAATTATATACATGATTTACTTCTACCTTCTAAGTCTGTTACATTTTCTTCAATTCAAGAAATAAACATTGTTTTCTGAAATGATTCCTTGACTCATGATATCTTTAATATTATCATTATTAGTGTAGGTAACACTATTTTTTCCTTGTATATAGAAGTTAAACCTCTATACTAGAGGATATTTTTAATGGATATCATAATAATATATCCACTAGGATTCCTCACAAGGACATATGTGAAGTAATACAAAATACTTCATAATCTCATCTACATTGCTGTTGGAAAAGTGCCTACTATTTGTCTCATAAGGTGTTGTCGTAACACATGTTTCACCCCTGCTAATATATATAAAAATGTATTTTATATAAGTTTACTGATTTCAATTTTTGATATTGAGATGATATTCATAAATTAATGGAAAAATTTGTTTGTATTTTATAATAATGCAATTATCTAAAGGAACACAATTTTTTAGGGCCATGATTCTATTATTCCAACTTTTGTATAAAAAATAACCGGCATCCCCAAATATTTCATCCCCAATAATGATTTTTGGATAAAATGTTTCACATTTTCCATTTCTCATTCTACTAGATAAATGATTATAATCACCATAAGGGTCATGGATCATAATGTTTTTAATAGTTTATTGATGTTTTAAGAATGTTCTTTTATTGGGAATTTCTTCAAAGCAAAATATGTCAAGGTTTATGAATTATTGATATATTTTTAGGAAAAATATATAATAAAATGTTCACATGAGTCAACCCAAGTTTTTAAGACACCACGACATAAAAACTACATGGAAAATAGTGGGATTAATTATTTAATGGTGAAAAATATACAATAACATAGTATATGTTAAATTAATGGATAAAATATATGAAGATAGTTACCTACTTGAGAATTTAAAAAGTAACATCCTTCTAATAAATTGTTCATTATATGAGCAGGATTACTATTAATAACGCTTTATAGTATCTAAGGGATGTCTGGACGACATATATTATTATTTTTTAAAAATATATTAATTTCTAGCCATGTTTGATTTCATTTAAATGTTAAAAAAATGAATTCCATCCTAATTGAAATTTTACATACCATCTTGGTAATTCGAATTCATATACTTTGGACCAGAAGTAAATGTATAAGGTAAAATTATATGCTTCCAACCAGAATACCTATTATGGTTCCCTTGATGGAATGTATATTTCCTCCTATTATAATGTTCAACCCTCATATAATTATAATGAAGTAAATAAAGGAAGTCATTGATACCCAATAATTCTATAGGCATTGATAATAAATTATCATAATATACTCCTAGAACATAGTAATGAAGATGTATCATTAGAATGTGACTACAAGTGTTATGATAAGTACTCTCTCATTGTTTCCTTTTGATGTTCAGAACTTGTAGTGAAATATGTAGAATGAAAAAATATGTTGTAAATATATCCATCTTATCCACCTCTGAAAATCAATGGATATTGAAATGGAAGATACAATGGGTTAATCTCATTTATGCATTGTAAATCACTAATTTTTCATAGAATTATTATATGTATTTCCAATTTTTGATATTCAATGTCACCAACGAAAATAATTTCAATTTTAGAAGTAGTCGATAAGTGGTTTGTCAGTGCATCTATTAGCCTTCCATGATGAAGATGTAGCTATAAATTTATAATTTCATGAAAATCACGTACATCCCATGGAATTGTGAAATAAAGAGAAAAAAAATTTCTAATGAAAACATAAAAACTGTAGGATCCAAATTTCATTTATTAAAATGATGAATTAATTAAAAACAATAACTATCTTTCATAAAAATTATGAGGTTCATGGTCATGATTGTGCAATGTTTTAGATAATTTAAAATCATTATTAAGAAATATTTCATTTTCCAAACAAGGTGTGGGAAAACATAACATTATTATGTCATAATCCCATTTATGATATCACGTATTTCATCCATTTGATACAATTTAATGCTTTGAAAATGAAAAAAATACAACAAAATTTCAATAGCCTCAATCTTAGAAACTTTTGGAAATGAATATTTAATGTCTATACCTTCTTATTGAGATTATCCTTGAGCAAGAAGTCTGACATAGTTTTATTCTATCCATATTTATCCATCTTATTTCGAAATATCCAATTTTTTCAATTATATAGTTATCCTCAAGAAGTAATATTAATGTCTAAAAATTATATCTAAGAAGTTGATTTAAATCTTATTCTATAGGAAAAATACACATATAATCATTTAATGTTTCATTAACATTATTAAGAGAAAAATTATAAATAAGAGAAGAATTGACACAATATCTAAAAATGGTATTTATACATTTCACACTATAATTAAAAAAGTTTATTATATTTTAAACAAGATTATATTTTTGAATCTTCCATGATCTTGGATCAGGTTGGGATGGAGTATGCTCTCCCAAAATTGATCCATTCATCTGTTGAGGAATTTCTTCCCCAAAATTAAAATATCTAAACTCATCATCCAAAACTTTTGAATCCACATTTAATTTAACATTATATTCATCTAATATTACATCATCAGATTCATTAGAAACTAGAGTTCTTGTATTATAAACTATGTAAGCCTAACTATTATTTGAATAACCAATAAAAATAGTCATCATTCGTAGAATTCAATTTATCTCAATTTCCATTGAATTCAAAATAAAAACATTAAAAAAACACTAAAGTAACCATCTTTTTGTTTTTTATTTATAAATAATTCATAAGGATTATTCTTTAACAGTGTTTTAATAATAATTTTATTTTATATATATCACGTAGAATAAATTTCATTATCCCAAAAATATCTAGGTAAATTACATTTACAAGACATAGTACGACCCATTTCAATAAGAGAAATATGATTCCGTTATACAAAACCATTTTTATAGAGTTCTAAGAGAAGAAAAATTATAAAAGTACCCATTCTATTCAAACAAAAATTCCAAATCCATGTTTTTAAAATTTTCACTTTATCCATACAAATATAAATAATCATTCAACCTTTTCATTTGGAACTAATTTTTAAAAGTCAAAAAATCTAGATAAATAATCAATTTAATGAGACAGAAAGTATACCTAATTAAGTATACAATATTCCTAAATAATAAATAACGTATTTTTCGTTACAACAATTCGGGGATTTTTAGTGGAACCAAATAAATAAATATTTAATAGCTGTATAGTTCTCATTGTACATATCTGATTGATGGGTGTAAAATAAATTTTGAGTTTCATCTCTTTCATGGAGAATCACAAACATGATAAATTATTTTTCAAGGACGATATCTATAAAAAAATCACATTTTTTAATATCTTATGTAACTTTCTGAAATTGACATGACCAAAAGGTCTATGCCAAAAGATTCTATCATTCCATAAAACATTCATACACATTACATGATGAATTGTAAGATCATTAATGTTAATTATAAAATAACTATCATTTAAATTAGAAAAAAAATAATATTGAATCATCTTTAAAAAATAAAAATTTATCATATTGAAATTTTAATTCCATTCCATAAGAATTGTTTTTTGATATAATAATTCATATATGATTGAAATCTTCAATATATAAAAAATTATAAATAATTATAGAATTTAAAATATTAACTTTACAAAAACTGAATACATTGAATTTAGAATTTTCTCTGAATGTAATATGGAATCCATCACATATGATGTAAGTGGAAAATTTTGATGGGTCTCTAATTTTTTTCCTAGAGCATCCACAGTCCATGTATCATATTCCATTATTGATACATCCAAGTTATTTTTCCTACACAAATCAATTATACAACGATACTAGTACCAATGATACGTTAGGTCCAATGGGATTATTTATACAATATTTCGATACCCAAATTGAATTAAAACAGGTGGTTTAAGGTTCTCTAGATAATAGTGTTTAGAGTGTTCTATTGTGGTGTTTGATCGGCGATGCCGATGGAGGTGGTCGATTGGAGTTTGGTGTAGGCGGTGGACATCGGATGAGGCCGATGGTGAAGACGAAGCAATCGATGACTATAGTTATGTGACGATGTCACGACGATGATGGTACTATGATGCTAGGCTGGTGAGTAATGATGCGGTTAGGACTTTCATGATGCTGGGTTTCTCGGGGGGGGCACACTTTGCCTGCGATTCAAATTTTTGAATTGGAACTTTAAATTTTAAATGTAGCTTTTTGGGACCAGGTTTGTGGTGAATGCTGTTTAATGTGTGTGATGTTTGAAATTGTTATTTGGTTTTTTTAAGGTTCTCACTTAGACAAAAAGTGTCCTTTTTTAGAAAATGAAAAAAATGATTTGAGACCAATAGTGATTTAGAAATATTATTTTTACTATATCCCAACAATTATTTGTATATAAGAGAATAATCATTTTTATAGCGACCTTTAATTTTACATTTAAAACATGTAAAATTTGATTTAAAACAATTATTAATTAAAAAATGGATTTTTATACATTTTGGGTGATATTTTGCTATATCTCAAATCATCTTAATATTTATCTATTTTAGTCAAAGACATCATCTCATGATAATTTTCACAACCATAAATCAGAGCAGATAAATAATGTTTAAGATATTCAATATCCTTTTTCTAATTTACATTAAAATCTTGAACTGATTTCACATTTTCATAATCCTTTTAATAACAATGGGAAAATTTCTTTATTAATATTTCAACTAAAATTAAATTTATTTTATTTTTATAAACACGTTTCACATTTATTTCTTCAATCTTATTATATAAATCAGTATATTTGAAAACAAAATTTATTAATATTTCAATTTCCTCCTATTCTGTTGATATATTAATATTATCTGACTCATAATTTGAATTTGAACATAAATAATCAAAACATTAATTACTAACCTTATCTAGTGATTCCATGAAGCACATTTTAGCAGAACATTTTTCATTTCCATATCATTCACTAGAATCATATAATTTTGTACAACTCCCAATAGTTTTCAATGACATTATATATTTTTTATCATATTTTATTATTAGGTTTAGAAAAATAGGGATTGATATGTCCTTTATTTCTACATTTATAACAAGTTACATCGAAATCATTGATATTTTTATAGCCTTTCTTTTGTCGATTATATATTATTTTCGAAGTTTTCTTACAAATTAGTCATTCTTTCCTTTGGTTTTCTCTGTTTTGTAAAATATAGTCTCAGTATGAATGATATCTTCTTTTTTCATTGTCCTGTATATTTAAATCGGAGGAGTTACTAGAAACAATATTGTCATATATAAAAGATATATCTCTTCTTTTTGTGTTCTCTGCATCAATTATGTTATTTTGTTCGATTTAATATTGTAGAAGAGATCCAATCAATTCATCATGTGTGTATTGTTTTAATTATTTATTTTATCCATGGAAGGAATATTTGTATTCCATTATTTTGGTTAGACTCATAGGAATCATTCATCAAATTTTAGGTTTTTTTAAGATTCTCCAAGTGAATTAACATCATTCGTAATGCTTGTGAATATATGAAATATTTGGTTAACTATTCTATCATCACCCATCTGGAAGTATTATCACTCATCACAAAGAATTCCATGATTAGTTTGGAATAATATTTCTGAGCCATGGTGAGTTATTTTTATAATGTTCCATATTTCATGAGCCTCCTTAAACATAGTGACATGAAAAAAACATCAATTAATATAATAATATAAATTATTAATATGTTCCTAATTTAAAACATATCTAATAATATAAATTTTTTGTTAGAGTATATGGGTCAGCTTTTGGCCGTGTGAACTGTTTTGAAATTATAGACTAGTTCTCAATGCTCAACTTGTCTAGGTGACCCACTATTCATGATCTCTAGTAGCCATACTCATTGAAATCAATATGTGGTGAATTTTGACGAATCCAAGATTAATTTGTGTTCAATCCTTCCATATTATATGGTCATGTCTTTAGACTATGAGGTCTCGGGATATTTCATAAAAAATAATGTAAAAGTAGAACATATAGAGGGATTAACTTATTCCAAATGGAAGAAGAAGAGATACCATTTTTTTGGTATCGAGAAATGGAATAATAGAGAAAAAATATTCTTTATAATGTTGTCATTTAAAGATTAATTTTCCCCACATTCCATGTTAGATTCTATATGATATTTTTTTTGGATTGTTCATAATTTAATGTTTCTAAATAAAATAAAATGGTTATGAAAGGTGATTTCATGAATGGTTTTATAAAAGAAGATGTTTATGTTTATCAACACTATATTTTTGAAAATGATTTATTCCTAAGCATATTTTTGAATTATCTACTGATTTTAATGGTGTCAAAGAGGCACCTCATTATTGGTCTTAATGAATTTATTTGGTTTTAATTATATCATTGTTTTAGGGAATCAAATGTGGAACCTAAACTATTTATTAAATAAAAAAATGATGATATTGTAATCATTCAAATTTATGTTAATGATGTAGTTATTGGATTGTCTAGTAAAATACTCAGTATTTGTTTTAAATTAATGTATTATGAGTATGAATTGTGTTTAATGGGAGAATTAATGTTCATTATTAGACATAAAACTTTTAAATGTAAAGATGGAATTTTGACATCATCAATATATGTATGATAAAGAGGTTATTAGAATATTTGGTGTGGATTCCACTAAATATAGACAAAATCTTACGGGTACTAATTTTATATTTATGTTGATACATCAGGTAAATATTTTGACACTGAACTTTATAGAGGAATGAGTGGTATCCTTCAATATTTAATTTCATAAATACCTTATGTCATGTATCGGGTTTGTTTATGTGCAAGATTTATAAAAACCAATATGAATGAAATATTAGACATATAAAACAAATAATAAGATATGTAAATGGAACAGTTGATTCTGGTTTATTTTATCCAAAATATAACTTTATTGATTTGACATCTAATTCTAACACTTACTTTTTAGGATGTTTAATTGATGAAAACATCACATAATGTATGTTTCATTTTCAATGAAAATGTTTAATTTACTGTTAATCTAAGAAACAAATAACTTTTTTTATCTAATATGAAAGCTAAGTATATCATTGATGTTAGAAGTTCTGCTCAATGTTTATTGATTAAGATAACCATATATGATTTTGTAGTTTATATTGAAAAATTTAAAAATAATTATAATCATACATATACAATTTATATTTATTAAAACCATTTACATAATTCTAAAATAAAACATATTGATAATAGATTTAATTTTATTATATGTCATGTGTACTTGGGTGATATCTTTTATAATTTATAACTACTAAAAAGTAGCTATAAAATATTATTTAGAACCATTTAAACTCTACTCAGTTTGAAAAAAAAATAAATTGGGTCTTGTTATGTTGGAATTTCATTTTTTTATGATTTTATCTATTTCAGGGGAGTTTGTCTGGTTTTCTATTTATGTTTATTTATAAAAATAGAGATACATGAATTAGTTTTAAATTGTTTAAATGATTTTTATTTGTAATAACAAATTGATGAGATTGTTTGTACATGTGAATGTTTTCTATTTATGTTACAAATAATTATATATATTTTTAAACCCTTAAATTTTGTTTGATTACAAGTGGATTTATAATTTTTAAGTCCTTTCCATGACTTAAATATAACATGATTCTTAGAAATTGGAATTTAATAATTTTCACATACTATGAGAAGAAAAATGTATATATCCATTTTAATAAATTAATTAAATGTCTAATTCTTTTATCTGGAATGTTCATATTTATCCTCAAACAAGATCCTTATTTTTAATAAAAAAATTATTTGTAATATAAAATACATTAGAATTTTTCACAATATATTGATGATATATCAATACATTGTTTTTTGAATTTGTGTGATTCTTATCATGATGGAAAGATATGTTATTTAATTATTATTTATTTGTTTAATAGTAATTCTGAAAATTCTTATCTTGTACTCTAAAAATTCAACAAACATAACGTTTCATTTAAAAAAACTCCACAATTTTTTAAAGTTAAAGTATTTTATATAATTCATGTTATACATATATCAGATTCATACATAACTATAATTTATAGAAATCCAACATGTTTAAATTGATTTAATTAGTTTACATCAAAGTCAAAAAAGGTTTATTTGTATGTTATATAAATTATCTATTTTTTTGTAATGTTATCTCAGAGTGTATGTTTTTACAGAATTTTGTTTCTTTTGTTTTTTCATAATTTTAGTATCAATAGAAGTCATATTTTATTTAATTCATGATTATTTTGAAAGCTAAAAGAATTTTAAAAAAATAATTATGATTTAACAAATGATTAATCAACTGTTAAGAGGCATTAAAAATTTGTTGAATTTTGTTATAGTTCTCAATCTATTTTTTTCTAAAAGAATGGTTTGTCAAAACTATTTCCACCCAAAAATTAAGGTCCCTCCACCCTACATATAGAATAGTGGAATGTATGGGTGGAAAACCCAATGTTTAGAACATTGAATATTATTCCTCAATATCCCATCTTTCATAATAGTAAAAAGTGTCATTTGGAAACCCTATATTCGGAGAACCCTACGTTCGGGGAACCCTATTTTTGGTGAACCCAACATTCATATACATGGAATTCATGTAGAAATAATTTTTATCCTAATTTCATTTACTCTAAATTAGATTACCCTATATTAGAGTATCCTACATTATTTCATGTTCCTTACTTTTCTGTTGTTAGTTTTGTCCTTTTTTGATGAACATTGATCCACATCAAATTTATATTGATTATTTTCAGTCGGTTTTCAGCGAGATAATTTCAAATTAAATATAAGGATAGTGATTAATGATATATTTATGATTTTAGTGCAATATTTAAATAGATAATATTGAAAATAATTTGATGAATATTTTTTACAATAAATGTATAGTTCACAAGATAATTTAATATCAATTATATTGAATTTACATTCTGATTGTGTTTCTAGTTTTAAGGAGCTATTTTTGACTATGTTTAACGAGTTTTGAATGGATATAAACTATATTTTTGATATAATTAAACACTATTATTATTATGGAGATAACATTTGAAAATGTATTCAAATTGTTATAAATTATTTTTATCATTTTAACTATAGGAATAAAGTGCAAAAAAATGCTACAATGTTTTATAGATATATTTATGAATTTGCTTAACTCAATTTTTTTGAATATATAAAGGATGCGTAGTTTCTTGTAATTCTAAATAAATATTATATATATACATATATCATTCTATATTGTCGGTAAAAAACAATACAAAATAACACAATGGGATGACATGTTTGGTGTGCCATGAAATTTATTATCCTACAGTATAAGACAATGTCTCTATAATACATTTTTTAATTTCCCAGATATTATCTCATGTGAAAAATTAAATCTTATTTGAATGAAATTTATTTGACCAGACATAATAATCAAAATATATAGAACCAGTACAAGTGATTTCATCATTTCTCAACTCTGGTTTGGGTTCTCAGTCTATAACACAATTTCCCATCTCTCACATACACTTTCTATTATTATGTTTATGATTTTACACAAAATCATTATTTGTTATTATTTTTTACTCTTATTGTGAATTATAGATTTTAAATTAAGGATAAAATGGATATTACTCCCTATATCTAAATTCAAATCTATTTAGGTTGTGACTTCCCATACCACAGTTAGCATCATGGTGATCCCTTGAATAGAAAATGATTAAATAAGTGGGTAATCACCCCCCTAAAAATAATATTACTGAACACATATATGTCACCAACTAGAGGGGTATAAGAGTATAGTAGGCCATCCGTGGACTGAACCACTATAAAAACATCATTTGGTTCTTTAGTTTTCCTCTAATAATTTACATTAAAATTAACATTGATAATTAATTTATTTAATCTATTCTTTTTTTAATTTTTTTTTATATTGTAAATTCAGCCCATATAGACCATCTTGAATTACCCTCTCTAACCTAACACTTTAAGAAGAAGTACCTTCAAATTTGTAATATCATCACGACCATGAACATCCCATGAAATTCTGAAATGATTATTTAAATCATTCTCTTCATGAATAATATATTTAAGGTTCTCAAAAATATCAAAATAAATAGTTGATTAAGGATTTGTTTCATTATATCTACTTGATAAATTCTTTTTATTATTTAATTAATGTAGTTATTTTAATGACTTGGATACTTCTAAATTTTACCCTCACCCGATGGCATGGACCCTTTTGTGGCACTCATTTGTAGTCTTGTACATGTATATATGTGAAAAATATTCTTGTCTTCCCTTAAGATGACACAAACTACCTATGTGATGGATGTTCTCTCCCTTTACTCTGAATATATTTAGAGATCGAACGTTTATCACTGATCTATCAAATTTAAACCCATTAAAATGAATGGAAACGTCGAATGGTAAATATAAATGACATCCTTGAATATTATTGGTTGAGAAGATTTATGTTTGAATTCCAATTATATAATAAATTAAAAGAATTTTTTTCCAATGAGTAGCATTGAGAAAATCACGGGTTATCTTCGTCATAGCATTTCTTATTGCAATCATCAAACTAGATAAGTGAACAACAATATAAATAGACATTAGAAGGATCTCCAAAATCAAAATACAACAATTGATTATCAAAATTTAAAAAATGTGTTATTAATAATGTCCTAATAAAATATAAAATTCATTGTGTATTTTTTTATAATATTGAATGTTGATGAAACAAAACTTGTGGTATCCATTTTTTGAATAAGTTTTGAAATTTTTAAAGCATCCAATTTTACATGAATTTATAATGATTTTACATGAAATTACTTTTTCAAATTCTAAATCAATACATGTTAAACTATATACCTATAAAATGTATAGTGTAATGCATTACACATTCATTATTACATGTGTTTCTGATAAATACATGAGACATTATACATGGAACATATGGCTATTGGCTAAAACCTATATCATGATAAGTTCTTAATACTTAAAATAGTGTGATTCATATAATTGCTCAATATTTTTGAGAATATTTGTTATATATTTATATATATTTATAAGAAAAGTATTATATGTGTGTTAAATAATATAACAAACCTATTCATCAAAAGAAATTGTGGTTTCCAGTAACTATAGTAGAAAAATATTATCTATTAATTGGGTAATGCATAAGAAATAACATTTAATTATCAATCATAAAAATGTGTAAATATACAAGTCCTGCTTATTATGCCAAGGAGGTAACGTATGAGACACTAAGAATATTATATTTATTCATAGAAGCATGTAAATGTAATAAAAAAAGTTATTTGTAAAATAAAAGGGTTATATAACCAACATATCATTTATAAGTTCAAATTGAGGTCATCCATACAAAATGGAACAACATGGTTACAAAGTTTTTTGGTCTTTTCTTCTCATTCGTGATCCAAAAAATATGGTTGAAAATGAAGCACATTCATGGGTCACTATCAACTAAATAGAGGATAAATTTTACTAATTATTGGCACATTGACATAAAGTATGAAATAAACATGAATGAACTAAAATATTAAAATTTACCGAACCATTGAGAGATAAAGGTGATAATGGCATGCATGTTCCTCTTTATGTGATTCCACTTTCTTGTAGTGTTTCTATTATTATAGTAGAATAAAACATAGTATATACCATAAGGGAATTTACTGTATATGTTGAAACCATTATTGTGCTAATACAGTAAACATGTGTACTGAATCAATTAAAATTATACAATATCTAAATATAAAGACTAAAAATAACAACCTTCATGTTTTCCATTATTTCATTAGTATTATCCTCTAAAACCGTACACTTATATATGATGTTACGGATTACATGTTTCTATCGGTTTTCTTGTTATTAAATTTCATTGGTTTTCCATAAAATAATATTATGCGTATTTGTGAGTATAGTGAATGAAATATATATTGGATAAACAAAATTCAAATTGACTAAGCATGTAATTAAACATTTTTATCAAATTTCAATGAAAATTTAATGAAATCCACATGATAGTTACAATGACTGTTTTTTATAGAATAAATGAAATTGGTATTAACTAAGATATATGATATGATGTGGTGTAATAGAATGATGTTAACCCTGGATGAGAATGAAGATATTAAAACTGACAGAAACATGTTTAGTTGTTTTTGTGGAATCAGAAAAGTGGATATATTGTAGCGATTTTCAAAAAAATTATACAAAACTGCAAGTATAAAATATAGGAGATAGTGTTAAGAAATTCATTAAAATAGAAGAAAATAGATGTGTGAAAGAAGATATTACATAATGTGGATCTTCCCATGATATATTTTAAAAGAAACAGAGATATATAGTGGTGAAGGATAGTTGTTGTGTCCAATGTACTGAAGATCTTCTAGAAACTATGTTGGTGAGATCCGTAGGTCGGTGTAAAGAATAATTATATGAAATTGATTTCCACTATAGATGATGGATTAAGATTAAAGGGAATAATTTAATTGAATTGTTTCATGTGTGGAGGTTATAGAAATAATATGGAGGTGATACAATAGTTATAGGGGATAAAAATCACCTTTGAGAGGGGGTTAGAAGGGATGGAATGATATTTGTTTGAAATGGTGGGATGCATAAGGAAATACATTGCATTAGATATTTTGAGAATGAATTTTTCCATCTGATGCGAGAACAATAGAATGATATAAGGGGGTTACAGAGGATGAGCCGCTTTACAGGATTTAAAAGGGAAAGAGTAATCCATCACTGGTTTGTGGGAACAATATAATGAGCGTAGGGGAAAGATTAGTGTTAACCCACGGAGAAATCATGGAATATCATGAAGGGTCTTTGGGTTTGGAGGGAGGAAATGTAAATTAGAATATGTGGAAGATTATAAGTGTCAAATGTAGTGGTAATAAAACCAAACAGTAGTATAGATAGTAGATAACAAAAAATGTGGTCTGAGTTAAAATGGGTGAGATGAGTCTAGAACCAAACAGATATTAGTAATTTCTATCAAAATTTCCATATATTAGAAATATAATATAATGATAAAAACATCATTATTAACCAAGATGTGGCCATTCATGATATTTTTGGATGAAAATTTTGTGAATGATATCAATGAAGATAATATCTATTGACCACCAACACCATGAAGAGAATAAAGATGAATACAGAAATGTATGCCAAATTTAAAGAGAGTCCAAAAAAATACCCCATACAAATCAACCACTTTGGTACAAAAATAATAATCACCATCTTGTTTGACCAGGATGGTGTCTTGAATAATATATTTTTTATAATACTCTTAAAAAAAGATGAATGGGAATTTTCAACCTTGATATAGATGAATACAATTAAACAAAACACCAACCACACTAAAATAATACCATAAGAGGGAATTAAAAATTAAACGGATTGGAAATCACTATACTATAGGAAAAGAGGATGAATAAAGAAGTGTTGAGGGGCATGGATGGAGATTCCCTAAAGCTCCGAGGTAGGGAGGACCCGACAAGAACTATGATATCATTCACCTAAATCTGTATGACCCATACTCATTCGTAATGTTATAAAAAATTATATTTAATGTATATAATATATAAATTTATATTTTAAAAGGATTATAATTTGATATATGAAATAAATAGTATTCATTATTTGAAAAATATTATTTTACATTTATATATTAAAAAATTCATAAATTTATGGACTATTACATATTTTAAAAAATTAATTTGATACATTGGATCAAATATAAATGATTTTACATTTTTCTATGTGAAAAAAACTTATTTATAGGGGGATTTTAGATATTAATCTTATATATTAATATTTGTAAAAGTTTATTTCAATTTATACATTATGTTTCGCAAGAAGGTTAGATTAGTGTTTTAAAAGATGTTAAATAGAGTTAGATAATCCCTTGTAATAAACTATATATATTATTTAAAAGGCAGTTCATCATAGGTTATATTTAGTGATGATTCTAAATATTTAGTTTTACATATTTGGCGATTATTATAATTAATTGCATGAATTTTTATTAGAGGATTCCATTCAAAAGTAGAGTATGATATAAGACGTCTATAACCCGACCATTAATATATTTACACATTATAAAATATAATTTCTATTTGATTGTGGATTATTATTGTATTAGAAGATACAATTTATTAAATGGTGTATATAAAACAAAACATTTGTAAAAAAAATCTTCAAATGATAATTAAAGAAACTAATTCTAAATTTTTTATGGTTATAATTTTAATGAATGTCATTTTAATGATTATATATATAATTTTTAGTATTTTTAACGATTAATTTAGAAGGATTTATTGATGTTTTGAATTATTCAATCCTTCCCATCATTAATATTATACCACTCAATGGATGGAAATGAACGATGTGAGATAGTGACCCCCCGAGTCATGCATCTTGTTGGACCAGGGTAGGCAACAAGCACTGATGGTATAAAAATGTAACAAATAAAAGGCATGAACACCGACTAATAAAATATGACAATATATCAATTAAATGAACCCCAAGAAAAGTTTATACATAATATGAAATTAATCCTAAAATTATCCCAAAAATCATTACCATTGTCAATAGATTCAAATAAAAGACTCCAACTAAAATACAAGAATATAATTCATACAATAGGGACCCAACGATTGCTCTAAACATAGCAAGAAACTTTCATTTTTGTCCATAATGTTTTATTTTAATAATAAAAAAATTATATACATTTTGTGAGAATACATGTATACCCAAGAGGATCATACTCACAGTTTAAATTTCAAATATGAAAAGAGTATACTGATGCCCTATTGAAAATAAAATTGAATCAACATGAACCAAACTAGGTGAACAGACTAAACCAACCCTCACCATAGATCACAAACATAATCATACATCTAATGTAGTAATATATCATAAATAATATAAAAATATATGCCCCATTTCTTCCCCATAGATTTTTCACTCCCATGACCCACTGTGAAACATCCTCTATTTTAATCCATTCCACTGACATCATATCACAACCACATAAAATCACATCTTTCCCAAAGAAAAATTGCTTATCTCAAAACCTCTCACCCATGAAAACCTTGGATGTCACACCATATCTCATCACATATTCATGGATTTTATGGGATATGATCATGAATTACACCAGCGTTGTTCCCTCCTCCAACCACAGATGAACCAGACCACATATCACATCACACCTATATGTCCCCAAATAACATCTCTTGTAAAGACACTTAGGAAATAACATCATATATAACATGAAGACACATGGAACATTACCAATTATTGATGAGCATGGATAATGTGGTAGCCAGCCACAAGTATCACCACCATACTAGATGTTGTGGAAAATACCAAGAACTCCAAACCATTGGGTGATGGTAATGTTATCAAACATGAGTAGGGAATATATAGAAATTTTAAAAAAAACTATATGTGATACATAAGTACAACCCAATATAAATACATTGGGTGAAATACTACCATAATACTGTACATTATAAGGGTATCACACCAACAAACTTCAGCCATTAAAACCACCACCACCACTACATGAATGACACAACACAACCACCACAGAATCCACACATTGTAACTATAGGGCCCCGACCTTAAACCTTACTTAATATTGAATTAAATTATTAATTCACGTTGAGGATCTTTTCAGGTTTAGAGATATAGAGAATTAGGACATAACTATTACATCTCAAAAGATTACAAAGTAGAAACTTTTACTAAGTTTCCATAAAATAAAAACTCTTAAAAAAGAAACATGTCCAGTTCCATGTTTTAGGTTGCATGGATTTCCCTTGATCCCATCCTTGACCCTATTCCATGATAATTCCAGTGAAGAACATTTCAAAAACTTGGGATGAGCATAAAAATCCTATTAAGGGATTCACAAAGAATGAAAACTGTTAGTTTTCCAAAACAACAAGTAAACCATGTATACTTTATCAAAGTAATACTTTTCAACTTTTCAAAGTAGTAAAAACTCTTCACTGAATAAAATTTCATTACATACCCTTCTGTAACCAAAAGATTACCATAAAACCCATATAATGATCACATAACATATAAAGGTAACTTGGGACATAAACATACTTAAGTGGAATAACCATAAGGTCGACTTCCACACATATCACTTAATGGAATAGTCATTCGGCCAACTTCCATACATACTTAATGGAATAGCAATATGACTGACTTCCATACCCAATGCATTAGAGGATATAACGTAACCACACCTCCTGGTAGTCACGACACCACCCGTCATAATTTCCAAGTACCATTATAAAATCATAAGACATTTAACAAATATAATGGAAAGAAAACATTTCCACATTTCTATCACAATATATCACTTAAATATATCGACATAACAAATCCTTTATAAAAACCATTTTCAATACCAACATACATAAAAGATTATATGGTATTTATTTCATTTTAAAAAACATTACGGCTTATTGAGGAATCCAAAGACCAAATAATACTCGCGGCGGTGGAAAAGGTCGTTGTCACCGCGTACGTTAAAAGAAACATTCCTTTTTTTCGTTTAGTAAAATGCTTCGTAGAAAAAGATTAATTTTGTATAAAATTAAAAGTCAAAGGGGTTTATACACCATATAAAATAATTTTGTGTATAAAATGAAATATGCCTCAATGAAATGAGATTGAGAGGAAGTCCCTTACAAAGACGGTATCCTTGGTTTAAGGATAAATCAATTACATAATTATGTGTGACAAATGAATACACCAAATATAAGTGGATATTAAGTGTAAAACAATCAGAGGTTATTCACACATATTTATAGAACTACATATTCAAGGAGTATAAGTTTATCCCAAAGAATCAAATTTGGGTTAAGAAGTTCCCTTGCAATAATTTGACAGTCTAATGGCGTCACTAAAAAATTCAGAAAATGAGTTTATGAGAGATAAAAAGGGTATATCATCACATGGAAATAAAATTTAAATCAATAAGGATATATAATAACATATCCCAACATAATAGTATGTGAATTAAAAGATATAACAAAAGAAGTCTTTTAAAAAGAGGAGGGTGAAAGGTTCCCTTACCGAATTGGATAACTTTCGAAACATACACCCCGTGAAGGAAAGACAATAAAACATTGATGTAAATACTCATAAATGAAAGTATATTACACAATTAGTAAAATAATGGGCAGTACATACACCAATCAACAGAAATTGTGGCAAATGTAGCATAAATCCCACGAGAATAAAAGTGAGATGAAAAATCCCTTACGAAAACTCGGCAGTCTAACGGCACCACATAAAACATACAAAAATGGATTGATGAGATCAAATAGGGTATCTCATCATATTAACATAATGTTTATAGAAATACTAATATGAAATAACATCCCCCAACATAAAAAATAGAAGTTTAAAAGAAGTGACATAAAGGAGAGTACTTAAAAAGAAAGAGAGAGGTTAGATCTCTTACGAAAATTTGACAGCCAAACGGCACCACTCAAAACTTCCAAAATGGATTGATGAGAGAGAATAGGGACTATCATCATATGAACATAAAAATAACAGTAATAGTAATATAAAATAACATCCCAATAACAATAAAGATGTTCTTTTAAAAGGAGTGACATAAAAGATCGTACTTAAAAAGAAAGAGAGGAGTAGGATCCCTTACCTCGGGTCCGACTTGACTCGATCGTTCTTTAACATCCCGAATAATAAACTTGAGTTAATTTCTACTTGATTAAGAACGTTTTTAAAGTTCATTATTCCTTTTATATCAATTATTGAGATGTTATAAAAATTATGTAATCATTTAAGTTAATAATGTTTGTTTTGTCGATATTTGGCTCTTAAGTCAAAAGTGGACTTCTATCAATTACATGTTGTTCGTGTGGTCAAAGGTTATTTATATCCATAATGAAATTCCTGGTTTGGATATCATATATATCATATATATCCATCATATACATGTATTTATAATATTACATAATCATTTAGAGGTAAGAAATGAAATGCACCGTTCATGGAGAGAGTAAGTCGTACTTACGCATGAACGTTACTTTCATTTCTATGTCATATTAATGGAATTAAAAATAAATGATAGATGTGTATATTCTTAATTCCAGAATTATATTCATCATTTAGATGTATCATACATCGTATATATCCATTATATGTACTTATAATAGTAAATTTCATTTGAGGATAAGTAATGAAATGCACCGTTCATGGAGACGGTAAGCCGTACGTACGCATGAACGCTACTTTCACTTCTATCTCATACTTTAATGGAAAGAAAACAATAATCATATAAAGGTATATTATATTTACAGTATAAAATAATATATAATATCTTTAAATCCATCCTTTATAAATCCCACATATGGAATTAACGAATCAAATCACTTTGAGGGGGCGGTAGTCAGCACTTCCTAAAATGAAGATATCGCGTATACCCATAATGGAATCCATAAAGTAATGCCAAAAATGAAAAATATAGAAGCTTAAGTAAAACATAATAATATTATATATCATATATAAACATACTGACATCTTAATGGCCACCTTTTACGGTGTTATATGAGTGTTGAATAATCATCATTTCGACTGGCAGAAATTCGCCATCCACAGAAACAGTATGTTCATTAACCATTAGATGAAGGTGTGTGTAAGTTTATCATGAATACTTATTATAAAAAATTCCTAGTATATTTACTATACTGGATTTATTACAAAAGAAAATAATAAAAAGAGTTTATGGGGTTGGAGAAGCAAAATAAAACAATAGAGCACAAGTGAAGACGTTACCTTAAAATTGTGTAACTCCCTTTGGTTTGAAACAAAAGGGTTTATTGAAGAGATTCCTGCCTATGTTAAGGATTCTAGGATGAGTATACGGATGTGGAGAGACAAAATGATCAGAGCGTGGCCGAACCAAAGGCTTGAGGTGTGTGGGTAAGGTGGTAGAGTTGGGGGCCTTTTATAAGAGGAGAGGAGGGGCACTCTTGGTAATGTATAAAATGTTACTTTATTTTCAAATGGTTTTCGGATTTTAATGGTCCCAAATTGATGTGTTTCAAGGATAAGGTGATAGGGGTTCTTAATCCACCCATCCAATAGGTTTTGGACATGTTTAGGTCCTAGATGATTCATTATCTTTCCATTTTATTTAAATTGTTAAATAATGAGGTCATCGCTGCATCATCATGATGTCATAAATAATTTAATATATATAATGTATAAAAATTATAAAACAAATACTATGATGTAGAAAATATTTTTATATTTCCAATTAATATTTATAGTCAAAAATATGACTTGTATAACCCCATGTAAAAATTGTTTTAGTAAAACATCTCATGTTTGTGTCATTTTTATTTTAACTTTAAATAAAAGGCATAAATGTCGTTATCAAACCCAAGTGGATCCATGGGGTACCAAAAATCGACCCATGGGTTTTCTTGGTCGTCCATAACTCATCCAATAAGATTAAGACATGTTTCAATATATTTTCATTTTATTATAATATCATTTTTACCTTAAATCACAATAATTACCTTTAATCGCGATTAATAAAACATAAAAGTTACTTATCATCATAAATTAGTTTCATCCCATTGAACCACATTTTTCTCAACAATTAAAATAATTTCAATTTGATTTTTTAAATTCAAATCACAGAAGTGGTAAAGTCCCATTTAAACGAAAAATCAAATTTTGTAACCACCACATTGTGGTTTCACTATTCATAAAAAATTGAAGATTTTCCGAAAAATACCAAAAATTCACCCTAAGCTATATTTGATATTCCGAATTCAAAAATGATGTCTATTTTACCAAATTAATAACATATAAGGTGCATTAATTAATTTTATAATTAATTCACGCAGTCAGCAAATAGCGTGTTTTTATGAAACAAATAGTATCAAAAGATTGACACTTGTTTAAGTCCAATTTCAAAGTGAAATTAATTCCAATGACCTCTATTGGATTAAATGGTAAAAATATATTCTAATATTACTTAAAAAAATACAAAAGATTATATAATCATATAAATAAATTATATTAAAAGGAGGTTTTGAATTAAAATACAACATTTTTCACTATTCATTAAAAAATGAACTTTATCAGAAAGATACCAAAAATTTAAACAAAGTAAATTTTGATTTCCCAATTCTAAATAAGAATTTTATTTTGTCAAATATAACACATTAAATTATCAAAAAGTGTATTTAAAAGAGGTTCACCTTCAAAAGGCGATTAATCGTCCTTTTAAAGAATATTAGAATGCCTATGCTTAAAATTGGATTCATGCGAATTTTTAATCCTCTAACATTTATTCTAAAGAGTAAAAATATTTTAAAAACATATATAATCATTTTTTAGGTAGTTATGTTCATTACCGCCATTACAACCGCTAGGCGTTAACTACTATTTAAAATAATATTATTTTATTATTAGAGTGCAACGTAAGCTTCCCAAGAAACTCGTTGTTGCGTATTGGGACGAGGTCATCACGGACTTAATTATTATATTACCTTGTATACCTCAGGGTAAGAATGCCATTTTGGAGGCAATTTATCATCTGACCAAATCAACACACTTCATTATGATAAAAAATATATCTAATATGGATGAGTTGGTTTGTTTGTATCTTTAGGAGCTGGTGAGACCCCATGGCATGTATTCAGTAATTTTCTCAGGTAGAGACCCCTATTTCACTTTTTATTTTATGAGGCCTTCAGAATCCCTTGGGGTCTTCGATTAAGATGATCATGGCATACCATCCTCAAACAGATGGTCAGACAGAATGGGAAAAAAAGATTCTGGGGGACATTCTCTGTGCATGTGTTATGGACATTGGAGGTTATTAGGAAATCCATTTGTGGTTAGTTGAGTTTTCTTACTATAACTATTCAAATCCTCTATTCGAATGGCTAATTTTGAGGCTCTCTAGGGTTGGCCTTGATGGTCCCCCTTGTGTTCGGATGAGGTAGGTGAGACCTCACTACTGGAGAAGTGTCTGGTGCAGTAGACATCTAAGAAGGTCAAGTTAATCAAGCAACATTTATTGACTACTCAGAGTCACCATAAATCATATGCTAATTGGAGGTGTGGATATTGAGATTTTTTTTATGGGGGCAAGGTATTATTGAATGTGGTCCCTCATTTGGGGCGTCATCCACTTGGGATGCGAAGGGGAGATGACACCACAATATGCGAGCCATTTTTAAATCCCAGAGCATATTGGAACGATTGTTTAATGTTTGGCCTTACATTCTTAGTTTAAATCCATCCATGATGACTTCCATGTCTCCTAGTTGAATAAATACTACCTGGATCGGTCCCATGTGCATTGTTGGGAAGAACTTGATATAGAGCCTGACTTGTCTATTTTTGTGTGGCTAGTCCAAATATTGTACTCCCATATGAAGGTTCTTTGAATGAAGTCTATTCCACTGGTCTCGGTTAATTAGAAGAATGTAATGGATACACATGAGACATGGGAGTTGAAGTCGTGTGTTGAGGAAGAGTACTCGTTCTTGTTTTCTGATTATGCTTCAGGTTGAAATTCCTACGTTAAAATCCTTTCATGGTGGAGATTATTGTAACATAAATGACATGTTTTAAAGGTATTTTTAATTTAATTTATATTATTTATTTGTTTTGGCGGTTTCCCATTCATTTTTGTAGGAATGGTTGAGATTTCACGATTTGAGCCAAACTGTGAACCCAATTCCATATTTAAAAATAAATTTGTATTCCATGATAACTCCTTCATTTTTATACTTTTCTATCCATTATAATTTCTACTTGGCCTCCCCTGACCTATTAAAACAACCATATTAATTTTTTCTATTTTTGAAACCATAATCATTGTATATTTTGGTTTTTATTTAAGGTATTTGGCCAACAAAAAATCCCATTTTCTAGTTTTAAAAAACAATTCAGTTTATTTAATAATTTATTAATTTTTTACTCTATCTCAGTGATTACACCTCCCAATCGAAGCTAACATCCTTAGGTGTATACCCATTACCTTCCCCACCACTTTGGATGTCGTGTACATCACGAATTAGGGAATAAATAGATAGGGGTTCCCATATCATCCAAATTTGAAGAGTTATTTTTTCCTTTATTACTCTTTGATTTCTCACTATTTTTCCCTCATTATAGTTCCTACAGTATCTCCTCATCATTTTTTGAACCTCCATTGAATTTATAGTTGTTGAAAAATTATCGACTAGTTTATTTGGGGGGATTTTACAATATCCTTCAAGTAAGTGGGTCTCATTCATTAATCATTAATTTTTCTTAGGGTTTCATTAAATTTTCTATGGGGTTTTCCCTTATCCTTAAGGTTAGAAATTAAATTAAACTATGTTTTCTACCAAGGGTTTATCTCTGGGTTTTAATTTTTTAATAATCTGATTTTAGGATCAATCTAAGTTCCATGTGGAGCGGCGATGGTGAGATTGAATATTCACACAATGAATTCAAGGATTTTCATTAATTTGGAAAGTGATTCAATGTGTATGAATTTCATGTGAATTGGAATTATGTTTTGATGATATTTTCATGTTAATGTAAATTTTATTATTGCTTAAAAAGCTGGTTTTAGTGGAGATAGTAATGAAAATGAACTTTTAGTGCCACTTTTATGTGAAATTGGGGGGTTTTCCATGAAATCATATAATGGTTCAATTAGGGCTTCCCTATAAATACTGAGTCGATTTTATTGAAATTTAATAGGTCATAACATAATGTATTGCATTTTTAACCATTTTTATTGTTTCTTTGAATGTTGATTCTAATGTATTTTGCTGAACTTTTAATCTTTAAGAGCTATGTTTATTTAAAAATGGATGTTTTAGAAAGATAACATTTCTTGGTTCACATGGGGATGGCCGTAAATTGATTTTATGGTTTAATTGAAATGTATTTGCTCTGAAATTTATGTTTTTGTGACATTTTTGTATGCACATTGTATACAATGTGGGGATTTCAATGAGTTATGGGTGTAAAACTATGCGGGTTTTTGTGGAATCATTTTATTTAAAATTAATGTGTTTTTTGTGTGTTTTAAATGGATTAAAATTTGTATTGATAAATTAATGATTTAATGAGACATTTAGTGGTATTTTATATAAAAATATATTTGGGTATCATGATGAAATTGTTTGAGGACAAAGGGGAAATCCCTGGTACCATAGTGGGGTGGATATGTACTCGTACGGATAGTGGACCAGATGGGTTTTGTCCCTATTTTACGTAGAATTTGAAAACAAAAACTCTAACTAAACTATATATATGATTATTGGGAAAAATAGGTTATTATTATGATCCCTACTTTTAGATCATGTGGGAGAATGGATTTTACTATGGGTACTTTACATCGAGGTGCGAGGTACATGGGGCCTGAGAGTATCTAGTGCCTAGGTGTGTTCTCAATTTTTAGGCTCATTGGATTTGTTGTATTTACCCATGTATTAGGGTGTGTTTGGTAGTATATTATAGTAGCTAACATGAATATTTATATGTGTTAACATTTTGAATTTTTTATCATGAAAACTGTTTTCAATTGAAAGTAGCATTTCTTTGAATTTGTCACTGCTTTTCATTGCCTATTAAAACTACTTTCTATTTCACCTTATATTGAATGCAATTGGGAATCATTGGTTGGTATGCTATTGGTCTTAGTCTCATACCCTAAATACACCCCTTAGGTGTCAGTATACTTTATTATTCTTGAATCAGGTAAAGGGAAGGATTGGGAGATGGTGGTTTGGGGTGTTAGTTTCCATCCTTGCGGTGGTGTTGTGGAGAAAATTTATGGGTGATGACCCCTTCTCGTGTGGAGTCCTTGTGGATATCTTGATGATTTTTTTTATTTGGCCGTATTGTAATGTATTCAAAGAAATTTATTCAATTTTAGTTTTTTCTTCATACTTGTCTGTCTGAAAATTCATGATATATATTATGGATTGTTTTTAATTTTTTATGCTTTTATAATCAGGTAAATCATTCCCAAACCTAATTTTATGATACCCATGAACATTTTCCATCCCATGGGGATAGGTTATGCCAATCGGTCCTTTCCATGTTCTGAGATTGGTTCTAGTATTGGTGGAGACAAAATTTTGTTTGGGACACTAGGAATGGAGAAGATCTTATTGTGTTTCACCAATCCATCAACCATAGATTTTGAGGAATGCCAATCGATGGATATCAATATCGTAGAAAGTGACTATTGTTACGAAATTATCAATGACTACACACATGTAATACATCCACTCCACAAACAAGATATCATTGTAATGATATATAGAAAACATGAAAAAAATATCACATTGGCTGGTTCTTCCTGATCAAGAGTCTATACACCTAACACACATCAATCAATATATTCAGATCTCCAGATCTTTTAGGTAACACCATAGAAACCCAAGGACTATGAAAAGAAATTCATGAGGAATCTGAAAACGTTTTATTAACAAAGAATTTTGAGTCTACAGACTCTCAATATTCAAACATGTTTTTTTAATTAAACAATTTTAATATGGTGAAATCCCAGCTCTACTGGGACTAACATCTCTAACATGTGCATCTGACAATTCTCAGCTCCTTTTACTCTTTACATTTGGCCACTATGATGCTTATTTAGCTTAGTTAACTATATATTGGAGCAATCATAATGAGTTTATTTACCAATGAAAACATATCTAGAATGTTCAGCAAGAGTCACTGTCACAAACCATAGAAACTGCCTCAGGAACAACTGCTTTTACTACTAAAAAGTGTGAAAAAAACCTTGTGTAACTAGCTACCCTATGTTTTCAGTCACTTAGAATGGTTGGGAAAATACCTCAATAAAAATAACATGAAAATGGAAATCCAATGGATGGCTCACCATAGACATTTGTCATAGAAGAATGATAAATTATCTTCCATGGATGGATCCTCACTGGTTGAAACTAGGATTACATGCCTACCAACAACAAAAAAATGTCCTCCATGAGATTACATATTGACATCTCTGTCGAGGATCCACCAAAATGTAACGCACCTAATAATTATCATATTCATTTATCCACAACTGCATTTTTGTAGGGATCATAAACTGGACTCCCTCATTCCTAATCAGGAAGCATAAATATTCATTTTCAAACATCCATGTGAAAAAACCATCTAAAAAATTGGGAAATCATTGGATATCCTTAAAATTGATCATAATAATTTTCACACTCATTCTCTCTAATTAATATAAATTAAATCAGACTACTTCTCTTCTATTATTTTTTTAACAATAATTCTGAATTAACTCATTCTAAAATTCTAGGCATAACACATATGACACAACATAGCCACCAATGTACATCACCCATGAATGAATCACAACTACCCACCAATAATATCTTCCAATAGTACCCATAACTCATCCCTATATCGAATTATAATTAAAGGGATTTCCATCATCTCTAATTAATGCTCCATGTCTACATATGAACTACACCTCTCATACTTCCACAAACATTCCCACTGAATGTAATATAATGTCTTATTAAATGGATAGTTTTTTGTGGTATGCTCAACCATTCATTGATTAATGTCATTTTTCTATTGACCCTAATCATCCAAAACAACTCATGTTTGATGATATTAACACATTGTAAAAAATCAAGGTGAATAACATAAACATGGTATCCAGAATTTTTATACCAGATTAATTTATTTAATTTATTTTTTTCAACTATCATTATATAATCTCTTAGTTTAGAAATGAACTCAATTAGTAATTAGGTATATCTTTCTCAATAGATTCTACATTAAAAAAATATCTACCTCACTTTTTCATTTAATATGCACAGATTTCATGCACCTAATTAAAGGGGGTGCTAAATTCCTATGTCATGTTATGTCATCCTATGTATATGTCATGCACCAAGATCAACTAAAAAAATCTCCACATCAACTCATGAAATCCTAATTCTATGTAACTCCTAAATTCATATCTTCTCTCAACTGGCCTATAATACATAATTTCCCTAAGACCACCCCCATCCTATAGAATCCCTCCAAGGATGGAAATCAATGAATAGAGATAATTTCCTACATGTCCCTCCTCCGGTGCACCCTATATTGGTGAAATGATGGAAGGGTATAAAAATAACATGAATGTAAGGAATTACACTATAACAATAAATTAGTATTGAATATATGATAAAAATCCATGAGTATCTATAATAAATACAAATATAAACCCTAAACTATCCCACAAGACATGAAATATTTGAAAATATAAATATTACATCTTCATGTAATGTATCAAAAGAAATTTCTAATTAAAGTGACCAAGATATAACAATGACCTCAGAAATACATGTCCAACTGAGTCCCCAAAGCCCTGCGGGAACCATAAAATTGTTTACATACATCGGGTGAGAATACGAATATAATTGGTAGGATAATTTCCAAGGTCACTAAAACACAATTAAAATATTTGTACTAATTCTCCAATATACACAAAATAGAAACAACAATTAAATTAATAGTTTACCCAATAAAACCAAGATATATCATGGATTTATCAACAAATATCACATCTAATATAGTAATATTGTATCACAGACATTATAGGGAATCCACACTATCACATCCCCGAGGATTTTACACTCTGTCACCCCAACATCAAATGAATTTTTATCCCATTCCATTATTACATATTACTTCAGAACCACATAAAACCCCATCTCACCCAAATATAGCACGGGCATATCACCACATCTTGCACAAAAAAACGACAGCCATCCCACAACATATTATAACATATAAAATGTATTAGGGTGTCATGATCAGGTGGGGCATCGAAATTTGTCCATCCTCCTATCACACATAATCCCCTCCACTAACCACGTCACATCATTTCATAACCACTCACATCTCACTCAATGAAATTTTGTCTATCACATCATAACTCCCTTGAAGACACATAGGTAATCACTACTAAAGAATATCTGGGGAATGGGATTATCCACCCATCCGAATCCCCACCATTATAGATGTTGTGGAAGAATCCAAGGACACAGAACCTGTGAGTATTGGTATGGTTAACTACTTCATTTAGGGTGCATCTCAAAATAACATAAAATACATGGTATGTCTATATGAAACAACACCCAACATATGTGTTCACAACAACCTCAATGGATTATACCAAATATCTATCTCCACAACACTTGTCAACCATCTCAACCGCACTAACCAATATATGAAACAAACAACAAGACTACCACACAACCACCATACAAGCCGCAGGTTAAAAATTTTAACTACTATTTTCACAATTTCAATATTTATTGAGTTTCAAAAATCACCCATTTATTTATCAGCATCTATGAAACATACAGAGACCAATATAATTCATTTTAAAACCCATTCATTTATTAACTAAATTCAATATCATCATTTATTCCACAATTTACTAGGAAACTAATATTTCTATACCACACGACAATTGGCCCAATTAAAATTCTTAGTTGGTGAAACACTACATCAACAATAACTACAACACCATGTTAACCAAACATATTCCCAAATCATCACACACCACAACAATTTACTCCCCATATCAAACCCATGCCAAAAACCAGCACATATCACAACACATACCACTCATACTGTGGTAAGTCACCCCCATCACAATCCAATATCCCACAATACACAAGGAAATAAAATATAGAAATAATAAAACCCACAAAAGATTACAAATTCAAAAACTTATTTAAGTAACTTCTTTACTATACTTCAAAATTTATCATGGGTATTATTAAAAAAATTCTATGGCCCAGTAATTTTTTTCCGTGTATAGGTTATTTTGACATTTATTGACTGCCTGAATAATAAAAACCCAAAAAGGGTTTCCCAACATGTAATCTATAGAAAAAAGGCTCCCGAAAACTATTATTATTAGAAATGGAAAAATTATACATAATCACATCAAATTCAGTTTCAATAGAACTACTATATAAAATTTATCCCTCCCTCTCCTTGATTGTGAGTTTATTCTAATTTTTTATCTTTATTATGAAGACCCTTACAATCCACCCAAGGGAAGATATACCCTATAATTACCACACATAATGTGTATAAATGAAGATAATGAGGATTTACTACTTTAAAAAATGTTTATTATCTTGATATTCTTTACAGGTCAAAAAATAAATAACCTAATAATAACAACCATAACAGGAAACAATAGAACAACCTCGGTCTCACCAACGGTTGATTAAAAATGCATCTTTCACCAAACCCAAATCAATCCAAAACATTTTTGGGAATAGGTATAGGAAATATATGGAAGAAATATGAATATAAAGGGATATAACTCACATTTAATATCAAAATATCAACTATTAGAACCAAATGAACATGATGAGGAAAGACGTTTTTGACAGACTACTAAAATCACATAGGGTTCATCCAAAATATCAGAGAATAAATGAATGAAGAAATAAAAAATACATGTAAACGTAACATATATATAGTTTTTATCTAACCCCATTCCGACATAAATTCAATATTAATGTTATTAATTCTAGGGGTCAGAATATACAATTTATAAAACCAATTTACGTTATTAATTCCTCATGTGTTAGGGTTTTTTAGAAAAACATTATGCCTCAACCTGAATAAAAACACGTCATAAGTTTATATTTTTTGATATGAGCTTCATTAATGATATTGACATATCTAAAACAAAATCTACAATCCAAAAACCACAAAATCCCTGAAAACCCAATTAATTTTTATAAATCTAAATTTTATATATTGAATTCCCATTTCTTCACAATTACATCTCCAAATCAAAATAGATCTCCCATATCCTCGTACTAAACACCTTAAACACCCAAACGTGGAAATGTAACTTATTGAGAAGTCTTGGCCAATTACATATCCTATGATATATATTTTATAAGTTGTTTCAATATGATGATTACTATTGATCATTAAATATGAATATTTATATACATTGAATAAATTTATTCTAATTATTGTAATTTATTTTTCAAAATCCAATGAAAATGGAAATGAAAAAAACGAGATACATGGACCTCATTTTGTGGTCATAAAGTAATGATACATTGATACACTTCCATTTCATGATTTTTCAAGCATAATCAAATCTATTTAATTTTATTTAGTTAATGATCACAAATATTTGTTATAATATATATTCATAAAATTTTATTGGTATCATTGCATATTTTATCATGTGGTATTTTGTTTATACTCGTATGTTTTTTTCTATGTTTCATGAAAGTGATATTCCCTCCTTAAATGGTATGTTTATGTATTCTCAGTAATCAAAAATAATAGGACTATGTATCTATAAAAACATCTAATTGAAAATATTTTTTGTTCTTTAACTTCAAAAATAATCATATATATTTATGGATACTTCTTAATTTTATGCATTATTTTAAATCATAGTACATGTTTACGATTCATTCTATATCCATAAAATATGTTTTTTATAGTTTCTATCTCAAGATGTGGAAAGTATATGTTTTATAATATTAATCTCTCTACCAAAATAGAATTTCATATAGTGTTTGAAAAATACCTTGACGAGTAGTTTGGATTAAAGAGTTGACATGAGATCATTTGTATTTGAAAAAATATAATCCAATTAGTTTTATCTTTCCCTATATTATTCTATTAACAGTTTTAAATCACTACCTCTTTTTTCATATAATGGAATTTGTTATTCTTTTAATCCAACTTATTCAATATGATTGAAATAATTTTGCTAATATAATTTATATATTCTACTCACCCATCCTATTTTCAAATTACATCTATATCATTGGACTAATAAATATATTTCTAATGGGATTTGTGATATGGGCACCACAAATGGGTAGTGTTGATTTTAAGGGTGACATGGACTTGGGATTCTAAAGGGCTAAGTATGACTTTGAATAGGGTGGTACCTAAGAAGATATATATATTTATGATAAAACATTTTTACAAGATGTAAATAACCTATGAAATATAAGTCCATGAAAACCCTTTCTATTATGAGATCATTATTTAATGTTGAGTTCATATTGGAATTAATGAGAAGGGAATGAGTTTAGTTTTATATATTCAATATGTTCCCTTTGGGGTGATATGATAATATTGATATGATAAAAATTACATGTTTATTGGAAAATATATTCTTGAAGATATCCAACATTAAGTCTAGGTATAAGACAAGATAATCATTGAGATATTAGGTGTGGTCAAGTGTGAAGAGTACCTAACATGTGAGTAAGTTGGTTTGTTGTAGTGGATATGATTCAATATTTGTTCCAATGAGTTTTTGAACAACCATGGGACCATCCTTGAGCTAGTACGATCTATCTTGCAAGAGAGGTTGACTATTTAGATTCGAAACCTAGATCCCTTTTTATGTAATGTGTGATATGATGTTTTTATGTAACTTGTTATCAACTGATAATCCCTACCCGAATCGATGACACACATAAATATCCATGATACATTCTCTATGGGTACGGTTAGACTTCAGTGAGATATTTTTTATTTTGATTCCCACCAATGATATATATGATGTGTGTTTAATAATTGGACCCTCCTATTTATGGTATCATTTGAATAATCTTAAATATATTTTGTTATATTTATCTCATTATACATCTCATTATTTTTGACATTGAATTACCCATGTACGTGGTACATTACAAGAATGGGGTTATTCGGCCATCGTGAGTGGTTGTCTATAATTATTCCATTTTAAGACCACATTATATACATTAATTTAAAATATATATATCCATAATACCTTATCCTAAGAAGATAGTTCATCTATAATGAGATGATGGCTATCAAGATACATCCTCATATAATTTTGATACTTTATGTTATTAGAGTAACACAAATATTTGGAGGGTATATGAAAATAAATAATATTAAAACCTAGGAAATTTAATTTGTGGTCATTGGGATTTTGTGAGGTACACTGCATTGAATCATTATGTAGTGGTTATGTAAGTGTAAGTCACCAAACCCTACATCTATAGATATAAGGGGTGAAAAATAGTATGACACCATACCCTATTTGTTTGTGTATGGGTTGACATTTAGATTCATAAACTATCAAATATCATTGGGTATGTGTTGAGGTATGATATGACACCCTACATTGGGTCTTAGGGAACCAGTTGAAATCTATATCACATAGGGACATTTTCATAGGCACATGCTAAAGTACGTGTGCATAGTTATCATAGGGGCCTAGTTTTTATACAATAAAATGATATAAATTACTATGTATTTTTATTAATTATTTTCCTTTTATATACTCATTTATATGATAGAATATGTAAGGAAACCCTGATGAAACCCTACAAGGATTCATTTATCACACACTACATAGATACACCAGTGTGTAGGAAACTTATATCTTTTACACATGTTTGATTAAACATTGTGTGGTTGATTTAGTTATAGGATATCAATGGGGATTGGTGACTCAAATAGGTGATGATCAAGGTTATTATAGAGACTCCATGTAAATTTTAATCTTTTGTTTATATAATCATCACTATGTGGGATATTATGACTTTAATGACTGTGAATTTCAATTTCAATTTCAATTTTTTTGTACTCTGATTATTTTCATTATATGTTTTATGATTATTTATATTTTATTCATCACCATGATAATAACATAATTTTCAACCAAATAAATGTTTTAGAACATGAATCATTGTAGGAACAATATGTTTTAAGTTGAGTAACAAAAAACATCAATACACATACAAGATTTTATACTAACGACTAATTCTATAAGGGGAGTTATAAATTTGTTTCTAATAATATCTTTATTCATCATAGTACTTACGATACAATCTATAGGGAATGTGTATTTTCATAAGCATTTGAAAAAAATTTACTAGTGGGTCGTTATAAAAATTCTTATGGAATGCCAATGCTACTTATTTTATAGCATTACTAGTCATCGATTTTTTTTATAATTTATATTATTATTAATGAATTATGTTTTTTTTAAATTTTTACAATGTTATAGGTCTTTATTGTATAAATACAATTATTGTGTACATGTATTTTATTTTAAATGTAGGAATCACATGACATTAGTTTTCCATTGGTGATTTATTTCACTAACGAAATATGGTTTAGCTATTTATAGAGTCAATTGAAAATATATGATGTTCTAATATGTGAAATGTTATTTCTATTATAGGAATTTAATGCATGTTATTTATTTTCAGACAGCTCTTGTGGTTTCCATCTTGGTTTTGTAATGTAATGATGGTTATTCTATCCCTGGGTACATTGGTTCTATATTAACCTCTGGATGGTGGGTTTAGGCATTTGATTACTCCATGATGGTTCAATATATGAAATATTTTTATAAGGATTACTTTCTATATGATAAAGAATTATAATATGGATGTATATATAATTATTAGGGTGGAGTATAAGAATGTCGAGTTATTTATTCATTTTAGAAATAAATCAATTTGTGTGATTTTATTTTCATGTCAGGTAGAAACATATGCTCATATAGAGTCTAGGCCATGTCAACATTGGATGTTGGTTTTTAGTGATGTAGTATAATTTTTTAAGGGTGAAAAATATTTGAGATTCCACAATCTTATGAGAATTAAATAAACCATGATACTTCATTCAATATGAAATTAATATACATATTTTGTATGTTTAATTATTTAGGTTTGTGATCTTAGGTGAAATGACATGAGACTCATTGTATCGTGAGTTCAGTTTTTCAATCAGGATGTATAAGATAATACAAAAATTGGTATTGGGTGAGACAAAAACAGATTATGTGTATGAACCAGTGGAATAGTTCATTATATACTAACTGTGATATTGGAATTGGTGCATGAATGTTGTTGTTAATTTTCTTGTAAATACCTCATTAATAAAAAAAAATCCACCTGTGAAACATCGTGATAGTTTAATATTTTGATCAATGTGGGTCCCTGTATGGGTGAAGGTGAAAATAACTCTGTAAGATGATTATGGGAATGGAATGTTGAGGGTTTTATGATAATAATAAGTGTTTCCACTTTGCTCATACATAAAATAATAGGTGGTTGAAAGAACATGGTATAATAAGCATGCCCATTGGACTATATAGGGGTCCTATGAGAAAATATGAGCATGAATTTGGTATATAGACAAACATGAAATTCTTGAATATATCTACTGTTTTTTTCTAGGGGTTGTGTATGTTCATCCTTATCGAGGGTTGAGTAACATTTTCCATTGAAGGATGTGGCCCTAAGATTGGATAAATATTAAAAAATGTTCATGATTACCTTCCTATTAATCTAAGAGTGGATAGTGAATAATAGTCCATGTTGTATCATAGGTCGATGAATGGAGGTAATGTTCTGTTATTATAATCAATAATGAAGACACAATTTGTTCTCAGATTTGAGAAATTATGATCATTTAGGTGTTGTTAAGTGTAATACTATATGGGGGATTATTGAATTTCTTTATTGATGTACACCAGTAATGATAGTAGTTTCATAGATATAGTGAGAGTAGTTGTGTTACGGTCAATAAAATGTCATAATCTCAGTCATTATTGTATATTTTTTTAGTGGTTTCTGTTGAATACTAGGATTCAGGTTTAGATATGATGTCAGTTGGAGTACATGTTTTTTGGAATTGAAAACATCATATTATTTTGTGTGATCATGAAGTAATTAGTATAAGACCCATGTTGGTTCATGTGGGTGGAGTATGGTGGTTGATTTGGTTGTTCATGCACCTATCCATGGAATTAAACCAAGTATTATGACTGTAATTTAGTGTTGGGGGATTATAGAATCACTTTATTCCTCTATGAAATAATGTATCCTATCCGGATATTTCATGTAGTGTAAGAATGTGAGAATGTCTATTAGCCGAATCATATAATCTAAGATAGATATGTTTTTTTCATCAAACCAATGGTTTTTTAAATTATAGTTTATTAAATAATATTTTCTAGACATGAAAAACAATTCGGGTTTATTTTTCAATAAATATAAAACTGTGATATTATATTATGAAAAATTGATTTCATGTAAAATAATGTTCATGGTTGTTTCTCTAGTCAACAAGGCTTATTATGGGGAGTTTTTTGTGACATGTACCATTATGTGATATAAAATTATGTAGAAAATTGAATTTAATATTTAGAGTATGGTTTTGGTGACAATTTTTATTGTGGTCATGGTTGTAGGTGGAATATTAGGGCGTTATAAGAGTTGGTTGCACCACAAACTGGGGTTGGATGTGGATAAATTCATAGTTGAATGAGGCACCACAAAAAACTTAATTGGGGTGTGTTGTTAATAGTTTTTGTAACTAAACGGTGTTTTGTATGGGGTTCCACAATGAGGAAAATAAATTTAAATTTCTTGATCATTTCATCTAGAGTTTTATTCCATAATGTAGACTCTCAACTTTTTAGTCTTATGATTTTTTAACCCCTTAGGAATTGGTTCATTTCATGGAATGTCATCATACTAGAGTGACCCTAATCTATAAGATATATTAAAAGTGAAATAATGTTATATATTAAAATCATTCCATGATGATGTGTTTTATTCCATTAGAATATATATTAGTAAGTCCTTACATATAGACTTAGAAAATTTTGATGGAGAATACTGGTGATGTTATGACCCTAGGATAATGTCATAATGGTTTTCAATGAGTAGTTAGTAAAAAATAAATCACTACGGATGTGATCATGAAATGAGTGGACATAATGTAAAGGTAGGGGGACCATAACATCATGGCTCGGGACATTGGTTTTTCTATCTACCTATGGATACTGAGAATAATAATGACTTTGGGGTTCATAATGTGATTAATAGTTTCATGAGTGATCAGTATTTCCTAGATAATTTATGAAACATTATCGCTCATGGTTCAGCATAATAAGTTTTGATCTGGAAAGGGCATCGGGATATATTTCCTATTCTCAGAATAGGATGAGGTTTTTCTATTTATTATTTAAAAATTTATAGACCCAAAATTTATTTGTTGTCTTATATTATATATAATAAATATACAAAATCAATATAAGTCTACTATTTCTATCCATTCTCAATTAATTCATCCCCTTCAGTTTCTTTCTTTTAGGGGTAGTTCCTATGTGTTTTCAATATAGATTTTATGTTTGAATTTCAAACCCATATTATAATTTCATTTTTCATTATTATCCTGTGACTATGGTGATTCCAAAATAGGGAATTTTTCTAATTCTCATATTGCATATTTCAACCATGCTCCAATGACGGGGAATTGGTTCCCATGCCTACAATGGATCTTGGAAAAAAGAACACATGCAATTTCATAAAAGTTTGTTGATACAACAATTCCCTTTGAGATTTTGGTGATCAATATGTTTTTATTAAATAAAATATTAAATAATAAATTGATCTAATTAATTATTTTAAATGATATGGATTGGGGTAGAAAATTGGGTGTTTATGATATTTTTGGGGGAGGAATCATTGGAAAGCCTCATAATGAGTGGATCACGGGGATGATGGTTACTCTCTTTTGGGGGTAGATAGACTTTATAATTCAAAACCAAATTAATATGTACATGTGACTATGAAATATTGTATATTTTTATTTTCATTAATAAAAATTCTATTGGTAATTAATGTGTTTATGGTAAATAGATAATAATTCATTGATCGATTGAGAGTAGGAGTATGTAGTCATTTTTCTAGTTGATTAATTTTAAATAGACCAATTACTATAATGATATGGTAGAGAGGATATTGGATGAGGTTAAAATATGGTTAGGACATGTCCTTTCTCGTGGTATAAGAACCTCATAGACATGTTTAGTACTCCAGGGAAATTTGGGTAGATAAAAGAAGATTAATAGTAGTATTTATGGGTGTGATGGGAATATGTCTTATGCATGGATGAGAATACCATGTTTTGGGGTGTAGGGTATTAGAATGTTCTATGAGAGGGATAGGTTCATAAGGTAATTTCACAGTGAGACATATATGTTTTACCATAAATGATTGGATTGAGAGATCTATCAGGATGAATATGGAATTGGACCCATGTATAGTTCTGAGGAATTTTTTGAATAACATAGCAGAGGTCTACCAATGGGATTGGAATGATTTATTTTGGGATTGTACATTAATTTTACGATCAGTTATTGAAGAAGAAATTGGAAGAGGGTGGGACTACTCACAAGAGGGTATCTTTAAGAAGGCCCTTTAATATATTTGGTCAACATGTGGTAGTGAGTGTATTTTGATGTTGATTATCGGAGATTGTGACATATTGTGCTTCAATGTTGGACATATTAAAGAGAGTATTTTCATGTGGGACTTGATTTACAAGGATATGTCATTTTTAATAAATGTGTAGATCTTAAATGACTAATAACTAGATTGTTTTTCGTTTGTATTGTGTAATATAACATATATTGGAAATATGTCCTCAAACTGTTATTGTATGATGCATGAGAAAAGTCTCTTGTACAAAAGGATAGATATTATAATTCCCTTTATAGATCATATCTAGGTATGATTTTTTACTGGTTACATTCTAAGATGGTAGTTCTCCTTGAGTGAGAAGGTGAATATTCAGTTTCCCTAATCAGATAAATGATACGTGTGATTGACCATGAGAATAACTGAGTAATATTTTTGGTTTCACTTGAAAAAGATATTGGATATTTTAATCACTCATAAAATCTCCAATTTTTTGGGATATGATATATTAAATAAGCATTGGACCATATATGTTGAGGATGTTCGGAAATTTTTATGGGTATTGTTTTATCAATTTTAACTCATTATATTACATATTTTCCATTATGGGATTCAAGGAAAGACCTTGAGACCTTATCCTTAAAGAATTTGACTACAAGTGTTAGGTGTTCTCTATCATGATTCCCCACCATATTTCATGTTAAATTTGGTAATTTTAGAAATTGGGTGACAAATTCATGTCACTTTTTCTCTTAAAAAGGTAATGTTAGGAGACCGACCCTATGTAGAATAGGGTGGTCAACACAAATTAATACAACCAATATTATATAATTTATATGGGATTAGGTATAGAATGTTATCTTACCCAGCATCTTTAGGTATGTGTTATGGTATGTAAAGGCCCCCTACCATGAATCATATGTTATGATATAATATATTGTAATTCAACCTTCCCCACATATTCAATTATGATTTGTCGATTAGTATGAAACCTTTCCCTGAATCATTGGGTATGTTTTGAGGTATGGAATGGAATCTTACTCCAATTATTTTAGTATTATTCATGATTTGTATCATGATGATGCTTTTTCTATAGTATTTTCCAATGATTGTATCATTTTGTATCATAGAGTCTTTGGTAACACATGATAACTCACCAAACATGACTTTTTGTTAAATATTTATATTTATGTTTTTTCAAAAATACCCATGTATATGGTTGTGTATATTGGGGTTTCATGGTGTGACCATATTGAGATGAATTTCTCAGACCCGGTTTGGGTATCTTACATCTATATTAATATGTATAACTTTTGATAAATATCACGATGTGTAATGTTTGATGTTCCAGCACCGAACAAAAATGAATTAAATTTTTTTTAAATAAAAGGTAATCATAAATATATTATGAATATACAATGTTCAAAAAATATATTAACACTCTAAGGTAAATGATATTTATGATGGTTATGAACACTAAATTCTTAAAAGGGCCAGTTTCTAAATAAAATTTTATTTCATTATATTTTTAATTCTTATGTAAAAGGTATATTAAGGAATTTTATATTTTTAATATTCATAAAATAATTACATTTTGAATATCATAATGTTAAAATTATCTAAGTTATTTATTTTGAACCTTTTCATGAATAGTTGGGTTTATATGAATAGTGAACAATACTATTTTCACAAAGTTATTCAATTTTATGACATCTTTTTGATCTCAGAATGAAATTAAATTTCGTTAAATATTTCATAAATATGAAATATTATATTTTATTTAAAATAAATAACAAGAAAAAATATTTTGAATTTAAAAACTCTATATTTTCCATGTTGGAATCAAAGAGTTGTTTTATTTCAATAAAATTTATTTTCTGGTTCATTAAATTTAATAATGAAATAAAAATGTATCATTTTGATTATAATTAGTTTAAATATCACATATTTCTCATTGTTTTTTCATATATTAAGAAATGTATTGGGGAAGAATTTTATATCATAATGTTTGTGCAAAATAACATTATAATATTTAAAGTAATTTTTTCTAAAGACTATATATCATTAGATTTTGTGTAATTATATTTAATGTAAAATTGTGTACCTAAAAAAATTTAATATTTTAAAACATTTTCCCACTTCAAAATTAAAATATTAAATTATTTTATAATACCCATTTAATTTTAATTCTTAATTTATAACTGTAAAGGAATATTTTTTCATGATGGTATGAGTTAAAAAATTTAATGAGGGTGTCAAACTATTATATATGAATTATAATTTTAAATAAATTTATTTAAACAAGTTTATGGTTATTTATTTCTTCTCATACATTGCATATCATCAAAATGAATTCAATTTTGTTCCACTTTTTATAAATATTGGAAAAAATATTATTTTATGTTAAGAGTATCAATATAAATTTCAATCTCTATGGATTAATACATTATATATGTTTAATTAATTATTAATGAATATAGATGAAAATAAATATTGATAGAGAATTTTATTAATATCAGTAACTTATATTTATTTTTAAACAATATTTTAAGAATCTAAAATGATTTTTATTGTTGACACAACACCTGTATGAGAAGTTGAATAGTTAGATAAATTATATACTAAAAAATAAAAATTATTTGATTTGGAATAGTTTTGGTTGGAATAATTTTTTAGAAAATTATTAACGATATTTTATTATTTAACTATTGATATTCAAAATCAATTAGAATCATATGGTTTATAATCTTAAATTATCTGAATATTCACAAAAATATATATATATATATTTATTAATAGAAATTATATTTTAATTTGATCTAAAAATGAATAAAATTATATAATATGATATTTTGGATGACACATGTTCTAAAATATCAGAAATTTATAATTTATTTTCCAATTGTAATTTTAAATTTTAATTTGTGACCCTTTATAACTACATATTTTCAAAAACACCTTTGATTCATTCATAAAATATAAATCACAATATATCAAATCAGAAAAAAAAATTAGATTAGTATTATCTTGTAATTCAACCCAAATACCTCCCCATAAATTTCATTCCATTTTCCAAATATCTAGAGTTGAAAATAAAAAATTCATCCAATGGCCATAATTTATATACAAAAGAGGATACCCATAGAAGAGATACTTATCTTTACCAATGTATTTTAAGATTCATTATACATTCACAAGCTTCTAATATTTTATAACATTAATAATATAAAACAATATGAGTTTTTTATATTGAATCGTTATATTGATTTAAAAGCAGTCATTTAACTCCTTTTTAATAAAAAAATGAAAATTCCATTCATGTGTATGTGTAGACCACCTCGATGAATGATGTATATCATTTTCCATACTCCCTCATGCGTATAGAAAAAAGTTAGTTTTATGTAAAAATATTATATATATGAATTAATTAGGATTATGAAAGGATTAATCATAAACTACCATTCTTTATATCTATTAATAAAAATTGAAAACATTTGTAGTGTGTAAATATAGACTACCACCTTCTTGAATAATGTATTTCATTTTCTATAACAACATAACCTGAATAGTTATAAAATTATTATTAAATTATATATATAAATTTTTTTCATTATAATCTTTTAAGAGGTTATTAAACAATCACAAAGTTGATTGTAATAGACTAGTCTAATTAGAAAATGTATACAAAATTGAACAAATGAAAAAAATATTGATTTTTTGAAATAATTATTACTATGTGGGTAACTAATAATTATCAGTGAATAATATCATGTAATATAAACATGAAAATATATATAATATGTGTTTATAGAAAAATAACATTTATTATATGTGATATTAGTGTTTGAATATCCTAGAATATGTCTGAGGTACTGGGATACAAAACTCCATTTCCTTTCATTGGGTTATTTAACATCTCCTATGACATTATTATTCAAGGAAGATGTGTGTCATGAAATATTACTTTATTTTTCCAAGATATATTTTCTATACTAATTTTCATTTTATTAAAATAATTATTTCAATCATTGATACTGTGAATAAAATGTTACGATTTCTACAAGGATTATTGGTACAACTCACTTTTTATGGATATTCTTTTTTATTTCAATCTCTATTCAGGGGATTTAAGATAATTTTTTTATTAATCATCAACTATTTATTTTACTCTAATAATTATTAAGGATTGGAATTATTATTTCCATTTCCTTCTCTTTTTTACTCATAAATTCATAAATAAAGTTTTTAATAATATGCGACCTCATTTCTATATTTTGTTCATGAATCTTTCCCTTTCCTAACCATTTCAATAATAGATGTTTTATGGAAGTTATAAAATAAATTTATATTATAGATAAGGGTATTTTAATATTATAAATTACGGTATTTATAGATTTTTTATAAGAATCTTATAGTTTTTTTCTAAATTGGTATTATTTTACTTCTTTATAAATGTGTAAATAATATTTTTTTAATTGTTTATGAAAAGAATAGATATTCCATCAACAATGATCATTCATTTTCATAAAGCATACATTATATATTTCCACTGAATTTCATTGAAAACTCTATTTTAATTTTTCTATGATGTTTTAAATGTTATGAAAATGGATATTTTTCTTATTTTTGAAATAACCTTTCTAATAAAAATAAAAAGTAATTTTTCCCAATTTTATATCATTTATGTAATTTTATGCTTCACTGATGATATGATTTTATGATTCAATAACCTTTATTTCTCTATAAGTATTTTTATGACGAAGTTCAATGCATTTTTTCATGGACCCCATTTATTTTTCATGGGATAATTAAACGATGATGAATTTGAGATTTTTTTGGTGATATTATAAGATAAATATGATTGGTATATCATTTTGGGATAGGTGGGTCTATTATAAACATCCAATAAATATGATAATTTATTAACCTTATGATATCAAAGGGTATACAATTGGTTACCCCAATCCCAATTGTGTATAAGGTAGTTTGACCAAGTTACTGATGGTGCATTGGTAGCTTACCCAATCACAAGAAGTGACACATGTGGTTATCCCAATCCTAATATGTTTTACATGTGGTTAAATAAAGTTTATGAACTTACACATGTGGTTACCCTAATCATAATATGTTAAAGTTTTATTTTTGGGTTGATATTTCATATGATTTATTTGCATAAGTGTATTCTAAATAATTATATCTTAAACTAATGATATTTTCGCCATGATTATGTTTATTATTGATGCTTCTATAATATTGTGATCCATATTTTTTGGGAAAAATACATATACCACAAGTAATGATTAATAGTGAATCACTCATTGGGTATGATTTAATGTGTTACGATCATGATCTTATACCATTATGATTATCTAATAAAAAATTATGATCATTGATCCAAATATCACTTTTTTACACATGTAGATTATATTATCTAACCCTTTCATATATTTAAAATTCCACATGTTATGAATGTATGGATTAGGTATATCATGGATATGAAGTGTATCATGTGAAGATATTTTTTGTTATATATACAATTTTTTTATAAAAGTGGAAATATTGTGTATAATAGAAACATTTCCATCAGATGGGAATGACATGTAATTTTAGTAGTAAACATTTCACTAAGTATATAAATATCTCAACCTAAAATGAATATTGTTATATAAGTGACTCATTAATATATTTATATATTGTAATTATGTATGCTTAAAATTGATTCATGTCTATTGGTATCAAATTTAGTATGTAATGAATATGTTTTTAGCTCTAGATCTTGCAGTATAAGTTTGTCGTATCATAGTTTACATATGGAAAATATTAGATAACTTTACATGGTGGAAGCATAATTTGAAAATGTAATTTTAGAGTAGAAAATACCATTATTTGATTATAAGTTGATGGTTTGTCATACTATTTGAGGTACAAAATCCACTTTCAGATCTTCTTTAATGGGATATTAAGGTGATTAGTGAATGTTTTTTAAATTATTATTTCGTTGTAATAGATGATTGAGGTTTATGAAACACTTATATTTACAATGTTATATTATTATAATGTTTCAAATAAAGAATGGTTTTACATTTTCACATACATTATATGAATTTAATATATTAAAATTATGGTAAATAAGTTCTTTTTGTTTGGATAATTATCGTTCATTGGGAAAAATGGTTTTCATACTAAGGTAAATAAGATTTTTTTTAAAAGAATAGGATTTTATACCCAAGAAGTAGATATTATATACATGTTAAAAATTGTGAGAACATTTAAACTCATATATTATTATTTTAGGGTGGTTTGGGATTCATCATGGAAATATTATGATATTTTATGGAATGTATTAATAAGATATAAAAAAATGTTTGTAGTTAAAGTTTATTTTAATGAAATTTTTTGATGGTTTTGAAAAAATGTGTTTTCAAATAATTAAAATCTGTGGAATTCTAATTTGGTATGACATGTTTTTAAGATTACAATAGATAAATATTTATTAAATTACTTATGATGAATAAATTTCGACATTATTGGGGATATAGAGATTCATGGATTATATCATATTATTATAATTTATTTACATTTGTTATTATCTTTAAATGCGATAAAAAAGTTTTGTTCCTTTGTAAATGGATAGTGAATAGAAAAATTACGTGCAATACAATTATTGATATTATTTTCCCTTTAATGTTATTTTTATTTCTTCATGTATGAAACATTAATCATTTTTATTTACCATTTAGATTAAGAGATCATGAATAGCCAAAAACATCCTAGAAAGAAGCCATAAGATGAAAATGTTCTTACAAAATAGAAATAAATGAAGGATATATAATTTATCATAATAGATATCTTTATGGTGAAATAATTACTCAACTAAAATAGGAGGAATATAAATATATTGAGTCTAATGTGAAAAATTACACTCACGTAATATCTTAGTATTTTGAAAACTCAATTAAATATTTCATTCTTATAATGATACATATATATTGATAGAAACATATTACTAACATATACAATGTTTCGCTGTAGTGACATAGATGAAAATTATAATGATAAAATATATATCAGATTTTATTTCATTCTACTGATAAAATCATTTTGATGTGTTCAATTTAAAGATCCCCAAATGAAATTTATTTATGGTCTAATGTAACAAACCTATATTTTATTATTTTTACATTATGTAAATATATTGTTCAATAAGGTGTTATATATATGTTCAAAAACAATAGTTTATAATTAATTATTAAAATGAAAGTAATAAAATAAAACTTTTATGAATAAAAAATTATCCAAAAAATTAATCAACAGTCATTATATAAAAAATAATGTTTAGAACACCTAATGATTAAAATTTACAAATCTCTATAGAAGCGGTGTTTCCTTATACAATTTATTCTCATGTGAATGAAATATTTTTGAATTTTAATATTTTAATTTGAATAGATTAACTTCATTTTAAATATAATTCCTTCAAAAATAAAATTTTGGGTTTTTCCGAAATAATTTATTGTGAGGTAAATGGTAAAAGATAACATTTGAGAAATACATTCACATTTATGACATCATAATTATATAAGAATAAATTTAGAATTCATCAACCATTTTTATAGAGAAAGAAATATATTTATAATTTTAAATAAATTGAAAAAAAATTATGTTGTTTTTATAAAGTATATGTTTTATATTTTGGATCCAAAGTTATGTTGTATTCAGATAAAAATTACTTTTGGATTATTTATTTTAGAAAAATAAAAATTATATAACCATTGGTTTTGAGTTTTTTTAATTTAAAAATTAGTAATATTTTTTTTATCAATCAATTAAATGTATTAGGTAACAATTATATTATTATTTTGGTGTAAAAGAATTTTTTTTGCCTCAAAGTATTAAAAAATATTTTTTGGATACATTATCATTTTTTAGATTAAAATAATTTTTTATAAATTATAAACATTTATTCATGAAATATGGATTCCATATTTGGATTCATATTAAAAAAAATTATATTACATGGTCTATTTTGTTCTTTTACAGAATATTCACATTGGATTTGTTTTCTCCAAATTAAGGGTAAAAAGGTTTAAGTAAGAAGTTAAAATATGTTATAAGCCTTATCAATTAAAAAAAAATTCTTACTATGATTTTATAAGTTGAGTTTACCTAAAAATATCCCACATTATTAAATACTTCAATTTGGTGCCACATTCCCTTTAAAATTTCATTTATATTATCTGTAGTTTGAAGTATTTATAGTAATTGGAACTGTTTATCCTTATTATTGAAATAAGTTTATATGAATATAATATAGATAAAAATATACTAAGAATGTATCTGAAACACTCTATTTTTTATAATATATATAAGTTTGTAAAAATATCATGTTTAGATAATTTTAAACTTTTGTAAAATTTATATGCAACTTCGACACAACACTTGTGAACAATGTATAAAAATCAAGTTAATGTTTTTTCAGTCATTAAAAGTAATACCTTTTTGATTAATTATGGTTTTATAAAATAATTTTAGATAGTTGGAAGGAAATTATGTTATTAAATAGTTTGTTTTCGAAATCCATTGTTATTTTCGTGTTTTAAAAGTCAAATTATTTTATTAGTCTCTTGTATAAAATTAATGATATTTAATGAATAAAAATATTTTATTAATTGAAATGAAAATAATATATATATAATAATAATAATGGTTGGATGGGAAAGTGTTTATAATAATTTTCATGATATATTTATCAGAAACCTATAATTTTTTAAATATCATTCTCAACCCTTAGAGGTATAATATTTTCCAAAAAAAATATAGTTTTTTTACAATAAAATAGTAGTCAATATTACCATTCCAAATACACATATAAGTTATTTTTCCCACACAATTATACATAATTCCCTCAAACAACAATCCTTTAGATTTTCCCAATACCATGGTGGGATACATAACAACTCTTCCATATGCCTTAATTTTAATCACAAAGAGGATATTTTAAGAATATGTAATTCTCTTAATTGAATTATTCAACATACATTTTTATCATATGCTCATTAAAATGTTAAATTACAATCCCAATAAAATTAGATAAATATATTTTTTGAAACTATATGTAATTATTTTTAAGGATGAACCAACATGTAAATACTTTCTAGTTTTGGGAAGATGAATACATCGCTCATGCATACATGAAGACTACAACCTCTATGAATTATGTATTCCGTTTTCCTCACCACCACCGACGGATGGTTAAAAAACTAATTTCATGAATAAATATGATATTGATGATATATTTTCTATTCTATAATCCTATATAATTACCATACATCCCATATTTATATCATATATAATGTCAAAAAATTACCAGGGTATACAAGTAGACTATCACAAAATTGAACAATGTATTTTTTATTCCATAACATTATTTCATGGATATATATTAAATTATATTTGAGGAATAAATATTATATTTATTTATTTTTTATCAGTATTTATTTTATTAAATAATTACCATGTTTCATGAAAAAAACTGGATAATCAAAACTTTCATAGAATACTCAATTTTAAACACAATGATATATATATTGTGCATGAATAATTATTACGTGCAAAATCATAAATAATAATTTATTTGAATATTCAATTATAAATATAATTATTTTATCACTATATATTTATAATATAAATAAATTTATTATATTTGAATTCATAGCATGTCTCACATAGTAGATATCTGATTTAAGGTGATTCTTAAGTCACATTCCAATCGTTGGTTTATATCACTTATCCATAAAATTATTTTATTCCCAAATTTTTTTGGGTTATTCAATATATTTTATTATGTTACTTGAACAATGATTATAATTATTTAAATTTTTAGATAATTAATACAATTATTTATCATTATTAAAAATGTCATTAACCTTGTAAGAATTATTTTTTTTCAAAAAACACTATTTATTGGTGTTTTTTGGTTTTTAATTTTATATTGGGGAATTATATTTTAATTATTTATCAAAACATAAAAAATTTACTCATTATTTTATTATATATATGGGTTTAATTTAATATCTATTTTTTACCGTCATTAGTATTCAAAAAGGGAATACTAATGTTTCATAGAAAAGACTTCCTTATTTCTAATTTTCTTGTTGAGGATGTTTTTCTTCAGAATCCATGTTCATCAAAATTGCATCTTGGAACATCATATGTACACTAAAATGATTTGAAATATTTTTGACATAATTTAATAACTATCTAATAGAATATTCTCATCATTTTAAATGTGGTTGACTTTTGACTTACTTTATAAAAGTGCGAATTTTCTTAAATTTTTATAGAATTGAATCATTTTCCCACATTCAGTTCCTTTATTAATCATTAAAGATTATTTACATGTTTACATACTTTTAATAATAAAATACTATTCCATTTCATCTCGAAATTTTTATTTTATAATATTTTAGAAACTAATTTGATGTTTATTCGTGTTATTTAAAGAAAATATTTGATTAATCTAAAAAATTATTAAATATGTATGAATCAATTCAATTAATATTTTTATATACCTCTTCAGATATTGTAATGTAATAAGATTAAATAACATTATAATGATGGATTGTTAAGATAATGTTAAAATGATTTTTTCTTGAATCATTATTTTTTCAATGGGTTAATGAAACTATAATGAATTGATGAATGTTTTTGTGATCGTGTGGAATATATATATATATATATATATATATCTGTGTGTGTGTGTGTCTGTCTAACCCTTATGTGATGGGTGGTCATGTTATATACCCCCCAATGTACTAGATAGTTTTTTTTCTATTTCATGGATGAAAATGGTAAACACTTAATTAACACATGACCAAGAAGGTATAAGTCTAGTCATCCCATATGAAATAGGGAGAATATTAAGTGAAACTATGACCATGAGTATAAATATGCAGTTACCTCAATATCAATAGGGTACATTAGTTGTAATCTCAGTCCCTAGATGATACACATGTAGTTGACCCAAGACTATTATTTGATCAATATCATTGTTTTTATCATCGACATCTGAGTTCTATTCGTAAATGTAATCTAAAAACAGATGCCTTATGATTATGAGTAACTCTCACGGACCATAAATGATTATTCATTACTCATTAGTCTTCTAACATGTGTATATTGTTATGAAAACAACTAATGTCAGGGCAAGTGAATTATTTTCTATACCTTATTGGGAATATATTCATAAGTTACGATCCTATTGTCAATCACTTTTGTTTATATAATACTCAATTATGATTATCATTTGATATATCCCATATTTAACCTTTCTTAGAATATGATCCCACCATTTATTATGATTCCATTTAATTTGATTATGAAGGAATATATTATGTATCATATTTGAAAGAAGATTATTGTGTATGAGGATGTTTTAGAAGACTTTGAAGAGTTAATATTAAATAAAAAAAATCTAGTTATAATACGAAAAATTTCCTTAATAATGAAAATACATTTATTTCTTTGTAATTATTTTTATTTATTCTATAATTATATAAAATTAAAAAGTTTGGGGTTAGTACGTGGGTCTGTAAGTTGTTTTAAAATACGAATTATAGATATTTGAATCATTAATAAGTCAAATATAATCAATTATTATTTTTAAATATTATTTGAATCTAATTCAAGAGTACATGTGTGGGGCATCTTATGATGGGAAACATGGTTAACTAAAAAATCATTTTTCCTTTTTATATGACTATGCATTGGTTGTGAACTAGATCAGAAAAGGGAATCATAAAAAGGTATTAGTGAATTTGTTGGAGTGTGTCTCAATGTTATAATAGAGACATTTGATAACATCATTTCTTCGATTTATTTTCATATCTCACTAGATACATGTGTGATTAGTTGACATTAATGACTATATAAACTTAATTACATTTTTATTTCATATTTCTTCAGTTTATGATTGAAATCCTAACTATTTTATATAAATTATTTTTTTATTTATTTATCTTTTATTAATGGTTATGACATCAAAAGAATATTCTCCCTAGTGAATTATTTGGGCCTTTACCATAAGTCGATAGAATAAGATAAATGGAGTTTGGTACATGAGTGCATGTGATGTTTTAACATAGATACAATTATGTTAATTCTATATGTGACACTCAAAAATGTAACTACAATGGAAAAATATATTATTATTTGGATGATATATTTATTTAAAAAAAATTAAAAACTCGATATGGATAATGAAAAATTATAACATATGTTGGTACAAAAAAATTAAAAATGGATAAATAAAAATAATATAAATTATAGAGACAATATATTGATATCAAAACTATTCTTAATACAAAACGTATGATAATGGATGGTCCAACATCTCTATTGGATTTATATTAAGATATATGTACTAACATAAGATAAGATAGATGATATTGAAATATCCCTGTTGAAAATTTAGATAGAATTTAATATTTCTATTATGGAAATGGAAAATATGAAGAAAAAATTGGTTTTATGGCCACTTAACAAAATTCCCAACATTTAGTGGGTGGTTTAAGTATGATGGGGGAGAATAATTATAGATAACTTTTACACATTTCATATCCAATGATCAATATTTGGATAACCAATAATATAATGAACTAAATAACAGAAAAAGGATAATGATATAAAAAATATTTAATAATGTTTATCCCTAAGTTACTATATCCAAAATATATAGTGGTAATTACCCAAAACACAAGATTGGTCTTTCATTATCAATAAAATCATAAGTATATATAATGGTACTGTAATATTATCAATTGGACCAAACCATTTAAAATATACATAATTAATACAATTATTGGATAAAAACATATAATTTATAATCATCACATGGAGGTTCTTTTACAGTTTTAATTCAGGGATACTGATCTTGATTTTTCATTGACCACACTCTTAGGTTATCTGACTATATAATAAATTAAAATCATTCATCCATTATAGATTCTTTTATTCATTTAGATATCCAATAATAGGTACACGTTAAACAATACTATTTGATTCAATTATTATAATCATGTTTCATTTTATCATTATATATAATCACACCAAGTTCCCAACATGATTTTTTGGATAAAATTTCTAATAAAATTTTTCATCCTTCAATATGTTTAATCTACCTCAATTGATTTTTGAGAACCCATTGAATTTTTATATTATTCTATTATTTAATCCACCAAAACATCTTTGGATGTCAAAATTTCTTATTTGGGATCACATAATCTTTTTCTCATCTATAATGTCTATTTTAGAACCCACATTTATAAGCTTATTTGAAATCAATTTCTTGAAAAAACCATAAACCCATGATTTTCAATGTTACAAATCATATTCATAACTTGCTCCCATTTTAGTATTGTGTAGTGAAGTATAGAACATTATTTCACACTCTATTATAATAAACATCATAAAAAATATAAGTAAACATGAATTGATATTTTTTTAACCTGATTTATGTGAATCTCTTTAATAAAAATATTTTCATTTATGTTTTGGTCTCTCTCAAACTACCATTATTTCATTCTATTACAGTACACATTTATAATTTATACAATCCTGACCCTCCAAATATCATCTACCACAATATAGGAAAATATTACAGAATATATCCAATTCATTCACCATGATCGACCATGACTCTATTTTTAATTGATGATTCCCATTTTGGGTATCCCATATCTCATATAAATATATCCAATTCATTACTATATGGATTATGGAATGGTAAACATTGAAACTATTTTCCACTTCTTCAAAATTCACTCTACCAAAACATAGATAAAATGTATATTTAATATATAGATAGTAATTCTCCACCATGATCTCCAAATCACAAAAAATAACCATAAAATGAACAAAGACATGACCACCATAGAATATTGTCTTCAATAATGTTCATATTGAGGATCCTATAAACCAAAAATTCCCTAGAATCCTAATTATTGTAAAGACCCGTAAAATTCAAGGGAAATTTTTTCTTAATTTTTTTTAGAATTTTACAAGAGCGCGGTTTCTGACGGCACCTGATTCCGAGGCCCGGAGTGCCCGGAATCATTTTCTAAAGTTTGGCTCGGGTACGTTCAGTGAACGAACGAGCAGGATTTCCTAACTTTTGATCCGGTGCTCGGAATTGAAATCTGAGGGCACTGATGAACTCGCACCACGCGGATATTCGCCCAATCCTTATTGCGAGACGCCGTCGTGCCGCGCCATGGAAGAAACATCAAGAACGCGACGCCGTCGCGCCGCGTTGAAGAAATCAAGATGCGGCGGAGGGGCGCGGTGCCGTCGCACCACGCCGGATGACGAAAACCGCGGCCGGTTCCGGGCCGCGGCGGAAGAGAACACCGGTGGCCGGGCCGCCGGCGTCGGAAGCTGAAGGGGGGACCGAAATTTCTGGTCCCGTTGGGGAAAACCGGCAGGCCGGATGGCATTAAACCGGGGGAATTAATCCCCCGGCCATCACATAAAAACCCCCCTCTTTATGAGGGGGGAGCGTTTTCTTGAGGGGGGGGGGGGGCAGCCGGCCCCCCGGTTCCGCACAAACAGGCCCCCCACGTGGGGGGGGGGGGGGGCGTTTTAAAAAAAGGGGGGGGGGGGGCGGCATGTAGCCGCCGCCGCCCTTCCCAGGAAGCGGGGGCTTAGCCCCCCACGTGCAGCCACCGAGCGGCGCCAGGCCGCCGCGGCCGCCGCGCCGCCGCGCCGCCAGGCCGCCGCACCGCCGCCGGCCGCCGCGCCGGGCCGACCCAGGGGGGGTCGGGCCGGGTCGGCCCGGACCCGGACCCCCCCGTTTCGGACCAGTTTCCGTCATTTGGCCATAACTTGAGCCTCGGACCTCCGATTGACAAACCGTCTACGGCAACGCGATCCTTGGATTGAGCCGGTCGTTTCGGTATATCGCACTCAAGGTTTCGGATTACTTTGAGTTCGGCCAGGTTGGTTCGTTCACGAAACCAACCGTGCCTTCGGAGCGGAAACGCTCATATCTAGAGCTACGGACGTCCGATTGACGTGATGTCAGCCGTGTTGTGTTCCTCTTAGTGAGACGGATCTTTTGGCATACTCCGCCCGAGGTTTGGACGCAGGTGGAGTACGGTCGGGTTGGTTTTGCCTTAAAAACCAACCGGGCCCCGGGGACGAAAATGCCAATAACTCTCAGACCGGGCGTTCGATCGACGCACCATCTGTTGCGTTGAGTTCCTGTTGACGATACAGAACTTTTGGATACATCAAATCTGGTCTTCGTGACAGTTGATGTATCAGCCTCTCGGCTCGTGGAGCGGACTCCCCGAACGAGCTTGCTGTGTGCGGGAACCCTAGTGCTGGCTGCGACTGCTACTGCTACTACTGCTACTGTGACTGCGACGACGACAGTACAGAGATCCTGTGTGGATTCGACGATGACGACTACAGCACTCAGCGATCCTACGTGGATCAGTGCTACAGGTCCTGTGTGGGTCCGATCCTGTGTGGGTCCGATCCTGTGTGGGTCCTTGCGCTCAGCGGTCCTGTGTGAACCAGCGCCTACAGGTCCTGTGTGGGCCCGATCCTGTGTGGGTCTTTGCGGGGGTTAGTTACCTTGATCCTTCGTGGGTCTGACGACATAGATGGATCAGTGATCATCTTTATCGTCCTTTGAAGAAGTATACCTGTGTGAGCTGAATCCTGTTGCTTTCCTGTGTGGATTGTGTTGTGCAATCCTGTGTGGATTACGTTTTGCTTTCCTGTGTGGAATACGTTTACTTTCTTGTGTGGACTGAGTTGTACTTGGGCTCGGAGGTTGGATCGTATTTGAATTGATGACTTAGGTATATGTATGGGCATATACCTAAGCAGTGTCGGTTTTTACTTCGTGATTATACCTTTCTTCGTGGTTTATCCTTTGTGGATTTGAGAGACCTTCAGGAGTCTCGGGGTCCTTACTGAGTAGCTTATACTCACCCCTGCACGGGCTTTGCCCGCACTACATTGTGTTGGTTGCAGACGACGGACAGCGTTGACCTTAGCTGAGGCTTGCAGAGCGGGACGGTACCCGGAGGTGGACCACTGGGCGGGACGTGCACGGAGCAGACGGCGGGACCTGTGGAGCAGAGGAGCTATCTGTACCCACCCTTCAGGTGGGATTTCCAGTGGACAGCTCGGTGTAGCGGCATTTACTTTTCAGTTGCTATTTTCCATTTCGAGTTGTACTTTACTTTCAGTTTTGGGTTTGTATTCTGGCCCATTTACTTTTCCGCACTTTCAGTTGTACTCTGCTTTTGTTTAGTGTTTACTTTCTGCTTGCTTACTCTGTGGTGTTTGTTTACCTTACAAAGGCAATGCCTTCCCTTTTTATCGGGATTTACGCCTTGGTGCTAGTCGCCAGCCCTTGGCCTATGGAAGGCGGGCTTGGGGTAGTCACGACACGGACCCCGAGGGCGGGTCGTGACAAATTGGTATCAGAGGAGTTCGGTTCTACCGCAAACTCTGATCTTTTCTATGTGAAGCAATAATGTTTAGCGTATTGAGTGTGGTTATCAGTCCAGGGAGTCCAGTGTTGGGGCGGCGGCCGACATATCCGTACACCGGGACCCTGACTTCTAATTTCTGACTTAATGCACGAAAACATTGATTGCGTGTGTGTTTCAAAGTTTTCTTTGTGATTACTTATATCAGCTCACCAGGTATACTGTTCTGACCATGGCGCACCTGTTTCCTTTTCAGGATGGCCCCACGACGCCAGCCAGCTAGGGTTCCGAGAGTCGAGCGAGACGACAGCCCACCGAGCGACGAGGCCTCGGTGCAGGGCCCTTTGCCAGTAGTGGCACCGGCGGTAGCTTTACTCGCCGAGACCCCGATGCTTCCAGCAGCAGCCACTGACGATGCACGTCGCCTCAGCGCACTGCATGAGTTTCAGCGCCAGCGACCGCCCAGGTTTCGCGGGGAGACGGATCCCCAGGCAGCAGAGGACTGGCTGGAGGCAGTAGTACGAGTGTTTAGGCTAGTGAGGACACCAGCAGACCTCATGGTGATCCTCGCTGCGAGCCTACTTCACGCAGCAGCAGGACGATGGTGGAGCCTGATGCTCCAGGTGCACGATGAGGCATCTCTTCTTTGGACGGACTTTGAGAGCCTCTTCCGCTCGGAGTTCGTCCCAGCCACCCTTCGTGTGGTGCGTATCCAGGAGCTTCTACAGCTGCGGCATGGCATCATGACGGTCGCACAGTACTCGGCGAGATTTACTGATCTCTTGCGCTACTCGACCGACATGGTACGGGACCCATTCTTCCGGGCCCGGACCTTCGAGCAGGGTTTGAGACACGAGATCAGGGCATCGCTGATCTCCTTCAGCATACCGACTCAGACAGGAGTACTGGAGCGGGCCCTTCTGATCGAGAGCTTCCTTGCTGAGTCTACACCAGCACAGAGACCCACCGCAGGGCGGCACGTGGCAGAGTCATCTGCAGCAGGCAGTCGACGGATGACTCAGGGGTCCAGACAGACCAGACCTTCGGGCAGACGATCTCAGGGCACTGGCTCAGCAGTGCGCGGCACACAGCGCGGAGCCAGTCTTACGAGAGGTAGACAGTGCTACTCGTGTGGCGGGCAGGGCCACATGGCTCGTGACTGCCCGACCCGCCGTGCCGAGGAGCAGCAGACGATTGAGGGACCACCAAGGCAGAGGCAGAGGGTTGACCGTGGCGGTCCGCAGAGATGAGGCGGACGAGGCAGAGGAGTTGGACAAGCAGCCGGTGGTGGGAGACGCTTTGAGGCTCTGCCACCACCACCACCAGGAGGTCCACCCCGACCACAGGGAGCTGGCGGGCAGAGACAGGCACAGCTCCAGGCAGCAGAGGCCTACGACCACGGCGCACCCGAGATGATTCGAGGTACTATCTGTGTCTATTCCACCCTTTCTGCAGTTCTTATAGACACATGAGCGAGTCACTCTTTCATAGTCGCTGCCCTTGTTCGGAGCTCGGAGATTCCGACAGAGCCGTTGGCTCGATCCTTACGGCTAGAGACTCCTACGGGAGCAGACTCGACGATTACGCACTGGTGCCGGCAGTGTGAGCTCACTCTAGGAGGCGAGAGCTTCGGCTGGGATCTTCTTGTAGCAGCGTCGAGGCCTTACGACGTCATCTTGGGCATGGATTGGCTATCTACGGTCCATGCACAGATTGACTGTTTTAGGCGCAAGGTGCGATGTGTACGCACCGACGGGAGCAGGTTCACCTTCACCGGCGAGAAGGGAGCCTTAGCAGCACAGGATGGACTTCCGCGGAGGAGAGGACAGCCCATCACTCATGAGTTGGCTAGCCTTATCCTTGGAGCAGTTGACGTGCGGAGTCCGGGTTTTCCTGCAGTGGTGGATCAGTTTGCGGACGTTTTTTCCGACGACGTTCCAGGGCTACCTCCTCACAGAGAGGTAGACTTTTATATTGACTTGTACCCCGGGACAGCCCCGATATCCACTCCAGCATATCGGATGGCCCCCGCCGAGCTTCGAGAGCTACGGGTACAGTTGGAGGACTTGCAGGGCAAGGGGTTCATCCGACCCAGTGTTTCACCCTGGGCTTCCCCGATATTGTTCACCAAGAAGGCGGACGGGAGCTTGCGACTTTGTGTTGACTATCGTCGCCTGAACCAGGTGACAGTGAGGAACAAGTATCCGCTACCGAGGATTGATGACCTCTTTGATCAGCTCAAGGGAGCACGGTGGTTCTCGAAGATAGACCTCAGGTCAGGCTATCATCAGCTCAGAGTCAGAGACGAGGATGTGCAGAAGACGGCTTTCAGATGTCGGTATGGCCACTATGAATTCTTGGTTATGCCATTCGGTGTAACCAATGCTCCAGAAGTGTTCATGGCTCTCATGAACAGGATCTTTCAGCCATACCTCGATCGGTTTGTCGTGGTCTTCATCGACGACATTCTGATTTACTCTACGACAGAGGAGGAGCATGCCTATCACTTGCGAGTTATACTAGACACACTCCGAGAGCACCAGCTTTATGGTAAGCTCTCGAAGTGCCAGTTCTGGATACGTGAGGTCCACTTCTTGGGACACGTTATCTCTGAGGCGGGATTTGCAGTGGATCCCGCGAAGATTGAGGCTGTGTTAGCATGGGAGCCACCCAAGAGCATGACTGAGGTTCAGAGTTTCTTGGGACTAGCTGGATACTATCGGAGATTCGTGCCAGACATCTCTAGAGTTGCGGCATCACTAAAAACTTTGACGAAGAAGGGGAAACCCTTCGTGTGGTCAGACAGATGTCAGCAGAGCTTCCAGGAGCTGAGACAGATATTGACTAGCGCACCTATCTTGAGGTTGCCCGAGGAGGGAGTAGGGTACGTAGTCTATTGCGATGCATCAGGGACCGGACTCGGATGTGTTCTGATGCAGGAGCGGGCCGTGATCGCCTATGGATCACGTCAGTTGAGGCCGCATGAGCAGAACTATGCTACCCATGACCTGGAGCTAGCAGCAGTGGTCTTCGCTCTAAAGACATGGCGACACTATCTGATGGGCGAGCGCTTTACAGTCTTTTCTGATCATCAGAGTCTCAGGTATATCTTCTCTCAGAAGGACCTGAACCTGAGACAGCGGTGATGGCTCGAGTTCCTCCAGGACTATGACTTTGAGATAGTCTATACTTCTGGGAAGGGGAACGTAGTAGCCGATGCCCTCAGCAGGAGGACGGGCATTCAGCTACTTGAGGAGGCGACGGAGCAGCTAGCCTCTTGCAGATATCCTTCGTGGATAGAGATGGAGCAGCCTTCCTCCAGTCTCTCACAGTCACCCCTCCACTACTACAGCGAGTCAGGGAGGCACAGCGTGGGGACGCTGACTGTGAGACACGGCGTGTACAGATATCCTCGGGACAGGCACCTGATGGTTTCTCCCTTGGGGAAGAGCACGACATCCTTTTCAGAGGACGTACCATGGTACCAGTCGCTTTGCAAGAGGAAGTGCTGAGAGAGTTTCACACTTCTCCTTTGGCGGTACATCCTGGAGTGGCGAAGATGTACCAGGACCTCAGACGACAGCACTAGTGGCCGGGCATGAAGAAGGCATTAGCAGAGTTCGTTTCTCGATGCCTCACCTGCCAGCAGGTGAAGGCTGAGCATCAGGTACCAGCGGGCTTCGTACAGCCCTTGGAGGTTCCAGAGTGGAAGTGGGACGGCATATCTATAGACTTCGTGACTGGACTTCCACGCACTTCCAGAGGTCACGACTCCATCGGGGTGATTGTTGACCGACTCACCAAGTCGGCACACTTCTTACCCATCAGAGAGCAGGGCTCAGTAGAGAGCTTGGGACGTATCTACGTTCATGAGATTGTGCGGCTCCACGGTGTGTCATCATCTATCGTCTCCGATCGAGATGCTTGCTTTACTTCCCAGCTTTGGAAGGGGTTACAGGAGGCGTTCGGGATGCAGCTACGTCTGAGCACAGCCTTTCATCCTCAGACGGATGGTCAGACGGAGAGGACCATTCAGACTCTCGAGGACATGCTCCGCGCATGTGTCCTCAACTTTGGTCGTAGCTGGGAGGACCACCTACCCTTGGTGGAGTTTGCGTACAACAACAGCTACCACTCCACCATCGGGATGGCACCGTACGAGGCATTGTACGACCGACCTTGTAGATCTCCTTTGTGCTGGACAGACCCCGGAGAGTCAGCACTGGTGGGACCGGAGATGGTCCAGGCCACGACAGAGAAGGTCCAGGTCATCCAGGAGCGGATGAGGACAGCTCAGAGCCGGAAGAAGTCATATGCTGACAGGAGGCGGAGGCCACTAGAGTTCGAGGATGGCGACCACGTCTTCTTGCGGGTCTCACCTCGACGTGGTATTCAGAGATTTGGCCGAGGCGGCAAGTTATCTCTGCGCTTCATCAGACCCTTCCAGATTCTCAGTAGGATTGGTGAGGTGGCTTGTCGTCTGGCTCTACCACCTCAGTTGCACCGGGTGCACGACGTCTTCCACGTATCTCGGCTGAGGAGATACGTGAACGACCCGACGCACATCATTGACCATGGGGAGCTTGACGTTGACGATGGGGCGACTTTTACGGAGGTCCCGGTGGAGATAGAGGATCGACAGGAGCGGGTCCTGCATGGGCGATCGATACCTCTTGTGCGCATCAGATGGCAGCACGGGAATCTCCAGGAGAGCACATGGGAGCGGGAGGCTCAGATGCGTGCTCAGTACCCTCATTTGTTTCCCTAGTTTTGATGTATCTTTACGGGGACGTAAAGCTCTGAGGTGGGAGTAATGTAAAGACCCGCAAAATTAAAGCGAAATTTTTTCTTAATTTTCTTTAGAATTTTACAAGAGCGCGGTTTCTGACGGCACCTGATTCCGAGGCCCGGAGTGCCCGGAATCATTTTCTGAAGTTTGGCTCGGGTACGTTCAATGAACGAACGAGCGGGATTTCCTAACTTTTGATACGGTGCTCGGAATTGATATCCGAGGGCACCGATGAACTCGCACCACGCGGATATTCGCCCAATCCTTATTGCACGACGCCGTCGCGCCGCGCCATGGAAGAAACATCAAGAACGCGACGCCGTCGCGCCGCGTTGAAGAAATCAAGATGTGGCGGAGGGGCGCGGTGCCGTCGCACCGCGCCGGATGACGAAAACCGCGGCCGGTTCCGGGCCGCGGCGGAAGAGAACACCGGTGGCCGGGCCGCCGGCGTCGGAAGCCGAAGGGGGGACCGGAATTTCCGGTCCCGTTGGAGAAAACCGGCCGGCCAGCTGGCCGGCCGGATGGAATTAAACCGGGGGAATTAATCCCCCGGCCATCACATAAAAACCCCCCTCTTTATGAGGGGGGAGCGTTTTCTTGAGGGGGGGGGGGCAGCCGGCCCCCCGGTTCCGCACAAACAGGCCCCCCACGTGGGGGGGGGGTTTAAAAATGGGGGGGGGGCATGTAGCCGCCGCCGCCCTTCCCAGGAAGCGGGGGCTTAGCCCATCACATGCAGCCACCGAGCGGCGCCAGGCCGCAGCGGCCGCCGCGCCGCCGCGCCGCCACACCGCCGGCCGGCCGGCCGGCCGGGCCGACCCAGGGGGGTGTCGGGCCGGGTCGGCCCGGACCCGGACCCCCCCGTTTCGAACCAGTTTCGGTCTTTTGGCCATAACATGAGCCTCGGACCTCCGATTGACGAACTGTCTGCGGCAACGCGATCCTTGGATCGAGACGGTCGTTTCGGTATATCGCACTCAAGGTTTAGGATTACTTTGAGTTCGTCCAGGTTGGTTCGTTCACGAAACCAACCGGGCCTTCGGAGCGGAAACGCTCATATCTAGAGCTACGGACGTCCGATTGACGTGCCGTCAGCCATGTTGTGTTCCTCTTAGTGAGACGGATCTTTTGGCATACTCCGCCCGAGGTTTGGACGCAGGTGGAGTACGATCGAGTTGGTTTTGCCTTAAAACCCAACCGGGCCCCGGGGACAAAAATGCCAATAACTCTCAGACCGGGCGTCCGATCGACGCACCGTCTGTTGCGTTGAGTTCCTGTTGACGATACAGAACTTTTGGATACATCAACTCTGGTCTTCGTGACAGTTGATGTATCAGCCTCTCGGCTCGTGGAGCGGACTCTCCGAACGAGCTTGCTGTGTGCGGGAACCCTATTGCTGGCTGCGACAGCTACTGCTACTACTGCTACTGTGACGGCGACGACGACAGTACAGAGATCCTGTGTGGATTCGACGACGACGACTACAACACTCAGCGATCCTACATGGATCAGTACTACAGGTCCTGTGTGGGCCCGATCCTGTGTGGGTCTGATCCTGTGGGGGTCCTTGCACTCAGCGGTCCTGTGTGAACCAGCGCCTACAGGTCCTGTGTGGGCCCGATCCTGTGTGGGTCTTTGCGGGGGTTAGTTACCTTGATCCTTCGTGGGTCTGACGACTTAGATGGATCAGTGATCATCTTTATCGTCCTTTGAAGAAGTATACCTGTGTGAGCTGAATCCTGTTGCTTTCCTGTGTGGATTGTGTTGTGCAATCCTGTGTGGATTACGTTTTTCTTTCCTGTGTGGAATACGTTTACTTTCCTGTGTGGACTGAGTTGTACTTGGGCTCGGAGGTTGGAGCGTATTTGAATTGATGACTTAGGTATATGTATGGGCATATACCTAAGCAGTGTCGGTTGTTACTTCATGATTATACCTTTCTTCATGGTTTATCCTTTGTGGATTTGAGAGACCTTCAAGAGTCTCGGGGTCCTTACTGAGTAGCTTATACTCACCCCTGCACGGGCTTTGCCCGCACTACGTTGTGTTGGTTGCAGACGACGGACAGCGTTGACCTTAGCTGAGGCGTGCAGAGCGGGACGGTACCCGGAGGTGGACCACTGGGCGGGACGTGCACGGAGCAGACGGCGGGACCTGTGGAGCAGAGGAGCTATCTGTACCCACCCTTCAGGTGGGATTTCCAGTGGACACCTCGGTGTAGCGGCATTTACTTTTCAGTTGTTGTTTTCCCTTTCGAGTTGTACTTTACTTTCAGTTTTGGGTTTGTATTCTGGCCCATTTACTTTTCCGCACTTTCAGTTGTACTCTGCTTTTGTTTAGTGTTTACTTTCCGCTTTCTTACTCAGTGGTGTTTGTTTACCTTACAAAGGCAATGCCTTCCCTTTTTATCGGGATTTACGCCTTGGTGCTAGTCGCCAGCCCCTGGCCTATGGAAGGCGGGCTTGGGGTAGTCACGGCACGGACCCCGAGGGCGGGTCGTGACAATTATGTTTCAAACATTCTCAGTCTTCAAAAAAACAACACATAACCAAAATATTTTATAATGTATATGTATTGATAATTGTAAAATGGTATAATAAATTCCCATAAATGTTTAAAAAAACTAAATACTTTATCCTATCAATAGAATAACTTCCAACACTTGTGCATTTGTTTTTTAATACCCATTATTATTTTAGTTTCACCATTACAATAAATATAAATTATTTTAAAATAGAACGTACCCCCTGCTCATTACATGTTGAGGATCTGAAATCAATAGCCTTTTACATCCCTTAATAAATTTATTTCTCAATTCTAAGAAAGAATCATGGTGGTTCTGTAATTATTGAATCCCCATAATTAACAATAATTAAAATGGGCCATCGAAAAGTTATATTGTTACTCATCTCAATACAATGACTCTAGAACCAGTCATCAATTTTTCTCTATGACTAAACATGGTTTCAAATGAATGATATATTATCTATTACATAAAAAATACATATGTTTTTCTATTCATAAAATAGAATGTTTTCACACTTTTTAATTAAAAAATCAGATGATTTATCAAACTTTTTCTTCACTCACATCAAATAATAGGGTAAAAAATAATCCACAATGAGAATTCTCAAGAAAAATAAAATATCTACTTAGTAAAAAATATATCACAGTTAACAATTAGATAAAATTTATGAAAATTAATGTATTGATCTTGAAGAAAGTTTTTAACACCTCTCCAGAACCTCATATACACTTTAGTCAGATTTGGGAGAGTTTTTTTAGAATTTATTTATTTTATTTAATGGAATATATAAATTATTGAATCTGTATAGAGTCTACAACCATGGTATTTAAGAAATGGAATTTAGTGTAAATTTAAATTAATGTGAATACTATAACTGATTGTTAGATATGTTTTCCTAGCTTCAGTTATTATATCCAATTAGTAGTTGATATTTAGTAAAAAAATTATTTCCCTCAGGTCGAGACACCATTCATATTATTTTTGTGTCCTCATCTAATGATGAATGAATTATCTATTTTAGTACTCAAATAAACGAATTATTTTTTTTATATTCTATTCTATAAATAATCAATGAATATAAAATTCCCCTCCAAATATTGACTTATGTCACTCATCATGACTCTCACAATCATTATCAAACGATCTCTACAATTTTATACCTTATTTCATAACTTATAATAGATAATAATTAATTGTGTTCTAAACTTATAATGAAAACCTTTTTTCTTCTATGATGTGTGACTACATTGAATAGTATTAAAACCCTATACAATGCTACACAAAAAATCTAATATCCGACCTTATAGTATATAAATATTGAAGGGTAATATTCAATTTTCCAAAATCACTATCAATTTAAACCCATAAATTAGTATCGTCACTGAATATTGTATCCACTTATATAACAGCAAAAAATACTATACCGATTTCATTTTATATTTCATTTATTGATGCATTGGAATATTTTTTATCTGAGATAAACATATCACTATAAGCCTTGAGATTTATTTATACCATGAAGAAGTTAATATCCCCTAATAAGGATAACTCATATATATTTATCATCATAGAAATAAAATCTTTACAAGACCATTATTTATCATATTAAATGGCTATATCACTCATAAAAAATATCATCTTGGTTGATTGGTTATATACAATCTACACATAAATTTTATTTCCACTTAAAATATTCTACATTTCATGTTTTCTAATACTCTTAAAAAACATTATTATTTAACTTGGACTTTTTTTATCGCATATGGGGATATTAGCAATTTTTAAACACATATTTCATCATCCTGAAGCGAAAATTCTTTTGTTTTGTCAATATAAAATTTCACATTTGACTATCCATTAATAAATGTTTCTCTAACATCCAAAAATTCCTTTAATTATTATACTAATTCAACATATTTCTATATATATTAATAAGATTTATATTGTTAATTTTACATCCTCTATATTATATTAGAGTCTACAGTTTGATGAACTCATATGTTATTTCATGTTTTTTTGGGTTTTTATGAATCTTATATTGTAAGATAATATTCCAGTATTAGATATAATCTATTTCATAGTAGTACATGTTTTATTCTAGATTCCTAAGAAATTATAATATTCTTAAATTATTTTATTTGTTAGAGAAAAATGATAAATGTTATTTTAATGAAACTATAAATGAATATGATGAAATAAGAATATCTAATTTATTAATTCTTGTTTGTGGAACCAAAATCATATGAGTGGACAACCATTAATTTATTTTTGGGATTCAATTTCATCCCCAATATGGGTTTCAATATCCATTTTATAAAAATTACAAGTTTATAAATGGGTTTGTATCATTATTATAGAATGAATATTTATCACAGCCTATTCTTCAAATAATATCTTCGTTTCATAATGCATAGGATGGCCAACTCTTTTATTCAATAACCTGTTTTCAATATGCATGATTATAAATATTGATATTAATATATTTATCTTTTTATAGTTTTTAATGTTTTCACCACTACTTATATAGCTACTCTACCATTAAACATCATAATAATTTAATAATTCATCCAATATGTAATTTCATTTCCATTATCAACATATTCTGATATTGTCAAAAAGTTTTTTGTTACCCATTAATAAATAAACAATTAATAAAATATTGTTTCATTTAGGATGATATAGGCCATTCAAACACCATTGATCTTCAATGAGATATCATTTTTAATGGTAGTAACATAGGCTTATTATTTTATATCAATATCAGTTTAGGTAATATATGATATGAAATGAAAACCCAAATTCTGTGATCCATGGATTCATTGTTTGGTATTCTATATACATAAATTCAACTAAATATTCACATAGATTTGATTTTTCCCTCCTGTATATTCTTTACCAACAAATTTATGATTAAAAATATATTATATTTAGGGATAAAACCAAATAAATTGCATCATTCTTAATAACATGTTCAAAAAATTTCATTCATTTTAAAAAATTTGTACCTAATATTAACCTTTCAAAAAACATATTGAATAGTTTTATGAATTTTTGTTATGACCCCCCTTGGTTCATTATCGCTCATTTTGTTTCCAAAAAGTCATATTATACAAGGAAATATATTGTATGGGACATAAAATAACAACCCTAAGATGTTACATAAAATTAAATTATTTTTTGATTGAAATTGTTCTCTTCAATGGGTTTTTTCTTAACATTGTTTTTTTAATTACTATGTGAATATTTCAGAGAATGTTTTTACCAAAATTTCAAAAAATTAGTTTGGGGATATTATAATGAGTTTTACAAAAAAAACATCATAAAATCTTGTTTTGTTTTCAACATCATTATATAATCTCCAGACAAAAAAAAAACTTGATTTTAATATACATGACTATAAAAAAACAATATCCTCAATACATATCTAGTATACATAAAAGTTTCCTATCATATTCATCATACACCATTAAATATTAATATTTGATTATTTAATAACAAATTATATGGTTTTAAGACTATTAATTCCTAGACCACATAATTACACCACTAAAAATCCTTATGATAACTCTTCCTTAATTGAACATGAATTTATTAACATTATTCATTTGAAAAATGATCTTAATCTCTTACATATCATTATATTATTCACTATGTGTCATATATGAAGTCAAATAATAAAATATCATATTCTATTGGACATTATAAATCTTTATCCACTCCCCATCCTTGATTATTCATTATTAATATAATGTTACATACCATCATCAATTTTTTTTCATTTATATGTGAATTATAATCGCTTCTATTTCCAATATTCTTTTAGGATATTTTTATCTAAAAACTAATAATATTTTATTAAAAATATTGAAATTCTTCATTAGTAAATTCCTATTTAATTTTACATTTATCCCTAATTGAATGAGTTCATTCATTTTTTTGATAAAAAATAAACCATTGAGAAGTTTCATTTAAATTGTTTTCATTGTTACCATAAAATTCAATTTCAAAATATATATTAATCTTTTTTTATTAAATGTTATCTAAAAGAAATACATGACATATCATTTACCATTATTCAAGGAAATTTACTTCATTTAATGTATTCAATATTAATTTAAAATCTTTTTGAGTTTTTCTATTGCTATCATGCTTAATAATTATCAATGGTCCCAATGTATAGTTGTGATCAAATATTCCACAATTAAAACATTTGATAATTAAGTTACCTTGATACCTGGTTATTACACTTTTAATGTTTCTAGAATGGAAATAAACATTATCATTAGGTCCATATTTTTTTCCGTATTCCTCAATTGTATATTAATTATCTTAATTATTTATATTTTATAATTATTAAAATGTGATATCTATATCCTAAAATAATTTTTATAAGGTTTTACCCTCATATCAATTCATAAGTTATAATTGTAACCTAAATCGTTTTTATTTTGAAGTCATCGTGGAATACATAATCTACAATTGAGATATTAGCACCATAATTATCTAGAAACAATCTCATTAGATTCATCATTATAGTGGTGTATTTATAGTTTTACATAAATCCTCTATTAGTTCCAAAGATCAATTTTACTTTATTCAATTAATCTATAATGGATTCATCATATCTCATCCTTGCTTCAATAATTTAACTCATGATTAGTGAAATAAATTATTCTTTCCCCTTTTTATCTCTATCATTAATGGTATTGTTTTTTAATGTGATGTCCTTAAAGGGGATTCCTCCCATGAATATTTTATGTCTTTTTTCATAAAAAATTAAACAATATTTTTACTTTCTAGTACCATTGAACATTTTTCTATCTAGATATACACTATTATGAAGACTCATTGGTATACATAAAACATAGATGCTCATTCTCTATATCACCAAATCTATGATAATAAATAAATGATTCTATTATTTCATTATATATAAGAAATATGTTTTCATTACTGCTGCAAAAAACTGTGTTATTATATATTTTAGATAATCCATATATATATACAGTTATTCATTATCAAGATAATGTTTTTCAATAAAACATTTAACATAACTGTAATAATAATTTCTCAAAACTGAGATGGGGAGAATTGGTTTTGGGAATTATTTCATCTATAACAACCAAGTCTACTGTCGAGTAAATAAAATAATATATTTTACTCACTCAATGTATATGTTAAATTAATAACATAGTATATATTACAAGATGTATCGTTAATGAGGTTGAAAATATCAATGATGTATGATGGTTGTTATCCGACAAAAATATATTTTATCTTTGAAAATAATATGAAATAAGGGGATCAGAATATACATAAACTATTATAATAAAAAAACATATTTTATAAGATCATACATGTTATAGTGATTTACCAATAAAAAATTTACAAGTAATGATCATTATGAAGATCCTGAGACTCCACTAGATAACGTGTACCATAATATTTTTCCTCATTTCTTTGTACTATTAGGCTAACTCGCTCACTCAAAAAGTTTAATATATCATTCATTAATCTATAGTTTCACCAATTTATCAAATATAATAATTATCTTATAACTAACCCTCTTGATCTAATTAATAGTATCAAGTCATATTTCATGAACCCCTAAAATAACTATATGTTTCCCAAATAATTTTTAGTTTTCAAATGTGTTCAATAATTTTTCTCAATATTCTTGAAATCATTTCCACATTAACATAATTTGGTATAAAAATAAAAATAAATTTTGTTTAAAATAAAACAAGTCACAACATGTATTGGAATAAAAAATAATTGTTTACACACTATGAAATGTTATAATATGAAACACCTATTTTAGTTTTGACATCATTATCCAACATTGACGACTACGATATAACATATCCATACCTATATGATCTTTGATCTCTTGAATTTCCCATTATATCTACCAATTTAGAGAAAATATTGTAAATAACTCTAGAACACATTAGCATACTTCTATATAAATATACGAGAACTGAAATGATCAAAAACAAAGACCCATTCTATTTTTCCCTTTTACATGTTGATAAAATAGTATATTTTTACCTCTATGTTGTTGTCTCACTCCAACACACTATTTTTATATTCATATTATATTACTAAAAAATCATTGATAATGTCTATTGGGTGAATTATTATATCCCAAGATATTTATCATTACATCATGAAATTAATTATTTTATTTTCAACATCAACACTCTATTTCACTACCTATAAATATCAATCTACCACGATATACAAAACCATGAAATTTTAACATACAATATTTGAATATTTAACAATTTCCTCCAAGAAATCATTCCAAATACATACATAGAATATGATGAGCGAGAATGGGGTAAATGATCTTGAAATTATCATGTATATTTTTCATTTTATTGAAAATCCTCCAGACTACAAAATTATTTCTTAGTTTCTAAATGTTCACAAACCACTTTATATCACTCATTTACTCTCTAGTAAACATGTTTGATTAAACATATAAAGGGATGATTATACCCCCTAAATTTACTAATAAAAAACACTTTTAGCATAATCTATGTTACTAACAACCACCCAACTTTTATTGTTTTTGACAATTCCACTCATCATTTATATTTTATCAATTTATATAAAATCACTTTTTATAAATATATAGTACTCTTACAATACAAATATTTACCCTTCAATGAAAATGGAATATATTTTATTCTATTTAATGAGAAAAACTTCTCAATTCTAAATTCCAAATAAGAAAAAACAAAAATTTGTATCCACCACATTATTCATAATAAATAGAAAGGGTATTCTGATCGGGGTTGTATACCTCATCACAATATAATGATTCATGAACCAATAAAATCTTTCATTAAATGATAAATGATATATCTAAATTAATAGAGATTATATTATAAATATAATCTATTCATATTTAGTTCTATACTTGATACCAAAATATTAATCAAGATTTCATTTTATATTAAATTGACTTTTTAGAAATTCACTAAAATCATATTCATGTTAAAATCATATGATTATTGAGAGATAGAATTGATTCATATCATTTAATATTATTTTTATTGATGGTGATGAAATATTTTTCTCCAATAAGTTAATTCACACTCATGTCCTAAAACAACAACATTGGCCGTTTTGAATGACATTTAACCCCTTTGTTGATTTTTAATATTCATTATTTATTGTTACATGCTTTGAAATAATTAATGTATCCTCAATTAAATATGTAATATTTCTCATTTAATACTTTTAGATAAAATACATATGCTTTTAATACCACATTTAAGTTTTCTACTATACTATATATCAATTTCATGTTGTATTCCCATATAGTAATAATGATTTATTTCTATAACTTCTAGTAGATTGACTTGAGTTATCACCCTTCTATAAAAAATTCTTCCATTATATATTCTGTTAACCATGAAAATAATAATACTAATAATAACTTCATTTATTTCATTAAACTGTTCTCTTACCCTCCCCTTGTCTTAATTCACGCTATAAACAAATAAAATATTGATATATTTTAGTTTCTTTTTGCTAAAATTTACATAACCAGCACCCTTGAACATCAATGGGAAATCATTTAAAATAGTTTTTTCTATACCGTTAAAAATTTAAACACTTTTTTAGGTCAATTATGATATTAATTTTTAAGCCACTATCCTTGATACAAGATTTCATAGTTTTTCATGGATTGTTGAAAACATTAGAAACATATGGTTTTTAATAGGAATGATACTTTTTTTGAAATTTTATTTTACTCAAAATTAATATATTACTATAATAGAAAAATATTGATACATTATTCATATATATACACTTTTGTAAACACCAACCTTAAAAATCATCATTTTCTTAATTTTATTCATTGTGTCAACATTATCTTCAAATTTTTTAAAAAAATTTGATACCCTTTTCTGTTATAATGTATTACTTTTTTTATTATATCTTATTTTAAAAGTTATAAAAAAATGTTTTTGAATTATATAAATTGTTTTGTGACAAAAAATTTCCTTGTATTTGTAGTAACCATGAGTTATAATATATTTATCAAAATTCCACTAGAATAATATGAAATTTTACTTCTTATAGACACGATGTAATTATTTCACCATATGTACTTGTTAAACACTTTATTTCAGTAGATGGTGTAGTCATATTTTTTTTTATTAAAATCACTTTCTAACAATGAACTATTTCTAACATAACAATTTAATGTCTAATTTGAATAATAAAATATTATTTTAAATAAATCTCCCACAATGGTAATTTATTAATAAAATTTATCAATAGTAGACTCTCATTTATCATATCTATGGACATACTCTTCTTTAGAAAATGGTATTTTTACATTTATTTTACCCCTAAAATGATTCCATATCAATCATATGGTTCTCAGATAGGTTTGAATGATCACCAGTATTTGGGATATACTTTTTATATTTCATTATGATCTTGTTCAAATGTTTCTCAACTTCAATAATCATTATATTAATCTTTTTAATCCATTAATCTCTAACAGATAGAGTAGATGTCATATCATCAACGATCTTATTTTAGCGGCATTCTTGATTTTTAACCATGGATATTCTATTTTGAAATTAGCTTTCTCAACATGTATTTGTCCTCCATTATCAATTATTGGAAGGTTTTGATCTTATTTAAATACTGATTAATTTATTTTATATCATAATATAGATTAATATTAGTTATAAAATTGATCTTTGTCAACAAATAGCGATGTTAAATCGAAACATTAGTGATTCTGAATGTTAAACAAATTCATTATAAATTCCTCAAAAACAATTATGTAAGTTTGGATTAATCAGTCCATCAACTGTATGAGATTAACAACAATATTATATAAAATAAAATCAATAAAAATCCCCAAATTAATCCATTCCATTATCACTATGTTATTTTCATGATAAAAATATATAAATTTTTCTAGTAATTGGAATTTTGGAATGTTTTTAGATATTATGAACACGGTGGAGTTAATTGGACTATGTTTTAAATATATTAATGAACATTATTTTTGGAAAATAGATAAATGAGAAAAATATATTATCTTCCTAGCATATACATTTATAGGGTAAATCTATTTAAATATTAATAACAATATTAGTAATATTGTTATAAAATTCTTCTAAATATTTTAGATGATAATCGTTATTCATGAAAATCATTAACTTTTGATTCTTAATTTAAAGATGGTCAATTAAAAGAGAAAAAATAATAATGTACCCAATAAGATTTTTTTTAAATATTTATAGATTATACAACCTACCTAAGAAAATTCATGAGAGATATATATATTTACTGAAATGTTATATCTAATTTCTAATGGTATAAAAAATATGTTGAGTAAAAACATAGTTCTATATATTATTGTAATGAATATCAATAAATTTTATTTGAATATTACCATCCTGAAAAAAATTATTTGACATTTCAAAACAAATTCAATACAATAAGGATTAAAATATAAATATCTTATTTCATCTCATGAATATGACTTAAATGAGATTGAGAAAAAATAAACATGGGTGACAGTGTGATTTCTCAATACTGAAAATTTGTTAGTCACAAATTATTTTTTTAATACATATATTAATACGGAATGAGATATATAAGGTAATAATTAACATATCATTATAATGATATGCTATAAAATTTGAAAAATTAAATTTGATGTTATTTTTTATTCAATCACATGCCTTCAAACTATATGATTTATTATTTTTAGTAATAAATTATTAATTCTTCGTAGTGATATTAACTCATTATTTATGTGTATGGTTATAGAAGTGGAAATTTATATAAATACTTCAATTAAATTTATCTGTGATAATCATGTTTCTCAGCATTTTCTGTTGAAAAAATGTTTCTTTAGTCATAGAATATTCCTTGAACATGGTATTCAAATGGTGATATTATCTAGAATAACATGAATTAGTAGAGTTGAGATCTGAATAACAATAATAATTTCATTTAAATAAACCTGAACTCACTAATTATTATAATATAAATTTATGAAATTATATTTTAATGAAATGAAATTTAATTTTTTGAATTCAAAATAAAGAAACAAATTGAATTTCTTATAATTGGTAAGATACAATTTGTCATGGGTTTGAATACTATAAGAATATTAGATTAAATTTTTATTTTATAAGAAGCAATTTTACCCATCTTTTTCTATTCGACAGTGAAAAAAATAATATTATCCAATTCTATTGAAATAAGTAAAAATTGTAAAAGGATAAATTAAGATGAAGAATGGGTATTAAAATGTTTCCAATGTGATTGGATGTTTTAATACATTATATAATCAGGGAAAAATAAAATATATGTTTTTATTATTTTTCCTATTTTTAAATCATAATAAACGAGTTTAATCTTATATATATAAAATGGTTGTTGTGCTATGTCATCTAATAATTTATTATGGATTGATTCATAAAAAGATAAATCATATATGATTTATGGTTTAGTGATGTTCATAATACTTGTTACCATAGAGATAAAACAATAATTCTAGGGGATTATTATTTAGTGGAGGAAGTTATGTTTCATAGATCATTAACAGTCAATTTTCTGTCATCAAATCACAATGAAATCTATTTATATTATGGAATTCCAATCCATAATACATATGATTTCATTTAATTTATTTTGTGATTTTTTTAAAGTTAAATTTATATTTATATTGATGATTTTATTTGATTAATTAATTGTAATATAAATTTCAATGAACCTGGTAATACACTCAAGGAAAAAAAATCACTAAATAAAACATTTCCATGATAATGTGGAACATTGTGAGATAAAATTAATTTTTTCCTAGAGATAAGAAAATTGTGGATACCATGCATAAAAATTTTCAAATGATTTCATTATTTAATTAATAGATTTTTTGAGTCAATTCCACTGAAAATTGAATTCCCCAAAAATTCCCTACATTAGAAATAAAAATAAGGATTTACTGTTACTATTTTACTATGATATATAATAAACTCTCAAAGAGAGAATATTAATGTTCATATTACCAATAGAAATCATGAAATGTTGTTGGAAATATGTCATATAAGAGTAAAGGGATAAAAAATAGTAATTCACAAAATAATGTAAACACTATATTCTTGAATCCTCCCATGAAGACCACCCATGAAACAAAGTCTTTATAAAAAAAATATAAGCATCAATAATATTATAATGAATTAGAATGATATCTATATAACCATCTAAAATAATTAGTTAATAATTATGTATAAGAATGATGTAAAATATATAAGGTATAATGGTAAATATGTTCATTATGATATGAAAATATTGTGATCATAGAATGTTTACTCTAATATTGATGTTTGAAATGAAATATAATGGTTTAGAATGTTAACTGGATATATAAAATAGTAAAATAACATATTTTAACTAATATACTATGTTTATATTATCACACTAATAAATAAAATTGTTAAATATGTTACCCTAAATGTTTGAAATAATTAAATCATAATTATTATTTTTAAATATATTTATGTTTTAACTTCCTAAATATAAAATTATTTAAATAATTTAAAATAATTAAAAAATAACATTAAAAAAATAATACAATGATATGGTGTATATATTATTGTAAATATTACAATAATATGTTATGAAACCATCAGAAATTTTCATGTGTTAGAAATATGATCCTTTCATAAAACATAATTTTTTATAAATATTTAACTTATTTAAATATTAAATTTATATTATTAAAAAAATTATTTTTATAAAATGGATTTTATTATTTTAAGAATCACATTGAAATAATCTTATGTTGATTTAATTTTTTTAAAAAATATATTAATTTTATTGACTTCTGTGATTTGAAAAAATAATGTGTTTACCATTATAAGTTAAATACTTTAATAATCGAGTCATCAATAATTTTTTGGATAAATTATATTCAACTCACATGCATAAATTGATATTATAGTCACATTATTCCTTGGTATTGACATTCTTGATAAACAAATAAACTAATTGTGATTATATTCAAAACACATCTCACATCCCCTTATAAATTCAAACATAAACCACCACTTATCCTCACTCCTTATATTCCCAAAATCATAAATTGTTTTCCCAAAAAATAATCCCCATGTATTCTGTTTATTATAACAAAAACACAATCCCAATGATCCTTTGGTAGTTTCCAAAAGGAGATTCCAAATAGATGTTGCAAAAATCCCAACTGAGTATCATTCAATTCTTTTTTATTAAACCTAATACTAATGAATGAAAACTCTATAAAATAATTGTATTTTTATCATAAATATAATAATATTTTACTATTATTATGGAATATCCATCTTCTACACTACCCATAATCCATTCCAAAAAAGGGAATTTTCATATTTTGCATTGTTTACTACCCCCGTGAATGATAAATATCATTTTCTACCAACGATATCATGGATGGTTTATATTTTAATATTATTTTTATGAATTATATTAAAAGTTATATATTATTTTATTATATTATATATTAGTTTCATAAACATATGTTTCAATAAAACCCTGTAAGTCTGTTATGGTTGCAAAAAAAAACTAAACAATCTGACCATAAAATTATAAAAGATATAATCTTTAAATAATGAAAATTTCTGAAAACCTTTTGCTACTAAGATGCATCATAACATATATATGATCATTAAATACATTTAAACACAAATAAAGTGATATAAATCCAAACCATATGAACATTCATAATTATATATTACATGTACGGCGTTGGACACATGTAATAAAAAACCATAGGATATTTCATAAATACTCAATATCTCAACTAAATGACTCTAAAAATATAAATAAAATACCAATTAATCTTATAATAAATATTAATTTGTATCTCAAAAAGTCTAATATTAAATTTAATTGTATCATTTATGAATTTAGAAAAATGTTAAAAATGAATCTTGACATATGTTATGTGAAATTTTGAAACCAATTTTTTTATTGGGTTATTGAATTTTATCATTATCTCATGTTATATATCTATAATAAATAACTGAATTGTTCTAAATTTTTTTCATTTTTCTCTTATATTTGTACCTATAAATTTATCTCATTATTTAACAGGGTTATAAATAACTTGTGTTCATTTATAAATACCTTATTTTAAGTCAATACATATTTAGAAGAACTAATATATCTCTTAATAAATTAAGGAGAAATTTTTTAATGTATTTTACCAATTAAAAATTTCATGAAATGATATCTATTTTTGGGTTAACAATTTTGGTTTATAAATGGTATCGGGGAAAAATTCATAATACTTCTTTTCTAAAAATGACTTTTACCAATTCCTTAGAAAACATTTATGATGGATTAATTCTAAAACCAATTATATATTTTTTTCTCTTAGATTGTATGAGTGAAATCTATATTTTAGGGATATTATTATTTTTTGAAATATTGACTACCATAATATTTTTACCTTCTTATATTCGGAATCTTTGTGAAATTTTGTTCGATTTTACATTAAGGTTAGATTTTGTAACCTGATTAAATTCGATGTGTATCTCTAATACATGTAGATTATGTTTTATTTGATATTGTGGAACAAAATATAATTTCATTAATATGATGGGTGGGAATTGATAAAGATATAGATAATTGGTAATGATTATATTTCATGAGATGATATAGATGGGTTTAGGGAGTAAACATAATCCATTTTGGGACTCTTTCAACCATGTTATGGTGTATTTGTAGTGATAATTGTCTTATGATTATCGTAGAGAACCAAATCTTGACGTACATAGACATTAAATTACTTTTTCAGAATACATAGTATATAACAAAAACAGACACAGAAGGACCGTAATAGTTTAGTGTCTTTGGAAACTTGAAATATAATCTTCTAATCGTGGTGAAAGAACTTCAAAAACTCCCATAATGATCTTACCCTTTTGTTTTCTTACCTAACACCTTTCTTTATATCATGGGGAAAAGAAAACATAAAAAGGCTGAGCTCAAATTCTCAGTAAGGGTAAGCATAGGGAAAATAAAACAAACCATATAAATTTTAACATAAAACATGGACATAATGTTTAAACATCAAAATATTGATCAATGACATAAAACATGGCAACACGTAAGGCATAGATCATAATAGAACATCTATCATGATAAAATAGCTTTAAAATAAATCTTTTAATTGTGGATAAACATTAAGCACACGATATGCTTTCCATAGTAGCCAAGGCATTACTGCCAAGACCATCTTAGTGGACAAAGTTCCTTTCTGAATCGAGTTCACTCCTCATTCCAGTCCTGTAACACTGAATATGATTAACTTAACATTATAGCCAGTTCTATCTCATGATATATAAATCTTTACCCAATGCATTGGTGGGAGATATAGGTCCCACCCATCTCATAATGAAATCATTCTTAACTATGCCACAAAATAAACATAGATCATTCATAATAACCCAACGAATAAAATGGGTTTCATAAACATCATCCCATCATCACATAATCCATATAAAAGAAATGGATATCATTTCATAATAAGAAAAGTTAATCCATGTAAATTATAGAGACATTATACATTAATAATACACATATGAAATAATGTCATCTTATATGGAAAATGATTTTGATAAAACACTCAAAATGAATTCTTGAGTAAAATATCATTTCTTCTTTAAAATCATTTTCTTTTCACAAAATGTCAGTCAATTTTAAAAGAAAAATATTTTGTTGAAAATAGTCATGAAAACTTTTAGAGGAATCTTCATTAAAATAAGCCATTATAAAACCGTAAAAATCCCTTCATGCCGTATAAGTTAAAAAAAACATTATCCTCATACTTTTTCCGGAAAAGTAAAAAAGTACCTCAAAAAGAATGATTCCATACATACCATGTAGTAAAAGAAAAAATGGGTTAAAAGGACATTAAACATACATGAAGTCATTTTTTGAAAATAGGGACATGGATGTTAAATATAACCCCAGTAAATACATACAAATAAACAATCTCAGATAAAAACGAGATTGGAAATGTTATCATTTACCTCTGGTCCGATATGCTTCATACAAATCCAAACCTCCTGTATAATGATTTAAATAATGTCATTTACTTATTATAAAATCATATTCATTGTTATGATATCATATATGATTTACTTATGACTTTATATTACCCATTATTTTGTAAATTCAATGTAAAAGCTAAGATTTGGGTAAAATCGTTTCTTTTATTGTATGTGTTTCGATATGTTGTTCTTGATATTATTAATTATATCTTTATTTACATAATTAAAGAATCTAAAACATGATTTATATATAATATATATTCAGTATATATATATATATGATAGATCGATAAATGGAATGAAATACACCGTTCATGAAGACGGTAGACAGTACCTACGCTATTTTGGTATCCATATTGAATTGAATGGAATTAAGTAGATGACATACATATATATATACATAAATACAATATCATTATTATGTCATATATTTCATGATTAATTATTATATAAACTTTATAATCATTAATGAATGGTTGACATGGATAATGAATCTCATCACATTGTGGAGACATTAGTCCGTACGTATGCACGAGCGATGATATCATTCCCATGATCGTGGAATTGTATTGAAGTCTATGTATAATATTTAGGAATCAATATCAATTTACAATAATCATATATATTTATTTATTTACACCATTATACCCATTCCATGTAAGGTGGTGGTCGAAAATAGATTACACCATGGCGTGGAGATGGTATTCCGTACGTAAGCACGCGCGGTGATTTCGTTTTTCGTAGGATGGATAGAAGGTGAAATAGGATTGTTTCATATATATAATAAAATATCAGTATATAATTAATACTGATGTTATTAATTTATAATGAGACAAATAATGAAGAAGAAGTAGAAGAATAAAGAAACTTGAGAAAATCAGAAGAAAAGATTACATCTTCTTCGACGCACCTCTTTTAAGCCTTTTCTTACGGAAGTAGAGTTAGTCTTTTTAGAAGACCAGAACCTCCATAATGTTGCTACTGAAGTGGAGAAGATAAATGGGCAGGGTTTTTCTGGGTTTCAAGGCTCAAATGGGTGTGAAGTGAAGAGTGAAGGGGTGCCCTTTTATAAGGGAGGAGAGGGGCATCTTAGGAAAAACATAAAATATTATTTTATATTAAAGTCATATTCAGTTTTTAATAGGTCCAAATTGATTTATTTAGAAGATAAGGTGGGGATGGGTTGAAATACTCTCAACCAATAGATTTTAGACAGTTTTGGGTCATTATATTAACCTTATCTTATAGTTTTAACTCATAGTTAATTAGATTGACATTTACCAAGTAACTTTGTATTTTTATATTATATAGTTAATAAACTAACCATATACATCAAAGAGACCCCCAAGTGGTCCATTAATGATACACATATCATTATACAAGTATCTGTTCTTAACCATAGATTTTTAGGAATATAATAACAATTAATAATATAATATTGGTTTTAAGAAACTATTTTATGTCAATTTTGACACTATTTGGTAATTGATTTTTTTGAAAATCATAACATCATGATTAGTTCAAAAAAATTTAATGAATTCAATACTAAAATGTACTATTAACCTATAATATTAGTGTAATTTATTAAAAGCCTCAAATTACATTTATTTGGGTATTTATTACATCAATAAGTTTAATATTTCATTATTTAGGTAATTACTGCATCACCATTGTGTCATAAATAACTTAAATTATTTAATGTCCAAAAATTATAAATAATATACCATTATGTAGGAAATATTTTAATATTTATAATTAATATTTATACTTGAATATATATTATTTTTAACCCTATATTAAAAATGATTAAGTTATTAAACATTGATTTTAACTATTTTAACCCTTCTTTAAATAAATTAATAATAAATGTCTTAATCTAATCCATATTTACCAAAATGGCCATATTTTATTCCTAAGGTTGTTTTTGGTCGAATTACACATATCCAATAGAATTAGGACATATGTTAGGGTAATAATAATATCATTTTTACCCTTAATTACCCTATTTACTTTTAACTGTGGTAAATAAAAGTAAAAAGCTACTATTCACCAATAATTATTTTCATCTCATTGAACCACATTTTAGTCCTTGATATTAACCATGTCTCTCGGATTTTCAAAATTCCACTCACAAAAGCGGTAAAATTATGTTTTATGTGAATTTCCAAATTCTCCCAGGAGGTGGGTAAAGGACGGTGAAAAGATCGATAAACTTTTTATATATCTAAATTTTTATAAAATGACTCTTATGAATTTAATTTAACTTATATAAGTATTATGTATCTATTATGAAATAAAATAAATTTAAATCAAATAAATAATTATTTAAATAAAAAGTCGGTTTTAACCGAAAACTCAGTGTTTTCACCATTCAACAAAAATTGAAGTTATTCAGAAAAATACCAAAAATTCAGCCTAATCTATATTTGATGTTCCAAATTCAGAAATGATATCTATTTTTCCAAATTCAAAATATATAAGTGGCATTAATTAATTTTAAATGTAATTCCCATTATCAAAACAAATAGCGTGTTTTTAAGAAACAATAACTATCAAAATATCGACACTTGTTTATGTCCAATTTCAAAGTGAAATTAATTCCGTTGACCAAATATGGATTAAATGGTAAAAATATATTCTAATTACACATTAAAACCAATTAAAATGATATGCTATCCAAATAAATTATTGTGATGAAAAAAGTTGTTTTTAAATAAAATATAGCGTGTTTTTACTATTCATCAAAATATGAAAGTTATCAGAATATTATGAAAAATAAATCCAAAGTAAATTTTTATATCCTGATTCCAAAAAAAGTTTTATTTTGTCAAATTTAACTTATATACATGTCAAAAATTAGATTTAAAAATGGTGCGCCATCAAAAGACGGCAAAGCTACATTTTTTGAAAAATACTTAATTTACCTGAAATTTTTTTTTTGTTCTCATACCATGTTCTAGAAAATGTGTAAGATGAATAATATTGTTATAAAATTTAAATTATAGTTAATACTATTCATAACAGCTAGTCCATATTAAAAATATATCGTTGTTTAGGGAAATTCGGTTTTGCGTACTACACACGCAAACGAGAAAGGTCACGATTGCGTGTAATGGAAGCCAAGTCAAGGTGACGTGGAGTGAAAGACTCATATGTTGTTGCATATAACAAAATACAACCATATTTCATTTATACATTAAAAAAATCTATACTTAATGTTGCGTAGAATAATTTCTACCAAACGAACATGAAATTGTGTGTAACACGAGCCAAGATTAGTGTTGCGTATATTGTAAGCTAATACGGTGTTGCGTATAGTGCATGATAATCTTGGTGTAGTGTACAACAGAAGACATCAATGAAATTAAAAAGAATAATTCTAATAAAATCTCGGGTTGATATATTCTACCCCCTTAAAATTAATTTCACCCTCGAAATTCGTCGGGGTTATAAATGGTTTACTACATGAAAGTTTATTTCATAGAAACCCACATCATAAAAAAGAATAATAAAACATCATTTTAAAAATGGAAGTTAGAATCATAACGGTCACCCAAAGTAACTCAGCACTAGGTTTCAACATAGGAAAACATAGGTGAAACTATGGATATGGAAGAAAAATCTAACCATCACGTTCTGAGTGAGAGTGGTAGAGAACATGACTATGAAAAAGACAACAATCACAAAGCCATAGATTTGTAATGATCTAAGGTACCATCGGATTCATTAGATATAAGAGTACTAGGAAAACATTTTTGGCTTTCATGATAATTTCCCTAATGTTGAAGATTTTTTTAATTAAAAGAAATTCTTAGTTGATTTTGGTGCAATCTCATTGTTTTTCATGTCTTGAACAATTTCCACTTCAACTCATAAAGAAATGAAGATGAATTTGTTTTCCATGAAGTGTTAGCGGATCATGCGATAGAATGATAGGTCATTCCATCTGTCTCAAAAATAAGGTTAACAAAAGTTATATACATAAGTCCATCTATGGTGATATTATTTGTATATAGTTCCAAAAATGGATGTATACTATGGACTTATACTTCATCTATCATACCGCTTAATAAAATAAAAATAATTTTTACTAACCAGGGACTTCCTGTAGGCTAGTGGTAGGTGATAAAGGCTTTTCGCACATCGATTGTGGGTTCGATTCCCATATCCTTGTCTGGCGTGATGAATTGTTGATCGTTCTGCAGGTAGTCCTTTTTCTAAAACTACACTATTATAACATTCCTAAAATAATATTGGAAAGTGTTCTAGCCTTAAACAATACTATCTGATGTCCAACATAATCCATTCCAATATTTATGCATATCCAAAATACATCTATCCATGATCATAGTACAAAAAACAATTACTAGAAATTTCATCTACCGAGCATGTGAATACCATCATTTATACCCCATATATCTTGTTGGTCACATTCCAAACATGTGAATACCTTAATCATGTATTCTATTGCAACATGAATTACCATATAACCTTAGTTGAAAACATGAATACTGTCAAAAGTTGTCTCTTTCCACATACCAAAATCCCAAAAATTCATTATACTCAATCCATGATATCACTTAATCATTATATTAGTCATGAGCTCATTAATACTATCAAAATTTCATTTTCTCTTTATCCATTCATTATGCTCATATCATCTGCTTTCCAAAATATTTTAATTACATTTCATGGTTACCAGTACCATATTCTTATTGAAAACCACAATGGACCAATAAATAGATATTTCAATATACTATAAAAGTACCTAAATGACATTATTATTGAATTCCAATACTTAATCCCTCTAATCCATCCTCTTCAATGATTGGCTTGGAATAGGTCATTCACCGATTTAAAAGTAACTTCTTAGGTCAGGAAATTGAGTTGGGTAATGCCCATGTTCTCCGCATATAAGACATTGGACACCATAACAGTCTGTCACACTATGACACTTGTCTCCACATAGATAAAATATTCCCCTCCATTTGAGGTATTCCTCAAGGTTCTCTTTCCCTTATTTAGAAATATCAATCTTCATTTCTCTATTCTCCTCACCATGAGAACATGCATAAAATTCCATCTTCCTCTTATTTGATGACTTAGGAATACAACTAATGTTCTCCTAGTTAATCATATATCAAGATGACAGATTCTTCATAATCAAAATATCGTCCTCTCTAGGCGTAACAGAATTTCGTTGATTGAAGTCACCAATTTTTCCATTGGAGTCAATGTTAACTAAATTCCATCTCGGTCCCTCCATTTACTAAGACCAGAAACTATAGTGTAAGAAACAGTTAAAATAACGAGGAACCACATAATCATAAAAATTCACTAATGGGATGTCTAACTTATCAAAAATTATTTAATCCATGACACCTTAGGTTCACCCTAGGTTATTAATGATCGTTAACATAATTATAGGACTCCAACCTATATGTTCACTTAACCTTAGGGACATCCCTAGACATAAGTTAGAAATATCTATAGGGATCTCACTAATGTTTTTTCATCCTAGTTTCTGAAGGTTGACTAAACCTCTACCTGATACAAACTGTAGAGACCCAATGCATGAAGTACATGGACATTACATTACTTTTGCAGAATAATTAATACATAACAAAAATAGACACACAAGGACCATAATAGTTTAGTGTCTTTGGAAACTTGGAATATAATCTTCTAATCGTGGTGAAAGGTATTCAACATCTCCCATTAAGATCTTACCCTTTTGTTTTCTTACCGAAAACCTTTCTTTATATCCTGGGGAAAAGAAAACATAAAAAGGGTGATCTCAAATGCTCAGTAAGGGTAAGCATGGATAAAATATAAAAAACCATATACATTTAAAAAAAACATAAACATAATGTTTAAACATCAAAATCATGAGCAATGACATAAAACATGGCAACACATAAGGCATAGATCATAATAGAACATAAATCATGATAAATTATCTTGTAAATAAATCTTGTAATTGTGGAAAAACATTAAGCACATGATATAATTTCCGTAGTATCCAAGGAATTGCTTCCATGACCATCTTAGTGGACAAAGTCCCTTTCTAAATCGAGTTCACTCCTCGTTCCAGTCCTGTAACACTAAACCAGACTAACATACCATTCCATCCATGTCTATCTCATGAGATATCAATCTTTACCCAATGCATTAGAGGGAGACATTGGTCCCACCCATCTCATAATGAAATCATTCTTACTTGTTCTTCCAAATAAGCATACATCATTCATAATAACCCAATGAATAAAATGGGTTTCATAAACATCAACCCATCATCACATAATCCATATAAATGAAATGGGTATCATTTCATAATAAGAAATGTGAAACCATGTAAATAATAGTGACATTGTACATTCATCATACACATATGAAATAATGTCATCTTATATGGAAAATGGTTTTGATAAAACACTTGAAATGAATTCTTGAGGAAAATATCCTTTCTTCTTTAAAATCATTTTCTTTTCACAAAATGTCATTCAATTTTTAAAGAAAAAGTTTTTGTTGAATATATTCATGAAATCTTTTGTAGGAAGCTTCATGAAAATAAGGCTTTATAAAACCGTAAAAATCCCTTAATGCCATATAATACAAACAAACACCCTCCTCGTACTTTTTCCAGAAAAGTCAAAATGTACCTCGTAAAAGAAAGATTCTATAAATACCATGTAGTAAAAGTAAAAAATGGGTAAAAAGGACATTAAAAATACATTAAATCATTTTTATAAAATAGGGACATGGATGATAAATATAACCCCAGTAAATACTTACAAATAAACAATCTCGGATAAAAATGAGATTGGAAAAGTTATCCCATACCTTAGGTCTGATATGCTTCGTACGTATCCAAAACTCATGTATAATGATTGAAATAATGTAATTGACTTATTATAGATTATATTCATTGTTATGATAACATATATGGTTTACTTTTGACTTTATATTACCCATTCTTTTGTAAATTCGATGTGAAAGCGGCGATTTGGGTAACATCGTTTCATTTATTGTATGTGTTTCAACTTATTATTCTTGATATTATTACTTATATCCTAATTTACTTAATTCAGAATGTAAAACATGATTTATATATAATATATATTCATCATATACATATATATATATTATAGATCGATAAATGGAATGAAATACATCGTTCATGGAGACAGTAGGCCGTACATACATTGTTTTTGTTACCTTATTGAATTGAATGGAATTAAGTAGATGATATAAATATATATATACATAAATCCAGTATCATTATTATGTCATATATTTAATTATTACTTTTTATAGATACTTTATAATCATTCATGAATCGTTAACATGGATAATGAATCTCATCACATCGTGGAGACGGTAGTCCGTATATACGCACGAGCGATTATATCATTCCCATGATCATGGAATTGTATTAAAGTGTATGTATAATATTTTAGGATAAATATAACTTTAAAATAGTCATATATATTTATTTATTGACAACATTATACACATCCAAGTAAGGTGGTGGTCGAAAACATATTACACCACGACGTAGAGACTGTATTCCGTACGTACGCACGCATGGTGATTTCGTTTTCCGTAGGATGGATAGAAGGTGAAATAGGGTTGTTTTATATTTATAATAAGATAAAAATATATAATTAATACTAATTTTATTACTTTATAATGAGAAAACTAAATAATAATAAGTGCAAGAAGAAAGAAACATGAGAAAATCGGAAGAAGAGATTACCTCTTCTTCGACACACCTCCTTTAAGACTTATCTTAAAGAAGTAGAGTTGGTCTTATTAGAAGACCAGAACCTCCAGAATGTTTCTAGGGAAGTGTAGAAGAGAAATTTGTAGGGTTTGTCTGAGCTTCAAGGCTCAAAATGGTGTGAAAATATGATGTAAGGGGTTCCCTTTTATAAGGGAGGAGAGGGGCACCTTAGGAAAAATATAAAATATTATTTTATAATAAAGTCATATTCGGTTTTTAATAGCTCCAAATTGATTTATTTTAAATATATGGTGGGAATGGGTCTAAATATTATCAACCTATATATTTTAGACAAGTTTGGGTCATTATATTAACCTTATCTTTTAGTTTTAACTCTTAGTAAATTAGATTGACATTTACCTTGTCACTTTGTATTTTTATATTATATAGTTAATAAACATACCATATACATCCAAGAAACCCCCAAGTGGTACATTAATGATACAAATATCATGATATAAGTATCTTGGCCGAACCGTAGATTTTTAGGAATATAATAACAATTAATAATATAATATATGTTTTAAAAAACTATTTTATGTCAATTTTGACATTATTTGGTAATTGATTTTTGTGAAAATTATAACAGCATGATTAGTTCAGAAAAAGTTAATTAATTCAATACTAACATGTCATATTATCCTATAATATTAGTTTAATTCAAAAAAATGTCTCAAATTACATTTTTTTGGGTATTTATAAAATCAATTAGTTTAATATTTCATTATTTAGGGAATTACTGCATCACCATTGTGTCATAAATAACATAAATTGTTTAATGTCTAAAAATTATAAATAAAATACCATTATGTATGAAATTATTTTATATTTATAATTAATATTCATAGTTGATTTTATCTTATGTATAACCCTATATGAAAAATGATTTAGTTATTAATCTTTGATTTTAACTATTTTAACCCTTCTTTAAATAAATTAATAATAAATGTCCTAATCTAATCCAAGTGGACCTAAATGGTCATATTTTATTCCTAAGGTTGTTTTTGGTCGAATTACACTTATCAAATAGAATTAGGACATGTTTTATGGTAACAATAATATCATTTTTACCCGTAATTACCCTATTTACTTTTAACAATGGTAAATAAAAGTAAAAAAGTTACTATTCACCGAAAATTATTTTAATCTCATTGAACCAAATTTTATTCCTTGATATTATACGGATGTCTAGGATTTTCGAAATTCCACTCACAGAAGTGGTAAAATTATGTTTTATGTAAATTTTCAAATTCTCCTAGGAGGTTGGTAAAAGACAGTTAAAAGTTCAATAAAATTTTTATATTTCTAAACATATTATACAATGACTCCAATGAATTTAATTGAACTTCTATAAGTATTATGTATCTATTTTGAACTAAAATTAATTTAAATAAAATAAATTATTATTTATATAAAATGTCGGTTTTAACCAAAAACTCAGTGTTTTCACTATTCATCAAAAATTGATGTTTTTCAGAAAAATACAAAAAATTAATCCTAAGCTATATTTCATATTCCAAATTCAAAAAATGATGTCTATTTTTCCAAATTCAAAACATAGAATTGGCATTAATTAATTTAAAATGTAATTCCCGTTAACAAAACAAATAGCGTGTTTTAAGAAACAATAACTATCAAAAGATCGACACTTGTTTATGTCCAATTTCAAAGTGAAATTAATTCCAATGAAAAAAATTGGATTAAATGGTAAAAATATATTCTAATTATAATTTAAAACCAATTAAAAATATAATCTAGCCATATAAATTATTGAGATGAAAAAATGTTGTTTTAATTAAAATATAGGGTGTTTTTACTATTCATCAAAATATGAAAGTTATCAGAATAATATGAAAATTTTATCCAAGTTAAATTTTTATATCCTTATTCAAAAAAGAGTTTTAGTTTGTCAAAATGAACATATAAACATGTCAAAAATTAGATTTATAAATGGTGCGCCATCAAAATGCGGCAAAACTACATTTTATGAAAAATACTTATTTTACCCGAAAAATTTATTTTGTTCTCATTACATGTTCTAGAAAATGTGTAAGATGAATAATAATGTTCTAAAATTAAAAATTTAGTTAATAATATTCATAACGGCTTATCCATATTAACAATATAACATTGTTTAGGGAAATCTGGTATTGCGTACTAGACATGCTATCGAGAAAGGTCGTGATTGCGTGTAATGCATGCCAAGACAGGGTGATGTTTAGTGCAAGACTCCTTTGTTGTTGCGTATAAGAAAATAAAACCTTATTTCATTTGTACATTTAAAAGATATCTCTACTTAATGTTGCATAGAATAATTTCTAGAAAATGAACTTGAAATTGTGTGTAACATGATCCAATAATAGTGTTGTGTATAATGCAAGCTAATACGTTGTTGTGTATAGCACACAATAATCTTGGTGTAGTGTACAACAGAAGACATCAAGGAAATTAAAAATAATAATTATAATAAAATCTCAGGTTGTTACAATTATGATGTTTCAAAATTAGAATAATGTCATGTAATTTATTTCATTATTTCATGGTATTAATCATGAGATTTTTATTTTATTATACCATGTTATAACATTAGAATCATATTCTATGCTTTAATATTATTATTATTCCCTTAGTGTACTTTATATGTCACCCCATATATTTTTGTATACCCTAGTCATTCCTATAAAAAATTACAAGTCAATGGAACCTATGATAACATTATATAGCATGAAATATTGATGTTGAAATTTAGATTATGTTTTTTGTTTTATAAACTGATCCCCAAAAAAAATTAGGCTAGGGGATTCATGTGGGTATTTATTGTAAATTAATATTTAAAATCATGTTATAATATGTGTAAGAGGCACAAGTATTAATAGTTTATATCATATCATGGTATATATATTATTGGGTTTTATGAAAAAAATTATATTGTGAGAACACTATTGATAAATCTATGAATATAAAAAAATTATTAAATATTTATAAGGTTTATATAGAGTGGATTCTAGGAAATTAATTCCCCAATACGTATCTAAACATGGCTGTTTTTCTTGATCATATGTACTTTGTAATTATAACCTTCTAAGGGATCAATTCATAATGACTCAATCTATAAATAGTTCATTACCAAATTTCATTAATCCACACCTAATATGAAACTCTCATCGGATATACATTGGTAAATTTATAACAAAATTATACAACACTATGAAGAACATAATATTATTATTTTGTTAGAAATTTTAATGGATTATTAACCTGGATGACTTATATAGTGTGGTGGAGAGTCCTATGTTAGGACATGAATTTCATTTACATATTATTACTTATGTTATAATAGTTTAACTTCTAAAACATCTACTAGATTACTTATTATCAACTCTAATTATTCCTTTATTTTAGTTATTGGTGGAAAATATTTTTAATCATGAAAACAATCAATATGATAGGAAATCTAATTATTTCCCAAATTTTATTCTAAAAATAATGGGATTGGTATTTGGGAACATAATAAAAGTACTAAAAAATGTACTCATGTTATAAATGATATGATGAATTATGTGGAAGTCCCTCTTTCTTCTAAAAAGGATCGAGTTATAGTTGTTTCTATTATGTGACCAATATCTCATACATTAGTGGATCTTCGAATCCCCACACCATGAAACAATATATTAACTTCATATATAATATATTATATTTTACACATTTATCTGAATATGATAAAGATGTATTTTTTATTCATGTGTAGAGGGAGAATTTTATAATTTGTGGACACAAATTAATGAAAAGAATCATATGGAGGAAATAAAATATTTGGAATGTGGAGGATTTATGAAATAATATTCGATAAATATTTTTCTAAAACTCTCCATCATAAAACAGAGATGGAGTTCCATTGATTAATATAATAAGAATATTTTTACATTGAGTCTTATGATGAAAAAATCCAAAAGAATTCAAGCTACACCTATGGATTTATCATATACGCCAAATGTAATGTGGGTAACATTTTAATTATTTAATTATTAGTCGATTAAATTCCTGAGTGATTTGACACATTGAATCGTGTAAAGATATTATTCAGTAGTCCATAACGGTTTAGATGATGATTGGTTATTTTTAATGATTTTAAGAGATGAAGTTAAATCATAAATTCTAATATAATAAAAGGGGATCAACAAATTTAGCTAATAATAGAATGAAAACCAAATAACCAACGCGACAAAATGTTGGATGAAACATATAGAATATTATCTCAAGGGAATATTGATAATAATCATATGGGTCACAACCCATCCCCTGATGCCCATGTTGTAACTACCCCGAGCCCATCTCCCAATGTCCAGGGGTAGGTAAATAGTACTGAAGGAAATATTCCTCATGCGGGATGAAATTTACTAAGTACCTGTATATAGGAAAACAACCCATAGCCAAAGGTACTAGAAAGTGAAATCCATGGAAAAAAATTCTTGCAATCCACTAAGTAAAACATAACCATAGTACAAAAGAAATAAAAGTACATGGGGGATCCCAGACTAGTATACAATCCCACCAAAAGTAGAAGAGAAAAAAAACTAAACTCCAAGTCCTTGAAGATCATTTATCTGAAATCATACCTAAAGGGTATGTAAATGGTAGCTTTTTGAAGCTGTAGAAGCACACCTCGTTTTTATGATCTCACAAAACACCACTAGGCCATGCTCTTCCCTAGACTCCATACAAGATTCAGTCATCTTCCCGAGACATGACATGGGTTGGAAAACCAATATTGGGGTGAGTAAAACAATACTCAGTAGGGAACCCCAAACCCACAATGGTAAATCAAAATAGAAACCCCACAATGGAATCTAAATTCCTCTCTAACCATGTATATTACAATAATTATAACATGAAAATATGGATATACTCGTCCAAAACACTGTGAAAAAAATGTCCTCCCATCCACACATCATGTTTCGTGAATTTTATAGAAGGCTCAATCATAACACGCAAACCATTAGATCATACATCATGAGCTTAGTAATCCCTGATGGAACCCATCCGAGAGATGCATACAATCAGGTATAATCCTACCATTCTGAATGGTATGTCCGAGAGAACGTCCTCCATTTGGAACATTTATACTAGGTCTAACTTTAGTGCCCGACACAGTTGGTTTAGATGTCACATCCTATTTCCCGAAGAAATACTAAGGAAATCCAAGTTAATAGGCCCTCCATCACAACTATACACAAAACAGAGATCCATGCTTCTATCCATCTCAAGAAACCTCTATCACACTTATAAGGATTTTCCTTCATGTCAGTCTGTTGAGGGAGCACTAGATCTAATATAGGTATCGATATAATCAAGTTGATGGGTGCGATTCTTTCTACTTTCTGGCAATGAGGGAGCTCAATATATAATTGAGGACCTGCACCCTACCCGTTAGGTAAGAAATACTTATTGACATGAGGACCCACACCCAGGTGGCACAGGGGAGTGCCGAATTTGTCAGTTCATGTGTGGAGGACCCCTGCCCTAGTCCCATAGGAGATTACCGACTCCTAAAATAGAGGACTTTCACCCTACCATGTTAGGGAGTACTAACTCTATTTCTCCTTACATGGAGGACCTGGTCTTTGAATATACTGGGGAGTTCCAACTACATTAGGTTGTTAGATACAAGGCACCTGCACCATAGTATGATAGGGAAGTACCGACCTGATGCTAGAGGACCCACTCCCTGTAATGGTAGGGGAGTCCCGACTGTGCACTTGCACTATTTATGGAGGACCAAGTCCCTAGAACAGAAGGGGGGTACTGAATCCCATAATAGAGGATGTGTGCCCTTCCTGGATGGGGCGTATTGACTATATATATGTTAGATATGGAGGAAATGAACCCTAGTCCAATAGGGGAGTACTGACTCCAAGGATAGAGGACACGCTTCTTGGAATAGTATGGGAGTACCGACTCTTCCTTTATAAACTTCTCTGAGAACCGAAGCCCTAATCCTACATATGAGTATCATTTTCATAGGAATCCACTCAATGGAAAATGAACCCGCACTCACGTACATGGGGTCATTCTTACCAAAGTAGATGTATAAGGTGTACATGTTCCATGGGACATCAATGAAGTAACCGTCCTAACATCTCATCATAAGAATCAAACAAATTCTACCAACATTTTTCACCCACAGGGAGGGAATAATCTTCAAAGCAATGATTCGATCCACTATTATTCCCAAAAACTCAATTACATTATCTCAAAAGGACCACCTCATCGTAAAGGTCCCAACATCGTAGACGGATCGTCAAACTGATGATCCCTTTGAATGTTACATGCATTTTCTTCAAATAGGGGTCGTTTGGGGTTTGGTCTAGACCGACTCGACCTGACCAGAACCAAGGCCAACTGACTAGAACTTGGTCTAACTCGGACTAAAATAGCTGGGCCTGGACCACTATGCTATGGGTTCGGCCCAACCTGCCTGGCTAGTTGTGTCCTTCCAGCAACAACCCACCCAACAATCAACGTTATCCATCTCCTCTAGAAAGAATGTGGAACTATCGCGTCCGCTTCCCACCAAGAAATACTATTTGGTACTGCCACACCATTTAACCGGTGCGTAATTAGTGGACCAGAATTATCCCACGCGGCCTAGCCATGTGCGTCCATTCACATGGTGGGCTGCCGCGTCCAGACACCCCTTGATGGATGTTGTGGGTTCTTTCGGCGACTATGGCAGGAGGTCGACATAAATTTCACTAGGAAATTGCTGCCAGACCATATCACCATGGGTCGCAGCAAGCCCCAGTGCACCAGTAGGTTATTCCATGGACCACCATACACGCTCTGGTGGTCTGTTCTTCAAACATGAAGGTGACCTATGATCATTGTGTTGTGTTATTTACTACCAGGGGAGCCAAAATCTGTCGTGATTCCATCTACCCAAAAGTTCATGATTTCTGGTATCTTGTGCGTCATTTGAATCCATCTATCATCGTCGTCATCGTGAAACCATCGTACTAGGTCATTCTATGATCCGAAACATCAAAATCATTACAGCACAAGGTGGAAAATCAATGATCATTCATTCATATCCCCGTAGATAATAGAGAAAATGCATTAATAAAGATGGAGGGACCACATGATTACAATCTGTGTAAAAAATTGTGGTCATTGTTCGTTACAACCTTGACTGACTACTATTAAAAGGAAGAATAATTAAATCGATGTTATCCCACAAGAATGATCAAACCGTGGGTCAACATGTTTGTGGGTGGATATGTGGTTGTCGTTTAAAAACCATGAATAGGGGAATGATAAATTCAAATAACAACCACTACATCAAAACATTATTTTGATAATGAATAACCTCTCCATGTTGTCGTCATTTGCAATAATTGATCTCGGGTTTCAGTTCTGATATTCAAAGGCATCTTCACTACTTCATGGTTAGCCGACATTCATCATTGGAGAAAATACCATCAATGTACATGATATGAATTCTATCCATACTCTCTAACCCGACATTTCATCAAATGAAAACCCATCACAACATTTCTGTTACGTGGCATCATAATGTCATTATGCTATTTCTTAAATGAAACAATGTATTAGTTACTCTCGGGTGGAAATACGTTATAATGGAAATAATTTAAATTTTTTTTAAAATATAATAAAAAATGTTAATTTTATTTTAATGTTTTCTTTAAAAAGTATGAAAATAAACATTTCAAGTCCTCCGGCACCCGTCTAATTGATGTCCATCCAAGGTGAAACCTACCATTCTGAGTTCAATGGTGCCTGTAGATTATTGTTCCAAGAAACAGATTAAATGATAGAAAAAACAGCTAGCACATTTATTTAAATGAATTAAAAAATGTTGAAAACTATATTTCGGTCTCTCCCAAACTCAGAATTATGTGACACATTAGAGCCTGGTCTCGTAAAAATCCCATTTAAATTTGAAAAAAAATCCATCTAATTCGTTCATCATTAAATTCTCCCCATATTAAGTATTTTTATCAATGAAAAGAAAAATCCTAAACTCTAGAGAAGAAAACTGAGTTCATCAAGGGTCTCTGTGCTACTAACATGAATGCACCTTCAGGAACAACTGATATAGACCACTTTCATGTCCATATTATACAATTTCAACGTAAGGATACAATAGGAACACATATCATTATGTGAGAAAAGTGGGAAGAGAACTAAGCACTCTTATCCATTTGTAGTTATAGGGTCTAGTGACTTGAATCCATGTTCACCTGACTTTGACATAAACAAAAATCCACAGTTCACATAATTCCTTAGATGGACTATTCAAAAGCCTTCAGAAAATTTATATGTTCAAGGATGACACTAAAAATTCATGGGTATTTACGAATGATCTATGACTTCCCATGAGCGAACATTGGGACTTTCTAGGCCCTCTGCCTACAATATCCAGTATCCAGACTAAATTATGAAACTAGAACACTGCCACATTAACAAGTGGTATTCCATCTAAGTATAGATGGTTAGAAAACATTTCATATATTGAAAATATTATGGGGTTAACTCTTCCACGATGAATCAATTCTAGGAATGAATCTTGTTGAGAGACAACCCTGTGATGCCTGGTTTTTATTTTCACTAGAAAAAAAATGTTTTCACCATCAGGAACACACAACATAATTATCCTAATATTGTCAATCTAGGTTTAAAAAGTAGAATTCCATACTTAGAATGATGTTGTATGGCCATGATTCCATGACTAAGAGATCTCAACTGCTTATATTGCCACCAAGAGTTAGATCACACTATCATCACTAGTGTGTGATCAACGAAACTCCTCTACTGTGAGTTTTTATGAGAGAGGGTCATCTCCACAATTAAATGGGAGCCTCGATCTCTCAAATGGAACATGTGGAAAAATATGGTTGACTAACACATTTTTCTCTTTAAAATTGCATCTAAAAGAAAAGATAGAGATGATACATCAAATAACATAGGATATTCTTGGTCATAAACCATGTCTACATGAACATATCATTTCCCCCATCCTCTCACTCCCTGATCATGTCATGGACCACCTCCTGCATCCCATCCATCTCCTCTACATTGCCTCCATCTCATGGAAAAACTTTCTTGAAGCGTTGACACTTCAAAGTAGGTCCATCTGCCTAGTCCCTCTCATTGGAATGATAATACAAACTATCTATTGAGAGATTCCCCTAGACATTGCAAGTGTACCATCGCCTCTCCTATTTTTGATCTCCTCCTTGGAATTGCTCTTATGCCACAAACTTGTGTGTCTGAGTTCAAGTTTGTGTATTCCTCCAACATCATGATCCTATCACATGTTTTATGCTATATCTGGAATACACCTCTATCTCATGACCTCTATTGAAGGTCACATCCATATTCATCTCCTCCATGTATCTATCATGAACGTGGTCTCAATCTAGTACCATAATATACGTTGGAATGATATGGGGTACCATTGATGACCTGATCTCCTAGAGTAGCCCATACTCAATGGTTAGCGCCCTTATATAAGGGTACCACACCATATCTGTAGTGTAGTGAGAATGATATGTGAATATCGATGTGTACTCTATTACTGTCACACTTCCTTGTCATAGGTGTAGCGGCTCATGTATACACATAGATCATAACACCGCCAGAAAGAACTCCTCCCAAAAGAGGTGGTCAATTTCAATCTTGGTGAGGGTCGTCTCATTAGGCATATGGATAAATATGATCAACAGTAGTCCCATTAATCTCTGTAGAAGGCTCGCAGGATGTACTACCGTCTTGTCAAGAGGCTTCATCAATAGGAAGAAGAATCACATAACCGCCTTAATCCAATATTTAGATACCTGAGGAAATGTGGAGCCACAAAACATGGGAGGTCTCTGCCTCTTGAACACATGTAGCACACTACACCTGAATGAATCATCCACTCATGGTCCTAGTAGTAACTGCTAATTGAAGAGTGGTTGCATCATTAGTGCACCACCTGGAAGTAAAGACACAGATTTAGTTCCCTTCACTATACCCTCCACTCGGGGTGGATCATTATCACAATCTTGTTGTAGAATCTTATATGGATGTCATTGTGGTGGAATCCTGAATTATATCAAGATGAACCATGGGATAAGATTACATATAGAGAGAAGAGTCCTCATGTATGGATACATCGGCCGCATCACCCAAACTGGAGTCCTTGTCCAGAAAGGAAAATTCGATATCGTTAACAATATTTCCTGAAACCAAAGACAACAGACCACCAGTCTTTGAGGTAAAACCGACCAACATTGATACATTTTTTCCCAACCTGTCCTCGGGGGCCCTTGTTGTGACTTCCCCAAGGCCGACTTCCAAAGTCCAGGGCCAAGAGACTAACATGAAAATCATTATTCCACAAGTGGGAGGAATTTTCTTTATTACCTGTACACGATCACACAACTCCCATCCAAAGGAACTAGAATATAAAATCCAAGGAAACCATCACTGAAATCCACTTTATAAAACATTACTAGAGTGCAACGGAATATAATGTACTTTTTTGTAGCCAAGTCTAGTATACAAGGACACCAAAAGGAAAAAAGAAAAAACATAACTCCATGTCCTTGAAGATCATTTGTCGGGAAGCCTACCTGAAGGGTAAGTGAAGGGTAGTTTCCTGAAGCCGTATAAGTGCACCTCATCTGTCTAGTCTCACTGAACACCACCTATCCCTGGTCCTCAATAGAATTTTTCAAAGCATAATCATCTATAAAAGACATGACACGTGCAGAAAAATCTCATGTAGGGGTGAGTTAAACAATAATTGGTAGGGGATATAGAAACCACAAAGTTAAAGAACAATAGAAAACCCACAAAAGAATACAAATTAAAATCTACTCAGGTATATGACTATACATATACCATGAACATCTAGATATACTAATGTCATACACTATGAAAAACATGTGGTCCAAAGCACACAGTTGGTTTTTAGATCTCATCAAAGGCTCATGTCTTGACACGAAAACCTGGAGATCAAACCCCACAAGCATAGCCATTCTTAGTGACACATGTCCGAGAGATCTATTCCATTTTGAAAAATTATACCGTTCCTAATAGTACGTTCCAGTGACCATGTTTTATCAGGAACATTTATATAGGTTATGACTCTATTACCCATATCTGGAGGTCTAGTGATCGCATCCTTTCTCCCGAATCAAGGATAAGAAAAAACAAGTAAAGAGGCCTGCCCTCACCACTGTACACATAAGAGGGATCCATTCAACTAACCATATCATGACACATATTTTTCTCATATACAATGTTCCCAAACCTCATTCCATTGATGGATTCATAGATCCTATCAATTCAACTATTTCATAAAGTAGATGAGCCCAATCCTTGCTACTGTCTGACATATTAGTGAGCTTCATCTTCAATTGAGGACCCACACCCTACCCAGTAGGAGAGTACTACTGAGTTACTAGTGGACCCTCACCCTTGTATGAAATGGGATTACCAAATTTTTCAGTTCTTGTGTGGAGGACCTATGCCCTATTATAATAGGGGAGTACAAAATCAAATAATAGAGGACTCTAACCATAACCTATAGGGGAGTACTAAATATATTAGATATTTTGTATAGGACTAAAACCCTGAATCATCAGGGTAGTACTAACTTCATTAGTTTGTTCACAATGTGGACCCTCACAATATTATGTTAATGGAGTACTGGGCCCAGGCTAGGGGACCCACTCCCTGGCATGGAAAGGGAGTTCCAACTCTATTTTAGCACTGCTTGAGGAGGACCTGGACCATGGAATAGAAGGGGAGTACCAACACCATCAATATTGGACCCATTACCTACCTAGTAGGGTATTACCATATTTAAATGCATTATATGTGGAGGACTCACACACTATTCAAACAATAGGGTACTCACTCTATGAATAATGGACCCACTACCTGGTACTGTAGGGGAGTACCGACTCTTCCTTTACGAATACATCTGAGAAAATTCCCCCTAAACCTATAGGGAAGTAACAATGTCATCGGAAACCACTAAAAGGAAAATTAACCCACAACCATCTATTTGGGGGGGGTCCTTTATCAACAATGGAGAGGGATAATAAATAATCGTTACATGGGTCATGATGAGAGCAACCATCCTAAAATCTCATCAGAAGAATCAATCTGATTCTACAAAACATTTTTCTATATCGAGAGGGCCTACTCTTCGAACAAAATATGTAATCCTCTAACATTCCCATAATATCACATAGAGTAACTCAAAAGTATATTCACTTTGGAAGAGTCCCTATGTCATAGATGGTTTGTCTATCAGATACTCTTTAGAAATGTTACATGGATTTTTTTGAAACGGTGTCTGGGTCCGGCCTGACCTGGTCGAACCGACCCGACCTATCCCGAACATTCCGGTTAGGGACAACTGTACTATAGACCCTCCCATTTGGGCCGTGGGTCCAGCTTGCCAACAAAAACCAGACTGAAAATCATCATGGGCCAGATCCTCTAGACTGGACGCAGTATTTCTTGTCTTACTTTCCACTAGGCCTCCCCACTTGGCACCACCACGCCGTCCAATGATTCCACAATTAGAAGGCCATAATTATTGCAAGCTTCCATGTTGAGTGCATCTAGTCACTCGACGTCGTCATGGTCAATGTGGCGGTTCGCCACGTCTCGCAACCTCCCGACAGTCATCCAACCTTCGTCGCACCGACAAGATGCTGTCGCCACGTACCACCGTTGGTCACTACTGGCACCGTCACACCGACACAGGGATATGACCGCATGCTGCCTTCGGTCACCGCTAGCACGCTGACCATTTCTTCCACTAACCACAAGACCATTGTGGTGGTCTGTTCCTTGAACTTGAAGTAGCCATGCGATCCTTGCATTGCATTATTCCCTGTAAGTGGCTCAAAACACTATTTTGATCCCTTCTTCCAGATAATGCTCGATTGATGGTATCTCACGCGTCGATTCAATCCACCCATCATCATCATCATCGTACCACCTTCATGTTATGTCCATCAATGTTCCGCAACATCAAATAACTTCTCCACATGGTGGATGTGCAATGATTATTTGTTCATATCCCTATAGAGAGTGAGGATGATGTATGGATAAAGATATAGGGACCACAAGATAACAATCTGAGGAACAAACATCAGCTGTTGTTCATTACATCTTGATTCACTCCCATTTGATGGATCAAGAATTAAAATAATTGTATCCCTCAAGAATGATCAATATGCGAGTTAACCTGTTTCGGGATTGTTCTTCGGTTTTCATATAAAAATCATGAATGGTGGAAAGGTATATTCAAATAACCACCCAAACCTAAAAGGCCCTTTATTTAATGAAGAACATCTCCATGTTGTCTTTATTTGATATTATTGATCTCTAGTCTTGTTTCTAAAATCCAAAGGTGTCGTCACCGATTCAGGGTTCACCAGCATTTTTCCTTGGAGAGAATCCCTTCAACATTCAGCAATGGAATTCTAGACAGAATCACCAACCCAATATCTCATTAAAAGAAAACGTGTCACAGAGTATTTGTTATGATACATCATCATTTTGTTTCGCAGTTTCATAATTGAAACATCATATCAATTACGGTTAGGTGGAAATATGTAATGCTAAAATGATTTGAAAATTCATAAAAATAAAATAAATCATATTTATTTGATTTTAACATTTTCATTAAAAATTCAGAAAATTACATTTTCCGGTCAACCGACACCGGTCAAAATTAATTCCTTTATTAGAGAAACCTATCGTTCAATGTTAAATGGTGCCCTCTGATTTTTGATCCTAGAAGTGATTTAAATGATAGAAAAACCCACTTTTGAAATTATTTAAATTAACTAATAAAAAGATCAAAATTGCATTCTAGGATCATCAGGCCATAGATTTAGGTGCCGCCTTAGATCCTGGTATTGTAAAAATCATATTAAAATTTGAAAAAAATGGAATTATGGGTAACTACATATGTGTAAATGTGGAATCATGATTGTTAATGATGAAGGAAGACGAATAAGAACTATAATTTGATACATTAATAGAAGTTTCCAATCATCCATTATCCTATATAATAGTAGTTAAACTACAAGGAGGAATGACATTTTTCAAGAAAATTCCCAAATCCAAGGAAAAATAAAGGAAATAAATGGAAAAAAACTCTAAGAACAATAGATCCAGGAAATGAATATACTACTACATATATTAATATTGACTATGATTTTGATATTTTGAGAGGTCTAGTAGTTATTCATTCAGAAATGGTGAATGTATTATATATTTATAGTAATACACAATTTCTCATATCATTACACATTATTATAAGAATTCAAAAAACAACCTCAAATCATGGGGGTTGAATTTTATTTGAATAATGTATAAGTAAATTATTTCAGTCAATGTATATTAATCCTCCCCAATTATTTTTTGTGGACAGGAACTCCCTATAATTAATTTCATACTTCATTAAGTGTAATTTGATATTATTATTAAAATAGTTTGTATTACCTTATATAAAGAAATATCAATAGATAAGAAAGCTAAATCAATCACTATGTAAGGAATCATCATCCTATTTCTAGAATGTGTATGAAAAATTATTAATATCCATTGATACATTCTACTCACGAAATGAAATTATTACATTATGAGAAATAATATATAGTTCAACTGATTGTTAATAGATAAGAATAATGATTGATGTCATGATAATTATGATGGAATATAGTAATATATTCCTTCATTAGTTTTTTAGTCTACCTCTAGGTCTAGAGGTTGATTTATTAGTTTAGTATTTACCATTTTCTGTCCATATGTCCAAGACTCAATATAGAATGACTTATATAAAATTATAAGAACTAAAAAAGAAATTATAAAATATTCTAGAAAAGTGTTTTATATTCATGAGTACTTATTCATGTGGTTTACTAGTATACTTCATCATGTATATGGATGGGTCAATAGTCCTCTTCATTAATTGTATTTAATTCAACAAAATGATAAATAACCACTGTAACATACCAAAAATTGATGTCTTTTTTGATCAGCTATACATATCAAAGTAATTCTATGTTATTTATATAAAACCCGAAGTCTATTTGTGAATATATTTTTCAATTAATTATTATTTTTTCATATATTTTAGTACAATGATCACCATGTTTAGCTTTCTTTAAACAAAACACTATGTTGAGCTTGTGTTACACAAAACATCGAGTTTTAAAGACATGTGACATAAAATTTATTTTATTATTTAAAAATGATTGATATTAACTAGATTTTAAATTGGAATTATAATGAGTAATAACAAAATTATAATTATTATATATATATTTATTATATTAATAATCACATTGATAAAAGTGTACATAATTTTTCAATAAACTATTAATATTTTTTGAAGTGACTATTTTCTCCAAAATCATTCTACTTTTCCCATTTTCGAAAAATAATGAAAACCATTTTCAAACTTTAATAAAATTAATTTTTTAAAATAAAAAAATATTTCAAATTAGTTATTTCAAAATTAATGTTGGTTTAATTCTTGGAAATATTTAATGAAGAATTATGTTGTTTTTAAAAGTGAGAAAATTAAATTTTAACAGAAAAAAATATCTTCTTAAATAATGTAGAAAGATAAAATATATTTTAAATTTTTTATATATTATAATTAGTATAATTATATATATATATATATATAAAAATTAATGTGACATACATTATGGGAATAATTTTCTTATAATTATTTTAAAAAATTTATCTTTTGTTCTTTGAAATAACGTGTTATTGTTATGTCTGTGAGATTAATTTGGAATTAAAATTTTCAACTAATGTGAAAATAATATTCAAAAAAAAAATTTCTTTAAAATAATAATAATTTATATTATCTAACAATTAGAACATAATATTTTGACTTAATAATTAGTGAAACTGTTAAAAATTAATTTCCATTCTTATGGTTAAATTGGGGTTTTGACATTAAATAGACATGTGTAAAATTTAAAATTACAATCAAATAGTATTTCAATTAATGAAATTTGATTTAATATTTGGGATTAATGGGTAAAAAATTTTTTTTTAAAATAATTATTTATCATAGTTATAAAACATATTGTTACACAATTTCTATTTTAGGCATAACGGGTAAATTATCATTGTGTCAAAATATTATTTACTATAGTGATAGTTAAAATGGTAAAAATGGTCATTTTTAGGTATGTCTTGACCATATAAGATATACAATTGATTATTTATAAATTTTTGATCCACAAGAGGTGATAGTGTCTTTCAATTATTTAATAATTTTTTGTATTTTGAAAAATTACACTCACCTCACATATAAATCGAAACCCCATCTCCTATATTCTTTACACATTTAACAACTTTTGGTTTATCAAATGCATAAGGAAAAAACATCCGAGATTACATAATATAATACAATAAGAATTAGTTTTTTTATGAAGACAAATAAAAACATATTTTGGGGTTAAAATATATACTTTTCCTATAGAATAGGTACCAATATTTAACAATCAATTTTATTATTTTTCTTTCTCTACCACCTAGAATAACTCTTAATGAATAATTATATAGTAACCATAGTATTATCAATATATTTATATTTTTTATGTTAGGCTAATTACCTAAAATATATCCACTTCCATCAAATGGTTAATGAAATAATCATTCCTTTGAACGACGAAGTTCCACCTCACAGACTGATGTGATTCATTTTTTCCTTACCACCTCTCACATATAAGTATGGTGACTGATATAAAACATACATAAGATATTTATAAAAATATTTATCCTATTTATTTATTTTATAATACATTACTTTTTTTACTTTCGATTCTATAGGGGATACGATAATGTCATTTGTGTGAAGGGTAGACTACTGCCTCTCAAATAAATGTGATTCTTTTTTCTCTAACATAGAAAATAAAGATGATAAGGATAAATATCTCTGATATAGATCGTCTAATTAACATATTAATGAAATTTTTATAATTATTAAATGATAACATATAATAAACTTTCATACATTTTAACTCACTTATTGAGGACAACGTCATTCATTTATATGTGTATGACTGCATACACAAAGCAACGTGGACCTATTTTCATCAACAATCCTTGGAAATGACATATATAAGAATATTTAATGAATAATATCATAAATATGATATTATGATAATTATTTAATGATATTATTTTATTTATTTATTATATATAATAAATGATGAAAAATGGAAATGTTACTCATGTCTACGTACGACCTATCATCTCTTCGGTCGTAATATACATCATTTCCCAAAACATTACTTTATGATTGGTTTGAAAATTAAAATTGATATATGAATATGACAAGTTTTTTAATGATTATTATTATTTATTTAATTTATTTTATATGAAATTAAGAAGAAAAATTAATAATTCAAAAATATATAAAAAAATAGAGTACTTATTACTCGAAACATGATTATAACATGGAATTGTTAATAAAAGGGAACTAAAAGTTATAAAGTAAGTCATATTTTTATGATATATATATATATATGGTTTATTAATATACTTATAGTATAAATATATTTATTATAAATGAAATTATAATGCTTCTGAAAGAAGTTAAGTCTTATAGAAAGGAATTTCGGTGTCACATTTATTTTCCTGTGAGACACATATCGCATTCACTAAGTGATCTTTATATGTGGTATATATTCAAACCTTGAATTTAATTTATGTAACATATAATTAATATTAAAAAAATATCACAACCATTTTATGATCTCTCTTTTATATGATTTCGGATTCAAATATTACCAAAGTAGTACGAGATTTGTGTCTCAATTTTTCTTCACATAGATATAGGATTATGTTATAAAATTAGCATATGTTATGATTTGTTTATATATATACATTGAAATGTAATATATTAAATTTATATATCATAATTATATTTTTAGTTTCATTTATCTACAATCGTTTATAATTTTTTTTAATGTTACTAAAGTGGAAATGGTTCTTTATAACAATCTCCTCATTTATACGGATTACTTATGATTATATTTATAATAACCAATGATTTGGATCCATATCTTAGGAACCTAATTTCATTTTGTATGATTTTATTATGAGAATAGTTTTTGTCTCTTCTTATTCATCTATTCATAAAATCATGAGTAAAAAAGTAATTTTTTATTAAAACCTTTATTTTTTACTGAAACACTTTTTTATTCAACACATTGTTTTCTAAATATGTCTACATTAATTTTTTTTAAATGATATATTTGACAAAATATTATCAACAATTTACTTTTTTTATTTTATTTAATTAATATTAATATTATTTTCCAAGTAAATCTCATTTTTCTTTTACGAAAATGTGAAAATAATCATTAATTTTAAGAAATATGGTAAAAAAAGATATCTCATTGTCATGACCACTCATATATTTCTCTAAAATAAATTTTTTTTTCAATGTTACATTTAATGTAAATTTATTCTTTGATATAGGATAATTTTCTAAATATTAAATGGATGATTTGAAAGAGAAAATTTATTTGGAAAATACAGTAAAAATTATATTTCAATGTGGAATTTTTATTTTCTTCTGGAAATGTTGTCAATGTTCTTTAAAGACTAAATTATAATTTTTTTTATTTTAATTTATATAAAATTATTACAAAAATAATTTATGAATAATTATATTTAAAAAAATATTTTCAAATTAAATTTATATTCCTCAATAAATGTTCCATATGATATTTTAAAATTATCCTCCCTCTAAAATGAAAACCGTTGATAGAACTTGTGATTTTATGGGGATATGAACAAAGGATATCATTATTACTCTTTATCTAAATCTATTATTAGGAAAATATTTTTATGAGGCTGTTTCACATCAACATTTAATTCCATTATAATATTTTTATGAAATCCATTTATTTTTCCCATGAGTTATGCTATCATGAAATGATAAAATGAGTATGAAATAGCCTATTTTCCAGAGTTTATGAAATGATGAAATGTTTATGAAATACATTTTATTTCATGTGTTATGATATGATGAGAGTTTTATGATCTTTTATGAAACATAAATATGATTTATTTATGATATTGATGGTAACAATATATCATTAAAATTAATTCTGAAATGATTTATACTCATAAGATAGATATGAATAGAATAATGTGTGAAATATTCTTAGTAAGGGATATTGTGCTCTGCGATTGTATAGGGAGTTAACATTAACTACATTGATGGTTATGGGAGTGAACCCATTCCACTATTATACCATTGGTAGTGAGTATTTACTACTATAGAAATGACATTATATGATCATGTGTATGACATACTTTTATATCTTATACAAATTTTATTTTCTTATAGTTCAAAATATGTTATTTCATTAGAATTAATATATTATAAACTACCAATATTTATGTGATGAATCAATAATATGATACTTGAAATGTGGGATATGTTTTTTAATTGTTATTATCACGTTCTTATACTTCTTTGGTTGTGTTATCAGGAGATTACTCCTTTTTTAAACTCACGGAGCATTTAAGATAACCCTTTCTTATGTTTTCTTTTCATAGGATAAGAAGAATGGTTTTTAACTAAGTTTAATAATGGGTGAATATCAATTTTTGAGACTTTTATACTTCTATATGAATTTAAAAGATAATTTTCCATGTATCCAATGGATCTAAACTATTCTGATCCACAGGAATGTGTTTTTTTAATGTATTACATATTCATATAAAAATATATAGTATCCATATTTTAGAATAAAGGGTATTTATTAGTTTCATCATATGGGGTTTTATTTAAACACTAGAAACTATTCTGATAAATATTAAGTGATCCCTGATGATATGTTTTTAAAAACATATTAAGGGATGTCTCTTAGTATATGTCTAAGGATAAGTATATATATAAGAAAATTTCCTATAATTTTGGTAAAGGATAGATCTACTAGTTTTTAAAAAACTTCATACCTATATATATAATACAATTCGATGTGGCTCTACCATAGAGATACCTATGGGTAATAACATGGAAAAGGGTGAATTTAGATGGGTGTGATAATAACCAAGGGAAAAAAATCTTGTCTTTCAACACACCAAAATTGGTACTCTCGGGTGTTATTATCTTGAAATTAACAAACTCATTTTGAACCATCATGATGGATTTATAATGGAAATGATTCATAATACCATAAATTAATCATATGGATTCATGTATTTAAAATAATGTATTATTATTTAGACACACTAAATGTTATTTTTCATGACTATGTGGTTCCCCAAAATGATTATAGTATCTTGCACAATAATTTTGGTTTTGTTCAATGGTTACATCATGAAAGAAAATTTTTAATTATATGTGTGGTGGATAAATAATTGATTTTTCTCATATGTAAAAAAATGTTATGGAGGAAGGATTAAAAATCATATTTTATGGTTATAGAACATTCCATAAATATGATTCGTGTTGGACAACCAAATGAGAAATATAGGGGAAAAATTTATTTGATCCGCTTATGTGGAAATGTCAACCATCTTTCACATAGTAATATGAATTACGAGTTTTTTGGATGTTAATTCTCACAGTTGAAAATGTATTCTCCATCCTTTAATGTTTGCGGCATGAGAAATTCATTTACAATTTCAACCATTTGGATAGTGATATTGTTCAATGGTGGACTATCTCTAAGAATACATGGGAACATGATGAATTTTTCTCCATTGATTTTGATGAGATCATTAAATTATTCTTCATTAATTACTATCACATTATCTAACATATGATGAAGGTCTAAGATTTCCTTGATAAAAGGAAATTCTATTATGAATCCATTAATTATTATGAGTAATATTTTATAGGACATGTGAGATACACTCTTTCTATTATCATTAAACCTAAAATTAATGATAATATATTGTTTAGTGGCATAAAACAAAGGGTTTTGTCCATAATATACTTGTTAGATTCATTAAATTCATTATATATAAAATGAAGTTAGAAATGTAAATTAGATATTCCCACTATTACAATGTTATTGATAACAAAAGGATGATCATGAATTAGGAAAACATGAACAAATAACTCGATAGAAAGGAATTACATCGGTCTACTAGAAATAAATGTTGGATAATGAAAAATGAAATTACTTGAATGTAACTAGGTGATACATCAAGTGTGTAAATATGGGTCATAATTCATGAAAATTCCTATATGGGATTGGTGATAAAATTAATTCAATAGAGGAAAAGAGGACACTAATGAATTAACCTACCATAGTCTAGTGATTAATATGAAATATTTTGGTAATTATCTGAACTAATTCCCCAATATAATTTCTAAGCAGGATGATAAGTCAAAAAAATCTATGATGAAAAAGTAAAACTAAAAAAATATTAAATCACAATGATTTCAGTAAATCATGGTAATTAGGGAAATACAATCATCCCCTCAATAGTTATGAGTTCCATGATTTATTTATTTTATAAATAATCTCAAAGAAAGTACAATTATTAATCTATTAGTGAAATTTCATTTGACAATATCCCTCTATATGAATTCTAAAATAAAAAACCAGACATGATATTCACTATATACAAGGTTTAATCCAATGTTTTAATATAAAAGTTTCTATATGAAATAATTTATAATTTTAGTAATATATGGTGAATTATATTTTAGAAAAATTTATGTCTCTAGGTAATATAAACCTAAGATTTTTGTTTAGAAAAATATCCGTATGAGATTATGGTTGATCAAAATTTCAAATTCATTGACACCACTTTTGTGGTTTTATGTGTTGGTAGTTTACTAAGATTTTGGATATTTTATGAGTAATTTATGGAAATGAAACCATTTGGTTTTTTATATAATGGAAACATTTAATTTTAAGAGGAATGAGTTTACACTTTTTAGACATAGGATTAAAGGTAGTGGTGAAAATTTAGTTTGAACTTATCCTTAATGATGAGGTAATTAAGGGATTTAGTTAATCACCATTTGGTGTAATCAAACATCATTGCAACCAGAAAATATTTATCCCAATAACATATTACTGAAATACAAATTAATGAAGTGGTAAGGATTCAGGGGTTACCACAGTAAATTTTTTTCTAATCTAAATCTAATGACTACAATAATGTTTCTGAGAAATTATTATTATATTTTTAATGCATAGTTGGGTTTTAGCACAATTTATATTCCTTAAAAGTATAGTTATACTAATATAACTAATAAAAAATTATACCATATGATTTGATATTATTTTATCGATTTAAAAGGTTTTTTTGATCAATAACTTCTTATTAATTCACTTTCATCTAATATTATATTTTATATCAGAATTTTGTTTGATCTTTATTAATCCCATCATCAAATTAAATATAGAACTCCAACATACAATAATGTAGTTGAAGAAAAAAATATATTGGGCTCTAATAATTTTTTTGATTTTGTAGATAATGATATATATATTTAAAAACACATGAGGATAGAAAAACATTCATACAACTATTAAAATGTTAATTAACAACTTGATCTAAAAATTTAAGATTGTTAGAAGATAATATTAGGAGTTTCTCCATGGAAGAATAATGGGAAAATTGGGTCATTTATATATCAATCCCTTTAAAATAATTTATAATGTTGGTATGATATCTTATCATTTGGTGATTCCACCAATCCTCTAAAAATTTCACGTTTTTTCCAATGTATCTCTATTGAGGAAGCACATACTTGATAATTCACATGTACTAAACTTCAAGATCATATAGATGAACATAGATCCTTCTTATAGTGACCAATAAGTAAACATTGTATATCACACAGAGAAAGTTCAATAAAAAATTCCACTCAATTAGTCAATGTTTTGTATTAAAACAACTATTTTGATGATTCTATATATGAACTAGATAAAATTATTATGTAGAAATATCCTCATATTATTTAACGGAGTGATGAATTTCGAGGAAGATATTCATTTTAATGGGGGTATAATGTAACAACCATAGTTTTATATGGATTTTTTAAAATAAATTATATTTTTCTGATGCCTTGTTTTACAATAATGAGCATGTTTATCATCCATAATATGAAACTCAATTTTTTTCATGTGTTACATCGAACACTTCATTTTGATGAACCATAAAAAAAATTATATTATTATATAAAATTGTACTATTATTACCTAGATATTAAATAAATGATATATATAGGAAAAAAATTAAATACTATGTATAATCATTTTATATGAATAATAAATATTGATAAACAGGTACATATTCATTCAAAAATGTCTTTCTATTTTTCGAAAATATTAATTACTCAAAAACTGTTATATTTGTTTATTTTTTTAGAAACCAAAAAATTTAAGTTACAACAACTTTATAAAAATAATTTGATTAAATAGAATTCATTTTTTAGAAAAATATATCAATATTATCATATGGTTTGTTTTTTAGAAATATAGAGATATATAAGTTTTTTATAAATAATTAAAAAACTATATATTAAATAAAAACATCTATTTTGATAATATAATTTAAAATTTTATGTTAAATATTAAATCGATTTTAAAGAAATATTATTTTAGATATATATCTATAAATTCAATTTAGGTAATTTTAGTAAATTTCATATTGAATTATGGTATAAATCAAATTTTAATCTTTTGAACATTGTTTATTTCATTACTCATCTTCTCATCCCATATACAAGATTAATTTGAAACCAAATTCTCTAATAATGTGAATTGAATTATTGAAAACTAATTCCATATTGTTAATAATAATATTTTATATAATCTTATAATTTCAAATTTATTTTTTAACATAATTATTTGTAAAAGTAGATAAAAATCAATTTACAAGACTAAGGTTAAAACAGGGTGTTGCACATCACAAGCACTTGTCTTAAAATTATAATTGAAAGAACATATAATATTAATTTATTAAATTTGATTTCAAATTTATATTAATTTTTCATACATTATATTATAATTTTATTTATATTTTAATCATAATGAATTAATTACCTAGGTTAAAAAATAATTTATAGTGGTGAAAATTAAAATGATGAATGAATGAATACATAATGGATAATTAATGACATGTTCAAAGATTGTGTATTATTTGGAATAATTGTGTATCAACCAAATAATATAAATAATCCCTTATATATCAATTTTTTATCCACATTAGGTGAGTAAGACCACCCATTATTGAATATTATTGGTTATTTAAAAACATTCCACTCATCTAACTTCTAAAAGGCCACCCCCTTCTACTATCATATTAACACCATCAAAAAATTTTGGTTTAGAAATTAATATCCAAAAACAATCAAAATATTCACTCAAATAATCCTATTATCATTATTATATTTTTCTATTGAAAACCTAATAATTATTTTGAATAAAACCTAAAGAGGTTACCCCAATAATATAAAAGGATCTTTAATGTGTACTTTAATTTTATTCATTCACACACGTAATTAAATTATTATAAAAAAATTCTGATATAAAAAAAAATAAATATATTGAATATAATTTTTATTTTTTAATGTGATATTGAGAACTGAAAATATTTACAGATCTATCAAATGGTTTATGAAATCATTCTTCGTGTGTACGGTGGACTACCACATTGTGAACTGATGTCATTCGATTTTCCGATACCACATATCACTGATAGGTATGAGGATAGATAATATATATATATATATATAATAATTATTGCATTGTTTTACATATTTATTCATTATATCATGTGTAAATATTTTTAAATTCCATTTTATAGGTGAAAGGTTAACATTGTTTGCCGGTAAGACATATTACCAGCTCGTGAAGTGATGTGATTTGTTTTTTACTAACAATTTACATGGAAGATATTTTGATTAAATATATGATATATAAATTAAATAATTATTATATTAATAATGTATTTATAATTCTCTAATGATAATATATCATTTTATTCGTTACCTTTTCACTCACTGAAAGACGAAAATGGTGGTCGTGTGTGTGTGGACTAAAGCCCTCACTAGGCTATGTAGTTATTTTATATTCATCGTACCACGTTGATTATATGTGCAGATATATATAATTAAATAATATTATGAATATTATATAATGGTGATTATTTAATGATAAAATGTTACTTACATCTTTTCCATAATGATCGATGAACAAATGGAAACATTGAGAGTGTGTATGTATGGACCACCATCTCTATAATGATGACATAATTCATATCAGAAAACAATAATTGATCACTTTTATTAAGATTATAACTAATTAATAAATATTATAATTACATCATTTTAATTTTTTTGGAGATGATGGGTCCATAAAATAATTTATAGGAATGAAAATAATAAATCTAACCACATATGAAACACTAAGTGGTTATTACCCGAAAATTGATTGTAATGGGGAATTGTTAATAAAAGTATAATAAATAGTTATAAGTAAATAATATATTGTTATATATATACAATTATGTTTTATAATAAATTTATATAATAATTATATTTATTATATATTTGGGTTAAAAATGTAGGACTGAAGTCAAGATTTACGGTAAAGTATTTCTAACTCACTTTTATTATTCTGTAAGAAACCTTTTGTATACTACACATGTTCATCTTATGTTGTGTTTATAATACCCATGATATAATTTTGGGTCTCATATATGTAAAACAATTTTTATTTAGATATCCATTTTAGGATCCCTCTTTCATGGGATTTACAGTTCAAAAATTACCAAATCAGTACATGATTTTTGTCTCAATTTTAATATTTGAGACATACAATTATGTTATGGATATTCCTTAATGTATGAGGTTTATAGAAAAAACATTTTACATATAATATCCTAATATTTTTTATCCATTTGATATATTGAGTTTCATTAAAATATATTATTTCCTTGGGCTTACGATTCAAATTTAAAAAACTATTAATGATTTTAAATTATTATATCATCACTTATTGAGTTTAATTATTACTATGTTTCTCATGATAAAATATTATTATACAGATCTCCAGAACCTCTAAAATTTTATTATTCACAATATATGTCATGAGAATGCATTTGTTTCTATTTTTTTCATCTCTTCATGTAATGAATTGTTTAAAATGAATGATTTTAATAAATTTTATCTTTTTAGTTGAAGAAACAATTTTTTCCAAACCGTTGTTTTCTAAAAATATATATATACATAATTTAAACCATTTTTAAAATGATTTATTAAATAAATAATCCATATCAATTAAAAAAATTTAAAAATTTTAAAGGAATATTTATGTCATTTTACAAAGAATGGATGATTGGGTTTTACCTAAAATGTTAAAATAATTTTTGTTTCTCAATTTGATGGCACAGATAATATTTTTTCTATTAAATATTCTCAATAAATCCAATAATCCATTATAATTTTCCTATTTTATTTCAACTGAAATATTTTTCATTAATATTTTTGGTAATTTTTAGATTTTATATAAATTATTTCAATATTAAAAAGTAAACATGTTTTTGAATGAGCCTTTTGGTGTAGATTGTTTTTTTCTTGATAAATATTTCTAATTTATTTTCAATGAATCAATTATATAGTTTCAAATATATTTTGAAATAATATTATTTTAAAAAAATTAGGATATTTTAGTTTGAATATGTTTTTTCAATGAAAATCTATTTTAATAAACAAAATTATCAAGTTAACATTCAAAATAATTCTCCATCTAAGATGAAAACCATGGAAATAAATTACAAATTTTTTTGGATATGATAAATATACTACATTATTAGTATTTCCCAAAATAATTTATCTTCACATTACATTTGATAAACCTATTTATCATCAATGAGTTATACAATGATAAAATTATTATGAAACCTACTTCTTTTTCAATGGGTTATGCTATGATGCAATGATAAAAAGATTACGAAAACTGTAAATTTTTTATACTATATAATATGATGATATGTTTATGAATCCCTTTTAATATCAAGGATTATGATACGATGAATATTTTTTGATCTTGTCGATCATATAAATATTTTCTGTTCTATGTTATGGGTGGGACTTATACCAATCTACAATGAATTGGGTAAAAATCTATATCTAATGATATATAAAGGACTAGAATGGGGAGAAAACCATGTTTATTAAGGTTATTTTTATTCTATAAAGATTTTTTGAGAAAATGATAAATACTATGATTTTTTGGGGAGTGAACCCATTAAATAATGATAGCCTTAGTAATGATCATTGACTACTATGGAAATGATTTTCTATGATTATTTATATACCATAATTTTATGTCTTACGAAAATGTAGTGCTTTAATAGATTATGTTCTATAATTACCTTATGATTCATGTCTTATGAACAACCAACATATATTCCATACCTCAAGATTATGATATTTGGTATGTAGGTTATGGTTTTCAATTATTATGCTCATGTTTTGGTATCTGCATTTTCAATCCCACAAAATATGTTCAATGTTCATAACTTGTTCCATGTATACCTTCGAATAAAGTACCAACAATATCTATCATATATAATAAATTAATATGAGGTACATTTGGATAATTACATCTATTATAAGAAGTAAAATTAAATGATTATGGATAATTGGAATGAATTTATATCGATAAATACAACTCTTCCAAATAATGTCATTTAGAAGAATCAAAAAAATAAATATGTAGCATGGGAACCAAAATTGTAAATGGAGAAAAAATAGTCTCATTTTTTCTTTATAATTTATGAAATTAATTTTTAAGTGTTAAATTTCATTATGGTTATTAATGAAATTTCATAAAAATTTCCTCTATTATTAAAAGAAATCCTGATTCACTATGATTGATTTCATATTCTTTATTAAATATTCCCAAGGATAGCATTTTAAATTTCATTGGAACCATATACATCATTAAAAAATGTCGACAATAATAGATAGGTTTTTTCAATTGAGATAAATGAAAAATAGTATTTCACAAAATAATGTAAACAGTGGAGGCCTGAAGTCTCCCAAAAAGATCACTCAGATGATAAAATTAACAAAAAGAAATAGAAGAATAAATTACATGATATATATTATTAAGGGATGTTTCGAATCATTTTTTTTTTGATTTGTTGAATAATGAGGTTTGATAATGGTGGAATATATAATGGTGTGACGTGAAATTTGTTCGTTTGGATTTAATCGTTAATTGACGATTTTAATGTTACCAATATATGATCATAGAAATAATTATCTTTCTATTATGAATAATAAACTAACTATTAGAAATGTAAAATAATAATAAGAAAATAAAATAATGAATCTTTAGCACAATTGAATTAAATTAATTTTTTAAATTTAATAAAATAAATATTTGAAATATTGAAATCATAATTATATTTTTGACAAAATATATAGAATTTGACATCACAAAAATATATTTTTATGATGAATGTTGTGTTTTTAAATTAAAATCTACTTTAATAAATAGTTTTTTTTACATTTTTTATTTTTATAAATATGAATATAAAATTTTATGAAACCATAAAAAATTTAAGTGTTAGAAATATGAATGATTCATAAAAAATGTTATTAATAATAACTAATTTTCTTTCAAAATTTAATTTTCCACAACTATGATGTTATTTAGAGAAATTTTATTTTATTTTTGGAATAATAATAAAATGTATTGGATTATAATTTCAATAAAATGGATGATTTTTTGCTAAATTGTGAATTATATATGAATATAATAATCAAAATTATATGTTGAACACATGAAAAACAAAATCATGGATGTTCTATGTATCAATTCTCTCAAACACACAAGATTAAATAGATATGGTTAGTGTCATTATACATCACTATTGATTTTATTGAGGGTAAATTATAATTAAATATTTATTATTTTAAAAAAATACTCTCGTCCATTTATAATCCCAACATCTTACCACCTGTTTTCCCAACACCATATAATCCTTAGAGATAACACAGATTATATAAATTTATATCCCCAACAATTTAAATATTGTATTTCTCACCAAAATACATTTCCAAGGATCCTTAAGTTGTATCTAAGAGGATATTGCTAATGAATTTTGAAAAATTATCAACCCTATCTATTTTTATGTTTTTCTTCAACAACCACCCTCATATGAATTCCATATAGCATCACATAAACCATTGGTAGATTAATTATAATAGTATTATCATTGTTGTTTTTAAATATCATATTTATACTACCTCAATCAATTATAAAAGAAAAAAAATGTTCTTATTATGATCAGTTCACCACACACATGAATGATGGATTTCATTTTCCACCACCGTCATCAAAAAAGATTTAAATTTACTAAATATGGTAAAAACAAATATTATATCATATTTCATATTTTTTTATTTTCTTTAATGGTGAAATAATATTAAATTTAAATAATACCATTTCTGTTCCTCATGGTCAAGAAGCCACATCAATGAACCAACCAAATAATAATAAATCATATACTCTTTAAACCATACATATTTATGGAAAATATTGGATTCTAAGAACCATATTATAATTTGTATAGTTATTAAATACATGTCATCATAGATCTATTTTTATGATACCAGTCCATATGAACTCTAAAAATTATGTAAAACAGAATCAAATTTGGACACATAATGTGAATGACATTGGGATAATGATTATAGAATTTATATATTAATTAAATGAATATAAAATTAAATTAAATATTAATTAGAAATAAAATATAATTTAATTAGGATCTATATAATTATTTAAATAAATATAAGGTGAGAATTCATGATTATAATTGAATGTGATGAATGAATCTGGTCCCGAGCTGAGGTAACTCTCTTTACCACATAATTTTCATTGTGTCATGACTTTTTTTATCTCAATTTCACAAAAACACCAATTTTATAGATCTAAATTAATTATAAATTAGTATATGTCTATTACATATATAGCAATCTTATTCTACCTTTAATTAAGAGGGAAATTCATCCCCTACATTCATCTCTCAACGACTAATTAAAAATAATAACTCATTAAGATAAATATTTCTACCCCTTAATCCTTTGATGTAACAACATTTTATTTCATTCACCTATTTATGATTTCATAAAATGAGAAATTATTTAGGTCTAATAATTACTTTTAACAACTTATATAGTAAAATATTATATATTTTTCTTTCTCTAGATATGATTTACTGATCCTTTATAAAAAGTTTTAATTTTTCATTTCTATACACAATTCATTATCATTTCAATGGAATTTTTTAGATTAACATCCAATTTGAGACATATGATTTTTTATTCAAATATATTTTTCCATAATATTTAGTTTATTATATTTTTTTAATCATTATTTAACATATGTTAATTAATATTAGAGGAGAGATTGTTTATCACATTTCATTCCATTGGAATTTCTTATGTGTATCCCATATTATTGATACCCTTATGAAACTCCACATGTTTTTAGAACAAAAATTAAATGAATAAAAAATTGTTTTAATTACATATTTTCAATTATCACTAAACATATTTTTCCCACATATATATTTTGAATTTCGAAAAACAATCATACACTGTTATGATCAGTAAGTTATTTTCAGTCAGATAATACTAACAATATTTTTATTGAATAGTATCATACCCTTATGAATTTTCACATTCCCTTATGTATATTTTATTCACCTATGAGTGTAAAAATACAAAATTTATTTGATGTTATTATATACCCATATCTTGGAATAAGTAAAAAAATTAATTAATTTTTTGATTGGAATAAAATTTTATTTTATTTAAAAATAAATTTAGTCATATTGCGAAAAATATTATCAAAAAATGGTGTTTATTTTCTAATTATAAACATCAAAAAAAATTAAAGGTGATTTTATTTTTATTTTTCTGAAATACTTGAATTATTTGTGAAAAATAAAATATGATAATTTTAGAAAAATGCAAAATACATGGATTATAATGTCATCAACTGATGCATGTATTATATAAGACCGTTATATCTAAATCTCAAGCACTCGTTACTATTTTAGTTCTTATAATCATAACTATTTATTGACTTGCTGCAAAAAAAATAAGAAAATTATTAAAATAATGTAAAACACCTACCACCCCCTCCACTAAAAATAAAACAGTCTCCCCCTTCCTCCCACACCTCTCAAGCATTGATCCATGCCTATATTTTGCGAAATACACCTCTAAAAACCACTCCCCATGTCCATGAACTGTTTGTATCACCAAAAGGCCATGACCACGAGCCTTATGAAAATTTCCCAGGAAAAGAGATCAGGAGGTAAACATCCTCTTTGGTTTTCTTTCTTTTAATTTCATTTTCATTTATATTATTATTATTTCATCATCTCTCCTTATCCAAGAGTCATTAATGATCATTTTTCTTACATATTATGGATTTCATCATTTTAATTGAATATTCACCATTACACTTCTTTTCCTCTTCAACTTATCCTACAAATTAAAACATTGGAAATGATATGTTGATTTACCAACATCGTGGATGATGTGATTTTAATTTACATTAATTCATTCAATAATGGTAATTAAACCATTATTACTTTTGAACAAGATTGTAATTTATGTATTATATCTTATTTAAGGTTTTGGAATCATTTTTTATGCATGTTATTAACTTAAAAAACTAAATGAGATCATTATGATTGAAGAATCGCCAAAATAACCTAAACAGATATCAATAATTATTTATCTTATGAGTCATCCTAAGGTCAATATTCAATATTCAAAATGGTATAATTTATGGTTATATAAATATTTAAATTTTATTCCATTCCAATTTTGTATTTTCCCATCAAATCGACAAAAATATCCATCAATGACCAATCATGGAAACCGGGGGAAGAAATCCCCAAAAATAGTGGAATTTAACAAATATTATATATAAAGGTATGGAATGATGTTATAAAATGATCATGAAAGGTTTTATAAACATTAATATGTTTATTAAAAATATTTATAACACTATTTAAACCTTTATACAGGTGGTTTAATCACGTTTGAGGGATTTCGAACCCGAGGTAAGGGATCCTCTCTTTCTCATTATTATTCAAGAATCACTCCTATGTTACGCACTTTAATTTTTAATTCTAAATAACGGTGTATGTTTGTTTCACATCCCTCATACTACCATTAATATATAATAACAATGTGATACCCCATTTCTATCTCATTAAAACCTCCAATGTACATCCATTACAATGCTAAAATTTAGTTAGTGTATTCTAAACCCAATTACAATTCAATGGGTAAACCATCTACATCAATATTATTTAAAACGATAAGATGAATTTTTAATTTTTGTTGATTATATAATGTATAACTATGTGTACTTATAGTATATATGAATAATATCACCATTTAATCAATTCCCTCTTCAATTTTAAGATATTTGTAAATAAAATTTATCTTAAATCCATTCAAAAGGATCCTCTATAATATTCAAAGAGATTTTTATTTTCCTTCATATGATGGGTATTATGTTCTTATTTTATGATTTATTATTACTATAATTTATCTATTATATGTTTTCATAGTTATTTTTGAATAATATGATATTATTATTGTGTGTGCAATGTTTATATTCAAAAACTATTTTTATAATAAAAAATTTTATTTTGAAATGTGAATGTGTTTTGATCAAGGGTGTAAATGAGTAATGTGTTTTTAATCATGATATATTATTTTTAAATAATTTATTATGTGTGGATATGATTATAGATCATGATATTATGGTTTATCCCCATTATAGCTACCAGATATGTTGGGTTTAACCCATTATAGCTAATGATACGACGTGTGAGCCCCTTTATATCTCTACAATGCATTTGGAACAACAAAGTTAGAAGTTGGCCAAAATGTTATTCCATATGTAAGGGTAAATTTAAGGGTGTTATGGTAAATATGTTCCAAGGTAAGTGGGGATTTTTCTATGAAAATGTGTTTTTATGAATATGTGTTTTATAAGTTTTTATACTATCGCATGACTAAATATTTCTTTCATTATATTCCCTACTAATTTTTATACTCATCCCACATTTTTAAAATTATTTTCATATGTTATAAGGATGGGTAAGATAAATAAGGGAGACATTTTTTTTATATGGATTATTTTCAGATAAATCATTTTTTATGTTTTAATATATAATATTTTGAAAAAATGAATATATTTTTAGTGTTATCCACTTGGTATGAATGTGGTTTGATATGTATGTATGATATACTAATTATCTAAAACCATAAACCAAAAAAAAAGATCCTCAATGTGTAATAATTTATTTTATTGAATAAAATTCAAGATTAAGTAATGTTTTTTGGCTGGGTCCTTATAGTTGATATTAGAGAATGGTGTAGTTAACTATTGGGGTTAGGATGATGATATCTGAAGACAATTGATGATTTTTAATCTATAGTTAATCTAAAATGTTATAGAATTTTAATATCACCTTGTCTATTTTTCTATGATATGTCTTTTTAGAATGGATTTCCACAGAAGAAACAGGGATAGTAATTTATGAAGGCACCAAGAGGCTGATGTATATCTAAATCTATAGTATGGAATGGTGGGAATTATAACTAAGCAATTTGCAATAGAAATGGATCAGTTGAATGAAGAAATAACTTGTTATGTTATCCAAGTTAGAGAAGAACAGAATCTACCAAGAAGAAACAATTATTTTTTAGTGAATTTTAGGAGGTAACATCCACCAGAAATCAGTGGAACCACATATCCAGTGATAGCTAAAGGATGGATCACAGCACTAGAAAAGAAATTTTATGTAACGGTATGTTTGTTACACTGAAATTTTATCCTCTCCATTTACCATTTGGAAGGATAATTCGATCAATGGTGGTCACTTGTTACAAATATGAGAGAAAGAGATGATCATTCCAGTCTGGAATGGGATGATATTATTAGTCTTTTTCTTGAAAAATATTTTACTAAAACTACTTGACTCTGATTGGAGAAACAATTATTGGATCTAAAGTAGAATGATAATTTTTCATTTCCATCTTATGAAGAAAATTTTATAAGACTGTCTAGCTATATACCATATTTTATTGAAGACTTTGATAGTAAAATGAATAGTTATTCCCCTAGTATAAAATCTTATTTCAATGAGATTTGGCATAATGAGAGTTTAAAAGCTATGAATTTTTTTTCATTATGCTGGAAAAGTGGATATGGAGTTCTCTGACATGTATGTTCCTCATTATGAAAGAATAAGATATGGTAATGTTTGATGGCTTGGGGTAAAACTCATTAATGAATTCATTTGGTAATAAAATCAATTTCCTTTTATATTAAATGTATGGTAAAAGGAATCATCGTTAATGGCTTGTTTATTTAGTGGAATGATGCCAATGTGTAAAATTAGTATAGGTGTCTCATGCGTACAAGTAAAATGATCATATAATCAATGAGAAGATAATGGTGAGATGATTTAACAATAAATAATTGGACCATTTTTCTAATGTTTTTCATAAGATAGTGACTAAGGCAAGGAATAAGAATTATTGGAAGAAGAAGGGTGTTCTAAAATCATTTTCAACCAGTTTAGTTTATGTTGATATAGAAAATGAGGTGGTATTATGTATATTTCTGGTTTTTTTATTTATCACAGAAGTATTGTTTGATTCGAGGTCTATACATTCCTTTATTTCTAATAATTTATTAGAAATATTAGGTAATCAACCTCATTAATTGAAACCATACCTCTTGGAAAAAATACATAGAGGAAATATTGTGGAAAGAAGAAATTATTAGAATCTACCTATATATAACTATGTTAAGATATTACTGGAAAACCTTGTTGATTTGCCTATAGTAGTGTTTAATATTATTCGAGGTATGGACTGGATGTATTTTTATCATGATAAGATGGACTGTAAAGAAAAAAAGTTGTTTTTTTTTGGAAAATGTTTTAGTTTGTGTACAATAATGAACCCATTCAATTGATAACATATCAGGAATCTATGAAAATGATAAAAAATGGAAATGAAAGTTATATTTCTCATATTATTTAAGATAAGAGAACTATCTAGATTAATGAAGTAACAGTGGTTAACGAATACCTGGATGATTTAATTTATTATTTATCCATTTTTACTCATGATCTAAAAGTTTAGATTAATATTGACATAGTTCATAATTTTATTTCAATTTCTAAACTACCTTATGTAATAGATCAATTGAAACTTCTGAAATTAAAAATAATGTTGCAGGAGTTAATAGATAAAGGCATCGTCAGAACTAGAACTTTGATGTGGGGTTCTCCTATCTTGATTGTTAAAAATATGGATGGTTTAATGAGGCTTTGTAAATATTATTGAGACTTCAAAAACATTACTTTTAAAAATAAGAAACATTTTCCTTATATCGATTATTTTTTATTAGCTCTAGGGAGCACGATATCTTTTGAAGGATGGCATGGGGTATGGGTACAATTAGTTGAATGTTAAGTATGTAGACATCACCAATACTGTGTTTTGTAATAGAAATGTTCATTATAGATTTACGGTTTTGTATTTTTTGTTAACTAGTACAACTGATGTATTCACGAATCTTATGAATTGAATATTTCACGAGTTCTCAAATATTCTTGTGGTGGTATCTATTGATGAAATTCTGGTATATTCTTTATGCAATTAAGAGCATGAAAAACATATAGTGTTTCTTTTTCTATCCTTAAAAGAAAATAAACTATATGGAAAATTCGTAATGTGTGATTTTTGTTACAATATATTTCATTTCATTGGGAGATTGTAAATAATGATGGAATAACAATTCATCTTGCAAAAGAAATTGTGTTTGATGAATGGAAAAGACCTGAAAATGTTACAAATATTCATTGTTTTCTTGGATTAACTTGTTATTACCAATTGTTTGATAAATACATTTCACAACTATTTATCCTGCTAACAAAGTTAACACAAAAGGGGTTACATTTGTTTGGATAGAATAATGTGATGTTTTTTTCCAGAATTGAAAAGAAGATTGGTTAATTATCCAGTTCTAACTCTACCTTCTAGAAATAGTGACTTTTTCATCTACAATGATGCTTAATTAATGGGAAATGTTTTTTTTCTAATTCTTAAGGATGTGGTAATTTATTATGATTCACATCAGTTAAAAACCCATGAGTTAAATTACCCTATACATGATTTGGAATTAGTTGTTGTGGCCTTTTCTTTAAAAATTTGGGGGCTTTATTTATATGGAGAAAAATGTGAAATAAATAATAACCATAAAATCATGAAATTTATATTTATTTAGAATGAATAAAACATGAGACAAATAATATGGCTTGAACTAATTATGGATTTTTATTTCTTGATTCATTATCATCAGGGGAAATAAAAAAGAGGTGTTGATGCATTGAGTAAAAAATGTAATGCTACATTAACCATGATGCATTTGAAACATGATCTTTTGTAAATGTTATGACAAGCACTTCCTTGGAATTTTTAGGTGCTAGATACTTCTCAGTTATGTTTTAGGTTTCAGTGCAGTCATCATTGTTAGATAGAATAAGGAAAGAACCTAAGGAAGACGAGGAGCTATAGAAAAAGGTAAAATTTGTCAAAGTTGGTAAGTTGTCAGAATATAACCTTGATAATGATTTTGTTTTATGTTTATGTAAATGTTTGTGTATTCTTTGTGATTCCGAGTTGATGAAATAATTGTTATGTGATTCTCATAGTTATCCATTTTTAGTTCATCATGTATGTACTAAGATGTACAGAGAACTTATAGAGTATTATAGTTGCAATGGAATGATAAAGGTTATTAGCGATTTTACCATGGAATGTTACACAAGTCAACAGGTTAAGGCAGAGTGACTGTTACCCAAAGGGATGCTTTAGCCTTTGGCAGTGCCATAATGGAAATGGGAGAATATATCTAAGGACTTAATTGTGGTACTAAAAATGACTTATTGAGGTAACAATGTGATTTGAGTTATAATTTATCGGCTCAAAAATTCTGAAAATATTCTTTCTATTTGATATAAAATTACTTTAGATCATCCTTCCCAACTATACCTCCAAGAGATTGTATGTTTTTGTGGAGTTCCTCTTTCCCTTGTATCAGACGGGGATCCCATGTTCACTACTAATTTTTGGAAGGGCCTTCAGAAGTCATTGGCCACAAAAATAATTTTTAGTATATCCTTTCATCCTCTATCAGATGAGGAGTTCGAATAAACAATTTAGACATTAGAGAATATTCTTTGAGATTTTTTTAATGGATTAAACAAGAATGTAGGATCAAAATCTATATTTAGTTAAGTTTTCCTATAATAAGTGTTTTTATTCAAGTATAAAGATGACATCGTTTCATGAATTGTATGGTAATCATTCTTGGAATCCAAATTTTTTGGAATGACATTAGTGAAATAAAGGTGATTGTGTCATAATTAGTAGAGGAAGTGGTTGAGAATGTGAAGATGATCGAGGATCACATGAGGACATTTTAGATCAGGTTGAAAAGTTATGAAGATAACATAGGGAATGAATATCTCCTTTGATATAGATGACCATGTTTTATTATCTCTCCATGGAAAAGTGTGATGTGTTTCTTGTAAAATAGGATTGCTAATTCTTCTACTCATCGTTCCTTTTGAAATCATGTAAAAAGTGTTACTAGTTTCATACTGAGTAGCATTGACTATGAGTTTGTCATAGGTACATAGTGTTTTTAATGTTTTAATGTTGAGAATATATGTTCCAGATTAATCTCATGTTTTGAACGTAGAATCTGTTTAGCTAGAATAGAACCATTCTTATGAAGAGTTACCTGTTCAGATTTATGATCAAATAAATCATGTATTTTGGAATATGGTAATCAAATATGTACCAGATTTTTGGAGAAACCACATTGAATAAGAAGTAAAATGAGAATCTGAAAATGCGTTAAGGGAATGGTACCCTCACCTGATAAATAAGTAATTAAAATTGTGAGGATTCCATTTTGAAAAATTGGGGATAATGTAACACCCCATTGTTTCAAAATTAAATTGAAATACATGAATCATTATTTTATGTAGATAGTTATTATTATAACTATACTTAATTTACCCACATTTATGTTTTTGAATTTTAAAAATGGGACATACATGGCTGCAAAATGGATGTTATTTTGAGTCTAATAAGACCACATTAATTTTTAGTTAATTGTAACATTCCCTTATGAATATTAATTTTACCCTTATTAATTATAACATACCATTTTGAATAATAACCTCACCTATTATAACATAAATATAATATTAAATTGAAGTAATGATATACCTATATCTTGGAATAAGTAAATAAATGTTTTAAAATTGTGGTTTTTCATTAAATTAATTTCTATTTTAATATTTAATATCATATTATTTAGAAACATATTCTAGAAAAATTGATTTCATTTTTTAATTATAGACATTGAAAAAAAAATACTGTGAATTTTTTTGATTTTTCTAAAATACTTGATTTTTGGAGAATAGTAAAATATGATAATTTTTGATAAATGCTAAATACATGAATTATGAATCCATCTAATGATATATGGCTTATGTAAGACCATTATCTCGAACTGACATGCACAATTTACCATTTTTGGTCATAGAATCAAATATATTCCTTATCTTTTAGTGAAATAAAAAAATTATGATTAAATTAATGTAAAACACTTTGTCTCCCCCACTATAAATACCACCCACTCCCCCACCATTCCTTCCACACATCTCAAGGCTTGATCCTTGACTGTGATCACCCAAATAATACAATAAATCCCCTTTCCCATGTCCAAGACCTACTAGTCTCACTAAAAGGCCAAAACCATGGTCCATAAAAAGAATTTCAAGGTGAATAGATCAGGAGATAAACACCCTCATTTTTTTCTTTCTATTCATTTTATTTTATTTTCAATTATTCTTATTTCCTCACATCCGCTTATCCAAGAGGCATGAATGATCTAGTATCTTAGATATACTGGACAATGTGATTTCAATTTACATTAATTCTTTAAATACTGTTCATGAATCATTTTTTTTATTAAAGCAAATTATAATTAATATATTATATCTTTTATAATTTTTTGGGTTTATTTTATACAAATCATATAAGATTAATAAACAAAATGAGATCATTGTGATGCTAGAATCTCAAAAATGACATAAAAAAAGATAAATAAGGTTTTATCTTATGAATCTTACTATTATCATAATTAAAAATGATAAATGTTGTAATTTATGGTTCTTGAAATATATAAGTACCATTTTCTTCCAATATTGTGGTTTTACTTCCAATCAACATTAATATCCATCATGAATCAATCATGAAAACCATGTAAAGAACGCACCAGAAATCAATTGAATTAACAGAATATTATTAATGAATGGTTTGAATGATGTTATAAAATTATCACGAAAGGAGTTATAAATATGTATATGTTACTATAAAATATTATTAACATTATTTTAATCATCATACATTAGGATTAATCGTGTTTTAGGGATGTCCATCCCACGGTAAAGGATCCTCTCTTTCTCAATTTAATTCAAGAATCATTCCTATGTTATGCTCTTTAATTTTCAATTCCAAATAATGGTGTATTTTTTCACACCCCCACCATAAAAACCATAAGATATATTAATGGTGATATATCCCATTTATTTCTCATTAATCTACACCATTTCCATCCATTACCATTGTCAAAATTTCTTATGCGGATTCTAAACCCAATTCTCAATCATTACGTTAACCATAAACATCAATGGTTTTTATTATGTTAAGGGGACATGAGAAACTTAATTTTATTATATTATCTTTTATTACATATAATTATAGTATATATAAATAATATCTTCATTTAATAAATTCTCTATTCAATTTTATCCTATATGTTATGTGAATTCACCTGAAATCCTATTAAATGTCTCATTTATGAAATATAATAAGATAATACTTTTTTATTAATATCATGAGAATTATCATTTGATTTTATGGTGTTTTGTTTCTATAATATATACATTATTTGTTTTTATATTTTTTTTAAAAAAATATGATTTCATTATTTTTTGTGTGATGTTTATTTTAAAAAACATTTTTTATACGAAAAAAGGTAATTTTGAAATGTGATTGTGGTTTTATCAAGGGTGTAAATGAGTAATGAATTGATTTATACCTGATATGTTCCTTAAAAAATATTTATGTTTGGCTGACCCATTATATCTCATGAAAATATTGGTGATACCCATTATAGGTCAAGATATTTTTGATTGATCCCATTATAGATCAAGATATGTTGGGTGGAGCCCATTATAACTCAAGATATGATGAGTGTGACCCATTTTAGCTCTAAAATTCACTAGGCACTCTTGAAATGTAATTTTACTAAAAGGTTATTCCATGTGTATGGGTTAATGTATATGTGTTATTGTACCTTGTCCCCTATGAAGATACATGATGATTTTATGCATAAGTGTACTTGTAATTATGGGTTTTATTGGTTTTTTCTATCAATTGACTAATGATTAATTTCATTATATTCCTTACTGAGTTTCATACTCATACCATGTTTTTAAAAAAAATAATTGGATATAAGGATTGGTATGAGAAATATGGGAGTCGTGATGATTTATATGGTGTATGTCAAATGAAATTGTGTTTTATGTATTAATATGTAATATTTGGAAAAAATGGATAATCATTTTAGTGGAATCCTTATTGTATGATATGGTATTCTAGGTATGTAAGATATCATATTTATCTAAATCTATAAATCAGAAAACATCCTTAATGTGTAATAATGTATGTTATTGACTAAAATCGAGATTAAGTAACATTTTAAGGTCGTGTCCTTATAGATTATGTGACACAAATATACTTGTATTTAATATAATATGACCACTAAGATAATGATGAAAACAATGGGTAATTTCTATATATATTTATATGATATGAATTGTGTTATGGAGTAAACCTAATCTGTTAAGGGGATCTATCCACTATTTTATAATGACTTAGTAGTGAAACATGATTTATTTTTATGATGTTGGGTATTAGGATGTTTACAAATTATAATCAATTTGTTATCTTATCATTTCATATTCACACTTATTTTATAAATTTTTATTATTCATGCTCCATTACCTTTATTATATTATTTTATGTTTTTAGAAACATATATTATTCTCTATTTTCATTATTATTAACTTAAGAGGCATCATAGATCACCAATTATATTTAATTATTTTCCAGGTTACCCTTTAGAGTTTTTGTAACTCAAAGGGATCTAGGAGATCATATCAAAGTTTAAAATAAGGATGTTGTATTTTATAATCCTATTGGGTTTTTGTGATCCTAGTCTCAAATAGACACAATGACTCCATAACCATAAGTCATTTATTTATAAATTTATGTTAAATTATAAAAATTAATTTTTTTTCTTCATTCATGGATCGTTTCAATAAACCATGTGAGTTTTTATTTCATATTTAAACTCTATTATTCCTCGATAATTGTTTCGAAAAATTAGTTAATATATTGGTATTTTTATAACCATAGGGTGTGGAATACCTTTCAATTAAGGGTAATAAAATAGGGATGATGAAATTATGGAGGAGCATACATAGTGTGTATTCAAAAGGTGGTGTTATTATTTCATAAATAAATTGAATGATATATTCGTATTTATGATAACAAATGTAGTAATTTAATGATAACAAAGAGATGGGTTTAAAAAGTTGTTATTAAATATTCCTCTATGATTATAGTTTAACATAAATTTATTCATTATAATGAGGGATAGAGTAAGCGATAAAAAATACTTTATCTTGTATTTTTTTTAAACAACTGTCATGTTTGAGATCTTCATATTGTTTTTTAATAGTTTTTAATTCATGCTAATTTAGAGTATTTTAATCTAGTATTTATATTCATTAGTAATATGGATATCATAAAGATGATTTTGAGATGAATGATACATAAATTAATTAATGGATATATTGAAAATACAATTGTTTGCATGGAATTAAGAAAAAATTGTTCACAGTTTATTTTATGAGAAAATATCCTATAAATCTATTTTGGGAAAATGTAAGATTTGTGAAAGTATAATCTAGATAGTTTTAATATTACTCTCAAATACTATAAAAATGAATATGACATCATGGTTATATATATTTTATCATGGTTCAAAATATAATTGATTGTGGCATTTATTGTGGTTTTAAAATTTAATTTATATAATTATATATCACTATGTGGTGAAAAACAAGGTGTGGACTTCCAGAAAAAGTGATATATATAATATAATAATCTTTATAAATGGTTTTTTATTATTGATTGATAGTTTATTGGAGAAATTGAAATATCTAAATAACCACCATGCATAACAAAAACCATGTAGTGTTTATATAACTATTTCAATGATTGAAGAAAAAAATTAATATATTGGTGATCAAAGAGTTGGATTAAATAATCAAAAATTGTTTTTAGGAATCCACCATTAGTTTTTGGACAATGATATAAATTTTATAGAAGGAAAAAACCAAGGTATACTAGGGGATAATAGTGTAATATTTTTTTCCTCTATATCATTGATTTGATGAAATAATATCTTATTAAACATCCCCATTTAATCATTTTTAGGAATAAATATTTTCTCTATTATTTCATTAGGATGTGAGATAAAAATGGATATAGAAAACCAAACACACTTTCAGGCATTATATATTTTTAAAGGGACATGTAAATGAAAAAAAACCTAGTATAACCTATATCTATTGGTTATAGGTACAAGACTTAGATGATAGAATATCAGTTATGGATACTTTTGTAGTAGGTTGTGTCATTATATGATTTTGGAGAAATATAATTTTGAACATTAATAAATATAGAATATTATATATTTTTAAATTAAAATTATGAATTGATTTCCCATTATTGGGATATACATATAGCCTATTTTTAATCATTTTCATTAGAGTTTCGATGGTTTTGGGTGTCTACGTGATTGATGTATTGTTAAGTAAACTGAAAAATTATTTTTAGTTATTACTGAGTACTCAGTAGGGGATTAATAGGATAATTTTCTAGTACATAGTTGTAGTGAGTCCAATGGTTTAACTATAGGAATTTTGGAGTCCTATAAGTTAAATATTTACCCATTAAGGATATAGTGGTTGTCGTATTGTACGTAATTTTCCCTAAACCTAGTATTTTATTATTGAAGATAATTATTATATTTTTTAAAAAAATAATACTCTACATTCTTATCTATGTGAGAGGAACCACATAAGTGTCACACACATTAAATTTACTCTATGTTATCCTTATCCCATTCCATTAATTTCATCGTTCAGGTCAAATAAATAATCATAGTACAATGTGGACTCTGAATAAAGTGGGAGTGTTATAAAATATGGATTGTGAATATATTTTATTCACATCACACACACATGATAAGAAATAATACATGACTGGTGTAACAACATAAAATTATAAAAGTAAATAATTGTATCTAATAGTGTATTCCAAATTAAATATTGAACTAAAATGACATACAAATTTTTGCTTTAAATATAATCTATTCGATAGCTTTCTGAACACATAACATTGAGTGTAAATGAATAGTAATATTGTATACTATTATAAAATAACTATTAAATTTTTAGGTATGAATAGTATTAACTATATTATGATATTATAGTGTTTAAAAAATATAAATAAGTCATTGGTTTTCTGTATATTAGATAAAAAATAATAACCATTTAAACTAAAAATATTTTGTATTAAATGATTTAATTTTCTGAATGGTCTACTAGACATACATTGAACACATAATTTAAAATAAAATTTTTACACTATTATAAAAAAAATTGAAAAAAAAACATTTATGAAGTCATAAAATCATAATTTTCGTAGGGTAAATTTAGGTTATTTTTTAATCATGCATCATTATTTAATGAATAAAAAAATAATAAATTTAAATTGAAAACATTCATTTAGTTTAAAATTTTTATAACCATAAATTATAGTATAAATTTGATTTAAATTAAAAATAGTCCAATTATATATATATTTATTGAATTTAGTTCCATGGAGTCATTTTCATGTTGAATTTTTATATAAATCTATCGTAATAATTTGAACATTTTATCATTGAAATCATGTTCTCTCATAGCCTATGGTAGATTAATTTTAAATTAATTCTTTTATACATAATATAAATGAATTTTATAAAATTTATTCCATTTTTTGGATTCATATTTATTTATAACACCTTATAAGGTCATCATAAAATTTGAACAACATAAATAGTAAAACAATTAAAAAAGTATTTATCATGGCTATGGTAAAAACTGATTTATTGGGGGTTAAAATCAAATGATAACAGATAAAATAAACTAAAAATTACTAAAATATATTTTGTAGACATATTTTTAACATATCATGTCTTACTCTCATGAATAGTCCATTTGGGAATTTTTTCTATTTGATAAACCTGTGTACACATTTTAGTTCTCAATATTTATTAGTGTGACACCCACAAAACATATAAAATGATGCACATTATTCAACCATGATGATATGATATCCTCGTAATCTAATATATATTTAAATATTTTTTTAAATTATTTAATTCCTTAAAACTAACCCAACATCCACCAAATGTGTTATTAAATAATCATTCATGTGTATGGAATATCACTACCTTATGAACCGATGGCATTCATTTTTCCATTACCACGTATCATGGTTGGTTATGTTTATTTATATATTGTATATATATTATACTGATAACATAAATGTACCAATATTTTAACTATATCATATATAACTTCTCAAATTTTTATTCCAAATGGGATATGATAATGTCTCTCATGTTTACATTGGATTATCACTTCTTAAAGTGATGTGATTCGTTTTTCACTAATGATTTACATGGAAGACAATTAAGATAATAATAGTGATTAAATGGGATATATGTGAAATAAATTTTATATTTATAAAATATATACCATTCTAAAAATCTCATATATCATTTCATTACCATATTTTCACTCACTTAATGATGATGACATCATTTGTGTATTGTGGACTGCCACCATGATGAAGCGATGTGACTTTCATTTACTCACCAAATAAAATTGATGATATATATATATATATATATTTAAAGAAATAATATGTTATATACAATATTATGACCATTTTTTACTGTAAAATATTACACAACCGCATTCCAAAATGATAAATGAAAAAACAGAAATGTTACCCATGAGTATGTATGACTTACCATCTACATGATCATAACATAATTATTTTAAAAAAATCATCCTTAATTATTGGTAATAAAACTATATGTTTTATGTAAATATGATAATAATTACATTATTTTTTCATTAGATGATGTAACTATATAATATTCACAAAAACTGGATTACTATTGACAATCATAAAAGATAAAAAAGGGAATTATCACTTGAAACAATGAATATTATGTTACATTATTAACAAATTGGTGATATTATGTTATAAATGGATTATATAAGATATTTTACCTATTAATTTGATTATTTTTTATGATAATAAATTATTTCAAAACCACTATAAATTATGTGAAATCATATTTAATCAAAATAAATGATGAGGCAGGGGACTAGGTCTCAACTTCCCTTCATTAAGGAATAATGTAATATTATGAACGAAATATCATTTATTTGGTGAATATACATCCCCATTCACATTTAATATAATGATTCCATAATAATTTATATTATTTTATGTTACAATTTGAATTATTTATTTTAAGGGATTAGAATTAATAATTTCAAAGTTGTAAAATAATTTATAACCCAATTTTCATTCATTGGGATATATTTCTTATTTATTATCATTGATATCCTATGATTTTTAGTATAATAAATTATGATTATTTTATATATTATTTAAACTATTTTCATGTCAATTTTCAATTTATAAACATAATATATCCATTAATAAATTCTTATTTAAACATTACAATCTTTTAAATAGTTTATTTATTAATATAATTTTTATTAGGATTGTTTATAATATAATTCAGTAGATAGAAATTATTTTATAATTAATTAATAAACCATTTAATTTTATTATCCTCCAATTACTCATGAAAATTCTATGGTATTAGTACCAATTCTAATATTTTTTACTTAAAATTACTTGGAAAAATTATAAATATGTATGACTTTATGCCTCACTTTGGATGTAAATACATTTTTAAATAATCAGGTTTTCTTAAAAAAAATTAAAAAAAATTAACCCTATGAAAAATGATTTCTTAAAAAAATTTCCAATTTTTTCTTTTTACAATATTTATTTGAAATTAATATTCCTAGAATTTTGTATAAAAGAAAATTACTTTACAAAATTAACACGTCAAGTTTTAAAACTTAATTTTGATGCCTCAAGGGTTATTTTTAGAAAAAATATGCTTAAAAATGATCTATGATGATTTACTTTTAAAGGGTGATTTTTATATAAAAGAAAATATTTTCCCCAAGGAATGTTCCAAGTGATATGCCAAAATAATTTTCCATATAAGAAGAAATCTTGTTATTTTACATATACATTAATGGGGATATACTAAAATGATACCATCCATATCATTTCTTTGTATATTTTATGATCAGTTTGAATAGGGATATACAATTTTGATACCATTAACTTTAATCAAGATTTTATATGACTATGTTTATTGATTGGGGCTAGTATTTATATTGTGTACGATAGATTAAATATGAATATTATGGGAACAATGTTCTATGTATTTCATATGTGGAAGGGTTTGGACATATTAAATGATGACCATGAATCTAAATAGTTTATCTATGCATCGATAGGGCCTATGAAATAAAATAGATTGGGTCTTGCTAAGGCCCTTACCATTTATATAGATATAATGGCACTAGGTCTTGATTGTATTTGATGCATTGGAACAAATCCTGTGGTTTATTTTTTACATTCCCAACATTATTCATTCTAAAATAATGAATATTGTTATTGATATTCAATAAAATTATTTGATTAGTTACTGTATCTATGGTTATGTTTTTTCTCATGTGATTATTTATATGGAATTATTTTATCATCATTCATTTCTTACTAATTAGACCGATTTTATTGATTAAATGTCATCGGTTTTAGTTATTTACTTTGAAATATTTGATATGGATTATTTATTAATGTTATTCATTGTATCCATACAATTAATGAGCATATAATACCACCCATTTCTTATGTTTTATTTTCCAGAGTACATCAGGATGTGTTTTTTGATTGATATTTTTGGATATGATAAGTGGAACAATGGGGTTATCAAATAAAATTGTTTGTTTTTTTAGTCTTTCAATTATAAATTGGATTTCAAGGATGTTTATTGTTTACCAAAATTACAAAATTATTATTTTATATGAAATGTGATTCCAAATATATTCTGTTAATATAAAAAAATTTAGACAAGCTCTATGCATATATAGTCGAGGAGGTACAGTAGGATGTTTAGTATAAACCTTTTGATCTAGATTTAAGGAAATTTATTAGGCTATATTACCCTATGATGAAATTATAGGATAAGTATATAATAAGACACTACGACTATGGTAAGGAATATTATATGTGGGTTTTTACTAGAAAATATTTCATATTCTAGATACTATAATTCGAAATAGTTCTGGAAATGATGTACTTTGGGTTATAAATCTGAAAAATGGGCATTGTCTTGACCCAATCATCAACATTCCTTATTATGAACCTAGGATGACATGATATGGAATATTTTTATGATAATTAACATTTTCATTAAAAAAATTATGAATTATTTGAAAATAACGATATCCCTAAAGAATCCATATTAATAATTTAGAGATTAGTTATAGATAAAATTTTCAGTTTATGTTAGGTAGTTCACAAGATTTTCGGATTATATATATTATTTCATAATAGTATTATATATTCTTATGTATACCATCATTTATAAATCACAACTACCTGATGAATGAGAACCACTTCAGTTCATAAAATCATACGAGTAAGAATGATTATTTATTTACGATCATTAGCTAATATTTTAAAGGGAACAAGTATTCAAAAAATTCTCATACAGTGAGAACATAATATCATGTGATTACAAGGAAGAGAAATAATTATATATGTATTATCGATTGGAAGGGAATAATGAAAAGGAGATGAAGGAAGATAAAAATATTGATTATGGGAAGAGGGGAAATAATGATTTCCCCACATGTGATAATTGAGGAAATAAGCAACCACATACTTTAATAAAGGGAATGGTGTTTGTTACACTTGTAGTGATCGTATATAATACTAATGATTTAGAGAGAATAAATGAGATTTTATTATTAAATGATTCAACTATAACTAAACTAGGAACTAGGATAATGAAATTCCCAAAAATAATATAAATATACCTCAAAATAACTAATGGATCATGATTAAGTTTATAATATTTCCATATAAAATGTGAAATGATTAATTCACATTCCATGAGATTAATTAATTTTTCATTTTACTATCAAAAAAATGATATCCTGATTATATGAATTTTTAAATGTATGATTATATTTATGTAATAATATTTCTTTATGGATTTCAAAGTCTATCTTAAACCATAATAATGAGCAAAGAAAATCATTTAATGGAATGTTGATCTTCTTGGAAAACAGATTATTAATGGAAGGATTACTCGTAATATGATCTTAATGTTATGATAATGGTATTTATATAAAGATATGATTAATATATATAATTTAAATTCGACAGTACTGACTACCTTGAGACATATTAATTGATTTTTTGGACAAATTGTTTTATGATATACATGAGGGAGTTAATTTATTTTTAATATTTTTTGAAAATATCAATTAATATATGTCATATTTATTGAATAATGAATCTATAATTTATTTTAAAAAAATTATGTTAATCAAATTATTACCATGTTTAATGAGAATACCTAATGAAGGTATATACATTTTTATTATATGAACATTATGAGATAATTTATATTTTTTTGAGTGTTAATGATATGTTCATTTTAGAAATGTAGTGACCTTCTGTCTTGAGGTTTGGATCTTAAATTTGGAACGGTTAATAATGATACCCAATTGTGAAATGGTTCTTATTGAAATTTGGATGTGTTTTTAGAGGATAATGTATTACATCACCGTATGAATCATTATACATATTTGATTACATATACAAACCAATTTGTTTTATAATAATAATTATATATATAGAAGGAATGACTTGTCATTCTATTGTGGATCATATGATCTATTAAATGTAAATTTTATAAATTTAGAAAAAAACAATAAATTTTTTGATATTTTTTTGGATTAAGTGAAATATAAGAAATTCATCAATGAAAAACAAAAGTATTAAATTATTATTATGATATAGAAACATATCCAGTATATAAAATTTCATTAAATTTTATATAGAAACAAATTCCTCAATATTTTGAAAAAGTTGTTGAAATAAAAAATTTATACTATTAACATCAAATTTTATAGAAGAAATGATCAATAAACCCATCACATATTTATGGTTTTGTGATCATAATACTTTTATTGGTGACCCACATTCTTGTGATCAATTATCGATATCACTCTTTGTTAATCCTTGAGAATCTGTATACTCTTCTATGTCCATATTATCAATTACCCAAAATTTTCTCCAACAAAGAAACCTAGTTAGGTTTTATTACATATCTCATTTGTACCGACAATTCTATCTTTTCAAATGATATTTGATTCACACTTATCATAATGTGGGATTTCAGTAACAGTAATTTCAAAGAAAAATACTTGATTACAAGATCATGACAAAATTGTGAGGGCTCAGTTTATTTAATTTTGGGAGAATGTAGCATCCTGAAATAATGAAATATTAACATTGAATTAAATAGTTTTTACAATAAAGAAACATCTAACTTAAAAAAACCACATAGTCATTTCTTTATATTTAATATCTTTCATATATTTGGGTACATACAACCCCAGATCTAAATGATACATAATCTAGTATGCTATCATGGCCTACAAAGTAAATTTGTAGTGTATAAATATAAAAAAATGATTATGAAAATTATATGGTTTACACATTAAAAAAAATACTATTTTTCTTTCAAGAATAAATAAAATAAGAATAATTCAATAGAGAAAGATATTTTTGTAAAAACTCTGTTTCTAAGATGGATTAATATTTCATTGAAAACATAGATTAAAATTAGTTTTAAAAAACTTTTAAAATTATTAATTTAACAAATAAAAATTAATTAGAAGAATTAATATTGAAAAATTATCATATGGTGATTTTTTATGAGTGTTTTTGAATTTTTCATTTTTCCATTCATAGCAAAAATGATGAATTTTAATTGAAAAATTCATTTTTGTTTATGTTATATGTATTGTAAATTTATATTTCGAATTATTTTAAAATTAAAACAAGATCAATTATATAACTAATAATTTAATTTATATCAAATAATTCGTTTTGTACTTAAATTTTTTTAGAAAAACATTTTATATATCAGAACATTTAATCATGAAAAGCTTTCTTTGTCACCGCCTCTACAATATTAATTTTTATTGAACCTTTTCCACATATATAAATGGAACTATGAAAAATGGGTCCAAATTTAAAAGAATAATAATCTATATTATAGTATAATTTTATCATAATTTTTACCATAATGAATAGTAATAATATGAAAAATTGTTTACTACGGTTAAGGTAAAAGATGATTTACAATTGGTAAAAAAAAATGTAATGGTTAAAATGACATAAAAACTATTGTAAAATTTATTTTATGAAAAAATTATACCATTTCATTTCTAATTATTTATAATAATTCATTTTATAACCTTTTTAAATGTGGAAAATTAGGGTAAACCTTTTTCGTCTTCAAAAACAAAATGTTTTCCACTCACTTCACTTATTATATGCCACCACCTCTCATATCTTCTTCACAATGTCCTACCCATTTGGCTCAGTGAATACCTGAAAGAATGTCATTATAAATTCATTGTTCTTATAATATAGTTCCTATTTTGTTCATAATGAATAACTTGGTGGAATTTAGTTTCAAACATCAAAATGATACCTAAGGAAGAGGTATCATTTTTTATTGAGCATTTTTATTTAATTTCATTATCCAAAATCATCACTTAATATTGAAAATTATTATATAGTGTCAAAATTTTAGTAAATATAATTATATTTTCATATTATATTTTCATGACCTAATAAAATTCCCACTTATAACAATGCTGTTATGAAATCATCATTCGTGTGTTTGGCGGAATAAGGCCACACGATCCGACGTAATTCATTTTCCCATTACAACCTCTCACAGTATGGTATAATAATGGATATAATATATATATACATAATATAATTATACCAATTTTTAATCATATCATATATAACATATTTACCTTACATTCCATTGAAGATATAATAACATCTCTCTTGTGTATGGAAGTTTACATCCTCAAGAAGAGAAGTGATTCGTTTTTATGAAGTGCTTTACATGAAACGTACGAAAGATATATTTAATACTTATATGTGGTATAAATGACATAATTATCATATTAAGGAAACAATAATCATTATTAAAATATAATATATAATTTTTTTAACCTTTTCACTGACATAATAATGAAAAAATTGTTCGAGTACGTGTGGACATCCAGCTACACAAAACGATCTGACTATTTTTATCACCATATCACATGGATGTTATTTATAAGCATATTTAAAGAAATAATATGGTATTTATGATAATATAATTATTATAACAAGAAAAAAATAATACTTACTTCCTTTATATAAAGATCACTGTATAATGGAAATGTTCCCCCTATGCATGTACATCCTACCAGATACATGATCTTAACGTAAATAATTATTCAGAATAATATTTAATGATTTATATTAAAAGTATATTTTATTTATAAAAATGATATTTATTTCATCATTATTATTCTATATATGATATAACTATATAATTTCCACAAGAACTGGATCATTCATGATAAAGAACAAATACGAAAACAAGGCCATTAACACCTGAATCAAAGAACATAATGAATGATTTTTGGAAAATATATAAGGATATGTTTTAGAAGACCTGTATATGATACAATAAATATTAATATGTGTTTTTTAATTAATAATAATTTAAAATCCAGAATATTGTATTTAATGGCATGTTCAACCAAAATAAATAATTTGGTATGGTATTTTATATTAATTTTCATTAATTAAGGCATATTGTAGATTTATTCATCATATTTATTTTATATTGTTTGTATAAATCCCAATTTAAATTTAAAATCATTAAATCCTAAAAATAATGGTGTATTAATTTTTTTATTTTAATAATTTTTTCATGGGGTTTGACATAAATTTTTTGAAGTGATAAATTATTTCAAAACTCGTTTTATTTTCAAAAGGATATATTAGGTCTTTCTTGTATTTGATATTATATGATTATGTGTGTAATAAATTAAATTTAAATTATTTTATATTTCATTTGGTTTTACATATATAAATATTTTATACAGATAATTGAATTGTTGATTATTTTTCAAATCATTTTTGTGTTCATTTATATGGATTATTTTAAAATATAAAATTAATCAAGATTGTATATACATGATTTTACATTGAGTTAAATTATTAGTTCACTAATTAATGAACACATAAATATTGATTCATTTTTTACGAAATAGTTCATGTAGTACTACCATTTACCAACTCTATAGTACTTAAAATGATTGAGGAAACATTTTAATAAAATATGAATTCGTTTCATGATGCGATCAAAAATGATATTTCATCAGAAAAAATGTTTTCCAAAAAAATTATTTTATTATCAATTTTTACAAATGATTTATTAAAGTCATTTTTAACCATTTTTACTTTCTAAAAAAATTTAATGATTATTACCAAGAAGGATAATGGATTTTTTCTAACATACCGGACATGTATGAAATTTCATGCCATAATAAAAATACTATGTTTTAAAACCTCTTTTATATGTTTCAAAGGAAGTTTTCAAAGATTAATATTTTCAAAAAAAATTGTTAAATTCTGTCTTCTAAATTTTATTTTCAAATTGACGATTATATTTTCATCAAGTCAGGATACAATCGATCTTTCAAAACCATTTTCCAACTAAAAAGATACCCTTTTAGGTTACATATGATTTAATGGCGAAATACTCTATTGATACCATATTTATTGTTTTTAGGGATGATTTATGATTAGTTTCACTTGGAATGTACTTTGTTGATACCATTCACACTAATCTAGATAGATTATGTTATGGTTTATTCATTTAGGAATGAGTTTAATTTTTTTACAATACTATAAATAAAATTGATTAAGTGGATTATAATTCCCCAATTTCATGTGTGGAACGCAATGGAAATTGAATTTAATGGGAGTGGCCCATTATATCCCCTCAATTCATTTTATGGTCTCAAGAGGAAAACTATATGGGGTTTTTATTAGCGCCTTTAATATATATTTTGATGTCTTGGATCAAAGCCTCTCTAATACATCATTTCATGGAAGAAGTCCTCAACGTTATTTTTTAGATGTCCATCATTATGATTATTATAATTATTAATCTTATTATTGATATTCCATGTGATTACATTGTTAGTTAGAAAATAAATGATTAATTTTCATGTTATTTTGACTATTTATATGGAATTATTTTATCATCACTCATTACTATCATATTATTCCCAAATAATTGATAAAAAATAGTATGTTTTATTTATTTTCTGTTCTATATTTATTATTACTTATTTATTATTAGCATCTAGATGTGCAAAAATAGTTATTAAGAATATAATATCACCCCTTTCTTATGATTAATTTTAACAATTATATCAAGAAGTGATTTTTCATTGAAATATAAGGATTCCTAATTTAAATTAATGATCTTAAAAAAATTGATTGTATTTTATATTTTCAATTAAAATAATATTTTCATCTTTGTATCTTATTTACCAAGACTAATAAAATATTTGGTCATTGATGATTTAACTTCCTTGTATGATATGTCAAATTAACAATGTAGGCAATGGATTAGGTCTAATGTTTTCAGGAAGCATCAACTATTAAACTTTTATTATATGTTAGGACTTTTTGATAAAGATGAAAAATCCAAAATAATTATTGGACTAGTTAATTTTAATATTTACCTTGTTAAAATAAATGAATAATAGAGGTTAAGAAACAATAAAATAAGAAACAAAAAAAAGTGTAAAAAATTCCAAGATTACACCCCCCAGTTTTAATGTATATATCAATTGGAATTGTTTATTTTAATACAGTCTAGATATACTTTTTGGAAGATAATTTATCACCAAGTGGTTTTAACCAAAAAAGTTTCTACAATTCCATGAAGCTTGAATTATCATTTATTTTTCTTATAACTTGTTATATTTGTGTTAAGTCAGCATTTACAATGTATTTTAATATCATTAACATAAGAATTATTATGAGTAGACACATTTTATACATTTCATTAATCAATATACAAAATGTTTCTTTAGAACTATTCATTTTTATTTTTGAATCATTTCATTAAATTTTTTACTATATATGACAACCATGTATATGTATATATTTCAAAAAATAGATGAGGAACATTTAAATTTGTAATATAAAACCCAATTATTGTATATGGAGGTTTGGGTTTGGAAATCCATTATAGGGACAGAAATGTTAAATTTATTTCAGTTATGTAATTTTGAGGAATGAATATTAACATTAATTATTCTATATCATTATTGGTGATTTGATGAATTCTCATGAATTATATATAATGGATGTACATTACTATTTAAACATTGATAGAAATCAGATTACACCTCCGGGTTAGAATAAAAATTGGTAACTAAGGAATGATTCATTTAGTTATGTTCAATTGTTTTGTCTTTACATTTTATCTTGGATAGTTATTTGGGTAGTTTTATAGATTATTGTTGTTGTGAACCTCCCATTAAGGTTATAATTTGGTTTTTGGTAAACTTTTTGAGTGTGATAATCCATGTAGTTCATGGAAATTTGTTATTTTGTGGAACATTTAATATTAATCATTAGGGTTATAGATGAAGTTGCTTTAACCTCATATAATTAATTAGTTGACATGAGAAATGATTGGATTTATAGAAGTTTTATTGTTTTTCAAAAATAAAAAATAATGTTTATTAAATTTCCCAAATGTCTATTTCGAAATGGAAGAGAAGACATGTAACCTTCATCGAGGTGGTTCTGGATTATCCCGATGGTTGGTTCTGATGGGTTCCTTTATTGTATAAGAAATCACATCAGGTTATAATAGAATTTCATAATGGATTATTCTAATTGGTGCCTAATCCATTATTTGGTACAGATCGAAATTCCAATGACTAGTGATCTGTTAGAGTTTCATAAAGAACGATGCAATGGAACTTGCATTGTCCTAGATGATGGGATGTTGGGGTCATGTCTTTCTTTTTGTGAGGTAATTGTTTCTAACAATGGTTATCCCCTAAACATTTAATATATATTCATGAATCTATTTCTTATCTAAATTCAGTACAATTTACACTATCTAAATAATTTATAGGTTAATTATATTTCCTATACAAAAAACAGGGACCACAATAATGAATCAATCTGTATGTTTCCCTGTTTCTTCATCTATTTCCCCGAAAATGGGTTGATACTTTTGTGTTTAAGCCATATCACCAGGTATATTATAATTAACATCCACATCAGGGTAGTTAATTTTTTGATGAAGTTATTTATCCACTATGAAGAATCATACATATCTCTGTAATTATAGGAATCAAAAAAACAATCTTCATTTAAATCATGCCTCTAATCATCATAAATAAATCATATATTTGAGGGAAAATATGAACCAGATATTTGAGTATGAGTCTCAATGAACAATTTTATATATCATTACTATTATAGGAATTAGATTTATCATAGTTCGATCACACCCTTAAGGATGATCCAAAAGTAGATTCCATTATTTGAGGGAAATTTATATTGTTCCACTCATGATGATTACATGATTTGATTTTTCTATATGGTGGTGATTCATTATGCCAATGATGTGTTCATTACGGTTCCCTAATCCCACAAAAGCAATGATCACTGTGAGATACAATGGATATCATTAAACTAGACTAATTTCATATGTATGTACGGATTATGCACTATGACATCCCTAGGATGATAATGTAGATCTTGGGCCTCAAAAAGGCTTCCTATGTATCTGGGTTATTGCCTGAATCATATTTCTCATAGTTAAATTGATTGGGTCTTACCTAATGAGATTTCAATTTCATTAGGGATTACAAACCGAGCGTGGAAAGAGTTATCAAGCGCTGGGATAACCTATAAACATGATAGATCATATTATGCTGCAAATCAAATCTAACACTCTATGATTTTTCTTGCCTTTATAGAGGCTTACAAATAAAATGATATTATTTTTCCACATCCCTAAACCCATGTGTTATATTATCAATGTGAGAAATTAGGGACAAAATGATATCAGACTCAATACTTATGGATGTGGTACATTGATAATGAGATAACCCTTTGAATATTTAAAATCGAGATCGGGCCTCATAGAGGCATCCTACATATCCTTATAATTGAAGGAATTAGAGTAATTATATTTCATTAGATTATGGATTATGCACTTTTGGGTCAATTTGGTTAGAGATTAAACATGGATGATGAAATAAGTAATTAAGCCCAAGTTTGACATATATGTGATACAGATCATACTATGTCAGTGATTTGGGCTTACACTATGAGATTTTACATGACTTTATAAAGTGTTACGATAATAATTGAATGATTATTGAAACTCCCTAATCCCACGTGAGATATGTTCGGAGTGAGATCAAAGTGATGTGATGTGTACAAACTCACTAAATATATATGTAGGAAAATGGTACTGAGAAATCCATTTTGATGGTTAATATAAACCCTAAACATCAGAGAGGAGTCTAATGTATCTTGGTTATTTAAGAAATATGATCTATCATAGATCCCTAGATTGAGACTTACATGCTAATATTTACCTTTGTTCAGGCCTTACACACTGATGGTGGAAAATGATATAAATTCTCGAGATTCTATATAAGCAAGAAATGTGATATTATGGCGTCGATAGAGGCTTTCACTATGAGGTATCTTTTGTTGACATAGTTTAAATATCCACATACAATTTCATGATCCAGTATGCTTCTCAGTGGGATGCTTCATAACCTGGATGGCATGATTGAGGGTTATCACATGATCCAAGATTCCATGTCTAAAATAAACCATGATACCTATCCGTTTAATCCAGAAATCCATCACATGGTCTTGGTTGATTTTCCTAGAATGAATTTTGAGATTTGGATGACATGCCTTTGTGTCATTTCAATAGACGAATGAATCATCTAGAGGTTTTTTCATTATCAGATTTACATTAACAAATGTGATGGAAAGAGATGGATGACACTTATAGAGGGTGTTGTGAGAGTAAACGTGACATGTCTCAGATGGCGTCACATGTCATGGACGACATTTATAAAGGACATCATATACCATACATTACATGTTCGAGGGACATCACAATAGTTTATATACATTCCCATGTTCTACCATGAGACACATCTATAAAGATTTCGTTTTTCAATATGTATATGAAAAAACATCTAAATGATATCACAAGGAATAATTGGCGATCAAAATAGATTATTGATACATGGGTGGGATTACCCAAGAGAACCATGTGGAATGATACGGTATGTTTGTAGGATGTCACATGACCCAAATAGTATATCAAATGAGTGTCATTGAATCTAGTGACATTTCTGGGTGATGTCGTGTGTCTTGTATGGTACATGTGAAGAGAATGAGGGTCAATGGGTATGTTCGTAACTTAATTCTCCCACTTTTAGCATTTTTGTAACCATTATATTGATAATTCTGTACATTAATTCAATGTTATAATTTTTTATGTCTCGAATGAGTTAGTAGATATCTGGAATATTCTTCAAATGTCCTCCCATAAGTCTGTCATGTGATCTATGAGTGATCCCACAAAGTTCAAATTCATCCTATATTGTTACGTCTGTCTTTCAAAAGTATTTTACCTTATGGGATACATTCTGGTTGTGAGATAATACATTATGATAATTATACTTTGGTGCGTGGATGGAAATGGGACTACTTATTTTTATGGAGAGTCATGGTGTATATTTCTTGTTGGGTTGTGGTGAATATCTCTTAAATTAAAGCTAGATTCATTGGAGAGCATGGTCACCATGTGTCTTCATGAGGTCCTAAAATGAATATGTATGGGGGTGTCACATGTATTTTAGTTACCACAATACCACCCAACTAATTCATCCTTCAATAGATTAAATCCAATTAATAGATTCTTTCAAGTTTATGGGATAATTCTATGGTATATTAATATTGTTATTTTGACATGCCCAGTGGATTTAGTGTGATCACGGCACCTATTGAATGGTCTTGGTGGGATAACCAATGACTGTTCTGGGAATTTCTACGAAAAAATGATGTATTGTCAAGGGGACCTCATGGTAATTGGATCAAATATACATGGTTATTGAGAGACCATTATATGGTTATCCTTAGTATTACATAATTATTTTAGGAACGTGATAGTCTTTCATCTCCTCCATAACTTAATTTAATTTATTATTTTACAAGGTTTGTGAAGTTCACGAGGTTGTTTAGGTGTTGTTGAGGGAAATAAGATTACATCATGGTGATATGTCATGTGACCAAAAAATATCCTATGGATTTATATAATAATGAAAAGTAAAATTATCTTAGTATACACTTATGGATCTATGGGGGTTTTTGAGTCATTATGGACATACCCATGGCCCTTCATGCAATGAGGATGAAATTTCGGTGGTATTTTGTGGTAAAAGGTGGACATGTCACTAGGGTCTCGTGGTGTCTTATTGATTTACTGGGTAATATCACATGAATTTCAATTCCATGATAAGGCCTATCATTTTATATATTTTTCTCACCTATTTTCAAAGAACATCTTGATGGGTTTTTAGTATCCCATTGATTGAAAAATTGTGTTACCTAGGGGGCATACCAAGCTTCCACGAAAACATCAATACTTCTCCAATGTAACTTCACAAGAGAAAAAAGACCGTATGAAGGTACATCATTGGATCTTCAAAAAGATATATATCTTTTAGGAATTTTTCATGTGGCCTTATGATGGACACATGATTGCATATCCTTTAGAGGCTCACACGATTTGGTGGTCTTGGTCACCTTCTACTTCTATTAATTTGGTGGGTATAATAATTCTCATATTCATAAATTTATTCCTATTTTTATTTTTAATTATCATTTGGTAGTCATTAAAAAATGCCCCACCCACTTATGAGAAATTTCTGGAGGGGGGACAAGGGCTCAGTTATGGGAAATGTCAATTATCACCTTATTTGTTGTTATTGTCACAAACAGATGTGTTCGGTGAAGTTTGAGCTGATATTAAGTGATTTATTTTCCATGGGATTCACTATATATATGGTAGAATAGGGTGATTTCACCGACAAAAAATAAGATATTTCAAAGCCATCTAATCATACATCCACCACGCGTCCTTGTCACAAGTCCATTCTACAATATCTGATCACAAGACCACACCATATGCCCATTTTTTGAGAATTATTCCACAAGACCCCTTTTTCATAGTAACCCTCTTGATCATACTATGAATAAAACTATGAAAATTTCCTTATCATTATATGTGGGGATGTTATTTTCTTGAGGGTTCCACCAGGTCTGCCGGCCTGATTGTATAATATTTTTACCATTATCTGGATCATGTGACCATGTCTATGTTATGTGATCACGATTCCATTAGGGTTTATGTGATTATGCAATAACCTATGGGTTCAATAAACCCATGATATCTACAATGGTTAGTTAATTCTTTATCCCCTTAGGCGATTGGGGAATTCCATTGTTGATAAATACAATTCTGAGGATGATGTTCATTTTAATCATTTTCAGTGAAATGATTTATTTTATCTAACTAACTTATGAGACATTTGTTTTTCATATTTCTTCCATTTTATGTAAACCATATTATTCTTTGGCTAACCAATGGCCTATGACATCAAGAAATTAGAATGTTTACGCCATGATAATGCATGAAATCTGATAATGAGTTTATGAAGAGGTTCCTCTCACCCAGTCTCTAGGATTATCCTATATCACAAAGGCTTCCTCATTAATGGATCAGTTTGTAGGATGTTGTTTTCTTCCCACCCTCATAAATTAATCTACCATCTCACTAGGTGTTAACTTCTTCAAATAATATTAAGATGATAGTTACCGTAGATGTCGGTTTGGTAACAGATCAATCCGATGGGTTGATTTATATATTGAAAAAAATCCCATATGTATCAATAGATGTGAATTTGGTTATTAGTATATTACATAGAATTACTCAGGTATATTTTCCACTTTTTGACAAAACCCATTTCGTGGATAGTGTTTGAAATGGGTCGGCATTCCTAACTATAATTGAAATGATGAATGGGAATGGGTCTTTTTAGGTTAAAAAATGTGTATAGATCTCATTGATCGATTATAGAGGGTCCATATTTTTGAGGACTTGTTGATTTCCAAAATAAATATCTATCTCAATCCTATTATGTTTTTCAAATAATCAGTCATTGGTGTTCGAGATGTTTAAAATTACAATTTTTCCGTGGTAATGTGGCCATCAGTTGATGGGATATATACAAATTACGTAGGAATCCCCCTCTCAGAGAGATGAATGAAGAGTTCATACCTGAAGAGGAATATATATATGTTTTCTTTTAGAATCTAATTTTTATGTTTGAAATGAACACCTATGTGAAGGAAAGGTTGAGTAAGAAGATGAAGGTTCCCTCAGTCATCTTTCTCAAGGAAATGATTAATAATTTCCCTATCATAGTGCAGTTATTACAATTTCTATACACGCACATCAATACACTTACCAACTATTACATGATAGTTATGGATCATATTAGTATATTTTTGGTGATGGGGACTATATGTACTAGTAATATTAACAAAACATATATATCTCTCTTAGACTAAAGCTAGCATGTTTTATGGCCTTGTTTTTTAACAGATGTCATTTATCTGATGGGGATATGTTTTCAGGGACATCTCTCTCAATGTTGGAGATGGTGTCATTTTTAGTATAAGGGAATCACCTCAATTTGTATTTGTGGTTACTTTCAAGAATTTACTAACTCTTAGCCCACATTCAATTGGGACACATCCCCTACTGGATCAGTTATTTATCCCATTTTTTGGGATGGATAGAAAGAGAAATACCATTGTTATGAATACAACAATTCCATGAGGATCCCTGATGCTTTACCTCATCCTAGATGGATGATCATATCTGGGGAAGGGTATATATATGTAATCCCTAATGTGTTTAAGGATGTGTTAATGCATTATAATATCGTTGACATTACCCATTAACATTCCCGACTGGGCCTATATTTTGTTATGGAAGTGGTTAAGTTAAATAAATCATATATGAACTCTCTTCAAGATGGGGTTCTTGTATATGGGGTGGATGTGATACTCATCTTAGAACCACACACCGTATATTAGAGTTATCATCAGTTTGGATGTGACCAGAGGGACTTCAATAATAATGAGGTCGGCATACGAGGGGACAAACACCCTGTGATCATCTTCAAGATTTGGAAGATTTTGGAATATGAAAATATTGATGTCAATATTGTTCATTCCCCAACTAATTATGGCTCCTTCCATACCTATTATTATACCCATGTTTTGGTAACAATTAATTTATAGGGTTTTATAAACTAGAGATTTCTCTATGTGAATTGGCCATTTTCCTCTCAAACACCTCTATATAGGGAAACGATGGATTTGAATGATGATTTGGGTCAAATGATGAGGAAGTGGACTCATCCTGATAATGATCTATTCGATAGTGGGAGTGAATATGTTGATGAGATCATCCCTATAACATAAATAATGGGTAATTCATCAGTTATGGTTCTGACATGTTCAACCTCCTCTCCTATATCATTTCTAGATTAGTAGGATACTCCTCATTTTGACACGCATTACCCACCAATCAAAGTAGATCACACACAAAATAGGCTGATCTAGAAACAGATTCCTTCTGTGGTTATTGGGACTCATTTGGAATTTTTTTGTGACAATGGGTAATTAATTCATCAGTTAGTTCCTGACTTGGTGGTAGGTGGTTTTGACCAAAAAATTCTGTAAGAAATTATGATACAAATTGTTCTGAATTAATAATATTTTGACACTAATGATAGGGAAATGAAAAAATACATCTGAGGTTACCATTGTTGGGAAGATGATAGTGGAATCTGAGCTATTTAATCAAGGTCTCTAGTTGATATCTAAACTACCTGATCAGATTGATTCTTGGACCTAAAAAATATCGTGGCATAAGGAAATAATAAATCTCCAAAATTATAAGATTTCAACATCATTGTACACTTTATAAACTAATCAGAATATAAGTGAGGATGTAAATGCTTTAGGCAAAGATCTCTAACGTGGGGTAAAAGGAAAATAGGTATGGTGAGTGGTACTCTGATATTCAACAAATTTGTCCCACGAGACTCTTCTTGACATGGACAGTTCAGTACATCAAATATTATTATAATTTTTTTTCGCTATTTTTGTTTCGATTCTTAGAGAGACGCCAAAATTTGTATATTACCCTATTTTTTCACATTATCAGTGAATGGATTTTCATGAACATTCCATTTTTTGTAACATTTTTCATTCATTCATGATGTTAATAATATTTTACTTCACTAATATAAGATTAATCACAAATTATACCCATGCATTTCATAATATAATGTTAACATGAATGTATGCAATTGAATGTTGAAAATATAATAGATCCCTCTTCATAAATTCTCATGAATTCCCATAAATAGTATATTCATCATTTAAAAGCTTTTTCTAGCTATACATGGGTCAACTAGTTTGTGGAAGGATCATTGGGTAGAATATAAGTCCCAAAGAGAGTTCTATATCTTTTTTAGAGGTGATATTCTTGTTGAGAGTGTCTTTATTTCTATCAATTCCATATGATAGGATGTGAAATATTTTCCTCTCATATATGTTAAAACATTATGGTGATGTATTTTAGATTATTTTAGATCGAAAATTATATTACTGTAATTTATGACCATTTAGCGTGTACCTTATATGGAATTAGTTTAGGATCCTTAATTTAAACCCTTATATCGCTATAGTATTTGACCTTTTATATTAGACCTTATATTACATTACATTATGGTCTTTTAGATCCGAACATCTATCACATAATACTAGGGTCCTTTATCATTGATCATTTAGTGTTTTTGTTTATTGTATTTTAGATCAAACCTTATATCATGTTACATTATAGTACTTTGGTTTAGAACATCAATCTCTTCTGTATTTGGTATGTTAGCTCAGACCTTCTATCACTATGGTTTAGGGTCATTTATTTCAAACAAAATATTGCTACTGTTTATGGATCTTATTTCATACCATTTATCAATTTAGTTTATGGACATTTATCTCTGACCTACCATCGTTTAATTTTAACATATTTAAGATCAGAAATTATCTCTCGCTGGTTTAGGTTCATTTAGATGGAACTTTTGGTCATTATTATATTATGTATTTTATCTCAGAGAGTCTATCAATGTAGTTTTGGTTCTACTAGATTAAGACATCAATTATGATATTTTAGGGTCCTTCAGTAAATAAATACTAGCACATTAATTTAGAGTATTTATCGTGGAACATCTATCATTGTAGTTATGGTATTTTATATCACACATTATATCATTGTAATTTAGGTTCATTTATCTCAAAACATCTATCGTTGTAGTTTAGGGAATTTTAAATAGAACTATATTTTGATGTAGTTTAGGGTATTTTATCATAGAATGGATTGATTATCAAGAAATATGGTGTCGACCTGCCAGTAATGAGCGAAAAACAATATAGGGTGTTTGGTTCTGTTGTGGTTTTACCAATGCTCCCAAGGGTCAGACTACTTTCGTGTTTTGAGAAAATGCATCTTGTTGGTCCTCAAAACCATTATTCATAAGAATAATTGTCAAATAGAGATGTCCTTACACTTTTACATGGTTTACGCATGGTTTATGGGAGTAATAGTAGTTATGGATGAAATGGATATCGGGTCTGCTTGGATAGTTTGACTATAGACGATGTAAATCAAAACCAAAAAAATGAATCCGTGAGAATGAGATAGGAATGACGTGCTGGGGATTACCCGTAACACCCCGAGGTTCCAGGTTATGTTGTAGTGTTTCCATGGATCACATGGAATAGAGATATTTTTTGGAAATTATTATATTATTTTATATTTTAGGTAATGTCGCTTATGCATTGATAGAATGGCCATGAAAATATTATTTCCAGTCCTTTTAGAGGGAAATGAACACTTTTTTGCAGACTCAAACATCCTGATTAAGATGTTTTTCATGGGAGCAAGGATATCTTGGAAGGGTTTTGGAACCCTCTGGCAGTTTAGATCTTTTTATATACATCATTCCATATGCCATGTGGCTTTGAATAATGAGGTGTGGACTATCATTGTTTTTTGAATGAAGTGTTACAATTTGACCATGAGAAAGGGTACTAAACATGATGACATAACATAGAGGATCTCAGATCATAACATAGTTTTTGGAACATATATTTTAATTCATTTTCAAAATTGATCAAGTTGGGAGGATGATATATGATAATCATATTGATAATGAACCAAAACACACCAAGGTGTTAGGTTCCGACACACCTTTTTCCGCACTTCGAGGGATTGGAAGTTCCTTTATCAGTATGACAGATATGGTTAAATACCATTGGAATATATTTAGGAGAAATATGAATACATGAATAGTAAATAAAAGGGTCCCTTGAAACTGGTTTCCCTTACCAAGTTCCATAGAGGATTTAAGTGATCTGATGCACTCAATCATTAATTATGATTTTTAGAAAGTGTGATATAAAATAAGTGTTCAAGCACCCTAAAAGTCTTTACACCACCTTGGAAACATATTATTATGGTGAGGAGACGTGAACAATCATTACCATAAATTTTTATTATTCCACGGGGTTCAGTGAGTGTATCATGTACCTCAATAGGGCTACGGTGTGGACCATGTCATCTTTGTGCCTTATTTAATTGTGAAACTATTTTTCCTGATCTCTAGAGGTGAAGTGATTAAACAATTATGACATGAAGTTTTCATAATTTTACCATTGATGGTTTTCAAAAAGACAAGTTTTGTGTCTCTTTCACTAAAATATTATGGTATTGCAATTTGGACCATATATACTTTATTTTTTGGGTTGTATAGCTTTGACCCTTGTGTGACATGTTTGCGTTCAAGATGGAAATGGACCTGATATGGGGAATGATGTAGATGATACAAATTAATATTACCATGGTTAACATCACCACAATGTCTTTCTGAGTGGTGTTTGATATTTTTTTAATCATGGATGAAGGTCCTTAGTCAAGATTAATGATATAGAACAATTATACAGGGTGTCGTTCTAATCACACTGAGGTGTGGAGTTCTACTTTTGTGATGTTAGGGCTCACTAAGGTTGGAAAGAACTTTTTGTAGAGTGTTATATTTCATTAACATCCATATGTTCATTTTTAGGAGCCATAATGATACAAGTATAGTCAAACTAAGTGTCCCTTGAAGTCATTTATATATTAAAATGGTTATGGAAGGTTTTTAAAACAATAGTTAACTGATAAATAAAGTATTATTTATGTAATTAAGTGTTTTGAACTCATTGTGGAAGATCCCCATAAATTTGATGAATAGGGTAAGGCTCTTTTAGTCCCATGATTGGGGATAAAAAAATTTGTGATGTTCTGTATATTTTATTTTCATGTAGTGGGGATGTTCTCTGTGACATATATCATCATGAAGTAACGGAATTTTCCTTGCAGTTTATTATCATGTGGTAAGAACATCTTTATTGTGAAGTTTTTATATCATGTAGTCTTGATGTTTTCTTTATTTTTTAACATCATGTGGTAATGATGTGGGAAACGAAGATAAAAAAATGTGCATAATATATTTCATGTGGAAAGATCCACAAGTAGATCTGGCTTATACATATGAAAAAAACCTAATGTGACTCAGTACTTGTATAGTTGCGATGAATTTTTTATTTGTTGTTATTGGTGGAACTGAGGATGGAGACCTAGTCATCACAACATATCATGAGATTAAAGGCGTCAAACCACACGTATTTCTTAAATGAGAAACTCCCTATGCAGGTTTTACCCATACGTTGTGGTGGGCATGGTTTCATTTGATTAGTGTACATAGGCCTAGTGTTGGATATCCATCGATCACTATCTATCCTATCATGATAGGAATCATTCCATACATATTTATTAAGGGATTGTGATGTTTAAAATCATGTGTAAATGATATTTTCTTCATGAAGTGAGAGGGGGAGTTTTGGTTGGATGCAATGAGAGAAATCTGGGCATCACTATGTATCCTATAGTAATAGGAATCAAGACAAATGTTGTTCTTGAGGAATGTATTTCCTATGAAAGTTTGACATATACAAAGAGAGGAAATTTTGTATATAGTGGTGGATAGATCAATATTTAGGATTTAGTTTTCCCTATAGTCCTTATTGAAATTGAGAATAATTCCATAATTAGTTCTAAACCGATGGCAAGGTAGGAGAACAATACAACAACAATGGTCCTCTAAGTCGAGGTTCATTGGGTTGTATAGTTTTACATTATCCAAGGAAAATCACGAATTCTTTTTAACATAATGTGATTGGAATCATGGTATCTCATTCTAGGCCATAATGATCCATCCCATGATTCAATGTCTTTTTTGGGTAGGGAAGACGTTCCGGAAATGCATAATCTCATGTGAGAAATGATCAGTGTCAGAAAATAGTAATATAATGTGTCCCTCACACTATAGAGATAAAATTGACGATAATAAAGGGGTTTTTTATAACATTTAGTGGATGGAAAAAGATATTGGATCGAATAAAACCAACGTACTTCATTGAAAATGCGAATCCTGTCATATTCTGTTTATGAAACATGTTAGTTAAATGTCATGAAAACATCACACTATCCTTGCAGGTTAACATATTGTGGTAAGAAAATGGATCCTCCATAAAAATGGATAGATATTGTTGTGGCTAGGAACTATAAAAGAGGATCAATCATCACTTTGTATCCTCTAATTAAAATAATCAATCCACATATAGTTGTTGGTTAAAGAGATTCCTTGGGAGGAGCTAACTCTCATATGGGGATGGGTGCATTTCATCATTCATAGATGTAAACCATGCTCATATTTGGAGATCCATTAGTGAGGTGGTGTTTTTTTAGTTTAATGTCATGTGATGAGAACATCACACATGACGTTTAATGACTTGTGGTGAGTATTTGTTTTCAATAGTTCAGTGTCATGTGTTCAAGAAATATCCATATTTTTTACATCTTGTTGTAAGAACATGACACACCATTATATTTAAAGTCATTCTATTAGGACATAAGGTGGTTCAAAATTTATCATATTTATTTTAGGATGTAATTTCGTAGTTTAATCTCATGAATCATGATGGGATGTTCTTGATGATATTTGTGAAATGTATATATTGAGAAAACTCACATTACTAGTTGGTGTACCAGACTCCCCATCAATGGTAGTAAATGAGGATACTCCATTATAATAGGCCATAGGTATGATGTAATGACCATACCAATGAGTATTTATAATTGTAGGCTTCTTCCCTAGTATCATTGTGGATCTACAAGGAAATACAAATTATTCATGGATGAATAAATACTGGAAAACCATTTTTTAAATGTTTATTCTATCTGCTTTTAATCTGTATAACTATTTTACAAAGTATGAAACCTATTATTTTCATGACTCTCCTAATAATCCAATATTATTTTTCTTTCACATCATCATGGATATTTCCATTAAATTATATTTAGATAGAAGGTGGCAGGACTTCTATGGGTAACACTGCTTCGATCCCGTACACCAATGAGTTTGGTGCTGCCTATGAACCATTACACATTGTGGTATTGTAGATCTATAAAGCATGGAGGATCATGTCTGAAAATGAATTATTTTTCAATTTTCCCATTATATGGAGTATATTTGGTAGTATATTATTGAATTACATGATATATCCATTTTATTTTACATTATAGTGAGAAGAGTGATTATACTCGATGTTGTAATCCTATTACAGTTTCTTCAACTCTATAGAAAAAAATTTATTTTAGTTGTCTACCAATATTTTATCAGGTAATTGGTACCCAGTGATAATTTTGTACATCATGAACCTAATTAGTTTAATTATCTTAACTTAATTGATGGGTATCACCTCAAAAAAATTTGAAAATAATTGGGTGTCTGTAACATTGTACTTAAACTACTTGGTTGTGGTTGGGGTATATAGACATAGAACATTTAAAACTAAAAAAGAAAACATCCTGAAATATATAATTGTATAAATAAATTCCCAAGGATGATGGATATAGATTTCATGGATCTATAATTAATTAAATTTCTTGTTAAACTTTATAGTATTATATCATGGTGTTTTTTAATAACCCAATCTCCTGATTTGGTGGGAGATCATAGTCCCAAATTGATGGGCACTGCAAGATTCCACTTGGAATTCCTCCATTATGGTGTCAATATCTCCATATAAGATTAACTAATAAAGGAATCTATTAGATCGATGTTCTTAGAGGGCTTTGAGATCATTTGGACCATCCTGTAAGGTAAATTTCACTTCACACCAATGAATCTATACCATTTTTCTAGGTATGTTGGTATAGTCTTCTTGTTTGAGATAACCGTTTATGGTCTCCATCCATCTTTGTGTGTTCATTGGTTCATATTTATCTAGTTTGGTGTTTACCAAATTTATTTCCTTCATATCACATTAAGTGATATGGGATACTATTATTCAATGTGTGATATTATAAATTTCTTCCTAGTAGTCAGGGTTATCTAGGACGGTGGCTACATTAACACATGTGTAGGAATGAGCATTCTGTAATAATAGAACATGATGAAATATGGGCTCAAATGGGAACCCTATCATCAGTACCATGACGTTGCTTGTGAGATAGTGTAGTTAATATTTTTTATGAGATTATACCCTATTATATACTTTATAAAATGTTCTAAATCCCCTTTTATATTTAGGTAGTATATATAAAGTTATAATACTAGTTTCAAACTATCAACAAGATCATAGTATTTTTCCTAATTATTGGTGTAGCCTTGGGATAGTAAGAAAGAGTAGTAAAGACTGAATTTTTTAGATAGAAAAATACATTCCCTAATCTAACAAGGTTAAGACATTGTTTTCCCATTCATTTTCAGATAGGATCTGGGAGGTACCATCAAAATACTTCTCCCAAATATGGGGAGTGTTATGGGCATATAAAACCTCCAAATATGGAATCTCATTGTGCACTTGTGCATTCTCCACGATTGGATGTTTTGTATGGAAATTGGTAATGGATTTCCCTTTCACTAGATTCTATAACACAAACTGATTGTTGAATTAATGTAGAATGACTTCCCATTGAGCCAAGTGCCCTGTCAAAATAGGACTACCAAAGATGTTCTTGATAGAATAAATATTAGAGACCAGATAGGCAACACAGTGATGAAAGAAATGAATCAACTATTACATTGTGAATATGATTTTATGGTAGTTCTTATTGAAATTATATTATTGGGTCTCAACACCTATCTTCTTTATATTGAGGCGGAAGATTATATTCTTTCCCCATGCATGATTTTTATGTGTTTGGTGGGTTCCCAATGAGTGTTCCTTGGTGTTACTTGAAAATATGACTGAACTCCCTTCCAAAAGAGGTATTATAACCTGTGGGTATAGTAAATATTGATTTAGACATTCAAGGGATCCCTATCAGTCATCATCCCATTGATATGTTTTTCCCTTATTCATTATCCTGGTGAGTGAGAGAGATTTATTTGTCAAGTTTTATATGAATCACTAGATTAATGCAAGGTTCCCTAAGTTCTGCCTCTGTAATTTGATATTTCTATGGGGTTTCATTTAAAAAATAGAGATAGTATTCTCTGGTTTGACCTCGATGTTCAGGTGGCCTAACCAAAACCCAAAGAACTTCCCTGTTGATACCCGAAAGGTGAATATCAGCTAATTTAACATTATATTATGCTATTATATCTTGTTTAAGAATGTTTGAATATCTTTGACATCATCATTTCACTAATGGGATTCTAAAACCATTTTATTTACATAAAATTCATATATTCATTATAATAATTACTTAACGATATATTTCATGCTGAATTGATAAGGAACTATGGTATTCTTTATGCTTAAGGGAATGACATGATAGAAAAATATCCCATGAGGCACCATGATTTTTGTGGATTAATCATGATAGGGTCCATATTTATTTGATTGTTCATTGAATACCCATACATTAAGGATGGGTCTTGGAAGCCATCAGTTGCATCGATCACGAATTCTGTGATTGATAATGGAAAATCATTATTTTGGAAATTTTTTCTATGACATATGAAATCGAAAAATCCCATAATGTGAATATTAATATTCATAATGGGGATGATTTTAGAGATCCATATTTAATATTTCACTTATTAGACCATGCTTTATTTGATCATCTTGTCATCTTCCCACTCTATATTGGTTGCTTGAGATGGGTCCATGTTCCTTGCTTCCTCCTTGATGCATCAATTCCAACCGTGTAATCTGATATATTGTGTTGCCAAAAATAGATTCATGTTGGTAATTTATGTATAGTTCAAAGGGAACACATAGCAATATTTCTTGAAAAATACAATTATAATCTCTTTCTCTTAGAGGGGATAGTAAAAATAATCAATATAGGTCACATTTCATCTTATGTTTGTAGAATTATCTTTCTTAGCCCATCAATAGTGTTTGAGACACCTTCGTTTAATGTGAGAGGGGAATTCCTAAGGTTATTCTCAACTTCTTATATATATATATACATATCAATGGAAGTATTCTTAGGTAGATTTGAACATCTATGGGGTATCTCTGTCAATGACTCGGTGAGAGAGGGCATGAGAAGAGGCATTATCATCCACTGCTTCTTGATCCATTATAGAGAGACCCCATAACTAATTTTATTTCAAAATATATATAGGGAAATGAAGAGTTGTGACATATGGGTTCGTGTCTAACTAGTTTACTATATTTATTGGGATAACATAGTCACTATCAAGCATTCTCTAGCAATTCACAAGGGAGGACCTCGGGCCAATTGTGGTGGCAACCTTTATATCAATATCCACCATTGGGTGTTCCCCCTCCATATGTATGAACCAACTTCATCATATATGGATCTGCATGTTTTGATAGTGGGAATTATCACTATGATGTTTCCAACCATTCCATCAATTTGGTACATCAAACACTAATTTATTGATGGATGTACTTCCATGTGGTTGTTTCATGAGGACCTTCCCATTAGAAAATTGTATGCAATGATTTGATGGATTACTTTAAAATCAATAGCAAATGAGAAATCCCAAAACTAAGCATTGAGTTTGATCTTATAGAGGGTTCATTTCTCACTCTTATCATACCCGTGGAAATTGACCTTTGTGGGGGAAAAATACCATTCTCTATATCCCAAATGGCATAGGTTTGAACTATTATGAGGTCGAACATGGAACCATTATAATTAAAATCCCTTTGAATATTTACATTATTAAGGAATTGATAATCCTATAGGGATTGATGTGACCTTGGATGACCTCTTCCTAATTTATGTTAGCGAATGGGATGGTGATATTGAATTATGATGGGACAGAATTCACTCCATAAACCTAAGATGCATAAAAATCTATATCAAACTATTGTGTACACGATAGGGCTTATTGAAGTTCCTATATGAGTTATTTTGAAAATATATATAATTGTTATTTGAGAGCATGGATGTTACCACCACCTCCTATTTTATCATATCATTATTTTGTGCCAAAGGTTATCACATTCATATGTGAGGTTTCTTCTCAATGTGTGGATCTATAGTGAAAGAACACGAGGTGTATGTGTCTGGAGTTTTTCTAGAGGTCGATAGAGTATCTTCTACCAATGTAGGGGTAATGAAGGCCTTATAATTTTTTTGGGCTGATAAGAAAATTGAACACATGCTACAATTTCATGTCAGATTACTAAGAATAAATGACTTCTAGAGGTCTTTGGGACACCACCAAGCTAGTCATGGGACATCTGTGGAACTTCCCCAAGGGTCCCAATATCATATATGTCCTCAACGGGGATGAGACTAAAATATTGGGTCCCACCGTTCCCATGTTGTCCAATGTATCATCATTTCCAATGGTAGCATCCAATCATTCCCAAGTTATATGTGTGAAAATAATTTTATGAGGTATATTAATCAACTGAGAAGTGGGTTTCCAAGTGTAGCTTGTTGGTATAACCAAATATGATATCATTCCCTAATGAGGTTTCTATTTAGTGGGGTGGTTCCCAATAAAAAAATGTTTCAAGGAAGATGTCTCAAATAGTTAGAGACTGCATTAGATCATAATACAACTCTTTTTCTTTTGTTGATTCATACTTCCGGTGGTCTGGGCCAATTTTGGGAGTAATATCTGACATCTCATTTTTAGTGGTGGATCTATTGATGGTCTACAAAGATATTCTATCACGGTGGAATGATTGTTTTTCATCATTTGACTAATTCATCCAATTGTTGATCTTTTTTGCATGTATGGCTAATTATATTTGTTGACCCACCTCTTCTTCTAACTAAAAAATGGTTATGATTTCCACCTAATCTGGGGAGTTATCTAGTAAAAAAACTTTCCAGAATCAACCATTCCTGGGAGGATGTCATTGACCATTAAAAAATATTTTATATTATAACATAGCCTTTGATGGAAAGGGTTGTAGATGGGATGGTTGGTGAGGAATACATCATTGGAATTCCTATGATGTGGTTGCCTTAGTTGGTTGTTATCAATTGCTACAAATAAATAATGAGGTACTTTTAAATTTTGGAAGCTATATTCTTTACTCACCCATTCTAAAAATCCCATTGAGTCCTAATTTATTTTTATTTCCATTTGAGGTTAATTTTGGTTTCGTCACTCAATCAGAGGTGTTGGGTGGTGTGTGACCTATCTAGGTGATTGGATGGGCACTGTTTCTAGTTTGAGAGTCACAACTAAAAATTATTATTTGCTTATCCATGTCCACTATTTTGATGGTACATGTCAAGACATGGATCAAAATCAATGAATGGAATCTTCAAGATGTGGTTCTATTTCTACAAACTCACATAACTCCCCAAGAAACATCATTGGAATTAGAGGTTTCTCCAACACATCCCTGTAATTCTCAACATATAATTACAATAGTTGATCCTAAAAGAGATGGTGTAACACAAGAATGATTTTATGAAATATTTTATTTAAATAATTTTAATTCTCCATTATAATTCAACGAAAAAAATATTGAGTTTAAATGAACAATGATGACCCCTTTTTATAAAATCACTAATACAGCCTAGTCGTTAGGTTTGCGAGAATTAGTATAACTAACTTTCGAAAATTTATTGGTTATCCATTTTTTATAAAAAATATTCATTAGTTATATATTTTTATTTTTGAGTGAAATACTATTGGTAATGAAAATAATGAGACATATATGTTATATACCTGGTAAATTATTTTTGATATTCATTTAATATATATTTTTGTCATAGGGTTTTAATAAACCTTATTTGATGTATAAGAAGATATATTATTTAAAATTTAATTTTAAGCCTTTGAATGGAAAATCCCTTTTAAATAAATATTTTGAAACATTAATAATTTTTATTTCAGAACATAAATATGTTTTTTTAAAGAGGTATATAAAATTTTACATCAAATAATTTTATGATATTTTTTTTATAACTTTCATGTTATGATGAAAAGTATGAATCCATGGAATTTTATGAAAACCACTTTTTCATAATAATTATATATATTTGTTAAATTATAATATGGACTTTTTATATATAATAAATTTATTATATTCTTATAATTCAATATAATGTATGTCATTATAATTAATTTTACCATGAATTCAGATTTAAAAATATTCATATCTTTTGCAATGTTTTATATTTAAAAACATATTATTTCTTTAGGATAATAAAAATAATTTTAAATTAATTAGTGTGACTACAATTTTTTGAATTTAGAAAAATAAAATCACTCTTTAGAATCATTATTCCCAAATTATAAAATATATTTATTTTCTTTTTTAGGATTATAAAAACTATATTCGACAATTTTTATTATTATGTTAAAAGGTTGAAACATGTAATTTAGTGTAAGAATAATAATATAAAATTACTCTAACAATTGTCTTAATATCACTATATGACTATTTTTACCTAAATAATCCTTGGATATAAATGATATACCACTGAATCCACTTGGATTAGATTATGATATTTTATTTATTTTATTTAATGAAATATTAAATATGACTCACTCAAATTTTAAAAACTAAATAATTTTTAATAAATGAATATGGAGAAGATAATTTTAATTATAAATAATAATTTTAAATCTACATTTTTTCATTTATCGTGTTAATTAATTAGAAAATTTTTGGATTTAAATAATTACTTTAATATATTATACATTAATGCTGCCGAAATTATTTAATTGAGAAAAAATCAATAATACAGTTTTTATGAAAATAATTATACACATTAAAAGAACCAAACACATGAAAAAATATTATTGGTCGAGAATATATCCACCACAATCATCCCTAGTTCGAGTTAAGGACCATTTACATCTCTATAGAAGATATTATGACACTTAAATTATTTTATATCAAGTGATGTTAAAGTTTTCTCCTTAATTATTAAATTATTATATCATTTTAAATATTAGATATTACAGAAAATAAATCCGACCAAAGTTATTCTTATTCAATGTAGTAGATTTATTTTCATCAAAGTAATTTTTTTTTAATTTTGATTCAACAAATACGAGTATTAAATAATTACACCAAATTAGTGTAGTGATAATTTATTATGAGAAATATAAAATAAATGTAATTAAAAATATTAAAGTAAATATAATTTCGGTTAATTAACACGTATAGTGAATTTTCTAGATGACCTTTATCTACTAGAATTATAATAAAGTTGTTTTTTGAAGTTTTCATTTTTATGTTAATATTTTTAAAAATCACTTACTTGAATTGAGTAAAAATTTATCATAGTGATTTTTTTATCAAAATAATGTTTTATTAAATTATATAGTAATAATAAAACATTATTTCTAAATATATAATAATTATTATACTGTATGATATTATCATATGTATTTATCTATAGTCTATCATACATTAAATAAGTAAATATTGAACCCTTTATTATAGAATTATCTTTTACCCACATTAAAAATTAAATAGAATATCTAAGTATTAATTAAAATAATAAGGATTAAATTTATAGAAATACATTTCAAAAATTTATAGATTTATTAGATTACAACACAATCTAATTTCATCATTGAAATAGGGACATTTTGGTTATTTTCGGGCAGGGTTTTATTTTATTATAAATTATTATTTATGGATATTTCAGAAGTCCCTCCCACGTCTATTATAAAAGGGAACATCCTCCATCACTTATTCACTTAACTATTTAAACTATAGGGGTTTTGGTCATATGGAATGAAAAAATCCAGTGCTCTATGAAGGTATTTAGAGGAAACACGTAAAGGATGAGGTAATCTCTTCTTTTTATTCTTTCAAAATTATTTCTTCTTAAACATCCTTTTAATTAATTGTTTCATTATGAATAAACAAAATTATTATCACTTATATACTGATATGTTATTATAATTTTGAAACCACCATATTCCACATTCTATCTATCCTATAAAAACGAAAATCACTATGTGTGAATACGTACAACTTGTTGTCTCCACACCTTTGTATAAACAATTTTTCACCACCACCATACATGGAAAGGTATAATGATTAAAATAATAACTATATCAAATTATTATAACATTATAGTGATTATAAAATATTATACACCATACACTTAAATTCCATTCAACAATTAAGGAAATTATATCGCCGCTCATACGTACGTACGACCTAGCCTCTCCACGATGCGATGTGATTCATTCTACATGATCTCCAATAAACCATTATTATATAAATTAATGGAAGGAATTAATATGATATATATTATAATAATATTTTTTTTAAAATTATACAACATAACCTAATAAATGTAACATGAACTTATCAGAAAAAAAAAAGAATAAGAACATAAAATAGTTAATATATGAATATCGAGTGACAATGAAATGTTACTAAAATAATAATGATATTATTATCAAATATTATATTGTAAAAATGAATGCAATTATGGAGTAATTAAATAACATCATTTATATCATTATACATGAGGATCAGATACATACAAATCATATCATACCTCAAGTAAGGGATAGTTTTTCAAACTCGTTATTAAATGAGATTGATTATTCATATGTATTTTCTGAGGAAAATGTATCATCCACATCCATGTTATCAAAATATGTAAATCTATTTATGTTCTAAAATTATTTATTCTATATTTTACCAATTGGTTAATTTTTACTAAATGGTGTGAAAATAATATTTTTTATTATTCAATATGAAGTAATTTTTGAATTTTTTATAAAAACTATGAGGATAATGTTTTTTTTACTTTTATAGAGTGAATAGATTATTATACATTCCTACAGCTTTATTTCTCGAATTATTAACTTACTTATTTTTAAATTTGTTTTTAGTTAATTTTTTTAAAAAAATTGTTGAATTTTGAGAAAATGGAATACAATTTTAGAGGAAAGGATATTTTTCTCCATAATTAAATTTCCTGTTTTATATAAAAACCATTTTATATATAAGATGAAACTAATTAAATATTTTTATGTTTCCATCCCTATTATTACTTGGATTTGATTGTGTTTTTGAAGAAATTATATTTATGAAATCCATTTTTTACATGTATTATGTTATGATGGAATGAGGATTTTGAAATCAACTTTATTCTATTGGTTATGCCATGATTAATGATTTTTTTGTAGAGAAAGTAAGAATGGTTTAATTATGAGATGGGTGGGACGCAAATCTACCTCAAATGCATTGGGTAAAGATTTATATCTAATTAGATTGACATGACTGGAACATAAAGTAATTCAAATTCACTAATATAGGGATATAATGGCAAGTAAACATTGATTATTAATGGACATTGCTCGCTATAATGGCTATGTAAATTAGAGATGACTAATATGAAAGAATATTATATACTTATGTGTATCCCAAAAAAATCATTTCTTATGTTATGAATATTTGGATTATGTCCATTAATTCTTATGAACTTTTCTCTCATTACATGATATCACAACCTTTTATATGCCAGAAAGCACAACGAAATTTTATGTTCATATGTCTTGTGATTATGATAAGATTGATATTTTCCATGATTACCCTTAATGGGAATTTGTTATCACCCTTTCATATGTTTTTCCCCCGGTCCTGAATAAGAGAATTACGTAAGATATGTCAAAAAGGAGTCTAGTTATGATGATGTAAGCGGGGGAGAATGTAGATGTTTTATGAACCAGTTGTTTATGTTTCCTTGTATCTATAGAAAATATACATATATGGTTCTATCATGGCCTTATTATATTGGTAATGAATATAATTTGATATTTTTTTAATATCAATTTATGTAATGTATGGGCGTTATAGATGGTATTAGTGGAAAATGTATAATTAACCTTTGGAAAATATGATAAAAATTCCATAATAAGAACCCTAAGGATATGAATAAGAATTGGTTATAATCATAGTGTTTTATAAATGACCCTAAATATCATATTCTAAAACATATTGTTTCTCAAATTTAAATTTCATTATTGATTTTGTTGTTTTCCCATTTTGATTAGTGATTATCACACAATTATTCTTATTTATAGTCACTGTCTAGAACATGGAGAAACCACGTCAATGATGAGTATGATGGTAAATGTAACAATTGACCTCTTAAGTAGAAAATTGTTATGCGATATGGAATGAAATGTTTTTTATATTTTCACACACAACAATTAGAAGTTATGGATCATAAAGGACATCCAAACGAGTAAAGGAGGGACAAAAACATTGTTGATCCCTTCAAGATTAACCTTCCTCCTTCTTTCATGAGGACTTCTAATCTATTAGTGGTTGAATAAAGGATCGGTACCACCAGAAATATATTATTAGTTATTCAATTTTATTAACATGATAATGTCATCTTAGAGGGCTATTGTTTGGAATTTGGAACTAATCAATAGTGTAATCTTATCTGGAACACTAGGCAAAGAGTTGAAATTGAATCTATAGAATGGGATGAGTTTAGGAACATATCTACATTACTTGTATACATCAAACAACGATGGAGAAGTTGTTACACAAACATCAGCAAAAGGATGATGAATATGTCGGTACCTATAACAAAAATTTTAAAATATTTCCAAGGTACATTTCTGGAATTATTATTCAACATGAGATTAAAGTTGATCGGTTCATCGGTGGCATAAAACCAAGTTTCTGAAGGGCATTATCTGTAAGAGACATTAATATCTATGAGAAGTTTTTTTTTTGATGTTTTCTAATGTTTTATTTGGAAATTTGAGTAACCCGTAAATTATATGGGTTTTATCAAAAGAGAAAAATGGAATTCAAAGGAAAATTTAAAGACCACAAGAAAAAAACGATGAGTTTTCCCATATTCCCAATGTGTGGAATAAAACATAGAGGAAATTTTCTTAAAAGGACTACTAAATGTTTTATCTATGGAATATATGTCCATCGGTTAGTTGAATGCAAAAGTGATGGAAAAAATATGCCAACTAATGCGAATAGTGAAAAAATTACACATAATACACCAATTACACATAAATGATACATCTTTAAGAAAATCTGGGATTTATTCTAATAAATGCCTTAACCTAAAGGTTATTTATTAATATCAAAATCAAAAAATTATTATGTTTATGGGAAAAATAATGTCACATGAAATCATAATCAGCGATGTGTAATGGAATGATGAAGTAGTGAAAGGTACACTTACCATAAACTCTAAAGTAGAAAATGTTTTATTTGGTTATGTATCCACCTAATCTTTTATTTTTGATGAATATTATAAGGGTACCATTTTAATTCCCCATCTATTATATTTTATTTTATATTTGATAAATCAAAATGGAATAATGATCACATCAACAGTTAAGAATTATTCTTCGCTTGATTAGTGTGGGAATGTGTTTATTCTAAATAATGTGATACTTATTGTAGTGGAACATTATGTAATTGATGAAATATATTGGATTTATTTATATGGAAATAATATCAATTTTCAAGGAAGGGAGGTCACATTTTATGTTCCAGATCAATTTATGATCATCTATTGAAGCAAGAAGGAATATAACCTTCAAATAGAAATTTCATCCAATATATGGGTCTTGATCCCTATAAATGATGGTGATCTATCTCAAATGGTTGGTTATAGACAAACAATTAAGAATACACCCACTATACAATATTTTGAGGAATCTTATCCAGAGTAATCTCTATGTATACCACCAAATTGGGATGGTTTGTTTTCAATAGAATACATACAGTTTGATATGCCTATTTTAAAGACACCTTACAGAATGTCCCCAATTGGGTTTCTGGAAAAAAAGAATTAACTCCAAGAGAATATTTATAAGGGATCCATATTCCATAGTGCGTCACCTGGGGAGTATGTATAATTTTTATTATGAAGAAATATGGATCAATTATACTCTTCATTGAGTATTGAGAACATAAGAAAATAGCTATCAAAATGAAATATATGTTTCCATGCATTGATGACTTGTTAGACCAACTATGTGGAGCTCAATACTTTTCCAAGATTGATATTCATTTAGGTTATCATCACTTAAGGGTCAAGAATAAGTATATACAAAAAATTGCATTTCGTACATGGTATGTACACTAGGAATTAATAATGATGCCTTTTGGTCCTAATAATTCCACTATTGTCTTCGTGGATCTAATGAATAGAATTCTAGTGGGTGTTTTGATTATTTTGTGGTAGTCCATATTAATGATACTTTGGTCTATTCAAAGAGTAATGATGTACATGAAGACCACTTGATAATTGTATCGAATGACCTAAGAAAGTATAAGCTTTATGAAAAATGTTCCAACTATGAATTTTGGATTTATAACATTTCCTTTTTTGGTCCCATAATATCATGATATGGAATATCTGTGGCACCATTAAACTATAAGTTTTTGAATGTTGTACGATACCCAAAATGGTAACTGAGTTCTAATGTTTTTTTGTTTTGGCTAGATATTATCAACTTTTTATGAAATATTTCTCATTATTAGGTAATTCACACCCGATGTTGACCTTGAAAAGATTTATGTTTGTATGGAAGGAGGACTATGAAGATAATTTCAATGATCTAAAATGATGGTTTACAAGTGAAACTATTCTCACACTGCCTTGTAATGGAGAATGGTTTGTGGTCTATAGTGATGCATCCAAGAAGGGGTTGGGATCTTTTCAAATGAAAAATGACATGGTTATAGCTTATGAATCATGGTATATGAAAATCGATGATAAAAATTGCAGAACTCATTATTTGGAGTTAGCCGTGGTAATCTTTTCATTAATGAGATGGATGAATTATATTTATGGTGAAACGCGTGATATTTACACTGATCATAAGTGTTTAATGTATATTTTCACACAAAAGGATCCTAAAATACACTAAGGAAGATGGTTGGGTTTGATTAAATATTATGAATGAACAATACATTACCGCCCTAGAATAGCGAAGAAGGTGGACTATGCTATGAGTATACAAAACCTTGCTATCTTATCCATGACAAGGATCACAAAAAATCAAAGATTTATTAATTTAAAAATGATAGATCATGAAATTTTAAAGGAAGGGTAGAAATATTATATTTATCAAATGAATTTTTAATCATTTATACATGTAAAATGTATGCAGAAGCATAAGAATGGTGTAGAGATACCAAAGAATGTGAGAAATGTTTCTAAATTCAAACTTGTTTGGGATGAGATAATAAGGATATAGAATTGAGTTTGTAATCCTCCCATATCAGAATTAAGTGAGGGTATATTGGGTGAGGCTCATAGTTCATCATTATCTATTCACCGTGGAATCTCAAAGATATACAAGGTTCTGAAAGAGTATTTTTGGTCATGTGGTATGAAAATTGATGTTTCTGAATATGAATCTACATTTTTTGTTTTTTAGAAAGTTAAGGTAGAAGGATATATGCCTAAGATTATGTTACATATATTACCTATAATAGATTGGGAATTGAAAAACATCACTATGGATTTTTCCTAAAACTTCCCAAAACAACCAAAGGCAATAATACGATATGAGTTATATTTTATTTCCTTATGGAGTTAGTACACTTCATTTATATTAGATATGATTTATATCTTGATTATAATTTAGGGATATATATAAATGATGGGGTAATATTTCATGGAGTACCACATTCCATTATATATGATTGAGATATGAGGTTTACTTTAATGATCTGGCAAAGTCTTCCCAATAATCTAGATATAGAGTTATGTTTCAGCATTTCTTATCATCCTTAGATATATGTTCAGTCTAAGAGGACAATTCAAACACTATAATACATGTTGAGAGATTTATCAATGCATTTAAATAGTGGTTGCGATCAAAAAATACTATTTATAGAATTTTCATACAAAAATAATTTTCACTAATGTATTCAGATTGCACTTTTTGAATCCCTCTATGGAAAAAAGTGTAGAACTCTAACTTTATGGGATGAAGTTATGGAAATAAAGCTATATGGCCTTGATTATGGTTGATTAAAAGGTTGAAAAGGAAAGATCTATTAAAAACATATAATATAATTTTAGATTCGATAAAGAATTATCTAGAAATCTGAAGAAAAGATCTAGATTTTGATTTCAGTGATAATGTGTCCCTACTAATATCTCCCTGGATGCGAGTAGTGATATTTGGAAAGAAGTGAAAGTTGTTCTCTAGAAATATCGATCCTTTTGAAATTAAGAATCATGTTTGGAAGGTATCTTTTTGAGGGGAGCTTCCACCAAATATATATCATGTTCATGATGTGCTCCAACTATATATCTTGATAATGTACCTACCAGATCCATCAAATATACTAATCATAGAATTCATACTGTTGAAGTAAGATATTTCTTATGAAGAATATCCGATAACGATTTTGGATTATAGTGACAAAGTTCGTAGAATCAAGATTAATCAACTCATTAAAATAACATTGTAGAAGCCCAAATTTTAAGAAGCTATGTGGGAAATTTATTATATGATAAAGGAGAGTTATCCACATTTTTTTATAGGTGATGAATTTTGAGGTAGAAATTCTGTTTAAGGGGCTTTGAATGTAACCCCGGGATGTTTTTATTCAATATTTTTTAAAAAAATAATTTTAATTCTTCACAAGCATGAATTGAATGAAATAATGATTTTAAATGTATTTTATATGCCTTTAGTAGAAAATTATTATTATAGCCTAGCCGTTTTTAGCAAGAATAATTATAAATAACGTTTGAGAATGCATTGGCAACTAATTATTTATAAAAAATATATATCAAATATATCTTTTTATTTTTTATTGAATTATTATTAGAAATGAAATAAATGATATATTTGTTATGTATGATTAATAAAATACTTTTTATAATCATCCAATAGACATTTTAGTACATGTTTTTTAATGAACCCAATTTGATGAATAAAATCCTAAATTTTTTAAGATGTTAATTTTAAGCCTTTGAATGGAGATTCCCTATTAAATTAATATTTTGGAATAGTAATTAATTTTAACTAAAAACATAAACATGTTCTTTTGATGTATGATATATAATTTGATTTTGGATAAATTTTTGATATTTTTCCAATATAATTAATGTTTTGATGAATAGTAAAAATACACTAAATTTTATAGAAATAGCAATCTTCATCCCAATAATTTATATGTCTAAATTATAAATATTAATTTTTTTAATGAATAAATGGATTATATTGTTTCATTTAATTAATTTTATGTTGTTATCATTAATTATACATTAAATTCGGATTTAAAAACATTTCAATCTTTTGAAATGTTTTAGATTTCAAAACATGTTCACTATTTTATTCAGTGGGATTAATTTTTAATTAAATACTGAAAATTATGTGATTTAAATTTTAAAAAATGGAATCCATCATTTTAATTAGTTGATCCAAATTGTTTAAAAATATTTAGTTTATTTTTGGGCATTATGAATTTTAACTTCGTTAGTTTTTATCAATATGGTTAAAGAGTAAACCGAGTAATTGAGGATAGGAATACTATTATAAAATTAGCCTAACAATTTTCCAAATATTATTGTATGAGTGTTTTTCGACCTAAATAATAATTGGGTCAAAAAGATATCACTTGGAATCTACATGGTTGAGATAAGGAAATTGAATTTATTATATTTAAAGAAATGTTAAATATCTCTCACTCAAATTTTAATAACTAAATCATTTTAATATAACTATATACTAAAGATAATTTAAACCATAGATTCTAATTTAAAATATAACGTGCTTTAATTTATCATGGAAATTTAATATTAATTTTTATGAAATAAAAAATTACCTTTATATCATAGACATTAATGATGCAAAAATTATTTTATTATTGAAAAATCAATAATATAGTTTGGATTAAAATAATAATACTTATTTTATGGTCTAAAAATATGATCAAATCTTATTGGTTGGGTGCATATAGACCTTAATCATCCAAGGGTCATGTTATGGACCATTTTAACACACGAATAAGAGGTTATTACCCTTATATTATTTTATTTAAGATGATGTTAAAGTTGTCAAATTTATATATTTATAAGTGTATCAATATATATATTAGACATTCCAAAAGAAAAATTTGACTAAAACTATTATTATGAAATATAGTATATTTATCTGCATAATTGTATTTTATTTTTCTTTTTTAAGAAAATAAGTATATAAAGTAAAGAATTAAAACTATTGTAGTAATTATTTTATGAAGAGAAATATCAAAAAAATTTATTAAAAATATTATATTAAATGTACTATGTGCTAATAAACATGTATAAAAATTTTTATACAATACCTTGACATCATAGTAATCTATTAAATTTTTTTTTTCTATGTTATCTTATTATATTAATATTTTAGCAAATCATTGAACTGAGTATTTCAAAATTGATACTATTAATCATTTATCAAAATATTGTATTATGAATTTATTTAAAAATAATTAATTTATTTAAAAAATATAATAATTATGATATGTTATAAAATGATCAAAATTATTTATTTCGGATCTATTTTACATCATATGTTTAAATAGTTAACCCTTTAAATATAGAATTGTTTGTTACCATAGTCAAAAATTAAATTGAATAAGTATGTTTTAATTAAAATTATAATGTATAAGTTGATAGAAATACCAGTAAATTTTTTTTTGGTTAATACGATGACAAAATTATATCATCTAGTATTTGAATTTGGGCCATTTTTTAGGTTTATGGGTAGGTTTTTAATTTATTATAAATTAATATTTATTGAGTTTCTGAAAGTGCCCCTTACATCAATTATAAAATGCAACCACATCCCTCACATGTTTACTTCACACTAACCCTTAAATCTCGACTATCCCCTACCTGTTTTCCTTTTTAACTTCAATATTTACATTATATAGGTTATATGGAACTTCAAGGAATAACTCTACTTCTCATAGAAGATATTTTGTGGAAGAACATAAATGAAGAGGTAATATTTTCGACCGTTTAATTCAATATTATATCTCCTTATACTTTCTCTTCATTACTTGATTCATGGTAACATAATAACATAAGTATCAATAATATGTGGATATATTTTTTTAATTAGGAAACAAAAATATTCCACCATCTATCCATCCTATTAAAAACAAAGATCACCATGCGTGCATATGTACAACGTACCATCTCCATGTCGTGGTGTAATCCTTTTTCACCATCACCTTACATGGATGGATATACTGATGGAAATAATAAATATATATTATTATTATTATCTGATACGGATTATTAAATACTATTGAATATCTACTTCAATACAATTCAACAATTATGTGAATGACACTACTAGAAAGGGGATTGTTCCCCACACATCTATCCCCATGGTTTAGAAAAACAGTGGGGGTATCATTTTTTATCTATTCTGACGACGTTAATTAAACCTTAAAAATCCCAAAACCAATTCCTCGAATACCATCATGCTCCTCCTATCCCTCCCATCGTGCTCATCCACTCTTCCATTGTTCTCCTCTTTACCCTCGCTTCCATCACCCTATTATTCTTCCATTCTTCCTCGACTCCCGGCCCACTCCTCCCTTCCCTGACCAATGCCTCCCGTCCATATGACCTCCACCGCTTAGTCCTCTCCTCCCCTCACCGACCTCCGCCTTCTAGCCATCTGACCACTGAGTCACTACTATATCCTCCCCTCCCTGACCTCGTCCTCTGCTCCATACCTCCCTCCTAGCCATCTCCTCAGCCTTAACGTCCTTTCCTCTACCTCCCTGTCCCCAGCTCCAGTGACGTCCCCCTATTAGATCCCTCTCCTCTTAGCCTTGGCCTCTACCTTAACTTCCCCTAGCTCCAACAACGTCCCGTCCCGACCTCCACCTCCCTCCACCCAACTCCGACATCTAGGTTTGAAATTTCTTCTCATTGTTTTTCTAGTGGTTGAGATCACTTCTAAATAGTTGGTTTTTTGATATATCATCTCTCAGACTTATCCTTAATTAAATATAAAGATTATTAAAGACATCAACATAGGTGTTTGATCAAAAAGTTATCCAAGAGAGAGGTTTGGAGTAAAAAGGTAATGCTAGGGAGAATTTGGCCCCACACTATTTCTATTAGATGAGTGGATGAATATGACTTGGGGTTTTTTGGTCTTATATCTTTCATTATTTTCAACCTCTATATTATTTTTTGATTTGTTGGAATCTGGTGATTCATGCATTGAAATATATTCCTTTTGAATTTTCATTATTTTGATCCCTATAATTAATCTCTTTTCCAAGAATTTCATAGTTCTTAATCATTGTGGGGATTCATTCCAGGTGTTCATATAGGCTAATTAGTTGTAAATGATACGGAAGCAACCCATTTAGGCTAGATTATGTATTTAATCTAGACTATATCAATATATCCTAGACTTTATTTAGTTTAGTTTGGATTATGGTACTATTCTTATCCCTAAAATTGTTTATGAAGGTAATACTTTGTATTTTGATCATTTGACATTTTATAGAATCACATGGATTGATGTATCAAAATTCATATAGTGGTTTGATATATAATTATTTTCCATTTTTCGACTATTTTTATGGTCCTATATAGTTTATTAATAATTTGATGCATGAATTAGTATTATCTATAATTATTCTGGAGCTAAGGATGGAGGATCTTATATAGCTTTGCGAGGAGGTGGTGTATTTTAAAGGAGGGAAATGGGTGGAAAGAAACCCCCTTGAATCTTTTTGATACTATTGTAGTGAATATAATAACTAATTATGTTGTAGTGAGTCTAGTATTCTCATTTGGGATGGGTCTATTAATTATACTTAAGATATATTGTAGGAATTAATATAGAAATGAAAATTTGATATTAGTTGTGAATATCATGATTGCATGGAGTAATGGCAGATCCTTTAGGAAATCATAGTTTATGTTTTTCCTCACTCAGGGGGAAGGATCTTATGGTAGTAGTTGTCCCTCATGGGTTGGGGTTAGGGGAGATAGAATCTCACTTGCATCCTTTGTGATGAGTTTTTTCAAGTATATATGATACCACTCTTTTTAGTGGGAGGGGGTCTACATGTAATTCAAAAAATATGGTAGGAATTTTTTCATGGGTTTCTAGAATAACTATTATAGAGTGACCCATATATTTATAGGAATCCATTATAATAGACTCTAAGATAGGGGAACTTATGCAAGTAGTGGAAAATAGTAGGGAGGTGTATTGACGTATGTTTTCATCGGATGATACTTAGATGAATTCTATGATTAATAAAGTATTAAGACATTATTAGGGGTAAAAGGGTAATTTTACTATAGTATTCTAATTCTAAAATCATTTTTGATAGTTTCTTTGGTTCTATATTGTGATGTTTACCCGAAGTCTGCTTTTTCATATAAAATAGAGTGTCACGGATCATCAAAAATAATATAAAGATATACTATATTATTTTTAGTCCATGCATTGTATGTTTTTTTAATGTTTCTTATATATCATAAATAGAGTCTCATATTGAGAAACGAAAATAGGGATTGAATCTGAAATTTTAATTTTACCATATTCATGGATTAGTATTCCTATTAATTAGGACTATTCGGGGTTTTTGGTCCTGAGATGATTATTTAAATTATTCAATTTTTTAATTAATTAGTTATTATACTGAGAATCCCATGAATTTCATTATTTAATCCACATTATGAAATCATGCTTGGGTTAGTTGTTCTATGACCACATTAACCTTATAGGGAGAGGAATAAGAATATTGAGCGAGGTCTTAATGGTGATGACAAATCAGGGAAGAAATGTCAGTTTTTAGTGACGTCAATAAAAAGTACCTAGGTTGAGAAGTAGAATCAACTAAACATCATTTCACCATCACGGTAGGGAATTTATATATATGGACTTACCCCCATTTTTTCTTGATTTTAACAAAGAACAATTTTTATTAAATTGAATCAATATTTTGGTAGTAGATGGCCTTCTTTAATTATGATATTTGATTGAAATTAAGATATTGGGATAACTGATATCAGGACTAGAAAATACTTCATTGTTTATTTATTATATATGAAAGTAGATGATTCATGATCATACAAGATCATCATTTCCATTATTGTGGTTTATTCTATTTCTTTCACTGTTCATTACATGATCATCACTATCTTTTGATTTTTTTCTAATGATTCAAATACTATTAGAGATTGATTTTATTGCACAATTAAAATAGGTTCCATATATTTACATTGTGTGTACTCCATGCAGGATTATAGAGTGACTATGGATCATACTATAAGAAAAAATGGGATATGGGATTCTAGATTTGTGGTTTCTTCCTGAATAACAATATGCACATCAAAAAGATTTTAATATGAATCATCAATCCAGGTACCAAAGGATAGAAACCACTTTACATAGGTGGCATTAACATTTTTTTCTTGGAAAAAGGAAATTCAAGTTATATATGAATAATAATAAGAGGACATAAAAATTAATTGAGTACTAGAGTAATTTTTAGATCATATAATACAACTACATTGCGTATAGTTTGAAACAACACACATCACGTACATTGTCAGGTACAATACCTAGGGATTATATGATCTGTTAAATACCACAAATTGTGTGGTTAGATCATAAAATATGTGACCCTTATCTAAATATTTTTTTTGGAAATAGGGAATATACACCCTGGACGCCCGAGTAGCCTAAAAAACCATGAGGATTAATACCAAACTCCATTTTTCCTTGATAGAACATGACCTATGAATATGGAAATCCTGCCAACTATCCCTATAAATCCTACACAACATGTTCATCTCTCCACACATATTATAGTCATATTTTTTGCTTCCACATTTTGGGTTTTGAATATGGGATATCAATTCCTTAAGTAATTTATGATGATTACCTTGGGAACACATCGTATACTGATACCAAGACTATAAGTGACCTAGAATCTTCATTCAAGATTATATTTTTACATATAACCAGTACCTTAAATGTGAACATACACATTGGATAGGATGGTCGAGCAACTTTTGAAGAAAGATATGTGGCATGTTTTGAATCTAGCATGATCAATCGTATCATCATTATAGTAAATAGGATTATCTTATAATAATTCTTAGTAAATAGAATCCCACCTTGATGATAAATTTACATTAGAGAATAATCTCATCTCACCATTCCAAGGAATGGTTAGAAATTTACTCCCTGGGTTTGGGCCAAAAGATCCTCTACCAATAGATCATATTGTGTTGGTATCCCCCCCCCCAAATTATGGGGTGTGATATCCTCAATATATGTTTTTTGAATAACACTTTTCTAAAGCAGAAAAGTAATTTAAATAAAAAATACCATCAAATGATTAAAATGTATAAATAAGGGAAGATGTTAAGGAGGTGTTAGGATAATTATATGTTCCAGAACCTATAGTAATTATATAAATGGGTTCATTTACTAGAATTAAGGGGATGGAGAAAGAATCCCTTGACCCTAGAAACCGTATTATATGTGACAATAAACCAGAAAACTTCCCTACGGGAAAGAATTCTACTATAGTAAACACTTGTAAGGGTTTTTTGTTGGACCACAGATGAAAAGTTTTAACTGTTCCAAAATATAATTTGGATCTTATTATATACTCTATGGAATATATGAAGACATTGACAATAAATTCTTCACTAGAAAATATTGATTGAATTTATAATAAAATGATAGAGTTTGATACATGTGAGGAATGAAAATAGTGGATCAAGAAACAATATAATTTTTTTCCATTTTGTATTTATTGAAGGGAATATTAACATGGATGATTTTCTCAAAACCTAGGACAACATTGTCTATTTCGTTGAAAACTTCATTTGAGATGATACAAAAAACATTGTAAGCTATTTTACATGTAGAATATATAGGGTGAAAGAATACAATATTTTAATTTTTTTAAATAGGTCTAATGATTCCTTATATAATTTAATTTCATGTCTCGATTTATCTTATTATGGGGGTTAAAAAAAATACTGTTAAATGTGGTCTTCCTAAAAATTAAAAAATAATTAAATGATTGTTGAATGAAGGGGAATAATATTAGAAAATATATATTAGAGAATTAAAAAATTATTTGATTAGTAATGTTTTGTTTTATAATTTTTTTCTAAAAATGAGAATTTGAGATTTCAAAGAAGTGTATAACCTGATATTATTTTTTAAAGATGTTACTTATATTTTAAATTATTTTAGTTGATTTACTATGTTAATATTTGAGTATAATAAACGGGTAAATATTAATTAAATTAAAATGATGACAAAGGATATATGATTTTGAATTATGAATTTCTAATTGTTTGAAATACTTGACAAATGTTATGTGAAGGATAAATATAAAATTATCTCTCAATAAAACTCACATGTGAGCCTTTCCATTAAACATAATCCATTATTGTAGTATAAACTCAAGGAGCCATCCTGGGCATTTAGAAGAATTGTAGTATTATAACCCATAGCTTATGATTGAGGTATTCGATCCAAATAGATCAAATCTAATCCAGTTAGCTCATCATTAAAAATTAAATGAGGGTACTCCATAAGAATCCAAAATATTAATCGTTGACATTTGATATAGAAGGCATAACCCAAATACCAAGGGAGATTCCCCTAGTCATTTGACTTCAATTTCCCTCATATTCATTTCATATGAGAACCCTAATCACAATGTATGTAAAATTTTGTGTTTGATAATAATCTAATAACATGTATTTTAATTTTAAATTGATATTAAATTCATATATTTTACCAAAATTACCTTTTCCTTTTTAAGAGTCTTATTGTGAAATGTTCCACTTTGTATGTAGCAAGTGATTCTAGGTAATTATTTTATTAAAAAACATCATGAAGTTATTTAGTTTATTAAATTCATCTTATAATATATTTATACCAATATTTGATACCCATGATCGTTTTATATAAATTATCAAAATTATTTTAATTAATTCTTGGAGATGATGTTGTTTTCTATAAATTTTATTCCCTTTTTGAATTAAAATTTCACCTACAGAAAATATTAAATTACATGAATATGGGTTTCATTTAAAATATTTATGATGATTAAGGAATGTTTTTATCTATATCATGATAATTAAAATAAATAACCCATGTTTAAGGGTGTGTTTTAATGTTAAAAATTTATATTTTTTATGTTACACATAAGGGAGGACAAACTTTTTTTTATCTCTCCCTTAGTTCAAATATAAAGGCACATACAACTATATCATAGACATTAATCCTTTCTTTTCCCATTATGGTTTACCTTATTGATCGTCCATTTATAGGATAGAGTTAGGAATTTTATCTCTAATACTGAAAAGGGTTGAAATTCGTTATAAAAATAAAGTCATGTTCAATACAAATGTTAATTAACTATTATGTTTTTTTTGTTCTAATTGTTTTATTTTCTATATTACATATCCCTTTTTTAATTATACTTTACATTATTTATTGGAAGATAAATGTTATTTTTCTTATTATAGAGTGGATAAATGTGGATGTAATGTACCAATAGGATTTCAACCGCATTTCATAATAATATAGGGAATTTTTTAGTTGTATCATTTGATAATGCTTCATAGGGAGTTTGTATATAGTGTCCATGCTATAAATGTTTTGGAAGAACATGGTTAAGCTGGGATAAAGTTAGCTACCATATAATGAAATTTGGATTTCCCTCCTTAGGAAATGTTGCCTGGGAAGAGCATGAAGGGAAAACTATCATGTCCTGTTTGTATGAAGAATACATAATCAATAAAGAATAAATATTGTCGTAGTTTCTGTTTCGTGGGGCATCAGTGATTTTTTCCAATGGATCATCAATATAGGACGAATCGTCATTGGTTTGATAATACCGTTGAGATTGAAAAACCACCTCAACGTATGTCAGTATGCGATGTGCATAATTAATTAAATTATTTCAGTTTTTCCGTCGGTATAGGTTAGTTGAAATCTAAAAATAGGAAGAATGTTGACACTAAAACAACATACAATTGAAAAAATAGAAGTTTTTATTAATTTCCATATTGGTCTATGAAATTGGTTTGTCATTGTTTAGATGTAATGAATATTGAAAAAAATATTTGTGAAATTTTTATTGAAATTCTTCTGAATATATCGGGGATGGCCATTGATGAATTCTGATCTCATCGAGACTAGTTGGATTGAGCTATTCGACCAAAACTGCATCCTGTGTGTATCATTGAAAACTAACGAAAAGTTCCTTGTGCTTCTTATGTGATGAAACTGTCATTGAAAGTTCAATGTTTGCTAGTATTGGGTAATATCAAGGTTCCCAATGGAAATTCTAGCTACATATCTAAACGAGTCAATATAAGTGATGTGAAACTAAAATGACTAAAAACTCATGATTATCACATCCTTCTTCATGAATTGATTCCAATACCAATTCAGAATTTTCTATCCAATAATTTAAGGGTAAAGTGATTTTTTGGTGACATTTTTTGAGACATTTTTGCAAAAAGGTTATCCATTTCATTCTTGTTAAAAATTCAGTGGGTGGATCTATTAATTTTATGTGAATGGAAAATATTTTCCTTCATCCTTTTTCACTTGAATGTTGCATTTAACGAATCATCATCCAACTAACACACTTCTTGGGGGACCATTGGTTTTTCTGTGGATGTATCCTACTGATAGAAATATGTCCACAATGAAATCATATGTTCAAAAAAAGAATTAAACTAAAGGTTCGATTGTGAGGGGTTATCTGGCATAAGAATGTATGGATTTTTTTTCCAATTTATTTGTTTATTGACACCACATGACATAATCATCCAATGAGAAATGAAGATGACCATTATGGGGAAATTGAGCCATCATTTCAATATCTTCCACAAACAAGAGGAATTGTTGGGTCTTATACATTGGCTACATTGAGCCATGAAGATCAAGAGATGGCACATCGCATAGTCTTATATAACTATGGTATGTTCGATGACAATATCAAGTATGTAATATGGATATTAATATGTTACCTCATATGATAAAATTTCCCATATACATTACACATTAATTATCATTTTATATAGGGAACATAAACAAATTATAAGTAGAGTTAATCAATCTTTTTCTTTGAGAAGTAGAGAGGATTTGCATAGCCTGGAGTTTTCTACTTGGTTGAAATGAAAGGTATTACCATTACTTTAATTTTTTTTAAAATAGATATCTATATAATTGTATTATTCTTATATATTTTAGGTGTTGAGATTACATATTGACTTTGTTTCTCAATAATTGAGAGATTTGGATTTTGGTCCTTATTCTTTGGTTCGTGAATATAAATCATTAATAATGAATGGCTATAAATTTGTCACAGTGGATCGATCAGTGAAAATGAGAACTCAACATGATGGAGTTATGTTAATCTCTATAACGGATTGTTATTCTAGTGTATCAGATAGTCGACCTCGATATGAATATGGGTATTATTATGGGCTTGTTGATAAAATATTTTTATTGGATTACTACTCTCAAGGTAGAGTAAATCTGATGAAATGTAAATGGTTTGATTTAATGAGACGACATGGTAAATTTCTTGAGGAATGTGGATTCAGAGTTATTAACATAAGTCGATTCCTACGTACCGATGAACCATACATTTTGGAATCAATGGCTAAATAAGTGTTTTCTGTTGAAGATAATCTGAGACCCGATTATGGGGTCATTAATGATGTAATCCCTAGAAATATATTTTATGATGGTGGTGATGAAATTTCCACCATTGACCTCCCTGTTGGTGTTGGAAAAAATATTGCATTTGATGAATCAAATTTCCCCATTGTGAGAGTTGATGTTGAACCTACTGTTGTGATTGGTAATATATAGAAGAAACCATATATGTTCACTATTCATTCAGTTTATATTGACATGAGTTTCCCAGGTTAGTATTAGTGTAATTATATTAATTATGTTTCAGTTAGGAATAATTTTTTTTTGTATTTTCTGATGTTGTTTAATTAAATCAGATTTATTTCAATTTAAAAAATTTGGATTAAATATTGTTTTTAAGAAATGTATAACTAGGTAATGTAATTTTAAAAACTGTGTTAGTAATTTCCTTGTAATAATTTGTACAATTAGTAATAAAATAAAGTAAAATTGGTTTATCTCGTGAATTTTTGATAGATGTAATTTGTATGAATGATTTGTAAAAACTATTTCTAAATAAATTAAATTTAATTCTTATCTAGATTATACCAAATATTGCAGAAGGTCAGAGGAAAAAACTATTTGATCCTAATCGACCGGGGCATGAGCATGTGTTGACTTCGCTTCCATCAGAGAGTAATATAATTGTAATGTTTTTTTCTGCATTACATATAATTTCATGTTAATATTCCTTATCAATTTTTTTAGGGACATTTAGTTCCAAAGGATTTGACTCATAATTCAGGTAGCATGGGTAAGAGTGGGGATGCTCCTAGACCAAGACGGAGTACCTGTCATAACTATTTCCACACCGACCTACCATCGGACACCCCTTCCACCACACCTTTCCGTCCTCCTCATGAGTCTTCGGGGATGTTTTTATCCATGCCTCCATTATCATCTTAGCTACCCAGTTATTCACATGGAATGTCTTTTCAACCTTTTGGGATGGTCCCACTGATACCTCCATCATCTCAATTTTCCTCTTCTTCCCATACGATGACTATAACACATCCACAAAATTTTTCAACCTTTACCATATCCATATCTGATGTTGAATCCCACCATCTTAATTCCCATATGATTCCATGTATACACCGCCTCAACTTCTTACCGTCTAGTTAGCATCTGATGAGACTATTCCATTAGCATCCACTCCAGTGAATGAAGTAAAACCAAAGCATGCACTGGAACAGAAACTACCTATAGAGGATGCTAATTAAGAACAGCCCATAGATGCATCACAGTCTATTGAACAATCAGCGGACTATTTTTGGATTATAATGGTTTCAAATTATATCACCTTATTTTTGCCTTGTTGTACCATGAATTAATTATTATTTCTTGCCTCTTTTTCTTAATCAGTGGGGTCTTTTTCTAGGAAATTTGGGTGCAGTCATATGAAGGATGTTTGGAATCGATATAAACAACAAATGGTGGATTACAATCTACAAAATCAGATGGTAGGTCCAATAGCAACACATTGTAGAAGGTTCATGGCCACATTGTCCATGTATCACAATATCGTTCTGGTGGTATTGGTGTCATGGATATGTATCAGTAATGATATTAAAGGAAAATAATGGGAGAAAATATGTGTAAGAAAATTATATAAATACATATCTATATTATTGGTGTATTTAATTGAAATAACTTGTTCATTGTAGATTGGGTTTATCTTTCTCGATGGATAAGCTGCTAAGATGGCAAGGTTGATGGATGTTGGGGAGTTTTGGTGCTCACACAAGTATGAGTTGTTTGTTGGTTGGAGGAGAATGGTTGGTACTGACATAGATGGGGTACCCATATTCTTCGATTGTCCAAATTGTCAATATTAAAAAATGATTGCACATTGGAAGTCTACTAATTTTAAGGTAATCTCAATCTGTAATAAATGACATAAAATTTTATTCTTATTAATTTTATTGGAATTTTTTTAAGAAGTGTTAGAGAATAAGGATTCAATGACATATATTCACACATTGGGAACACTACAACACATGATCATGAAAAGCACCGGGTAGTTTTTCTAAGTATTGTGATGTTCTATAGAATGTTCTACTAAAAATATTATTGAATAGACATAGGCCATATTTGTGTATTTGTCATATATGGTACTAATATAGATATGTGAATTTATCATTTGCAGCAAGCTAAATTGGGAATCGAAGGTCATGTTCCTCATGCCAAATTATTTAGCTCATGTAGAATGAAAATGGATGGATGAGCAGTAAATGCACAGATACTAGATAAAATTGTATGGGTTATTATTTATAATTTAAATATTTATACGAAATTCATAATTTAATATTTTTATAATTTCAACTGTCTGCCTTGGAGGCCCTCGATGAAAATTATTATGACAACATTGGGCCACATGATCATTTAAGTCAGGTATTTGGTGAGAAGAACCTAGGGAGAGTACGATGTTGAACTGGGAAAAACATTATCCAGTTGAAGTATTGGTCGTCGTCAAGCTCATATCAAGCCTTCCAAACCTCTGAGATGGAAATCACTCATGCTGAAGCAGCTAAGGAAAAGAAATTATTTTTAGGGGAGCGTTAAAGAAGTATGAAAATGATAGATCATTTCATGAAAGCTATTGTAGTTTTGAGTCAGTCGCTTCTATTAGAGGATTTTGCTACATTTGAGTCATATATGGTGTCAATGAGCTCTTTAAATGGTGCGTCAGGTGATTTCAATGAGGGTTTTAGTTGAAACGAGGGTGGTGGAGATAGATCTGTTTGTGGTCAGGATGTTGATGATGCTCCTGTTTGTGATGAAGATGTTGATGATGATGCTGTTGGTGATGAGGCTACTGACGATGTTGCTACTGATGATGATGATGTTGATGATGATGGTCGTGGACAATGGGATGGTGATGTTTGGGATGGAGGGGATATTAATCCTCTCCATTTTTTGACATAGTTGGGTGACTTATTTATGTAATTTATGAACATTAATTTAATTTTTGTATGGATGAGGATGGTTAATTTGTTTTCTTTTGAAAAATTCTGCCTAAATTTTCACATGCATTTACATAGAGCTAACATTAGAATCTTGAGTCATGCATATAGGTATGAGATGACCATACTACCATAGAATACTTTTCTCTAAATGTTATCCCATATAGTGACATTTTATTACATTTCTTATCTTTTCCTTTATCATAAATTATTAATTTGACATGTCCATATTAATATAGGTAAAAAAGCAATATATTCCTTAGTTTTTTTTCCTAAAATGTGCATTTTGTGAAATATGTACTTATTCTATTGATTTAACTGGTTTGGTTTTTTGAGATCCCAAGTCCATGAATGAAATGGTACATGCATGAGAATTTTGTTTGGGTTTATAGATAGCTTTGTAAGAAAGGTGCAGGGGGGAGGGGGTGAGTGCAGGGGGTGGGGCATGGTGCAGGGAGAGGGGGTGGGTTTAGGGGGAGGGTGCAGGGGGCTGTGTGCTTGGGGTGAGGCTTGGTGCAGGGGGAGTGGGGAGTAGGGGGTGGGGGTGGTTCTAGGAGAAAAGATTATCGGGGAAGGGATAGTGGGGGTGCAGGTGGGGGTTCAGGGGGTGGGGCTTGGTGCTGGGTGTAGTGGGGTTGTAGGTGGGTGGGGGGGGGGGTTATGTGGGTTTCCCAGTACTAGTAGATTCAGTGAGAAATGCGATCACAATATTTCTAGTGAAATTCAGGTAATCCATATCTATATTTTTCTATCAATTTTTGTGCTTATGGATTTTTTTGGCTTAATTGTGAATTTCTGAGCTACTTGAGCATTAAACAATAGTTTGTCTATATGCCCCTCTTATCCCTCCACCAATCCATGAATTTGTGTTATATTTGAATATTGATACACATTTTTAGGCCATGTTTGTAGGTTTTCATTTTATTGGATAGAATGATCATTAATGGAACCGTATGTAATAAAATGACATGTAAAAATATGAATTGAATGCACAATTGTTTTTTTGTTTCATGATAGAAAGGATTGGCCGTTCCCGATGATTATATAAAATTTATCATAAAGTAAAATGTAGAACATCTTATATGATGACATTATTATCTTTCCAAGATTATTTTATTTTCACCACCTTTCCAATACAAGCCTATGATCAATAATAATAATGTTAGGCCATTTCACTTCATTCTTGCATGTACTCTTGCATTTATTTTACACTCCCTAGAGGTTTTCTTGGATTATGATGTTACACAAGATATTGTTTAAAATAATTCATCATTAGATGTAATCCCACTCTTTTTGGAAAACATGGAACGCGTTAAAAGCTCATGTAAATAGTGATAATCATGTGCTTCTTTTGTTTATCATTTACGAAAAAAAATTAAACAATTTTTCAAGATGTATGAAATATTGTGACAGTTCAATTGATCCACTCAATGCCCTGAAGAATGATTTTTTTGACGGAAAACTGATCATTATAGGAAAAAAAGTATGCTAGGTAATTATTTTTGAACAACCATGGTTTCTTTTTTTTCATTTTTTGGTTTTTTGGCTCTGCAACATAGTGTTAATGGAAATGTTATAAACTCATTTATGACTGGAATATTGAATTTGATTGGTTTCATGATGTTATTTGTAGCTGGGTTGCAGGTATGGGATTCCATGGATATGGTCTTGCATAATGGTATGTTTCCCCAAGGTGTGTTTATTACGTGGGTTTTCATATAATTATCATGGTTGTTTTCTATCTATGATTGTATTTAGTAAGAAATGTGTGTATATTGTTTAAAATAAAATGAATGTTACATTTTAAATTCTCATAACACAATAAATGATAGACATTTCAATTTGTATTCAGATGAATGTGTATGCATAATGAACTCTACAACCAGTTTAAACTATGTAAATAAATTATGCATACGGTTTAAACACATTTTAATTTGTATTCGAATCATATTAATTTATTCTATTCATGTGTAGGTCAACAATGGAAATGGGTTGGCTAATATCAACATACATGACAATGTAATGCAATATTTTCATAAAAAAGACAAAGATGCGAATTTTTTTTGTATTAAAATTCGTGAGAGTTAAAATATTAGGATGTTATTACTCCTATATTATCTAATATTTTAATTTCTATAACATGAAACATCTAATAATTTTCCTAGTCGTATTATGCAGGTTCGGTTATTTTTAGTAGCAGCATTAAACGCAACGAAATATATGAGCAATCCCAGTATTCTAATATTTGAAACCATCAAAAAGAGGTTTGAATAGATATTTACAATATTATCACTAGATTAAGGCTATAAGGGGTTTAGTTTCATTTCTTACATTATCACGGCTACTACTGTATCCATTATATTACGAGTGCTTAAACTAGTAGGGAATACTAACAACAATGTTTACACTAGAAAATTATACATATTTACACAATTGGCTTCAGTAGTAGCAATATTACCCTAGAATTTCTTACAAGAGATGTATTCACAATAGCAATGTTTATACTATCATCATTACAGTATAAGTGATTAAACTATTAGTTCTTAGACTAGAAATGCATACATTAGAACTATTCATAGAAACATTACCTATAAAAACACCTTTTCATAATGCATATGTCTAGGAAATACAAGGGTGATAAATCTGGTAATCATGGGAATAATCCTACTGAACCTCTGTCTTCAATGACACAATTAGTCCACACACATGTTCTGGGGAAGAGGATAGGGGGGTTTGCCAGGGAGGGGGGTTATAAGTATTCAGGGTTGTCTGGGACAGGGGAGTGTGCAGGGTGGTGGGGGAGGAGGTGGGGGTGCTGGGGGTGGGGGCCTAACCAGGAGGGTGTAGGGGGTAGAGATGGGGCAGCCAAGGAGTATTCAGGGAGGGGGTAGGGTGCATGGGGAGGGGGATGTCCAGGAGGGGGTGTCTGGGGGTGCAAGGGGGTTCGGTCCAGAGGGGAGAGTGGGGGTGTGCAATGGGGGAGGGGATGTGCTGGTGGGTCTATCCAGGGTGAATGAGGGTGTTCTGGATGAGGTTTTTTTACAATTATTCAGGGGGTTTGGTGCTGGGGAAGAGGGCAGCGGGCATGGGGTGTGCAAGGGGGAGGGGTGTGTGGCGGGGGGGGGGGGGTCTCTCCAGGGGAAGGACCCATGAGGTATTAAAACCTGATCCAAACAGATTATATTCCATTAATAAGAAGAGTTATTCTTGAATAATAGGGCTCTACTATTTGACAATATCATTTTGAAGCTTGGATTTGTTTCACCCTTGGTTGTAGGATCATGATTGGACCCATGACGCGATGTGGTTCTTTTATGTTGGTCGGTGACTTGTTTAATCATAGGAGACAAGTATTGTGTAGTTGAGTTTTCATTTTATATTCTTTATCACTTCGGTCACATAGGCCTTTAACCTCATTCTATGGATCAAGGGTTCTTATATTCTGTGAAGGGGTCAAGAAGGGTACTAAAGTCTACTACGTGGTTATATTTGAAGGGGAGGGAGATAGAGGTAGTTGAGGGATTGATAATGTGTTTCATTTTTGTCTTCTTCTACTATGTTCCTTCTATTAATTTTATTTTCATTCGGCATGGATGCCCGAAATATGGATAGGTCATGCCCAAATTTTATTTATTTCTTGATGGTGCTTTAATTAATAATTTGTGGGGGAAGTCATTCCCTGGTGGTGATTCCTTGATGCCCGAACAGTTGTTCATGCCTGTGTGTGTAGCCCATCAACCTTAGTTCATACTAGTATTCCTATATCAGAGTCTATGTCTGAACCATGTGACAGCCTAGGAAACAAGGATAATTAGTGACATATTGAGAATGTTTAGAAATTAATTGTGAATTACCATGAATATGGATTGAGGAAATTGGAATTTTTAATTAGCAGATATGGGAGACTATTAAATATATATTGATTCTGAAAATGATATGGGTATAAAAGGTTGTGAAATGATAATGTGTTAAGATTAATAAATGGAAATACACAGTCATAATGAATTTGATAATGTAATATCAAATCATGAGCTTCTGTACATTGTTGGAGTTGATTATTAGACTCCATCCCACTGCAACTATAGAAATACCTTGGTGCCAAAAACACTCTATCATACACTAGATAGTTTGGTTTGAAATTCTTTGTAAAACCATCATTGACCTCATTGCAGGGCTTGGGATTTGTTAGCAGATTTCAACAGGGGGAAAGACTGTAATTACCTTATCACATACCCTTAGTGGAGTGCAACAGAACACTAAATACAATAATCTCCCCAAAAGAAATACATGAGATTGTATGAAGCTAAATTTAATCTCTGATACAATGTCCGTAACACAGTGAATCGTCCCACTGGTTCTTCTATGAAGATTTCATTCATTCTTAGTGCCACCACACATAGTTCGGGTTTTCCAGGGAATTCCACTCATCTGGAAAAGGACCGGTAAATGCCTCAGGATAACAGTGTTATCTGGATGGACTTTTCAATCTTTGAAAAAAATTCCCCTTTTAAACCTTTCAACATTCAAAAATATTGCACCCAGAAGTAGGATGATTAATCCATAGTTAGAGACACCTAATACATATCAATATCTCTAAATCATGAATGCCGTTTCCTTATGAAATTATTCCATGCATACCTTCAACCTTAGTCCTCTTCCAATAATTATTCTTTATGTTAAAAAATCGAATGCACTCTTCATATATAAATTTTCAATACATCTTTATGCAATAGTTCATCATGCCATTATTCATCAAAAATCCAATTACTATTTAATCAAACACACCTCATTCACACCTCATATATTTTCCACAAATCCAACCAAATCAAGTCTTGGTGGTAATAATACCCCATTTGGATGATCCTATTTTTGAATTAGTTTCCTCTAGTAGAAAGGTTAGTGACCCCATTCCTCCCATTCCAGAGAATGTGAAAAATACTATCGTATGGGTTTTTATAGTAGATTTGTCTCATCCAGCCAATGAGGTAATTTAATTTAAAGATGCTCTATTAATGGTCATATCTGATTAATTTCTTGGGGAAGCATCCTCGCATATAAAGGTCAAATGATTGAGATGGTTTTACATTAAAAATTTATTTAGGACTTTTCTGATACAAACTTTTATATTCTTTGATTACATTGGCCAGATCATCTTATGTTTTATCTGGTGAAAAAAATGCATTGGGGTTACATTGTTCTTGAATTCTGGTTTCCCTTGTTTTATTGTGGTTTCAAATGACAGTGGGGCCTGGGGGACTGGGCACAGGGGGTAGTGTGGCATGTGTTCAGGGGGGAGGGGGTTCTGGGTGTAGGAGAAAATGGGGGTGCAGGGGGGGTTCATGAGGGTGTAGTGGTGGTGAAGGTGGGCGGAGGGGGGTCCACGTGGGTGTCCAGGGGGTCCAGTGGGGTCTAGTGGGGGGGTGGGGGCCTGGTGGGCATGGGTGTAGGGGGTAGTGGGGCTAGGTTAATGGGGGAGGGGGTTATGGGCTCATGTGGTACTAGGCGTGAATAGGGGGTGTCCAGGGGGACAATGGTGGTGCAGGTTGGGGGGAGGGGTCCAGGGGGGTCCAATGGGGGGCATGGTGTAGGGGGAGGGGGTTCTAGTGTAGATGGGTGTCTAGGATAGTGGGAAGTGGGGGGGGGGGGTCCAGGTTGGGTGGTCCAGGGGGATGGGGGACCTGGGTGTAGGGGGTAGTGGGGCTTGGTTCAGGGGGATGCTGGGGGGCAGGTACAGGGGGTAGTGGGGCTGGGAGTAGGGGTGAGGGAGGGGGTTCTGGGTGGTGGTGGTACTGGGAATGCTAGGGGTGTCCATGAGGGGTGGAGGGGGTGTAGGTGGAGGGGGGTCCAGGGGGTGTCCAACGGGGGTGCATGGGGGGGCAGTCGGGGTTCAGGGGGGTACAGGCTGTGTCCAGGGGGTCAAGGGGGTTTGTCCAGTGGGGGGTGGGGTGAACTGGGTAGTGGGGATGGGTGCAGGGGGGGGGGGGTTGGGTGAAGGGGATAGTGGGGCTGGGTGTAGGGGGTCGAGGTGTAGGTGGTACTGGGGGTGCAGGGGGGGGGGGTAGGTTCTATTTCAGTGGGGATTGGTGCAGGTGGTACTAGGGAGGCCCCTGTTATTTATCGAAAAACCCTGCACAGTAAATATGCTGCTATAGAACCCTCTTTACCCAATATTAACTTTACCGAGGGTTTCTAATTATTATTGTAAAATGTGTACCTACAGTTCTATAAACTATGGGTATAGATGTATACCGATGGTTTACCATAACCGTGGGAAAGTGGAAATTTTAGTGGGATATACAAGGCAATTAACACCTGAAACTTTGAAAATAATGAATTATTATTTCCAAATATGTAAAGATATGTTTTTAAAGACCCATATATGATACAATAAATATTAATATAGTTTTTTTTTCAAATTAATGATAATTTGAAATCAACAATGTAGTATTTATAGACATGTTCAACAAAAATGAAGCATGAGGTATGGGATTTTATCTTAATTTACATTTATTGAGGCATATTGTAATTTAATTCACCTTATTTTTTTAATATGGCGTATATACATCCTAATTTAAATATAATGTCATTATATTCTAAAAATAATGGTGTTTGATTTTTGTTAATTATTTTTCCATTTGGTTTGACATAAATGTTTTTAAGTGATAATGAATATCATAACTCATTTTATTTTCATTAGGATATATTATGTCTTTGTTGTATTTGATATTATATGATTATATGTGTAATAAATTAAAGTTAAATTATATTCTATTTCAATTGGTTTCACATATATAAAATTTTTATATTGAAAATTGAAATGTTTATTAATTTTCACATCATTTATATGTTCTATTCTAGGTTTTATTATACAATATCAATTTCAATCAAGATTGTATACAAATAATTTTACATTGAGTTAAATTTTTTGTTCACTAATTAATTATCTCATTTATATAGTTATCCATTTTTTTAAAAAATGTGTTATGTAATACTACTATTTTCTAACTCTATGTTACATAAAATGATCGAAGAAATATTTTAATAAAACTTGAATTTTTTTCACTATGAGGTCGAAAATCATATTTCATAGTAAAAAATGTTATCCAAAAAAATTAATGTTATTATCCATTTTACAAATGATTTATTAAATTAAATTTTACCCATTTGACTATATAAATAAATTGAAATGAATCATCATTTCATTTAAAAAATAAAGTGCATTTGAATTTACCAAAAAATATAATGGATTTTTTCTAACATACCCAACATGTATGAAAATTTTATCCATAACGAAAAATCTATGTTTTAAATCCTCCACTATATCTTTAAAAGGTAATTTTCAAGGATAAATGTTTTCAAAAAAAATTCTGAAATTTTTTCTTTTAAATGCTATTTTCAAATTGAATATTATATTTTCCACATGTAATGATTCAATTGATCTTTCAAAAACATTTTCCAACTAAGAAGATACACTTTTAGGTTACAAATGATTTAATGGGGATATACTCTAATGATACCATATTTATTATTTCTATGTATGATTTATTATTAATTTCACTATAAATATACTTTGTTTATACCATTCACATTAATCTATATTGTTATCATTTATGTTTATTAATTTAGGAAAGATTTTTTTTAAAAAATTGTATAAATAAAAATTTTTATGTGGATTTTAATTTTTCCAAATTCATGTATGGAATGCGTTGGAAATAGAATGTGATGCGAGTGGCCATTTATATCCCCTAGATTCATTTTATGGTCTCAAATGATAAACTATATGGGTTTTTTACTAGGGCCCTTCACATCTATTTAGATGTATTGGATCAAGGCCTCTGAAATATTAGATTTCATCGAACTAAGCCTCAACTGTATGTTTTAGATGTCCGTAATTATAAATTTTATAATTATGAATCTTGTTATTGATATTCCATGTGATTAAACGATTAGTTAGAATATACATGATTAATTCTCATGTAATATTTAATATTAATATGGAATTATTTTATTATCACTGATTACTATAATATTATTCCCAATTAATTGATAAAATCTATTATTTTTTATTTATTTTCTATTCCATATTTATTATTCCTTAATTATTATTATCTTCTCATGTATACTTACCAATATTAATAATTTAATATCACCCCTTTCTTATTATTATTTTTTAAAATGATATAAGGAAGTGATTTTTGATTTATATATAAGGATTCCCTATTAAAATTAATGATGTTATAAAACATTTTGGTTTTTTAAATTTACAACAAAAATAATAATTTCATCTTTGTTTCTTTTTACCAAGACTAAAAAAATATTTGGTCATTGATGATTTACATCCTTGTAGGATATCCCAAATTAACAATGTAGGCTTTGGATTTGGTCTAATGTTGTAATGAAGTAGAAATATTAATTTTTTATAATAAGATAAGACATTTTAATAAAGGAGAAGAATCCAAAATAAGTATTGGACTAGTTAATTTTAATATATACCATGGTATAATGAAATAATAATAGCGGTTAAGAAAAAATAAAATAAAAAACATACAAAAAATGGTTAAAAGTTTCTAGATTACACCCTTAGTGTTAATGTATACTTCAATTCGAGCTGTTCATTTTAATACCACCTAGAGATACATTTTTTTTGTAGAAAATTAAACATCAAGTAGTTTTATCCAAAACATTTTCTACCATTACTTGAAGCTTGAATCATCATTTATTTTTCATAGAACATTTTATATTTTTTATGCCATATTTTACAATGTTTATCAATATCATTAACATAATAATTTATATGACTAGACACATTTTATCCATTTCAATACTCAATATAAAATAAATTTCATGAGAAATATTCAATTTTATTTTTCAATCATTTCATCACATTTTATCCTATATATTTTAACCACGTATATGAATATATTTCAAAAAATAGATTAGAAACATTATAATTTGTAACGTAAAACCCTGTGATTGTATATAGAGGTTTGGGTTTGGCCATCCATTATAAAGACAAAAAAATGTTATGAATTTTTTAGTTATGTCACATTGATGAATGTATGTTAACATTAATTCTTCTATATCATTATTGGTGATTTTATGAATACTCATTGATTATATATAATGAATATAGGTTACTATTTCAACGCTGTTAGAAATTAGATGACACCTCAGGGTTAGAATAAAAATTGGTAACTAATGAACAATTAATTTAGTTATGTTAAATTGATTTGTGGTTCCATTTTATCATAGGTAGTTATTTGGGTAGTTGTATATCTTATTGTTGTAGTGAACCTCACATAAAGGTTATAATTGGGTTTTTTGTTTGCTGTTTGTATAACGACCCATACTTTACATACATTGTTAATACTTCAAAATTGAAGCACACTTATTACAACATATGATAAAACCACAAAGGACCGTATAGGTATAGTGTCTTTAGAAACTGGGAAACATAAACAACTGGTTCATAAATCTTCTACAGTGTCTCCCATTTATTTCATCATATCTAGGGTCCCTTTTAGCATATTCTACTTAAAGTGTAGCAGGTTCATTCTGTGTATCCCTTCCTTTGTTTGCATCAATAGACATCTTCTTCCCATTATCACGGCATTCAAATGCCCGATGACCTTCCTTTCCACATTTAAAACATTTACTTGTCCCTTTAAGACAACTCCCTCCATGTTTCTTTCCACACATTGAGCATAAGGGAAAGTTCATCTTCTTTTCCGTGTGCTCTTTAGATTTTTCTTTGAATTCCATCTTCCTCTTCTTATCAAACCCATGTGACTGATGGGTTACTCCAATCTCCATCTCGACTTTGAGAGCACATCGAACGATTTCCTCGTAGCTATTGAAGTCCCTTATGGCTAACGCCCTTCGAAGACTTGGTTTTAAGCCACTAAAGAATCGATCGATCTTACTCTCAAGTTGGATAATAATACCAGAAGCGTACCTTGCAAGTCTTGTAAAATTTGCTTCATAGGTACTAACAGATTCATCATCCCTTTGCTTCAGTTCAAGGAACTCTTTCTCCATCTTTGTTCGGAGAATACGAGGGAAGTACTTATTGAAAAACATGTTCTTGAACTCGTCCCATTCCATGGACTCAATTTCATCCCTTTGCCTCGTATTCTTAACAAGATCCCACCATTGATCCGCATCTCCTTCCAAACGATACACTGCTAGGATGACTTTATCATGCTCAGAACATTGAAGAACTGAAAATATCTTTTCAGTAGTACTAATCCATTGTTCAGCAACTAATGGATCAGTAGACCCGCTGAAAGATGGTGGACGCTGCCTCATGAAGGATTCAACAGAATGTTGCTCCCTTCTTTGTTCGTTTGGAAATCCTGCATGATTCATAGCTTGAGAAAGTTGTGTGAGCATGGCTACAAGATTTTGCATTCCAGCTCCCATATCGTTTGGTTGCTCAGGGGGACAATCATTGCATTTCCCATCGCATTCCGCATTAACACGGTTCCTTCGGGTTCCAGCCATTGACTAAAACCAAGAAGAATAGTGTGAGCAACACTAATTATAATAGGAAACCACATAATTCAAGAATAAAATTTTCATGCTTAAGGTCTTATCCTAGGTTACTCAAGGCCATTTCTAAAACACTAAGATTGTGTTCTATGCTTAGACTTATCCTTAGGGTTCTTACTAAGGCTTTCACATCCTAGTTTCCAAAGGATGACTATACCTTTCCTCTGATACCAACTATAACGACCCACCCTTTACATACATTGTTAATACTTCAAAATTGAAGCACCCTTATTACAACATATGATAAAACCACAAAGGACCGTATAGGTATAGTGTCTTTAGAAACTGGGAAACATAAACAACTGGTTCATAAATCTTCTACAGTGTCTCCCATTTATTTCATCATATCTAGGGTCCCTTTTAGCATATTCTACTTAATATCCATCTTCCTGGCCTGGGGAAAAGAAAACATAAAAGGGTGAGCTCAAATGCTCAGCAAGGGCAAATAAAGGAAATAAAATCATATCATATCTTTTTGAAAATTAAAACCTGCAAAAGAGATCATAATATCTTAACATGGAATAAATCATAGAAGTGAAAATGAGATCCCCATAATCATAACATAAAACTTGAATCTTTGTGGCATGCACACATAATCATGGAAAATCATTTCTTGTTAGTCATGACTCATTTCCAAGACTATCTTAGTGGACAAAGTCCCTTTCTGAACCGAGTTCACTCCTCGTTTCAGTCCTGTATCACTGAACCGAAATAACCTTCTGTTCCAGCCATGTCTATCTCATGAGATATAAAATCTTTACCCAATGCATTGGAGGGAGATATAGGTCCCACCCATCTTATAATGAATCCTTTCTTATGTGTGCCACATAATCATAAAACATACATCATCGCATAACACATATAACAAAAATGGGATTCTTGAAACATCATGACATCATAAATCAATTCATATATGATAAAGGAATTCATAAACATAATTCCATCACAAAATAGTCAAACCAATGTAAAAATATGGATAGAAACAGAACCCTTTATTATCTTAGATGGAAAATAATTTTGATAAAACACTTGAATTGAATTCTTGAGGAAAATATCCTTTCTTCTTCAAAAACATTTTTCCTTTCAAAACATGTCATACAACTTTAAAATAAAAGAAGTTGATTAAAAATAAACTTGAAAACTTGTAAAGGAAGATTCTTTGAAGTAATGTTTTAAAAATCCATTCATGCCGTATAAGTTAAAAAAAACATTCTTCGTACTTTTGTCGGAAAAGTCAAAAAGTACCTCGTACGGAAAAACGACAAAAGATTCCTTTCATATTCTTTACTAAAAACTCACCTAAGGGTAAAATTGGATTTAAACTATTTCAAGTGGATGGAAACAATATTACATATTGAGGGAACATGGATGTGGATGATAAAATACACCCCAGTAAATACTTACGAATAAACAATCTCGGATAAAAATGAGATTGTGATATTTCCCTTACCTTAGGTCCGATTTGCTTTGTTCGTGTCCGAAGCTCCTGTATAATGGTTTAAATAATGTTATTGACTTATTCCAGAATCATACATATTGATATGAGATCATATATGGTCATATTATTAGCTTCTTGTTAGTAATATTTCATTGTTACTTGTTACTCGGGTCTTTATAACTTTTTGTTCTTATGCGTGTTTTGTCGAATAAATTCTTATTCTTATCTTTAGGTTATAGATAATTCATTTCCAGAATGGTATTAGTGTAGTATATACCATATTCATTCATTCAATTCATTTATATAATCATTATGAAATGAAGATCATGTAGAACGAGTCGCATCACATCGTGGAGACGGTATTCCGTACGTACGCACGAGTGATGATATCGTTCCTATGATCGTGGAATTGTATTGGAGTATATATATATATTATTTCAGTATCAATATTACTTAATAATAATCATATATAGTTACTGATTACACCATTATACCCATCCTTGTAAGGTGATGGTGGAAAATAGATTACACCACGGCGTGGAGACGGTATTCCGTACGTACGCACGCGCGGTGATTTCATTTTTCCGTAGGATGGATAGAAGGTGAATTAGGGTTGTTTCATATTTATAATAACATATCAGTATGTAAGTAATACTGATGTTATTACTTTATCATGAAACAACTAAAGAAGAAGAAGTTGAAGAAGAAAGAAATTGAAAAGATCGGTAATGGATATTACCTCTTCTTTGGAACGCCTTTTTGAATCCTCCACTTAAGGAACTAAGATTGGTCTTTGGAGAAGACCAGGACATCTAGGATTATTCTAGGTAAGTGGAGAAGGGAAAATGGCAGGGGTTGGCCGAGCTTGAGTGCTCAAATTAGTGTGAGGAGGAGGGGGAGGAGGTGCCCTTTTATAAGGGAGGAGAGGGGCACCTTAGGAATATCTCAAAATATTATTTTATATTAAAGTCAAAATCGGTTTATAATGGTTCCAAAGGTTCTTATTTAGAAGCTAAAGTGGGGATGGGTCGAAATCCTATCAACCAATATAATTTAGACAAGTTTAGGATATTATTTTAACCTTATCAATTAAATTTAACTCTAAGTTAAATAATTTAACTTTTACCATGTCTTTTTGTTTTCTTTCACTATATGGTTAATACACTTACTATAACATGCCAAACGAACCCCAAATTGTTTATTATTAATATATATATCCTTATCTAAGTCATTTGGCCGAACCTTAGATTTTTAGGAATAAAATAACAATTAATAATATAATATTTTATTTAAAAACTATTTTGTGTCAATTTTGACACTATTTGATATATGATTTTTGTCAAAGTCATAACAGAATTATATGTTCGAACAAAGTTGATTAAATCAATACTAATATATCATAGTAACCTAGAAAATTAGTGTAATTCATAAAAAGTCTTAAATTACATTTATTTTGGTATTTATATTATTAATTTTGTCAATATTTCATTAATAAGATAATTACTGCATCATCTTTGTGTCATAAATAAATTAAATTATTTGATGTCTAAAAATTACAAATAAAATACCATCATGTAGGAAATCTCTTTATCTTTCTAATGAATATTTACAATCGAATTTATCTTATGTATAACCCTATATTAAAAATGATTTACTTATTAAACTTTGATTTTAACTATTTTAACCCTTCTTTAAATAAATTAATAATAAATGTCCTAATCTAATCCAAGTGGGCCTAAATGGTCATATTTTATTCCTAAGTTTGTTTTTGGTCGAATTACACTTGTCCAATAGAATTAGGACATGTGTTAGGGTAATATTAATATCATATTTACCCTTAGTTACCCTATTTACTATTAACCGCGGTAAAAAAATAGTAAAAAGTTACTATTCACCAAAAAAATATTTTCATCTCATTGAACCACATTTTAGTCCTTGATATTAACCGTGTCTCTCGGATTTTTGAAATTCCATTCACAGAAGCGGTAAAATTAAGTTTTATGCAAAATTCAGTTTTTAACCTACCACTTAGTGGTTTCACTATTCATCAAAAATTGAAAGTTTTCAGAAAAATACCAAAATTTCACCCTAGGCTAATTTCGATATTCTGAGTCCAAAAATGAAGTCCATTTTGAAAAAATAAAATTTATAAAATTTCAAAAAGTGGTTATTACTATTCATAACGGCTAGTTTTAATAGCATATTGTTGTTTAGTGAAACTCGGTATTGCGTACGACGCAAGCTATCGAGGAAGGTCGCGATTGCGTGTAAAGCAAGCCAAGAAAGTGTTGTGTAGAAAAAGATTCCTTTGATGATTTATATAACATAAAAGTCTCGGGTGTTACATTCTACCCCCCTTAAAAAGAATTTCGCCCTCGAAATTCGTCACTTTGCAACAAACAAATGAGGATACTTCTCCCTCATCATATCCTCAAGCTCCCATGTAGCTTCTTCAAGTTGGTGGTTTCTCCATAAAACTTTCACCAAGCGAGTGGTCTTGTTTCGTAGGACTTTTTCACTACGATCCAGAATCTCTATCGGCTGTTCTTCATAAGAAAGATCTTGCTCCAGCGGTACAACTTCTGAGCTAAGTACATGTGAAGGATCTGGTATGTACTTTCTCAGGAGAGATACATGGAACACATCGTGAACTTGAGAGAGATTCGGTGGAAGCGCCAATCGGTAAGCTACCTTCCCAACACGATCCAGTATTTCAAAAGGACCGATATATCTAGGGCTCAACTTCCCCTTCTTTCCAAATCTCATAACCCTCTTCCAGGGAGATATTCGTAAGAACACTTTATCACCCACTTCAAACTCTAGGTCTTTTCTTCGGTTGTCGGCATAACTTTTCTGTCGACTCTGAGCTGCTCTTATGTGTTGTTGAATAGATCTGACCTTTTCTGCCATTTCATCAATGAGATCAGGTCCTAATAGCTTTCTTTCCCCAACTTCATCCCAGCAAGTTGGAGTCCTGCATTTCATTCCATAGAGAGCTTCATAAGGAGCCATCTGAATACTGGAGTGAAAGCTATTATTATAAGAAAATTCCACCAAAGGTAGGTGTTGATCCCAACCTCCTTTGAAATCCATAGAGCAAGCTCTCAACATATCTTCTAGGGTTTGAATTGTTCTCTCAGACTGACCGTCTGTCTGGGGATGATAAGCAGTGCTGAAACTCAACTCTGTATCCAGAGTATGCTGAAGACTTCGCCAGAACTTCGAGGTAAATCTCGGATCCCGATCAGATATAATAGAAAGTGGTACTCCATGCAATCTTACCACTTCCTTTACATATATCCTGGCAAACTGATCTAGAGAGAAATCCTCTCTAATAGCAATGAAGTGTGCAGACTTTGTAAGACGATCAACTATGACCCAGATAGCATTATTGCCTTTGGATGTTTTAGGAAGTCCTGTGACAAAGTCCATAGTGATGTTTTCCCATTTCCATTCGGGTATGGGTAATGGTTGTAACATCCCCTTAGACTTCTGTCTCTCAGCTTTAACTTGTTGACAAACCAAGCATCGAGAGACATATTCAGCAACATCTCTTTTCATGCCATCCCACCAGAAGTACTCTTTCAGGTCCCTATACATCTTCGTGCTTCCAGGATGAATAGAGAATGAAGAACTATGAGCCTCATCCAGCAGCTCTTTCTTTAATTCGGGGATGGGAGGAACACAAACCCGATTCCTGAACTTTATTATCCCATCACAATCAAGGTTGAATTCAGGAACATTTCTCACCTTCTTTTGTAACTCGACATCTTCTTTCTGTGCCTCTTTAATCTTCACATGTATAGATGGTTGAACATTCATTTGAGAAAGATAAGATTTTTCCCCTTCCATTATAATTCTAAGATCCATCCTTTGTAAATCCATAAATATTGGATCTTTTGTGATCCTCATCATGGATAAACTAGAATGGTCTTGTCGACTTAATGCATCTGCCACCTTGTTTGCTTTCCCAGGGTGGTAATGGATTGAGCAGTCATAATCCTTAATCAGCTCCAACCATCTTCTTTGGCGCATATTCAATTCCTTTTGTGTGAAAATATACTTTAAACTTTTATGATCAGTATAAATATCACACCTTTCACCATAAAGGTAATGCCTCCAAATCATTAATGCAAAGATTACCGCAGCCAACTCCAAATCATGTGTTGGGTAATTTTGCTCATGGATTTTCAACTGTCGTGAGGCATAAGCTATCACCATATCATTTTGCATAAGAACACACCCCAATCCCTTCTTGGATGCATCACTGTAGATCACAAACCTTTCTCCACTACAAGGCAGTGTGAGCACAGGTGCACTGGATAACCTTCTTTTCAACTCCTTGAAATTATCTTCACATTCCTCTGTCCATACAAACTTAACTCCTTTCCGAGTCAACTTGGTGATTGGATTAGATAACCGTGAAAAATCTTTTACAAAACGTCGATAATATCCAGCCAAACCAAGAAAACTTCGGATCTCAGTTACTGTTGTTGGTCTTGACCATCTTTCGATAACCTCTGTTTTTGCTGGATCCACAGATATCCCCTCTTTTGAGATTATATGACCCAAAAATGCAACTTTTTGAAGCCAGAATTCACATTTGGTAAATTTGGCATAAAGCTTCTCTTTTCTCAGGGTCTTCAATATAATTCTCAAGTGATCTTCATGCTCTTCCTTGCTCTTTGAATAGACAAGAATATCGTCTATAAAGACTACCACAAATTGATCAAGATAGTCTCTAAAGACTCTATTCATTAGATCCATGAAGATAGCAGGGGCATTAGTAAGACCAAATGGCATCACTATAAATTCATAGTGTCCATACCTTGTACGGAAAGCCGTCTTTGGTATATCCTCCCTTTTGACCCTTAATTGATGATACCCTGAACGAAGATCAATCTTGGAAAAGTATTGAGCTCCGCGTAGTTGGTAAAATAAGTCATCAATGCGTGGGAGAGGATATTTGTTCTTGATAGTGATCTTGTTAAGTTCTCGATAATCAATGCAGAGTCTCATTGAATCATCTTTCTTCTTAACAAATAGAACAGGTGCTCCCCAAGGTGATGCACTAGGGTGTATGAATCCCTTATCAAGATTCTCTTGGAGTTGCTTATTCAATTCCTGCAACTCAATTGGGGCCATTCTATAAGGTGTCTTTGAAATAGGCAAAGCACCCGGTACGAGTTCTATTGAAAACTCAACTTCACGATTTGGTGGAAGACCCGGCAATTCCTCCGGAAAGACATCATCAAACTCCCGTACAATGGGCATATTCTTAATCGTGAGTTTCTCACCAACCATTTGAGATAAATAACCTTCATTTAGTGGAATCAATACCCATAAGATGGAAGAAATTTCCACTGGAAGGTTATGTTCATCCTTTCATTGATAGACGATCGTAGGTTGATCTGGAATATGAAATGTGACTTCCCTTCTTTGGCAATTGATATGAGCTCCATGTATAGAAAGCCAATCCATGCCAAGAATCACATCAAATTCCACTAAAGGAAGGATCACAAGATTTCCAGGAAGCACTTTCCCACAAACTTCGATCGGAGAAGAATTATAAACTTCTGATGCGATTGATGTGCCATTAGGTGTTGTCACAGCTAACTCAACATCTAATTGTTGAGGTAATACGGTGATACCCTTAGAAAATTTTTCAGAAATAAAAGAATGGGTGGATCCAGAATCAAATAAAACATTTTCTACTTTAGAGTGGATGGTAAGTGTACCTTTCACCACATCGTTATCGTACTCCACATCGCTGATAGAAATTGCATGTGACTTTCCTTTGTCTTTAGCCTTAAGAGTTTTTTGACGTCGACCATCATCATCAACCCTTGGATTTGGGCATTGATTGGCATAATGCCCCATCTCCTTGCACTTGAAACATTGAAGTGTAGCAGGTTCATTCTGTGTATCCCTTCCTTTGTTTGCATCATTAGACATCTTCTTCCCATTATCACGGCATTCAAATGCCCGATGACCTTCCTTTCCACATTTAAAACATTTACATTTCCCTTTAAGACAACTCCCTCCATGTTTCTTTCCACACATTGAGCATAAGGGAAAGTTCATCTTCTTTTCCGTGTGCTCTTTAGATTTTTCTTTGAATTCCATCTTCCTCTTCTTATCAAACCCATGTGACTGATGGGTTACTCCAATCTCCATCTCGACTTTGAGAGCACATCGAACGATTTCCTCGTAGCTATTGAAGTCCCTTATGGCTAACGCCATTCGAAGACTTGGTTTTAAGCCACTAAAGAATCGATCGATCTTACTATCAAGTTGGATAATAATACCAGAAGCGTACCTTGCAAGTCTTGTAAAATTTGCTTCATAGGTACTAACAGATTCATCATCCCTTTGCTTCAGTTCAAGGAACTCTTTCTCCATCTTTGTTCGGAGAATACGAGGGAAGTACTTATTGAAAAACATGTTCTTGAACTCGTCCCATTCCATGGACTCAATTTCATCCCTTTGCCTCGTATTCTTAACAAGATCCCACCATTGATCCGCATCTCCTTCCAAACGATACACTGCTAGGATGACTTTATCATGCACAGAACATTGAAGAACTGAAAATATCTTTTCAGTAGTACTAATCCATTGTTCAGCAACTAATGGATCAGTAGACCCGCTGAAAGATGGTGGACGCTGCCTCATGAAGGATTCAACAGAATGTTGCTCCCTTCTTTGTTCGTTTGGAAATCCTGCATGATTCATAGCTTGAGAAAGTTGTGTGAGCATGGCTACAAGATTTTGCATTCCAGCTCCCATATCGTTTGGTTGCTCAGGGGGACAATCATTGCATTGCCCATCGCATTCCGCATAAACACGGTTCCTTCGGGTTCCAGCCATTGACTAAAACCAAGAAGAATAGTGTGAGCAACACTAATTATAATAGGAAACCACATAATTCAAGAATAAAATTTTCATGCTTAAGGTCTTATCCTAGGTTACTCAAGGCCATTTCTAAAACACTAAGATTGTGTTCTATGCTTAGACTTATCCTTAGGGTTCTTACTAAGGCTTTCACATCCTAGTTTCCAAAGGATGACTATACCTTTCCTCTGATACCAACTATAACGACCCACCCTTTACATACATTGTTAATACTTCAAAATTGAAGCACACTTATTACAACATATGATAAAACCACAAAGGACCGTATAGGTATAGTGTCTTTAGAAACTGGGAAACATAAACAACTGGTTCATAAATCTTCTACAGTGTCTCCCATTTATTTCATCATATCTAGGGTCCCTTTTAGCATATTCTACTTAATATTCATCTTCCTGGCCTGGGGAAAAGAAAACATAAAAGGGTGAGCTCAAATGCTCAGCAAGGGCAAATAAAGGAAATAAAATCATATCATATCTTTTTGAAAATTAAAACCTGCAAAAGAGATCATAATATCTTAACATGGAATAAATCATAGAAGTGAAAATGAGATCCCCATAATCATAACATAAAACTTGAATCTTTGTGGCATGCACACATAATCATGGAAAATCATTTCTTGTTAGTCATGACTCATTTCCAAGACTATCTTAGTGGACAAAGTCCCTTTCTGAACCGAGTTCACTCCTCGTTTCAGTCCTGTATCACTGAACCGAAATAACCTTCCGTTCCAGCCATGTCTATCTCATGAGATATAAAATCTTTACCCAATGCATTGGAGGGAGATATAGGTCCCACCCATCTTATAATGAATCCTTTCTTATGTGTGCCACATAATCATAAAACATACATCATCGCATAACACATATAACAAAAATGGGATTCTTGAAACATCATGACATCATAAATCAATTCATATATGATAAAGGAATTCATAAACATAATTCCATCACAACATAGTCAAACCAATGTAAAAATATGGATAGAAACAGAACCCTTTATTATCTTAGATGGAAAATAATTTTGATAAAACACTTGAATTGAATTCTTGAGGAAAATATCCTTTCTTCTTCAAAAACATTTTTCCTTTCATAACATGTCATACAACTTTAAAATAAAAGAAGTTGATTAAAAATAAACTTGAAAACTTGTAAAGGAAGCTTCTTTGAAGTAATGTTTTAAAAATCCATTCATGCCGTATATGTTAAAAAAAACATTCTTCGTACTTTTTTCGGAAAAGTCAAAAAGTACCTCGTACGGAAAAACGACAAAAGATTCCTTTCATATTCTTTACTAAAAACTCACCTAAGGGTAAAATTGGATTTAAAATATTTTAAGTGGATGGAAACAATATTACATATTGAGGGAACATGGATGTGGATGATAAAATACACCCCAGTAAATACTTACGAATAAACAATCTCGGATAAAAATGAGATTGTGATATTTCCCTTACCTTAGGTCCGATTTGCATTGTTCGTGTCCGAAGCTCCTGTATAATGGTTTAAATAATGTTATTGACTAATTCCAGAATCATACATATTGATATGAGATCATATATGGTCATATTATTAGCTTCTTGTTAGTAATATTTCATTGTTACTTGTTACTCGGGTCTTTATAACTTTTTGTTCTTATGCGTGTTTTGTCGAATAAATTCTTATTCTTATCTTTAGGTTATAGATAATTCATTTCCAGAATGGTATTAGTGTATTATATACCATATTCATTCATTCAATTCATTTATATAATCATTATGAAATGAAGATCATGTAGAACGAGTCGCATCACATCGTGGAGACGGTATTCCGTACGTACGCACGAGTGATGATATCGTTCCTATGATCGTGGAATTGTATTGGAGTATATATATATATTATTTCAGTATCAATATTACTTAATAATAATCATATATAGTTACTGATTACACCATTATACCCATCCTTGTAAGGTGATGGTGGAAAATAGATTACACCACGGCGTGGAGACGGTATTCCGTACGTACGCACGCGCGGTGATTTCATTTTTCCGTAGGATGGATAGAAGGTTAATTAGGGTTGTTTCATATTTATAATAACATATCAGTATGTAAGTAATACTTATGTTATTACTTTATCATGAAACAACTAAAGAAGAAGAAGTTGAAGAAGAAAGAAATTGAAAAGATCGGTAATGGATATTACCTCTTCTTTGGAACGCCTTTTTGAATCCTCCACTTAAGGAACTAAGATTGGTCTTTGGAGAAGACCAGGACCTCTAGGATTATTCTAGGGAAGTGGAGAAGGGAAAATGGCAGGGGTTGGCCGAGCTTGAGTGCTCAAATTGGTGTGAGGAGGAGGGGGAGGAGGTGCCCTTTTATAAGGGAGGAGAGGGCCCCTTAGGAATATCTCAAAATATTATTTTATATTAAAGTCAAAATCGGTTTATAATGGTTCCAAAGGGTCTTATTTCGAAGCTAAAGTGGGGATGGGTCGAAATCCTATCAACCAATAGAATTTAGACAAGTTTAGGATATTATTTTAACCTTATCAATTAAATTTAACTCTAAGTTAAATAATTTAACTTTTACCATGTCTTTTTGTTTTCTTTCACTATATGGTTAATACACTTACTATAACATGCCAAACGAACCCCAAATTGTTTATTATTCATATATATATCCTTATCTAAGTCATTTGGCCGAACCTTAGATTTTTAGGAATAAAATAACAATTAATAATATAATATTTGATTTAAAAACTATTTTGTGTCAATTTTGACACTATTTGATATATGATTTTTGTCAAAGTCATAACAGAATTATATGTTCGAACCAAGTTGATTAAATCAATACTAATATATCATAGTAACCTAGAAAATTAGTGGAATTCATAAAAAGTCTTAAATTACATTTATTTTGGTATTTATATTATCAATTTTGTCAATATTTCATTAATAAGATAATTACTGCATCATCTTTGTGTCATAAATAAATTAAATTATTTGATGTCTAAAAATTACAAATAAAATACCATCATGTAGTAAATCTCTTTATCTTTCTAATGAATATTTACAATCGAATTTATCTTATGTAGAACCCTATATTAAAAATGATTTACTTATTAAACTTTGATTTTAACTATTTTAACCCTTCTTTAAATAAATTAATAATAAATGTCCTAATCTAATCCAAGTGGGCCTAAATGGTCATATTTTATTCCTAAGTTTGTTTTTGGTCGAATTACACTTGTCCAATAGAATTAGGACATGTGTTAGGGTAATATTAATATCATATTTACCCTTAGTTACCCTATTTACTATTAACCGCGGTAAAAAAATAGTAAAAAGTTACTATTCACCAAAAAAATATTTTCATCTCATTGAACCACATTTTAGTCCTTGATATTAACCGTGTCTCTCGGATTTTTGAAATTCCATTCACAGAAGCGGTAAAATTAAGTTTTATGCAAAATTCAGTTTTTAACCTACCACTTAGTGGTTTCACTATTCATCAAAAATTGAATGTTTTCAGAAAAATACCAAAATTTCACCCTAGGCTATTTTCGATATTCTGAGTCCAAAAATGAAGTCCATTTTGAAAAAATAAAATTTATAAAATTTCAAAAAGTGGTTATTACTATTCATAACGGCTAGTTTTAATAGCATATTGTTGTTTAGTGAAACTCGGTATTGCGTACGACGCAAGCTATCGAGGAAGGTCGCGATTGCGTGTAAAGCAAGCCAAGAAAGTGTTGTGTAGAAAATGATTCCTTTGATGATTTATATAACATAAAAGTCTCGGGTGTTACAGTTTGAGTGTGATAATCTATGTAGTTTATGAAAATTTTTCATTTTTAGGACCTTTTAACATTATTCATTAGCGTGATAGATGAAGTTTCTTTAACCACATAAACATAATTAGTAGACATGTGGAAAGATAGGATTTATATGAGTTTTATTTTTTTCAGAAAAAAAATAATGTTTAGTATAATTCCCCAATGCCTATTTCGAAGGGGAAGAGAAGACAAGTAACCTCCTTCAAGGTGGTTTTGGTTTATCCTGATGGTGGGTTCTGATGGGTTCCTTTGATGTACAAGAAATAACACCAGGTTGCCATTGAATTTCATAATGGATTCTCTAAATGGTTCCCTAATCCATTATTTGGTACAGACTGACTTTCCAAAGACTAGTTATCTGTTAGGGTTTTATAAAAAACGAAGCAATGGAACTTTCATTGGCCTAGATGATGAGAGGTTGGGGTCAGGACTTTCTTTTTGTGGGGTAATTGTTTCCAACTAAGGGACTCCCTTAAACATTTATGATATTTTCAACAATCTCTTTATTATCTAAATTCAGTACCAATTACCCTATCAAAATAATTTATAGATTAATAATATTTTTTGTATAGAATACATGGACATTAATAATGAATCCAACTGTATGTATCCATGTTTCATCATTTGTTTACCATGTAATGGGTAGATACTTATGTGTTGAAGCCATATAACATGGAATATCAGAATTAATATCCACATAGGGGTAGTTAATATTCTAATGAGGATATTTAACCATTATGAAGAATCATACATATCTCCATAATTATAGGCATAAAAAAACATACTTCATTAATATCATATATTTTATCATCATAAATAAATGACATATATGAGGGAATTTAGGCACCAGATATTTGAGCTCATGTCTCAATGATCCCTGTTATATATCCTTATTGTTATAGGAATTAAATTTATCGTATTTCAGTCACACCCTTAGGAATGGTCCCAATGTATATTCCATTATATGAGGGATATTTATATTTTCCCACTCATGTATCTTACATGATGAGGTTTTTCTAGACGGTGAAGAATCATTATGCCAATGATGTGTTCCTTATGGTTCCATATTCCCACATGAGCTATGATCACTGTGAGATAAAAGGGAACTCAATAAACTATACTTATTTCATATGTATGTAAGGATTATGCACTATTAAATCCCTTGGGTTCTAATGTAGATCATGGGCATAAAAAAATCTTCTTATGTATCTTGGTTATTTTCTGCAACCTATTTCTCATAGTTCAATTTAATGAGGCTTACTTGATGAGATTTCAATTTCTTTAGGGATTACAAACCACGTGTGGAAAGAGTTATCAAGCCTTGGAATACCCTATAAATAGTATAGGTCATATTATGCTGCAAATCAAATATTCCACTATATGTTTTTCCATTCCATGGTACAGGCGTAAGAAGAAAATGTTGTCATTGTTCAAAATCCGTAAACCCATGTGTTCTATGATCGTTGTGAGAAATTTGGGATGGAATGTTATCAGACTCAATACTTATTAATATGGTACATAGATAATGAGATAACCCTTTGAATATTTAATATAGAGACTATGCCTCAGAGAGTCATCAATCATATCCTTGTAATTGAAGGAATCAGAGTAATTATATTTCATTGGATTGGGGTTTATGCACTTACGAGTCCATTTGGATAGACATTAAACATGGAGGTTGGAAAAAGTTATCAATACCTAGAATGATATATATGTGAGATAGATCATACTATATCAGTGATTAGGGCTGACACTATGATATTTTCCAGGACATTATAAAGGGTTAGGATACTAATAGTATGATTATTGCAACTCCCTAATCCCACATGAGCTATGTTCGGAGCGAGTTAAAACTGATGAGAAATGTAATATATCACTAAATATATATGTTGGATAATGGTACTAAGTAATCAATATTGATGGTTAATTTATATCCTAAACCATAGAGAGTAGTATAATGTTTCCTAGTTATGGTAGGAATCAGATCTATCAGAGATCCCTATATTGAGGCTTACATAGCAATGTTTACCTTTTCTCGGGCCTTTCATTCTGATAGTGGTCAAATATATAAATCCATGTGATTCCATATAAGAGATAAATATGATATTATGGCACTGATTGTGGCTTACACTAGGAGGTATGCCAAGTTGACGTAGTTTATATACCTTACTGATTTGGTTGACTGCCTGAATGAAATGCAATGATTATCTATTTTGACGTGTTGGATGATTTATTTACATGTCATTTTATATTATATGAATTTCCACATACAATTTCATGAACCAATTTTCTTCTCAGAGGGATATTGCATAACCTGGATCGAATGTTTTAGGGTTATCATATGATCGAGGATTCCATGTCTAAAAGAAATCACAATACATATCCATTTAATCTGAAAATCCATTACATGGTATCAGATGATATTATAGGAGTGAATTTTGAGATCTCGATGCCATACCCTAGTTTCATTTCAATATATGAATTAATCATATAGAGGTTGTCTCATGATTAGACTTACATTCACGGATGTTATTGCAAGAGCTGGCTAACACTTCTAGAATGTGTTGTAAGAGTAAACGTGACATGTCTCAGAGGGTGTCACATGTCCTAGATGACATTTTTAGAGGACATAAAATAGCCTAGATTACATGTTATAGGGACATCACAATAGTCTGTGGACATTCCCATGTTCTACATAGAAACTCGTCTATCAAGATTTGGAATTTTAATATGTGTCTGGAAACACATCTAAATGATATCACAATTAATGATTGGTGATCACATAGGATTAATGATACTTGTGTGGGATTCTCCAATGGAACCATTTGGAATGATTCAGCCTATTTGTAGGATGTCATATGACCCCAATAGTATACAAAATGAGTGTCATGGGATCTAGTGACATTGTTCGATGATATCATGAGTCTTTTTTGGTTCTTGTGAAGAGCATGAGGGTCAGTGTGTATGTTCATAACTTAATTCACCCACTATTAGCATTTCTTATAACCACAATATTGATAATTATATATATATAGTTAATGTTAGATTTTTTTATGTCTCGGAAGAGTTAGTAGATATCTATGATTTTCTTCACATGTCCTCCAAGAAGTCCTTCGTGTGATTTATGAGTGATCACACAAAGTTCATATTCATCCTATATTGTTACTTCAGACTTTCAAAAGTATCTTCCCTGATGTGATACATTCTGGTTGTGAGATCAAACACTAATAATTATACTATGGTTCATGTATGGAAATGGGACTAGTTATTTTATGGAAATTCACGGTGTATATTTCATGCTGGAGTGTGGGGAATATCTCTTAAATCCAAGATGGAGTCAGTGGAGAGCTTGGTCACCACGTGTCTTTATGTGGTCCTTCTATGAATAAGTAGGGGGCATCACATGTATTTCAGTGAACACCATACCATCCCACTAATTCCTCCTTCAATTAATTACATCCAATTAATAGATTCTTTCTCTCTTATGAGATCATTCTAAGATACATTCATATTTTAATTTTGGCATGCCCAGTGGCCTTCGTGTGGTCAGGGAACCTATTGAATGACCTTGGTGTGATAACGTATTACTGTTCTATGAATTTCAAAGAATTCATGATGGATTCTCAAGGGGACTCCGTGGTATTAGGATCAAATATACAAGGTTTTTGAAAGTCCATTTTATGGTTAACCAGAGTATTTAATTTTTACTTGACGACTTGATATGCTTTTATCTCTTCCCCAATTTTATTTTATTTTTTATTTTACATGGTTTGGGAAGTTCACAAGTATTTTATGTGTTGTTGAAGGAAATGTGATTACGTCATGGTGATGTGTCAAGTGACCACAAAAATTCCAATGGATTTTTACAAGATTTTAATATAAAATTAACTTATTCATCCCTTATGAATCTATGGGGGTTTTTGAGGTATTCTGGACATACCCATAGACCTTCACACATTGAGGATGACATGTCAGTGGGATTTTGTGATATATGGTGGACATGTCACTAGGGTATCATGGTGACTTATTTATTTCCGAGGGAATAACACATAATTTTTTATTCCATGATAAGGCCTTTCATTATATATATTTTTATCACCTATTTTCAAAGGACATTTTGATGGGTTGTTAGGTTCCCATCGATTGAGAAATTTCATTACCTCGGGGGATTACCATTCTTATATGGAAAGATCACTATTTCTCTAATGTGACATCACAAGAGAAAAAAGACATTCTGAAGGGACATCATAGAATCTTCCACAAGATATGTATTGTTCAATAATTCTCCATGTGGCCTTATAATGGTCACATGATAACATATCCTTTAGAGGCTCACATGATTTGGGGCGCTTGGTCACCTTAATCTTCGATTTATTTTTTGGGTATAATAATTCTCACATTCATGAATTTATTCCTCGTTTTATTTTCCAATTATCCTTTGGTTGGCATCAAAAAAATTTCCACCCCCCTTGGGAGAAATGTCATGGGGGACAAGGGCTCAGTTATGAGGAATGTTAATGATAGCCTTAATTTTTGTTTTTTTCAAAAACCGATGTGTTGGGTGTAGATTGGTATGCTATTAGGTGCCTTCTATTCCATGGTATTCCCTATATATAAGGGAGAATATGGTGACTTCACTCACCATAAAATTGTTATTTTAGAGCCATATAATCATACTTCCACCATGTGTCATTGTCACAAGACCATTCTACAAGAGCTGATCAGAAGACCACACCATAAGCCCATTTTGTGACAATTGTTCCACAAGACCACTTTTTCTCAGGAACCCTCTTAAATATACTATGAATTATAATATGAAAATTTCATGATCATTATATTTGGGAATGTTATTTTCTTATGGATTCCACAAGGTCTGTTGTCCTGATTGTATAATATTTTTTACCATTATGTGGATCATGTTACCATGTCTGAGTTATGTGATAACGAGTCCATTAGGGTTTATGTGATTATGCAATGACCTCTTGGTTCATGCAACCCATGATATCTACAAAGTTAGTAAATTCTTTATCCCCTTTGGAAATTGGGGAATGCCTTTGTTGATTACTGCAATTCACATGATGATGTTCATTTTAATCATTTTCGTTGAAATAATTTAATTTATCTACATAATATATGAGACATAAGTTTTTCATATTTATTCCATTTCATGTAAACCATGTTTTCCTTTGGCTAACCAATGGTATATGTTTTCTAGAAATCAGAATGTTTACGCCATGATAATGCATGAAATCTGATAATGAGGTTATGAAGACGTTCCTCTCACCCAGTATCTAGAATTATCCTCTATCGCACCAGATTCCACTTTAAGGGTTCAATTTATAGGATGATGTATTCATCCATCCCTCATACTTTAATCTACCATCTCACTTGGTGTCAACTTCTTCAAATAATATTATTATGATAGTTACCAAAGATGTTCTTCTAGTAACAGATCAGTCACATGAGTTCTTTTATATACTAAAAAACTATTCATTGGGTCTTGATGGATGTGAGTTTGGTCATTAGTATATTACATCTAATTACTCGTGTATATTTTCCACTTTTCTATAAAACCCATTTTGTGGATAGTGGATGAAAAGGGTCATCATTCCTAACTGTAATATCTACGATGAATGGGAATGGTTCTTTTTAGGTAAATCAAATGTTCTTAGAGATCATTGATAAATTATAGAGGGTCCATATTTACTAGGACATGTTGATTTTCTAATTAAATATCTATCTCCATCCTATTATGTTTTTCAAATAATCAGTCATTGCGGTCTGGGCACTATCAAAATCCATTTTTTCCTTTGTAAAGTGGCCATTAGTCAACGAGACATTTACAAATTAGGTAGGACTCCCCCTCTAAGGGAAATGAATTATGAGTTCCTAAATGAATAATATGATATATATGTTCCTTTTTAGAATCTAATTTTTATGATTGAAATAATCATCAGTGTGAAGGAATAATTGAGGAAGAAGCTGACAATGCCCTCACTTATATTCTTAAAGGATGTGATTAATATTTTCCACATCATAGAGTAGTTAATACAATTTTTATATACCCACATCAGTAACATTTCTAGCTATTCCATTATAGTTATTGATCATATTAGTCTATTTTGGTTGCTGAGGGATATACTTACTAGGAATAATAACAGAACTCTGAGATCTCTTTAAGACTATGTCTACTAGGTTTTATGGCATGGTTTTTTAACAGGTGTCGTTTATTAGTTTGGGATATGTTTTCAAGGATCTCAATCAGCATGTTGGAGATGGTGGAATTTTTAATTGAAGGGATACACCTTAATTTGGATGTGTGGTTCCTTTAATGAATTTACCAACTCTTAGGCCATATCAAATAAGGATTCATCCCCTACTGGATCAGCTGACCGTTCCATTTTTTGGGATGGAAAAAGGAGAATTACCATGGTTATAAATACTACAATTCCATGAGTATCCCTGATGCTTTACCTTATCCTAGAATGATTAAAATATCTGGGGTATGGTATATATCAGTAATCCCAGATGAGTTTAGGGATGTGTTGATGCAATATAATACCGTTGACTTTAAACATTAACATTCTCGGGCTTGGCCCATATTTGGTTATGAAAGTGGTTACGCTAAAAAAAGACATATATGTTCACTCTTCAAGATGGGGTTCTTGTATATAGGGTGGATGAGATACTCACTTGAGATCCATATACACCTTATTAGATTTGTTGTCAGTTTGGATATTCCTAGAGGGACTTCAACAATCATATGGTCAGCATACGAGGGGGCCAACACCCTATTATTATCGTAATGATTTGGTTGATTTTGGAATATTAAAATATTGATATCAATATTATTCATTACCCATGTAATTCTGCCTCCTTCCATACCTGGTATTATGCCAATGTGTTGGTAACAATGTATCTAGAGGGTTTTCAAAACTAGATAATTCTCCATGCGGATCACCCATTTTCCTCTCTAACACCTCTATCTAGGGAAACAATGGATTTGATTGATGATTTGGGTGAAATTTCGAGGTATAGGACTCAGTCTAATAATGATATCCTCGATAGTGGGAGTAAATATGTTGTGGAGATCATCCATATAACATAAATAATGATTAATTTATCAGTTTAGGTGGTGACATGTTCAGCCTCCTCTCCTATCTCCTTGCTAGCACAAAGGGATAATCCTCCTTTTGACACACATTACCCCCAATCAAAGTAGATATGACACAAATTAGGCTTATCTAGAAACAAATTCCTTCTGTGGTTACTAGGAATCATTTGGAAATATTTTGTGACATTGGATAATTAATTCATTAGTTATTTCATGACTTGGTGGTATATGTTTTTGACCAAAAAATTCTGTAAGAAATTATGTTGCAAATTGTCCTGATTCAGTGAGATTTAGAAAAAAATGATAGGGAATTGATAAAATACATTTAAGGGTCCCATTATAGGGAATATGAATGTGGAATCTGAGGTATTGGATCTGTGTCTCCAGTTGATATCTAAATTGCATGATTAGATGGATTCCCGGACCCCAACAAAATAGATGCATGAGGAAATTATAGATCACCAAATGTACAATAATTCAACATCATTATACACATAATTAACTGATCAGAATATAGTTGAGTATATAAATTCATTATGAGAGTCTCCCCATCATGGGGTAAAAGAAAAACAGTTATGGGGAGCGGCACTCCAACAATCAATAAATTCTTCCAACCCGACTCTTTCGTAGTTGGGAAGTTCAGTAGATCAAATATTATTATGATTTTTTTTCATTGTTTTTGCTTCGATTATTAGAGAGACACTTAAATTTGTACATTCCCCTGTTTTTCACATTATTATTGAATGGATTTTCCTAAACATTCCATTTTGTGTTAATTTTTACATTCATTCATGATGTTCATGAAATTTTACATCACTAATATAAGATGAATAACCAATTATACCCATGCCTTTCATAATATCATGTAAACATTAAATTATGGAATTGATTGTTGAAAATATAATAGATCCATGTTCATAAATTCTCATTAATTCCCAAAAACATGATATTCGTCCTGGAAAAGGTTGTTCTAGTTATCCTTGGGTTACCTTATTTGTAGAAGGATCATTTGGGTAGAATTTAAGTCCATGAGAGAGTTCTAAATCTTTTTCTAGAAGTGATATTCTTTTTGAGAGTTTCTCTATTTCTAACTAGGCCATATGATGTGATTTGAAATATTTTCCTTTCATATATAAAAAATCTCTATGGTGATTTAGTTTATATTCTTTTATCTCGAACCTTATATTTCATTAATTTATGATCAATTTTCTTGTACCACATATGGCTTTAGTTTAGGATCTTTTAAGTCAACCCTTATATCGCTATAGTTTTTGATCTTTTATATTGGACCTTATATTTCTTACATTAGGAGCATTTATATCAGAACTTCTATTCCATATGTCTAGGTACTTTTATCATTGATCATTTAGCATTTTTGGTTATTGTATTTTAGATCAAACCTTATATCCTGTCACATTAGTGTATTTTGGCTTAGAACATCAATCTCTTTTATATCGGGTATTTTAGCTCAGACCTTCTATCACTGTGGTTTTGGGTCATTTATTTCAAACCATGTTTTTATGTAGTTTAAGAATTTTAGATCATACCATTGATCATTTTTGTTTAGCGTCTTTTATAATAGGCCTACCATCATTTAAATTTCCTATATTTTAGATCAGAAATTATCTCTCATTGGTTTAGGTTCTTTTAGCTGGGACCATTGATCATGGTTGTTTTGCATCTCTTATCTTGGACCTTCTATCATTGTATTTTAGGTTCTACTTGAATAAAATATCAATTAAAGTATTTTAGGTTCTTTCAGTAAATCAATCCTAGCATATAAATTTTGAGTATTTTATCATCGAACATCTATCATTGTAGTTATGGTATTTTATCTCACACATTATATCACGGTAATTTAGGTTTTTATCTCAAAACATATATTGTTATAGATTAGGGACTTTTAAACAAAAAAATATATTGATATAGTTTATGGTATTTTATCTTGGAATGGATTGATTATCCGAGAATATGGTGTAGACATGCCAGGAATGATCGAATACAATCTAGGGTGTTTGGTTCTATTGTGGTTTTACCAAGGCTCCCAAGGGTCAGACATCTATATGGTATGAATCAGATGCATATGGATGTTCATAAAAAACCTTACTCATTAGAAGAATTGTCAAATAGAGATGTATCCACTCTTTTACATGGTTCATGGTTTGTTTATGGGGGTAATAGTATTTGAGGATGAAATATTAGTGACGCTAGGTCTTCATGGATAGTCGGAATATAGATGATTTAAATTATAAAAAAAAGAATCAATGAGAAAGAGATGGGGACAACGTGCTGGGTATGACCTATAACACCCTGAGGTTCCTGGTTCAGCTTTAGTGTTTCCAAGGATCACATCTAAAAGAGATATTTTTTGAAAATTATCAAATTCATTTCTATTGTAGGTAAATTCCCTTATGCATTGATATCATGGACACGTAAATATGATTTCCAATTTTTTTCAAGGCATATGAACAATATTAGTAGACTTTAAATTCCTGATGATGATGTTTTCCAAGGGGGCAAGGATATCTACGGTGGTTTTTGGAACCCTCATGTAGTTCAGATCTTGTTATATTTTCCATTACATATACCATGTAGTTTTGAATAATGAGGTCTTGACTGTCATTTGTTTTTGAATGAAGTGTTACAATTTGACCATGATAAAGGGTACTAATCATGATGGAATAACATAAGGGATCTCATATATTATCATATTTATTGGTACAAGGATTTTAATTCATTGTCAAAAAATTTCATGTTGGGAGGATGATATATGATAATCATATAGATAACGACCCAAAACACACAGAGGTGTTGGGTTCTGACGCACCTTTTTCATGCCTTCGAGGGATTGAAAATTCTTTTTTCAAAGAGACTAATTTGGTTAAATACCATTGCAACATATTTAGGATCCATATGAATACATTAATTGTAAATAAAAGGGTCCCTTAAACCCAGGTATCGTTACCAATGTCCATAGAGGATTTAAGTGATCTGAGGCACTAAATCATTAAGTATGATTTTTAGAAATATTGATATAAAATAAGTGTTTAAGCACCCTAAAAGTTTTGTAAATACCATAGAAACATATTCTTATAGTGAGGAGATGTGAAAAATAATTACAATAACTTTTTCTTAAACCAAGGGGTTTAGTGAGTGTATCATTGGTGTTAATAGGGCTACGACATGGACTGTGACATCTTTGTGCCTTAATTTATTGTGAAACTCTTTTTTTCTAATATCTATAGTCAAAGAGTTTAAAAATTTATGACTTGAATTTTTCGTAATTTTCCCTTTCATGGGTTTTAAAATGACATATTTTGTGTCTCTTTCCCTAAAAGATTATGGTCCTGCAATTTGGACAAGATCGACTATATTTTCGTGTCATATAGCTTTGACCATATTGTGAGATGTTTATAGTCGAGATGCACATGGACCTGATATGGGGATTTATTTAAAAGATACAAATTAATATTACCATGGTTTATATCACCCCAATGTCTTTCTGAGGGGTGTTTGAATTTTTTTTAAATCATGGATGAAGGTCTACAGTCATGAGTAATGATATAAGGAAATCATACATGGTGTAGTTCTGATCACACTGAGGTGTGGAGTTCTTCATTTCTGTTTTAGGGTTCCCCAGGGATGGAAAGAACATTTTTTAGAGTGACATATTTGGTTAGTGACTATATTATCATTTGTAGAATCCATAGTCATACATGTATAGACAAAAAAAGTGTCCCTTGAAGCCATGTATCTTTTCCTATGGTTATGGATTTCTTTTTGAAGCTTGAGTTACATGATACATAAAGTATGATTTATGTTATTATGTGGTTTGAAAAGATGGTGGAGGAACCGCATACATTGGATGAAAAGGGTAAGACTATTTTGGTCCAATGTCTGGGGATAAAAAATGGGTGATGGCATGTACATTTTATTTTCATGTAGTGGGGATGTTCTATGTGAAGTGTATCATCATTTAGTAATGTAATATTTCGTGCATTTTATCTTCATGTGGTAAGAACATATTTGTTGTGCAGTTTTTATATCACGTGGTTGGGTTGTTTTCTTTACTGTTTAACATCATTTGGTATAGAAAAGGGAAACAAAGTGAAAAAAATATGAGTGATATATTTCAGGCACAAACATCCATAGTTAGATCTGGCTTGTACATATGAAAAATGAGCTAGTGTGACTCATTACTTGTACAGTTGTGATGAATTTTTTATTGGTTGATATTGGTGGAACCGGTGTCGGAGACCTGATAATCACAATATTTCATGAGATTAAAGGAGTCAAGCCACACATATTTCTAAAATGTGAAAGTCACTATGTAAGATTTTCCCATACACAGTGGTGGGCATGGTTTCCATTGATTAGTGTACATGGGCCTAGGATTGGAGATTCATCCATCACTATGTATAAAATAATGAGAGGAATCATTCCATACATAGTTATTATGAGAGTGTGATTTTTAAAATCATGTGTAAATGATAATTTATTCCTAATGTGAGAGGGGGAATTTTGGTTGCATTCAATGAAAGATATATGGGCATCACTATGTATCCTATGGTAATAGGAATCAAGACAAATGTTGTTCTTTAGGAATGAATTTTCTATGCATGTTTTACCTATACAAAGAGAGGTCATTGTGTGCCATGTGGTGGGTGGAACACGATTTAGGCTTTAGTGTTCCCTAAATATCTCATTTAAAATGTTAATAATTCGATAATTAGTTCTAGACTGATGGCATTGTGGGAGCACAACACAACAACGGTGGTCCTCTCGGGCGAGGTTCATAGGGTTGTACAGTTTTATGTCATTCTTGGAAAATATCCCATGCTTTTTTACATCGTGTGATTTGAATCTTGGTTATCCACTCATGGTCTTTCATTATAGACCATAATGAGCCATCGCAAGATTCATTGTCTAGTTTGGGTAGGGACGACAGTCCTAAAATACCTAAACTCATGTGAGAATTGATCCGTGTGATAACAAAAATATTAAGTGTCCCTCTCAGTATAGAGAAGAGTTTGATGATATGAAAGGGATTTTTTTATATCATTTAGTGGATGGACCGAGATATTAGATCCAAGAAAACCTACATACCATATGGAAAATGTGAATCATTCCATATGTAGTTACAAAAACCTGTGAAGTTAAATTTCATGTGAATATCACACAAGCCATGCAGTTTAAATTATTCTGGTATGAACCTGGATCCCCCATAAAAAAGGACAGGGAATGTTGTGGTTGGGAACAATAATATAGGATCGATCATCACATTGTATCCTCTGATTAAAAGAATCAATCCATACATCGCTGTTTGTTGACGAGATTCCTTTGGGGGAGATAACTCTGATACAGGGATGGGTGCATTTCAACCTTCATACATGTATATCATTCTCATCTATGGATATCCATTAGTGAGATTGTGTTTTCCATGTAGTTTAATTCATGTGCTGAGAACATCACACATGAGGTTTAATGACATGTGGTGAGGATCTATTTTGTATAATTTAGTGTAATGTGGTCATGAAATATCCTTATAGCTTAACATAATGTTTTAAGGTCATGACACATCATACTGTTTAATGTCGTTCTATTGGGACATAAGGTGCTTCAAAATTTATCATATTTTTTAGGAATTAATTTCATAGTTTAGTTTCTTGAATCATGATTGGATGTTGTTGATGATAGTTGTGGAATGTATTTATTAAGAAATATCACATTAGTGGTTGATGTACCAAACTCCCCATCCATGGTGGAAAATGAGGATACTTCATTAAAATATACCTTAGGAATGATGTAAGGACCATCCCAATTAGGTTATATATTTGGAGGATTCTTACCTAGTATCATTGGGGATATATGATGAAATACCATTTCTTCTTTGAGGAATAAATAGTGGAAAACCTTTTTTAGATTTTTATTCTATCAGATTCTAATAGACATAATGGGTTTTCAATGTATAAAACCTATTAATGTCGAGCCTCTCCAATTCATCAATCTTCATTTGTGATTTCTCATAATCATGTATATTTCCATTAATGTATATTTAGAGTGAAGGTGGATGGAATTATATGGGTTACACTACTTCGATCCAATACACCATTGAGTTTGGGGTTGCCTATTTAGCAGTACACATAGAGGTTTGGAAGATCCATAAAGCATGAATGATCATGTCAGAAAAGAAATTTTTATGATTTCCCAATTATATGGTGTATATTTGGTAGACTATTATTGATTGAATCAATATTTCCACTTAATTTTACATTTGTTGTTGTGCTGCGACGATTTCTCATCATGTGGAGGTTGTCATCTGATCTGCGGCGGCGAAGTGCGTTTGAGGGTTTCTGAGGGACTGCTTCGGTGGTTGGGTTGGTTGCTATGGGGTCTCCTAGTTTTGATTTTTTGTTTGTCTTTGGAGCGTGTGATGTTTTTTCGGTTCCTTAATTTTGCGTTGGAGACGACGGGTTCTCACGGGCATTGTTTTTGAAGGTTTTTTATGATGGTTTCTGATGGGATCCCGCTGGTGATGTTCTGGTGGAGATGCAGTGGTTGATGGTGCTCCGTTCCTGGACATCGGTGATGGTGATTACAGGCGACTACGGACGCCGGTGAAGCTCACCAGCAATCCGGGTTACTTGATGTTACGACGATGGATGTCGGCGAAAGGCTGATGCACGACGTGTCAGTCTGATGACGGTTCGACACTCGAGGAGGTGCGGGCCCACATCTCGAGGCAGTGTGGCTGTGATTTGAATTTTGAAATTCCATTTTTAAATGTGGTATGTGGTTTTGGTTTCATGTTGTATGGGTCCCGGCAACCCCCAATCCGGCTTTTATAAAATGAAAACAAAGTGATTTATAGGTTATTGAATGAAAGTTAGTTTAGTTGTCTGCCAGAATTTTGTGAGGGAATTTGAACCTAATGACAATATTGTACTTCATAAAGATGATGAATTTAATTATCCTAATTTCCTTGATGGGCATCACCTCAAACCATTTAGAAAATATTTTTTGTTGTTGTAAGGATGTACTTGAACTACTTGGTTGTGGTTGGGGTATATAAACATAGAACATCTATAACTCAAACAGAAATTATCCTAGAATATAAGTTTGTATATATAAATTCCCATGTATGATGGATATAGTTCTCAGGGATCTATAATTAATTAAATTTCATGGATAACTCCATATTCTTGTACCACATTATTTTTATAAAAACCCAACCTCCTGATTTCGTGGGAGATCATAGTCCCAAATTTACGGGAGTTGCAAGATTCCACTTAGAATTAATCCATGACGGTGACCATATCTCCATATAATAATATCTAACTGAGGAATATATCAAATCAATGTTCTTAGATGGTTTTGAGATCATTTATACCATCCTATTAGGTAATGTTTATAGCACATCAAGGAATCTATACCATTTGGGCTAGGTCGGTTTGGATAGTCTTGTTGTTTGAGATTGCCATTTATGGTCTACATCCATCTAGGGGAGTTCATTGGTTCATCTTGAAATGGTTTCATGTTTACCTAATTTATTTCTTCTATATCACATTCAATGATAAATAATACTATTATTCAATGTGTGATATGATATATTTCATCCTCTTATTCAGGGTCATCTGGGAAGGTGGCTATATTAACCCATGTGTAGGAATGAGTATTCTATAATAAGGGAACATGATGAAATATGGGCCTGAATGGGAACCCTTCCATCAGTCCAATGATGTTGCTAGCGAGAGGGTGAAGTTATTTTATTTGATGTAATATTACCGATTGATCTACTTTATAAAAGGTTATAAATTCCCTTTGATATTTAGGTAGGTTGTATGGAGTTATAATACTATTTTCAAACTATAAACAAGATCTTTTTATTTGGCCTAATTATTGGTACAGGCTTCGGATAGTGAGAAAGTGTTGGGAAAACTAAATTTTTTAGAGTGATAATTACATCCCCTAATCCAACTAGGTAAAAAACTATTTTCCGATTCTTATTAGGATAGGAATCTAAGAGGTACCATCATAATACTTCTCCCATATATGGGAAGTGTTATGGGAATAGAAAACCTCCAAATTTGGAATCTCATTGTGTACTAGTGTATTCTACACAGTAGGATGTTTCATTAAGAAATTTTTAATGGATATCCCGTTCACTAGCTTCTATAACACTAACATAACGTTGTATTAATATAGAATTACTTCACATCAGGCTAAGTGCCCCATCAACATAGGACGACCAAATATGTTCTTGATAGAATAAATACGAGAGACTAGATTTTCATGATGGTGATTCAAGAAATTCCTCAACAATTGCACTTTGAATATGAATCCATGGTAGTTCTTATTGAAATTATATTATTGGGTCTCAACACATATCATCATTTATTTGAGGTGGAAGATTATATTCTGGCCCCACGAATCATTTTTAGGTGTTGGGAAGGTTTCCACTGAGTGTTCCATGGTGGTCCTTGGCAATATCTCTAACATCGCTTCCACAAGAGGTATTATAACATGTTGGTATAGTAAATATTACTTTGTACATTCAAGGGATCCCTAACAGTCATCATCCCAATGATATGTTTTTGCCTTATTCATTATCCCAATGAGTGGGAGAGAATTATTTGTCATGTTGACTATGAATCACTAAATTTAGGCAAGGATCACATAGATCCAACCCAATAATTTCATATTTCTAGGGGGTATCATTTAAAACGTAGATATAGTCTTCTCTGGTTTGACCTCGATGTTCTTGTGGCCTAACAAAATCCCAAAGAACATCCCTGATGATAACCTGAAGGTGAATTTCAGTAAATTTAACATCAGAGTATGCTATCATAGCTTGTTTAAGAATGTTTGAAGATATTTAGAGTCATAACATCGCTATTGGTATTTGAAACCCATTTTATTTACATAACATTCTTCTATTTTTCTAATAATTACTTAATGATATGTTTAATGGTGAGTTGATAAGTGACTCTGGTATTCTTTAAGCTGAATGGAATGACATTACAGAAAAATATCCCATGAGGAACCATGATTGTAGTGGTTTATTCATGTTAGGGTCCATATTTATTTGATTGTTCCTTGAATAACCATACATTAAGCATAGGTCTTCGAAGAAATAAATTGCATCGATCGAGAATTATGTGATCGACAATGGAAAATAACCATGAGGGAAATGTTTTTTAGGACATATAAAATTGAAAAATACCGTAATGTGAACATTCATTTTCATAAAAGTGATGAATTTGGAGATCCATATTTCATATTTCAATTGTTGGAAAAAGTATCGTTTGATCATCTTGTCATATTCCCCCTATATATTGCTGGAATGAGAGGGGTCTATCTTCCTAGATTTATGAATGATGCTTCAATTCCCACTATGTAATCTAATATGCTTTGTAGACAAAAATACATCCATGTTAGGAATTTATGTATAGTTACAAGAGAACACATAGAAATGTTTCTTAAAAAATACAATTAGAATCTCCTTCTCTTGGAGGGGAATAGTGAAAATAATTATTATATGCCTCATTTCTTCAATGTTCATAGATTTATCTTCCTAAACTCATCGATAGTGCGGGATAAACCTTCGTTTAATGTGAGAGGGGAATTCCTAAAGTTTTTCTCATCTTCTTATATATATATATATATATCAATGGAGGTATTTTTTGGAATATTTGAAAATCTATGTGGTATCTATGTCAGAAACTCAGTGAGAGAGGCCATGAGATGAGGCATTATCATCCCCTGCTTCATGATCCATTCTAAAGAGATTCTAGAGCAATTTTTATTTCACAATATCAATAGGGACATGAAGAGATTTTACATTTGGGGTCCCGTTTAACTAGTTTACTATATTTATAGGGAGGACATAGTCACTATCAAACATTCTCTAGCAATTCATAGGGGAGGCCCCCAGGCCAATGCGGTGGCAACATTTATATCAACATCCACCTTTGGGTGTTTCCCCTCCTTATTTATAAACCTACTTCATCATATATGGATCCACATGATTAGAAGGTGGGAATTATCAAAATCATGTTTCCAACCCTTCCATCAATGGGGTACTTCACACACTAATGTAATCATGGAGGTACTTCCTTGTGGTTGTGGAACGAGGTCCTTCCAAGTAGAAAACTATATTCAATGTCTTGACAGATAACTATTAATTGAATATAAAAATTGAAATACAAAAACTGAGCTTTGATTTTGATATTCTAGGCCGTTCTTTGCTTACTCTTATCATATCCTTGAAAAGTGACATTTGTGGGTGAAAAATACCCTTCTCTATATTCCAAATGGCGTAGGTTTTGACCTCATATGAGGTCGATCCCGGAGTAATTATCTTTCATATCCATCTGAATATTCACATTATTAAGTCTTTGAGAAACATATAAGGATTGATGTGACCTTCGATGACCAGTTTTTGATCTTTGTGGAAAAATGGGATGGGGATATGGAATTATGATAGGATGGTATTCACTCAATAATCCTTTGCTGTAGAAACATCTATATCAAATTGTTGTGTACATGAAATGGATTAATGAATTACTACATGAATTATTTTGAAATATAGAGATTTGATATTTGAGAGCATGGATGGGACACCAACAACATTTTGAAATATAGAGAATTAATGAATAAATACATGAATTATTTCTAGGATGGTAAGAAAATAAAACACAAGCTAGAATTTCATGTTAGATATCTATTAACAGGTGACTGCTAGTAGATTTTGGGACACCACCAAGCCTGTCTTGGGATATCTAGGGAACTTCCACAAGGTTCAAAACATCATATATATCCTCTACGTGGATGAGACTGAAATAGTGGGTCCATTGTGCCCATGTTTTCCACTATATCCTCATTTCCTAAGAAATCATCCTATCATTCCCATGTTATGTGTGTGAAACTCATTTTATTAGGCATATTAATCATTAGAGAAGTGGTTTTCCAAGTGTATCTTATTAGTAGAACCAAATATTATATCTTTCCTTGATGAGGTTTATATTAAGTGGGGTGGTTCCCATTCAAATAATGCTGCATGGAAGATGTCTCATATAGTTAGATACTGAATTGGAGAAAAATACAACTCTTATTCTTTTCTTGATTCCTACATCTGGTGGTTATGCCATCTTTTGAGAGTAATCTTTGACATCTCCTTTTTATGTGGTGGATCAATTGATGTTATACAAAGATATGATATCATGGTGTAATGCTTTTTTTCAACATTTTTCCAATTAATATGATTATTGAACTTTTGTGCGTGTCTGGCTATGAATATTTGTTTACCCCCTCTTCTTTAGTTTAAAAAATGGTTATGATTTTCACTTAATCTTTGGAGTTATCATGTCAAAAACTATCAATAATCAACCATTCCTTGAAGAAAATATTTGAACATTAACAAATCCTATATATTATATCCTATCCTTTAATGGAAAGGGTTGTAGTTGGGATGGTTGGTGAGGATTACATCATTGAGATTCCTATTATGTGGATGCCTTATTAGGTTGTCCTCAATGGCTACTAATAAATAATTAGGGTCTTTTTAATTTTGGAACGAGTATTCTTTACTCATCTATTATTAAAATATCACGTAGTCCTGATTTATTTTTAATTCCTACCACGGGTGATTTTTGTTTTGTCGTTCAATCAGAGGTGTTGGGTGGTTTGGGACCTATCTAGGTGCCAGGATGGGCACTGTTGCAGGTTTGAGAGTCATAACTACAAGTTATTATTTACTTATCAATGTCCACTATATTGATGGTATGAGTCAAGACATGGATCAAGTTCAATGAATGGAATCGTCCTGATGTGGTACTGTTTATACAAACTCACATAACTCACCCAGTTACTTCATTGGGATTTGTGGTTTCTGTAACACATACCAATGATTTTCACGATAGAATTACAATAGCTGATCCTAAAAGAGAGGGTATAACACCAGAATTATTTTATGAAATATCTTATTTAAATTATTTTAGTTATCTATTAGCATTAATTGTACAAAATATTGAGTTTAAATGAAATGTGAGATTACCTTATTATAAAATCACGGATACGACCTAGCTGTTATGTTAGCGAGAATTAGAATAACTATCTTTTCAAAATTTATTGGCTACCAATTTTTTATAAATAATAAAAATCAGTTATATATTTTTATTTCTGAGTGAAATACTATTACTAATGAAAATAATAAGACATATATATGTTATCATCCTAGTAAATTATTTTTTATATTAACTGAATGGTTATTTTAGTCATAGGTTATGATTAAACCATATTTGATATATAAAAAGATATATTTTTTAAAATTTAATTTTACACCATAGAATGGAAAATTCACTTTATATAAATATTTTGAAATATTAGTAATTTTTATTTCGAAACATAAAAATGATCTTTTAGAGAAGTATATAAAAATTTACATCAGGTAAATTTTTGATATTTTTTTATAACTTTCATGTTATGATGAAAAGTAAAAATACACCAAATTTTATAAAAACCTCTATTTTCATAATAATTATTTATATTATTAAAATAAATTATAAATTTTTTTAAATAATAAATAATGTATATTATTATTAATCAATATAATTTATGTCTCTATCATTAATTTTACCTTCAATTCAGATGTAAAAATATTTCTATCATTTTCAAGGTTTTAGATTTAAAAACTCGTTCTCTCTTTTGGACAATAAGAATAATTTTAAATCAACTAGTTTGACTACAATGTTTTGAATTTATAAAAATGAAATCCCTCTTTGTAATCGTTATTTCCAAATTATAAAATATATTTATTTTCTTTTTCAGTATAATGAATAATATATTCTATAATTCTTATTAATATGATAAAAGGGTTAACTAGGTAATTGAGGGTACGAATACTATTATAAAATTACTCTAACACTTGTCTTAATATCACTATATGAGTTTTCTTGACCTAATTAATCATTGGGTCTAAATGATATCCCTTTGAATCCACTTGGATGAGATTATGATATTTTGTTTATTTTATTTAATGAAAAGCTAAATATGTCTCACAAAAATTTTAATAACGAAATAATTTTTAATAAAACATTATGCTAAAGATAATTTATATTATAATTAATAATTTTAAATATAACATTTTCCCCCTTTATCATGTTTATTTATTTATAATTTTTGGGAATTAAATAATTACATTAATAGATTATACATTAATGATGCAAAAATTATTTAATTGATGAAAAGTCAATAATTCAGATTTTATAAAAATAATAATACGCATTAAAAGATGCAAACTCTTGAAAAAATATTATTGGATGAGAATATATCCACCAAAATCATCTATGGGTCGAGTTATGGACCATTTAGATCCCTATAGAAGAGATTATGACACTTATATTATTTTATATAAATTGATGTTAATATTTTCTCATTAATTATATAATAAGTATATCATATTAATTATAGGATTTTATAGTAGATAAATTGGACTAAAATTATTCCTATTCAATCTAGTAGATTTATTTTCATCAAATTATTTTTTTCCTAATTTGTATTCAACAAAAATGAGTATTGAATAATTACACAAAATTGGTGTAGTAATAGTTTATTATGAGAAATAAAAAATAAATGTAATTCAAAATAATAAAGTAAATATAATTTCAGTTAATTAACATTTCTAATGAGATTTACAGATGACAATTGTCTACTAAGAATATAATAAAATTGTTTTTTATGTTATCTTTTTATATTAATATTTTTAAAAATCACGGAATTGAATTGTGTCAAAATTGATAAAAGTTATATTTTATCAAAATAATTCTTTATTAAATTTTAAAGTAATAATAAAAAGAATCATAAATGTATAATAATTATTATATGGTTGAAAATGATCATCAGTTTTTTTTGTGGTCTATTTTACATCAAATAAGTAAATATTGCACCCTTAAATATTGAATTATATGTTACCCAAGTTAAATATTAAATATAATAACTAAGTATTAATTAAAATGATGTGGTTTAAATTGATATAAATACATTTCCAAAATTTATTTGTTGATTAGATTACAAAACTGTATAATTTCATCATCGAAATAGAAACGTTTTTGTTATTTTTGGGTATGGTTTTATTTTATTAAAATTTTTTATTTATGTAGATTCCAAAAGTGGCTCTCACATCAATTAGAAAAGGGTTCATCCTCTATCACATATTGACTTATATTTATACAGTATAGAGTTTTTAGTCATATTGAATGACAAAATCTAGTGCTCTATGAAGGGATTTAGAGAAACCACGTCAAGGATGAGGTAATCAATTCTTTCGATTCATTCAAACTTCATTCTTCTTAGACACCATCTTCATTAGTTGTTTGATTATAATGAAATAACATTTGTATCACTCATATACAAGTATATTATTATGATTATGAAACAACCATATTCCACTATTTATCCATCCTATGAAAAACATAAATCACCATGCATGCATACTTAAAACTTGCTGTCTCCACGCTTTGGTATAAACTATTTTTCACCACCACCATATCTATATTTGTATAATGATTGAGATAATAACTCTATATTATTATTACAACATGATAGTTATTATGAAATATTATACTCTATACACATCAATTCCATTCAATAATTATGGGAATAGTATTGCTGCTCATACGTACGTACAAACTACCCTCTCCATGATGTGATGTGGTTCATTCTACATGATCTCTAATAAAACATGATTATATAAATTAATGGAAGGAATTAATTTGATATATATTATAATAATAAAAAAATTTAAATGATATAACAACAACCCAATTAGTGTAATTTTATCTTAACTAAAAAACATGCATATGAACATAATGCAGTTAATTTCTGAATATCGAGTGACAATGAAATGTTACTAATAGAGGAATGATAATATTATCATATATGATATTGTAAAAATAAATGTGATTATGGAGTTAGTAAATAACATCATTTAAATCATTATACATGAGGTTCAGAAACATACAAATCATATTGTACTTCAAGTACGGGATAATTTTTCAAACAAGTTATTTAATGGGATTTTTTATTCATATGTATTTTTTGGGGTAAATTTATCATCCACATACATGTTAGTTAAATATGAAAAACTATTTTTGTTCTTATAAATTTATTTAATTTAAATTTTACCTATTCTATAATTTTTACTAAAAGGTATGAAAATAATCTTTTTCATTATTTGATATGAGGTACTTGTTGACTTTTATAAAAAGTACATGGAGAATGTTTTTTTAACATATACAGAGTGAATGGATTTTTATACATTCATGTAGCTTTATTTCCAGTATTATTACCTTACTTTGTTTTCATGTTATTTTCTATGAAATTGAATTTTTTTAAATTTTGTTGAATTTTGAGAAAATGGAACAATTTTTAAGAAGAAAGCATACCTTCCTCAAGAATTTTTTACATGTTTTATATCAAAACCATTTTCCATATAAGATGAAACTAATAAAATATGGTTATTTTTACATAAATATTATTACTATGATTTGATTGTTTTTTTGAGTAAATTAAAATTACAAAATCCATTTTATACATGTATCATGTTATAATGTAATGATGTTTTAGAAATCAATTTTATTACATCGGTGATGACATGATGAATGAATTTTTTGTGAATAAAGTAATAATGATTTAATTATGAGATTGGTGGGACCCAAATCTACCTCCAATTCATTGGGTAAGGATTCATATATCATGAGATCGACATGAATGGAAGAACAATTAAATCTGATTCACTAATACAAGGATATAATGGAAAATAAACATGTCTTAGTAATGGACAATGTCCGAAATGATGACCATACCAATTATACATGACCAATATGAATTAATATTTTATACTTATGTGTATCCCATAATACATCATTTCTTATGTTGTGAATTTTAGGATTTTTTCCAATAATTATTATGAACATTTATCCCATTACATGATATCATGATCTTTCATATGCCAGATAAGACTTCCAAACTTTATGTTCATATGTCTTGTGATAATAATATGATTGATATTTTCCTTTTTTACCATTAATGGGAATTTGAGATCACCCTTTCATATGTTTATTTTCCCCTGGTCCTGATGAAGGGTACTAAGTAAGATATTTCAAAAATGAGTATAGTTATGAAGATATATGTGGGAGAGAATGTATATGTTTTATGAACCAGTTGTTTATGTTTCCATGATTCTATAGAAAATATACATAATGGTCCTATAGTGGCCTTATTATATGTGGGGATGAATATACATCAATATTTTTTTAATATCAATTTATGTAATATATGGGAATTATATTTGGTATTAATAGTAATGTATTATTATCAATTGGAAATTATAATAATAAAGCCTTAGTAAAAACCCTAAGGATATGTATAAGTATAGGTTACAATCCTAGTGCTTCAAAAATGACCTTGAATATCATAGGCAAAAACATAATGTTTCGTAAATTAAAATTTCATTCTGGATTATGTGGTTTTCCAATTTTGATTAGTGTTTCTCATGCTATGATTATTTTTTATAGTCTATGTCTTGAACATGAAGAAACCATTTAAATACTGAATGTGATGGGAAATGAAACGATTGACATCTTACGCAAAAAATCGTTATGGGATATGAAATGAAAAGTCTTTTAGATATGCTCAAACAACTTTTAGAAGTTATGGATCATGGAAGACACCCAAATGAGAAATGGAGGGAGAAATATTCTGTTTATCCCTTCAAGAGGCACCTTCCACATTCTTTTAGCTAGTCTTCCAATCCAATAGTGGATAAATAATGGATCAGTACCACAAAAAATATATTTTTTGTTATGAATTTTTATGAACAGGATAACGTCAACTTAGCAGTCTATTTTTTTGGAAAGTGGAATCGATCAATATTGTATTTTTTTCAAGAACACATGGCAATGATCTGAAATTTATTCCATGGAATGGGATGAGTTTAAGAACTTATTAACTTTATTCATATTCTTCAAACAATGATGGAAAAGGTTTTACTTATACTTTGGCCAAAGAATGATGAATATTTCGATACATAAAATGAAAATTTACAATGATTTCCATTGTGAATTTCTAGAATTATTATTCAACCTGAGATTAAAATTGATCGATTATTCAGCCGCTTAAAACCATGTTTCCGAAGGGCATTATCCATAAGAGGCATTAATAGCCATGAGAATTATTTTATGTGTTCTCATGTTTGATATGGATATTTGAGTAACCCATAAATGCTATGGGTTTTAACAGAACAGAAAAATGGAATTCAATGGAAAATATTAAGACCACACAGAAAAGAGGACGAGTATTACCTTATTCTCAATGTGTGGAAGAAAGCATGAAGAAAATTTTCTTAAAAGGATTACTAAATGTTTTATCTGTGGAAAATATGTTTATCTGGTAGTTGAATTCTGAAGGGTTGGGAAAAATATGTCTACTAATGAGAATAGTGAAAAAATTACGCAGAATGCACCACATACACTTCAATGATACATGTGTAAGGAAATGGGGGAATTATGCCAATCAAGGGCTTAATCCAACAGAAAATGATGATGATCGAAATCAAAAAATTGTTAAGTCAAGGGGAAAATAAATGGCACATGAAATCACTATCATTGATGTGTAGAACTATTAAGATGTAATGATAGGTACACTTTCCATCCACTCTAATGTAGAAAATGTTTTATTTGATAATATATCCACTTGATCTTTTATTTTTGAGAATTTTTCTAAGGTTATCACTACACTCCCTAAAAATTTGATTTTATTTTAGATTTTATAACTCATAATGGAACAATGGTCACATCAACAGTTTATAATTCTTCTTCGGTTGATGTTTGCGGAAATGTGCTTCTTGTAAATCATTTGATACTTCCTTTAGTAGAATTTTTGGTGATTGTTAGCATGGATTTTATTTCTCTATAGGGAAATCATAACACCTTTCAAGGAAGGGAAGTCATGTTTTATATTCTAGATCAATCTATGATCATCTATTGAGGGTAGAATAAATATAACCTTCTAATAGAAATTGCTTCCATCATATGGGTCTTGATCCCTATAAATGAAGTAGATCTATCTAAAATGGGTATGGATAGACAAAAAATTAAGAATACACCAATTTAATAGTATTTGAAGGATGCATATCAAGAGGAATATATAGTTCTTCCACCAAATTGTGAAGTTTTGTTTGCAATAGAATTTATACAGTGTGATATGCCTATTTCAGAGACACCTTACAGAATGTCCCCAATTAGGTTTCTAGAATTGAGTAATAAAATCCAAGAGAATATTGATAAGTGGTCCATAGTACCTATTTTTTTTACCTTGGGTAGCACCTATAATACTTATTATGAAGAAAGATAGATCAATGATACTCTTCATTGAGTATTGACAAAATAACAAAATCACTGTCAGGAAGAAATATCATTTTCCCTACATTAATGACTTGTTTGACCAACTATGAGGAGCTAAATAATTTTCCATGATTGATATTCATTTAGGATATCATTAATTAAGGTTCAGGAATAAGGGTATACCAAAAATGTCATTCCATACATGGTTTGGACACTGGAAATTAATAATTATGACTTTTGGTCCTACTAAATCCCCTATTTTATTCATGGATATAATGAATAGATTTTTAGTGGGTGTTTTGATAATTTTGTGGTAGACCTTATTAATGATATTATTGTATATTAGAATAGTAAGGAAGTACATGAAGAAAACGTGATAATTTTAATGAATACCCTGAAAAAGGATATGATTTATGAAAAAATAAACAAACTATAAATTTTGGCTTTATAAAGTTCAATTTTTTGGTCATGTAATCTCATGATATGGGATATCTATGGCACCATAAAAATAGACGTTTTTATATGTTGTCCGAGACCAAAAATGGTTACTGGGATCTGATGTAATTTGGTTTGGCTGGATATTATAAATATTTTGTGTAATATTTCACATGAATATCTAATTCACAACCCAAGTTGACTTAGAAAGGAGTTATGTTTGTATGGAAGGAGGACTATGAAGATAATTTCAATGATATAAAATAAAGGTTCAATAGTGAACCTTTGCTCACACTGCCTTGTGGTGGAGAATGGTTTGTGTTCTACGGTGATGCATCCAAGAAAGGGTTGGGATGTGTTTTAATGAAAATTGATATGGTTATAGCATCTGCATCATGGTATTTGAAAATCCATGAGAAAAATTACCCAACTAATTATTTTAAGTTAGCTGTGGTAATATTTTCATTAATGATGTGGATGGAATATATTTATGGTGAAATGTGTGATATTAAAACTGATCATAATATTTTAATGTATATTTTCACACAAAAGGATCCTAATTTGAAATAAAGAAGATGGTTGGATTTGATTAAATATTATGAATTCAAAATACATTACCACCCTAGAAAAGAAAACAAGGGTATAATGCTTTTAGTATAAAACACAATTTTATCCTATACATGACGAGGATCACAAAAAAATACAATATTTATAAATTTTAAAAGGATGGATAAAAAATATTAAAGGAAGGGTAGAAATATTATCTCTACCGAATGAATTATTAATCATTTATACAAGTGAATATTAAGGAGAAGAAGAAGAAAGTTGTAGAGATACAAAAAAAAGGTGAGAATATTTTTTGAATTCAACTTTTTTTAAGATAAGATAATAATGTTCTATAATTGATTTTGTATCCCTCACATATTAGAATTAAGGAAGGGGATATTGGGTGATGCTCATAGTTCTTTATTCTCAATTCACCATGGAATCTAAAAGATATACAAGGACCTCAAATAGTATTTTTGGTTGTATGGTTTGAAAAGAGATGTTTCCAAATATGTCTCTGCATTTTTGAATAGATAGAAAGATAAGGGTGAGGGATAGAAGTCTAAGAGTATGTTACAACCATTACCCATACCGGATTGGGAATTGAAAAATATCACTATGGATTTTTATTCAGACATCCCAAAACAACCAAATACAATAATCTTATATGGGTTATATTTTATTTTCTTATGGAGTTAAAAAACTTCATTTCTTTTAGATATGATATATCTCTTGATCATAATTCAAGGATATATGTAAAGGATGTGGTACAATTTTAGGGAGTTCCACTTTCCATTATATCTGATTGAGATCTGAGGTTTACATTAATGATCTGGAAACGACTTCCCTATAATCTAGCCACAGTTTTATGTTTTATAATTTCATATCATCCCCAGATATATGGTCAATCTAAGAGAACATTTCATACTCTTGAAGACATGTAGAGATATTTCTATATGGATTTCAATGTTGTTTCGGAACAACAAATACCTTTAATGAAATATTCATACAATAATAGCTTTCACTAAAGTATACAAATGGATATTTGTGAATCCCTCTATGGAATGAAGTGTAGAACTATAAATTTCTGTGATGATGTTAGGGAACGAAAGCTACAAGGACCTAATCTTTGTTGATGAAATGATATAAAAAGTAAGATCTATTCGACATCATATAAGGGCAACGTAGATTCGATGAAAAAGTAATATAGACAACTGAAGAAAAGACCACGATATATATGCCGGTGATAAGGGGTTCCTACTAATATCCCCATGGAAGTGAGTAGTGATATTTGGAAAGAAGGGAATGTTGTTCCTGAGAAATATCTATCTTTTTGAAATTATGCACCGTGTTGGGAAGGTAGCTTTCAGATGGGAGCTTCAACAAAATCTCTATCATGTTCATGATGTGTTCCAACTATCTATCTTGAGAATGTAAATACCCGATCCATCATATGTTCTAAACTCAGAATTCATACCGTTGTAGTAAAGTCTTTCTTATGGAGAATGACCTATAGATATTTTTTATTATAGTGAAAGAGTTCTACGAATCAAGAACACTCACTTCATTAAAATAATATGTTAGAACCACAAATTTTAGGAAGCCATGTGGGAAAAAGATTATATTATGAGGGATAAGTATCCACATTTTATTGTCTATCGGTGATGAAATTTGAGATATAAATTCAGTTTAAGGGCGGTTTAATGTAACACCATGATGTTTTTATGAAATATTTTCTATAAATAATTCTAATTATTCAGAAGCATGAATTGAATGCAATCATTAGTTTAAATGTATTTTAGATGCCTTTAGGATAAAAATTACTATTATATCCTAGCCGTTTTTTTGAAAGAATAATTACAAATAACGTTTTAGAATGCATTGTCCACAAATTATTTACAAAAAATATAAATCAAATATATATGTATATTTTTTATTGAATTATTATTAGTAATGAAATTAATGAGATATTTATGTTATATTATTAATAAAATATTTTGGTAATCATCCAATGGATATTTTAGTCAGAGGGTATGAATAAACCCTATTTGATATATAGAAACCTAGATTTTTAAAATGATAATTTTACGCCTTTGAATGGATAATACATTTTAAATTGATATTTTGGAACAATAATTCATTTTAACTGAAAACATAAACATGTTATTTTGATGTAGGATATATAATTTTATATTGGATACATTTTTTATATTTTTCTAATAACTATAATATTTTTATGAGTAGTAAAAATATAATAAATTATATAGAAAAAGCTTTATTCATCGAAATAAATCATATGATTAAATTATAGTAAGGAATTTTTATAAAGAATAAATAGAGTTTATTTTTTTATTCATTATAATTTGTTTCATTATCATTAATTATACGTGAAATTCGGATTTAAAAACATTTCAATCGTTTGCAATGTTTTAGCTTTTGAAACACGTTCACTCTATTCGATAATGATATTAATTTTTAATTAATTACAATAAATTATGTTCTTTGAATTTTAAAAAATGTAATCCCTAATTTTAGTCAGTAGATACAAATTATTTAAATATAATTATTTTATTTTTGGGTATTATGAATTGTAACTTCAGTAGTTTTTATCAATATGGTAAAAGGGTAAACTAAATAATAAAGGGTAGGAATAGTATTATAAAATTACCCTAAAAATTGTCCTACTATAAATTTAATAGTTTATTTTGACCTAAATAATAATTGGGTAAAAATGATATCTCTTTGAATCCACTTGGAAGAGATTAGGACATGTAATTTGATTTATTTAATGAAATGTTAAATATGTCTCACTCAAATTATAATAACTAAATAATTTTTATTATAATATTATACAAAAGATAATTTGATTTATAAATTATAATTTTAAATATAATTTGCATTAATTTATCATGGAAATTTAATTATAATTTTTAGGGAATAAAAAATTACCTTAATAACCTAGACATTAATGATGAATATATTATTTAATTGATTAAAAATCAAAAATATAGTTTTTATTAAAATTATAATATTTATAATAAGGAACAAAAACATGATCAAATATTATTGGTTGGTTATATCTCGACCTAAATCATCCAACGGTCGAGTTACAGACCATTTGGGGCCTAAAATAAGGGATTATGACACTTATATTATTTCATATAAGGTTATGTTAATGTTGTCAACTTTCTAGATTTATAAGTATATCTTTTTTAATATTAGACTTTACAAAAGATAAATTTAAAGAAAAATGTTATGATGAAATATAGTGTATTTATCTTCATAATAGTGTTTTATATTTTATTTTTTTAGAATAATATATAAAATAAAGACACCAAACTATTGTTGTAATAATCTTATTTAAAGAAATATCAAAAAATATTTATTAAAAATATTAAATTAAATATACTTTGGGAAAATAAATGTGTATACTGAATATTATACATGACCTTGAACTCATAGTAATCTATTAAAATTATTGGTTCTATGTTATCTTATTCTATTAATATTTATAAAAGTCATTGAATTGAATAGTTAAAAATTTATACTATTGATCATTTATCAAAACAATGTATTATTAAATTATTTATAATTATTTAATTTATTATAAAAAAATGTAATAATTATGGTATGTTATAAAATTATCAATATTATTTATTTCTTATCTATTTTACATAATATGTGTAAATATTTCACCCATTAATTATTGAATTTTTTGTTACCATAGTTTAAAATGAAATAGAATAAGTAAGTGATAATTAAAGTGATATAGTATGAATTGATAGAAATACCTATCCAAAATTTTTTTTGATGAAATTACAGCCTTATATCATCTCATATTTTAAATTGGGTAATTTTATAGGTTTTTTTGTAGGTTTTTATGTTATTATAAATTATTATTTATGGGGTTTCTGAAAGTTCCCTTTACTTCAATTATAAATTGGCACCTCCTCCCTCACCTGTTTACATCACACTGAGCATTAAATCTAGACCATCCCCTACCTATTTTCCTTTTAGTATTCATTTTTTATAGTATATAGGTTATTTTCAACATTAAAGACCAACACTACTACTCTAAGAATAGATTTTATGGAAGAAATTTGATGAACAGGTGATCTCATCTACCGATTCATACAATCTTATTTCTCCTTCTACATCCTCTTCATTACTTGATTAATTATAAAATAATTACATAATTATCAATAATATACTGATATATTTTTATAATTAGTAAACAAACATATTCCGCCATCTATATGTCCTACGAAAAACAAAAATCACCATTCGTGCATATGTATAGATTTCCATCTCCAGCCTGTGGTGTAATACTTCTTAATCATCACCATACATTGATAAGTATAATGATGGAAATAAAATCTATATATCATTATTATTATCTGATACGGACTATGAATTACTATACACTATTCACTTTGATAAAATTCAATAATTATGTTAATGATATCATCACTCATGCAAAGGTATGGCCTACTGCCTCCACATTGCTATTTAGTCCAATCAACATTATCTTCATTAAGCCATGATTATATACATGAATTGAATGAATGAGTATGATATATATTATAATAATATCATTTTTTAAATGATATAAGTATAACCTAAGAATTGAATCATGAACTTATCCAAATAAACATTCATAATAAAATAATGTAGTAAATATCTGAATAACAAGTGAAAATAAAATGTTACTAAAAACTGATGATAACATGACCATATATGGTATCATAAATTTGACTAAGATCTTGGAAAAAGTAAATAGGATCACTTAAATCATTATACAGTAGGTTTGAATACCTACAGATGATATTGTACATCGTGTAAGGGATAATTATTCAATCTCATTATTATCTGAGATAGTTTATTCATAGGTATTTTTGGGGTATATTTAGCATCCACATCAATGTCCCATAAATATTAAATATTATTTATATTCATATAACATTTTTATTGTAAATTTTGGTGGATGCGATTACACCAAATATACACAAGATGGGGGGGGGGTGAATTGTGACTTTTCAAAAATCATTATGAGATTGTGTTCTGACTTTTAACTTTAATCAGATAAAATGATACAGTAGAAATTTAAATAGCAGAAACACAATATGTATAGTGGTTCGGGGAACAGAAGGCCCCTATTCCACACCACCAACAATTTACTCCATGAGCTTTGTGATTTACACTATCTGGTCATCATTTCAACAGACCGGTTCACAACTGAGTACATAAAATTGACATATTTACAATCCGAGGAAAAACAAAGCCTTCTGATTCACTTATAAAACCTATACACTTTGTACGAGAAGCCAATCACTCAAGAATAGAAAAGAAAGATTTTCGTATTCTGGAAATACTTCTCAGATGTTCTTCACAATTGCAACAGCAGACAATTTCCAGTAGGTAGATCGTCGCCTTCAGAAATAATAATCTTTACCTAAGATACATTCTGAGTCGATCACATTGTAGTAGAAATAAAAAATAATTCACAAAATTAGCAGAGACAGATCAATAGTTGATCTTCGATATAGAAGAAGTAAATCGTCTGTCATGTTCCTTCCTCTTTAACAAACAGTGATTTGATTCTCCTTTTGAAACAGTAGATCAGTATGTTTAGGTAGTCACTATTTCCCTTTTTTTCAGAATAATAAAAAGATCCCACATGATCAATAATTGTCGATGCAGTTTCAAAAGGCCCATATAAATAAAATAATGATAATAACATCTTTTTTAAATTTTAGTTCCAAAAAATTATCCTTTTTACTCATGATATTAAAACATTAAAATTTAAAGAGTAGTCGTAGCATCCCTGAAGACTCGGCATAAAAAGCTCCTTTTAATTCAATCAAAACATTGATAAAACGGGTTTGAATCAGTTCAAAATCATACTTTAAAATCTGCTTTAAATATTTCTTGAAATCCGCCTAATAATCAGTGTACTGGCCATTGCATAAAAATATCATCTTTAAATTCTCTGACGCCCAACGTATGGTTGAGTTTAATTGTATGCATCCTTTGAACGTAAGGTTGATGACGTAGTCTTCAAACGTAAGGTTCACAACGTAAGGTTGAAAATGTAATGTTGACAATGTATACTTGACAACAAATGTAAGGTTTATTCCAAATCTAGGGGTGGTCATCCATTCTTTTCTCTTCAACATTCAAACGTACGATAAAAGATCCATACTTTTACTTGATCCATAATCTTCCATGAATATATGGTTGTTTACAAAATTAAGGATGATGAACCATACATTTTAGAAATAAACGTAATGCTTAATATTTACGTACAGTTATACTTCTATTCTTTTCTGATATACCAAACGTAGGGTTCCTTCCTAACGTAGGGTTCTTCTTCCATACTTTGCTGATAACGTATGGTTGATTAACAATACTTTTTTCTTATCTCAAAATGTATACACGCTTTTCATCCTTACACTACTTTTATCCACGTAGAATATGAACAGTGTTTCCAGAACATGCTCAAGTAGATTCTGAATAAGCAGCACATGAACAGTGTTTCCAGAACATGCTAGATACGAATACTTTTGTAATAAATTCCCATTATTTCAAGAATAAAATAAAATAATAAATCATTGCAAAATAATTAACAAATAAAATCATTGGAAAATAATTAAGGGTATTTGTGAGCATAAAAATTGTCGTAAATAACTAGAGTACTAATATAAACTCCCCCTTTAAATAAAAATATTATGTATTGTTGAAAACAACACTTTCTCAACAATCTCCCCCATTTTGATGATCACAAAACCCATACAATAATTAATGAAATTAACTTAACTTAAAATTAATAACATATGGTTTTGAAATTTTGAAAAGATATGTTTTGAATTTGGAAATGATAAATATCCCCCTTTAATTTATCCATGTTTCAATTTCTCCCCCAATAAAATGAATTACTCCCCCAAACGAAAAGAGTTTTGTGTTTATCCAAATTTATCCCCCTTTTGTGATATAATAAATAATTATAGAATATGTAATAGAACACAGATTAATGTAGCACTGAAAAGAAGTAAATGCTATTATTAACTATTTAGTAATAATTCAATCTAGATTACTGGTATATCGAAATATGAACAATTATAAAAGTAAATATAATGAAATATATTTTCTTTAGAAGGTAAAAAATAATAAATATAGGAATCAAGGTTTTGGAAGTTAACAGGTATGGTTTATCTTCTCTGGACTGTAGACTAGATTTCTGCTAACTGTTCTCTCAATCATTTCATTAATCCATCACCGAGCTGAATAATAAGATATCTATCCTCTTGAGTCATATTTATATCTTCAATGAGCATGGATCTGAAAAACTCATGAATCTGTTCTTCTTTCTCTATAAACAAAGACAAATTCTCTGTGAATTTATCTAAGACAGAACGGATTGCTGGCTCACTGGATGTGAGCTGATCAACCAAGAATTTCTGATTATCTAATAGAATAGTTAACAGAGGACTGTTGTACTGAATATCTTGCAACCTGTCATTCATGTTTCTCATTGTGTCTGTGATAGCTTTAAATCGTCTGATTAAATCAGGTGATGTACCTGATCCACTAGTAGCACTATTCCCAACAGATGCAAATTTTGTCTCCATAAACAACTTAAGATATGAGAAATATGATTTCATAACCATTTCTGATTTCAATTTGGAATCAAAATTTACCATATCCTCCTTAATAATTTCAACTTCATTCCTTGAAACAGAACTCTCCTTATGCTTTTGAAATTTCAACTGTTCTGATGCTAAGGTTCTTCTCAGAGAATCATTATTACATTGAAGTTCAGATAACTTTTTGTATAACTCATCAAGATCCCTATTCCTTGAATCATAAGCACCTTGTGCTTGATTCACATTCTTAGGCTTTGTGTGATATAGCAGCACTAATGGTAATGATTCAACATCAGTTTTTTCTTTCTTCATGTCCTGTGTAGGTTGGTCAACAGGTTTTTCCTCATAGTCCTTTTCAGAACCTTCCATTGGAAAATCATTTTGAATAACTTTTGTGTGAGCATCAGAAGCATGCACATCACGAACATCTACAATTTGTTCATCCAATGAAATATCTAAAATGATATCCTCTGGAGTTTTCTAAGGTCTGGAAACTTCCTCACCAGGCTCTGCCTCTTTTTCTTGTTGAAGTAAAACGGCAACATCAGCTACAACCTGTTGTTCAGATCTTTCAACTACAATTATATCATGATCAGGATCTGTAACAGTGACATTATGTTCTTGAGGTTTGTCAACAACCTTTTCTCTGACAAAGTTATAAGAGAGTAAATCTCTTATAGTTAAGTCAGGGGAAGTACGTTCCTCAATCACAGGTCTTCTCCTTTGAGACTGAAGTCCCTCTTGACTTCATTCTTCCTCAGTTTCTTCCACTTCAAATCTGATCCTGCTTGCCGTAGTGCTAACTCTCATTTCAGCTTGTCCCTCCATAGACATTACAGATTGAGCATGAGAACTCTCTGATTCATCATATTCTCCTAGTGGAAACTGTTTTCTTTTTATAGTACTCCATAAATATCCAATCTTTCTTAATGTTCCAGCATTAAACACATTACTGTGATGACAGCGTACTCTGGCATCCACCAGTCTCACTATGTCCTTCGTAAACAACAACTTGAAGATGAATCGACCAAAAGGATAAAATTTCATTCGGGCATCACTCTGACAATAATATCTGAGGTATCTAACCATATACCTAGGAAAACTGAGTATAACATCACTGAGAAAAATATACATTATATACATATCGGGATATAATATCTTTTTCATTTCAGACATCCACATTACAATCCATGTTTGCACAAATTTGACCAAAATTTTCTGATCATGCTCAAAATCCTTGATAAACATTTTATTTATAGTATTAATACTAACAAAAAACGACATTATTTCCTCTGATTTATGCACATAATCTCCAATATTCTTCAAATCTTAATAAAAATATCCCTCATGAGGGAAGTTGAAAATCTAACCAATTTATACAAAAAAGATTGAGAAATCCCTATCCTCTATCTTAGCCATCATACTGTCCTTAGTATCTACTATAATAAACTGTACATATTTGAAAAAGTATCGAAGCTCTATCTCATACATAAATTATGTATTCTCACTGTTGAAATTCTATTCAAGATTCTGAAATGACAGTTCTTGTTTCAACTGGAGATTTGTCTGATATGGACATTCAAGATCAATCGCCTTGCCCTGTAAGATTTTTCTTCCTTCTGAACATTGTTTCTTGGCACTGCTGGTTTCAGCTTCATCATCTCTTTTAGTGTTTTCCATCTTTGTGAGAATATCTGAACGTTTGAAGGTTAGGGTTTCAGAGGCTCAAAGATTAGGGTTGACGAGCAGAGGTGCTATTTGCGGGTTCAAACAAGTTTTGGTAGAATTGAAATTGTTTAGAAGTTGAAAGGGTTTATGAAAACCTTGATTCCCATGTTTTTAATAATCATTACATATATTTAAAAATAAATAAAATATATTATGCGGGGAAATTAATCTTATTCTATTTGAAACACAAAATAGCTAAATTATTTTAAGCAGAATTAAAATAAAGAACTACTAAAGTAAAATAAAATTTTATTTAAATTCAAATAAACCTAGCTCCCCCTTAATAAAATAAAACCTTCAAGTGGGAAGTGGTTTAGTAAAAATATCAATTAATTGAATTTCGGTACTTACAAATTCCAAAGATATATCCTTTTTAAGAACATGTTCTCTTAGAAAATGATGTCTGATATCAATATGCTTGGTTCTAGAATGATTAATATGATTTTTTTGAAATATTTATAGCACTAGTATTATCCGATAAAATTGGCTTATTATTGAAATTTAGTCCAATGTCCATAAGAGTGTTTTTCGTCCACAACACATGTGCACAACAACTGCCAGCAGAAACATGCTCTACCTCAGCTGTTGACAAGGCAACTGACTGTTGTTTCTTACTTGACCATGACACTAATGACTTTCCTAAAATGTGACATGTTCCTAAAGTGTGTTTCCTATCTAATATACAACTCCCAAAGTCTGTATTTGAATATGAAATAAATTTAAAATCATAATTTTTTGGATAAAGAAGAGATTAAAAAACAGTTCCTTTTAAATATCTAAAAATTCTTTTAACAGTAGTTAAATGAGATTTTTTAGGATTTGATTGAAATATTTCACACAGAAGTACTAAATAAATTATATATGGCCTTCTAGCAGCAAGATATAATAAACTACTAATCATACCTCTATATAACTTGTTGTCAATTGATTTTCCAGTTTCATCAAAATCAAGGATTATATTAGTGCACATACGAGTTGTATATGTCTTACTGTTTTCAAGTCCACATTCCTTCAATAAAACAGTAATGTATTTTCATTGATTCAAAACATTTCCAAATTATTTTTGATAAATTTGAAGTCCTAAAATGAAATTTAGTTCTCCCATCATACTCATTTAAAATTCTTTTTTTGCATTAAATTTAAAAACTCATGACAAAGGGTTTTATTAGTTGATCCAAAAACTACATCATCAACATAAATTTGAAGTAATTAAATATTAGAATTCATAGTTTTCTTAAATAGTTTTGGATCGGCCATTACATCAATAAAATCAATTTTCAAAAGACAAAAGCTTAATTTTTTATACCAAGCTCTAGGTTCTTGTTTAAGGCCATAGAGAGCTTTAATAAGTTTAAAAACAGAATCAGGTTTTTGAGATTTTTCAAAACCATGAGGTTGCTCAACATAAACATCCTCCATTATATAACCATTTGAAAAGGCATACATAACATCCATCTGAAAAAATTTAATGTTCATATGAGACGAATAGGCTAAGAGGATTCTAATGGATTATAGTCTAGCTACAGGCGCAAAGGTTTCATCATAATCTACACTTTCTTACTGATTATATCCTTTAGCTTCAAGTCTAGATTTATTTCCAGTTATTATTCCTTGATCATATTGCTTATTTATAAAGACCCATTTGGTTCCTATCACTGGATAGTTCTGTGGTATTTCAAATAATTCCCAGACATCATTTCTTATGAACTGGTTTAATTCTTATTGCATTTCTATCATCCAAATTTCATCATCTAAAGCTTCATATATAGTCTTTGGTTCTAATTGAGATAGAAAGGTAGATAATTCTACAAAATTTCCCATATTTCTTCCAGTTTTTATTCATATGTCTAAGTCACTTATTATAGTTTCTAAAGGGTGATTCTTTAGGGTTCTTGTCTATCTAGGCAACACACTTATAGGTTCTTTAGTATCATGTTCTTCTGAACCGGACTGAATTTCATTTATATCTTTTTCAAAATCATTTTTCATGTTATCAAGCCTCATGTTATCATTAGAGTCAGATTTAGCCATTTGATCTTTCCTTCTCTCAAAGGGATCAGATTCATCAAATTTCACATGAACTGATTCTTCCACAATCCTTGACTTCTTATTTTAGATTCTATAAGATTTGGAGGAAGGTGAATATTCCAAGAAGATTCCTTCATCATATTTTGTATCGAACTTACCAAGATTATCCTTGGTGTTTAAGATGTAAACCTTGCATCCAAAAACATTAAAGTAGTTAAAATTAGGTTTTCTGTTATTCCAAATTTCATAGGGTGTCTTTTTTAAAAGTTGTCTAAATAAAACTCTATTCATTATATTGCAGGTTGTGCTTACAGCTTCTTCCCAAAAGTAGGTAGGGAGACTGTATTCATTTATCATAGTCTTAGCCATTTTCTGAATAGTAAAATTTCTTCTTTCAAAAATACCATTTTGTTGAGGTGTTTTAGGTGCAGATAAGGTGTTTTTAATACCCATATTGGAGCATAAAGAATTAAATTCATGATTCTCAAATTCTTAACCACGTTCACTTATAAATGAAATTATTTTAAAAACTTTTTCATTTTGAATAGCTTTACAAAAACATTCAAATAAAGTAAAATCTTCATTTTTTAAATTTCAAAAATAAAATCCATGTAAATCTAGAATAATCATCAACTAAAACAAATACATATAATTTACCATCCAAACTTGCTAATCTTGAAGGTCCAAACAAATCCATATGGATAAGTTCTAGAGGATTAGATGTAGAAATTTTGTTAACAGATTTGAAAGATGATTTGTGTTTCTTTCCAAGTTGACACGCATCACTGAATCTATCACTTTCAAATTTGTGATTGGGAAAATAAGAAACTAAATGATTCTTAGATAACTTATTTAAAAGATATACATTATAATGTCCAAGTATTCTATTTCAGATCCAATATTCATTCATTTTAGCAGTTATTAAATTTACTTGTTCTTTACACAAGGAATTTAAATCCATGGTATACACATTATCAGTTCTAGTTTCTATAAATTTAAGAAATTTATTTTTGAAAATAGAACATAAATTGTTAGAAAAATCAATAGCATAACCATCATCGCATAGTTGATAGAGACTTATCATATTGTGTTTCAATCCTTGTATATAAAGTAATTTATTAATTGATACAACTTCTGGATCTCCAAATATTCTAATACCAATGATTTTTCCTTTGGTATTGTCACCAAAAGTGACAAGTCCACCATCTATTTGAGTGAGTGTAGAGAAATTCAATGAGTTTCCCCTCATATGTCTTGAGCAGCCACTGTCCCTATACCATATGTCATTTTTGTTCTTATGACCTTCTCCCTACAAATACATTTACATTGATTGGTTTGGTACCCATATTTTGTTGGGTCCAGTGGTGTTAGCTACCAAGGATCTGCGAATCCGGAATTAATTTTCTTTTCTAATTTCACATGAGTCAAATAAATAATTTGATACAAAATCTTTCTTAATGCCACTTATTTGGGGTTGTCTTAAGAAAAAGTTTTTAGAAATATTTCCCCTTATTCTATAGTAATTACAATTTAGTCTTTTTGCACTTTGAATAAAATAGTTATGTACAACATGGGTTTTTCACCTTTACTGCCAATTCCAAATCATTACTTTTTAAGGACATTTTTCCCAAGGATTTCATTTAATGTATTTTCTCCATTAGTAAAAACAAGGGATGTAGTTATATAAGTTTATACTTTAGTTTTCAGTGATTTTATCTTTGATTCATAATCTATAATGTTAGAATTAATTGAATCATATTTTTTAGTTAACTCGTAATATTGTTTCATCATTGTATCTATTTCATCAGAAATGGACTTATGAACATTCTTTAAAGGGTTATTATCCTTAAATAGAGAGTCATATTTTTTTTCAATAATATTGCAGTAGGCTGCAAGTTTTTCATTAGAGTAATTAGATTCAGAACTTGAATCAGAAGAGTAGTTTGATTGTACCTCATCTGTTTCTGCCATAAAACACATGTTGGCTTTTAGATTTGCTTACTCCTGCTCTGAGTCTGAGGGACAAGTACTGCTGGAGTTTTCAGATACACTCCATGTAGCTTTCAAGGATTTTTTGTCCTTATGCTCATAGTCATTTCATTTGAAATTTGTTTTCTCTTGTATTCTTTTAGCTGAGGACAGTCAGGTCTGATATGCCCCATTTTCTTACATTCATAGCATCTGGCTTCCTTGTCATCCTTTTTGAAGGATTTTCTGAAGCCCTTATTTTTTCTATAGAATTTTGTGAATCTTCGGGCTAGCTGAGCCAATTCCACATCAGAATTAGATAAATCAGAACTCTTTAAATTTCTTTTACATTTTTCTTCATATTTCTGTTTTTTCTCTATGATGATTCTTTCAAGGAAGAATAATCTTTTTTGGTAAGCACTTTACGTTCATTAGCTTCATCTTCCATCTCAGCTTCATACCTAATTAATTTTACAATACATTCTCTCATAGTTAAATGTTTTACATGTGTAGACTGTCTGATTGCTACAGAGATTCCATTCCATTTTGTAGGTAGTACTCTCAATACTTTTAAAGCTTGATCAGCTTGTTTAATGGGATCTCCCAAGGCAGTTATGTTATTGACAATCTCAGTCAATCTTCAATTAATTTGAGTAATACTCTCACCTTCAACCATTCTGAATGTATCAAATTAATGCTTAGTAGTTGCATATCTCATTTCCCTGATACTGTGTGTTCCTTCATAAGAAACATTAATAGTTTTCCACATTTCATATGGTGTTGGGCATTGAGATAATCTGTTAAACTCATCAGGTCCAAGACCACATATAATTGCATTCATTGCCTTCGAGTTCATGTCATAATCTATATAAGTAGCTGCACTCCATGTTTTAGGTTTTTCTTGTATTTCATATGGAGTCTGAATCTTGGAATATACTCTGTATCCAAGGTTTTTCATATAGATAATCATTTGCGACTTCCAGCATCCATAGTTTTATCCAATGAAGTATGGTGCTCTGACTATAGACATTCACTCTCTTGTATCGGTCATCTTGCTCTGTGTATAATCACTTTTATCTTGTTAAAGAATTTTCAGAAAGCTCAACCTATGATACCAATTGTTGGATCAGATTACACCAAATATACAAAAGAGGGGGTGAATTGTGAGTTTTCAAAAATATTTATGGGATTGTGTTCTCCCTTTTTTCTTTAATCAGATAAAATGATTTAGTGGAAATTTAAATAGCAGAAACACAAAATATATAGTGGTTCGGGGAATATAAGGCCCCTAGTCAAATCCAACAACACTCTACTCCACGAGATTGGTGATTTTAACAATCGGGTCCTCGTTTCAACAGATAGGTTCAGAATTGAGTACATGCAGTTGACACCTTTACAATACAAGGAAAAATAAATCCTTATGGTTCACTTACAGAACCTACACAGCTTAGTACGATAATCCGATCACTCAAGAGTAGAAAAGAATGATTTTCATATCATGAAAATACTTTCCAGTTGTTCTTTACAATTGCAACAGCATGCAATTGATAGTAGGTATATCGTCGCCTTCAAAAATAATAATCTTCATATAAGAGACATTATTAGTTGATCCCATTACAGAAAATATAAAAAATAATTCACAACTTTAGCAGAGATAGATCCTTAATAGATCTTCCATATAGAACAATTTAATCTTATATCGTGTTTCTTCCTCTTTAACAAACAGATCTTTGACATGCCTTTTGTAATAGAAGATCGGTATGTTTCCGTAGTCTCTATTTCCCTTTTTCTCAGAATAATCAAAAGATCACACATGATCAATAATTGTCGATGCAATTTCAAAAATCCCACTTAAATAAAATAATGATAAGTACATCTTCTGTAAAAATTAGATCCGCAAAAGTCGCCTTTTTACTCACAATATTCAAACATTTGAATTTACAGAGTAGTCGTAACTTCCCTAAATACTCTGCGTAAAAATATTCTTTTAATTCTATCAAATCATCGATGAAACGGTTTTCAATCAGTCAAAATCATACTTTAAAATCATCTTTAAATCTGGCATGAAATCTGCCTAATAATTAGCATACTAAACGTTGCATAAAAATATCGACATTAAATTCTACAACGCCAAACATAAGGTTGATTTTAACTGTATGCATCCTCTGAACGTAAGGTTGATGATGTTGTCTTCAAACATAAGGTTCACAACATATGGTTGACAATGTAAAGTTGACAATGTAAAATTGACAACAAACATATGGTTAATTCCAAATATAGGGTTGGTCATCCAAACTTTTCTCTTCAAAATTCAAATGTATGATAAAAGATCCATACGTTTACTTAATCCACACTTTTCCAAGAATGTATGGTTGTTTCCAAAAGTAAGGTTTATGAACCATACATTTTAGAAATAAATGTAACGTTTAATATTTACGTATGGTTCTCCTTCCGTACTTTTCTGATATCCCAAATTTAGGGTTCCTTCCTAACGTAGGGTTCTTATTCCGTACATTTCCGATAACGTATGGTTGATTAACCATACTTTTTTTATCTCAAAAATTATACATGCTTTTCATACGTACACTACATTTATCTACATAGAGTATGAACAGGGTATCCAGAACATGCTCAAGCAGATTCCGAATAAGTAGCGGAAGAATAGTGTTTCCTGAACATTCTAGATATGAATACTTTACTAATAAATTCCCGTTATTTCAAGAGTAAAAGAAAATAATAACTTCTTGAAAAATACATAACAAATTAAACCATTATAAAATAATTAAGGGTATTTGATAGAATCAAAATTGTCATAGAGAGATAGAGTATTAATATAAACTCCCCCTTTAAATAAAAATATTATATATTGTTGAAAACAACACTTTCTCAATAAATTTAATACATTGGTGAATTTTTAAAGTATTTTATAAAAGGAATATTTTGTCGTTATTTGATATGTGTTATTTTTTTGGATTTTTCTGAAAAATTATGATGGGAATGTCTTTTTAGCTTATATTAAATGAAATGATTTATATGCATTCACAAATCCTTATTTTCATGGTGTTTCCCTTAAATGTTATTAAGGTTGTTTTCAAATAAATTCTTTGTTTAATTTTTTTTGGGATTTTGAGAAAATGAAACATTTATATAAAATGAAGGTATATTTTTCTCAAGAATTCATTTCATGGGTTATATCTAAAATATTTTCTATCTATGAGGAAAATAATTACATCTTTTTATGTTTCTATAAATATTGTTAAAATGATTTAATTTTTTATGGAGGAATAATATTTATGAAATAAATTTTTTTTACATGGATTATGTTATGATGGAATGATATTTAAGAAAAAATATTTATTCATTAGGGTATGCCACAACGAAGATTTATATTTATGTGGAACATCTAATAATGTCTTACTTATGAGATGTGTTTGAACTATATATACCTCCATTGAATTGGAAAAATATTTATATCTCATGAGATACACATGAACATCAATGAATGTAAATCATGTTCAAAAATAAATGTCTAGAACTCCAAGTAAACCCAATCTAGCAAAAGAAATTTGACTGCAATGATGGTCTTAGCAATGTGCCATGACTAATATGAAATGATTTTAAATAATTATGTGTATTACAAAAAACATAATGTCATATGTAATGACTTTTGGGAACAATTCCATTAATTCGTAGGAAATTTAATCCCATGGTATGATATCGCAATCATTCATATGAAAGATAAGACTTATTAATATTATGTTCTTATGTCTTATGATTATGATATGATTGATATTTCCCATGTTTACCCATAATGAAAATTTGAAGTCCCCATTTCATATTTTTCTTTTACTTTGGTCAAGATGAAGGTTATTAAGTATGATATGTCCAAATGGAGTCTAGTAAAAAGATAAAAGTTGGAGACAAGGTAGATGTTTTATGAAATAATTATTTATGATTCTCAGTTTCAAAAGGGATTATACCTATATGGACTTTTCATGGATTTATTTTATGTGTTAATGAGTATATGAAAATTTTAAAGTAATATTAATGTATGTAATTGCTGGGTTTTTATAGAGGGATGCTAAGTGAATATGTTTAACCATTCAAACTTTTCATGAAGTAAAAAACCCTCGCATTTCCACATTTCTTTCTGTTTGATGGGTTTATTATTATTGTTTTCATCATTGAGTATCTGAACTATTAAATTAAATGGTGAATAAGGGATTCTTATCCTACAATAAATCATGCTAGCAGACTATTATACCATGAAAATATTGTCCCTGTCAGATTCTATACAAAATAGTTCAATTTTTTTCATCCTAAAAATCATGAGGGCCCATCATAGTCCCACATCGAGATACGATGTCTGTGAGATATTATTCAGGGTCACCTATACCATCAATGGTAGAGAAGGTTTTATTTACACTGATTACAAGGGCATTGTATCGTCCAAGGATTTAGTATATGACATCCTCTCTGGCTACACAAGTGTGAATCACCCTCACATGGCTTCTATCCATATAGCCTAATAAACAATGATGTAATGAAGATATGGTGGGAACTACGTCTGATCATCCTCCCACCTAATTGAATCATTCGTTGGTCATTCAGGTGGCCCTATATTAATCTCCCACTATTTTTCAATTCATATTAAGACTGACTGATCACCCTAGGGTGAGAGAAAATGTCACCATAATAATTGGAAGTCAGGATTATTTTCTACTTTCTCATTTATATAGACTGTTTTCCTAAATATAGATCTAATCTGACACTTGCATACTACTCTATCTAGTAGATTTTTTTTGGGGGGGGGGGGTAGAATATTCATCTTGTTATGAATATGATACCCTGTGATAATATTTCCACTTTGTACCTCTTGTTATGTTTTTTTAGAGTTCGTGTCTCACTCTTGTATTGTGACAACATTTCCTCCATGGATTCAACCTCAAATTTTTTGGTTGTGATTTTGATTCTACAATACATTTTATTTTTCATTGGAATCATTCCTCCAAAAAGGTGGTAACACTATTCAAACACATCGGGTTTTGGATCCTTCTTTGGTGTTGGGGCATGAAACCACTTTTGGTGAATCCAGACCCCCACCTTCTATTGAGGTAAATTTTCCATGTTGTTACCCTATACATTTTATTCTTGATCGATAATGTATGTCATTTTCACAGTGATTAAATCTAAAAATTCATATTAGAAAATAGTGTTTGTACCATTACATTCAATGCAATAGACTGATTCTGGAGTGCATTTATTATAGTAATTAGTTTAATATCTATTTATATTGGGCTATTTAAGCCTACAACCATGTTGGTGTTTGATCTACTTCTTCATATGTTCTTATAGACATCGTCTAGGAATAGTGACCATGAGTGAGTTTTTAATCCTATTTTCCAAATGGGCCCATGCCTATAGGGGTATTTATTGAGGTGGGTAGAATAGGTGGGGTTCCAACCATTGGTTTTTACATCCCAACTAGGGGAATATAGATTATCTCTAATATAATGATGATGGTGATGAGAATTCCCTATGAACTATGGGTCTCGGGCCATTTGGGCCCAGAATTTGGTTTGTTTGGTCCTATTGTTGTGTATATAATTATTCCAGTATGGTTTTCAATGATTCCCATGATGAAAATGATGAAATTAATACTACCATCATAGAAGGGTGGGGTTGATATGGAATAACTTTTGATCTCCATGATACCTTCTCCAAGGAAGATAAAACAGGTGATGATTATTGGAATATAGATTCCCCCATCATGGTGGGATGATGCTTTTTAGCTACATCTGGTATATCATGTATCCTCTTAGAAATTAATAATTTGATAGGTGAATGTATTTTATGACATTAACCCAACCTATTGGTATGATTTTACTCCTAGATGTATGATAAGGAAACTACAACTGCGTTCCATTTTATGTTGCACGTGTGTCCTTGCATAGGATCTTTGCACGATAGAATCCCTTAATGGGAATTGTTTATTATGGAATTATGTCATGTTGATCTAAAATTAATATTCCATGTATGGAATTAATTTTAATTTCCATTATGGGACCAGTTAAATTTACTGTTTGCAATCCCCTCCCCCTATTTGTGATGTTCAGTCACTATTGAAGCTGTAGAATTATTTTGTAGTGACTAAAATTCCCAAGCATTACCCAATCCCATGATATTTTCGAAGGCTATGAAATTAGTGGGCATTAAATATAAAGGATTTTACTGCTCTATGGGAGTGAAAATGTAAAACACAATATAATTTTTCAATCCTGAAATAAGTATGCATAATGTGGATTCTAATATCAACTATCGATGGGTTATGATTCAACATATGTACGTGGGTTGCAAATTTGTGCTATGATTTTTGGGTATTGGATCGCGATACATAGAGATATCGGGAAATTCCATCTGAAAATTCAATATCACGATGGTAGGAAGGAGATCCTAGTATCATGTATAGGGGTGGTGTTTTGACTTCAATTACTAATGGGTATCCAACATAATTTTGTACAGATAAGTTATTCAATATTTCTATGAATAATCTGGGATATCAGGATTATAAGTGTATCAGTGCCCAAAATTATGGGCATGATGTTTTTGGATATCTTCCTCTATATTTCAGTGTTGGAATCCTCTTCCTCATACATACATGCCTCCATCCATTCACACCATAGAATATGTTTTGTATGATCACCTTCATACTGGAGTAGATTATTACTTGATGTTAATGGGGAACTATAAGTGGTAGAACTGAATTTTACGAGAACCTCTAAATAAATTTTCTTAATAAAGGGGAGGTTTTTTTCATGGTAGATATCGATCTATGGATATTAACCCCAATTGATGTCTTTAGTAGATTCTATGTGATTCCTGTACACAAATCCAGAAATATAACTATCATAGTAGTGATAATCTTCATATTTAATTGATGAGATCATGGACCCTGATATTGATGATAGTATATTTGAAATTACTTCAAGGACACATGAATTGGGATGGTTAAGAATATGGGTCATTCTCGGCATAATGGCCAGAATATGTTATGTTGTCTTTTAAAATTGTGAAGGGATATGATCCTACTTTATGATGGTGATTAAAAAATTATTATAACTATTTGGTTCTGTATAAGTATGATAACATTAGTGAGAAGATTATGTAAATTTACAATGATATTATTCACTATTTACATGAATATGAACCAGTCCTGATTGATATTCCATATTCAATTGGTGCACCTCAGACAGAATGGAATTATGATACCAATCTTCATCCTTTTGAATATTCCCCTAGTAATTATTTACAAGAGTATGAGCCTACCCCAATAAATCTTCCTCCCTCTCAGGGTGAGAGTTGGATGGAGTATAAATATAAACAAACTCGTAATATGAATTCCCCATGATATTATGTCGAGGGACCTCCAGTATGGGAGAAGGGATATGAGACTCGTTTTGTATTTCCTTGGAATGATGTTGTTTTAGTCATTAATCGGTGGAAGTTGGAATATTCTCATGGATATAAAGATCTACTAGAATATTCATGGCATATTCCATGTTATGAATATGTTAATGTCTTAAAAAATGATCCATTCTCACATTATTATCCCTATCGAGAATAGGGATATATATATGATCTAGGGACTTTGGAGTATTATGCTAAACATATTCAATGAAAATATGAGCATGTCCCATGACATGTTACCATATCACATGGTGATCCCTGAACCAAATTGAGATATGATCCCAATCCTATGTCCTGGTAATATGACCATAGACTATTCTATATGCATTTTCCACTATCACTAGGCATGTGCCACTATAGTATAGTGTGTTCATGTTGGAATAATAATTTTCACAATTCTAATGCCTCTTCCTTTAACAAAATATAAAAATCATACTACTAGACTAAATATAGCATGTTTTATTATTACAAAATACAAAGATGTTTCTGGGGACAATGGACTTGATATTATTTAGTAGTAGGAAAATGAATATTCACCATTCCCTACATTAGAACCAGTTATGAAATATACATGAGATGTTATTCAACAGTTTATAATTGGTATTTCAATTTTGAAAATGGTTGTCCAGGGATATAATATTCTACATTTTCTATATATATTATATAATGAAGTATATATTTGAATGAGGTGTTGATAAGATCCCACTTATATCATCCCTCTACCATCAGAATGTGCAATGGGAATCATGCTTGGGGTACCATGTTATGTGTGCCCCCAATTCCATCTCGAGGAACATACCCACAGACTTGTTCTGAGTGAGCATGAATATGATCCTTATCATTGGTCACTACCGTATTATATATTAATGCATTACTAGGAGTGTTGATATGTTTCCTATCCAAGATATCTACTATCATCATCACATAATTCTTCGTCCTTACTTCTAATCCATGGTCGTCTGAGGTGACAGTATGTTTGGAGGAACACTCAGAAGGAATTGAGGAGTAATTGTGGGAAGGCCACAGTGATGTCAGCTGAAAGGATACCTCCTCGGTGGCCCCTTAACTAGAAGAGTTCTTATTTGAACCTCTGGAACACCTTTTTCAGTTATTTAATGTCATGGTTATTACAATTTAGCAATAATCATTCAAGTGGTTGGATGTGGTTGTGACGGACACTGGTTTTATCTATATCTTTCTATAGGGAATGAGATCTAAGTTTTTTTCATTCTTCTATACCTAATAGGTATAATATAGGTTATATAATTTAACACATTGGTCGTATTCCCAAACCATCATGCTGGCTGCCAAATATAGATGATGTCTGGGAGGTGGGATCATTTTATGACCTGCTTGGGTTGTAGCCACAACTGACTTTCTTGAAAGGTCATTGGATGATAAATAAATTTTCATAAATAAAGATTTTGATTGTGAGAGATGTGTATGTAGTTATTAAAAAACAATAATAATTGTAACTAATTAGTTAAATATAATTCTCCTGACGAGTTCTCAATCAGATATCCATGGTCAATACAATTTTCATTTTATTATAGATCTTATCTATTTTATCACTTGGAATTATCAGTGTTCTTATATACTTATTTCATATGAGCCATAGTTATTGAGGATCAATGGTAATATTTTATCATTATTACTATATTGTTTTAAGAAATGAAAAATAGTGTTTCCTAACACATGACTAACTGATCCATTTTATTGTTTGAGAGTATTACACAGGGATCAACATTTTTTGAATATAGTGTGAAAATAAATTGGCTATAAGGGTAATAAACTAACAGTTTTGTTATTAGAGATTCAGACCAGGTTCAATATTTTTTTCATTAGCACGGAAGATACATCTTGTATCCCCCATTAATGGGGGTTTAGTTTGTCTTGGTTGTGAGGTTTGATGGGTTCAATTATTTCACAACTAATAAAATAATTTAACAATTTGCATTCTCAATGGAAACTCTTATTGGTACCCTCATTGATAATTAGTTATTGACCTACTTTTCAAAGGCAGGTGGTTCATTGTGGTTTCATACACAACTTCCCTAGAGGACTAGTATTGGTCGAGGGGATGGGAGTTCATGCATATTGCATTCATTTTGGGGAGATATTTTCCTAATATAGGACACTTATAAATTTATGATATGTTGATGAATCACTTCAAAATCACAATTCTGTAATGGTTACCCTAAAAAATGATTTATATGTTAAATCTGTTTTATATGAAGAAGTCATGAATCTCATGTGTGTGTCTATATTTATGAATCTAATGTTATTCATTTGTTACCCCATTATAGGGAAGTTATTTATCTACATAATCCATGCGACCAGGTATGTCAGAATGTGCTTCAACACAGTGAGGTAGTTAATATGTCAATGTAGATATTGATCTATTATGAGGCATCGAACATATTAGGGTTATCACAGGAATCAAAACTCACATAGTTCTCAATACTCATTCACTTGAATTTAATTTAAAAATGACATATATGTCGGAACATAAGAACCTGGTATTTGAGATAGAGAATATAGGCGATATCGTATATATCATAGTTATTAAAAGAATTAGTGTTATAATAATTTTATCATGCCCTCAGAAATGGTCCAATGGTAGATTCCCAAGTATGATGGATATTATAATCTTTCCACACACTAATTCATACATGATGAGATCACATAGATGTTTCAGATTCATGTTACTAATGATGTGTTCATTGCAATTCCCAAAAATCATGTGAGATATAAATGGTTTAAAAAGAAATGGATAGCAAGTGTTCATCCTCACTACATAGATATTTTTGGATTATATAATAATATTGACATCATATTCTAATATAGAGCACATGCCTCGAAGTGTCATCGTAGGTATTTCGGTTATTGTAGGAATCGTTGTTCTTATAGATCAGTTGATTAGGGAATACATGATGAGATTTTATTTTCTCGGGGCATACATTGTAAGAGTGGACATAGAAATTAGGCCTTGGGTATCCCTATAAGCAGGAAATATCATATTATTCTTTTGATCATGGCTTACAATCTTAGGATTCCCTTGCCTTTCTAAAGTCTTATAATGAATATGATACGATTATTACAACTCCCTAAGCCCATATGATTTATGTTTAATTTGAGAATAATGGGATGGAAAATGATATGCCTCACTTCTTAGGATTGCATGAATTAGTATCAAAGACACATAAAATGCATTTTTGTGGGAATTCTCAAATGTTGTCAAATTTGGGGTTATTTTGTAGCATATGGGTGGCTGACCTAGGTTATCTCTTCAAGAGGCAGCAACTAAAATAACATAATAATGTTATTTTAAATATAAAATTATATAACATAAACACACTACATGAATTTATGTGGGGTTTTATTTATAAAACTGGATTATTTTTTCTGGAAGAACAATTATTTTTTTCATATGAAATTCGATTAAAAAGATACAAAAAAATATATTGTTTTATAAAATATATTAAAATGAATAATCAATCTAACTCTTCATCTTCATTCAATTATTTATCATTATCATATAAATTAAAATACACTTAATTATAATCCCCTAACTTATAAAACCCTGAACCCTATGAGAATTCAATTTAACACAAATATGATGTGAATTAAACCCTAGGCATTCTTCAAAACATGAAATCATGACACCTTACTTTGATTGAGGTTATTGGGATAGATTATGGTCAGTGGAAAATTAAGGAAAATATGTATTCTGAAAATGGGGACTAATTTAGTTTAGGGATTATGTTCGAACTCTAAAATTAATCACTCGTGGTTTTAAATTACTCATTAAGTTTTCACTCTCACAATCAACACAATACATGACCTCACATTATTTGTGTTTATTTTTCAATTTATTTATTAGAGTTATTTAAATTAAAAACATAGTTAATAGATAATACTATGTGAATTTCATTATCTCATTGATTCAAAATTAATTATGGAAGGATGTTAGAGGTAGATTGATTACTTAAAATAACTAATCTTCCATTGGCGGAGTAGTCATCATAGAAACGTTAGCCATGTGAAAATATTTAGAAGGGTATAACCTAATTTCGTTTATAATCATAATTATATCCCAAATAGAATTAGTAAATTTGAATATAATTTATCAAATCTGAATAAAAGTGAATAAATAGAAGAGAAACAAAGAAGTTTATAAAGATATTGATAAAATTACAACATGAAGAATAAAAAGAAGGCTTCAATGAGGGGATCCTTACATCAAGATATGCCCATCTTACAATGGTGGGAGAATTTGATTGAAACAAATTCACAACTACCTAAAATATCCTAATTCACATTGCAACCCCTCCAAATGATAAAAACACCAATTTATAGTGTGGATGGGAGGCTTGGTTTTAAGAGGTTTAATGAGTGAAAGGGGAATTTGTCCAAATAAATTAATCCATCTTCAACAGTATGTTTGACCACCAAAACACATGAACCACTTGTCCTTCTAGTTTGAGGGTTTCTATGAAAATGGGTTATCAAACTCCTATCAATATTTGGCCCTTATCCAAAAAAGGATTAAGATGTTATGCCCCATGTACTAAAATGATGTTCAATCTAGAAAGTCCATCCCATCCTTGACTTCATGTCCTATTAATCCAATCAAATTAATGAATTAGTTCCAATGTCCTAAAAAATATTGTATCCTATTATGTTAGTATGACAGTTACTAAATTTTTTCATCGAATAAGTAATATTAAAAAATTAATCTTCGCAATACTATAGTGCACTACAAAGGATAAAACTGGAATATTTATCAAATTTTCAAATGAGTGATCTAATCCCAAATATTTTATAAAGAAACACATTCAACACAATATTGGAATTTTTTTCAATTATTATAAATAATTTATTGAACGAAATTGTTTTTTAACAACTCCCCCAAACATACCCTTTTTCACTACAGGGAAAAAACTCTCATCATGTATTCTAATATATTGTGACATGTAAACATCAATATCTAATCAAGAAAAATTAAGAAACATATATGTGAAATTCAACCATTTCATAACAAGAAAAAAATGAATCATAAAAAACCATTATTTCAGGTCATCCATTTATATCATTAAATATATTTTCACATTATTCCTCCTCCCATGCACACAAAACACATACAATATATATATTTACTCTTATCAAGAAAATGTAAATTTTTAGCACTTTTTTTCTCATCTAGAGTCATACACGTGTCGCTATAGGCTTGAAAAATTCTTATATCTATACCTTATGTGAGTCAAGGACTTATGTTTATCATGAGTACTTTCTAGGGTGGTTTTGTGGATTTCGGTTGGTAGGATTTAGATATTAAAGATTATGAGGATGAATGGGGAGGGTTGACTCTTTTTGAAGAAAACATTCATTATTCTATGTTTCTGTCAAGTATTGTCTCCTACTCACTCCCCTTAGAATCAGCTTAGATCCATCATCATGAAAACTTATGGAATGTTTACACTGTTCATAATTTCAGCAACAAAAATTTCAATCTTCTTCGAACATTGTTTTTTGTGAATGATCTTGATAGGCACATATTTCATTCATCATTAGAAGTTATAGAAAAGGATCATATTCTTTTATCATGAAATCTCCCAAAATGAACACATTTCAACAGAAAGATTTTTTCTCAGTAGTAAACACATCATTTAGAATTTAATTTTCCACCCAATGTATCAAAAAATTTGGTAGCACAACATAAGATAACACCCCACACTTAATTTCAACTATATTGTGATATTTTACTTCAAGATCTAGTTGGATAGTGAAACATAGATTGTAATGTGGCAAACCTAATAGGAATTTTATGTTTTCTAAGGGATACAATGATTTAATGTTCAATGCAGTCCATAATAAAATTATTCTTATGGAATAGGGGAATTAATATAAAAGAAATGCCTCAATAATTCTAAACAAACGTACCTCAAACCCTCATATTTTTCCTGGAATAAATAAAATTCTGGTTAAATCATACCTGGTTTGGTTATCTCAAGATGTGAGTTAAATGTAATGAATATGAAATGAATGGTTCAGAATCCTCACAGGAAAGCGATTGAAAAAATAATGATAGTGACATGTTTCATGGGATTAAATATTCACGGAACTTCTCATGAAATTACTAAAGATTCGATTATTAAATAATGTCATTTTCAGAATTCATTTATGCTTAGTTTCATGGAATTAAGTATCTCACTTATTTATGTGTATTTAAAAATGGTGATGAGAATCATTTTAGCTCAAAATATTCAGAAACACATAAAAAATGAAATACCAAGAAATTATTTTGAAAAAAAAAAATAATAGAAACTAGCTAACATAAAGTTTCCCTCCCCCACACATTAAATATTGACTTTTTCTTGTTGTGAAACAATGAGAAGATATGTGCACATGAAATGTATTATTTTAAATCAGAAAAATAATATAAAAGTGAAAGGCTTAAGAACAACATGATATTCTTAAGTGATGATGGGGTCATGAAGTGTGATGAAATCAACTACATCAGTAGAAATTCCCTTAATATATTTCTTCAAAAATTTCCCATTGAAGGAAAGCATATAAAATTTTATCTTTTGTGATATCCATTACTCTATAAGAAAAATATTAGATACAATTTAAGGACCTAACCACTGGGAATGCATCTTATAGAGCATCATATTTTGTCGTGAACTATAGAGATAACCTTTCTCTTGAAAATGAAACTCCCATTGTTGGATCATTCTATCATGGGATGATTTTTATCTGTCCTGTAGATCCTTGAGTTCTCATATGATGACAATCAAATATCCTCAATCTCTTGAATTGGCAGCTTCCATTGAATTCTAGCTTGGGCCAAATCCATGTTGCATTTCATTATATCCCAATATGCCTGATGCTTGACATCCACTGAGAGATGAATTTATTTCTTAAAAACAATCCAAAATGTGGACATACAAATGGGTGTCATGTTTACATTTTTATAAGCCCAAAGTTCATCATCCATGGGCTTACTCCAATACTTCCTATTCAGCTAAACTATTTTCTCCCACATTTGTTTCAACTTGTGATTTGAAACCTCATCCTAGACATTTGTTTCGGATTGGTATGTTATTGATGTTTTGTGTGTCACAACATACAACCAATGGAAGGAACCATATTCCAATTTCATATGTTTTTAGCTTGGCTACTAATGATGGCCGTTGGTACTCCAAGCCTACAAAAATTGTGTTTCTTGAAAAAGTCCACTACAACATGAAAATCAACCGTCCTGGTGGCCTTGGCCATCACCCATTTACTCACATAATCAATTGCAACCATAATATAGAAAACCAAATGAACCGGGAGAAGGACCCATAACATTCGTCCCGTACACCTCAAAAATCTCACTGAATAATATGAGTTGTTGTGGTAGCTCATGTGTACTAGAAATGGTTCTAGTGTATTTGATACATGAGCATGACTTACAAAACTCATGAGAATCGTGGAATAAGATAGGCCAATATAATCCATATTCTATGACTTTCATAGCTGTTCGTTGGGGTCTTAAGTGTCCTCCACATGAAATTGTATAACATAAATTTAGAACAGTCTCAAACTCAGATCAAGAACACACCTCATAATAACAAGATCACTACACATGCAGTAGAGTTATGGATAATCCCAAACATAAAATCATGACTCACACATTAACATTGGACTTCATGTTTCATTAAATTTGATGGAATTTTAGAGGCAACTAGTTTGTTAACTAAATCATCATACCATGGATGCGTACCAGAGATGGAATAAATATGCTCATTGGGGAAAGTGTCCCAAAGTGGTACTTGGTCCAAGGTGTCAACATCTAATGTGTATTTAATACTACTCATGTAGTGCACCACCATGTTTTTTGATCCATTCTTTTCCTTTATCTCGATATCAAATTAGTGAAGAATGAGAAACCATTGTAAAAGCCCGGTCTTTGCATCAAGCTTCATTAAGAGGATCTTCAAAGCCATGTGGTCAGAAAAAAATACATTAGAGGCCAATAAATATCAACAAAATTCCGAAAATGAAAATATGATAGAAATAAACTTATTTCCCATGGCTGTGTCGATTTGTTGGGATGAATCCAATGTCCTAGATTCATATAAAATCACATGTGAGAAACCCTCCACCCATTGAGATAAGACAACTCTAACCATGAAGTTGGAGGTGTCACAAATAAGATCAAAAGGAAGCTCCCACTATGGGGTTGTATGATCATTGGTGAGGTCAGACACTTCTTTATCTCATAAATGAAATCCTACAACAATCTGAAGACCAAAAATTAAAATCCTTTTGATCTAATATTGACATTGGAGGATCAATATTTCTAAACTCCTTGATGATGCTTTGATAAAATAATACATACCCTTGGAAAGATCTAACATAACGAACACATGATAGATTTTGTGAGGATGAAATAATATCTACCTTAAATCTGTCATCCTCTATCGCTTGTTTTAATAATACATTCTCAAATACAATTCCATACTCTAACATGAAATGACACATTTCAAAGATCAATAACAGATTCTTTTCAATACAACGATTCAAAACCATTACCAAACTAGAGATACAATCATCAAATAAATATCCATATACTATTAAATCATCATTAAATACCTCTAGGCAAGTCTATATAAAATTAGAAAAAATAATCACCATGTATATCTAGAAGGTAGTTTGGTCATTGAAATGTCCAAATGGAATCCATTGTTAGAAAAACCTTTCGAATAGACAATTCAATTTTGTATTATCCTGATCCTCTAAATAAATAGGAACCTGAAAATATCTAGATAAACCATCCATGAAATAGTAGTGTGTTTTCACACCCAGTCTCTCAAAAAATCAATCCATAAATTGGATTAGGAAATGGACCTTGATAGATTACTACTTTAGATTCCTAGAAAAAATACTCACACACCAACTTTTTTAAGATTCATTGTTTGTAATTACTATATATCATTTTTTACAACTGTAACACCACTTTTATTAGGAAAAACCTCTATTGGATTAAACTGCTTTGAATCTGGAATTGGATAAAATATACCCGCCTTAAGAAAATTTCTATTTTTTTTATAACTTCCAGAAGGGTTGGATTCATTCTCCATTTTGGTTGTCTTACTAGTATAGCCCATATACCAAGTAATCATATCCATGAAAAGGGAAGGGATAAGACCATATATGTTTTCCGAGGTCCACCTGATTTCCCAGTTGTTATTCCCAAAAGATTCAAAAAAATCATTCTGTTCATAAGGTCGATCGTAAGCAATGATAATTGATAATTTCTCACCACCTTACATGTATTAGTATTTTAGTTTTGGTGGGAATGTATTGAGTTACAATGTAGGGGGTGATGTATGGATGGTTAAATTGAAGGAACTAAAATATGTGAACAATGAACATCAGTTTTAGTATATAAATCATCCAAATCATAGTATAATTCATAAAATCCATTAATATACTCAACAACCCGGTCATAGTCAGAGTTCACATGATCAATATAAGAATATGAATCCATGTAAAAATTAAATCTATGTGAGTTTTTTGAATTAGAAACCTATTTTGATGTGATCATAGAAAGTATACTAGAATCAATACTGATAATATCTCTATGTAGTGAACAATCAAATTCCATGGGGTTTTTATTTGGTGGTTCAAAATGGGGGATTACAAAAGCAGTGTGGTCCTCTATGGGGTAGTTCATGGAGTCCATAAAATTAAATATCATAGCTTCATCTCGAACCTCTATTGAATGTATTATTTCATGGGCATTTAGTACCATTTTTTTCAATTTTGAGGATGGGCCTACATACAGTAATGTGAGAATAAGAACATACCATATCATCCTTCATGTTAAGAACACAGAAATCCCTAGGAATGATCATGTCTCTTACACAAACATATACATCCTCAAGGACTCCCACAGGATATGTTGTAGCTCTAATCACCAACTGCACCATTAATCTCATCAGCTTCAACTCACCAACTTGTAATGAAGTAAATACATAGTAAGGTATTATATTTATGGATGAACATAAATCACATTGAGCATTCGAAATGTGCAAATTTTTTTATGGTGAATGGGATGGTGAATGTCCTGGGATCCATTCACATTGTTGGAATTGATAGATTTGGTGTAATGAGAGTGGATAGATTACTTCCAAGATTGATCCATTCATTTCATTTGATCCCACATCAATTGGTACAAAGTTATTTTAAGAATTTTGAATAACATGGGATTTGTTTAATGGATTTTAGTAGAGGGATGTTGATCTCCACACTCATGAATGTGTACAAAACTACTTTTTTCGTTTCCTCTTTAGCCATATTATTGTTTTGAACAACTCTATTTTGAATTGGAAGGGGTTTAATAGGAACATCATAAATATGTTTCTTACCTTTTTCATTCTCCTTTGGTTTTCCTTCAGTTTGTATCAAAATGGGGCTTCTCTCGGGTGAAGGTGAATTCCAGTGGAATGGTATGTGTAGAAGTATGAGTTTTTTCCTTCCCACTTCTCAATCTTATGCTACTAACATTCAACTTTGTATTTGGAGAAGTATAGGAAGGTAGATTTCATTAATTAACACATATAATTTCATAGAGGGCAGTGGTGATCTGTCTCATTTGAGTTTTCAAATCTGTCTCCTTCGAACCATGACTCTTTAGTTCATTCTTTTGATTAAGAACAATTTGTTTCACAAGAAAATTATTATCAGAATATACCTTTGGTTGAGAAGTCCCATTATTGTTTACTTTTTGACTCATGGGCCTGATATCTCTATTGGGGTTGTTGGAAACCCTTCTGTTAAAGTGGGAAATATAGGTTGTTATATTGAAAAGGGAGACTTTGTTTGGTCCAGAGCCATACATCTTGTCTTATTGATCCTTCCACATTTTTTTTGTATGTTGTTGAAATGGATTCATACATCATTTGGGGATGTGGATATTGTTTATGGTAATATGGTATCTTAAGGAATACTGATTAATAATCCTTTATATCTTGTAATTGGGGGAAATAATCAGTTGGGTGGTCTGTTTAAGTGAAAATGCCACATGTCTTAGTTAGAGTGGGTTGGGATATATTTTCAGCCAATAAAAGTGTCCTCACCATAGTGGTTAATTATTCCATCTTCGTATCAATTAAATGATTTTTAATAGAAGGACATACCTGATGTACTTCTCCAACATGTGGGGTACCACGATCTCTAGACTTTTGGGAGTTATGTGACATCTTTTCCATCAACAAACATGTAGCAACTTGTATTTTTTCACCAATGATACCCTATTTGTGTAATCAACTATTCTCCTATCCATAGGTGTTATTCTTTCATATATGCATTGGATGAGTAGTTTCTAACTAATTTGGTGATGTGGGATGCTTGCACACAACTTCCTGAATCACTCCCAAAACTCATACATTTACTCCCCTTGTGATTATTTGATCCTATATATATCTTTTAGATTTGATGTGGTCCTTGATGTAGGGGAACATATATTCATGAAAATTTATTTCAAATCATTCCATAAAGTTATATATTCATGTTATAAGTAATACATCAAATCATTCCCAACATCATCAACTAATAATTCGAATGATCATAGTTTGATTTGATCATCAGATACATTTCATGGATTTAGGGTTGAGAAAAACATATTAAATTATTTAAGGTGTTTGTTTGGGTCCTCAATTGTTAAGACCTGAAACATTGGAAGAAGGTTAGTTAACCAAGATTTCAGTTCAAAAGATGATCCGATATTTGGGTATGTAATGAAATTGGGTTGAAAATTAATTTCTGGTACAACCAATTCTTGAATAGTTATTTTAAGTTCATTGTCATTATTTTCAACCACTGGTTCTTGTTTTAAGATTCTATTGGAATTGTTTCCATTTTTTGTGTTCTTATAATCTATAAATTCCTTAACTGGTTGAATGTTGATTCTTCCCGTAGACTGAGAATGTCTGATTCAGGCCTTAATGTTGTGTTCAATCTCTGCATCAGGATCTATGAGATATTCAGGATTATTTCATGTCATAATTAATATAAAAATTAAAAGAAGAAACTTATACAATAATAATATAAAAATGATGAGTTTGAGTTGATTTTCCAAAAAGAACAAGATGTAGAAAACAAAAGAAAGAAATTTACGATTGTTTAGAGAAGGATGAAAGAAGATAAGAATATAATAAAATGAAAATTAAATGTAATACCTCTAAATGGGTGAAATAACTACTTAAATCCCCTGAAATAGGTCAAATTTGAATTGTGATATTGTGGGATCTCTCAAATGATGTTCAGTTCTGGGATATTTATGTTTAGTAGGGTGTCTGACTTGAATATCTATCAAAGATGCAGTAATTAAAACAACATAATACAGGTACTTTGAAAATAAAATTAAACATATTATACACAATACATGAAAGTATGGGGGGGTTTTTTATTTTCAATAAAATTAGAATAAGTTTTCTATAAGAATATTTCATTTACTTTGTTTTTTAAATGAAGTTCGATTAAAAACACCCCACAAGATGATGATTTTTAACAAAATATTTTAAAATGCATAATTTATATAACTCTACCTCATAACACAATTATTTATCATTATAATATAAATTAACATCCACTTAATTATGATCTGAAAACTTTTTATACCCCTATCCCTTTGTAAATTAACATTACCATAAATATGATGTTAATTAAACTCTTGGATATCTTCAGAACATGAAATCACAGTGCCCTATATTGATTGATGTTAATGGGATTAAAAATGGTTAGTGGTAAATTATGGACCATATAAATTCTAGAAATGGTGAATAAATGAGTTTAGATATTATGTTTTAACTCTACAAATTGATCTCTTGTGGTATTGAATTATCAATTAGGTTCACGCTCCCACAATTCAAAAATTTCTCGAACTCGAATGTTTTGTGATTATTGTTCAATTGCTTTATTAGATTCACATAAATAGAAAATTAAATTAATATATAATATTATGCGAATTACCATACATAATTGATTCAATATAAATGAATTAAGATTTTTATAGGTAGATTGATAAATAAAAAATATACTCCTCTATCAGTGGTGTAGTCATCGTAGAAACGTTTTGCATGTGGAAATGTTTAGAAATGGTATAAGCCAATTTCGTGTCTACTCTTGATTCCATCCCAAATACGATGAGTAAATAATAATATAATGGAACACAACTGGTTAAAATCAATGAAATAGATGATTAAAAAACGTTTATTATGAAAATCAAATCATTACAACATAATGAAGAAAAAGAAGGCTTCGTTAAGCGGATCCTTGCATCAAGATCTACCCTTTTTAGAATTGTTGTAGAATTTGGGTGATTACAATTATCCTCTACCTTAAATCTCTTAATTCACGTCTCAAACCCTTCAAATGAAAAAACATCAATTTATATAGTGGAGGGGATACTTCATTTTATGAAATTTCTAGTGTCAATGGGGAAATTATACCAAATGAATTAGTCTAATATTAAACTCATATTTTATCACAAAATGTGTGGAGAAGCTGTCCTTCTAGAGGGTTGATTTTTGAAGAAAATCATCCTCGATCTCCCCTCAAAATTTGGGCCTAATCCATGAATTAATGAAGATGTCATGGTCCAAATATTGATGTGATGTCCAATCTGGTGAGTCCAACACATATTTTACTTCATGTCCCATTAAGTCCTATAAAATGCACGATTTAGCATTAATTTCTTGAAAACAAGTTGTAGGTTATTATTTATAAAAACATTCAACATGAAATTATTAATATAAAAAATTTATCTCTTCAATAATACATGGAAATATAATTGGTAAAACTTGATTTTTCATTGAATTTCCAAATGAAGGATCTATTCTGAATTTTTTTATATAATAACGTATTTAACACAAGGTGAGGAAATATATTCAATTATTATCAAAAAAAATATTCATCAAAATTGTGTTTTTCAAAAACCCTTTGAATGTTTAATATAGATCTTGGGTATCGGTGAGGAGTCCTATGTGTTCTAGTTACGGATGGCATAAGAGCCATTATAGTTCAATAGATTGGGGCTATATATTGATGTTTCCCATTAGTTGGGTCGTACACTTTGAGGGTGTACACTATTCTCAATCCCCAAGATACCTTAAATATGGTACATATCATATTTTTATTCTCATGAAGGATTATTCTATGTAGTTTCCCTTTCCATTATAGAGGCCTACGAAGCATATGATATGACTATTAAAACTCCATAAGACCATGTGAGTTATGCTCATTTTGAGAAAAAATGGTTTGAAAATGACTTTTCTCACTACTTATATATGTAGAACTTAGGTTCCAAGACAACCATTTTTATGGTAATTATGTATATTGGTCCTCAGAGAGGCTTCCTATTTATGCTGGTTATAATTAGAATCAGGGTCATCAAAGTTCCCTAGATTGGGGCTTACAAATGAATGTCCCCCTTCTATAGGGGCATTCACACAGAGGGTGGATGGATTAATAGAACCATGGGATTCTATATATACAGGACATATCATATTTGGACACAGATTTGGGCTTATAATCTGAGGATTCCCATGTTGTCCAATCATGTTTCCTAGCATGACCTACATGAGTAGCTACCTAACAAGACTTTTTTGTTGGTTTTAACATGTGAGAGGATGTATGGGCATGAAATTTTATATTGAAGGTGTGTCTAAATATAATTTGATGTTCTAGATTGATTCTCTGATGGACATGATGTATTATGGATGGCATGATTGAGGTTCATCACATGATAGAGGATTAATTTTTTGAAGGACATCATGAGACATGAACGACTGATCCTAAAAGCCATCACATGATCTCTGATGCCATTACTAGAGGGTGTCACTTGATCTGGATTACATACCCTACTATCATTAAAACAACTAGTTAATATATCTAGAGGGAATCACATGGTACATCATACATGACATAGTGTCATTGTCAGTGATTACTGACACTTCTACTTGGTGTGGCAAGAGTCAATGTGATATGTCTCATATGGAATCACATGTCATAAGTGACATGTATAGGGGACATCAGGTTGCATGGATATAATTTCCATGGGATGTTATAATAGTCAGCCAACATAATCAGGTTCATCCTCAAGACTCATAATAACTGAATTGGCGCCGAAATATGATTATAGTGACAACGATAAAGGATATCACCTGGCCTGAATGGTGATCTCAGTGGGATTCACAAGACGTGGGTGTCATTTCCAAAGGTAATGATGTGACTTTTATTGACATGTCCAGAGGACCTCTCATGACCCAATGATTATTCTGAATGAGCATTGCATGTTCTTCGGGACATGTCGTGGTGTTGTTTTATGTCTTTAGTGGTTAGTGTGAATTTCATGAAGGTTATTGTATATGTACATCATGTAAATCGTTCACCATTAGTCTTTGTTATATACTTATATTGTCAATTCATTAGATTTTTTCAGTGTTAAATTATTTTAAGTGTCACATAATTTATCAGATATGTATGATGTTCTTTGTGTGTCCTTCCCTAATACCTTCTATTGATCTATGAATGGTAATGAGATTTTCATGCCCATACCATACAATTTCACTAGTTATCATTGGTATCTTACATGAAGGGAATGTGTTTTGTCATGATATCCACCACTCCGAGAAATCTACTCTTGTGCTTGGTTGAAAAATATCTAACCTCTCATCTAGATAATCATGGAGCATTTTTTATGGTCAAGTGTTAGGATTAATGGTCTCCCCACCATGGTTATTCACACATATTCATTGTGTATATGGTGTGAATCAAATATGGTGTGCTTGGAGGGACGATGCATCAAATGTCATCATAAGGTCCAACAATGAATCACTCATGGTAAATCACATGTATTTAAGAGACTACATGATTATCTTGTCAACACCTCCTTTATAGGATTATATCCAATTAATGGGGTCTTTTTTTCTTACACTGGAATGCCAAGGGAGTATCATACTGTCATTTTGATATTTCCATGGGCCTTCGCGAGAAGAGGGAACCCATTGAAAGGCCTTTATATGACCTATGATGACTTGTTTGGGACATTCCGTGAAACAGGGATGGCTTGTCTGTGGGACTTATTATGATTCGGTAGACCGGTCAAGGGGTCTTGCAAAACTATGTTATGGAAATTATTAGTTTGTCTCTATTTTTTTCACCCACAATAGGCTTCCTCCTCCTCTCAATTTTAATTCTATTTTTTAGTGTATAAATGTTGTGGTGTTCGTGAGGTTGTTTATGTGTTGTCGAGGACAATCACCATAAATTATAGTGATGTGTAACATGAATAAAAAAGGTATTATTGATATTTATGGTCATTTAATGGAAAATTACCTCCATATCTCTTTGTGGAGGAATGTGGGAAGCATGTGGTCGCCTAGAATTTATTGAGGCCCTTCTACCAATGAGGATTCCATGTCAGTTGACATTCACATTGTAACACCCCGAGATTTGATGAGAAATATTATTTTTAATTTCATTAATGTCCTGTGTTGTATGCTACACCAAAAGGATATTGCACAACAAGCATCCTTGACTTGCCTTGCATTACACGCAATCGCGACCTTCCTTGACAGCGCGTGTAGTACGCAATACCGAGTTTCACTAAACAACGATATGCTATTAAAATATTATTAAAACTAACCGTTATGAATAGTAATAACCACTTTTTGAAATTTCGTAAATTTTATTTTTCAAAATGGACTTCATTTTTGGATTCGTAATACCGAAATTATCTTAGGGTGAGATTTTGGTACTTTTCGAATAACTTTCATTTTCTGATGAATAGTGAAAATTACTAAATTTTAATTAAAAACAATCTTTTTAATCGAAATAATTAATAGTGCTAAATTATTAATTTGAGTGGTTTTAACGTATATTTAGAATATATTTTTACAATTTAATACAATGTTGGTCATTAGATATAATTTCACATTTAAACCAGACATAAACAAGTGTCAATGATAGTTATTATCTCTTAAAAACACGCTATTTGTTTTGACAATGGTAATTAATTTTTAAATTAATTAATGCAACTATTATGTTTTGAATTTGGTAATATAGGAATCATTTTTGATTTCATAATATCAAATATAGCTTAGGCCTAAATTTTGGTATTTTTCTGGAAACTTTCATTTTTTTGATGAATAGTGAAACCACTAAGTGGTAGTTAAAAAAAATGAATTTTTCATAAAACTTAATTTTAACACTTCTGTGAATTGAATTTCAAAAATCCGAGAGACACGGTTGATGTAAGTATGTAAAATGTGGTTCAATGCGATGAAAACGAATTTTGGTAAATAGTAACTTTTTACATTTTTTTACCACGGTTAAAAGTAAATAGGGTAATTAAGGGTAAAAATGATATTAGTATTACCCTAACACATGTATTAATTCTATTGGATAAGTGTAATTCAACCAAAAACAACCTTAGAAATAAAATATGACCATTTAGGCCAACTTGGATTAGATTAGGACATATATTATTAATTTATTTAAAGAAGGGTTAAAATAGTTAAAATCAAAGTTTAATAAGTATATCATTATAATATAGGGTTATAGATAAGATAAAATCAACTATAAATATTCATTAGAAAGCTAAAACGAGTTACAACATAATATATTTTATTTGTAATTTTTAAACTTTAAATAAGTTAGATTATTTATGACACAATGATGATACAATAATTATCTTATTAATGAAATATTGACATAATTGATGTTATAAATACCCAAATAAATGTAATTTGAGACTTTTTATGAATTAAACTATTTTTGTAGGTTACGTTAACATGTTAGTATTGATTTAAATAACATTTTTGAACTAATAATTCTGTTATAATTTTTACAAAAATCAATTACTAAATAGTGTCAAAATTGACATAAAATAGTTTTTTAAAAAAATATTATATTATTAGTTGTAATTTTATTCCTAAAAATCTAATGTTTGGCCAAATGTCTTAGATAAGGTTATATATATTAATAATAAACAACTTGGGGTTCGTTTGGCTTGTTATTGTATGTTTATTAACATTATAGTATAAGAACACAAGAAGACACAGTAAAAGTAAAATTATTTTACTTAATGTTAAATCTAAATGATAAGGTTAAAATAGGAACCTAAACTTGTATAAATTATATTTAATGAGTTGATTTTGACCCATACCCACCTTATATTATAAATAAATCCATTTGGAGCTATTTAAAACCGAATTTGACATTATAATAAAATAATAGTTTTAGTTATTCCAAAGGTACCCCTCTCCTCCCTTATAAAAAGGCACCTCCTCCCCCTCTTCCTCACACCACTTTGAGCCTTCATTCTCAGAAAAACCCTGCCAATTTCTCCTATACACTTCCCTAGAGACATCCTAGAGGTCCTCATCTTCTTCAAAGACCAATTTTAGTCCCCTAAAAAGAGATCTCAAAGAGGCGCTTCAAAGAAGAGGTAATGTCTGATTACCAATTCGTTCAACTTTATTTCTTCTTCCATTACATCTTCTTTAGTTTTTTCATTATGAAGTAATAACATCAGTATCACTCATATAATGATATGTTATTATATGTATGAAACAACCCTATTTCACCATCTATCCATCCTACGGAAAACGAAATCACCGCGCGTGCATACGTACGGAATACCGTCTCCACGCCGTGGTGTAATCTATTTTCCACCACCACCTTACTTGGATGGGTATAATGGTTTAAATAATGAATATATATGATTATTTTAAAGTGATATTGAATCTGAAATACTATAAATACACTCCAATACAATTCCACGATCATGAGAACGATATCAATGCTCGTGCGTACATATAGACTATCATCTCCACAACGCGATGAGATTCATTCTCCACGTTAACCATTCATGAATGATTATAAAGTCTATATAATAAGTAATCATGAAATATATAACATAATAATGATACTGGATTTATGTGTATATATATGTATTTCATCTACTTAATTCCATTCAACTCTATAAGGAAACGAAAACAGCGTTCATGCGTACGTACGGCCTACTGTCTCCATGAATGGTGTATTTCCTTCCATTTACTGATCTATTATATATATGCATATTCTAAATATATAATATATATAAATCATGTTTTATATTCTGGAATTAAGTAATCATGATCTACTTAATCATATGAATAATTACAAGTCAAAACACGGACGACAAATGAAACGATTTTACCCAAAACACTCTTTAACATGGAATTTACAAAAGAACGGGTAAAATAATGTAATAAGTGAACCATATATGATATCATAACAATGAGTATGATTATGGAATAAGAAAATGACATTATTTAAATAATTATACAGGTGGTTCGGACACTTACGAAGCAGATCAGACCTAAGGTAAGGGAAAATATCACAATCTCATTTTTATCCGTGATTGTTTATACTTTGGTATTTACTGGGGTGTATTTTATCATCCACATCCATGTTTCATCAATATGTAATATTTATATCCTTATAAAATATTTTATATCCAATTTTACCGTTCAGTGAGTTTTTAGTAAAAGATATCAAATGAATCTTTTGTCGTTTTTCGTACGAGGTACTTTTTGACTTTTCCGACAAAAGTATGAGAAGAATGTTTTTTTAACTTATATGGCATGAATGGATTTTTAAAACATTATTTCCAAGAAGCTTAATTTACAAGTTTTCAAGTTTATTTTTAATCAACTTCTTTTAGTTTATAATTGTATGATATGTTAAGAAAGGAAAAGTGTTTTTGAAGAAGAAAGGATATTTTCCTCAAGAATGGAGTTCAAGTGTTTTATCAAAATTATTTTCCATATAAGATAATATAGGGTTCTACTTCTATCCCTTTTATTACATGGATTTTATTATGTTGTGATGGAAATATTTTTTATGAATTCCTTTATCTTATATGAATTGTTTTATGATGTCACGATGTTTATGATTCCCATTTTTATTACATGGGTTAGGCTAGGATGTATGGTTTATGATTTTGTGGCACAAATAATAATGGTATAATTATGAGATGGGTGGGACCTATATCTCCCTCCAATGCATTGGGTAATGATTTTATATCTCATGAGATAGACATGGCTGGAACGGCAGGTTAAACCGGTTTAGTGAAACAGGACTGAAATGAGGAATGAACTCAGTTCAGAAATGGAATTTGTCCACTAAGATAGTATTGGAAGTGAGTCATGACTAATAAGAAATGATTCTCTATTATTATGTGTGTATGCCAAAAAGTATCATGTTTTAAGTTATGATTATTGGGATTACATTTCACTACTATGATTTATCCCAAGTTATGATATTATGATCTCTTTTGCAGGTTAAGATTTCCAAAATGATATGTTCTTATGAATATGATGTAATTGATATTTCTTTTTTTACCCTTACTGAGCATTTGAGCTCACCCTTTTATGTTTTCTTTTCCCTAGGATATAAAGAATGTTTTTAGGTAAGAGAAAAAGGAAGATATTTATGGGAGATGTTGAAGATCTTTCACCATGATTAGAAGATTACGTTCTGAGTTTCCAAAGACACTAAACTATTACGGTCCTTGTGTGTGTGTTTTTCTTATGTACCAAGTATTCCGCAAAAGTAATGTAATGTCCATGTATGTCAATATTTGGGTATCTACAGTTAGTATCAGAGGAAAAGTTTATTCAACCTTTGGAAACTAGGATGCGAAAACGTTAGTGAGATCCATAGAGATATTTCTAAGGTATGTATAGGGATGTCCCTAAGGATAAGTATATGTATAGGATATAGTCCTAGAACTATGGTAACAATATTATTTTAAACCAAAGTTGTTAGATATTGATGTTACTCCCCCTTTATTATAATTTTTTTCCTCTCACACTATTCTTTTTGGGTTTTAGAAAATTGATGGAAACAAGATGATTCACGATAATGGAGGATATGATGGACAGTGGATTGATATTCTTCATGAGAAACCAAATGAAATGGGATTTGTAATTCCAAACATCATTATTATGATGAATCAGAAATCTCATAATATCATCAATAAAGTAAAATTTGGTAAGTTTCCTAACTTGTCTAATAAGAGAAAGATGGAGTTTCATGATGATCATAAAGGAAAGAAAGTTCAATTTCCCCTATGTAAATCATGTGGGAAGAGGCATAAAGGGGAATGTTTCAAAGGAACTGGAAGATGCTTTGGGTGTGGAAAAGAAGGACACAAAGCTAGTAAGTGAAAAGGAAAAGGTTCAGTTAACACCAGTGATGAGGATAATGGTATTTCTACGACATCAACAATGGTTAAATGTTTTAAATGTGGAATGTACGGGAATTATGCAAACCAAATCCCTAAGGGAAATTCTCATGAAGAGAATCAGTATGGTTGTATGGGTTGTATTTATGTTGATGATGATGAAGAGACTACAAATGATATGTGAGATGAAAGAATTGTTGAAGCTCAGTCAATGGTTTAAGAATGTAGTGGAATGATTACATGTTTATCATGTGTAATGTTGTATAAGTAATCTCATGGTACTATGGAATAAAGAGACATATAAGGATTGTTACACTGTTGTCATTCCTTGAGTTTTGAAAGTGTATGATTAATGGTACCAGTATCCATGAAAGGTTATTCAAATATTTTTGGAATGTAGATGATATGCGCATGATGATGGGATAAGGAGAAAATTAAATGTTTGATAGCATTCATGAGCTCATGACTGATATAAGGAGAAGGTTATATCATGGTTTGAGTATATAGAATTTTTGGATTTTGGTATGTGGAAAGAGTTAACTTTTGACAGCATTCATGTTTTTACTAAGGTTTAATGGGTATTCATTTTTCAAGAGAATATATGATTAAGGTAGTCACATGATTGGAATGTCACCAACAAGATATATGGGGGATAAATGATAGTATTCACATGCTTGGTTGATGAAATTTCAAGTAATAGTTTTCTTTATACTATGAGCTTGGACCAAAGTATTTTAGATAAGCCTAAATATTGGAATGGATTATGTTGGACATAAGTTAGTATTTTTTAAGGATAGAACTTTTTTTTGATATTATTTATGGGATGTTATAGTAATGTAGTTTTAGAAAAAGGACAACCTGCAGGATGGGCGACAACCCATCGCGTCAGACAAGGCTGTGGGAATCGAACCCACAACCGAAGTGCGACTGGACTTTATCACCTACCACTGGCCTACCGGAATTCCCTGTTTAGTAGAAACTATTTTTATTATATTAAGAAGTATGATATAATAAGTATAAATCAATTTTAGGAACCATATATGATTAATCTCACTATAGATCAACTTATGTATATTTAATAACTTTTGCCAACCTTTTGTTTGAGACAGATGAAATGACCCATCATTCTATCACATGATCTGCTAACACTTCACGAATAAAAAAAATTAACTTCATTTCATTAAGAGATGAAGTGGAAATTGTTCAAGGAACAAACATTAGTGAGATTGTACGAAAATAAAGTAAGTATTTATTCTAATTCAAATTCTTCAACTTTTGGGAAATGATCTTCAAAACCAAAAAGGTTGTCCTAGTACTCTTATATCTGATGAATCATATGGTACCTTAGATCGTTACAAATTTATGGCTTTGTGATTGCAGGATTTTCCATAGCCATGTTCTCTACCACTCTCCATCAGAACATGATGGTTAGATTTCACTTCCATATCCGTATTTTCACCTATGTGGAAACCCAGTGATTAGTTTATTTGTGTAACTATTACGTTTCATACTTTTTTTTAAAGATTGGTTTTGGTATTCCTTTTTACAATGTGGGTTTCTATTAAAGAAACTTTCTAGTAGTAAACCATTTATATCCCTGACGAATTTCGAGGGAGAAATTAATTTTAAGAAGGGTAGAATGTAACACCCCGAGATTTTATGAGAAATATTTTTTATAATTTCGTTAATGTCTTGTGTTGTACGCTACACCAAAAGGAACTTTCACAACACACATACTTGACTTGCCTTACATTACACGCAATCACGACCTACCTCGATAGAGCGTGTAGTACGCAATATCGAGTTTCACTAAACAACGATATGCTATTAAAATAATATTAAAACTAGACGTTATGAATAGTAATAACCACTTTTTGAAATTTTTTAAGTTTCACATTTCAAAATGGACTTCAGTTTTGGATTCGTAATATCGAAATTATCTTACGGTGAAATTTTGGTACTTTTCGGATAACTTTCATTTTCGGATGAATAGTGAAATTTTGCTAAATTTTAATTAAAAACAACCTTTTTAATCGAAATCATTAATAGTGATAAATTATTAATTTGAGTGGTTTTAAAGTATATTTAGAATATATTTTTACAATTTAATACAATGTTCTCCATTGGATGTAATTTCACATTTAAACCAGATATAAACAAGTGTCAATCTTTTGATAGTTATTATCTCTTAAGAACACGCTATTTGTTTGGACGATGGGAATTAATTTTTAAATTAATTAATTCAACTGATATGTTTTGAATTTGGTAAAATAGACATCATTTTTGAGTTCATAATATCAAATATAGCTTAGGCCTAATTTTTGGTATTTTCTGGAAACTTTCAATTTTTTGATGAATAGTGAAACCACTAAGTAGTAGTTAAAAAAATGAATTCCTCATAAAACTTAATTTTACCGCTTCTGTGAATGGAATTTAAAAAATTCGAGAGACACGGTTGATTTCAGTAAGTAAAATATGGTTCAATGAGATGAACATAATTTTTGGTGAATAGTAACTTTTAACTTTTTTTTACCACAGTTAAAAGTAAATTGGGCAATTAAGGGTAAAAATTATATTATTATTACCCTAAATCATGTCTTAATTCTATTGGATAAGTGTAATTCGACCAAAAACAACCTTCGGAATAAAATATGACCATTTAGGCCCACTTGGATTAGACTAGGACATATATTATTAATTTATTTAAAGAACGATTAAAATAGTTAAAATCAAAGTTTAATAAGTATATCATTTTCAATACAGGGTTATTCATAAGATAAAATCGACTTTAAATATTAATTAGAAATCTAAAAAGATTTCTTACATAATTATATTTTATTTGTAATTTTTAGACTTTAAATATGTTAGTTTACTTATGAAACAAAGATGATGCAGTAATTATCTTATTAATGAAATATTGACATAATTGATGTTATAAATACCCAAATAAATGTAATTTGAGACTTTTTAAGAATTACACTAATTTTCTAGGTTAATATGACATGTTATTAAGGATTTAATGATCTTTTTTAGAACTAATAATTCTGTTATTATTTTTACAAAAATCAATTACTAAATAGTGTCAAAATTGACATAAAATAGTTTTTAAAACACATATTATATTATTAGTTGTTATTTTATTCCTAAAAATCTAAGGTTCGGCCAAATGACTTAGGTAAGGTTATATATATTAATAATAAACATCTTGGGGTTCCTTTGTCTTGTTATTGTATGTTTATTAACCATATATTATAAGAACACAAGAAGACACGGTAAAAGTAAAATTATTTTACTTAATGTTAAATCTAAATGATAAGGTTAAAATAGGAACCTAAACTTGTATAAATTCTATTGGATGAGAGGCTTTCGACCCATCCCAACCTTATCTTAGAAATAAATCAATTTGGATCTATTTAAAACCGAATTTGACTTTATAATAAAATAATAGTTTTAGTTATTCCAAAGGTGCCCCTCTCCTCCCTTATAAAAGGGCACCTCCTCCCCCTCTTCCTCACACCACATTGAGCCTTCAAGATCGGCCAACCCCTGCCAATATCTCCTCTCCACTTCCCTAGAGACATCCTATATTTCATTTTTATCTTCAAAGACCAATTTTAGTTCCCTAAAAGGAGATCTCAAAGAGGCCCTTCAAAGAAGAGGTAATGTCCGATTACAAATTCGTTCAACTTTATTTCTTCTTCCACATATTCTTCTTTAGTTGTTTCATTATGAAGTAATAACATAAGTATCACTCATATAATTATATGTTATTATAAGTATGAAAAAAACCCTATTTCACCATCTATCCATCCTACGAAAAACAAAATCACCACGCGTGCGTACGTACAGAATACCGTCTCTACGCCGTGGTGTAAACTATTTTCCACCACCACCGTACTTGGATGGGAATAATGGTGTAAAGAATGAATATATATGATTATTGTATACTGATATTGATTCTGAAATAGTATACATACACTCCAATACAATTCCACGATCATGAGAATGATATCATCGCTCGTGCGTACGTACGGACTACCGTCTCCACGACGCGACGAGATTCATTCTCCACGTTAACAATTCATGATTGATTATAAATTATATATAATAAGTAATCATGAAATATATGACATAATAATTATACTGGATTTATGCGTATATATATGTATTTCATCTACTTAATTCCATTCAACTCAATAAGGAAACGAAAAAAGCGTTCATGCGTACGTACGGCCTACCGTCTCCATGAACGGTGTATTTCTTTCCATTTAATTATCTATTATATATATGTATATTCTAAATATATATTATATATAAATCATGTTTTATATTCTGTAATTAATTAATCATGATCTATGTAATCAAATGAATAATTACAAGTCAAAACACGGACGAAAAATGTAACGATTTTACACAAAACGCTTTTTAACATGGAATTTACAAAAGAACGGGTAAAATAAAGTCATAAGTGAACCATATATGATATCATAAAAATGAGTATGATTCTGGAATAAGTCAATGACATTATTTAAATCATTATACAGGAGGTTCGGACACTTACTAAGCATATCGGACCTAAGGTAAGGGAAAATATCAAAATATCATTTTTATCCGAGATTGTTTATACTTTGGTATTTACTGGGGTGTATTTTATCATCCACATCCGTGTTTCCTCAATATTTAATATTTATATCATTCTAAAATATTTTATATCCAATTTTACACTTTTGTGAGTTTTTAGTAAATGATATGAAAGGAATATTTTGTCATTTTTCGTACGAGGTACTTTTTGACTTTTCCGACAGAAGTACGAGAAAAATGTTTTTTAACTTATATGGCATGAATGTATTTTTAAAACATTATTTCCAAGAAGATTCCTTTACAAGTTTTCAAGGTTATTTTTAATCAACATGTTTTATTTTATAATTTTATGACATGTTAAGAAAGGAAAAGTTTTTTTAAGAATAAAGGATATTTTCCTCAAAAATGGAGTTCTAGTGTTTTATAAAAATTGTTTTCCATCTAAGATAATATAGGGTTCTGTTTATATCTCTATTATTACATGGATTTTATTATGTTGTTATGGAAATATTTTTTATGAATTCCTTTATCTTATATTAATTGTTTTATGATGTCACGATGTTTATGATTCCCATTTTTATTATATGGGTTATGCTATGATGTATGGTTTATGATTTTGTGGCACACATAAGAATTGTATCATTATGTGATGGGTGAGACCTATATCTCCCTACAATTAATTGGGTAAATATTTTATATCTCATGAGATAGACATGGCTGGAATGGTAGGTTAAACCGGTTCAGTGAAACAAGACTGAAACGAGGAATGAACTCGGATCAAAAATGGACTTTGTCCACTAAGATAGTCTTGGAAATGAGTCTTGACTAATAAGAAATAATTCTCTATGATTATGTGTGTACGCCAAAAAGTTTCATGTTTTATGTTATTATTATTGGGATTTCATTTCACTACTATGATTTATCCAATGTTATGATATTATGATCTCTTTTGCAGGTTATGATATCCAAAATGTTATGTTTTTTTGAATATGATGTGATTGAAATTTCTTTTGTTTAACATTACTGAGAATTTGAGCTCACCCTTTTATGTTTTCTTTTCCCCAGGATATAAAGAAAGGTTTTAGCTAAGAAAAAAAGGAATATCTTTTTCGGAGATGTTGATGATCTTTCACCATGATTAGAAGATTATGTTCCGAGTTTCCAAAGACACTAAACTATTACGGTCCTTGTGTGTGTGTTTTTGTCATGTACTAAGTATTCCACAAAAGTAATGTAATGTCCATGTACGTCAAGATTTGGGTCTCTACACACATGTTGAGTTGGAAATGTAATTAGGGTCTCACTGTGTCATTCAGATCACTAGGGAGCATCATGTGACTTTTATGGACATGATAAGAACCCTCCTTTTGGGTTTTTATCATTTTTTGATGGAATTTGGGATGGGTTGTTAGAAGCCAAATGGTTGACAAACCGAGTGATATTGGGGCTTAACTGGATACCACCACATGATCACTGGTTGTCTGGGGTGCCTTCACAAGAGAAAGAATTGGGAAATGGACATCATGGGATATTTCAAAGGCTAATAATATCACTTGCATCCTTCATGTGACTTTATAATAGTCTAGAAATATCATATACCTCATAGTATCACATGATCAATGGTTCATGGTCTCCTTTCTCTTCATTTTCCTTTGCATGAAAAATAATACCCATATTCTAGTATTTCATTATTTGTTTATTTTATGAAGCTTTTTTGGATGGTTTAAAAAATATACATTATTAATATGGATGTGAATATGTTATTGTGTGTGATCATCCCATGTTTTGGATTAAACATTTTTATTAAAATTTCATATCTAATGGGATTTTGGAATGATTTTGTTTTAGTAAATAACATGGTGTGTATTTATGAGTATACAAGTTTTTTAGAAAGACCATTTTTAAAATTATTTTTTAATAAGTCTCTTGAGTTTTGATTAGTTGTAACTTTTTGAATTATAAGTACCTAGAACGTGATAAGAATGAAGTAGTTAATAAGTCAAGGACATAGTTATGTTTAAGGGGAACCTAGAGAGATACTCCTTCATTTGCGTGTTGAGATAGTTCATTAGAAGAACATAGTCAACTTATAAATTATAATGTGGGTTTAAAACCATGTCATATATGAAATGACATGTGATGGATTAAAATAGGGGAAATGAATCATTATCTAAGATGGCGAGGGGTTATTTTTTGAAACCAAGATTGAATATGTGATTTTTATAGGGATATCAATGGAGAGATATGGGTTGTTCTATTTATTCATTTTTTTCATGATTATAATGCTGAAGTATCATAGAAAATATTCATTAGATTTATAGGCTCCCGCTAATTGGATATATTAGATTTGATTGTTGAAGGATTTTGAGACTCAATCTATTAATATATAATATATATGTTTCCTGATGAATCTATTAACTACCACAATTTAGATATGTCGAATACGTTCCCTGGGAGAGATTAAGAAACCAATTACTCATATATATCCTGGTTAATTATTTAAGGGGATGGATATGACCACTATTGGTATGTATCGTAGATGATTCCAGTTGGTTCCAAAGACTCCTAATACATGGATACAGAATAGCTGATTACTGAGGGAGATAGAAAATCTCACTATTCAGATAGAGAATGTGTGGCCATTAGTTGATAAAAATGTGTGAACCTATCATATAAGTTAAAGTATTTGGGAAATGTTATTGAGCTAAACTACCTTTTTCTGGGTTTTCTAGTTTATAGGAAAGAGTGTAACATATTAGAAGATTCCTTATTAGAAATATTAATTCGATTATATTGGATAAAATAATTATAGTTTTATGTTTTGATGGAATCATTAGAAAAAAATGACAACAAAAGTTATCCTTGCTGTTTTGTGTTATAATATTTTTTTCATTCTTGTAGTTGAATATTTATTCATATATTTTCGGACAATTTGACGATGTCCTATTAATTTTAATTCTTTTACTTACTATGTAAACTATTGTGGTTATGCATTAATAATTTATTATATAAATGATTGGTCATAGGTCTAATTGGGTATAGGGCTTGTGTATCATTAGGTGTTTTGAGAAATTGTATGGACGAGAGATCCCATATTTTATAGTATAGACTAATTTTTTTATTATTATTTTTACTAGTACATATATGACCATATAATAGGATTTCAACAATATTTTATTAAATATATGATATTATAAGTCTCTATATATAATATATAATGGGTTATTTTTTTTAAATTTTACTATAGAAATAATTCTATATATGAACAATGATATTCTATCATAAATGATCCATTATATATTCATCTCACAACCTACATAGTAATCCTAGTGTATGAGTACACATCATGGATTGTGTTGTAGAAAATGGAATTATCTCTCTAATTGGTTTTTATGAATACAAATTTATATGGGGATCTGAGGTGATATTAGAAAATAAAATATACTAATTTTATTTTATGCTTAAAACATTATTTTTAACATTTTTATTAAATTTATTTATCCACCACTTTTGGGAATTTTTTGTTCATTGGTTGTACTTGTGGTCGGAAATTTTTTTGATATTTCTTAGGATTTTTAATATTGGATTCCAATAACCTTATATTTTATATTCATTTATTATTATTACTTAAATTTTAATATAATATTTGGTTATCTATTATATAGGAAAAAAATCTCACTATTACATTACAGGGGAACTTATAACTATTTTGTCCCACTTATCTACTACCACCCAATCATTTAGTCACATCCCCCATCAGATTATCCCTAGTAGTCCATGCCGGGGTGTTAAAAATGGTTATGAAACACCATTTATATTTATTTACTAATTAGGTCTTGGTGGAAAAAACAGATGATAGTCATGAATATAGTGGGAATCCAAGAATTTCCCGATAAAACACCCATGTAGTGTACCATAATGATTTAAAGGTAGTGGTATCGAAATACCAAGGATAGAGAGTGATCACTGAGAGGAGAGGCGTGAATCAGATATCCCATTTTAAATTTTTCTTTTTTATGAAATGCCTGATTTTTCAATGCATCATTTGAGGCTGGTTAAGGACTTGATATACTATTAAAAAGATATTGTAAAACATAGCATAGAGCACAATGATTTATAAGGTTCGGTAAAATAACCTACTCATTACCATATTGGTTATTCTCCCCAACAAATATTTTTTACATTATCATATGTTGATTACAAATAGTAATTGGTAACCCCCCCCCCAATTAAAAGATGAATTAATCCCCCCAAATTTACTACACCTTCTCTTTCTACCAGAAAATGGTTATACCGCTCACCTTCAACTTCTCTCGTTAGAAGGATTTACTAACTATATGATGATATGAAAATATTCCTCCATGAGCATGTAGGATCAGACTTTCTCGTGTACTTGTAACTGTATCTTCAAGAAACTCTGATTTAATCTATCGTTCTTGCTCAATTATTCTGATAACAAGTAATCATCAGTGATCTCTATTCATGAAATTATATAGTTGTAATTTTTTATTTTAGTGGAAGTTCTAGACTCATATAGATGTTATCAAGTGGTGAACACACATTCATTAAGATAATAAATTATGAATGAATGATATTGTACAATCTATCCACTTATTTTCTTCTTTATCATCTCAATTTTCACTCACACAATCCTTTATTTACATATGTGTACATGGGAAAGCATAAACACATATATGTTCAGTTTAATTTTTTGTTCAACCCAATTTTTACATAATTTACTCTTTCTACACCAATATTTAATCAAAAGAACATTGTTCAAGTGTCTTTAATTCATGTGATGTGGTGTATTCTCAACCTACTTGAACACACAACCCTCTTATTTTTTCATTTTCATAGAGAAACAAAAAAATAAATTTTCAAGAAAAAACAAATGGATGGATATTGGGCTTAGGTAAAACATTCTCCATGTTATCTAAAAACAACACACAAACCATAGAATTGTGTATTTTCATTCTCTACATAGTGTATGTATCTTCTTCATATTTGGTGTGCATATCAATTTTGAATAGGAAGAATTCCGTCCATTCTTCACTCAAACAAGAGATACCTGACACTGCTTCTTCATGAAGCTCTTTGAGAGTGCTTTACACTTTTCATTGGGCCACATGATCTTCCTTCTTCATAGTGTATCTGTTTTTTTGGAGAAACAATAGTTCTCAATTATTTTAACATCATTATCTATTGAGGTACTCCTCCTTTTATTGGCACAAATCATTGTGTAAATTCACATTCAAAACCCCAGTGATATTTCGTGAGGTTCGAATATTTAAATTCTCGAGATCATATTCTTCAAATATTTCAAATGTGGGATAAGAGATACACTGAATTACTATGTATGTTTCTATTCAACGTGGGATATTGATATGGTGTTTTAATCCTTGTAACATGCAATAATTAGGAACACATGAAACACACACTCACAAAAACCTGAGTTCCATGACGTGGCTGCACAACTGTCTTTGATTCACCATTTGTGGGATCATTGTGTTTAATTATTTTTCCTGAAAAAGTAATTACATACATGTTTTAGTATCATATAGAAGATAACACTGAATATTGGTTGATTAACAATGGATTCCAAATATCAATAAAGGTGGTGCAGCATCATCTATTGTCTTATAACAACATCGGGCAGTCTAGAGGTTGAAGACATAGACGTGGAGGCTTGGAAATCGTCGCATCAGAGACGGTGACTTGGTTTTGCTCTCAAGACATAGGTTGATGTGTGATGTTGTGATCTCTCAGGAGATCATATGGACAAATGGGATTTCTTTCTTGTTTTTAAAATCCATTCCCACATCAAAATGTGAATTTGGGTTTCTCGATATTTAAATATCAAACTACGTTAGTCACTCTGTAATTAGATATATTCCCACTCATCTGGTATATCCCTATATCGGCTTCTTGTGTGCACTCTCTACACCCACCATGTGATCCCTACCACTGTGATGACCCACACTGTGGCCCTCCCATTCTACCCAATGGGCGCACTCATGTGTATTCCATGCACGACTACGGTCAGTCACACTAGCTAGCTGGTAGGGTTATGCTCATCCACCCACTATTATTTTGTGATCCACTTCACTGGAACAGATGAATATCTCGCTAAAAAAAGTCTCCATAATTTTAATATAATCCCCGTAAATAAATACGTTGGAAAACAAATGTAAATACAAGTAGTATTTCAACATGAAATACACGACACTTGGCCTTCTTAATATATTCATTCTCAACATATTCTTCTACATATATTCATTATGGCACTCATTTTAATAATTTAAGATAACCTCAATCTTCTCAAAGACTACATCCAATTCATCAAATTATATACAGGAGGATGCTTCATGCCATAATTTATTGAATGTGCTTCTTCAAATGGTGTAACAAAGTATCATTTATTGACACTTTTCTTTGAACTGAGGACCATCTTAACAATCACTTGAATCTAGGACACTCCAACAAGATTTTCATCAACAATCCAATAATTATGAACATATTGACATGTCATTGAAAGAAAATTCAATCATTAGTATTAATATATAATTATTTATTTTGGTTATTTAGTTATACATTCACAGTATTTTTAAAATTTATTATGATGTTATTGTTTATATGAAGATTCAAGGGAAATATGTGGTGATAATGGGGGATTTATAACTTTAAAGAAAATAATGAAGTTTCTCATGTCATGTGTTTCATTTTATATGTTTTATATAAGCTTAAATTAATAATTTTATAAAAAAATATTATTTTTTTCATTCTCCCAAATTCATTATTGATATAATAAAATAAATTTATCATAATAATTTTTCATTTATATTTTAATATCATTCTGACTAACATTGTGGTCCAAGTGTTATTGGATTATTCAAGGACTAGTAGTGAGTGGAAACATAGGGAATGATTTCCTAGGGATATCTCATGTGTTTTCTAGTATTTATGGGAAAAACAATTATTATGATTATAGAATTTGAGGGTTTATATGAATCATTATTTTGGAATTTTGGAATAATAAAAAATCGATGATGTGTCCTATTGCACCTAAATACTAGATAGAGGATGATTTTAAGGGTATGGATTCTCTAGTTATACCTGTAAATTTTAAATAGTGTGGTATTGAGAATGATCTAGAGGTTTTATATGTGGTTTAAGTTATACAGAATATTTTCCCACGAGTTATTCCTTTGGTACAAGTTGGAGGTTGGTGTGATCATCAAGGCGAAATGGCTATGGTATAATTCAGAAGTTATTCGTAGAAAAAAACAAACTCATATATGATATTATATAGGATTTCCATAGGATACTAAATATTTGATCAAGATCATCAATAATATCATAAAACTATTAGATATATCCTATGATAAGGTGATGATGCTGGTTTTATATATCCCTATTTTATATACAGTGATCATCACTTGACATGATGGATGTGTACATAATTTAGTGAAATAATATATTATGGTAGGGTGTAATGGTACAAATATAATATATGTGGTCCAATCATGGTATGGAGTGATGATCATCATTTTAGGGGAATTCTTCCCCAAATCACTGATTTTTAACCAATTATATGAGTTTATAGACAACATATAAGAGATAATGTTCATGATGGAAGATGATAATTAGTATAAAAGAGTTCAATTCATTATATATGATACTATGAGGAAATTATTTCTATTAGGCACTGTAACTAGAGAAAAGGTGAGAGGTCACAATTCTTAACCTGATGACTTACTTATATTTGGTATGTTAGGGCCTCTCTATTTAGAAAACTGTAGAAAATGATAGTTAAATAGTTTTAATTCTCATTTTCAATGGTTCGAATAGTGGAACATCTAATTTTTTTATTGCACTCATTATTGTAGGGATATTAGAATAGATTTTATAATCTAATGTGTAATGTGATTTTCTAGATGGAAAATGGTTTGTATTACCCCTTCCCTAGGAGGATATTTCTAGATTAGGTATCAAGTTAATAACACCAATATTTTATGCATCTCATTTATGAAACCACTAAATGAGTCTAATAAATATGATATATAAATCCCTGCTCTTTATTACACTCTTAAATGTTATTTTTAACATAATCATTCACTTAAGACAACTTTGATGAATGATAGGTCTAGTGTCTTGTGAAATTATGAACATTACATTAAAGCTTAAAATGTGAAATCCAACATCATTATTGAAAACATAATTTACATTACCACAATATTCTTTTGTACTTATATTTTCATTGGATAACCTGAGGACATACAGAAGAAAAGGGTGAGCTATAAATCCCAGTAAGGGAGTAACCAAGGCATAATAAAAATAATACAGTACATGTATGGAAATATAAATATCAATGGGTCACAAGAGAAACATTTACATACAGCCCTTATATAGTATTATTATCATTACATGGAAATTTGGAACAACATACAACATGATATTAGCATTATCCATGCCACATTGAACATATATTAGCTTGAGAAAAACCCTCGATGCACAGGAATTAGCATGAGTAAACCCTTATTGCACAAGAATTTTCATAAATAAACCATCATTGAAAATAAATTAGCATGAATAAACCATAATTACACATATTTATTTTCATGATACTACACATTACCCAAACAATTGGACTGCTATCAGGGTGCACCCTTTATAAACATTTCATTTCATACATAAGTTGGCCTAATGGATCATATAACAAAGAGTCATTCAACAACATCATTTATTCCATGATAATGAAATCTGGAAAAAATAAATGAAAATATATAATCAATATGTACATGTGAATAAAGGTTAATACCGCTAATAGTGAAATGGGAATTGTATTTAGTACATGATGATTTTGGCATTGATATTTTTTGATCAATTTCGGCAGTCTAACTGCATCATATAGAAATTTATAAGTTGGGTTTATGAGATATAACTAGGCCCTCATTATTTATTAATAGAATATATAGTAAGGGTACCATGTTAAATAATATCCCAACCTATTAAATGGAATTTATATGCATAACATTACAGAAATACTTTAATGGAAATATAAAGTGAGAAATCCCTTTTAGAATTTCTGCATTTTAATCGGTGTACAAGGAAGGTATTAATGAATGAGAAGGTGATATATCATCATAAAAAAAATAATTAGTGTAGTATGGGGGAGGTTTGAAATCATAAAAAAAACTTTTTAAATGATTATAAAATGTTATAACACCATGAATAAACATGGGTAAAATGAAAAAAGTAAGGAATCCCTTATGAAAATCTGTCATGGTAACAAGTATACATAAAGGTTAATAAGAGGAATAAATGATAGTTAAAGGGGATATATTAATTTATAAATAAAATGGACTTTATGTAGTATATATAATAACATATACAAAAAATGGATTTAAATAAATTCAATGACATAACATGAAATGAATCCTTGAAAAAAGCGGTGCCTGGAAGATCCTTAATAGAATTTTAGCAAAGTAACATGTGTGCTTAAATGATATTATGGTTGAATGATGATAGTGAAAGGAAGATATAACAATATATAAATAAAATGGATTGTATATGGTCGTGGAAAATCATAACCCAACATATAAATATGGAACTCAAGATGAATAATGTAAATGAGTTTCCTGAATTGAAATGAGAAGAGCGAAATACCTTACAAAACATTGGAATATTAATGACTTAAGTAAGGGTAAAAATGAGGGGGGATAAATAATACCTTTTAAAAATAACATAAAATGGATAGTAAGATAATTATTATAAAAAAATAACACTATAAGTATTAAAATTATGAAGAACTACTTTCAGATAAAATGATTGAATTTGAATGGTGGAGATGAATGTGAGGATCCCTTACTTTGATGTGGGATACCAAAGTCCTGGGAGAGGCTTCTTTAAAAGTTGAGGGATCCATTGGAGAACTATAAGGGTTATGAGGATGATTTTTATCTATCTAAAAATGGTTTTAGAGAAGATGAATTGGAGGATGGGTGGTTTTACTTATGAAATGAGAGAAAATTTGTTATTATTTAGGTTTTGGACACTACTCATTAAACTAATTAAAAATACAAATCTTACCATAGTTTTTTCCCACGGATTCTCTGAAATTGGATTGGAATAAAATATTTTATAAGGATAAGGGAATAACATATTAAAATATTAGCCATGTTTCTGTCGAGGTGAGTCACACTCTCAAGGAAATCATTTTTAAAATGTAAAATTGTTTAATATGTCTTGGAGGGTCAACTAATTAATTATAAATATTATTAAAAAATCTAAATTCACAATATTTTTATGTAAAATAATGTATTTTCCGAATAACCATTTAATGTTTTTATTAAAACACTATTGGGTCAATATTATTTCATAAAACAAATTATATATTTATTCGGTATTTATTTTTTACCCAAAAATTCGAATATGTCAGAAAATTATGAAAAAATCACCATTAAATAATATAGACGTCGAGATTCCAAAAATAACATTATTTTCTTTATAAATAATTTAATAAGTATTATAATTTTCAATTTTTAAATAAAAACCATCATTTACTGAAAATTGATGGGTTTTGAAAAAAAACAATTTTTATCATTAATAAAAATTACATTTGACTTTATAAAACATATATAATAATTTTTTATAATTAAATGTAATTTTATAATAATATTTTATTATAATATTAATTATTTCAAAAATTCAATAATTTTTCAAAATAAATTCCATAATTAAAAATACAATATCTATTTTATTGTATAAAAATATTATTCTTATCAAACTGAATACTTTTTAATTTATAGAGTAAACACTATAAATATAATCATAATTTATAATTAAAAGTATTATTCTTATAACACTACAATAATATCACTATAAATAAAAATTATTTTAATACATTAATTTATATATTTTTGAAAAGTACAATTTTACCCGAAAAGTGAATTTATATAAATCTTTATTTTTTTAAGAAAAAAATATTCTCATAAAGGAATTGAGGGATAAGAATCATATTTATAAATGGTATTATATTGAAATTAACTAATACCTTCTTACATAACCCATTATAACTCCCTCACGAGACCTATGGGTAAGGTATGTGATTGTGACAGACTCTTGGGGCGACTCAGATAACATTTCTAGGGTGGTAATCTCTATTAACATCCCCTTATCCCATAAGAAATTTTGTTAAATACTAATGTGTTGAATCACGGCATGGGCATGGTCAAGAGATAATCCATGTGATGCTACCTCCTTTTGGAGCTCCGAAAAATGAGCTTCGTATGGATTGAGTCTACTGAAGGAGGTCATCCTCTGATATGTCTATGTTGAAATTTTTTTTAACCTAAAATTTATACTAGTAATGTGATCACTATTAAATAAAAATATTATCAATGGTAATGATACATAACGGTCATTTTAACCCAATTTGATAAAAAAGAGTATTTGTATTCTATAACAATAAAATATTTAATAAATGAAATGGAATTTTTTTCAAGAATTTTTGGGTCATTACTACCTTCCCCAATTAAGAAAATTCTCCCTCGAAATTTACTTTTTCCACAGTAAAACAAGCGTGGTTAACTCCACCACATCACATCCTCCAGTTCCCACATTGCTTCTTCAAACATGTGGTATCTCTAAAACACTTCGAAGAGGATAATGTCTTATTACATAAATTGTTTTCCCTGTGATATAATATATTAAGATGACTTTCGTCATAAGAGAGGTCATTATATAATGGTACCACATCTATATTAAGTTCATTTGATGGGTTATGTAGGTACTTCTTCAAGAGTGATACATGGAATACATCATGTACATGAGATAGGATTTTTGGGAGTTATAGTTAATTGGAAACATCTGAAATGAGATCAAGGATTTAAAAAGTGTATTTTTACCTTGGACAAAACATTAATTTATTCCAAAATATCATAACACTCTTCCCCGTTGATATGTGTAGGAATACCATGTCTCCAACATTGAACTCTAGCTCTAGTCGATGGTTTTGAGCTCAACTCTATTTTCAACTCTGATAAGAATTAATGTGTTGTTGGATGGTCTTAACATTAAACACCATTACTTTGACCATTTTTGGACCTATGAGTTTTCTCTCCCCATCTTCATCCCAAAATGTTGGTATTCTAAACCTCTTCTCATAAAGGGAATAAAAAGGATACAATAGGTTGTCTGGGGTGAAACTGTTATTCTAACAGAACTAAACCAGAGGAATATCTTTATTATATCATTCTTTAAAGTACATTGAGAATTCTCTAAACATGACCTAATGGGTTTAGATAATCTGATTAGATTAGAAATCAGTTTGAGGATGATAATTGGTACAGATGCTCATCTCAGTATTCATATCATATTGGAGACTCTTCCAGAAAATAGAGGTGAATCATTGATGATGACCGGATATAATAAATAGTGTAAATCCATGCATACTAACAAATTATATTATGTATATCTATTTCAATTGATCGAATAAGATATCCTCTCGAATTTCAATGATGTGTATTGTCTTCATAAGATGTTCCAAGAGAACCTAGATGTTATTGTTTCCATTGGTTTTCATTGGAAGTTTGGTGATAATATTTCTTGTCAGTTATTACATTTGTTATGTTTGTTTCGATAATGGTTACATTATCCCATGAAATTTATGAGTCATATCCTTCACTTATTGAAATATGACGCACTATTCTGTATACTCTATGATCTCATTCATCATGTTATCCAACCAGTAATGTTCTCCGAGATCTCAGTACTATTTTTTGTTTCCTAGGATAATGGAGAAATTAAAAATATGTCCATCATCAAAAAGTACATTCCTTAACTAAGGATTTTATGGAACACATAGTATTGAACAAAATCTCTCAATTCATTCCTCATTAACATTGAAATCCAATGATTTCCCTTTTATGATAGTTTCCACTTTCTTTTGGATTCCCACATCACCCTTTTTAGCATCCTTTAACCATTCCAATACATACAGTTGATCAATTATTCGTGAAATTGTTTATTATGTTACCTTCTTTATGATTTTCATTTCTATCTTCATTAATTATAATAATATTTTACCCTTTACAATTCTCATCAATGAATGAATTGCTTGGTACATTCTATATAGAACATATCCCACCTTTTTCTCTTTCACGTGGTGGTAATTGATTGAGAAGTCATAGTACTTGATCAGCTCTAACCATCTTTGATTGCATATATGCAACTCTTTCTATGTGAATATATACTTTAGGCATTTGTAATATGAATACATATCCCCCTTCTCCCCCGAAGTTTAATGTCACAAAATTTTCAATGAAAAAATTATTACAAACAACTCCAGATCCTATGTGGTATAGTTTTTCTCTTGAATTTTTAACTTCTTTGATGCATAGGCAATGGAATTTTTTTCTTTATTCAAATTACACCATTTGGAGAATTGTAAAATTTTCAATATGAAAATTCCGACAAACTTCATCACATAGTAAAACATTTATAGATTTTTTTTTTCCAAATGATATAATATCATTTCTACTAGGGACTCAATGGATATAGAAAACATAAACAATATACTAATAAGATATGAATTTAAATACATTATGGCATATACTACATTGATTTAGTGGTTACATGTAATTCGTTAATCATTATCGATATTTGTATATGACTTTATGTTCTCCCTTGATCATGGAGATTGCATATTCTATTATTACTTTTCATCCCTTACAATAAGGCATTGTCTTGGAAAATTTATTATTTCTCCACATTTATATCATGTAACTTTGTATGATGCCTTAGATGGACCTTTTTTTCAATCCATAAAATTATCCATTCAGTTATGTCAATTGGATTCTTTGATCCCTTCCTATCGGCACTTGAAAAATATCATATTACATTTGTGAAATTTCTTTTGGTGCCTCATTACACACTTGTTGAATGATGTAAATTGGGTATTCTTGCCCTTATCAACATTATCAGATGGACTTTGGTGAGATGACATCTTCCACTTCCATGACATTTGTGGGAAATCAACAATGTTCCAATTATTAATCATGATTTTTGATGGCTGGTTTGGAATAATGCAAATATATCTTACTTGAGCTTCCAGATTATTGGTAATATAACTATGAAATTAATCATGTTTCCCTCCTCATTGGTTGTTAGCCATATTCTTCATATTACTGTCAATTCGACAGAATTAAAGTAAAATTAAGGATGAGTGTCTCAATCTATTTAACATATAACAAGAAATCCATTGATCAAAATGGATAACATATAAATTAAATTTATTTCCATAACATGAGAATTTATATGCTTCAATCTATGTTATCCATGATCCACTTCCCAATATAAATTCTTAGGTGAATGTTTTTTCCCTTAAAAATGGTTCATACTAAGCTATTGAATTGACTGAAGAATATCCCCCGGGAGTGTCGAACCAAGAGGGAAGAAAGGCATATTGTCATGAGCATGTTCCAGTTTGTGTAAAAATCAATGTATTGTTTTTGGGATTTACCCATAGATACAACTATGGATTATCCACCTCTACTTGTTTGTATCCAGAGAGGGATGTATATTATGGATAAACAACACACTCTATAGTCACCAAAATATAGGGATTTTTTTCTTATACATAGTCATATACTAAATAGTTTCACTTGGTTATTAAAATCAAAATCCAAAAAATAAATAAACATATCCTTTGATACCGACTATAAAAACCCTTATCTTTAATACACACATAGACATGATATATTATATAAACACTCACTTAAGAAAAATATGAGGATCGAGAAGTCTCATGTCTTATCAAAATATGAACATTATTTACCAACATAAAAGATAAAATATTACATATTTATAGAAAACAACTTTAGTATTACCATCAACATTCTCTCTTAATTAGAATTTAATTGGAGAACCTGTGGACATAAATAAGAAAAGTGTGAGATATAAAGCTCAGAATGGGAGTAACCAAGTCATAACATGAAGAATAGTGTACATTTTAGGCAATTGGAATATCAATGTAGCATAAGAGAAACATTAACATAAATGCATGATATATCATTATCATCCAAACATGGAAATGTTGCAACAACATACCATATGATATTATCATGAGACAATACTCATTCCACATGGATTATCATGTGTAAAATCTCATTGCCCATAAATTTTCTTGATTAAACCCTCATTTCACATGTATTACAATGTGTAAACCCTCATTGAACCTAAATTTTCATTAGTAAATCCTTATTTACCATGGAGTTCCATTATACTAATATAAACCAAATGCATTAGAGCGCTATCATGACACACCCTTTATAAACATTTCATTTCATTCAATAGTGTACCACATGGATCATATAAAATGGAATCATTCAACATAATAATTTATTCCATGATAAATTATATTGGAAAACGTACATGAAATTATATAATCAATAATTATATCTGAATAAAGGTGAATAAACATGTTTGAAAAATTGGAATGATACTCACTTCATGCTAATTTTGGAATAGAAAATTACAATGTAATTTCGGCAACCAAATGTCATCATACGAAAATTTATATGTGGGGATGATGAGAGAAAAAGGGTTACCTCATAATTTATTCATGAAATTGACAATAAGGGGATCATGGAACATAATATCCCAACAAATGAAATAGAATTTATATGCATAACATGAGGGAAATATTTGATTGTAAATAAGAAGGGATAAATCCATTAGGAAATTTAGGCATGGTAACAGGTGTACACGGAAGGCATTAATGATAGTGAAAGTGATATCTCATCCTTAAAACATGATGAGAGATGTATGGGCATGGTTAAAAATCAAACAACATCATTTTTAATTTAAAATAATAGGTTATAGCAACATGAATAAACATGGGTAAAAATGAAAAGGAAAGGAATCCCTTACAAAATTTCAGCCTGGTAACAAGAATAAATATGGGTTAATAAGAGTGATAATGAGAGTGAAAGGGGATATAATAATTCATAAATAAAATTTACTATAACAAGGATATATAATAACTTATCCCAACATAGAAATATTGTAAATTCAAATACATAACATGGAAAAAAAATCATAAAAGAGCAGGGTGGAAGATCCCTTATGGAATTTCGGCATTGTAATAAGAGTACTTAAAGGATCATAGGGAGGCTTTATGAGAGTGAAAACAATATATCAACATATATACATCAAATTAACATTATTATGGCCTTCTAAAAACATAACCCACTATATATATATGGAACATAAAAAGAATAATGTAAAATATTATCTTGAATGGTAATGAGAAGAGTAAAATAACTTACGATGTTTTATCTTAATAACAGCTTATATAAGGGTAAAAATGAGGGAGGATAAATAATCTCAAATTTAACAAACAAATAAATTATATTAATATAATGATTATAAAAAAATTTACATTATAACCTTTTGAAATTACATGAACATCATCGAAATAAGATTCTTGAATTTGAATGGAGGAGAGGAATGTGTGGATCTATTATTTGGAATTGTGATACCAAAGGCTTAAGAGAGGCTCCTTGGGTGCTTGGGGGGGGGGGAATTTAGGGGACTCAATAGAGTATGGGGATGATTTTTTCCAATCAATAAATGTTTTTAGTTATGAGTAATGGGAGGTTGGATGGGTTAATAAAGGAAATGAGAGGAAATTATTTATTATATAGATTTTGGACACTATACATTAAACTAATCAAAACTAAAAATCATACAATGCTTTTTCCCATGGATTATATCAAATGGGAGTGTTATAAAATATTTTATAAGGCCATGGTCCGAACATATTAAAATACAATGATTGCTTATATAGAGGTGAGTCACACTCTAAAGGAAATCTTTTTGAAATGTCAAAATATATTATAAGTCTTGGAGGGTCCACTAAGAAATTATTATTTTAATCAAAGAAAACAAAAATCACAATATTTTAAATTTAAAACATATATTGCCTGAATAACTCTTTTCTATTATTTTATTACATCACTGTTGTGTTGATATGATGTCATAAAACGCCTTATATATTTATTCGACATTTAATTTTCACCCAAAAATACTAATATCTTAGAAAAATTTGAAAAATTTACCAGTGGATATGTTTGACCTCCTAATTCTAAATAATATTGTTCTATATAAATAATTTTATATGTATGTTTATTTTTAATTTTAAAATAAAAAACTAAATTTATGGAAAATTGTTTGGTTTTGAAAAAAAATATTTTTAACCTTAATAAAAATTAAATTTGACTTCATAAAAATATATACTCATTTATTATTTATAAATTCAATATGAGAATAATTTTTTATTAAAATATTAAATATATTAAAAAATTATTAATTCTTCAAAATAAATACGTTAATTAATAATACCAGTTTTGGTATATCATATAAAAATCTAATTCATATAAAACAAAAAACATAATATTTTATAGTGTAAAAAATATTAATATAATAATCATTTATAATTTAAAGTTGTCTTCTTATAACACTATTGTAATAAAATTATTAACAAAAATCAGTTTAATATAATAATTAAGATATTTCTAAAAAGTACCATTTTACCTAAAATGTCAATCTATATAAATCATTATATTTTTAAGAATAACTATTCTCCTAATGGAATTGACAGAATAAAATTTTTATTTATAAAATTTAATTAACAAAAAGTAACTATTACCATGTTATATACCCCTTATAACCCCTGCATATGTTCGAAGTGTAAGGTTTGCGATTGTGACAGACTCTTGGGGAAGCTCTGATAACATCGCTCAAGTGGTCATCCCAATTAACATCTGCTTCACTCATAGGTGATTCTGTTCAAGCTTAACTAGTTGAAAATCAGCTTGGTCTTGGTCAAGAGTGAATCCCCATGATGCTACTTTCTTTCCGTGCTCTGAAAAATGAGCATCGAATGGCTCGAGTGTAATGTATAATGTCTTCTTCTCCTTTGAATATGTCAAAAAAATTATTTTAAAAATCCTTAAATTTATACTAGTCATGTGATCACTGTTCCACATCAATATTATCAACTATAGTTATACATAACGACAATTTAAACCAAATAAGATAAAAAACAGTTCATGTGTTTTCTATTTCCATATGACATTTAATAAAAAAGATAATTTTTTCCTCAAAGATCAAGTCCTTACATTATAGGTTGGGGAATATTTTTTTTTGGGTTGAAGAATGTCTCACGTATTTTCAATTAGAGGTTTATGGTAGAAACATGAATAAAAAACATGGTCAGTGTAAACTAAGACTTATAAGAAGGATTCATCTAACATGTCTCGATGTCTAAATGTTTTAGTGCCTCATATAAATTTATAGAATCATTTCCCTTAGGGTTCAGTTTAATGGGAATCATTGGGACCATGGGGTCTAGTCAAAAAAATTATTTATTGTTTGTTTTATTGATTGGGCCAGGTTCCATCAGATGGATTTGAGGTCACTATTACTATCATAGGTATATTTTGGATTACATTGAAACTCCGTTACATTATTTGATACATGTTAATCTAATTCATTTCGTTGACCCCATATTCTATATTTATTAATATTCCTCAATGATTTTTTCCTTGGGATGTACATGTTTGATAAACTACTTTGTAAGGGGTTGGTTCATGTTTATATGTTTCTTGAATGTGCTATAGTGTGTATGGTATAAAATTAATTATATTGTTTCCTTATTATATATAACTAGATTCTATATAAAATTAATTATAGATTAGTAATCATGAATATAGGAATGCATATATTTCAAAAAGTGGTGGTCATATTTTACTATCCTTTGGGTTGATAAGTATGTTATTTTGGGATATAGGGGAATGAAAACACGTAGTGTTGTAACAAAACTCATCTAGATATGATCAATTATAATAGATGTGGAAGATATGTTTCACTATGGTGACCAGATTATTGATATAATTAGTTTTCCTATAATGTTATGTTATTTTATGAATGATTTATAGTTTATTTATCAATAATCCCTCATGATAAGGAGATTAAGAATGTTTTTGACGTCATCCTATTTGTGGAACCCATAGTGATTACATATTATCATATGGTGTTATCATGTTAATGGGGTTAATGTTAACATTTTAGGAACATTAGTTGATTGGATCTATTCACCCATATACCATCCTATTAAGCAATTTGGATTTAATTATTACAAAGCGAGATATATGGATCATATTTTTCATTGATAACAATAAATATAATCTTGTAATAGCGAGGATCACATATCTATTTCTCCAGATACATTTACAGATTTATTAGACATTGGGTGTCATATGTACTGCAAATTGTTCCTACAATATATGTAATGTTATTTATGTTCCAGGGTGGATGATGTATCCAAGATTAAATTTCTGAGAAATTATGAATTATTTTTTACTTTCTGTTTCCTTTCAGATTTTCCAATATGATTGTGAAATTAATGATTCTAAAGAAAAATATTATTCATAACTATAGAAATACCTTCACCGTGTTATTCAGAAAACAAGTACTTATATATTAGAAGAAAATTATATTATATTATAAGAAAATTAGTTTTTCATTATTTTTCATTGAGCACATCGACATTATATTAGGCATTCAACTTTTCCCCTTTGGATTTAGTAGGCTTGATTCATTGGTATTGTAGTCACTATGTCAAAGGACTGAGTTTATCTATAAATGTTAAAGGCTATGTTGGCTTTTTCATTCCCTCATAATATGATTGATATCTATTTCATTTTTGGTTACTTGGGAATTATAAATAGCTCATCATGGTATTCTCTATCTTGGAATGTCCCGCAATACGTTTCCTCATAATATGATTGATATCTAGTGCATTTTTTGTTAGTTGGGTATTATAAATATCTTGTCAATGTATTCTCTATCTTGGAATTTCCCACAATAGGGATGAACTTAAAAGGGGTATAGTTAATACTTACCTATATTGACCCAAACAATAATTAATTTATTTTTACCCACATATAAATATTTAATATGGTATAAAACACATAAATGTCATAGATATCCCAATAAAAATATCATTCTTATAAATTTAGAATTAAATAAGTAATATTTAATGATATTACAGAACCTCTACCAATGGAATTATATCTTGACCTTTGGAATAGTAATGTGACCATTAGGATTAGTATTCCAAACAACATAATATTAAACTCACATATAAAAGTTCTAATAATGGTTATGTATCCTATATATGAATTTATGATATAATTACATCATATTATATGTAAAAAATGTTTTTAAAATTATTAATTAAATTATAGTTTTTTTTGTAAAAAATGTTTATTTAAACTTTTATAAATAATTAAATTATTAAAATAAAATATATTTTTAGAAAATATATTAATTAAATAATATTTTATTTTATTTTAATTATAAGCTAATTTTATGAGTCCTTAATTAATTTTTCATACAATCATAAAATCATCTATAATATTAAAATATTCATTATTCAAATAAATGCTGATTTAAAAAAAATAAAATTTCGTATGACTATTTATTTTTCCGCATAATATTATATCCATTTTTTAATTTTATATATCAAAAAATGGTTAGGGTTAATTTTTGGGATTTTTCTAAAATATTTGAATTTTTTCTAAAAAATGAAAAATGCTCATTTATGATATAATCCAATTACATGAATTATCAAGTCATTATTGATTTATGGATGATTATAGACCTTTTATCTCTAACTCTAATTCTATTTATAAAATATTTTGTCTTTGTAATCATCATTATTTATTGTCTTGTGCCAAAATAAAATAATAATGAACAAAATAATAAAAACACACACCTCTCCTCCTATATAAATACAATCCTTGCCTCCTATTCTCCTCAAAAATTATATACCTTGAATCATGACCAAATTCGTCCTAATTCATTTCACAAACCTCTACCCCACATCTAGGATCTTCTTGTCTCAACAGATGACCAAACATAAGTTTCTAATGGATGTTCCCAAGGAGAAGAAATGAAAGAGGTCAAAGCCTTTTTCATTATATATTTTTTTCAATTTTATTTGTCTTATTATCCCCTATTGACTCCCTATCCCAAACTTGTATGAGAATTATAGAATATTATATATAAAAGAATTTTATTTTGATAACTGAATAATCCATCATAAAATCTATAACAACCCTACTCTTCATTTCCCATTAATACATGATTTATTTAGTAAGAGTACACATAATTAAACCCAAATAATTAGATGTATAATTCCTTTTGAAATTTCGAATATTATATAAAATCATAGTAATCGAATTAAACCAGCTTTATTGAAAACATCCTTAACATGATCATACCATTCCATGGTGTTTTAAACTGTATGGGATAGCCTGGGGGAATACATAATAAAGAGGTGAGAAATAAATACATATAATTTAATAAGCCTTTAATAAGTTTTAATGATAGAAAATAGGTATATCAATTTTCAATAAAAGGAACATGAATAATAAGACATGATGTATAATTACAATCATAACATGGGAAATGTGGCGACAACTTAAAACACATCATCATAAATATATGTCAAGTCTTACTAAAAAGACATCATGATGGACAATTTCAAATGATGACATGAGGTTTCATCCCTTTCCCAATAGTATTTCTCACTAAATTAAACATTACCCAATGCATTGGATAACTCTATAATTTTGTACGCACTCACCAAATTCATTTCATTCTGATTCTAAAGTGTTCCAAATAGATCATAAAACATGGATTCATTTATCAAAAAAAATTATTTCATGATGTTGAATTGTGGAATAAATAAATTTATGTCCGAACTAAAACTTATATATGTTAATTAATGTTAACACCCTTGATAGGAAATGGGCATGTTATTCAGTGCACAATTATTTTGGCGTTGAAAATCACGGAGAAATTTCAATATCATATCATCACCACATAAAAATTAATAAAATTGGTTGATAAGGGATAAAGTGGTATCACTTCATTTGAAGATAAAATAATCTATGATGGGGGAATGCAAATCCATATCCCAAATAAAATAATTGATATTATAATTCCTAAGATAATAATGAAACATGAATAATGAAGAAGAAGTGAGGAGCCCTTACATGAGTGTGTGACTCCAAATGATTGGTAGGTAGTTATTTAGAGATTTCGGGAAACCCTTTAGGAATCTATAGAGGGGTGGTTGGACTAATTACATGATAAAATATATTTTAGTGATGAAAAAAAGGATCATGGGAGTGTTTATATATGAAACAAGTTGGGATTTATTTGTTATTTCTCAAACATGTGTTTTGGAATCTATATTATAAAATAACCCAAACAATTTACCATCCAATGGATTTTCCATGGTTTTTTGAAAATGGGATTGGTTCTCATTATTTATTAATTCCACGATTTGAATATACAAATATAAAAATCTTTTTAATGTGGGTGTGAGTCGTACTCTTAACAAAATAATTTTAAAACCATGAAATATATTAAAAGTTTCAGATGACTCATAATGGAATTAGTAAATCAATAAAATAAACATAAAATCTCATTATATTAAATATAAAACATATATTTGATAATTAATTCAATTTAAATTATTTTTTAAATCACTCATGGGTCATTATGATGTCAAAATATAAAATTATATTTTTATGGTATTTACTTTTTACCCGAAATCATTTTTTTAAAAAAATTACTAAAATTTCACTATTGGATAATTTTGAAGATTCTAATAAAAAATTAATATTCATTATATCTAAATTATATTATTAATATGTTAATTTTATCATTTATAATTAAATCTACATTTATTAATAAATGTTTGGGTTTTTTGACAATTGTTTTTGAACCCATATAAAAATTGCAATTATATTCATAATAAATATATGATCAATTATATTTACTAAAAATTATTTAATAATAACTTTTTTTGAAATTATTATTTATTTTCAAAAACAATTTATTGATAAAAATTTATTCCTTAATTTAATATTAATATTACCAAATAATACAATTTGTTTTGTAATATGTCAATAAAATAACAAGTTATTATGAAATAATAATAAGAAAAAAATTTATGCACTATTTTATAATAATATGATCTATATATAATTATTTATATGGTCTTGATAAATGTCCCATTAATATGGATGAAAATTATTTCAGAGTTTTGTGTGTGATTGTGAGAAATTCATGCGGTGGTTCGACATTCATGGTTTGGGTCGTGATCTCAATGACACTGTAATTTTACCGTAAATGGAATTTCTCATTATTAAGTTGTGATATCTCATATTGGTATTGTTAAAATGAGAATCATTGTTATTCTATCCACCCCATAATCTTTGATTAATGGGATTCATTGGGTAATATCCTACAAGTTGAGGCAATCGCTTCCATTTCCTATGTCAAATGAATTTTTAAAAACCCTATATCTATACTAGTAATGTGATCACTATTAAATGGAAATATTATATTCTATAAATATGATTAATTATCTATTTAATAATATAGGATATAATAAAACCATACAACTACAAGTGTTTTCCATTACTATATTACATAACAATACATATAATTAAATCAGATAGTAATTTTTTAATTAAAGTTTAGGTCATTTCCATCTTCCCACTAATGAAATTTTCCTATCTAAATTTTCTTCCTCCATGACAAAATAGATGGGTGTAACTCTTTTTCATTAGTTCCAATAATTCTAATGTTCATTCGTAAATCATTTTGATTCTCCTTATCACTTTGACAGGGTGCATTGTCTTATTTAATAGAACATTCTTTCTATGATCTATGATTACACCCAATTCTCCTAATAGGAAAGATAATTCACCAATAATACCACCAATGGATGGAGTAAATTTTAGTGTTCTATCTTGTAATATCCCAATAGGGATCAATGCAATACATCATTCACATGAGGCAGTTTCACTAGAGGTTCTGGTCGATAGTCCATCTCTCTTATGCGATGAATGATCTCAAAGGGGATGACATATCTTTCACTAAGATTTCTGCTGTTTCCAAACCTCATGGATTTATTCCTTGGTGATATGCATCAATGTAACATGACTCCATAATCAAAATATAGTCCTTGTAGATGACTATCATCATTGAAATTATATCAAATCTGAGCACCCTTGATGTGTTGAGGAATGGTCTTATCAATTTCTACCATTTTGTAGACAATTTCGGAAACAAGAAGTTTTCATTCCACAACATCATAAGAGCATGAAATTGTTTTATAAATCTTCCCATAAAGGGCCTCCCATGAAGCCATTTGGATTTTTGAGTAGGAAATATTATGGTATAAGATTTCAACCAAATGTAGATGTTGGTCCCATCCAACATTGACATCCATAGAACATTATCTCAAAATATATTCCTGTGTATGAATACTCCACTCATGTACGAACCGGGATTTTTTCAGGGATGTTTCCCCATTTATAATGTTTTTAATAAAAAGAGGAGTTTCTGGAAATTTTGAAAGTACACACCGTGTACTTTAAAAGTACACGTTCTGTTCTCAGTTACCCTGGGTAGTCGGGTGCAAGCTGTGTAACGGCCATGTACATGGCTATGTGTGGTGACCTGGAGACCGGCAAATGCAGGGGTCAGTGAAGGCATGTACACACCGTGCACTTATAAAGTACATGTCGGGTACTTTCTTTTTTCATAAAAAATGATCTGGGGGCGCGTCTAATTGGTAGAAATCCCTCCTTGTAGGTCTGTTTCATTCGAGAGAAAGGGTATGATCGTGATCCATCTCTTAACATTCGATTAAGTGTTTATTCTCCGACTCGACCATCATCGATTGCGTTGGGATCACCTCAGTAAGCTCTTCCTTCTTGTAGATCCTAATTTTTCAGATTCCTCCTATTTCTCTAGTTATCTTTAGTTGAGCGTTTTTAGCATTTTTATAGATCTACAATGTTTTTGGGAGATATAAGGAATGAGGATCACTTATAAAGATCCTACAACACTGGGGTAGGTTTTTTTGCCTTTCCGTTGAATGTCATTGAATTTTATATGAAAAATATCCCAATACCATTGAAGGGGGTATTGCGTGGTTAATTTTTTTCATTGATAATTTCCTATTATGATTTTATGCTTGTGTGGAGGTAAATTGAATGAAAATTGGATTAATTTAAATTCTTTAGAAGTGTTTTCCCATTCTTGTTTGTTTATCACCATTTGGTCTTGCGTAGCCTGTTAGGCTACCTTGTTGTTTCCCATGCTAGTATTATTGTATAGAGTGTTAATTATCTGACATTATGATATGTTTTAGACTAGTTAGCATAATATTTCATGAGGTTTACTTTGGCCACATTGCATTGATAAGTATTATTGACTTACATAGGGCCATGAGAACTAGTTTAGTGGAACATAGAGAGAATTGACGAAAGGGAATCTCCAGAGTGTCCGTTATATATGTTACGATGTGAGACCATTAGGGAAGTTGATGTAAGTTCGTCCTCAAAGTGTTTGTAGTTCCTCTACATGGGCCACATGGGGAATGTGATGTAAGTGCTTCCATATAGATCCTTTTAGTTATTGATATGAGTCTATAGGGGGAATTGAGAGTGAGTGCTTCCCCAGAGAGTTTATACTAAAGTTAAACCAGAGATTTTAGGCTATGTGTACTTCCTAGAGGATTTCTTGTGTTTTCATGGGAGGACCATAAGGGATTAGACTAAGAGTGCATCCTAGAGGGATACTTGTTTTGTTTATCTATTTACATTCTGTGTGAAACTGAATGATGTGAAATTGTTGAATTGTTCCAATTGAGTACATCCTTGGTTACTGCTTTCATTTTTTCTTATTGCCTACCATATGTATTCACAGACTGTAATGCACAGATATATTAAGTGGTGACCTTATGGATTTAGTCTCAATCCCTATTTGGGACATTCTTTTTGTCCCAAACAGATTATCTTGTTACAAGTACTGATAAGAGTAGAAAACCATCTATTTTAGGTGCTTGACTGCATTAGAGCTTGGGAGAATGGGACCAAGCCTAGGCTTACGATGTTGTGGAGTAGTTTATTGATTTTCTTGTACCTTGTTTTAGTACCATATTACAGCATTTTCATTTGTTTGTATACTTTCCATGACATATGTATCACACATCATTTATATATATGTGCTCTAGTTGTTTCTTTCATTGGTCTTCAGCTGTTTACTATTGTTGGTATATTTGATGTTTCCGATATTGTATATTTTTTTTACTTCCACTATGTTACTCTTCCAATGAGGGCATAGTTTCCCCACTATCACACCCAAGTACCTCACTACTAGTCGGTATCCTCTAGCATTAGGGGAAATGTGCATGAGGCCATATGACCAACTGAGTATAGGGCGTCTCTGGGTGGCTTCCGGAACCAGGATGTTAAAAAGTGGTATTAGAGTAATTCTTATCTATTGATGTATTATTTGGATCCTATAGACAAGGATATGATGGAATTGGTACATGGTAATAAGTTGTGCCCAGGAGAAGCTAACCTGCATACAGGGAAAATCCAGTTTACATCATTATTCCATGTTTTCTGGGTTTGTAAGTATTAAATTTGATTTGATTTCACCTTCAGTGATTTACATGATTTGGGATCTTATTGTTGATGTTATTGAGGGTGGATTTCTATTGCAACCCGATGAGATGTGTGTATTCCATCTCATGCATCATATACACATTTCCAAGAAATCACATGTCATGAATTTTCGCCATGCCATTTAGGTTTCATTAGTGATTGCATTTTGTTGTGATAGATGTTGTGCTAGATATGCATGCTATTGTGATAGATTCCTTGATAAAATACTTGATGTTTGATGGGGAATTGGTTGTGTGAGGTTTTGTTTGAATTAATTCCAAACATATGTTCTTGAGGTGTTATGGGCTCTCAAAGATCATATTTTTGTAGACCATTGATCTATTATCCTTTTTGATGACATGTATGAGATTCCAAACAATGAGCCACTGGGAGTATGATCCATCAAAGATCGGAATTTGGCACTTAAATGTTCATTTAATTGTTTTTCTAGGCCCTAGAGTTCTTTGTGAGGCTTACAGTTCGGAAACACCCGTAATACATGCCGTGTAATGTTGAATACATGCCATGTTTTCTTCTGTTTGGGAAGATACTATTTCTCTTAAGTACACACCCTATACCATATGTACATGCCGTGTAGTCTCTAACCGTGTCTTATACCGTGTGGGTAGAGACACAGGGTTTGGAAATATTTGATAGGACACGTCGTGTACCGGATATACCCACCGTGTTGTAGAACCATGTAGTCGGCTGTATCACTAACAACACGGGTTGGTTGAATCTTCTCTAATGCACATCGTGTCTATCTGGAACATGTCGTGTAGTGTGAGCTGCGTATCCGGTCGTGTCACTAACAACACAGTTTGGTGATGCTGGAATAGTACACACCGTGTTTGGCACTAACACATTTTGTAGACTTGTTCTAGGAGAAATGTGTGGCCTAGAAATGTACGAGACTCAGGAAGGGGAAGGGGATTCAAGCTCATTATGTGTGTAAGGACAACACACCGTGTAAGGGGTGTTACACGACTAGTTCTGGTATAAGTACACCCCCGTGTAAAAGGCTTAAGTGAAAACATCGTGTAGTTTAGTATACCATTTGTGTATCCATGTTTTGAAAATGATGATTGTTTTCTTTCTCCAATTTCCTCTTTACACTTCTACTTTTCTATCCATGACGATCTTGATCTATGGTGGGCGCGTGACCTTGCATAGTCATGCCACCAAGACATCATCCATTTGTACGCTTGTTAAAGGGAAACGTTCAATCACCGGACATGACTGATCGTGGGCTACTTGTTGATCCTCCAATTTTGGAAGTCTTGGAACAAGATATTATTCTGGACATATGTGATGATGCACAGTTCCAACAGGACTTTATGTGGTTCATGTAGACCTTCCAAGGAGTATTGCATCCTACCCTTCTATGGAAGACTTGATTTGGGTTTTCCAGTAGCAGCATCATCCCTCATTCATAGGGGAAGGTGGACCTCCGGATGGAGAGTCATAGTTAGAAGCCATGCCTTCCATCTTTAATAATCTGGAGATGCCTCCAGATAGGAGGGACAGGCTCGCTACCTACATGCATCAGGATTCCACCAAGAGATGGTGGGATGGGATCTGATAGTCAGGATGCCAGATATTTATGGCTTGGGATGACATCATGTGCGCTTTTTAAAACAACTATTAACTGGTGATATTGAGGGCCTATTGAGACTGAGAGTTCATGAGTTTGGAGTAGGGTACACTTCCTATTATGGAGTACTTTTCTCACGTCACTGTGGTGCATCACTTCACACATATTCCAAGAGGCGATGAGTTATTCATGGAAAGAAAGTACAAGGATGGTATGAGGAATGACATCTGATCGTAGGTATACATATTCATGTTGAATTCCATCACTTTTATCATCAAATAGGTGTTGATCACAGAGTGCAATATGAGGGATTATGGAGTTGTGATCCAAGGACGTTCGACATCTGTAGTGAGTATCCCTCCTACTAAATATAGAATGTGTTGTAGGGGGACTTCGTGCGTTGATCCAAGAAGGGGAGACACATCTTCTGGTAGCCATCTAGTGTGCTACCAGTGTGGGAAGAGTGGGAATATGAGGCCACATTTCCCGGGAGACCAAGTGGAGTGACGATCTTGCGGCAAGATGTTCCATCTAGAGTGTTTCTATAATATCATCTCACTAGAAGCTGGTGATAGGTGTTCGTCTATGAATACGCGTTAAGGAGCACACCCACCAGTTTTTCATAAGTCTAGGAACTAGAGTTCTACAGGATGTTCAAGCAGAATTGGAGGTCATGGTTAGGGTAGCCAATCACTAGGATTTCAATGGAAATAGGGTGGATTATCTTAGGGTGGTCAGGTAAGGTCATAAGGCCGCGTTACAGGTCAGACGTTTGCAATGGAGCAGACCTAGTAAGGCCAAGATCCCGAACCCTCTACAGGTCGATGTAGAATTCTAACTGCCTCAGTTTTAGATTATTCTCTTTTCGATACAGGGGCTTCCCATAGCTATATATCTTTTTCTGTTATGGAGAGAATTGGGCTTTGTATATTTACTTATATTGATTTCTTGACGTTGGACACACCATTGGGGACAAGAACGACTAGTGTAAAATAGTTCCAGGAGTGCCCTATTGAGGTTTGTGGGTGTCACTTCTTATTGGACCTTTATTTCCTATAGATGACAGGTTATGATGTCATTCAAGGAATTGGTTGGTTAGTTCCCTTTCAAAAATATGTCGATTACTATCATCGTAAGGTGAGTTTCACATTACCAGAGGGAAAATCATTTCTTTATAAGGGGGGATGGAATTTCTAGGAAATCAGAGAAGGACCCGAGCATCATGGTTTTGGAGGAGTTATAGCCCACATTTCTACTCATTATCTGGATGACGAGGGGACATCTCAGCTTGAATTTCTTCTAGTGGTGGATCGTTTCAGGGATGTCTTTCTATAACAATTTTCAGGTTTTCCTCCTAAGTGAGAGGTAGACTATTCTATTGAGCTTGTTCCAGGGGAAGCATTGGTGTTTGTTCCTCCTTATAGGATGGCTACACCTGAGTGGCAGGAGATCAAGAAGCAGTTTGAAGAGTTCCAGGCAAAGGTTTTCATCTAAACCAATACTTCTCCTTGGGGTTCTCCTATCCTATGTGCAAGGAGGGAGGATGGTACCCTAAAAATTTGAGTGGATTATCAAAAGTTGAACAAATTCATGGTCAAGAACTGATATCCGTTTCCGAGGATTGATGTTATCTTTGATCATATTCAAGTAACCCAAGTGTTCTCGAAGATTTATTTGAGATTTGGTTACCAACAGTTGCGTGTTAGACCATCTGATATACCTCTTACAGCCTTCTAGAGCTGGTATGTTCTATACAAATATGTGGTTATGTGGGTCGGTCTCATGAACGCGCCTTCAGTTTTCATGGAACTGATGAACTGAGTGTTCCATATATACTTGGATTCATTCATGGTAGTCTCCATGGATGATATCTTGGTGTACTCTCACACTCTATAAGACCATTCTTTCCATCTTGAGATCATTCTGTGTACATTGAGAGAGCATCAATTATATGATAAGATCTCAAAATTCCACTTTTGGATGGATCAGATTCACTTCTTGGGTCATGTTGTATCAGAGAGAAGAGTATCGGTATACCCATTGAAAGTGGGAGATGTAGTTTCCAAGGAAAAGCCTAAGAATTTCTTTGAGGTATTGTATTTTCTCGGGGTGTATGGATACTATAGTTGTTTCATAAATGACTTTTCACGCATAGCAGCGCCACTGACGGTCTTGACTAAGAAGGGTGCAATGTTTTTTGTGGTCAGATTATCTTGAGTCATCCTTTTAGGTGCATAAAGGGTGGTTGGCTTCAGTACTGATAATAGTATTACTATATCCATGAAACAACTATACTTTTTACTATGATGCATCATGTATTGGGATTGGAGTAGTGTTTATGTAGGGAGAAAAAGTTGTTCTGTACGGTTCTCGGCAGTTGAGGCCACATGAGAGAAACTACCAGAGGCAAGATGTTGAGTTGACTGTAGTTGTTCATGCCTTACGATGTTAGATACATTATCCGTTTGGAGAGAATTTTGATGTTTTAATGGACCAAAAAAGTCTTTAGTTATCTTCACTCAATGTGACTTGAATTTGAGATAGCCAAGGTTGGTTGAGTACCTTCCATCTTTTAACATTGTTCTTGACTATATGCCTGAGAAATGAAATGTTGTGGTTGATGCATTGAGAAGGAGGACTCAAATACAGGAAAATCAAGAGTCTAGCAGTGACTATAAACTTATGGATCTATTCTCTGAGATGCATTTGGAGGTGCATGATATACAAGGGATTGATTTTTTTCTTCTATAGATATTAACTATACTCTTCTTGACTGAGTGTGATTGAGGCAGTTATCATATTATTAAGGCCTAGTCCTATGGGAAAGTGTGTCAAAAGAGGACCTTATTCCAAGATGGACCATAGGTGAGGATGAAATCCTGAATTTCAATGGGTTTTTATGGGTTCTAGTAGACATACACGAAGAGTTTATGTAGGATATTCATTCCTTAGTTTGGTAAGATCATCCTAGTGTCACCATGATGTATCATGATCTACACCATTAGTATTGGTGTCCAGGTATGAGGGGAGATGTTTCTGGGTTCAGCATGAGGTGATCCACCTATCAGGTAGTGAAGGAGGAGCATCGGCGACCCACGAGGTATTTGCAATAGTTACCCATTCCGGAGTGGAAATGGAACGATGTCGCCATGGACTTTGTGTCATGTTTACCATGTTCTCCTCGAGGAAATGATGTTGTTTTGGTAGTCATTGACAAACTCATGATGGTTGTTAACTTCATACCGATCAAGGAGACATTTAGTGTTGATAAGCTGGGAAGATTGTACATCTGAGAGATTGTATGTCTACATGGGGTTCAATAGTCCATTTTCTCAGATAGGGAAGCACATTTTACATCGCGGGTTAGGCACCGGCTTTAGAATCCTTGGGTACACAGGTACTTCTGAGTACAACATTCCATCCCCATACAGATGGCCAGTCCAAACGTTCGGTTTAGGTGCTTGAGGACAAGCTTCGAGCATGTATCCCAGATTTTGGAGGTTCATGGGAGAATAACATACATCTTGTAAAGTTTTCTTACAATAATATATTTCAATCAACTTTTCAAATGGCACATTATTATTCTTTGTACAGTAGTCCATGAATTTCACCCATGTTTTGGATGGAGGCAGGAGAGGAAACTATGTTGGGAACTCGTCTTGTCCAGGAGACCACAGTGCATATAGAGTTGATTCAGAAGAGGATGGATACTGTACAATCTCGAGAGAAGTCTTATGCTGATCAGCAGAGACGACATCTAGAGTTAGAGATTGTGGATTATGTTTTCCTGCGTGTCACACCTAGGTTGGGGCATAAGAGGATTATGAGACAGGGTATGATTTCACCGAGGTACGTCAGGCCGTTTGCGGTTTTGGAGAGTGTCAGTCTGCATTCCTATCGGCTACAGTCACCTCAGAGGTAGCAGGCTATGAATGACATCTTTAACGTTTCTCAGCTTTGACATTACTTCTCCGACCCATCTCATGTTATTCAACCCGAAGAGTTTGATTTATAGGTGGACACCTCATTTGAGGAGTATCCTATTCTGATTGTTGATCGCAGTATGAAGTTTCTCCATGGATAGTCTATTAATCTTGTACGAGTGTTATGGCATCATGGTGAGTACAGGATGAGACCTGGCTGAGGGAAGTTGATGTACGATCAAAGTGGAAGGAGATTTTTTAGGATTATTTTTCTAAGCCACCTTTCGATGGAAATTCAGGGAGAAATTTCTTTAAGGGGGGATGTTTTTAAGAACCGAGATCTTCTTTTTAAGCATGTTTCCCCTATTCTTGTATTTTTAAGAAAAATAGGTGTTTTTTAAAAATTTCTGAAGTACACACCATGTACTTTATAAGTACATTCCATATACTCGGTTACCACAGGTTTCCGGTTGCTTTTCGTATAATGGTGATGCACCTGACAGTGTGTAGTGACCTGGAGACCACCTAATATGTGGGCCAGTGAAGGAAAGTACATGCCATGTACTTATAAAGTTCACACTGTGTACTTTTTTTAATTAAACGCACTGGGGTCGCGTCTAATTGGCCAAAAGCCCTCCTTCTTGGTCTAGTTCATTTGAGAGCGAGGGTATGACCACAATCATTCTCCGAGCTCCCGATCGAGCTTATATTCTCCAATTTGACCACCTTCGATTCTGTTGTGATCTCTTTGGTAAGGTCTTTCTTCTTCTAGAGCCTTTTTTTCAGATTCCTAATCTTTCTCAAGTTATCGTAGGTTGAGTGTTTTTATCATTTTTATAGATCTACAGTGTTCATGGGAGATTCGAGGCTTGAGGTTCACTTATAATGATCCTAGAACACTGGGGTAGGTGGATTGTGCCTTTCAATTGAAATTCTTTGAGTTATATGTGCAAAATAGCCCAATACCCTTGAACGTGGTATTGAATGGTTACTGTTTTAGCACTGTTAATTGACATCTATGCTTGTATTATTGAGTAGAGGTAAATTGAATGAAAATATGGTTAATTTATATGATTTGGAAGTGTTTTCCCATGATTATTTGTTTATGACCTTTTGGTCTTTCTTAGCCTGTTTGGTTGCCTTGTTTTTTCCCATTCATAGTACTATAGGATGGAGTGTTAAATATCTGACATGCTCATATGCTATAGAATGGTTTTCCAAGTAGTTATTGAGGTTTACATTGGCTGATTTTCATTTCAATGCATTTTTGACTTACACAGGTCCATGAGAACCTGGTGTAGAGGACCATAGAAAGAATATACATAAGAGATTCTCCAGAGTGTCCATTATTATTGTAACGTTGTTAATCCATAGTTGGAATTAACGTAAGTGCTTCTTCAGTGTTTCTATAGTTCATCGTCATGGGACACATGGGGAATTTGACATAAGTTCTTCCACAGAGAGCCTCTTAGTTACTGTTACACAATTATAGGGGGAATTGATTGTGAGTTCTTCCCCATAGAGTCTATACTAATGTTTAACCACAGGGGTTAGACTGTGTTACTTCCTAGAGGGTTTCATATTTTTTCTACATATGACCTAAGGGGATTAGACTGAGAGTAAATCCTAGAGGGTTACCTGTTGTGTTTATCTGTTTACTTGTTGCGTGTAATCGAATGTTGTGAAACTGCGGAATTTTTCCTGTTGAGTACTTCATTGTTTAGTGCATAGTTTGTTGCTTATTTCATGCCACATGTATTCTCTGACAGTAAGGCACATATCTATTAGTGGTAGCATATTGGTATTTAGTCTCACACATTTTTTGGGGCATGCTTTTGGGCCCAAACAGATTATCCTGTTGCAGGTTTTGATAAGGGAAAGCACCCTTCTACATAAGGTACTTGACTACATTGGAGCTGGAGACCATGGGACCATTCTTAGTCTTATGATGCTATGGAGCTGCTTAATGAAGTTATTTTACCTTGTTTTTGTACTGTATTTCAACATTGTGAATTGTTAGGCTTCTTTCATAGACATATGTATCATGAATCATTAATATATATGTTCTCTAGTTGATTCTTTCATCATTCTTCCATTATTTACCTTTTTGGTATATTTACTGCTTCCTCTATTGTATATTTGGATTACTTCTGCTATGTTACTCTACCAATGAGGGCATAGTTTCCCCACTATCACCCTAAGACCCTCACTACTAGTCGGCTACCTATGGTGTTTAGGGAAATGTGCTTGAGGCCATGTGACTAACTAGGTAATGGGGCGTCTTTTGGATGCTTCTGGAACTGAAATGTTACAGCTCAAAGTGGACGTCAGTTTAGTATTATAGATAATAAAAATGTTATATTCAGATTTTAGATAGTGATGAATATTATTCCATAACATTGATGTAAATCCTAGATCTCAATTAGATAAAATCAATAGTTGTAGTCATTAAAGACTCAACAATTGTTTGTCAATATATGTATAAGTTGATCCTGTGAAAAATGCTATAGATTCAAAATGAAATTTTTGGTCTTCGAGAGATGATCTATCACAACCCATATAGTTTTATTCATTCCTGTTGTATTTGGAATACCAAAAACAATGTCCACAATGATGTTCTCATTTCCATGTAGGTTTAGGTGATTATTACATCATCCCCTTGGATTTATACCTCTCAAATATCCCATGTTTACACAGAAGTCATCTTGATGTATATTCCATGATCTCATTATTCATATTTTCACCCCAATAGTGTTCTTGGTGATCTCAATTCCAATTTTTTCTTCCTAGGTGGATAGAGAAGATCTAGTTATATTCATCCAAAAAAACATCTTCTTTAACACAGGATTTGATAGTACCCATATTCTTAACCCTAAACTAAAAACATCTTAGTCATTAACACCGAACTCAATGTATTTATCTTTTCTTATAGATTTTTCATTAATATAAATTCCTATATTATTTCTTGGAAAATCCACTATATTTTCAATAAGGAATGGTTTCGAAATAATTTGTGAAAGTGTTGATGATGTTTCTTCTTTTATTATTCCTATATACATCCGTTCCAAATCTATGTCAATTAGACCCCTCTAAATTTTTATCAATTATAGATTTACTAGAACCATTCTACATAGATCATCCACCACATTATTCAATTTTCGTGGATGGTAGAGTATTGACCATCAATTTTCCTTGATTATCTGTAACCATCTTCATTGGAGAATATTTATCACATTCGATGTGAATATATATTTGAGACTTTTATTTTTCATATATATATCAAAGATATCCCCTAAGATATTATTCCTCTATATTTTGAAAGAATATATTACTCTAGCCAACACCAATAATGTGTTGGTAGTTCTATTTTTGAACATTCAAATGACTTAAATAATAGGCCATGAAATTTTCATTCTTCATTAACACAAAGAACAATCCCTTCATTGAATCATTGATAAATACCATGAAATGTTCTCCACTGGTGGGTAGTGTGAGAATATGGGTACTAATATTCCTTTGTTTTGTCATCATGAATCTCTATTCACGTTCATCATTATATGAAAACGAAATTCTCTTCTGAGTTATATTGGTTAAGAGGTTTGAAAATCATGATAAATTTCTCATAAATCGATAATAATACCTATTTAATCCATGGAAACTACTGATATATATCACATATGATTTCATCATCCATACATCAACTACTTCTCTCTTTGTAGGGGAATATATATCCCAATTCCTGTGATGATATTACCCAACAATGATATATCTTTCAAATATAAATCACATTTTCTGTACTTGTCATAATGATTATCCTTTCAAAGGTCTTTAGCATAGTGCTCATGTTCTCATCATGGTCCTCTTTGGATTAATAAAATATTGTTATAACATTTATAAATACTACCAAAAATTTGCCAACATAATCTCTAAAGACACTATTCATCATCTACATTAATATTTTTAGACAACTAGTGAGTCCAAATATAATTACTATGAAGTCCTAATTATTATAACTTATTCAAAAATTTGTCCCAAGATATCCACATTATTCACCATTACATGGTAATTCCTGAAAAAATATCAACCTTAATCATGTATTGTTCTTTAGATTGTGGATAAAACAAATCATCAATCCATGGAAGAAGTTACTTATTATTTATCATGATATTGATGAGATAGTGATAATCAATGAAAAGGTGAATTAACACAACATTATTTTTTATGAAGAGGATTTCTGCAACTCCTGGTGAAGCACATGAAAATATGATCCATTTATCCAAATTCTAGGGTAGTTGTTTCTTAAGATAATCAAATTGCACAATATATTTTCTATAGTATTAATTGATAATGGAAACTCCCAAGGTATAATATTGATAGAAAATCCAACATGTCGTCTTAGAGGGATAACATAAAATTTCTAGGGATACACTTCAATATAATCCCTCAAAATTTGAATGTCATAGAGGATGGTTCATTCCTTTTTATCAATCATTTGAGCTTTATACACATTCTCGTAGGGAAATAATATTCATTCTTAATTTGTATTTACTAAGGAAGACTCATCCTCGTGTATGGACTTGTATAGAATCCGGGGTTAATTCGTTACAAAATGAGTGATTTTATTATTATATGAATTAACATTAGCTTTGTATGCATAATGAAAATCCATAACCATAATTGTATCAAATTCCACCAAAAGGGAGCATGAAAATGTTTTCAAGGAAGTTCATCCTACAAATTCATATGGGGGAGTAGATATATACTCATGATGAATTAATTTCACCACATCCCATTTTAACCAACGTCTATAGTTCCATGCTTTTTGTTGTTATTTGAATAGTTCTAATAAAAAATCCTGATATTGAGGGATAAATATAATTATAATCAAACCGTAACTTCAATATTACTGAATGAATAACAAGTGTATCTATCACCTCATCATGTGTAGGATCCTCCTCAGTGGTTGTGATTTAAAAATATCACTCATTCTACCAAATAGGTTCTTGGTTTTCTATGAAAATGCATTGATTATTTTATTTATTTTCTATGCACCATGATTCTAGGAATTTGAATTAATGAATAAAGAATTGAGGGATGACCGGAGAATTACTTTATAATTCCAAATTTTCAGGGTTCCCCTATTATGAGTCATTGTCTATATGTCCTTATTTCCCACACCTAATGAATTTCCTTACCCCGTTATTAAATTTCCAGATTGATTTTCACCAAACATCTGACAAGTGGGATTTTTGAATTTCTTGTCACCGTTAGATTTATTTATCGGAGAACCAGAATTAAACCACACTTTCATCTACTTATCGACATGATACCCTCGAGATTATGTGATCTATGTTTCTTTTTTGAGGGAATACAATAAAATTTCTTCATAGCGATTAATTTATCAGATCATCATATCATTTAATATACTAGGTTTTAGCTCACCAATGAAGTGATCGACCTTACATTCAGGGGTAATGATAATTTTGATGGTGTATCATGCATGTATTTTGAATTTTTCCCTATATTACAAGATTTATTTGACATATTTATTCTTCAGGGATAGGAAATCCCATTTCATTTTATATCAAAGAGTGTGATGAAAATATTTCATGAATTTTATTTCTAATTTCCATCCACCCCATCACTTCGATCTTTTACTTTGTCTTTATTTTCAGGATCAATAACCACCATTGATCATATTGTCTCTCCATATGCTAAAAATCGAGTAGAAAATTTTCTTCCCCAGATCATTTAAGGGTGTATATGATATTCTCAATGGAGTAGATAAATTATTCCATGATTAAGAGTTCAGATGATCCATTGAAATTTGGTGACCCTTGTCGAAAAAGGTACCAATACCAGCATGTTCTCTATTATGGTGAATTTGGATGCTTATCTTGATCCAAGTTTCTATTTAGAACAAAATTCATCTGAGAGAGTATGTTCATGGATTTCATGATTCATCCCCCAATGGGTTGGTAATTTTATTAAAGAAGTTTTCACATTACCCATCACATAGAATTTTCACCCAATTCCACATATTTGTATCCAATGTATAAAATAAAAGTAAATTTATGATTGATTATATTTTAAAATACTATTAATGAATAATGGGAAATCTAATACAATTAAATGTATGACATATAAATTAAATTTATTTCATAACATATGAATTTCTATGATTCAATCTATGTTTCGATGGATTTTTTTCTAACATGTACTCTAATTCGAGTTTTTATTACCAAAATAATATTTTATGATGTTTTTATGAATTTAAAAATGTATATCCCTTGGTAATGCCAAACAAGGTGCATAGTAAGGCCCATTTTTATATACCATGATTCACTGAGTCTATCCCAACACACTATGTCAGAGTTGTTACCCCTAGGTAAATCTATTCTTCAATCATTTATATTTTTAGACTCCACATATGGATTTAGTTTCATTTTAATCCACTTAATCAATAATTAATTACATTTTGGGATGTTTTTTTATATATAGTATTATTCATATATTTTTTTAATTTATTTTTATAATCTTAATCCCAAAAATAAATAATCTTTTCCTTTCATAACAACTATAACAACCAGGATATTTATTCACAATTAATACTTGATTTATATCATAATTTTTCGCTAAATTAAACCATTAATATTGATACATCTAGTGATTTTGTGGAATTAAGAACATTACCCAACCACTTAAAATAGAAAAAACATCTGATTTATTGAAAATTTCCTTAAAATGAACATAATATTCCATGGATTTGAAAACTACATAGTATAACCTGGGGACATAAGTAAGAAAGAGATGATCTATAAATACCCATAATGGAATAAGCATGGATTAACATAAATCATCATAGAAATTAGGCATATCAATGGGAAATAAATGGAACATTAATGATAATACATGAGAAACGTGGTAATCATAACATGGGAAATGTGAGAACAATAAAAAACATTGCATCCTAAACATTGGTCATAGATAACTACAATGAAATAATGATGAAAAAAGTCCAATAAAGGATTAATTTCCACTTCATTTCCAAAAAAGACATCTCATGAAACAAAAAATTACAAAATGCATTAGAGAACTATATAATTTTGGGCACACCCTTCACATTTATTTCATTTTCGTGATTAAGTGCGAAATGTACATCATGAAACATGGAATCATTTATCATAACAATATATTACAGAAACATAGAATGTGGAATACTACATGTAGGTCCCATGTAAATATGGTATAACTTAATAAATTTGATAACTTTTTATAGAAAATGTGTATGGTATTCACTACATAAATGTTTTGGCATTGAAAATCACGGTGAAAATACTACTGCATAACTGTGTAACATAAAAATTTGTAAAATTGTTTTATGAGAGGGAAATGGGTATCATATAATTTAGACATAAAATAGGAAGTAGTAGGTACTTTTAAAAAACATATACCAATATATTTAATTGGAAAAATAATTCATATGATTATAAAAAACTGTAATAAAAGAGATATGGTGAGGATCCTTTATTTGAGTGTTTGAATCCAAATGATTTGGAGAAGCTTCATGAGAGCTTGGGAACCTTGGGAGGACTCTAGGGAAGGTAAGTAAAAGTACAGACGTGATCCAATGAGATTTAGTGAATATAAATTAGATATTAGGTGGGTTAATATAGGAAATCGGTGAGGATTTCATTAGTATTTCTGAAATGTAGGTTTTGGACTTTATTTAACAATATAACAAAAAACTAAAACCATTACATGGTTATTCAATTGGATTTAATCAAATGGATTTGGTTTTCATTATTTTATGAGTCCAAGGGTAGATCATAAAAAATATAATATCCATTCATTCGTGGAGGTATGCCATACTATAAAATAAAGGATTTTAAATAATAAAATATATTATTTGTTTTTGGAGGATTTATAATGGCCTTACAAAATTAATAAAATAATATTAAGACCTAATTGTTTTAAAATAGAAAACATATATTTTTGGTCATGTGTAACTTTAATTTTATTTGTTATATACCCTTTTGGTCATTATGTTTTTAAAATAAAAAAATTATATTTTTATGAAAATGATGTTTTTTCCTTGAAATTTATTTATTTTAAAAAATTATGAAAAATTCCCCACTAGATTATTTTTACATTTTGAATTCCCTAAAATATATTTATTTTTTTAAGTGAATATATATTTGTGATAATTTTAATTTTCAACCAAAATTCAACAAATATCACGAAATATTAGGTCTTTTGAGAATAATAATTAGAAAGATTTATACTTTTTTATGTTCATCATAAATATTATACAAAAATTGATCTTTATTAAAAACTATTTAATAAAATTATATTAATAAAATATTATTTATTTTCAAAATCCATTTTTTTCATTAAGATAAATTGTTTAATTGAATATAAATTAGACCGAAAATACTATTTGTGTTTTATTATATAAATATAAAAGAAATTAATAATGTCACAATAATAAGATGATAATGTATTCATTAATTTCTAAATAATAGTGTACATATTCATATTTATATGGAAATGATAATTTTCACTTTAATTCTCCATTAATCTCTAGAAGAGTATGTTTTGTGACTTTGAGACATTCATGGGGTAGTACGACATACATGGTTTGGGCGGTGAACTCGATGAGCTTAAAATTCCCCCCGTAAATGGTTTCTCTCATTCATAAGTTATTGGATCCTGTATTTGGATTGGTCAACGAAAAAACCTATTTATTCAATCTCCAACATAATCTTTCATAAATGGGATTCATAGGGTATAATCCTTCTATTTTAGGCCATCACAATTTTTTTGTCAATTGGATATGATTAAATTGTATATTAATACTAATAATGTTATCATAGTTCAATGGACATACTATCAATGGTAAATACTATTAATGGGTATTAAATCTTATAAGATATAATAAAATAAAATAAGTGCAAGTATTTTTAATAAATATATTACCTAATTACACATTTAATTAAATCACAATTGGTCTTTTATTTATAATGTTTCATGTCATTACAATAACCCTTCACTACTATATTTACTTTAAAAATGAAAACATCGTCTATGATGTGTTCATTCGCAACGTTAATGGAATATGGGTTTTAATTTTCACTTACAATCTTCAATGATGGTCATAAAATCAATTTAATGATTTAAAAATATCATCAAATATATGTTATAAGTTATTTCATGTTCTATATGTAACATATATACATGATATTAAATAATAAAACCAAACTAGTTTGTGATGATTGAAACCCCGCGAAATAAATCTATATGGTCGTCACTATCATTTTATCTAATTTATCATCCCTAATTTTGAAAAAAAACTGAAATATAAGTTCATTTACACATCTATATGTTCATTAATAACATAAAATTTGAATTCCGGAGAGTTTCTATCATTTTATAAGAACATCCATAATTGTATACAAGTTAATCAATCATGAAACCCAAGAAGAAAAATACTCCCAGAAAAATTAAAATGAACTCTATAACTCAATAAATTGATATAAATGAACATGATTAAGTTATAATAAACTAAATATGAGTAAAATTGGTTATTTATTTATTAATTATCAAATATCATTTTATTATCTAATATATTAATTTTAATAAATCATTCATATATTAGGTAAGTTGATTCTAAAACCCAAATCCCTTTCTTTGGGTTATCCCACATTCATGAAATTTTTTGTGTGGATATTAATTTAATGTGAATTAAATATAATTTAATTGGTCTTCATATTTTCTTTTCAAGGAGATATTTTTTTATCACACAGTGTTGTGCATATTTAATGATTTTCATAAGTAACCGTTATTTCTATTTCACGTCATCACCCCGTTTGAGATTCTTTTAGCATATGTCACGTGTGATGATTATATAACCATATATAATATTCCATTTATCTATTTGAACCCAATAGTATATCAATTTAATGTATCATTTATGAATTAAATCCCATTACATTCTATAGGTTATTTTTATGTCTAATATTGATATACATTCTTTGTGTCATTCATGATTATGTAAATTTTATGAGGTGGAGGGTGTGCATAAAATTATATATCACTCTAATTGATTGGTTAATATAATGCATATAATGAGAAAATGTGTGATATATTAAAATATTATTCTAAATTTTTTCACAATTTTTAGATTATGATTATGAACATATGTTATAGGTGAACATGATTCTAAATTTTTTTCACAACATTGTGTGTGATATTCGACCACTATGACATGATGTTTTATTTTTATGTATTTCAATATTATATTACATTATAAAATTTTTAATATCATTAATTTTATGATTATCATATTATTTTATTTTAAAATGTAATATTACTATCAACCTTATTATATTGATTCATGACCTTTTGTATCCTCTTGCAGGGATTTAAGATCACCCTTTTATTTGATTAATATCATTAGGTGTCTACATGTAGTATGGTGATTATTTTTTTTATAAGGATAAAAAAAATTATTTTTTTTAAATAAATGTGTATATTTTTTATATATTGGATTTATGATCCAAATTTTACCAAATCACTAATCTTTTGATCATGGATTGTAACACAATTATTTTGTTTAACATTAATGTGTTATAATAGTTGTGTAAGAAAAAGTAGTGTCACTATAGTTGTTATTAGAAAATAGGTTAGATGAAATATGAATTATGATTATATAAAAGTTTTTAAACTCTATAGTATGACACTATTTTTGTGTTTTCACCCCTAATTCTTGTTTTTAGAATAATTTAAACATAGAGAGATCTCATGATATGCTTTGGAGTTAATTTCAAAATAGAATAAATTATTTATTATTTAGTTTTTGACTTATGTTAGGATCATACCATTTATGTTTTATGAAATGGTGTTATCTAAGAAGAAGTATTCCAACGTACTATATGAGGGAATATGAGGTGATTTCTTTAATGACATCCCCGATTCCTTGGAAGTTGGAGTCCAATATTTCCTAGTGATTCTTACCCAAAAGTCTCAAATTACAAATAAAAATTATGTATATTTTGTAATTTTATCCTTCACTTAATACAGATACATTTCCGATCAAATATTATATGTAATAATGACCATAGAAATTTAGTGGATCTTCTGATCAAATTGTTTCATAACAACGGGTTGACTCGATGAAGAATTTTTTTTTCATACAGAGTTCTGAGAAGAAAAAAGATTATATCTCTATCTACTATTTTGACTGAGAGGCAGATCAATGGTGGGTTCCAATTAAAAATACCATGTAGATGGATTATATATAATAGATGGAGTGGGAGTAAAATATGAAAATATTTATTAACATTTATTTCCCTAAAAATCACCATAAAAACAATACGAGAGAATTCAAAGCGCTCATTTAAAAATAAGGTGAATATTTCTAGTATTGTGAAGAAAATATCCTAAGGATTTAAAGGTACTCCCCTGGTTTTATGATCATTTATGATACAAAAATAGATATATTTTTAAAAAATTTAATACAATTCCAATGAAAAAATATTTCTATTTGATACCTTGGGAGTTATGAAGATATTGATTAATGTTCTCTCAATTTGGATATTTAGTTTAGAGAATGTTCCTGTGGCTACATGTATATGAAATGAATGATGGAGTTCCAATGTGGTGGATCTAATAAAAAATGTGGAAATAAATCTTGACCATTCACATGTTAAAAATGTGGGAAAAAGAATCCTGGTAATTTCCATAATGGGTGGGGTAAATGATTCAAGTGGATGAGAGAAGGACAAAAACTCGGGAATGTTGAAGAGACATAATGAAGCTGGATAATACGATAGAGAATGGAATAAACCACTGATGGTATAATTCAAAAAATATATGGAGAAATGTTATTTTTCTAGAGATTTCAGAAAATCTTCAGACCTCGAGGGTAATCCATGTATGAATCAACAAAGACAATGAATAAAAGGAAATAATATTCCATCACTTCTATTTAAATGGACCAAGATATATAATTCATATAATGTATAATTCCAATTAAATAAAGAATAGAAAAATTATTATTTCATTATCGTTCTAAACATTACATTATATATTTCAGGTTTTCTATAAGTATTGAATCGAATCCCCAGAAACATGAAGTAGATATATCTATAAAAACATTGACTGGAATGATTAATGAAACCCAAGTGTTGTACTCTTCAACTATAGGTATTTGTGGGATTATTATTCTAGAAAATCCCATTATACATTACTTGGTTTAATTTGACACTATAATTGTAGTGGATTTTCACCCTTTATATAGAAAGAACATCTGTTTTTAGGGAAATGAAAAATCTTTTCAAATAAAGAACCATACCATATCTAATATATATTAAAATAATACAATGAATCACCTTTGAAAACTACTCAATATTGTGGGTGTTTATACCTTGTGAAGAAGCATACCCTACACTAGTGGTTGAGTCAAAGGATATTATCAACATAGAATATATTACCATTGTATGGGAATACAATTATGTATTTATTGAAGAGTTACCCAAACATCCATCAGATCATGAGGTAGAATTATTATTAGAACTCATTCCAAGATCTAATACTCTTTTAAAATCCCTCATATGTTATGGAATTGAGTGATATGTAGAGATTAAATATGAAGATGAAAGATCATTTGGATAAAGGGTTCATAGGCCGTAGTGCATCATGTTGGGGTGATCCAGTTCTCTTTGCAATGAAATTTTTTGGATCAATGTGGATGTTTGTCAATTATTTGGAACTAAAAAATTCCCCCATAAAGAAAAAGTATTTTCTTACCTAGATTTAAGACTTTTTCAATAAAATATAATGTTCTCAATACTTCTCAATGGTTTATATTCAGTATGGATGTCATTAACTGAGGGGGATGAAGAAATATATTCAAGGGATGGCTTTCCATACTAGGTATGGGCCCTATGTGTTTCTAGTTATGCCTTTTATACTTTCTAACCCCCTGTGATTTTCATGGATTTGATGACTATAGTCATTAAACACTACCATTTAAAAAAATTTATAGTGTTCATTGATGATATTCTGATATACTCTAAGAGAAAGGGGGAACATGACTAATAAATATTGATTGTGTTAGCGATGTTAAAGAAGGTATAAATTTTCACAATGTTTATAAAGTGTAATTTTTGGATGTAGAATGTGGTATTCTTGAAATATGTTATCAAACGTGAGGGAGTCATTCTATAACATTTAAAAAACGCAATTGAAGAATTCTCTAGACCCACTATTATCCAAAAAACCCCATAGGTTTCTTGGATTTTATAGGTACTATTGAATTTTTTTTGATAAAAATCTCTTTATTTTATAGCCAGTAAATATATCTTACAACGAATGGGGTAATGAATGCCTAGATGAAGAAATATGCGGAAATATTCAAGGAGCTAATGATATGTCTAACTACTAAATGTGTACTCACATTACCAATAAGTGTGTTATGTTCTGTGATATACAATGACGATTCAATGAATATCATGGGTTGTTCACTCATTAAAATTGTTCTTTTGATGGCCTGTGACTAATTTAAATAGATGCTCAATGTGAAAAACTACTATACAAATGATCTATACTTAGGATCTATGATTGTATCTTTGAATATTTTATTGAACAACCTCTATGGGGAGAACATTGACATATATACTGATCAAAAGATCTTATAGTGTATCTTCAAAAAAAAAGAACTCACCATGCGTCATAGAAGATGGTTAGAGATAATCATGGACTATAAATGCTCTATTCATTACCATCTATGAAATGAAAACAAGGTAGCTAATGCTCTTAGCGAAAAAAAACTTCATACTCTATCTATGATGTAGATTGAGAAAGACCATGTCCTTGTGCATATGAAAAGGATGGATTTGTAAATAAAAAAATAGGGGAATACATCCTACCTTTCATAAATTATTTCTCAAAACATCTATCCATGAGAAGCTTATGGAGTCACAATGGAATGATCTTTAGCTTCAAAAAAAGGTGAAAGTGTTAATAAAAGGGAATCTAAAAGTGCTCTACATCGATGATCATTTTAAGATTAGATTTGGAATGAGCTTTATTGTTACATCATCCAATGTGATAATGATGGAGATATTGGATAATCTACATTGGTCATATTTCTCTATCCATATTGGAAGTAACATGATGTAGCTTGAGTTTTATAAAACTTATGGTCGGACAACATGTAAACGGAGATTGTGGATTATCTCTCAAGGTTCTTGATCTGTCATCAACTAAAATCAGAGCAAAATTAGTCCAATGGGATTATGCAACTATTTCTTATTCCCACATAGAAATTGGAGAGTTTCACTATTTAATTTCTCACGAGTATCCTAATGACATCTTAAGGAAACAATGTCATATGGGTTTTAGTGGATAAACTCACCATACAACCCACATTATCACTATTTAGGATGATATATCTCTTGAGAAACATGTTTTGATATTAGAGAAGGATGTTTAACGGATCCATGTAGTTCCACAATTGATAAAAACTGACCATGATATGTGTTTCAGATCAACTTTTTGGAGAAGTCTTCAACATGATTTCAGTACTTAATTTAATTTCATTGTGAACTTTCACCCCAAATAGATGGCCATTATAAAAGGACTATTCAGATGCTCTAGATCATTCTTAGATTCTGTATAATGGAATGCAAAGGTCTAAGGGAACAAAATCCCCTATCATTTCCAATATTAGACAACAACAACTTCCATTGATGTATTCAAATGGATTAATATGGTCCACGATGCACAACTCATTCCAGTTGGGATGAAGATAGTGAATGAAAGATACATGGAACTCATCTGGTTCAAGACAATATAGATAATGTTCAAGACCCAAAAAAACAAATCAAATCTATATATAAGTAGCAAAATAGCTATGATCATAATCATTTAATGGACTAGAACATTGATGTTGGAGAAAAATATGCTCTCCCAATACCACTATGGAAGTGAGTCGTGTAATTAGGAATGAAAGGTAAGACTATACCATGGTACATTTGACCCTTTGAAATCGTTAATCACAGTGGAGGAGTGTCCTAACTTCTTGAACATCTACTTTATGTGGATCATATTTATAAAATGATCAATGTATCACTCATGAGGAAATACATACCAGACCCCTTACTTATACCAAATTCATTAGTTTTAGAACTAGAGAATGACCTCTTGTATAAAGATCAAGCAGTAAAGATCTTCAACGAAAGAGGAAAATTACTACACAATATGATATATAACCATGTTATTTTGATGTAGAGGAATCATATGTATTAAGAGATGACTTAGGAACTGGATGATGTAATGAATTAAATGTACTTATCTATCCCTGAACATAATTTTTATAATTGAATTTTTATGGAGAAATTCCAGATGGGTAGAAGAATAAAACGATCCATACATTTATCAATGGAATTTTTACAATATTATAATAATATAATATGTTATAAAGAAAATACATAGCATAGAGAGCCCAAAAACAACATTCTCATAAATTTAGAATGAAAACAAACGTATTTAAGTAAATTAAGTAACTAATACTAATTCAATATTAACCTAACCTATGGAATATTAACATGACCATTTGGAATATATTTCCATTCCATAAAATACTAACCTTACATATGTAATTATAAATAAAATTTGGGAATATTATGAATAAAAAGTATGATATATTTATAACATAATATATGTAATGAAATGTCTTAAAATTGATGAAATAGTTAATATTTTCACTTAAAATAAAATTTATTATTTACAATTTTATAATTAATGTAATTATTTAATATAAGATTTATTTTAATAAAATATATACATAAATTTATATTATTTTTTATTATAATTAGATGGTAATTTCAATATAACAAAATTAGTATTTCAATGTGTTATAAAATCAATTGTAAAATTAAAATCGATAATTATTTTAATAAATGATTAATTAAAATAAAATTAAAATTTATCTTATAAATAAAATTAGACACTTAAAATTGAGTCAATTTTTTAACTCTTTAATTCAAAAAATGGTTAGTGTGAATTTATGTGAGTTATCTAAAAAAGGCTAATTTTTAGTGAAATGTGACATAAAATAATATATGATATAAGTAAAATACATGAATTTTTAATTTATTTTTTATTTATGGATAATTGATGAACCATTTTATAGAAATATCATTTTCTATGTAATTTATTTATTATTTAGAATGAACACGTTTAATTTTATTATGCCAAATTCTTAAACTAATATATAAAATAATAAAAAAACCCTTTCTTCCCCAAAAAATACAACTACTCCCCAACTCTTCTCCTCCCACCATATAAGCCTTTTAGGTTGTCAAATTTCTGGACATTTGTCATCAAAATACTCTACCCCCAACCCATGGTCATTTGGTATCAATAATAGAACAATCTCATGTTCCTTAAAAGATTCTCATGGAGATGAAATTCATGCAGTAAAATCATTTTTCACTCTTTTAATTTTATTTCAATTTCTTTTCTTTTCTTATCATCTCATTACCTTCCTATTCCGGAGAGGAATAATAACTATAATATCATTTATATACTATAATTTCATTATTTTAGTGGACTAATACATTTTCATATCTCGTCTCCATCGATTTTATTCTATAAAATAAAACATCTCTAGTGATGTGTCGATTCACTGCCTTTATGGATGATGATTTTTCATTTTTCATTACTAAATTAATGGATCATTATATAAAATTTATTATGGTTAAAAAATATTTTAAAATTTATGTTATAAGCCATTTCATTTTCAAAAATTAATATATACCAATAATATTGAATTATAAAACAAAACAAGTTTGTGATGATCGAAAAACCCAAAAAAATATTAATAGTTATCATTATTGTTTTTTCTGATGAATAAACATATAAAATGAAAAAAAATAAATATATGTTCATTATGATATATCTAAGCTCATTAAAAACATATAATCTCAATTATGGATAATTATTCTCATCATACAAGATCTTCTACACTTGTATACAAGTGAACCTGTAATGAAAACCAAGAAAATGAACACCCCCAAACGATGGAATTGAACTTTTTAACTCATAGAAATAATCATATAAGAACATGATAAAATAAAAATAGAAAACTCTTAAATGTTCTATATTTATTAATTAATTAATATCATTTCAATATCTGGGATATTAATGTGAGTATTTAATTCAAATACTAGGTAATGGGGTTCTCGAACACAACTCCGCCTCATTGGGATGTAAATCTTTAATGAAAAAGTAAGAGTTCACATTACAATAATGTTACTTAATCCCAATATTATTATTCTACCCTTTTTATATTCATGAATATATATTTTTACTACTAGGGGTTTTTTGAAAAATGTTAAGATTTTCCAAAATAACCCTACTTCACAATTTATATATTAACACTTCTTGGGATTGTATATTCCTTAATAAAGTGTGAAAATTCAAATACCCAATATGTTTTTTTCTATTCCCTTTTGGTAACCCTGAGGATTATTCGTGAAATTTATTATTTATAAAATTTATTCACTTTCATTCCGTTGGTTATTTTTATTTCTAGGATTAATACATATTATCTTTGGATTGCGTGATTATGTAAATGATATTATGTGATTGGTGCAACTTGAAATATATTTCTCCCCATTTCATTGTGTAATATTATGTGTCTTAAGAGATAATATATGATATGAATAAAATTTATGATATATTATTTCACAATTATTATATTGTAATTATGCACATATGTTATGATTTAAAATGGTGCTAAAATTGTTCATAACTATGTGTGTTATTCGACTACTAAGTCACGATGTTTCATTTTTTTAAATCAAAACATTCAATGAAATTATCTATTGTTTCATCTCATGGTTATTAAGATGATCCTATGATTATTTTATGATAATGAGGATTATTCTAAATCGTGATATATTGATACATTTTTTATCTATTCACTTACAAGGCTTTTATCTTACCCCTTTAATTTAGGTATATCTTTTGGTGACAACATGTTCAACGAAAATCACGAGATATATTAGGATATATATGACTATTTATTTAAATTATTGATTGGGTATTATTATGTATATGTTATGTATGGTCCTAATTTTCTCTTGAAACTAATCCTTTGATCTTGTATTATAATTATTTTATGTCATTTATCTTTACAATGTTATAATAGATTTGTAATAAAAACAATGGCCACAATATTACATATCTATTAAGAGGCCATCCAAGAAATGATGGTGAGGTTAAGGTATTTTTTTAATACTTCATGAAATTGTGTAACGTTATATCATCTATTATTATGATATATTGGTTGAACTATGTGTATTTTATATGTTTATTTCGTTGTATCTTATGATATAATTATCTATTAAACCAAAAGAGGTACTAAAAACCATGTTTTCAATGTTAACTACTATAGTACATTCTCTAAAGTGTTGGAACTATTTACAATACACTGAATGATTTTTAGTCTATAAAAAACATAAACTCTACTCAATCATATTCTCCCAGTGGAACATGTGCATGGTGTAGATGAATTTTTTCTTGTTCCTTCAAATATTTTTTTGGTGGAATATTCCTTGAGAAAGGAGTACACTAACATTGGTGATGTATAGTGGATAACTTAGAACCATGGAGGTTATACATGTGATATGTATTGGAAGATAATGATCATACTATATAACAAAAATATGGATGTTTCAGATGACCAGAAGGGTGTGAACTATACTCACATATTCATTATATCTTCATTATTGTATTTAGTAAAATATCACATGATAGTTGATTAATAATGCCTAATAATAAAGGATATACTAATTGGATATGACCTAGTCATGTGATTGGAAGAACAATATCGAGTTACATTCCATCCATGGAAGTGTGGTGGTCCTGACCTCCCTGGTGGAGGAGGTAATGTGTAAAATTAATGACTCATGATATACAGTATATCAAGGGTTTTCTATAATGTATCATAATATAAGAAATATTTATTGGTCGATGGGATTGAGGAAGGATATGATGGGTTTTTTCCACACTTCCTCACCTTTGATAGGATACTCCTTGGTCACATGTGACTTGAGTAATTACCTAATCCCGATATAATGCTCGTATAAAAGTGGGAGGAGGTGGCCATTATCAATTTTGTTGGTTTAATGAGGTCATTGAGGGCCTACTATGGTGTTTGGGTTGTGTTTGACTAGTTGATATGTGATTCTGACTTTTTTCCTCTATAGAAGTATATATTATCGATTATGTTGTGGGAAATATATATTACTAAGATATTTTTTCTACTAAGTGTACTAATTATCATACTACCATACATGATTCCCACATCCTATCTAAATTATTATATAGTAAGAAGACGAGCATGATTTTTGAGTTAATGTTGATTACATCATATCAAACATAGATTGATGGATTTTTTTGGAGGATCCCAAAACACAATGATAATCTTGGTGCATGAACTTTTTATATATTTTTAGGATGGTATGAGAATCTAGATATAGAAGCATATACATGAAAATATACGTTCTTGGATTTTATATTGATTACACCCTTCAAAGATCTTTATTGTATAACATACTGTTCCTTTTTTCTAGAGGACGAGTTTTTAGTATTGATCCAGATTTCCACAATAAAAGATTCAATTAAATGGGTATTGAAAATATAGAAGTAGAATCTTACTAATCTCGGATGGAAATTATCATATACATACCAATTTTTATGACCCATTTAGTTCACCATGGGAGATTGGAAATTCATGGGGGAATCACCTCAGAAAAGTGAATAGACATTTCTGGGGAAAAGGAAATAGAATACCATTGTTTATTAGTGTATTCAATATTATAGATTGGATAATAAGAGAGATATTAAATATGCATATTACTCTATATAATTGAGGAATGTTTTATATGATTCAGATCTTATTGCTTCATAATTGATTGTTGGACCCCATGCATGAGATGGATAGTGATGATTTTGAGTTGGTGGTGGTTGAATAACCTGAGGGGTGCCATGTTCATATAGTTAATATGAGTGATAAGCTTCAAAACTAGAAGTTATATACTCTCTTCCTGGTATTATGACTACGTTGTTATATACATGATGATACGTTGGAGTGAGATATAGAATATTGGGCATAATAGAAAGAGTTATTTAAGAAGTAAATATAGAAAACATCTCTAGTATTAGAAAAATATTGATGGGTTTTTAATTCATGAATATATATTTTTTGTTTATTTTGGTATAAATTCAATTTAGTGTTATTAAATGGGATAAATTATAGTTTTTTGGTGTAATGGGTTCCTAGGGACATGTTTGAGAGAATCAACCATTGTTTGATATGTGATGTCTATAGTTTGTGGGCCATCATGCATCACATAAGGTATTTATTATGTGATGGGAGGATGATAAAAGGATCACACCTAATCCATTAGTGTCCCATGACCTGAATGATCATATAATGATATGGTCACGACATTTATTTGGGGAACCATAATGTGATGGTTTACGTGATAGATGAAGTCATGATGCAGTGAAGTCGTTCCATAGATTGGTGTATGGTGTTAGTGAATTTTTTAGGTATTGGGATGAAATTGTGGCATGATAATATGTCTGTTTCTACCCATAAGTATAATCATGGCATTATAATGAGAACCATTGTGTGACGGCTGGGTGTTAATGAATTCATGGGATATGGTTAAGGGTGTCACACCATGTGACACACAGATGACATTCTATGATGGTGTGACCATCATGGTCACCCGTTGATGATTTCTTAAAAGTTAATATTGTAACTAATTTTTTTAGGTTTCTAAAGATAAAAAATATATAAATAAATCATAAAATAGAACATAAATGGAGATACTTTGGTGTGATCTTTGTTGTCATCCCATGATCAGCTAATCATAATTTCATAAAAGAAATGGAAAAATTTTGTAATCAAACATAAGACCCCATTAGAACCACATCCCCTACCCCCTCAAGCACCAAATATGTTTTTATGTGGTTTACTATTCTCTTTATATTATTTATCTACATCATGTTCACCCATTTTCCATTCGAAGTGGCCTTTTATTGGGGACCTTATCTATTAGTAAGACTAAATTATTTTTTACCATTAGTGTCTTCTTTGTTATTTATTCCCATGCATGACATCTCTAAACACAACCATTAATGATTAACGATTTATCATAGGGTTTTAGAGGTTATTTCTTGATCCTAAGAGAATAGACTGGTGACATACATCAATAGACCCACTGGAGGCCTCCCGAGAAACCAGTAAACTCAGAATTCAACCCCATATCCCGCCCAATAGTCTAGGGGCTGATGACTAGCACTAAGTATGCATATCAAAAAATATAATCGGGCTTATCTTATATCATCCTGTTTAATATTTTTATATTAATTCATAAATAAATATGTAACAAGACTATTTCATATTTTAATATAATAAATATAAAATTAAAAAAAAATGAATAAGTCTTCAGGAAAAAATAAAACTCCATAATTAAAAATATGATCGATTCATATATCCTACAATCCATATAACCCATTATTTATAGGTCATCATTGAACTCTTACACACCAGGTGTTCCCTTAGAACATTCAAAAATATTAATGTCAACAAGACTCTATTATATGATGCGAACCATCACCACAATCCAACTACAAATTAGCAGCATTACATCCAGATATACCAATGATAAAATTGAAAATGATCCTCTTTAATATATACATAATCATTAACGTCCATGGGTTTTTACAGATTGAATATATATATATACACAGTTGGATTCCCCAAAACCAAAATGATAAAAAATAACTATTTCCTAAAAACCCAATTCTGATAGAGTACCCTAGAAGAACTAAATAATGATCCTTGATACTATAATGAACTAGATGCGTCAGGGACCCATAAAAGTCCCAAAAAACATATATATACCCCATGGAAGTTCATACCTCTCTTGGAATGAATAATTAGTGTACCAGAAATCCCAAATTGTCTAAACTCATTAGTCTATAGTAAATTAGATCTCAAAGGGTCATAAATTTTCATGGGAGATCATAATTCCAGAAGTAGTTTCCATTTTATTATCTTCCAATGAAAAAAAACCATTGGAATATATGAATGGGAGCACTCTTATCACTGAATAATGATTTTTATTTTATGGAGAACCACAATGTCTAGTCCCATAAAATCATAAATATAAATAAAACCACATACAAAAGATGACATGAAATAAACACAAGTTAACTATATTTTTGGATATTGAAATTTTCATGATACACCTTTGATGAGGGGAATTCCAACATAGGTGGAGGATTATAACACATAATGATCTCTTAAATGGGCTGAATATTGACTCATTATATAAAGGATCCCAACTCCAAGTGGCTAGGGAGAACAATTATTGTATCTGATCCACATATTGAGGATCTGGTTCCATATAAAAGAAAACCCATATATGTAGAATACCTGCCCTTCAAGAATATGGTCAGGTAACTTTTCCTTACTTGAATACTACTTAATTGAGGGTGTATAAAATACCTGAATTTTTTATTTTCACACAAAAAACCCTTCATCATCCATATGGAGAAAATTCATAAATACAACTATTTAAACAAACAAAGGGACTTGGATGATTTAATATACCATGATATTGAAAATATATAGAGAAAATAACAAAGGATTGTCAATTTATTTTTTTGAAATGATTCATTGGATGATAAAAATGAATTTTATTTCGTGATAGACCAGATCAACTACATAATGTTTCCCAAGACTCATACAATGTTCAGGAATTATATAAAAAATATTAGACATGATATTATCATCTTGATTATCTGAAAATAAATATAAATATATATAATAATATATCATAGTGAGATGATATATCTAATTAATAAATCTATAATAGTAATATAATGTCTCTCCATCTTCTTAATGGATTTTTAAAAAACAATTAAGATAAACAATATAATATAGACTCAAAACCAGGATCAAAAGGATAAAAGCCTTAAAAAATATAGGTTCATATATAATTTTAAAATAATAAAACAATGTTTTATAAATTCATTCATATTCATCAATAAAATCTCTCATCATCTCTAGTACAAGTAATAACCTATGTATATATATCGAATAATGGGGCAAGCTAAAATCCCAATAAAATGATGAATAAGGAACATGAATCAATATTTCATGCCTGAGAATCATTTTCATCATAATAACTTAATAATTTGATAATCTTAATAATCATTATAGGAACCATTAGATAAATTATTGAAATTTGAAAATGAAACAAAAAAAAGAAACACTAGGCATTATTTGGTGAATTATGAAACATTATTTTGAAGAAATCTAGCATCATGTCCACAGATATCATATATAAATAATCATAAAATTATTACAAGGACTCAGAATTTTCATACATCGATATTAATTCTTATTTTAAAGGAATATTATTTATGTTAAAAAATATTTACCAGAGGATCGTGATAGTTCAGTATATTCGGAAACATGGAACAAAAACATCTCTTTTGGTCAAATATATTCTAAATTTTTCCAAAGAAATATTATCCTTTGGATCCCCATATTGAACATTTTTTTATAACATGTGGAAAGGAATAATATGTAAAGTGTGAGATCAGAGGATCGATATTTTAAAAAATAGATAATATCAATTCATTTTCTGATGAATGAATAAGAAATGAAATATGGGTATGTGATAATGATAATTACATTTAATTTTCATACCCAACCACTCATGGATCATAAACTTCATCCATGGAATAAAATATTATCATTTAAATATACATGAATCATAAGAATGGACCCTCCTCATAAATCAATACTAATCCAAAAGATCATGTCATAATTGTGTGTGTGATAGTCATTAGTATAGAAACCCATTTAATATTTCAAGGTTAACTTCCATGACTCCTGGATCAAGACTTATAATCCATTTTCCAAAAAATATTATGCACATCAACGTGATTCACATTGCGAATAAAGATTTTTGAATTATTTTCCAAAAAACTATCACGAGATACAATTCATTACCCTTTGCATTGGATGGAGTTATAGGTCCTACCAATCACATAATGAAAACATTAAATATGTGTGCCATAATATCATAAGTCATTCATCCCAATAGGACCCATGAAATGAACTAGGATTCATAAGAATTTAATAATTTCACGACCAATAGAAAGGTAATGGGATTTATAAAAATCACAATATCAGAAAAATATATATCATAATAATTGTATATTTTAAACATAACCTATGAAAACCATATCCAATCCTTAAATAATGTATTCATGATTTATTAATTGAAATAATTCTAGGAGAAAATATCATTTCCTTTTTTAAAATCATTTTTAAAGAGATATGTAGTTATACAAGAAAATATTATTCTAAAATTAGAATTGTATGCCTATAAATAATTCTTCTTGTAATTATAGTATCATGATGGTGTTATAAGAATCTCATGTGGTATATGTTAATAAATAGTCCATCCATAATTTTGTCGATAAATTCATAATGATACTTGTTTAGAAACTGAAAATAATATTCATATAAATCCATTTCATAAAAAGTAAAAAATGGGTAAACTTTACTATAAATAATCCAAATAGAATAGTAAAAAACATATTGAAATCATTTTCACAAAACACAGACATTTAAGATAAATATTATCAATAGAGACTTAATGTAAAAAAATCCGGAATATTGATGATATTCAGAAATAATCCCTTTCACATTATAATCTATAAAATCATATGCCACATGAAATAATGAGAATAATATAGATATAGAATAAAATAATTTTTCGAATGTGAATCATAAAATACATTTAAGGTAATTATATACAACACCAAAAATGAACAAGTATTGTATAAGGAATATGTGCTATAGAAATAAAAGTGAGACAAAAATCACTTCCATTAAGTCTTGACTTCCTTAGAATACATTCAATATTCATTTATAATAAATAAAAGTTAAGTATATATATACCATATAACCATATTCATATAAATAATACCATATATTTTTTAACTATTAATTTATATTACTCACATATTAACTAATCTATATTAATTTATGCTTCTATTAATAACTACATTGTTTTTTGTAAATGTCTTGACATGTTATCATTGTGCCTCTTTCATAGATCATTATTTAATCATATCTTGAATTATTGAAATTATATTATATATATATATATATTAATTATATATTTATTCATGTTGTTCATAAAATCTTGTTTTAGAAAATTAAATACATCGTTCATGGAGTCAGTAGGTCATACATACACAAGAACATTATTTTCATTTTATTTTAATATTAAAAGAATCATTATTATATGAAATATTATCATTAAAGTACATTTTTTATTTTATATTGATCGTATATATTCATAAAATTCATCCTTATTACTGGCCATGTGAAATATAGATGAAAAAAATCACATCGCATCATGGAGATGACAAGCCATATGTATGCACTACCGACATTGTCATTTTCCAAATAATTAGATTGTAAAAAGGTAGATATGGAATTATAAATAAATAAATATAGTCATGTAATAAATATCATATATTAATACTAAACCTATCATAAATCCCATTCCTAAAATATGGTGATATAAAATGAATTGTGTCTCTATGTTGTGATGGTATGATGTACATATGCAAGAGGGATAATTTCACTTCCAATTTGTTGGGGAAAAGGATGTATAATGGTGTGACAATAATCATAATAAAATTTAGTAATATTTATGTATATAAATATTTTCGTTTACGATATATATCATATATTTATAAGAGTTATAGATGAGTAGAAAAATAGAGTGATATATTAATGTTATTCCCTTTTCATTGAAATGCCTCCTTTATATCTCCTCTAAAACACTACATTTTGTCCTTTAGAAATAACAGAACCACTAGAATAATTATAAGTATGTTTAGAGGATAATTCCGAATAGTTTGGTCAATCTATGTGATTGATATAGGTGAAATTGGATAAGGTTGGAGGTGTACTTTTATAACGAATGTCAGGGGCACTTTAGGAATTTCTCAAAAGATTGAATTATAAAAAAATAAATTTAATTAAATATACATAAAAATGGAAATAAATTCGAATATAATTTGGGATTGGTAATTTATAACATCTCAAAATATATTTTATATATGTTTTGTTGTAATCTATAATAGTCATTTTTTAATCATCACATAACTAACCTATTTAATTTTTAAAATGTTTACAATTGTTTAAATACTAAATGGGGGATATTTGTACATTTAAATAGTATATTAGAAAAACAATTTGTAAATATATTATATTTAAGACTATAATATATATCTTTTTTCCTTATTTAGTAATTTTTAGATTTTTATCTAATTTAATAAAATATTATTTTAATGAAATAACATTACAATAAATTTGGCCAATATTCATTACATTGACGTTATGAAAATAAATTGTGATAGATAACAAAGAAACATTTATTTTAATAAACACCTAATATGACATATTAACTAATAAAATTCATGTATCACCATAATTTAATCATATTAGTTTTATTTTAATATTTTTATTATTATTTAATTGAGTTTTTCATTAATAGAATATTTTCTGTATAATAATTGTGTAAATATTTATGATAAATATTTCATCACTAATAATTCAAAATAAATTTCAATGATGAAGGTAATCATTTTATTATTTGATATTAATTTTTATAGTGGGGAATATCTTTTATTTGTTCCCATAATAAAAATATTATACTTAATAAATGTAAGACTGCGACATTTTGACAGTCTCTTTGATTTTAAAAATATATATGTCATTGTCATGAAAAAAAGTTCATTATATTGTTCAATTGAGAACCTTATGTCTGATGGTTTTTATTAGATCCCTCGAATAATTTTTCTTTCATGTTTTATGTTCTTTTTATAGTCCTTATCATTTTATTTTTAACCAAATTACCTAATGTTTCCCTTTAAAATGGAAAAACATTTTACCAATTTTTCTATTCAAATAGTACATAAATATGGAAGTCATACTTACAAAAACTCGATCCTTTTATAAATTTTAAATAATCCATTATTAAAAATTTAAATCCCATATATCAAAAAAATAAATAAAAAATTAATCTTGTTGACTGGGTGAAAAAATTGGTTTTCAAAAGCGATAAATTCAAAAGATTGAAAAATTTTTATTTCAAAATTCAATTTGAAATTCATGAAAATGACCGAAATTGGATTAACTAAAATAAAATTAATCTATTAAAATGTTAAAAATAATTAAAATTATAATTTAAAATATAAATTTTTTAGATTAAATTTTTTTCAATTAAGAGTCGGTATTTTTCACTTTTAAGCAAAACATGAAACCTATAAAAAAATTTGAAAAATTCATCCAACTTAAAAAAATTATCCCACTATAAAATAATAAATTTATTATGTAATATATAATTTATAAACATTTGAAAAGATATTTAAAAACAATCTTATCATTGAATGGTGATAAAATAACCTTTAAAAAAATATGGGTTTCCAACCTAAAACATGTTTTATATTTCCAAAAAGTATATAGGATGAATGAAAAACATTAAATTTCATAATATATATATATATATATTCATATAATAAATTAATGCAATAAAAATATTTCTTTTTATATATTAGTTTTTATAAAACAAAAATTTTCAAAAATATATTCATTTTTTGGAAAAAATAAATTTCTTTTATATTTAGAAGTGTTTTCACATTCATTTATTAATAATTGGACTGTCAAAATTTAAAAATATCTAAAACTGAAACAAAATTTTAATAATTAAGCTATTCCATTGATACCCACCATTCTAATGGTCACTATATTATTGTATTGTTTAAATAATTATAATAAGAAAATGTTGTTTAATAGAAAATATGTGTTTCGTATAACAAATGCTATGAATTTGTTGCATGTAGCACAATATTAACCTGTTGTAGCATGTAATTAATGGTATAAAGGAGTTCAGATTATTTTGAATATTTTAATTTATTAAAATAAATCAATGTTATACTATACCTTTTTAAAATTAATATCTTCATCAAAATTCATCCAGTGATCGATGATTTACTACATGAATGTTACAATCTGAGAAACCCACTTCATAAAAATGAATTCTAAAACATCCATTAAAAATGAATGATAAAAACCTAAAAGTAACCCAAAGTAACTCATAAATCTGTTTCCACATAGGTGAACATATGTTGAAGGTGAAAACATGGACATAGAAGATAAATATACCAATCAAGTTTGGATGGATAGTGATTGAGAACATGTTGATGATAATGTTATTTACCACAAAACCATAACATAATGTGGCTTGAAAAATATTATTGATATCATAAAAAATGAAGATAATATGAATTTTTTTATTTCCAGATCCTTATTCATAAAATTGAATAATTTCCTTTAGAAGATATATTTATTTCATTTCAAGAAGGCCTAATTTTTTTCTTTATCAATGACTACAACAACCCTTATTCCAAGAGAATATGAATATGAAATTTTTATTTCTGATGAACTAATGGATAATAAGATCCATGGTTGGATAATAAGTGATTGCTTCTATCTCTATTTGTCAAAAAACCCAATTGTTTTCACATGATATCTAATATGCATAAATTATTAAATTACGAAACATTATTGCCTAAAACATCCAACTAATTTCAATGTAAACAATCTCATAAATCATTACCCTTATGAAACACGAAAAAAGATTAAAATATTTGATATTTGATATAATGTCACTAAGTATATAATTTAACCCTCAAAAACATGATGTGACTCTTAATTTTCACATAAAAAGCATGTGGATACCATTATCATATAGTATCATGAATGATTTTAATAACACGAATTACCAAAAAAACCCATGGTGAAAACATTTTTTCTTTCCAAAGTTAAATATTTCCTCAAACCATAAATCAAAAAATTATATAAAAGTAATTAAGGTATTCATAACATATCTTGTCATCTTATCATTCCCATGGTTATCAATACTATCACATTTATTTTCTCAAAATCAAATATATATTTGTTTCACAAACCTGACATTTTCCACATGTTAAGGGTTATCTTTCCTTAAGCCATGTGTTATAAAAAAATGTCATGTTACCACCTTAAACATGTTTCATGGTTACCTATACTATTCATAATATTCTCTCAAATCCTTAAGAAAAAACAATAGTGGACAAATACATTTATGTTTCATTGTTGAACAATTCCATAAATTTACTTCAAAAATGTTATTTATCAATTATATTGCATGGACAATCAATTATTCCACAAATTCATTTTCATACTCACCATCACCAATTGTGATCACATGAGATTTACCTTTTTTATTGGATTTATTTGGTTTTTGACATCTATAATTTTCATATACCCTAAAATTTCAGCACTTGTAAGCATTAATACCATTTTATTCAAACATAATAAACTGTAGTGTGGATGGTTTGATAGTTGGAATAATCTTTTCAAATATTTAATTAAAAAACCTAGTCATCGCCGTTCAAAATTCATGAGATTTATGTCCTCCCTTTCCACATTAAAATTCCCACCCAGTTCAGTTCAAACACATTCCCTGTTGTTTCTTAAAATATGTTTCAAAAGAATATGGTTGTAATTTACTTCAAACATATAGTTTATAAGAGTTTTCATGAGACATGTTCTTTAATTTCTTATCAAAACAAGGGAAATATAGGTTTCTCGGGATTCTATTTCTAATTTGAGTGAACATCAATCAATTTATTGGTAGCTACATAAGTGTCTTATGGTTAGTATACTTTTGATACTTATTTTTATCCCATAAAATAAATATTCAACGTTTATTTTATATTGAATGATAATTATAGATGTGTACCTCAAATGTCTGGTAAAATTTTCTTAATAGTTTCAAATAGATTCATTGACATTTTTATTTAACTCAAAGAATAAATTTTAAATTTATTAAGGCAGAATATGAGGAAAATAATTATTAAAAAATATGATCCATGAACCCATCCAATTCCATGGAGTTACTATCATCAAATTTACTTATATACATGATATTATTACACAATTTATATGCTTCACTATCAAAATAATGGAAATCCAAAATGAAATTCTCATGTTCTAAACACTGGATAACCAAAAATATCATTTCAGGGGTATTGGTCCACTACTCAGCAACAAGTGGATCATAAGTCCAACTAAAATAATGTGTAAACTACATCGTGATGGACTAAATATAAGGTTATTTCCATCATTTCTTATTTGAGATTCCATAATGATTCATATCTTGAGAAGGTTGAGTGAGCTGAGTACTTTGATTTTTCCTTACTGATCCCATAATATTCATCTTCACAGGAGGAAAATCATTTCAATGACCACCACATCCATTATTAACATAGTCCCTTTGGGTTCTATCAAATGATTAAAAATAAAATACATAATGCTAGAATAACATATCATTGTTTATGAACCACATAATCGTGGGAAATTACATATAAAATAAAAATATATAACACCTAATGACTAATCATTCGTTATTAATGACCCTTATTAAAACATTATTATTTTAGCCTATACATATACTTACCCATATATATTATAAAAAGTTTTTCTCCTTAATATTTCTACTTCTTTTCTAAACCTTTTCTCGGATCTCGATTATTAAATTACAGTATTTTCATACATGGATATTACATTTTCTTTTGGATGAATATTCATTAAATCACACAAATACATACAAGAGGACAATTATAGTTTAGTGTCTATGAATTCATTAAACAAAAAACATATATTCTATTGAATTATATTCAATGTTTCCTAGAATGATATTCCACTTTTGTACCCATTATTAAAAAATTTCTTCATAACCCAAAGGAAAAATAAAGAAAGTGTGAGATCAGATGCTTGGTATAAAAAAACATTGATGATATCATTTAATTATATTTTAGAATATTATGATAACAAATATCGGTATGTGGTCATGGTCATAGCATGTAATGTTCATACCCAACCTATCATGGATCATAAACATGAGTCATTTTATAAATCATTAACATTTCATTAAACCTGAATAATAAAAATTAATCATCATCATTACTCAACAATTAACAATACATTCAATTCATAAATGTGTGTAGAAACAAAATATATTCAAAATATAATTTAATATGACAAGTTTAACTAATAAGACAAATAAATTTGGATTTATCACTTTTTTCCCTTTAGATCCTTCACGTTAATTTGTTTCTCCTCAAGGATCAACAATATTAACTAGTTTCCCATAATAAAATCATGCGATATAACACAGTACCCAATTAATTGGCATTGGAAATAGATACCACACATCACATAATGGAAACAATTCATACGTATGCACTAATAAAATAAATAAATCTATAAAAAGAGAACCCACATAATGAAAAATGTTTTCATATGAATTTTATCACTTCATAACCCATGGAAAATTTATGGGATTCATAAACATGACTACAACATAAAAAATTAACTTTTTTCCATGGATAATTTCCCTATAAAATCCTATGAAATAATTATATTAGGTTTTTTTAATGATTAATTGAAATAATTTTAATGGAAATATCTGTTCATTTTTTAATATTAATATAATGTTTTTCAAAATTATAATGTAATGAATTTTACATGAAAATAAATTTGTCTTCTTATAAAGTAAAATTAAAGGAATTATGGAATAATGATAGTTATATAGGTCTCTCATTCCATATAAGTGAAAAAAAATCATTCCATATATTTTTTATATTATAGTCCCAAAAATTCATGTTTATAATGCGACAAATAAATTCATTTCACACAATGTCATAAAAGATAAAACTTGGGTAAAAATATCATTAAATAATAATAGTACAAAATCAAAAAAAATTAACATCCATTTTATAATAAATGGACCTAGTATATATGTTTCCCCCAACGTAGACATAAAATAACAAGTCTCGAATATTAAAGAGACTAAAATAAACCCTTACCATTTTATAATTAGTAGAACCATATTCCAAATTAATGAATGAAAATTACATAAATATGAAAATTACATAATCTTCAAAGTAATATTCATAAATTATAGTTATGGGTAGTATAAACAAAATGAAACAGTAACAATTAGTTTATATTGAACCTGTTCCACATTAATAAATGTGAGACCAAAATCCCAAACATAATGAATTTACATCATTCGTATACGGGAAAACCTCTTATATAATAAATATTTTATTAATAAATATACCAAATAATAATATCCTTATATATATACCATATATTATTTACTTATGACTTTCTATTCCCTATTATTATTAATTCCATGTTAAGGTTTTGTTTCGAGTAATTACTACTTGGTTTTTTCATACTAGTTTTGAGTTATTATTATAGGTTCTCTTATATAGATCAATTTTCACCATTAAAATAATGAACAATATTATATAAATTTAATATATAAATTCACTATTTATTTATTCTTTTATATTCCTAAAGTTGTAGGTATAAAATAAAATACAATTTTCATAGAAATGGTTTTCCATATGTTCGCATGAACTTTTTTTCATATTAATATCATATATAAAAATATTATAGGATTTATTATTATTCATGAATAATATATATATATATATATATATAATATATTCATAAAAGTTTCCCATTTTACCATCTATGTGACATATATATGAAAATGAATCAAATCGCATCGTGAAGATGGTAAACCATATGTACACATGAGTAAAGATAACATTTCCCAAAAGAATAAAGGGTAAAAAGGATGATATGGAATTATAATTAAATAAGTAAAATTATTTCATCAATATAATATATAAAAAAGAAGTCTATAATTGTTTTTTCTCCTAAATGATGGTAATGTAAATTATATTATATCATTATATGGAGAGGGTAAGTCGTATGTTCTCCCAAATGATACATTCCCTTCGTGTTCGATGGGAAAGTGATGTATAATGGTGTGTTTATAATCATTATAAAAATTATTAATACATATAATTATTAATATATTATTTTAATATGTATATATCATAGATTTATAGGAGTTATATAAGATTATAAAATGAGTGTGATCAGTTATATAGATTACCACTTCTTCGAAATTTCTATTATATATCTCCACTAAAGAACACTATAGTTAATAATTGTTGATGTAAAACACCTATATAATGTTTATAATTAAGCGTATAAGATTATGTTTTAGAGTTTTTACATGATATAATACTCAATGTGGTGAAATGGGATGAGGTATGATGTGTCCGTTTATAAAAAATGTGATGGGCACATTTGGAATCTCTTAAAAGATAAAATTATAATAAGTTAAATACCAATATAAGTAAGACAAAATGGAAAGGAAATAAAATTTTATTTTTTGTATATTGGTAATAAAATCAATGAATATATTTTAGACATTTTGTTTTTGTAATTTTATAACCAATATTTTTATTAACGCGTAGTTACCTTATTAAAATTTTATTTATGGGAAAAATTATCAATATAAAAAGATCAAGAGTTTCAATATATAAGGTGTAAATTGAACCATAATCATTATATTTTTGATATGTCAGACCATTCTCTATCCATTTTTCCTTAATTTGGTTATTTATGATTTTTAACTAATTTAATAAAATAATATTTTCATAAAATATCATTACTACCACTTTTAATAGTATTTATTACATTGTATTTATGAAAATTATTGACGAAATATAACATCAAAACCGTTCATTTAATACACACATAATATGTAAAATTATCCATGAAAATTAGTGTATCAACTTATGTAATGGTAAATATACTTATTTTATAATTTTTAATATTAGTTAATCGATTTTTTCATTAATTGAAAATTACTACATCATCATTGTGTAATTATTTATGATAAATATTTCCACACTGAAGATTAAAAATAATTTTATATAATGTATATAACCATATTATCATTCATAATAATATATATATTAGAGTATATCCCATATTTAGGATCATAATGATATTATTATTCTTATTAACAGTATTACTATGACAATTTTTTACTCTCTTTAATCTGAATAATATCAATGTCATTTTCCTGAATAAGTGTCCATTTAATTATTCCATTTTGGATCTTATGGGTTAAGTATATAATTAAATTTATCCAATAACATATTTAAATGATATAGGGTCATTTTATAATCATTATTAATTTATTATTATCCTAAATTCCCAATTGTACACTTTAATGGGGTTATAAAAATTGCCTAAGATACTATTCAAATTGGTCAAAAATAAAAAGTAACAATTTAATAAATTTTTAACATATGATTTTAATTATAAAAGAAGTTTTTTTAAAATCAAATACCTTTAAGTGGATAAATTTAAATTTAAATTTATCCCATAGATGGCGTAAGAATATATGTTTTTTCATGTGAAAACGTTTAATAGATTAAAATTATTTTATATCCATATTCAATGTACAATTGATCAAAATTTAATAAATTCGATTATCTGATATAATATATATATATAATTATACATTACTACAAATTGGAAATTAATTTAACAATATAAATTTTTTATATGAAAATGACGTTTTCAATTAAAATTTATAATTTTTCACTATTCATGAAAACATGACACTAATCAGAAATATACCAAAAAGTAAATTTTTATATCCCGATTTAAAAGAATAAGTTTTCTTTTAAAAATTTAATATTTTAATGTGTCAATATTTATTTTAAAAAAGAGAAACATTGAATGTTGACAAAACAACCTTTATTTAAATTTTTTTTTATGAATAAAGCAAGTTTTATTTTGTATAGAAAAAACATAGTATGAATGTTAAATAATAGATTGAATGTTATTTTAATTTTAATTAATTTAATCCAAAAATACTGATTTTTTTATTGGTATAAAAACATAAGGAAAATTTATTATTCTTTTAGTGAAATTGATATCTTATTTTATTCAAAAGTGTTTTCATTTTCATTTATAATTAATTGGTCAGCAATGAATTATTCATACACACATATGTGAACCATATTTTTATAATATAGTTTTTTATATTTAATGCATCCATTCTAATGGCTTGGATAAAATTATATTGGTTAAATAATTACAATAATAAAATGATGGTTCAGCTAAATATAGTTTTTCATGTAATGCATGATGAGCCAGTGTTGAGTGTAGTGTGAGCTTAACATATTGTAGGATGAAATTCAAGTTATCAAATAATTAATATTATTTAAAGACAATAATTATATTAAAAAAAATTGGTCGGTACAATAATATTTTTGAACAAATTCATCATTATTTTCACACATAATACACATTATCCCATGATTGACATCACATTACTCAATTAATTATAGGGATATACAATTCCATGCACACACATCACATCATAATATATATATAATCACACATTCCACAAAGAATATAATAAAATAGTAGTAATAAAATAACATATTGAATGGAATGGGTTTAACAAGAATATCATAATGAAAAAAATCTTGAACAAACATCGTTGATACAAAAATAAAGAATGAAAATCATAAATTGCATATGATTCTTCAATATTGTGTGAAGAAGAAACAATCTTTTGAGGAGTCAACATGTGTTTTGGAAACAAGTGTTAATCTGGGATGTCATTTTATTTTTCATTCATAAGAAAAGCATCATTTGTATCCTTGAAAATATGATGGAAGAATAATGGAATAATATTTATTAAAAATTTATGGAATATCTACACTGAAATTTAGGATTAAAGTATTCTTACTCAATGTCAGGGATTTGGGTTTGAGAATCCACATACCTTATGTATGAATGTGTTCTTCACTTATACAAAATATCTGGTATAATAAAGTTACATTCATTAATAAATAACCCTAAAAACATATAAAAATGTATGTTATTTATTTTACTTTATTTTGTTCAGTTGTGGACATTTCTATTAGTTATAATTTTTAGTTTTCTTATCATGCGATCATTTGTTAGAAGGATTTAAAATCAGCTCCCCCAAGTATAATTATGTTAGTTCATGTAAAATGTTTGTGAAACACTATAATTTGAATGAAAATAATAATAACACACTTGTAAATTTTAAATGGTCACATATATAATTTTTTCAGATATGATGATGATTCATTTAATAAAACATTAAGGATCATGTTTAATTTATCTTAACATTTTTATGTCCATTATGAACAAATATTGTTTTATTTAATAGAATGTTTATATATTGGATCTAGAACTTTAAAAAGTTATAATATGTATATGTAAATATTATTTAACCATAATTATGGTCGAATGACTTATTTTTTAGCTGGTAATGGAAAATGATTAATCGTTATCGATGAAAGTGAGGAATCGACACCTCATGGTTGTTGTTTTAATTTTTTCTATAAAATAACAAGAGAAGAGGTTTGATAATAGAATTTCCATCAAATAATTAAATATATATATATGTGGTGCTGGAGTTATCTTTCCACTTTTTGTAAGGGTTGTCATGAGAGAATCTGAAAATAATATAAATAAAAAGGAAAAAAATCAAGATTTTACCGCTTGAATATCATCTCATTGAGAACCTTCAAAATGAAATTGGGATCGGTCTTCTATTGAGATCAACAGCTATATAAGGTTGTAATGAATCTCGGTATTTTAATTGGGTATAATTTAGAGAAGATACATGGCTTCAATGGTTTGAGGATAAGAGGTGGGGTGGGGGGATTTGGGTGTCTTTTATTATTTTATTAGTTTATTTACTATTTTGAATCTATTGTAACAATAGTGGTGATTCCCATGACTAAATAAAATAAATGGTTTTAGATATTTTGAACTATGGGGTCTAAAATCATCCTTAAATCATCCATAACTGAAAAATTCTCGTATTTATTATATATCACAAATTATTGGGTATAACTATTCATAAAAACAACAACTATTTTACAGAAATCCCAAAAACTCACCCAAATTAATTTTTGACTTGTAAATTAAAAAAATTTACTCTGTTTTTTTAAAATAATTTTAATAAAATGGGATAATAATTATTTTCAATAAAATCATTATTTATTCAAAAAATATATATTTTAATATTTTAATTGTTTTGATGTCCCGCTGAAAAATCAATAAAGTTATCATAAAATTATATTACAAATATGATACAATATAATATTAATTTATGATTCTATTTTATGAAAATGAAATGAAATTTAAATAATAATATTAATTATAAAATATTATATTTTTCAAAACTACTACCAACTAATTTATCTATTTTGAACCATTAATTTACAAATACAATTATTTATTTATATCATATATTCATTTACTAGATTCATAAATTTTATTTTTACTATCATATGTTTGAAACTATTCAATTTCATAAAATACAATTCTTAATTTTCATGATACAATTCCAATGATCATGTTACTATTATATTAGAATTAGATCCTTAATTTCTACAAAAACATCTTATTTCATTCCTCGGCTATGAGAATAATGTTTTTACTGGGTTCCATATGTTAGTTATGTGTTTTATACCAAATACCATAATTATAAGAACATAATTTTCATTAATAAAATTATGGGTCATTAAATTCTTCCCGTCTTTTTAAAATTTACTCTAGTTGTATTGTTTTAAATACTTTGGTGAAAAATGTTACCATATTTCTCCTTCATCTCTTCCTCTAGTTCCCATGTGGAATCTTTATACTTATGGTTTGTCATCGGATCATTTGAAAGGCGTGTCTACTTTATTTGATTGAATTTTTATCTATGGTTCAATATTTTTATCAGCATCTCCTTATATGAGAGGTCATTCCCCAGTTTTACCAACCCCAGATTCTGTATAAGTGAGGGGTAAAGTATGTACATCCATAGGAGAGATAAATGGAACATGTCATGAACTTGATCCATATTTGGTGGAAGTAAAATCAAATAATCCACTACTCTTATGTGATGAAGTATCTCATAGGAGCTAGTGAACAAATGGATAAGCCTCCCTTTCATTCCAAATTGCATGACTCTCATCCTTGGTTATATTGAAAGAAGGCATTACCTAAAACATCGAACTCCAAGTCCATAATTCTATTGTCACTATAAATATTTTAATGACTTTTATCATCATTTTTTGTTATTTAATAGACTGAACCTTTTCATTAATCTCTTTCATAAGATCGGGTCTAAGTATCTTTTATTCTCAAACGTTGGCCCAACAAGTTGTAGTTCTTAATTGACTTGCATACTAAGCTTTATATGGATCCATTTTAATACTACAGTGGAATAAGTTTTTCTATAAGAAATTAAATAATGGGAGATGTTGATATAACCAACATTTTAATTCCATTGAGTAGGATCTCCTCATATCCTCGAGTGTATGAATAGTTCATTCATATTTTCTATCATATTGGGGTGATATTTCATGATGAAATTCAATTCATTACTCTAATTATGTTTAATAATTCTCATGAATTTAATGTAAACAACTGATCATTATTCAAAATGATTAATAGTGAACTCTATGAAGAATTACCACTTCCTTCACATATATCATGGAGTGTGTTTCAAGTAATAAATCATACCAAATTGAAAGGAACTCATCTTTGTTATTCGATCCACCAAAATCAACAATGAATTATTTCTATTATATGTTCTTGGAGACCAATAAAAATTTCCATAGTTATATTCTCCCATTTCCCTGTGGTTATATGTAATGTGTTCATCACCCATTTAGACATATGTCACTCTTCATTAACGTACTATCATACCAAACTCCATGATATATAATCATCAATACCTGATTTAATATTTTCCCACCATAAGTGTTATCGTAGATAATTATACATCATTATACTTATAGGATAAATAGAGAATGATGATTTATGTTCATTATCTAGTTTCTCCATCATTACATTAAGTAAAAAATAAATGAAAATCATAGTTCCTAGACAAATCAAATAGACGTCATCAATTCAGAACACATATAGATTCCTTTCCATCACTTCATTAACCATCATTTGTAACTACATATCATACCAATGGGCCTCCTTGATCATTTCATAGATATATGGTTGAGAAATCATATAGGAAATGTTGAATTTATTCCCTACATTATTATTTCTAGATCCATCAATTTCATATCACTGATGATAGGGTCTTCATAAATATTAATCATTGATAGAGTAGCATGATATTTTATTCTATGAACATCAGCTAACATTTTTCCTTATGAAGATAATAATGAACAAGGATATTTCATACCATAGTCAACTATAACTATCTCCATTGACCCAAGTTGTGATCCTTCAGTATGAATATATAAATAAGAGTCTTCTGATTGGTATGTATTTAACACTTCTCACCATAGAGCTAGGGTCTATATATTATTTATGAAAAAATAACATCTTCTAGATCCAAATTATAATATTTTATATCTTATCATGGATATTAAAATTTTCTGAGGAATAGGTTCCCACTTTATTATTTAACATTAGTAAATAACCAAATACTATCCTTAAATAATCATTGTATATCATTAAAAATTATCCACTTTTTGGTAGTGTGAATATCTGTGAAGGGTTTACCCTCTTCACGAGAACCAATAAGAATTCCACAAATTCATCCATATAGAGATCCAGTACCACTTTATATATCAAATTAAGTATAGTGTTAGAAATTCAGGATAAATTCCTCAAAAACCATCATAAAAAACCCAATTTAAGCCATGAAAATTACAGTATTTCGTGACCACTAGTGGGACTGAGCCATTCCACAATAATCATGTTTTATTGTGATATAGAAATTCCCTAACATGTGATTACATTCCCTATGAATGTGACTTACTGTATCCAGAATTCATACTATATCAAAATGAAATAGCATTGACCATTCAATAATGTTACGTACACAATCCTAATATTTTCTTCATGATCATCCATTATAATCATGTATATGATAATATCAACAATAAAAACTACCCAATATTTAACATGTTATTCTATAAATTCTATATTAATTAAATCCATGATGATTTCATGGGCATTATAAATTATTAAGGGAATAGCATGGAACTCATAATTCCCACACCACGTACCGAAAGTAGTGTTATGAACATCTTACTTATTCAGCTTTAGTTGATGATATCCAAAATGAAGATCCCTCATTTTAATGTACTATGATCCTTATATGTGATTGAACAAGTAATTAATCCTTGGAATATGACACCAGTTTGTTATACTTATCTTATGGAACTCTGGTTAATCAATACACATCCATATTGACACATTATTTATTATTACAATGTCCACGGGAAAACACCAAGATGATCCACCAAGGTGTACGAACCATTTTTTCATGAGATCTTACAGCTTCTTCTTTAAATCCTCTACTTTAATTGGGCCATTATATAAGGGAATTTTGTGTTAGTAGTGGCTCCAAGTAAATGTTATTTTGGGAACTCTTCCTTGTAATTTTTAGGATGTTTGGGTAACAAATCCTAAAATATATTTGTGTATTCCCAAATAATTATAATTTCCTCTAGGTTCATACCTTCCATGTTCATAATCATTTGAGTGAGGTATTCTTATTCAGCAGGCACTAAAACCCACAACATTGATGGATTTTCCAATGTTGATTCATGGGAATCCATTAAATTTTTAAGAATTATGGGATGGATCATAATATTAAAAGTTATTTTATTTTACCATTAGTTAATGTGTTATATATGCGACGAGAACCAATCCATGTCTAGTATAGAATAAAATTACACCAAGGGAACTATTGTTTTATTTTCTTGAGGAATCCTCACACATACTTCCAAAGGAGTAGATTGCAACACGTTAGTTTCAATGATCATGCCACCATGACTTTTTAAAAATATCTCTACAATAAGGTATAATGGATTCATTTAATTCGTAATAGAAAGTATTCCTGATATAATGGAATGAGTAAATTTAGAATCAAATAAGATTTTTTCAATTATTTAGGTGATATAAAGTACACCTTGAGTGATATCATTTTTTTTCTTCACATAAACATTAGTGATGGAAAAATCATTCATTTTATGCTTTTTAATTGGTGTTTTTGACACTTATTACCCTCAAGAACTCCAATTTTAGTTCATTGGAATATATAAAGACCTTTACCACTACAGTTGATGCATTGAACCATAGTCTGTGATCTCTTTTTCTCCATCACACTATCCATATTCTTCATCTCTATTCAAAATTCATGTGATTTTTGGCTTTGTTAGCCACATGTAATGAATTTCGTTTCCCCTTTGAGATAGTTTAAATGATGGTTCATCCCAAATTTTTAGCATGTGTGTGGTTGAGAATTATTTTCTCCAATATAATTAGATCCTATATTTGAAACTCCATCTTTCATTTCTTATATCCATAGATATAGGACGATTATCCAAAATCCATATCTCTATTGATATATAGTGACACTATGTTTCATTAATTGTTGAAAAAATAATATAAATGGAATCCTGAGAAGGTTGCAACGAAAAATAAACTAATACATGATAAAAATAAATCTATGATGTAGACCTACGGTCCAACTCTAACACACAATAGGGCTTGTAATGTACCAACCATATAGAATTAAAATGGAGGAAATACATATGCCTACGAACTACTCCCCAAACATACACAGACAACCTATTTTGACCATTTTCCCCCAATTGACTACTAATTTGACCTATGGGCTCCACATTTTCACAACTGAAACATTGGAAGAACCCTCTATGTTCTATTCTCCCATCTCCTTCATCAGGTACTCCAAAAAAACTTTGATAGATCTCCAATACCCTTGAGGGAAATCAATAAAAGTGATAAGGGAGATAATTTTCACTTAAGGGTCCTAAGGAAAAAAAATTCAAGAACCCATTTTTCCTCTTATAAGACACCACATACATGTGCCTCCATCCTTAAGAAATGACTTGCACGAGATCTATCTGGGGACACCTAAAAAGACCCATGGTGCTTTGAATAAAGCCTTACCCAAGTGTTGTTTTTGTGGTGATCAATTTCTCAGGGATTTTTCAGAACACATGCATATCTCCCCTACCAAATCCCCTTTAAATTCCACATAGGTCATGCGATCAACACCAACGCACATCCCCTGTAACCAACACCTTCACCCCACACCTTTGTGAGACACCCATCAGGCCTTCCTCAATGCCATCACTTGAAGGGACTCTCCTCCTTGGGATCACTAATATGATAAAGACAATATTAAAACCTCCAATGAATCCTCAATACTTACACAACCATGGAAAGTACCACACAAGCATGCCGACATTTGGGAGTGTATTCCTATGGTTAGAGGTTTTCCACACTTGTGCAGTTGGACAGTGAGGGGCCTCAGGTTGCATGGGAGGGTTTATTCCCACATCCATGAGGACCCTTACCATATAGATAGTTCCATGTTTTTCTTGGTCTTGAATATAAGGGATAAGAAAATTCCTACCCTTATCATCTCTAAGAACGAGTGCCTCCGGTTCTTTATGGGGATCTTAAAAATTTCCCAATCATTTCCATTCATTATGGAATGAGTTCCACATTCATCACCATTATACCAATGTCATATAATCCCCCCAGGAGTAATCTCGTATCCTTTGTTGTAGGATGATTTTCACTTTCTCCTCTTTGACTCCTTGCCACTGGGTCAGATTCATGATGGGAACCAGAGTCCTCTTAACTCTTACCATGATTCCATTCAACTGTGTTTCCAATATGATGGACCAATATTAGGGTTTTTTGAGGAGGGGTATGTGTTATACACTAGACATCTTCCACATTTTCTCATCCGCTTCCACCTGCAGAGGAGGATTTTTGTATTGTTTTCTGGATATATGACTTCTTCATGTCCATCACATTCAAGCATGACTCATCCTGACTCATGTTGACAAAGAGGATATCTGTGATCATATAATTCAAACCATCTAGTACTTTTTTTTGGGAATCATCCTTTGAATTTTACGCTCACCTTCCTTCAGAGTGCCTGAATATGTGTGGGTCCCGACAACAATGCATTTAACCACTGGGAAAAGCAGATTGTGTGGATTCATGAAGATTCTATTCAATCTTGTGTCTCACACATTGAAAGAATCATGTAGGATTAGAGTATGATAGTGTTGTTGACATCCAAATGACCCCATGCCTTATAGAAATCATTACATGTGTAATCCCCAACCCAAATTAGGGCCTCCTACATTGTTTAAGAAACAAATATTGACCAGCATGGCAATACTCTTTATGATTAATACCAAATCATCAACCCATTTTCACAGGAAGTCTCATTGAATTAACCCATGTACTGAAGTAAAATAACCCCATTTTTTACTAAAATTAGGATATGTAGGATGCCCATGGAGGGCTAGAGCCCAATGGGGGTACTCTACAAGTATATTCCCCAATCAAAATTAATTTAATTAGGGAATCCTCTACAATATTAAGTCCCAAAAAAGGCCTCTATATGAACATGAGTTAATACATCCCTCATGGTCACATTATAGGGTATTCAATTCAGGATTAATCTCCACATTAATCATATAAAAGGGTCATACTCCCATGTGTGAAAAACCTGAGGGACACTATAGGTGTAGATCCTCATAACTAAAATATGCTTCCATTGATTACCTTGTAGATATGATTTGTGGGAAGCTAATTATGATCCAAACTGAAAACACCAAATCAACCCTATTCAGTCTAGTCCACATTCCCAACAGGGTCTAAATCAAAATTGAAATTTGTATCCCATATAGGTTCCCTGGGATACTTCGGTATAAGTCTCATACTACACTTAGACTATGATCCTTCCCCCTTGACGACCTTTCTATATGATGTTAAAATGTATTGTTAGGTCCTTATATCCGGAACATAAAAGTTATGATGTTCCTCATAAAGAGGCACAGAACTGTGCAGGTTCTGAATCCTTTTTCAAGGATACATTGGTAGCCCATCACTAGGTCTTATCCCAAAACAAAAAACCCCATATCCCAAGATACTAATACAATACAAAGTGCCCCACTGTGTGTCTAAAAACCATCATCATCATAATTTTGGATATAGAGTGTCTATGTATTATATTTGAGTATACCAATGATGGAGAAACTCGAATGCATACAGATGAATCTATTAAGGAAGAACCTCAGATACCAATATATTATTCCAATCCCCATAAGTACTACTAAATGATTTTTAATTCAAGATTAACATATTTCATTCTTGTGAATCAATATAGAATTCATGAAAGTATAATAATATTAAAAGAGAGCCTTAGAGTATGAAATAATTCCCCCCAAAATGGTTTGATGATCCTAAACTCCCATCTTCTTAACTTGTGTTTTTTCATATTTAACAATAGATAAACCCCAACCCCAATGATTTCAAAACATTGGTGTATAGTTACTCATAGATATAAGACAATTGGTGGTTTCTTTCTCTATGAATAAAATTTTTTAAACTGTTTGGATGTTTTGGATCCAATGTCAATTATTGCACACAATTAAATCCCCTATAATCAATAATCTGGTGACATGATTGTAATTAAAATAGAAAAATTTGTTACTCTACAGGAATCTTTATCCAATATGATAGTGTTATGCATATTTTAGTATCCTTTTAAATGATAGAAAAGGGAAAATATGATAATAAATCATACATGTGTTCATTCAAATGAGATGTCGCTTTGACAGAGTTTCATTTTTTCATATAATCAAAAACATACACTTATAGATCCTTCCAATCCAATGAAAATCATCCATCTTTAAAAAATACATGCTACATTTCCTACTCTGGTTGGTTATTTGTCAACACTGAATATGTATTCACTCACCTAGAGTTTTCAACATTGGATCTCTAATACAATGGTCCAGGAGCACCATCAACACGGTGATGTCCCAAACATGTAGTCCTATAGCTAACAATGCCCATAGATTATCCATTCAATTATGGCATGTGGTCCTAACATAGATGGGGATGAGAACCAACTTCATCCATTGTGGAATCACATCACTTTAATGCGTGAAAAAAATCCTATACCTTATTTTGGGGAGGATGAGAAAGAGTCCACGCATAGAATAATCATGAAGATAAGTTTCATTCTCATGGGATACCTCTAGAATTTGTTTCCACCAACGTCATGTGATATTAATCCCTACGCATGATGAAGGTGCTACCATAAATAGTCTGACACAGGTCCTTAAGACCATGGAATGCATAATGGTTGGACTGGGCAAATGAGCAGTCACTAGGTAGAAGCGACACACACATCTCCCATCCATAGAATCCCACAAACCCAATTCAATGAAATTTTAAACCACGAACCTAAACACATCCAAAATCATTCAACAAACAAACATAATCATTTAGAATCATTCAAGGAATCCCCCCATTCAAATTAGTGGAATAATTAGATTAAAAGAATATTTCTTTCTACACCCAGAAATAATACCATTAGATTCAACTTGAATAACTCAAATATCCCTACCAAAATAGTTTAGAGGAAACCTACAATAAAACCTACACATCTGCCTATATTAGAAAAGCCTACCAGAATCCTTTTCTAAAAGATCCTTGGGAATTTAGATGGAATATACTTATGATATGAATTGATTAGACTCAACTATATACCCCCACACGCATGTACTGTTAGTATCCACGGACAGGAAAGATAGGATATGAGAAGACACATGCACCTACTCCAGATATGAAATGGTAATATACCCTTATTCCAATCATTATTGTCACCACTCTTATTATAAAAAAGGTGGAAGAATATATGTAAATCCCGACCCACATACTATTTACTTTCTAGGACATCATATAGCTAACAAAAGTTGTTTTTGAGAGATGGTCACCCAACTATGTCCCCATAAGTGGGGTGGCTCATTAACATGCCACTCTAGAGTAGACACACACCTCTTCTCTAATCTATGAGGTCCATAGGGAATACTCCACCAAAATACATGCACAGCTGGATCAGGAGAATAAAACTAGTCCAGCTATATTTAAACATCCTTTCAGGATGGCCACTCTTAGGATGCCACAAACACCTACCCATGAAAACCACTTCCCAAACAAGTGGCCCCAGTAGCTCGCAAGAAGTAATCCAAAACGAATCCTCACTAAAGAAAAATTGAATAAATAATCAATCAATAGTCCATATCTACTCAATGATGGAGTTCAGAAATCCTTAAGATGATTATCTTTAGTGTCCCAAGATCCTAGCATCCCATTTCCAAATTATGGGAGTAGTAGTAATTCGGATGGTACTCCTTAGAGAGTTCACAATGAAGGCATTAATCTTGTCTATAATTATATCAATTTAATAATCCAATCTCATGATGATATCCATTTATGAACTCCATGTGGTTAGAATATCAAAGATAAATAGGGTCCTAAGCTTCATATAATCCACCATAATGTTCCTCTTGATGACGGAGTTCACTGTGGAAGTTCTCTCCATAGTATTGTTTCATGTTGTTAAGACAATTCAATGATTGGGAATGTATTGATGAAAAGGACCTCATATCCTTATGAAGATGTGGAAATAAGGCCAATAATGTCTGATACCAAGACATGGAAAGGTGAAACTATTTAATTAATATAAGTCAACCCAATGAGATAATCATTCTACAAACCTTCTTTTGATAGTATACCTTTAAAAATAAGAGAGGAAATCCTAACCAATCTCACTACCTATGATAAAGAACTCGACAAGCATCAACTATGGTCTGACCAGGTAGAGGATTAACTACTAAAAATGATGAATATTATTAAAACATGAGGAAATAGCTGGCTATGGATAACCAAACTGCCATGTTAATACCTATATCCACCGCTCAATACAACATTATAGAAGGACTATCGAAAGATTTTGTACACAACATCCAGAAAAAATAAAGAAAAATATATTTAAATTAAAATAAAATGTATTACATTACTGTGAGTATCAATGTTACATGAAGTTAATAGAACAGTTTTAGTGCCAAATTTATATGGAAGCTCTCCTAGCTTCATGACACCCAAAGATCTAGAAACAACAATAAGCCCATAAATGTGTGTTTCTCAAAAAATTAGTGATACTATGAATATTGATCATTGATACCCCATCTAGTGTTCATATTAGAGGATGGGAATTAAATGTAGAATTACAACTCACCATTATCCCTAACTAGTAATTCCCGCTGAATTTGGTATCATGAAATTTAATATCCCTATGCTAGGTCTATGAAATAGACTCTTTCCAGGAACAAGGATTTTCTCAATGAAAACTAGGCTTGACCAAATATCACCAAAATTAGTCAAGAAGAGTGTTTAATGTTGAGAGAATTTTGAGTCAGACATGGGATAATATCAGGAAAGACTCTCTCTTAGAGTATATCAAGCTTCAGGCATGTCAAAATCTAAGAAGTAGTTCAACAATCCATGGAAATGGATAATCCAAGTGCATACCAAATAATGAAACCAGATGATGTATAGTAAAAAATCCATTAAATAAAAACAGTATTCATTAAAATAGAAGCCACAAAAATTCTAGATCACCCCTATACCATGAGTCTATAGGATTTTTCAACTGAACCCTGGAGGTCATCCAACCAGAACCTAAGGATTGTGAAAGTGGAACGGAAATAACCCCAACCCTTTGGGCTAGTATATTATTCACCAATATAATACATTCATCAATGGGAATAATTATTCTCTCAATTAGGAAAAATTCTATTGAATATGACCTCCCAGTTCATCCAATCATGTGATATAGTATGATTTCATGCAACATGAATCGTGGAATTATTTAGAGATTCTAATCAGATTATTGTCTATCATGTTGTTCCAAAAAAATTGAAATGGAGAGGGAAGGGCCTTATGGAGGGTGAAAATTAATATATTCTTACAAAGATGATGATATAATGATTGAAATGAATTTTACATTAGTTAACATCATCATCACCATCCTCATAGAATCTAAAAAACATGAGAACAATTTAAATTAGTCAATATAGGATATTCAGGTTCATAAGTAGGTCCACACCAAAACCAATTAATCATCTTCTTACTTAGGACTAGTCCATTCCCTTAAATTTGGGATCAACCTCAAATATTCATAATTTCCCCAAAAAATTATTCAAACTATGAGATGGGATAGTGATAGAATGTATATCTCCCACATTTTGAAGAGGATTATCCAATTTATGTATAATAAAAGAGTACTTTTCAAGAGGATGAGATGATATAATTTACAAAATTCAATGCATAACAACACTAAGTCAGTATTGAAACTAGATATTCTCTTCAATAATAACATTATCCTACATTTCCATTAGAATCACATCAAAAAAATATTTTTTCATAGTAATAGAAGAAAATATGGAACAGCTTGTCAATGTGGGATTGAAACCACTAATATATCTGAACCTTGTAGTTTTAGTTTTGGTATTCCCTCCAGTAGGTGTACAACAAAAGAAGCTCCAAAAAAATCCTCCCAAACCTGCCCTTATAGGTTACACATGAAAGCTACCAGAAGTTCAATCATCAATGGACATATCTGTAGACACACCTGTTTGGGATACAGCTCAACCATACATTCATCGAACAAAGATGAAAAATATTCAATCATTAATTGCTTGATTGGATTCCATGGAGTAATGAAGTTCAATAATACAGGTGTAAAATAATATATACCTAAAATTGGGTGATCCAACTCTTCTCGGGCTGAATTTTGGGAACCCAACATTTAAAATTTCTAATGAATAAGGATACCCAATGCAGTATTTGATGTTTTGACCTCTCGATGTGTCCCCATTATTGGTACCACTAAACAATAGGATGTTTTGGAACAAAGTTTTTTCATTAAATCACATCTTAGACCAGCTTTCTGAATGTACATAGGCATATAGTCAAGATCAAACACAAGATGGTAAGACCTTTGTTGGAAGATTCTATTTCATTATATGTTACTGCTATAGAATAAAACCACTATTAATTTATAAAAATATAAGAAGTAATAATATTAAATAGTATTATAATTAATTTATTGGTGGAACATACTGAAACACTCTTTGAGACTACCATTCCCTCAATAATAGTTTCATCCTATATGTATATATATAGATAATTCTAAGGATGAGATATGCACTCATCTTATCCCGGTGAAATGAATAGGTGGGTTTAAGAACCGTCCCAATAATGATTAATGTGTGGAGGCATCCATCATAGAGACTTAATCAATTTCATATGTTATTACATCATCTTAGGTAATGAGAATAGGAAAAGTATATTCCATTATAATTAATCATAAATAATCCCATACAACTTCAACTACTTCAAATCCTGCACCATACCATTTTACTCCACCACATGAGCACCAACCTAATTCCCACCACTTCAAGATTATCATATAGACCAAAAGAGGAAGCAATTTGGGTATATGGAAAACAAGGTCAATTACTTTTTACATGATCATATCACCGACTCTTTAATATTGACATTGGATAACAACTTGTTCATGTTCCCAAATAATAGGATGCCTAGAAAATATGGTGACAAGGGTCTCCTAAACTATTGACCCTTTCATCAAACAATTGGGAACCAAATCCAATTTTTTTCACTGTCCTCTAGTAAAAAATGTTGGCATCTAGGTAGGATAATCATAAAAATTAACACACCCAATTATCATGTGTTTCTACCACTAATTCAGTGGAGGAAAATGGATGGAAACAAGTGAAGAGTAATATTGAATAGAAATTTGAAGATTGGATTTATAGAAAAAAATTAACAAAACAATTCTACCCTTTGATCATTTTTGACTTATCCAACTGCACATATAATTGCTCCTACAATAACACATCCAGCTTTATCAATATCCTAGTCCCTAGAAATTTTGTCCTTTAAAAAGTGACATGGCTAGAAGGGTATGATGCATGAATGAGAATATTATATAATGTCAAAGAAAAAGTCATACTTTTACTATGTAGACATCATTCCTATTTTCCCTAATGAAAAAGCACCACCCCACCAATCAACACAATGAGATTCGACCCATCATATGGAATCTTCATCATATAAGGAGTTGATCTTTAGATCCATTAACATTATTCACTTAATGATTATATTCAAAATTTTGATCGTGGTGATGAACCTGAATTCCCCACACATGATATGTACACTAGAGTATGTTCATGTCATATTCATGTTTACCAAGAAATAGGTAGTCATAAATCGAGCCACTACTCCAGCCATACCCATGCACAAACCGTCTTGGTAGAAAAAACGCATTGGAGATATATTCAAAGAGCTTAACTGAAATTAGGGAATTCCACCATTTATAAAAGGGTCATCCCAAAAAAAATCCTTTTATATGATTTATTAGAGTATATTTTACCACCCAATCATCTCGGGCATGTTAGGAGACACAACCAACCAAACTAGCTCGGAGTGGAAGAAAAATCATTCCTATTTAGAGGGACATTCAACCTCCATTACGAACATCATCTCCAAAATCATATGTGAATGAACACACAAATGATGAGAATAATTGACCTCTAGATAATATGTATGGTGTTTTGAATAAATTCTCCCATGTACTGGTATTGTTTTGAATCATGGATGCTTTTATTCATTGAAAAAAACAATGAGAGTCACTCATAAGGGCCTTATTAAACCCCCATGAGTTTGAATTCGTGGTTTTCTCTAATAAATTATACTGTGTAGAGAATGCTCCTATGGATTTCTATTTAGTTATCTCTTTCATTTACCAGGAATATGATTTTTTTTCATACAAGGACATGTAAGAACCATGTATATATCAAGAAGGATAAATTACATTGAAAACTGACAAGTATTTATTAACAATGGATTAGTATTTATCCTCATTTCATTCTAGACTCTTTCCATTTTAGGTCTCAACGTATCATATGTGTCTCCTTCACTATAATTTAATAGGGTTACGACTCGAATGAGAAAGATCTAATTGGTGATATAATACATAGAAATCAGTTCATATATCTGGGTTTGACTCTGTAAAATTGTGGTTCGATAGGATACAAACTTCAATTTCATGCTGGGAAGACCATGGCTTTGTCTAGATGTGACCATTACTTCATAATTCTTTAAATGTATCAAATATTTTTTTTTGTTTTATAAATAGTAAATTTTAGGCTGATATGGCCCCATTCAACTATTTTGAGTCTCATTACATTATCATAGGGTATATGAAAATGGTGGAATATAGTCCATAACCATTTATATTTTATAGATAAATTCATCAAACGGTTTGGAGATGAATATGACTAATATACTCAATAAAATTAGTATATATTATGTACTAACCATAAATAAAATCGTAGGGGTGGGCTTAAGTTCATGCACTCATTTCATATAACTCTATAATTAAACATGTGACAACTAAAACCAGCAACACCAAATATGTTTTCAAGTCTTTGAGATGTGTCGAAATCCATGATGAAAATGTTTTTATTCAGCTCTTAGAGATTTAATGAATCCTTGTTTCACAAACTAGCCTAGAATAAGTTGTCATATCAATGGGAGAATATATGAATTCTCATTCCCAATACCCCCTCCACTATAGATCTCTAAATAGCTTACACATCATCAATTGAACCTAAAATTATATCTTCATCATCTGGATGCCAAAATGAATATCCAACCCTAACTCAAAGATTCATACTTCATCACCTACATTTTTGGAATAGGATAAATAAGTAATGTGTGAAGAATAATAATAATAGTATGACCTCATGGAAGATCCCCTAGAATTTTATTAGAGTATCTCAACCACTAGGGATGAACATAGAGTGATAAATCATGGAATAAAGGAAGATATACAAAACACTCTGATTAGTGTAGCCATGATTTTTTATGAACACCGTGTATATAATTTCTTCCATAAAATACAATTGGATGATTTCCAATGGAATTACATGGATATTATAGGTATCAATCTTGTATTTTACACTCATCACACTGTTTTTTCAGAAGACCATCATGTATATAAACATGTATCTAGAAAGTCACATCTATCTCACAGCTCCAAAAATTAGGCTAATGGGGATAAGATCATCAAGGATGACTACCTCAAAGTGGTGTAATATCAAAAATGTATTTTAAATATCATCAATATGAATAAGAATAACAAAATTATTTTTTATTCTATTTCATTGGTCATAATTGGTACTATCCCAAATATTACTTCCAAGATTGAATCAAAAAACTCTTGATTGATACCACAGATAGTTATCAAACCATCTCCATCATGGATGTCAAATCTAGGAATAACCCAATTTTTATGCCCCCATATTTTATATAATTCGCAACCATTATGTCCCCTCAAGGAGTATTCTACAATATTATAATTCCCTTTGTCTTAATGAATGATAATGCCACATAATAATGTATTATAAATCGTTTGTTGAATGCATTTTGGGGGAGTGTGTTGTATTATATGTTGATTTTATAGGGTTTTAAGTCTTAAAAATGTTCTAAATACCATTCATTCTTGTGGACCATCATAAATATTCGATAACATATCTGGAAGATGAACCATTAAAATGTTCTTTCTCTATAACAACATGAATGTTTCGCAGCTTCATTTTACACCATGAGTGCAAAAAAGATGATCATGAGAAGAAAAAATAAATCCTTGACATGAAACCATTCATAAAACATGGTGCAGTTGATATGAATTCAAGGAAAATTAGCCTGCATTTTTTTCCTTCATAGACAACCTCACATGAAAGTGTCCTCCCTTCACTAGAATTTTTAAGAAGGGGTTTTCCATTCAATGGAACAATGACAATCCAAAAGATATTGATAACCTCATTAAATACCTCATCAGTACACCAGTATTAATAGTTGATATAGAATGAATTCTACCGATTCTATATGTGACCGCATTTGAATGATAACTAGGTTCCTTCTAAGCTGAAAATAATGATGCGGGGAGTGAAAACAACATTTATAATCTATGTCAAACCATTACTAAAACTGAGTATCATTATAATGATATTGATAAGATCGTTCTAAAAATAATAATCATAGTTTAAATGTTGAGGCACTTCCTGTAGAATCATGTCATCTAATTGGTTTCTCACAATATCCCACTAAAAATTATTTTTTATAGTCCTCTTATGAAAGGAAGAATGGAATGGTGGGAAGTTATTATACAATAGATTGATATATTGTTTTTGAATCAGAATGAAAAATGTCAATCCTTTACTGAATTCCTTGTTGAGAACCAATCAATAGAAGAGGTGAAATTAATACTATATTTTTAGATTCAAGAAAATTTTTTAATCAAGACAACCCCAATATTTTGGTTGTCTATTTTGAATGTGCCTCTACAAGCCCAATGAGGATAATATTGGAAGACACTAACCACAACATTGTGGGGTTATGGGTTTTCCTTATCTCCCCATTGACGGTAGTCCTACCTTAATCCATACTTTTATCATAATGTCATTCTACCAAAGAGTTTTAATACCAAGACCTCATTATAGGCCATGATTTGGATGTCCAAATATTAGTGATCCACCTAGAGGTGAAAGGCGACTCATATTTTGTGATCAAATAGGCCAATAGGGATTACGATATAAAAAGAGAGGTTGTCTCCACCTGTATGATTATATATGAGTGTTAATGGTAGAGTAACCCTAAGAACCAACATATAATCATGTCCCATGATTACGGAATTCCCAGCCAATATATCGAAATATGTAGCCACATCTTAGGAAGATCTAAACTGGGATGAAATTGTCATCACCTTTTCCCATCACCCCATAGTCTCACCTTCTATTAAAGTTAGAACAATGGAGATTATTCAATTCATTCCCATCCCTGATACATATGATCGTATAATGTGATAGATTATTCCCACCATGGAATACCTCAGAGATGAAATAGTTACACTAGAAGGAATGGGGAAAGAGAAAATCTGGTGATGAGTAATAAATTTTACTATTTTTTATTGTCTAAATAGCTGGATGGTTAACTACAAGAGTGGTTTTTGTGGAGAACTTCTCAGATGTATTGATGGAGAAGTTAATACGACTATAATGGAATTTATAAATGTATTATATTATGGTGCACACAAGTATTTTTATAATCATTGATTTTAAATCCCAATACATTTTTTACTTTTTGGATTTGATGGTGTAGGATTATATAGAATTCACCATGTAGTTTCCATCCCCTCAGGTGCATGCCACCTTCAACTATCAAACCAAAAACATTCTACATATTTCAAAATATGCTTGGCCATTTTCCCTATCTGGAATGGAAAGAGTGGGTTCATACCCACCATCTGTAGACAAACAGTTAAAATACATATTAACTGCTACCGATTTATTCTCCTAATGGGATAAGGAAATACCCCACATAGAATTTGAGGAAAAAATGATTTTAACCATCAATAAAGACTACATTAGTATCAGATTTTGTGCCCATCATACCATATTTTCGGATAATGGAACAAATTTTTGTTCTTCATAGGTAGATAACCATTATCCAGAGTAAAAACTCAAATTTATCCACTCTTCCCTCAAACATGCAGTGACTAATGGACTAATAAAGCTACCATGATGACTAAACTAGATTAGGAGTATGAAATCATCCATAGCACACATTAATAAATCGTCTCCTCAATCATAGTATGTGATATGGAAGAAATAAATCTGGTCAACATCACGTCATATCATGATAAACCAATGACCACCAAAAGATGGATGTTTCCCATAATTAGTTATCCCTAAAATTTTCATATCCCAAATGACCGAGCTAGAAAGGATCATATTAGGAAATGTACCACAATTTTCACTCTACGTGATGTTCTAAATGAGAAGAAATTCCTTTACTAATGATGATTTGATGAAATCTACCTCAAATTAGTAACTGAAGGAGTGATTAATTCCATAATGAAAGAAGGAGATGCATGGTCATTTAGTTTCCATAGGTCTAGAACTAGGCTCTCCGACCAAATCATGAGGATGGAATATTAATAAGAAACCGTAATTCAAAAAAAATTGGAATTCAACATGAAGTGGTAGGTGATCTGGTTTCATGAAAACTGCATCCATCGACCCCTATAATTTTAACATAAATATAAATATTCATATCCATTATCCATTTGGGAAATGGATGTTGGGTTCAATATCTCCCTATCATCTCTATGTATTTCATGTAAATCATTACTACAACCAACGTCATTTACAAAGGGGTTGAGGAAACACCCCTCATAGACATTGGGAAGAAGAGTTTTGTTAGCATCATAAAGTCCAATATCATCTCTAGGTTCAAAGTCCCTCTGACAATATTGATGAACAATGAAACCAACTTATGTTACAAAAATTGAAGAGAATATTCTTAGAGTACCATTTAAACTCACATAATGTATCTCACATCATTCCATTGAATATGGACTAATATAGGCCTTCAATATGACTCTATCGAATATACTCTAGAAGATAGGGAACAAGGATAATATGTCCATTCATGAAAATATTCTCTAGGATATATGGGCCTATTATACCAACACACATACATACATTTTGTAAATTTTGTACTAATTAATGTAAGGGGCCAATGCAGTGTTACCTATAGAGTTCCAGCTACCTTTTATATGAATAGACATTTTCATACAATTCTATGATGATGAAAAATAATTATAGTGGTTAGATAAATTGGAATATCAAGATGAGAGAAGATTTCACACACTTCACAACACATAGGTCTATCAAAATCAGATAGAATGGGCCTTCAATAAAATGGGTCACCCATATTGCTTCCTTCATGGAGAACAAGTAATTTTTCATAAAACCCTGATGATAATAGGAAATAAACCCTCGTTACTAGAACCCAAGTGGGAAGGGCCTTATATAATACAAATGGTTTCTCATAATGGATACTACTCACGGTACACCCTGGATGGGAAGTGGGTCACACCACCCACCAATGTGAGATTTGGTACGAAATCATTCTCCGAATTTTCATCAGAAGGGAATCCACATTTGAGTTAGCCCCAAAAATTTTTCTTTACTGCATGACATTAAACTATAAAAATTAATCCTAAAGAATGATAGTAAACCCTATAGAGATCATCTTCACCACATGATGTTGAACTATATGGATCTCTCTTGGAGTCAAGATGTTAAACTATACCACCATGACCTAACACCAACATAAACCACACAGTATACCAAGTCCTCATGACTTGACATAAAACTAAAAAGATCCTCAACCACATTCCTCCTTCATGCTAGGTAATCCATTTCCCTTACCGAAAGACATTATGTGGAATGGAAATCATCACATCCACATGGGAATGCAATGTATAGATTTCATCATAGTCACAAAACATAAAAGTACATGGTTCATTTAGTACTATTTATCAATTTATTAATGTTATCAAATGATACATAGTGAGGCCCTGACATATACTATTTGTACCATCCATAGTATTATATAAAATTGACATTAGTTGACCTAAAATCCTTATCTAATAACCTAAAACTGTAAGGAAATATGCCTTACCGCATTGTGTAAAATTACATGGATCCACAACATTCATCTTCATTCACATCAGTAAATCCATGACCTTACTATATGATGTTAAAACTAAATGCATAACATATTACCACATGATGTAAAACTACAAGGATTCATAACATCCAACTTCATTCATGTTGTTTCACCCATGTCATTACCACATGAAGTTAAACTACAAAACACCTCTTGAACTACATAAGTCATGAATCCAATTTTTTAATGAGATACGTAGGGATTACATGGTCATATATCATGGACAAACCCCTACATGATAAAAAATTATTCTATGTCACACTCATCTGCCTCTTTATTTTGAGATAAACACTTGATATTACTGGTTTCACACAAATAGTATAAATCACAATATATTAGGAACTTTAGTAATAGATTTACATCGATGAGAATGGCATGAACATACTTGACAGTTCAATCATGGTCCAAAATGATATACCATAAAATAGAACACCATTAGTCCTTTCCATATGATATTGAACATCATGATCGACGTCCTCACCACATGACATGAAACAGTATGGTTATCAAGAACTATGTGGGGTTTGATTCTCATTTTCATGAGATATATAGTGACTACAAAACATTGATCTTTAGTCCCATCCACAAAATTATATTATTTCACATCGAGGGATCGACATCCTCATGACATGAAACTAAACTAAATGTAATTTAATAAATACACAGGGTTTTATTATTATTCTCCTGATATATAATGTGAAGCTAATACACCCACCCTTGGGGCCAATTGTGACATTTCTATCAGTTCATGTGAGTCATTTTTTACATGTCGCATGATGTTAAACTGCATGGTCCCTCAAAAACTTCATGTGTATTGAATCATATCATCACAAGATACATATTAATTTTTGGATATCTAATATTGGCCCAAGATACAACAATTAATGGAAAACCTCTACATATCGGATAGACTTGCATAGATTATTTCCTACTCAGTACTATATGCGACATGATTCTAATCCTCACAAGATAAATTGTGACATCCTAATTTCCAAAATTGGTTCCAGTTACAATAAAAATATATTAGGATGCCCCATCTCGGTGTACAAGTCAGATCGGTGTAATGAACTCTAATCAAAACTATGGGACACATAGTGACACCCATAATTCCATTCATTGGTCCAGCTACAATACCACCATTTTGCATTAGTGTAACCAGGATGTCATTATATGACATTAAATTTCATGGAATTTAATAAATACATGTTGTTTTATTTTAATTTTCATGAGATACAAAGTTATTATTATACTTCCTCCATTGGCCCCAACTGTTAAATTTTTATAAGTTCACAACCATGCCCACATCCTTACTTCATGACGATAAACTACACTGGAGTAAGTACTTACTGTATAATGATAATATATATAGGAGTATATACATACTGAATTATGGTAAACTGTAGAAGAGTTTTTCCATGCCGCATATTTCCATACAGCATGATGTTTAACTACATGAAAAAAATCACCACTAAATGAAAATAAACTATGCCGACCATCACCCATTTTCCATCCCCTATTAGGGGGCCATTAAATCATACCCTGGTCAGTCAGTGTATGGGGTTCATCCATCATCTTCTAAAGAACCTCAATCAAATATCTAAACTTCATGCCTCACATAAATTTGGTTTCTAAAAACCATCCAAGGACCCTAAAAAGGATACCCAACTCTGAAATGAACAATATTGGACTATGCATGTTGACTATGGATTAATCATATGCACTTATGTCCATCAAAAAATGTGTTACTCTACAAAAAGGGAGCTCTGGTCGTTATATTCCCTAATACCACCATGGTAGAACTCAACAACCTAGTGTGATATGAACTAATCATCATATGAATGTCCCATTTCATTACACATGACCCAATAACCACAATCATTGATTCGCAACATTTCTATCTCCATCTCACAATGATGTTGTTGTACTCATGACCCTAGGTATCCAAATTAGGATCTTGTGCAACTTCACCAATATTAATTCCATGTGCATCACTACATTAAAATTCCCTCACATTGATCAAATCTATACAATCATAAATCGTATCTCTAATGGACCAAATGCCAATACACTAAACTACTAGTGAAATAGAAACAAAACATGTCAACTAGAAAACCCACAAATTGTTACCTAAAACAATTCACGTCTTCCCTAACTAAAATATTAATATCATGATTTTAGTCACAATCAGGTCATGAATAAATAACTTATAACTCTCATTGGCTTCCCTTTAAGGACCTAATAAATGAAATCTATTATTGGTGGACCCCCTGGTCTAGGATAATGTTAGATAAATGATTTTTCACTCCTACTCTCTATATGAGTATGTTCTCTGGGGGGGTGAAAAAACCATTTCGGCACAACAAATATTCTTGGATATTACATTTTCTATAAATTACACTTTATGATTAAGGTTCCAAAAATCACCATAAACCTTTTGTGGACGAACGAAATTTCACTTGACCTCAAAGGAACATTATATTGACTATGAAATCATTCCTTTTTATCATTCATATGCACATCTTCCCATCATCCAAATGCATCACTGTGAAAAAGGACATTCCAATCCTTTAAACCCCTAACATCATCATGATATAACTCAACATCATGGTGTATATGAATTTATCCTGCTATTATTATCCTATATCATCCTTCTATTCTACATAATTTAAACCCTGAATTATAGTCTCCCTTCCTATATATTCAAATATATTTGACATTCTAGATGATATTTCACTCTGTTTGGTACTCCTTCTCAATGTAGGTATGTGACATTCCATCCACAAACCAATTTTGATGTCTATGCCTTGTAACTCGAAACCAGAGGGCATAGTTCTTATGATTCGCTTTAGGAGGTAGATTTCCCTTGGGTGGAAGTACCCTTCCTGCATATCCTTTCTTCTATAGCCAACATCTTCATCAGGTCATTTCAGCCATCATACATATTTCATGACCCTCCAAAAAAAGAATGGATCAACATTGGTTGTCCATGCCACTGATGCTTATGGGATTCAATCCACTAACTAAAGTAATTTTTTCTTTTCTAGAAATGAGATCCAATCGTTGCAATCCCCTATGAAACCGAGGTGAAATGGAATATCCTGGATTGTTGTGGGATATACGCATCATGTCTAGAAAATCTCATATTCATAAATCAAGAATTTGGTTTATAATAATATCGTACATACTCCAACTATCCTTTCATACCTACAATCCATTATATTTCTAAATTAACACGTATTACCTCAAAAACTCTTCCATTTCCCTAGGAAATGATAAGTTTTTTTTATAAAAACATTGACTCACAATGTACACATTCCTACCACTCTTGAATATGAACATATGGGAATCAAAAAAAAATTTCACTCTACATAAATGGATTTATGATATAGTGAGCCTCAACAACACCACAATAGAAAATATCACCTAAGTATGTTTTGGACTATTCCTCGCATGTATGCACTGTATCCCATTGTCGTATAGGAGATCCTATCTAAAATTCCAAAAAAATAAAATTGTATAAGGTTTGATCTAAAAGGTACTAAACAAACCAATATATGGTTTTAGATATTATTACCAAAAATAATGTAATAGAAGCTCAAAGATAAATGGACCAAAAATAATGTTTTATAAAGTCATATCTAAAATTCCTAAAAATAAAGAAATTAAAAAACCATGATAAAATACCTGAAACTAATGATATTGAAAGTATACGATAAAAGACATTAAGTGAATTTTATAAATGGTATGAGTTAAAAGACCCTAAACTAATTCAATAGAATGTCCAAGATAAAAAAATATAAACTAAGCCAATTGAATGTCCTAGAAGAAAGTCCCCAAAATAATGAAATAGATGGGGTGGTAAAACATATCCTAAACTAAATCAATATAAGGTATAAAATAAAAGACCCAAAACTATTGAAAATAAAAATTAATAGATGATATATTGTAAAATAAATCACACCAAAGGACTGAGATAGAGGGACCTAAACTATAGCACAATTATAGCCTGATCTAGGAGAATATAATCTATAATGAAATAATCTCTGATCTAAAAGACACTAAACTAAATCCATATAAGTTCCATGCAAAAATAGTCTAAAATAAATTGATATAAGGTCCAAGATAAAAGAACCTTAACATAATCCATATAATATATGACCTAAAAGACCATAAACTAATGCATTATATTGTCATATCCCAAAGACCCTATTCTAATGCCAGATAAGGTCTTTCCTAAAAGTTATCAAACTAATTTAATATTAGGAATGATTTAAAAGATCCTAAAAAATACATATAATGTGTAAGAAAATATACATTATACTAAGGTGATATAAGGTCTATTCATAAAGACACTAAATAATAATACACTAAAGCTCCATGCTAAAATAATATAGACAATAGTACAAATAAAATTTAGCATGGGAAATCCTATAAGGCCCATTATGTGGATTTAGAAAATTCAATCCTCATAATACATGCCTGTTATAATTTCTAAAAGAATATAAATCTCCATATTTGACACGAATTCAGACCATCTATCCTTCTAAGATTCATATAATATAATGAATTATGGAATATATTTTAAAAAAGATCTTTTTATAGTGGGAATTCATGTGAATACCATAATGAGAATTTTTCAAAATTTCATTATTTGATTCTAGGAATTCATATTTATTTTAAATAATGTAAGGGGTAGATATCATTGGAAATTCACATAATATTGAAGAAACAAAATTTCATGAACGTCATGAATGATTGAAAACTGGATATAATAAATAAATGATCAGAATATTATTCCATTTAATGTTTGTAAAAAGATAGAGGAATCTCCAAATTTTGGATTCTATACAATATATCCAAAATGAAATGCATTACATGGGTCCAGCAAAGATAAAATTCAATTGGTTACACCAGCATGGACTATAATATTATGATAAAAATAATTGTTTGAGCACTCGAGTGTCACCCACCCCACTAATTCAGATTCATTTCCAAGATTAGGAGTCTCAACTAAATCCAACAAATCCTTAACCCTCATTTGGTAGTTTCTAAGGAATATAATGATGTTGAAAGATCAGACCACATATTATTTATGATTTCCTCGCATGTCCTTGTCATTATGGTCTATGCAACAAGTTGAGCCTAGAATTTGGATATCCACTGACGACCTTGATCCAATCCCTTTGATGTCTCCCACATCAAAATAGAAATATTTGAATCGTCATTAAGATCATGAAAATTCATTTCACTTTAAACCAACTCTTTTTAGGGTAGTAAAATATGCAACATAACTTCAAATAGAGTTTTTCTGTCAAAACCACCCTTCTACAAGTCATGAAATAACTGAAAAATGTGTTCCCATTGGTTGCAGAATTCATCTACAGGGGTCTCACTTATCAAGGCATAAAACTATTTCTAGATCTTCCTATGCTATTCATGAGCCTCTACAATTTGAGGATTAAGAATGATAGGTGAAATAATAACTTATTGAACTAATTAGAAAATATAATTGGAAGACCCATATTCCCTTATCGTAATATTTATATCATTCATAACATATGTTGGAGGATTAATATCATAAATATAAATTGTTTCACCATTGGAGTAGCCATCACATGAATGAGGTCACATTCTAGATATCAGACCCAGTTCTTCAATCAATTCCATCATAATCTCTAAAAGTGTAGTTGGTGAGACAAAAGGCATATCCACATGACAATCCAAGTTGATTATAATGCCACTAAAACAAGCTATGTCCCAATCATAGGTATATTACTAGGTAATGATTGTGGAAAAAACATCTACATGCGGAAGAATCATCTCAGCCTCATTATCTTCATGCATCAGTATCTTCTAACAGTCAATGATGACACACAGATTTTACTCCACTAAAACATAGTCCAAATTAAAAGGGTAAATACATTTAATTCATTATGATTGATGATTGAATCAATATTGGGAATTAGGTTTTCAAATAACTAGTCCTTACACATTGGTTGTGATGACCCCATTCCAACGAGGGTTCATATAAGATCTTCTATCAAAGGAAGATCTGCTTTTGTCAATAATCATTTCAGATTTTGTGTATATAGAAGTAAAATCAAAGCTGTTAGATTGGATCAATGCATATTTGACCTTAGAATATATTAGTTACATAGGCTCAACAGAAACTATATTCAATAGTATTGTGTTATATGTAGAATTGGGTATCCAAGTAGTGTTCTAATATTCTTAACAATGAATGTGATCCCCTGTCAAACCAAATAGATATTTGAGAGAAACATAGATCATGTATGGGGTAATAACCTATTGAATATAGACCATGATCTGGTAAAGGAGTTCAAACATTGGTATTGAAAAATTGAGATGTTCTCCTTCCACAAGTCATGGAGCCATCACAAATGTACTAACACAGATCCCTGACCCTGCTTCCCTAACTAGGAAAATAAACCAACTAAAAATATGGTTTTAATGAATGTCACTAATGTATGGAGAGTCCTATAAAGTCACTTGGTATCCCATTTAATGATAATGCCCTATTTCTATGATATCCCAATACGATCCAGTGTCATCACACACTGGCTGAGAAGGGAACCAATGAGGATGTATAATATTTGGCATGTCTTTGTTGTAGTAAAGGATTATATCGATCCAATCCATGAATGATATGAGAGAACATATTTTTATATCCTTCCTCAATTTCTAATTTACTATAATAATGACCCCACTTTTCAAAATTTATATTTACATAGCATCATCTAATACATCCATAGGTGGGATGAATTTTTCATACATCCTTCCAAGATGGGGAATACCACCCATTTAGTAGATATATCATAAACTAATACCCACTTCAATATGGAAAAAATCGAATGTGTCAGCACTATGTAATTAAGTGATCTTTTTAATAATATTTTGTTTCATAAAAATGTATTTTTTACTGTGTCCCATTTTTAAAACAATATAATTATTAATTGAAATGTGACTATCAGTTTTCTATCATTATATGACCATTGTTAAATTATGAATGAATATCAATATGACCATTGGATACAATAATAATTTTATATTTATATTTATTATTTAAATAATATAAATTACAATAGGAAAAAATAATTTCGAAAGAAGAGTCGATGGCCTCTACAAGTAGTATTGTGCAATATTAAGCCCATTTATTTGATCATGGGAATGAGGTAGTGTTAGTGGTCTTCAATATGGATCAATCCCAATCCTAGATTCAATATTTAATGCTTGAACAAAATTTCATTATGGAGAAGTTCAAGCTCATCGACATCGCTGCCCTGACCATGTTCTCCAAATGACCTTGTGAATGCCCCACCATTGCACATCATAACTATAGGACATATGCGAGTGTTATAAGGGGTTATGTAACATGGTATTACTTACCTATTGTGTATTCTATATTATTAATAAATTTTTTATTTCATCAATTATATTATGAGAAATGTGTTATTAGGAATATAAAAAATTGGATAAGTTGACTTTTCGGGTAAAATTGTACTTTTTAGAAATATATAAATTATTATATAAAACCATTTTTTTATTAATAATTTTATTAAAATATTGTTATAATAAAAATTCAGTTAATTCAAAATAATTAATATATTAATTTTTTACTATATTAAAGATTAAGGGTATAGTTTGATAAGAATAATATTTTTGTACGAGAAAAAAACTCTATTATTTATAAAAGAATGTATATTGATGAATTAATTTTTTTTAAATAATTAATATTTTTATAAAATATTATAATAAAATTAATCTTATCAATAATAGATGTTTATATAATTTTTAGTAATTCAAATGTAATTTTAATGATGATAAAAAAAATTATTTTCAAAATTAGTCAATTTCCAATAAATATAGATTTATATTTTAAAATTGAAGATTCACTTATATATAAAATTATTTAGATCAACTAATTTTTTTTGGAATCAGGCTGTTCAAATTATCCAATGATGAATTTTTCATAATTTTACGAGACATTCGAAATTTTGGGTAAAAATCAAATACCTAAAAAATATATAAGGTGTTTTACGACATCATAATGACCCCATAGTGATGTAATAAAATAAAATAAAAGGGATATTCGGAAATATATGTTTTACCTTTCAAATAATGTGCTTTTATATTTGTTTTATTAATTTTATAATGCCTTAGTGGACCATCCTAACTAAAAAATATTTTATCATTTTCAAATGATTTCTTTCAGAGTGTGACTCGCCTCCACCTAAAAAAGCTAATATTTTAATATTTACATCCCTTGGGATTTAAAAATATTATTTTAAACTCATATTTCTCTGAAATAACTGGCAAAAATGCTGGGTTGGTTTGTGGGTTTGATTACTTTAATGTATTGTTTAAAAAACCAAAATAATAAAAAATTCTCTATCATTTACTATATAAACCCACCAAACCTCCCCTTCACTCAATATATTTGGTTCTCGACCAAACTCTTTAACATACCATCTATAATCTTCCTAAGTTACCCCAAGCTCTCATAAAGTAACTCCTCAAGCTCTTCAAGCCACACACCCAGGTAAGGGATCCTCACATTCTCCACCTTTTAAATTGAAGCATATTATTCTATGTTAATTCATGTAATTTTGAATTGTTATAATTTAACTAATTTTTAATCATTATATTATTATCCATTTTATTTTATTTTAACCATGTATAATTTATCCTGACTCATTCTGAAAAATAAAAAATCCATTACTATGTCGATATTCAGTAATGGATTTCTCTCTTCTAATTTCAATTCATGCTAGTCTTTTACATTATGTTTCTCAAGATCCATATTTATATGATGGTTTATGATGTTTCATGGCTTCTATAATATCCATTTGTTTTATATTTTATGATATATTCCATTCAATTCCATCAATCCCCCCTATGATCCTTTATGTCCACATGTTACCATTCTAAATTTTTGTTAGGGATTTCTTCCTTTCTCATTATTGTACATGATTCTTTATTTTGTTATACGCTTTAATATTCAATTAAAAATGTTAGGGGTATGATTTCAAACAACCCACATACATACCTATTTATGTTTTAATGAATAGATACCTCTTTCTAAATCATTAATTCAACCCATGTATGTCTATTACCATGCTAAAATTTCATAAGAGATATTCCATTTTTCCTCTTTCTTCAATTTTCATTGTCATGTAACCCATTCTATTTAAATATTTCATTTTTTTGTACATTTATCTATATGACCCCTTATAAATACCATTCTATTTATTAAAAACATAAACATGATTTATTACATAAACGCTTCAGTTGATACAACATGGATGGTTGAGAGGTCTAGTGTCTTTGGGGATTAGGATCATTACATAAAAACTAAAAACATTAAATACAACATCTTTGTAAAAACATCCTTTACATGACCACTTCATTCCCTTATAATTAGTATTTCATGGGATATCCAGAGGACATGCATAAAAAGGGTGAGGTATAATGCCCAGTAGGGGAATAAACAAGGAATAACATGAGGTGTACAATACAAGTTAGACAATTGGAATATCAATAGAGCATAAGAGAAAAAGGAACACAAATTCCTAATAAAGAATGATAATCATTGAATTTAAATGTGGCAAAAACACTTAACATGGAATTATCATGATCTAGGGATCATTGAACAAGGAACATGGGTAAAACCTCATTGAACATGAATCATGAGTAAGCCCTCATTTCACTTGAATTATTATGAGTAAACACTCATTTCACATGATGTATCAGGATATTATACTTTTCCCCATGCATTGGAGTGCTCTCAGGGTGCACCCTTCTTAAACATTTCATTTCATGCATACGTGTTCCACATGGATAATTCAACATGGAATCAACCATCATCATTTATTCCAGGCTAAAGTTATGTGGAATACCTACATGATGCTTTATAATCAATACTTAAATTTTCATAAAGGTAAAAAAAAGTGATAGATAAATTGTCATGGCATTCACTACACAATGACATTGGATTGGAAAATAACAGTGCAATTTCTATAGCATAATGACATGAAATAAGAAATCATAAAAATGGATGTTGTGAGGGAAATGGGTGTCTCATCATATTTACATAAAATGGACCATAAGTGGGTCATATATATAAATGTCCCAAAAAACATAATGGAATTTAGATTCATAATACAAAATAATTAATTGGATGTAAAAGAGGAGAGAGAATCCCTCACAAAATTTCAGCATGGTAATAAGTGTACATTGGAAGAATTAATGTGAGAGAAGGGGGTATCCAAAAATCCAAACATAAATAGGGAATTATAGGGGAGGTTAAAAATCATAACCCCGTCATTTTCAATTGAAAAATGGGAAAACAACTAAATGAAAATTGGACAAAAATGACAACGGAAGAAATCCCTTACGTGGAAGTGTGATCTCAAAGGATTGGAAGAAGCTTGAGAGATGATTCATCGGAGCTTAACACACCTTGGGAGTATTATAGATAGAAGAGGGAAGTTGACGGATGGACTCCAAAGTGTTTTAGTGAAGAGGAAGTGGGTGCTTGGGTGGGTTTATATAGAAACTATGTTGGATTTTAATTATTATTTAGTTTTGGGTCATCATATAATAAACTAATTCATAATGAAATCCAAACCTTGTTTTTTCCCATGTGTTTTTTTTCCATAGGGGAGTGGAAAAAAATATTTTATAAGTAAAATGTCAAAACATCTTAAAATAACAGGGTTGCTTTTGTGAAGGTGAGTCACACTCTGAAGGAAAACAATTTAAAAAGAAAAACTATTTTATATGCCTTCAATGGCCCACCAATGCTTTTAAAAATAAATCAAACAAACCCAAAATCACATTATTTTAATGGTAAAACATATATCGGCTGAACATAATATTTATATTATTGTATTACATAACTATTCGATAATTATGATGTCATAAAACACATCATTTATTTTGACGGTATTTAATTTTTACCCAAAAAATCGCGTGTCTCAAGAAATTTATGAAAAATTCACTATTGGTTATTATCAATATAATTATTCAAAAAATAAAATTCAATTTATCTAAATATTTTTCTAAAAATTTGAATTTCTACTTTTAAAATAAAACCAATATTTAGCGAAAATTCATTTGTTTTGAAAAAAACAACATTCAAACCCTAATAAAAATTACAATTTTATTAATAAAAATTGTATAATCATTTATATTTTTTAAAAAATAATTTATTAATAATATTTTATTTAATTAAAAAATTCCATTAATTCATCAAAATAGATTTCTTAGTTGGATATTAACTAAAAATACTATTTTTTCTTTAAAAAGTATTTACAAAGAAACAATTATAAAATGACTAAAAATTCTTTATACTAATCTTGTGATCAAAGTTCAATGTCTATATTAGAAACAACCAAAATTTATAAGAGTATTTTAAAATATTGTCACATAAAACCAATGACATTAATATTTTATATAACCATAAGAAGTCCTTTGATTAGAACAAGAGATATATTCATTAATGAATGTTTGGGTTGTTACAATCTTCCCTCTAAGAAATTTCGCCTTCAAAATTTATTTTCCCCACACAAAAATAGTTGTGGGTAACTTTTCTACATCACTTCCTCTAATTAACACGTCACTTCTTCGAAATTGTGGTTTCACCAAAACACCTTGATGGGGGGTATTGTCTTATTTATTATAACTTTTTCTTTATGATCTAATATCCTCACCATTTGCTTCTCATAAGAAAGATCATCCCCTAACTCCACTACCTCTGAAGAGAGAGTACATGTGAAGGGTCTAGTATGTTCTTCTTTAAGATGGATACATGAAAGACATCATGTACTTTGTCCATGGTAGGTAGTAGTGCTAGTCAATAGTCCCCAACCCCGACACGATCATGAATCTCGATGGGGCCGATGTACCTAGGACTTAACTTTCCTTTAATTCCAAACCTCATGACATTGTTCCATGGATATATGCATAGCAATACCATGTATCCAATGTTAAACTCAAGGTATCATCGACTTTTATAAGAATAACTCTTCTATCGACTCTAGGAAGCCTTGATTTGTTTCTTAATGCCTTTCAACATCTCCACCATTTCATTGACCATTTTTGGTCCTAGCAGCTTACACTCACTGACTTCATCCCAACATGTCGATGTGTTGAACCTCTTCCCATATATGTCTTCATATGGTTCCATTCAGATTCTTGAGTGGAAACTATTATTTTAGTTGAATTCAACCATTGGAATATGTTTATACTAACCTCCTTTAAATTCCATTGAACATGATATTAACATATTTTCTAGTGCCTGAACATTTTTCTCAGATTCGCCATTAGTTTGAGGATGATAGGATGTACTAAAGTTTTTTTTAGTATCCATATCATGTGAAAGACTCGTCCAAATCATTGAGGTGAATATTGGATGCCGATCAGATACAATAGATTTTAGTACTCCTAGAAGTCATACAACTTATCTTATTTATATTTGTGCCAGTTGATCTAATGAGAAATCCTCCCAAATTTCAATGAGTTGTGAAAACATTGTAAGATGATCCACAAAACCCAGATTGAATTTTATCCTTGGGATTTCATTCAATGTCTAGTGACAAATAATATGCTGATGTTCTCCCATTTTCATGCTAGTATGGGAAATGGTTGCATCGTCCCCATAGACTTCTACCTCTCTGCCTTCACATGCTAACACACCCACTACATTGATGTATACCCAGTGATCTCCTTCTTCATATTATCCCACCAATATGGTTCTCAAAGATATCTATTTATCTTTCTATTTCCCCGGTGAATAGAGAAATTCTAAATATATGCAACATCCAAAAGTTCATTCTTCATCTCTGGACATGATGGAACACATAGTCTTTTCCCAAATCTCACAATTATTTCTTCACTAACATTGAACTCCACGGAATTACCTTTTCTGATAGCTTCCACATTCTTATGAACCGCCATATCATGATTTTGAAGATCCTTTAAACTTTGCAAATGAGAATATTTAACGATCATTGGTGAAAGGATTGATGATGTTCTTGTCTTTATGATTCCCATGTCCATATTTATCAAATATAAAAAAATTGTATCCTTCTCAATTCTCATCAATTATAGAATCACATGTTCATTTATACTTAGAGAATCTACCACCTTGTTTGCATTACAGGGGTGGTAATTGATTGAGAATTATTAGTCGTTGATTAGCTTTGACCATATTAGTTGGGGCATGTTCAATTCTTTCTGTGTGAAAACATACTTGATGATTTTGTAGTTCATATATATATAACACATCTCACCAATGCGATAATTTTTCCAAATTGTTATGGTGAAGATCACCCCAGCCAAATCTAGATCGTGTGTTGGTTAATTATTCTCATTAAAATTAAATTTCCTTAAAACACAGGCAATGACTTTGTCATTTTGCATTAACACACAACCTAGTCCCTTCTTCGAAGAATCACAGAATACAACAAAAATTTCTCCACTTGTGGGTAATGTGAGCACAGGCGGAGTGATAAGCTTCATTTTCATCTCCTTGAATCATTCATCACATTCATCACACAAAGTAAACATTACTCTGTTTCGAGTTAGCTTTGTATGATGGTTGGAAAATCGTGAGAAGTTTCTCACAAAACGTCAATAATATACAGCTAACCCGTAGAAGTTACGGATTTTTGTTACTGAGGTAGGCCTCTGAAACCCATCAATTGCACCAGTCTTTGAGGGTTGCATAGATATCCCATTTCTTCTGATGATATGGCCCATGAATGATACATCCTTCAACCGAAACTCACACTTGATGTACTTTTCATTGAGCTTCTCCTTTCTGAAGGTCTCTAGTACTTTTCTTAGATGATCCTCATGATCCACCTTGGTTTTAGAGTATACAAGAATATCATCTATAAATATTACCACTAATTTGGTGAGATAATCTTTAAATACTATATTCACTATGTTCATCAAGATTTAGGGAGAATTAGTGAGTCCTAAAGGCATTATTAGGAATTCATAGTGCCTATATCTTTTATGAAATTAACTCTTGGGGGATATCTTCCATCTTCACCCATACTTGATAATATCCCAACCTTAAACCCACCAATGATTAGTATTTTGATCCACGTAGCTGATCAAATAAGTCAACAATTCATGGGATAGGTTACATGTTTTTTATCATGATTTTGTTAATCTCATGATAATTGATGCAATGGTGCATTGAGCCATACTTCTTCTTGAGGAAGAGGACAGGTGGACCCCATGGTGAAGCACTTGGGTGTATAAACCCTTTACCCAGATTATTGTGTAGTTTTTTCTTCAGCTCCTCAAGCTCAACAACAACCATTCTATATGAATTCTTTGATGTTGTCAACTCCCCAAGTATATGGTCAATTGAGAATTAAACTTCTCTTTTAGGAGGAAGAGCATGAAATTCTTCAGGAAACACTTCAGTGAATTCCCTCATAATAGGAATATCTTCATGGATGGTTGCCTCCTTAGACTCAATCATCTGAGCACGATATGCGTGCTCATAGAGAAGTAAAATTCATGATTTAGATGATGTATCTAAAGAAGATTCATCTACCTCCTTGATCTTGTACTGAATCAGGGGTCGATTCTCCACATAGAGAGTGATTTCCCTCTCACATCTATTTATGTTGGTTAAATATAAGTAAATCCAATCCATGAAAATAATTGCATCGAATTCCAGTAGAGGGGGTATGATGAGGTTTGCTAGGAATTTAAATCCACCATTTATCATAGGGGGGAGTTATATTCATGCGATGCAATGACTGACCCATCTGTCGAACTCACTAACATCATTACTTCCATGATTTGTGATTGTGTTGGGATTGTTCTACTAAACATTTAGGATAAAAAAGACTGCATTGAAACTGAATCAAAAATTACATTCTCTATATTTTAATGAATAACTAGTGTACCTATCACCACATTGTTTTCAGGGTTCACTTCGGTGGTAGTGATGGTGAAGTCTCACCCCTACTACCTCGGAGGTTGTTGGTTGCCTCTAAAAACCCTTGGCATAGGGCACTGAATTGAAAGATACCCTTGTTCTATGTAGTTGAAGAAATTAGCAACTCGTTGAGAGTTGAACAGAGTGTTCTTCTCCTCTGTCAAAGTCGCGGTTTTTTCTTGTCGGTAGTTATGTCTAGATTCTCTTCTCTTCCACACCTAAAGCATTTCCTCGTCCCCTTTAGGAAATTTCTGGGGTGCATCTTTCCACACATTTTTCAAGTGTGGTACTGGATTTTCATATCACTATTGGATTTATACATCGAACCCCCATAGGTGAAGTCCACCGGATACTTCAAATCCTCATGATACCCATGAGGTTCACCAGTCTCTATTTCACCCTTGAGGGAACATCGTACAATTTCCTCATAGCTGTCGAATTCGCAGATCGCCAGGGACTTCTGATGGCTAGGTTTCAGCCCTCCAAATAAGTGTTCTACCTTGTATTCATGGGTAATGACAAAGATGAAAGCATATCTTGAAAGCCTTGTGTTTTTTTCCTTGTACACTATAACAGATTCATTGTCTTTTTTCTTGAGGTAAAGGATGTCCCTTTCTATCTTAAATTGGAGGGTGCACAGAAAATATTTATCAAAAAAATATCTTCCAGAAATCCTTCCATTCCAACACCTCGATCACCTCATCAGTCTTTGTATTTTTTTTTACTTCCCACCATTGATCATCTTCACCTTCCATACAATAAAAAGCCAAGAGAACCATCTGGTTTTTGGTACATTGAAGGACGAGGAATATATTTTCAATGGAGTTGATCCATTTTTCAATGTTTCAGCAATCATATGATCTATTAATAGTAGGAGGCCTTTGTCTCATGAATCTATTGATAGCCACTTCTTCTTTCTGGGGGGGGGGGGGGGGGTTGAACGTTACGCATGACCCATGATTCTATTCAGATCATGTGTTAACTGAGAGAGACTCGTGAAAAAGTTCACGATTCCCGCTCCCATCAGATTGAGCATCTCATTAGCACATTAATCACATTTATCTTTACATCAGTTTTTATCTTGAGTCCTCCTATTACCGGCCATAAGTTGGATTAAAAGGAAATTGACGAGTAACACATAAAGCGTAATCCAAAGACAATATTGATGACTTATAAATAGCTTTTATTTCCTTAAAATATGAATATATAGTCTTTAATAAATGTGATCTGACATATTTTCATAGGGATTTTGATAAATTCCCTTAATAATGGTTCATACTAAACATGCGAATTTACCAATGCATAACCCATGAGAGTGTCATAAACAAGAGTGTAGCAATGCCAGTTGTCGTTTACCAGGATACCCTGGGTAATGGAAAAAACTCCTTGTCGGTGTTTTCAACCGTAGTTAGATCTATGCCAAAGCCGGCTCTACCTGATCATATCCAAAAAGAGATATCCTTGATAGATAAAACACTTACTCAATACCCACAAAATCATTGGGATGATTTTTATAGTTAGTCTTATATGTAAGGTTTCACTAGGGTTTTCTAATCCTAATTCAAAAAATAACTAAACCTATCCTCTGATAACAACTATCATAACCCAGCTCTTTATTATGCACTTAAACAATATTTATTACTTAAACTCCTCACTTGATACAATATGGGAGGTCATGAGGTCTATTCTCTTTGGGGCTTAGGTTCATTACATAACAACATAAAACATAACATGCAACTTCTTCATTGAAAATATCTTTTACCTAACCACTACATTTCCTCTTACTTAGCATCACAAGGGATAACTTGAGGGAATTCATAAAAAAGGGTGAGCTATAAAGCCCAAGAAGAAAATAAACAAGGATCAACATGAGGAATACAATAAATTTTAGAAAATTTTAATATCAATGAAGCACAATAATAACATGAACATAAAGGCACGATAAATCATGATAATCATCACATGAAAATGTTTCAACAACCCTTAACATGGAATTAGCATGAGATAAGGCTCATTGAACATGAAGCATGAGTAAACCCTCATTGCACATGAAGCACGAGTAAACCCTCTTTGTAAATTAATTATAATGATTAAACACTAATTGAACAAGGTTTATCACTATAATATACTTTACCAAACACATTGGAGTGCTATCAGGGTGCACCCTTTTGAAACATTTCATTGCATGAATAAGTGTGCCACATGGCTCATACAACATGGAATCAACCATCATCATTTATTCCAAGATAATGTAATGTGGAATAAATAAATGAGTAATTATAATCAATATGTAAATGTTCATAAATGTGAATACCCTTGATAGCTAAATGAGAATGGTATTCACTACACAATGACATTGGCTTTCAAAATCGTAGTGCAATTTCAGCAGCATAGTGACTTGAAATACGAACACAAAAAAAATAGTAGATGAGAGAGAAAAGGGTACATCATCATATTTACATAAATTGGACAGTATTGGGGTCATAAAGATACATTTCCCAACAAACATAATGGAATTTACATGCATAATAAATAATAATTACTCGGATGTAAAAGATGAGAGAGAAATCCCTCACGGAATTTTGGCATGGTAATAGGTGTACATGGGAGGATTAATGAGAGAGAAAGTGGTATCCTATAATAAAAACATAAATAGGGAAGTATGGGGCAGGTTTGAAATCATACCCCAACATTTTTAATTTAATAAATGTGCATAACAACATAAAGAAAATTGGAAAAAAATGAGGAAGGAAGAAATCCCTTACTTGGAATTGTGATCCAAAAGACTTGTGAGAGGCTTGAGAGAGGCTTCTTGGAAGCATGAAGACCCTTGAGAGGATTATAGAGGTAGGAGGGAAGAGATTGGACGAAATACAAAGGCTTTGAGTGAAGAGGAAGTGGGATCATGGGTGGGTTTATATAGGAAATGAGAGGAAATGTTTTATTAATTAAGTTTGGGTCACCACCAATTAAACTAATCAATACCACAAACCAGCCCATGGTTTTTCCCATGTTATTTTATAAAGGGGAGTGAAAAAAAAATATTTTATATGTCCAGTGTCTGAAAATCATAAAATTATAGGGTTTCTTTTGTGGAGGTGAGTCACACTCTCAAGGAAAACAATTTAAAAAGGCAAAATGTTTTATATGCCTTGAAGGGTCCATCAAAGCATTGTAAAATAAATCAAACAAACCCAAAATCAAATTATTTTAATTGTAAAACATATATTGTCAGAACATAATTTTTATATTATTTTATTACATCATATTCGATCATTATAATGTCATTAAACACATTATATATTTAAATTGTATTTAATTTTTACCAAAAAATTTGACTGTCTCAGAAAATTATGAAAAATTCACCATTGGATAATTTTGACATCCTGATGAAATAAATAAAATTCATTTTATCTACATAATTACCTATTTAGCTCAATTTTTACTTTAAAAAATAGACATTTATAAAAAAATAATGGGTTTGGACAAAAAAAGCTTTCAAACATTAATAAAAATTACATTTGTATTCATAAAAATTGTACGATCATTAATATTTAACAAAAAGTAATTTATTAGTAATATTTTAATTAATAAAAAATACATTAATTCATAAACATTTTTTTCTTAGTTAAATATTAACTAAAAATACTATTTGTTCTTTAAACTCCATTTAAAAAGTACCATTAATAAAATGAATTTACATTCTTTATACTAATCATATGATCACTATTCAATGTCAATATTAGCAATGGTCAAAATTTTTAATTGTATTTTAAAATCTAGAAACATAAAAACAATGAAGTTCACGTTTTATATAACCATAATAAGAAATTTAATTAGATCAAGATAAATTTTCATTAACGAATGTTTTGGTCGTTACACCCATTAAATTCTATTTCTTGTAAATGTAATCAGAATCCCTTTCCCTATCATCATCAGTTTTTATGAATTATTTTGTGATGCAGTAATGTTTCTGAAATTGCACCACAAATATCCATGCAAAAATCATCGTGTAGTTAATACCATACCCATTTCTCTATCAATGGTATTAACCTTTAAAAAAATATACATATTTATTAATGAGTTTTATTTATTTATTTCACATTCCATTAATGTGGTATACATAATGATATTGAATGATTCCATGTTATATGATCCATGTGGCACACTTATGCATGAAATGAATGGTTAATAATGGTTGCACCCTGATAGCACTCTAATGCATTGTGTAATGTTTATTATCATGATACGAAATGTGAAATTAGGGATTACTCATGCTAATTAAAGTACAATGAGGGTGTACTCATTCAAATTATTGTTCAATGAGTGTTTTCTCATTCTAATTAATGATAAATGAGGGTATACTAATGCTAATTAATGTGCAATGAGGGTTTAAAAATTCTAATCCATGTCCAATGTGCCTTGTCTCATGATAATATTAGGTTATATGTCATGAAAACTTCCCATGTTATGATAATCATGATGTGTCATTCCTTTATATTCAGGTTTCTCTTGTTATCCATTGATATTCCTATTTCCTAATATGAACTGTATATTTCATGTTATACCTTGTTTTCTACCTTACATGGCTTTATAACACACTGTTTTCTATTTTTTTTCTCAGGTTATCCCATGAAATGATATTTATGAATGTATGTTTTTTTCAAGTAAAATATGTTTCCAATAAATACATTTGTATTTTATGTTTTTTGAGGTTATGTAATGTTCTAAATTTCCCAAGACACTAGACCTCGTAAAGCCATGTGAGTTGTCTTAAGTGCATGTTAATGTAAATAATCATGTTAAAGTATATAATAAAGAGGAGTGTTGTTATAGTTGGTATCAAAGTATAGGTTATTGTAATTTTTGGATGAGGATTTCAAAATTACAGTGAATGAAAAAAGGATACTACTAAGTATAATAAAAACATCAATAAACTTTTCTGAGTATTGTGTGAGTGTTTTATCAAACAAATACACCTCGGTCTAGAAAATAACATGTAGAGGTTGATTTGGAATAGATTTCTATTAGGGTAAAATCCAAAAACACCGCTTTGATCAAGACTCAAATAGGATGTGGGGTATGATAATGGGCCTTACATCACTCTTGTTTCGACCCTTACAGGGGATTTTCTCTGGTAATTTCATAATATTAGAATGAACTATTATTAAGGGGGAAAATCTCATTAGAATATATATTATTAAATAGATCATGGATAACATACATTCAAATGTACGGTATCATAAGTTAGGATATACTATACTTGTTTATCCTTCTATGTAAAATGTTTTCTTTTTTTACATTCTTATTAACTATGTATTCAAACCCCCTATATGTGGTTTTTCATTCTAAATTAAAACATGGAATAAGGAAGATCATGAAAAATCTAGTCTCTATTCCTAAAAAACTACATGGGAAAATTATCTTTAATTCATGCTCTGATAGCATTGAATCTTTTTCAAAAATCAATTTTACAAGAAAACTACATTATGAGACATCCAATAACTCAATAATTCCACAATTCATTCAAGGAACAGGCACAATCTATTGGAGAATCTTGCACTCTCAACATTCATACCATTCTATGCGTGGGATGTACCATAAGGTTATTTTCCAATTCTTCTATTTATTTTAAAATGATAAATCACTAAATGACTTCTTGATGCTGAAAAAGAGGAAGACATATGAGAAGCCAGTATGTATCAAATTATAGATTTATGTATTTGGGGAAACACCCAAAATAAAATACCAAAACCCTATTTTAAATATTTTTAGATGTTTTATTAAGAATTTTTTATAAAAAAAACATGTTAAAGATGATATATAAAAATTATATATAAGAAATAACTTTTTAATGAATTCTCAGTGCTTCAGACAATATATTATGAGAAGCTGGAGGTGATTTCTTGTAATGGAAGTAGACGATTTGGAAAAAATATGTAGGTACAATAATTATGCATGAAGCCATTATCCTTGAATGAAATTCCAACAGGAAAGACAGAATAAATTATTGAAGAAATAAAAGACAAGTACCATTGACTTTTTGAGTATGGGAAAATGAAAATTCGAAGGTTAAATTTCATAAGGGGGGTGGGGGAATGTAATGATCCAAACTATTAAATAATATCATGTTTCCTGAAAATGTATGTTTTACTGTGTCCCATTAATTAAAATTATATAAGTATAAATTTAAATGTAACAATCATTTGTTGACTGTTATATGACCATTGATCAATTATGAATAAATATCATTATGACCTTGGGAAACAATAATAATATTAATGTTATAATTATTTTTTTATAAATAGAAATTACAATGGGAAAAATAATTTCATAATGAAGAGTCGATGGAATCTACCAACAGAATTATTCCATATAAATCCCATTTTTCAGAGCTCGGGAAGGAGGTAGTTTCATTGGGCATCACTCTAGACCAATCCCAATACATGATTCAACATATAAAGCTTCAACGAAATCGCTTATAAGAGAATTTCAAACTCATCGGCATCGCAGCCCAGAACATTTCAGAGAACATCCCCAAGGAAGTCCCATCATTGCACACCTTAGCCTTAGGTCTTATACGAGTGTTATAAGGGTTTATATAACAATGTATTAGTTACCTATTGTGTGATACCTTTTATAAATAAAATATTTATCCCATAAATTCCTTTTTATGAATAGTTTTCTTAAAACTATAATGAATTTCATAAATTGATATTTTAGGTAAAATTTTACTTCTTAGAAATATGTAAATTATTATATTAAACAATGTTTTAATTAATAATTTTTTTATAATATTGTTATAAGATCAAATTTTTTAATAATAAATCAATATTATATTTATTTTTTTATTTTATAAATAATTAGTTTGATAAGAATTACATTTTTATATGATAAAACAAACAATTTATTTTTAATTAAATAATTTATTTAGGTTAATTTATACATGTTTTAAATAAATAGTATTTTAATAAAATATTTTTATCAATTTAATTTTATGAATAATAAATGGGTATATAATTTTTATTAAGTCGAATGTAATTTTAATGAAGGTTAAAAACTTTTTTCTCAAAACCTGTCGATTTCCGTCGTCTATATGATTTTCTTTTAAAAGAGAAAATTCACATATATATAAAATTATTTATACAATATAAATACTATTTTTGGAATCACGATATCTTAATTATCCAATGATTAATTTTTTATAATTTTCTGTGACAGTAATACTTTTGAGTAAAAATTAAATACAGAAAATATTTATAATGTGTTTTATGAAATCATAATGACCCAAAAGTGATGTAATAAAAAGAAATAAAATATATATTCAGAAAATATATGTTTTAACTTTTAAATATTGGGATTTTAGATATTTTTGATTAATTCTATAATACCTTAGTGGACCCTCCATGACTAATAAAATATTTTAAAATATTTAAATAATTTCCTTATGTGTGTGACTCACCTCCACATAAGAAATTCTAAAATTTTATTATGTTCAGACCTTGGCCTTATAATATATTTTATTCCAACCCTTATTTTTAAAAACTATTGGCATAATCCATGGGATGTTTTGGGCTTTTGATTAGTTTAATTTGTAGTGTCCAAAACATAAATATTAACGAATTCCATCTAATTTCTAATATAAACCAATCCAAACACCAATTCCTCTTCAATGAAACGATTTTGATCTAGAAAAAAACATTCCCATACTCTCTATAATCCTCCCAAGACACCTGAATCTTTCATGAATCCCCTCCTCGAGCTCTTAAATTCACACACTCATGTAAGGGATCCTCACTTTCCTCTCCCCCTTTCAAATTCATGAATCTTAATTGAAATTAGTTCATGTAATTTAGAATGGTTATAATTTCATTAATTTATAATAATTACATTAAATTCCATTATATTCTATTTTAATGAGTGATTATTTATCTTCTATAATTTGGACTAATACTTATGTCGTTATTATGTAGAAATTCTATAAGGGATTTCGCTATTCTCATTTCCATTCAACAACTTTTTAACATTTTGATTCCTATGATCCATATTTATATATTGGGTATTGATGTTCCAAAAACCCAATAATATCAATTTGGTTTATATTTAATGATATATTTCTTTCACTCCCATCATTCCCCCTATGATCCTCTAAGCACACCTGTGACCGTGTAGATTTTTTGTAAAAGATTCCTTCCTTTCTCATTCATGACCATGTTTCTTTTTATTGTTATACCATTTTATTTTCAATTAAAAATTATGGTGTATGATTTTTCTCCTCCACCATACATCCCTACTTATGTTTTAATGACTTTATACTTATTTCATTGTCATTAATCCATCTCATGTACACTCATTACCATGCCGAAATTTGAGTTATTCCATTTATCATCTTTATTCATGTTTCATTATCATGTTATGCCTTATATTTCCAAATTACATGTGTTGAGACATGTATATAATGTCCCCATAATTTAAACTCCTTTTAAATGTGATGAGATACCCTTTTCTATCTCATAAACCATTTTTATGCATTATTAGGTCATGATGTTATGTTAGTGAAATTATACATCGATTTTTAATGCCTGAAACATCATGTATAGAATACCATGGCCATTTATCATTCAACATTATTCAAATTTATTCACATATACTAATTGATAATATATTTTCAGGAATGTAGTCCACATTCCTTTATCGTGGAAAAAGTTTTGATCTTGAATCATTCCATGTTATATGATCCATGTGGCCCAGTTATGTAAGAAATGAAATGGTTAAAAAAGGTGCTCCCTAATAACTCTCCAATGTGTTGGGTAATGTTTAGTATCATGATACGACTTTTCCAATTAATGGATACTCATTCTAATTTATGTGAAATGAGGGTGTACCCATTCTAATTCATGTTCAATGAGGGATGAATCATTCTAATTCATGTGCAATGAGGATTTACTCATGCAAATTCAAGTGAAATGAGGGTTTACACATGCCAATACAAGTACAATTATGCTTAGCTCATGCTAAAATAAAGATGTATGTTGTTTCCACATTTATATGTTATGATAATAATGTTATATCATTAATTTATGTTCATTTTAACTTTTTTGATCCATTGATATGACTATTTCCTTACATGTACTGTATTTTTTATTTTATGCCTTCTTTAAACCCTTAATAGGATTAATAGATCAAAATTTTTATATGTATGTCCTTAGGTTATCCCATGTAATGCTAAGTTTTAATGATTTTTGTGGTCATGTGAATTAAGTCTTCAATAAAGACTTGAATTTCATGTTTATGTTGTTACGTACCATTCTTAATTTACCACGACACTATACCTCTCGATCATTGGAGTTGTATTAAGATCACATTTATGTAAAAAAATCCTTTTTAAATATCTAATAAAGTACCCGGTTTTTATAGTTGTGATCATAGGATAGGTTTACTTATTTTCATGTTTGGGATTAGAAAACCATAGATAAATCCTTAGGGAAATTACTATGTTTAAAAAAAATCCCTAAATATTGGTGAGTCTTGAGTAAGTTATTTATCAAGAAACTACATCCATGTCTGGATATGAACACGTAGAGGTGGCTCTGGCACATATGTATCATTGGGTAAAACCCAAAAACAATGATTTAACATAGAAATTAATTGGAACTAGTGAATGAAAACGGGACATACTGCACTATAAGTTAGACACTCCTGGGTGATATGATTCAATAAATTCATAAGCTTAGTATGATGAATTATTATGGGATCAAAAATACCATAAGAATATATCTTATGAAATAGATCATGGATAACCTAGATTGAAACATAGGGTATCATATGTTAGGATATACTATAAATTTTTATCTTTCTATGTCCCATGTTTTCTTTTTTAAATTATTATTAGCTATGTATTTAATAACCTATTTGTATTTTCTTTTTTGGAGTTAACAAATTGAAAGAAGAACATCATGAACAACTCTTCTCTCTATTCATAAAGAACTACTTCGAGTGATTATCATAAAGTCATTCTTAGATGACATTAAAACATTTTCAAATATCAATATTACCTGAAAAAACATTATGAGGCATCCAAGACCTCTAGAATTACATGATTAATTCAAGGATCTGGCGTCATCCATTAGAGAATCTTATGCTCTCAACTTTCTTACCATGATAAGTGTGGGATGTACTAGCAGGTCTTTTCAAATTCTTATCATTATTTCAAAATGATGAATAACTAATTGATTTTCTAGATTCTAAAAAAGAGGTTTTCCATGAGTAGCCTATGTGTATCAAATTATATAGTTTTTCTCATTTGGGAAACACAAAAACTAATATACCAAAACCCTAATTTGAAATAATTAATTATGAATCATTAATTAGTTTTTCTAAAAAACATGTTCAAGAATATATAACAAATTTATATATAATAAATGCCTTTTTAATGACTTATCGGTGATTCTATAGATATAATCCAAGACAATTGAAGTGTTTTTGGGTAATGAATGTAGATGATTTTGATCAAATCATTTCATACCATATTAATGTTTGAACCCATTATCCTTAATGTAATTCCAAATATAAATACTAAAGACCTTATTGAAGCAAAAAAAGAGATGTATCCTCAGATGATTTAGTGTGGGAAAAGAAAATTTTTAGGGCAAAATTTCATAAGGTGGAAGAATGTAAAGACCCAAGATTTTGAATAATATCTTATTTTATGAAAATGTTTTTTTTAAAGTGTACCATTAATTTAAAATATATGTGTGTAAATTAAAATATTTCTAATAGTTTTGAACACAATATGACCATTGTTAAATATTGACCAAATATTAATATGATCATTGGAAACAATAATAATTTTAACATTATAATAATATCTTATATTAATAGAAATGACAGTGGGAAAAATTAATTCAGAAATAAGAGTCAATGGTCTCAACCAATATAATTGTTCCATATGAATCTCATTTGTCGAAGCTCGAGAATTAGGTAGTGTCAAAAGGATTCACTCTAGAAAAATCCCAAACTATGCTTCAACATGTAATGATATAATGAAATCACATGTGAGAGATGTTCAAGATCATGATCATCACAACATAGTCCATGATCACCGAATGACCCCATGAATGCCCCATCATCGCACACCTTACCCATAGGTATTGTGTGAGATTTATAGGGGGTTATGTTACAAGTTATTAGTTTCTTATTATGTAATCCCTTTTATAAATAATTTTTTTATTCAATCAATTCAATTTTGAAAAGAAATTTTTGAAAAATATTTTAAATTAGAAAAATTGAATTTTCGTGTAAAATAGTACTTTAAAAAAATAAAAATCATTATATTAAACAATATTTTTATTAATTATGGTTTTTAATAGTGTTATATTAACAATCCTTTGGATTATAAAATATGATTATATTATTTTTACTCTATATAAGATTATGTATTTAGTTGGAAAAGAAGTATATTTTTTATGATAAAACATAAATTTTAATTTTAATAAAAGGATTCATTTTGTTGAAGTAATGAGTTTTTAAAATAATTAATGTTTTAATAATATATTATTTTCAAATTAATTTTATGAATAATAAATTATAATAAAAGTTTTATGAAGTCAAATGTAATTTTTATTATGGTATAATTTTTTTTGAAAACCCATCAATTTTCAATAAATATTGGTTTTTATTATAAAAGATAAAATTCACATATATAGAAAATTAATTATCTAAATTAAATAATTTTTTTAGATTCTGGATGACAAAATTATCCAATGATGAATTTTTTATAATTTTCTGAGACAATCAAATTTTTGGGTAAAAATTAAATACCAAATAAATATATAATGGGTTTTATGATATCATAATGTTAGAATTTTGATGTAATAAAGTACATTTAAAAGGATATTCAGACAAAATTTGATATACCTTTAAAATATTTGGATTTTAGATTTGTTTGATTAATTTTATAATGCCTTAGTGGACCATCTATGGCATATGAAATATTTTAAAATTATAAAATGATTTTTTTTGAGAGTGTGACACACCTCAACATAATACAGTCTAGTATTTCAATATTCTCATCCCTAGGCCTTATAAAATATTTTATACCAACCCTTTGGAAGAAAACATGGGAAAACCCATGGGATGGTCTGGGGTTTTGATTAGTTTAATGTGTAGTGTCCAAAACCTAAATAATAATGAATTCCCCCTGATTTCCTATACAAACACACCCAACTTCCCATTAATTTTCACCCAACCCATTTTTATAATGAAAAACCTCTTCCCCATACATTCTATAAACCTTAAAAGGAACCCAATTTCTCAATAAGCCCCACCTCATGCTCTGGAAGTCACACACTCAAGTAAGGGATCATCACTATCCTCTCCTCCTTTCAAATTGACGCATATTTTTTGAAATCAATTCATCTAATTTATAATAGTAATAAATTAATTATTATATAATAATTCTATTAATTTACATTTTTTTGTTTAATTATTGATTATTTATTCACCATCATTTGGACCCATACCTAAGTCGTTCCTATGCTGAAATTTAGTAAGGGATTTCACTCTTCCCATTTCCATTCAAGCTACTCATTTATATTATGCGTCTTCAGTTCCAAATTTATATACTAGGTTATGAATTTCCACATCAATGTTAATTTATATTATATATATATTTTATGATATCTTCCTTTCATTCCCATCGAGCTCCCCTATGATCCTTTAAGCACTGTTATTACCATGCCAAATTTTCGTAAGGGATTCCTTCCGTTTCCATTACAGTCCATGTTTCTTTATGTTGATATAAGATTTTATTTTCTATTAAAAATGTTGGATTATGATTTCAAACCTCTAAAATACCTCCTGCATTATTCCTGAATAACTACATACCCATTTTTCTCTCATTAATCTCCCCATGTACACCTGTTACCATGAAAATATTTTTTAAGAGTTATTCCAATTCTATTTTTTCTTTATGTTCTATTATCATGTTACACCTTCTATTTCCAGATTCAATGTGTTGGGACTTCTATTTATATGAAAAACTTATATTTAAATTTATATAAATGAAATTATATACCATTTTCCCTATCATGAATCATTTTTTTGTATTATTATGTCACGCAGTTATGCCACCAAAATGGACCCACAATTTTCCATTAGAAAATCATTGTATAGTGAATACCATGCCATTTCCATCTCAATGGTATTAATTTTTATGCACGTATACAAATTTATTATATAGTTTCAAAATGAATTCCAAATTAAATTAACATGGAATAAATTATGAAGTTGAATGATTCCATGTTATATGATCCATGGGGCACACTTTTGCATGAAATGAAATGTTTTTAAACGGTGCACCCTGCTAGCGCTCCAATGCATTGGATAATGTTTATTATCATGATATGAAATGTTCAATGAGGATATACTCAGTCTAATTCATGATAAATGATTGTGTACTAATTATAACTCATGTGTAATGAGGTTTTACTCTTTCTAAATCATGTACAGTGAGGGTTTACTTAGGATAATTCAAGTGAAATGAGTGTTTTTTCATGTTAATCCATGTGCAATGAGCCTTGACTCATGCTAATATCATGTTGTATGTCATTTAAACATTTCAATGTTTTGATAATCATGTTATATCATGAAATTATGTTCATGTTTCTCTTCTACTCAATTGATATTCCAGTTTCCTAACATGTACTTTATTTTTATGGTTATGCCTTGTTTACTCCCTTACTAGGATTTATAGATCACAATTTTTTTATGTATGCCCTCAGGTTATCCAATTAAATTGGATGTACGAAAGAATATTGTGGTCATGTAAAATATGTTTTCAACAAAGATTTGTGTTTCAGGTTTTTTGATGTTATGTAATGTTTTTAATTTCCTAAGACGCTAGACCTCTCAATCATCAGAGTTATCTTAAGTGTCTTCTTTTGTAATAAATCATGTTTAAATATTTAATAATGAGAAGGGTGGTTATAGTTGGTTTCAATGGATAGATTTAGTTATTTTTAGTATTAAGACTAGAAATCCCTAGTGAAAGCCATATGGATAAAATATAAGTATAAGAAAAACATTCCTAATGTTTATTGAGTATAGAGTAAGTGGTTCACCTAGAAAATACATCCATGTATGTGTTCGAAAAAGTAGAGGTAGTTCTAGTAGAGATGTATCCAAGGGTAAAACCTAAAAACATTCAATTGAGCAAGACTCAAATGGGAACTACTGTATGTAAATTGTCCTTACTACACTCTTGGTTTGACAATCCCGAGGGATATGCTTTGGTAAATTAATAAGCATAGTACGAACCATTATTTATGGAGAAAAAAATCCAATAAGATTATATGTTATGATATATATCATGGATAATCTAGATTGAAATATGTTGTATCACAATCTATGATATACTATTCATGTTTATCTATCTACATCCAATTCTTTCTTTTTTACATTATTATTAGAGATGTATTCAAAAACCCTATTTTTATTTTATTTTTCCTAGATAAAACCTAGAAGGAAAAAGATCACCAAATACTCATTCTTCCCTTCCTGATGAACTAGTTGGAGATATTATCTGAAAGTCATGCTCAGATGACTTTGAACCTACATCAAATATAAATGTTAAATGCAAACAACATTATATGGCATCCAATACCTCTATAATTTAATGATTCATTGAAGTATAAGGAACCGTCTATTGGCGAATCTTGTACGATGAACATTCATTCCATGCAATGCATGGGATGTACCACCAGGTTCATTTCAAATTCTTCTCATTATTTCAAAATGATGAAGAACTAAATGATTTTCTAGATGCTTCAAAATAAGGTGACCTCCAAGTAGCCTATATGTATCAAATTATAGATTTTTATCTTTGGGGGAAAACTAAAACAGATATACCAAAAAACATATTTTGAAATATTTTATGATGAGTCATTAGGACAATTTTTATAAAAAATAGTTCAGGAAGATATATAAAAATGATATGTAATAACAAAATTCTTATTTTCTTATTAGTTTTTCCATCAATATAATCCAACACAATAGATGTGTTTTTTGAAAAAGAAGTTGATAAATTTGAAAAAATCTTGAGGTACCATTGTAACACCACAAGTGTCCATGGTACGTTTCCCATTTGAATAATGCAGTAGCTTTGCGTTGTACACATATTTTAGTTTTAACACACCATGACCAATCAAATTACCCTATAGGAATAGTAATACACGCTTTTTGAAATTTTATAATTTTTTTTCAAAATAGACTTTATTTTGGGATTTCGAATATTATAACTATCCTACGGTGAATTTGTGAAATCTTACTGAAAACATTCTATTTTTGATGAATAGTGAAGAACACTGTGTTATTGTTTATACCCGAATTTCTATTTAAACAATGAGTTATTTTATTTGAATTTATTTATATCAAAATATATACATAATACCTATATATTTTCAATATAATTCCTTGGAGTCATTTTATAATAAGATTATATATATATAATTTTATTTAACTTTTTATTATCTTTTACCCACCTTTTAGAAGCATTAGAAAATTTGAATAATATGTAATTTTATTTCTTTTCTGATTTGAACTTAAAAAATTTGAGTGACATGGATAATATCAATAAGTAAAATGTGGTTCAATAAGGTGAATTTTTTTTGGTGAATAGTAATTTTTGAATTTTATTTACCTCGATTATATTTAAATAACGAAATTAATGGTAAAATGATATTATAATTATTATAACACATGTCCTAATTCATTTAGATAATTTTAATTATACCAAAAACAACCTTAGTAATAAAATATGACCCCCATTGGTCTACATGGATTAGACTAGGACTTTTATTTTGATTTTATTTAAAGAAGTGTTAAAAGAGTAAAATACAAATTTTTATAACAAAAATAGTTTTAATATAGGGTTACACACAATATTAATTAGACTATAAATATTCATTAATAAGATAATGATATTTAATACATAATGGTATATTTTTTATAATTTTTAGACATTAAATTTTTTATTTTATAAATGACACAATGATGATGCAGTAATTACCTTATTAATGAAACATTAAAATAAATGATATGATAAATATAGAAATAAAAGTAAATTGATACTTATAAAGAATTACACTAATTTTCTATGATACCAAGACATTTTAGGGTAGATTAATAAATCTTATTCAAAGTAATAATGTTTTTATGGATTTCAAAAAAATAAAAAACTAAATAGTGTCAAAATTGACATAATTGAGTTTTTAAAACAAATAATATATTATTAATTGATATAATATTCTTAAATATATAAGGGTCTGAAAAAATAATTATATAAGGTTATATATATTAATAATGAACCACTTGGTGTTTTCTTGGCATGTTATTGTATTTTTATAAACAATATAATATAAAAATACAAAGAGACATGGTAAATGTCAAACAATTTATCTAAGAATTAAATATAAAATATAAGGTTAATCTGGTGAACTAAAACTATAAAAAAACATATGGGTTGAATGGATTTTGACCAATATCCGCCTTATCCTCGAAATAAATAATTTTGGTGCCATTAGAAACCGAAAATTTTTTTATTATAAAATAATATTTCAAGATTTTCTTAAAGTGACCCTCACCTCTCTTATAAAAGGGCACTCCCACTTCTCTCAAAATCAAACCTCCAATGCCATTTGGATTTTCCAATCCCTTCCTAAATATTATTACAACATCCCTCACTTAATCCTAGATTCCATACATTTATCGTAAAGCCATCTTAAGGATCCCTTTTGATCAACTCATAAGGAAACACCCGAAGAAGATGTAATAATTTCACCACCCTCGTTCAAGTTCATTTATTCTTCCACCTCATCTTTATTTTTATTTCCATACAAAAATAACAAGTCTCATACCTTATAAATACAGTTATTTTATTATAAATAGGTTAAAACCATATTTTTTATTCAATGAATTATATAAATGACAATGTCATAATACGTGTTTATTCTCGGCTTACTGTCTCCACGTCGTGGTCTAGATTGTTATTCAAACACAATATTATTTGGATGGGTATAATAATTAGTATAACTAATGTAAATAATAAATATAACATGGTAATGATTCTGTATATATGATATACCCTCCAATTATATATGATTTCACCATCAATATGATGATATTGTCCCTCGTGTGTACATACGGGTTACCATCTCCACAAACACGATGAGACTCATTCCCCATCGTAGTCATTCAAGAATTATTTTAATTTTATGATTAAAAATAAAGTTCAAGATCATAATATAATTCTGTATTTGAATTAAATACATCCTATTCATAAAAAACATGTGTTACATAACTAATTAACTATAGGAAAGTGAATCACTTAATAACCGAAACGATGATACTACAAAAATATTATTAACAAATCAATATTTGAAAATCATATATGGCATCATCATTATGTATCTGATTCTTTTATAATTTAATAAAAATTATTTAACTAGGATATAGAGTGTTAACGTACACTTTCCCAAGGGTATTTACATGGTAAGTGTTAATTCAACAATCTATTTACTTATCTGAGGTTGTTAATATGTAAGTATATACTGGGAACTCTTTATCAGCCACATCGTGTTTTCATAAAAATATAATTCATAACATTTTTACTATTTACTAGACTATAGGTTAAAGTCATTTATAACCATGTTTTACTTTTTATTAAAATTTATTTAATGGAATAATTCTATAGTTTTCCAAACAACGTCCTTTACAACCTTTTCGAAAAAAATTAAAAAAGAATGTTTTTTAACTTATATGGTCGGTGTAGATATTTTCCACCCTTTAACATCACCAAAGCATCCCATTCAATATTATAAGAATATTTTCAAAATAAATGTTGTCTTTAATAATTATATGACTTTTAAATGTTTTCAAAATAGAAAGAGATATTTCTCTAAAAAGTTTCTATTTCACCTACGTCAATATCCTTTGATAGAAATTAAGATTGATTGAAGTTTATTTTTTACGATAAAAAACATTCATATGTTATTGAATGTTTTTGTGATATGTTTTATTGTGGATTTGTTATTCGTACAATATTCATGGTTTATGGATGAATTATTGTCATTTCATATTCTAGTTTTAATATGAATGTTTATGTTATGTTTAATCCTTTTCATATGAGGAATGCATTGGACTTATTAAGTGATGGGTGGACCCATCTCTAGCGCCACGATGCATCGGTAGGTCTCATGAGAAAAACTATTGTCTTGGAACAAGGCCATGAAAAATCCTTATTTTAATTATTGGAACAAGGGATTAACAATGTGGTTATGATGCCTGGCATTATGCATTTCATCATTATGAAATTGGCTATTGATATTTCATGTTATTATTTGGCTCGTTGAATTTTCATGTGAATAAGAAAATGTAATTATTTGATTTATCTTTTCCATATTGTATTGATATTTAAGTTTAAAATTATTTTGATTTAGACTTATTAATTTCTTTAAATTTATATGCATATTTATGAATTTTCCTGCTATATTAGTATCCTTACCGAGCATCTGAGCTCACCACTTTATATGTTTTATTTTTCCCAGGATGTGAAGATGAATATTATGACAGACCTGCAAGGATAGTGTAAGGGATATGAATGCGGTCAATAGAGACAATGTTTGTAAACCCCCCAAATGATAAAGGGTTAAATGGAGAAATGATAGACTCATGTCAACAAGGTGCACCTTCTTTTCCGGGAGCCTGTCTAATTAGAACTCCACAGTTAAGCGTGTTTGGCCTGGAGTAGTGATCAGGATGGGTGGCATTTTGGGAATTTTCTCAGGGTGTCTGTGAGTGAGGACAAATCACGCTGGAAAGAACATGTGTTGACCTGTGGGGACTATCAATAGTCAGAGGACCCGTTCAGTCTTGTGGGTGGACCCTAGGGTGGGACCCACGTGTCTTTGGGGGAAACTAGTGGTACCTGGTAGGCCCCGACCCGACATCCTTATTAAGGAGGGGTGTCTGTAATGTCACTAGGACCCAGTTGTCACATTTGGAATCAGAGGTGGTACCCAGCCTTTAAGTGTGGTGCACTTCCTGGGTTGAGATGTATGGCCCACAATGAGTACATTGTTCTCTAAATGGGTGGTGATTGTAACACCCCCGAATGATAAAGGGTTAACTGGCTAAATGATATGACTAACGTCAACAAGTTGCACCTTCCTTTCCGGGAACCAGTCTGATTAGAACTCTACAATTAATCATGCTTGGCCTGGAGTAGTGATCAGGATGGGTGACCTTCTGGGATGTTTCTCAGGGTGTGTCTGAGTGAGGACAAAGCACACTTGAAAGGACATGTGTTGGCCTATGGGGACTGTCATTAATCAGATGACTCATTTAGGCTTGTGGGTGGACCCTAGGATGAGCCCCATGTGTCTGCGGGGGCAACTGGTGGTACCTGGTAGGCCACGACCCGACGACCTTATTAAGGCGGTGTGTCTGTGCTGTCACCGGGACCCGGTTGTCACAATCTTGTTGTTTTAGTCGTTTTATTATTTAATGTAAAACATAATAATGTATCTAGTACATCCATGGCTACTAAATTGATCGGTCGTTCGGGATTTTATCCCTTATGATCATTCCTATGATATGTAATAATGCACCAACTCTGGGAAACTGGGGTAAAGGTATTATAGTTGGTATCTGATGACATTTAGTGAAAACCATGGAAGATATATTAAGATATAATCTGATTATATCACATTACCATAAGATAGAATTTATTGATTAGTATAGTAGAACTTCCTTGAATAATATTAACGTAGATATTTTGTGTATTTTCCGAGTAATACATCCCTATCTAGATATGAGCAGGTAGAGGCGGATCAAGCATAGATGTACATAATAGTGAAAACTCCAACATGGAATGTCGGTCTTGACCAAAGGTATCCTGGTATATGACAACGGGCCTTGCTGCACTCTTGGTTACAACACTCTTGGGGGATATGTTTAGGAAAATTCAAAATTTCTTTACAAACCATTATGAATGATTTTTGACTATATACCTCTTCAAAGATTTTTTTTTATGATTATGGATTATATTCATAAACTGTTTAATTTATGTTAAAGGTTTTACAAGTTTTGAATTATGTATTGAGATTAATAAACTAATATACTGTATTCCATTTTTTAGAAATGTCGTCTGGTGGATGAAATGGAAACCATATCAACGCATGTAATCCATGTAGGGATTTCCCTCCTACTCAAGATAATTATAGTGGACATGGTGATGCCATTAGTGCTGATCATCTTGTCACCATACTAGGACAATTCACTCAGCTTGTGAATAATAATCTTACCCATATGGAGCACCCTGATTCACAATACAAAGGATCAATGTTATAACACATTATGAGGTAACAACCACCAAAATTAAATGGGAGTAAATATCTATTATTAGTAGAGCAGTTTATAAATTCCATAGAGAAAATATTTCATGTTTTGGGGAGTAGCGAAAGGATAAAATTTTTCATGGGAGTTTATCGCCTCACGAGAGATGCAGATCAATGGGGGTCATTAATCCCAAACACAAAATAATATGAAGATGTATTGAACATGGAATTGAGGGGGGTTAAATATATTGTCTTAGGAAAATACTTTCCTAGTGACCATCAAGTGGATATGGAAGAACAATTTCTTAGTCTGAGGCACAAAGAGGATGAGAATTTTGTAATGTATGAAGCTAACTATACAAGGTTATAAAAGAATGTATCAAATTATATACATAACCCAAGGATTATAATTGATCGACTATTTGATGGGTTAAATCATTTTCCCCATCGAGTATTAGTATCATAATCCATCTAATCATACAAACATATTTTCTCATGTGCTATCAAGATGGAAATGGAATTCTCTATGTCTTACGACTCCATAGAAATGGAAGATAAGAAGATATCTGTTGAACACTCTAGAAATGGATATAAGGGGACAACGTGGAAGGATGAATATCCATCCTGTGGTAAATATGGGTAGAAACAACCTGGTGCTTTCCAGAAAGTAATGTGAGTTTGTTACAAGTGTGATTAAAAAGGCCACCATGATCCTGATTTCAAGGGGAATAAAGAGGTTGTGAATAGTGAATTCTACAATTGTAGAGAAAAGTGGAATTATGCAAATGAATTTCCTATGTTCCCTAGAAACATACCTCAAAAAATTCCAAGGGATCAAGGGCAATGTTATGCAATCACTAATGATGAGGTTGAAGCTCTGAATGATTTGTTGGCATGTAATTTAATGGTTTCATCATGTTTATACTATGATTTATTTTATTCTAGATCATCGCATTGTTTCATATATTCACAGTTTCTATGAAAATTAGATATTTTCTATTTTAATTAACAAGGGAATTGTCAGTCAAAACTCTTAAGGGAAGTATCATCGCAATAATGTTTAGAGAATAAATTTCCATTAGGGCATATAAATGTTCTTTATTTGCTGATATCATCGCCATACCCATGATTGTATTTGATATAATCATCAAAATGGATTGTATTTTGGACCATGATACAAAAGTTTCTTGTAAGAAAAATGAAGTTACAATTTTTGATGATGATAAAGAGTACCTTATCTTTAGAGAATAAACATCACAACCCAGTTCTTATCTTGATCCACCCCTAGTAGATCTACTAAATTCATTTATTGGGTGGAAGATAATTAAATAATTGTGGGTGAGGAAAATAATGTTCAAATAGAGGATGTACCTATTGTGCAAGAATATGTTGATGTGTTTTCTGATGATTTACCAAGACATCCTCCAGAAAAATAAATTGTGTCTTTTTGGGATCAAGTATTCATTTATAGTTTTTTTCCTCATTTATATCTTCAATTTTTTGTCTTCGTCCTCTGAGTAATTCTTCTTATGTTTTCTGTTTTGGATAGGATGATGTATGATGGTGTCTCTAAGGAGAGTTCTCTATAGGTCTCTCATATTCTTCTAAATTACAATCCATTCCTATTTCTTACTCGTTAAGGGAATATATTGTCTAGATATCCCTACTGTAATGGCTAAGAAACCATAAATACCATTGGGATTAGGATTTGAATTATAAATATAACTAATTAAATAATAAATTCAATTTTCATTTGAGACATTAATTCATAGGAATCCTAAATCGAACTCTTGTTGTATCCCTCCAATAGTACACCCATAATTTTTGACTCATTATATATTTTAGGATTCCATCTGATTCCTTAATAATTGTAAATTTACAAATTCATAAAAATTCAAATGATCGAGCAAAAAAAAATTAAATATAAAGTATTATTTTCAAGGACTGTATATTCCCAAAAGAATGAACCAACTACTAATTTCTTAAAATATATATCATATAATTTTGCAAGCCCAACATGAAAAAACTAATCATTCATGATCACAATTCGAGTACTAGTAGAAATAATTAGATATGTAAAAAATATTAAAGATACCAAATAACCACATATACATTGAAATGAATGAAAACATATTTCATGAATAAAAACTATATTTATAAAACAATATAACCATTATTAAATTTTTATGTGGTCTTTGAATAATTTAAATTCAACATTTTACACTTCAAGGGGAAGTAAGGCTATAGAAATAAAATGCGAGATTTCTTCAAATACCAAAAAAATTTGATTCTCTTCATTCTCCCAACCATAAAACATTTTACAAATTAAAATGAAAAAAAGATGATATAATTAAATTCCATGAAACATCGTTTTTTGGAAAACCCTTCATCACGTATTCATTCATCACTTTTGATGGTTTATGATTAATAACACCTTTTTATAGTATCACTCCATAATGAAAAAACCTCTTTCATCATCAAATTTAATATCTTTATCATGTCCTGAAAAAATACCAATGTGAGTTCATGGCTAAATACTTATAAATCGATTTTAGGATTTACTCTCAAAACCTATAATCTTTTTAAGATCATTATACCAGAGGGGATGAAATGAATCCATATACAACTAATATCAAATAGAGTGTAGACCAAACAAAAGTTTCATTTACTAATATAACTTCACTCCCCACCTTCAACGAGTTCTATATATCGATTCAATTGTGATTAACTCTTTTACAAGTCACTACTCTGTTGAATTCATATGAAATATGTCAAACAGAAATCAAAATTGTTATAGGGAAGCATGCTCTTATGGTCCCATTACAGTTCATTAATGAAACCCGTCCTATAAATAGACAACATAAATATTTATAGCTCACTGAAAAAATGTATCACCACTAGAATTTCATGAGTATATCATATAAAAGAATCCATATATATGTCAATATAATTAATATTTTTAAAATTTACTCTCTAATATATTTTTATTCTATCATTGTCATGATTTCAAAGATGTTCTCAATTATCAAATTAATAAAAACCCTAACCTTATCAATGTAATGATCTTCAGACCACATAGCACTAGGTTTTCTAATTCACCATAATCGAAATGGGATTTTCTAGAAAATTCTAATAAAACTGATCTTTCTACCTCATATTCTTTGATAATACATTCATGACTACTGTGATTTGAAGAATAACCTCCCAACAATGTTCTACCCTCTATAAAAATAAAGGGATTACATGGTACGAGTAATCCCCACAATATCTATTATAAATACATCACTAAGGATTATGATTCACTATGTTTATTCCCTCTTAGTATATCAAACATGATCAGAAGAATTAACATTAACAGAAAAAAACCTTTTAGTTGGGGAAGTCATCAACGTTCTCATGTCTATCAGGGAATCCCTGAAAGAAAAAATCTTGATAATTTATTGTCCCAATAGACTAGTTTGTTGACATCACTAAAATAAGAATCTATCACGTTAGGGATGAGAGTGTGGTTTGCACTATTTATCAATGACTCGAAACATCATGTTTATAAATCCGAACTAACTTCTCCCATGACAATTACACATGCACACTATCCATCATCCTGACACAAAACATCTCACCAAATCATAAACTAACTCAATTATTCTTCACCACATTGATATCATAAACTCCACTAATATTATTCTCAATGCGAAAATCATAAATCCAAGAATATAAGTCCACCATTTTGAGAGTTTATTTCATAACATTATATATCACGAGAATAAATGATTAATTCTCACTAATAACTCACAAGATCCTCTATAAACTGATACGGTGGTTAATTTTTTCAGGTCTTTCTATCATAATCACAAGGGTATCATCACTTCATATATTTATATTCTAGAATAATATCATTAATGTATGTTGGACAGTAATTCAATATATTTACAAGGTAAACCATTAGGCCTCAATTTAGAATCATTTATGTATTCTTCATCATTAAAGGGAAATACAATTACATCAATGAACATAGAACAAAATAAACAATTAAAAACCAATGTGTTTCTTGATATAAATTCATAAAGGTGTCACCAACTCAATTAGCTTTTAAGAATCTAGAAAAATGTTGTGGAAACACAACATATTTTAAAAAAATAAACATCACCATAAATCACTATCTCCAATTCACAAATATAACTTATTTGGTACTGTTAATACTCCATTATTCTTTAATGGATCATAATTATGGGGAATTATTTTCCTATTAAGTGTATAATTAACATATTAGTATAAGGGTGTAGGGAATTCTGAGAAAAAATGTCATCAAAAATCACATTAATGAACTCAAAATACATTAAAATATTATAAAATTAAACATATAAAAATAGAATAAAGTATTAAAACGAAATTTTAAATATAATTATATCTTTTTTCAATATAGGATCTATAGATGAGAGGTTCAATTAATGGTAATCATATATCATACCAAATTCTAGTCAAAGGGTTCTTACAGTATATCCAATATAAAAACCCAAACTGAATATATTGTGATTTTACATTATTACAATATTTGGAACATTTCGTCTCAAAAAATATATCATTTCTGAAGAAACATCTATTATAGTTTTTGGGGGAACAATTAAATTAGAATATTATTTTATAATATTTATCCATATTTCTACATATTCAAACTCTACTAGAACCCCTTATTAGCCTAAACTAAGTTTTATATTACTTTATAACACGGGGAAGGGAAAAATAATAATGTTTCATACACAAACACTAAGTAAGTGAAATCATATAAACATTAAATGAAGATTTAAATAAAAAAATGAGAAATAATGGGAAGGAAAAAATTATTATTAAAAATGAAATTGAAAAATATGATAAATCCTTAAATAAATGACGATATATAATCACAAAAGAAATAATAATATCATGGACTAATAGTTTGAGGTTAGAATAAAATCACTCAATAAGGAAATGATAATATAAGGTGATATAATCATAAATTGTTTCAATAAAATAAGTCATGAAATAATTATAATAGCTTAATGTTTAAACATGAGATCATCATCACATAGGGGATAAAGTCTCATAGTGGAATAATTTCCCTCTCTATTTCTCTTAACATAGTAGATAGAGTCTCAAAATTGATTAGGTCACACCCTAATCAAATTAAAATATCATATGAGATATAGTTATTTTCCCATTTCCATGGAGGGATACATGGTACCACCACCACAAAAATTATGCTATTTGGCTCACTTCTCATGCACCATGCATGGTATATCATGAAATAAAAACATTACCTAATTCATTATAAAAATATGTAATTTTATACCCCTTATAACATAATAAAATCAAACTATTCACATGCACACATCTTCTAAATGAGTAAAATATTCCATAAATAATGCATAAGAATGATAAAAACCATGGGATCAAAGTGGGTTTCATACTCTTGTCCCAAATAATAGCCGAAACAAATATAATGTAGACGTAGAAGAGAGTAACCAATTATTTAAATTTTTATGATAATATATTCATAAATAAACATACATATTGATCACTAATTTCCATTATCAGAAAAACTATGTTATGGATCAGGGATAAGTAATAATAAAAATGATATCCATTAGTGATTTTTTTTCAAGATGAGCACAAGTGATTTTAAAGAAACAATTAGCGTATAATTTTTATTTATATGGGAATTTTTGTTTGGTGGTATTCTATAAAATTATGAGTATCTTTAATTTATTTTCATGGTGAATGGAATTGCTTTCATGTGACACAATTCATTAAATAAGAAACTGATAATTTTTATTAATCTATATTTAGATAAATTTTTAAATTTCTAATGGCACTTAAAAATGTAATATACGCAACTATGAGATCTATTATAAAAAGGTATATATATATATATAATGAACATATATAGAAATAAAATACAAGATAATTACATAGATAAAGGGTGGAATAAATGTCATTGTGTAACAAAAATATAACTCGGGTGTTTTTGGAAGGGAAATTTTTATTTTTCCAACAACCATTGTTGAAATCCCACATCATAAAAATGATAATAATATTTTGTTTTGAAAATGGGTGAAGGGAAATTATAATGTATGATGAGGAAAATCATAATTGGATAAAAAATTTAAAAATATTTGATTTATGGGATATAAAAATATGGATATGAAGGTGAAATTCATTAGGATGATGATAATTATTTTCCACTAATATATAATTTTCGAAGATTAAATTAATCATGGTATAATCATCATATTATGAAGTAATCCCCTATATATATTTCTATTTTCAGATATAAAATCATATTGTTCAACAGTATAATTATTGATTTATGATGATATATAGGAGGTATTATTACCTATGAAATAACGATTGATTATATATGATCATACAACATAAAAATAACTAAAATTGGAAATCCATTAAAGGTTGAGCATAATATAGATTATTAAATCCAATGGATTTCATGAAATTTATAAAGAAATTAAATGCATTCAATATTCATCAAAAAAATCTAAACAGGTTTATTATCTCAGTGGAACAAAATTGAGATCCAAATAAAAATATATTTTATATTTATTTCCTCAATCATGCTTCTTCCTTATTAAAATAATAACATATTCCATTGAATATTCCTTATAAAATGAGTTATTAATATAACCTCTTGTGACCAGATTATATTTAAATCAAATTTGATTATAATTTATGGGTAATTGGTATTTTTTATGGGGGGAAATTAAATTGTATCAGTTGTTCTAAAGGGTTGGTGATAATATCCATTTATAAGAGGCCAGAATGTCATTTTTGTAATTATAACCAGATAATATAAATTGGTCAAATGTTGAAAAAATAATGTGGACCAAAGAAAATAAAATAATGGAGTAGGGTATGAGATATGTAGAAGACAATATCAATTATTCATTAGATCACTTGTCAGAAACATGATTTTGATGATATTATTTATAGATTATTCTCTTTTAAAATTTATTATTTTACAATGGAATATAATTTTTTCAGAGGATATTTGGATTTAATTATTAAATAAAAATACCCATTATTACATCATTTGGAACTAATAATTAAAAATTTTAAATGAATTTTAATAGGGAATATTTGTTTATATTTTGAAATTTAATTTTTATAATTTCTTATGTAACGTGTGGAAATACATTTTTAGAATAAATGTGTAGTTAAAATTAAAAAATATGAACATTATGAAATTATCATTGTAATTGATTTTAATAACATTCATTTTTAAATATATAAAAATACAAATAGTTATGATTTTGTAACAATTAAAAACCTAATATCACCAAATGAATATTTATTTTCTAAAAATTAAAAAGTAATTTTTTTAAAAAATATTATATTATCCTTAAATAGTTAATAATATTTTATTATAAGTTAATAATTTATATAAAAATTTATAATTTAATGACATGGACAAATTATTGATAAATTAATATATATAATCATTAGGAATTATCTTAAATATACATTTATATTTTTTTGGAAAACATTATTTTCACGATTCAAGTAAAAATCTTTAATTTCGGAAAAGTCCCAAAAAGAATTACTATGATAATATTGTTCTATTGAATCCAAATTCCATTTTAATATTTTAAAATTAAAATTAGAACAAATGAGAATTTAATGTTGGTTTAAAACATAAAATATAATTAAAAACACTGTATAAGATAATATTTTTTCAAAGTATTAACTCTTAGAATTGTTTTAATTTATAAAATGATTATAAATGTGGGGTGAATTTATTTTCCATATAAAAATATATATTATTATTAAAATAAATATTACTTATCTATATGTTATTATGTTTTCTAAAATAAAGCTCAAAATAAAGAAACATTAAATGAATATACATTTTTATCCTCAAATGATTTTATTTGTTATCTAGACACCTTATTTTCTTAATTATATATTTTAATCGATTAAATTTATCATATTTCAACATGAATTTAACAATAAAAATACATTTAGTTTTATGAACCAATTAAAAAACTACATTTCAATGTTTATATAATCTTCTCCATTCATTTATTTTGTTTTGTGAAGAATGTTAGCAAAAATGAATTTGTTTTATGAAATATTATATAGTACAATCTAACGGTGTTATATTATCCCAATATAAAATAAATCCAATCATAGTAATTTTAATTATTAACTGCAAATAAAGATTTATAATTGTATATAATATATAGAAAGGACTCAGGATATAATTTATAGAGAGATATCATCCTTATAGATATTATAGTGATATCAATATTCCTCCTACTCATAATATCAATAAACATTTTCTTCCACGAATTTGTTACAATATTTTATTGTTAATTGAGAGGAATATCCATATTATAAAATTTCCACAATGGTTATCCATAATCCTCCATTCATTGATATACTATCATAAGTTCATATGAAATGTGATTTAATTATTCTAAATTTTCATTCCATAATATAGAGACAAAATCAATTTATTGAATCACAATAATTTTTTTAAAGGAATGATAATATGACTATTAGTAATAATTATCCCATAATAATTGAAAAATATTCATATGAATTGGATATAATTATGATTCTCCATATGTTTTTATTTGAACTGCTAATATATAGTGAAAACACTCTTGAAGAAACACATCTATAAATATCAAGTGGTGAATAAGTCTACCACGAACCACATAATTTCCACTACCCTCATAATTATTAGTATTTTCATAGTATTTTCATTATTACATAGATCATGAAGGTTTATTGTGTCTATTTGCATCATAGTTCCTCGAATAAGTGCACCGCTTTCATATTTCCCAAATTATTCACATGTAAATGATCAAATTCATAGTGGATCCTTTGGATAAAAATTATTTTCCCAATTAATGTTAGTTGGAGACATTGATTCTCATAAAAATATTTCATCATGATTATATACATTAACGAAGATGAAACATCTTCAAGTTCTATTGATATATTCACCGAGGCGTTACATCCAACATTTTTTAGGTAAAGGGTACTATGTCATCTTTCCTTCAACATATTTATCAATTAAACATCCATGATACTCAATCCTCCATTTAATTTTTGTTTTTTGAAACTATAATACTTATACATTTTAGATTATAATTATAGATAGATGGTTTAACAAAATTATTATATTTCTCAGTCAATATCTTATCCAGTTAGGTTTCCCATTGGGATAATGTCGTCATTACCCTCAGTCACAACTGTTAACTTTGTTTCTTCTGGAATTAACAATTACAAATACAAAACATGGGTAATGTGAGTGATAACTAATTAACACCAAAATAAAATTATCATTAATGGTCTCATGAAATATTCAAACATGAAATATATTATTCATTGAAACAATCACATTATATTTTATTCTAACCTAAATCTCTTTTAGTTCAATCTAGATTTCATTATAATAGGATTTCTAAAAATTCATTTCCTAATTACATAACATAATAAATTATTTTTAATGGATTATAACGTCAGTAATATTGAATAATTAAAATCCATTGAGAGTGTCAATATTGGTGTACACTTAGGCGTCTATAATATAAACCACGTTTTGATTGGGTTAATACCCAATACACCCTTTCAAGGTAACTACATTAGGTACATCAATATAAGATATTTAATTTGATTATAGTATCCAAAAAATGTTTTTACTTCTAAAAATACAATAAAATCCAATAGATATGGTTTCAGTATATCCCTTTTAAATTTTAAAAAAAATAAATTTGAAATTACACATCATAAAAAAAGAATAAATAATTATTTTGGAAATTTAGAGAATGAAAATTTGAGTTTCAGATGCTATAAAATATAATAGGGTTTAAAAATTAAAAATAAGTAAAATGGTATTATTTATAGAGAATATTAAATTTCACACATAAATATCAATTCTTAATAAATGAACATTTATTACATATAAAAATAGTATACTCAAGAATCACTTAGTTGTAGTGCCATTGGAAACATGGACCCATAAATAACCTATTAAAAATATTTCAACATCAACTTCCATTTGGTTTATCATAATTAAAACCCTTGATAGGCATATCAGACATAAATCATTTCTCCATAACATGTGGGAACAAAAAAATCATAATTTTGAGTGAATTTGCAAAGTATAAAAATATATTTATTTTCATTGAAACTAAATAAAAAACTAATAAGGACATAGGAACCTGATATTGAAATTTTAAAACCATATTATTAATATTATAGATCATAATATTGAGTTATCGAATAAATCAATGCAGTTCATTAGAGATGTGTCCTTATGGAATCAATGAATGTAATCCAGGAGAGCATGACATTGACATTAGAAATAGATTTTATTTTTGAATCCAAAATAGAATATAAAATAATTTATTTATTGGTCTTGGATCACATTTGGTACTATCATAGAGTATTGGGTTCACTATACATTCTATCACGGTATTTAAGGATCTCTCCGAACACTACTATAGTAGACCGATTCCATTTTTGAGTAGGGTTCCCTATCTATTAGATTCTTATTTATCTCACACGATATCAAGAATTATTCAATGAATTTCAGGTATGTATATTTCAAATCCCACACTATTAGGTCCAGAAGGGTTATTTATGATGATCTAGGTAAGGTGAATAGAGTATCATTAAAAATATATTCTTATAAATGGATAAATTATTGAAATAAATTGGTAACAATAATCATGGTAGTTTACCTTATGTGGAAATAATATAGAGAATACATTTATGTGTTTTTTGTTGTTATATAAAAATTGTACATTATATACTTTTATACCTCTTTACCCAGTGGTAGAAAGATAGTTCACTAATCTGACTTTTTGGTGAACCGTTACCTAATTACTAATTGATTTTCTACAAAAAATTTTCACAACCACTAACACAATGACATCTTTATGAGGACTCATATCCCATATAAAACATTTAATTTAGACTATGAGAGTCAAAACCTTAATGCTACTGACTATAGTATCTGGGTGACACAAACTAAGGGAAATATGAATAATCTCATCGGTATGTATGATCATAAATAGAAAAATATAATATACACATACAACAGAAATAAGTTTCATAGAATCATGTTCCCAAAAATAAAAAGATAGAAGAATAATAAACACAGGTTTGGATCCTGATTTTTTTATCATATTTATTGTCTCAAAAGAATGTAGAAGAAGGAAATGAATTTTTTCTTTACCCCTTGACAGATCATCCTGCAGTTTTGATAAATTTATAATAGAAGAATATTGTTTACAAAACATTTTTATAGCAGTTTATCAATTGAAATATTTTATATCTCCTTGAATATTCACTATATCATAATACATTTACTTATGAATACCCTCATAGAAACATATCTCCATTCAGATTTATTTAATTAAATATTAAAAATATTTTATGTCATTAATAAATTCAAAATATAAAACAAATATTTCTAGATTATTGGAGAAATAGATAATGATTTAATAATACTATCCTTGCATAATAGTAACTCAAATAACATCCAGTATTTTAAAAAATGATTCAATCCAATTTAAAATCATTAATAAAAAAATAGAAATGATCTCTATAATAACATTTCACTATTGAATAATATGTAAATAACACCTATGAATTTAAAATACAAAATTCCTTAATCGCCCAATATAAAATGGGATTTAAACATGAGATGAATATTAAAATTTAAAAACACCAAATTAATTATATTAAAATAATATTTAAAGAGTTTAATATCATTTAAAATTAATTTATAAATATTAAAATAAATAAAAACAACATGGAATAATAAATTTTTTAGGTTCAATCACTATGATTGTAATGTTAAAATAAAACAAAAATTGAACTTGATAAAAAATGTTTAAAAAAATATTAATAACATATAAAAGTTATACATAATTATTAATAGTTTACAAAGACATTAGGAAAAAATATAAATAGGAAATAATGTTTCGCTAAATCTAAATCTAATATAATACAAAATATAAACCAATTTTTTCTGTATGATTTCACTAAAGTATGAAAACAAATTATTACTAAATTTCACAAAAAAACCATTTTCTATATCTAAGTAAACTAATCATTTAGGTGAGTTAAACTACCCAAATTCACTCAATAAAATCACATAGATGATTCATGTAATTGATTTCATTATGTAGGTGATTCATGTATGATAAATTTAATAATATAATTTCTCATGTATCTAAATTTATGAAATATATAAACCGATTTAATTTCATAAATGTTTACCTAAAGTAGACCTTATTAACAGAAGATTCATATTTCAGACCTACTGAATTATATTTATACAATTTTATTATTATTACATAAAACCATTAAAATAGTTATATAATTAATTAATTTGGATAAAAAATTAAATAAAAATAATTTTTAAAAAATGTATAAATTTTATGGATTTAATGTTAAAATAGAATCAATTAATATATAAACATATTAAAACTCCCCCTAAAATAGGAAAATAAAATAATATCAGATTCCAACATTACATGATCAAATTTTTTTTTCTAAAATAATGAAAGTCTAAAGTCTCAGTGATTATATCGATACGTTGATATTCAATATGGGTAAACTCTTAAACAATATTTCATATAATCACATGTTCTCTAATAAAATAAATATTAAATTTAATAATAATATTTTTATAATTTACTAAAGAATTCATTGAAATATTAATTTTCATGTATTATCACAATAAGTGTGATATATAAATATACATATACCAAAATCAAATTAAATTTTCAAAATCCATAACCATTGAACATAAAGACTATATATATATATACATTGATTTCGGAGTTGATAGAGAAATAAAAAATATCTTCACAAATGACCAATAAATTAAACTCTATAAGAAAATGAAACAAACTTGATGTTCATTTTTACTCAATTTATTAAGCATCAAAATTAGTTATATAAAATGATATTAAATTGAAACAATTATAAATAAAAAACAAAATATAGATAATTATTCCATTAATATATCAAATTATTCCCATTACATCTTTAATATGATTCTATTTATGGTTGGAAGGAAATATTGAACATAATAAACTTTAAAGATGATATCAGTTATCGATATTGTTAAATAGATAAAGCTAACTAGAATGCCTCTATAAATATAAAAAACAATTTATTTAAAAGAAGCATAAATATCTACAATAAAAAATATCCATTTTATTTTTTATAGTTTTAGAGAAATTTATACTAAACCATTTAACCAACATTTTACATACATGGTTTTATTTTGAAATATTGAAAATTAATTTGATAATTTTTTTTGTTCATAAAAGAATATTGATTCTCCCATTAAGCTTATATGAAACTAATATGCTGTAAAATTAGAAAAAAATTTACAAAAAATTCACTTTAGGTATCAAAAACCATATCATCAATATATATTTTCAAAAATAAAATTTAAATATAAATTTTATTAATGAAATGATTACAATTAAAATTGAATTTTTAAAAACAAATATTAAATAAAAATCATGAAAGTATCTCATACCATACATTATTTTCTTGATTGATACAATAAAATTCATAATATAATTAAAAGATAGTATTAAAATATTTTCCATTTTACAAATTATGGGGTTGGAATCATTAACATATTCAATTATCAATCATTTATGTAAATTTTTTATCATCAATCTGAAACAGTTTAAAACCTGAAACAAATATAAGGGATAATATATTTCATATTGTTAATAACCTATAAATAAGTGGAAATGAGTATTCAATTTCTATACCCTATTTTTGATAGAAATATTAGAAAAAAATATCAATATTTATTGTTTACAATATATCAAGAAAATTCAAGTTAGTTTCTAATTTTCCATTTATTTTTGATTATTTTCTTGTTCTTATAAAATTCAACTATAGACCAAATATTATTTCCTAAAAACGTTTTATCATCAATTTCAATACAAAAAACTAGTAAGCATCACTGAATTCATTAAAAAAATTTATGATCAAGGATGGAAATAAACATTGAGTTTTAACAAAAAAAAATAGAACCAATTATCTATTTTTTACACCAGAATCAATGTAAACAATTACAGAGTCCATTAGATAATCATTATGAATGTTACAAGATCTAGGATTTTTTAGTGATTTACTAGGAAAATTCTTAATTGATTTATCCTTATAATGTTTTTTCATTAATATAATCAAAATAGTTATACCCATCATCAGAAAATATACAATCAGAATTTAAGTTTTCATTATTTTTATCAAATTTATTATTTAAACATAAATTAATAACTAGGATAATTTTATTATAAACTACATATACTTTTATATTATCATAATAACCAAGAAAAATTCCATCATTACATTTTCATCAAATTTATATAAATTATCCTTTTAATTGTAAATGGAATCATTATTACAAAACACTACAAATACGAAACTTCACGCATTTACCATTAAACATTTCATTATTATTTTTCATTACAAAAATCTATCAGGAATTATATATGAAACACTAAGATAACTGAAAATTTCCTCTGTCCAAAAGTATCAAGAAACATGATATTCATATAATATATTTCCATCAATTTTAAAAAGATTTATATTTTCTATTATACAGATAAATTCTTATGTTGTGTCATAGGAGTATAATTGTTATTAAAATTTCATTTCCTTTTAAAAATATTTCATGAAATTTAAATTTTGAAATTAATCTTATTTATCATAATTAATTGAAATTTCATTCAACCATATTCCTTTTGAACTTAATTTGAAGAAAATATAAATCATGATAAAATATCAATTTTTTGTCATGAATGTAAACCCATATAAATCAACTTTAATCATCCATAAAAACTAATGAATATATATTTCATCCACTAATAGATATTTAAATAAGGACAAATAAATCATTATGTAATAATTATAATGGTAAATAATTAGATATATGATTAATTGGTATGAAGGAAACATTACGTTTATTTACCGTCATGAAAAATTTAAAGCCATGAATGTACAATTACATCATCATAGGTAACTGTATCAAATATTCACATTAAGAGAGATTATATAACATTACAAAATTAACAAGACCTGATAATCATGGCCATAATAATATATAACACTATACAAAATTCAAACAATTGAATTTTTGAATAATCAGTTATAGAAAAATAACATTGTAAATATTTTCAAATATAAACATTTTTAATAATAAAGAGTTATCCATGGAAAGTAAACATTTTTTTATGTTTTGTAAATTTAAAATCAATTACAGCAACAAATTATTGAAATATATCAATGAAATTATTTTTTTAAATATTAAATTATATGAAATTATAAATACATGTATAATTATAAATAATAATTTTATCAAAAAAATTACTTTTCATTTGGAAATATCTCAAAATGTAAATGTCCTTCCAGTCATATTTTTTATTTGATGAAATGTTTTTGGGTGTTTGTCCATATTCATATATAAACCATTATTAAGGTTCAATATTCAATTATAGAAACATAAAATATATTTTTCCTAAAAAAATAAATTACATAATAATTTTTTTTGTAGTTACGATACTTTGGGATTAATCAGTATAGTAAAAAAAATATTACCCATATAGAATTTAAAAATTATTTTATAGTATAAAGATAGAAAATTATATTTTAAATATAAGATTTTTAAAATTATAATTTATACTTGAATGTAAGAGGAAAATCATTTGCATACATACCATTCATGCCACATTAAATAAAAGATAAATACAGAAGGAAAACCATTTCTATATTTAACAAAATGATTTGATGCATTCATTTTAATATCCTTTCATATAAAAAATCATCTTAATTTTTATTTATTTTATTGACCAATATAATTATAAAATACTTTTCATGAACATATATAAATTAAAAAATAAATTCCATATGACATTAAATTACATTTTCAAATATTTTAATTAAAATTATAAATATATTTCAAATACTCATAAACAATAGAATGCGAATAAGAATCTGTATTCCTTACTTTTTCATTCTTTTATAAATGAAATTTATTTTCACTACATGGTTATAAATATTTTTTCTAGATATTTAATAAATAAGTAGCTTCGAAGTCAACATTTATGAATCTATCAATTTCATCATTTAATGTAGAAACATTTTTATTTTTAGAATCATAGTCAGAATTAGAATTTTAATATTATAAACCTGAATTAAAAAACTCATTTAATGAATCCATAAAGCACATGTGAGTACATTATTTATAAATTAATGATTCTTCACTAAAATTTTATTGATATGTAAAACATATACTAGATGTAAATTTATTTTGGTCTGTATTCTTGTATAATCTATTATTACTTATTTTTGAATAGTAATGTCCGATTTGACCTTTTTTTACACTCACAATAATTAACATAAAATTAATTATAATTACCACTTACTTTTTATCACTTTCATTATTCATTTATTTGGTATTATTCTAAATTTTTTCTTGATTCAACTATTTTTTATTTATTAAACAACAGAAATAATTTCATTTATATATTATTTTGACTATCTAAAAATCATTATTAGAATATTTAGTATACAAAAAATTATATATTAAAACACTATATGATTTATTTTTTAATCTCCCATATATCTAGGTTATTTACTTACATTTCATACAGATGAATTGTTCTAATAAATTCATCAACAATGGTTTATTTAACTTTGTTTTACTTATCAGTGATTAACTTATTTTAATTACATTTCTTTGGTAGTGATTTTAGGACTCATTCAACAAGTATATGGTTTTCCAATCCCTCTCCCAGTTAATATATTCCAATAATAATTCTTGTTAATTGGTGTAAAATTTCATGAAAAGTTTATTGCTCGCCCAGCATGAATGCTTTCTACTCATATTAAGGAATTCCATGCATGATTGGATTCAATTTTCAGAAGAAAATATCAGTATACTTTAAAAACATCCAAATCTCATGTGTTTTCTTACATGGAAACACATGAATAGACACAATTATTTTAATAGAACATTATAAAATATTAAAAAACAATGTAATTTAAAACAAATATAAAAGGATTGCTTCATTCAATTGAATTAGGGTAAACCTCTGGTACTTTGTTTTGTTTTTTCCATAATGAACTACGGTCATATGTTTAATTGTTTTATATGTTCCACAATTCAAGAGTCCCTCTATATATAAACATTACCATCAATGTGATGTGTATTATTGAAAATCAAATCAACATTTGTTTTCATTCCTTCCACCAAAAGATTATTTCTTTAGACCATGAGATCATGTAAATGGTTAGTACAAAAAATATAATCAACACACTCAAAAAGTATTGGATAAATTCTAAACATAATAATCTCGGATACCAATTTTTATTTATGAGGAGAAATAATAAAGAAAAAATATATTAAAAGGGATTGGATTAGATTTTATTTTTTGTTTAGGATGGGTAATGGAAGAAGATCAAGAGGGGATGAATACACCTGATTAAAATTTTTATGTAAATAAATATATTAATTTTATATATATTATGAGAGGTAATTTACAGTAGAAATAATAGACATATCTCAATGATTATTTTTACAATAGGTCAGTCCAATGTGGACGTATTATACTATTACAATAATATACTAGGTGAGATATATTGTGTTCCTTAATTATTTTAAGGGAAATAATAAATAGATTATAGAATCTTCTTTTAAAATGTAGAAGTATAACCACTAACACAATAACTTTTCATTGGCCTGTCAAAATTAAAATAAAAAACTAACTTGACACTATGAGATTCAGAACATGAACTAACCTGAATTTAGAATAATGGTTTCACAACCTAAAAAAATAAGAAGAAATTATTTTTTCTTTAATAGAATAAACTAAAGTACAGATTGTTCAATATATATACGAAGAAGTGTTACTAAAAATAAAGAAAATACAATAAATTATATTAAAGAATAATATAACACAAGTACCAATTATTGAGTGTTTAAATTACATAATTTTATATTCATGGAATAAAATTAATTCATAGATGTTTATTCTTAGTACATAAAATATTTCCTAATTGTACTAAGAAATTTTCAAAATAAGATAAATGCATACACCATAGTTTTGTATCATTTTTTCACTATATATATGAAATACCTAATCCAATATTAATCAAATCAGAATACAATCACTTATACCTTGATTTATAGATGAAAAGATTGATTAAATATTAAATTTGATAAAACTAACATATTTGAAATGTCTTTATGAAATTTAAAATACCAAAATATTAATACTAGATTGTTAGAGAGAAAGAGAGAATAATATCATTTATTCAAAATATTTTCTCAAATAACATCTAGAAAAAAATTAATAAGTAGTTATTAAAACTAATTTAAAATTATTCGTTAAATAGTTAAAATCTTCTAAAGAATTATAGGTCCATGATAGTCCCAATGAAAATATCATTTTTAAATATAAAATATAAATTTTAAAAAAATTCTTCTAAATCAAGTAATAAAAATGAAATGAATATTAAAAATTAACAAAACATTATTAATTATAATATAATAATATTTAATTTTTTTAGTATCAGAAAATATTGATAAATAAATATTATAATTGATGAAAACAATATAAAATTATCAAACATTATTTTAGATATTAAAGCTATAAAATTCATGTGTGAAAATAGAACACACATTGATCTTCACAAAAACATATTTAAATAATTGTTTAATACTTCACACAAATTTAAAAAAATAAATATGATCTTATAAAGACATTATAAAAATTCAAACCTATTAAAAAAATTAACGAAAAATGATTACAAAAGAAACTGTACTGTATAGCATAATTTACTATATGATTTTACTAAATAGTATATCCTATTCATATAGGCAAATTATGTTGAATTTTTTTATCAACATAAGGGAATTTACAATATAGGATAATCAATGCAACCGATGTCACATAATATAAACAAATATATGTTTCAATTAATCGAATAAATCGCATACAAGATTCAAGTAAGAAAAATTGACATAGGTTAATTGCTAATGAATTTGAATATTTGAAATGTTTAAATAGACTAGCTTTTCTAATTTCATACCTAAAATATATTTCATTATGGAGAAGGTAAAATTATGGTCCTTTTGATTGATATTTATAATATTACATTAACATTTTATAGAATCAACAATCACTTTAAGGTGATTTTCATAACATATGTTATCATAAAAATAATATTAGCAAAATAGTACTGAAAATTTAGAAAAAAATTATATAGAAAAAATTTTGGGACTCAAACATAATTTCAAAATTGGTAAATATTAATTAATTATATGATCTATTCACATGAAATTTATAAAATATTATTATTTTCTAATAAAAATAACACAATTTTGAGATCAAAAGTTGTGGACATGGTCGGAAAAAGAGGTTAAGGATTTTTGAAAATCATCAACATCGATTTTAAATTGGGATTATATTTACAAAATAACTATATTGAATATCAATTGTCCTGAAAGGGAGAGATATATTTTCATTATATGAATAGTAAAAAACTTCTAAATGATATGTGATGTCCAAATATTGAAGATTTATCCTAGAAACTACAAAAACATTTTATGAATAACCAAAACAAGAAACCTAGTGGTATTTAAGTTAATTAATAATTTATAAAATCAATATTTATAATACCATAATAATTACACAATAATATTTATTAAATAATTATAATGAAATGAAACACATAATACATTGTAATTTTAAAAACACAATGTGGTTCAAGTATCCCCTGCCATAAGATTTTAAAACATTCATTATATCATTACCCATGAAGAATGAAATGGGAATCATAAATGTTTCATGTTTCATCATACCGTAATCATTTTAAAGTAAAAAAATATCATAAAAATATTTTGATAATAATAATTAAAAAATGTATAATGAATAAATATGGCACCATTGGATCGTATCCCTAGTAAATTATAATTAGAAACCAAGAATTTTATCATAAATGATAATTTTTCTAAATTGTGTCTTGTATCTTCCTTCAAGAAATCACTTTTTTTACATTGAGGTAACATATATAAAACATTAAATTTTCCAAAATCATAAGGAAATTTGGTTTTGATTATAAAATTGAATAAATATAATGTAATATTCATGGAATTGGGCATTTATAACAGTAGGAAGTTCTGCATATTCCATATTTAAAAAATAATCCATAAATACTTCTGTAAAATGTTCCAAAAGTAAAACGTTAGGAAATTCACAATACGATTCCTTTTAAATAACCTGGTTAAAATAATTTAATTGGAATAAATAAATTAAAAATAATTGGAAAATGTTAGAGAAATCTACAAAACATTTTTAGATAACAATCTTGTTGAAAAAACATTTTTTCAATAGACGTGTAAAATAATGTAGGTTTTCTGAAAAAAAAATTGTATATTTGTGTTAAAAAAATACTAATAGAGTAAAATGAAAAGAAAAATAATAATTTATTTTAATTACCATTACATAATATAATTAATTATTTTTTATATGACCATCATGAATTTTAATTATTTTGAACATATTCATAAACAGTCCTCTAACATAATGAGACAGTGTCTTATTGTAATGCCCCGACCCCAGTGACCCAGAGTCGGTGCATTATTTTCATACATTGGCATGATTACAAGGATTCAAGTCCCGAAGAACCGATCAGTTTAGCAGTCTTGGAAAATAGATTACATACATGAATGTTACATTACACTTCATAATATACAAAAAAACATAAGTAATCCTTTATGAATGCCATTATTCCCTTGTCTTAACCCTGCATATCAATCACATTACACTTCTTAGAATCTTGGGAAAAATAAAACATAGAAAGGGGTGAGCTCAAATGCTCTGTAAGGGTAAGAAATACAATGGAAACTTTCAAAAATAAGCATAAACATTTAAGGAAATGTATAAAACTAAAACAAAATCATTTTAAACTTGAACTTTAGTATAATATGGCAGAAATAAAATGAAATAATTCCACTTACTTATTCACATGGATATTCTACTAATCAAATAATCACATTAACTATCACCAACCAATTTCATAATGATGGAATGCATGATGCCGAACTTTAATTTCTATGTCGAGGCCTCGTGCCAAGACCTAAGGGATAACTGGAACTGGAACCCAACCCGGAGAGCCTCTGTAACCGGACTCCATCCCGGAGTGCCTCTAATAACCGGACACCAACCCAGAGTGCCTCTAATAACCGGACACCAACTCGGAGTGCCTCTAATAACCGGACACCAACCCGGAGGGCTTACTTTTACCGGTCCCCAACCCGGAATATACTAGTCCAACACATTCATCTTAAGAAGAGAATGAAATATAACATAAATATTTGTATTAAAACTAGCATGATAAATGTCAATACATTACCCATAAACCATGAATGGTATAAAAATAACATATCCACAGTCAAATATATCACAAAACCTTCAACAAAATATTGAAGATTTTCATCATGATAAATCAACTTCAAACCATGTTTAAAATCCATTAAATGATTTTGACATAGAAGAGATTGATTTCTAAAAATCTTTGAGAGAAATAACCCTTTTTCATGAAAACATTTAAAAGTCACACAATTTAGAAAAGAAGTTATTTAAATAAATTTTTGAATAAAAGTTTCCCATACCATTTTGAAACTTTTGAAAGGAATTAACATTTAAAAAAACATTCATGTCCATATAAATAAATCCTTAAAAACAATTTTGAAGACATGAACATTAATAAGAAAGATTTAGAAGAATAAATATTTAAAACATTTGAAATGATGTTTTAGTAAAAAGTAACTTAAAATAATCCCTTTGAAATCACTTTCAAAAAACATGTACACGGATAATAAATATGTCATAGTAGATACTTATGTAAAAACAACCTCGGATAATAAAGAGATTGTCAAATTAACCCTTTCCAGTTTGGTAACTTACGAAACATACAACCCATGAAAGAGGTATCATACAATGAATATGTAAATACACGTAAATTAAAGTGTATTAAAAAAATAATATAATTATGTTCAGTACATACACCACACAAAAGGTAATAGTGGAAATATGGCATGGATCTCACGGGAATAAGGAGTGAGATGAAAACCCCTAACCTTGCACATTCCTTTAGTCGAGGGTACGTTTAACCTCCTTTACAAAGATCGTAGTATGTTATTAAATTATACCAGAACCATATTAATATTTATGATATCATGCATGATTCATTTATGACTATATATTAGCAATTTAATAATAATTTCCATGTTAAGTTAACATTTCGGGTAATAATCACTTTCATTATCGTGCGTGTTTTAACTTGTCACTCTTTGTTGTATCACATAGATCATGATTAAAATACTTCCAGAATATAAATCATAATAAATATATCATATATATTTGTAATATAAATATGTATAATATACATATATAAGAAATGGAAAACATCGTTTATGGAGACGGTAGTCCGTACGTACGCATAAACGATGTTTCTGTTTTCATATAGTATTGAACGGAAGTAAGTGAATAAGATGTATGTTTGTACATAAATCCTTATATATATATATATATATATCCAGTATAACTATTATGTCATATATTACATACTTATTTGTAATATATATTTTATAATCGTCGATGAATGGTGAACTTGGAAATGAATCTCAGCGCGTCGTGGAGACGGTAATCCGTATGTACGCACGAGCGAAAATATCATTATTTTGATATTAAAATAATATATAATTGGATGTTATATCATATATACAGAATCATTATCATGTTATATTTATTATTTACATGAATTACACATCATTATTATACCCATACAAATAATAATATATTGAATAACAATTACACCACGACGTGGAGACGGTAAGCCGTACGTACGCACGTATGGTGACATGTTATTTAAAGGGTCGATAGAATACTGAATATGGTTGTACCATATTTATATTAACATCACAGTATATATATGATACTGGAGTTATTATTTTAGAATGGTAATAACAAAGGAAGAATATGTGGAAGAAGAAAGGAACTTGGAAAAGGGTGGTAAAATCATTACCTCTTCTTCGGGTTCTTCCTATTGATTTGATCAAAGGGGCTCCTTAGATTGGATTTCTGATCAAACAAAGGCCTCTAGGTTTTAATGAGAGAATGTGGGAGAGTATTTGGGCAGATTTTGGCCGAACCAAAAGGCTTTGATGATGTGAATAAATGATAAGGCTGAGTGCCCTTTTATAAGAGGGGTGACGGGCACCTTTGGAAAATCTAGAAGTATTAATTTATAATAAATTCATATTCGGTTTCTAATGGAACCAAAGTTTATTATTTAAATTTAAAAGGTGGGTATGGGTCGAAAACCATTAAACCAATAGAATTTAGACAGGTTTGGGTTACTATATTAACCTTATCTTTAAATATTAACTCTAAGTTAATTAGTTTCACTTTTACAATGTCTCTTTTTATTTTTATATTATATGGTTAATAAACTTACTATATACAACCAAACGACCCCCAAGTGGTCCATTAATGATATACCTATCGTGATATAAGTCTCTTTGCTGATCCTTAGATTTTTATGAATTTCATATCAATTAATAATATAATATTTGTTTTAAAAACTCTTTTATGTCAATTTTGACACTACTCAATAGTTGATTTTTGTGAAACTCACAACAGGATTATTACTTCGAAAAAAGTTAATTAAATCAATCCTAATATGTCATATTATCCTATAAAATTATTTTAATTCATTAATAGTCTAAAATTATATTTATTTGGGTATTTATAATATCAATTATTTTAATTTTTCACTATTATGGTAATTACTGCATCATAATTGTGTCATAAATAAATTAAAATATATAATGTATAAAAATTATAATTAAAATATCTTTATGTAGGAAATAGTTTTATCTTTCTAATGAATATTTATAGTCGAAAATACAACATATATAACCCTATGTAAAAAATTATTTTGTAAAAGATATATGCTTATGTCATTTTTGTATTTATTTTAACTAAATTAAAATAATGTGTCCCTATCACCAACAAGTGGCTCCATGGGGTCCCAAAATAGACCCAAAGATGCCTATAGGGGAACATTTATCAACCAATAAGGCTAGGACACGTTATAGGGTAATTTAGTTTTATTATAGTGTTATATTTTTAACCCTTATTTACCAGATTTACCCTTAACCATGGTAAATAAAATATTTACCGATGTAATTATTCAAAATGTCTAAAATTAAAAGTTACCTATTTACACAATTTGAAAATTCTGATTGAAAATATGGAATCAATTTTTCCAAATTCAAAACACAGAAGTGGCAGAAATTAATTTAAAATTAATTCCCGTTGTTAAAACAAAAAGCGTGGTTTTAAGAGATAATAACTATCAAAAGATTGACACTTGTTTATGTCCAGTTTAATTGTAAGATTATGTCCAGTGACCAAAATTGTATTAAATGGTAAAAATATATTCTAAATATACTTTAAAACCACTCAAATTCAAAATTTTATAGTTATTAATTATTTTGATTAAAAAGTTGTTTTTAATTAAAATTTAGTAATTTTCACTATTCTTCAAAATATAAGTGTTATCCGAAAAGTTCCAAAATTTCACGCTAGGCAAAATTCGTTATTCCGAATCCAAAAATGATTTCCATTTTGAGAGATAAAATTTATAAAATTTCAAAAAGTAGGTATTACTATTCATAACGGCTAGTTTGATTGGTTGTGGTGTGTGTTAGAACTCAAAGTTGTGTACAACACACGCTACTGTATTATTCAAAGGAAATCGTACCGTGGAATCTTGGGATGTTTCATTTTAAATTTTTTTTGATGTCCCCTCTTAGTCAAAATGTTTAAAATATTTTATTTAAAAAGGTTTCACTATTAAAAGTTGGTAAAAGTGCAATACTGAAAATGAATTATGTCTAAGAAACTCATAATATGGTTTCTAAAATTATAAGGATTATATAAAGTTTAATATTTAGTTAATACTATTCATAACCATTTTTTAACATATTTTTTGGTAATTCATGGTGCGCTTGAACTCGGTGTTGCGTGTAGTGCAAGTTACTAAATTATTTTGAAAAAATAACACACTATGAAATCATGGGGTGTTACACTTATAACCCTTATTACTTTTCTAAGCTTAGAATTATAAAACAAATTTATTAAAAAAAATAAAATTAAACATTAAATATAATATAAAATATTATATTCACGATATAAAATTTAAAATGGTACATATATACCCCACATAAAATAATAAAGGTGCACAACATATCATATGTCCCAATGAATACAAATTGAGATGATAAATTATTACCTCGAGTTGAACATTCTTAAAAATCCCATTATAGTACTATTTAATAAATTTATATTTTTTATTGTTCTATATAATATTCATTTATATTGTTATTATATCATATTTTTCTCCTTAAAACATTTCAACACCAATTTATTAATAATTTCTTTTTAAAATCATTATTTAGATATGCAATTTGTTTAGATTTTACTAAGTATATTAGTTCGATTGTTCCAATACATTTAGTTTTTTCATGGTTTAATAATCTAAAAATTTTAATCATTATATAAATATAATATTTTATTCATTATATAAATAATTATATTCAACCACAAAATTTATAGTTAAAAAACTTTATTAATCCATTCGTGGAGAATGTAGAGCATACATATGAATTATTTTTGTTTTAACTTTTCCACTAATAGAAAACATTAATGGTAAACAATAATTAAACATTATATATTAATTATAATATCATATATATCATATATATCGATTTAATAAATCTGTAATTAAATCCATGAAACTCATAAATGATAAAAATTAAGAGCTCTTCATGGAGGAGTTATTCAACATGTAGGCATAGATGATGATATTGTTTAATAATGGATGAGGATTTATGGTGGGAGATATGATATTATAATTAAAGATGTATAATTATAACATAAATATCATATATTAACTTTATTACAGTCATAATATCCACTGATTAATGGTGATGATATAAAATGAATTGAATCACTATGTGGAGATAGAAAATCATTTGTACAAATGAGTTATAACTTCACCTACCATTTAAGGTAATTGAAGTTATATATTGGTCCTTAAAAAATCAGAATAACCATTTAGTATATTTATTATACTTTTTTTCATTTATTACTAATACAATAGATTTAGATGAGGTAGAACAAGAAAAAAATAAAAAGTGTCCATGTAAGATGATTACCTCCTCTTCGGTATTCTTTCTTTATATCCTATCTTATGTACCATAGAATGGTATTTTAATAATATAAGAACAACTAATTTAATAATAAGAAGGTTAATAAGATATTTTCTTAGGGTTTGGTCAGGAAATATTGTTCAAAGTGGTATATATAAGAGAAAAAATGGGATCCCTTTTATATAATATGAGAGGGGAACCATCAAATATTTTAAGAATATTATAATATTATAAATGAATTCTCCTGAAAACATATTTCGAATATAATGAAATTAAAATATAAATTATTTTATTTTTAAAATTTCATCATATAATAAAATTTATATTGTTTTATGTTTTTTTAACCCTAATTTATTTTAACCCCTTTATTAATTAATATTATCCTTAAAAAGAGTACTGAATTTTTCAAACATAATAGGTTATAATTTTATTTATGTTGTTAAAATTGGATAATAAACACATAGGATATGAATTATAAAAACATATATTACACACCTAGTAATCTATCATTTTTATGAGTTTCAAATTATTTTATCAAATATTATTTTCATTAAATATCATAAATGTCAACATTAACATTGATATATGAGTTTTACAATAAAGTCACAATAGCATAGATGGATTAAGTATACAATCCTCTAAAACATCAATAATATGTTAAATTTATTTACCAAATAAAAGGACCATGAAATCAGAAAAATTTAATTTCAGATACATTTTTATGAATTTTTTATTTTAATATTCTATTAATTGAATAGATATTATATCGGTGTTGAGTAAGAATTAAAGGTAACTGTTTAATTAAAAAAATTTGAAATAATTTAACATGATAAAAAATTAATTTATATTTAAAATAATCATTTATAATGGAAGATTGTTTTTTATCCAATCCCAATATATTATTGATATTACCATCTTGGTGGTTATATTTTGGACATTATCATTTATTTAAATATTATAATTTTCAAAATTACACCCAAATAGAAATAAATTCTATATTTTCAATGCTTGGATGAATATGTATGAAACTAATTCATCTATTTAAAATTCATTCATGTGTATGAAATATTTTTATTTCATACTAAATTTGGTTACCCTCATAAAACTATTTTACATATACCATAGTAATAGTGAATTTAATAGGGTTATTATTCATTGATGTGTACTTAATGTTCCTCATGGATAGTAAATTTATTTTTTTAGTTTTTTTTTTAATTTTCCAGGATGTGATTCCACGATAGAGTGCTAGTTTCTACATCGCAAAAAACACTACGTTGACAACCGCTCTACTTGGAATACCGTAGACAGAATCATTCTCGGGATACGAAAATTATCTTTTTTACATGTGATCAAGACCACTCAATTTTCTAGGTGTGATGGTGTAGGAATTCCCCCAAAAATGAAATATATTTTTTGAGTGTGGTTGGTGATTTCCCTAGTAAACAAAAAACTCATTTTGGAGGGTGGACAATGTTTTTCATCTCTCATGAATGAGATGCTCATGGATGATCATAGATGATTATCCTACAGAGTAGTTAGTCAATTCCATTTCTCTATAAAACAACTTGAGGGAATCCAAAGTTATTAAATGTGACTAATATAATAAAAATGATTAGAATCACTTTAAATTTGGAGGTCCCTCAATTCTGAGCTGGTAAACCAACCAAAATCCATGAGGGAGAAAGTACTTCACCCATCCATCTACAGACCCATCAATAATCACATACACCACTATGTGGAGCCTATATGGATGGTACCTTTGTAGTTGATAAACACATATTATAGAAGCAATGTGGATAGATCCTAACCCTATGTAGGTAGACACTATATAGGAGTCACTCAAGACAACGTCAAATGATTCTACATCGGAGGAACTCAGACACATGAATGAAGATGATGTGTCGAATAATCTAAAACCCATGTATAAAAGTGTAATGTAGAAAAAACCCACAACCATATATCAATGTGTTATACATAGGTAACATAATACATTATAGTAATAAACTATTAATAATTGTGCCTCCTATGTTTTTATTCCTTCTCTCTCTCATTTCCTTCCAGTAGTGTAGTGATTGATCCCACTATGGTGCCTCAATAGATAAAATTATCTAGGTTCCACATTTTTTGTGATTCATATGCCTTAATTGGACAACCTCATTAGGTTTTAGGTGGAGGATTCTCCCGAAACTACATTTTATCCATGATAAAATTAATGATCACACTAGCATGTCCCCTAGAGCATACAAACCCATGGTAAGAGGGGTCCTATTGGTAACAACAATATCATGGGGATCCTAGGATTCTTTCCTGGGAACATTCTCATTTTAGGAAAGGTAACTATATTGGTTGAAATCATGTAGACCTCTAGGTTTTAGATATTTATGGGAACCACATTACATTCCTTTCAATTATATATAATTTTGGATCTTTCTCTAATTCTCAATGAAATACATAGAAGGGAATCTCTCATGGATTAATTCTATAGGATTTTATTACTGGATGTGGCTCCCTTTATCCTCTTCTCATGTAGGGTCATGCATATGAGTCCAAGTGAGTATCCTTGTTTCCAAAATAATTGGTGATATTTTCACATCAACAACATTTATCTCTCCCTTTAGTCCTAGTATATTAAAAATAGAGGTGAGACATGGTATATAGCTCTATTGTTTCCTATTCATTTTGGTCTAGGCCAAATCCACATGTGGACAATTCAAAATGTGTCAATTTATATATCAAATACATATTCATGTTTCTCTAACCAATCATGACTCACATGTGTTAATATGTTAGGGTCTATCATGAAATATTCATGATAAAAATATATGAATCTTGAAGAGTGTTTCCCCAAAAAAACCTTCAAATCACCAAATGTTGTGAATTTCCTCATGGTTCCAGACTCACAAGCACCCCCTATACATTTTATAACCCAACACCATGTAACCATTTTCTAAAAGGGAAATGTTTCTCATGATAGAACAGTTCAATGTTTGATATTCTTGTTGACTTAAGCACTAGGTACTCCTCTATAAGTATAAGGTCATACCCATATGAACTCTATGGGATTTGATTCCTAAAAAAAGATTATATGTAGTAAACCTCACAAAGGTCTTGTACCAACACCAAAATTAACCCAAATAATATTTAAGTCATAATCATAGTAGGGTCACATCTATCTTGGGTGGCCACAATACTTATGAGCCTCTTTCATTGCAACATTTATAGAGGCATACTCACAATGAGATCATTCACCCACATGGAATACGACATGCCACAAGGTTCTTAACGATACCCCAATGTAATCCCCACATAATAGTTTGAGTATGAAACTTACTCTTATGAATTAATTACCATATGATGTTAAACTACATGGTTCGGTCTTTATCACATTACCTTAAAATGTATTATTTCTCTAGTTAAGATGCACTGAATTATATGTGTTCTGATTCCTTTCACATGGATACATAAGAATCCAATTTTCTGGGTTTGAACCCAATATCCAAAAATCCTTATATCTCAGGATTAATAATTTTTTTAGAGTGACCCATTATGAAGACTATAACTATAATAATAATAATAAGTTGCATATTTTTATCTAGTATAAAATTACAATTAATGGAGAACCTAATATATATATTGTTCACTCCATTGACGGAGAACCTCGAATATATACAAATGATCCAAATCTAGGATTGGTAAGAATTTGTTTTCAATTCACGGGTGTCCAACATCATACTTGGAAATGGATAATAGATATATATATATATATATATATATATATATATATATATAATCTATTAGATAGTCCCAAAATATGAAATAATTCCCCATAAAATGGATTGATGATCCCAACCTCTCATCCACCTGACCAATGTGAGTTCTTAAGTATCATGGGAGATGTTTCAAAATGATTTTCTTTCCTTTGGAATTTAGGTCCACGAGTCGTTGTAGATATATGATTCATTATAAAATCTATACTCGATGATAAAAACATTGGAAGCCATTAGAATCATATGGTTATCTCAATGTTAATTTTATTGAAATAATCAATCCCTATAATAAATCCTATTAAGAATATGATCCAAAACCATTCGTCTATAAAAAATGGTAAAAAAACATGAATCCACAACCAATATGAATTTATCACCTTCATCTTAAGGACCTTTTACATCCAAAATGGAAGTGGGACAAACAAAATATTTGAATAAGAATTTTTTTATGATATTATTATTGGATGAGAATTTATTTTTTATTTTTTCTCTTAAATATAAGGAACCTTTCACCAGAACACACTTCAATCAAATAGATTCACACGAGTTATCATAGACAAGAACATAATCCACTGCAAATGTTGGGTCCTCATCCAAAAAATGGACTCCATATCCCTCATAGATTGTTCCATACTGGGATTACAATGTATTAGTACATGAATACAACAAAATTGGTAGTCTCTTTTCCCTAGAGTAATCTCAACATACCCTCTGTCTTATGAAACCCCCACAGTTGTCTACTCAATTACGGTCGATGTCCCAAAATAGAATAACCCTAAAATCCATCTCAAACTATTTAAAAATACTATTTAATGAATGTGATAAATACTTTCTCCCTTACCTATGGGAGTCTTAATTAGTGGTCATGGGAAAATTACCCCCAGAAATTTAGGGATCCTTAATTAGGGGTCTCTTTAGTATTAAATATCATCAATGAAATGTGGAGAAGAATCCTTATCATGATGAGAACACATTGCCATAATATCCAAACCAATACATCCATACACAGTCCCACAAGATATCCTGTAGAGGGTGGAATTCAAATAACTTGGGGCATATTATTTCACTTTCACCCATTGAAGAAGACCACTGGTAAAATTTAACAAAATACAATGGATAGATAAAATCCGTTCTTTAAAAAATATAGAATATTAGTCCAAGAGGGAGGTAAACTATGAGAATAGAAAAATCCTTTCTAAAACATATGAAACCTACCAATATAACATGTTAGAAAACCATAAGAGGATGAAAATACCAACTCCTGGAAACCAATCTAGTTAGTCAAATACATGGGAAAACTACAAGTAGATGAACATCCCTTCATTGACATATCAATCTCGTCATTCAAATACGAAGGAAAATGGGGAGATGTAAATTTTTAATTAGGAATATCAATACCATCAATAAACTGTAGTGAAAAATATAGAATAGATTCAAATATATCATCTTAAATATCAATATTTTTAGTAAAATAAGGTGGAGAACTATGAGAAGATCAAAATACATACTCACACATATTACTCCAACAACTCAATTACAAAAAAAACCCATTAAAAAGTTAAAATACATGATCATACCTTTTAACATCGTTAAAAAAATATGGTGGAAAAAATAATAAGATAAAAATAATTCCTCACACCTATCAATCCAATCAGTCAAATAAATCAGAAAACTATGAGTAGAGGCAAATTTATGTGCACTCATATTAATCCATCTAGTCAAATACAGTGGGAAATTGAAAACATGGTTAGTGTGCCTCAACTATGAACCTGGGGAAAGCTTATATTCCTACACCAACACAGATATGGGTATACATACTCATTCTAGTTAAGGATGATTTTCATTATATCCTGGTAATGATGTAATGTTAAAAAACAATATCTCACCAACTCTATCAAACATTATATAGTGTAATCACATAGATGACAATATATAATAGTCATCACCCAAATACCACCATCTAATATAGGGTAACACATTTGTACTGTGACATGTTCAATTAGGAGAAGACATACATTCCCTACCATATAAAAGAGGTTCTTCAGCTACATTCCATGGATAATGGACAACTGAATAATGCAATAATACCTATTACAATAGGGGATTACCAGCCCATTTTATGGTATGCCCTAAGGAATGAATATATCCCTATAATGATTCTATATAATATTTTTAATATCACACTAAAAACATAGGATTTTCCAAAAACCTCCCACATACATGATAACATCCATTCAAAATAACTTGTTTGAGCTACCTGTATGTGATTATTGAAAAGGAAATCTCTCCCATGTTAGTTAATAAATCTATAGAAGACATTGAAACCTGCTCTAGATTATTTTTTAGATTGTTATTCCATCAAATATTTTTCATTGTTATTCCTTTACCACTAAAAATAAATATCAAATTACGTTGGTTGATGTAGTAGTCATGAATTCCCACCTTATAGAGTTACTATTAGTATCTCAAGAGTTACTTCACCGAAAAACGTCGATGATAACATTCCTCATGGGGATAATCCTATTGGCCATGAGTTCCCATATCACGATGAGTTCCATGATAATCCTCCATGTGGATGGCAGATCAATCCTGAAGATGTCCCCACAACCTTATTAGATCAATAAAATGAAGTTCCTTGTATACTGAGGTGGTTGGAGAAGTGGGAACATTCATACTTAACACCCTTTCAATGGAAGGACAAATTATTTCTCATATGTAAGACGGACCAAGGAAATAGTCATCCTTTAAACCACTTAAAGACCATTTATATGAAAACAATTCTCCCTTATTCCCTCGATTCTTGTGACAAAAAAATCCATAAAGAACCCTTTCTGTGATGACAAGTACTGGAATCTCTATTAGAAGAATAAGAATGTGAAGGAAAAAAACTAACAAGGGATAATATATCCACAATGTTTTAGACCACATCCACTTCTTAGTTCTTCATTCCAAATATAATGTTACATTAGTGCATGAACAACATCCTTCTGAATATCTGGACAACTATCTTCCACCTGAAGGTAATGTTCATTCAATATGATGGATATGAAGACCACATTAATCAATTGGATGTATTTTTTCTTCAAATTTATTTTCACTCCCTTATAGAATTATGGAGTCCATCATTAGATAAGGAACCAAAAATATCTTAAACTAGAAAGCCTCAATGAATCACATAAATTACATTATCAATTTATCACTACCCTGACTTGTGTTCATATATTGGGATGGGGTGACAATAATGATTTTTAATATCACCACATGAACTAGTTAGGAATATCCACCATAGGTGAAAACAAGTAATTTAATTTCTCCAATATGGATAGTAGTAAATTCCCCCACTCAAGAATGTTTTCACACTCAATAAGAGTCATCCCTAAATAATTATCAAAAGATTCAGAAAAGATGATATAATTCCATAAAAAACACATGACCTAGGAAACTAGTAACATAAAACGTGACTCTTATTTCAATGAATCTAATCATCAAGAACTACTAATTTCCTTAGAAGCAGATGGTTCATGTGTAATTCATGAATTTCACCTGACTAATGATTGAGGGAAGATGTGTGTGAGGACGTGGGTACTGGATGTATCATCAGTAGTTGAGTTTTGGGAATATTCACTTCCCCAGTGATTCCATAATTTTAAACAAAATATTACCCTTCATATCTGGCATATTTAACTCATTGAGTAAAAATTTTATAATGGGATAAAAATATCCCACATTGATGGGGACATTTTTCCTTCATCCTGTCCCCCAATTTGAATTAAACCTTCTAGGTTTGGGGGAAAATAAAAAAAAATGAGGACTCACACTTACACCATTCTCATGACATGAGTATCTCAAAAGGAAAACACATGATGAGGTTGCGTGGTTTTCCCCTCCAACTAACCATTCACCATGAATCTCAAAGTAGAATCTAGAAGGGAATGGAGAAGTACAATTAAGGGAACCTATAACCCTCCTATCATACGGTAATCATTAAGACACATGATACGTATTAGTCAATAATTAACTTTGTTGGCATCAACACATCAGATGTTATTGATTATGAGGATAACACGTAAGATAAAGGAAAGGATAGATCTACTTGGAACTGAGTCCATGTTGAGGAAAATGGTGGATGTGTACATAATCAAAATTATATACATTCCATAAATCATGGGATTCCTATAGTCGATCCATCAATTCATTGTTAGTGAATATCAAACAAAGAAAAGGGTAGATGAAAGTAAACTATGAAACCACCTCCCAATGTGGATAAAACCCCCATACATCAAAAAATATCACTCAGTAGAAGGAAAAAATGATGAACTTGAGAAGAACAAAAATTTAATTTATCTAAGGAAGAATTCCTAACAAATATGTTCCTCTAGAAGAGAAAAAACTCGCACTTTATACAATTATAACACATCAACAAGGGTTCACACTATTGAATAAATTTTATCTAGAAAATGTTCCCAACCATATTCATAGGACTTCATTTTACCATTATTTTATCCTATATGGGTATAAATCATTCCCTCCCCTAGGGAAACAACAAAAAATTAGGAAAACCATAAAAAATGTCCCCTGTTATATTTCAATAATAATGGTTGGTCAAGCCATTGTAGTATATCATGGATATTGGTTCCTCTGTTCGACCTCCCAATAATCTATGCATTCATAAGGAGATTATCAACTCCATTGATCAAATGGAATCTTTATTTGATGTTGTTTAGGAATGTAATTCCCATTTACAACTAGTATAGAAACCTCACCATGAATGGGTGGCTAACGTTACACCACCTCAAAATTTTGGGAGTCCTATGTTTCATATATTTAACGGATCGGGATACATGTAGATGTATCTGACACATTTTGATTCCTATTGTGATTCCATGATACAGAACCCTATATAACAATACCAAGTGAAAAATATATTCTTTTATAATACAATACAATGGATAACAGTACTTTCGTACAAAAATTTTCTAACTAAATCAACCATAGTATGGGAAGTTTTTCATATTTAATTTCTATTTCAAATACAATCAACACTATAAAATACACTAATAGATGACCACTCTAATTTCTAACAATAAGAGAACAATAGGGTTTTTGGATTAATTCCCATATAGAATGGGATAAACTACTTGCTAACCTATAACTTCCACTAAAATATTTGATTTCCCTCTTCATTGAAATACATCATGAAAATTTATGAACAACATTCAAAGTATAAATTTATATAGAATGGATCCAATATAATTCTCAAAATTCCCTAATAATGAAAGATTACATTAAATGAAACATGATGAAATACCAAAAGATTCCATCATCCCTATAGAAGAGAAAATGAATTGAAATGGTTCCATCTATCACACTTATGATAGAATCTACAATGGTTCTTCATCCGAATCCCACAACATATCACGTGTCACTTCTAGATGTCGATCGAATCCTCCTTCACATTAGAATGAGTGGAGGGACCCAGTAGAAATAAATTCGAGGAGTGAAGGAATAATGTGTACTTGTTCTGGGATAATCATGTCTGCGGTTACATCAAATCAACTATGTACAATGACTTACTATATCATCCAGAGCCTAGGAGGCATGATAAAACATGTATTGACGATGGAACATATCATTTACCCATTCAAAAGAAAATGTGGCACAACATTCAATAATTATTTTTCACTAATGTCATCACGTAAAAATAGTAGTGTATGGGTATTTGATTTTTGAGGGAACCACATGCACAAATAAAATGTGTCTCTGATAATGTACTTGAGGATGAAGGTGAATAGAATGAAGATTATATAAAATATTCATAAAATTTCAGTTCTTGGATTAATTGGATAAAAATCAACCGTACTCAATATATCTTTAAGGAATAGTTGAAAAAAAGACTTTACCCTTAGCTTCATCTGTTGTGATATATTCAGCTCCATCATAATAAGATTCTTATAAAGTTTTTTCTTCTAATAAAAAAATTTCATAAGGATATAAATAAAAAGTACAAATATGAAAATACACCATATCGAATCATATCATTCACTCTCCCAAATTGTATGCCCCCATTTCAAAACTATACAGACTGCCCTTTCAAATGATTCCACTAGAAATGGCCAACAAATAAAATTACTCATTGAATGGGGAATTAATCGCCATTTCAATTAGTGAAATTCATCTAGAGGAAACCATCAATGATGATTTATATGAATATGAATCCAAGTTCCCAAACACATATTAGTGAATCATAGGAGGAGGTCATGGTTCCGAGGGTTTAGGGGAAGATACATTCCAGATAGAAACTAAATTTGTAGACATGTCTCTATAGGGAATGTGAGAATAGTAGAAACTCATGGGAGAGACCTTCATTGAATAAAATTGAGTAGGTAAATCCTCTGGCATATAAAAATGGTCTCCTGAAAACAATTGTATTTTTAGCCACCATAAGATGTAAAAATAAAAGGCTTCCCTTAGCAAGAAGGAATGCATGTCGGGTATAACCCACTACAAATATGAGGAATGAGAAATCCTATTTTATGGGATAATCCATCAATACCCAAGACCATATATCCAATTGACCTTGTGAAATACCATAAAAATTGGTAAATACTAGGCTTTAGGACATATGTATGAAATTATTGATCATGTATCCTTGGTATCAACCATCTTATAGATCATATATTCCATGAGATTATCATGAGACCACATGGAATCACTTATAGTGGATGTACTATTCCCTAAAGAGAATAAGAAGGGATTGAAACTACTGATGTATATTATATGGAGACCAATTTTTTATAATTTCATGTTATTATCTCTATTATGAATCAGGATATATATGACATTATTTAGGGACAACTCATACCATCGTACGTGATTTTCTGGGTAAATGTACTCAATGTCTGAATAGATTTCATTAAAAATGGATATAGATTTAATCTAACTGACAATTATCATTTTTATTGATTTTTGAAAAGGTCACCATGAAAGACCCCCAAAAAAACATCATGGTGCTATAATGAAATGTAATCCTAGTGAATCATTGACAAAAAATTCCATCCCCTCTTTAGGAATAGAACACAAACAAAATAAAGAAAACATACTTTGATTTGTTGGTTCCATATATGCCAAAAATTATGCAACCATATACCACTTCTGCCATGTATGAGAGTCCTCCAAGGAGTTTCCCATGAGAGAGTTCCACTTCATGATTGTATAAGAGATGTTCCCAGGGATACATACCTTACCAAATAATACCTTAAAAACCATGGAGTCTATCTCAGGCATCATAAGATTGATCTTCCTTTGCTTACATACCTCCTACTCAGTCTCCATGGATATTGCCTCTGCCTGAAATACATCAATTATTCCATAAGAGGAAAAAACTGTAATGACTAAACCAATCTAATCTCTCACCACCCCGCCCCATCGGATCTCCCCCGTGAGAAGTGACCTATCCATATTACGATTGAAACCCTGACATGGAAGATGCAATCAACCCCACCTTCCCTAACCTAGAATATCCACCTCGATTTTATTTGAGAGATTCCAAATTTAAGATTTCACCTACGGAGCTGAATGAAAATATGAGCTTAGCTTAAAATAATTCGGCATGATGTTTTTCAACTAGAAAATAATGATTACCTGAGACCTTAGGCCTTGGTTATAGAGCATTATGATTCGGGCCTTCCAGAAAGTCCAGTAACCAGAAACATGGATGATGGTTCTGGCCGTCCGCTTATCCCCATGGGTATTTGTATGTAAAGACCTGGAATTTCCATGGAATTTTTTTTCTTAAGTACATGAAAATTTTAAGAGTCTGCAGTTGCTGACGGCGGTTGATTCTGAGGCGTGGTGTTCCTAGAATCAATTTTTGATGTTTTTTTCGGGTACGTTCAGTAAACATACGTGTAGAATTTTATATCTTCTGAACTGGTGCTCAGAACAAAAATATGACGGCACCGTTGAACTCGCAACATCAGTGATTGTTTAGTGATACCTTCACAGTAGTTTCATTCTAACGAGAATGGAAGTTAGATTTTGGGGGTTTTTAATTAAATTGAATAAAAATAAAGTGTTAAAATTATTTTTTATTTTGGCTGTTGAAACATCCAAGGGGTGGTTGGAGGTGGGGGCCACTACACCAGAACATCCCATGGGAGGTTATGGTGGTGCCCCCCCCCCCCCGAGCAAAACCTCCCTTGAGAGGATATTATTATGGTGGGGCACACATAGGATTTAATCTCCCTTAACCCCCTTGGAACCCACAATTATGTGGGGAGCCTCTTCACCTTCATTACCAAATTTAATGAGCCAACTCCACAAATTTAATTAAGTGAAGTAACTTAATTAATTAATTTCAAATCATTTGATATATTTTGTCCAACAATCAAATAATGGGTTAGCTTAACCCATTATTTTGGTTGGCACTTTCTTTTTGGTGGAGCTTTGGGGAACCCTTGGAGGAAGAAACTCTCCCAACAAAGAACGTCCCTCTCCATCAAAGAACGACGAGCATCTATCTCTCCCCCTTCAACTGGGGTAAAAAGAGGAAACACATATATCCTTGAAGAATTCCTACAATGTCAAATTCTTTGTCTTCTTCGAACATCAATGGAATAATGTCTGCCTTACCGCAAATTCGTCAATGATCGTCGTCAATCGAGGTAGGGGAAATTGAGTTATTTATATGTATGAGATATACCCACATTTCCTCCTCTAATGTTGTGCTTCTTTGTTGCCGATTGATATCAACATAATGAGGAGGGCTTGGACCGCATGAACACGGCCAACTCTCCCCCTTTGTTGTTCCCTTTTTGTTGATGACGGAGGCAGTGCAATGGCGGCTGACATCAGGCCAACCAAAATGAAATCCAACCATGATGAAAACTAGTAGTGCATGGGTTGCTGGGTCACCAAGAGGGGGCGAGGCACCGCCGTGCCGCCCAGAAGAGCGAGAGATCACGGAGGGCTGGGCCGCGACGGTGATCGAGTGGCGCCGACGCACTGCATAGTGTAAAACAGTAGGCCATAGCTAGGCCGAGCAGCGGCAGAAGAGGCATGGCCCAGACATGCTGTGCGGAGGGCAGCAGGACCCTAACACCATCGTGCCGTGGTGGAGGAGCAGTGGCAGCCGGTCGGGCTGCCCGCGGTAAAGCCGGAGCGACTGGCCGCTCAGGCTAGCTGGGAGGAGCGGGACCTCGTCATGTCCCGCGTGTGTTGGACCGGTGCCACCGGGTGCCAGTCTGGCACACACCCGAACGAAAGAGCGGTTACGGTGCTAGGGGGCGCGTGCGTCTCCCCTGAGCGCGGATAGGGAAGGCCGCCCGACGGCTCTTGGCCATTCCACAATTAGTCGGGATGCCCTCAGCTGGGCCATCCTCATCTGGGCTGCCATCAGCCGAATCGCCCTCGTTCGGGCTGCACTCATTCAGCCCCCCCACCGCTAGGCCGCCCTCGGATGGGCCCCCCATGGCCGGGCCACCATCGGCCGAGCCACCCACAACCATTACACCATTGGTTCGGGCCGCTTCCTCAGAACAAGTCGGTCCCACAGATCGGTTCGGACCCTGGTTCAAACCCGGATCGGGCCAAGTCAGTCCAACTGTGTTAGACCAGACCGGACCCTCTATGTCCAATTTACACCTTTCCACTCAAATATTTGGCTATGGGTGTCTATTTGACGAACCGTCTACAACTATGGAAGGATTCGAGGGGGGCGGTTCAACTGGCATACCCCCCATGAGGTTTGGACACAATTGGAGTACAGTCGGGTTGGTTTGAACCTAATAACCAATCGGGCCCCTGGAACAGAAACACCATTAACTCAAAGACTGGGCATCCGATTGACGCACCATCTATCACGTTGGTACCCTTACGACATGGCAGCCCTCTAGGTTACTCCATTGTGGTACTTAGTGGCGGTAGAGGTACCACCGATATCTCAAGGGCATGTTCTATGGAACTCGAGCACACCGAGTGTGAGGAATCTAGGGGTTGATAGTGAGGCAGAGGTTGGAGACAGATCATACATAGGTCAGTACTAAGAGATCATGTTTGGGTCATCACATACCGATCGCATGTGGGTCAGATCCTATGTGATTCAACACTCAGCAACCTTGTGGGGGTCAGCGCATACCGATCATGTGTGGGTTAGATCGTGTGTGGGTCATTGCAGGGGTTAATACCTCTCGATCTTGTGTGGGTCAGACTTCCTAAGGTCAATAGCAGTTCCTCATGACAGAATATGATGATCTAGATCCGTGAAAAATCTCTTGTACAGCTATACTTTTTTGTAGCACTTCATGATAGGAGGATTTCTCTAGTAGGTGTGGTTTTGATAATGAAAATCCTGGTTTGAGCTGAGTTAATGTATGACATGTTTTCCACATGATTGATATGGGTTACTAAATAACTTAGGTATATATATGGGCATATACCTAAGTAAGGGTCATCCATTGATTTCATACTTTTGGTAACCTTGTTGGATTTTATGAGACCTTTAGGGTCTCGAGGTCCCTACTGAGTATTATTATACTCAACCCTAGAGGGGATATGCCCACACCTCGTTTTGTTGGATTCAGACGAAGGATAGCACTGATCGGGGCAATGAGTGGCCGAACAGGATGGTACCCGGAGGTGGACCACTCGACGAGACATACATGGAGAGGAAAATGGACATGGGGTGCTGAGGTGGCCATCGGTACCTACCCTTCAGGTGGGAACCTCGGAGGACGACCCTATAATTCTTTACTTCTTTTATTCAGTTGTACTATCATTTCAGTTGTATTGTACATTTACATTTGGGCTTGTATTTCCGGCCACTTTACATTCAGTAAACTCTTTCATATATAGTTTTAATTATTTTTTACTTCCAGTTGCGTAATCTGTTGTGTTTTTTATTGTTATAATGGAAATTCCTTCCCAATTTAGGGATTTATGCCTTTGGAGCTAGTCACCAGCCCCTGGCCTATGGAAGGCGGGCATGGGGTAGTCACGATACGGGCCTCGGGGGATGGGTCGTAACACATTAGTATCAGAGGAGTCGATTCTACCGAAGAACTCAAGACTCTAATCATTCTTTTCAATGAAGCAATAGTTTTAATGGTATCAAGTGTGGTTTTCAGTGCAGAGAGCCCAGTGTTGGTGTGGCGGCTGACATATCCATACAGTAGGAACCTAACTACTGATCTCTAACTCAGTACACCAAAACACTGATTGTGTGCGTTTCCTTAAAAGTTTCCTTAAGTTTGTTCAACTAGTTCTGCTCACCAGGTATAAAACATTGTACCATGTCGCAAATGTTTTTCTCATGATGCCTCCCCGCGGACGGCCAGTTAGAGCGCCGAGAGGTGTTCGTGCTGACAGCCCACCGAGCGATGAGGCCTCGGTTCAGGGCCCTTTACCACCGGAGGCACCAGCGGTACCACTTCCCATTGGTCCACCTATTCCACCTTCCCCATCAGGATATGATGCATGACACATGAGAATGTTTCATGAGTTTCAGTGCCAGTGGCCACGCAGGTTCTGGGGAGAGAAGGACCCAGAAGTGGTTGAGTATTGGCTGGAGGCTGTGGTGAGAGTTTTCCAGATGGTAGGGACACCAGAAAACTTCATGGTGAGCCTTGCTGCCAGCCTTCCTCAGGCAGCAGTAGGCAGATGGTGGAGCCTGTTTCTCTAGGTGCATGATGAGGAAACACTTCTATGGACTGACATAGAGAGCCTGTTTCAGTTGGATATTTTTTCCATCCACCCTTCGTGCGGTGCAGATGCAAGAGCTACTACATCTATAGCAGGGTAGCTTGACAGTAGCACAATACTCAGCGAGGTTCACAATCCTCTCCTACTACACCACGGATATGGTACATGACCTATTCTTTAGGTCCAGGACCTTCGACCATGGGCTCAGGCAAGATATTATATCCTCGATGATCTACCTCAACATTTTGATGCAGGCAGGAGTGTTGGAGAGAGCCCTCCTAGAAGAGAGTTTCCATGTTGAGCAGTTTTCTGTAGCGAGACCCACTACTAGTCAACTTGGAATGGAGTATTCTTTAGTTGGCAGTATAAAGATGATGTAGAGGTCCAAGAGGACCCGGCCTATAGGTGGTCGACCGCAGGACTCAGGATCGGTTGTGCAGGGCACACAGAGAAGAGACACATATGCCAGTTGCAGACAGTGCTACTAATGTGGCGGGTAGGGTCACATGGAACGTGATTGTCCGACCCACCGTATAGACGATCAGCTGTCAGTTTAGGGACAACATATTTAGAGTCATAGATTTGATCGATAAGGTCTGTAGGGTGCAAGCATATGCGGAAGAGGAGCTGGTCGTGAATCTGGTCATGGATGACATTTCGAGGTGTTGCAACCACCACCACCATGAGGTCCAACCCGACCGCAGGGAGCAAGTGGATAGGGGAGAGCACAGTGTCAGGAAACTGAGGCATTTGACCATGGAACACCAGAAATGATTCGAGGTACAATCTTTGTCTACTCCACCTTAGTGGCAGTTCTTATAGACATAGGTGCTAGTCATTCTTTCATATCCACTACCATCATTCGGAGCTCGGAGATTCCAATGGATCCGTTCGCTCGATCCTTACGGAAAGAGAAACCTACGAGAGTAGTCTCAATGATTACGCACTGGTGCTGACAGTGTGATCTTACTCTAGGAGGTCACAGCTTCAGCTGGGATCTCCTCGTAGCGGCGTCAAGGCGTTACGACGTCATCTTGGGTATGAATTCATTATCTATAGTCCATGCTCAGATTGACTATATTAGGCATAAAGTGCAGTGTGTTTTCACAGATGGGACCAGGTTTACCTTCACCGGCTAGAAGGGAACATTTGCAACATATGATAGACTTACTCGGAGGAGGGTGCAGCTAATCACTCACCAGTTGTCCAACCTTACCCTCGGAGCATTAGATGTGGAGTGTCCGACTTATCCTGTAGTAGTGGGCTAGTACGTGGATGTTTTCCTTAATGATGTTCCAGGACTACCTCTTGCAGAGTGGTGGACTTCTACATTGACCTATACCCCGAGACGACACCGATATCTTCTCTAGCATAATGGAGGGCTCCCACTGAGCATCGTGAGATGCGGGTACATCTAGGGGACCTTCAGGGGTAGGGATTCATCCGGCCCAATGTTTCTCCCTGGGGATCCCCGATTCTATTCACCAAGAAGGTGGATGAGAGCATGAGGCTCGGTGTCGACTATCATCTCCTGAACCAGGTGACCATAAAGAACAAGTACCCACACCTGAGGATTGATGACCTCTTTGATCATCTCAAGGATGCACGATGGTTCTCGAAGACATACATCAGATTAGGCTATCACCAACTCAGAGTTCGAGACGAACATGTGCAGAAGACATCCATCAGGTGTCAGTACAACCACTATGAGTTCTTTTTATGCCCTTCGGTATATCCAATGATCCATAAGTGTTCATGTGTCTCATGAATAGGATCTTCCATCCATTCCTCGATTTCTTTGTTGTAGTCTTCATCGATGACATTTTGATCTACTCGACGACTGAGGAGGAGCATTCCTACCATTTGCAGGTAGTACTAAACACACTCTGAGAGCACCAGCTTTATTGTAAGATCTCAAAGTGCCAGTTTTCGATTCGCGAGGTTCAATTCTTCAGACACGTCATCTCAGAGGCTGGAGTTTCATGGGATCCAGCGAAGATTGAGGTGGTACTCTCTCGGGAGCCACCCATGAGTGTGACGAAGGTACAGAGTTTCCTGGGCTTGACTGGATACTACCAGAGGTCTGTTCCAGACTTCTCCAGAGTTTCAGCACCACTTTCAGCCTTGAGGAAGAAGGGGAAACCCTTCGTATGGTGGGACAGAGTCCAGTAGATCTTTCAGGATCTGAGGCAGAGCCTGACTAATTCCCCCATCTTCATACATCTAGAGGAGGGCGTAGAGTACGTAGTCTACTGTGACACATTAGGGATTTGACTCGAGTGTTCCCTAATGCAAGAGAAAGTTGTGAGCGCATATGGTGTTCGGTATTTGAGACAACAGGAGAAGAACTACGCTACCCATGACCAGTATTTAGTAGCCGTGGTCTTTTCCTTGAATATGTCGAGACACTATCTTAAGGGTGAACATTTTACCATTTACTCTGATCACGAGAATATCGGGTATATCTTCTCTCAAAAGGACATGAACCTGATACAACGGCGATGGCTTGAGTTCCTACAGGAATATGACTTTGAGATATTATATACTCCTGGAAAGGGGAATTTTGTTGATGATGCACTCAGTAGGAGGAGTGGTATTCAGATACTAGGAGAGGCGACAGAGCAGCTAGCTGCATTAGAGATATCATTTGTGGATATAGATAGAGCAGCCATTCTAAAGCCTCTCACCGTCACTCCTTCACTTTTTCAGAATGTTTGGGAGGCACAACCATGAGACACTGACTGTGAGACATGACGTGCTCATATATTCATAGGGCAGGCAACAGATTGATTTTCTAAAGTTGGGGAGCATGTCATCATATTCAGAGGACGTACTATGGTACTAGTTGCACTTCAGGAGGAAGTGTTGAGGGGGTTCCACACTTCCCCTCTAGCGTTACATCTAGGGTAGAAGGTGTACTGGGACTTTCAACGACAGCATTGGTGGCCAGGTATGAAGAAGGTGGTAGAGGATTTTGTCTCATGATCCATCACTTGTCAGCATGTGAAGGTGGAGAACCATGTACACACAGGTTGGTTCAACCCTTAGAGTTCCCATAGTGGGAGTGGGATGTGATATCCATGGACTTCATGATGAGTCTTCCACTTACATACAAGAGTAATGATTCGATATGGGTGATCATTGACCAAATCACCATGTCATCCCATTTCCTACCGATCAGAGAGTAGGGATCATTTGAGTGCATGGGACACCTCTATGTACAGGAGATACGTGCACGACCCATCCCACATCATCGAACACAGTGAGATAAACTTTGATGAAGAGGTGACATTCATGGAGGTTTCATTGGAGATTAAAGATCGACAAAAGCGTATCCTACGTGGATGGTCGATACCTCTTGTGCGCGTTTGTTGGTAGCACGGGAACCTCTAAGAGAGCACATGGGAGCGGGAGGCTCAGATGCATGCTCAGTACCACCATTTGTTCCCTTAGAACGATTTGTAGCTTACGGGTATGTAATTCCCTGTGGTGGAGAGTATGTAACGACCCATAATTCCGTGGAAATTTTTTTTCATAAATATATGGGAATTTTATGAGTTTTTAGTTTCTGATGACGCTTGATTCCGAGGCACAGTGTGCCCAGAATCAATTTCTGAAGTTTTGTTCGGGTAAGTTTAATAAACATACGACTGGGATTTTATGTCTTTTGATCTAGTGCATATAACAGAAATCTGAGGGCACCGTTGAACTCGCAGCGCCGGTGAATTCATAGTGACACCTTCACTGCAGTTGCATTGTAACGAGAATGGATGTTAGATTTTTGGGGTTTTTAATTAAATTGAATAAAAATAAAGTGTTAAATTTATTTTTGTTTTGGTGGTTGAATCCTCCAAAGGGAGGATGGAGGTGGGGGCCACCACACCCTAACCTCCCATGGGAGGTTATGGTGGTGGGTCCCACCCGAGAAAAACCACCCTAGGGAGGATTTTGTTAAGGCAGGTCCCACACGGGATATAAACTCTCTTAACCCCCTTGGAACCCCCAATTAAGTGGGGAGCATCTTCACCTTCCTTCCCCAATTTATTGAGACAACTCCACCCATTTAATTAAGTGTAGTAACTTAATTAATTAATTTAAATTGTTTGAATTCTTTTGTCCAACAATTAAAAAATGGGTTAGCTTAACCCATTATTTTGGTTGGCACTTTTGTTTTGGTGGATATTTGGAGAACACATGGAGGAAAAAACTCTCCCAACGAAGAAATTCCCTCTCCAAAGAAGAACGACAGACATCTCTCTATCCCTCTTTAACCGGGGAAAGTAGAGGAAACATCGTCATCTTTAAAGAACGCCAGCGACATCAACTTCATCCTCTTCCTCTGATGTCAACGGAACGACGTCCTCCTTACCGTGAATCCCTCAATGATATTCCGCAATCGAGGTAGGCATATTTGAGTTATTTTTATGTATGAGATTTACCCTCCTTTCCTCATCGTTTGTTGTTCTTCTTTGTTTCCAATTGATATCACCATAATGAGGAGGGATTGTAATGCAAGAACAAGGAAAACCCTCCCCATTTTTTTCCTTTTTTTTTATGATGGAGGAAGTGGAACGGCGGTCGGTGTTGGGCCGACCACAATTAAATGCAACCGCGAAGAAAACCGGTGGCTTAAGGACCGCCGGGTCACCAAGAGGTGGCATGACATCGTGACGCCGCCCGGAAGAGTGGGAGTCCACGGCCAGACAGGGCCGCGGTGGTGATGGTTCAGTGCCAACATGACGTATGGGGGAAAACAGTATGCCACAGCTAGGTTGGGCGGCTGCGGAAGCGGCACGGTGCCATCGCACCATGCAGAGGGCAGCAGGACCGTGTCATCGTCGCGCCCCGGTGGAGGAGTTGTGGCTGCCGGCTGGGCTGACAACTGTGGAGAAAGATTGGCTGGACGCTTGGGCCATCTAGGAGGAGTGGGACCCTGTTGGGTCCCATGTGTGTGGGACTGGTACCACCGATCAACAGTTCGGCTCACACCCGAATGGCAGAGCCGTTCGGGTGCCATGGGGCACGTGCTTCCCCCTTGGTGCGGCTAGGGCAGGCCTCCGGTTCGCCCCCTGCCAGTCCGCCCTGAAGCTGAGCCACTTCTTCACACTATTTTAGACCCACAGATCTGGTCAGACCCTAGTTCAGACCTAGATTGAGCCGGGTCAGTCCAATGGGTTCGACCAGACCGGACCCGCAATGGCTAATTTACACCTCTCTGCCCATATCTTGGGCTACAAGTATCTGTTTGACGAACCACCTATTGTGATGGCAGGATTGGGGTGAGATGGATCTATTGGCATACCCCACATGAGGTTTGGATACAATTGTAGTATGGTTGGGTTGGTTTGAACCTAAAAAACAACTGGGCCCCTGGAACGGAAATGCAAATAACTCACAGACCGGTCGTCCGATTGAATCATCGTCTGTCACATTGGAACCCATAAGACAAGGAGGTCCTTTGGGTAACTCTTTGTGGAGTTTAGTGTTGGTCGGGTATGACTGATATCTTGAGGGTAGATTGTACGGAACTCGATCGCACCGGGTCTGAGGAATCCAGTGGATGATAGTGAGGTGGAGGTTGGAGACAGATCATACGGAGGTCAGCGCTCAACGATCTTGTGTGGGTCTGTGTATATTGATCCTGTGTGGTTCAGATCCAATGTGGGTCAGTGCTCAGCGATCCTGTGTGGGTCAGTGCATACCGATCCTATGTGGGTCATATCCTGTGTGGGTCATTGCATGGTTTAGTACCTATCGATCCTATGTGGGTCAGACTCCGTATGGTCAGAAGCAGTTCCTCTTGAGATAATAATATGATCTAGCTTCTCAATTAATAATCTATACATCTATACTTCTTTGTAGCACATCACTACAAGATGTTTTCTCCAATAGCCTAGGTTTTCATAATAAAATTCCTCGTTTGTGCTATGTCAATGTCTTACATGTGTTCCTCATCATTGAGATGGGTTACTAAAGAACGTAGGTATATGTATGTGGATATAATTATGTAAGTGTTATCCATTGATTTCATAATTTTATAACCTTTGATGGATTTTGAGAGACCTTGGGGGTCTCGGGGTCCCTAATGAGTGTCTTTATTATCACCCCTGCATGGTCTATGCCTGCACCTCATTGTGTGGGATGCAGATGACAGAGTGCACTGACTAGGGCATAGAGTAGCAGAACAAGATGGTACCTGGAGGAGGACCACTCGGCGAGACGCACAAGGAGTGGAAAGATGGACATTGGGGTGATAAGGAGGCCATCGGTACATACCCATTAGGTGGGAACCCCAGAAGATGACCCTGTAGCTGCTTTACTCCTTTTATTCAGTTGTACAAGAATTTCAGTTGTATTTTACTTTATTGTTGGGCTTGTATTTATGTCCCCTTTACTTTCAGCACACTCTTTCATATACAATTTTACATAGTGTTTTACTTCAATTTGTGTACTCTGTTGTGTTTTTTTACTATTATAAAGGCAATGTCATCCCAGTTTAGGGATTTACGCCTTTGGTACTAGTCACCATCCCCTGGACTATGGACGGCGGGCTTGGGGTAGTCACGATATTGGCCCCGGGGGACGGGTCGTGATAAATTGGTGTCAGTTGAGTCATTTCTATCATACAACTCAATACTTTGATCATTCGTTTCTATGAATCCATAGTGTTAAGGGTACCAAGTGTGGTTTTTAGGGCAGCGAGTCCAGTGATGGTGCAGTGGCCGATATATCCATACACCATGACCCTGACTACTGGTCTCCTACTAAGTACATGAAAAAATTGATTGTGTTTGTGTCCTTAAACGTTTCATTAAGTCATCTAAACCAAGTCATCTCAGTAGGTACAAAATATTCGACCGTGTCACATCTATTTTTTTTTTGGATGCCACCTCGCGGACGACCAGTTAGAGCCCCGAGAGTTATTCGCACTGACAGCCCACCGAGCGATGAGGCCTCGGTGTAGGGCCCTTTACCAGGGGAGGCACTAGTGGTACCACTTCCCGTTGGTCCACTGATGCCACTTGCCCCAGTAGAAGATGATGCACCCCTCTTGAGTGTGTTGCATGAGTACCAGCGCGAGAGGCCACCCAGGTTCCAGGGAGAGATGAACCTAGAGGCGGCAGAGGATTTTTTGGAGGTTGTGGTGAGAGTTTTCATGATGATAGGAACACCAATAGACTTCACAGAGATCCTTTCTACCATCCTCATTCAGGAAGCTGTAGGAAGATGGTGGAGGCTGATGCTCCAGGTTCATGATGAGCTGACACTTCAGTGGACAAACTTCGAGATCCTGTTCCGGGCGGAGTTTTTTCCAGCCACCCATCGTGCAGTGCGGATACATGAGCTACTGCATCTACACCAGTGTGGTGTGACAGTAGAACATTACTCATTGTGGTTCACTAACCTCTCACGCTACTCCATAGATATGGTACATGACCCATTTTTCAGGGCTCAATCCTTCGAGCAGGGGCTCAGGCAAGAGATTAGAGCCTCGATGATCTCCCTCAGCATTCCAATGCAGGAAGGAGTGTTCGAGAGAGCCCTCCTAGTGGAGCGTTTCTTTTCTATGTAGTCTCTAGCAGTGAGACCCACTACTAGTCGACTTGCAGCAGAGTCTACTATAGTTGGAAGTAGACCAATGATGTAGAGGTCCAACAGGACCCGACCTATAGGTGGTCAACCACGGGACTTAGGATTGGTTGTGCGGGGAACATAAAGCAGAGACACATATGCTAGGAGCAGACAATGCTACTCATGTGGCGAGCAAGGTCACATGGCACGTGATTGTATGAACCGCCGTACAGATGATTAGCAGTCAGGTAAGGTACCTCCCAGGCAAAGGCAGAGATTCGATCGAGGTGGTACGCAGGGTGTAGGCGGACGTGGAAGAGGAGTTGGTTGAGAAGATGTTGGTGGACGACGTTTCATGGTGTTTCCACCAACACCACCAGGAGTTCCACCCCATCCGCAGGGACAGAGTGGATTGGGGAGAGCTCATCTTCAGGAAGCTGAGGCATATGACCATGGAACTCCGAAGATGATTTTAGGTACGATCTCCGTCTACTCCACCTTATCTGTAGTTCTTATAGACACAGGTTCCAGTCAATCTTTCATAGCCACTACACTCATTCAGAGCTCATAGATTCCAATATAGTCATTGGCTTGATCCTTACGACTAAAGACTACTATGGGAGCTGACTCAACGATTACACACTGGTTCCAGTAGTGTGAGCTTACTCAGGGAGGTGAGAGCTTCAAGTGGGATTTCCTCGTAGCAGTGTCGAGGAATTACGACATCATCTTGGGAATGGATTAGTTATCTATAGTTTATGCTCAAATTGATTGTATTATGCACAAAGTGTAGTGTCTCCCCATGGATGACACCATGATTACCTTCACAGGTGAGAAGGGATTCTTTGCCGCATAAGACGAACTTACTCAGAGGAGGGTGCAGGCGATCACTCACCAGTTGGCCTGCCTTACCCTCGGAGCAGTAGATGTGTAGAGTCCGACTTATGTTGTAGTGGTGGACCAGTATGGGGATGGTTTCCCTGACGATGTTCCCAGACAACCTCCACGCAAAGAGGTAGACTTCTACATTGGACTATACCCCGGGACAACACCGATATCTACTCCATCATATCGGATGGCTCCCGCTAAGCTTCGTGAGCTGCGGGTACAGGTGGAGGACTTTTAGGGGAAGTGATTCTCTCGGACCAATGTTTCTCCATGGGGGGCCCTGATTCTATTCACCAAGAGGGCGGACGAGAGATTCAGACACTTTGTCGACAATCGTCGCCTGAACCAGGTGACCGTAAAGAATATGTACCCACTCCCGAGTACTGATGAACTCATTGATCAGCTCAAGGTAGCATGATGGTTCTCGAAGATAGACCTCAGATCAGGCTATCACCAGCTCAGAGTTTGAGATGATGATGTGTAGAAGAAGAACTTCAGGTGTCTGTATGGCCATTATGAGTTATTATTTATTCCCTTCAGCATAACCAATTATCTAGCAGTGTTCATGTGTCTCATGAAAAGGATCTTCCAGCCATTCCTCGATCGCTTAGTCATAGTCTTCATCGACGTCATTTTGATCTACTCGATGAATCAGGTGGAGCCTGCCTACCATTTTCATGTAGTGTTGGACACACTCTAAGAGCACCAATTTTATCGTAAGCTCTCTAAGTGCTAGTTTTGGATTCTAGAGGTTCACTTATTCGGGCACGTCATCTCATAAGCTAGAGTTGCAATGGATCCAGTGAAGATTGGGGTGGTACTTTCTTGACTGCAACCCAGGAGTGTGATAGAGGTATGGAGTTTTCTAGGATTGACTGGATACTACCAGGGTTTTTTTCCAAACTTCTCCAAGGTTGCAGCACCACTTTCAACCTTGATGAAGAAGGGTAAACCCTTCATGTGATCGGAGAGATGCCAGTAGAGATTTTAGGAGTAGAGGTAGAGGATGACTAGTTCCCCCATCTTTAGGCTTACAAAAGAGGTCATAGGGTACGTAGTCTTCTGCGACGCATCAGGGACCGGAATTAGGTGTGTCATAATGCAAGAAAGATCTTTGATCGCATATGGTTCTCGGATGTTGAGACATAATGAGAAGAACTACGCTACCCATGACCTGTAGTTAGAAGCAGTGGTATTCACCTTGATGATTTGGTGACACTATCTTATGGGCGAACGTTTTGCGTGTACTCTGATCACAAGAGTCACAGGTATATCTTCTCTCAGAAGGACTTGAACTTGAGACAATGGTGATAGATTGAGTTCCTCTAGGACTATGAATTTGAGATAGTCTATACTCTTGGGAGGGGGAACATTGATGGGGATGCGCTCAGTAGGAGGATTGGTATTCAGCTGCTAGGAGAGGCGATAGACCAGCTGGCTACTTTACAAATATCCTTGGTGGATACATATGGAGCAGCCTTTCTATAGTCTCTCACATTCCCTCCTCCGATTCTTCATCAATTTAGGGATGCACAACATGGGGATGCTGACATTGAGACATGACGTGCATAGATATTTAAAGGGAATGCACCTGATGGATTTTCTGAAGTTGGGGAGCACGTCATCGTATTCAGAGGATGTACTATGGGAACAGTTTCACTTCAGGAGGAAGTGTGGAGGGAGTTCCACACTTCCCCTCTAGCGGTACAACCACGGGTGGAGAAGATGTACCAGGACCTTCTACGATAGAATTGGTGGCCAGGTATGAAGAAAGTGGTAGTGGAGTTTTTTTCACGATGCCTCACTTGTAAGCATGTGAAGGTTGAGCACCAGGTACCCACAGGCATGGTTTACCCCTTAGAAGTCCCAGAGTGGAAGTGGGATTGGATATCCATGGACATCGTGACCAGTCTTCCATGTACATCCCGGAGTCATGATTCGATATAGGTGATTGTTGACCGACTCTCCATGTTGGCCCACTTCTGGCCGATCAGAGAGCAGGGATCAGTTGAGAGCTTGAGATGCCTCTATGTGTGGGAGATACGTGCACAACCCATCCCACATCATAGACCACGGGGAGCTATAAATCAATGATAGGGTGACATTCATGGAGGTTCCAGTGGAGATTGAGGATCGATAGGAGTAGGTCCTACGTGATAGTTGATTCCTCTAGTACGCGTTCGTAGGTAGCTCGAGAACCTCCTGGAGCGCACATGGGAGATGGAGGCTCAGATGTATGCTATGTACCCCCATTTGTCCCCTTAGATAGATTTGTAGCTTATGGGGAAATAAATCCCTAAGGTGGGGAGTATTTAAAGACCTAATGTTTTTAGAAATTTTATTTCTTAAATACATGGGAATTTTACGAGTCTGCATTTTCTAACGGCGCTTGATTCTGAGGCCTGGTGTGCCCAGAATCAACTTCTGATGTTTTGTTCGGGTACGTTCAATAAAAGTACGAGCTAGAGTTTATATCTTTTGAACCTGTGCTTGGACCTGAAATCGGAGGGAACCGTTGAACTCGCAGCATCGGTGATTTCTTCGTGAGACCTTCACCATAGTTGCGTTCTAACAAGAATGGATGTTATATTTTGGGGGTTTTTAATTATATTGAATAAAAATAAAGCGTTAACTTTATTTTTATTTTGGTAGTTTAAACCTCCAAGGGGAGGTTGGAGGGTGGGGCCACCACACCCTAACCTTCCATGGGAGGTTATGGTGGTGGGTCCAACCTGAGAAAAACCCTCCTTGGGAGGATATAATTAATGCGGGGCCCCCACGGGCATTAAACTCCCTTAACCCCCTTGGAACCCCCAATTAAGTGGGGAGCCTATTCACCTTCCTTCCCCAATTTAAAGAGCCAAATCAAACAATTTAATTAAGTAAATTAACTTAATTAATTAATTTGAAATTGTTTGAATTATTTTTTGTAACAATTAAATAATGGGTTAGCTTAACCCATTATTTTGGTGGGCACTTTCTTTTTGGTGGAGATTTGGAGAACCCTTGGAGGAACAAACTCTCCCAATGAAGAACGTCCCTCTCCAATGAAGAACGACAGACGAATCCCTCTGCCTCTTGAACCGGGGAAAGAAGAGGAAACACTGTTATCCTTGAATAATTCCAACAACTTCAACTTATTATTCTTCTTCTGACGTCAACGGAACGATGTCCACTTTACCGTGAATTATTCAACGATCGTCGGCAATCGAGGTAGGTGGATTTGAGTTATTTTTATGTATGAGATATATCCTCGTATCCTCTTCATATGTTGTTCTTATTTATTGTTGATTGATATCACCATAATGAGGAGGGCTCAGACCGCATGAACACGGCCGACCCTCCCCCTTTTTTGTTCTCATTTGTTGATGACGGAGGTTGTGCAACGGCGGCCGGCGTCATGCCGACGGCAAAGAAATCCAACCGCGAATAAAACCGACAGCACAAGGTAATCTGGGTTGCCCAGACGTGGTGTGGTGCCATCATGCCGCATGGAGGAGTAGGAGGTTGTGGCGGTGATGGTGCGACATTTGACGCACCACACGGGGGAAACAACAGGTCGTCGCAAGGCCGGGCTGCGGCGGAAGAGGCACGACGCAGTCGCGCTAGGCTGAGGCAGCAAGATTGATGCGGCATCATGCCGTGGTGGAGGAGAAGTGGTAGACGGTCGGGCCGGACGCTATGGACCGAGAGCGACTGGCCGTTCGGGCCAACCTGGAAGAGCGGGACCCCGTCGGGTCCCGCATGTGCCGGACCAGCACCACCGGGCGCCGCCTCAGCTCACGCCCGAATGGCAGAGCCGTTCAGGTGCCAGGGGGCATACACCTCCCCTTCTTGGTGTGTCTAGGGTAGGCTATCAGGCTGGCCTCGGTCGGGCTACCTCCAGCTGGGCAGTCCTCAGCTGGGCCGCCTTCGGCCTGGCCACCATCGGCTTTGTAGCCCTCGGCCTGGCCTCCCACGGCAGGGCTGCCCATGGTCGGGCTGTCCTCGGCCGGGCCGCCCACGGCCGGTCCGCCCTCGGTCGGGCCATCCTCGGCTGGGCCGCCCAAAGGCAGGGCCACTTACAATGACAGGGTCGGACCTTCAGATTGGGTAGAACCCATGTTCAGACCCGAATTGGGCCGGGTTAGTCCAACTAGGTTGGACCGGATCGGACCCGCTATGGCCAGCTACACCTTTCCACCCATATCTTGGGATACATGTGTCCGTTTGACGAACCGTCTGCGGTGATGGAAGGATTGGAGTGAGACAGTTATATTGGAATAACACACTTGAGGTTTGGACATAGTTGGAGTACGTTCGGGTTGGTTTGAACCTAAAAAGAAACCAGGCCCTTAAAACGGAAATGTCAAAAACTCACAGACCTAGCATCTGATTGATGCATGGTCTATCATGTTGGAACTTTTATAGCATTTCAGTCCTTTGGGTTACTCATTTGTGGAGTATAGTGGTGTTCTAGGTACAACCGATATCTCAAGGGAAGATTCTACGGATCTCGAGCGCACCAGGTGCGAGGAATCCAGTGGCTGATAGTGAGGCAAAGGTTGGAGACAGATCATACAGACTTCAGTGCTCAATGATCCAGTGTGGGTCATCACATACCGATCCTGTGTGGGTCAGATCCTTTGTGGGTCAACACTCAATGATGCTATGTGGGACAGAGCATACCGATCCTGTGTTGGTCAGATCTGGTGTGGGACATTGCAGGGGATAGTACCTATCGATCCTTTGTGGGTCAGACTCTATATGGTCAGAAGCAGTGCCTCTTGATAGAATAAGATGATCTAGCTTAACAACTAATCATATATACTTCTATACTTCTTCGTAGCACTTCACGATAGGAGAAGTTATCCAGCAGCCATGGTTTTGATAATGAAAATCTTAGTTTGAGGTGAGTCAATCTCTTATGTTTTTTCCTCATTATTGAGATGGGTTACAAAATAACATAGGTATATATATGGGCATATACCAAAGTAAAGGTTATCCGTTGATTTTATACTTATGGTAACATTTTTGGATTTTGTAAGGCCTTGATGGTCTCAGGGTACCTACTGAGTATCGTTATGCTCACCACTATATGGGCTATGCTTGCACATCATTGTGTTGGATGCAGATGAAAGACAACGCTGATCGGGGCAGAGAGTAGTAGAACAGGATGGTACCCGGAGGTGGACCACTTGGAGAGACATACACGAAGTGGACGGATGGACTTGGGGTGCTGAGAAGGCCATCAGTACCTACCCTTCAGGTGGGAACCCCGGAGGACGACCCTGTAGCTGCTTTACATCATTTCTTGTGTTTTACTACCATTCCAGTTGTATTTGACTTTACTGTTGGGCTTGAATTTTCGGCACCTTTACTTTCTGTGCAATCTTTCGTATACAATTTTACTTAGTGTGTTACTTCCATTTGCGTACTATGTTGTGTTTTTTTACTATTATAAAGGCAATGTGTTCCCAGTTTATATATTTATGTCTTTGGTGCTATTCGCCAGCCCTTGGCCTATGGAAGGTGGCCTTGGGGTAGTAACAATACGGGCCCCGTGGGATGGTTCGTGACACTGTACCCCTGAACCACGAGCTTAAAAAATTTTCTTGCACCCCTCCAGATGCATCCTAGCCAATGAATGCCCCAAAGGACTACCAAATCCCCCAAGACCACTCACTGTCGTAAAAGAGATTACACACTATTTCATAATTTGGAAACTACAACACCAACATCTAGAGTCCATATTCAAACCCATACATTGCAGATTTTCATTAGTAGGTAGTGTTTTGTTCCTCAAATGCCACAGTATAAAATTAAATTCGTATGTAATTTTCTTCACCATAGATTCATTCCCTATAGGTCTTAATTTAACATTTCCTTTGTCAATTGAATTAAATCCTTAACAGAATAAATTCATGACATGGAAACAATGAATATAAGTTTATCAGGATCATCACTAGTAACAATACTATTAAAAAAACTTGTTTATTCTCAACATGGATGGCCTGGAAAAAAAGTGGATAAATACTAGCCTTGTTAAAAGTAATATATAGGGTGGTGCATCTTGGGAAATAAAGTTGACACCCCCCCTAATTTGGCTACAATGAGGCCTACATAACATCCTCTAATGTAACCATATAATGTCATGATAATGATGATAAAAAACCTATGCAAATCAATATTAGGTTTCTATTTGGGGACCTCATATCTGACTCATCATTTTTAGCTTTTCTGAAAGATAAAACCATTATTTTCGTTCAAAGAAGTTCATAGTTTCATAAACACAAAGAAATCATCTCAATACACCATAACTACATCAAATATTAAATAAATTGAAAAAATGGTATTTTTCAGGATGATACGTCACTATTTGAATATTTTGAGTCACTATATATCGAAGAAAGATTCTATCCTAAGGAGGAGAAACAACAAATAGTTTACATTTTTTCTTGGGTTATAACCTCAAACTACATAGAAGTTATATTGTACAAACCATTAAAACATATTCGCGAAAATTATTTCATACCCATTAATCTAGTCCAACATATGAGTCCAAATATATATTCATATTCAAAAAAATTAATGATATCAGTAATGAAAACTTAATCCAAAAATGTTGAAAAGGTTGTCGACACTCTAGATGGGTGTAAATTCCTGGATAAAAATACCCTAATTCCATACATGAAGTTATGAGAAATCCATTTTCATTATCTAAGTAATAAGATTCCACCAAATTAACTAGAAAATGTGAGGATAATTATTATCAATTACTCATCTCTCATATAGAATTTGAAAGATATCCTACATTGTTAGTATGGTTAGGGGAAGTCCCTTGTACATGTGAATAAAAAAGTGTTGAATCCCCTAATAAATATAGATATATTCCACCATCACAAACTTCCACTAAATCTATGGAGAAAATATGATAGAGAAGAATCAGACTATGATGAGGAAGATGAATTTAATATTATTCTACTAGCATTTTAGGAGGGTGTGTCTTCCACCATTGATTGATCTCGAAGAGATCAATCTTGGTTCCAAAGTGGACCCATAGACAACATTGATAAATGTTGAGATTTATTACAAATAAAAATAGGTATATAACTCCTTTCTAATGAAACATTTATATCAGAAAACATGTAACTAGAAAAAAAAACCCATGACTTAATCATGGGGTGGCCACCCATCACCTGGCCCTACTAGAGGACCACTTGCGTAACATCTAATGTAATAATACAATAATAAATTTTATAATCTATTAATATTTATGACTAGTATATTAATTTTATATAAATTGCGATGCATAGTCAGATAGCGTACCAAACATGCAACAATGTGTTTCTTCAAAATGGTATGTTGCCCACAAGACTGATTTATACAAAATAATAAGGCATCATTAATATTACTATTTTAAATGGTAGTAATTGCATTGTAATTTTAATCAAGGAAATGAATTAAAATGACTGTATTATGTTTTCACATGTTCATTAAACGTTTTTACATTCATCCAATAAATTTTTAAGGATTAAAATGTAAATAAATATAATTTTATGAATAAAATACTCCAGTACTCTTAGAATCTAGTTTTACCAACTTTTAATGGAGATCCGTTTTGAAATCTAGTTTTTTTGTAATTTTATATGTTCTAATTAAAAAATAATCTTATCATTTTGAAGTAGGACATAAAATACACTATAAATGAAATTTTTGTATTTTCTGATAACAATCATATTTTAATGAATATTAAAAAATTCGGCATTTTAATTAAATCATCCTTATCATTTAATTATATTATATTACTAGATTATAAATTTAATTGTTTTTAAAATATAAATAAATAAATTTTATATCATTTAATACAATTTTTTTCAATGGAATCAATTTCAAAATGAAAATGAAAACAAAAAGTATGTGAACTTTTCAACGTTTTACATAAAAATGCGATTTTCATATTCTATCAATGAGATTAATTTTAAATTAATATATTCTAATTTACAATTCTTAATTTGAAACAAATAAATTCCATATTTCTAATAAAAAATTACAAATTATTTAAATTAGTCCCTTTTAATTTTTGAAATTATAAATAGCAGCCTCAGTAATTATTTTTAATTACCACGATTAACGGTAAATAAGGGAATATAGGATAAAAATAATATTGTAATAATATAAAACTACACTAAAACATTTCCAAATATTATTGAATGATTCATGGAAGACCAAGAAAATAATTGGTCCTAGATTTTTTCTTTTTCAACACATATGGGTTTGATTTGGATACTTTTAACATTTAACTAAAAGTCATAATAAATATGTCATAAACATGTGTTTTATTACTCAAACAAAATTTATGTAGAGTAATAATAGTGATATATTAAACTATAAATATTTATTTTAAAGACAAATAAAATTACATAATTTAGAGTTATTAATTTATAATCCTTCAAAAATAAATAATTACATTTAATTATGACAGGAAGATGATGCAATAATATAGTTGTTAAAGGATAAATCAAATAAATTATAGTTGTAATATTAATATAAATAAAATTTGTATTAATTAAGACCATAATAAAAATTAATAGGAGAATATGACATATTAAATGTCAATTAGATGGATTTATTCACAGATGTATTTTATTTGGTTTTTTTAAATTAAATGAAATGAATAGTGAAAAATTCACACTATTTATATTTTATAAAAATGATAGTTTATTAAATTATTTAAAAATAATAAAAATAATAAAAAATTATCAATTGATTATGATAAAGTCCAAAATTTTATAATGGATCCATTTATGGGAAATCCACCCCATAAAATAAAAAAATTATAGTTTCATAATTTTTAAAATATTGCTAGCACAATTGAAATTAAAATATAATAATTAACGGTAAATTGAAATGAAAAGGAATAAAATAAAATAAATGAAATTATAATAATAATTGGATGATATGATTTAGAACTATCCTCATTTTATCTTATATATAAATGATATTTGGACCATTTTGAATCAAAATTGATTTTATATTAATTTAATAATTTCAATAATTCCAAGGGTATCCTCCCCAATCCTATAAAAATCATACCATTAATATATATTAATAAAAAATCAAGATCCAATTTTTCAATGATTACCTTCCCATACTATTCCTGGAATCTGTAGACTCTTTCATGAAGCCTTATTTTTGTAATAACACCCTCACTATAGGTGTTATGGTGTTCTTCAATGCTGATCAACCATAGAAGAGGTATCATTTTATTTATGTATTTGTATTTTATTTATTCTTCAAATTCGTTCAAATAAATTTATTCGGATATTAAATAATAAATAAAATATCCTAAATATACTTAGATTTTCTTATGATAATAACATAACCTAAATACATCTCCATATCCATTAAATTGGAATGTAATGAATCGTTCATGGTTATGTGTGAAGTATGACCTCCATGAACTGATCTAATTTGTTTTTCATAACCATCTCTCATGGATGGTTACAATAGTTGAATTAATGTTAATATTTTATATAAATTTCAAATTAATAATTAAATGATAATTATATATCAATTACGTTCTTAATTTCAATGCGTATAATAATGATAACATCATTCATGTGTATGAGTGAATTATCTCATCCACAAAGTGACGTGACTCGTTTTTGTTCCTTATATAAATTATATGACATATATAAAAATATTTAAATTATTAATATAAAATTATTGATTTTATGATTATTTAATGGATTAAATAAAACTTAACATCTTCTTTAATGATCAATGAAAAATGGAAAATGTTACTCATTCATGCGTACGACATAGCATTTCCATGAATATAACATAGTTCATTTAAGGTTAATACATAGGCATAAAAATGAAAATAATATCATAATTATTATTCTAGTTCTGAACAACTTAGGAACACATGGAATGGTGACATCATACCATGTTCATTTTTGAATCATTTATCAAATATCGATAAAATGTCTGATATAAAATTAAAAAATTATGTTATTTTTATATCATGGTATTACATGATATAAATGAATTAATAAAAATAAAAATGGTTCCCAAGATTGAATAAATTGACACATGTTTATTATTCACGAATATATATATTTTAGGTGATAATTCAGCCTTAATGTAAGGGACTGCGTGTCAATCCTCTTTCATTAAGTCATATTTTAATGTTATACACCACCTTATTTTATAAGTTCTATATTGAAACCCATTGAAATATAATATCATTATAATATTTAATATTGGTATATTTTTCTATGAATCATTTTAACAAATGAAAAAACGAATTTTCTGTAGCGTACACAGCTACAATGTCATTTCTACTACCATGACCGTTATTTCGTATTTTTCTTCCTAAATAAGAAAACATATTATTAAAAGAAAAATAAATATTGTATTCTATTTTCATGTATTTTGGTATTAATAATGGTTTAATTATATAAATATTCTATATTTATTCTATAATATTTCATATTTTATCAGTGTAATGTAGATAATTGCAATCATTTATGTTTTTTGATAGTATTATAGTACATAGAAATTTGACGGGCGGTTACGTGATAAAGAAATGATGCATGTAACTGTGATAAACCAATTATGGGTGGTTCTGTGATAAACCATGGATGGGTGGATACTTTATAACTTCTAATTCATTTGGTATGGAAGTCGGCCTTATAGATATTCCATTTGTAAGAGGGACATGTATTGAAGTCGACCGCACAGTTATACTATGTGAGTATCATTATGTCCCATGTTTCCATTAAATGTTATGTGTTACTATATATGTGTTTTATGGTAATATTTTCGTTTTGAAATGGGCAAGAAATAAGCTTATATTCAATTAAGACTATTTACTATTTCAGAATGGTGAAAATTATTACTTTATGATAATGTATTCATTGTTTACATGTTCTAGCATAGTTAACATTTTCCCTTCATTTTGTGTTCCATAACTATATTTTTATGCTCATAAAAATATTTATATTTTTTTTAATGATTTAAAGGATAATAGTGTCAATGATTAGATCATGTACATGTTATTATATCAAAACATGAAAAGAAAAAATGTAATGTTTTATAAGTTTTTGTTTTATGAAAAAATGTATAGAGTATAAGTTTCTACTTTTTAATATCTACATTATTATGTATGAATTAGGACATTATTCTCTAAATAACTAAACCATAAAAAATCATTTATGTGCATTAATGTTAAATTATTGACATATCTCATGATTATGTAATATTTAATATCGGGGCCTTATAGTTGGTATCAGAGGCTAGTTTATATAACTTTTGGGGTATGGATATTTTTAATATAATATCAATAAATTATTTTTTTTACTTTATGTTCAATTAAAATGATATATAATTTGAAGATTACAATGTAGCATTGTCTATGATAGTTTGGTCATAATTTTTTTCCACATTGGAAATAGGGAAGTTGTGATATGATGGTTTTCCAAGGAAAAAACATCTATATAAGTATCCTGAGATGATCCGAATTAGAACTTAATAGTTTTTTGTAGTGATGGATCAGTTGAATCAGGAAATAAATGATGGTGGTTTCCTTGAACTGTATCAACTGGATGAACTGTAGAGGAATATTTCTATAGTGGTTCATTTCATGAGGCGACACCCCCATCATACAGTGGATCATATGACCATGTGAAAGATGAAGGGAGGATTCAAGTACTATAAAATATTTTTGATTCAATGGGTTGTTCAGGTAGTGAAAAGGTTTGTGTTATTGTTTACTATTTTGAAGGTTAAACTAATTAGTGGTTTCTATGATTACAAATACCATAGGAGGTTAATATATTGACTCCATGGGATGGGATGAGTTTAAGAACATCTACCTTGAGAAATATTTTCAAAAGTCCATTCAATATAGGATTGAAAAGAAATTATTGGGATTGAGAAAAGTCGGGATGTTTTTTTTTCTCTTTTTGAAAAAAATCACCCTTTGAACAACATACAAAAAAAAATTTATTCGGGATATTGATATCTAAATAAATTATTTTAACTCGTGATTGAAGACAAAATAACAAAAGGAATTTTATTCACATAATTAAAAAAGACTTGAGAAACTATAATGATGTGCTGAAATGGTTGAAATGGATATTTATAAAGATAATTTGTTTCTAAAGATCCTGATAAACGAGAAATCTAAATGATATGAAATGGGAATTAATCCTTCAAAAAATTTGGGAGGTAATAAAATTAAATTTACATTTTGTTAGAAGTGTAATTGAAAGAATAGTAAAGAATGTCTCTTAATGTGTGAGAAGTTATTCTGATGTGGTATGACTTGACATATTTATCATGACCTAAATGGAGATGATCGAGAAAGCAATCAAAATTCAGCATTAAGGTGTATTATTTTCAATGAGTTAGAACATCATAATAGTGTTTGTCCAATGTTTATTACCCTAGGTGGAAACCAACTTGATCAAAAGAAGGCAGTTGTGTAAAAATCATTTTATACTACTTAGGATGACGTGAGACCATGGAATGATGTGGTGATAGGTATGTTATAGTTTTTTAAAAATATTACAATACACTATTTGACTCAAGAACTTCACTTTAATCGATTTCTATGTTCTTTATATGTAAATTAAAAATACCACCTCATGGATTGGATATAGAAATTTTGGTAAAAAATATAGTTGGATTTATTACTGAAAGCACACTTTTTGGGAAGATTCCTATAATCCAAACTGAGATGGTGTTTCCAGCAAATATATTCATGCTTCCCAGAGTTTAATTTGATATCATTTTGGATATGGAATGAATTTATGTTTTTCATGCTAAAATACATTGAAAAACCATTAATTTTTTCTTAATTGAATTCATACCTTTGATAACATACCAAAAATGTCATTGATTGATTAAATATGGTATTGGATGTTATGTAGCTCATGTTTTTGAAAAGGAAGAAACAATTTTGATAAATGAAATTCATGTAGTGAATGAATTCACATATGTTTTCCATGATGAATTTCCATGTATAATTCCCAATTAATAGGATTAATTTAATATTTCATTAGTTCCTAATAATAATATTTTTTCTAAACCTCCATATCAAATGGATAAAGACGAATTTGTTGGATTGAATTTCTTTTTGTTTTGCATTAATTGCATGATAATGGGTTCATTCAACATATTACATCACTATGAGGTGATTCTATTTTATTTTTGAAAAATAAATAGGTTTATATGGTACATTTTATTGATTATAGTGCATTAAATAACATCACTATTATGAAAATGTATCCTTTTCCTCATAAAAATAATTTTTTTGATCTGATCCATAGAGCTCAGTGTTTTTTTAATATTTATTTGAGTTTTGGGGACCATCAGATGAAGGTGAAAGAGGATTAGATTCGAAATATATCATTTTGAACATTATTTATTAATTAAGTATTTGTAGTTATTCCCTTTAGGTTATATAATTCCATTTTTATAATTATGAATGTCATGAATATTTTATTTCATTTTTTTGGATCAGTGTGTGGTTGTGATTATATATGAAATTTTGTTATATTATAAAACAATAAATAACATCAAATTCACTTATTGATTATGGTGAAAAAATTAAATGAAAATAAACAATATGTAATTTTCAGTAATTGTTAATTTTGGTGAAAAAAATTTCATTCCTTTGTTATATTTTTTTAAAGATATAATAACTATTGACCCTTCTAAAACAAAAGTTTTTATTGTGTTTCAATGAAATACCAATATAACATTGATTTATAGTATTCCTGGATTAGAGGGTTATTATAAATGTTATTCTGAAAAAATTTCTCAGATATCTAGAACACTAACTAAACTAATATGTAGGTGATTTATGATCATTTTAAAAAAATAATGTGAATATTTTTTAGGAAATGAAAAGAATATTACTAAATGCTCCAGTTTGGGCCATACCATCTTGAAATTGGGTGTTTATTACATATAATGATACCTTATTGAAATTAATTGATTGTATTATAATGCTAAATGATTAGGTACATGCTTACACTTCACATCAGTTGAAACCTTATGAGTTTAATTACCATATACATGATTTACAATTAACTACAATTGTTTTTGAATAAATAAATTAGATACATCATTTATATGGTGTAATCTGTGAAATATATACTGATAATAATAGTAAGATGTATATATTCACTCAAAAATAATTGATAATGAGATAGAGGAGAGGGTTGGTATTAACAATTTATTGTTTTTGCAAAATTCATTTCAACTGAGGAAAAGAAAATAAATTTTTTGAGGAATTGAGTCAAAAAAATAAATGCTACATTAAATAAAAAACATTTGGAAAGAAATCCTTTTGTTAATGATTTGATGATTTTTTCCTTGGAGGTTGTTGGTGTAGGTAATAAATCTATTTTGTTTTAAGTTTTAGTGAAATCATATCTATCATATAGAATTTAACACATAGAGAAGGATGGCAGTGAGTTATAAAAGAAGGTAGAATTGGGTTAGAAGGGTAATCTAACCGAGATTAAAATAGATAAAGATTTTATTTTTGTTGTTTATAAAGAGATTATATGTGCCAAGTGATTCTTAGTTGAAGAATGATTAATTTTTTGAAGCTCCTAGTTATCCATTTTCAATAGATTTAGGCTACACTAATACGTATAGAGGTCTTCGGGAGTATTATTTAATGGATGAATGAAAATAGATATAGATTAATTTACCCAAATGTGATTGATTTTAAAATAAGTTAAATTAGTTTGGAAGTTATCAAAAGGCTTGAATCATCCTCTTATAATAATATAGTAAAAATAAGAAAATTTATCCATGGATTTCATAGTGGGATTACAAAATAATTCTTGAGGTAACAATGTGATCTGTGTTATAATTTATCAATTGACTAAATTTTATCATTTTCATCCTATTCATGTTACTCTATCTATATGTCAAATTTATCTACTATATATTAAAGAAATATTTAGGATTCATCGATTTACCTACTCCATTGTGTCTGATAATGATCCAAAGTTCACTACTATCTTTTTGAAAGTCTATAAGAAGTCGTTGGGTACTGAATTAAATTTCACTATATCTTTTCATCCTAAATCAGAAAGGATGTTAGAATGAACAATTTAAGTTTTGGAGGACATGCTACTTTCTTGTTCAATGGATTACAAAATAAGTTGGGATCAACATGTTTTTTTGGATTAGTTTTATTATAATATGTTTTTTCATTACAGTATAAAGATGTCACCATTTGAGGCATTTTATGGAAAGAGGTGTTGAACAGAAGCTTTTTTTGGACGAAGTAGGAGAAAGGAAGTTGATTAGACCAGAATTGGTCGACAAAATATTATAAAAAGAATAGTTTATTTAGAAAAAATGATGATAGATCAGAGCAGTTTGATGAGATATGTAGATAATTCGATAAAGGCTCCTTCTTTAGTGGTAGGTGATCATTTCATTCTCAAAGATTCCCAATGAAAATGTGTGATGTGATTCGGTAATAAGGGTATTTTTAGTCCACAATTGACTAAACCCTATGAAATCATAGATAAATTTGGATAAATTTCCTAACTAGCGGATTTACATCCTATTTTATCCTAGGTTCATAATTCTTTTCATGTTTCAATGTTATGAAGCTATTTTACAAATTCATCTCATGTTTTTAGTGAAGATGTAGGACATTGAGAAGGGAATATTAATTATGAGGAACTAACAGTCTAGATTCTTGAAAATAGATAGAATGTAATGTGGACTAAAGTGATTTATCATGTTATTGTTTTTTGGAAAATCCATATGATTTTAGAGGAAACATGGGTATCTGAAAAATGCTAATAGGGAGAAATACCCCACCTTATTTGATAAGTAAATAAAATTACAATGACACAATTTCCAAAAGGGGGGAAGGATTTAACGTAAAATTTAATTATTATGTTATATATTTTAATATATATTAAGATTTATTATTAATATATTAATTTTAGTTTATAGAGGATGCTTCATCTGATAGCGTACACGACATAAAACTATTTGTTTCTTCAAAATCATATGTTTCACATAAAGATGAGTTATACGAAAAGATAATACATTATTAATATTATTAAATTAAATGGTAGTTAATAAATATTCATTGTATTAGTGGGAATTTAAATAAAACAAAATGTGATGTTTACTCATGTTTGTTAAATAAATTTACGTCAATCCATTAAATTTTATATGCTTAAAATGAGAATAAATACATTTTTATGTAAAGATTATTCTAAGATATTTAAAAAGTAGTTTCAGCCCCATCTGATAGAGAACAATTTTTATATATAATATTTTGTCACTTTTATATATAATATTGTAGAAAGTAAACTTCTTCATTAGAATCATGAAATCAAATTTATTTTGGTTGAAATTTTGGTTATTTTCATATAAAATTGATATTTTAATTAGCAGTAAAAAATATTTCATTTTAATTCAAAAAAAAAAGTTGTTTAATTTATATATATATTTATGTTATCCATTTAATTGGTTTTAAAGTTTAATTAAACTTTTTGAAATTTAATATAATTATTATAGTTGGAATCAATTTTACAATGAAAATTAATATAGAAACAATGTGAACTTCAGATCATATTAATTAGGAAACCTGTTATTATTATTCTGTTAATGGGATTAAATTTTAATAAATTTCTATTAATTTTGTTTTTTTAATTTGGAAAAAACTATTTCATATTTGGAATTATAATGTCCAAAGAATTTAAATATTTTCCTTTTATATTTGGACATTATTAATTTTATCTTTAATTAATAATTTTTATTTACCACACTTAATGTTTAATATGTTAATTGATGGTAAAAAAAATATTGTAAAAATATACTAATCCTTAAATATTATCATATTTTTATTGGTTGAGTTATGTTCGAAAAAGGAAATTATTGGTCCATGATTTTGTCCTTTGGAAGCCACATGTGTGTGATTATGAAATTTATAGAATCTAATTTAATGTAAAGAAAATATGTCACAAACATGTATCTTCTTACTAATATGATATTAATATGGAGTTATATATGTGATATGTTATACTATAAGAAGTAATTATAAATAAAATAATCTTTCTAACATCATGGTTATTTATTTATTATTTTTATGAGATAAAAAATTAAATCTTATTATGACACAAAGATGATGCAACAAAAGATTCATTAAAGGATTAATCAAATAAATGATACTATTAAGTTTAAAACTAATATAATTTAACTAATTGTTGCCATCTAATAATTTAAAAGGTAAATATGTCATATTATATGTCCATTAAATGTATTTTTTTTAGAATTTATCTCTCTTTTGTATTTTATTAATATTCCATTTAATGAATAGTGTCGAAATTGACACAATTGTTCTTTTATTAAATATTAATTAAATTTATTTAAAAAAATAAAAATTAAAAATTAATAAGTAAATATGATAAGGACTAAAATTTCATAAAGTATCAAATTATGGTAAATTTTCCCAATATAAGTAAAATTCGTAGCCTCATAATATTTAAATATCTAATACCACTATTAAATTTAAAAGAAAATAAATAATGGTAAACCAAAATGATAAGGTTACAAATAAATTCAATAAATTTATAAAAATTATTGTATGAGAGGATTTAAATATCTACTCACTTTATCTTTTAAATAAATTATTTTTTGACCATTTTAAATCAATATTTAATTTATATAAATTTAATACTTTTCATAATTCCATGTATGCCCCTCCACTCATATATAAATAGAAACTCATTCATCTCTCTTACTGACACATCAAGAACCATTTGGCTCACCCATTATCTTCTCAAACCCCTACATAGAAAATCTCACCACATTATTGAAGCCTTATTTTAGACATAACACCCTTTATATAGGTGTTCAGGTGTTCTTTAAAGGTGATCAACTGAAGAAGAGGTATAATTTATTTAAGTATTTGTATTTTATGTATTCTTCCTAATCCTTTAGTCAATATTATTCTTAGGTGAAAAAATAACTCAAATATACTAAATAAAAAATATATTTTATTATGATAATATCATCACCATAATAAATATCCACTTCTATTAAATGGGAAAATAATTAATCTTTCATGTGTAGGTCTAAACTATCACATACACGAGCTAATCTAATTCATTTTTTTGTTACCATCTCTCATGATTGGTCATAATAATGGATTTATAATTCTTATTATATATTTGATGCATTTAAATAATACTAATATAATAATATATCAATTATTTTATTATTTCCCAAGTGAATTAATATGATAACGTAGTTTATGCATATATGTGAACAATAACCTCCACGAAGTGATGTGACTCATATTTATTATATATTTATTTTGAATGATATATATAATTAATTTAAAAATAATAATATGGTATTAATTATTTTATTTTAATTAATTAATGTTTAAATAATACTTATCATCTTTCTATAATGATCAATAAAATATGGAAAATGTTACTCACGCCTACGTACAATATAACATTTCCCGGAATATAACATTGTTCATTTTTCATATCCACACATCAAGGTTTTATTTAAGGGTATTTCTTAGGAAAAAAATGAAATTAATATCATGATTTTTATTCAAGAGATGAATGAATTATCAACACATTGACTAGTGACATCAAACCCTGATCATTTTTGAATCAATTATATAATATAGACAAAATGTATGATATAATCTAAAAGAATTATATACATTTTATAACATCGTATTACATGATATAAAATAAATAATAAATATGAAAAAATGTTCCCATGAATGAATCAATTTACATATGTTTATTATTTAGGAATATAAATATTGTATGTGACAAGTAGGCCTTAAGGTAAGGGACTGCATCTCAATCTCCTTTCATTGAGGCATATTTTGATGTTACACACCACATTTTTTTATATGGTCTCTAATGAACCCCAATGAATTATAATATCATTATAATGTATTATAGTTGAATATTTCTCTATGAAGTATTTTACTAAATGAAAAAATTAATTTATTTAGCATACACAACTGCAACGTCATTTCTGTTACCATGACTATATTTTGGTATTTGTCTCCCCCTATAAGAAAAAAATGATATTAAAAGAAAAATAAATACTATATTAAATTTTCATGTATTTTGGTATTGTAAATGGTTTTATTATATCAATATCATATGATAAATCCTTATGATTTCAAATTTTATTAGTTAAATATTTATAATTGAATTCATTTATGTTTTTTATAGTATAATTGTAGTTGGAAATTTGACGGGTGGGTATGTGATAATGAAAAGATTTTTGGTATTCAGATAAACCAAATATGGGTGGTTCCATGATAAACCTATGATGGGTGGATACATTATAACTTCTAATTCATTGGGTATGAAATTCATTTGTATAGCTATTCCATTTTTATGAGTGACAAGTATGGAAGTCGACTGAAAGGTGATTCCATGTATGTATGATTATGTCCCATGATTCCATTATATGTTATGTGTTTCTTTATATGTGTTTTATAGTAATATTTCGGTTATTAAATGGGTAATAATTGATTTTATATTCAATGACGACTATTTAATACTTCATAAAAGTATAAAGTATTACATTTTTATAAAGAATTCATGGTTTACATGTACAATCTTGGTCAACATTTTTCCATCACATTATATACCACACTAAGATTTTTATTCTCAACAAAATATTTAATTTCATTTTACAGGAATTAAAGGATAATAGAGTCCATGATGGGATCAAGTATATATTATTATCAGAAAACATGAAAAGAAAAATGTAGCATTTTATAAGTTTTTCTTGTACGAAAAAATGGATAGTCAGTAGAAGTGTCTAGATTATAATATTTTCATTATTATGTATGACATGTGAAATTTTTCTCTAAATAAAAAAACATAAAAAGATAATTTTCAAGAATTAATGTAAAATTGTTTCCATATCTCAAGATTATGTAATGTTTATAGTCGGGGCCTTATAGTTGGTATCATAGGTCGGTTTAGATAACATTAGGTGATAGGATATTGTTAATATAATTTCCATAAATTAATTTTACTCTATGTTCAATTTAAATAATATATAATTTAAAGAATACCATGCAGAACTATCTATGATTTGTCTGTTCATTATGCTTTTCCACCATAGAATTAGGGAAGTTTTGACGGGAAGGTATTCAGAGGAAAAAAAACATCTAAATAAGCATCCTATGATGGTCAGAATTATAAATAAACAGTTTTTTGAAGCGATGGATCAGTTGAATCAAGAAATAAACAATAGTGGTGTCCATGAATGGGATCAACTAGATCAACTGTAGAGGAATATTTTCATCGTGGATCATTTCTAGAGGAAACACCCTCATCATAAAAAGGATCATCTAACAATGTAGATTTTTAAGGGAGAATTAACAAACTAGAAAATATTTTTGATGTTTTGGGTTGTTCGTGGCAATGAAAATTTTAGTTTTAATGTTTACTGTTTTGAATGTGAAACTGATCAGTGGTGGTCAATAATTAAAAATATCAGAGGACGTTAATAGATTTTCCCCATGTAATGGGAAGAATTAAATAACATAAACCTTGATAAATATTTTCATAAGGCCATTCAAAAATGGATTGAAAAGAAATTACCAAAATTGAGACAATTTGGCGAAGGTTTTTTGGCTATATATAATGAAATTTTCACCCTTTTGTTCACATACATCCCCGATTTTAACTGGATTATTGATAGTTAAATAAATAAGCTTATCTAATAATTGAAGCCAAAATATCAAAACAAATTAGTTTCATATAATTTCAAAAGATATGAGAAACAATAATGATGTTTTGAAAAGGAAGAAATTGAGATTTAAAAAGATCATTTATTTCAAAAGATCATTAAAAATAGAAATCTAGATGATATGAAATGGAAAATCATTCGTCAAAAAATATGGGAGGTAATAAAATTATATGTATATCTTCTGATAAGTGTTATAAAAATAATCCTAGAGATTGTCACTTAATGTGTGTGAAGAGATTCTGATGTTGTAGGACTAGTCATATTTCTCATGACTATAAGGGAGATGATTGGGCATGCAATCAAAATTTGTTAAGATGTTTTATTTTTAAAGAGTTAGGATATTATAACAATGTGTTTCCAATATTGATTATCCTAGGTGGAAACCAGTGTGATCAAAAGATAATGATATATGAAAATCATTTTATACTACTAAGGATTATGTGAGACCATGGAATGATGTTGTGATAGTCATGTAAGGGTTTTATTTAAAAATATTACAATACTCTATTTGACTCAGAATTGTCACATTCATTCATTTTTGAGATCATTATATATAAATTGGAAATATCACCTCATGTATGGGATATAATTTTTTTTGTAAAGACTATAGTAGGATGTATTAAAGAAACCATGCTTTTGGGGAATCATTCTATTATCCCAACTGAGATGGTTTTTCCAAAAAATATTGTTAAACTTCCCATAGTGGAATTTGATATCATTTTGAATATGGAATGGAGTTTAGTTTTTTATGCTAAAATACATTAAAACAATGTTTTTTTACAATGATTTCATACCTTTTATAACATACCATGAAAGTGATTTATTGATTAAATATGGTAGTGGATTTTATCTAGCTCATGTTTTTGAAAATAAAGAATCAATTTGGATAAGTGAAATTCATGTATTTAATGAATTTGCATATGTTTTCCCTAATACATTTCATTGTATAGTTCTCAATTAGGAGGATTAATTTAATATTTATTTTGTTCCTAATGATAAGATTTTTTCTAAACCCCCGTAAAGAATGTATAATGAAGAATTTATTAGATTGAGTTTTGTTTTTGCACAAATTACTGGATAAAGGTTTCAATCAACCTAGTACTTCATTATGGGGTGATTTTATTTTATTTTTTAAAAATAAAGATTCTTTGATGACAATTTTTATTGATTAAATTTCATTAAATAACATCAGTATTATGAAAATGTATCAATTTCATCATAACTGTGATTTTTTTATCAGATTCAAGGAGCTCAGTGTTGTTTTAATATTAATTTGAGGTCTGGAGACTATCAGCTGAAGGTGAAAGAGGATGACATTCCAAAGATTGAATTCTGAACACAATTTTGAAATTATGTATTTGTAGTTATTCTCTTTATGTTATCTAATTGACCGTTTGTATTTATGAATCTCATGAATGTAGTATTTCATCTATTTTTGGATTAGTTTTTTTTGGGTTTATATATGATATTATTTAATATTCTAAAACTAGAATAAACATCAAAGCCACTTATAGATTATTGTAAAAACATTAAATGAAATGAAAAAATATGGAATTTTTAGTAACACTGAATTTGGTTGACACCAAATTTCATTCCTTAGTTATATTGTTTCAAATGTTGAAATAACTATTGACCCTTCTAAAACAAATATTGTTAAAGATTTTCCATGACCTACTAATATCACTTAGTTTAGTATTTTTCTTAGATTAGAGGGTTATTGCCTTTTTTTTCAAAAAAGTTTCTTAGATATCTATAACTCTAACTAAATTAACGCATATTGGATTTATGTTCATTTAAAAAAATGAATCATAATATTTTTTTAGAATTGAAAAGAAGATTACAAAATGCTCCAGTTTTGGCCTTTCCATCCTTGAATTGTGTGTTTATTATCTAAAGTGATGATTTATTGAAAATAATTGGTTGTATTCTAATTCTCGATGATTAGGTACATGCGTACACTTCATATTAGTGGAAACCTAATGAGTTAAATTACCATACACATGATTTTGAATTAGGTACTATTTTTATTCCATTTAAAATTTAAAGACATCATTTATATGGTGTAATGTATCAAATATTGACTAATCGCAAAATTTTCAGGTATATACACACTCAGAAGGAATTGATAATTTGATAGAGGAGATAGTTGGAATTAACAAAGATTTTTAATGAACAATTCATTTCAAGTGAGGAAAAGAATAGAAATTTCTAGAGGTCTTGAGTCGAAAAAATAATTCTACATTAGCCATACAAAAATTGGAATGAGATTTTTTGGTTAATGATTTGATGAATAATGTCTTGGAGGGTGTTGGTGAAAACAATACATCTGTTTTTTAGGTTTCTATGAAATAATATCTATTAGATAGAATTAAACATGTACAAAAGGAAGGTAGTGAGTTGTAGAAAAAGGAGGAATTGGTTTTAAAGGGTAACATACCTGAGATTAACATTGATAACGATTGTATTATGGGGATTGAAAATGTTTATGTGTAGCTTGTGATTCACAGTTGAAGAATGATTTGTCATGGGAAGGTCCTAATTCTCTATTTTCAATTGATCTAGGAATAACTGAGATTTATAGAGGCCTTCATGAGTATTATTTGTGGGATGAATGAAAAACTATATTTATGAATTTACCCACATATGTTTTATTTTACAATAGGTTAATATAGTGTGGATGTTAACAAAAAGTGTTGCTTCAAAATTTTCCACATATATAGTGTAAATAGTAAAAAATATCATTGAAATTCATAGTGGGATTACCAAAAAATTATCATGGGGACAATGTGATCTGGTTTATTTTTGATCAATTGACTAAATTTTCTTATTTTCATCCCATTACAGTTACTCTATCTATAGATCAATTTTATCAGATGTATATAAATGATATAGTCAGGTTACAAAGAGTTCCCAACTCCATTGTATCTTATAATGAACCCAAGTTCACATCAAACTTATAGAAAGTCTATCAGATGTCATTGGGTGCTGAATTAAATTTCACTATGTCTTATCATCCTCAATTATATGGGCTGTTAGAACAAAAAATTTATGCCATTAAAAGATATGCTATATGCTTTTCAAATGGATTACCAAAGAAGTTGGGATCAACATTTTTCATTTGATGAGTTCTATTATAATATGTGCTTTCATTCCACTAAATAGATAGCACCATTTGAGGCATTATATGGAAAGGGGTGTTGATCATAATATTTTTTGGATTAAGTAGGTGAAAGGAAGTTGATAGGACTAGAATTGGTAGAAATAATTGGATAACAAGTTCAGTTGATTTAGAAACAAATGAGGATACCTTAGGGCAGTTTGAAGAGTTATGTAGATAATAATATGAAGGATCTTTATTAGGATTTAGGTGATCATTTCATTCTAAATGTTTCCCTATGGAAATGTGTGATGTGTTTTGGTAAAAAGGGGATTATTCACCTACGATTCATTGCAATCTTTGAAATCTGAGAAAAATTTGAATCAGTTTCCTACAATGTGTATTTACATCCTAGTTTATTCCTCGTACCTAAATTTTTCCATGTTTCAATGTTATGAATGTATTTTACAAATTCATATCATGTTTTGAGTGCATAACTTGTTCATTTGGAAGAGAATATTTCTTATGAGGAATATTCAATCTAAATTCATGACCATAGAGAGAATGTTCTGGGGACTAAATTGATTTATCATGTTATCATTTTGTGGAAAACCCATATGATTTAAGAAGAAACATGAGAATATGAATAATCTAGGACGAATAAATACCCCCACTTATTTAATAAGTAAATAAAATTTTGATGACGCAATTTGTTAAAGGGGGGAAGGATGTAACAATAAATATAATTATTGAGTAAGAAATTTTAATATCTATTAAGATATATTATTAATATTTTAATTTTAATTTATAGGAGATGCTTCATCTGATAGAGTACTTGACACACAACAATGTGTTTCTTGGAAATCTTTTGTTTCACATAAAGCTTAGATAAATAGAACAATAATACATTATTAATATTATTACATTAAATGGTAGTTACATCATAGTCATTGTATTAGTGGGAATTGAAATTAAATACTATATTATGTTAAAAATTATTTGTTAAAATTATTTACATTCATCCCTTAAATTTTTGTGGCTTAAAATGAGAATAAATACATTTTTTGTATAAAATAATCTAATATTTTGTAATGGTAGTTTCATCACCATTTGATGGGGAACCCTTTTTAAATCTACTTATTGTCCCATTTATATTTTGTATTTGAGAAATTAAACATTTTAATTGGAATCATGATGTTAAGTTTATTTTGGTTGAAATTTTTGTAGTTTTCTAATAAAATTCATATTTTAATGAGTAGTTAAAAATATTTCATTTTAATTCAAAACTACATTTTTGTCTAATTTGATTATAATTTAATGTTATACTGTTAATTGTTTTTAATTTATAATTATTATTTTTACCATTTATTACAATTTTGGTCATTGGAATTAATTTCACAGTGAAAATTAATATATAAACTAAGTGAACTTCTAAACGTTTTACATAGGAAACCTGTTATTATTATTCTGTAAAAGGGAATAAATATAAATTAATTTCTACAAATTTTGTTTTTTTAATTTGAAAAAAATTGATTCCATGTTCGGAATTATAATGTCCAGATTATTTAAATATTCCTATTATATATATGGAAATTATGAATAGTATCTTAAATTAATTATTTTTATTTACCACACTTAAAGGTAAATATCGTAGTTAATGGTTTATATTATATTTTAAAATATAATAATCCAAAAATCTTATCTTATTCTTATTGGATGAGTTATGGCCGACCAAGGAAATGATTGGGCATAGATTTTGGCACTTGGAAGCCATATGTGTGAGATTATGACATTTATAACATGTAATTTATTGTAAAGGAAGATATGTCACAAACATGTATCGTCATACTAACATAATATTAATATAGATTTGTATATGTGATATATTAGACAATAAGAAGTATTTAGAAAAAATATTATCTTACCTACATCAGGGTTATTTATTTTTAATTTTTATGAAATAAATAATTAAATTTTATTATGACAAAAAGATGATGCAATATTAGATTAATTAACGGATGAATCAAATAAATGATAATAATAATTTTAAAATAAATATAATTTGAAATAATTGATTCCATAAAATAATTTTAAAGGTGAATATGACATATTATAAGTCCATTAATTGTATTTTTTATAAATTTTTGCTCTTTGGGATTTTATTAAAATTCCATGAAATGATTATTGTCAAAATTGACACTATTGATCTTTTATAAAATAAAATTTTATTAAATTTATTAAAAACAATAAAGAAATAAAAATTACTATGTGATGATGATAAAGACTAAAATTTCATATTGTATTCAGTTATGGGAAATATACCCCACATAAGTTAAATTTGTAGTCTCTTAATATTTAAAAATTTGTAACCACTATTAAATTTAAAAGAGAATAAATAACATTAAACTGAAATTATAAAGATAAAATTAAATACTATAAAAGTATAAAAATTATTGGATGAGTGGAAGAAGAAATATAATAACATTATATTATAAATAAATTATTTTTTTAACATAAGAAATATAAATTTAATTTATATAAATATAATACTTTTCATAATTCCAGGTATGCCCCTCCCATCTTTTATAAAAATAAATTCATCCATCTCTATTACTGAAAATTCAAGAACCATTTTTCTCAGAAAATATCTATAACAAACCATTCATAGAAAATCTTTCCACTTCATTGAAGCCTTTGTTTATTCATAACATTCTCCTTATATGTGTTAGGGTCTTCTTCAATGGTGATCAACAGAAGAAGAGGTAGCATTTTTTAAGTATTTGTATTTTATTTCTTCTTCCACTTGCATTAATAAATATTATTATTAAATGAATAAATAAATAAAATATAATAAATATAAATATAGTATATTATGATAATTTCATCACCTAAAACTATATCCACTTCCATTAAATTAGAAATTAATTAAGCATTCGTACGTAGTTGTGAACTATCACTTCCACGAACCGATCTAATTCGTTTTCAATTACCATCACTCATGATTGTTCATAATAATGGAACTAAAATTAATTTTTTATATTATATAAATTTTAATAATAATTATATAATAATATGTCAATTATTTTATTACATTCAATGTTCATTAAAATGATAACGGCGTTCATGTGTACGTGTGAACTATCACCTCCACGAAGCGATGTGACTCATATTTATTTTGTATTTCTATTGAATGATATATATAAGTATATTTAAAAGAATAATATGATATTAATTATTTTATTATAATTCAGTAACGTTTAAATAATGCATAATTTATTTCTATAACGATTAGTTGAAAATGGAAGACGCTAATCATGTGTACATACAACTTACTGTTTCAATGAATATAACATTGTTCATTTTTCATAGCCACACACCATGGATTGATTTAAGGGTATAGGTTATGTATTAAAATTATAATAATTTTAAGAATATTATTCTATAGATGAATAAATTTTTACTCCATGGACTAGTGACATCAAACCATGTTCATTTTGGGTTCAAGTACAAAATATCGACAAAATGTCCGATATGAACATAAATAATTATATAATTTTTTGAGATGATAATAAGTTATATAAAAGAAATAAAATACATTAAATAATGTTCTCGTGAAAGTATAAATTAATCCATTTATATAGGTAAAGAATATAAATATTCTACTAGAAGTGTGAGACATAAGGTATGGGTCTTCATCTCAATTTCCTTTCACTGAGTAATATTTTCATGTTATACACCAGCTTCATTCTATGTTTTATAATAAAACCATTTGAAATTTAATATCATTCAATTTTTTTTTAATTGAATCATTTTATAAGTGTAATTTTATTAAATGAAAAAGAAGTTTTTAATGTATGTCTCAATAATGACTTATATTTCACTGTGACCATTATTTGGTACTGGGATTCCTCTACAGCAAAAATGTTTTTAAAAGAAAAATAAATATCATATTTTATTTTAATGTATTTTGGTATTGAAAAAGGTTTAATGATATCAATACATTTTAACACATCCTTGTGATCACAAATTTTATGAGTGAAATATTGATAATTGTAATGTTTTATGTGTTATGATTATAGAATAGTACTTGGACATTTTACTGGTGGTTACGTGATAAAAAAAAGATGGGTGGTTATGTAATAAACCAAATATGGGTAGTTTAGTGATAAAACAAGGATTTGTTGTTATTTTATAACCTCAACTTCATTGTTTATAGAACATATTTGTGTGGTTATTACACTTGAAAGAGTGACATGTGTTGAAGTCGATCACATGTTTATTCTATTTATGTATGTTTATGTCCCAAGATTCATTTATATGTTATATGTTTATTTATAAGTATTATATAGTAATATTTTTCCTAAAATAGTTTTAGTAGTGACATTATATTCAATGAATAGTATTTAATACTTTATAAGGGTGAGAAGAATTACTTTTTGATAAGGTATTCATGGAATAAATGTTTTCACAAGGGTAATTATTTTTTTCATTGTGTATCTCTTACTGATATATTTATGATCATCCCAAGTTTCATATTTTCTTTCACAGTATTTAAATGAGAATATATCCATGGATGGGTTAATTGAGAATTTATGATGTTTAAATAGGAAATATAACCATGTTTCTTTTTAAGTGAATTTGTTATATGAAAAACAATGACTATGAATAAACATGTCCATATTGTAATATTTATGTTATTATTTATGAATTATGACTTAATTCTATAAATATATAAAAATTAGATTATCCTCATTGTGAATTAATGTCAAATTGTTGACATATCTCAGGATTATGTAATGTTTAATTATGGGGACTTACAAATTGGGTAATTAGAAAGAATCCAGGATGACACATCCGACTCACACTACAAAAATTGAGAATGAAGATAACAATATAATCATAGAAATCATTATTCAACATGTCCAATATATATATTTTTTTTAATATATTCCCGATCAATAACATGAATGGTCTAATTAGAGACTTTATTAATTTTAGAGATGTCATTCTGTATTGTTTGAATAATGATTTCTGATTCTATATCATTGAGCTATTGATTGATGTGACAACCATATTTAATGGCATATCCTTAAATGAATGAAAATGTAGGTAAAATAAAACTTATATGGGCCATGATGATGAATATTCCATTGTATTTAGGGAACCTCAAAGATTATTTCAATAATGGTTAACTCACACAGTCTTGAAGGACATCCGCACTAAATTCCATTTTAATTTGAACCTCATAATCAAAACCATCATACAAATGTTTCTTGAATGATTTGTAGATGATATAGTTGTCATATATTGTTAAAATTCTTACCATTTGTTTGATCTTAAAACTAAATTCAATAAACAATAAAAGAACATCTTGAAAATTAACCCCATGAATTGTGATTTAGGAATTACCTCTAGAAAATTTCTCAGTTTCTTAATACAACAATGTAGTATTTATTTTGACCCTAAAAAGAAACATTCTATCCATAAAATTCCACCTCCTCAAAACATGAATTTGTTGAGTGGACTTCAAGAACCTTTATCCTACAGTTGATGTTTTATTGCCAATCTTGTGGGAAAATGATTTCTCGGCAATAGGTTTAAAAAGATGGATGCTATATTTGAGTGGACTAATGACTGTAAGGAATATTTTTATATCCTTATGAAATATCTTATTGGCAGCCAGTGATGATAACACATATTGAGAGAATACTATTAATTTTATATGTTACCTCTATAGAACTATAAATGGCTTCCATATTCACATATAACATTTTTTCAAAACATAAAAAAGCATTTATTACTGTAGGAGAATAGAAATCGATTTCAAGAATCATTGTACATATATCAACAAGAAATACATGGTAATAATATGTTTTTCTAGAAACTATAGAATTACCTAAAACAGAATGATGTACTCTTGGAATCTTATAGAAAAATAATTTGATATATCCTCACCCTTCTGATGTTGACCTGGAATATTTAAAGATGGGAGGTGAACATAAAGTAGTTTAATTTTTAAATCATTCCATATAATGTGCTATAAGGATATTAATAAGTTTATTTCCCTAGAGAATATTCTTGGGAATAAATAATTTCATTATACATTGATCATCTTGTTAAAGAGGTCTTTTCTATTCAATAGGGAACCTAGACATGGGAGATGTTGTATGAAGGTGAATCTTGGATCCCAACAGGAATGAGGATAGAAGACCCCATGATAAATAATGATGGGTTTTCAGTTGAACTCATTGTCCTAGAAAATGTACTAGTACCATAATCCATCCCACTATTAGATGTGTATATGAAAAATGAAATAGAATACCAAGATTTCATTATAGGTCTATAGCTGTCACATTTGGTACCTGTAAATCACTTGAATAAAAATGATGATTGAGGAATCGAAATCATGAAAGTGAACACCTATTGGTCAATAAAAAATATAAATCCAATCCCTTTGTTTGGAAATATATTTGGATGGATTGTGAAATTTTCATTTTAACTGAAAATTACTCTCATTATACACTCATTTGATTCCCATGACGAAGCACTGGAAAATTTATCCCATAATATAGATGAACCTGACCATGATGAATTAATTATCATCATTTCTCACCTTCTCATTTTTTCACATATTGTTTCAGTCAGTAATGAAGAGTATTATGAATTCATTACTGTCCTTGAACCCTAGGGTCCTACGATGGGATGGATGAAACCCATTGTGAAATACATTAAAATGGAGTACTCCAATAAAATAGAGATGTGAAAGAGAATATTTGAAGATGAGTAACTGACATTGTTCTATATTACAGACCCAATAATCAAAAGGGCATCTATATGAGGGGATGTAATGGGGTTCTTCTTATATGAATTAATGGAGAATAGATTGAGGATATCATTCATATAGTCTACACTAGATCTTATGGGGAACCACCAGTTAAATGATATGTTTATCATCAAATTCATAGGCATGGATACTAATAGACCACTACTGAATATGATTTCAAAAAAAACCAAAAAGTGTCTCTCCTCCAAATTGCTCCCCAACATCATTCATTAATCCCCATAGTTGATTCATAATTCCAAATACTCTTGGAAATATTCTATATAGGTAATGAATGTCATGGGACCATATACTCATTCCACATCCAAATAGTTCAAATACATTATCATTATAGTACATTTCTTCTCCATGGGTGTCGATGTTGTACCCCTCAAAGAAGTATGGGAATGGAATAAATTCATCATCATGAAAGACGATACCATTACCAAACTTTTGGTCCATCATTCAATACTAACATAAAATGACCCCCAAAATTATATTTTTTGAGTTAGAGAAGCTATATCAATATTATAACATCGAGTACAAGCATTCATCCCACAATCATGCATCAGTAAGTTGATAGATGGAGGACTTCAACCAGACCCTTTCAAATATACTCAAATAGCTTGTAGATAAGGATAAATATTTTTGGTTGTACAAGTTTCTAAATGAATTTTGGAACTACTAAAAAACCACCCATACTTCTACAATGGTAACACCATAATCATTAGTATATGATATATAAGATATCCATCCCATAAAAGTTCCATTTCCTTCACTCCTCATTTAAATAAGAAAAATGTTTCCAAACATGAATAATAACTAAAGGGTAATGATGAATTGGAGCGACTAAATGAGAACATATTATCTACCTTGCATTATTTATAAGTCCACCAAAACTAAATAATGTGATCCATTAAGAAAAATTATTCATTTAATCATTCCATGAAGGAGAGATGGTTTTTTGCCTTAGGACTCCAATGGTACATTAGATGAAACACCCAATGTTATAACCAGATTGTGTGGATCTTTTTTCACTAAACAGAGTATATTCCAACATATCATATTCTATAATATTGAGGGATGGGAATAAAATCACAACAAACACCAATGCGATGTTACTAAAGATATATATTGTATAATCACATGAAAAATTTATATAATTTATGATGTAAAAATACATGGTTCCTAAAAGTCTCTTCTATATGAGGTTAATCTGTGTAGTTGACCATTATCACATAAAATCAAAAGTCATGTTACCACCATTCTTTTCACAAAATGATAATCATTTTTAACCATCATGAATGTCGATAGATGATAAACTACACCATTCCATCATCCATTAAGCCTAATGATAATCTTTTTGACACCATCATCCAAGTCACAAGATGATAAACTGGTTGAAATATATTTCCTCGATTAAAGAAGTTAAATTACACAGAATCCTGGTCATTTTTACATGATGTTAAACTATAGGGTAAATATCCTTATAAAATGATTGTACATTTTAGTATCTCCCTATATTATAAACATGGAATAGAACTTTTTGAAAATGTAGGAAATTTCAATTTCATCACCCAAGATTACTCCAACCTCAAAATACATATTCTACTATTCTATATTTCAACACTATGTGTGAATTGATTTAAATCCACATAGGATTTGTAAGGATGTCTGGATCATTTATCCTTTCCTATCCAGAACAAAATGAAAAAAATCCCCTCTCCATATGTATGTTTCAGACATATGTCATGATCCATTTAAAAACTACGTACGGGTTGATTCTCCCCCACACATAATATTTAGTGATGATAAATACCCTTATAAACACTTTAGAAGAATCATCAAATCTACAAAAAAATATTCTAGTCAGCATCATGATGTGGAACCTTTGAAATCTATCATTGGATTTTGTGTAGAAAAGTGTCCACTTGGTCGTCCGTTCACATTGGCTCATCACTCTTTGGAAATAGATGCCCCTTACAATAAATAATACCCCATCATTGTAAAAGGTACTTGTCCATAAATTATAGTATTACCCCATGGAAATATCATGTTTTTTTCTGAAACCATTTATGAGAGGAATCAATAACAACGTCTTCATCACTTTATGATAAATGATATCTTTAACTTGACACGTTCTTATTGGATACCTCATGAAATCCATGGGATTCCGCAACATCATCACCTAATAGGACACCCATATTTCCCACATTTTCTCCTACCATGCCAGGATATAGATAGATGTGTGGAATGATTCATATATACCCATGATATATAGCGATTCTTGGAACCTGTATCATATCCTAGCTTATCCAACAAAAAACATCACATTCAATGAACATTAGTCAGATCAATGTAGGGAACTCCACACACTACAACCAATATTTTCATGAATGATTCTTATATAATGGAAACCTTACTTCCACTTATCATACTCTATGTCCTTGTAAAATTAGGATATCCACAATCTTTCTTTTTTTCATCATAAATGGAAGTATAGGTTCTTTAGGCCACCATTGTTCCACTACGCATTTATACCCCTAGTTAGTTTTGGATAATTATTTCACAAAACAGGCTAATTAACCAAAATAAAATTCATCATCATGGGAGGCCTATTCTATTCTTATGATGACCAATATATGTTTTTCCAAGTATCATCTCGCCTGATCTGATAACCCCCATAATCATGGTTTACATTTAACATTTTAACATATGAGGCTTATCGAAACATTTTTTACCAATGAGACATTTATAACTCATCGTATCCGTGAAAAAATTTCTTATACATGTGTCCTTAAACAACTAGAACCAATTCCATCATATTCAAGTGTAGTCTAACTATAAAAAAACACTTTCATTTTATTATCATAAAATGTAGTCTTACCTTAAGTAAAAAACATAGGTATCCCTAAGAAACTATATTAGGAATCCCCTTGTCATGGAAATGATACATCCCACCTAAAAAATCCTCAAATGCATGAATAACATTTATGTGGATTCAATACTTTCTTTGTGTCACATGTTGGGTATCCTATATCTAAATCACATGATGCTGAACTAAAAGGTCAAAATACCTTTTTTCTGATGATATTAAAAGACAACATGTTCATTGATTAACTCCATTGTTGGATACGTAGTGGCACCAAAATTACTTCTCTCTAGTCGAGACAAATTATTCCTATTTCATATTTGGGTTCCTACATCCAAGTCACATGATGATTAACAACATGGATTCCCCATAAATATGTTTTTCTTGATTTCTGTCATCATAGGATATATAGTGTTTTGCAGATCACATTCTTGCGTCTTTCCCCAATGCTTTCCTTTTTCATATAAAGCCCCCTACATCTTTGTCGTATGTCAGTAAATATCATTGTATGTGTCCTCATCACATAACTATACACTACACAATGTATTAGTACTATGTGTGGTTTGATTTTTTTTTTGATAAACATTGTGATTCCCAAAACATGTTTCAAGGTCATTCTACCACGATGTCAAATCATCAATGTCCTTCCATTTTTCACCTTTATGGGATAGAATAGTATTTTACACTCTTTTTTCCCACAAAAAAAAATTATGTAGGATGAGGAATATTGTTATGGGATTTATCACACTGTCAATCCATATAAATCCACAATAGGGTTACCATGTTCCTTGTATAAATACCTTAAAACACAAAAAACACCCTTACCACAAGATAAATAAATGAATGGTTGATGTCTCATGTGAGATGTAAATACTACAACTAAATATGGCTTAATTCATGTTTCAAAGAATACATAGTAAACCTATATCTTCATTTATTGTTCCAACCACATTAAAAAACAATTCCAACATTCTTACATATGGTTTAGACCATTAAAAGGAATATTCAAATAGGTACTACATATGGATTGAATCTTACACTTGTGAGATATTTAGTGACACCTGAATACTAAATCTTAGTAAATGTTCAAAACATTCCCCCCACTATCGTATGTATGATATATATTTTTATAATATGGTCCAGTATGGGTTTCACCCCATTCACAATCCCATATAAAATCCCTCCTCTACATAAAACAAATTAATCATTATGGGTAATTCTTCAAAGAACTATGTATCACATTATTCTCATTTTAATGAGATACAGAGTGATTCTTGAACATTTTGTTCTTAGACCATCAATGAAAAACATTAAAAATAACCCTTTATTTCATATGGGAAGAGCCTGAATAATGAAAATAGTTCGATATATTATCATGAAATTTTGATATTAAACGATGCTTTAATAATCATTCAAATTCTATACATAAAAAAATATATATTCTTAGGGACGTCTAAATCTCTGAAAACTTCCATGATCAATTGGAAATGGAAGGCTAGTGTCCAAAGAACATCATTTTATCTCTATTCATAATATTCCCAATTTTTCCTTGAATAATTCACCCAAAAAATGGATTCATGTCTATTGGTAAATTCTTCCTCAAGATAGAACTCTTTTATAACCCTATTCCAGATTATTTTTATAATACCATATCACTCCTCGATTTCCAGAAGACACCATATTATTGATTAAAATTCCCCCATCATACCTAAGGATGATGGAGTATTCATGCTGGAAACTTACTTTTCATCATTCTATTCAATTACTCCTCTTCCACCTATACCAAATTATGTTTTATATCTAGAAATAAAAATATATAGTGACACAAAAATTCTCTTCATATGTCTAAAAAATATTCTGACTTTCTTAGAGGGTAAAACCTATAAGTTTATTCACCCTATAATTCATGGACCAATCTATTCAACCAAAACCATCAATTTCATTTCCCTTTAATGAATTACTCTAAACTACAATAAAATATACATCATACTGACCATGTTGAAAATTGTAAATGGAACCTGGGTTAAATGTCAATCCCCTTCTTGCTAGAACAATGATTTTCATTCATAATGAATAAATTTTGATTTGAAAATATAAGAGAATAAAATACCATTAGCTATAAATATATCAATGGGTGGGAAAAAGATATTGTTAGAATCAATATGTCTACACCATGTCGGACTTATGAAAAAATTGTGGTGGAAAGAAAAAAACAACAAAAATTTCGTTTGATTATCCATGTTACCCTAGAAATAGGAAAACCAATGAACGTTGGGTCTCTGGTTTGACCAAAAAATTATAGAATTCTATGGTATTACTATGGTATTATGATGATAGAATTTACTATCCATCCCATCCACAAGAAACAATTTTGAAGAGATCATTTCAAATATATTATCAAGGTTTATGATTGACATTGTGTATAATAATAAAACCATTTATTTTATCTTTGATAATACATTTTAAAACACTTCCTGTTATGATTTTTTGACCCTATTGTATACGATAAAGGATATGTGATTTAAGGTGAACATTGTTTTATTTATCTATATTATAATAGAAAATTAATAACATATACATCCTATATTCTCTATGTGACATTTTTAGGTAACAATAAATAATCAAAATAGATATAGAGGTTATGGGATTTAATCATCTAGCAGGTTGACCAAAACCACACATGATATGTCAAGATAATTATCGATATAAGTTCTCCACCCATTACAAAATTTAGATAATGAATGCATTTTTCTAATAAAATACCTTAAATCACGACTTCTCTTTTTGGTCTCCTTATCCAATAATTGTTTATGAAAACATAAAATTTATTATAGCTATTGGAGCGTCATATTCTTTCAGAAATGTAGTCTGTGAATCCTAATGATCAAAATATCATTCATCTTCAACAATTATGTTATGAATCATGGTATATGTATCATTTAATTCTTCCTAAATATTATTTGAAAGAATAAATTAGACCAAATAGTATTCGTGTGAGGTAATATCCTCTTAGAATATTGGGACATGATAAAACATGGTCATACATGTGTTAGTAATCAAACCCACCAACACTAAATCTTAGGAAAAGATAATGTAGTATTTCCATACTTTTAGTAATATTCCCTATTTTAGTCTTCTTGGTGATATTTTTAATTTAGTGATAATCACATTTTCACATAGTGTTATCTTCAATAGAATAACTACAATCATTAACCTATGCACCCAATTCTATAGGTGTATAATCTAGGATCACATTAACAGTAGAAAAGATCAGTAAAAAGTGAAACACTATAGTGGTAAAATGAATCATCTCATCCTCTTACATAATTTATTAAACATCACTAGAATGTGTGGCATCAGTCGGTGGAATTTTATTTATTTTTCAAATAGACGCAGTGTTAGTAGTACTTACAATAGTTCCATTCCTAATAGTGGGGTCCACAACATTTACTACAAAAGGGGAACCTTAGTAATAACCTCTCTATGAATTCTTATCATATTGGGGAAAATATATTTCACTTACCAATGTTGATAATGATATTTCAATGGGAATATAACTAGTTCAAGCAGGATGTTTATGCACCGAACATATTGGAATCCCAAATAACTCGCCAGGATGATATTCCAAATTTGTTTTGGAATATCTAAATGAAATGAGATTCAATGAATTCAAGGGTGTTGAGAAAATATCCCGACATAAATCCTCACACATCATCAGTAGATTGATTTGACAATGGATTCGAAGTGAAATTCTATTTTAATCTCACTATGTGATAAATATAATACATTTTTTAGCCATCTGAATTAGAGTGTAGTCATATATATAGAATATATATCTCATATGGTTACTTCATCCACTCGGGTAGTTAGAATCTCATGTCATAAAGACATTATGTAAGATATTTCTTCTAGAGAAGTTATACCATTATCTAAAACCACAACTAAAGGATATGAATTAGTAATGAAATTAATGTAAGAGAGACCATTTAGATACTCCAAAATACTATGGAGACCCCAAAGATTTTGGTAGAATTGATGAAATATTGATAATTTAAGGGTGAAAGGTCTAACGAGGGATTGTTTTTGTATAGTGATATTCATTTTATTGAATGTGTTTGACCACCCATCCAAAAAATGTATCTGTATGAAATGATTCTGTGGTGGTATTACAATCTTTATAAATACCAGTAACTCATAAATATGAACAAGAGTGAATAAATAATGATCAATGGTTTCCCCCATCCTACATGGACACCATCATTATGGTGAATACCCATACATATGTATAAGAACAATGAGATGGTAAGATCTAACCACTTATGAAAACATAGAAATATCATTCCCAACAAGATTATGGATATACATCTGTCCATATTTGGTAATCCCTAGTAGTACATTATCCTTTATTAGTAGTGGAAAAATATGAACCGAGTGTACATCACGAATGTTGTGTCAGTTCAGTCCTAGGGCTCTAACTATTGTCTATGAACCAGTATCTTTCAAAAATAGATTTAACCAATCACTAAACTAAATAAGTTAATGGATGTTATGGGTATTACCTAGTAATTAATCTTCCAAAACCAATAAGTATCCTTCTAGTAGATAGACATATTTGGTATATTACCAAGTGTTGTACATAGGTAGAAATTAATAATATATGTATCCATGAAAGGGAACTCTCCCCAGTTATTATATGTCCCGAAAGATGATTCGAATATCATTATATGATATTTGGAATGTGTTGGTGCTTGAAAACCAATGGCTGGTCAATTTATGTATTATCTATGTGGGTGAATATACCATGAATTGAGTAATCAAGGTCACATAATAATAAAAATATGACCTCCCACAATTTCAGAAATTCCATGAAATTTGGGAGCAACATAATTCCTAATCACTTTTTATAGAAAAACTCCCTCTAGAAACAAGTCCAACATAAAGGTCCACCCACTATTACAATATCATCAAGAGTGGATGAAAATGTATTGATAATCTTGAAAGGAGGATTGAAATTATGTTCATGATTATGAATGTTACTCTATATCCCTGAGGATGCATTCAGATTCAAAATATTCTCCTGAATCAGTTATGAAATAATTCATCCTATGATGTTATATTCACATCAAAACTATTTGAATACACATCTAACAATCCATTTTATAATTTTGACTAGTCGATGGAATGAGATAATATTCACGAATTATGAAGTTATACAGAGGAAATATCTATGTCAATAGGTAATTTAGAATCATTTTTGAAAGGAGACACTTTATTATATCATTTTTTGGAATGATATTTTTTTAAATACCTTACTAAATATTCACAGTAATGGAATATATTCTCTTGATCATGTTCATGGATGTTGTAAAAGGATTTTTGATAACATGTTCCATTTTGATCCATAGGTAATTATCTAAAGAAGCATATAAAATTTATTAAAAATTAAAAAGGTAAAATAGAACCGTTTATTTTACTATATGATCCACAAGATGCTTGGCTCATGAGGTAGTTGGTCTCTAAGATTAATGGTCGGTCCCAAAAGAATCATGCCAAGAAATAATTTCTCTATTTGGGGGAACCTAAATTCTTTCACAAGAAATGAACTCCATGTTAATGGTAAATTTATCCATGTAGGATATTTCTATAATAAGAGTAGAAAGTGATGAGTATTTAATAAACGGATCAATTCATCGGGAGACTCGATAATTTCCAAATTATCCAAGCCCCTCAATTATAATTTTGGTCCCCATTATAATTCAACATGAAAACCACAAATAAGTTTACATCATGAATATTTTAATTATCAGAATCACCAACCTTTCATCCCTATACATGAAAATTCATATGGATGAATTTTATGGGCCTTGAAAAAATATAATTATCGGTAAAAATAAATTAATATTTGTTTTAAATTTCAAGTATGAGAAACTATAAGGGAGTCCTGCGTTCAATGTTGAAAAACTCACTACACATTCCTTCACTATATATAGAGTCCCACAAAACAATGTTAATTGTATGAGACAGTGATCTCTGGCTCATGTGAATGAAACCACTCTATTTTTGGGTCGAGATCATTTTGACATCCCCCATAAATGATATATCATTTTGGGAAAGGGTGGTGATTTCTACACCCCAAAAAATGGAAACATTTCTGTAGGGGTGTATGATATCTTTCATCACCCAATAATGATATTTCAATGGATTATAGTGGAAAACCATCCCTCCTGGTAGTTAGTTACCTTAATTCCAGTACAAATATGCCCAATGGGAGATGAAGATAATACACACTAAAGATATATGAAAAATAGATGAGAATAAGAAAATATGTGATATCCATCGATTCTGAGTAGGTAAACCTACTATATCTTATTAATGCAGATATAAACTGACTATATATATATGCAAAAACCTTAATGAACACTAATTCATGAAGAATATGAAGATAGATCCTTTGGGTTCAATCAACCCACAAAGTAAAAAGCTATGATGAGGGATCTATGCTGCATTTAGAATGGATCTTTCTAGGGATCACTCAATCCGATATAGGAAGTCACTATTGGGGTGGATATATAACTTGTGTAGGAATACCCTAAACTGTATGACATTAGATCCATAGATCAAATAAATTTTTTAGAGACACTGACACCCACGTAGTGATGCACTATGTAATGGTAACCCATTTCCACAAAATAACATAGAATATACAATTGGGCCACCAGATGTTTTCATCCACTATCTCATTTCATTCCTCCAAAGTAGTGTTTGGAACCACCATAACCCCTCCACTGAATGATTTATCTATAATTATTTTTTGGGGAACAAAATCCCTCAGTAGACATACTCAGGAGGTACGACGAAATGGACTCTACTAGAATATCGTGATATGTATGATCAAATCACTGTGAAGATAAATCTGTTCTCTCAACAAAACATACCCTTTGTAAATGAGTCATGGTGGAAGACTTATTCGCCAGTTGGTGTTTTAAAAGATCATTGGAATATATTTACTTGGTAATGAGGGTCCCAACATTGGAGGAAGTCATATGGATCACCCAATTTTATATTTTACGGGGAGAAAATTTTCATTCCATTTGACGAGGTCTATTAAAGGATCCTTATCTCATAATCTCTAAAACATGGAGGTGTGAATCCCTCATAGAGAAATCCCTTATCCTTTATTGGAATATGATACACTCTTAGTCCTTTATTCCTAAAGGTACATTTCTAAAAATCAATGTGAATATCCTAGGTACCAAAATTAGGGGGTGATGGGCACTTCCAATCCATCTCTCTCCTCCATTGGGCATTTTATATGAAAAATCATAGAGGAGACGTGGGCTAGTTTTCTCTTAATCCCTTTTCCTTTGGACACAGGACACATCCACTAGTGAAAAAATAAGATTATGAGTTTTTTCAGATGTATTGATTCCTCTTGTATCTCACATTCTTTATAAATTATTTGGGCATTGAGGTTTGTGGATGTCTTGGAACTTACAGAGTCACGATGATGGGTATACTCTAGTGTGTAAGACCTAACCAAACATTAATATCAACCTGAATAATGAGGTTTATCATGGATATATAAGAACAAGAATACCCCTATACATTATAATTCCCAAAACCATGTTACCATCCTCTCAATGGTCCATTTTACTCAGGGTACCAACATTAAAAGGGGCATATTATCGTTGAAGAACATGTCCAAGCCTCCCCATTGTGTATAATCCCTAATCTATCTAAAAATTAGGGGATTTGATCCCCATCCAAATGGGAAATGAATGTATCCACTCTAAGGTCTAAAACAATAAAAAATCACACTAATTATTTTACTCTTTATCCAAAAATTGGATTATTCCAACATTTAGGGTAATATTACCTTCGAGCCTCTTTCATTTACATCATTAATGGCTAAAACATTCATTGAGATCACGTACCCAAATGTATTCCCACATCACTCCCATGTTCTTTAGGGAACTTAGGTGTAATTCCCACTCTAAAAATTGACTATGAAACATCCTCCATGGAATCCTTTACACATAACATTAAACTACATGGTTTGGTTCTTATCACATTACCTCAAATGATATGATTATTTATTTGAAGTGGAAATGTTTTACATGGTTAAGAGTCCTTTCATATGAAAATATAGGTAGTCCATAATTCCTATCTATTCCTGACACTAAAGCAATCCCCATATCCCTAGAAGAAAATAATTTCCACAGTTTTCCATTATGTGGATTAAAACTAGCATCGTGATAATAAGCAGTAAGAGATTCTCTATTCCAAATTTACCTTTTATGGAGAACATTTTATAAATATAGAATTTCTATTAATGGATAATGTAATATATATATAGATAACCCCAAATAAATTCCTTCCTATAATTTATTATTAATACGAGGTTAACCCTCCATAAATTTATAATGAAATAAAAGACTCAAGAACATATCCTAAATAAACAAGATTCCAAGAATAGGAAATAATTCCCCCAAAAAATTTGTGGTGAGCCTAAACTCTAATCCCCATGTCTAATGTGAGTTATTAATTAATTTTCGCCACGTTTCCGAAAGAGAACATACGTTTGGAAAGTTTTACAATGAGTCATCCCAAATATATGAACCATTGGATGTTTCCATCTCTACAAAACAATACATTGGAATCCACTTGAAGGAAATGGTTTTCCCTACATGAATAATTGTGTAATATTAAATCCCATGAAAATAAATAATGTTGGGAGCACGAACCAAGAAATTTCATCCGAAACATGCATATTGAGAAAAAATAAATGGAAAACATTTTGAAACATTGAACCTCAATACTAAAAATTTTTAATTCAATATTCATTGTTAAATCTATCAATGTGGAATATATTTATCAGAGATAAAAAATCAAAATGAAAAGTAAAACTATTTTTTTTAAATATACTTTCGAGTATAATAATATCCAAAATGATTGAAAAATCATGTGAATAATTAATACATTTCCCTAAAATATTTCTACTATATCAACAACCATTTTTACAATGATAATTCCACAAATAGATAATTTATACATCCCAATTTACTCTTTTTTTGACAACATTAAATAATGTTTTATCATAAAAGGATATATAATGATATTCAACTGACATCACAAGTATTTAATTACATTATTCCCATATGATTGTTCTTCTAAAGCCATTTGTTATAACTAAGGAATACCTTTATATAAACCCAATAAAATATCCCCCAAATTGTTTTACTAATAATGATAAACATTATAATGTTGGGAACATCCCATTTATAAAATTTATCAAATATAGCTATTGAAATTTAAGGTAATCCTTAATATAACCATAAAAATTTCTAATAATATTGAATTACTGAGGACTAAATTATCTACCAACAAGATTATCTATATACAAATATCCACTCAATAATAATAATGTTTACAAAAACATTACATTAACATAAACGATTATTTCGACTACAATTGATTATTCATCCTAATAACTAATAAAAGATTGACCACATCTAAAAATATCATCACGTAAAACCTGAAAAGTTATATCTATGACTAGAAATTTTAATCAACTGTATACCTAAAAACCATCCTGAAATAAATAACTCGTTAGATATACCCAAATGAAAACATATATACATTTAAATGTTACCATATTCTTCATTCTTAAAATAAATTCACAAGTTGACAAACATATTCTATAAATCAAAAAATACAGCACACTCCATCAAAGGTAAGATAAAAAACAATGTAATCAATTCAGTAATTTGTTTTAAGGTTACCAATACTATTTTATTTATTTAATAAATATCAATAACCAATTTATCTGAAAAAAATATTATCACCATAAAACTACATCAATTTTTTGGGTTATTGATTCCATTAAACATATATTTGGAAATACTAAAAGAAAAATAATAGTGGAATAATGCAATAAATTTTTGTGATTTTTTTATCAAAAATTTAACTTATATAAAACTTATTCATCATAAGTACTGAATTAAAATTCGTATATAATTTTATCCTTCAATATCATTGATTTGAATAAATTATGTCCTATTTTTGTCTTGGATATATCCTAAAGAGGTGGAAATTGTCTAGAATAATTAAAATGATCAAAAAATATAATAAATTGATTTATAAATGTGAATTTAGGTTTAACGTAATTTATCTCCACCAAAATATTCATTTTTTTCTTTGAAATTAATTCATTTGTGACCTTCATCTACATATATAATACTACATTACGTTCCACTAAAACAACACCTTTAGGGGTTTCCCCAATATCCCCAACATATCAGAAAAATAATCTTATTTCCACTATGATATTCAATAATTCCTTTATTTATAGTATAATTCGGATAAGTAAACACACCCTTATTTATATTATCAATACATAGGGAAATAACTGATTAGGTATAATCCCAAGGTCTTATATTCCATATCTTATTTCACCAATATATTATTAAGTACAATAAAACCATTTTTTATCATATTCAACAAAAACAAAATTATTCATAGTAGTATCCATTAAATAAAACCAAAAAACATAGTGTGATTAATAGAATTCATAGTGGGGAAGAAATGAATAATGAAAAATAATTAATAATATGTATAAATATTTACAATATATTCATATTATATGACACAATAGGAATAAACTAGGTCATTCGTGGTGCACATATATTAAAATCTTTCATAATTGTATAAAAATAAAATTTAAATTTACCAAATTGTACCTCCCAAGAGTATCAGACCATATGAAAAAAGGGGGACACACACCATTCATTCGAATGATATTTAATATATAATCAACCTAATATTTTCATATATTTTACACTTATATGTTTCTTTTGAAAAAAATCATCAACTTAAATTATCCGAACAAAAATATATTTATAGAAAAATAGAACACCATTATTTATCAAAACATATGAAATTATAAAATAAAAAAAACATTCCTATGGAATCTCAATAAATTTTTCTCATACTAGATTCCAAATGAAACTCTTCATTAATATGATAAATAAATACACATTGTTTTCATATATAAGTTTTACATCATAATAGTTTAAAATTAATTACAGAACATAATCATCCACTCTTGAATCATATTATTAAAGTGAATTTGAAAAAAAATCGATACATAAATTAAAGAATTAAAATAGTTTTATATAATCTCAAATTATGTTATTCATAACTATCTTCTCTCATAGATATATCTTACATATAATATTTCATAATAATCGATGAAAAAAAATATGAATTGGTGAGCATAGATTCTCAAAAACTGTAAATAAGGGAGTTATCAATGATCACATCAGAATAAATTTATTATAATGGATTTTTTTGAGATTATAATTTTAAAACTAAATCATGTATATCATAGATTTTAATCTTGAAACATGAAAAAATTCATGGTAGGTCCTAAAACGTTAATCATAATGCAATCAAATAAAACCATACATGATAGAATAATAATGACAATTGAAATATATATTTTAATACAAAAAATCATAGGAAATTAGTTAAATAATATCCACGGATTACTACCAATAATATCACATAGGATTGGGTTGACTCTCTATTACATCATTGCTATCATGGTCCACTAGAAAGAATATAAATTTATATATTGTCCCTTACTTAACTGGAATCACTCCCGATTTAATTCATGATTATTTAATTTGATTTCCATTTTTACCATGTTAATTGAAGGGATATATAAATTTTTTAAAACCATCACATAATAAAATACATATATAAAAGATACAAAATATATTAATACATTCTTAATATCAAAAATATTGAAAAAATGAAATTAGATTCATAACTATTCCATCATTTTATCTTATACATACACATTGAATATAATTGTTTTTCACAATAATATTAATAGAATAATAAAAAAAACCTAAAAATAAAGAATAACTATTATATAAATTGATTTTATACTGAGAAACGATTAATAAACCTCAATATATGTCATCATAAATGAAATCATTCATTAAAATATCTCTAGAATATTTCCTATGGAAAATAAATTTTTTAAATTGAATGCACTCATTTTGAATATATAAAATTCATATATAATATAGATAAAGTAATATTTTAAAATAACCTTGAAATCATATTAAATAAAAATCAAAAAATTCAGCAGTCATGATAGAATGAAATTCTATTCATGTTTTATAAGATAAAAGAAAACATTCCTTTATCACATTTATAAAAGGGTAAACAAGAACATCATTGGGATAAAAGAAGAAACGATTCCATGAAAAATTAAATCGTGGTAAAAAATGGAAATTTTTTAAAAAATAAAAAAAAAATCATTTTTTTTAGAAAACAAGGATATTGATGAAAAATATCTTATGATTAATGATAAAAAATAAAAACATTTTTCCCTAAAAATGTTTTCTTTGGAATATTGAGTAAATAATTTTCAATAAATGGAAGGAAAATATTTAATTTCTACAAATAAGAATAAGATAATAATCCTCATAATTTTATTAAGAGATATATCATGAAATACCATCTTCAATAACTTCATCATAAGAAAATCATGATAAATATTGATATTGTGACAAAAAAACTATTACTGCTTTATTAACCCTTCAACATATTTTCTATAAAACTATAAAATCAAATAAAACATTAAATTCATAAAAAAACAGATATTAATAGTATATTTTATAAATTTGGTTTTATACATTTCTCATAAAATAATATTGATAGATAACGTAATATATGTCTCAAAGAATAAAATTTAAGATGATATTCCCTTTTATTGAGTTTGAATTTCTTCAAAAGAACAATAAACTCATATTTAAAAACATAAATTTAATTACATTCATAAAAATAATCATTTAACTAATTATAATATCATATATTATACATTTATTAAATTCCACCACACATTTATTAGTAATTTATTATCATAAATATTATTTCGACGTCTTATACGTTTTGTAATTCTTGTGTATTTCCGTTTGGTTATTGAATTCCTTGAAATTTTATCATGGATCCATAATATTCATAATTTTAATCATTTTTTAGATATTATATTTATTCATTATATAAAATTAATTTTCATCTAAATTATAATGATATATAAAAATGAATGACAAAGTTACTGGGGAAGGTAGGTTGAACGCATGCATGAACGTCGTTTTCACATTTCGATGGGTGGAATAAAGAAAATGCAAATATTAATTTACTATAATAAAATATTTATTAAATTATATATATCATATATATTCATTAAATATATACTTTTTACCATTCAATTAAAATGTAAACTAAAAACAATTTAGGTCACATTATGGAGGTTGTACTCCCCAAATACATGAAAGCGAAAAAATTATATTCTAATGGATTGGATGATCACAAGATGGATTTTTTATTATATTCATAGAAGCAAATTTATATCATTATTATCACATATAATATTTAAACCAATTACAAATACCAACCATTAAATATGGTGTTGTAAAATTAATTGTATCCCAATATGGGGATAATGAGTAATGAATATTCATGCATAATACCTTCATTTAAAATTTAATGGAATAGAGGTTGGATATTGGTGCTTCCATAATAATAATAATTTATCATAATATTTAGGATAAAAATTTATTATTTCATTTTTAATTAAATATATTTTTTGATCTATTTGTAGAATGAAATCGAAACTGGTCGGGTAAGTGGAACACCACTTTTTAGTTAGTTCATTTTTACATAATTGTTTAAGGACCCATAGATTTGTATTTTAAGATTATTAGAAAAAATATATTTTTGTTTAGTAATTTTATGAAATAATTGACGAGGGTATGGTCGATCAAGATGGATAAAATTATTGTACATCAGATAATGGAGGGTTTTCCTTTATATATGAGGGTGTGGGGGGGGGGGGGTTAAATCATGGAAATCCAAAAAAGATAAAAATATAATAAAATCATTCCCATGAAAAATGGATCAAAATTTTCAAAAATAAAAATATAATGTTGTAGATGGTATAAATATAATGAAAATAATTAATATTTGGGCATCATTATGTTGTGTTTTAAATACTATATTTTGATTTAATATATTGGCTAACTACTTATATCCATAACCATTTTAATGACATTGTATCATATAAAGGGTTATAATTATACCAAAAATGATTACATTTTATAATAAATGAGAATTTGATTATAATTTAGTTCATATATTATTAATACTATCACCATTAAATTAGTTAGTTATTTTTAAATATTTTAATAAAATATAAGTTTAATAAAATATCATTAATGACTATTTTGATATTATTCATTTTATTTTACATTAATGACGCTATGAAAAAGTTGGAATTCAAATTGTTAATTTTCTACAGCACTAGGATAGTATATTTACCATCAAAATTACCAAATCAATTTTCCTAAAAAAATTATATTTAATATATTTAACATTATTTATTTTATATTTCTTTTAATTTAATAAATAATCTGTAAGTTTTCCGAATGAATTTAATGTAATTATTCAATAATTAAAAATATGCATTAATTTACCATGTTAATAAATTAATTTATATTTAAAATATATATATATATATATATATATAAACATAACTTATTTTTATCCCCTCCAATAAATATTAATGATCTTAAAATTAAAAAAGTGATATTTTTCACTTATTCATTTACTTTAATATCCTAAAGGGAAAAATAAAATCGAAATGGAAAAATGTAATAAATAAAATAATAGATGAATATGGAGATAATTTAATCATCCAATGAAAATAATCCTACTATTAGATTGAATTTTATGTAGTAGAATTTGTTTTACCATAATTAGCCCCTTTTTACCTTCACCATAATAAAAAAATTTAACAGTGTCACTATAAAAATTTACCAAAAAAGGGACTTACTTAACAAATATAAACCAAATAAATCAAAATATAGAAAAAAATTATAATTATTTTGTTTACAAAAGTGGTGGAATCTAATTTTATTTTAAAATGGGAATAAAATGAATAAAGATATTTCAGAAAATTGCATTTTTAGTATCAAAAATTTTTTATCCAAAATTATACAATAATAATAATTCAAATGAATAAAATTTGAAATATAATAACATATAAAATATAAACTTTATATTTTAAAAACATTTTTTAAAAAAAATTATAATTTTAAATGCATTAAAAAATATAGATAAAAAATCATTATTTTTCACTATTTACAGAAAAATAGTCTTTTCTAATTTATAAAATTATTTTTCCTTAATCAATTTTTAATATTCATATTTAAAAATTATATTATTTTTATAAAATTATATTTAATTTCTTTCCAAAAAAATGAATATATTTTAATAAAAAACATTTTTTTTAAAATTAAATGACATAAAAAATGAGTTCTCATTACTAAAGAATTTATCAATACATCTTAATTTATTATGAAAATTATATATTCCATAATCCAATTAATCCTATTCATACATACCAATTTTACAATTGTGTTGTTATAGTCATAATATAATTTCACGGTTTATTTAAGCTCAGATTTTATAGTTTTATATACTATCGAAAATAGTTTTATTTTGAGAAATATGGTTTTAAATGATGATAAATTAAAAACCTGAATGGGAAACCATTTTTTAAATAGGTAGATATTTATTCAAAATAATTATAAATTTTTTTTAAAGTATATTCATCAATGATAAATCATTTATTTAATAAATAATTTTCACTAAGAGAGGAAGAAAAGGATAAATATTAAATAAATTGGTGGATGAAAACAAAAATTAGATTGTAATGTTCAATATGTTAACACATAAACCAATAAAAATGAGTTTGAGTTTAAAAAACCACATCAATTTCACAATAATTTGAATTCAAAATCCATCAAAGGTAGAACATTAGATATATTTATAAATCCATTTTATTTTAGTAAACATATGAAAAATAAAATTCATGTCATATTAAAGAATAAATATAGTGGTGAAAACGATTCATATATCATTTGAATTAAATTAAGATAAAAAACCCATACCATATATCTTTGTTTCCTCTAACACAATCAGAACTCATTAAAATATTCAAATTTTCTATTGAATATTACATGTCAATGTAGTTTTGGAGACATTATATTATGAATAAATGATCAAAAAATTAAAAGAATTATAATAATTTTATAACGGGAAGTGTTTCTAATAATAACTGAATTATTTTTGTGGCATTGAAGGCATGGGGAAAGGACCATCTAATAAGTGGGGATAATATTTTTTTATAATAATCAATTACCATAAGGGGAGAACATTTAAAACACATCAATTTTCTTTAAAAAAATTCCATAATTGAGTGGGGTGAGATAAGGTAAAGCATCCCTTAACAATACATTTTGAAAAAACGTTTTTAATATGATTTATGTTCTTCAGTATTATTATTTTCACGTTATTAATTTTTTAGTTCACATTTTACTAATTTTTACCAATTCAATTTATTTTTAATTCTTAAATATAATACATTTTTTATAAAATAATTAAAACTATTGATTCAATATATCAAAATAATATTTTCAAATAATAATTCATTATAAAATAAAAATCATGATTAAAATTTATCCTATAATACATAAGAACATTTATCACAACTAATTTCTAGTAATTTACAATATTAGTATTTATTATGAACTTATATTTAACATGAGTTCAGTTTCCAGTGTTTCTAGATGGGTTATGAGTTTTTCGAATGATTCTTTAAAATTTTAGGGTTTGAGACTTATCAGTTAAAACCATGCACTATCATCACAAAACTGGCGGAGTTGAAACTAGGAGGCCATGAATAAGAATACATTTGGATAAAAGGTCATCAATACCATGTTTTTACTAGGGTAAACATTTGAAAATATAATTTCAGAGAACTATGGTTAGAGAGTTTTTTCTAAAAACATCAAATCCACCCATGTGGTGGGTTTTCTTAGATACATTATAAAAACCCCATTATCTTGAAATTTTTAAAACCAAAGGACCTAATAAATGAAACTATATTTTATTTTAAAGTTTCATTCCCATGGATGGAATATGGATTTTTTTAAACTACGGGACCAAACCATTAAACTGAAATTTAATACATAAAATATTAAGAATAAATATAGATTAAGGACATAAATACCTTATATTATTCCTATTATTCAAATGTAATGAACTCATCACTCCATGGATCATTGATAAATTTCTTTTTGTTACTAAGTTCATTTTAACACAATGAAATGGAATTTGTGATAAAAAATAATCAATATATAATTATTTTTTCTTTTCTCTTATACATGAAAATCCCCTCACTATAATAGCCATATATCTAATCAATTATATATATATATATATATATATATTTAATTTACAGAATCTTGATGAGAAATATTTATATCAATTGGAATGGGGTTGTGGTCCAGAAACTAGATGTTATTTGGGTTATTATTCAGTATCATCATATGCCATGAGGTATATTATTTCTCTCTCATCTCCAAAAAATCTATTACATGAATACTTAATTTATTTAATAGTTTTAATTATAGTTTTTATGGATTGGTTTTTTGATTCATTGATTTAAAACATTTTGGGATTTTGTTTTTGGAAAATTGGATATTGTAAGGAATTTTTAGAACCACTTTTTATATAATTTTATAATTATTGTTTTAATATAATGGTGTACTTTTTATATAAAAAATCATTAGTTATTTGTTTTCAATTTAATAAGTATTTTATGTATAACTAATTTTTGTTGGATATGGAATTATTTTGTTTGCAATTGGGGTCAAATTATGTTGGCGTATGACCTATACGTACGATTCTTGAAGTGAAACAGAGCATGGCCATTCTGTACTCTAATGAATGTGGGAAAAATGCTAGTGTGTCTCAATATGGACAAGGTAATGTTATTAAAAATGGTAATGAACATATTTTTTGTTGATTATGGTTTACTCATAAGCATTTTAATAAAACAATTATGAAAAAATTATCATTTTTAAAAATGTTTTATCTAAAATGTACTAAATGGTTCTGAACCTAATGGAGAATTTTGGGAAGTGTTTATGTAATTTATAAAAAGTGATACCCTCATCCCATTCATTGAATATTTTGTTCATTTTTATATGTCATATATCAACACATAAGTAAGGGAAATGTACCTTCTTTAAATATTGATGTGTCTTGATATAATGAGAAATGATGTGGAGATATAACTTTGAGCTAGTTTATATGTTAAACTAGATAAAACCATTTTGCAATATTTAGGTTTTGTTATAATTTTTCATGAATTTTTGATGACTTTGTTTGCCTTTCCCAATCAATTGATTTTTAAATTTTGGTTTTATATATTAATCCTATCATTTATATTCACTCATCACGTATATTTCCATTCTTCATTATATAATTTATTATGAGGTCATCATTATTATATTGGTAATATTATCCCCCAGCATCCCTCAATCCAATGGAAATTATTTATTTCCATTTCATTTATGGAGATTTCAAATAAGATTAGTGGAACTTTATCTCTTATAATGATTATGTGTTGGGTGGTATTTTTATATGATATTAGTATTGGTCAATCAGTCTATCATAATCTGTTAGTACTAAGGATATAGGTAATGTAGAAAAATAAATGTCTAAATAAAAAATTTGCAGCTAATATTTTTATAATTTACTTAATGTTACAAGGGATTTTTTGTTATTAAAAAATTGATCTAAAAAAGTTCTATATTTATCCTCTAATTTTAGAGGGGAATCTCTTCAGTGTAGTGTTGCATGAAATATTTATATGACTTCCCACTATGAAAACATTTTCCATTTTGAATTTCAAGATATAAAAATGTGTTTATAATGGATTAAATTTTTTAATTTTCTAAATAATTGTTTTAATGTTTGTTTTTCATTGTGATTTCGAATTTTATATTCATTCTGTTTCTAGATAGTGATGAAAAAGTGGGTTTTATTTTTTGGGTTTAAAATGGAAAATGGGTTTATGATATCGAAATTAGAAAGAAGAATACATGTAAAATATTTTTTCATTGAATAAAATGTTGAACTACTATGTTTTATAGAGAACCATTCAATTTTTTTAATCCACACATATAGTAAATCTGAAAGAAGTGGCTTAAAAATTGGATCATTCGATTTAGATTCAATAATATAATCCATAAATATTTAATGGGTATTTTATAAAATAAAAGGAAGATATGTGGCTTAATAGAATGAATTAGATCCATGATTTTAGTGGTTCACCAAATGATATTATGGTCAAATATGGGACCTATGTATTGGAGGTTCATTGTTTCTAATAATAAAATTTTGTTGTTTATGAGAACATCTTTCTAGGAATTACATTGGAGGACATTTAATGTTTTTATAACAAAAAATTAAATCCTCAAACATTTAATAAAGAAAGACAAAATATTTTCCTCAACCATAATAATGGGAATATATCTTGGAAAAAGTAAACAACTATGTGTAAGAATGTGTTCTCCTTTTTCCCAGATGTTATTGCTAGGGGATCGTAGGAACATATTTTTTGTGCTTGGGATATGACTAGATTTTAAATCTAATATATTATATGAATATTGTAAATATATTTATAATATTAGAATCTAGAAGTCCATATAAATGGATTTCTTTTTAATCCATAATAATTGGTGGAAATTCATATATGTATTTATAACTGATGATGGAAACATACTTCCAATATAGTAGAGCATAAAAAAATTCGATAATAGGATAAATTAATTTTCATCCACTACCCAAGAGTATGGTTGGGTGAATTTAGTGTTTTCTATATGATAATATTAATTAATATGTTATGACACCACCTAGATCATGTCACAACTACAATCAGATGAGACATCTCTAGTATTATTATGATAATGGTACTATGTCACCATATGATATTACATATAATTTCTCTGAGACATCCTATTATTTTGTTGGGATTATCTGTATAATATAATAATCAAACATTCTATTGAGTGACCAGGTTTGACTCTTAGAACGCTTGGAAACCTCATCTAAAACAATCTCAAAATTTTAAAAAATAACAAGGGGGGATGTGTAATCAGTTGTATGGTAATTAGATGATGGTCTGGAGGATCAATTTTGCTTTTAAATGATGTGAGATATTACTAATTGGAATTACACCCTTATTAAATTATTGATTGAAATTATTACATCCCTTTAATTTATTATTTCTTATGTTATAGATCAAATGATGTATCATTTTGATATGCATACTTTTATTTTCGTATTTCAAACACAAATCAAAAAATAAGAGTTTTAATTCGTATTGGGTGAAATGTGGTAAATAAATATTGATAGGGGAGGATTGGGTTTTATATTTTTCTATTCTGAATAGGGATATCTATCAAGTAGTTTTTAGAATGGATTAGTTGACATCATTTGAAGAGAACATAGGCTATTAAACCAAACAATTTTTCTTCACATTTCTTGAAAACATTGTGAATCCATTAAGATAAATTAAAATGTGAAATAAATAGTAGAAGGTCATTATTATAGTTGTTGGATGATTTATCTGACCATTTATATGTGATTAAAAAATAACTGTAATAATATGTAAAATTCAAAATATCCATATTCCATGAAATATAATAACATTATTATATTAATGAAACCCATCCGCTAACTCGTGTAACGATTAATGTAATTTACAATTAGGTTCTTAAAAATTTATCATCGGGCCAACAAATGGGTCTTCTCAACCTCTTCGATATTTATTTATTTTCAAAAAAAAATTATTTATATATCATATGTAAATATAATTTTCATTGTATATTGAATAAAATATTTATTTTAATATTCACATAATCCAATAAATTTTTTACTAATAAATAATTATTTATTACCCATTAAATAAAAAAATAATATATAAATTCAATAAGTAAATAAATATTATATCAACAGTCAGGTTAATAAATATTTATTTTAACATATGGGTTCTGTAATAATTTTTGAAATAAATAACCATTGATTAAAAATTATAAGATATTAATTAATATTATAAATTATTTTTATTAATGACTTACTTTTATAATAAAAATTTATTTTATATTTTTGATCAATAAATTTTGAATTGAAATTATTTCTCTATTTAGAGAATTATATTTATTGAACTTGTAAAGACCCTTAAATTTCAAAGAAATTTTTTTCTTAATTTTCTTTGGAATTTTACAAGAACTCATTTTCTGATGGCACCTGATTCTGAGGCCCGGTGTGCTCGGAATCATTTTCCGATGTTTGGCTCAGGTACGTTCAGTGAACGGACGAGCGGGTTTTTCTAACATTTGAACCAGTGCTCAGAATCGAATTCTGAGGGCACCGATGGAATCGCAGCGCCGATAATTGCTTAGAAATGCCTCTTCCGGAGTTGCGTTTTCTCGGTTGTGGTTTTTAATTTTTGGTCTTAAAGATAAGAAATAAAATAAATTGTACGACAAACATTATTTTGATTTCACTTTAAGCCACTTTAAAGACACATAAATCTGCTTAAGCGAAGTTGTTACGGATAGGGTGCTATCCAAAATATCCTACCCACTTGGTAGGATATTTGTGGGGTGGGTCCCGCACGAGCCCCACCGTTTCTTTTCCGCTAAGTAACGGACCCGCGAAAACCCGTCATTATGAAAGTAAACTGACGGGTTTTCTTAAATTATTAACACACCATTTAATTGGGTGGTTTTATTCGTTGAATTAAATGGGCGGATTATTCGTTGAAATTAATTCTATGAATTAATTTCATTCATTTCTTAACACGTTTTCGTTTTGTTGGCATGTTAATAAAATAAGGCCAACACACCCTCCTTTTGAAATGTTGTGTTAAACCTTTGAAGATCCTCTAAGAATTCTTCATCCTCCTTCGCGAAGAACACGAAGAACGCGAAGAACGTGAGGAACGAGAAGAACGCCGGCCTCCAACGAAGAACGCCGAACCCGCAGAAATCGACGACGCGACGCTGTGTGCCGCGACGCCGACGTTACTTCTCCCGCGACATTCTTCGGCGACGTTCCTTAATCCGCAACAAAATCATCGATCATCCGTTGAGGTGAGAGATTACGGTTCTATAATTTTCTTTGTAGATTAAAACAACAATATGGATTTAATTATTATTAATTAAATCTATATGTTCTTGAACCTCGGAGTTCGTCGACGCGCACTGTATTCCGCGACGATGCGACAGCCTTCCGTGACGACGCGACACCTTCCGCGACGCGACGATCACCTCCTTCCACGACAATCAATTCCGCGAAGAACGCGCGTGCGACACTTGACGAGGTAGGGGTTTTATTTGAATGATTTATATTTTCGTGATCATTTCTTTTAAATTAAAGAACCCAGCTTCATTAGAACAATTTTAATTTAATTAAAATTGTTATTTGGTACGTTGATCATTCTTCCGGGTTGTTATCGCCTAACGCGGAGGGTGCGGGCAAAATGAACACGGCCCGACAACCCTCAGCAGTTCTTCATTGTTGAGCGGATTTGGCGGGTGACGACAACACGTGGTGCAATGGCGATTTGATGATTCCGCAGAGAAGAACGGGACCCGGGAGGAGCAGCGGCGGAGACGGGAAGGAAAACGGACCACCGTAGCAACTCTGGTGGCCCATGGAATCCATCGGCGGCGCGGGTCGCCGGCGCGGCACCGGACAGGGCCGCCGCGGCGGCGGCGGCCAGCGGACTCACGGCGGCACGGGTCCGGCCCTCACGGACGGGACACGACAACATGTCGCGTCCGCTGATCTCCAGTGCGGCCCGTGGGGCCGCGGCTCTTCCAACCCGCGGGGGCAGTGCCCCGCGGCTACCTCGGTCGGCTGATCGGTCGAGCCGAGCCGGGCTGGTCCGACCGGTCGGGCCGCGCCCTTGTCGGACCGGACCGGGTCGGGCCGGGTCGGCCTGGGCCCAGACCCCGTCTCCGGACCGTTTTCGGTCTTTTGGTCGTAACTTGAGCTACGGGCCTCCGAACGACGCGCCGTCAACGACGATGCGATCCTTGGATCGAGGCGGTCGATTCGGAATATCGCACTCAAGGTTTCAGAATACATTGGGTTCGGCCGGGTTGGCTCGCATACGAAACTAATCGGGCCTTCGGAGCGGAAACGCCCATAACTTGAGTTCCGGACGTCCGATTGACGTGTCGTCGATTTTGATGGTTTCCTATAAGGGACAAGGACCTTTTGGATTACTCCACTCGAGGTTTGGACGCAGTTGGAGTACGGTCGGGTTGGGTTTGACTTAAAACCCAACCGGGCCCCCGGGACGAAAAAGCCAATAACTTCCAGACCGGGCGTCCGATTGAGGCGCCGTCTATTGTGTTGCGTTCCTGTTGACGATACAGAACTTTTGGCATCCTCCGCCCTAGTTTTGGATGCAGTTGTGTTATAGACGGGTTGGATTGTACCCGAAATCCAACCGGGCCCCTAGAATGGAAAAAGATGATATCATTCAGACCGGACGTCCGTTTGACGAACCATCAGCGGAGTTGATGATCTCGTCGAGAAGCAGTCCATATGAGTATACCCTATGGGAGTTCGGGGTACAGTTGAGATACGGTCGGGTTGGTTCGCACATGACACCAACCGGGCCCCAGGGACGGAAAGACTAGTAACTCACAGACCGGGCGTCCGATTGACGTGCCGTCTGTTGTGTTGAGACCCCTATGAAGAAGCGGTCCCTTGAGATACTTATTCATGGAACCTTGTGATACATGTATTATCGACTAGAAGCTCGTGGAGTGGACTCTCCCGGAGACGAGCGTGCGGATTACGGAGACCGTGTAGCCGACTGAGACATGACGATTGCAGATCGAAGGACTCGGTGTGTTACAGAAAGCCTAGTGTGGAGCGCTTGGTTGCAGCGGCAGACCCACGATAGAGGTGCGCATGGTTGTAGCGGAACAGGGGAGCGCTTGGTTGTAGCGGCAGACTCACGACAGAGGTGCGCTTGGTTGTAGCGGCACAGGGGAGCGCTTGGTTGTAGCAGCAGACCCACGACAGAGGTACGCTTGGTTGTAGCGGCACATGGAAGCGCTTGGTTGTAGCGGCAGACCCATGACAGAGGTCCACTTGGTTGTAGCGTCACAGGGGATCGCTTGGATGTAGCGGCAGACCCACGACAGAGGTGCTCTTGGTTGTAGCGGCACACGGGAGCGCTTGGTTGTAGCGGCAGACCCACGATAGAGGTGCGCTAGGTTGTAGCGGCACAGGAGAGCGCTTGGTTGTAGCGGCAGACCCACGACAGAGGTACGCTTGGTTGTAGCGGCACAGGGGAGCACTTGGTTGTAGTGGAAGACCCACGACAGAGGTGCACTTGGTTGTAGCGGCACAGGGGAGCGCTTGGTTGTAGTGGCAGACCCATGACGGAGGAGCGCTTGTTTGTAGTGGCACGGGAGAGTGCTTGGTTGTAGCAGCACGAGAGAACGCTTGGTTGTAGAAGCAGGCCCGCAGTACTCAATAGGTGGAGTACTACAGTTGTATTAGGTTAGTGAGAAGTACCTCGGAGTCGTGACAGGACCACTGTAAACTCTAGAGACGAGGTTCTTCGGCAGTTGCAGTTTCGATAATGAAAATCCTGGTTTGAGATGAGTCTTTGATCTTTGTGTTTCCTCATGATTGAGATGGGTTACTTGATAACTTGGGTATATGTATGGGCATATACCTGGGTGGTGGTTATCCGTTGATTTCATAATCCCTGTGTTTTCTCATGATTGAGATGGGTTACTTGATAACTTAGGTATATGTATGGTCATATACCTAAGTAGAGGTTATCTGTTGAGATCTTGATTGTGGTTATCCTTGTTGGTTTTAGTGAGAACTTGAGGGTCTCGGGGTCCCCACTGAGTAGCTTATCCTCACCCCTGCACGGTCTATACCCGCACATCGTTGTGTTGGTTGCAGACGACGGACAGCGCTGATCGTGGTGGAGGCTTGCGGAGCAGGACAGTACCTGGAGGTGGACCACTGGGCGAGACGTACTCGGAGTGGTCAGGTGGACCCGAGGAGCAGTGCTGGCTATCTGTACCCACCCTTCGGGTGGGACTTCAATAGGATGGCTCGACGTTGCGGCTTTTCTTTTCTGTTGCTATTTTCCACTTTCAGTTGTACTTTACAGTTGGGCTTGTATTTCCGGCCCCTTTTACTTTCAACACAGCTTGTTACAGTTTTTACTTAGTGTTTACTCTTTCCTCTTGCTTACTTTGTGGTGGTTGTTTACTTTACAAAGGCAATTACTTCCCTGTTTATCGGGATTTATGCCATGGTGCTAGTTGCCAGCCACTGGCCTATGGAAGGCAGGCTTGGGGTAGTCACGGCACGGGTCCCGAGGACGGGTCGTGACAAATTGGTATCAGAGGTGGTTGGTTCTACCGCAGACTGTGATCTTTATTCTATGTGAAGCAATAATGTTTACCATATTGGGTGTGGTTATCAGTCCAGGGAGTCCAGTGTCGGTGCGGCAGCCGACGTATCCGTACACCAGGACCCTGACTTCTGATTTCCGACTTAATGCATGAAAACATTGATTGCGTGTGTGTTTCATGTTTTCTTTGTGATTAATCGTATCAGCTCACTAGGTATACTGTTCTGACCGTGGCGCACCTGTTTCCATTCAGGATGGCCCCACGATGGCAGCCAGCTTAGGTTCCGAGCGTTGTGCGTGGCGACAGCCCGCCGAGCGACGAGGCTTCGGTACAGAGCCCTTTGACACCAGAGGGACCAGTGGTACCTTTACCCGCTGAGCCACCGATGCTACCATCCCCAGCTGCTGACGATGCACGTCGCCTTGGTGCACTGCATTAGTTACAGCGCCAGCGACCGCCCAGGTTCCGCAGGGAGACGGACCCTCAGGCCGCCGATGACTGGCTGGTGGCAGTTGTACATGTTTTCAGATTAGTGAGGACGCCAGCAGACCTCATGGTGATCCTCGTAGCGAGCCTCCTGCACGCGACAGCAGGCAGATGGTGGAGCTTGATGCTCTAGGTGCACGACGAGACATCTCTCATCTGGACGGACATTGAGAGCATCTTTCGCTCCGAGTTCGTCCCAGCCACCCTCCGAGCAGTGCACATCCAGGAGCTACTACAGCTGCGACAGGATAGCATGACAATGGCCCAGTACTCGGCGAGATTTACTGATCTCTCACGCTACTCCACAGATATGGTACGGGACCCGTTCTTCTAGGCCCGAACCTTCGAGCAGGGACTGAGGCACCAGATCAAGACTTCGATGATCTCCCTCAACTTTCCGACACAGACATGAGTGTTGGAGAGAGCCCTATGAGTGGAGAGTTTCCTTGCTGAGCAGTCTTCAGCAGCAGGACCCACCACTAGCCGACATGCGGCAGAGTCTTCTCCAGCGGGCAGTAGACAGATGACGCAGGGGTCCAAGAGGACTAGACGTACCGGTGGTCGACCGCGTGGCACAGGTTCGATTGTGCGAGGCACCCGGGGTGGATAACGACTTACTATGAGCAGACAGTGTTACTCCTATGGCGGGGTTGGTCACATGGCTCGTGACTGTCCGACCCGCCATACGGATGACCAGCAGATGAACGAAGGACCTCCTAGGCAAAGGCAGAGGTTCGATCGAGGCGGATCACATGGAGCAGGAGACCGTGGCAGAGGAGCTGGCCGAGTAGCAGGTAGTGGACGACACTTTGAGGTGTTTCCACCACCCCCACCAGGAGGTCCATCCCGACCGCAGGGATTTGGTGGACATGGGAGAGCTCAGCTTCAGGCAGCTGAGGCCTTCGATCATGGAGCTCTAGGAGTAGATGGACAGGAGCAGAACTAGTGGATATGTCTTTTGTACTTCTAGTTCCTTGTTGTTGTTGTGTAGCGTCCTTGTATTATGAGCTTCAATAATAAACGACGCATTCCTTTGTGATGTTTTCATTCATGTCCTCTTTTGTGTTGTTACTAAGAGGTTCCAGTTTAGACTATTGACTTGACCCTCACTTGTGAGACATCTACTGGAGGAGACCCAGTTACCACACACTGATGCCGACAGTGTGACTCAATCCTTGGAGGCGAGAGTAACAGTTGGATCTCTTGGTAGTAGCGTCGAGGCCTTACGATGTCATCCTTGGTATGGATTAGTATCATCCATGTCGGTATTGACTGTATTAGGGAAAGGAAGTTGTTCATCCAGGGGATGAGACCAGATTTCTCTTATCGGCAAAGAAGAAATCTTAGCAGCACTTGTGGGGCCGGAGATGGTCCAGGCCACGACAGAAAAGGTCATGGTCATCCAGGAGCGGGTGAATATAGCTCAGAACCGACAAAAGTCTTGTGCTGACAAGAGGCGGAGGCCACTAGTGTTCGAGGATGGCGATCACGTCTTCTTACGTGTCTCACCTAGAAGTGTATTATGGAGATTTGGCGAGGTGGATTATCGCATGACTCTACCACCTCAGTTGCACCGGGTACACAACGTTTTCCACATATCTCAGCAGAGGAGATACGTGCATGACCCGACGCAAATCATTGACCTTGGAGAGCTGGTCTTTGATGATGGGGAGACTTTTGCAGAGGTCCTAGTGGAGATCGAGGATCGACAAGAGCGGGTCCTACGTTGACGATCCATTCCTCTAGTGCGCTTCAGATGGCAGCTCGAGAGCCTCCATTAGAGCACTTGGGAGCGGGAGGCTCAGATGCGTGCTCAGCACCGCCTTTATATCCCTAAGTTTGTGGTGAAGCTTTACGGGGACGTAAAGCCCTGTGGTGGGAGTAATGTAAAGACCCTTAAATTTCAATGAAAATGTTTTCTTAATTTTCTTTGTAATTTTACAAGAACGCAGTTTCTGACGGAACCTAATTCTGAGGCCCGGTGTGCCCGGAATCATTTTCCGAAGTTTGGCTCGGGTACGTTCAGTGAACGGACAAGCAGGTTTTTTCTAACTTTTGAACCGGTGCTCGGAATTGAATTCTAAGGGCACTGATGAAATCACAGCGCCGGTAATTTCTTAGAAACGCCTCTTCCGGAGTTGCATTTGCTCGGTTGTGGTTTTTAATTTTTGGGCATAAAGTTAAGAAATAAAATAAATTGTACGACAAACTTTATTTTGATTTCACTTTAAGCCACTTGAAAGCCACATAAAGCTACTTAGGCGGAGTTGTTACGGATAGGGTGATTTCCAAAATATCCTACCCACTTGGTAAGATATTTGTGGGGTGGGGCCCGCACGAGCCCCGCCGTTTCTTTTCCGCTATGTAATGCACCCGCGAAAACCCGTCATTATGAAAGTCAACTGATGCGTTTTCTTAAATTCTTAACGCACCATTTAATTGGGAAGTTTTATTCATTGAATTAAATGGGCGGTTTATTAGTTGAAATTAATTATATGAATTAATTTCATTCGTTTCTTAACAAGTTTTTGTTTTGTTGGCATGTTAATAAAATATGGCCAACACACCCTCCTTTTGAAATGTTCTCTTAAACCTTTGAAGATCCTCTAAGAATTCTTCATCCTCCATCGCGAAGAACATGAAGAACGCGAAGAACGCGAGGAACGCGAAGAACACCGACCTCCTACGAAGAACACCGAACCCGCGGAAATCGACGACGCGATGTCGTGTGCCGCGACGCCGACGTTTCCTCTCCCGCGACGTTCTTCGGTGATAATCCTTAATCCGAAAAAAAATCTTCGATCATCCGTTGAGGTGAGAGATTGTGGTTATTTAATTTTCTTTGTAGATTAAAACAAAAATATGGATTTAATTATTAATAATTAAATCTATATGTTCTTGAACCTCGGAGTTCGTCGACGCACACCGTATTCTGTGACGACGCGACACCCTTCCGCGATGACGTGACGCCTTCCGCGACGCGACCATCGCCTCCTTCCGCAGCGATCAATTCCGTGAAGAACGCGCATGCGACACATGACGAGGTAGGGGTTTTATTTGAATGATTTATATTTCCGTGATCGTTTCTTTTAAATTAATGAACCCGACTTCATTAGAACAATTTCAATTTTTTTAAAATTGTTATTTGATACGTTGATCATTCTTCCGGGTTGTTATCGCCTAACGCGGAGGGTGCGGGCCAAACGAACACTGCCCGAAAACCCTCCGCAGTTCTTCGTTGTTGTGCGGATTTGGAGGGAAATGACAAAACGTGGCGCAAGGGCGATTTGATGATTCCGCAGAGATGAACGGGTCTCGGGAGGAGCAGCGGCGCAGACGGGAAGGAAAACGGACCACCGGAGCAACTCTGGTGGCCCGCGTAAGCCACCGGCGGTGCGGGTCGCCGGCGCGGCGGCGCTGGAGGCGGCGGCGGCGGCGGCCAGCAGACCCGCGGCCACATGGGTACGGCTCTCACGGATGGGACATGGCAACATGCCGCGTCCGCTGATCTCCAGCACGGCCCGTGGGGCCGCGGCTCTTCCAACCCGCGGGGGCAGCGCCCCTTGGTTGCCTCGGGCGGCCGCTCGGCCGATCCGAGCAGGGCCGGTCCGACCGGCCAGGCCGCGCCCTGGCCGGACCGGACCGGGTCCAGGTGGGTTGGACCAGGTCGGGGCGACCCGGTTCGGCCGACCCAGGGGGGTCGGGCCGGGTCGGCCCGGGCCCAGACCCCCCGTCATTGGACCGTTTTCGGTCTTTTTGCCGTAACATGAGCTACGGGCCTCTGAACGACGCGCCGTCAGCGGCGATGTGATCCTTGGATCGAGAAGGTCATTTCGGTATATCGCACTCAAGGTTTCGGAAAGCTTTGGGTTTGGCCGGGTTGGCTCGCACACGAAACCAACCGGGACTTCGGAGCGGAAACGCTCATATCTTGAGTATCAGACGTCCGATTGATGTGCCGTCGACATTGATGGTTTCTCTGAGGGAGACAGATCATTTGGCTTACTCCGATCAAGGTTTGGACGCAGCTGGAGTATGATCGGGTTGGTTTTAACTTAAAAACCAACCGGGCCCCCGTGACGAAAAAGCCAATAACTTCCAGACCGGGCATCCGATTGACGCGCCGTCTGTTGCGTTGCGTTCCTGTTGACGATACGGAACTTTTTGCATCCTCCGCCCGAGTTTTGGATGTAGTTGTGTTATAGCCGGGTTGGATTGTACCCGAAATCCATCCGGGCCCCTTGAACGGAAAAAGATGATATCTTTCAGACCGGACGTCCGTTTGACGAACCGTCAGCGGTGTTGGTGATCTCGTCGAGAAGCGGTCCCTATGAGTATACCCTATGGGAGTTCGGGGTACAGTTGAGATATGGCCGGGTTGGTTTGCACATGAAACCAACCGGGCCCCTGGGACGGAAAGGCTAGTAACTCACAGACCGGGCGTCCGATTGACGCGCCGTCTGTTGTGTGGAGACCCCTGTGACGAGGCGGTACCTTGAGATACTTCTTCGTGGAACCTTGTGATACTTTTAGTATCGACCAACAGCTCGTGGATCGGACCCTCCCGGAGACGAGCGTGCGGATTACGGAGACCGTGTAGCCGACTGAGACCCGACGACTGCTGATCGAACGACTCGGTGTGTTACAGAAAGCCCAGTGGGGAGCGCTTGGTTGCAGCGGCAGACCCACGACAGAGGTGTGCTTGGTTGTAGCGGCACAGGGGAGCACTTGGTTGTAGCAGGAGACCCACAACAGAGGTGCTCTTGGTTTTAGCGGCATAGTGGAGCGCTTGGTTGTAGGGGCAGACCCACGACAGTGGTGCGCTTGGTTGTAGCGGCACATTGGAGCGCTTGGTTGTAGCGGCAGACCCACGACAGAGGTATGCATGGTTGTAACGGCACAAGGGAGCTCTTGGTTGTAGCGGCAGACCCACGACAGAGGTGCTCTTGGTTGTAGCGGCACAGGGGAGTGCTTGGTTGTAGCGGTAGACCCACGACAGAGGTGCGCTTGGATGTAGCGGCACAGTGGAGCGCTTGGTTTTAGTGGCAGACCCACGACAGAGGTGCGCTTGGTTGTAGCGGCACAGGGGAGCACTTGGTTGTAGAAGAAGACCCACGACAGAGGTGTGCTTAGTTGTAGCGTCATAGGGGAGCGCTTGGTTGTAGCTGCAGACCCACAACGGAGGAGCGCTTGGTTGTAGCGGCACGGGAGAGCGCTTGGTTGTAGCGGCACTGGAGAGTGCTTGGTAGTAGTAGTAGGCCCGTAGTACTCGATAGGTGGAGTACTACAGCAGTCTTAGGATATTGAGCAGTACCTCGGAGTCATGACAGGACCACTGTACACTCTAGAGACGAGGTTCTTCGGCAGTTGCGGTTTCGATAATGAAAATCCTGGTTTGAGATGAGTCTTTGATCATTGTGTTTCCTCAGGATTGAGATGGGTTACTTGATAACTTGGGTATATGTATGGGCATATACCTGGGTGGTGGTTATCTGTTGATTTCATAATCCCTGGGTTTTCTCATGATGGAGATGGGTTACTTGATAACTTTGGTATATGTGTGGGTATATACTTAAGTAGAGGTTATCTGTTGAGATCTTCTTTGTGGTTACCCTTATTGGTTTTAGTGAGACCATGAGGGTCTCGGGATCCCCACTGAGTAGATTATACTCACCCATGCACGGGCTATGCCCGCACTTCATTGTGTTGGTTGCAGATGACGGACATCGCTGATCGTGGTGGAGACTTGCGGAGCAGGATGGTACCTGGAGGTGGACCACTGGGCGAGACGTACTAGGAGCAGTCAGGTGGACCCGAGGAGCAGTGGAGGCTATCTATACCCACCCTTCAGGTGGGACTTCCATAGGACGGCTCAACGCTGCGGCTTTTCTTTTCAGTTGCTGTTTACCCCTTTCAGTTGTACTTTACAGTTGGACTTGTATTTCCGGCCCCTTTTACTTTCAGCACAGCTTGTTACAGTTTTTACTTAGTGTTTACTCTTTCTGATTGCTTACTCTGTGGTGGTTGTTTACTTTACAAAGGCAACGACTTCCATGTTTATCGGGATTTACGCCTTTGTGCTAGTCGCCAGCCCCTGGCCTATGGAAGGCGGGCTTGGGGTAGTCACGGCACGGGCCCCGTGGACGGTTCGTGACAGAACTTCTATTTATAATATTTTATTTGATCATAAAAAACACTTTTTGTGACCCTTTATAGTTCTTCCTCAATGAAATTATGAGAGATTACTTAAATTATATGATAACTATATGTAAAATTTTCAACTCACCCATAGAAGATATGATATGTTGTAATTACAATAACCACATATGAATTCTCATTATGTAATATAATACCTTCTTCATGATATTTCGTCTAGTACATTGCATACATATTATATCAACCAATATGCTCAATATGATTTTCCATGACATATAAAAAAACTAATCATTACACCATGTCCATGAAATGTGATTTGACTGATCAATTTGAGTCAATGGGAATAGATATCATCTTATATATAGATTTAATAGAAAATCCCTCCTATATATTATTCATTAAAAACATGTCATTTTTTACACACCAAACAGATCCATCATTTCTATAAACTATATTTTCATTCTGTATTATAATGTGTATAAGTTTTTGATTTATTAAATGCATTAATAAAAATCATAAAATCTAAGGGTCATTATAGATACTCATAGATAGAAATATCAGTTAACACACAAGCATGTAGAATTCATACTAGCAGCTCTGTTATCTCATTAGCCCAAAATGAATATTACCAATTGATAACCTAGTGATATCAAGGCTCATATTCATATGTGTAATAAAATATAAAATCCAACATAACATGTGTATTGTCATAGAATATCATCTGTCATTAGAAAAAGTTTTAATAATATCATCATTATTTATCAATGTTCTCATTGTAGTGGGGAACTACAAATGACCATTTAAATAAAACAAATATTATAAGACAATGTAAAATTTAAATTTTTCAAAGAATAAAAAATATCTCATAAGGTGTTAGAATAAAAAATAATTAAAACCTATGAAATATTTTTTATAATGGTGATGGTTATAGGGAAGAAAATCTAACACTCAGCACTTTCTATATATCTAATGTTTATACATGCATGATAGTGTAAGTGTTCCGTCTAGGAAATACTTTATCATGGTTATCATTGGTTTTTTGGTCTAATAAATGTAAATTTTAGTTTGGTATTTAAGTTTATACACGTTTTTTATATCACTACATGTATTATTAGTTGGATTTATTTTACATTATAATGAGTTGATTTAGGGTATGATTTGTGTTACTACAACATGTTAAATAAATTCCACCCACATTTTTATTTTTATATGTTGTGTGTTAGTCACAAACTCATGGAATATTATAGGAGGTCTTATATGATCAATCATATCCTTACTGTTATCATATGAGGGGTAATAGTGTGGGAGGGTTTTGACAAAGTGGTATCAATTAAATGGTTGAGAGTTAGGAAGTAGTTTTTAGTTATGAATTATTGAGGATTTCATGTAGTCTGTATATAAATAGTATCTATCAATTTAATGATAAGTATTTTAATGGGATATAGATTAAGATAAATGAGTTTAGTCCCCCCCATGTTTTAAATCATATGTACTTGAAGCATACATAGTATACATGGTGATATAATTCTTATTATACTATAAAAACCTAGGATTAGTACATGAATCATTCTTGTTTTAACATGTGTTTTGATTATGAAGATTTTATAAAGATTTATGTCGTAACGTTAATTTAAAATGACATAAATAAGATCCATTTTCATTATTTAATGGTTCATTTTGTTATTGTGACATGTGTTAAGGTGTTATGGGTATGACATGGTTATTGGGATTCTCATTTCAATTGATTATTTTTTTCATGAGTTCATTATAATGAATATATATTAATTGATATATATATTTTAGTTTTTATCGATGATTTGTTTAAATTATTCTCTGAATTTATTTATTTATATGATAAATAAATGTTTGTTGAATTGTTTTTGAATCTTGATTCTCGTATTTCTAGATAGGCTATGGAAGAATTATAAATATTTATCTTCATGAAGAAATGAAATTTATTAAAATTATTTGGTTAGTACAAAATGGAAAAATTAAAAATATTGAAATGGATTCTTGTTTCATAATGTTTTTAAATAATCAATATTAATGTGTTTTTCAGGGTGAATCATTGATAATTAACGATATATTGTAATATGAATTATCATCAAGTTTTATTCAATGGATTATTTTAATCTTCATGTATTAATTAATTTTAAATCATGTAATTTTTAATCAATATTTCTTGACCTGGAAGCATAAAAATTTGATAGTAATTTGAATAAGAGGCATTTAGAGATTTAAATATTAAAATTAAATTATATTAAATGTATTTCACCCATTATATTTCAATATATTGTTTTAATAAATAATATATATGTAATGTGATAAGAAATTCAATATATTTTGTATATTATATAAATTTAAAAAAATTCGAATTACTTATTAGAAATAATGATGAAATATTATTCATTATTTAGTTAAATAGAATAATTTTCGAACTATTAATATCATATTACTAATGATATTTTATATTATTTAATTAATTAATAAAAAAAAATTAATTAATTTTGTATTTTATTATTTAATGGCACAGACCTCTCTGTCCCATTCCTTTGTCAAAAAGAAGGTCACAAAGTGTTCTGGAGGGTAAAATGGACGTTTCCCACACTTTTCAGAATTTTGTAAGTACACACTGTGTAGTGTTAGTACACACCGTGTACCACCTTTCTTGGTATACCCCGTGTTGAAGGCCGTATCCTTGCCGTGTGAAATAAATGGGTACACGCCATGTACCCCATACTACACGCCGTGTAGTCCCTACCCGCGTACGTGTTAACCTCAAACCGTGTGTTGACCAGTCAATGGCCATGTGCCATGTTGGATCTGTGTCCTTGCCATGTGAAATAAATGGGTACACGCCATGTACCCCATACTACACGCTGTGTAGTCCCTCCTCACGTACGCGTTACCCTCAAACCATGTGATGACCAGTCAGCGACCACGTACTGCGTTAAAGGCCGTGTTGGAAGCTGCGTGGTGACTGTGTGAAATGGCAGAGTACACGCCGTGTACTATAAATTACACGCCATGTACTCTTGTTTTTCTCACCTATAAAAGAAGGGGTCCCATCCTCCTTTTCAACTCACCCCTCTCCTCCCCATTCCTCTGAGAAGAGCTCTCCCAAGAGACTCCAAGGCTCATTCTCTTCCATAACTTCTTCGTCCAAGATCCGATTTATGATCTGGAAGTGGCCATGAGATCGTAACGACGAGGCAGAACATATGAGCTTGGATCCATTGTCTTTACTTAGGCCTTTCCTTTCCAACTTCCACCTGAGGAGGTTTTCACGGGACTCGACAGAAGTGACGGATGCGGAAAGACATCTTCTAAAGTTGATCTGGGGGAGCATTGTGATCAGAACCTGTTGAGGTAGGGATCTTACATTCGTCTCTGTAGATTGTGATTCATGCGGGGTGGGTGTCCTCTTGTTTATGTGAAACACATTTGAACTGGTTTAATAAAGATAATAACTATCTTATATAACAGGGATGGGAAGTTTTTGAATGTAGTTACATTATTTTTATCCTATGATATTATGTTGTGAATTGAATGAGCTTCTGTCTACTGAAAATCAAGGTCGTTGGGGGCCTTTGCTTATGCAATTAAATGTTTCCCTATCCTTCTGTATTTTCATATGGATAGACATTTTATTGAATGTGGAAATTGGTTAATCACGTAAATTTGGATGATTAAATACCTGGAACCCTTGTGTGATCACCCCGGTTGAACTAACAGAAATAATAATCATGTGGGTGTTGGTTAGGGTTTATTTATGTGAAGGGGGTGTTTTGTGGGTTGTTGTGGATCAGGTGAGCAGCGGGGCTGCAGTTGGCTTGGTTGTGGGTTGGTGTAAATGTTATGTTGGTGATGGGCAGTAGGGATATGATAAATGGTATCAAAGGGATGATGATGTATGGGTTTCTGTGTGATTGTGGTTATGGTGGTTGGCATCGGGACTGCAGGGATGGGTTTGAATGTGAACGAACTATGGGTTGTGAATATTAAATAAAAAGTGGAAGAGTTAATGAATGGTGGGTTATGGTAATGGAATGGGATTAATAATCAATGGGTTGGATGGTTAATAAGAAGGGATTTGTTGTGATTCTTGTGTTTTCCAATCTTTATTTGTGGATGGCAGGGATATGTTTCACGAATGATTGATATGGTTTATTGCGGTTGGTTTCCTAGTAGATAAGGAACTAAATAAACGAATTATGCTGAAACGTGAAAACCAAAATGGGGTTGAGGTTGTTAGTTGTATGCATGCTTCATAGAAGCAGTGCTGAGGCATGTGTTTAGTTTCTCTATTTTGAAGCCATAGGTTGGGATGTGTGTTTGTTATAAATATATGTATCTGTATCTTTGGTTTTTTATCACACCCCACCCATGTTGAGAACTTAGTGTCGAACACTCACATTTCATGAGAGATGGTGTTTTCCCCTTAGTTACTAGCTCCTTCCTGCTCGTTCTTCCCTAGGATGTGATGGATTGAGGCGACCTTACACCTAAAACCCTTCAGGTAAGTTTCGATTGGGGTGGTTTTAGCCCAAGACTCTTCGGGCAGGTTTTACTGTTTCCCAAGAATCTCCGAGATGAGGCCCAGGTGTGTGCGGGTGGGTTATGTGGTTGTGAGGCCCAGGTGTGTGCGGGCATGATACGTGGTTGTGAGGCTCATGTGTGTGAAGGCGGGATACGTGGTTGTGAGGCCCAAGTGCGTGCAAGCAGGATGTGTGGTTTGTGAGGCCCAGGTGTGTGCGGCCGGGGATAGTGTGGCAGCGTCAGGACGTTCGTTGTTAGGAAGAGCAGCTAACTAATGGGAAATGGTGAGGGGTACCCAATACTCTTGTTCTTATATACTACTACAACCTGTTGTCATTGTGTTTTTGGTGTGTATGGCTAGTGAGGTTGGGTGGATTGATTTCCCTGCTAGGTTTCTTCTGTTGTTCTCATGGTACATTAGGATGACTCCCCACCTATGCATTAGAGCTTTAGGTTTCACTATTTTGTATACTTGTATGCTCACCCTACGTTTACATTCAGGTTTTCAGGAGGACTACCAGGGTAGTGCGGGACCCTACTAGTCAGGACATTAGGAGTTGTTACAGTTGTTGTACACTTGTTTCTTTTGGTATTGTACTTTTGAGATTTCTTTTACTTATACCTTGTTTCAGAACTATTTAAACATGCATGTGGGATTGGTTTGGGTTTATTTATATACACTTGTGCTTTTCCTTTTTGGTGGTTGACTTTTCCTATTTCTTGATCTTAAATAATAAAAGGGTAATGCCTCCCATATTTATGAAAACTCATAACCTTAGTGCTAGTCGCCACACCGGGGCCTACTAGAGGCGGGACTTGGGGGGTCATTATATCCCTTTCACCATCGCCAGCTCAGGAGGGGCATCTTTGGTGGGAGGGGGTCATAATAGAATGGTATCAAAGGTGATGGTTGAGAGATAGGATGGAGTCTGGAGTTAGGCATAGTGAGGAGTGCATGGGATGGTTGGGAAACAGTGTTAGTTAATCTTGTTGTGTGACATAGGCCAGGGAGGACCGGCTAGGACACATGATTTTAGGGCCCCCCGTGATCCGATGCAAGGACTCTGAGCCTACCGAATGACCAAGTGAGACTACATTGATTTCAGGGTAGAGACACTCGGGAAGGTACATGCATCATCGTGATTGTGTTTTACTTGATTTGGTTTTTCTGGGAATGAAATTGGAATAAAAATGATAAACTAAAACCTTGAGAAATTTTCCTTACTTCTTGGGCTTAGGAGATCTTTGTTTACCGTACAACTATGGCATCTGGACATCATCCCTGGGTGGCTCAGACGGCCGAGGCCCAGCAGATTATGGCGGTAGATCAGTTGAGTATTGACCTAGAAGAGGAAGATAGCCAGTGGAAGAAGACTCACCATTCTTTCCAGTAGAAAAACCTCAATAAGTACGAGGGTAGTACCTCAGATATGGAGACGGAGGGGTGGCTTGAAGAGATAGGGATCACATTGACCTTGATTTGTGCTTCGAGGGAATAGTGGGTTCCCTCTAATAGTCAGTAAGCTGAGAGGTGTGGCATGACAGTGGTGGATGCTCTACCTCGGAGAGAGGATAAAGGAAGAGGTTTCGTGGGCTGACTTTGAGAAGGAATTCCGAGAGGAATTCCTTTCTTCCATGATCAAGTCGGAGAAGTGGCAGGAGTTACTCTCCATTCAGTAGGGGTGTATGCCAGTATGAGAGTTGGGGATCAAGTTCAAGGATCTCTTGTGCTTTGCTCCAGATCTCTTTCTGAATGAGGAGTCTCGGGCAAGACGTTTGGTGGAGGCGCTCCGTCCTTCGCTCCAGTATGCTGTCACCCCCTTAACACTTCCGACGTACATGGCAGTACAAAAGAAGGCAGAGGTTGTGAAGAGGATGAAATCATAGGGAGGTGCACCACGTGAGGGGATCCATCCGGGCTTGTCGAAGGGGAAGGCAGTTAGCAGCAGGTCCCCTGCGACAGGGCCTTCTAGGTTCAGGCCAGTGGGGAGCAGTCCCCAGCAGTTCCAGTTCATATATTCAGGTCCTCGTCCCCTTTTCATTAGCCCAAGACCTAAGTGTTTTTCTTGTGGAGGTTTCGGGCACATTCAGAGTGGGTACTTGACCCAAGCTCAGTACGGTGGAGGTGGGCAAGTTCAACGCCCACCTCTGCAGCACCAGTTTCCGGCAAGGCCCTTCCAGCAGTAGCAGGACCATGCTCCTCTGAGGGCAGACTTTGCGGGAAGAGGCCGACCTCAGAGCGCTCCTCAAGGACATTGACCAGGGCGTGGTCGGGGAGGTGGATGACATCAGAAAGGCAGAGGAGCTGGGTGTGGATAGTTTCACGCAGCAGAGTTGACAGCTCCGGCAGGACCAGAGGTGGTGCGAGGTACTATTTGTTTGTCCACTACTCTTGTTTCTGTCTTGTTTGATTCGGGAGATTCACACTCTTTTGTTGCACATGGTCTATCCCATTCTTTAGGACTAGACGTAGAGATACTTTCCATACCACTAGTGCTGAGTACACCAGTTGGAGGCCAGACCGGCGTATCTTTTGTTTTCCGGTGATGTGGGCTGATTTTGGGACCACATCGATCTAGTGGGGACCTTCTACTGTTACAGATGTAGCCATACGATTTCATCCTAGGCATCGATTGGTTGTTTTATGTTAGTATAGTTATCGATTGCTTTCGATGAAGGGTCGTGTTCTCCGACGTGGATGGGAAACGTGTAGCATTTTCTGGTGAGAGGAGCTATCAGGTGGGAATCCAGCGTGTGGAGCCTCTCCTTTCCTTGTTAGGTCGGAGATCAGTGGTTCCAGTTGATACATAGATTATGGATCTCCCGGATGTTTTTGGGGAATTCCATGATGTTTTTCCCGAGGAGGTTGTGACTGTACCCCCCCCCCCCTTGATGTGACGTTGAGTTCGGGATAGACTTACAGCCTGGTGCACGTCCGATTTCGATGGACCCTTATAAGATGTCACCTTTGGAGTTGTGGGAGTTGCGAATTCAGATTGACGATCTGATGGAGAACGGGTTTGTTTGACCCAGCATATCGCCATGGGGTGCTCCAGTTTTGTTCGGGAAGAAGGCAGATGGTGGTCTTAGGCTATGCATAGACTACCGAAGGTTGAACCAGGTAACGGTCAAAAACCATTACCCCCTTCCAATGATAGATGATATCTTCGACCAACAGAGGGGATCATGTTGTTTTTCTATGAATGATATACGATCTAGATATCATCAGCTGAGGTTAAAGGATAGTGAAATCTCGAAGATGGATTTCGGGTGCAGGTATGGGCACTTCCAGTTTGTAGTGATGCCGTTTGGAGTTACGAATGCACCGACTGTGTTCATGGGACTTATGAACATTTTCATCCGAGAGTTTCTGTATCGGTTCGTCGTTGTGTTTATCGATGACATCCTGATCTACTCAAGTTCATAGGAGGAGCACGTTGACCATCTCAGGGCAGTCATGGAAGTCCTTCGACACCACTAGAATTATGGGAAATTCTCGAGGTGTATGTTCTTAACACAATAATTACACTTCCTTGGGCACGTAGTGTCTCAGCATGGAGTGTCAGTGGACCCGTCAAAGGTGAAGGAAGATGTTTCTTGGGAAGCATCGAAGAGCGTGGAAGAAGCTTGTAGTTTTCTGGGGTTAGCATGATACTATCGGAGGTTCATTTCGGACTTCTCTCGAGTTGCTGCTCTATTGATAGCTTTGACTAGGATGAACCAGGTCTTCCTAGGGAGTGAGTAGTACCTGAAGTATTTCGACTACCTGAAGGAGAAGTTGGTCAGTGCTCCCGTACTCAGGTTGCCAGAAGAAGGGTTGTTGTATGAGGTGTTTTTTGATTCTTCTGGCCTTGGACTAGGGTGAGTGATGATGCAGAATAAGGGAGTGATTTGTTATGGGTCTAGGCAGTTACACCCTCACGAGCATAACTATGCCACCCATGACCTAGAGCTTGCAGAAGTAGTGTTCTCACTGAAGTTGTGATGACATTACCTCTTTGCGGATCACTTTGTGGTCTTCTCAGATCATAGGAGCCAGCATTATATCTTCTCTCATTGTGACATGAACATATGGAAGTAGAGAAGGGTCGAGTTCCTCCAAGAATCTGACTTTGAGATATCTTACACTGAAGGTAAGGGAAACGTGGTGGCCGATTCCCTGACCAGGAAGTCGCATAAGGAAGTAGTTCGGGAATCCACTGATGCTTGGAAAGTGATGGGAGAGTTGGCTGCCTTGCACTTGGATGCAAGGGTAGAAGGTGTTAGTGGCTATTTTTTTAGATGACGGTGAAGTCCTCCATGTTGCAGTAGGTGGAAGATTCTCAGTGGGTGGACTCCGAGGTGGAAGTAATGCAGGATCGTGTCGATCAGAGAAATGCTCTAGAAGGATGGTCAGAGGATATCAGACATCGGATTCTTTTCCATGGAAGGTTTTTTGTTCTGGAGGCGATGTGTGAGGGGGTTCTCCATGAATTCCATATCTCAGCCTTGGAGGTACATCCAAGAGTTTCAAAAATGTACTGAGGCCTGAGGGAATAGTTTTGGTGGGCCAGTGTGAAAAGGGCAGTGTCGGCATTTGTGGCTAAATGCCTAGTGTGTCAGCAAGTGAAGGCTGAACACCGTGTTCCCAGTGGTTTGTTTCATCCTTTAGATGTCCCCAAGTGGAAGTGGGATGACATCTCAATGGACTTCGTCACAACACTACCTAGAGCTTAGGGTGGTTATGATGCTATATGGGGAGTGGTGGATCGACTGATGAAATCAGCTCACTTCTTTGCTATTAAGGAGTCAGTCTCGGTGAGTACCATAACATAGTGGTATGTAGATGAGGTGGTTCGTTTGCATGGAGTTACGAAGACTATCGTCTCAGATCGGGATACTCGGTTTTACTCACAAGTCTGGAGGGGGTTACAACATGCTTTTGGAACCCAGCTACGCCTTAGCACTACTTTCCACCCCCAGACAGATGGACAGACAGAGAGGACTATCTAGATGTTGGAGGGCATGCTGCGAGCATGCGTTCTGGATTTCGGAGGATCATGGGTATGACAGCTGCCTTTAGAATAGTTTTCCTACAACAACGGCTTCCACTCTACTATTGGCATGGAACCGTTTGAGGCTTTGTATGGAAGACCATGTCGTTCACCCATTTGCTGGGAAGAGGTTAGTGAGATAGGTGCTCTGGGGCCAGAGGTAGTGTAGAGCACCATAGAGAAAGTCCAGCTTGTACGTGAGAGGATGAAAGCGGCTCAGGACCGACAGAAGTCTTATGCTAATTGTAGGAGGATGCCTTGGAGTTAGAGGTGGGAGATCATGTGTTCTTAAAGGTTTCCCATCGACGGGGGAAGCGGAGGATTGGGAAATGGAGAAAGCTCTCACCTAGGTTCATCGGACCTTTTGAGGTGATGAGGCGAGTCAGCGAGGTAGCATACCAGCTATCCCTTCCACCTCAGTTGGAGAAGGTTCATGACGTCTTCCACCTCTCCCAACTATGTCGACACTTACACGATGACTCTCACGTTATCGACTGGGGAGTGTTAGATATGGGAGATGACGCGACCTTCGAGGAACAACCAGTCAGAATCGAGGATCATAAGGAGAAGGTGCTCCGTGGATGAACCATTCTGTTGGTTCATGTGTTGTGGAGGCATGGCGCCCTTGAGGAGAGCACTTGGGAGTGGGACGCCCAGATGCGCGCTCAGTACCTGGAGTTGTTTTGACATGTGTTTTCCCATATTCTTCTGAGCTTTGTTTTGATGTTATACTCTGTACCTTTGATATGGAATGCTTGTCTTGTCAGTTATAATACACTTTGTTTCTATTTTCTCTAGAAGTTTATAGGAGGTCCGGATGTGTGGGGAAAGGGAAAACCCCGACTCTTAATCGAGAGGAATTAATGAGGATGCGATTGAACCCGTGCGGGCGAGTCAGTACCGCCTAAAGAGGATAATATCTCGACATAGGTGAAGGAATTTTCCCCAAACCACTTGTTTGGGCAGTGTGTTGGTTGTGTGGTGTTGGGGGTAGTGACAAGTTGGAAAATCCAAATATATGGAAGTGGGAAGGCCCAATCCTTAATTGAGATGCTTTAATGCGGATGAGATTATACCTATTCAGGCGAGTCAGTTCCGCCTAATGCAGATAATATCTTGACATATGAGAGGGAATTCCTAACACCTATTATTAGGTTTGTTGGTTGGGTTCCTGTTATAACGAGAACCCTAATAGGTATCTTTTTTGGTTCCTCTGGGTTGGTTTTTGAATTCTTGTGGACGAGAATGTATTAAGAGGTATCTGATTTAATGGCCCGGACCTCTCCAGCCCATTCCATTGTCAAAAAGAAGGTCATGAAGTGTTTTGGAGGTTAAAATGGACTTTTCCCACACATTCCAGAATTTTGTAAGTACACGCCGTGTAGTGTGAATACACACCATGTACCACCTTTCCGGGTATACTCCATGTTGAAGGCCGTGTACTTGCCATGTGAAATAAATAGGTACATACCGTGTACCCCATACTACACGCCATGTAGTCCCTCCCCTCATACGTGTTTCCCTCAAACCATGTGTTGACCAGTCAACAGCTGTGTGCTGGGTTGGAGCCGTGTCCTTACATTGTGAAATAAATTGGTACATGCCATGTACCCCATACTACACGCCATGTAGTCCCTCCCCGCGTACACGTTACCCTCAAACCATGTGTTGACTAGTCAACGGCCGTGTACCGTGTTAAAGGCTATGTTGGAAGCTGCTTGGTGACCATGTGAAATGGCCGAGTACACGCCTTGTACTATAAATACACGACGTGTAATTTTGTTTTTCACGCCTATAAAAGGAGGGATCCCCTCCTCCTTTTCAACTCACCCCTCTCTTCCCCATTCTTCTAAGGAGATCTCTCCCAAGAGGCTCGAAAGCTCTTTTTCTTCCATAACTTCTTTGTCCTAGCTCCAATTTTCAATCCGTAAGCGGCCACAGGATCGTAACGATGAGGCAGAACATCTGAGCTTAGACCTGTTGTCTTTCCTTTGCCCTTTCCTTTCCAACATCCACCCGATGAGGTATTTCCAGGACTCGACAGAAGTGACGGATACCGATGGACATCTTCTAAAGTTGATCAGGGGGTGCGTTGTGATCATAACCTGTTGAGGTAGGGATCTTAACTTCGTCCTTCTAGATTGCACATCATGCGGGGTGGGTTTCCTCTTGTTTACGTGAAACACATTTGAACCGATTTAATAAAGATAATAACTAGCTTATATAATGGGGATGGGAAGTTTGTGAATCCGGTTACATTATTTATTTCCTGTGATATTATGTTGTGAATTAAATGAGCTTCTGCCTATTGAAAATCATGCTCGTTGGGGGCCTTTTCTTACGCAATTAAATGTTTCCCTCTCCTTCTGGATTTTCTAATGGATGGAAATTTTACTGAATGTGGAATTTGGTTAATCACGTATAATTGGATGATTAAATACCTGGAACCCTTGTGTGATCACCCCGGTTGAACTAAGTGAAATAATAAACATGTGGGTGCTGGTTATGGTTTATTTATGTGAAGGGGGTGTTTTGTGGGTTATTGTGGATCAGGTGAGCAGTAGGGCTGCAGTTGTCTTGGTTGTGGGTTGGTGTGAATTCTATGATGGTAATTAGCAGCGGGGCAGTGATAAATGGTATCAAAGGGATGATGATGTACGAGTTTCGGTGTGATTGTGGTTATTGTGGTTGGCAGCGGGGCTGCAGGGATAGGTTTGAATGTGAATGAACTGTGAGTTGGGAATAATAAATAAAAAGTAGAAGAGTTAATGAATGGTGGGTCATGGTAATGTAACGGGTTTAATAATCAATGGGTTGGTTGGTTAATAAGAAGGGATTTGTTGTACTTCTTGTGTTTTTCTAAATTGATTTGCTGATTGCAGGAATATGTTTCACGAACTATTGATATGTTTGGTTGCAGTTAGTTTCCCAGTAGATAAGGAAGTAAATAAACTAATTCTGATGAACTGTGAAAACGTAAATGGGGTTGGGGTTGTCTGTTGTATGCATGCTTCGTAGTAGTAGTGTTGAGGCACGTGCTCAGTTTCTATATTTAGAAGACAAGGGTTGGGATGTGTGTTTGGTATACATATATGTATCTATATCTTTTGTGTTTTATCTCACCCCACCCATATTGATCACTTAGTGACAACACTACGATTTCATGGGAGAGCGTGTTTTCCCCTTAGTTAATATCTCCTTCCTACTCCTTCATACATAGGCTGTGATGGCTTGAGGCGACCTTACACATAAGAACCTTCAGGTAGGTTTTGATTGGGGTGGTTTTCGCCGAAGACTCCTCGGGCAGGTTTTACTGTTTCCCACGAATCTTCGGGATGAGGCCTAGGTGTGTGCGGGCGGGATACGTGGTTGTGAGGCCCAGGTGTGTGCGGGCGAGATATGTGGTTGTGAGGCCCAGGTGTGTGCGGGTGGGATACGTGGTTGTGAGGCCCAGGTGTGTGTCGGCGAGATACGTGGTTGTGAGGACCAGGTGTGTGCAGGTGGGATACGAGGTTGTGAGGCCCAGGTGTGTGTGGGGGGGATGTGTGGTTATTGAGGCCCAGGTGTGTGCGGGCGGGGAGAGTGTGGTAGCGTCAAGATGTTCACTATTAGGAATAGCAGCTAACTAATGGGAAATAGTGCGGGGTACCCAATACTCTTGTTCCTATATACTACTACTACCTATTGTGATTTGTTTTGGTGAGTGTGGCTTCTGAGGTTGGGTGGATAGATTTCCCTGCTAGGATTCATCTGTTGTTCTTACGGTACATTAGGATGTCTCCCCACCTGTGCACGAGAGCTTTTGGTTTCCCTACTGAGTATACTTGTATGTTCACTCTACGTTTACTTTCAGGATTCCAGGATGACTACCAGGGCCATGTGGGACCCTACTAGTCAGGATAGTTGGAGTTTTTGCAGTTGATGTACACTTTTTTCTTTTGGTATTGTACTTTTGATCTTTCTTTTACTTGTACCTTATTTCAAAACTATTTAAACATGCATGAGGGATTGGTTTGGGTTTATTTTTATACACATGTTCTTTTCCTTTTTGGTGGTTGACTTGTCCTATTTCCCGATATTAAATAATAAAAAGGGTAACACCTCCCATATTTGTGAAAACTCATACCATCGGTGCTAGTTTCCACCCCAGGGCTTACTAGAGGTAGGACTATGGGGTCATTATCTCCATTTCATCATCGTCAGCTCAGGAGGGGCATCGTTGGTGGGAGGGGGTCAGGACATATTATTTTGGAAAAGTGTTTTAGATTCAAACATATGACCATGAAAACTCTTTTGATATTGTTTTATAATGTTTTTAGTGTTTGTTGATATGTTTTACTAAACATTTCAAAAGGATTTGAAGAAATTATTTTGAAATGAATCCTTCAATTATGATTTTGGTCGATGGGTTTTCTATTAATAAATGTTCTACATTATTTAATTTGGTTTTTTCATAAAAAATTATGTCATTTAGTTATATTTCTTTTTACCTTTTTTATCTTTTTATTTTTTTAATATTAAATATAAACACCAAATTCATGATGTAAATGTGTAAAACTTTTGGTCTTTTTAAAATCACTTATTTTTTACTATAATTTATCTGGTGATATATTATTTATTTCATTAAATAATTTTTTATATAAAAAATAATTCTTTAAAGTAATTAAATAGATATGAGGGGTGTTTATATTTCACTCAAAGGTATTATTTTATTTCATTCGTAATTTAGATAGTTTTTCTTATTGTATGTTAGACCTGATTGGTTGGGTGATGAATGAGGATGTTTTGATTGTTTGACTGTTATGGGATAGTGGTATAGCTATAATATGTTAGTTGTGATGGTGATGGGAGGATGATTTTAATTTTAATATTTTATATTATTTTTTCATAGAGGATATGTTATGATTGTAATTTGGACGTGTAATAGTGGACATGGATATTTCTATGTGATGTTTTTTCACTATTGGAGCATAATTTAAATAATTGTGTTAAAAGTATTTATTTTGATATTTGGGTAAGATACATGTACCTATATGACCTCTAGGGAGTTTTTCTCTCAATGTACGTGGAGTATTAGGTAATGTTTTTATCTACATTTCAATAAATAATAGTTTCAATTTTCATTGTATGATTATCATGAATTAAGTTATGGGAGTATTTAGAAGTTGTTAAGGGTGACTATAAATTAATGGGACCTCTATATAAATTTTATGTACCCTTAATATTATGTATACTTCAGGGAGTGGATTTAATGTTATAAAGGGTAAACTATATGTGTTTATAAGATCCTTCAAGGGAAGTGTAATTTTTCATTGTTAAAAAATTGTTTCTTTCATGATTTGGGAATAAAGAATGTAATTAATTTCTTATAGAGTTCAAGAGGGGAGGATTATTTGTGCATGATATTGGGATTCAATTTTGTGAGAATATTTTATAATTTATAAACCTCATATCTTATAAATTCAAATGAAATTAATGGTTTTACTTTACTAGAGGGGTTTATATTTCGTAATGAGTAGTACATTTGTTATTCAAATCATATATAGTGGCGAGGTGTTTTGATGGAAGGATATAAAGAGATTTTTTACATTCCATTTGGGTAAATTGTGGTTTACTCATCATGTTGTGGGTATTATGGTTAGATTATGTGATGTTTTAAGAGGTATTATAGTGTTTGATAATGACATAATGATTTGAGTTTGAGTAGATATATTTTCCCTTTTTCGGGTATTCTTATCTGTTTTTTGTTTTAATGTTATACGACATCAATAGTATGAATTTACTATGATTCCTGGTGTTCATTGTTTTGAGTGAGTATTTTATTTCCTCTTTTGGTGTCGTTGGGGTTCAGTGGGTATATTTGTGACGGATTGTATTAAACCTAAAATATTTATTAGTGGTTATTTTTTGCGTTGATGATCTTTTTCCCATTATAAGAAATTATTTTAAATGATCATTAAAATATATATTAACATTTAATTGTAAATTTATCAGTATACTTATCTTAAATATATTTTGAAATAATTTTTTATTTTTTAAGGGAAGTACTAATTTAAAATTGATTAATTTTAGACATTAATTTTTTTTAAATAATTGTTTCGATATTTATATTTAATCAATATATAACATTGTAAACGATTAAATGTTATAGGAAGATAAAACAAATTTTCTGAATGATTTATTTTAAATTCATAAATTCATAAACTGTCATTTCATTATGAAACGGGTAACAGTTGATTATAATGTTGAGTTTTTTGGATTAATTGATTGATTTTTCTCAATCCATTAATAGTCATGTTGATCACCATTTATATTGAAACTCATATTTGAAATATATCGTGAGTAATGGTTATGGCTTTGAGAAACTATTTTTAGGGATGGTCTAGTGTCACAAAATTGTTTCTGAGTTATGAATGTAATGTGTATCATAGATATCTCATTTGAGTGTGGTAACACTGAAGAATTAAAGTACAGTTCCGTGAGAGCTATAGTTCTTATTGGATTTTAGTGAGTAATTCCTTTAGAAGTGTCTATTTTTGTGGTATCTATATAAGTGTGTTTAGTTTTTGATATTTTCATCTTATTTATCGTTTTGGTTATGAATCAAGTGGAAAACAATCATTTAATAGTTATTTAATGTAAACAAATCGACGTTTTTTTACGAAATTTGTTTTAATGTTTTCAGTTTTAAATGTATGTGGAGTATATAGAATTAGTACAAATGGAAATATTTTGTAAATAATGTAGGATTATTAACCAGGATACAAGGCTTCACTAGGAAAATGTGTGTTTTTTTTAGTCAATTTTCCAGACAAAATGATCTGTTGTGGACCCGTTTAGTATATCATGGACTTAATATTTGTAGTATGATACAATGATTATTGATTTTGAGGTTTGGACAAGTGTTTATGGTTCCATTTAGTATAGTTATGGGGTAATGGGTTTCATTTTAATTTTTCAAGATTATGTGAATAGTATTATATTATTTGATATTAAACATTCATAATGTATAGTTTATTGTGCCAAATTGTATTTTTTGGGGATTTCATGGTAGGTGATTTCACGAGTCTTCCATTTTTTGGATTGGTTATCCATAGTAAAATGTGTTGGAAAATGGTGTGATTCTCAGGTCTATTGGAGTTGAGAGTGGAGGTCAAGGATTACATCATGCTTCATAAAAATTGAGTCAATATTTTTTGAGCCAATTTCATTCAATGAGATGTTAATTTTTATATCAAAATTTTAATGTTTTTCTCTCTAGGATATTGGGGATATAAGGTGATGATTTATGACATGGATACCATTACTGTGTGTTGAATCCCATCAGTTTTTGATCATAAGTTTTCCCTATTATATTTAAAATTTTATATTATTCCTTAATTATATTGTACTTATCTAACATTTATTGAATTCTCGATTCCCCATGACATGACATGTGATTCGATTCATTTTTTATTGGTGATATTTTATCTTAATCATGGTTTGGTTGAGATAACATCACTTATGGTGTGTTTCTATCAATATTTTATTCTCTTTCTATATTATTCCCTATAGTTTTATTTCAAAGATGTTACTCTAGGGGGTTCCAATAGTCACTTTTAGTGTTGGTTGATTTATTCTATTTTGAATTCATGTGATTTTGTGTAATTATACATTCCATAATGTTTTTGTTGTATGGGGGGATCACTTGTTCTTATATAATCTTATAAATGTTCATTATAATTCTCCTTTAATGATGAGGATTCAAACATTTTATTTACTATCAGTTTTTCAATTTTTTATTAATAAATCTCTAGTATACATTTAATAATAGGATGGAATTAGACTAAAAATAAGTGAAATGGATAAAATTTAATTGAAGAGGATAGTGTGTTTGAGAATGTTTTTTCTTATTTCAATTATCATCCATAATTATTGTTTATTATAAGTGTATTTTTTTAATATTTTTCTACTATGATTATGTTATTGTGATGTTGAGGGTGTTACTAATTATTTGACATAGTATTATTGTTTAATAATGTAAATAGTTTAATTGAGGTGGATAAATTGGTTTCTATGATTTATAAATCAAAAATAAAATTTTCAAATATATTTTTTATGTTGAATTATTAATTATTAGTTCTGATATTAATTTAATATAGTGATGAATTTAGATTCTATAACTAAATTTCCCCTAACCATTATAAATTGGATAAACAAATAATGATTTTTAGTAAAAGGGTTTTATAAAATGTTTGAATATATAATAATGTTAGTTATGTATGATTTAATGAAATAATATTGATTTATTTTTTAATAAAATGGGTTTTTTCATTCATGACCATCATTGCTGTTTGTTCTTTTTTTTAGTTTTTTCTTCACGTTTTTGGGTTTTGGGGAGATTGAATGATTTTATCAAGGAGGTGGTCTGGAATTGTTATTATGAGAAGGAGAATATTTTTTATAATAGTTTTGGATTATTTCATGTAGTTATTTCAACGGGTATGTTATGGGGTCGTTACATTGATATGAAGAGGTTGATATGGTTTTTTCATTATTTAATGAAATTATGATCTTGAATTAAAATTGATAGTGTGGAATTAATAAACTGTTAAATGGTTTCAATAGTTGATTTTGGTTTAAAAATAATATTTTAAGTAAATAATGGAAGATATATTGTAATGTGAGATGGTAAACCTGAAACATCTATTTCTATATGAAATAGTAATCGAGAGAAACATACATGACATTACTAATGTAATGTTATTGGTAATTATTACACTAGAAATTATGAATTATGTGTTAAAATGGGATGTTATGATTGGTGTATGGTATTTTGTGGTGATGTTGTGGTTATCTTCTATTATGGTGGTTGTTGATGTCGTTGTTGGAGTGAGGTGGTTAGGTTATTGTGGTTCTTGAATGTTGTAGTAACAAATGAAAACATGACTATGATTCGAACCATAGGATGGCCTAGTATGGTGTAATGTGTACTATATATCTTCATATAATTTTTCATATTATAACTAGGTAGAATTTTGTTTTTTTTTTGTGCGTTGTTTCGGGTTCTAGTTGTTTTCTCCAATTTCTAGGTTGAATAGCGAATCAATGATTATATACTAACATTTCTCAGCTCACTATTCTCGACATGGTATAGGATGTGAAGCACTATATTTTTGATTCATGACCTGTAATTTTATTCATTTAGAGTTATTATGATGTTATTTTTGAGTTGATTCTGGGTGGTGGATCTAAAAATTGAGAGAAGGGAATGAGGGTGATGTCTTTCATGTTATCATTATCCCTGTTTTATATGGATTTTATGTGAAGATGTGATGTATTGGTATAGAATGTGGTAGTGTTTTTGGATATATGTTCATGATTTTTTATATGGTTGTCGATATGTAGTTTCAATTGTCTAGATTTGGTTATATGGTAATATAAAAGATAAAAGAACAATTATATATGTTGTTAGGTTTTGTGAGTGACGAGATCCATGAGGATGGGGTTCTAGTGTACATTCATATTATTATATTTTTATTATAATTATGTTTTTATACATGGATGTGATATTTGGGAATCAATGCTTGGTAATGGCGGTTTGTTGTTTACCTAAATATTTGATTGGTTTGTTTCGTTGTTATTTCACTAAGACTATAGTATGTTGTTTCTATATTTTCTTGAGATAGTATGAAGATGATTCAACTATGTAAACCTATATACTGAACTATTAATCTCTATATATATATATATCATAGGAAAATTTTGGTATAATTGGTGAATGAGTTGTTATATTGGAGTAGTCTTTTAAGATATGTATTGTTTTGGTCATATAAGAGTTGAGGATAATTTGAAATATCAAAAAAGACTAAAAAATTTCAAATCCACTAATTTATTTATCATATTTTTATTTATGAAAATCTACAAAACTCATGATTCATTGTAATGATATATACATGGGAAAAGTTTCATTCATTCAAATGAAGTAAATATTGGTTAAAAGTAAACAAGTATAGACATTTAAAATAATAATAAAATATTTCTTTTTGATGTTTATAAAATTATGACAAAACTAAATAGAAAAATAATATTTATAATGAAAAATAAAAGAAAAACATGTATTAGATAACAATAAAAATTCCCCTTTAATGTATATTCTTAAATTACCCATTTACTAAATGTGTAAGGATGAACTTAATACCTAGTTCATGGAACCTATATTCCTATTACCAAAATCCATCAACTGAAACCCATTAAAGGGGATCTATCTTTATATACCAAAAATCCATCCATAAGGAAAATAAAAAATAATTTCTACCAAATTTAGGGAGACTTTAGTCGAGACAATTATAAATAGAACGGTCATAATATCCCTATAATCACATTATTATAATTGTTGGGAATAATGTTTTAATTTTATCCCCATAATCCCAAACATAAAATGATCATTATTAAATATATAATACAATACCCAGGATCTATTAATCAATATTATATGAACAAAAACAATTACAACTAAAAAATGCAGATAATTTCACATTAATAATACAAAAAAATAGGTTCGATAATTGTAATGTTTAAAATGAAAATTATAACTATAACAATCACAATTAGATATGAAAAATTGAAACATTCGAAATGAATATTCATACCTTTAATTGATTTTCTATAATATTAATCATTTATTCCTTGATGAATTGTTTTTTTTTGTATTCGAACCTACAATTGTCTGATTTGGTATTCATTACGATAAATTTTAATTCCTTCTGTTACAAAAAATCCATGAAATTCAAAAGAATTTAAAATTTATCATTTACTAGATGGTTTATCTATTGAACTAGGATTTATGCATGAATTATAAAGGTTATACCCCATAAAATGATTAATTATTGATGTTTAATGTTGTTTTAAATGTATAATGAAGTATTAGGTGACCAATAGAGTTATGTTGGGATCACTGGTCTATACTGTACACCTACTGACTTTTCAAGGGGGATGGAAGTGGAATGGGTGCCAATACAGCTTCCACGGACTAGTCATTGGACCAAAAATAGCTATCTAATGGTGTTAGTTTTTCATAAAACCCCCATCCCACCTATGTTTATGAGGGGGAAATGCCTCTCATTTCCTCTTCTCTTGGAAAAAAACAATGGGTCATCTCCACATTCGTTCCTTCAAACACTATCATTTGGGGTGAATTTTTGGATCACATATAGTTCAGAGTTATGGTTCCTCTCTCTTCCCATTTCTACGCTATTAACCCTATTCCTATACTTTTACCTTAGTATCTAATTATTTAAGAAAATATTAAGTTAGTTCACTATAGGGTGTTGAATTCTACCAAATCCATTGAAATCATCATTAAACATTGAATGAGGGTATCATGAAGAGATACATTTCAGTCTCCATTCCCTAAATATTTGGTGGTAGACATTTCTATAAAATTTTGAATGTATTATAATATATTATAAAAATAAATATTTAATCATAATGACTCCAAATTTTTGTGTTTTTCATGATATCATTATCCTAAAACTTTCCTATTTTAATGGTTTGGTCGTGGTAGTAGAGAGATATAGTGTCTATGTGAGTTTTTAGTGATTATTTTGTAATTAAATTAATGATATAATTGATTTAATTATAATATTACAAGTAAATTATAAATATTTGGCATTGAATAGGCACCTTGGAATGTGAAAAATGGATGGTGGTGTTGAGAAATCCTTGATTGATCTTAGAAAATAATTGGATTGAGTTTTATTACTGTCAAATATAAAGGAAATGAAATCTTGTAATATATGTAGAATTTTTACTAGACCAATGGTTTTAAGAATTCAGTAAATAAGCATTGGTGTGTTTGTAAACTCACCCATATGGATGTGTCCCTATTACTATTAAAATATTAATATAATTTAAACATTATAATTTAAATTAAACTGATAAAATATTTTAATAACCTAGGGTTTGAGATATATATTAATTGGTACACTTTGGACCATATTCACAAGTTTGATTTCTCAGGCAATAATGAAAAATGCATGTAAAAAGATTATTCCAACATACCTAGGAAATCCAAGAGAATGTTTGACATAGATTTAGAAGGATAAATATATTTGGCTTGTAAGGACCATTGAACCATGTTTATCCATGGTAGATCATTCATAGGAAGAGTATACATGGGTTGGGTTAGATTATTGGTCTAGAAAATATGAGACAAAAAAGTTGTCCTTGACCCATCTCTCAACATTTTTCTTGTCTCTCCTTCCCTAAGGCCTATGGGGTTGTGAGATGGCTATGATGATGCTAAGATAATGGATATCCTCTAAATATTATTAATTGGTTCAAAATAACTTTTGGGACTAGGGATCCCATGTGGGTTTCCTCATGTATTGTAGTGATCATTGAGACCCCTATAGGATCCCCATAAATGGATAAATCGTTGATAGTGTGTGTGGATATGGCAAGGTATAGTATTGTTGTCACATATAACTTGTACCAAATATGTGAGCATAATAGACTTTGGACTCGGTGATGGGAATTCGAATTTTCACCTCCTTTATTAATTTTAATTTGATTATTTTCATATGGTACATGATTTATCATTATTCTTGTTAGTCGGAAAATTGTAATAAAAATAACGTAAATTATTAGGTGAATCAAGAATGTCTATTTGGGATGGACGAGACCATACAAAGACTAGTTTGTTTGTGATATTATCTCATAGTAAATTGTTGATGGATTCCTAACTCAAATATCATCCAATGATTTGGTTGATGTGAGAATGTATTCCTAGAGTGGGTATATGGGATACAATAATAGAGCATTAGTGACCATGTATTCATAAAATATTAAGATGATATGGATTACTATAATATTGGGATACCATTTTTAGTACCAAGGAGACATGATTTGAATGGAAATACAAGTAAACCACTTTGAATTCATGTGATGCCTGATTTTACACTAGGGGTATAAGGTGATTCAAAGTATATATCCACGATAATATATGTTTAAGAATAAATGGTTGAATGTTGTATCCAATTGAATGATGCCTATGACACCCCAAACACTAGTTGGATTCAATGGATACAGATCATCGATTTAAATAAAAGATACAGGATTTCATAGAGATTTATCATACGATCTATATAGGGTATTCTCATTAATATAAGAGGTCTCATTTAATCATTCATGCCTGGATGTAATGGATTTCTGTTGATCTCATGCTCTAATGAATTATACATCACCCTTATAGATACAAACTCTTTATTACTAAAATGATTTTTATCGTAGGGGTTTAAGGATGAGAGATGAAAGGTGATTCCCCAATGTCGGTATAAAACCTCAATATTTTATGGTATTGATTTTTTTAAATAAATTGAATTTATTCAATAGATTACTTTTAATGAAACATCAAGCTTAAACTAATCGTTATGTACTATTAAATATTAACTTTATAATTTTAATAGAAATGAGATCATTAGAAATATTAAACCAGCCATTAGATTAATAACCTCACCTATGAATGTATAAATAAAATTTATGCATATCCTAAATGAAAATATGATATATTTACGTCAAGTAATAAGAAAATAAATTTTTTAAAAATGATATATTCATAGTTTGAATTTATGTTAAACATAAATGTATATTTACAATATTATTATTAACAATAATATTTAAATAAAATTTTATTTTTATAAAATAGAATCATAGATTATAATATTTTTTGTCTTGTATTTATAAAATAATTTGATGACACATTAATTAATTTTTCAATGTGTAATAAAAATTTTATAATTTAAAAATCTGAAATTGTTCTTATACATGATGATTTTCATTAGAAAAAAATTTCAATATATTTATAAAAATATTTTCATAATATGGATACTATGTTTTAAATATACATTTGGAATAAATTTATAGTAAACCTTGGGGATTTTTCTAAAATAGTGGAATTTTTTGTATATTGTGAGATACAATAATTTACCATTTTAGATTTTTCTAAATGAAAAAATAGAGTTTTCAAGTCATGGATTAAGAGACAAAACATTTTATAAAACCAAAATTCACCAGTTACTCAACATATTGATAATAATCAATATTATGTATAGTTTTTATCCAAAATAATAAACAAATCAATAAAATAATCAAAAACACCCCTCTCCTCCCACTATAAATACCACCCCACACCACCATTATCATGAGACCATATAATCTTTGAATCTTAAGAAATTCCTCCAAAAACCTTCAAAAGACTATTCCTCTAGACCATGACATTTTTTATAACATGAAGACCAATCCCAAATGTATTATGGAGGATCCTAAGGAGACGATATTCAAGAGGTAAAACCCTCCTTCTTTTTCTATTAATTTCATTTATATTCTTATTCCATACTCACCAATCCTATCCCATATGGATTGAAATATAGTATGATATGTATTTTACAATTTTCTTGATTTAATGGAATATCCCTCATCAAATCTCTTCTCTTATAATTTTAATCATCATAACAAAAAAAATCATGTGGTTTCGATTCACCGCTTTCGTGGAAAAAACCTTTTTGGTTTCCATTACCACCTTCTCAGATGGTCATAAAACTATATTTATGGTTAATACATATTATAATATGTTTATTATAACTTATATAATGTTATGAATCCACTATATAAACATAATATTAAATAAAATCATACTACCCTTTGATTTTTAAAAAACCCACAAAAACAGACTAATCACTTTTCATTACCTTTATATCTAAGGAATTATCGTCATTTAAGGAATCAAAAAGATATAAATAAAAATTTGAAATCATGGAATTATATTAATTCCTTTTCATTCCATTACTATATAAATATTCCAATTTTAAAATAACTTCCATAATTAAATACCAGTGATTTGATTAGGAAACCATGAAATAAACAGTCTTGGAACAACAAAATAAATCATTATTACTCATATAAATGAACCTAAATTAATATATAAAATTATAATAAATACAATAAATGATCAATTGGTTAATAATTATTTAATTAATGAGAATAATTTTATTCTTTTGTACATTTCTTACCTGTTTAAAATTATTTTGAAAATAAGGTCAGGCTTTTCTTATCTCAATTTTATTTTTGTGAGATATTTCTTATACACCAATTATTTCTTGGGTCTAGTGTATGTATACATACCATTTTATATATAATTCCATTAGAATATGTATATTCTTGGTATTAAATGTTTCATTTTATTATTATTAATTTAATGGTTTATACGATTTAATTTATTTCAAGTGGTGTGGTTCTCCATGATTCACTTTTACATATGTGATATATATTCCTTATAAAAAACTTATTTCTTGTGACAAGTTCACATACAATCCTTTGATATTTATTATCATTAATATCAATAACATCATGGTTTTCAATGTTTCATTTTCAAAATATTATTTGGATTGGTTACAAAATTTGGCTAGTTTTATGGTGGTTAGAGATTTCTTAACTCATTTTTAATTAAATGAGTTAATCCCCTATTTCATTGATTATGTCATTCTAATATTATGTGTACAGACAATTTTTTATATTTTTTTTACTTAAACTTGTTTTATTTATCTTTATAGTGAATACAAATAATTTATTCATTTTATTAATGATATGACCATTGTATAAGACTTTGTCTTAATTTTTAATCATTGAGGTGTATTTATGAGATTATGAACCTATTTTCTTTTATATTTTTCTGTCATGACTACTAAATTTTTTGGTTTTTGTGATTATAATATTTTGTCTATGAAAATGTAAAAAAATAAGGCACCCACTATTTTCTACTAGGGTCGAGGTCTTCATAGTTGGTATCAAGGAAATTTTAGTAATTACATATGGAACTATATTTTAAAATAAACATATTTAATTTGGAATATATAATAATTACTTACAATAATTAAGAAAAAAAATATAGAATTAGAGGTATTTTTTCTATGGCCCAATACTCATGATTGTTATGGGTTGTCATAGTTTGTTCGATTATTTATTGATGAAATGTAATTGAAGGAACGAAATTAATACCCATCAAAAATAAAGAAATTTCCCCACAAACTATAACAACATGGTTATAATTGGAGGTGAGAGGATCTTATAGATATGCAGAAAAATTAAATATGTTATGATGTAAAAACATACTACACCTATGTTGGATCATTTATTGTGGTCGAAGATCCCTTCCTTTAGTGGGAATACTAGTTCATTGGTAGCTGTGCAATGAATAAGTACCATGAAAATATATTCCTGGCATTGGGATGTATGGAAAGGGAATGGTTAGTACTAGTATTATATTTCCCAAAGGGTGGTGTTGATAAATGTAGGACATTGATCTAGAATACTAAAGTGGATGATAAAATAGAATTAATGGAATGAAGAATGTTTTTGGAAATGTTTTTCAACAAATATTTCCTTTTTCAGCAACAAACTAAAATTAAGAAAAAATTAAAATAATTAATGAAAAAGGAAGAATGAATTGTTGATGAATTTGTGGCTACATTCATGAGACTGGATAGTCATTTTACATGTTACATTGTTGATTAAAAATCATTATTTATCATTTATTTATTTTTCTTATTCTAGGTCTCCAATTTGAACAAGCTTCTCCAAAAAAATTATTATATCATGAAATAGTATTATATTCCATAAAAAAAAGTTGAAATTTACTTGATAACTTATATTAAATGTAAATCAAGAAAATAATATTATGGATTAGAACATTGAGAAAGGTAAAGACCCACATATGAAATATGAAAATTCATTATCCTTCCTGTGAAAAATGAGGAAACCATTTTGTAAAATGTCTGATGGGTATAGGAGTGTTCTAAAATTGCATAGGAAATGATTATTTATATCATACGTATAATTGGAAACAAACTAATTAAATCAAATGCATTAGATAAAATGAAATTGTTTATTATTTCAAAGAAAAAATACCATTAGAATATACCATTGAATGGTCAATAGGGAGATGACCAAGCATATGCGATCATTATAGATGAATTAGAAGTACCCAATGATGTGTTACTGACTATATATATCCTATATTCATATTTTTCCAAACCCATTTTTGATTCCATATGAACATACCCTTTTAAATCTAGACAGCCTTCTAATAAAATTTGATATTTGAATTTTAATTTAATAAGGGATTTGTCTGTCGATACTCATAAGGGACATCTTATTTCAACAAATATTTGTCAGGTATTCCACTTCTTGTAAAATAAGAATTCAATATTTATTGAAAATTTCATCATAAATATGGTTTATGTTGATATAATACTTAGTGTGTAATGGATATCAAAATATGATGATAGAAGATATTATAAGTAGTTGAAATTTTCATTTTATTTGGAAGAAATATAATTCCATAACATTAGTGAAGAATCATGATCATCTAACTCTTTTCTAGATCTACATCCATGAGCTATACGAAATTAAAATCATGATTAGGAATAAAAATTAAAATATTGGGGTGAAGATATAAATATTATAATTGAAGATATGTTTATTTTACAAGAATACATTGATGTATTTTCCTATGAAATTACTTGTACATCACCCAAAGCATGTGGTTTAGTTTTCCATTGATTTTATCGCTAATGAAAAAACATTATCAAATAATCCCAATACAATAGTCACTGTGTAATTAATGGATTCCAAAAAATGGAAGAGTTTATTAATAATAAGTTTATTCACCCTAGTTATTCTCCATGGGGAGCCGATGAAATTTTTATAAAAATGAAATATGGATCCATAATGTCATACATTTATTATATTGAAATTAATGTAATTATCATAGATAACCAGTATATATTGCCTCCCATTGATGAATAATTTGATAAACATCACAGAAATCAATATCAATGGTTGACCTTCACTTTAGATAACATAATTAGTGAATAAATAGATAAAACATTATGTAGTAGGATTTATTGGATGTGGTTTAGAAATTTCGATTTTACAGTAATGCAAATTTAATTGACTAAATAACAATCCATTTTTATAGATTTGAAGAAAATACTATTCTAATAATAACGCAATGTTTTTTAAGGAATTAATTGATGATATTCTAGTATATTTTAGAAACTATAAAGACCATGAATATCACTTAAAAATAATTATTGAGGCTCTCAAGAGGAAAGAGTTATATTGTAAATATAGAAAATGTGAATTATGGATTCAGGAAATGTATTTCATTGGACGTATTTCCAATAAGGATAAAATATCAGTTGATACTATGGAGATAATAGTAGTACAATCATGACCAACATCAATTAACATAAATGAGGTAAGTAGTTTTTCTGGATTGGTAGGCTACTATCAGTATTTTGTTTATAATTGTTTTCTGATAGGTTAACCCGTTGACTAATGTCACGTGTATAGGAGTTAATTTTTAATGAACACAAGAATGTTTGGAATGTTATGAATAATTAAATACATTATTAGTCAATGATCTGATTTTTACTCTACCATCATGAAATGATGGGTTTTTTATATACTATGATTCATCAAGGAAATTATAGGATTGTGTCTTTATAAAAAATGATAAAGTTATTTCTTATGCATCAAGTCTGTTGATGATTCATGAAAAATATTATTCCACTAATCATTATGAGCTAGAAATTATATATTTTCACTGATTATATGTAAAAACAATCTTTATGGTGAAATATATGAGATACATACTAATCACAATTGTTTAAAAACCATAATTACATAGAATGAACTCAACACAATGCAACAATGATGTCTCAAGTTACTCAAGGATTATGATTTCTCAATTCACTACCACTAAGTAAAAGAAAATATAGTAGTTTATGCATTGAGTGTGAAAGATAGTAGAGCATTGAACAAGATGTTAATTGGTAGATAACCAATGTTCTTGGATTTAGATATTATGTGTTTGATAATTGTTAAGGAATGGTAAACATTACTCTTTTTGAAAATAATTTCTATATAATATTTAATATATAACATAAAATTTTCTCAATATGATGATTTGAATTTTCAGAAAACATTAATGTTGTTAAGGATATACAATTGGAATAATACCTACATGAGGATAGAATTATAAAATTTGTAAAGACGTAATTTATCCAATCAACACATCTGCTAAAAGGTGAAAGATTAGATGATTATTATAGATCAAATTTTCCTATATAGTCTGGTAGTACCAAGATGTATAGAAATATGAATAACTATTTTTATAGGAAAATATGAAGAGGGAAATTCTTGAATATGTGTCAAGATACCATGTCTTTCATCATGGGAATTCTAAAATAAGTCATCCAATAAAATTCATCTAACCTCTACATATTTATATTTCGAAGTTGGAGGAAATTATTACACACTATTTCATAAGATTTCCAATTATATCATGAAGGATTAATAAAATATAGGTTATTGTTGATCGTCTTACAAAATTGGCACAATTTTTCTATAATATAATATTTAATTATTTAGCGTCAAGAGATACTCAATATTGATTATGTTTTAAAACATATTGGTGAACCTATATCAGTTTTATCTCATAGATAACTCCATTTTCATCAAAATTTGGAAGAGTATTCATAAGGACTAAGATGTTGAGATTCATTTGATTAGCACATACCATCTTCAAACTAATAGACAGTCTGAAAAGACTATTAAAACACTGAAAGAAATGTTGAGATCATGTTAACATGACATTATAGGTATCTTGGATCAGCATTTAACTTTGGAAGTGTTTCTATTTGACAATAAGTTCTATTAAAGTATTCATATGGATCCATTTTATTCATTTTATGGGTATATATGTCATACTCCAATAGGATGGGATGGGGTTAGTGAATGGAGACATATTGGGCAATATATTGTTATGGAGACAATGAAAATGGAAAAGCCTATTAAGGCTCATACTAAAGTAGCTCAATGTATGAAGATGATTTATGCTATCAACTAGAGAAATGCATTATAATTTAATGTGGGAGATCATGTAGTTATAATAGTACCTCTATGGAAATGTGTCAAATGGATCACTAAGAAATTGAAAATGATCCCAAGTTATATGAGACCATTAAAAATTCTTGATTGAATTGTAGTTGTTGAATATTGTTTGATTAATTTACCTAGCCTTTCTGGATTACAAAATGTGTTCCACATCCTTTTGTTAATGAATTACATGCCATACCCAACGCATGTACTCACATATTATTAAATATAACTAGAACCCTAATTTTCATTATATGAAAATCCTAACAATATTATTGATATTAGATACAATATATAGAGAAAATAGACATCTTGATGGGATAAGGTTTTTTGGAGAAACCATAAAATTTAACAAACAACATGGGAACCATATTATATTTTGGCGAAAACTCAAGAACCTATTTATAGAAAGTAATATTCATGAAATATTTAGAGGATGAAATTGTTGAGAGAGGGATGCATATATCACTATATGAATTTTTTGTATGTATATTATCATGTGAATTTAATTTAATTTATATCTTATATTTAATGCAACACTGATCATAAAAATCCGTTTTATACAATTAAAAACTATACTGAACGTTTATATAGTAATGTGACTATTATGAATATTAAAATAGCCCTCAGATTAATAACCTCCCATATAAAGGTATAAATAAAATTTAAGTATCTCATAAATTAATATATGATATATTTAAATCATGGAATACGTAAATAAATTTCTTAAGAATGATAAATAAAGAGCTAGTATTTATGGGAAACATAATTATATATTTATAATTTTATAATTAATATAATGATCTTAAATAAATTTTTTCTTTAAAATATTTTCAAACATTTATATTTTGTTTTCATATAATTATAATATAATTTTACGAGGCCTTAATTAATTTTTCAATGTTTCATAAAATAAATTATAATTTTAAAATTGGTATATTTAAAAAAATGAGGATTTTATATAGAAATTAATTTCCCATATTTATAAAATTATTTTCATATAATTATTTCCACTTTATAAATTAAGATTTCTAGAAATGGTTAGGGTGATTTTTTGGGATTCTTCTAAAACTGTTTAATTTTTGATGAATAGTAAAATATGGTAATTTGAGGTATTTAGCATTATAAGCCAAATATATAACTATTTGAGTAATGGATGTTGTAAAAAATAATTATTAATAAATAAAATTCAATAATTAATATACATAGTCACAATAATATAGACTATTAATTTTCTAGAAACAAAATAATAAACAATGTTTAAAATATTGAAAACCCTCTCCCCTCCCACTATAAAAACCACCACTATCCATCAATTATCCTTATACATTATAGGAATTTTTTATTCTCTATATTAATCCCAAAAATGTTACTAATCAACCTCTCCAGACATAATACCTTATGATCCTACCAGAATACAAATTCCAAATTTCATAGGGAGGTTTCCAAGGAGATGATAATTGAAAGGTAAAATTCTATTTTTTCTTGTTTAATTTTTTTCTTTTATATTTCTCTCCAAACCTAACCCATAAGAAATAACATTTAAACATTAATACTATATATATAATGGTATTATTTAATATTTAATGAATATTAATATTCAAATCTCTTATTATCTCTTTTAAATTATAAAAATGAAAACATCATTCGTGATGTGTCAAATCACCACCTTCATAGATGATGAGTTTCATTTATCATTATCTAATTCATGGATACTCATAAAAAAATTTATGTTTAGAAAAGATTATAATAAGTGTATTAAAACATGTATAACATTATGTATCAAGTATATAAAAATAATATTATATAATATGATACTAGATCATGATGGTCATAAAAACCGTAAAAATAAATTATCCATTTTTAGTTAATAGTTTATCTAATGAGTCATCCTCATGATAGAAAATTTTATGTGTGAAATTTAATATCCTGAATTTATATTAATAAAAAATAATTATATGTGTATAAAATTTTTCCAATTTGAAATTAGTTTCCATAATTATACATCAGAGAATCAATTATCAAACCATGAAAGGAAACTCTCCAAGAACAACAGAATTAAATAATATATCTCATAAAAATGGACATAAATGAACTTAATAAAAATTATATTAATAAGATAATATGATGAATAAACAATTAATTGAGTAACTAATGAATCTAATTTCACTATATGGGATATTAAGTGGATGTGTATAATGCTATTATACTTATGGTTTGGGGTTTCTAATCCCACTTTTAATTCAGTGAGACAATCCATGTTCACCACTTATTTATTGTGTTTGATGTATTTATACATACCTTTTGATATATAATATCATCAATATCATATAATAATGATATTAAATGTTTCATTGTATTATTATTAATTTTATGTGGAATACGATTCGATTGATTACAATTGGTAACAGTTATCTCCCCTCAATTTTACTTCTGTAAGACATATTTCTTATTCAACCCTTATTTGCTATGTGTAGCTTAAATACATATGTTTAATAAATATTTACTTGAATTTATTTATTATAATGGTATTAAATTTATCTTTTCATATATTATACATTAATAGACCATACGTTTTGACTGATTACATGGTGTTATGGGATTATATAACTCAGTTTTTATTCATTGGGTTGAACTTTTATATCATAGATTATTTCACTCCAAGGTTATGTTTAAAATGGAAAGTTATTATCATATTTTATTCCACTGATTTAATGTTGTTTTATAGTGAATATAGATGATATATCCACTTTATTAGTTATATGATATTTTTAAGGGACTTCGTCCCATTTTTCATTCTTTGATTCATTTATTTATATTATGGACTTATTTTATCTTATATTGTGTATACACATACCTTTTTATTATGATAATTATTAATTGAAGATTTAATTAAATATACATATATCATATATTATCTAAATGGTCTTTTTCTATGCATTATATCTATTATACTTATGGTCGATACATTTAATGTTATTTGATTAACTACCAAAATAATGTTAAATATTTTTATTTTTATCAATATAGATATTTATTGATAAGGAATATTGATTAATGAATTAAATCAATAATTTATATGAATTATTAATGGTTTGGATATATATAAATTGGTGTGGCCCTATTATTTATATCCCCATGATCTATTTCTAGTCTAATTAAATGAAATCTTTGGACATATTAAATAGGCTTTTACCAATAATGATTAAACCATCTTGTGAGAGGTAGTAATGGTAATGATACCAAGATTACTGATATCACGGAATTAAAATTAGTAATCACCTACATCATCAATATATCATTTATTATTATCTGTGTGATTTTAAATGGGATATTATATATGGATTTAGATTTTGTTCATGTTATTGAATAAATGTAATTTTTTTCCAATATTTTAAATTGATTTAATGATTACACATTTTCCTATCATTATTGAAATTTTTTATTAAATGAAATGTATTTTAGTTATATATATATTATTCAATATTGATTGGGGATTCATGAAATATTCCTTTTTATTTAAATCATATTGAGAAACTATGGTCTACCATTTATTTTTTATTATTTCCTACGTTATGAAGATGAGCTGATTGAATAGTTTCTGGAATGAAATTTATTTCCATTGATATTTTTATATTTTTTACAAGTATAATAATTGTACCATGAATATATATTTTTCTTCATGATAAATAAAAATATTGTTCCTTGTGTATTTGAATCTTATCTCTATACCAATGTAATAATGGAATGGACAAGCTTTAGGATTCTAGGCGTAGGTTCTTTATAGACTTCTACTCTTCTTGATGGATGAATGATAATGGGATCTCTTGTGAGTAGAAATATATCTCCCTGAGGTGATTCAAATTTTCATAAAAACTCTCACAATGATTATTGTAGTTATCATTGATCAGATTCATCACCTTGAGGATTGACGCTTTTTATTGAGATTCTCCAAGATTTTATGTATTCTCCAATGGGATGGTTAGGATATTATTATTAATGGTCACCATTATGTGCACATAGATATTCCATTAATATTTTGTAAATAGGTATTTTCATATGATTTTATTTGAAAAAATAATTGTAATTTTTTTATTATGAGAATTTCACTAGAACATTTTCAAGTATTGTAGGTGTTGTACAACACTACGTTGGGGGTTCCCTAATGTGTTAAGTACTCAAACCCTGCTTGAACTACCATTTCATTATGTTTATCTGAGAAGCCTCTCACTTGGTTTCTAACACAATTGGGATGAGGCTTTATATTATGTATAGAATATGGGGAATCATGAGTGGGACATAGAGATATGGATAAGGTATGGAATAGGAATAGAGTAAAACAACATGTATTTCATTTCATCTTTTAGCATTTGTATTTATATATATCAAAATCCCAGTGGGTGATTTTTATTGTGATAACACTTTTTCTTCAATTAATTAATAATTCATAGTCCAATTATTTCATTATTTATAAATTTTTTATTGTGTATGATGATTGGTTATTTATATTTTTATTATAAACATTGATATAGTGGGTATATTGTCCCTACAATATTCTAATAGACTCCCACTACTGGTTCGAATCGTCTTGCATATGGGGATTCATAACTAACTTGACATTGAATTTAGGTCTAGATTGTAACACCCCAGGTAAATAAGGAATTTGACATTTTCATATTTATCCATAATTGTGAATAAAATATTAATATGACTTTAAAGGGGATGCTATGCTCGATGGCGTACCCAACACGCAACAACGAGTTTCTTGGGAATCTTACGTTGCACTCTAATAATAAAATAATATTATTCTAAATGGTAGTTAACATGTAGCCGTTGTAATGGCGGTAATGGATAGAAATAACTAAAATATGATTATATATGTTCTTAAATATTTTTACATTTATACAATAAAAGATAAAGGCTTAAAATATGGAAAGAATTCAATTTTAGGCGTGTATGCCCTAGTTTTCACTAAAGGATCACTTATCACATTTTGATGGAGAACCGTCATTAAATATAGTTTTGTTCAATATTAAACATTATTTTGGACCAAATAAAACTCTTAATAAGAATCGGGACATCAAAATTTACTTTTTGTAAATTTTTGGTATCTTTCCGATAAAGTTCATTTTTTAATGAATAGTGTAAAATGTTGTATTTTAATTCAAAACCACTTTTTAATCTAATTTATTTATATGATTAGATTATATTTTGAATTGGTTTTAAAGTGAAATTAGAAAATATTTTTAACATTAAATCCAATAGTGGTCGTTGGAATCAATTTCACTTTGAAATCAGACTTAAACTACTGTCAATCTTTTGATACTTATTGTTTCATAAAACACGCTATTTGTCATGACAGTGGGAATTAATTATTAAATTAATTAATGTGACTTATATGTTTTGAATTTTGTAAAATGGAATTCATTTTTGAATTCAGAATATCAAATATAGGTTAGGGTGAATTTTTGGTATTTTTCTGAAAAACTTCAATTTTTGATGAATAGTGAAACCACTAAGTGGTACTTATAAAACTGATTTTCCGTTTAAATGAAATTTTGCCGTCATTGTGTTTTGATTTTCAAAAAACCGACATACATGGTTGTCATTAAGAAGTAAAATGTGGTTCAATGAGATTAAAATAATTTTTTGGTGAATAGTAACTTATTAAGTTTTTAATCGCGATTAGTGGTAATTAGTGTGGTTTAAGGTAAAAATAATGCATTAATATAATGAGATGATCTTGACACATGTCTTACCCTCATTGGTTGTATAATGGCCGACCAAGAAAAGCCATGGGTCAACTTGGGGAACCCATGGATCCACTTTGGTTGGGAAATGACATAAATAACATTTTATTTAATGTAAAAGTAAAATTGACACAAACATGATATGTTTTACTAAAACAATTTTTAAGTGGGGTTATACAAGTCATAATTTTGATTATAAATATTAATTGGAAAGCTAAAAAGATTTCCTACATCATAGTATTTGTTTTCTAATTTTTAGACATTAAATAAATTAAATTATTTATGACATAATAATGATGCAGCGATGACATCATTATTTGACGATTTAAATAAAATGGAAAGATAATGTAACATCTATGAACTAAACATGTCCAAAACTTATTGGATGAGTGGATTTCGAAGCCTTATCACCTTATACACTAATTATATCAATGTGGGACCTTTTGAAACCGAAAAACATTTTCAAATAAAGTAATATTTCTTTACTTTCCAAAAGCGCCCCTCCTCTCCTCTTATAAAAGGCCCCCACCTCTACCTCATTTCACACACTCCTCAAGCCTTTGTCTCGGCCAACCCCTGCCCATTTACTCTCTCCACATCCCTCTCCTAATCCTAGAGGATTCCATTTGGGCATAATCCTTTCAAAGGAATCCTTTAGGCTCAAATCAAAATGAGTTACACTTTTAAAGGTAATTCATTCTCTCATGTTCATTTGTTTTATTTTGCTTCTCCAACCCCCTAAACTCTTTTTATTTACTTATTTTGTAACAAAACCAGTATCTTAAATATACCAGGATGTTGTTATAAAATTTATTCGAGCTACACTCTCACACAACTACATCAAATGGTTAAAGAACATACGGTTTCCGTGGATGGCGAAATTCTGCCTCCCGAAACGATGATTGTTCAGTACTCATTTAACACCTTAAAAGGTGGCCATTATGATGTCACTATTTTTATATATGATATATAATATGTTTATGTTTTCCTTAAGCTTCTGTTTTTTTCATTTTGGGCATACCTTTATGGTTTCCATTATGGGTAAACGCGATATCTTCATTTAAGGAAGTGCGGGCTACCGCCCCCTCAAAGTGATTTGATTCATTAAATATCATATGTGGGACGTATAAAGGATGGAACTATGATATTATATATGATATTATACTGTAATTATAATATACCTTTATATCATTATTATTCCATTCTATAAAATATGAAATAGAAATGAAAGTAGCGTTCATGCGTACGTACGGCTTACCGTCTCCATGAACGGTGCATTTCATTTCTTACCTCTAAATGATTATATAATGTTATAAATGCATGCATGTACTGGATATATATGAAATATATGATATCCAAATCATGAATATGATTCTGGATATAATAAACATTTTACCACACGAACAACATGTAATGGTAAGAAGTCCACTTTCGACTTAAGAACCAAATATCGACAAAACAAACATTATTAACTTAAATGTTTACATAATGTTTATAACATGGAAATAAGTGATCTAATAGGAATAATGAACTAGAAAAAGGTTCTTAATAAAGTGTAAATTAACTCATGTTTATTATTCAGGACGTTAAAGAACGATCGATTCAAGTCGGACCCGAGGTAAGGGATCTTACTCATCTCTTTCTTTTTAAGTACACTCTTTTATGTCATTCCTTTTAAAGCTCATCTTTCTTGTTATTGGGATTATCTGTTATATAAATCCTACTGTAATTTTTATGTTCATGTGATGAGAGACCCTATTCTCTCTCATCAATCCATTTTGGAAGTTTTGATTGGCGTCGTTAGGCTGCCGAACTTTCGTAAGAGATCTAACTTCTCTCTTTCTTTTTAAGTACTCTTTTTTATGTCACTTCTTTTAAGCTCCTATTTGTAATGTTGGGGGATGTTCATTTATATTCCTCTTGCTTTACATTATATTTTAATGTTATGAGATACCCTATTTGATCTCATCAATCCATATTTGGAAGTTTTATGTGGCGCTGTTAGGCTGCCGAGTTTTCGTGAGGGATTTTTCATCTCACTTTTATTCCCGTGAGATTTATGCTACATTTGCCACAAATTCCATTGAGTGGTGTATGTACTGCCCATTATTCTACTCTTTGTGTAATATAATTTCGTTTATGAGTATTTACATCAATGACCTATTGTCTTTCTTTCATGGGGTGTATGTTTTGAAAGATACCCAAGTCGGTAAGGGAACCTTTCACCCTCCTCTTTTTTTAAAAGACTTATTTTATTTGGTCTTTTAATTTACATATTTTTATGTTGGGATATGTTCTCATACATCCTTATTAATGTAAATTTTATGTCCAAGTGATGAGATACACTTTTTATCTCTCATCAACTCATTTTGATGTGATGCCGTTAGGCTGTCAAGGGAACTTTTTAACCCAATTTCGATTTCTTTGGGTTCAACTTGTAGTCATTGAATATGTCATCCATTGAATATGTGTGAATGACCTTTTATTGTTTTACACTTAATATCCACTTATATTGGGTGTATATATATTTGTCACACATATTTTTGAGACTTATTTGTCCTTAATTTAAGGATACCTTCTTTATAAGGGATTTCATCACATTTGTCATTTCTATTGAGGGCTCATTGTTGTTGTGCACCAATTCACTCTTATATGGTGTATATACTGTCCTTTGGAGTATTATATCATGAATCCTTTTATTCTCATGATATTATAAAATTCTGACTAAATGTTATTCCTCGATTATTGTATTCAAGTGTCTCTAATTTTGGTAAAACCCCTTTAACCAAAATATCGTTTTAAATGTTTTAATTATTTGTTCTTATTAATATCCATGTCTTCAAAATGGTTTTAAGGATTTATTTATATGGATATTAATGGTTTAAAATGTTAAAATCTTCAAGGTGGTATGGGACACTTTGATTCAAAAATCTCTTTATTAAATTTTTTATATGGTTTTGGAAATGGTTTCTTTTTGAATGGATTCATTATTTAAATATCCTAAAATGTTATATTGTGATTGAAATTTGGAAATGTTATGTTTCCTTTATTCATGTTTATGTGATACGATTATGTTATGGTTCTTGGGCATTGTTATGAAGAATGGGTGGTTCCGTGATAAACTAAGGGCGGGTGAGCCCGATATAGCTCTCCAATGCATTGGGTAACGCGAAGGAGTGAAACGTTAAGGTTTCTCCGAAGAGATTTAGGGAATATACTGTGATGGGTATTCCAAACGTAACCAAGAGGGTTACTCCCGACGTAAGAATGTTATGAATGCCTCAAGTTGCCTTTATGTCTTATGTTTTCTATGATTTATTCATGATTTGATATGCCTATGTTTTATGGGTAAAGTATGATTTCATTCTTATGTATATATGAACTCATGTTTCCTTTCCATATTTTTATTACCCTTACTGAGCATTTTATGCTCATCCCAAGTTTATGAAATGTTTTTCACAGGTCAAGGGAAAGGTACATGATGTAATGATAGTGTCAAGGATGTGTCAAGAAAGAATCCGTGTTTTATTTTAAATAGGTTTCCGTTGATGGGAAGAATGAATATTGTCTTATATGTAACCACTTTGTTTAAATGTGGAATGTAATGCAAGTTTCATGATCTAATTCTCTAAAACTCTAAACCTGAAAAGATCCTCAATGTGTAATCTTGTAATAACTCAAGATTAAGTAAGGTTTAATGCTGGGGCCTTATAGTTGGTATCAAAGGTCGGTTTAGATAACTTTAGAGGTTAGGGTATTCTTTAAGCATAATTGACAATTACCATAATGGTTAGGATTTCAGAAAGAGTCTTAGTTTTAGATAAATTGAATGAGTAAGTATATATTATTGTCTATCTTACTCATTAGTACATGATGGTTTTGTTGATATACTCACACTGACCTTTTTGGTTTTAGTAAATGGCTGGATCTAGCAGGCACCAAAGTAACAGTGGATGTGAAGGAAACTGTGACAGTTTTTTTGAGCAAGCAACTGAATGATATGGGAGCTGCAATGAAAACTCTTTTGATTATCCTCAACCAACTATCTGGAGTCATGATTGACCACCTAAACCTTGGAGATTTCTCTAAGGAATCATATATGCAAGAAACAAATCCCTACGGAAGTACAGGTAATAATCATAAAGGTAAGTGTGTTCAAAAACCTATGTGTCAAAGATGTGGAAAGAAACACCTAGGAAAATGTTTCAAAGGGACAGAAATATGCTATAGATGTTGAAATGAAGGTCATAAAGCAAGAACCTTCCATGTAAAAAGGATGCATCTAATTGACTCGAGGAAAGGGAAAGAAGTTCTTTCTGAGGGATCAATTGAATGTTTTAAATGTGGTGTGCATGGTCATTACGAAAACACATGTCCTATGAAGAAGTTTCATGAATGGGGTCACCAAGAGCGTACCAATATTCGTTTACCAATACCTAATGCCATTCCGATTAAGGATGAAGAAACTGACAATGACCAATCAAAGGTATGTACTATTTCATGACTATTGTTTTCTTATTTTGGAATCTTAGGATATGATTCATGATTTTGTTTGTAGGAAAGAGGTATTTCGGAATAAGTTGGAAGGGAATGGATAATGGATCATGAAGATTGTTGAATGAGTAAGATGTCAACATATAAGGGCTTCAAGAGTTAGGGTGAAATTTTTAAGAGTATTAAGTCTCTTTTGATGATGGGGTTACATTAGAAGACTTTTTATATTATGTGTAACCCTGATGTTTAATATAGGCAAATTTTATTCAAGTAATAGTTATCTTTTCTTTTGTGGACATAGTTATAAAGAACCATTTGGGTTTATATGATCCTTACTTTTGAGGTAATTATGGGTTACCATATGTTATGATTGAAGTGAAAGGCATGAGATAAAATTGAGGTTAAATTATGTTATGGTTATTTTTGATGATTTTTTTACTTTTTGGGTAATGATTTTAGAATTATATAGTTTTGGAAAAAGGACAACACGCAGACCGTGTGACAACCCGTCGCGTCGGACAATGCTGCGGGAATCGAACCCACAACCAAAGTGCGACTGGTATTTATCGCCTACCACTGGACTACGTGAAGCCCCTGGTTAGTTTTACTGATTCTTTTTAGTTATATGATTTTATGAATTAAGAGTAAGTTTATTTTGGAGGATATGTGATTAGGATAATTACTTTTCAAAGTGAGACTTTAGGAGCTACTGATGTTGTTTGGAGATAAATGTTACGATTTAACTTGGAAGACTATGTGACTAAATCCTTCAAATATTTGGGTTTCAATCTTATAGTGGTTTACGTTGAAGAATTTTATGGACAAATTGTTTATCGGATGGTCCTCGTTGAACCTTGGGTTTTGTTGGATAAATTTTGGAGATTAAGAATAGATTTTCTTTTTATAAGGGGTTATCCTTTTCTGGATTATCTGATCTTGTACTAACCTTTTTGGTTTTGGTTTTGGTTAAAGCCTAAAAACATGGGATGTATATAGTTATCTTTTGGGGATTAGGTGATTCTCTAGAAGTTGATTATAGTACTCTTAATGCGAACAAGTCTCCCTAAATACTCGTCTTTTGGAAAAAAATATGAGTTTGACTAAGGAATCTAGTAAAAGTTGAAAGTCAACATGATAAGTGATTATGCTTCCTTATGAATAAATTCCTCAATAAAAAGTAACTTAAAACAAAAATGTTGTCTATTAACTTTTCCTATTGGGGAATCGAATACCGTTTAACCCATCACAAGTTTGTGATTTTCTCGTGGTTAACTTTCTCCTAAACATGTTTTCTATCACTCTCCATCAGAACATGACCCTTTGTTTTTTCCTCCATGTCCATATTTTCATACATGGAATCCTAGTATGGGTTAACTCGGGTGACCTTTGTACTTATCTTTCTTTATTTTAATGTGATTGTTTTACCGACTCTTCTCCGATGTGGGACGTTCAAGGATGTTTCCAAGCGCAATTTTAAAATTGCGAGGACGCAATTCCCAAAATGGGGGACGGATGTAACACCCTAGGTAAATAAGGAATATGACATTTTCATATTTATCCATATTTGTGAATAAAATATTAATATGAATTTAAAGGGGACGCTATGCTCGATGGCGTACCCAACACGCAACAACGAGTTTCTTGAAAATCTTACGTTGCACTCTAATAATAAAATAATATTATTCTAAATGGTAGTTAACATGTAGCCGTTGTAATGGCGGTAATGGATAAAAATAACTAAAATATGATTATATATGTTATTAAATATTTTTACATTTATACAATAAAAGATAAAGGCTTAAAATACGGAAAGAATTCAATTTTAGGCGTATATGCCCTAGTTTTCACTAAAGGTTCACTTATCACCTTTTGATGGAGAACCGTCATTAAATATATTTTTGTTCACTCTTAAAAATTCTTTTGGACCAAATAAAACTCTTATTAAGAATCGGGACATCAAAATTTACTTTGTGTAAATTTTTGGTATCTTTATGATAAAGTTCATTTTTTTTAATGAATAGTGTAAAATGTTGTATTTTAATTCAAAACCAATTTTTAATCTAATTTATTTATATGATTAGATTATATTTTGAATTGGTTTTAAAGTGAAATTAGAAAATATTTTTACCATTAAATCCAATAGTGGTCGTTGGAATCAATTTCACTTTGAAATCAGACTTAAACTAGTGTCAATCTTTTGATACTTATTGTTTCATAAAACACGCTATTTGTCATGACAGCGGGAATTAATTATTAAATTAATTAATGTGACTTATATGTTTTGAATTTTGTAAAACAGAATTCATTTTTGAATTCAGAATATCAAATATAGATTAGGGTGAATTTTTGGGATTTTTCTGAAAAACTTCAATTTTTGATGAGTAGTGAAACCACTAAGTGGTACTTATAAAACTGATTTTCCGTTTAAATGAAATTTTGCCATCATTGTGTTTTGATTTTCAAAAATCCGACATACATGGTTGTCATTAAGAAGTAAAATGTGGTTCAATGAGATTAAAATAATTTTTTGGTGAATAGTAACGTATTAAGTTTTTAATCGCGATTAGTGGTAATTAGTGTGGTTTAAGGTAAAAATAATGCTTTAATATAATGAGATGAGATTGACACATGTCTTACCCTCATTGGTTGTATCATGGCCGACCAAGACAAGCCATGGGTCAACTTGGGGACCTCATGGATCCACTTTGGTTGGGAAATGACATAAATAACATTTTATTTAATGTAAAAGTAAAATTGACACAAACATGATATGTTTTACTAAAACAATTTTTAAGTGGGGTTATACAAGTCATCTTTTTGATTATAAATATTAATTGGAAAGATAAAAAATATTTCCTACATAATAGTATTTTTTTTATAATTTTTAGTCATTAAATAAATTAAATTATTTATGACATAATAATGATGCAGCGATGACATCATTATTTGACGATTTAAATAAAATGGAAAGATAATGTAAAATCTATGAACTACACATGTCCAAAACTTATTGGATGAGTGGATTTCGAAGCCTTATCACCTTATCCACGAATTATATCAATGTGGGACCTTTTGAAACCGAAACACATTTTCAAATAAAGTAATATTTCTTTACTTTCCAAAAGTGCCCCTCCTCTCCTCTTATAAAAGGCCCCCACCTCTACCTCATTTCACACACTCCTCAAGCCTTTGGCTCGGCCAACCCCTGCCCATTTACTCTCTCCACATCCCTCTCCTCATCCTAGAGGATTTCCTTTGGGAATAATCCTTTCAAAGGAATCCTTTAGGCTCAAATCAAAAGGAGTTACACTTTTAAAGGTAATTCATTCTCTCATGTTCATTTGTTTTATTTTGCTTCTCCAACCCCCTAAACTATTTTTATTTACTTCTTTTGTAACAACAACAGTATGTTAAATATACTAGGATGTTGTTATAAGATTTATTCGAGCTACACTCTCACACAACTACATCAAATGGTTAAAGAACATACGGTTTCCGTGGATGGTGAAATTCTGCCTCCCGAAACGATGATTGTTCAATACTCATTTAACACCTTCAAAGGTGGCCATTATGATGTCACTATTTTTATATATGATATATAATATGTTTATGTTTTCCTTAAGCTTCTGTTTTTTTTTCATTTTGGGCATACCTTTATGGTTTCCATTATGGGTAAATGCGATATCTTCATTTAAGGAAGTGCGGACTACCACCCCCTCAAAGTGATTTGATTCGTTAAATACCATATGTGGGACGTATAAAGGATGGAACTATGATATTATATATGATATTATAATGTAATTATAATATACCTTTATATCATTATTATTACATTCTATAAAATATTAAATAGAAATGAAAGTAGCGTTCATGCGTACGTACGGCTTACCGTCTCCATGAACGGTGCATTTCATTTCTTACCTCTAAATGATTATATAATGTTATAAATGCATGAATGTACTGGATATATATGAAATATATGATATCCAAATCATGAATATTATTCTGGATATAATAAACATTTGACCACACGAACAACATGTAATGGTAAGAAGTCCACTTTCGACTTAAGAACCAAATATCGACAAAACAAACATTATTAACTTAAATGTTTACATAATGTTTATAACATGGAAATAAGTGATCTAATAGGAATAATGAACTAGAAAAAGGTTCTTAATAAAGTGTAAATTATCACAAGTTTATTATTCAGGACGTTAAAGAACGATCGAGTCAAGTCGGACCCGAGGTAAGGGATCTTACTCCTCTCTTTCTTTTTAAGTACACTCTTTTATGTCATTCCTTTTAAAGCTCATCATTCTTGTTATTGGGATGATCTGTTATATAAATCCTACTGTAATTTTTATGTTCATGTGATGAGAGACCCTATTCTCTCTCATCAATCCATTTTGGAAGTTTTGATGGGCACCGTTAGGCTGCCGAACTTTCGTAAGAGATCTAACTTCTCTCTTTCTTTTTAAGTACTCTCCTTTATGTCACTTCTTTTAAGCTCCTATTTGTAATGTTGGGGGATGTTATTTTATATTATTATTTCTGTACATTATATTTTAATGTGATGAGATACCCTATTTGATCTCATCAATCCATATTTGGAAGTTTTATGTGGCGCCGTTTGGCTGCTGAGTTTTCGTGAGAGATTTTTCATCTCACTTTTATTCCCGTGAGATTTATGATACATTTGCCACAAATTCCATTGAGTGGTGTATGTACTTCCCATTATTCTACTCTTTTTGTAATATACTTTCGTTTATGAGTATTTACATCAATGACCTATTGTCTTTCTTTCATGGGGTGTATGTTTTGAAAGATACCCAAGTCGGTAAGGGAACCTTTCACCCTCCTCTTTTTTTAAAAGACTTCTTTTATTGGGTCTTTTAATTTACATATTTTTATGTTGGGATATGTTCTCATACATCCTTATTAATGTAAATTTTATTTCCAAGTGATGAGATACAATTTTTATCTCTCATCAACTCATTTTGATGTGATGCCGTTAGGCTGTCAAGGGAACATTTTAACCCAATTTCGATTTCTTTGGGCTCAACTTGTAGTCATTGAATATGTCATCCATTGAATATGTGTGAATGAACTTTTATTGTTTTACACTTAATATCCACTTATATTGGGTGTATATATATTTGTCACACATATTTTTGAGACTCATTTGTCCTTAATTTAAGGATACCTTCTTTATAAGGGATTTCATCACATTTGTCATTTCTATTGAGGGATCATTGTTGTTATGCACCAATTCAATCGTATATGGTGTATATACTGTACTTTGGAGTATTATATCATGAATCCTTTTATTCTCATGATATTATAAAATTCTGACTAAATGTTATTCCTTGATTATTGTATTCAAGTGTCTCTAATTTTGGTAAAACCCCTTTAACCAAAATATCGTTTTAAATGTTTTAATTATTTGTTCTTATTAATATCCATGTCTTCAAAATGGTTTTAAGGATTTATTTATATGGATATTAATGGTTTAAAATGTTAAAAGCATCAAGGTGGTATGGGACACTTTGATTCAAAAATATCTTTATTAAATTTTTTATATGGTTTTGGAAATGGTTTCTTTTTGAATGGATTCATTATTTAAATATCCTAAAATGTTATATTGTGATTGAAATGTAGAAATTTTATGTTTCCTTTATTAATGTTTATGTGATACGATTATGTTATGGTTCTTGGGCATTGTTATGAAGAACGGGTGGTTCCGTGATAAACTATGGGCGGGTGAGCCCGATATAGCTCTCCAATGCATTGGGTAACGCGAAGGAGTGAAACGTTAAGGTTTCTCCGAAGAGATTTAGGGAAACTACTGTGATGGGTATTCCAAACGTAACCAAGAGGGTTACTCCCTACGTAAGAATGTTATGAATGCCTCAAGTAACCTTTATGTCTTATGTTTTCTATGATTTATTCATGATTTGATATGCCTATGTTTTATGGGTAAAGTATGATTTCATTCTTATGTATATATGAACTCATGTTTCCTTTCCATATTTTTATAACCCTTACTGAGCTTTTTATGCTCATCCCAAGTTTTTGAAATGTTTTTCACAGGTCAAGGGAAAGGTACATGATGTGATGATAGTGTCAAGGATGTGTCAAGAAAGAATCCGTGTTTTATTTTAAATAGGTTTCCGTTGATGGGAAGAATGAATATTGTCTTTTATGTAACCACTTTGTTTAAATGTGGAATGTAATGCAAGTTTCATGATATAATTCTCTAAAACTCTAAACCTGAAAAGATCCTCAATGTGTAATCTTGTAATAACTCAATATTAAGTAAGGTTTAAGGTTGGGGCCTTATAGTTGGTATCAAAGGTCGGTTTAGATAACTTTAGAGGTTAGGGTATTCTTTAAGCATAATTGACAATTACCATAATTGTTAGGATTTCATAAAGAGTCTTTGTTTTAGATAAAGTGAATGAGTAAGTATATATTATTGTATATCTTACTCATTAGTACATGATGGTTTTATTGATATACTCACACTGACCTTTTTGGTTTTAGTAAATGGCTGGATCTAGCAGGCACCAAAGTAACAGTGGATGTGAAGGAAACTGTGACAGTTTTTTTGAGCAAGCAACTGAATGATATGGGAGCTGCAATGAGAACTCTTGTAATTATCCTCAACCAACTATCTGGAGTCCTGATTGACCACCTAAACCTTGGAGAATTCTCTAAGGAATCATATATGCAAGAAACAAATCCCTACAGAAGTACAGGTAATAATAATAAAGGTAAGTGTGTTCAAAAACCTATGTGTCAAAGATGTGGAAAGAAACACCTAGGAAAATGTTTCAAAGGGACAGAAATATGCTATAGATGTGGAAATGAAGGTCATAAAGCAAGAACCTGCCATGGAAAAAGGAAGCATCCAATTGACTCGAGGAAAGGGAAAGAAGTTCTTTCTGAGGGATCAATTGAATGTTTTAAATGTGGTGTGCATGGTCATTAAGAAAACACATGTCCTATGAAGAAGTTTCTTGAATGGGGTCACCAAGAGCGTGCCAATATTCGTTTACCAATACCTAACGCCATTCCGATTGAGGATGAAGAAACTGAAAATGACCAATCAAAGGTATGTACTATTTCATGACTATTGTTTTCTTATTTTGGAATCTTAGGATATGATTCATGATTTTGTTTGTAGGAAAGAGGTATTTCGGAATAAGTTGGAAAGGAATGGATAATGGATCATGAAGATTGTTGAATGAGTAAGATGTCAACATATAAGGGCTTCAAGAGTTAGGGTGAAATTCTTAAGAGTATTAAGTCTCTTTTGATGATGGGGTTACATTAGAAGAGTTTTTATATTATGTGTAACCCTGATGTTTAATATAGGCAAATTTTATTCAAGTAATAGTTATCTTTTCTTTTGTGGACATAGTTATAAAGAACCATTTGGGTTTATATGATCCTTACTTTTGAGGTAATTATGGGTTACCATATGTTATGATTGAAGTGAAAGGCATGAGATAAAATTGAGGTTAAATTATGTTATGGTTATTTTTGATGATTTTTTCCCCTTTTGGGTAATGATTTGAGAATTATATAGTTTTGGAAAAAGGACAACACGCAGACCGTGCGACAACCCTTCGCGTCGGACAATGCTGCGGGAATCGAACCCACAACCAAAGTGCGACTGATATTTATCGCCTACCACTGGACTACGTGAAGCCCCTGGTTAGTTTTACTGATTCTTTTTAGTTATATGATTTTATGAATTAAGAGTAAGTTGATTTTGGAGGATATGTGATTAGGATAATTACTTTTCAATGTGAGACTTTAGGAGCAACTGATGTTGTTTGGAGATAAATGTTACGATTTAACTTGGAAGACTATGTGACTAAATCCTTCATATATTTGGGTTTCAATCATATATTGGTTTACTTTGAAGAATTTTATGGACAAATTGTTTATCGGATGGTCCTCGTTGAACTTTGGGTTTTGTTGGACAAATTTTGGAGATTAAGAATAGATTTTATTTTTATAAGGGGTTATCCTTTTCTAAATTATCTGATCTTGTACTAACCTTTTTGGTTTTGGTTTTGGTTAAAGCCTAAAAACATGGGATGTATATAGTTCTCTTTTGGGGATTAGGTGATTCTCTAGAATTTGATTATAGTACTATTAATGCGAACAAGTCTCCCTAAATACTCGTCTTTTCGAAAAAATATGAGTTTGACTAAGGAATCTAGTAAAAGTTGAAAGTCAACATGATAAGTGATTATGCTTCCTTATGAATAAATTCCTCAATAAAAAGTAACTTAAAACAAAAATGTTGTCTATTAACTTTTCCTACTGGGGAATCGAATACCGTTTAACCCATCAAAAGTTTGTGATTTTCTCATGGTTAACTTTCTCCTAAACATGTTTTCTATCACTCTCCATCAGAACATGAACCTTTGTTTTTTCCTCCATGTCCATATTTTCATACATGGAATCCTAGTATGGGTTAACTCGGGTGACCTTTGTACTTATCTTTCTTTATTTTAAAGTGATTGTTTTACCGACTCTTCTCCGATGTGGGACGTTCAAGGATGTTTCCAAGCGCAATTTTAAAATTGCGAGGACGCAATTCCCAAAAGGGGGGAAGGATGTAACACCCCAGGTAAATAATGAATATGACATTTTCATATTTATCCATATTTGTGAATAAAATATTAATATGACTTTAAAGGGGACGCTATGCTCGATGGCGTACCCAACACGCAACAACGAGTTTCTTGGGAATCTTACGTTGCACTCTAATAATAAAATAATATTATTCTAAATGGTAGTTAACATGTAGCCATTGTAATGGTGGTAATGGATAGAAATAACTAAAATATGATTATATATGTTCTTAAATATTTTTACATTTATACAATAAAAGATAAAGGCTTAAAATACGGAAAGAATTCAATTTTAGGCGTATATGCCCTAGTTTTCACTAAAGGTTCACTTATCACCTTTTGATGGAGAACCGTCATTAAATATAGTTTTTTTCACTCTTAAAAATTATTTTGGACCAAATAAAACTCTTATTAAGAATCGGGACATCAAAATTTACTTTGTGTAAATTTTTGGTATCTTTCCGATAAAGTTCATTTTATTTAATGAATAGTGTAAAATGTTGTATTTTAATTCAAAACCACTTTTTAATCTAATTTATTTATATGATTAGATTATATTTTGAATTGGTTTTAAAGTGAAATTAGAAAATATTTTTACCATTAAATCCAATAGTGGTCGTTGGAATCAATTTCACTTTGAAATCAGACTTAAAGTAGTGTCAATCTTTTGATACTTATTGTTTCATAAAATACGTTATTTGTCATGACAGCGGGAATTAATTATTAAATTAATTAATGTGACTTATATGTTTTGAATTTTGTAAAACGGACTTCATTTTTGAATTCAGAATATCAAATATAGCTTAGGGTGAATTTTTGGGATTTTTCTGAAAAACTTCAATTTTTGATGAATAGTGAAACCACTAAGTGGTACTTATAAAACTGATTTTCCGTTTAAATGAAATTTTTCCATCATTGTGTTTTGATTTTAAAAAATCCTACATACATGGTTGTCATTAAGAAGTAAAATGTGGTTCAATGAGATTAAAATAATTTTTTGGTGAATAATAACTTATTAAGTTTTTAATCGCTATTAGTGGTAATTAGTGTGGTTTAAGGTAAAAATAATGCTTTAATATAATGAGATGAGCTTGAAACATGTCTTACCCTCATTGGTTGTATCATGGCCGACCCAGACAAGCCATGGGTCAACTTGGGGACCCCATGGATCCACTTTGGTTGGGAAATGACATAAATAACATTTTATTTAATGTAAAAGTAAAATTGACACAAACATGATATGTTTTACTAAAACAATTTTTAAGTTGGGTTATACAAGTCATATTTTTGATTATAAATATTCATTGGAAAGATAAAAAGATTTTCTACATCATAGTATTTTTTTTATAATTTTTAGACATTAAATAAATTAAATTATGTATGACATAATAATGATGCAGCGATGACATCATTATTTGACGATTTAAATAAAATGGAAAGATAATGTAAAATCTATGAACTACACATGTCCAAAACTTATTGGATGAGTGTATTTAGAAGCCTTATCACCGTATCCACGAATTATATCAATGTTGGACATTTTGAAACCGAAACACATTTTCAAATAAAGTAATATTTCTTTACTTTCCAAAAGTGCCCCTCCTCTCCTCTTATAAAAGGCCCCCACCTCTACCTCATTTCACACACTCCTCAAGCCTTTGGCTCGGCCAACCCCTTCCCATTTACTCTCTCCACATCCCTCTACTCATCCTAGAGGATTCCCTTTGTGCATAATCCTTTCAAAGGAATCCTTTAGGCTCAAATCAAAATGAGTTACACTTTTAAAGGTAATTCATTCTCTCATGTTCATTTGATTTATTTTGCTTCTCCAACCCCCTAAACTCTTTTTATTTACTTATTTTGTAACAAAACCAGTATCGTAAATATACTAGGATGTTTTTATAAGATTTATTCGAGCTACACTCTCACACAACTACATCAAATGGTTAAAGAACATACGGTTTCCGTGGATGGAAAAATTCTGCCTCCCAAAACGATGATTGTTCAATACTCATTTAACACCTTCAAAGGTGGCCATTATGATGTCACTATTTTTATATATGATATATAATATGTTTATGTTTTCCTTAAGCTTCTGTTTTTTTTTCATTTTGGGCATACCTTTATGGTTTCCATTATGGGTAAACGCGATATCTTCATTTAAGGAAGTGCGGACTACCGCCCCCTCAAAGTGATTTGATTCGTTAAATACCATATGTGGGACGTATAAAGGATGGAACTATGATATTATATATGATATTATACTGTAATTATAATATACCTTTATATAATTATTATTCCATTCTATAAAATATGAAATATAAATGAAAGTAGCGTTCATGCGTACGTACGGCTTACCGTCTCCATGAACGGTGCATTTCATTTCTTACCTCTAAATGATTATATAATGTTATAAATGCATGAATGTACTGGATATATATGAAATATATGATATCCAAATCATGAATATGATTCTGGATATAATAAACATTTGTCCACACGAACAACATTTAATGGTAAGAAGTCCACTTTCGACTTAAGAACCAAATATCGACAAAACAAACATTATTAACTTAAATGTTTACATAATGTTTATAACATGGAAATAAGTGATCTAATAGGAATAATGAACTAGAATAAGGTTCTTAATAAAGTGGAAATTAACTCAAGTTTATTATTCAGGACGTTAAAGAACGATCGAGTCAAGTCGGACCCGAGGTATGGGATCTTACTCTTCTCTTTCTTTTTAAGTACACTCTTTTATGTCATTCCTTTTAAAGCTCATCTTTCTTGTTATTGGGATGATCTGTTATGTAAATCCTACTGAAATTTTTATGTTCATGTGATGAGAGACCCTATTCTCTCTCATCAATCCATTTTGGATGTTTTGATTGGCGCCGTTAGGCTGCCGAAATTTCGTAAGAGATCTAACTTCTCTCTTTCTTTTTAAGTACTCTCCTTTATGTCACTTATTTTAAGCTCCTATTTTTAATGTTGGGGGATGTTATTTTATATTCCTCTTGCTGTACATTATATTTTAATGTGATGAGATACCCTATTTGATCTCATCAATCCATATTTGGAAGTTTTATGTGGCACCGTTAGGCTGCCGAGTTTTCGTGAGGGATTTTTCATCTCACTTTTATTCCCGTGAGATTTATGCTACATTTGCCAAAAAATCCATTGAGTGGTGTATTTACTGCCCATTATTCTACTCTTTGTGTAATATACTTTCGTTTATCAGTATTTAAATCAATGACCTATTGTCTTTCTTTCATGGGGTGTATGTTTTGAAAGATACCCAAGTCGGTAAGGGAACCTTTCACCCTCCTCTTTTTTTAAAAGACTTCTTTTATTGGGTCTTTTAATTTACATATTTTTATGTTGGGATATGTTCTCATACATCCTTATTAATGTAAATTTTATGTCCAAGTGATGAGATACACTTTTTATCTCTCATCAACTCATTTTGATGTGATGCCGTTAGGCTGTCAAGGGAACTTTTTAACCCAATTTCGATTTCTTTGGGTTCAACTTGTAGTCATTGAATATGTCATCCATTGAATATGTGTGAATGACCTTTTATTGTTTTACACTTAATATCCACTTATATTGGGTGTATATATATTTGTCACACATATTTTTGAGACTTATTTGTCCTTAATTTAAGGATACCTTCTTTATAAGGGATTTCATCACATTTGTCATTTCTATTGAGGGCTCATTGTTGTTATGCACCAATTCACTCTTATATGGTGTATATACTGTCCTTTGGAGTATTATATCATGAATCCTTTTATTCTCATGATATTATAAAATTCTGACTAAATGTTATTCCTCGATTATTGTATTCAAGTGTCTCTAATTTTGGTAAAACCCCTTTAACCAAAATATCATTTTAAATGTTTTAATTATTTGTTCTTATTAATATCCATGTCTTCAAAATGGTTTTAAGGATTTATTTATATGGATATTAATGGTTTAAAATGTTAAAAGCTTCAAGGTGGTATGGGACACTTTGATTCAAAAATATCTTTATTAAATGTTTTAAATGGTTTTGGAAATGGTTTCTTTTTGAATGGATTCATTATTTAAATATCCTAAAATGTTATATTGTGATTGAAATTTGGAAATGTTATGTTTCCTTTATTCATGTTTATGTGATACGATTATGTTATGGTTCTTGGGCATTGTTATGAAGAACGGGTGGTTCCGTGATAAACTAAGGGCGGGTGAGCCCGATATAGCTCTCCAATGCATTGGGTAACGCGAAGGAGTGAAACGTTAAGGTTTCTCCGAAGAGATTTAGGGAATATACTGTGATGGGTATTCCAAACGTAACCAAGAGGGTTACTCCCTACGTAAGAATGTTATGAATTCCTCAAGTTACCTTTATGTCTTATGTTTTCTATGATTTATTCAAGATTTGATATGTCTATGTTTTATGGGTAAAGTATGATTTCATTCTTATATATATATGAACTCATGTTTCCTTTCCATATTTTTATAACCCTTACTGAGCTTTTTATGCTCATCCCATGTTTTTGAAATGTTTTTCACAGGTCAAGGTAAAGGTATATGATGTGATGATAGTGTCAAGGATGTGTCAAGAAAGAATCCGTGTTTTATTTTAAATAGGTTTCTGTTGATGGGAAGAATGAATATTGTCTTTTATGTAACCACTTTGTTTAAATGTGGAATGTAATGCAAGTTTCATGATCTAATTCTCTAAAACTCTAAACCTGAAAAGATCCTCAATGTGTAATCTTGTAATAACTCAAGATTAAGTAAGGTTTAAGGCTGGGGCCTTATATTGATAGTGTTCAAATTGCGACAATATAGATGCTTTAAAAGAAGTGTTATAGTAATTTTTTGATTTTTTATAGTATTTAGGATGTGGTAGATATGAATTTTAGGATTATTTTAGATCATGTTAAGTATACCATTTTGGTTAAGTGTGATCACATTTTCTAAGAGGAATTATTGGTATCTGAGGATGGTAATGAGGTTATGGGTTTACATTGTTATGATGGTATTATTTTCACCTTATGTGATGCATATTATTTTTGCGGATTAGGATTATTTTGGATTCTGGTCTAGATGTTTTTTATCAATAAAAATTGAAAATATTTTCTCTTGTCCCTTAGATGAAATATTTATCTCATACATCTTGGTCAAGAACATAGGATTTACATGAAAGGTATGTTTATTCTAGAGTTGTTTTTATTCATTCAAAATAGGTCCCTATATTTATTGTGTTAGAAACATTCCATCAACTTTTTTCTATATATGTAGTTGAAGGAATTATATATAGTTAGACATATATATATATATATATGCATTTAATTCTGATGGCTTGTCAAGTGGATACATGGTGAAGAGATGACTATGATGGTCTAATCCACATACATAGGAGGGGAAGTTACCATAATAGGTCTATAGCGTAAGTGATTCATTTATGGGAAACCCTTTTTTGTAAGTTTTCTTATGGAATGGTTATATGATATTTTAGTAACCAAAAATATGGAATATCTCCATATATATTGGCATGTAAATCTACAAAACCAATCATACTGACTATGTATCATTGGATGAATATTTTCATAGGGTGATGTTTTTTAAGGAACATTGTAGCTTCATTTATTTAATGTTTCATTAAAAACCTATATAAATTTGTCCAGTAATTATTTGAATTGTAGTCTATATAACCTAACCACATGTGTTATTATCCATTGTATTAATCCTCATGATACTGTTGTTGGCTATGCTATGACTAGTTGGTGTGTGATTCTCCTTGTATAAGTCTCATATATGGATTATTGATGAGAATCAATTACTATTAGCGAACTATTTTTTTATTTGTGATTCCTTGGTATATTTGATATTAGATGAATTAGGTGTTTCTTATGAGGTGTGAACTTATATTATATCTATTGTGTTGGCTTGCTATGTGACCCTAGTTACCCAAATGATATGGCTGTAACCACTCTGAAATGGTGTACATTTTTCTTCCATGGATAACCTATGTTATGGGTTAACCCAGCATTGCGAGGAATTTTGAAAGTGGAATCAAATATAGATTATTTGGATCCTGAGATATTACATGTATGGAAATCCCAATATTTCATCATTGGAATAAATATCCATTTAGTTAAAGAGAGTGAAACTCAAATAATTTATATTGGGGATTTCTTCCTATGGAAAAATACTTTTTTTTCTAACCAAGAAGTCCATGGATGCATTTTTTTAATATGTAGTGAGATAAATGGTAAGCACTCATGTAAGGGAATAACATTTTATGAAGGCTAATCGAGTGGTTGGATTAACGACTGATATACCATAGAGTCTGGTCAACCTAGATCAGATGGCATGTGACTAATAGAAATGGGATCTAGATATCTACTTTTGGGCCATCCTATAGTATATTTTAGTTTTTTATAGTTGATATCAAGTAAATATATGATGTTATAACTGTGAAATTTTTATATTAGAATCATAAACAAATGAGTAGGATATGATGACTAATGGGTTCAGATATAATAGGTGATCATTAATTTGGAGGAGATACACATGGCCAATAATGAAACATTTCAATTTGGTTTTCATGGAGGGGTATAATGTAATAAATATGGTTGGGGAGGTTATTAGTCATGGTAATATGACCCTCATGTGAAGAACCAGAAATTTCAAGGAATTTGTTTTTTAAAATACTTTGGAATTTTGAGAGTCTGTGACATTGACGGTGCTTGATTCCGAGGCCCGGTGTGCCCAGAATCAATTTTCGATGTTTAGCTCGGGTAGGATCAGTGAACGAATGAGCAGGTTTTTCTAACTTTTTAACCGATATTCGAAATAAAAATCTAAGGGCACAGACGAACTCCCAGCGCAGGTGATTACTAAAGGGGACACTTACCGTAGTTGCGTTCACAAAATATGAGAAGTTAATTTTTGGGGGTTTGTTTAAGAAAAAAATAAAAATATTTTAAACAATTTTTATCACTAAAGGAGTTTACTCCCTCCCATGGGTATTTAAGGGTGGGGCCTGAAGACACGTAATTACCCAAGTAAGGAGGTTAGAGAGGTGGGTCCCACACGAGCCCCACCATTTAATTTCCTCTGACCTTATTTATTCCCCTACTGTTTCCTTGACATTTCCTCCATTAATATCCCCTGATTAATTATTGGGTAACTCCTTATTTTGATTAATGAGGAACCTTCCTTTTCCCTTTTTAATTTTAAACTGCCAACGTGTTTAATTATGGGGAACCTTATCCCTCCCTTCTTTTTTCAACACCTTTTAATTAGTGTGGTAAATTAATTACGGGAGAGTTTCATTGCGTGTGATATTAAATAATAGGAGGAACTTATTATTTAATTTTGGGAGAGCATCGTTGGTGAAGGAAAGATCGTGGGAGAGATCTTGAGATTTGGATTAAGAACACCAGCCTCCGACGAATAAAGATGAAGAATGCCATTTCCTTGGAGATCGACGACGCACCACCAATCCTCTTACCCGCGACAAGAGAGGAGACGCTGCTTCCTACTCGGAGTTTTCTGCGATGTTGTCTACTGCGACGCCGTCTACCGTGACGTCGTCAACCGCGACGCCATCTACCTCGACGCTGACGGACATCTTCTTTGTTGAGGTAGGGGTTTTGGTATAAATTTTCTTCATGTGTTACTTCTATACCCTCTACATGGTGTGTTCTTTTTTATGGTGTTTCTTAAAACCACCAATGAGTTGGGTGCGGGCTAACGAACAAGCCTGAACCCACCATTGTTTTGTTCCTGGTGCGCGGAATAATTAATGACTATGAAATGGGACCAATTATGCAATTAGAGGTCGTCGTAGTATAGTACAGGTTTTGAGATAACCGCTGGTGCATACGGGAGCATGAACGGACCACCAGAACGACTCTGGTGGCCCGCAGAAATCACCGACGGCCGGAGGGGGTGGCCGGCACCGGCCGGCCGCCCGGAGCCCGGGGCGCCCCGGCGCGCCGCCGGCAAGAGCCGCTGCGGCTGAAGCCGCGACGGTGGGAGGTCGGATCCCACGACCGCGTGGGATCTGGGGGATACGCGGTACCAAGCGCTACATCCACGGGACAAAGGGGGGACCACGTCCCCCCTGCTCGGCTGCTAACCCCCCCCCCCCCCGGCCGGGTTGGGGCGGGTCGCGTGTGTAACACCCCGAGATTTTATGAAAAATATTTTTTTTAATTTCATTGATGTCTTGTGTTGTATGATACACCAAAAGGAGCTTGCACATCATGCATCCATGACATGTCTTGCATTACACGCAATCACGACCTTCCTCGATAGCGTGTGTAGTACGCAATACCGAGTTTCACTAAACAACGATATGTTATTACAATATTATTAAAACTAGCCGTTATGAATAGTAATAACCACCTTTTAAAATTTTAGAAATTTTATCTCTCAAAATGGACTTCATTTTTGGTTTCGGAGTATCGAATTTAGCCTAAGGAGAAATTTTTGTACTTTTCGGATAACTTTCATATTTTGATGAATAGTTAAAATTACTAAATTTTAATTAAAACCAACTTTTTTAATCAAAATAATTAATAGTGATAAATTATTAATTTGAGTGGTTTTAAAGTATATTTAAAATATATTTTTACAATTTAATACAATGTTGGTCATTTGATGTAATTTCACATTTAAACCAGTTATAAACAAGTGTCAATCTTTTGATAGTTATTATCTCTTAAAAACACTCCATTTTTTTGACGACAGGAATTAATTTTTAAATTAGTTAATGTAACTGATATGTTTTGAATTTGGTAAAATATACATCATTTTTGAGTTCATAATATCAAATATAGCTTAGGCCTAATTTTTGGTATTTTTCCGGAAACTTTCATTTTTTGATGAATAGTGAAACCACTAAGTGGTAGTAAAAAAAATGAATTTTTCATAAAACATAATTTTACCACTTCTGTGAGTGGAAGTTCATAAATCCGAGAGACACGGTTAATGTCAGTAAGTAAAATGTGGTTCAATGAGATGAAAATAATTTTTGGTGAATAGTAACTTTTTACTTTTTTTCCCACGGTTAAAAGTAAATAGGGTAATTAAGGGTAAAAATAATAATATTATTACCCTAACACATGTCATAATTCTATTGGATAAGTTTAATTCGACCAAAAACTACCTTAAGAATAAAATATGACCTTTTAGGCCCACTTGGATTAGATTAGGACATTTATTATTATTTAATTAAAAGAAGAGTTAAAAGAGTTAAAATCAATGTTTATTTACTAAAACATTTTTAATATAGGGTTATACATAAGATACATTCGATTGTAAATATTCCTTAGAAATCTAATAAGATTTAATACATAATTAAATTTTATTTATAATTTTTAGACATTATATAATTTAATTTTTTTTGACACAATGATGATGCAGTAATTACCATAATAGTGAAAAATTAGAATAATTGATATTATAAATACCCAAATAAATATAATTTGAGACTTTTTATGAATTACACTAATTTTATAGGTTAATATGACATGTTAGTATTGATTTAATTAACTTTTTTCTAACTAATCATTCTTTTATGATTTTTACAGAAATCAATTACTAAATAGTGTCAAAATTGACATAAAATAGTTTTTAAAACAAATATTATATTATTAATTCTTATTTTTTTCCTAAAAATCCAAAGTTCGGCCAAATGACTTAGATAAGGTTATATATATTAATAATAAACAACTTGGGGTCCGTATGGCTTGATATAGTATGTTATTAACCTTATAGTGTAAGAAAACAAGAAGACACGGTAAACGTACAATTATATAACTTAATGTTAAATCTAAATGATAAGGTTAAAATAGGAACCTAAACTTGTCTAAATTATATTGGATGAGATTATTGCGATCCATCCCCACCTTATCTCTTAAATAAATCAATTTGGAGCTATTTAAAACCGAATATGACTTTATAATAAAATAATATTTTTAGTTTTCCAAAGGAGCCCCTCTCCTCCCTTATAAAAAGTCACCTCCTCCCTCTCTCCCTAACACAACATTGAGCCTTCATGTTCGGCCAACCCCTGCCAAATTCTCTTCTCCACTTCTCTATAAACATCCTAGAGGTTCTTGTCTTCATCAAAGACCAATTATAGTGCCTTAAAAGGACATCTCAAAGAGGCGCTTCAAAGAAGAGGTAATGTCCGTTACTGAATATTTCAACTTTATTTCTTCTTCCACTTCTTCTTATTAGGTTGTTTAATTATGAAGTAATAACATCAGTATCACTAATATACTGATATGTTATTATAATTATGAAACAACCCTATTTCACCATCTATCCATCCTACGGAAAACGAAATCACCGCGCGTGCGTACGTACGGAATACCGTCTCCACGCCGTGGTGAAATCTATTTTCCATCACCACCTTACTTGGATGGGTATAATGGTGTAAATATTAACTATATATGATTATTTTAAAGTGATATTAATTCTGTAATTGTATACATACACTCCAATAAAATTCCACGATCGTGGAAACGATATCATCACTCGTGCGTACGTACGGACTACCATCTCCACGACGCGATCAGATTCATTCTCCACATTAACCATTAATGAATGATTATAAAGTATATATAATAAGAAATAATGAAATATATGACAAAATAATGATACTGTATTTATGTGTATATATGTATGGCATCTACTTAATTCCATTCAACTCAATAAGGAAACGAAAACAGCGTTCATGCGTACATACGACCTACCGTCTCCATGAACGTTGTATTTCATTCCATTTGCTGATTTATTATATATATTTATATTCTGAATGTATATTATATATAAATCATGTTTTATATTCTATAATTAATTAATCATGATCTAAATAATCATATGAATAATTACAAGTCAAAACACGGACGGCAAATGAAACAATTTTACCCAAAACGCTCTTTAACATGGAATTTACAAACGAACGGGTAATATCAAGTCATAAGTAAACCAAATATGATATAATAACAATGAGTATGATTATGGAATAAGTCAATGACATTATTTAAATCATTATACAGGAGGTTCAGACACTTACGAAGCAGATCAGACCTAAGGTAAGGGAAATATCACAATCTCATTTTTATCCGATATTGTTTATACTTCGAAATTTACTAGGGTGTATTTTATCATCCACATCCATGTTTCCTAGATATGTAATATTATTTCCATCCTTCTAAAAATTTTTAAATCCAATTTTACCCTTTGGTGAGTTTTTAGTAAAAGATATGAAAGGAATCTGTTGTGGTTTTTTGTACGAGGTACTTTTTGACTTTTCTGACAAAAGTACGAGAAGAATGTTTTTTTAACATATATTGCATGAATGGATTTTTAAAACATTATTTCCAAGAATCTTACTTTACAAGTTTTCATGTTTATTTTTAATCAACTTCTTTTAGTTTAAAATTGTGTGACATGTTAAGAAAGGAAAGTGTTTTTGATGTAGAAAGGATATTTTCCTCAAGAATGGAGTTCAAGTGTTTTATCAAAATTATTTTCCATATAAGATAATAAAGGGTATTGTTTCTATCCCTATTTTTAAATTTATTTGACTATGTTGTGATGGAATTATTTTTATGAATTCTTTTATCTTATATGAATTGTTTTATGATGTCACGTTGTTTAAGATTCCCATTTTTATTAAATGGGTTACACTTTGATGTATGGTTTATGATTTTGTGGCACACATAAGAATGGTATCATTATGAGATGTGTGGGACCTATATCTCCCTACAATGCATTGGGTAAAGATTTTATATCTCATGAGATAGACATGGCTGGAATGCTAGGTTATACCGGTTCAGTGAAACAGGACTGAAATGAGGAGTGAACTCGGTTTAGAAATGGACTTTGTCCACTAAGATAGTCTTGGCAATGAGTCTTGACTAATAAGAAATTATTCTCTATGATAATGTGTGTATTATTCAAAGTTTTATGTTTTATGTTATGATTATTGGGATTACATTTCACTACTATGATTTATCCCATGTTATGAAATTATGATTTCTTTTGCAGGTTAAGATTTCCAAAATTTATGTTCTTTTGTATATGATGTGATTGATATTTCTTTCGTTTACCCTTACTGAGCATTTGAGCTCACCCTTTTATGTTTTCTTTTCCCGAGGATATAAAGAAAGGTTTTACGTAAAAAAAGGAAGATCTTTATGGGATATGTTAAATATCTTTCACCACGATTAGAAGATTATATTCTGAGTTTCCAAAGACACTAAACTATTACGGTCCTTGTGTGTGTGTTTTTGTTATGTACTAAGTATTTCGCAAAAGTAATGTAATGTCCATGTACATCAGGCTTCGGGTCTCTACAGTTGGTATTAGAGGAAAGGTTTAGTCAACCTTTGGAAACTAGGATGCGAGAACTTTAGTGAGATCCCTAGAGATATTTATATTGTTTGTCTAGGGATGTCTCTAAGGGTAAGTATACGTATAGGTTATAGTCCTAGAATTTCACTAACGATCTTAGATTTTAACCTATGATGTTAGATATTGAGGGTACTCTACCTTTTATTATGTTGTTTTCCCTAGCATGATTTTTGCCTCTCACACTATTTTTTTTGGGTTTTAGACGATTGCTGGAACCCGAAGGAACCGTGTTGATCAATGCAATGGACAATGCAGTGATTGTCCTCCTGAACAAACAAATGTTATGGGAGATGGAGTGCAAAATCTTATTGCTATACTTACACAAGCTATGAATCATTATGGACTTCCAAATAAGCAGAGAAGGGAACAATATTCTATTGAGTCCTTCATGAGGCAACGTCCACCTTCTTTTAGTGGGACTTCTAATAAACTTGATGTTGAACAATGGATCAGTATCACTGAAAAGATATTTTTAGTTTTTCAATGTTCTGAACATGATAAAGTCTTTTTAGCAGTATATCGTTTGGAAGGTGAAGCTGATCAATGGTGGAATCTTATCAATAATACGAGGCAAAGAGATGAAATTTAGTCCATAGAATGGGACGAGTTCAAGAACTTATTTTTCAATAAGTACTTCCCTCGTATTCTTAGAACAAAGATAGGGAATAAGTTTCTTGAACTAAAGAAAAAGGATGATGAATCTGTTGGTATATACAAAGTGCATTTTACAAGGCTTGCAAGGTATGAATCTAGATTTATCATCCAACCTGAAAGTAATGTTGATCGATTCTTCAGTGGCTTAAAACCAAATCTTCGAAGGGCATTAGCTATAAGAGACTTCAGTAGCTATGATGAAATTGTGCGTTGTGCTATTAAGGTAGAAATAGAAGTTGGTGTTACTTATCCATCTCATAGTTTTGACAAGAAACGAAAGATGGAGTTCACGGAGAAATCTCAGAATAATGGTGAAAAGAAGATGAATGTTTCCTTATGCTCAAAGTGTGGAAAGAAGCATGGTGGAGATTGTCTTAAAGGGACAAGTAAATGTTTTAAATGTGGAAAGGAAGGTCATCGGGCATTTGAATGCCTCAATGATGGGAAGAAGATATCTAATGATGCAAACAAAGGAAGGGATACACAGAAAGAACCTACTACACCTCAATGCTTTAAGTGCAAGGAAATGAGGGATTATGCTAATAAATGCCCTAATCCAAGGGTTAGTGATGATCGACATGAGCAACCACTTAAGTCAAAGGACAAAGGGAAGTCACATGGGATCACCGTTGGCGATTTGAATATGATAACGATGTGGTGGAATGATTAAGTGTTTATGTAATGGGATTCCAAAATAATGTTGTATATAGTATCGTGGAATATTGGAATATTTATGTATTGGTCTATTGTGGTTTTCAATAATTTTATGGTACTGATAACCATGGAAAGTGAATGAGATATTTTTGTAAAAAAGATGATATGCGCATAATGAATGGAAAATGAGAAAATGAAATATTTGACAGTATGCATGAGCTCATTATTGATATAAGGACTAAGTGATATCATGGTTTGAGTATATAGAATTTTGAGGATGTGGAAAGTGTTAACTTTTAACTGCATTCATGTTTTCACTAAGGTTCAATGGGTATTAAAGAGAATACATGATTAAGGCCTTTGAATTTTTGGAATGTGACCAACAAGACATATCTTATGATATATGGGGATCAACAATGGTATTAAATATCTGGTAATAATTTTCACTATATTATGAGAGTGGAATACTGTATTATGGATAAGCCTAAAGATTGGAATGGATTATGTTGGACATAAGTTAGTATTGTTTAAGGATAGAAGTTTTTTTGATATTATTGATGTGATGTTATAGTAATATAGTTTTAGAAAAAGGACAACCTGCAGGACGAGCGACAACCCATCGCGTCGGACAAGGCCGTGGGAATCGAACCCACAACCGAAGTATGACTGGCCTTTATCACCTACCACTGGCCAACAGGAAGTCCCTATTTAGTAGAAACTAGTTTTATTATATTAAGAAGTATGATATATGAAGTATAAGTCCATTTTAGGAACCATATATCATTAATATCACTATAGATGGACTTATGTATTTTTTGATAACTTTTCAAACATTTTGTTTGAGACAGATTGAATGATCCATCATTCTATCACATGATCTGCTAACACATCACGAATGAAAAATTCAACTTCATTTATTTAAGAGATGAAGTATAATTTTTTCAAGGAACGACCAACAGTGAGACTATACCGAAATCACAAAATTATTTCTTCTAATTCCAATTTCATCAACTTTAGGGAAACGATCTTGAAAACCAAAAATGTTGTCCTAGTGCTCTTATATCTGATAAATCAGATGGTACCTTAGATTATCACAAATTTATGGCTTTTTGATTGCTGGCTTTTCCATAGCCATGTTTTCTACCACTCTCCATCAGAACATGATGATTAGATTTCTCTTCCATGTCCATATTTTCACCTATGTGCAAACACAGTGATTAGTTTATTTGGGTAACCGTTACGTTTCATACTTTTGTTTTTAAAGATTGGTTTTGGTATTCCTTTTTATGATGTGGGTTTCTATCAAAGAAACTTTCTAATAGTAAATCATTTATAACCCCGACGAATTTTGAGAGCGAAATTCATTTTATTGGGGGTAGAATGTAACACACTGAGATTTTATGAAAAATATTTTTTAAATTTCATTAATGTCTTGTGTTGTACGCTACACCAAAAGGAGATTTCACAACACGCATCCTTGAATTTCATTGCATTACACGCAATCACGACCTTCCTCGATAGTATGTGTAGTACGCAATACCGAGATTTACTAAACAACGATATCGAATTAAAATATTATTAAAACTACCCGTTATTAATAGTAATAACCACCTTTTAAAATTTTAGAAATTTTTTCTCTCAAAATGGACTTCATTTTTGTATTCGGAGTATCGAATTTAGCCTATGGTGAAATCTTGGTACTTTTCGGATAACTTTCATATTTTGGTGAATAGTGAAAATTACTAACTTTTAATTAAAAACAACATTATTAATAAAAATAATTAATAGTGATAAATTCTTAATTTTAGTGGTTTTAAAGTATATTTAGAATATATTTTTAAAATTTAATACAATGTTGTTAATTTGATGTAATTTCACATTTAAACCAGTTATAAACAAGTGTCAATCTTTTGATAGTTATTATCTCTCTTAAAAACATGCCATTTGTTTTGACGACGGGAATTAATTTTTAAATTAGTTAATGTAACTGATATGTTTTGAATTTGGTAAAATAGACATCATTTTTGAGTTCATAATATCAAATATAGCTTAGGACTAATTTTTGGTATTTTTCTGAAAACTTTCATTTTTTGATGAATAGTGAAACCACTAAGTGGTACTAAAAAATGATTTTTTCATAAAACATAATTTTACCGCTTCTGTGAGTGGAATTTAAAAAATCCAAGAGACACGATTGATTTCAGTAAGTAATATGTGGTTCAAAGAGATGAAAATAAATTTTGGTGAATAGTAACTTTTTACTTTTTTTTACCACGGTTAAAAGTAAATAGGTTAATTAAGGGTAAAAATAATAATATTATTACCCTAAAAAATGTCCTGATTCTATTGAATAAGTTTAATTCGACCAAAAACAACCTTAGGAATAAAATATGACCATTTAGGCCCACTTGGATTAGATTAGGACATTTATTATTATTTAATTCAAAGAAGAGTTAAAAGAGTTAAAATCAAAGTTTATTTACTAAAACATTTTTAATATAGGGTTATAAATATGATATATTCTATTGTAAATATTCATTAGGAAGATAATAAGATTTAATAAATAATTATAGTTTATTTATAATTTTTAGACATTAAATAATTTAATTTATTTATGAAACAGTGATGATGCAGTAATTACCATAATAGTGAAAAATTAGAATAATTGATATTATAAATACACAAATAAATATAATTTGAGACTTTTTATGAATTCCACTAATTTTATAGGTTAATAAGACATGTTATTATTGATGTAATTAACTTTTTTCGAAATAATAATTCTGTTATGATTTTCACAAAAATCAATTACTAAATAGTGTCAAAATTGACATAAAATAGTTTTTAAAAAAAATATTATATTATTAATTATTATTTTATTCCTAAAAATCCAATGTTCCACCATATGACTTATATATGGATATATATATTAATAATAAACAACTTGGGGTTCTTTTTTACTTGATATAGTAAGTTTCTTAACCTTATAGTGAAAGAAAACAAGAAGACACGGTAAAAGTAAAATTATTTAACTTAGTGTTAAATCTAAATGATAAGGTTAAAATAGGAACCTAAACTTGTCTAAATTCTATTGGATGAGAGGAATTCGATACATACCCACCTTAGCTTATAAATAAATCAATTTCTTTCAATTTAAAACCGAATATGACTTTATAATAAAATAATATTTTTAGTTTTCCAAAGGAGCCCCTCTCCTCCCTTATAAAAGGGCATCTCCTCCCTCTCTTCCTCACACAACTTTGAGCCTTCAAGCTCGTCCAAACCATGAAAAATTATCTTCTCCACTTCCCTATCAACATCCTAAAGGTTCTGGTATTCCTAAAAGACCAATTTTAGTGCCCTAAAAGGAGATCTCAAAGAGGCGCTTCAAAGAAGAGGTAATGTCCGTTACCGATTCTTTCAACTTTATTTATTCTTCCACTTATTCTTCTTAGGTTGTTTCATTATGAATTAATAACAACAGTATCACTCATATACTGAGATGTTATTATAAGTATGAAACAACCCTATTTCACCATCTATCCATCCTACGGAAAATGAAATCACCGCGCGTGCGTACGTACGGAATACCGTCTCCAGGCCGTGGTGAAATATATTTTCCACCACCACCTTACTTGGATGGGTATAATGGTGTAAATAATAACTATATATGATTATTGTAAAGTGATATTGATTCTATAATAGTATACATACACTCAAATAAAATTCCACGATCATGGGAAAGATATCATCGCTCGTGCGTACGTACAGACTATCGTCTCCACAACGCAATGAGATTCATTCTCCACATTAACCATTCATGAATGATTATAAAGTATATATAATAAGTAATCATGAAATATATGACATAATAATGATACTGGATTTATGTTTATATATGTATGTCATCTACTTATTTCCATTCAACTCAATAAGGAAACGAAAACAGCGTTCATGCGTACGTACGACCTACCCTCTCCATGAACGTTGTATTTCTTTCCATTTTCTGATTTATTATATATATGTATATTCTGAATATATATTATATATAAATCATGTTTTATATTCTGGAATTAAGTAATCATGATCTATGTAATCATATGAATAATTACAAGTCAAAACACGGATGACAAATGAAACAATTTTACCCAAAACGCTCTTTAACATGGAATTTACAAATGAACGGGTAATATAAAGTCATAAGTGAACCATATATGATATCATAACAATGAGTTTGATTATGTAATAAGTCAATGACATTATTTAAATCATTATACAGGAGGTTCGGACACTTACGAAGCAAATCAGACGTAAGGTAAGTGAAATATCACAATCTCATTTTTATCCGAGATTGTTTATACATTAAAATTTACTGGGGTGTATTTTATCATCCACATCTATGTTTCCTCTATATGTAATATTATTTACATCCTCCTAAAATTTTTTAAATCCAATTTTACCCTTCGGTGAGTTTTTAGTAAAAGATATGAAAGGAATATTTTGTCATTTTTCGTACGAGGTACTTTTTTACTTTTCCGACAAAAGTACGAGAAGAATGTTTTTTTTAAATTATACGACATGAATGGATTTTTAAAACATTATTTCCAAGAAGATTACTTTACAAGTTTTCATGTTTATTTTTAATCAACTTCTTTTAGTTTAAAATTGTATGACATGTTAAGAATGGAAAATGTTTTTGAATTAGAAACGATATTTTCCTCAACAATGGAGTTCAAGTGTTTTATCAAAATCATTTTCCATCTAAGATAATAAAGGTTTCTGTTTCTATCCCTATTTTTACATTGATTTGACTATGTTGTGATGGAATTATTTTTATGAATTCCTTTATCTTATATGAATTGTTTTATGATTTCATGATGTTTAAGATTCTCATTTTTATTACATGGGTTATACTTTGATGTATGGTTTATGATTTTGTGGCACACATAAGAATGGTATCATTATGAGATGGGTGGGACCTATATATCCCTCCAATGCATTGGGTAAGGATTTTATATCTCATGAGATATACATGGCTGGAATGGTAGGTTATACCTGTTCAGTGAAAAAGGACTGAAATGAGGAGTGAACTTGGTTAAGAAATGGACTTTGTCCACTAAGATAGTCTTGGAAATGAGTCTTGACTAATAAGAAATGATTCTCTATGATTATGTGTGTATTCCACAAAGTTTCATGTTTTATGTTATGATTATTGGGATTATATTTCACTACTATGATTTATCCCATGTTATGAAATTATGATTTCTTTTGCAGGTTAAGATTTCCAAAAGTTATGTTCTTATGTATATGATGTGATTGATATTTCTTTTGTTTACCCTTACTGGTAATTTGAGATCACCCTTTTATGTTTTCTTTTCCCCAGGATATAAAGAAAGGTTTTTGGTAAAAAAAGGAATATCTTTATGGGAGATGTTGAAGATCATTCACCACGATTAGAAGATTATATTCTGAGTTTCCAAAGACACTAAACTATTACAGTCCTTGTGTGTGTGTTTTTGTTATGTACTAAGTATTCTACAAAAGTAATGTAATGTCCATGTACGTCAGGCTTCGGGTCTCTACAGCATGGACTGGGCCGGGTCGTGCCCAGCCGGGCCGGGACTCGCCCAAAGGCCCAAACCCGAATCCCGGGTTGGGTCGAGCCGGTTCGGTCCGACCCATGGGTGTTGGGTCGGGTCGGACCGGTCCCAGACCACCCACTTCGGACCACTTTCGTTCTCTTTCCCATAACTTATGCTACGGACCTCCGATCGATGCACCGTCATTTGCGTGTGAATCCTTGGATCGAGATGGTCATTTTGGTATATTACAATTGAGGATTCACGAAATTTTGGGTAATGCCGAGTTGGTTCAAACTCAAAACTAACCGGGCCCTTGGAGTAGAAACACTCATATCTCAAAGACCAGACATCCGATTGACATGTCATCAATTTCATTGGGATCCTTTTGTTGAGACAATACTTTTGGATTACTCTACTTGTGGTTTGGACATAGCTGGAGTACGGTCAGGTTGGTTATACCTTAAAAACCAATCGGGCCCCTGGAACAGAAAAGCTAATAACTCTCAGTCCGGGCGTCCGATTGACGCACCTTCTGGCACATTGGGTTTTTTTGAAGAGACGAAACATTGGGATATATCAACTCTAGGATTCATGACTGTTGATGTATCGACTCTCTTTTGCATGAGGAGGGGACCCTCCCAGAATAGAGCATGCTATGTGTGGGAACCTTAGAGCTGGCTGCGACTGCGACGAAGACGACTATACATGGATCCTCCGAGGGGTTCGACAGTGATGACGACTGTATTGGAATCCTACGTGGGTTCGATGATGATGACTACTGTTATTGTATCCTATGTGGGTCCGACAGTACTGACCATTGTACATGTATCCTATATAGGTCCAGCAGAGTAGCTGGTCTTGTATCCTGTGTGGGTCTGACAGCTTAGCAGGTCTTGTATCTTATGTGGGTCTGACAAATTAGATGAATTAGTGGCTACATCTGATCATCTCCATCCCCTTACGATGTTCATAACTGTGTGAGATGAGTCTTGATTCTCAATCATTATCATTGATGTGGATGACTTGCTTTCCGGTTAGTATTGGGCTCTGATTTCCTGTGTGGACTGGGTTGTGCTCTTGTATGTGGACTGGGTTGTGCTCGGGCTCGGGATATGGATCCAAACTGTACCTGATGACTTCTGTATATGTAATGGAATAGACCTAATTAGTGTTATTGATACTTCGTGATTGTATCTTTCCTATGTGGTTTATCCTTCTTGGATCCTGAGAGATCTTCGGGGGTCTCTGAGTCCTTACTGAGTATCGTATACTCACCCCTATACGGGCTATGCCCGCACTACGTTGTGTTGGATCCAGACGATGGACAACACTGATGGTGGTGGAGGCTTGTGGAGCTGGATGGTACCCGGAGGTAGACCACTTGGCGGGACGTACATGGAGTGGACGGTCAGACCGAGGAGGTGAGGAGACTATCTGTACCCACCCTTCATGTGGGATTTCTGGAGGACGACTCGGTGTTGTTGTTTTACTTTCTACTGTTGTACATTCCTTTCAGTTGTACTGCACTTTCAATTGGGTTTGTATACTGGCCCATTTACTTTTAAGCAGTTACCTTGTATTCATTTTTACTTAGTGTTTACTTATCTTACATGCTCTATTGTGTATGTTACCTCATAAAGGCAATGCCTTCCATTATTTGTGGATTTACGCCTTTGGGTCTAGTTGTCAGCCCTGGCCTATGGAAGGAGGGCTTAGGGTAGTCACGATACAGGCCCCGAGGATGGGTCGTGAAAAATTTGTTTCAGATGTGTCGGTTCTATGGAAGAACATAGGACTCTGATAATTTATTCTCTGTGAGGAAATAATGTTTAGAGTAATGAGTGTGGTTATTAGTCTAGGGAGTCCAGTGTTGGTGCGACAGCCGACGTATCCATGCATCAGGACCCTGACTTCTGATTTCTGACTTAGTGCACGAATACACTGATTGTGTGTATGTTTACATTAAAAAGTTTTCATTTTGATTACTTTGTGTTAGATCACCAGGTATGTTGTATTAACCGTGGTGCACCTATTCCTTTTCAGAATGGTCCCACGACGGCAGCCATCTAGGGTTCTGAGCTTTGTGCGAGATGGCAGCCCACCGAGCGACGAGGCCTCGGTGTAGGGCCCCTTTACAACGGAGGCACCAGCGGTACCTTTACCCGCCGAGCCACCGATGCTACCATCCCTAGCGGCGGAGAGTGAACGCCGCCTAATCGTGTTTCACGAGTTTCAGAGATAGTGGCATCCTAGGTTCCATGGAGAGATGGATCCTCAGGCAGTCGAGGATTGGCTGGAGGCTGTCGTCAGAGTCTTCATATTGTTAATGACACCAGCAGACCTCATGGTGATCCTTTCCGCGATTCTCTTACATGCAGCAGCAGGTAGATGGTGGAGCCTAATGCTCCAGGTGCACGATGAGGCATCTCTGCTTTGGATGGACTTAGAGAGCCTCTTATGCTTGGAGTTTGTACCAACCAAACTCTGTGCGGTGTGCACCCAGGAGTTACTACTACTGCGGTAGGGTAGCATTTCAGTAGCCCAGTACTCGGTGAGATTTACCGACCTCTCGCACTACTCCACGGACATGGTGCGGTACCCATTCTTCCGGGCACTGACCTTTTAGCAGGGGATGAGGCATGAGATCAGAGCTTTGACAATTCCACTCTGCATACTGACCCAGGCGCGGGTGCTGGAGCGAGCCCTGCTAGTGGAGAGCTTTCTCACCGAGCAACCATCATTAGCGAGGCCCACCACAGGATGGCACGGAGTAGAGTCTTCCGCAGGAGGCAGTCAACAAACGACATAGTGGTCCAAGCGGATCAGGACATCAGGTGGGCGACCTCAGGACATGGTTTTGGCTGTGCGGGGCACACGGTGCCAAGTCGGCCTTACAAGAAGCAGATAATTCTATGCATGTGGCGGGCAGGGCCACATGGCTTGTGACTGCCCGACCCGCCATGAAGACGAGCAGCAGACAGTGGATGGACCTCCCAAGTAGAGGCAAAAGTTCGACCATGGTGGGCTTCAGGGAGAATTCAGACGAGGCAGAGGAGCTGGCTGAGCAGCGGGTGGTGGACGATTCTTTGAGGCTCTACCACCAGCACCCCCAAGAGGTCCACCCTGACAACAGGGAGATGGTGAGCAGAGGTAGGATCAACTCTAGGCAGGATAGGCTTACGACCACGGCACACCCAAGATGATTCGAGGTGCTATCTGTGTCTACTCCATCCTTGCTTCAGTTCTTATAGACACAGGTGCAAGTCATTCATTTATTGCCGGTGCCCTTGTTCGGAGCTCCGAGATTCCGACGGAGCCGTTGGCTCGATCCTTGCGGCTAGAGACTCCTACAAGAGTAGACTCATCAATTATGAACTGGTGCCGTAAATGTGACCTTACTCTAGGAGGCGAGAGTTTTGGCTGGGATCTTCTCGTAGCGGCGTCGAGGCCTTACGACATCATCTTGGGTATGGATTAGTTATCTACAGTCCATGCCCAGATCGACTGTATTAGGCACAAGATGCAGTGTATCCGCACGGATAGGACCTGGTTCAACTTCACTGGCGAGAATGGAACCTTCACAGCACCGGATGGACTCATGCAGAGGAGAGGGCAGCCGATCTCACATCAGTTGGCTAGTCTCATCCCTGGAGAAGTTGATGGGCTGAGTCCGAGTTTTCCTATAGTGGTGGATCTGTATGAGGACGTTTTTCCTAACAATGTTCTAGGAATACCTCCTTGCATGGAGGTAGATTTCTATAAGAAATGTTCCCTGGGAAATCACTAATATCCACTCTAGCATATCAGATGGCTCCTTGCGAGCTTCGTGAGGTGCGGGTACAGCTGGAGGACTTACAAGGGAAAGGTTTCATCTGACCCAGTGTTTCACCATGGGCTTCTCCTGTCCTATTCTCCAAAAAGGCAGATGGGGGCTTGCGACTGTGTGTCAGTTACCATCGCCTGAACCTGGTGACCGTGATGAAAAATTTTCTGCTTCTGATTAATGATGACATCTTTGATCGTCTCAAGGGAGTACGTTGGTTCTCAAAGATAGACCTCAGGTCAGGCTATCATTATCTCAGAGTTCAGGATGAGGATGTGCAGAAGACGACCTTCAGGTGACGGTACAGCAACTATGAGTTCTTGGTCATGCCCTACGGTGTGACCAATGCTCCAACAGTGTTAATGAGTCTCATGAACAGGATCTTCCAGACATACCTCGATCAGTTTGTTGTTGTCTTCATTGACAACATACTGATTTACTCGACGACCAAGGAGGAGAACACCCACCACTTACTGGTTTTACTGAATACACTCTGAGAGAACCAGCTTTATGGTAAGCTATCGAAGTGCTAGTTATGGCTTCGAGAGTTCCACTTCTTGGTGAACATCATCTCTGAGGCGGGAGTTGCAGTGGATCCCGTGAAGGTCGAGGCAGTACATGATTGTGAGCCACCCAAGAGTGTGATGGAGGTGCGGAGTTTCCTCGGTCTGGCTGGGTACTATCGGAGATCTGTGCCAGAATTCTCCAGAGTGGAAACACCGATTTCATCTTTGACAAATAAGGGGAAACCCTTCGTGTGGTCAGACAGATGTCAACAGAGCTTCCAGGAGCTGAGGCAGAGATTGACCAGTGCACCCATCTTGAGGCTACTAGAGAAGGGAATAGGGTACGTAGTTTACTGCAACGCATCAGGGACATGACTCAAGGGTTTCTTGATGCAGGAGAGAGCAATGATCGCTTATGGTTCATGGAAGTTGAGAAAGTACGAGAAGAACTACGCTGCCCATGGCCTGGAGTTATCAGCAGTGATCTTCACCCTAAAGATGTGGCGACACTATCTGGTGGGCGAGCACTTTACAGTCTACTCTGACCAGCAGCGTCTCAGGTAGATTTTCTCGCAGAAGGACCTGAACCTAAGACAGCGGTGATGGCTCTAATTCCTCCAGGATTATGACTTTGAGATTATCTATACTCATGGGAAGCGGAACGCTGTGGCTGATGCTCTCATCAGTATATCGAGCATTCAGCTACTTGAAGAGGTGACAAATTAGTTAGCCGCTTTGCAGATATCCTTCGTGGATAGTTATGGGGAAGCCTATATTCAGTCCCTACAGTCACTCCTCCACTACTACAGTGGGTTAGAGAGGCGCAGTGTGGAGACATTGACTGTGAGGTGCGACGTGCTCAGATATCCTCAGGGCTAGCACCCGATAGATTTTCTGAAGTTGGGGAGCATGCCATCCTCTTTTGGGGATGTCACATGGTACCAATTACTCTACATGAGGTGGTGTTGAGGGAGTTTCAAACGTCCCCTCTAGTGGTACATCCTGGAGTAGCGAAGATGTATCCGGACCTCAGACGAAGGTACTGGTGGATGGGTATGAAGAAGGTTGTGGCCGAGTTTGTTTCTTGATGCCTCACTTGTCAGCAATTGAAGGTAGAGCACCAGGTACCTTCAGGCTTGGTACAGCCCTTAGAGGTCCTGGAGTGGAGGTGGTATGGGATATCCATGGATTTCATGATGGCGATTCCACATACTTCCTGAGGACACGACACCATATGGGTGATCGTAGACTCAATTACCAAGTCGGCCCACTTCCTACCGATCAGAGATCAGGGCTCAGTAGAGTTAATTGGACGCCTCTATGTTCAAGAGATCGTACGACTTCAGGGTGTTCCATCATCTATTGTCTCTGATCGATATGCTCACTTTACTTCCCGGCTTTGGAAGGGGTTGCAGGAGGCCTTTCGGACACAGCTATGCCTGAGAACTGCCTTTCACCCACAGACAGATGGCCAGACAGAGAGGACCATTCAGACACTTGAGGACATAATCCTTGCATGTTTCCCTTACTTTGGTCGCAGCTGGGAGGATCAGATACCCTTGGTGTATTTTTTTTAAAACAAAAGCTACCACTCCACCATCGGGATGGCACCTTACGAGGAAATGTACGACCGACCTTGCAGATCACCTCTATGCTGGACTGACCCTAGCGAGTCAGCACTCGTAGGACCAGAGATGATTCAAGCTATGACAGAGAAGGTGAAGATCATCCAGGAGCAGATGAGGACTACATAGAACAGACAGAAGTCTTGTGACAATTGTTGGCGGATACTACTAGAGTTCAAGGATGGCGACCACGTTTTCTTACGGGTCTCACCTCGACGTGGATTACAGAGATTGGGTCGGGGCGACAAGTTATCTATGCGCTTCATCGGACCTTTCCTGGTCCTCAGCAGGGTTGTTGAAGTGGCCTACCGCCTGGACCTTCTACCTCAGTTACACCGGGTGCACGACGTCTTCCGCGTATCTCAGATGAGGAGATACGTGCATGTCTCGATGCATATCATTGACCATGGGGAGCTTGACATCGATGGCATGGCGACTTTTGTGGAGGTCTCAGTGGAGATCGAAGATCGACAGGATCAGGTCCTATGTGGATGGTCGAAACCTCTGGTACGCATTCGTTGGCAGTACAGTAACCTCCAGTAGAGCACATGGGAGAGGGAGGCTCAGATTCGTGCTCAGTACCCTCTTTTGTTTCCCTAGTTATGTTGTTGCTTTATGGGGACATAAAGCCTTGAGGTGGGAGTATTGTAAATACTTGGCAATTTCATGGATTGTTTTTTAAAATATGTTGGAATTTTAAAAATCTGTTACTTCTGACGGAGCTTGATTTCGAGAATCGGTGTGCCCAGAATCAATTTTCTATGTTTAGATCGACTACCTTTAGTGAACGAATGAGTGAGTTTTTCTAACTTTTGGACCGATGCTCAAAATTAAAATCTGAGGGCACCGATGAACTCGTTGTGCCAGTAATTTCTTAAGGGGACACTTACTGTAGTCATGTTCACAAAAGAAGAGAAGTTAATTTTTGGGAGCATGATTAGGAAATAAATAAAAATTGTCGGAACAATTTTTATCACTAAAGGAGGTTACTCCCTCCCATGGGTTGTTAAGGGTGGGGCCTGCAGCCACTTAATTACCAAATTAAGGAGGTTAGAGAGGTGGGGCCCACACGAGCCCCACCATTTAATTTCCTCTGACCTCATTTAATCCCCAACTATTTCCTTGACGTTTCCTCCATTAATATCCCTTTATTAATTATTGGGTTACTCCTCGTTTTAGTTAATGAGGAACCTTCCTTTTCAATTTTTAATTTCAAACTGCGAACACGTTTAATTATGGGGAACCTTCTCCCTCACTTATTTTGTCAAAACTTTTTAATTAGGGTGGTGAATTAATTACGGGAGAGTTTATTTGCGTGTGAAATTAAATAATAGGAGGAACCTATTATTCAATTTTGGGAGAGCATCTTTGCTAAAGGAAAGAACGTGGGAGATCTTTTGAGCTTTGGATGAAGAACACTGGCCTCCGACAAAAAAAAAACGAAGAACTCCGGTTCCTCAGAGATCGACGACGTGCCACCAATCCTCTTAACCGTGACAAGGGAGGACACACCGCTTCCTCCTTGGCGTTTTCCACGACGTCGTCTACCGCGACACTATCTACCGTGACACCGTCTACCGTGACACCGACCAACGCCTTCTTTGTTGAGGAAGGGGTTTTAGGTATAAATTTTCATCATGTGTTACTTCTATACCCTCGGCAAGGCATGTTTTTTATGGTGTTTTTTAAAACCACTAACATGGTGGGTGTAGGCTAACGAACAAGCCCGAAGCCACCCCTGTTTTTTTCCTGGTGCACGGATTAATTAGCAATGATGAAACAGGTCTAATTTGGTGATAAGTGGGTGTCACAGTAAAGTACAGGTTCTGAGACAACCGAAGTAATAGATGGGAGCAAGAACGGACCACTGGAATGACTTTGGTGGCCCGCAGAAATCACCGGTGGCGCGGGTCGCCGGCCGCCGGCGCCGGCCAGCCGCCCGGAGCTGGCGGCGCCCCGGCATACCGGCAACATGAGCCGCTGTGGCTGAAACCGCGGCGGCAGGAGGTCGGATCCCATGGCCGCACGAGATCCGAGGGAGACATGGCGCCAACCGCCCCTTCTGCGGGACAAAGGGGGAACTGCGTCCCCCCCTGCTCTGCCATTGGCTGAGCCAACCCAGCCCCCTCCCCCCCGGCCGGGCAGGGCCGCGCCCAGTCGTGTCGGGCCGTGCCCCTCCGGGTTGGGCCGTGCCCTCCCGGGCTAGACCTAGACCCAGGTCGGCTTACACGGCTCGGGCCGACCTAGGGGGGGTTGGGACGGGTCGCACCGGGCCCAGACCCCCCACTTCACACCACTTTCGGTCTTTTTACCATAACTTGTGCTATGTACTTTCGATTGATGCACCGTCAGTTACGTGTGAATCCTTATATCAAAAAGGCCATTTCGTTATATTAAACTTGAGGTTTAGGAAATGTTTGGTACAACCTAGTTGGTTCGAACTCCTACCCAACCAGGCCTTTGGAGTGGAAACGCTAATATCTTGATGGTCGGACATCCGATTGATGTGCCGTCAATTGTGTTGGGATACTTTTGTTGAGATGGTACTTTTGGATTACTCCACTTGAGGTTTGGATGCAACATGAGTATGGTTGGGTTGGTTTTAACTTAAAATCCAACTGGGCCCCTGGAACGAAAAAGCCAATAACTCTCAGACCGGGCGTCCGATTGACGCACCGTCTGTCGCATTGGGTTTCTATTGACGAGAGGAAACTTTGGGATACATCAACTCTGGACATCGTGACATTTGATGTATCAAATCTATTTTGCTCGAGAAGTGGACCCTCTAGGAATCGAGCATGTTGTATGAGGGAACCCTAGAGATGGTTGCGACTGCGACGATGAAGGCTGTGCTTGGATCCTACGTGGGTTCGACAGCGACGACGACTGTACTTGGATCATCCATGGGTTTCACAGCGACAACGACTGTACTTGGATCCTCCGTGGGTTCGGCAGCGATGACGATCGTACTGGAATCCTCCATGGGTTCGATGATGATGACTACTATTCTTGTATCCTATGTGGGTCCGGCAGTATTGACCTCTGTACTTATATCCTGTGTGGATCCGGCAGAGTAGCTGGTCTTGTATCCTGTGTGGGTCCAATAGCTTAGCTGGTCTTGTATCTTGTGTGGGTCCGATAGCTTAGATGAATCCATGGCTACACTTGATCATCTCCATCGCCTTACGAAGTGTATACTTGTGTGAGATGATTCTTGATTCTCAATCACGGTCATTGATGTGGTTGACTTGCTTTCCTGTGTGGATAGGGTTGTGCTTTTCTGTGTATACTATGTTGTGCTTTCCATTATGGAATGTGTTGTGCTTGATCTCGAGAGCTAGAGCCAAACTGTAACTGATGACTTAGGTATATGTTTGGTCATATACCTAAGTTGTGTTATTGATACTTTTTGATTGTGTATTTCCTTTTTGGTTTATCCTTCGTGGATTCTGAGAGACCTTTGGGGATCTCGGGGTCCCTAATGAGTATCATATACTAACCCCTGCACGGGATATGCCCACACTACGTTGTGTTGGATGCAGACGACGGACAAAATTGATTGAGGTGGAGGCTCATTGAGCTGGACGGTATCAGGAGGTGGACCACATGGCAGGACGTACATGGAGCGAACGGTCGGACCGAGGAGCTGAGGGGACTATCTGTACCCACCCTTCAGGTGGGATTTCCGGAGGATGACTCAGTGTTGCTGTTTTACATTTTGGTGATGTACTTTACTTTCAGTTGTACTTTACATTCATTGGGGTTTGTATACTGGACCATTTACTTTTCATCACTTACCTTGTACTCAGTTTTACTTAGTGTTTACTTCTCTCGCGTACTCTGTTGTCTATGTAACTTCATAAAGGCAATGCCTTCCTTTCTTTTGGGATTTACGCCTTTGGTGCTAGTCGCCAGCCCCTGTCCTATGGAAGGCGGGCTTGGGGTAGTCACGACACGGGCCCCAAGGATGGGTCGTGACACCTCACATGAGAGGGATCATTGGATTGTGATACTGATTATTGGATTGTTCTTATTGAAAGACAATTTTGGTGGATGGGTGAGTATAAATACAATTGAATTACTTAGTAATTCCAAGTTTAAACATGAATTTGATGTATGATATAGCCTTGGAATTAACATTAGTATATTTATGAATTGATATTATTTAAGGAATAAAAAATTTGAAGTCCTTCAATACTCAAGGTATGACAGAGCATTGTGGTTGTTTCAGATGAATGACGTATAATTTTGGAAACAACACCAAATGATGTATTTATAGTTATGTGTATGTGTTAAAAAATTCTTGGTTACATCTATGAGTAGAAGAATAGAGATTAGGGTCAATTGGTATACAATAACACGTGTAGCTCAATATTTTGAAGTAATTTATCAAGTAGATTTCCATTCAGTAAATTTATTTAAAAATATATATACTGATATTAGAAATATATTAGATAAATAAATAATTATACAATTGGATTTTTTTAGGAAAATGGAAGTGGATTTTCAATGAAATTAAAATGATCTCTTATTGTGCATGGATGGTGTAGGACAATCCATTTTCACTAGGAATTTAGAATCGAGAACTAGTTCTAGTAAATAAAATTTTCCTTACCATTTTAGTGAGATGGGTAATGTGGAAACAATTCTGAATGATTTATGAGGATGCATGAATTATAATTGGATTGGTGATTTTGATAGTGAGAAGCATCAAGTATCGTAATATTATATTATTACATAAATTCTATCTTGGGGAGAAGTTTAGGTTAGATGAACAATTATAATATGACACATGATTTTCTCTACATAGATTGATTGTGGGGAGAATCATATTTGATGCTTTAGAACCATAATTCTAGTGGTTCTTCTTTCATTGGTTGTTTGTGTTTCATGGCATTAACGAGGTGCTTCATAATTGTGTTGGGAGATCAAATTTAATACATGGACATTATAGTCAGAATATATGATTGAAATAGGCTGAGATATATTGTATTGTGTCCTCTCAGACATTTCAAGGATGGAAATTTTTATGATGGGGTGTCTATAATGGACATGTGTATGAATTATAAGTGAACATCAAGGGAATTTTGTTCACTATGCTACATTGATTTTCGATTTATCGAATTTTTAGATTATCATAGATGCTTCTGACCTGATTTATTAATGTTTTAAACTCTAAAATGGTATATTTATGATGTGTAATTTAGTTCTTTGTGTAGTCGAGTGGTTTAAAATGGAACCAAAGGGGTTTTGTTTACTAGGAATGTAGCTTATAGTCATCAATAAGACAATACCAAAGCACCGGCTGGACATCACGATGTTACTACTAGATAGTTAGGGTAATTTTGTGTAAAATCTAATTTCCCTTCATGTTTATGCATGGGGGTTGATCCCTTTTCTTTTATATGGGTTTTTTCACATTACTTAGGTGTTAGATCTCATCTTCCATACATTAAAACCATTCACTTGGGGTGATTTTTTTATGAAATTTTCGACATGGGTTTGTGGTACATTTATATATCCCATTCCCCTCCATTATCTATTTTACTATCATGTTACATTGGAATCCACCCTTTTAATTCACCATTCATTTATTTTACCTTATGATAGTAAAATCGCTTGATTCGTTTAACACCTTCATGTATCCAATTTAGGTGGAACCCTATAACGATGCATATTGCAATTTATTTATTGAACTGTCCATGATACATAAGACCATGATATTATTAATGTTTTCTACAACATTCCAAAATGAAATTATTAATTTAAATGATGTCCTATGAGGGGAAGTTTTTCCTAAATGAGAATGGGGGAATGTTGTTGGCCACATATAGTGGTTTTCGTCTAAAGATGATTGATATGGTGTCGAGGTGTGTATTGTGGAGGTGATTTGATTTTGAAATAAATAGTATAATTGATAATATTGGAATATAATAAGTTAATTATGATTATATGGACTGGATTAGGTTTCCTAGAATGTGGGAAGTGACTAATGATTTTGAGATAAACATGGATGATCTGGGATTAGACTTTTTGGGAGTTGTTGGGGTATGAAATAATGTTGAAATGGATTCTAAAAATGCAGGTATTACTCATTGTAGCCTAATGGTTTTAGTCCTAGCATATATATGCATGGGGTGTATGAGACCTCCCATGGAAGTCAATAGTATTATTATTGAATTAATTATATTATTATAATAGTTAAATTTTTATTAAATTGTTAGAATTATATTAAAACCCTTGATTTTAGATATAAGGTGTATGTTCCACATTAGACTATCTTCATAGAAATTATTCATAAGCCCCTGATGGAAAATAATGTACTAGGATACCTTAATACATGGAAACATGCAAGAGAAGGTGTGACATTGCTACAGATAAATGACACTAGTAGGCCAACAAGGATGGTTGAGACATGTTTAGCCTAGGTGGACAGATTTTAGGACGAGTAGACATGGGTTAGGTGACTTAACAGGTTTGGATTTACCTAAGATATTGAGATAGTCCATGAACCATATCTTAGGGATATCACTAGTGCGTCATACCCCTGAGGATTATGAGGCCACGAAAATTCATTACTGATGTTAAGGGACGATATGTCATCCCATTATTGGGTGTTGGATCAAAATATATATTATTACTGGGTATCCAAAGTGGGATTCCTTCTATATAGTAATGATTGAGAGGAGAATCATGGGTTCCCCTTTATGCAATAACCCTAGTAAGTTGTACGTGGTTATAGATAGATAAAGTAGCAGTTGTCCCCAAGAACACATATCAAATATGTGATCCTATGGGGATATGGATTTTTCATAGGCAAGTGAGTATAACCAACCCCAATGGTGTATTCTTTTAATACATTGTTATGATTTAACATAATTCCTTGGAATCATATCATGGTCCTAAGGATAAATTAAATTCTTAGGATTCCCTAGAATAACCTATTTAGATAGATGATATGGTGGGATTCCCTGCATTATTGGGATCTAGTCTTATGGTATTTTGTTAGTGGATTCATAGGTCATCTAAAATCTATAGATTCAGTTCTTGGAATAGTGGAATCCTAGATGTTTTACCTATGATCCAACATCAGAACATTGATGGAAACATATATATAAATTCATGTGATATTATGAATTACTTTGATATTGTGATACCATTGGTAATACCCATATATCTTGTATCAAATGTTGGTACAAATAGGACACTTTGAATAACCATGACTCAAGTAGTTATATGAGGTTTTATGTTGGAATATATCATTGATCATAGATATTGAGATACCCGAGGTTGATGGTCTGATCCCCTCAATCGATGCCTATGATATACACTAAAATCTGTAAGATGTACTACATATGGATCTGAGGAGTAGTCTTAATGTTTTGGAATCCCAAACGATTTATAGTGAGATTTGGGGAGGTGACATTTGTGATTTCCTTTGTCTACTAGGAATCAATCATGAATGGATGTATAGAATTTCATTGGGCCTCTTCCTCCTAGGAATCAAATGTTGGCCTCATAGTGACAAAACAAGTACTACCATGATATACATTATTAGGGAATGAGGATGAGACCTTCCTAGTGTTTCACTGGGGTCCAATAATTTTCATGATAGATTTATGTGAATGGTAAACAAAATGAATTGATTTATATAACCCTGAGGTGATTCACATGATCACATATACTACGAAATAGGATGTGGCAAGTATGATTGATCCAGATCACAGACCTGATGATTGAATATTGTAATTGGGGTTGGCCTAGTATATATGTCTGTTACATTGGGATATAGTTAGTATCCATAGATAATTTCATGAATAAATGTAAAGATAAACATAATGGAAATATAGTAACAGATAAAAAGATATAAATGCAGAATAAATATAAATAATTATAAACATGTAGCCATTATAGGAAATTAGTTTTTTTTTGAACATTATAGAAATCCCAAAAGAAATTAAAATTACTAATATTTTGATTTTTCTTTAAATAGTTTAATTAGATTTTAATAAAAATACTCCATTAAAAGATATCATTAAGACACAATTTAATCCTATGTGTAATGAATAACTCAAACACTTTTTTTAAGGTACCTTTCTTCTCAACCCCATAATAAATACAAATAAACCCATTATCAGTTTCTCTAAATTCTAATCCCTAGAATCTATTCATCAATACATTTAGAAATAACTCTTTCATAATTTATCTGGAAATCATTGGTCCAAATTATTAATAATAACGCTTTTTTATTATACTCGGAGTCCCTATATCAAATCATCCAAAAATAAAATTTTCTTCCCATTCTAAAAATACCTTGATCATTGAAATTGAATATCAATTTGACATTATATAATCATAATACATCGATCAGAATGATCAAAATCACAAAAATTACAATAATATATTTTCGAAAATATATATTTCAAACCTTTAAAACTGATAATCTAGGGGAATATCTCTGAAAGGGAAAATAAAAATATCATAACACAACTCAAAAAAATATATTTAAGGATGAAAATTTAATTTTAATTTCTTGTAGATACTCTATAAATTTTTGTCCTTTAGATCCACAAATAATAAATCTTATTAAAGAGAAAATGTTAATAATCTAACTCTTAATTCCTCAATGTCAGTTATAGATGCATCTAAAGTATCATAATAAAATTATTATTACTCATTGTAATATAAAATTAAAAAATAAAATTATTTCTACAATACTCTAACTCTGGTATGACTGGTGAAATTATATCTGAGAAATAAGTTTAGTTTACTAGATTTATATTCTAGATGCTAAAATTAATATAAAAAAACAACAGTTTATGTTAAATTGAATACATTAAAAAAATTATAATATTGTTTTAAAAAAAAAATACATGTAATTCAGTAATTATCTCACTAATAAACATAACATAATGTCTTGGTTACTATTTTTGTATAAGGATTCACTTCAATATGAATTTCATTTTGGTAGTTTTAATGATTTCTTTTTTATTGTATGTAATAACATGAACTATGGATTGGGTTTTATTTTATGTTGTATGTAGTTGATTAGGGGATTAACATATGTTTAGTGGATTTATGAGGGGTATCCCACCAAAGTTTTTTTACCCTTGGTGTTAGTCCTCAACTTGTGGCTTATTGGAGGAACTATTTTGGGATCACTCTCATCATTAAATCTTTCCTAGGAAAGGTACTCATGGGGTGTTTGGGAAAAAGAAAATATTAATTATTTTACTAGTTACTCTCTATAGTATGTCTAATGTTTCAATAATTAGGAAATGTATTTTTGAATTATAAAAAATTATAATTTTATACATTTTAATACACCAAAAACATAATTGAATAATTCAAATATTTTTCCCACTATAATGAATCGTTATGTTTTTTGTATTTGAAAAAAAATTTATCATAGGATTTGAAAGTTGATTTCATGGTTTCAAATTTGAATTTTTAATTTTATAATGTGTTCTGTTATTAATTAATTACATTTTATGTTATAAAAAGTGAATTATAAATTTTTGTGTCAATTTTACTTCATGGTGATTTAATAAATCTTGATGAATATGTAAAAAATTTATTTTTTTCTATAAAAAAATAAATCATCAATTTAGTAAATATCAAAAATTAAAACATTGATAATTTTGAAATTATTAATCAAAAAATGAATTAAATTTAATGAAATTGATATTCGACATATTATAAATCATTCATTTAAAATTGTGTCATTTAATACACTAGAAAAAATTTCTAGAATAAATACTATATTTTTAATGATTACAAAATATATATTTTTTATTACCCCATTATTATTTTATGATTTATAAATAATTAGTTTTATATTATACTAAATTATTAGTAATATAAAATATTCTAGTAATGAAAAATTATTTTATAATTTATGTAGAAAGAGTATTAATGTTTTAATATTAATGATATTTTTTGTAAATAAATTAAAACAATCCTTATAAAAATGTACATTTATTAATTTACTGTACAATAAGATTTAGGAAATTATTTTGGTGATATTATGTTATTTATATTTTTTAGATAATTCAATATAAATTGTAATTATTAGGAATTACACTTCTACAAATGAAAAAGATAATATTTTAATGATTTCCTATTATTCAAGCAATCAGTTACTGTTTAAATTGTCATATAACAACTATAAATTAAAAAATATTTTTTAAACACACATCTACATATTAAATGAAAACTAATAAAGTGAAAAATATTTATAATATTTTGATTTAAATTATCAAAAAAGGAGAAACTAAATTCCTTAAAAATTTAACAATAAAATATATGTTAAAATTTTATGATAATTTACATTGAAATTATTGGATATTACAATACCCCCATAGAGAGATAAACACTCTACTCACAATATGATTTACCCTAACTATTGAAAAACTTGTGAGGGTTACATTAAAGTAGGATTGACTCCTTATATTTTCCTTTTTGAAAAGAGATCCTTGGAATGTTAGGGGTCAATAGGGTACTCATTAATTCCATTAAGATACTCATATATTTTGTTATTCATTATTATTCCCTATTCGTTCATTTATGAATCATTAGTATGATTCATGAGATTCTAAAGAAGTAACTTTTACCACATAATTTTCTAGATCCAATTGTTGAGCAATGTATTGTTTTTAAACAAATCAAAATAATGTTTTTTAAAGGGGGAGATTATTTTAAATAATACTCTGTCTCTTTATGATGATTTTGATGCTCACAAATACCCTTAATTATTTACTAATTATTTCGTTGAGTATTTTGCAGGAATTTATTTTATATAACGAGATTTTATACTTCATTTATTCCGAGATCAATTTTAGCGTATTCTGGAATCACTGTAGCGCGAGATCAATTTAGCGCGTTCTGGAATCACTGTAGCACGAGATCAATTTTGGAGCGTACTGGAATCACTGTTCATACCCTACGTTGATGAACGTAACGTATGGATGAAAAGTTTACTTTTTATGTTATTTTGAAACGTATGGTTAATGAACCTTACGTTGTTGAAAAGTATGGAAGAAGAACATTACGTTTGGAAGGAACCTTACGTTTTCGTTGTTGAAAAGTATGGAAGAGAAACCGTACGTTAGTTTTCAGTGTTGAGTTTGTTTCTCAAAAGTATGGATCATCAACCTTACTTTTATAATCAACCGTACGTTCTTTGGAGAGTTGAAGCAAGACAAAGTATGGATGATCAACCCTACGTTTGAATGCTGAAGAGAAAGTATGTATGTTCAACCTTACGTTCTGAACCTTACGTTTGTGAACCCTACGTTTGGAGCCACGTCATCAACCCTACGTTTGGCGTCGGGATATTTTTGACAGACGATATTTCCTTTTGAATTAGTCAATCAAGCAGATTATTAGGCGGATTTCGAGCTGATTCTTAAATACGACTTTGACTGAATCAGAGACGGTTTACAACGGATTAATGTTTGATTTAAACGGAGCTTTTTATGCCGATTCTTCAGGGGAGTTACAACGGCTCTGTTATTTCATTTAATATCTCGAATCTAAAGGAGATTTTCATGGATCTATTTATGCGGAAGATTTTCTCATATTTGAATATATATGTTCTATCTTGGAAACTTCGGATATATATATGCACAGGAAAGTGTGTGGTACTGATTGATCTTTTGACGAGCAAAAAAAAACAGAGACTGTGTGAAAGCGTTCTTTTCTGGTGATCGAGAAGAAGCGTAAAACCTTTATTACCGAAAGAAGATTTTGATAGCAGATTCACGTGTTCTACATCAACTATCTGTTGTGAATCTACTGCTGCTGAAGTTGTGAAGTTTCTGATAATATCTATTGCAACTGGATCGACTCAGAACTGTTTTGATTACGGATCTTTATTTTCTGAAGACGACGATCTATCTACTGTCAATTGCATTCTGTTGCAATTGTGAAGAACAACTGGAGAAGTGTTTCTTTATCGAAACTCTTTTTATTTTTGAGTGATCAGCTTCTCGTTCTAAGCTGTGTGGGTTCGTGTTTGAACCAGGAAGGCTGTGTGTGCCTGAATCTTGTAAAGGTGTCAACTCCCTGTACTCAGTTGTGGACGGGTCTGTGGAAACGAGGACCAGATAGTGAAAATCGCCAAGCTCGTGGATCTGAGCGTTGGTGGAGTGGACTAGGGGCCTTCTGTTCCCCGAACCACTATACATCCGTGTGTTCATGCTTTTACTTTTTCCGCTGCATATTTAATCGTGCAAAAGCATAGTGAACAGAATTTGTCTAAATTGAAGAGATTGTAATAATTTGAAAAAGACACAATTCACCCCCCTCTTGTGTATAATCCGTAGATTCAGATCCAACAATTGGTATCAAAGGAGGAGCTTCTTATTTTTAAAGTCTTATCAAGCTAGAAGTATTTAAAGATTATACATAGTGTATCATGGCTGATATGAGAGAGGGAATGTCAATGGTCAGAGCACCTTACTTTAATGGAGATAATTATGGCTGCTGGAAATCTCGTATGATTATTTATCTGAAAAATCTTGGTTACAGAGTCTATTCAAAGATTCTGACTCCCTATGAAATTCCTGAAAATCCCGATACATGGAGTGCTGCTACAGAGGCTGAGTATGACATAAATTCAAAAGCTATGAATGCAATCATCTGTGGTCTAGGACCAGACGAATTTAACAGAGTATCTCAATGCCCGACTGCATATGAAATGTGGCAAACAATAGCTGTTGCTTATGAAGGAACAGATAATGTAAGACAGATGAGATATGCAACTGCTAAGTTAAAATTCGATACTTTCAGAATGATTGAAGGAGAGAGCATCACTCAGATGAATGGAAGATTGACAGAAATTGTCAATAATATAACAACTCTAGGAGAACCAATCAAGCAGGCTGATCAAGCGTTGAAGGTACTGAGAGTACTTCCTACTCGATGGAATGGAATCTCTGCAGCAATCAGACAATCAACTTCTGTTAAAGATCTAACTATGAGAGAACTGATTGGTACACTGATGATGTACGAAGCTGAAATGCAAGATGAGGTAAATGAGCATAAAGTCTACATAAAAAGGGAAAATACTGCTTTGAAAGTGAATTCTCAACAAAAGGATAGAAAGATGAAGAACAAAGAAGTGAGTGCTAAATCAGAAAGCTCTGATTCTTCAAATTCGGATGAAGAACTGGCTCAGCTAGCCAGAAAATTCAGAAAGTTCTACAGTAAGAAGAAAGACTTCAAGAAATCCTTTAAGAAGGATAGCAAGGAAGTGAGATGTTATGAATGCAAAAAGATGGGACATATCAGACCAGATTGCCCAAAATTGAAAGATGCAAAGAAGAAGAAATTCTTCAAAAGAGATGATTATGAGCAGAAAGACAAGAAAGCTATGAAAGCTACTTGGAGTGTTTCTGAAGACTCAAGTAATTCTTCTGAATCATGCTCAGAGAAGGAGGAAGCCAATTTAAAAGCAAATATGTGTTTCATGGCTGAAACTGATGAGGTACACTCATACTATTCCTCTGACTCAAATAATGAATCAAACTCTGAAACAAGCCTCTCAAATAAAAAACTTGCAGCTTACTGCAATATGCTTGAAGAAAGGTATGACTCATTATTTAATAAATATAAATCTATAAAGAACTTGTACAAAGCTATTTCAGATGAGAGAAATACTTTGCTAAAACAACATAAGGAATTAATTGACAAATACAATTCTGCTGAATCAAATAAAATTAATTTTGAATCAAAAATAAAAACTCTACAGGATGAAGTAGAATCTTATAAAACGGCTGCATTAATTTTTACAAAAGGAGAAAACACCTTAAATGAGATACTTGGAAAAACTGTAATTAAAAAGGAAAGGTTTGGAATTGGAAGTAAAGGAGAAAAACCTAAGTTATACAAAAATTATTTTGTTCCTAGCACTAAACAGGTTATTTGTAACTACTGTGGAACAAGAGGTCATATAGCTAAAAACTGTTTTCTAAGACAACCTCAGATATGTGGAATTAAGAAAGCTTATATTTCCAACGATCTATATGATTCAATCAATTTTAAGAAAACAAAGCAAATCTGGATACCCAGATCACTGCTTGCTAACACTCCTGGACCCAACAAAATATGGGTACCAAAGCAATTTGTTTGAATGTCTTTGCAGGTAGCAGGTCACCAAAGAAAGAAAGAAATATGGTATATGGACAGTGGCTGCTCAAGACACATGAGTGGAACTTCAGCTAATTTCTCTTCTCTTACTCGAAAGGAAGGAGGACTTGTCACCTTTGGTGACAATGCCAAAGGAAAGATTATTGGTATTGGAACAGTTGGAGATCCAGAGACAGTCTCAATCAACAAAGTACTTTATGTACAAGGGTTAAAACACAATCTGATAAGTATCTCTCAACTCTGTGATGATGGATACACTGTTGATTTTACTAACAATAGTTGTACTGTTTCTAAAGATAAACTGTTTAAGTTTAGAGCACCCAGAACTGATAATGTTTATACTTTGGATTTGTATTCCTTGTGTAAACAACAAGTAAACTGCTTAACTGCTAATATAAGTGAATCCTGGATCTGGCATAGAAGACTTGGTCATTCAATATATATGCTTTACATAAATTATCTAAGAAACATTTAGTTTCTGATTTGCCTAGTCTCAAATTTGAAAATGACAGATTCTGTGATGCATGTCAGCTTGGCAAGCAACACAAATCATCATTCAAATCTGTTAATAAAGTTGCTACAACTAAACCTCTAGAACTTATCCATATGGATTTGTTTGGACCTTCAAGAGTAGCAAGTTTAGCTGGTAAATTATATGTTTATGTATTAGTTGATGATTATTCTAGATTTACTTGGATTTTCTTTTTGAAATTTAAAAGTGAAGCTTTTAGTTTATTTGAAGGTTTTTGTAAATCTATTCAAAATGAAAAAGGTTTTAATATAATCTCATTGAGAAGTGATCATGGTGGAGAATTTGAGAACCAGGAATTTAGTTCCTTTTGCTCAAACATGGGTATTAAACACACCTTCTCTGCTCCAAGAACACCTCAACAAAATGGGATTGTAGAAAGAAGAAATAGAACTATTCAAGAAATGGCTAGAACTATGTTAAATGAATATAGCCTACCTATATATTTCTGGGCAGAAGCTGTTAATACAGCTTGTTATATAATGAATAGAATTTTAATAAGATCTATTTTGAAAAAGACACCCTATGAACTATGGAATAACAGAAAACCTAAAGTAAATTACTTTAAAGTTTTTGGATGCAAGGTGTACATCCTGAATACCAAAGATAATCTTGGTAAATTTGATCCAAAATCTGATAAAGGTATTTTCTTAGGATATTCTGCAACCTCCAAAGCTTTTAGAGTCTATAATAAAAAGTCAAGGATTGTTGAAGAATCAGTTCATGTGAAATTTGATGAATCTGATCCTTTTGAGAAAAGGATAGAACAAATAGATGAACCTGATTCTAATGAAAACATGAGACCTGAGAATTTAAAGAATGATTTTGAAAATGATATAAAAGAAATTCAGTCCAGTTCAGAAGAACATGATACTGAAGAACCTTTGAATGTAATGCCTAGACAGTCTAGAACCTCAAAGAATCACCCTTTAGAATCTGTGATAGGTGACTTAGAGACTGGTATTCAAACTAGAAGAAACTTTGGAAACATAGTTGAGTTCTCTGCTTTCCTATACCAACAAGAACCTAAGACCATAGAAGAAGCCTTAAATGATGAGAGCTGGGTAATAGCAATGCAGGATGAATTGAACCAGTTCAAGAGAAATAAGGTTTGGGAATTAGTTGAAAGACCACATGATTATCCAGTAATAGGAACTAAATGGGTCTTTAGGAATAAACAGGATGATCAAGGGATAATAACTAGAAATAAAGCAAGATTAGTAGCTAAAGGATATAATCAAGAAGAAGGAATAGATTATGATGAGACCTTTGCACCTGTAGCCAGGTTAGAAGCCATTAGAATCCTTTTAGCCTATGCATCTTATATGAATTTTATATTATTTCAGATGGATGTTAAATCTGCCTTTTTAAATGGTTATTTAATGGAGGAAGTTTATGTTGAGCAACCTCCTGGTTTTGAAAATTCTCAAAAACCAGATTCTGTTTTCAAACTTACTAAAGCTCTTTATGGCCTTAAACAAGCACCAAGAGCTTGGTATGAAAGACTAAGTTCTTTTCTTTTGAAAAATGATTTTACTGTTGGACTAGAAGATCCAACACTCTTTAAGAAAACTGTGAAAAATAATGTTTTGTTGGTTCAAATTTATGTTGATGATGTAATTTTTGGATCGACCAATAAAATTCTTTGTCATGAATTTTCAGAATTAATGCAAAAAGAATTTGAAATGAGTATGATGGGAGAATTAAATTTCTTTTTGGGTCTTCAAATATTTCAAAAAGATTTTGGAAATGTTTTAAATCAATGCAAATACATTACTGATTTACTTAAGAAATTTGGACTTGAAAACAGCAAGACATTTACAACTCCTATGTGTACTAATATAAAACTTGATTTGGATGAAACTGGAAAATCAGTGGACAACAAGTTATATAGAGGTATGATTGGTAGTTTGTTATATCTTACTGCTAGTAGACCAGATATAATGTATTCAGTATGTCTTTGTGCTCGATTTCAATCAAATCCCAAAGAATCTCATTTAACTGCTGTTAAACGAATTTTTAGATATTTAAAAGGTACTATTTATCAATCTCTGCTTTATCCAAAAATCTCTGATTTTAATTTAATTTCATATTCAGATGCTGACTTTGGAAGCTGTAGATTAGATAGGAAGAGTACTTCAGGAACATGTCACTTTTTAGGAAAGTCTTTAGTATCATGGTCTAGTAAGAAACAACACTCAGTTGCCCTGTCAACAGCCGAGGCAGAATATGTGTCTGCAGGTAGTTGCTGTGCACAGGTGTTGTGGATGAAAAACACTCTTATGGACTTTGGATTAAATTTCAATAATACGCCTATTTTATGTGATAATACTAGTGCAATTAATATTTCAAAAAATCCTATTAGTCATTCTAGAACTAAGCACATTGATATAAGACATCACTTTTTAAGAGATCATGTGTTAAAAAGGATATATTTTTAGAATTCGTAAATACAGAAAATCAATTAGCAGATATTTTTACTAAACCACTTCCCACGGCAAGGTTTGAATTTATTAAGGGGGAGTTAGGTTTATTTAATTTTAAATAGTTTTTTTTCTCTCTTTTTCTTATTCTGTTTTCGAATTCTGTTTAATTTTTTGTTTCCCGCTATAAGTAATTTTATTTTGTTTTAAATAAAAGTAATGATTAGTGATTACACGGGAATCAAGGCTGTCAGAACCGTTTCACCTTCTAAACTGTTTCACCTTTTTCGGAAACCCTTTCGAAAACCTAAAACCGCACATCTGCTCCAAAACGCTTTTCTGAATCTTCAAACCCTAAACTTACGAACCTTCAGAAATCGTTGTTGAAATGGCAAAGACTAAGCGTCCAGATGAAGCCGAGAGCAGTGCTGCAAAGAAATCTAAAGTAGTTGGTCGGAAGATACTGCAAGGTAAAGTCATCGATTTAGAATGGCTGTTTGAAACTAATTTACTGTTGAAGCAAGCGCTATCGTTTCAAAGCCTTGAGCAAGCTTTTAATAGTGAAAATTCTGAGTTTCTTTATGAGGCAGAAATGAGACATTTCTTTAGAACTGTTCAGTTTAGCCTTGGAGATACGGAGGACAGTTTGTTGGATCAAATAGAGGATAAGGACTTTTCCATATCATCTGTAGAGATAAGTCAAATTCTTAACTGCCCTCATGAAGGAGTTTTTCATTTCGATTTACGGAATATTGGAGATTCTGTACATAAGTCTGAAGACATTATGTCTTTTCTGTTTGGAACCAAAGTGATAAAGAAGATGTTTATTAAAGATTTGGAGCCTGATCAGAAAATCTTAGTAAAGTTTGTTCAGACTGGTTTAGCACCAAGGATGGCTGAGATGGAGAAAATTCTGTACCCTGACATGTATATAATGTATCTTTTGATGAGTGATATTAAGTTTAATTTTCCTCGATTTATGATAAGATATCTGAGATACTGCTGTCAGAGTGAAGCAAGAATGACCTTTTTCCCATATGGAAGGTTCATTTATTTGTTTTTATTTAAAAGAGGAATGATCAGATTGGTAAGTGCTGGGGTGAAATGTCATCACAGTAATGTTTTTAATGCTGGAACTTTGAGGAAAGTAGGATATTTCTGGAGCACAATTAAAGGAAAACTCTTACCTGTTGGAGCTGAGGAAGACTCGGAGAGTGCTCAGGCTCAACCTGCTAAGTCCAAGGAGGGACAAGCAGAATCAAGGATTAGTACAGTGGCAAGGAGAATTCGCTTTGAGATGGAGGAAGTTGAGGAAGAGAGAAGTCAGGAAGGACTTCAATCTAGAAGGAAGAGGTCAATTGATGAAGAAATTATCTCTCCTGTCTTGAAATCTTCTGAACCTTTAATTTCTTATTCATTTGTGAGAGAAGCTGTTGTGGAGCAGACTGCACCGATAGAGGAACCAGTAGCTCAACCGGAAATTCAGCTAGAATCTCAAACTGCTGTTGTGGTTGTTGAAGAAGCAATTCCACAAGAACAACTTATGGAGGCAGTGCCTGGTGAAGAAGTGGCCCGACCTCAAGAGTTACATGAAGATATTGTTCTTGATCATTCAGTAGAAGTCAGAGAGACTACTGTTCGTGATGAACATACTTCTGAAGCTAATACAGAAGTACTTCAGGAAGAATTTTCAGTGGAAGAACTTCAGGCTTCAAAAGCTAGTTCAGTGGATCAACCTTGTCAGGACAAGGACAAAGAACAATCAGATGCAGATTCTTTACCACTTGCCTTGCCTCATCAACCTATTTCTGAACATGAGAATAGAGCACAGGGTGCCCCTGATTTGAGAAAAGAAAAAGTTGTTGAGTTGTACAAGCGTATCTCTCAGTTGGAATCTGAGAATGAAAGTCTCAGAAATTCTCTGAACTTAGAGCAGTTGAAGTTTCAGAAGCTGAAAGAATGTACTGTTTCAAGACAGGAAGTAGATTTGTTTAAGACTGATATGTTGCATGCTGTTGATCAGTTAAAATCAGAGATGGTAAAGAAAGATGATTTGGCTGAGATGAAAATTTACATGGAGAATAAATTTGAATCTGTTGCAAATAGTGCTGTGAGTGGATCAGGTTCTTCACCTGATTTGATTCGAAGATTTCAAGCAATTACAGGAGCACTAAGCAATATGAGTGACAGATTACACGATCTTCAGTGTAATAGTGCCCCTTTGTCAGTTTTGCTAGATAATCAGAAATTTTTAGTGGATCAGTTGACATCTGGAGAGCAACCGATTAGGATTCTTTTGAATCAGTTATCAGAAAAGCTGGCTCTTTTTGTTGAAAAAGAAGAAAGAATGCATGAGTTTTTCAGAGTTAATTTGATTGAAGATATTCATATGACTCAAGAGAACAGAGATCTTATCATCAAGTTAGGAGATGGGATGATGAAGAGACTTCGAGAACAGTTTACAGAGATCAAGATCGCAATTCAAAGGAGATAGACACCTTTTTTCCCTGTCTTATCCCTAAACCTTGATTCCTCTGTATATCACTGTCGTAGCTTGTGAATAAAAATTCTTTTCTTATCTTTTTTGTTGTTGTTGTTTATTGATTTATGATTAAGTTAGCCAGTATAAGAAATTCACTTATTCATACACAGTTAATTATAGCATTTACTTATAGTTCAGTGCAATATTGAATGTGTTCAAATCCGTAATTTTTCATTCTTTTTGATATCACAAAAAGGGGGAGAATTTGGATAAACACAACATTTAAATTCATTCGTTTCCTATGAAGAAATTTGGATATATAGGAGCATTTGGATATATACGACATTTATCTTTTATCTATTTGAAAATTTATTTTTATGGGAGAGTTATGGGGGAGAAATTTTATAGTTAAATATTGTTTTCATCCTTTCAAAATTCTAAAATTTTATAAAACTTTTTTTTTCAATCAAGATTGCAATTAAATTAGTTCTATTATTTTATGGGTTTTGTGATCATCAAAAAGGGGGAGATTGTTGAGCAATGTATTGTTTTTAAACAAATCAAAATAATGTTTTTTAAAGGGGGAGATTATTTTAAATAATACTCTGTCTCTTTATGATGATTTTGATGCTCACAAATACCCTTAATTATTTACTAATTATTTCGTTGAGTATTTTGCAGGAATTTATTTTATATAACGAGATTTTATACTTCATTTATTCCGAGATCAATTTTAGCGTATTCTGGAATCACTGTAGCGCGAGATCAATTTAGCGCGTTCTGGAATCACTGTAGCGCGAGATCAATTTTGGCGCGTACTGGAATCACTGTTCATACCCTACGTTGATGAACGTAACGTATGGATGAAAAGTTTACTTTTTATGTTATTTTGAAACGTATGGTTAATGAACCTTACGTTGTTTAAAAGTATGGAAGAAGAACATTACGTTTGGAAGGAACCTTACGTTTTCGTTGTTGAAAAGTATGGAAGAGAAACCGTACGTTAGTTTTCCGTGTTGAGTTTGTTTCTCAAAAGTATGGATCATCAACCTTACTTTTATAATCAACCGTACGTTCTTTGGAGAGTTGAAGCAAGACAAAGTATGGATGATCAACCCTACGTTTGAATGCTGAAGAGAAAGTATGTATGTTCAACCTTACGTTCTGAACCTTACGTTTGTGAACCCTACGTTTGGAGCCACGTCATCAACCCTACGTTTGGCGTCGGGATATTTTTGACAGACGATATTTCCTTTTGAATTAGTCAATCAAGCAGATTATTAGGCGGATTTCGAGCTGATTCTTAAATACGACTTTGACTGAATCAGAGACGGTTTACAACGGATTAATGTTTGATTTAAACGGAGCTTTTTATGCCGATTCTTCAGGGGAGTTACAACGGCTCTGTTATTTCATTTAATATCGCGAATCTAAAGGAGATTTTCATGGATCTATTTATGCGGAAGATTTTCTCATATTTGAATATATATGTTCTATCTTGGAAACTTCGGATATATATATGCACAGGAAAGTGTGTGGTACTGATTGATCTTTTGACGAGCAAAAAAAAACAGAGACTGTGTGAAAGCGTTCTTTTCTGGTGATCGAGAAGAAGCGTAAAACCTTTATTACCGAAAGAAGATTTTGATAGCAGATTCACGTGTTCTACATCAACTATCTGTTGTGAATCTACTGCTGCTGAAGTTGTGAAGTTTCTGATAATATCTATTGCAACTGGATCGACTCAGAACTGTTTTGATTACGGATCTTTATTTTCTGAAGACGACGATCTATCTACTGTCAATTGCATTCTGTTGCAATTGTGAAGAACAACTGGAGAAGTGTTTCTTTATCGAAACTCTTTTTATTTTTGAGTGATCAGCTTCTCGTTCTAAGCTGTGTGGGTTCGTGTTTGAACTAGGAAGGCTGTGTGTGCCTGAATCTTGTAAAGGTGTCAACTGCCTGTACTCAGTTGTGGACGGGTCTGTGGAAACGAGGACCAGATAGTGAAAATCGCCAAGCTCGTGGATCTGAGCGTTGGTGGAGTGGACTAGGGGCCTTCTGTTCCCCGAACCACTATACATCCGTGTGTTCATGCTTTTACTTTTTCCGCTGCATATTTAATCGTGCAAAAGCATAGTGAACAGAATTTGTCTAAATTGAAGAGATTGTAATAATTTGAAAAAGACACAATTCACCCCCCTCTTGTGTATAATCCGTAGATTCAGATCCAACACCAATGTCCCAAAATTTATTAATTTAAATTTTTTGTTTGAGTTTTATGATATATAATATTATTATATTGACCAAAATTGTGCATATGAAAATGTGATTCTATGATATATTAACATATGCCACATTCAACTCAAAAGATGAAATTTTTTATCATCTTATTTTATTTTTACATTAAAAATGTCTATTTTATGGATGAATTGTGAATCCTAATAGTTCTACATGGGAAAAAATATTTTATCATAATTTGAGAGACAATTTTTTAATGAAAACCATGGGTATTGTAATTAAGGATGAAAACATATAAATTTCATGTAATTTAGTATAAATAATAAAATTTATATATATATATATAATAAGATTTAAAATATATATTTTAATATAAAAACACTCCCATACTGTTTCAGTGGATGATTGAATCATCTTAAAAAACTAGTTTATATAAAAGAGTGCATAGATCATGAAGAAAATAATGTATTAGCTAACATTGAGTTTATAAAAAAATACCTACTATAATATCATTTAATAATTCAACTTCCATCCTAGTAATTACATAATCACACAATTTATCTCTTTCCCTCTTCTGAGGTATATTCCATTGATACATGTGGTATTGATTATAAAGGGTCCCATATCCTTTAAATTATATCATTGGATATTGGAATAATATCCCAGTCCACTACACTCATGATCCTAATGACTGTAATAATCACAGTTGAAAAATACTCAAATCATTTTAATAATATCCTAGGGTGTTTCTCCCAGTAATTATTATATATTGGTATTTTTATGATTTTATTACTTTTTTCAGTTAATGTTATTTTCACATGTAACTCAGTCATCCGATTATTTAAATATTTTCCTCTCATAATAAAATAATTAGAGAAAACATTCGTATACTTTATGATACATAAGACTGTATCCTCATGAGTAAAACAATTTAGAGAGTAATAGATTCAAAATAACAGACTTATTATATCATAGAATCCATTGATATTTATTATCAGATTGTATACATAATCTAAATCATGTCACATCTATCTTGTAATGTTGGTATAATATTCAGTAACAGTTTCCTCTGTTTTTATAAATTTACATATTTCATTTCCATATAACCTAGTTTTCATTAAGAGTAATATTTATCACGGAATAGTCCCTTAAAAATTCTATTTTAAGATTTATGTAACTTCTATCTTCTTAGTACATTGAAATAATTTCCACCATTTATCAACATCTCTCTTTAGATGGAATACAGTCATAAAATCCATTTCCCTCACACTAAATCCAAATGCATTAATATCATCTATATATAATTAGCATAATTATCAAGAACTAATGGATTGGTTTTTTCGTTATATGATTGATATTATTAAATGATTCTATGTGGTTGAACCTTTATATGAGGAAACAAGTTTACCTATATAGGTAATGTTGTTTTTATTAATAATATTCAACCTTTATAATATTGTTAATTTTTCACATATCGAAGCCCAGTGTGTTTCAATAACATAATACATGCACTAAATTAAAGTGTTGAAATAGATTTGATCCCTTCAATTATGATATATTTCTAAATAATAACATACACTAATAATATCATTAATATAATTATGAATTATAAATCAATGAATATAATTATAATTATTTTATTATAAATGCAAACAAAATAGTATTCAAAATCTATAAAAATCTATATAATTTTATATGTGATTATCATAATATATTTTTTAACTTCCTATGATATTCATAATATGGTTATTGAGGTATCTATGAAACATCCTCTAACATCCACAATAGCAACATCAAATATGTCTACATAGAGTTAGTGGTCACTGATTACATAAAAATGAAAATATGTAGATCACAATATATATGATCAAGATGATTGTAGTCTCTATTTAATAGATACATACATGATCATGATATTATACAAGATCATAATATACATAATAAAAAAATAAAGATTTATTATTCCTCTATTTATTATCCATAAATCATATGTGTCATTTTTCATGATTTCCTTGGAAAATGGGGAATAATAAATGGCATGTTATCAAATAGTCAATAGGGTATAATAGATAGAATAATTTAAACATATATTAATATTTTTATACATACAATTTAAGTAGTAAATTATTAAATTAATACAATATAAGATAATTATTCTGAATAAAATATCGATAATATTAAAAATTTACAATCACATTGATTAATATAAAAGATCACATAATAATAGAGTGAATAATTCTATAAAACATAACCATATAATCATGTACTTGTTCCAATGTGTCAAAGAGAAATGGTTAGGCATACACCAAATTTAAAAACTAGTTTGTCTTATGAGATATGTCAATTCCAATAGGGGATATATATTTCTAAGCCTAATAAATCACTTAATAAGTCTTGTGATTTAATCATATAAATTGAATGAATAAAAAATAAAATGCATAATGTTCCCTTAGAATCCACTTACATAAATGAAGATAATACAGAAACAAATTTAAATATTAAAATAATGATTATTTGAATAATGATTATTTACGTAGATAAATAAATTGAATAACATCTAGAAAAACAATTAAATATGGATTTTGAAATATAAGACATTCACACAGAATATAGTAAATAATATACTATCAAGAAAGTATTAAAACCATATAAATATAGGAAATATTCTTTAATATATCCATGAGATAATGAATATGGACTAATATGACAAACACAAATTCATGGGACATAGTTTTGATGTAATAGAGAACATAATAATAACAATGGAAAAAATGGTGTGAAATCCTTGTTAAAAACATAAATTATGAGATGTAAATCCATACGATATGTAATGACAAAATAATGACATAGAAATATAATTAAGAAAAATATAATATGTTCAATTCCTTTTTATAATCGACATAAATGTGAAGATATACAATATGGATTTTTATTAAAAAATTGTTGATATTTGGTAGATAACCCCATATAAATATAATAATATAAGAAATTATAATATATAATATATAAAAAATTTAAATAATTCATAAAAATAAAATAAAAATTATAAGGTATTAATTAAATTATTTATTGAAAATACATAGAAGAAAAATACACAATATAGTATAAGTGCACGAAAAGAATTGTTGTTTGGAGAAATACCAACACATAAAAGATAAGATGTGAAATATTAATATATAAACGTGGTAGTAGGAATAAAAATTAATCAAATAAATTTAAAACCAAAAAAGTTATAATTTTTAAGAATTTAGGATAAGGTAAAGAAGAAAATATAGAAAATAGAGATGTAATAAGAGGCATGATGGATGATTTCAAAGAAAACAATTACCTGGAGTCTTAGATCATATCATATGCTCCTCTAACATCTTCAATAATAAATTTATATTCATAACATACATTATTCTAATTATTTAAATATTTATTTCATTTTAAATTTTAAATTTTCAATATTATATTATTCACGCATTAATTTAATGATGTTTATATTTTTTTCAGATAGGTTTTATCCATAGTTTATAAACTAATTCAATATAATATTAATAGTCCAAAGCCCAAAAAAATTTGTTCTATATTTTATGCATGCTTTGAGGTCAATGTTTTAAGTAATTATAGATGTAATGGAGTTATAAATCACAATAAACTAAAATAATACTAAATAATCAACATGAATTTCATAATAATCTGGTTTTAGATGCTTATAATTACTACGATTGCTTACATTAAATATATTATTTATCATTCAAATTCATTCATTTTAGAATAATAAATATGATATTTAATTTTTAACTTATATATATATATATAAGAAAAACTTCTATAATATTTTCTATGATTTATTTCACTAAAAATAATAAAAACTGGTTCACTTAGGTAGTATAAAACCACCATACATGATTTATGTTTTATGAATCGTTTCAATGAAGAGGAAATATAACAAATATTTTCGATTAATAAATTATTTTTCTAACTATAAAAATATTTTATAGAAACATTTTAATATTATTATGTCATGGAAGGCATAACATAAAAAATAAACTGGAAAGGCATAAATTTTGATGTTCTCACTTCAACATAGTAACTTATTTTTAGGAGATATAAATACGAGTGAATTGATAATATTGCAGTGATAAAGAATCAATGTGATATTAGTAAAATGAGAATATAATATTCGTATCTATCATAGTAATAATTTTATATATTATTATATTACATTTAAATAGAAAACTACATATATATTATATTAAATATAGATAATAATAATGTTTTAGCTTTATAGAGGATTTTTTGTTTTTAATAAGAAAATGGCTGAAATTTTTATTTTTTGTGATTATGTATATATTATCATTTAAATTTTTATGTCTTTATGTTTGATACTATGGTATTTCTATTTTTATTGATAATTTATTGAATTTTAAATATTATATGTGGATTGTTTATAATTAACATAAATATTCTACATGATAAATATTGATAAAATTGTGTGATGAAATATTGTGTAATAATAATGCCATTAAAAAATTATTTTCTATAAAATATATTAGATTAAATTAAAAATTATGAACAAATTTAATAGAAATTATATTTATTTAATCCATTTGTATCTTCTATTGTTATTTGAAATGGGAGAATGAAGATGTTAAATAACAATAACTTGCTTTAATTCTTTGGAAAAGGGACCCAACCCTCATAATACAACAAAATAACTAATATGAAAACCCTTGGAATGGTGTATCAATGAAATTTTAATGAAATCGTGGGGATCATAAATGTATTCCTTAAGTAATGGTAGTCTACATGACATGTATTGTTTTGGCCATACACAGGCTCCTAAGGTGGAGCTACATGGGTCATTATGACCACCATCACACCATTCACAAGACCAAAATAATATGTGTCATATTGTGAACTCTAGGTAATAAAATTGAGAACCTCTATACATATAATTGATATAGGACCCTAACTCATTTAAGGTTGTGAAATAATGCTCAGAATTTTTATTCATTATACTCATAATATTCTTCACTATAATATTAATTCATGGAACCTTGACGTAATATAATTGTGTTTGAAACACACAAAACTCTAGCCCAGACACCCATTTCACACCACCATGTAACATAAATATCCCAAGACATATATAAATCAACTTTTATTCACATGAAATATACATTTATACACTAAAACACTATGTAAATATAATGATGTGTTTAATATCCCTAAAAATAAATCTTAATATCTGATAAAGCCTTAAGACCACATGAATGCCCTCAAGAATAATAATGATGAATATAGAAGACATTTGATTTCATCACTATAACACATGATCAATAAGAAATGGAACTATATAAAAAATATAAATAAAATTCCCTCATGTTCACTATATCTATAAATGGGTGAGTAAATTTACTCTATGTTGTGAATTAATACAAAACTGGGAATTTTTATGAATGTTTGGAATAAGAAAATAATCAGAATATGGAAGTGATCTACGTTGAAACATCTTTTGGCCTACACCATGATTAGTAATTGTATCCATTATATTCGAAAAAATATCAACGTGATTTTTAATAATTATTATTACTATATTTATGGGGGTTTGACCATGTGGACACATATCAATAGGTAATAGTAGTGTATATATATATATATTATCTATTAGTAATTTTTTATATAACTTTAATATTTATAACCATTTGTTTCTTATCTCTTCTTCTACATCCTTCTCAAAATTTTCACTAATGGTAACACATCTTCATATCCCTGAAGGTTCTTAACTCACTCAAGGTGTGATCTTTGGTATGTTTTGAAGTTTTCCCATAATCTAAACTAAATTATTCATAATTTTTTTAATTTTTTTAATTAGGAAATGGCCCATCTCTTGGAGTTGGGAGTGCATTTTACACCATTCCATTGAATTTTTCATATCTCCATCCACTTCTATATTAAAATTTATCTACCATAATTATATTAGATCATCTCTTAAACAATTTTGTTTGATGTGTTAGGGGATAAAACATTAAATGATTGATTTATTTTGAGGATGGAATCATATACCTGATTATGTCGTATTATTTATTCTTTACTATAGTAGAGTTTAGAATTATTATTTCAATGATATCTCTAAAGGATCACTAATCCCACCAATTTATGTAAATTATGAAACTCAACTAATCATTTTGATTAAATTATAAAATGGAATCTAAACTATATTGTTGGATAATGAAGGAATCTATGTGGACAATCTTAAGGGATCACATTCTTTCCTACATATATCTATATATTTTTCTAAATTCTATTCCTTGATTTCTTCACCACAAACAAATCACCCATCATCATTTTTTACATTTTCAATTATTAAATATTAAAAAAATAATAAGTGATAAATAATGAATGACGGAAAATTGGTAAAGGATCCCTGAGGTATGACCTTGGTAAACCACAATGATGAATTCCTAATTTATAAATTATATTTATCATTGTTCATAAAAACCATTCTTCTAAATTTGGTATCCTTACTGGGGATATGAGTCAGTCATCTCATTTTTATTTTCCCTATTTTTAAATTATTTCATATATTCATTTTAATAATTTCTAGTAAAATAAAATATATATTTTTATATTAACCCTCTCTCTTGAGAGAAACTATTTCATTATTTTTATATAGGTAAGGGGAATCATGAGCTTAACATTGCAATATGTGGTGTGTAAGTAGATCATCAAGGATCTTAAAGAAACTTTTGAGAAATATTTTTTGGAAATCAATTTCCATTAATTTCACATTGTTCACACAATAATTTCATAAATTTATATAATAAGATGATGATTAACAAATTTATCATGTTTTCCCTCCCACTATTTATGGTTCCATTAGAGTGGGGGATGATATAGATCAGAAACCTTCTCCACATAAACATTTTTTTACTCCTAATGGACATAAATGAAGAACAATTACTTCTAGATAACTATTTAATGGAAGTGGATTTAACATTGTAATCTCATATATTTTTTGCGTTATTAAAGAAGAAAATCGATACCATTTACATTCATTTATATATTCAAACACATTTATATCCATAAAAAGTGATAAATAAGACTGATATTCCTTCATCTAGGATATGATATTGTCTTTAATTTAAGAGGTTACCACCAAGGAGGAGGTGAAACAAATAGATGAAGAGAGCCAAGTTCACATGATGATGTGACTAACTCTTCAACAAAAACACAAATCAGGTGGAGGATGGAACCATGATAGATAAAATGGATATTTTGTTTTTCACTTATCTCACAATCAAATTTATATTCATTACAAAATCCAGGAGTGTGGTTATTTTATTTTCCCATGGCAGGTATCCAACCTAGAGGAAATATTCTGGAAACTAAACAATATTTAGTTATAGAATTTTGAAAGAAATTTTATGACATAGTTTTGATATTTTGTAAAAAAATTAAACCTGAATCCCATTTAAAAAAATCAGATGTTTATAGTGTAGTGGCATTACTATGTTCTATGATTTTAGAAGCTAGAAGAATGAATATGTAATTTACAAATAGTCTCTTTAAGGGGTGAAGGTAGTAATTGATATAAAATGAATTTTTAAATTTGGTGAGTGATTAATCAGATCATCCATATAAGATTAACCAAAAAATAGAAACTAAATGCTCATATATTTCAATGGAAGATGGAGTTTTGTTGGTTGATTCATTTTACTAAGTGGATGAATTTACATATATATTGGATCAATCAATCCTATTTTGATATTATTTATATTTATTTTTAATAAACATCATATAATTATATGTTGATGAATTACATCTTGTAATTATTTTAGAGAACACAATATTGGTAATGATAATATTAAATGATGTTCTCAAGAAATATGTCATCATGGGTCGAGTGGAAAAATACGTAATAATTTCTTGATGATCCAAATTTTTTATGATCCATCATATTTTATTAGAATAAAGTACATTTTTAATAACTATAAATGTGAATCTATGTTTATGTAATTATATTATTGAATATCCACTAACTTGAGGAAATAGTGCAAGGAGTGAATCAAATAAGGAATAAGCCTGGGGGATCTCTAAGGAAGAGATAAAACTAGTTGGGTATGTGGAGTTACATTAACATACACTAATTATATTATATGTGTTTCATAATGATTTGGATTTATTATAATAATTATTAAATTTGATTGGATGTTATTTAAATTTTGGTTTTGGAGATCTTGATTTAAAATCCCATGCTATATGTATCTAAATTGGTTCCCCTAGATAGTGTTCTATATGAACTCAGGTCCACCACCTCATACATAGGATGTTTCTTACTTGAATTGATGGCCTAATGACGTACGCAACAATACTATTCCCTATTTTCTATAGTATAAAACCATTGAAAATCAAAATAAATAAAAATAAAATAATTAATAATCAATAAAAAGGCCACAAGTATTAGATTCAAAAAATTGGGATAATTCCTAAAACCAAATAGAGTAAATATGTCATGTCCAACTATTACCTTGTTTCAAAAACTAACCCAAAATAAATAGACAACTGAAAATCCCTGAAATAGTTTCCAGTATTAGTTTTGTACCCTCATCCATGATACATCTTGAAATATTAACTTATTAATCAATCATTGGTCTTTTCCCCTATCACGATCCGAAAATATAAAATATTCTCTATTACTAATGGTGGTCATAGTAGGTTGTGCGTAATTATCATTGGGGAACATCCAAAAATGCCTAATGTAATATCTTATCTAATAATAGTCTATGATGATGTATAAATTTATAATATTAAAATCATTTCATAAATAATTTTTTATATTTAAAATATGTCAATTATCCCCATGGGCTTCTGAGTTCCTCAATAACAATCATCCCACCAAACATTCTTTATCCTAAAAAATATGATCTATGCCTGAACCATAATCTGATAACCACATTATTCCATAATATAATTAATTAATTAATTTCTTAAAAGCTTGTATACCATGAATCATTAGTCCGGGTCCCCAAACATTATCTGAATAAATGATAGTGGTGTATTAATATAGCATTTAATCCTTCTCTAACCATGGTATCTAGAGAATCAATACAACTTCCAAACCATACAATGCATCATTGGGACCTAGAGAATCAGTGTCCCCCATATCATGTAATGAATTTGTGGTGACTGGAGCATCGGTCCTTCCAAATCTTAGGATAAGGATCCTTAGTCCCATATTCAACCATACCAGAAATTCAAATTTTACAAATTTTCATCATTAGTGGATTTTTTTGTCAAACCCTAACAACAATTGAACACCTCATCAATTATTGTAATTTTTTTGTTCAATAAATTTATCACCCTTACTAAATTTTAGATAATTAGTTGTTCATATCATCTACTAATAAACAAAACCATTAAAAATTATATTAATCCATTTCAGTGAAAAATCATGCATATTTAACCAATTTTCATTATTACCCTTTATGATACCATAAATCATATATTTTTTCATGTTAATCCTGAAAACCATATATACTAAATTTATATATAGAACATCATGGGAAACCATTTTAGTCCCATAAACCTTCAATTTGATAAATAACAAGTCCTACCACCATTTTCAATGTATTGCCAAAAACCATGTGTTGCATTAGTATTTTTCTTATAATCACCAATTGACCCACTTAGTTTTTTTAAGGGACTCACACATCAATTAAAGGTTCGATTTTTTATCATAGTGTTGAAGAATGTCAGAGAAATAATATTGGAAATATCACATACAAGAGAGTGGAATAATAATTATGGTATAATGAAAATAGACAACCTACCTAAAGCTCATAAACCACCACTGACAAAAAATTGTCCTCTTATTTTATATCAAATAATTTATAACTCCCAAGATAATAATCCCCCAGAAAACATTGGACTTTGGTACGTTCGAAGATGTTAAAATTGTTAACCATGGGCCTTCTAATAAAAGATGAAAAATGACTCATATAATTACATGAATCTTCAATTCTCAATAAATTAAACACAAAAATACAATATTATTGAATTAAAATGTTCATTGTACAATTATGGAGCTCCAAATGTTGACCCTTTCTACTATAGAAATATTATGGTGGAAATTATGGATGATACATTTAATGTTGAGAGGTTAACAATATATTTTTCCAAAATTTTAATGAGGAACATGATTTAGCTACGTGGTTTTCCAAACTATGTGACAAATTTATAGTTCCCTTTATCAAAGATGAATCCAAGACACACCATTATTCTGGACACCCATGTTGTTTTTTAAACAATCAATTAGTCATTCTGTTTCCACAATCCGTGGGTGAATATGTCGTATGGTCTAATGGGAGACCATGCATGGGTTAAAAATCTAATATACTCTCCCATATGATTCATGGTTACTAATAACCATGATCCATTCATGTATCACGCACTAGATATACTCTTTCCCTCTATTTTTTTCCTAATCACTATGGACACTCCCAAAAACACTCATACTTCATTGAGGCATTAAAATAACCAATATAATTGGTGTTAAACCAAAAATCCATTCAAAAGTTTTTCTTATCAAATGTTCATTCTCTTTCAAACTCACTTCCTTATAATAGATCATCGATGTGATGCACTCGGAATAATCACTATGCATTCTTGTTGGAATAATCAGGCCTCTAGGCCCAAATAACATCTTCCATATCATTGGTTTCCTCTTAAACACAGTGATTATTACACAACTATTTGAACAACATCGTGCCCTAAACATGATGAATTTCATCACTGTAGTCTATGACATGAATCTGAAGTTTTTCAGAGAAAGAATCAACCTCATGCTCTGCAACATCAATATTGATTACATTATAATGGTTTAGGTGATACTGTTAATGGTTTCACACATGAAAAACATCATTGAAAACTCAATACTGCTAGGGAATAACCAAAAATACACCACCAGTGACTAACTATCAATAATTGCAAAAAACCAACATATATGGGTTCCAAAATTCCTTATTCTAGAATCCAATGGAGACCCAATATTTTAAACACCCAAAAAAACACATGATAATTTAATATAAACTTGAGAGGATGATGATGTCAATACATATATGATTTCATACAAGTCAATAACAAAATAATACAATTATCAATCAACTGAACATTCAACGTTATATCTTATAGAATAACATTCCATAGTAACCCTTTTCACTCACATTCATCCAACATAAGTGTAATCAACATGACCTATAATATAGTTCCTTGTATAGTTTCATCTAAAGATTCTCGAAATAATTGTCATTATATTGAAATTCAAAAATAACTATGTCATACAACAACATTCCAAAACAATTGGGGAATAATTTCCTCAATATTTCATATAACACATGAATGTTCCATTATAATTGACCATCCATCTTTCGGGGAAAATAAGTGATGAAAATTAACTAAATACCTTGAACCTCATAAAAAACATTCCATAAGTGTGAAGAAAAATGAGGATATAATTATTAAACTATACTCTTAGTTACCCCACAGAAATACACTGTCTATTGGATAGAAACATATCCCAGGTATGAAATGGTGAGATTCATCTTAATTGCTCTAAAATGGGATAACGTTTTTAACCATCCAACAATCACCCATATAAAATATCTATTTTTTGGATTCCTTGAAATACCAACACAAAAATACATAGTAACATCATATCATATCCCCTTAGAAATGAATTTTTTTGTAAAAACACTATATGATCCTTGATACTCAGACTCCACTTGCTGAAATTTGTAGAATTATGTCACAATACCTATAATATCCATTTTAATTCTCATTATCCAATAACAATAATGATAGACTTAATACTTTTTTTCAATTAATGGAGTGAAAATCACTCTGAAAAAATAATCTCATCTCTATTCACATCCTGCATAATTTTGGGAAAAATTACATATCCATGATCATGAATATTATTCTCTACATCGATGGTACAATCGTGATGTAACTCTCCCACCCACCCTCCATTGATTTCCTTTATTTCTAGGAACTGTGATTTTATATAATTTATCCTTCTTAACTAGATCAAATGAGATGGATCAACTGATAAATATATGAGGGTCATCTTCTCTATCTCCGCCTTACAATCTATGGGAATATTGATGAAATGATAAATCATATTATATGATAATACTCTACTCCCAACTTGGGAAAAATTTGAATTAGTATTATCGTATATATCCCCTTTATCTATTTTAAAGGATTCTCATATTATTCGGACCATTAAATATAAGGCCCATATTAATCTGAACTGATATAGGATATATTTGGTTATTAAATTATTTGATGAATCATTTATATTAACCCACCAAACCTAAAATCATTTGGATATAAAAAATCATTCTTATGTTGTATCCAAGAAATAAATAGCTGAACCATATTAGGTTCCAAAGCCACTTCTTCCTTAGATATATTTTGACTCATGAAATGTACATTATCAATCCAAAAATGAAAATTTTCTAACTCATCATAATTTATATGCTCTCTTCACTATTTCATGTTGATTTTAAGATGTTTGGCATGATGATCTCCAGTCCACAGGTATACCCAAAAGTAATCAAAAATTAAAACCACATACCGATCCAGGTATTCTTGAAATATACCGTTCAAAAATTCCATAACCATAGTATATGATTTTTTTATCCCAAATGGAAACTCAAAAAACTCATAAAAACCATAAAATAAACTTAATTTAGACAATAATATATTAGAAGGTATCACAATAAAATGATGCTAAACAGAATTCAAATAAATTTTGGAAAATGCGCCATCACCCCATTGCAGGTCAAAAGGTCCTTAATACATGAATGTGGATACCAATTATTGATTTTCATTTGTTTCAACTACATATACTCGATAAACATTTATAAAATTCTATCAGCCTTATTAAGAAATTGGATAACCACAAAATCATGTTCTCAAATGGATAAAACCTTATCCCTGTAACTACACCAATTGAGTCTTATGTTCTTGAATATTTTCTAGTGAAATTATATACATCATTATTGAAACTCACTCATCCATCAAATCATGTGAATATTAATCTCAATTTTAATCATAGGTGGAAACCCTATGAAATCCTCAAGGAACACATCCTAATACTAATCAACTACAAGGAGAATAAATATTTATCCAATACATTGTAATCTTATAAAAGAGTCCCAAAAATGGTTGTGATCCCACCAACCTAATGAATAATTATTCCTATATATCTGTCCCGAATATTCCATTACCCATGAAAATGTTTTGGGTTACCCTTTGTAGACATGATGGACACACTCAAATGGTAAAAATTTATGTGATATTGATATTATACGAACTATTAAACTTACTGTACTAGGTAAAATCAAATCATCTAAATAAAATACATGTTCCAATGGAAAATAATAATCACCAACCTCATGGTAACACCACTTACAAATAAAAATGTACTCTGATCGCATTCCCAACTACATGTTGGGTGACATTACTCCAAACGTGACCTATTCTTCTATACCCCCAACAAGTTATATGTCTTGAATATATAATATAATGAGAAGACACTTTATCAGATAAAGAACATGAAATCATGTAATCTATAATAATCATAACTTAGATAGACAATGGTCTAGCCTTTCAACCATAGGTTTAAAGTATAAAAATATGAACCAAAACTATCTATTTTCACTAAACTCCTCTATGATCACCATATGGTTATCTAAATTTCATATATAGACACTCTTGTTTTGAGAAACATATAAAATACATGGAATATTACAGCTAGTAGATCTCTAACTTCTGAACTGATATAGGGTATAAGATACCCTAATAGTTCTTTGTATCGACCTAGTTCCTTTTTTTGTACCCAACAATCAAGGGTTCCTTCATAACCAATGTTTGTTTCCTATTCTACTATAAGCTTGATAATCTCTTGGTATTCATAGATACTAACAAAACATGTGATATATCCTACCACACTGATAGAATATAACTCAGTTATTTCCTTCATATGATGACCCTCTCCCCTGTAAGCACTGTCCAAAAACACATTGGTGAAATCCCTCAAAAAGATACTTACAACTATTAGTAATTCCACCACCTGATCATACGACTAAAAAATTATGAACAATAATGGAACCCTTTTATATATTCTCCTAAGAAATGAGAGCATTATTTCTACCATATCCATATTTTTCTATCAGAATATATTCACTTGGGACTTGATATCACACCTATTTCTATCCTAAAATCATACTACCATAGACGAATCATTCTCTATCAATGATAATAATAAGGTTACATGATGATGAAGTGGCCCACATAATCTTACAATTACATTTTATGCTAGGTTAACCACAATATATATATATATATTTTTCTATGGCCTAAGGGTCTTAAGTTAAATGTTTTCTTTGAACATCTTGTAAATATCCTTCCAAATGCCCAAGAATTTCTCAATCTAAAAAAAATATCCCAATCGCACATCACTAGTCCTCAAAACATATAAGCTTCTAACATGTACCATTTCACAGGAAGAGTATTTATGATATCCAGAATCAACTATAGGGACTCAATCAATAACATCACTATCTTAGTACCACACTCTCTAGTGATAAATATTGGATGCTTCATCTAATAATATACCATCATATCAAAAATACATAGTATAGACTGCCCATGTTACCTTTCTATAAATTATACGAAATTATTAAAATTTTCAAAAAACATTCCTTCCACCCCATCATGTCAATCCAATGATGGATCGTGTATAACATTTAATTAACTTTTTTCGAAACTTCATGACCCTTGTTTTGGTTTTAATTTTTTTTATCTAATCTTGGGTTGTTTCCATATATATTTAGAAAAAATTGGATCGTTTTCAGGTTGTTCATTGTTTGAACATAGTTAGGTAAATTCATCTATTTTGGACAAGAAACCCATGTATCCATATTTAAGACACAAGAATGGGGAATAATGCTTGAAAAAACTACGGGGGAACTCCACCAATTTATTATAACTTGGAAAGGGATCATTTTCAAAGTTTATTCAAGGTTTGAAAATCATGATTCCAATCCATGAACTCCAACTTTATGTCCATTACCAGATCAAAATTACTACTATCCACGGATCATGAATTTTAAATCATGATAATGGATTTTAATTGATTATAATTTTTATTAATGATCCTTAGATCCATATTTTTTATTATAAACAAATTTATTCATTGTGAAACAAAATACCTTTATTTAGAGGCTCTCAAGATTCAATTTTAACTCTTCAAATCCCTTCTATAGGACGATTGAATAATAGGTTATTGTGTGTTATCTATTCCATGTATGTGAATATCTTTTCATGAAGTTTAATTAAATGACATATTATCTCCACCAATGGAGTGGTAGATTTTCATGTTATTGATGTATCTAATCTTTGTAATGGTTGATATAATCACCGTTATTATGGGTCATGACTCTAGGATTTATTTATCTTATCTACTTTATTTCCAAATAGTATTCAAATTACAGGTGTTCATTTGATCTTCTGATTAATGGTAAGCGGTTCAATAGATATTCACAACATAATTGAAATCATGTCTTTATTTATTTATTTTAAATTAGTTATTAATTGATTTGAAATCCCATATTTTAGTTGATAGGATGATTGATCTAAAAAGGTTATGGAATTTTGGAAACCCCCTTTTTTCAATGGAATTGAATTTTTTGGAAAATTTTTTGGGAAAAATGTTTGATGGAATAGAATTTAGATTTAATGAAATAATTTGAAATTTATTCTTGGGAATAATATCCTAAAATTAAATATTTTTATACAATTAATGAATTTGATCAAACCCTTGAATTTTTTTTTAAATAAAATGGAATGTGGAAAATTTAATTTGACTAATTGAACTTTTAATGATGACATGATTATAACTAACTTATTTCCCCAAGAATTATTGATTGAATGAATAATTTGTAAGCCTGAGCAGTTTTTAGGAGATTAGGATAAGCACACTAGGACTATGACTCCCAATGAAATTATTGAAGGTGAAAACATCACCAAAAACATTTGTTATAATTTCTTTGTATTTTTTCAATTAATTTGCAGTAGATTGATTTCATGTAATGGTTCCACTATTAGGTTGTTTATTTGAGTGAGAAAACTTATTATTGGGCATGATAGTGATTAATAGTCTTCAGGGTCCTATTTCCAAAAACAAATATTAGTCTGGTATTATGATCATGGTTCTCTATTTTTATTACATGAATATATATTCAATTGATTATTGAAATATATTGTTAATTTATATTATTTTAATAAAAAAAATTTGTAAATTATTCATTTTAAATTTTTTATATGTCTACAATAATTGTTTATACAACTATATTTTGATAATATTATATAAATTAATTATCTATACTTTTATATTTATATTGAATGAATAATTTTTTTATGGATCTACATATGGAATTATTGGTGGTATTATGTGGAGTTATTTTTATTACACCATACATGTTCCTTTATATATTTATATATTATCTTAATGCAGGTTCAATTAAATTGAAATCACCCCATGGAAATGGTGGGTGTACATGATTCATGGGACCTGGAGTGATGAAGGTGACCAGTTGATATATGATCCACTTTCTCCATAGGTTATTTTTTATGTTTTAATTCTTATAAGATGTTGTGGCTCATGATGATTTACATAATTGTATTGTTTTTCTTTTTTGATTGCCAAACACTCTCTATGATATGTATTTCAATAGTAACATGTATCATCTAGATACTGATATTTTTTTAGAAAAACCATTACCTTATCATTTTGATATCACTCTAGGTATTAATATCCATATCATTGGTATTGGTAATTATTATTGGGATAGGTTAAGATTGGATCGAGTATCAATATATTAGAGTATTAAGGATGGTTAATGAATAAATGGTATTAGTTGTGTAGGCTTACAAACATTCATTGATGTTGGTATATATTCTGGGTTGTCCTTCTATATTTGAAATATTAATTTCGAGTGACGAGAGGATGTTGGTAAAGCGTTCCAAGCTATATCTCATCATAATGATCCTTAAGTCACCACATGTTTTTTGGGAAAAGTGTATTTAGTGAATGATTGGATATAAATCTAGTATATTCCATGTTTTATATGAGTTATTTGATATAATGAAATATCCTGATTGAGTTAATGATATGTGTATCTAGGATGTTGTCCCAGTGTTTCTTGTTGTTGTTTTGTAGAATCATTCCCCGAAGGAGATGGATTAATAAGTCATTAGATTATGTTTATGGTGAACCTCGTCAAATAGATCCAATAGTGGACTTGAATATTGTTGAAATAGTGCGGAATTTTTTCCATGATATAGGCTAGGCACATGATACTATTCTCATTATGGTTGTAATAGTAGAACCATGATGGGGTTAATATCCGATATATGCTCAAGGGGTTCTTCTTCAGAATGAAACAAATTTTAAATCACTAATTATCCCCAATAGGTTTGATTGTGGATGATAATCATAGAGACACCATTTATGTACATGGGAATTCAGGACTCTATTAAAGTGAAATTTACAACCATCATGATTGAGAGACCAAACATAAGATGAAAAGATTTAATGATTAAACGAAAAATACAAGAGGTCTTGGAGTGAAAAAATGTAAGTTATTTTCATGGATTAGATGTATCCAGAGTCCACAGTTATGGAAAATTCGATTCATTTTCCCATCCTTCATCTGGGTGAATGGATAGTGACATAATATGTGAACTGTTTTTCTAATAATGTTTAGTTATCTCCTATGGTTTTGAAAAATGAGACATGAAAATGTTACTAATTTGGGTTGGGTATTCTATCTAATATGAGATCTAAAGAATTTATGTTGAATCTCAATTATTATACCTATATGTTGGATAGTGAATTGAAGTATTAAGTTATTCTAGGTGGGAATTCATGGTTGATCAGTGTTCATTTTTCACTTAGTAGAAGATCATTTAGTTCTATTTGTAGAAATATAATTTAATATGAGTCACATTGTTAATCTTGATAGATATAAATAGGTGTAACTCTTATAATGCATGGAAGAGTACCCATTACTACTTTTTATTTTAGAAAATCATGGCATTAAAAATGGGTTTGAAGTGAAGAGAACAACATATATAGATTGTGTGGACACTCAGGTCTCCTATATATGTTCTATGATACCTTTTCTTTAATACATTGTGTCATAGGGTCGTCATCACCAAAACGTAATCTAGGGAAATATGATGCATCATTAACAATGGAGTTTCAATGAAATGGATAGAGAATAGAGCTTCTCATTGAAGTGGAATTGTCTCTAGAGTATGAAGTTGAAGGTCCATTGATAATGATAAATACCATTACTATTTCTTCATATTTAGTTATGGATTTATTATATATTAGTGAATCTCACTCATTTTTAATTACTCATATATTAATACTACTAATTATTCCCATTGTTATATCATCTAATGTGATGGATATTGCTATATTCCCTAGATTTTATAGATAGAAGGGTCCCCAATTATCCCCTTATCTTTTTTCTTAGTTAGATATTTTGATTATATGAAATTTTCTATTACTTGGTGTAAAATCCTGTGACATAATTATCATTATGGATGGGTAAATTTATTATAAGTCCAAGATTGATTGTTATCATCATAGAGTCTCCATTACTATGCCTGATGGGGAGTTCCATTTTTATAGCGAATAGGAAATGAGGATGATAAGATATACACCTCCTTCTCTATAATTTATTAAGGAAATATCAGTGTTCTCTTTTTCTCACAATTATGGATATTTTTCTTCTGATTTTCCAAAAGTTTTCATGAATCTTCCTAATTTATTTCATTTGATTTATTTATATTTCCACTAGTAAGTGAGGTTTAGTTCTCAATTGATTTTGTACCAGATAATAAGACACAATTTATTCCATTGTACCATATAGAACGTATATATTTTAATGTGTTAAGGACTGAAGAGGATGATATTCAATAAAATGGATTTATATGCTTGAGTGTGTGAACATAGGAAGTGCATGTTCTTTTTTCTAAGAATGATGATCGAAAAATTTTAATATATGTTGATTTATGAAAATCTTATTGAATTGAACTAATGAAAAAATTTACACATCCATGGATTTATGTGATTTTTGACTAACTGAGAGGGGGAAGTAGTTATTTAGGATTTAACTTCTATATAGTTATCACCACTTCTGAATTAATGAATCTAAAATTCAAAAGTCCACCTTCTGGAGTTTGTATGGTCATTAAGAGTAATTTTTTTTGAATTATGGTCCATCCAATGCTCTATAATTGATCATGACCCTATTAAATAAATATTTCATGATAACCATGATTCATTCATTGTGGTATTGGTTTATGATATTTCTTTATTCCAAAACAAATAATGAGAGATCACCAACATTATACAGTGCGATAAATATGTCATTTATGGATACTGTAAGTGATTTTCTTGAAAAATATATGTTGGAATGTGGTATTTTCGTTTTTCAAGAAAAGGTGAGAGTTCTTAGGACATGTTAACAATAACATAGGGTTTTCTATCTATTGTACTATATTGGATTGGAATGATATTAAAATTGGATAGATTATGACTTTACAATGTTGGATTCTAGAATGATAAATCTCACTCCAAAATATGTGATGTCATTATAGGATGTAAAATTTTATAGTTATATTTTACTTTTTGAAGTATATTTTATCTTTCGTGCTCGTGTTGACTCTTCCAGATGGTGATAAGGGGTATGTTTTATTTTTTTATTAATTGGGTTAAAGTTTGGGTGGTATTCATATGTACAAGGATCACATTGAGTCTATGTTTCAATACAGTTTAGGCCTCCCAAAATTAAATTTCGTAACCATTATCTTGTACTCACATCTATGTTGAATAATCCTCTAATTGTTCATCATTATCTCACCATATGAATTTTTTAACATCTATTCTAACAACAAAATCGTGAGATATAAATTTCTTTAAAAGGATTGGATCATTAGGTAGAGCTGTTGGGTGAAGCTCTTGAATTATTTTTAGCTAAACATTTCCTACAAACGTGGTATGGGTACTATGGTTTTTGATGCATTGAGATCACAACATACAAATTCTATAATGGAAGAATCATTAGAAGATTGGAATTTTTTGGAAAACATTTAAATGTTTAAATTTAGAGTTATTTTAAGATGTGATCAGTGGTGTTTTGATAATTTTTCTAATTAATTTGTATCATATAATTTTTTTGGATTATAATCATGATAATTAATTTAATGCTTTCCAGTACACTCTTTTTAGTGGGGAGACTATTGGCGAGTGGTCATTATCTTCTTAGGGTATCTTATTCTTCTAAAGCATATACGTTTTTCTTTTGGCTATGAGATATGCAGTCTTGTGTTATTTCAATAATTACAAATAGTTGATGAACCTTTGTATAGAGAACATGTACTATGATATATTATGTCAATTTTGTGGGCCATGAATGAGATGATACATCATTAAATTTATTTACGAATGTCATACATTCCTACAAGCCACATTAAATAACTAGAGACATTTGGGTTTTTGTTAGAACCTTTTTATACTGACTTGGAAGTTGAATAAGATTTCTATAGTTATAGTTATTGGATTTCCATGAACCAATAAAGGGAATAATTTGAAATGGATATTGAATGCTCAAATAACCAAATTCTCTCACAATGTACCCATTAAATATATAATCAAACTTGAAGTATTTGGAAGTCCCTATTTTAGAGATATTGTACACTTAAATATATTTCCTTCTGTTATATTATCTGATAGGGATCCCAATTATACTCCCATGCATGATCTCATTTCTGGGGCCCAACACAACCCAGTTTTCAGTTTTCATTCTACAAATAGTAATGAAAAATAAAATAAAAATCATTGATGCATAATTGTAAAATCCCTTCTTGGATCCCAATAAACTAGTTCCTCAATCAAATGTAGTGAATGACCCCATGATAGCCTCCCCATATTTTAGTGATTGTGTACTAGAAATGGTTCCCCAATGAGGTACGTGGGGAGAATATACCCACATTAAAAGTGTATATATAATTTTTCCATAAAAATATATAATATATAATGTTTTAGTAATAAATAACCAGTCATAATTTAATCAGCTCTCAAATTTGGGTAAATTCCAACAATGAAATAGAGTAACGATTTCATGACCAAAAAGTATCATGTTAAAAAAACCTAAAAATTTACAAAAGAAATCCAAAATTAAAAGGACCAAAATTTAGATTTCCTCCTCATCTATTCTCTGTCTAGAAATCCATATCCATCAACATAAAATTGTTCCTTTCCCCTTATCATGACCAACACCCATGAAATCCTATTAGGTTCCAAAGATGGCCCTAGAACGGTGTGTGTAAAAATAATCATTCCACCTCCAATATTGTATAATTAAATATAAATTATAATAATTTTGTATGAAGATGTTTAAATGAAAAATATTAAATCAATTAAAATAATATGTTATGAAATTAAAAATATGTCAATTAGACCCATTGGATACAAAAAATCATAATAAAACTCTTCTCACCAATTTTTTTTGATATACACATGATGTATACACCATGAACCATGTTGGTTTAAATACATTATGCCACAAATTAATGAATTAATAAGTTCCATATATGTTATTTAACCATGGATTTTCAATATTGGTACCCATACCATATCCAAAAATAGGAGAATAGAGCATCAAGCAAGTATCCCAATCATTAAATACATCTGTGGGGCCAAGAGTATTAGTTTTTTATAGGCCATTAAATTCATGTGTGAATATTTTCAATTAATTTTTATCCAAAAAAGAATGGGGATCCTCAGTCCAATATCTAAGAATACCTTAAATTCACAGTTTTAAAAGGGTTCGTCATTAGTGTTGTTTTTATCAAAAAAACAACAACACAACAAATAATCATGTATCATTATTTTCATGGTTAATTACATTCAAACCCATTATTTTAATTTCATTAACTCGTTTCTCATACAAAATATTAATAACAACTACAATAAATTATATTAAATAGCTTAACAACTAAAGATGTACCATTCATCCATTTATCAAAATTACCTTTAATCATTACATAGTCTATTATATTTTCCATGTTAACTCAAACATACCCATAAACAATTCTAATATACCAAATATCAACTACAACTAGTTTAATTTCTTATATACTCTACTTCATAAACAAACATGTAATTTCACCATCTTCAATGGGTTTGAACACCCCATGTGTGGTGTTAGTCTTAGTATTATCATCATAAACATAGATGATGGGGAAAGTGATGGGTCTCTCATAACAATTTAATGATAAATACTATTTTCATAGTCATGGAATAAAATAAACCAATATAGATTATTGGAACAACCATATATAATAGACTAACATAAATACCATGGAAGAATTATTATATACCATATACTTCAAGCTTATAGACAAGCACTCTCCAAACAATGGCCATTTAATTGAGTTCACAAAAAATTGTACCCGAATTCTATGAACCCCATTGAAAAATATGGGTTTTCATATTCAATGGAAGGAAAAATAACCAACCATGGTCTTTATTATAATTAAAATGGACACAAGGACATAACTACAACCTACATTTTTTGTTAAAGGCACTCCAAATAGCCCATAATTGACGGTGAATGATCCTTTTAGAAGGAGGGAGCACTTGGTTCAGACCCCTTTCCACTAGAAAATAAATTGGGTTATAATTGTGGAATATATATTTATGGTCTAGAATAAAACCCATCATTTCACAATTTTAGTTGACTGATGGTTTAGAACAAAAAAATTTCCAAACCTTACCACAATTGTGTTGTTCCCTCTGTCTAAGAGGAACCTGATATGGATAGTTTTTCTAACCATACACTTAGTATATCAATCCTTGTATTAGCCATGTGGTTCCCACTATCCAATGGGATTCAAGCAACATTGTCTCATGGGCGACAATGCATGGTTTTCTAAAAATCATCCACCATCCCCGATGCCTCAAGATTATTAAACATTGTTATTACTAACCATGCAAAAACAATGAATTATTAACTAGATATCCACTTTTACACCATATTCATGTCCCAAACCCTAGGAAACTCTTAATACCTTTCCTACTACTGAGGTTCATTCCATTAACCAATATAAAGGGTGCTAAAATAATAAATTTGAAAAAACATATACCTCGTCATATGTTTAGGATCAAATATTATTTGTTTTAAAAATGTTTTAAATACTAAATAATGATGCTCTAAATATTTTGGAATTTTTAAAATTAAAATTAAATGATAAATTTAGAATGATTTTATTTCTATCAAGAATATAATAATTCATTGTTAATTAAAAATAAAATAGAGATTTACAAAGTGTAGAAATATTTTTGGGTAAATGTACATTGATAAATGAATGATAAAAGTGTTAGAACCAAGACTCCTTGGTGTAATAAGTTAATCAAAATTGATATGTATAATGACTTTGAAAAGACGTAATGGGGTAAATTATTCTTTCTTTTAGAATTATGGGCTTATTTAATCATTTATATGTCATTCTTATCGTGTCTTTTTGTTCTCCCTTGATATATATATCTCCATTTGATAAGATAATTGGATTATTTAATTAGTTAGATGCCTTTAGAAAGGTTTTCTAATTTTCCCAATAATATTAACAATTACTAATGAGTCTCTTATATGAAACTAAAATATTTTACTTCTATTTTATAAAACTAGGAGATATGTAGATAAGAAAGTTAATTGAGGCATTTCTCAGTTATATATTGTTAAAAATATTTTGTTTTAACATAATGGCTAGAATTATTATTTGTTCTATTTTAGGGTTATTCTCTATAAATATGTTAATTGGAGTGGTAAAATTATTAGGATTAATAAAATTATAATATTGGATTTCTATAAAATTTCATGTAGTAGAAAGGATCATCGAAATAGGTTGCTAGGAATCTTGAATATGGAATTGACATTTGATTGTATTGGAAAACCATTAATCAATGATCTTGTGAGAATACATTTTTTCTATTTCACTATGCTTATTGTGTCTCATATAAGCTTGAATTGGAAAAAAATTGTCACTTCGACTGGATTTATTGCACTCATAAAATTTACACTAAAATCTATTCATAGAATTTTTTTTCTATAGTGATAGTACCTAATGTGATCTTTCATGGATTTAAAAAATAATATCTAACTTTTATGGGACAAAATTTATTAGAAATGAAATTATTGGGTTTGATAAATCATCCTATTAATATAATTAGGGGAGTTAGATATTAATTTTCTAGTATAAGTGGAAATTATGAAATATAATCAAACAAAACTACCTTGGGACAATTTTAAGTGTTCCTAATTTTCGGTGAGGTATACTCTTGCTAAACATGGTAATGAATGGTATGTGGTTATAACAATAAAATTTTGCAAAAACTCTAAAATTTGGAGTAGTGGTGTATCTAATTTTCAAAAAAAAATATTCCTCAAGCAAGATGGGTATTGGGAAATATAGATTTCTTTTTTGGATGGATCATTACATGGTCCCTATATTTATTTCCCTGGGTGTTAGATTCAAAAATTTAAGTTTCTAAAATAGGTGGATTATTGGAGATTCATGAACATGGTGCTTAGTATGGTTTGTTACATGTTTTCAAATGAAATTATCATGTCACATGATTAAGATCATGATGTATATTTAACTCAAACATGTGTTAATTTCTCATATTCTACCTTTAGATAATATAAATGGAACACGATAGCTTAAAATTTTTGGGTTAATTTAATCTGTATAATAATAATACCCATTAAAATGATCATGATCTTAATAAGGATTCATGTAATACTCTACCACTAGAATTTGTCATCCAATTGATAAGTGTTTCACTTTCCTAAAAATCTAGGTGGAGTAATACTCCATGTTATGAAAATGTATATGATGTTATTATGATGGTTTTTGGGGTGATAATGTTTTGTTTTCACATTGTCTGGATCATAGATTTGAATAATCATTTTGATACCTTCCAAGATCTTCAAAATTCGTGGATCATTCACAAAAAATATCACCATACTGATGAAATCTACCTTTGAATTGTGAAAGTAATTTTATTGGAGCTCTAGTGTGGGAATATTTGAATATTTCGTTGAGATATTGATATTTCAAGGTCAATTATTATTCATATATTTTTGAACATTGTATGTGATTTTTTAACTGATACCATTGAAGATTATCATGAAAAGTATCTCCATAAATTATGGTTCAAGATTCTTCATATAAGGCATTGTATGTATATATTTATTAGAGGTTTCTGTGTACTTTGGCATCCAACTATTTAAAGGTATATGTTAAATACATATGTGTATGAATCTAAAAATTCTATAGATAGGGTTGGAGAAGTTTGAGACCATATTTTTATAGTTATCAAGTCTTTCATGGCATATTTTGGATATAGTAATTTGATTCTAGATTAGGAAAATGCCCTCCTTGATAACAATTTATTCAATAAAAGGAGTGTTATTATAACTAATATCAATAATTATTAAACAGTTACAATCAATCATATAGGGGACCTAGATTGAGATCTATTGTCGATATAGTATTTTATACGGGGTTATGATTTGGTAATTTATAGTGTTTCTTCTATTGATTATATATGGGGACAATAAAACATTTTAGTGGATTCTCTACTAAATCATTTTCAAAATAATATATATGTTTAAATAAATCCATCTCTTAAATGTATCACATTTGAATATAATTGTTTTTCTAGTGTGGATTCTATTGTTCTAAATTTAATTCATGATCCTTTATCTTGTGGGTTCATTGGTATTTTTGAGATCATTTTTATTATGAATTTTATTGTTTTAATAATATATTTATTTTTTAAAAAATTCAACTAAAAACCCTGCATTAATACAGGAGGCAAATTATATTCAATACATTATATATTACACATAATAAAAAAAATAAAAACATTAGGAAATGTTAATCAATGATATGTAATATATATCAAGGAATAAATATAAAATTTGATGATGGGTGTTGAAACTTCTAGGTTAAATATATTGTTTGGGGAGTGATTCAGTGTAAAATAGATTAAAAATAATTCCGATTTTTAAATCATGTTTTTTGTTAAAAAATATATTCTATCTCATTCCCTAGAAATGAATAGAAACAATTAACAAATACATACCATACACAAAATTTAATTGGTTCACCCCTACTGGGAGATAACCAAGATCATACAATGTCAATTTAATTATGTAAAAACACCACTTGATTTCACTTTTGAGATAATTTTTTGAGTAGACTCACGACCCCTCCTCATTTAGCACATAGAATAGTTTCAAATGTCATTACTATATTAATTGATGTGTTCTCAACACTCTTTCAAAATATTCTTCTACTAGTTACTTGAATCAATGTTTAACTCCTACCTAATGCATTTAATTATTAAGATCAACATTTATCCACATAGACAAAATAAATTTAACACAACATTTCTAGATAATTTTCTATATTATTAGAAATTTCACATATTGATATTGTTTTCACATCATTCATGTGACTTCAAGAAATTTTCTGCAACATTTTGTTTCATATAATTCTTGACTTTCACCAATATTTTTTAGTCCATCAATAAACTCTCACCATTCATGCAGTTTTTTTTTCAAGGAACTCATTTGGTAATATAATGAAATGTAATTTTTCTACAAAAAAGTTATATTGGAGTCACTAATTCATGAAATAAATACCTTCACACAACTCTAATGAGGCTACATATCCCTTATATTCTCTAAGGGTTAGACACCTGAAACTGTGGGTGGGGGTACTAACATATTTTTAAATGAAACTATAATTTCACACAACTACATTGTGTGATAAATACTTTACACATATCTTCCACATTCTCTTAAATATTGATATTTGAATACAAATTTAGTCTTTAAATTTTTGAATCTCCATAAATATGATCTGTATTTATATGTTTCCAACATTTATTTCAATTTAAAAGAACTCTAAATATACCAAATCTTCCAAAAATTCATGAAACAATGACCTTCGAATTATTTTGATCAAGAAACCACAGATATCTAATTTCATGAAGCTTTAAATCATAATTTTAACATATATGTACAATTATATATAAACCATTGAGATCTTTTATACCCATAAACTAGATATTTGACAACATACATTGTCAAAAATTTATTTTGAACATTAATACTGACATTTTCAACCTACTTTTTCAACAAACAAAACAACCAAAAAAATAATACAATTAATCTTGTGGGTTACTTTCTCCCAAAACCTATAACATGATTTACCAAGGATAATAATGTGTATAAAATAAAAAAATAGTGATACATAATATTTTTATATAATATGTAAAAAATTATTACCATTCTTAATTATACATAATATCCCTTAGAGACATGAAATTTAATATCATATAAAACCACACTGAGATGGAAAACTGATTGTAATTGAGTTTTAATATTGTGTTGAAAAATTACTCTATCAAATAATTTATTTAAATATAATAATGATTAAAAATAATATATCTCATTTACATGTTCTAATATTCTTTATTATCCATGTTTTTTAATTTTTATACTCTTTATTTTTTTCGTTAGGAGTTGCAAAAAATATAGCCCTCCAAAAAAATACCCTTAGGTAGGTCCTTTAACCAAACTATGGGGGGTTTGAAGGTCGACACCCATGCAAGGTCCATCCCATGAGGACCAAAATGATGTTGGGTCATGTGAGTGTAATAATATCTCATTTGGGAATAATTATAAGGCCCGTGTGAGTGCATGGTATGGGCTAGACTACCAAGGTAGGCTCAGGTATAAGGCCCATTTGAATGGATAATGGGTTGAGGGTAAGGATCCCCCTTTTAAAACATGGTGAGCTCCTGTATCATATTTAATGATATACCATTCACCATGCACTTAAAATAATCAATGTGGGATATGTTTTTTAAATCCCATATATTTTAAAAACATGGACATGATCCCAATCTTCTGATCCATCTAATCTCAACCATTAATTCTTTATTCAATATCTAGTGCATAATATTCTTCCTCCCACACATTCACAATTCAAAATATGTGTCCATTTTCTTCCTTACCCTTCATCCTATCTCCTATATGCTGGGGAATATCCAATGTAATGATGTAAAATCAAACCAACCTTCTATTTTCATTCCAAGCTAGTAGAACATGTTATATATTTTCTTATTCGTAATGTTGTTGTACTGGTCCAAAATTTCATCTATTGCCTTCATTCTAGTTTCATCATTAAGATATTATTATTTAACCATACCACTACATACATGGGATTATTATATGTTTTGAATACTCACTTTTTGGTTTCTAAAAGATGACTCATAAGTCACTGTTGGAGTCAATTATGAGTCGAGTAACCATCAGACACCAATGATGAGTCGATTCACAGTTAGAACCCAATAATGAATTAGTGGCCCACAATTTATTTCCCATGATGAGTCATGACCGACCACCATATTACAACTATGAATAATTTTATTCATCATATTACATCAGTGGTTAGTCATTACTTCCCTCTAGTTATTTCATCTTTGTTGTATAAATCATTAGGACCGTCTTCATCAAGCTCCCATAAGAACAATACATCATCAATCACTATGATTTATTTTTTCCTATTTTAGGATGTGTAAATTTTTTCATTTATTATTTGAATTTTTTTCTTCATTTATTTATATGTATTATCATTATACTTTTATGTAATCATTTTTTGTGAGCCACCATTTGACAAATCCAATGACAAGTCATGATTAACTTTTGGAAATCGTGCAAGGGTGAGTCAAGAGGAATTGTCAGATTTCCAATGGTAGAAAAGTTTCTATTACTTTTACTGATGCCTTTAACATCAAAATTCCTTGGTATAAGTATTTATAAGGTTGATTTTGTTTGAATTTTCATATATATAATATTCTCTATATTCAGTAGCAGGACATGACCCATCTCTCATTTTATTCAGTGGTAGGACATCAGTTTCTGATCTCGATTCACACTTGTAGCAAAAATAACACACCATTAGATACTTTTTTTATAAATTTATTATTTCACATTTTCTAAAAATAAAATGTTTTTTTAATTTTTTTTCTTACTGTACTAAAATTTAAAACTACGTATAATTTTTTTAGGATTACTTTTTGTATATATATATCTGAACATGTAGTTTGATACCCATGTGATGCTCTATTTTTAAAAAAACATTGTTGCCTTAACAATTTGGAAGATTTTATTTTTATATCAATTATTATAATTATTTTAATTTTTTATAAATAATAATATTATAATATTATATGATATATTTAAAAATATAATGAACAAATATTAATCTAGAATTTTTTTTCATTTAACTCACCTATAACAAAAAAGGTAAAAATAATTTTTTAATATTATTATACATGAAAAAGTTTCATTAATATATTTTATATGGACTAAATGTTATAGGATCTTACTTTAATTATTTGGGAGAAATGTTCTATGAATAAAAAATGTACCAGTGTAGATTATTCAACAAGAACACCAACAAAACAATTTATAATTCTTTTTCAAGATAAATAAATTATTAAAATTATATTCTTCTGATGTGATCACTTAAAATCTTTATCCCTTTTCATCTCATACCACTAGATTGATCAATGCACACAAGATGAATCGAATTTCCAAATCATCTGCTTGTATGTTGTTTTGATTTTTTTTATTATCTCTCCACTGTATATTATCATACCATCTATTTTTCCTCTAGATTGTGGTTTATTATTTTTCCATACAATATCAATATCATTGCATTATTACTCCAATCTAAAATGAATGTAGGTTTTTTCCTCCCAGAAAAGGATGGTAAGTTGTGACTCCTTCAAAAGTCAAGGGTTATACCACTGAGTGTGAAAAATAAAAATGTAATCTATATTTAATTCGGTTTCAACTCCCTTTCAAAAGTGAAAATCTATTTAATACACGTATCATCAAAATGTAAAGGAGATTGATTGGATGAATATGATCTTGGTGATCTTAACCTCTTTAAAACATCATGTGAAATTTTTTTATATTTCAACTACAATATTAACAATGTTTTAACTCTTATTTAAGAGTAATTTTTATAATATTTTGATAATAAATATTCAATCCCCACTAGAAATTTTTATAGGAGAATAGTTCTTTTTTAAGGGTTTTTTTTTATTTATTTCATTATCTATTGTAAAAAACCTTAAATGTATACCTTAAATGTTAATGAAAATATCAACTAGTTGTTCATAGAAAGTCTGGATTTTGAGATGCAATGTTCAATTATACCACATCACTTGAATGGAAGTGACTGTGTTTACAAGAAAGACATAATGGAGGTATTTTGTAAAAATATGTGTATGGATTATTGGTCTCTAATTTCAAAACCATATAAACTAATGGATATAGATTTAGAAACTCTGGCCAGTAATAATGATTAAAATTAGATTTAATTTACAATTTGATGAATTAAATATATAGGTTTGTAAGTAGATATATATATATGTGTGTGTGTTGATATTTAATAATATGATACTACTTCTTAATTCTATAGGACATTAGATGTTAATCATCAATGAACTGATATGTTTTAGAGTACCAAGAATGGTATTTAATGGGATGAGTATCAATAATGTAGAATTATTGATCAATAAATCATAAATGACATATAAAATAGATTCACAAATATTATCAACAGTGTGATTGTAGTAGTAGTGACAATAAAAATGAAGCTCTCATCCAAAAATTACATCTAGATCTACCCAAGAGATGGAAGTCATAGATTGATTCTATTGAAGAAAGTAATTATTTTATTATATATTCAGTGGTTGTGTTGATAGGATCACTTCATCAATGCGATATAGAAATGATGAATGAAAATACTGATGACTGTGATAAAAGGAAAGGTATATAATTTAAATTAAATAAAAATGTTGTCACTAATCCCAATGATTTTGATTATAACAATTTGAGAAATATGAAACATAAAATTTATCTAAGGGAGTTTAAAAATAAATAACTATTGAGAGACTCTTTAGGAAGCTTCATAGAATATATCATTAAAAGGATGACCTAATGGGTAGTAAATGTGGTAAAATTAGAAAATATGATGTTTTTGAATAATTATTAAACATGTGGAGGAAAATGGTTTATATAAATTCATATAGTCCCAAATTAAAAAAAGATAGAAAATAAATTTAATATACGGTGGAAAGAAATGAATGTCATACATGCTGTGGTTGTAAAAACATTTATACTGAATTATAGTTGGTTAATAATGTGAAAAAAAAATTCATTATGTAATTGACATCTACATATATAACTAAGTCACTCAATGATTGTAATTTACACTCTATCAATAGAACTAATATTAATTATGATGTTGGTGAAAAAACTTTTCAGAATAAAAAACATAAAGTGTTATCTTAAAAATATTTTTATTACATTGGGAACAAAAAAGTGAAAATAAGAACATGAATGAAGAAAATAATAAAGAGGATCACTTTGTTATTTTTAATTAGAACTGTAAAAGGTTACAGATTCATAATTTTTCAATTTTAAACATTCTAATAAAAGAATAAACGACTTTTTTAAAAAACTTATGAAGATCATGCCTGAATATTTAAATTATTTTTTTGATAATTTATATAAAATTTAAAATTATTATATGAATCAAAAACGTGAAAAAAAGAAATTGAGAAAATATGCATCATGTTCAAATGTCCATATATGAGATGACATTAAATTTATTCAAAAAGAGAATGAAAACCATAAAAGTAAATTTCTAGATTAACGGAAACATAATCCATTTTTTCTTCAATTTAATGATAAATAAGATAAGATTATGGCCTTGAACAAACCCAAATATGATAAAACAAGTTGTTTTTATAATATTCTGATTCCAAATATATATGAAACTATTGTTGATAAATCACAAATGAGAATATTTCAAATGATAATTTCTTTAGAGAAAACATGAATGGACATTATAAAAACAAATAATCTCTAAATATTACTTATTAATTTTCCTATACTAAGTCATCAATTTCCAAAAACCTATCTTTTAGATTACCCTATAGTTAATATCTAAAATTTGTATGTGTGCCTAAAATATTTTCTCCAAATATAGTTCAACCAAAACTATTCTGGGTACCAAAATGGCCATTTTCTTAATTTATTTTGTAGGAAGACTTCCAAAAGAGTTAAAAAGTCCCATGGTATTTGGAAAATGGGTGATAAAGGTACATGACTATTTAAATCTAGATGTTTATATATTTTAACTATTATGATGGAGTTAATTTCTATTTTAGTAAAAAATGTATATTTATGGTAATTTTTTGGAGAAGAATGTGTCATAATTTAAGTTATAATTTCTAAAGATCTATTTTTACTAGGATTAATACAAAATTTATTTATAACATCAAACCATTCTGTTGATGGTATGATTATTTTATTTTTAGATAATTATTTTTTGTTTATAAAAAATATATTATTTTCATTATTTCTAATCAAAATGAAAATATATATACTTTTGTTTTTTCATTACTAACTGAGATGAATGTAAAATATTTAAATACTAGAGATATAGATCACATTTTATGGCCTATATGGTTGGTACATGTTCATCATCGATAGTTGTTCAAGATTGATAAACATAAAGAGGTTAAAAAACATTCAAAAATACAATTCATCTATGTATTATCTATGTTATTATTATCTCAAAAGTAGTAATCAAAATGATTTATTTAGATCTATTAATTCATTCAGTATGTCTAGTTGATTATAATTTCTTCATCATGATCTTTTTTGACCCATGAGTACTTCTAGTTTATGGTTTAAAATATATTTGTCCATAATTGTTGATGTTTTTAGTAGATTTACTTAGACCATTTTATTATCTCATAAACGTTAATCCTTAAACATGTTTTTTAATTATATAATAAAATAAAAAATCAGAATGGTCATTTAATATATTCAATTAGAAGTGATTAAAGAGGGGTTTTTTTATAAAATTATTTGAAAATTTCAATGACAGTAATGTAATTTTTCTTAATTATCCTTCGCCTAGAACACAAAAACATAATGGTGTTATAGAGATAAAAACAAAACCATTCAAGAAATGGAATGATAAATTCTTACTGAATATAACCATCACAATTATTTTGGTGATTAATCATTTTATAATTTTTGAAATATCATAAATAGAGATTACATCAAACATTCTCTAACGAAATTTTTTTTTCATCAATTTAAGAATATGATTCTAAAAAATGGTTATTTTAATATTTTTTGATGTATAATTTATATTTTTAATAGTAATGAAATTATAAAAAAAATTATTTTTAAAGTGATGAAGGAATATTTTTTGGATTCTAAAATTAAAATTATATGAGTGTATATAATAAAATATGTATGATAATAGAAGAATATGTAAATTTTAAGATAATAAAAAATAAGAAAAAATAGAGTACTGATTCTATTGTTATCATAAAATATTTTAATGAATTAAAATTTTATAAAGAAAAAATTAAATCTAAAAATAAATTTGTCAAATGAGGAGAATATATCATCTTAATATGATCCATTAATATAGATGGATCATTAATATCACTCTTTAGAAAATATTATAATATATTATCTATCTAGAATTAGGACAGGAAAACCTATTTTAAATTAAAATTATAATTCTACATTTATTCCTAATTTTGTGCCTATAAATAATAAAAAATCATTCAAATATTCTAATTGGATTAATTTCATGCATGGTTATCATGACATATTTGATAAAAATGAATTCTAGAATCTTGTCGAGTTATATGAAAATACAATTTTTATGGTAACATAACATGGTTTCCTTATAAATTGGATTAATTTGGTAATATGTTTTTGAAATAAAGATGGATTATATACCCAAGGTTATCTACAAGAATAAGGAAATGATTTTTAGATACATTTTAACCAGTTTCTATTTTAGAATCCATTCATATTTTATTATCTTTTTCACATTTTAAAATTTTTTATCTTTTTCATGTTGGTGTAAAAAATATCTCATTAAATGGGGTAATTTTTTACTATGTTTATATTCACCAACATCTGTTTTTGAATGAAATTATTTTCCTGATCTGTTTTTCCAACTATTAAAATCCATATATGCTCTTATATATTCTCATCGATCTTGGAATCTAATTTTACTCTATTTTTAATTCAAAATGATTTTTTAGAGGAATGGTTAATCAAAACATATTTATAAAAAGAGTTTTAAATGATATAATAATTCTATATATTTGTGTTGAGGACATTATTTTTTGTTCAAAAAATGAATATCTTAGTAATGATTTTTCAAAATTAATGATAAGTGGTTTTTTTATTAGCCGAATGGGGGAGTTATTTTTTTTCTCAACTTACCTATTAATAAAAGAAATGATCGTGTTTTCTTAAATCAAGCTAATCGTGCTAAATAATGTATAAAGGAGATTAAAATTGACTCTTGTAATACATTGAGAATCCATATCAGAAAAAATTATATCCTAGATGTGGATGAAACATGATTGTCTGTCACTAATAAGTTATAAAATGGCATGATAAGAATCCTCCTATACCATGATGCTTCTTGGACATATATTATTATTTTTGATTGTGTGTGTTATAGATATCAGGGAATCCCAAATTAAAGTCATAATAATTCTATTAAAATAATAATTAGATATTACACTAATATTTTTTTTACTAAACTATTATATTCTAATTAGATATTTTTGATTTATTATATTTTTTTAATTATGAATTTTGAGGTTATAGACTTCCCTAAAATATGATTTCATATATGTGTCACTTTTTAGTAAAAATAATGATTTCATGGAGCTCAGGGAAATAACATTCAATAAAAAATTGAATAGTAAAGGATGAATATATTTCTTTTATTAGTTTCAATTCAATGAAGACTTGGATAAAATAATCACAATATGATTTTAACATTAGATTTGATAGAATTATTATCCATTTTGATAATACTAATTCAATTTCAATTTATAAAACCCATTATCCAACCATATATAACAAAACACATTGATGTAAAACATAATTTCCATAGATATATTGTAAATAAAGGTGATATATGTTATAATTTTTTCATTCTGAGAAACATTTAGTTGAAATTTTCGAAAAAACGTTATATTAATTTAAATCAGAAATGATGAAATTTTAATTGGGTATGCTAAAAGATTAAAATATCTATTACTATATTATTTCTCCTTAAACTGATTTAATATGAGTTATATATATCACTGTTATTTTCCTCTCTTTTTAAATGATAATAGATTATACAATAACAAATGAATTATTAAACTAAAACATTATATTAATACTTTTTTATTTGAATAATATAACTTTTTGTTAACTATGATGATAATATTTTACATTTATACTCTTAAAAATTTAATACTACTATAATTTATAATAAATTTCAAAAAATTAGGTGAAGGTATTTGATTATTTAATCAATTATTCCCATTTTTTAAAAATTCAGTAAATGTTATGTTTAGTAATTTAAAAATTTGGGGATGTTTATTTAATTGAGTATTAATATTTTTTGGTAAATTAATATAACCAAAAATTTAATTAAATTAAATATATTTTATTAAAAAAACTCGCTTATTTACATATTTTAATTTTCAATTTGATAAATGGTTGGTTTTTACCATTATACAGATTATTTTTATTATTCTTTATTATGTGTTTCAAAATATATGGCCCTCAGAATAAGCCCATTTGGTCGTTATATCGACCACACCTAAGGGGACACATTGGTAAAACAATACAGGAGGTCCATCCCTTAATACCAACATGAATGATGGTTCTTCAAGAGTAAAACAATATATCATCTAGGGTTTTGTATAACCCCCCCCCCACGCATGCACGGTTTGGGTGATGTTTCCCAACTGGTCCCATGTATAAGTAACGTCTGAATGGATAAAGTGTACTCTGTGCTAATCACATGCTAAGAGCTGAGTGAGTTCCATTAATGTGTTTAATTATATAATGTTCACCCTCCACATTTCATAATCTATGTGGGATATATTTATTTTTTACATTTAAACTAATTTAAAAACAAAAACATGATCTTATCTTCTTAATCAATTAGATCTCAAATGTTCATTATTTATTTTTCTCTCGAGGGTATAATTCTTCCTCTAGTGTTTTTCATGTTTAAATTATTATTTCATTTTATTACTTGGAATTCATCCAATATTCTACATGCCTCTTACTATCCCAAGAATAAGCAAAAAATAAAACAGGTCATATATTTTCATACAGAGTTAGTTTCACTTGTTCAACCATTCATTTCGTTTAGGGTTGTTTTTCTAGTATTGAGTTTCTTCCTTTATCTTCATTGTAACGACACAAAAAATCATTAATGAAAATTCATCTTGGTCTATTTATATATATTATTATGGTTATTTAAAATGTATCTGCTTATTTGGTTCTATGTTTTTTATTTTAAAATAGCGTTAATAATATGGATTGTTTTTAATATAGCCGTTAAACATTGTTTATAAGATGAGTATAAATATAGGGCTTTATAAAATCCAACTTACATAGAAAAAGGATGTGATGGCCTCATCTAGTAGACATTCCCTATATGAAGCACATTTTTCAGAGCTCAAAAAGGAGGTGGTGCCTTTGGGCTTCACTCCATTCTAAGCCCATGCTGAGTTTGAACACATTAATCCTGAGCGGAACCGACTACGTGAGAAGTAGAAGTTAATAGAGACTACCACCCTAGCGATGTTATCTAAGCCACGCCAAGTGTCTTTCACCATCGGACACATTACCCTTTGGTATTATTCAGGTGTTATAAGTGGTTATGTAATGATACCCTAGCATTATGAATATGTACATTACTCTTATATAGAGAATATTCAATCTTTTTATTGTTACTTTGTAAATAGTTTTTAAAGAAAAAATAGTATTTTTAGTAAATATTCAACTAAGAAATATATTTTTTAAAATTAATGGATTTTTGAAATAATAATAATTCTGTAAAATATATTAATTATAATTAAAATAGTTTTTATTAAATATAAATTATCGTATAATATTTTTAATGCAATTGTAATTTTTTATTATGGTTTGAAAGTTGTTTTTTCCAAAAACCCATGAATTTTAAATAAATATCAGTTATTATTTTAAAATGTAAAAATTCACATATTTATACAATTTTTTAAATAAAATGATTATTATTTTTGGAATCAGGACATCAAAATTATCCAACGGGGATGTTTTCATAATTTTTTGAGGCAGACAAATTTTTTGGGTAAAAATTAAATAACATTTAAATATTTAATGTGTTTTATGACAACATAATGACCAAATAGTGATGTAATAAAATACAATAAACATTAAATTATTCCTATATATTTTTTAAAATTAAAATAATGTGATTTTCAGTTTTTCTGATATATTTTACAATGTTTTAGTGGACCCTTCGAGGCGTATAAAATATTTTGCATTTTTATTTGTTTTCCTTGAGAGTGTGAGTCACCTCCACATATGAAAACCTATTATTTTAAGAAGATAGGTCATTGGCCTAATAAAATATTTTTTTCAACTCCCCTTTGGCAAAAACCATGGGCAATAACCATGGGCCGGTTTGTGGTTTTTATTAGGTTTTTGTGAGGTGTCCCAAACCAAAATAATAAAAAATTCCCTCCCCTTTCCTATATAAACCCACCCAATCTCCCACTTACCTTTCACTAAAAGCCTCTATAGTTATACTAACTCCTGATCTATTCTTTATATAATCCTACCAAGGTTCCCCATACTCCCAAGAAGCCACTCTCAAGCCTCTCCCAAGCTTTTGGGATCACACATCCAAGTAATGGATTTCTTCCTTTCTCATTTTTATCCAATTTTCTTTATAATGTTATAAACTCTTTTGCATTGAAAATGTTGGGGTATGGTTTTTCACCTCCCCCATACTTCCCTATTCATGTTTGGATGATGGGAGACCCCTTTCTCTCTCATTAATGCATCCCATTTACACCTGTTTCCAGGAAAACATTCCGTGAGGTATTTCTCTCTCTCCTTTTACATCCAAGTAATTCCTATGTAATATGCATCTGAATTCCATTAAGTTTATTAGGAAATGAATCTATATGACCCCCATAATTCTTATTTTATGTACATATCATGAGACTCCCATTTAACACTCATCAACCATTTTCATGAATCCTCATGTCACACCGTTATGCTGCCAAAATTGCACGACATTTTTTCCAAGCCAAGATCATTATGTTGTGAATACCAAACCCATGTATCTATAAAGGGTATTCACCTTTATAAACATATAGATATTTATGATAGTTTAATGTATTTATTCCACATTAATTAATAGTGTAATAACTTATTATGTTGATTGATTACATGTTATATGATCCATGTGGAAAACTTATGCCTGAAATGAAATGTTTGTGAAGGGTGCACCCTGATAGCCCTCCAATGAATTGAGTACTGTATAGTATCATGATATGTCATGTGAAATGAGTATTAATCATGATCATTCATGTGAAACAAGGTTTTACTCATGATTCATGTGCAATGATGGTTTACTCATTATCCATGGGCAATGAGCCTTGGCTCGTGCTAAATTCCATGTTAAGTGTTGTTTCCACATTTCTAGGTTATTATTATCATGCATTATCATGCATTTATGTTAATGTTTCTCATCTTCTCCATTATTAGGCCTATTGTCTAACATGTAATGTATTATTCATGTTATTTTATACTTATTAATTTTTTGGGCATTATAGATCACCCTTTTATTATACATGTTCTCAGGTTATCTCTTGCAATGCTAAATACGAATAAATGTAGTGTCCAGGTAAAGGATGTTTTCAATAGAGATGTTTTATTTCAAGCTTTATGTTTTTACGTAATGATCAAAATCCCCAAAGACACTAGAACTCTCTATCTTCTATTTTGTATCAAGTGATTTTTATGTAATAAATCAAGATTAGTTATGTAATAATGAGCATGGTTGTAATAGTTGGTATCAGAGGATTGGTTTAATTATTTTGTGGGATTATTATTTGAAAACTCTAGTGAAATACATAGTGATACAACTATGTATAATAAAAACATAACAATGTTTTGGTGAGTATTTATTTAGGGTTTTATTAAGTAAATACATAACTGTCAGGATACAAGCAGGTAGAGACAACTCTGGCACAGATGTACCTATGGGTGAAAACCCCAACATGTAGTTTTGGGATTGACCTAAGGTATCCTCCTACACAAAAATGGGCTTTTCTGCACACTTGATTAAGACACTCCCGCGGGATATGCATTGGTAAATTCACAAGCATAGTTTGAACCATTATTAACCGAATAAAACAATTCCTCTTTCAATATATGTTTGAAATTAGATCATGGATAACCATGATTAAAGAATATAGATTCATAAGTTAAGAAAACAAAATATATTTATAATCCATTTGTTTTTGGACTACCCTTTGTGTGTTACCCCTAACATTTCTATTATTCCATGTAATGGCTTGTAATTGGAGGAGTCGTGCTGACTACCAATATTAAGACCAATGTGATTACTATTATAATGAAATTACCAATCTGATGGGAGTGAGAATCACGGACATTATCATGTTACTCTCTCATTTAACTCTAGATCTGAATATAATCATAGGTCAAGAGGAAAATTCACCCCCCTAACAAAGGATAATTCACTATCGAGAACTTAATGAGGAAAAGGCCTCCTACATTTAATAGATCGTCTTATCCCTAAATCTCCAAACAATGGATCAACTCCATTGAAAATATAATCTCCATCCTTCATAGTTATGAACATGTGAATGTTTTTATGGCTGCTTATTGTATGTATGGTGAAGCCGATAAATGGTGGAGAATGATAAAAAATATGAAGCCAGAGGAGGAGATCAAGGTGTTGGAATAGAAGGATTTCTGAAAGATTTTTTTTGTTAAAAACATTTCGTGCACCCTCCTGCTTATGATGGAACATGAATTCCTTATCCTCATATAACAAAGATGAAGAATCTGTCAGAGTGTATGAGGCAAACATCACAAGGCATTCATGATATGATTCCGGCTTTGTCATTACCCCTAAATGCATAGTTGACTACTTCTTTAGTGGGATGACACAAAGCCTGCAGAATGCCCTAGAAATCCAGAACATCGATATCTATGAGGAAATTTTCCAATGTGCCATCAATGTTAAAATGGAGATCGACTTTCCTTATGGGTATCATGGGGATAAGAAGAAAAAGATGGAATTCAATTCTGCAGATCTGATCGTTAAATACAACGGTGTTAAGAAAATACAGTACCCCACTTTCCAATGCTGTGGAATGAAGCACCCCCAAAATTTCATGAAGGGGATGAGGAAATGCATTAGGTGTAGAAGAGAAGGACACCTAACTGTTAACTTCCATCATGTTAAACCTGCAGGTGTGAAATAGGAGAGGAATGCTCTGTTCGACTTCCAACATGTTATTCATTACTTCAACTGAGAAGAATCCGGGAATCATTCAAGTCAATGCCCTAATCCAAGGTATTTTTGTGGCAACCAACAACCTCCAATTTAGCAAGCGTGAGATTTTACCATCACTACTACTGAAGTGAACACTGACAACAAAGTTGTGACAGGAACACTAGTTATTCATTCAAGAATAGAAACCATAAATTTTGATTCAGGTTCTAGGAATTCTTTTATATCCTGATTGTTTAGAAGAAAAATCCCAAAACCACAAAAATAATGGAAAAAAGATGTTGGTGAGTACAAAAATGGAGAAATCATTGCATCCAATGAATATAACTCCTCCCCTATCATAATAGGTGGATTAAACATCCCGATAAACCTCATCATACTCCCTATGGTGGAATTTGATTCAATTCTTGGCATGGATTTTATTTCCCTATATTGAGCCAACATACATTTCCATGAGAGGGAAATCACTCTCCATGTAGAGAATCGACCCCCGATTCTTTAGAAGTGAAAGGAGGAAGATGAATCTTCTTTATCTCTATCATCTCAAGTGTAGATATTACTAACCTATAAGCACGCATACCTAGCTCAGATTATTGAGTCTAAGAAGGAAACTATCCTTAAAAACATGCATATTGTGAGGGAAATCACTGAAGTGCTTCTGAAGGATCTTCATGGTCTTCCTCCTAGAATAGATGTTTAATTATAAATTGATCTTATACCTGGAGAATTGCCAATATCCAAGACTCTTTGTAGAATTATTTTTTTAAAGCTTGAGGAGATGAACAAACCACTACATGAGAATCTAGATAAATGTTTTATATACTCAAGTGCTTCACCATAGGGTGCACAAGTCCTCTTCTTCAAGAAGAAGGATGTTTCAATGTGCCTTTGCATCAATTATTGTGAACATAAAAAAATAACGATAAAGAACATGTATACTCTCCCATGAATTTATGACTTGTTTGATAAGCTTTGGGGAGAACACTACTTCACCAACGTAGATTTGTGGTCAGGATGTTATCAAGTAATGGTGATGAAGGAAGATATCCCCAAAAATGATTTTTGTACAAGATATGAGCCCTATGAATTCAAAGTAATGCCTTTACGACCCACTAATGCCCTTGAAATCTTCATAGACGTGATCAATATAGTATTAGAGATTACCTTGAAAAATTCTTGGTAGTATTTATAGATAGAATTATAATATACACCAAAACCAAGGAGGATGAAGACAATCATATAATAATTGTACTAGAGACCTTGAAAAATTATAAGCACTTTGCAAAGTACAATAAGTGAGAGTTCAGGTTGATGAAGGTCTCATTCATGGTACATATCATCGCAAGAAATTGTATATTTTTGGATCCCTCTATGATTGCTGCAATAGAGGGATGGTCAAGGCCAACATTGGTAACAGATATCTGTAGCTTATTTGGGATAGCTGGATATTATTGACGATTTGTGAGAAATTTCTCATGATTTTCCAACTCTCGTACAAAGATATTTCTGAAGGGAGTAATGTTTTCTAGGAGTAATGAATGTGAAGAATTCTTCAAATAATTGAAAATGAGGATTATCCCTACGCACATGCTCACATTACCCACAAGTGGATAACTTTTTGTAATATTGGCTTGAGCTGTGTGTTGATGCCAAATGACAACATCATTGCCTATGTTACAAGGAAATTTAAAGTTCATGAGTATTATTATCCAACATATGATCCATAGTTGGATGCATTTATATCCCCTTTAAACATTTGGCAGCATTTTCTCTTTGGGGAGAATTGGAAAATATATATGGAGAAAAAAAGTCTCAAATATATATTCATGCAGAAAGAGTTGATCATGAACCAATGAAGATGGTTATAACTGATCAAGGCCTATGACTGCTCAATCCATTACCTCCCTAGGAAAGAGAACATGGTGATGGACACTATAAGTAGAAAATAACCAATGATTCTGTAATGGATGAGAATTGAGAATGATCCAGTCATCATAAATTTGATGAAGATAGACATTGGAATCATACAGAAGAGAACATCATCAATCCTTTCACAAATGATTTCTCAACCATCTGTTTCTGAAATGTTAATTGATGCCCAAAATGATGATTTAGGAATTCATAAGAAAGTGGAAGCTATCAGAAAAAATAAATCCTTAGAGTTCAATAATAATAAAGAATGAATTGTGTTATTTGAGAAAAGTCTATGTGTCACATCAAGTCCGGAGCAGAAGAATGATCTTTTGGATGATTCACATAGTTCAAATTTTATTATTCACCCAGGAATCAAAACGATGTATATAAAACTCCAGGAGAATTATATTTTGAATAATATGATGAAGGAGATTGCTGAGTATACATCAATGTGTCTGGTTTGTCAACATGAAAAAGTAGTGAGGAAGAAGTCTAATGGATGATGCAACCATAGCCCATAACAACATTGAAATGGGAGAACATCACCATGGACATTGTCATCGATCATATGAAGAAATCCAAAGGCTAAAATTAAATCAGGGTTATTGTGGGTCATCTTACAAAGTTTGAACACATCATTGCAATTTAGGGGTTTTATCATTAGATCAACTCGCACAGATATATATCATGGAATTGGTAAGGCTCATGGGGTGACACTATATATTTTATCTGATTGAGATATAATATTCACCTCTAGTTTTTGGAATAATCTTCAAGATGATTTGGATTCTAATCTAAACATATTGACGACCTATCATCCCCAAAAGGATGGACAATCTGAGCGAACTATTCACACACATGAGGATATGTTAATATCATGTTCAATGGATTTCAACAGAGGTTGGGACCAACATCATCCACTAGTTGAATTCTCCTACAATAATAGTTTCCACTCGAGCATCTGAATGGACCCTTAAGAAGACCTATGTGGGAAGAGGTGTGGAACACTAGAATGTTGGGATGATGTCGATGAGAGCAAGTTGATAGTACCAGAAATGGTCAAAGAAATGGCTGAGAAGGTGAAAACCATTTAGTAGTATATCAATGCAGCCCAGAGTGGAAATAAGTGTTATGCAGATAACCCTCAATGAGACCTTGAGTTTAATGTTGGATACATGTTATTTCAACACATATCTCTATGGAAGAAGGTCACGATGTTTGGAAAAAAATATAAGTTAAGTCCTAGATACATCAACCCCTTCGATATTCTTGATCGTGTCTGGATTGTGTCCTATAGACTAGCACTTCCACCTACCATGGCCAAGTACATTATGAATTTTATGTATCCCTCTTAACGAAGTACATACCAGACCCTTCACATGTCCTCTCTTCATAGGTTTTATAGCTAGAGGATGATCTTTCTTACGAGGGGAAACCAATGAAGATCTAAGATCGTAGAGAAAAAGTTGTATGAAATAAGACCATGACCCTCCTAAAGGTGTTATAAAGAAACCACATGATTGATGAAGCAACATGGGAATCAGAAGAAGTAATGAAGCAATGTTACCCACATCTATTTTAGTGTTGGAATAATGAAATTTTGAGGATGAAATTTCATAAGGTGGGAAGATTGTAACGATCCCAAAATTAATTAATGAAAATTCCTCTTTTTCTATTTAATTTTCTTATTATGGTTATGTAAAATGTATACAATTACTTTTTTAAATATTTTGTATTGTAAAATACCATAAATAATTTTGAATGTTTCTAATATAGGAGTTGAATAGTGATCACATTATTATTATAAATATTGGGCTTTAACAAATCCAATTTACTTAGAAAAAAATGTGATGGCCTCATCTAGTAGACTTGCAATGCCCCAAGCCTGTTTTTCAGAATTAGGAAAAGAGGTGGCATCATTGGGCTTTGTTCTTGGCCAAGCCCAAGCGGAGCTTGACCATGTTACGCTTGAGCAGAATCGACTATGAGAGATGTGGAAGTTAATAGAGACTACCACCTGAGTGATGTTATCCAAGCCACCCAAAGAGTCTCTCACCATTAAAAACCATGCCATTAGTTCTTATGTAGGTGTTAAAAGGTGTTATGTAATGATACCCTAACACTATAACTATGTACAATATTCTTTTATAGAAAATATACATTTTTTATTGTTACCTTCTAAATAGTTTTTAAAGAACAAATAGTATTTTTAGTTAATATTCAACTAAAAATTCAATTTTGTTGAATTAATTAATTATTTGAATTAAATAATATTTTAATAAAATATTATTATAATTATTAAATTAATTTTCATTAAATAAAAATTATCGTATAATTTTATGAATGCAATTGTATTTTTATTATTATGGTTTGAAAGTTGTTTTTGTCAAAACCCCTGAATATTCGATAAATGTTGTTTTTTATTTCAAAAAGTAAAAAATCACATATTTAGAATTTTTTAGATAAAATGAATGTTATTTTTGGAATCAGGATGTCAAAATTATCAAATGGAGAATTTTTCATAATTTTCTAAGGCAATCGAATTTTTGAGTAAAAATTAAATATAAATTTAATATATAATGTTCTTTTGATATAATAATGACCCAATAGGGTTCTAAAAAAATTAAATATAAAATCTGTTCGGCCATTATATGTTTTACAATTAAAATGATGTGATTTTGGGTTTGTTTGATTTATTTTACAATGCTTTAGTGGACCCTTGAAGGCATATAAAACATTTATCCTTTTTAAATAGTTTTCCTTGAGAGTGTGACTCACCTGCACATATGAAACCAAATTATTTTAATATATTTTTCTATTTTCCTTATAATATATTTTTTTCTACTCCCCTTTGGAAATAACAACAGAAAAACCATGTGTTAGATTGTGGTTTTGATTAGTTTAATGTGAGGTGTCCCAAACCTAAATAATAAAGAATTCCCTCTCTTTAACAATATAAACCCACCCAAGATCTCACTTCCTTTTCTATCAAAGCCATATGAGTTTGACCAACCCATGTCCAATTCTATCCAGAATCATCCAAATGTGTCCCAAGCTCCCATTATGCCTCTCTCATGCCTCTCCCATGCTTTTGGGATCAGTCTTCCATGTAGGGGATTTCTACCTTTCTCATTTTTGTCCAATTTTCATTAAGTTTTTATGCCCATTTTTTACATTTAAAAATGTTGGTGTGTGATTTTTCACCCCCCCATACTTACCAATTTATTATTGGATGTTGGTATACCCCTTTATCTCTCATTAATACCTCCCATGTACACCCATTACCATGCCAAAATTCTGTGAGGGATTTATCTCTCCCCCTTTCATCCAAGTAATTCTTATGTATTATTCCACTAAATTCCATTATATTTATTGGGACATGTTTCTATATGAACCCCTTACATTCCATTTCATTTACATATAATGATACACCAATATATCTCTCATCAACCTTTTTCATGAATCCTTATCACAAGTCGTTATGCTGCCAAAATAGCACGACATTTTTTCCACGCCAAGATCATTGTGTAGTGAATACAATACCCATGCATATATCAATTTTATTCTTCTTTATGGTCATATACATAATGAATGGAACTTTAATGTATTTATTCTACATTACATAATAATGAAATAACTTATGATGTTGATTGATTCCATTTTATATGATCCATGTGGCACACTTATGCGTGAAATGAAATGTTTGAGAAGGGTGTTCCCTGATAGCGCTCCAATGCATTGGGTAATGTATACTATCATGATACATCTTGTGCAATTAGTTTTGACTCATTCTAATTCATGTGCAACAAGTTTTTACTCATGCTTCATGTGCAATGAGGGTATACTCATGTCCTATGTTCAATGAGCCTTGGCTCATGAAAATTTCCTTGATAAATGTGGTTACCACATTCCAATGTTAAGATTATCATGCTTTATCAAGCCTTTATGTTCATGTTTCTATTGTGCTCCATTGATATTCCTATTGTCTAACATGTTTTGTATTCCACATGTTATTCCATGTTTATTCCCTTACTGGGATTTATATCTCACACTTTTCTTATTCATTTCCTCAGGTTATCACATGCAATGCTAAGTACGAGAGATTATAGTGGTCATGTAAAGGAAGTTTTCAAAAAAGGTGTTGTATTTCATGTTTTAAGTTGTTATGCAGTGATCTTAATCCCCAATGACACTAGAACATTCAATTTTCTATGTTTTATAATGTAATGTTTATGTAATAAATCAGGTTTAAGTATGTAATAAAGAGCATGGTGGTTAAATTAATTATAATTTCATATGTAATATTTTCTTATTCCTGATTCCCAATTATTACATTGGATTCTTATCTATTTAGAAGATTATTTTTTATCACGATGGTGAGTCGAGGGTCATTATTCGAATCAATTGTGATTCGTGTCACTATCAGACACCGATGGTGAGATGAATCACCATTGGAACCTAATTGTGAGGTGAGTCACCATTGGAACCCAATGGTGTGATAGTGAACCATCATTGATTTCCTAGTGTGATTCATGATCCACAACCTGATTTCAAGGAGGATTCATTTTAATATCCATTGGACAACATTGTTGGGTCACACCATCCCTCTAGTTATTTGTTCTTTGTTATATAAAGCCTTGGAAAAATTATAATATATATTCTATATGACCTCTTACATGTTCGATGAGTTCAGTTATTTATTTTTTATTTTTTGATGTTGTTTTAAAGTGAAATATTATTTATTAGAAAAACATTCTTTGATTATTTTTCTAAAATTTCATTCAATTGTCCTGAATTTTTTGTAGTGATCCAATATTTTTTTCAGAAAATTTCCCAATGGGGCCCTTTTCATGACTCTTCAATCCTAACTCCAATAGACCAAATGGATGGCCACTAGCAATGAGTAGGAATATCTCTATCATCGTAGGATGTATCCTAAGTACATACACACATGAACAATTCTCTAAGCCCATAAAATGTTGAAATTTAAAATAACTGTTAAACTAAGAAAACATACAACTATTTCTGACAACTAGAGTATGATAAAAATAAATGGAACATACTGATTTCCAAATATAAGACCACCATATTGAGTTAAAATAAATGTGTAACATGAATGTTAAGATGAGGACTATATCCAATATATATAATGAACACACCCAGTGTGTTCGAATCACTATGAATCGTACAGTTCGGGTCCCTATAAGACTCTATCTAATTTTCAATCATCTATATGAGGGAAATCATGTGAAGAAAAATCTCATCTAATTGTGGCATAATAATACACATCATAACACTCTAAAACCATAATTAATATAACAAAATAATAACAGTCAGCTATAAATATGCATAAGTATATGTATATAGGATATATAATATGAATGTACATATATACTCAAAAAATAATCACAATAATGTGTTAAAGTCAAAACCATAATGCTATCCTAGGAATCCTACTTGATGGTTCCCTGAAGTAGTTATATAGTAGGATAACACATTCCACATTCCATATAGAACTGATGATGTCCATCTGAGATGTACTGGTTGTTGAGTCTCTCAATGATAATTATACTCTATATGTATAATGAAATATGATTCATAGATTAAAATCAATACCATGTCCTTGAGGTATACTAAAATATCATTCCATATTAACCAATTATGTAAAGGATTGAAGATCACATATTGTTGGTCTTGACAATACCAATTACTCCACCTAGGGAAAGAAGATGGTAGCTGATCATACCCCAGAGCTCAAGGAAGAATTCCCAAAAAACTATTCAAGAATTTATTCTAAAGAGATCACCATAATATGTTCAGAATATGATTCAACACTAAATCATAGGGAAAAAGATATCTAAAACACACCCTATGGAAACATGAATATGATACAGTGAGTATGGGTCAAATCTTACTCTAAAAGAGTAAAAAGCATGTACTGAGAGTACCATATGGTTCCCCTTAGAACAAGTTCCAACCCATATAAATGGATCAATCACATATCTTTGTATAAGTACATGTAATTCCAATTCCATTGATCATCTTCCAATTTCCAAGTACATGACTATCTCATGCTGCCCTATCCTGACTGTCTTCCTGTTGGTGTACACAACGCGCCTACGTTCATGTACGCAATGGCTATATATGTGTTCCATCTACTGTACATAACATGACATCAGTGAGGGGTCAAACATCATGTCCTAGGGTCCCATGCTATGTGATTCATAACACTATACCGAAACACAAGTCGTCGCTACATGGGTTCCACATGTCATGTATATAGTACATGTCGTTTTGATTGAGTTATTTCAAAACAAAATTTTATTCCCTCCACACATGCTCATGGTACGACCACCTTGAAATTTTCCCTCAATCTCAATTGAAATCATTAACATACTCTGATCAAACCTCTATTACATCAAACACCGGATTCTATACACCAAAACTTCTCTGAGGAAACCCTTCAAATTACATTATTCAATGTATTATCATGAAGGCATAAACTGCGTATCTAAAACCAATTGATTATCTATCCCTCTTTATTTCTCAATTTTATAGTCATTCATAGACCCAGTATAAAATATCTAAATGTTACACAATTAAATGGGTGCACAATGAATGATTTACTTTATATTTTTCAACATGTGGGCCAAATGATTTTCTCACAATGAATGAAGAATAAAAGAAGAATAACACATCCAAAAACCAAAGGAAAGAACCTTTTCCATTTTTCTTCTTGGACTCAATTCATTGATGTTATAAATATTAATGAAGTGAAAAAATATTAATCACCATGGAATCCCCAAATCCCTAGTAAAACTAAAACCATCATATATATGATCATTGAATAAATTCATTAGCATATTGATTCATGTTCATTGTGGTAATAATAAAATGGGTATAATTACAAACAAAAAATCATCATAACTCAATTTGGATCATGTAGTATCAAAGAATAGATTCATGTCATTGTCATTGATAAGATCCTATGATTATATCGTGCACCAAAAATGGATCCCAGATTCAGTGATTGTCAACCAATTGTGTTCATATAAATCCATATAATGTCACTCAGTGATATTCAAGGTTATACAACTAAATCTTTTTTATATAAGATTGAATTTATATAATATTATTATTTAATTGAATCTTTACAATATAAATAAATAAAAATCATTTTTTATTCAATTTATTCCCATCAATATTTTTTGAAAAATACACCGCATTGAAAATGTATTGTATTTCCTTTGGAAAAACCCAAAATACGAACTCAATGGTGCCCTCATATTTCTGATCAGGTTCACCATTAAGATGTTATTCCAATTTCAAGGAAACCACTTTCCCTATATATTAAATATTTTTAATAGATAACAAAATCATTAATTTTTTCACATTGGGACTCAGAATCACAAGTCTTATTAATGAATTGTCTCAAAAATCTTATATGTCTTATCAAAAAGTAACACATATGATATAGTTTTAATTAAATTATCCCCACCTTGGTGATTTACATCTCAAAAAAACCCAAAACAAATGGATAGACATTGCTATGTGGGTACCAAGTGCATATCCAAGCCTCCCTCTCCATTGTTCTCCCCATAAGACTCTCTTGATTCTATACAATAGGAGTTAAAGGAATATCTCACCCATAAAGGATCCTCTCATGTTGATCCTCTATATCTGTTGGGTACTCATCCAAGGTAGCTCTATACTCGATGTCTAGATCTCCCCGGTCGATAATGTTTGATGGATCATGCACATACCTCCTTATCCATGACACAAGGATTGTGTCAAGTACCTATTATAACTGTGGTGGTAGAGCTACGAATTATTCCACCTCACCAACATTATGAAGTATATATAAAGGGCCAATGAATCTCAGAGATAGAGTACCACCCCGACCAATCCAATGAAATCCAAGTATTGTAGATACGTGTATTAATACATGACCTCCCTCCTTGAACACCAAATACCTTTACTGTCTATCTAAAAAAGACTCTTGAAGTCTTTTTGTAGTTATTATCCACTCTTATATGATCTTCTCCTTCTCTATAGTGTCTCGCACCAACTGTCGGTCTATGAGTTCTCGCTCTAGGGGATTAGTCTTAAAAAGTAGTGAATTGAGGGTTTTACAATACAATTCCCTGATTAGTACCATTCCAATTGTGGAATGGTAGAAATGATTATACAAAAACACAACAAGTGATAGGTGATCTACTCATCTATGGACACAATAAATCATGAAAGATCGCAGAATGTCTTTTATATCCAAAATAGTCCACTCAACCTAACCCTCAGTATATTGGTGGAACATTCTGCTCAATCATAACTGAGTCCCAAAATCCTCCTTCAATCCCTTTCATATTTGGTATTTGAAATGAGAATATCAATTAGAAACAATAATCTATGGAACTCGAAGGAGGTGTACTCTCTCTTATATGTAATGGTATACTGGTATCTCTACAGAACATCACTCTCAGATAGCATAGATATCAAATGAATTGGGATAAATTCTGTGAACACCAAGATTGAATCATGTCCCTATATTGATAGGATATTCCCATCATGAAATCCATGGATATCACATATCTCTTACACTCAAGAACCATTATGTGTTAAAAAAACCCCTGTATAAGTTAGATCACATCCTTCATTTACTAAAAAAGAATGGTATCAAGAGACACACTCTACAAATCCCTTATTTATCATTGTACCCCAGAATTGACATCAATGGTTTGGGTACTTACTTTATATGTATATATATTTCACCAAAGCATATGTATATAATCCTATTAGAACCTAATCCCACAACATCCCTGGTAAAATTCTGCGTCATCTGAAAAAAAAAGTTATGCTCCCTACCATCAGAAAATATATCATGAACATTTCTAGTAGATATCTGATTACGTAGGTTCTAATTTTTGTTATCACAATTTTTTTCTTCCCTTACTCACTAATGTAATATAGGGGTAACAACCATCGACTATAGATAACTTACTCCTTCTCTATCCACGATGGATAACAGAAATGATCCCAACTGCTCAGGCACCTCACTCAATAAAAATGAACATAATATCATACTGATAAAATAATTTACCACATTCCCTTTTAAAGGATTATATAAAATCTCAAAACCATAATAATGGAGTAACTCTAGCCATCACCTCATTCTAATGTTAATATCCTTATGAGAGAATATATACATAATAATCTTGTGCTCAAAATTGATGATAAACTACTCTCCCATATGGTAGTTTCATAATATATTTAGTGTGAAGACTACATCAACTACTATATTATAATTGGTCATGTAGTTATACTCATGTGGTAACAACAAATTTGAACTATATAGAATCATCAACTACCTCAAAATTAAAATAGAATCATGCCATGTTCCTAATGAATCATAGAACTCTACATAATCGAAACCCTCATATGGAAATATTATGATGGGTTACCAATCAATATCTTCCTCAACTCTTGAAAATGCTTCAAGAACCTCTCTATAAATATGAATGTATTCCCCATTAAGGTTAAAGGTATCATGGGGATGATATATTGGATAATTAATGTATGAATATCTATAAATAGACAGGAATCCAATGAAATTTCCACACCTCCATCATGCTCCAAGGTTTATTACAAGATAACACCACTGATACCTTTACTGGGTCCAAAACTATGACTTCCAAAGAGACAACATTTCAAAGAATTTGAACCTCTTTTATCATGAATTGACAATTCAAGAGCTTCCCATAAATATGTTTATCTTATAGTACATGTAAAACCATCTTCCAGGGCAATGTCTGTCCCTCATCTGACATAAAGTACACAAGGATATCATATATGATGACTAAAAAATAATTGTCTAAAAAGGGATAAAATATCTGGTTCATCAGTCCCATGAACTCTTATAGGTTGTTCTTCATGTAGAAGGGAATCAACAATCACTCATACAGATTTATGTGACATCAGAATGATGTCTTTGGTATATCCTTATCTCATACTTGCTATAGTTGACAACTGGATTTGTGGTCAAAATTTAGGAACCTTCATGCCCCTCTCAACTAATCAAAGATGTCATCAATCCCCAATAGTGGGCATTTATTTTTCAGGGAACCTATTTCATAACACATTAAACCACAAAAAAACCTTTGTGATATTTATTCCTTATTATCATAAAAAACTAGGGTTAACTATGGTGAGTCCATGGGTAAACAATACCCTTACTATGTACGTCCACTAACTGTATTCATATATTAAGAACCACTAAGAGGTCCATCAAATATTATTACACCTATATCAAGGATGATTTGTAATGTAGACCAATAGATAATTCAATCACTCATTAGGGAAGTATTCTTAAAACGTCCATAGGAATGAAGTACTCAAACTCGACCACCGCCATATGGAACTGAAAAATCACAAATTCCACTACACCAAAAGTCTTTCTCGCTAACTAATATCAAACTGATATACATGAGCCCATCCCATGCTTCTTGGGATTCCTTTTCACCAAAAAAGGAAATACTTGTCCTATCATTGTGGACACACCACATTCTCCACCAAAAACATTTGATCTACTCATGAACTGTAGATAAAGAGTCAATACCTAAGATGAGTTCTTAATGCCTCATCAATTCTATAATGAGATCCCAATAAAAACTCCTTCCACAAAAGCGTTAGTTCACATTCTTTGGAAAAAGTGTGCGATAACGGAGAAATATGCAACATGAGTCTCCGTGAACAATGTTCAATCCATGGTATCAAAGAAAATCTCTATGTCTCAATATAGATAGGTGTAAATAAATTAATTACTAGAAACTGTGTCAATATGTACTTTAAATAAGTTATAACAGATACATATCATACCTTAAATTATTTATAGAGCCTCTGGGACATATTCCTCAATTGATTGCAGCTTCCCCCAACCCTATACTCTAACTCCCTATGACTAGCACATATGACCTGGGGTGGTGGTAGTAACATGATGAATCTCAAACCACCTAAATATTCTCTCCTAGATCCTTTTCCACATGAACCTCTATACAGACAAATATGTTCCTACCACTACCTCTGCCTTGGTGGCTCATCCACTATCTCCATGTCTACTATACGACGGGGCAAAAAATCTTGTTCTAGATATCCCCTTCCATAAAAAAATTATCACTACCTATCTCTAGGACGACTAGTCCCATCCTATGATCACATATTCATAGTCCCACTGTCCTAAGAACTCCTCCAGAAACATTTCACATGTCCATGGTCCTACATCTAACATCGAGTCCCTAATACTAAAGTCTCAATACTTGATTTTTCACTCCATGAAACCACCCTATACATCTTATTTTCCATGAAACATTCAACAACCAACAATTTATCTAGTACCTAGACCATGTTAGGAATTCATAAAGGAAAAATACTTTATTTATGGTCTCTATTCAGCCCTATCATGAAGGTTTGCACTTGAACAAACTATCCTTGAACCATATCCATTGTATACCTGTAAAGGTTTTAGAATTTGGTTGAATAATCATATACCATCATGCTATCATTATGGAGTTAAAAATGATCCAATATATGAGAATATCTCATTATAGCTGGAGAGAAATCCTCTCTTAAATTTTACTCAAACATTGACCATTCAGGTGTTGTCCCATCCTCAGACTATGTCACCAAACCTCACCATCATCCCACTGATCCATGGAGAATTCTCGCCACATTGACCACCATCTGGTGTATTTTCATCATTACCAGAAAGAAAACTCACTTCATCTCCTCAATCCAATCATAATCCTACACTGGATCAAGATCAGCTCAGAACCAATGGGGTCTCTATCAGTAGAACTCATTTTTTGCACTGAACATGTCTTTCTCATCCTCTGGTACTGTGGGTTCCATCTACTTCTCAATAGTTGGTGGTATACATGGTGAACCAATTTGAGGTAACACATCTAGAACATGTCACTATTTCAATGAATTTTCACTAAGGGGATCATCCTCTTGATCTGGATATTGAATCCGACATATATTACTTCATGGAGGAATTCTATAACCAAACATGATTCACATCATTTAATGAGTATATTTAGAGATCTAACTCAAGAAGTACATGGATATTCCAACCCATTCCTATATGATTCATGACCAGTTATTTTCCCTAAAACCTATTTTATCATGTTCATTGTACAAAGGAAGGTGACCAAAGTCATCGTGTATGGATAAATTGTCCTCGACATTAATAGTGGGGACCATGGTCTAAAAGATGAACATTAAAATATGAACATGTACTTCCCCAAACTCAACTCATAGAATCTATCCCTAATGAATAACTTACAACTTTAAAAAAAATTATCACAACCCATCTTAATGGGTCCCATATCATGACTCTTCAATACCACCAATAACAGTCCAAGGTCTAGAGACTGGGGTTGAGTATTAATTTAACTAATATGAGAGGTCATAGCCTAAGTACCTATACACACGAAACCATATCCATGGCCATAAAAGGCTGAAATATTAAAACCTAATATGATTTTCGTGTATACATTGAAATCCCAAAACAATAGTAATAAAAAATAATATAAAAGTTAATAATTCCATATAAAATCCCAAAAAATTTATCCTAAAATCATATACAACCTAAATGTAAAATGGGAATTGCTTGTAGGATACCACAAGTAAAAAACTCGTTCTATAGAGCTCACTATGAAATGAATTGTCATAGTCCCTATAGATATCTGTATAAAGGCCTATAATCTTCAAACTACATGACACATTTGGTAAAAACCTAGGTATGTGCGATTATAATAATAACCAATAGGAAACATGAAACATAAAGGCATATATGAAATGAATATTTGTCAAATATATGTAGGATTATGTCTACAAAACATGTAACAAGAATATACTGATATACACATCAAGTAAATTTTGTAACAAGGTAATGTTTCCCAAATAATTAAAACCTAGGTTTCTTCTTAAAGGATCTATGTATCACTCAATTACGATAACACACACAATAGGTATATATCACAAATGATGTCAATTGGTGAGGTAGTGCTCATCGATTCTCACCCAGATAAGTATACATTGGATGTTTGTAGGGATAAGATACAAAAATGAGAAATTTTTTTAAGGCCATCAGGTATACCAACCACTAAATTAAGATTAAACCTCTAAATTGATGATACCAACCCTTATAGCATTGGTCATTACAATACCAAGATCTCCTCCAAGGGAAATATGATTACAAAGGATCTCAATTAGGGACTCATGAAAAGATTCCTATAACTCTGATATAGCTGATATTTTCAATATATTTTATCTAAATTTCAATGATTTAGTCCTCACCAATATGTCATTACCTGTTAAGTTGCATCATTTTTGGAATATTTTTGTATTTTTAGCTAAATTATGAAAATGCCTTAATTCTGCATTTTAAGAAGTTTTTGACTTTTCTGAGTATTTAGTCATATCTTTTTAAATACTTATCCCATTTGACTTATTAGTTTTTTTAGGAACCCCTGGAATGTTATATTCATATATGTTAACTGGATAAAGATCTAAATCGGCCATCTAAGGGTCCAAATAAATCATTCTTTGGGAAACGTTTGTTTGTTCGGATGTGTGGAGCCCACCTCAATAAATGGAGCATAACCTAGGATACTTGTTTCCAATGTCATTAATTACCACTGTACCTGTAAGAGGACACCATGGCACGAATTCTTGATTAATTTCAAGGTCAAACTAGATCATTAGGGTACACTATGATTGAGTCAAACAAGTGGGAGATGAAAGGTCTCCTCGGGAAGAGAAAGAGTCATGGAGTAATTAATTCATAACGTTTTCACCACGTCTTCAAAGCGTCTGACATTTTGTGGACCGACAGAGAATGTATTTTTAAACAACTCTCTAGAAGGGTCTAGAGGTTGATTCTACCAGTAGATGTTCCAAACAGAAGCATCTTTCTGGAGGACAGAATCTGGATAGAAGATTTCCAGCCCTCCTCCCCTATTCTCCCTATCTCTTCATTCATTTCAAGGGGGTTTTATTTTTGGATAAAATGATGAAGATGGTGTACATTCTTTCTAGAATGGAGGTGATGTGGGCTGATCAAGTGATGCGAGGCTAAACACCATGTGGTTGCGGACGTCGACAACCGACAGACACTCCCTTCCGAGTTTGGATGTTCATGCGTAATCCCTGTTGCATCTCCTTTGAATTTATATTTCTTGAATGACAATGGTTGTTTTATTTCTTGAATATATTTTCAACTTGTTTGTTCTGGATGATTTCCCAATATATAAAGTAAAATAGTCGATTTCACTATTTAAATTTCTGCGGTGAGGTCTTGCCGTTGAGTATAGTGATTTCGGTTAGGTTTGGTTATTTGAAGGTATTCAAATATTTAGATCACTTCTATAGGAGGGGAAACGATCATATTGAGGTATTAATATTATATCCTTGCCAAATAAGGTGTTTATATAGAGTTATTTGGGTAGTCATTGCGGGATTCATTAGAAATATAATTTTAAACAATGAAGAGGGGAGTGTCCGGGAGGTTAAAGCTTGTCCGTAACCACTGTTTTGATTCTGGTATGAAACCCATTTTATTTCCAATAAATTTTCTAGTTCAATCTCAAATCTTCTTTCTATTTAGTTTTTATTTATTTTCTATTCTTGAGACTTTAATCAAATCCCCAATTTTCCATTTCATGTGAAAACAAACTAACAAAAAGTGACAGTTTGGCAACTCAATTTGTAACCTCCTCGAGAGTCAATCCAGGGACTGATATATGGCATTGTTTTTTGGGGAAAAATTAATTTATTGAGGATTTTGCGACAAATAATCCATAAATCAACTGGAGTCGTTTCCAGGGAGGTTACTTGAGTTGATTTGTGTGAAATGTTTTTTGGATGACCCAAATTTCTAACCCAAATATGTTCCCATTGGATTCTGAAATTGTTAGAACTTTTCACTCTAGGGATAGAGCTACTATCAATCCCCTTGTACCAAGTTTTGAATATTCTTATAACACACTTAGAGCAAACCTGGTTGAAATTGAAATTCCAATGGCTGAAAATATAACCTTGAAAGAATTAGCTTCATCTTATGATGCAAATCAAGAAAATCCTGTTGAATATCCTGATGCACCTGCTGGGTTTGAAATTAAATTTGGGTTCATTCACCAACTACCAAAATTTAATGGTTTTCCTGGGGAAGATCCACATAAACACCTTCAGGAATTTAGTTATCTTTGTGTCAACCTGAAACCCCAGGGCATTGATGCAAATCAAATGAAATTGAGGTCTTTTCCTTTTCTGTTAGAAGGAGTTGCAAAAGAATGGTTTTTCTATTCACATTCTACTTTGATTAGGGATTGGAATGAATTGAAATAACATTTCCTTGAATATTCTTTCCCTGCTTCTAGAACTGCTTCCACTAGAAAGGAGATTTGTGGAATTAGGCAAACTCAATGTGAAACTTTGCATGAGTATTGGGAACGCTTCAAAAGACTTTGTTTCAGTTTCCCCCACCATCCAATTAGTTACCAACTTTAGATTCAATATTTTTATGAGGGATTGTGTCTTACTAATAGAAGCATGATTGATGTTGCTGCAGGAGGGGCTCTAGTTGAAAAAACACCAACTACTGCTAGGACATTAATTGCAAACATGGCCCAAAATGCTCAACAGTTTGGAACAAGAGGCCTTCTTCATGTGAAATCTGCCCAAGAGTTCCCCATTGCTAGTCCTGAAAACAGTATGATTGCGAGTCAACTTTCTGATCTTACCACCATGGTGAAGTCAATGATGTTATCCAATACCCCACCAACTCCACCCAAACCTAAAGCAACATTTCAAATGAAAGTCTAATGTGGAATTTGATCTTCCATTGACCATTTTAGTTACCAATGCCCTCAAATGCAGGAACCTTCTAAAAACTGCAATGTTGTTTTTCCTGGAAAACACATTCAATCAAACCAACAAAGGCCATTCCAATCATATCAAAATTTCAATCAAGGATGGAACAACCACTCTAATGAAAGATTTTGACATCCTGAACAACCTAGAGGCTTCTTCCAAGGACAATCAAGCAATTCACAACCAAGATATTTCAATGAGCAAGCCAATGCTCATTCTGGAAGAAACTTTCAGGCTACCCCTCCCACTCAAAATTCAGAGAGTAATATTGAAGATGCAATGTGGAAACAACATGATGCAATGAAACAAACACAAGACCAACAACAAAACATGTTGAATACCCTAATGACTCAAATGGGTCAACTTGCCTCTGATATTAGTTGCATAAAAAATCAAATTAGTGGAGGTTTTCCCTCACAAACCCAAGTGAATCCGAGAGATAAAGGGAAGGAAAATGTGAGTACAATTGAACTTAGGAGTGGAAAACAATTGAATACCCCTCAAATGGAGAAACCAAAACCTGTTATTGAAACTTATATTGAGAATCCCACCACTATTGGAAATGATTTAAATTATAAATGTTCTTTGAAGGGAAACACAATTTCAAGAGAAGAAATGTTGCTTGAAAGAACAAAGAGGGATTGGAAGAGGATGTCTGGACCTTTTGTTTCTCAAAGAAGTGCTCAAAATTTCCTTGAAACAACCAAACAACCATTGCCTTACCCTAAGAGTGAACCACCAGTGAAGTCGAGTGATGAGAAAGAGTTGGATAAGGAGGTTTCGGAGACTTTTAAGAACGTTCAAGTCAATATACCGTTTCTTGATGCTGTGAAACAAATTCCAAGGTATGCAATGTTTTTGAAGGAAATGTGTACCCAGAAGAGGAAATTCAAAGGAGGTGAAAAGGTCAACTTAGGGAAGAATGTTTCATCCATGATCCAGCATGCCTTGCCTGTCAAATGTAATGACCCAGAAACTTTTACCATTCCTTGAACCATTGGGAAATGTGAATTCAAGGATGTTATGCATGATTTGGTGGCCTCCATCAATGTTATGCCACATTCTGTTTACTCATCTCTTCATGTTGGAGAATTGAAAACCTCTGGGATCATCATTCAACATTCTAACCGAAGTACCACCAAGCATGCTGGAGTTATTGAGGATGTTATTGATCAGGTGAGAGACATGATTTTTCTTGTGCATTTCTATGTCTTAGATATGGAAGAAGATAGGTTTAGTACCCATGCACCTCTGATTCTAGGGAGACCATTCCCGAAAACTGCAAAAGAAATCATCAATGTTCACAAGGGAACACTTTCACTGGAGTTTGGTGGAGAAGTTGTTCATTTAAATATTTTTCAGTCCATGAAACAACCGTCGAGGATCATTCATCCCCCCAAGTGAACATGATTGATTGGTTTTCCACTGATATGTTCCCTGATTTTTTCTGTGATGAGAAACTACCTGATATTTTTGATGATGGAAATTTGTTTGTTTCTGAATCTGATCAACAAGAAAGGGAAAAGGGAGCTGATGATGATTCTTGGAATGTTTAGATGGCTTTGCAAGATTCTATTGATCTCAACATTGAGGAAGATATCTCCCTAGAAATCTATAGTGCTTCTAGTGGTCTCCCAAGAGAAATTGAAAATTTTCCACTAGAATAAAATTCCATGAACAATGAAATTGATATTCATGGTGATTGTCCTTTAAATTCTATAACCCCACTAAACAACCACACCTGTAAGCAATGTTCCTTGATCAATGAAAATACCTCAGCTGGGTTTGAGTTAAACCACTTCCTGAGAATCTCAAATATGTTTTCTTAGGTTAAAATGAAACATTCCCTGTTATAATTTGGAATGATTTTTCGAAGTACCAAGAGAATCAATCGTTAGGAGTCCAAAAAACCCACAAGAAAGCTATTGGATGGACTCTATCTGATTTAACTGGAGTCAGACCCTCAGTGTGTATGCATAGAATTTTCATGGAAGAAAATTTTAAACCAGTGAGACAATTTCAAAGGATCTTGAATCCAACAGTTTTAGAGGTTGTTAAGAAGGAAGTTACCACCCTATTAGCTGCTGGAATTATTTTTCCCATCATTTATAGTCAATGGGTGAGTCCAATCCATGTAGTTCCCAAAAAAGGTGGCTTCACAATATCAAAGAATGAATTTGGTGAGCTTGTTCCTATTAGGCTTCCAAGTAAATGGAGAATGTGCATTGATTACAGGAAGCTCAATTTGGCTATGAGGAAAGACCACTTTCCACTTCCATTTCTTGATCAGGTCCTTGAAAGATTGGCTGGAAAAACCCATTATTGTTTTCTGGATGGATTCTCTGGTTAATTCTAAATTCATATTGCACCAGAGGATCAAGAAAAAACCACATTCACATGACCATTTGGAACATTTTCTTATAGGAGGATGCCCTTTGGTTTGTGAAATTCTCCTGGAACTTTTCAAAGGTGTATGATGAGTATTTTCTCTGATTTTCTTGATATATGCATGGAAGTTTTTATGGATGACTTCACTGTTTATGGATCATCATTTGAAAGTTGTTTGGAAGGTCTGGATCATGTTCTTGAAAGGTGCATTGATAAGAACCTTGTTCTTAATTATGAAAAATGACATTTCATAGTGGGTAAAAGGATTTTTCTTGGACATGTTGTGTCTTTGGATGGAATTCAAGTTGATAAGTCCAAAGATGATGTCATTTCGTCATTGCCATACCCAAAAACAATCAGAGATGTGAGATATTTTCTTGGTCATGCTGGTTTTTATAGTAGATTCATTAAGGATTTCAGTAAGGTAGCACTTACATTGTCTAGATTGCTCCAGAAAGAAACTCCATTTGTCTTTGATGAAAATTGTAAATAGAACTTTGGGGAGCTGAAGCAAAAATTGATTACTCCTCCCTTTGTTCAACCTCCCAAATGGGACTTTCCTTTTTAGATCACGAATGATGCATCTGACTTTTGTCTTGGGGCTGTTTTAAGTCAAAGTTTGGAAAATAAATCTCATGTGATTGCCTATGCCTCTAGAACATTACATCAGGCCCAATAAAACTACACAACAACTGAGAAGGAGCTTTTTGTTGTTGTCTTTGCTTTGGACAAATTTAGATGTTTTCTTCTGGGATCTAAGGTGATTGTTTTCACTAATCATTCTACAATCAAATTTTTGATGAAGAAACATGATGCAAAACCAAGACTTTTGAGATGTATTTTGTTGTCACAAGAGGTTGATGTTGAAATAAAGGAAAATAAGGGATGTTAAAACCTTGTTGATGATAATTTGAGTAGGATACCATCTATTTTGAATGGGGATCATCAGATCTATCTTCCAATTAGAGAAACTTTTCCAGATGAGTAGTTTTATGCTTGTCAAACTGAAAGGCCATGGTTCGCTAATATGGTGAATTATTTAGCTTCTGATGATGTTCCCCACTAGTTTTCCAAGAATCAATTTTCTAAATTTTTGAGTGATTCAAATCATTACATTTGGGATGATCCTTACTTGTGGCATGTTGGTAGTGATCAAATGATTCGGATATGAATTCCAAATTCTGAATTCCAATCTATCCTAAACTTTTGTCACACATTGAGCTGTGGAGGAAACTTTGGGCCTCAAAGAACTGCAAGAAAGGTGATGGATTCTGGTTTGTATTGGCCTACCATTTTTGGAGATTCTTTTGATTTCTGCAGGACATGTAGAAGTTGTCAATTTCAAGTGGGGATTTCCAAAAGGAATGAGATGCCACAACAACCTCTGTTGTTTTGTGATGTATTTGATGTTTGGGTTATGGATTTCATGGGACCTTTTCCCAATTCATTTGGATATATTTACATTTTACTTGTTGTTGATTATGTATCCATGTGGGTAGAAGCTATTCCCACAAGAGCTGATGATTCCAAAACTGTGTCCATGGTTGTGAAGGGAAATATATTTTAAAGGTTTGGATTCCCAAATTTCTTGATTACGGATCAAGGTACTCATTTTTGTAACAAGACATTGGAATCACTATTTAAGAAGTATGGAGTTCATCATAGGGTCTCTACACCCTATCAACGCCAAACAAATGGAATGGCTGAGTTGTCCAATAGAGAAATCAAACAAATTCTGGAAAAAACTGTGAACCTAAATAGAAAGGATTGGGGTTTGAGACTTGATGATGCACTCTGGGCTTATAGTACTGCATTCAAAATCCCAATTGGAATGTCACCATTTAGATTAGTCTATGGAAAGGCTTTTCACCTTCCGGTTGAGTTAGAACACAAATATTTTTGGGCTGTTAAAACATGTAACATGAATCTATTTTCTGCTTGGGAAGAAAGAAATTTTTATTTGCAGGAGCTGGAGGAGATCTGAAAGAATGCATATGAATGTTCTAGGCTGTACAAGGAATGAACCAAATCATTTCATGATGAGATGATTCTCAACAAAAACTTCAAGGAAGGAGACAAAGTGTTACTGTTTGATTCCAGATTGAAGCTGTTCCCGGGTAAATTTCGTTCTAAATGGTCTGGTCCATTCATTTTTACTCATGTTTTTCCTTTTGGTGCAATCCAGATTAAAAAACCAAGCAAAGGGACACCATTCACAATCAATGGGCACATGTTGAAGCTGTTTAGAGAGAATGTTCATGATCCTCTGGGGGAGGAGATCCATCTTCATGAAGCAGAATACAATTGATGTCAGGTTGTGTTTTTCCTTCTCACTTATTTGTTGTAATGTCTTCGATTTCTTGAATTTCATATTCATATAATTTTCTTTTACACAATGAGGAAATTGCATAAAAAAGTGTGGGGGAGGAACATGCTCGGTAGATTAGGATTTTTTGTTCTTTCATTTCATTTTGTTTCTTTTTTCCTTTTCTTTTCTCTCTCTTTCAATTTTTGGTGTGTTCTTTTATTTTTCAAACTTTGTGTGTTTTATTTAAAATTTTAAAAAAAAAATTGAGCTTACATGATGATCTTTTGAAACCCTATCAATGAGTGAACCAATTGGTCCTTTGAATCTGGTTATAAATGAATGCTGAAAAAGTCACTGTTTCAAGTTCCAAAATTTTGAAAAAAACCATTGAATTTTGACTTCCATTCCATGAATACTGTCTAATATTGAAAACCACTTGCCCGTGAGTATTTTGAACACATTTTTCATCTTCTTCACATTCATCCTACTTCTTGAGTGAGCCAAAGAATTCTTGTTTGATTGAACTAGAACTTGATCTTTTTCTATCAAAACTTGAGGGCTAAGGTGAGTGTGATTGAAATGATTGAGGCAATTTGTTTGTGATTGAAATCCCCTTTTTCATGATTATCACTTTTATTCTGGAACACCTTTTACATTTTATCTTTCTTGAGCCATAGTTTCCATGTACTACCTTTTAGATAGCCACATTACAAGCCATTTTCCCTTTCCAACCTACTCTGGAAGTATAAATGCATGATCTAGTTGAACTCAAGTGTGGGGGAGATGACTTGTGGTGTGCTACATCATCTGTTGTTGCTTTGGGTGGTTATCTAAACAATGAATAGATGTTTTTGCTGATAAAAGATGTTTGATTTCTTAGAGTTGTGCCTGTCTGGAGCTCTCAAAGGAAGAGAGTTGTGCCTATCTGGAACTCTCGATTGAAGAGAGTTGTGCCTGTCTGGAGCTCTTGATGGATGAAAGTTGTGCCCAATCTGGAGCTTTTGAAAAAAAGAGAAATGTAATTGTTGCTGCTGAAATATGGATGGAATGAGGTGGAAAAGATATTCTCAGGGATTATCAAATATGACTTTCATTGGAGGAGAGTAAGGTTGATCCCCCACACGAGTGAAGATTAGATTCATGTATTTTTTTCTTTCAAAATGAGCCAAATCCTCCATGTTCAGCTTCAGAATTTTGGAAATTTGAGGCCCACCTACCTTTTTCCACAAAACATCCTTGAAAAGCCATCAATATGATCACATTTTTCATGGCTCACATCAGATGGATATTTAGAAATTTTTCAAGCCTATAATGATTCTTTCATGTTTTCTTGAGAGAAGCTTTGTTGGAAATCAATATTTGTGTTGGGAGAAAATTTTTGTGAGGTGACTGTGTTAAGTGAATTAGAGGAGAAAATGAGTTGAAATGGATTGAATGAACTGAATTTAAAACATGAATCATTTTTTATGAGGCATTATATCATTTTATTCTTGGTGTTTGATTGGTGAAGCTCATTGGTTTGTATTTTGAATATGCACTGATTTGGTTTTAATGATCACTTGTCCAGGAGACCATGTTGTAAGTGTGGGGGAATTGATAGAGCTGATATTTTCAATATATTTTTTCTAAATTTCAATGATTTAGTCCTCACCAATGTGTCATTACATGTTAAGATGCATCATTTTTGTAATATTGTTGTATTTTGAGCTAAATTGTGAAAATTCCTTAATTCTGGATTTTAAGCAGTTTTTGACTTGTCTGAGTATTTGGTCATATCTTTTTAAATAATTATCCAATTCTACTAGTTCGTTTTTTTAGTAACCCCTGTAATGGAATCTTTATATATATCAACTGGATCAAGATCTAAATTGGCGATCTAAGGGTCCAAATAAATCATTCATTGGGAAGAGTTTGTATGTTCGGATGTGTGGAGCCCACCTCAATAAATAGAGCATAACTTCAGATACTTGTTTCCAATGTCATTAATTCCAACTGGTCTTGCAAGAGGACTCCAAGGTGGGAATTCTGGATTAATTTCAAGGTCAAACTCGATCATTAGGGTACACTATGATCGATTCAAACAAGTGGGAGATGAAAGGTCTCCTCGGGCAGAGAAAGACTCGTTGAGTAATTAATTTATAACGTTTTCACCACGTCTCCAAAGAGGATGACATTTTGTGGACCGACAGAGAATGTATTTTTAAACAACGCTTTAGAAGGGTCTAGAGGTTGAGTCGGCCAGTAGGTGTTCCAAACAGAAGCATATTTCGGGCGGACAGAATCTGGATAGAAGATTTCCATCCCTCCTCCCCTATTCGCCCTATCTCTTCATTCATTTCAAGGGGGTTGGATTTGTGGATACAATGATGAAGATGGTGTAAAATATTTCTGGAATGGAGGTGATGTGGGCTAATCAAGTGATGCGAGGCTAACCAACTAGTGGTTGCGGACGACGACAACCGACGGACACTCCCTTCCGTGTTTTGATGTTCATGTGTAATCTCTGTTGCATATCCTTTGAATTTATATTTCTTTAATGACAACGGTTGTTTTCATTCATGAATATATTTTATAATTGTTTGTTCTGAATGGTTTCCCAATCTATAAAGAAAAATAGTCGATTTCACTATTTAAATTTCTTTGGTGAGGTCTTGCCATTGAGTATAGTGATTTCGGTTAGGTTTGGTTATTTGAAGGTCTTCAAATAATTAGATCACTTCTATAGGAGGGGAAACGGTCATATTGCGGTCTTAATATGATATCCTTGCCAAATAAGGTGTTTATACAGAGGTATTTGGGTGGGCACTATGAGATTCATTAGAGATATAATTTTAAACAAGGAATAGGGGAGTGTCCGGGAGGTTAAATCTTGTCCGTAACCACTATTTTGATTCTAGTTTGAAACCCATTTTATTTCCAATAAATTTTCTAGCTCATTCTCTAATTTTCATTCTCTTTAGTTTTTATTTATTTTCAATTCTTGAGTATTTAATCAAATCCCCAATTTTCCATTTTGTGTGAAAACAAACTAACAAAAAAGTGACAGTTTGGCAACTCAATTTGCAACCTCCTCAAGAGACAATCCAGGGACTGCTATATTGCATTGTTTTTTGGGAAAAATTAATTGATTGAGGATTTCGCGACAAATAATACATACATCAAACTCAATACAAGAAAGGACACTAATTTGATCACCATATTATATATATGATGTGATTCTGTAATAATAATAATGGGAAAGGATATAAAGAACTCACCCTAAAGAAAATTACCATTGATATTGAAGAAATTGTCTCTAAGCCTACTCATAAGGAATAAAGGGTGTGTAATAAGAGTACATGGTGTGTCCCTTTGGTAATAATTAATGTATGTGAAAACGTTTTGTTACCATATCCATGTATAATTACACAACATTCCATTTCATTGGTAATTCATCTCGTGTTTATGAACATGGCTATGACCATGTATCCTTGTCCCTGCAGTGTCTTTGTAGTAGACAATGTTCCATGGCCATGTACTCTGAGGCACATGTCGAGCCATCTATGAGGGGTCACATTCCATGTAATTGGGTTACATTTTTTTTGATTAGTAAATGTATCCTAAAAAACTATTCATTGATGTATTGTCCCCAAAAGTTGTGTATCTCTCTAGTACCAGCCATGTTGATAATGTTTCCCATAAAGCCTTTTTATTCATCCCACAGATACTTATTCTTATTTCCACATGGATTTCAGCCGAAATATCAACAAAAATAATGTAACTAGTCCATCCAAACGTCCCCCCCATCAAACACCTGATTATGGACACCATAACTAATCATAAAACACCATCGAAATTCATTATTTGTTGCATGATGATGAAAACAATAAAGGTGTTCCGAAAACCATTTGATCTTCTTCTGTTTCCATCACCACACAAATATCATGTAATACCAATCCCAGATATACAATTTCAAATAATTTTTACGAGAACTGGATACTCAAAAATCAATTACCATAGTATTTATCGAACTATAGGCCATAAAATTTTTACATGATGAATGAAAATACATGGAAGAGAAGAACAAAAAGAAACATAAGGAAATAAACTCATCCAATGTTCATGCTAGAATTGATTTTTTTATCATTATAAAAATGAATAATGATATAAAAATTTAATCTTATGTCAATCCCTAATTCTTGAATAAAACAATACCATACCTACAATGTGAATGGTCCATGAATGAGTTAATTAGTTTATTGATTCATATTATTCATTACAATCATAAAACCAGAATAGTTCTAAATATAAAAAATTCCCTACCTCAATTGGGATCAATTGTGGAAGAATAAGGGATCCTTGTTGTTTTTATTTGAAAGATATTCTAATTTTGTTGCACACTGATTGTGGAACCTTGACTTGTTCTCCATCAACTAACTGTGTTCTTCTAAGGATCATTAATTTATCTCAATGATTTATAGGGTTAAATTCCAACCCCTATATTTTTTCCTTTTGTGATTAATTAATGAGAGGATTTGTTCACTACATTATTGAACAATAAATAAATAAAATTGATTAATTTTATTCATTTTAAGAATTTGATGACTTGTTCACAAATTTCCTATGCTAAAAAATATTATATCATGTATAGAATAAATTCAATGTTCTGAAAATTACTCCATCCAATGATTTTTTATTGATCCCCAATATAATGGTTATTCCGATTTTTCCTAAAAATTACACAAATGCGCTATTTAATATATTTGATATATACTAATTTTTTCCACACCAAGTCATAGAATCACACTCCATATTAGAGTATGGTCCCAAACACAATCCATACCATATCAAAAAATTATACATAAAATATCTGAGTCATTAAAGTAGGAAACATACAATTGTAGGTCATGATTCTGTATTGGACATCATGAAATTTTGTTTCATCAATTACCATTGAATTTTCATTGATATAAAAAAATATTTCTTCTCTGAAGGCCTTAAATCACATAGTTTATTGGAATCATTTTTTCTTGTTGATTTCTTTTATATTTTATTTAAATTTCATCAGTTTCTTTTTCTATATTTTTAGAGGGGTATTGTTATCCACAGCTCTCTATTTTAAGAGTTTGTTCATGATTTTCCACTATTTGTTTCAATGGTATCTAAAATAACCCAGCATCAGTTAAAAAATTTCAAAATATTTAATTATTATTTTGATAAAATAAATTTAATTTTTAATAGACTTATTATTTAATGTTGAAATATAATTTTAAACTATGTGTAAAATTGATTTTTGCATTATTTTTATGTTCATTTGTCTATACATTTTTTTACTTAAGTGATTATCTATTTTTATAACATTCTACACTCTTTACATTCTTTGATATTATATCTTTGTCTAAATTTTTATTCAATTGATAATTTTTTAGAATGATTATTATTAAAATATTAAATGTTTGATTTTAATATTTCATGAATAAATATAAACCATGGTTGTGTTATTTAGCATTTATCTAAAATACAATTTTATTTGAAGTGTTATTAGGTAAGTATATAATAAAAAGTATCATACAGGTGTTGGATATAGACATGATCCTAGGTGATATTCCTCTAATGATATTAGAGATCAAATGTATGATTAAAACTCGTACTAATGAAGATCATTAAACAATAACATGATTATACAATTCATACTGCTTTATTTTGATAAAAAAAACATACATGGATTCTTTTCTTCTACTGCAATCAATGAAAATATTCATTTCATTCATTATATACCACTATAGATATTTATGAACTCAAGGTACTCCAAATATCAACATAATATTCTCTAATTTAGTTTTAAATTTTTTTATTTTATAAATCTATTGTTATTATCTCTAGTATTTGTTTTCTAGGTTGATTTTGGTTTAATATTTTGCAATACAAATGCTTTCTCATCGGGTTATTCCACCCATTTAAAATGAAGGCCTGGTTTTTACTCCCAAACAAATGAAATAATGTCCTTCGCTCCTTCACAAATCATGGGTTATACCTATAGTTGTGAAAATTTATGTTTTATATGTATATAATTTTTTACCACACTTTTCAAATAGTGAGAATGTAGTCAATATTAGTCTCATCAGATAATAGAAGATATTGATGAGAGGAGTAAGATATTGGTGATCTAATCCCCTATAAATCATCATGTGTTATATTTTTTATTGGTACAACATTTTTTACACTATTCAAACTCAAATTAAGTAATATTTATTTTAGTAATTAAGTAGGAATACCCCAAGTCAAAATTTGCTATACTATGGGATGTGAGAGTAACATATTATCGAACATGGAAATATGGAAATGTAAAAAACTAATCTAGGATGATTTTTATTCGAAATAATAATAATATATGTATTTATTGTATATAATATTCAACCGATTGAAAAAATAATAAAAGTTTCACAAACCACACTGACATTTAAAATATTGTGGTTGTTACATAAGGTTTTGTAATCTTATATTTCATATTTTTGTTCATAAGTAATATTTTCAATGGGCATAGAAGATATATTTTGTGTAAATTAGAAATATTTTTGAGGTAACCACTATGGTAAATAAGATATTTATTAAATTTGACGATGTAATGATAACCTTTATTAATAGTAATATCTTTATTATTATTACAATCTTCATTAACGGAATGGGATTAATTGATAAATAAATATAAAATGAATTGGTTATGATTCTTGCAAAAGAGGCCCACACCATGAAGTATTTTTAGGTTGGAAAAAAATTCATTTATATATATATATATATATATGTTTAGATATATGCACACCACAAGTTGAAGGACACACCTAAATCTGTAATGATTACTTTTTTGTGAGAGTGATTCATGAAAAAAGACCATCAATTTATGTAATATTGTAAATTTTGAATTATTAATATGTTTTTTGTATTAATGAATAAATACTAAGGAGAAGTGTTGATGATAATCAGTGGAGGATCTAAGTATGAAAATAATGATACATGTTGGAAGTCAAAGATAAAATGTATTGTACTTATTTAGTATTCTAGAGTTTTATTTGTATATTTAACGGCCAATTATTAAATAAGAGATCATAAAAAAGAAGTATCATGTGTTTCTATAAATAAAATTAAAGATAGAATACAAAGAGGTGATCAAACTATTGATTTTACGGATTTATTAATTTGAATATGAAAATAACATTCCTTTGATTCTGATGTTATATATTGTAAGCCAATGCGAGAGTGGGAATATAAAATAGATAGAGTATAACATTATGAAAAATAAGTTAAATTGTTTTGAATAATAAATAAATATATAGGATAGAAAACTTATGCAATGATTATTTAAAAGATATAATTTTCTAATGGAATGAGAAAAATATAACATTTTAACTTCTATGAGATAATCGTTGTGTGTTACACAATAATAAAATTAATATGATATGTTAAACATTATGTTATTGTTACTAAATATCAGATGTATGAAATAATATTTATATGAATCCCTTATATTTCCAAATATCATATCTTGTGAAAAATATTGATACAAAAAAAAGATTATTTTTTGAGGTAGCCCTATTGTTTACAACATACCGAGGTAGGATTTGTGATTTTATTTTCATTAAAACAATTATTTTTACATACAAATAATACATAAAAATACTAAAATCTATTGATTTTATGATTTTTATATTTTATGTTTTCTTTATAAATTCTTAATCAAGGGGAGAATTATTGAATATTAATATATTAAAGCTCATAACACTAAAAATCATATTATTTGAATAATATAAATAAAAAATATATAATGAAAATAAAAAATCTCTCCCTCTTCAAAAAATAAGTATTTTTATCACGTTTTACTACTAAAGAAGAATGATCTAGGCAGGAGGAAGAATGATAAATGGTTTAATTACAATATATGAAGATAAAAACCATCGATTTCACCAGTATTCTCTAATATTTACATGGTGTTGATATTACTGATGTTTTCAATTTAGATTATCATTTTGATGAGATTAGTCCCAATGGAGAATATCATTTCTCAAAATAAATGAATAATTATTAATATATTTTTTATAGAATGAAAAAATATAATAATTATTATGAAATATATATATATATATATATATATTTGTTATAAAACATTGAATGGAATACCCTCCTTGAATAAGAGTCTTATAATATGGATAATGAATTACTCAAAATGTTACTCATATGGACATATCTCACTATGAAATTTAATCCAAAGAGTGCTAGAATTATTGATTTAAAAATATTCTTCAAAAATTTTAAGGGTTTGTTTAATTAACTCACAATGGTAGATGAATTTGTAAAGTTTATTGAAGAAAATATGTATTAATTGGTAGAAAATAGAAGGATATGATTGACTTCAATAATGAAAAATTGTTTGTAAATTAAAACAATATAATGGATCATGAAAAAAATATATGGAATTAAATAATATGAATGAATATAATAATGAAAATATAATCGAAAAATGTGAATAATGATAACATGAACTGGTATATAAGAAGAACACTCTTACCCATAGGATTTTAGAGCATCGTGTAAATATTACCCATAAAAAATGGCACATGCTAAGTGTTTACATAAATGAAAGATAAATGTTGATACAATAGAAAATTATAAGGAGGATATTTTTGATAATATACTTTCATCATGTTGTAAGAAAATGTATTTATTATGTAATATTAAAAATCAATTTTGATAAACTTAAGAGGTGACCTTTTATCTTCAATGTATAATTTTAACTAAAAATAATAATATTATAATGAATGTTTTTATCATATTTTTTGATTAATAATGGTTGATATAATTTCTAAAGAACATTACAATAAATATATTTTGGATATGAGAAATTTTACTATAATATTTTCCTTAAAAAATCCATAAGTAAAGAAAATGTGAAATAATAAAATAATAAGAAACTATATTATGAGAGTTTGTTTCTATGAAAAAATATCAATATATATTGGCTATATCGGGAGTTGTATAAGGTTTGGGGACACAATAATTGATTTTCTATATAAATTTAGGCAATTGAAATACAATGAGAGACTATATAAAGTTATATGAATTCTAATATAAGATAAATAAAAATGAAGAAAGATTAAAAAAATTTCACCTCTAACAGATCTAAGATCATAGATAAAATCAGTATAAGCTTCAACAACAGTGTCCACAAAGAAAAATCTTATCAAAATAAAATTAAGAGATATTTTTAAATGTTTATTGATGTAAGAAGACAAAAAATTATAATTAAAATAAAATTGTTGAAAGATAGTGAATTAACTATGGGTTATAAGTAAAAGAAAAAATTTAAATGAAATACACCTAATAAGACTATGAAGGATGATTCACCAAAAATAAGAAAATAATGATTTTATTGTGTAAACATGGTAATAAAATGTAATATTTAAAAATATTACATATAATTAATTATTTATATTGTAAATACAAGGAACCAATGAATATAATGAATCCATTACTAAAAAATGACGATTGATTTGGTAGTGAGAATTCATGAGAATATATGTAGATGATCAAATATTGTTAATCACATACCCAAAAAATATATACTCATTTTTTCTTCTCAATGGGGAATGTAAATAATGAATAAAATAAGAACAGAGAATTAGAGTACAATAGTGAATAAATAAATTCAACATGAATATTAAAAAAATCTTGTGGGGTTGTCTAAAAATGATACCCTAGAAGATCAAGAGTAGCTATATGGATGGTGTTAGAATTATAGACAAAATTCTAAAGATTGTGTGATCATCCACCTAACCCATAATGATATAAATAATAAATTTAATCTAAAATTTAAAGAATCATGTGATTTTATTATCTATATAATGTATAGAATTCAACATAATGTGGTTGTTGAAATTGAAAATAACATAATACTGATAAAGAAAAATAATTAAAATAATATTAGAGAAGAAATTATAATAATATCTCTAAATACTAAACCATAAAATAAGAGGTATGTGGTTTGGAATAGACTATCAACCTTTTTTCTGTCACAGAATATAAAATTACCTCAAAATAATTCTCATTTATATTGTGTTTTCTATTTTAATGCATGGAATTTAAGGGTAACGTGTGATTTAGGGGGAGAACTAAAAATTGATATAGATGGAATAATAATTGAAGGCTCGATGGAAGTCTCCATAATATAATTATCAATCATTTTATATGTCGAATCCTTTTTGATGAATATATATTAATTAATTATGTGAATGGGGAATATATCCCTTGAGGGGGTAGTGTCTAATAATCTATGAGAACTATCATTCAACGAAAATATTTAATTTTAGAATGTTCTTTAAAATATTCCCTATAAATTTTTTTGTAATCATATTCTCTTATAATTTTCTATATAAAAACTTTTGATTTTATGGGCGAAAAATGTTTTGTAAAAATTATATGAATGTGAAGAGTTTTTAGAATCTAATAAGTATATTATTTTAAATAAAAAAGTAGTTTTTGTGAATAGATTAAATATTTTGTTGAGATTATTGCATGGATTATGGTTTGAAATACACTAAGTTATTTTAAACAAATTTGTAAAATCATGAAAATATTTAAAAATACCATAAATAGAGTTTTTATTTTGTAACATATTTATTTTTTTTAATTTATAGATTATTATTGTTTATGTTTGTTCTTTTGTTTTCAACACTAATCATTAATCACCTTGAATTATAGTTGAATAACTGATGGAAAATATATTTATGTGAATTGGTAACAACCTCACGAAATTATATTTGAATATATATTCTATAAATGGAATATAAAAATAATATGGAAGATAACATATTGACGTTAATTTTCAATATTATTATAGAAAACAAATCGATGGGGGTTATTGAACCTAAATAGTATTAAGTAGTATTTTTCAAAACGAAAATGATTCAAATAAAAATGCTTTAAATATTTATTTAATTAGACAATATAGGAGGTATTTTTAAGTACCATTTCATGTTAATGATATGATTAATTCAATATCCAATATAATATGTTATCATTTTTAGTGTTTAAGAAGATACAATAACATATTGAATCTCTTGATGTTTTATTATCTGTCATGTTTTTTTTCTAATGTATGTTTTTTAATATGGTGGAAATCACTAATGAGATCCATCTATTGGGTTGTTTAATATCAATTAAAATATATAAATGCATAGAGTAGTGAATGAAATATAGAAATATATAGATATCATCAATAGGTAAGTGATAAATTTGTTTATTGTAGAGAAGATCCATTAAAACACCATGGTGAATATTTATATGAAAAATATTGTTTTTTAATTATTTTAGTAATGATGGATAAAGATTTTTAGATTTTAAAAATTAGATTATTGTTTTTAAAATGTTTTATATAATTTTTAAATATCTTAGAGGGATTTTTGAGTTATTCTATACTTCGTGAATTTTTTAAAAATGGTTAAATAAAAGACTTACTTCTATACATTATAGTTAGCACTTTCAATATGTAATCATTCTATATTATTTTAAAAAATAGAGAATTTCCATTGATTTTACGAAGTGACCTAGAGAAATGATATATGTTATATTTTAGGGGTTTTATAATAAAAAAATATTTTCTTATAAGGATACATAATTATTGAAAACGATGAGACCATACAATGATATATATGATTTTTGATGAATATTTAATATTTTTAGAATATTTTAAATTATATACAATTTCAGAAAATAAGGTGAAATTAAAGGAAATAAATAACTATAGTGAGATATGTAAAATCATATATAATAAATAAATGTGGCTAATGAAAAACCAATTTGATGATTCATATGTTATTCATATAATATATAATATGCATACAGATGGTACGTAAGATAATTCCAATGTGAAAATTTAATATATAACAAATCTCATAGTGATATGTAATATATTGTGACTAATATATATGTTTTTTATCATACATAATATATTTTACATCATACACAATATTCATAGTGTGTGCATAACATATTATTTATGTTTATTTGGAATGATGTTGAACTCACCACTATAATGTGTATGATTTGTAACATGTAGTGTTTTTAAGATTACTGGATTCAATTAATTATAGAGGTTAAATATGATAAATCTATGATGATATTCAGATATATAAATAGAATGATTATTTTTATAATCTTGATTAAAGTATCCAGTTATGTTGATTATGAAGGGAGATAATTAATTAGTTAAACATTTTGAAGAATTTTCTCATTTTATATAGTATTTATAGAGGCCAAAGTAAAAAAATCTAGTTTTTAGGTTGATATGTAGTCACATAATGAGGATAACCAAGAAGACCAGCGAGAAGCAATACTTCTAACAATTTATTAAAACAAAAAGAAAAGGGTGTAGGGAGAAGAACGAGGTCAAACAAAGGGACTTCCCTCATCTGTTAAAAAGGTTACAAATCATAATATGACATACCATTCCCATAATCTGAATCATTAACTATTTCAAACTCAGAGTGGGACTTACATGGTTGGAAGATCATAAGAATGTCAGAGTTGAATTTACCCGGCAACTTATAAGTATAACGGGTGGACACAGTGTGAGGGATGTTAGATTAGTCCTTTCTCGGCCTTCGCTTTGGGGGGAAGTAATGGAATCCATGCTATCATCAACCTTCTCTTTAACACATAAGAGTGCATCTTTAAAAGATCCACCTTTGTTCGACGCGTTCAGGACAGTGAAATCATCCACCTCCTCCACCTCAGATATGTCACCCCACTTCTCAGAGATCTTAGAAGAATGTAAGAGTTGTTGAATCTCCTTATGAAAATCAACATGCTGAGAGACCCCATTTCCAAGAGAGAAGCTAACAGTTTCATCATGTTGCCGACCTACACAAGTAAAAACATCTGGAAACTAAGTGAAAACCGGAGACCTAACAGCATTAGTCTCTCAAATAGAAAAACGAGCGATAACACAGTCGACATCAGAAGTAACCTCCTTAGCAGATCTCGCCGGAATATAAGAGGGACCACTATTGCCTCTCATCGAAGATATATCCACAAACATTCTCTTACATTTCACATTGGGCACTTCAGGGTCAATGTCAGAGGATAACATATCAGCCTTAGAGGAAAATGGATTTTTGAGAACATCCTCATTGGATAGAGCCACATCCTTTTTCTCTGAATTCATTCTACAGAGATTAGCTAGATTGACTTTCATCCCACATCTCTTGCAAGAGATTTTCCTACGGAAAACTTCCAAAGAATGACCAACAGCTATGCACTCATTACAGAAGAGATGCTTTCTTTCATACTCAACATCAATTTGAATATTATCAGTGGGAGTGGAGAGAGTTACCATATCAATCAAGATGGAGCTAAGATCAACCTCCACCAACATTCTGGAAAAGTACCCAAGTCGAACATTCTTGACACATGTTATCATTTAGATGTAACATTATTAATATATCGGTATTTTTTTGGGTTAAATAATTAGATGAATATAAAACAATAATATAATGAGATCATGATTAATAAAAGAATTAAATTTTTGGGATTTCCAATAAGGATATAGTGAAAATTATATTTATAGTATTACATATCTATTTTTTAATTTTCAAATGATAGATATCAATGGTATATCATTAGGAAGGGTCGCATATGACTATTTTGAGAAAATTAAATAAGAAATTGAAGGGGTGATCACAATGTTGATTTAATGGATAACTATGTTTGAATATAAAAATAATATCCACATGATTAAAAATATTTATAATGGATATGAATTAGAGGATGAATGTATATATTGAAGTGAGATGAATCTGCAACAAAACACAATTTAATACAATGGTTATCAAAGAAATATAAAATATATAGAACCAAAACTTTTATTATATTTATGTTCTTGTTTATAAATAAAATGAGATACCTTAAATGATATAACTTATTAGATATCAATTTATTTTATTGAAGGATAAGAATAATGAAAAAATAAGTTATTATTTCCATTATTATTGAAAATCTCAATCATTGAAGAACTTTGAGAAGGATGAAAAATTATTTCCTATGTATTATGATCTGAGGAATAATTATACAACCATAATGATTATAATGTGAAGATATACTATTCATTTCATCAAATTGAGGAATAAAGTGAAAATTTTCTTATCTTATGGAGACATGTTCTTACTGATAGATAATAATTTAAATGGGATAGAAGAATTATTCATTTTTTTGAGGATTTAATGGATGTTAATTAAGTATAAAACTGTATGTTGTTGATTTTATCGTACTTTGTTGGCGTTAGGAATATAAGTTAGTGAATATTTTCTTTCCTATGATTAATATTTATAAAAAAGAGAAGGAATTTGGGTGGGATAATAACCATTGTACATTGGGTTTGTTATAGTCATCATGGGAATCAAAACATGTTAATAAATCATTATATTTATTTTTTTTATTGAAATAAATTCATGCATGAAAAAAAATTTTATGAAAATTGATATATCTATTAACTGAATATTCAAATTCGTAAATAATAGAAAATATTTGAATTAGTAACAATCAGTCACACCGATAAACCCCCTCAGTGTGATATCACCGATACTAATTGAAATATTTGAGATAATTATTGTACTCTCAAAAAAGTCTCAATGACACTAAAATTGTTGATCTGATGGTTTTTTTAGAAATTTCTAATATATATGGGTACTATTCATTTCCTGTTTGGCTTTTTATTGATTTGATCATTTTATATTTCATAAACAATTATATCACTTTCGTTATGGTGTTTGAATTATTCTAAAACATGTTAAATAATTGGGTTGTTTTTAAATTAATCAATATAAAATTATTCTATTGATATTATATTTTGGTGTGTGAAAGATGATATTTATCTGGGTTTGAGATTAATTATCTTCCTTATTTCAGAAACATCATTGACACACATTCATATTTATTTAGTAGTAAAAGGAATAGTTTTCCACATGAATGATATAGATGATAAAATGTTATTGTGATGTTATAGAGACAATATATGGTATCAGATTTTGGTTTAAAAGATTGGTATAACAAGAGCCTAGAAATAATGATCTAATTCTCTTTTTTCGAATCATTCTTCCCTCAACCTTGTAGGAGATTTTTCATAAGTATTTCCCAATCACTATGAACTGTTTTAGATTTATTAGGTATTTTTTAAATCTATAAGTAATGGTGTTGAAAGATGGTGGGTTCTAGTTTGAGAAGTTTGAAATGATATATTAAGGATTTTGGAAGTTGTATATAAATAAAATCCATTATTTAAGGATCCTGAAAATTAATTGATTGAAATAAATATGTTGTGAATTAAAAATAATGGAAATGTATGGATAAGTAATTATTGGTGTTGATAAAAATAATACTACCCCAATCATAGACTATAAAATCAATGAATTGGTGAAAATTGTTTAAAATAAGAAGACTCTTGTTGACAAATTTGAGAATCCAACTCCAATATAAAATGAGTTTCTATTAAAAAGTATATTCCACTATATAATCTTTGTTGTAAAATTAGTGGTTGATCATGTTAATGACTTATGGATGATTTAAGAGTTAGTTATAATGTGTAAAGGTAGTTTTTTTGGATCCATATTTGGTGTCCTTGTTATATTCTTCACTACAGATATGTAAGGACATCATAGATAAAATAGTGAGAATATCAAGAGGTATGATAAACATTGTGATTATAAATAATTAATATCTAATTATAAATGTAGAAATTTTAAGTAAAGAGATACTAGATCTTAACAGATAAGAATATAATATATACGGAATTGTACATTACACAATGCGTAAAGGTACAAAGTGATGAAAGTGAAAATAGACGTAAAGTAACTTGGATGAATTTCATCCCATTTGTGGTTATTGCAGATAAAAATTTAATATTATGATATATTATATTGAGAGAAATGTTAATTGTGGAATATATTATTCCCAAAGTGTGTCCTCATATCCTAATTTGAATTAATGATGTGGTATATTTTTATTATTACTAGTCAACTTTGAGTCTTTGATTATAGATATTGAAGATTATTTAAAATTTATATCTGAGATAAGGATTATGAGAAATAATAATTACTGAATATTTTTAAGGAACTATGTCTTGATAATGAACCACTATAGATTTGGGAAAAGGGTGAAGTTTTGGTGTTTAAATGGGATGAAAACATATTGTAATTTCATTGAGAGAAACAAACATTTAGGTAACGTCAAATTTCATTATGTAATGATAGATAGAGAATGATTGTTTATATACTGAATTTAATTTTAGGGTATTAAATGATATATTAGATTCTCTGGGGGTGGCCAAATGAGTTAAATATTGGCAATATTATCTGATGAGTGTTCTTATAACAGAAATTAGCAATTGAAAAAAAACAATCACAAAGTTATGTCATGAACATCGTGTTCAATTATTCTAGAAAATGATGAATGTATTTATTTATAAAGGAATATTGAGTATTGTAATAATTTATTATAGAGGGGGAATAAAATAGATCAATTGTAATCATAGAATGGTTCTATTCTAATTGGAATGAAAGAATCCTATGGATTCGAATTTTGAGATGGTTCTTATATATTCAGAGGTGATAAATCTGTTTTATTGTAACAAAGATTCACTAAAATATAATAATTTCTTAAATGATGTTGCACAAAATATTTTGTTTTTATTTAAAAAAGATTATGTCTTAATATATGAGAACCATTACTTGATGGATATCCATGATGAATGTGAAAAATGAAGTGAACTAAAATTTTTAAAGTCTAACAAATGTGGGAAAAATAGATGAAATGAATTATAAAGATTCTTCTAAAGGATGATTATATATTTTGGGATGAACATACATAGTTCTCTATAATAAATTTCATTCATTGATAGGATGAACATGTATTCAGTAGAGAAAGAAACGATATTAATAATACATGTTCTTTTCCAAAAAAAATTGTGTAGTGGACATGAACTGTGATTACATCATAGTGAGTATAGTTCGACCAACTACATTAGGGAAGGATCATATAGAATGATGATGGTCTAGAAAGATGATTGAAATATCCAATCATGATGTATTTGGTTCACTCAAATATGTCTACATTGATTCTAATGAAAGTTAGAATTTAGAAGCTATATCGAAATAATGATTCTTTTTATAGTATAACAATCGATAAATTGGATTTATTATCTTGTATAAAAACATATGAATTATTTTTAGTAGACATAATTTTGTCAATAATGATGTTATCTTATGGAATTTTTTGTCCCATGTTAATTTATTAGATGATATAAATATGTCTTCCTAATCTAAGATTCATTTAAATGGCTATCTTGGAGTTATTGAAGTTTATAAAAATTCAATGAGTATATCAATTCTGAAAACATTGGAAATTTTAAATGAATTTTTTTTATGGATTTCTAGTTTCATTTACGTTTATATGGATAAGATTTATAGAAATACTATGGACTATGGAATATTGGTGAATATATCGAGATGGTAATGTTCATAAAACACTGGTTCTAGAAAAATTTGAGCCACAAGATCTGTTATATAGTTCTATTAGAATTTAACACCATATTTAGAGATATAAAAGTGAACTACACTATTGGATTCAATAAATGATGCTGAAAATACCTTTAATGATGTGATATAAATATGAGGTACTCAGGATAGTAGGAGATGTAAATGAGATAAGGAATAAATTCCATATATGATTTTGAGAAATGGGGGAAATATAATGACTTCATAGTGGATTGTTATAAAAAACAAGCTATTTTATCAATTAAATGAGGAATTATATGTATTAAGGCGGTAAAAGGAATGATTTTTTATAATTTTATTTCAATAAAAAATGTGTTGTGGTTTTTATGAAATTTTTTCTGGTTGTCGGGAATATGAATATTGGGATAGAATGTGGAATGGTTTTCATATAAGGGTACACATAGGGTAGTTAGATGTTAAATCAACATTTCATCATGATACATGGATGTGGATATTTACTAGGAGTAGTCAAAAGGACTAGTATGTAAATTTAATAGTGGCCTAGTGTGTAAACTAATGAAAATATTTTATGGTCCTAATAAAGCACCATGAACGTGGAACCAAAATTTCTACAACATTATGGAAGAAAAAGTTTCCTTGAGAGAGATGAAGATGAATTAAATTTCCCAAAGGTGTTCAATGAAGGTTGATTCACCATCCATCTTAACTATATGATTGATATTCCCCTAACTGTATTATTATCTATCTTTGAATATAAATGATGAATTATTTATAAGACTCAATATAAAAGATCATTTTCCATAAAAATAAATTTTTTATTGCATATTTTATGGTACATAATGTCCAAATTTTATATCTAGTATAATTCATACATTATCTAATAGGAGGTGAAAGAATTGAAATGTGTCAGGTAAAATAGGTTACCAATCCCTTGGATTTCCACTCTAAACTAGGTAATTATAAGGCACCAAAAATTGAATTAGAGTTTGAATATATGGAAAATGTTCTTTTTATATCAAAATTTAGAAGATTTATATACAACATGGTTTGTACACACCTTCACATTATTAATTTAGTTTTTGTTTTTAAAAGGTTAGTGGGTAATCCTATAATACAACAATATGAATATAAAATATTTATACTCCATAATGTCAATTGTTCTTAAAATTATTCACTCTATTTTAGAATATGTAATGTAATGCAAGGGTTTGATTATTTTGATTTTGGGGGATATATGGACATTCAAATGAGAACCAATATATTTTTATACTTTTATTTTAATAGCTATAATATGGATGTCATTTTCTCACAATTAGTTTTTTTAAATGAATAGTATATTTCACTAATAGAAAATGAGAAGGAGTTGATTTATATAATGGGGTTGTTGGAGGATCTTGAATTAATGAATGTGTTTGGGATTTATTTTTGTAATTCACAAAATATGATCCACTTAGATAATAATAAAATGTGTCACTATAGGATGATCCAAATAATGATAATGTAAAAAATGTAATATGTTGGAGGATTTTTTTTAAAATTAAGATGCTGGATAGTGATTGGAATTGTGTGGATATGTTAAAAATGGTCCTTGTCATGTGTATACTATGGTGGTTGTATTCCTCAAATTGGATATGATAACCATATGTGTATTTGATGGATCCATATTGTTTTGAAGTTATATTATGACTGGAATAGGATTTTGGTTAGTTACAGAGGACTGGACATAAAATGTTTGTTGTGATTCTCATGTGGGATATTATATGGTCCATCAATGTAAAAACCTCTTTAATTAAGTGTATAAAAATCTACATTGAGTTATTCTAGACGTCAAATTCATAAATTGTATTGTTTATGAGTTCATATTTTTTTCATAAATTTTATATTTTAATTAAATGTATCATAGTGTTTAATTAATAAACACCCATGTGTAAACTATTCAATATCATTTTGGGTAATTATAATTTGGGGTAGAATTTTACAAAACTATAATAAAAAGAGAGAAATCTAATATTTTATAATTTTTTAGAACGGTATTTTTTTGTGTTTTAGGATATGGAAATGGAGGTGGAAGAACTAATAAAAAAAAGGTCCACTAAAGATAACCCTCAGCCTATGAAATTTAATACACTAATCTGGACCATGAAGGTTTTACCAACCATGAAAACCCATGGGAATGTCCATTTAGGTTGTAAGGAGAATGTAGAGAATGCATGTAGGTTCGAATACATCAGTGGAAATTGATGCTCCATGTGATATTAAGAGGATGGCTTCACCAAAACAATGTATTACACTATAGCATCAGGGCTCCTCCATTCCCAATCTAATTTTTCTACGAATTAACAAGTGTGGTTAAATGTTATAGTAGAGATAAATTGACCTGTATTTTTTTGTGGGATACAGGATTCACCCAGTGCACTGTAAATATTATTAAATAGTATCATCTTAGACATGCTACATGTCACATTATTCAGACATTCCTACTCCACTACCGATTGCACTCATTTTTTTATAACATCATAAGAGCCATAAAAATTGAAATTTATTCCACTGTGGAAGTTATAGTTCAATAATATAGAGAGTAACAAGTCCATGAATCATAACAGACAGCCTTCTGAGATAGATATGAGTTCCCTAGAATCCCAAACTGGTGACTAAGATCCATGAATGGATGGAAGAGGAAGCACATGATACCCACTGGAACATCAACACTACTACACCACAAGATTCATTCTTATGTCTTAGTTAGTAGGGTATCCCAATCCAAAGTAATTCATTGACCTATGGCCTCACTTTAATGAAAGAGTGTATAATATAGGTAGAACTGAATGTTTTTTAGAATATGATTTATTTTTCACAATATCCCCTGGACTGTCATTCAACCAAGGAAACTGTGACAAATAAATAAAAATGATATGTTTTGGTGGTCCGCATGTGCACTAGAGGAAACCTATTTTTCTTTTTGAATAAATAAATGGAATAATAGTTGTATCTATGTAGGATACAACTACACCGTTGCTGATGAATCACATCAAATTCCATGCCATAGCTATATTACCCATAGTGTAGTGGGAGAGGAAATTGAAATATTCAAAAAAAAAACCATAGTTCAGGTGTTATCAACATATTATTCCTAAAAATATTACCTGATTCTGGGGAAATGAAGAAGAAACACACATAGAAGTGATCACCCACAAATGTAGAATTCAAAAACCACATTAATTATTGATAATTACCATACTAGTTTTAGAACCCCATGAATATATTCTACGGTAATCGCCCATGATATCACTTTATTTGGAATATGTTAAGATAAAGTGTATAGAAGAATAAATAAAAACCAATTAAAACAATAAAACTTTTCTAGTGGGAGAATGTGATTTACAATATTCAAGAGAGATAAATTTATATTAATTAATATTGAGGATATTATACACTAAATATGGATCTAGGATAGAGCATAGGATCTAGGTAATTTTTTCCATAGTCCAATGTAGGTTTTCCACTACTAGCCTATGTAGTGATTGAGAGATTCTAATACAGCTTCCAAAATGAGAGTGGAGAAGAAATCCATTGTCAATAAGATTCCAATATAGTCTATATTTGGTTTTTTCATTTTATATTATTGTAATTTTATTTATGAATTGATTCATAGATTATGAGAGAAAGATTATTTTCTCTCTATTTTACTGGAAAATTCTTATTTAACTAGTTTTTTTATTCATCTATCTTAAATAATTATTTAATTAATCAATATATAGAGATTTGACATGAAAAAATATGTTTTTAATTGAGAGTAGAGTTTTATAAAAAGGATGAGTACTTATATTTTTAATTTAATATAACTTTTAACATTATCAAATTAATTCCCCTAGATGTACCTAGAATGGATTAAATTTGGTGGAAAACTGAATTTGATAAATTGATGTGGGAGAGAAATAACCAATTCCAAACTTTCTTTCCATCGTATGATTAGACTAAATGTCCCTTATCCTTATATAGGAACCCTCGAGATAAGATTAAACTAACATAGGTTGTTATAAAAATGCTGAGAGGCTAGGTTATATAAACTTATATATATGGTAGTTACGAAATTTTATAAAAATTAGCCACATTATTATCTAAATTCTATTTGCCCTTATTTTAATATTTTCTAGAAATTTTAAGCCAATGTATTTTTTAATTTGATAAATTAGTTTAGATAAATCAAGAAAAACCACAATGAATATATTGAGTCATTATAACACTTTTCCTCATAGGATCAATACTGTTCTCATCACAGTTAATTAGCATAATAATTAGTATAGATGGGATATTTTACATTACAATTTAGATATTTCTAAAGAGATGTAAAAATGATATCATGCAATGTAATAATGGGAAATGATATCAGTTATTAGGTGCTAATAAATTTTAATGTTAATAATTCATTCAAGTTGTTATTTTATGGTTTCTATATTTAGAATATGTTCTGTTGACATTTATTCTCTTCATGCATGGGGTATTTTTTGTTTTTGTTTTCATTATCATGAATCAAAAGTCCCACATTTGTTTGGAAATCCAATGTTCAATGGTCTCATGAAAAAATGGTTAAATGAAAATGATTATCCCCAACCAATGATTTGATCCTCAATACAATTCAAGGGACACACAACCACTACCAATTATAGAAAACACACTCCTCGTCATGGAAACCATGTTCAATGAGAAAATAATGATCTAAAAATCATCAATAATTATGTTTTGAAATTATAATATGGATACAATAATGAATTAGAATAAAATAATAAATTTTTATAAATAACTAAACTTGAGGAAAAATACAATGTAAGTATGTTTATTAGTATTTTCTTCTAGGTCAATCTTGGATGAAACCTATATCACTATATAGTATAAATAAGAAGAAAACGAAATCAGTGAAAAGGAGGAACCCTAAATTTTTCATGGATAATTTCATGATGAGGGTGAATATGAAGGAGATTTTGATATTTTTTCTTTCATGTTGGAACATAAAGATATTCATCCACATGAAGAAGAAAAAATGGCTTCTAAGATTTAGTGTTTAGTGTAGAAATGAATGAACATTATCCACTAAAAGATGAACTAGTTGAGTGGTTCTATATATGGACAACACATGAGATTATAGTATTAGAATTTAGAAGTTCCACTATTGAGAACCCTTTATAATGTGATTATATGATCTTCGAAAAGAGTAAAGGCCGAAAAGCGAGACTAGATTATTCCAAATGATATAATTGGTTTACTATATAATATTATTTTCAGTAACATGCTATTATTTTATAATCAAAGAGGTATGGGAATGAATACTTAACTTAATAAAATATTTTTTTAAGGAGGATAGCCTGTTATTATTCATTTTTTTATTATTTAAAGATTTTAAATTTATTATTAGTAGAAGTACTTACATTATTATACATTCTTAAATTAATATACCATTTAGTTTTATGGGTTTTAAATAAATTTCACATCCATGAAGATCTCAGGAACATGGGAAATTATAGTAAGCTAGAAACATGTGATATTTAATATGAACGGGGGCATGATTAGAATTTCATAATTTACATTCACTCCCATATTATATTGCAATTTATTTTCACGTTTAAATGAGAAAAAGTTTAATCCACACTTATTGTACTGATAACATTTAGACCAGTGATGATTATAACATTTAGATTCTCGAATAGGACATTTTTAAATTTTATGTTGATTTTTATTATATGAGTAAACCATGGAATTGGATGATTAGATTGAAACATTGTGATTGTAAATAAAAATTTTATATTTCTTGTAGAAATATTATTAAGAAAATTATATTCAATACTTCTTTTTTTGATGTTCAAAAAATCATGTTAAATGAAATTTTGTTTTGTCAAATACAAAGAGTGATTAACTCAAAATTGAAAAAACTAATTATGAAGAGGTTTCAAAAACAAATTTTTTCAATCATTATCTATAATAAAATGGAGAGGGAATTCGATTATCACCTACTATGGTTTGATTTTGATATTTTAAAAAATGATGATTGTAAAAATTAAATAGAAATGTTATTATGGAAATTTGTTTAATAGAGCCATTGTCTTTTATATTGACTCTAAATTGCTTCATCTTTTTATCTCTAAGAGACCATGAATTTCCTATAATAGAAATAATCCATAAATGATGAAAATTTATCCATCCAACCTCTTAATCTAATTTTTTGAATGTTTTTTAAAATTTATGTGTGGGGGTGGGGTGAAGTGATTTATTGTGAAATGGGATGTGTTTATTTGGGAATATTTTTTCATGTTTGTCTCTTTCTGACAATGTAATGTAAAAAAACTATTTTTACTATTTACAACCTCTATGAAATACTCATAAAAGGAACACAATTATGATTGTCTTATGGATGGTCATGAATCATCGTTATTTATTCAATGAAGTTTTCCATTTACAGTTGGTTGTTTGATGTGATAGTTTCCCAAAAAAAATAAAAAATTAAAAAAATTTAGAATTGTAAAATCAAGAGGGGTAAAAAATACATTTTTCTTATTTTTTACATAGCCTTACATAATATTGGGAATTTTGGAGGAAGATGTCACTTTTTGAAGTTGTGATTATAATGGGATTTAATTTATTTATCATGATTAACACTAAGTGAATAATCACTATTTGGATCCATAAATTCACGTTAATCAATTTCATAATTTCTTTATGCCAAAAATTAATTTGATCAATCACTACTGGAAATTCAGGCTATAGCCACGGTTCTAAACTGTGGCTATAGGCCCTCAAACCGTGGCTATAGGTAATAGCCACGGTTTGAGGAACTGTGGCTAAGTTTGGCGTGGCTATATATCTATAGGCCTAAACTGTGGCTATATATCTATAGGCCTAAACCTATAGCCACCTGCAATGCATTTCAAATTTTAACTCAGCTCACAAGAAAAAACGAATCAAAAAAATAGGCAGGAAGAATATGAAAAAAATCTTATTAATGTAGAAAGTTCACCCTTCACAATAAATTCATAGATTCTACAACCCTTCCAATGTATCACATCACAACTATAAGCATCTCCAAGACAAAGAATCCTTTGTCAAACTCATGCCCTCTTCTAGTCTCCCCCTGCCCCCTGCTAGTCCCCCCTGCCACCCCCTGCCCCCTACCCCCTGCTAGTCCCCCCTGCCACACCCCTGCTTGTCCCCCCTGACCCCTGCCCCCTGCCCCCTGCCAGCCCCCCTACCAGCCCCCCCTGCTTGTCCCCCTGCCAGCCCACCCCCTACCCCCTGCCAGTCCCCCCTGCCCCATGCCACCCCTTCCAGTCCCCCCCTGCCCCCTTCCACCCACCTGCCTGTCCCCCTGCTTGTCCCCCTGCCCCCTGCTAGTCCCCCCTGGCCCTACTAGTCCCCCCTGCCCCCTACTAGTCCCCTTTGCCACCCCCTGCCAGCCCCCCTCCCCCCTGCCAGTCCCCCCTGCCCCCTGCCACCCCCTGCTAGTCCCCCCTGCCCCTGCTAGTCCCCCTACCACCCCCTGCCAATACCCCTGCTAGTCCACCTGTCAGCCCCCCTAGACACCCCCTAGACACCCCTCCCTCCACCCTGCATGGACACCTCCCCCCTAGACACACATGATCTATGAAAAATAGAAACAATAATTATACAAAGGAATTACACATCAATTCAGGATTACAATATTCTCATAGCAACAAAAATGAAATTCTGTATAGAAACGATTCAATTACATAGAATAAAATCATGAGAATAAAATACCATATTCAAGATATACATTCCCAGGGGATATGGATTTTTGTATAAAGTACCAAACTAGTAAGTCTGAATAGATGCTAGTAGCAGCCATGATTAAAAATATCATAAGATAACACATAACATTCTAAGTGCAGGAAAACCAAATTTGATATATCAAATGAACAAAGTGTACCACTCTTCGCTTGTATGCATGGCACTGTTCCACTAAATAAACAATAACTTCCTTCTTGAGACCCTGTAGGAAAACAAAAACATTACCAGTAGCTAATGTAGATATTTCCATTGAATACACAAAAGGCTTTTACACATGAATAATTCATCGGTTTCAAATTCCAGAACTTTTTATCAGAAATGCAATCACTCCTGCCCCCCACTGGACACCCCTGGACACCACCCACTGGACACCCCTGGACACCACCACCTGGACCCCCACTAGACACCCTTAGACACCACACCTGGACACCACATGGACCCCCTAAACCCTGGGACACCCCCTGGACACCACCCCTGGACCCCATCGCCCTACTGCACAGCCCCCCTGCTGGACAGCCCCCCCCCCTACTGGACAGCCCCCCTGTTAGCCCAATGAAATTCTCTCATTATTGTCATAGCAGAATAGAGTTGTAGCATAGGGTGTAAGGTTACCTTCAGTGAAAACCTACTCATTAAGTGTCTATAATGGACCAGCTAGTGATGGCGGTATCAGAACTGGATAAAAGAGAGAGCATATCCTTGTCAGGCTTATGGTGAGCTGGTAATTAGTTTTTGGGAAATGTGGATGTAAACAAAACAGTAGGGACGGTTCAAGAACTTTTCTAAATTTTGTGTGCATTGAGGACATGAAACCCGACTTACAAGCTGTTATGTTCGACACCTTGGCGGTGGGTGGGGGTTATTAAATGGAGGGGCTGCTGTTGGTGGGGGATACGAATTGTTTAGTATTTCTTTCAGCTATAGGAGCTGAATTGGATAAGGTTTCTATTAAATTTATGACAATAACGGGGTCGAAGATTAGTTACTAATTAGAAGATTAGTCTACTCAAATAACTTCTTTAGGTGGTTCTTTTTGCCTATAAGGTGGTCATGGTGTCATTTGGTGGGTTGGTGCCCATTTCCTTATATTTGCATGTGTGATATCTAAGAGTGTCCAACACAAATTTGTTCTTGGTGTATGTTCATCTTCCTATACCTGATTTTCTTGACCCTTGGAGGATCATGGGGCTGAGTATTATTTCTAGACAACATTAGGATCTGTTGGGAGAATAGTAGGGTGATTCAGCAATTCAAATGTTTTTTCATGATCTCAGTGGAATATTTTTTAAGACACCCAACTATTAAACTTCTACTATTTTTATAACAAATTTTCCCATTGTCCTTCATCCGAGTCAATGGTGGAAGCATATAAATCATGTGGTGGTGGCAGTCCCAACATCACATTCCTAGAATCTATCACCCTATACATTAAAAATTTGAAGAACAAACACTCTTGAATGTTGTGTCATAGTATCCATTGGAAGAGATAATATTATGGTCAGTCATTAAGACTTGCATCATCATCCCTGTTCAGCATTGGTAGGTGAATAAAGTTATAATTCATAGTTTCTAGAAAGTATCAATAGACATGATCTTATCATAATTAGTAGATTTTATTCCTTTTCTCCTTTAATTGATTTCTTTTGGATCGCCTCTTCTAGTCGTGTCAATGAAGAGGATGTTTTTGACATCTATGGGGACCTGCACTATTCGGTACAGGGAATGGAGTTCCTGCTAGTGTAGGGAGTATATTAAGCATAACAGAAGAAATTTCATCTCTTACCACTATTTTTTCTTGGGGCTGATGGAGTTTCCTTAGAATTGAGATTAGTACTTTTCAAGGAATCCTCTATTCGTTGGGAAATGGTAGAGAAATATCGTTCCCCACCTGTATACATCAACAAGAAGAATTGTGTTTACATATCGTCATGGGGATTGTTGATTCACATGAAAAAAAAATAGAATGCATGTTTACAGAACAACAAAAATTTAAAAACAACAAAATAACAAAAACAGAATGCAATTGAACAAACAAAAATAATAACTAATCAAAAGCAGAATGCAAAAACAGAATACAATAGAACAAATAAATTAATGAAAAAAAATGCATGTTTGGACACCCCCCACCCCTGCAATGAAAGATTTTTTCAAGATGATGAAGAATTTCAAAGAGTTTATGTGAAAAGTGTTTGAAAATGTTGTTAAAAAAGTGATCCATGCTTTGGAGAAATTGCATAAAGTATCAATTAATGTCAGTGATGCTCAGTTGGAAGTGAAGATTAAGAAAATAAAAGAGTTTAATGGCTCTTTATTTGAGAGATTCCAAATGCGAGGATCACCCCCTGCCCCCCTTCCACCCCCACTGTATAGCTTTCCTTGCACCCCTGCACATCCCCCCTTGCACCCCCCTGCACATCCCCCCTTGCACCCCCTGCACATCCCCCCTCCCCCCTAGACAACCCCCCTAGACACCCCTCCCTCACCCCTAGAAAACACCCTTAGACACCCCTCCCTCCCCCCGAGACACCCCCATGGACCCCCCCCCCCAGACACCCTTCCCTCCCCCCCTAGACCCCCTGATAAGTGCAGAATTGTACAGAAATTCTGCAAGCCATCCTCTATTAATACTTCGTTGAAAGATGCTCTGAAAGGGAAAAATATTAATACCAAACACTATGTTAGAAAAAAATACAATGAAGTTTAGAAAGAGGTCACCTGGGATAAAAATTATGCTACTAGTAAATCCTAGGAAGACTTATTATAGGAATAAGAATCCCAAGGATGTGTTCATGCAGAAACTGGTAACTCTAATGGTGCGGAAATACTATGTGATTTTTCTAAAGAATCCTTAATTTTCCAAGTGGCATCGGATTATATTATATCATTTTCTTTAAATCTGCAGTCCGAATCCCTCTTTTGGAGTTCATTACCTCAGAATTATTAAAAACAGTTGATATGGATGACAGAATTGCAGCTGGATTTTCTCAGGCTGCTCTCTCTATGCAATTGTCAGAGCACACACCTTCTAAATATATAAACATCAGTATAAAAGATTCATACCCTATAATGAAAGGATTACAAACCAGGGAAGATTATGTTAGGTTTGGGATCCAGCTGAATATAAATCAAGTTTATTCTACCAACCATTCCAACAAGAGAGAGTTGAGAAGCTCCAATTAAAAAAGTGAAACTGAGAAGTAACAGAAAGGGGGACTTTCCCCCATTCAGAAACAATGATGTGTATCCTCTTCTAGAATTGCCAGAGGCAATCCAACCCTAGAACATTATGTTTCCTTAGGCTTCTTGTGAGTAAACATAAACCTGATTTCATTGGCATCTCTGAGCTAAAATCTAATAACATCACTTCTGGTTCTTTTTTTCCCCAAATGGTAATTCTTTTCTATGTTCTGTGAAAGATATCACTAGTATTGAAATAATTTTCTTGGTTTTCCATCATAATGTTACTAATCCTTCCATTTTTTGAGTGGACAACCAAATTATCACTTGCACCTTCCTTAACGAGGGTCAGATCTCTTTTTGTTAAATGGTTTATGCTTTCTACGGTTACACCAGTCGAAGAACTCATTGGAAACACATGAATGAGATTTCAAGATTTATATTAGATCCCTCGGTTATAATGGGAGATTCCAATGCTATTTTACATGAAGATGACAAGATTGGACATGTTTCCAATTCTACCACAATGAGATATTTTAGAGATTTTATTGAGGAATTAAAACTTCTCAAAACCAATCTGATTGGTGCCAAATAAACATGGTATAGGAGGAATCTAAATGGAAGTAGGGCCTGTAGGGTTGACCGTGCCTCTGCTAATCACTCTCTTCATGGATGTTGGAAAACCATCTCTTGTGTCACACTAGTAAAGCACAATTCTGATCACCATCCAATTCTTACAACCTTCATTACTAAGGTGGACAAGCTAACAATTCCCTATATGATTAATAATTCTTGGACCATCCAATTCTTACAACCTTTAGATTCTTTCCCTGAAATTTGAAAATCACTCAACCACTCCATGATTACCTCCTTAGATATTATCCACCAAGGAAAAGAGTAAAATTAAGGATACACTACAACCACATACTGAAGTGGATGAACCCCTTACACATGAGGAAGGATTTTCTCAATAGGTAAAAGAATTGAAATAATTGAGAAGAATCAATGAATAACTTCTCTGAGGTAGCATTCCTGTTGGATATATTCTATAAGCAGATCCTCAACTCGTACTCCCAACTTGAGCACCTTATCAAAGAGGGTTCTCTACCGCAACTAGAATTTAGATGAAACATCCTATCAACATGGGGTACCAACAACCAATATACATGAATCAAGAAATAGAAAATTGAGAGTTCCCAACATTTTTTACAAAACCAAAACATGTCTAGGAGCATCATTACAGACCTCACCCTATAGGTTACACATGACATATACTAATAGGGCTGCCACATTTTACTCTACCTGCTGTTGCACCTATTCATGCTCCTTCTCAGCTATACATTCCTATAGGGCTCATAAAAACTATTGATACTCTAATGGATTGATTAGAATCCATAGAGGTATAGTGGGAATTAGTAAAACTATAAAACAAGCCTTACCCTAAAGGGGGTGATCTGAATTTTCCCCACTAAATTTGTCAACACTACATTTCCAATTTTCAATGGTTTAGGGGACCCAAAGAAGAATTTGACCCATTTTGTGTCCCATTGTGATTCCATGATGGGGACCCCTAAAAAATAAGTAGTGAAACCCAATATCTTTATACAGAAATTATAGGGACCAACATTTTTAGGGTACACTGGTTCATCGACTCAATCAATTACAGTGTGGGAAGATCTCTATTGGATGTTTCTGTTCCAATTCGGCTTGATTCTATAGAAGAAAACCATACTAAATCTCTCAGACTACAAATGGTAGGATAATGAGAGGGTTTTATATTTCATTTCGTGGTGAAAGGAGTTGACATACTCCTTAAGCCAACATTTTCCTCAAGAATATTTTTTTGTTCATCTGTATATAGAATCTTCATGATGATTTTCACATACCACTCACCCATGTTAAATATATTGGAGTGTTTTCGGATCTTGCCACAATTTCATAAATAAGGGAAGAATTCATAGCATTAACCAAGTCTATGTCCTATTTAATTCCCCCTGTTGGACACCCCTCCACCCCCCCCCCCCTGCTGGACATCCCCTCCCCTGCCTGGGCCCCCCTCCCCCCTGTTGGACAGCCCCTCCCTCTGCCTGGACACCCCCCTACGGGACACCCCTCCCCCTGTTGGACACAATTCCCCCCTTCTGGACAGCCCTCCCCCCTGTTGGACACCCCTCCCTCTGCTGGACAGCCCCTCCCCCTGCTGGACAGCCCCTCCCCCTGCCTGGACACCCCTCCAAGCCTGCTGGACAGCCCCTCCCCCGGCCTGGACACCCCTCCCCCCTGCTGGATACCCCTCCCCCCTGCTGGACAGCCCTCCCCCTGCTGAACAGCCCTCCCCCTGCTGGACAGCCCTCCCCCCTTCTGGACAGCCCTCGCCCCTGTTGGACAGCCCTCCCCCTGCCGGACAGCCCTCCCCCCTGCCGGACAGCCCCTCCCCCCAGACACCCCTCCCCCTACCCCTCCCCCCTCCACCCTGCCCCCTGCACCCCTCCACCCTGCCCCTGACCCCCTCCACCCAGCCCCATATCATACTTCAATACATCCTGAAGATATTATCAAAAACACTTCAAGACATAAAATGACTATTTTCAACAAATATAACAAATGGCCAAAATATATGATGCAAGAACCACAAATCAAAGACCCCTCTCAACATACATGATGTAGTATGGTAAAAAGAAATAAATGAACTTACCAACATGTTACCATCATAAAAAATGGTGCCTTAAGAGTACTTTGGGTGCATATTTCTTTTTCACCCTAAGCCTATATTTTACCTACAAGAAATGAAGAAAAAAAGATCAAAATAAATCAGAAGTAATTATGTAGAGAATAAATAATTGATAAGATATATATTTGTGTTTGTGTGCCTGAATACAAACATGTATCCTGCAAAAATAGTATATGAAATAACCGCAAATCAAAGCTTACTTGAGAGTAAAATGTTTTGTTTTGAAAAGTTACTATTAGAAATTAGATCTTCAAAAATTTCATCACCAGTTCCACCCTATCTTCATCAAACTGTAAAAGGTTTATGGAAGAAAGAAGGTGATACAATCATATCGAGCACAACAATTGAGTACCGTAGAATTCAGCTCATAAAAATTATTTTGAATTGCAACCATAAAACTATGATTAAATTTTTATTTTATGTTTGTAAAACTACATGTGAACAAAATAATATGTTAATATCACTCTAATCAAAACCAATAAATGAGAAGTTAATTTCACATAGATTCCCATTACCAATAATGGATGTTCCCCCTTTCTTGTCGGTTGCATGCCAACGTGCTCGTATTAGAGCCAACACCAACCACCTCGTCCTATGGTAGAAATGATTAATTAGATATACACATCAATTTGTAACAATAATGAATTTTTTTATCTAATTACAAAAAAAGAATATAACTAATATATTAAAAACAAAAGAAATGAAGAACATAGAGTTCAAAAAATCACACAAAATGCATGAATGATACCCACTAGTTACTATATTAACAACTTCAACACATATTCATGGGTTTTAAAGTAGATGCATGTTAAAATTTGAAGTTAAAAAATTATTTTTAGTAAAACATTAAAATAAGCATACTCACCAGAATTTGAATACACAAAGGTAGTAAAAAAGGAAGCAACAACCAACAGATTTAACAAGATGATTTCAGCATACAATATTAATTAAAAGGAAACTTCCATCCATTTATATCAACTAAAAAAAAGAAATGAATTTTCATGTTTATGTACAAAAATCACATTATTTAAACTATTACTCCCATGGTGTAGATGCTCTATTCATTTGAGATCATTGGAAAAAATTTCCCTTCTTTTCTGGTTGACTAAATACCTTTGGTTTCCAAAATTTCATCTCCTATAAGTGTAAACATATACATTAATTAATAAAATTTAAAGTTCAAAATAGAACAAATTTGGTGCTTTAATTTAGAGATTTGGTAGTTTCTGTGGATCATGGTCAATGCATCCTATAATGGAGATGAAATTGGATTCGATAGAGTAGATGATGGAATGGTTTCTACAATAATTAGAACTCATGGAAATGAAGATAGATGAAGCGCTACAGCCATCCTAGTAGTATCGAGTGTAGGAAAAATGCTTGAAGGGGCTATCAAATAGAAGAATCAAAGAATTATTATCAGGTAAAAACTGCGACAAGTAGAAGAATCGAAGCACCCATCATTAACACACCTGTGCAAGGAGGGCGCGGCGAGTAGGGCGCGGCGCGGAGGAGGCGTCAGGGAGGAGGCGTCGGGGAGGAGGGCGTGGCGAGGAGGCGTTGGCGAGGAGGGCGTGACGAGGAGGAGGGCATGGCGAGGAGGGCGCGATGAGGAGGGCGCGGCGCGGAGGAGGTGTCGGTGAGGAGGCTTCGGGGAGGAGGAGGGCGTGGCGAGGAGGAGGAATCACGATGGGGGGGGAGAAGTAGCCCGATAGGTTTGGGAAAAAAACAGGGCTGCTGCATATAGCCACGAATGAAGATATTAATGTGGAAGTATATAAGATATATCCACAGACCTATAGAACCGTGGCTATAGGTCCATGGCTATAGGTCAGATTTGTAGTAATGAATATTTGAAAGTCCTCATGTTTTATGTAAATTTATTCTCTAGAAAGTAATTCATTTTGATAATTTATAAATTAAAATATTTGATGGATGAATATAATGTATGATAAAAATGTCATATTCATTTTCCCATTAGTGAATTGATTAGATAAAATTATTTTATAAAATTATTATTGTAATTTTAACAATGATAAATGAGAACTATTGAATATAGAATCTGAGAATTCCCAAAATATTTCATGATAATTTCAATATCATTATATTTAATAATTAATTGAATCCATATTAATTATGTGACATTAAAAATATCATTTCACAATTTGAATGTTGTATTATTATAATTATTTTGAATTGAATGCATTAGAACAATTGGGATTTTTTTAATTCACAGATGATTTTTATATTTGGGTACAATCATGTAATTATTGTGGGGGATATGATGGGTTCATATTTTTTAGATACATTTTAAATTTAAATTTATTAATGTCATAGTTTTTAATTCATTAATATTTTTAAAGAAAATATTTAATAATTTGTTTGGGTAATTATAATTTTTCTTAAATGCTTATGAAAAATTCCATAATAGAAAAAAAATTATAATTTTTTATTTATAATGATATTTTTATGCTTCATAAGTGTTGGAAAAAATTAAAGTAACTGTTGTATAGAAAAAGGTCCCACATAGCTATCCCTCTACAAAAGGATCGAAATGAAATATTTATCCCATTAATGGTCAAACAAAAGGGAAATCCCATTAGTAATAAAAACAATGTGAAATTAGATAGAGTATTGTGCATGAGGATTTGATTGAAACAACGCATGGGGAAACACCATGTGGTTGCTAGAGGACAACTTCACTGTGATGGTGTAGTCAATGGAATTGTTTGGGGGACGTTCATCCTAGTTATACATGTTAGTGAATTCATTGGAAGAGTTATATAATATAGAGAAGTGAAACCAATTGATATTTTAAGGTTGGATACATGATTCTACTGGTGTATAGTGAACTAGCCAATATATCATCATCTGGAAACAACTGAACATCACCCACCTTCGACATTACAACACAACGGTCTGCCAAAATCGAACACATTTAACAACTATGGGATCCTATTAGAAAAATCATTTCTTCTCTCAAGAAAGATCAACATTGTTATTGGATCCTCAAATGATACCTAAAATCACTTTTGGTCACATCCGGAGACTGAGATGAGAACCATGGAATCCCAAAATAGATGAAGAATATACATGCATGCATGTAGGAGGAAGCTTGGGATGCCCACTATGAATATCAGTATTACAATGCAAAATTATTTTTCTATATGTCAGAATCAAAAGGGGATCCAAAAAATATATATTTTATGTCCCAGGGATATAATTCCACCTTGGTGGTTGAAATTTAGGCTGAATCGATGTTTTTTCAATTTTATGAATGTCGCATAGTAACCACTTGACCACACAACATCTTGGACCAAAGAAATAATATATATATATAAGATGACTATTTTAGGGTGTTATACAAGTTCTATGGATGACCCCAAATTCATTTTGATGATATAAATGGAATAAGAGCAACACCTGTGCAGGATAACAATTTACCATTTCTAATTCATAAAGATAATGACTACATTATATCCATATGATCCATGAAATTATGGGTGAGGAAACTAAAATATCCAAAACCCTTACATGTAGATTTATCCACACAGTCCACATGATTATAGGACAATATTAAGTGAAAAAAAATTAAAAGTATGTGTATCTCCCCACATAAAAAAATGAGAATTCCAAACCCCCACTTATTATGAAGAAAAAAAACATAGTTTTAAAACCTGCTGAATTTATGCATCTGTGCCAACACATAATCTCACCCTATCGTGAATACATGAATACTGGGCCAATAGAATAATAATGAAAAACTATTTCATGTTCTGTAAATTTAGAATGGGGAGAATCGGTGATATTTTTTTATAATCATTTTGAATTTTTTTAAAATGTCCTAGGTTAATTTTTTTTAAATATCGCGGAAAGGTAGCATCGCAGATTCCTCCTTTGCCTAAAACTAAAATTTTGTTCTATTTTAATTATGTTTTTTATATATTTAAAATTTTAATGTTCTATTGTTATGTTTGTATAGTTATATATATAACATAATTTTTCAACTTAATTTATCTTTTATTCAAGTATGTGAATTTTCTAGCCTATATAATATAAATTGTAAGACAGATATGAATTTAATTTTAAACATGGATAAAACACAAAAAAAATTAGTCCAAAATAAAAATAAATTCTTTAAAAATGTTGGTGAAAAAATATTTATAAGCATTCTAATCCAACTACATGAAACTTAAAAATGTGTCAAGTACGTGAAATTGTTGTCCTATATAATATAAAATATTAGACATATATGAATTAAATTTTAAACTTTTCTTAAAAATATAACAGGTAGTCCAAAATTAAAATAATTTCTTAAAAAACATGATGAAAAATTATTTAAAGGCTTTCTAATCAACCTACATGAAACATAAAACTGTTTCAAGTATGTGACATTGCTGGCCTATATAATGTTAACTATATGAACTATATAAATGAAATATTTAAATTTTCTTAAACAAATAAATAGTAGTCCAAAATAAAATTAATTTATAAGAAAATATTTGTGAAAAAATAATTATATTTTTTCTAATCCACTAAGATGAAAAATAAAAATGTATCAACTACGTGATTTTGATGGCCTATATAATATAAAATATAATACATATATGAAGGAAATATTAAACATTTCATTAAAATCTATCATGTAGTCTAGTATTATAATAATATCTAATAAAATTATGATGAAAATTTATTTATATGCTCTAAAATTAACCTATATGAAACTTAAAAATGTTTCAAGTTTGTGAATTTTCAGGCCTATATAATATAAACTATAAGATAGATATGAATGAAATTTTAAACGTTGCTTAAATATATAACATATTGTCCAAGATAATAATAATTTATTAAATAATATTGGTGAAAAATTATTTATAAGCATTCTAATCCATGTACTTGAAGTATTAAAATGTTTCAAGTACGTGACTTTGTAGGATAATAAAATATAAACTATAAGACCAGTATGAATGAAATTTTAAAAATTTCTAAAACATATAACTAATGGTCAAAAGTAAAAACAATTTCTTAACAAATCATGGGAAATTTTATTTATAAGCTTTACAATCCCCATACATGAAATTATTTATAATATTTATAATCCACCTACATGAAACATAAAAAATTATTAACATTTCTTACATTCCTTTCATTATAATATATTTATTTTATTTATGAAACTCATTATATTCAACAACCTTTTTAGATTATTAGTCTATCTTTTAAATTTTATTTATATTGTTTTTATAATTTATGTTTTTAAATAATTTAATGATATTTACTTGAAATTTACTATTTATTTCTATGTTTCTAGTAGTCGATATTGAATGATGTCAAATATAAATTGTGCCTAAAATATAAATGAAATCAGAAATACATGATAAATATATAATAATATCTAATAGTAATTATAGTTTTTTGATTTCAGTAGACATAAAACATCTATACAAACATGTACAATCAATGTATATATCTATGGTGAGGAGATTATGTCTCACATGGTTGTTATAGAATAGGACGTCCATGTCGAGTGCGAAGTGGAGTATGATGACCTTGAAATGGGTAATCCGTGGGCATTGGAACATCGACTGGCTCATCCACCATCTTTGTGTTAGTGGGAGGAGTTGTCCACATTATCTCACACTACCCTATGGATCCATTTCCCAAAAGTGTGGTAGATCGACCTGCCTCTATCATAGTGGGGTACCAAGTATGTGATGGAGCTATACACCAAGACAACAATGGATCTAGAATCCAAAACTATGATGGATCCCTAGGCTGTGATGGATTTGGAACCAAATATGGACTGAACTACGGATATCCTATCAGGAAAGATGGATCCCATGCCACTTGAGGCACATCCTAAATCACCTGATCATGGACTACTAGGGGGTTGTCCCCTACCTAGGAAACAGGTCAGGACTCACATGAAACATGAAGCTGTCTACGTCACCATGGTGGTGGCCATTCAGCACCAACAGCAGCTATATGATGTTCCTCTGGGGAAGGAACCTCCTATCTCTAGGCTGGATGCCCAAAGATGCTCCTAGAAAGTGCACGAAAAGATGCCCTCGCATCCAGTACGGTAGCATGGACAGATACCTGGCTAAATACCCCCTCCTCTTCTTCATCACTCATGAAAACAAGCTGCTCTATATAACTTCTTTATAGATAGATTCACATTGAATGAGAAAATAGTTCAATAAACAAACTAATGGAAATTTATTGACATAAAATCCACTGCATCTCAATGTCAGGTGCAGTAAGAAACAGTATAGACATCAGTCTATACCATGGCACAGACTCAACCTGCTTCGAAAGTGATAATTGATTTGTAGGAACACCTTTATTACGAAACTATTCATGTCTGTGCTAGTAGTCGATAATGCTAGCATGTACTCGAGAGCAGTCATCATCCTTCCTCTATGTCATTGTCATCCCATGAATTCGGTCTATCTATCATGATGGTAACAGAATCAACTGAGTACAGAAAAACAGGTTCTTGACATGGTCAGGCTACTGCCACTGAAAAATATTGAAGTGAATGAGGGGCACTATAGCCATAACATCCTTAATCCCCTTAATGCAGTATGCTAGAAACTGGTCTGTAATAATCCAATATGGATGCCATGAAATCTGAAATGCCAATTGATTTTGACAAAAATGCATGTATCTAAAAACCAAAACTGATTTTGTTATAAAATATGTTAGACATTGATAGATTGTATATACATACTTTATTAGGTAAGAGATAGTCCAACTGTAGGTGATATAGGACCAAATGCTGTCTCCGAATTTTGTCAATATTATGTCACTAATACCACTTGTAAAATACATCATCGATAGTGACTAATAATGAGAAATTATATGAAATAACTATTAGTAGAATATAAAACCAATAGAAATGAATCATTAAACCAGAGTCCATGTGAAGCGTCATGAAACACCTCCATCATGCCTGGCAAACCAGCAAGGAAAAGGGTGAATGATGTGATATTCTCCCATGACCAAATCTGAATAAGGATGACGCATCCCCCTAGACCAGTGTGGTACCTATAAGATAGCCTACATAATGCTCTGTATGTGTATTCCATGTTGGTTGATCCCCTGTTGTACGTCCCAACCAAATCAAAGTCTTCTAGTGGGGGTAGACACATCATGTGTGCATGCATCCCCAAGTGATCATTACACATGGTCCCGCCAATGATCCATAATATATATAGATGGGTGTAATGCATGGAAGTCTTCTCGTTATCATCATCCTATAAATGTGGAATCAATGAATCCAACCAAGGAATAGATATGGACACTCATTCTATAGCCCTACAGTCAGATAAAATATCAAATCCTAACAAGCATAGATCAATGTCATTCCAAGCTACACAAGTGTTTCCAATAATGGGTATCCCCTAGATATGAAGACTAAGAAGCACTGACACATCCTATAGGGTTAGGTCCATCTCTCCCTCAGGTAGGTGGAATGTGTGTATCTCCAGTATCCACCTCTCAACAAGGGAAGAAATTAAGTAATGATCTAAAAATGTGAAATTTGATACGGCAAGGCCATAGAAGCCAGCATTAGACAAGTATGGTATAATGGCATTTTGAGGCTCCCTGTGATGAAAATGGTGCGCTTGATGCACCCTGATCAATTGACCTAGACGACCCTCTAACATGGCCTACAAAATATGGGTAGGCTGCTGAGTGAGTAGTATGGTATCATCCATCTACTTTTAAACAAATGAAATGATTCATAAGATTAGAATGTAAATATAACGTTATGGTTTTCATAATGTTATGAATTCTAGAGTTGAAGACATTTCATGTTTATTCACATTGATTTATGATGTAATTTTTACCAAAAGAAATATAATTATTAATTTCCTTTTTTCTGAATGAAATAATGATTACAAGTGGAATGAAGATAAAAAATAGATGGAAAAAATTATGTTGTGAAAGAATTTTATTAATGAAAATATACTTGTAAGAATATTATAAATTGTTATGTGCTTTAAGGGAATATATTTTGGTTTGTGGATTTTTTTTAAGGTTTTAGGGTTTTGGTTTATGATTTTTGGGTTGGTGTTTTGGTTTGAGGGTTTAGGGTATCAAATTTTAGGATTAAGCTTTAAGAATCACTATTTTTGGTTAAGTGTTATGCTTTTGTGTTTTGGGGTTTACAAAACCAAGAAAAAAAGAAGAGATAATAGCATTTAATTTAGAATATGGGTTAAGTGTTCTGCATTAGGATTTATGAAATAAATACTATTATCTATGCTTTTATTTAAAGAAAAAGAAGAATGTTATTACTCGAAAGCATGAATGTTTTTATGAAATGAATTATATTATATAAATTATTGGTTCTTGAATTTAGAAATACATATTTTAGAGCGATTTATGATTAACTAATTAATGATTGGATTAAGATAAACCATGTGAATTACTAATGTTGTTTTAGGAATTTATGTAATTATCTGTATTCAATAAATTGGGCTAATCATTATGATACTATTATTTCATTATAGAATATTTTATTAAAATATCAAAAATAATGCTACCAAAAACTAATGTAAAGGTATGTTGTATTTGGGTTGGGGTTTCAGTTTGAGGGTTTAGGGTTTTGAATTTTGATATTAAGGATTGGGAAACATGTTTTTGGGTTATGTTCTACACTTTTGGGATTTGGGGATTAGAAAACTGAGAAAAAATTAATAGATAAAAAATTTTATTTACAATCTAGGTTCAATGATCTACTTTTAGATTTATGAAATAATTTACATTATATATGATTTTATTTATAGAATAAAATGTATATTATTTCTTGAAAGAACGAATATTTTTATGAAATATATTCTATTATCTAAATTATTGGGTCTTGAATTTATTTGCACATATTTTGGAGGATCCTCGTGATTATCTAATTATGGATTGGATTATGATAAACAATTTCAATTAATAATGATATTTTTGACATTTATCTAATTATCTGTATTGAATAAATTATGCTAATCATTTTGATACTATTATTTTAATACAGACTATTTTATTAAAATATAACGAATAATGAAACCAAAACCATTTTAAATGGAATATGTTGTTGGGTTGGGGTTTAGATTTTATGGTTTAGGGTTTCTAATTTTGATATTAAGGTTTATGAAACATGTATCTAGGTTATGTGTTATGCTTCTGGGTTTGGGGGTTTAAAAAAGAGGGAAAATAATAAGAAGATATAACATATTTTAAATTACAATACAATAATGTTACAATGAAGACAATACATCATTCCAGATGTGACTGTGAACTCTAGACAACAACGTTAGGGGATAATTTCCAGAGATAATCTTCTTTATGACATATCATGCATCAGAAACTCTTCCCGTGTTCCTGAGGCTAGTACTTCTTATTACACATCCTACTGGCCTTCCGTCTCCCAAGAGGATGCAACTAATTCATGTCAGGTGTTACTTTTTGTAGGCCTTCGAGCATTTGTAAATAACAATACTCCCAAATAGATGCCCATGGTTCTGCATAATAGTTAGCAATGGTATCCATCCAGTACCCTGGATCAACATATGATTCCTATGATATGTTCACAGAGGCGCATGCTTCCCTGGTGTGTGTGCTTGGAAAACGTAAGGCATGAATGTTTCTATATTGACATTTCCTTTTTTCCCATAATACAACCAATTTTTCACGGATATGATTTGTGATGGGGTCTAAACACTCTTGAACTTCAAATCAGGTGTCATTTTTTCGATAAGGTAAAATTTGGTAAGTAGAATCATCATTAATATTCTTTTCAATAGCTCATTGAATTTGTCATTCGTATCTTATCCCCTACTGTATTTTGTCTCATTATAATTTTTATCTATCAATAAAGTACTTCACGTATCGATTTAATTTATCATGAACTAGGGAAGTTATAGGTAGCTTGTGAAGCTCGTTGAAGGCACCATTGATGCACTCCACAAATGATTTTCATTGTGTGTTCATTCATCCTCACCTCATCATATGCTAATGTCCTTTTCTCTATTAAAATTCACTTCATATTATCATAAACATTGTGATTATCTTGGAAGATTTGGTCAAAACGTTCATCACACCGCCATTGGTCCGACTCATATTCTACATAGAATAGATGATATTTCACATAAATTGATATTATATTTTTGTTGAAATAGTAAAAAATAACAAATAAAATGTGAACCAAGCTTCATGATTGCCTTCCTCATCTAGAAATATGTCTAATATAGAACCGATGATGTGCATTTGGGTATCTACATGTATCAGGATCCACATTGATTCCCGCATTAATTTCCTAATGGCGATCATATATCAAACAAACACCATGAAAGATGGTGAAATGGTTGTTGATACATTCCAAAAATCAACTACAAGATTTTTAGTTTTCATTCTCTACAATTGAAAAGTCAAGAGGTAGAGGTGAATGGTTTCCATCTTGGTTTGTCACAATCAACAATACACCCTTCTATTTTCCATACAGAAATGTTCCATCAATTTGAATAAACTATTTGCTGAAATGAAATGCGAAGATATATGTAAGGAGTGACCAGAACTACCGATGAAATTGAACATGAGATGGATCATGTTGGTTATCATGTGACACATGTTCATTTGTATACATAATGAAGACAAATTGTTTATGATGTCTCAATATGGATTTCAATTGCGGAAACACCCAATAATCCTCATCCCAATCACCATAGTACTTTAAAATTACCTTATGTTTCTCCATCCATGGATTATTATAATAAATCTCATAACTGAATTTCTATTGAATCCTCTCTTTTACAATGGCTATTGGAACATCTTGAAATTTCCTAATTATATCAAAAACAATATGTGACACATATTATGCATCCAATGAGGTATGATCTTGTGTGAGGCTTGGATTAATTCAAGTATGAGCCTCCTCAATCCTCTAGAATATCTAACCTCCAAATGTAATGTTAAGAATCTCCCTCAAGTGAAATCTAAAATCAACCTCATACTTCTCCCACCATATGACATATTAACTATGGCCTGATTCATGAACTATATAGATGCAATTACTCTAAATATGAAATGTCTTTAGGGTTTATTTTAATTAATCTTTACATGGAAAATTCCTTCCAATACATTAGGTTTTGTAAAACTCACTAAACCTATCTAGTACAACTCCCGAGAAATCAGTTGCTGTTGTGAGAAAATTATTGTCGAATTCAGGCACACTTGAAATTGCATCTGACCAAGATGAATGGAGTGGTGGATGATTTATGGTAAGTCGAGGTTGATGTACAACTAATGTATTTCTTGAAACCTCTTTTCTAACTTCATTTGATCCCTCCTAATTAACATTGTTTTCACCATCTGATCTGTCATTATGAAAATACTCATCAAGCATCAAATTGACATGTATATCCAGGAGATCATCTAGGATGTCCTATTTTGATACATTATTTGGAATAGGATCAATTTCATGGGGTGGAATATCTTCAATAACTCTTGTAATTATATGTCTTTGTACAATAGGGCATTGTTGTTATACAGTAGCAACATCAACGTATAACTCCATCATGGTACCTTCTGACCGTTGAGAAAATAAATTAATTTCTTGGACACACTACGCATCAACAACAAATAGAGAATCTAGATCGCATAGTGTTGATTGGAATCACAAATTTTTATATCTCACAAACATGATCTGTTGATCGGGTCCCAGATTTAAGGAACCACAAATTTTCTCTTGAAGGTCACTTATGGATAGACATTCAGTTGTACTAACTACCATTATTGGTTGTGTTCTATATGAAGATCCTAGCTCAGTTTGAATAACCACCCCATAACAATACACACAGGAAAAAATGACTCACTATGTAAAAAAAAAATCTTCATCAGAATTGTTATACTGTAACAAATATTAATAGTTAATTATAATTAACTAATCATATGTATTCATTTTTAATACTAATTTATCATTAATTAATCAATAAATAATCATTACTAAAAGTAATTATTATTTTAAAACAATATATAACTAACTAAACTACTTAATACATAACATCTTTAATTACTAATAATAACATTTTTAAATAATCACTTATTCTTCAATAACATGTTAATTAATATTAAGTTATTCTTTAATAATTTATTATTTAATCCTTAATAACATTATATTCATTATTTATTTACAATTAACTAATATTATGTTTTAATTTTTAAACCTATATTTTCATTAATTAGTTTATAACTAGTCATTACAAATAATATGTATTATTTATAAACTATATATAACTAGTTAATCTATATAAACAGATTTAATTATTAATAATAACTTTCAGTCGATAATGGTTTTGTCCTTATTTCATTCTATAACATTATATTTATCATTTTATCAATGATAAATATACTAATTTCATTTCATTTTTCATAGATATTTTAGTAGTTTATAAAAAAAATATGAATCACCTTTAGCATATCCCATGTGCTTGTCAAACAGGGAGTGCATCAAGGCCCGTTTTCAGGTACTAGTATACCTCCGGTCAATCCCGAAACTCCTTGTCGGAGTTTTCAAACAAAGGTAAATCTATGCCAGAGCCACATCCACTTTTTTGTATCCAGAAAAAGATTTGATTGCTTAGATAACCACATAATCTTTATGCTACCAATATTTCACAACACTTAATCCTATGTTAATCTTATGTTAATCTATACCTAATATATACATAATCTATACTACTATCAATAATTATTTCAAAAAATATATAACTAATTACACAACCTGATAAAATGGATATTAACAACATCCTAAACTGCTTAAAAATGAAATACATAAAACCAAAAAAAATCAATTTAATTAATAAAAAATGTTAAATTAAAAAAATAAAAATACCTCTAAATGATGCTTCTCAAAAACCCGCACAGAAAATGAATTTCTTATTGATGGATGGTAATAATTTAGGAGAGATGAAGGTAAGAATTGAGTGAGGATAAGGGGACAACTGCCCTTTTATTGGGAGTTCAGCCAAAGGCAGTATCCCCCCTGCCATTGCCATGTCATCGATCCGGGTCAATGGTGGCACAGGGGAGAAGTGGTGACATCGTCGATGCTTCCTTTTCACATCAAGAAAAAGGTGGGATTGGAAATTCCTCCTTTTTAGTGTATATTTTAAAAAAATCAACCTAATCCGTTTTAAAAAAATTTCTTCAAAAAACGTATAAAAAATCTCCGAGATTCAGATATAATATTTTCAAGAGTGGGAAAATTATCTCTATAAAAAAGAGAGAATTTTTTTTACTAAAAGGGATTCCATAACAGACCAAAGGACCTTGGAATAAATTTCAATGAAATAAAATTGTTTTTTATTATTAATATATTAGTTGATCGATAAATACCATTTTGGAATCTAAAGTCAGAGTGTGTGAGATGATCATTATTAACTATTTCATTTTATAATCTATGTATTTATTTTTGTTTTATATTTTCTCAATTTTATTTTTTAAATAATATGTCTGTTATAAGATTAAAAAGGAACATGTATCCATTTGCATGTAACAACTTTTATTTATCACAAATTTTACTTTTTCTATCACTAAAATTCATAGGTTATTCATGTTAAAAGAGAGATTAGGCATGAACAACAATGTGTTCATAGAATTGGTGAGTTTGATAAAAAGGATGACTACCACTATTTTTAAATTAATATCACTTTTAACATAATAAAATCCTATAACATAATTTTACAATGAAAGAGATTAATTTTTTTGGATAAATAAAAAAATGAAAATTGAATGTTTGAAAGAGGGATCTAGCCATGAATTTTTCTTCCATTATAAGATAAAACTAACTGAACCATAGATATTTATAGGGAACATCAAGAGAGGTGTCAACTAACAAAGGTATCTATATCCAAGGATGAGAGGTTTTGATAGATTCAACAAGAAATATCAATGTTTAGAAATTTATGATAGACCATGTGTAGAATCAACTCACCTCCCATAATATATATTTTTTATTTTTGAGTCAATACTATCCATTATATTAAGTAGATTTGTTTAATTAGTTTAGAAAAATAGTTAAAGAAGAATATCGAAGATATTAAATAATTATAACCCTTTTTTATTAGATTGGACCTGTTATCTCATTATTCTACATCATATTATTACGTATAGACTAGTAATTTTAAATTATTATTTTTATATTTCTTGATTTTAGAAATGATTATTGCGGATGACTTCAATGGTGATGGTCGAGTGATATGAGTATGGTTTAGAAGTCATGATGTAGATAGAGTATAAGAGACATTTTAAAACATTCTCTAAAATGGTTCAAGGATATATATATATATATATATATATATATTAATATATGATTAATGGAGTCCTGATATTAATCTATTAATTCATATTTATCACAAAAAACATTGGTTCCGCAGACATTGTTGTAAAATCCATGATACGGTCTTCATTTAGACAATAAAATTTAGGTGTTCACCAATATTATCTTTCTATGTGAATAAGATATAGATTGGAACTCAATGTTTTGAATTATTGGTTATACACTATGTGGGGGAGATTCCTAAAAAATTACCATTCTGATTTTGTAGTGGTAGAAACATCCCATTTGTCATAGGTCATGTATTTCATTTATTGATGAGGAAAAGGAGAATTGATTGATAAAATCACTGTTTGGGGGTCTTTATGGAATTTTTTGGCCTTTTTAAAACAAATTATATAGAAACCCATTATTAAGGGTGTTTTTCATTTTATTGTATTCAATTTGACTATTGTTGGAGCCCAAATAGTATCCTTTTTAAAAATTAATATATGGTTAATGTGTAATAGAATTTAGCTAGATTCATATTTCACACTCAGACATATACGTAACTCTATGCATATCCTACTCATATGCTCTACCAATATAACTAAAACTTGGATTTATCTCCATTCCTATCCTACATGCCTTCCATTTATATCAAAATCATCCACTCTTACCGAAATTTTATGGTTCTTCCATCCACACATAGCTATGAGAGCGCTACTGTGAGATCTGATATACACTACATGGTGTATAATTAAATTTTAACCATACTTGGGGTCTATTCTAGTGGTTCCAATAAATAGACCCCCTTTCCTACCATTTATTACATTAAATCCAATCCAATTCACTTGAGGTAACAAATCTCTACCCCATGAACCAATGTATTCCCCAAAACCTTTTTAGGGTGATTTTAAAATGATATGCATATGGAATTGAAACAGAGTGTCTACACCTACATTGTATAAATAAGGGTTGGATCCTTGGTGGTGGACAACCTAATAACTAGAACATGGTTGGAGCCTCTTGAGTTCCCATGAATGGGTACCACCACATGATATCCCATACCACGAAACCACTAATAGAGAACTCAAACTAGATTCACACCATTTGAGCACCTGACCCTGTGAACAACTGCCTAATATCATATACATGGTCACCACCACCTAAGAACCCAAACTAAGGTTCTCAAACGATGAGACCACAATTTGAGTTCCTGATCTACTAAATAAATTGTTAACATAGTACTTTGTTCCAATGTTTCTATTCGTCTAGGAAGCCTATTCATTACTACAAAATCCTATAATGGTATACCAGAGCACCACTTTTTCCATAGACTCATACTTGAGATACACCCTCTAATAACACCTAACTAGGTTTTATTTATTATGGTCCTCCTACTAGGTGTAAATTCCATCCATATACTCTAATTCCTATTTAAAAATATAATTTATGATCTATTAGGGAATCTCATGTGAAATCCCCAATTGACCTTTTATTAACCTCTTAAAAAAGTAATATGTCTTATATGGGAATATTACTAGCCTCAAATCCAATCTATATAATCCCTATCCAAATTACCAATATACATGATGATCCATTAGGTAAACTGAAGTGTAAGTCCCACAAAATATCATATTTATTCCCATTTTACATAACATTTATCATATATGAGCCTCTTACAAGGTTTATGTGCCAACCGTATCATCTCCTTATTAGTTTACAAAAGATAATATGTTCCACTAATGTAGCTCATATATAATCCAAACTCAGTGTTCTGTTATCATAAGAATTATTGACCATGTTTACAATATGGGAATCCTATTGTAATTAAAATCTAAACATATTCTCTTCATCCTAGTTACTTGTAGACATGATGACCCATATGGTAAATTAATGTATAAAAACTACTGAGTATAATATTCTTTTAGTTTTATGGAATATAAATTGCAGATGGAACTTTTACTAGTGAATGCTCCGACCATATCATCTTCTTTATAGATAGCTATAGATATGATTACTCATAAGGTAATTTCATGCATATTCCTTGGTAAATATCCCATTCTCACCCATTTTATAATATAGATATTCTATATATTCCACCTACTAGGTGTATATCCCAACCATTTTCTATCATTCAAATTTACCAATAGATATGATGATACATTAGAAAATTTCGTGTGTAATCGCTTCTCAGTATACATTTTTTACTCATTTTAATGAATAAGAATCATACATGGGCCTCTTCCTAGGTGAAATCCTAAACCATGTCATCTCCAATTTATTTACCAATATACCATATGATACATTAGGTAATATCATGCATATTCATCACATGAACTCTAATTTTTTATCCTTTTACTACACTTGTTTGCTGTATAGGATTCATACAACTTTTAAACTCAAACAATATAATATCTTGTATAGAAATTGAAAAATAATGTGATAAATTATGTATGACTATGAATAAGCCTCACTGAATCTCGTTTTTTTCGCATCGTTTATGGAACATTAAGCCATCCCGGGCTTGTAACGACCCAAAGTTTCATTAATGGAAATCCCTCCTAATCTAATTAAATGTCTCTTTATGTAAAATGTTTATATAAAATGTCAACTTCATTGGTTTTATGTTATGAATTGTGAAAGTTACTTTTATAGCCGTTGAACAGTGATCACATGATTAGTATAAATATACAACTTTAAGAAACCCAATTTACTCAGACAAAGGAAGTGATGGACTCATAAAGTACAATTTCTCCATTCAAAGCTCATTTGTAAGAACTCAGGAAATCGGTGTCATCTTTGGGCTTTTCTCTTGGCCAAGCCCAAGATGATCATCATCATGTCAAGCTCGAACGAGACCGTCTACGAGAAAAGTGGAAGTTGATAGAGATTACCACTCTAGCGATGTTATCTTAGCCACCCCAAGAGTCTATCACCATTTCACACCGTACCCTTACGTTTTATGCAGCTATTTTAAGGGTTTATGTAACAAATCGCTAGTACTATGTTCATGCACATTATTTTTGTATATAATAATGAGTATACTTTCTTTTCATTATTGATACATAGTAAATAGTTTTTAAATTACAAATAGTGTTTTTAGTTATTATTTTATTAAGAAATATATTTTATTAAATTAAGGGATTTTTTAATTAAATATTATTTTAATTAAATATTATTATTAAATAAAATTTTATTAAATATAAAATATCTTATAATTTTATGAATTCAATTGTAATTTTTATTAAGGTTTGTACGCCATTTTTGTCAAAACCCGTCAATTTTCGATAAATGTCAGTTTATATTTTAAAATTGAAAATTAACATATGTAGAAAATTATTTAAATAAAATAAATTTTATTTCGGGAATCAAGATTTTGAAATTATCCAACGGTATATTTTTCATAATTTTCTGAGACAGTCAAATTTTTTGGGTAAAAATTAATTACCGTTTAAATATATAATGTGTTTTTGACATCATAATGACCCAATAGTGATGTAATAAAATATTATAATCTTTATGTTCGGCCAATATATGTTTTACCATTGAAATAATGTGATTTTGGGTTTGTTTGACTTATTCTACAAAGCATTAATGGACCCCTCAAGACTTATTAAACATATTGTCTTTTTAAATTATTTTCCATGGGAGTGTGACTCACCTCCACATAAGCAACCACATTAGTTTATGAAGTTCAGACTTTGGCCGTATAAAATATTGTTTTCCTCTCCCCTTTTCCAAAAACAATGGGCAAAAACCATGAGCTGATGTTTGGTTTGGATTAGTTTAATGTAAGGGGTCCCAATCCTAAATAATAAAGAATTCACTCACCGTTCCTATATAAACCCACCCAAGCTCCCACTTATACCTCACTCAAAGCCTTTGGAGTTCGTCCAACCACTTCCCTACTCTCTCTAGAATCCTCCCAATGTTCCCCAATCTCCCAAGAATCCTTTCTCAAGCCTCTCTCAAGCCTTTGGATGCACACTTCCATGTAAGGGTTTTTCTTCCTTTCACTTTTGTCCAATTTTCATAATATTTTTATGCCCTTTTAATTTAAATTATAAATGCTGGGGTATGGTTTCTAACCTCACCCATATTGTCCTATTATTTTTTGAATAATGGGAGACCCCTTTCTCTACCATTAAATTCCTCCCATGTACACTCGTTACTATGCCGAAATTCCGAAAGAAACTTCTCTCTCCTCATTTACATTCAAGAAATACTTTTGTATCGTGAATCTAAATTCCATTACAATTGTTGGGACATGTATCTATATCACCGCCATTACTTTCCATTTCATGTATATATGATGAGACACCCCTTTTTTCTCATCAACAATTTTTATGAATTCTTATATCACGCTGTCACACTGCTGAAATTGCACCGAATTGTCTATGTCAATACCATTGTGTAGTGAATACCATTCCAATTTCTCCATCAAGGGTATTCACATTCATGCACATTTACTTATTGATTATAAAGTTTCATTCCACATTTTTTTGTCATGGAATAAATGATTAGGTTTTATGAATATATGTTTTATTATCCATGTGGCACACTTATGCATGAAATGATTTTTTTTAAGAAAGGTGCGCTCTTATAGCGCTCCAATGCATTGGGTAAAGTATAGTATCATGATACGTCATGTGGAATGAGTGTTGACTCATGCTAATTCAAGTGAAACAACGTTTTAATCGTGCATCATGTGCAATGAGGATTTACTCATTCTCCATGTGCAATGAGCATTGGCTCATGCTAATTCAATGTTAAGTGTTGTTCCCACATTTCCATGTTTTGATTATCATGCGTTATCATGCCTTTATGTTCATGTTTCTCTTTTTCTATATTGATATGCCTATTTTCTATCATGTAATGTACCCCTCATGTATTCCATGTGTTATTCCCGTACTTGGCTTTATAGCTCACCCCTTTTCTTATGCATGTCCTCAGGTTATCCCATTCAATGATAAGTATGAGGGAATGTAGTGGTCATGTAAAGGAAGTTTTCAATAAAGATGTTGTCTTTCATGTTTTAAGTTGTCATGTAATGATCTTATGCCCCAATGACACTAGAACTCTTGATCATCCATGTTGTATCAAGTGAATGATTTATGTAATAAATCATGTTTATGTTTGTAATAAAAGAAGGGTTTTCATAGTTGGTATCATAGGATCGGTTTAGTTATTTTTGGGAATAAGATTAGAAAACCCTATTAAAGCTTTAGAGACAAGAATAAGTATAATAAAAACATCCCTATGTTTTTGAAAGTACTGATTAATTGTTTTATCAAAAAAATATGTCTCTGTCTGGATACGAGTAGGTAGAGGTGGCTCTGGCACAGATGTATCCTAGGGGTAAAACCCGAAAACACTGCTTTGAGCTAGACTCGAACGGGAACTGGTGTGCGATAACGGGCCTTGTTGCACGCTTTGTTATGACACTCCCGTGGGATATGTTTTGATAAATTCACAAGCTTAGTATGAACCCTTCATAATGGAATAATAAAATTCCCCTAAGAATATATGTTAGAAAGTAGAACATGAAAATCCTAGATTGAAGCCTATAGACTCACGAGTTAAGGAAATAAAAGTTTATTTATAAGTCATCAACTTTTGTCTTTGGATTACCCTTTATGTGTTACCCCCATTACATTCCTTTTATTCCTTACAATGGTCAAAAATAGGAGGAATCGGGCTAACAACCGAAGTTAAGATAAGTGTTATGACAGTACTAATGAGATGCCCAATCCAATGGGATCGGGAATCGCGAACTTTGTCACGCTTCTCTCTCAGATAACTCAAGCTTTGAATAGAAACATGGGTCAATAGGAACGTCCAAACCCCCCCTAATAATGAACACGTCGCTATCGAGAGCTTCATGAGATAAAGGCCTCCTACTTTTAGTGGATCATCTGATCCCACGATTGTTGAACAATGGATCAACTCCATTGAAAGGATCTTCTCCATCCTTCAATGTTCTGAACAAGAGAAGGTTATCCTGGTGGCTTATCGTATGGAGGGTGATGCTGATCAATGGTGGACGTTGATCAAAAATACGAAGCCTAAGGAGGAGATCGAGGCGTTGGAATGGAAGGATTTCCGGAAGATGTTTTTCGATAAATATTTTCAACGCACCTTTCGACTTAAGATGGAAAGGGACTTTCTTTCCCTCAAGAAAAAAAAAAGAAGAATTAGTTGGAGCGTACAAGGAAAACATCACAATGCTTGCACAATATGCTATCGGCTTTGTCGTTACCCCCGAATGCAAGTTTGACCACTTCTTTGGTGGGGTAGAGCCTAGCCTGCGGAAAGCATTAGCGATAATTGACTTTGACAGCCATGAATAAATTTTCCAATGTTCCCTCAAGGTCGAAATGGAGATCGGGGAATCACAGGGTTATCATGGGGACAAGAAGCATAAGGTAGAATTTATTGCCGACATTCTGATTGATAAATCCAATGGTGCTACGATGATCCAACACCCCACTTTCCAAAAGTGCAGAAAGAAGCACCCTGGAAATTTCTTCAAGGGGACGAGGAAATGCTTTAGGTGTGGAAGAGAAGGGAACCTAGCTGTTAACTAGTATAAAGAAAGACCCGCAGCTGTGACAGAGGAGAGGAATGCTCTGTTTGAACAGCAATGCGCTATTCATTGCTAAAACTGCAAAGAACTGGTGCATCTTGAAAATTAGTTCCCTAATACAATGGTTTTTGGAGGCAACCAACAACCTAAAAGGAAGAAAGAAAGATATTTTTCCATCACTTCTTCCGATGTGAACCCCAGCAATGAAGTGGTGAAAGGTACGCTAGATATTCATTTATGAATAGAGAATGTACTTTTTGATTCATGTTCTACGCATTCTTTTATATATCATATGTTTAGTAGAACAATCCCAGCACCACCACTAATCATGGAAGTGAAGATGTCGATGAGTACATCAAATGGGTAAATCATTACATCCCATTAATATAACTCCTCCCCGGTCATAATCTGTGGATTGAATTTCCCAAAAATCCTAGTCATACTCCCTATAGTGGAATTTGATGCAATTCATGGCATGGATTGGATTCCTTATATAGAGCCAACATAAATTGTCAAGAGAGGGAAATCACACTCCATAAAGAGAATCAACCCCCTATTCATTACATTTGTAAGGAGGAAGATGAATCTCCTTTAGCTCCATCATCTCAAAAATGGATATTTCTTCCCTATGAGAACGCGTATCTGGCTCAAATGATTTAGTCCATGGAAGAAACCATCCTTCAAGAAATTCCTATTGTGAGGGAATTTGCTGAAGTGCTTCATAAGCAACTGCCTAGTCTTCCTCCTAGAAGAGAAATTGAATTCTCAATTGAAATTATACCTGGAGAACTACCAATATCCAAGACTCCATATAGAATGGCTATAATTGAGCTTGAAGAGATGAAAAAACAACTACAAAACAATCTAGATAAAGGGTTTATACACCCAAGTGCTTCACCATGGGGTGCACCAGTCTTGGTCGTCAAGAAGAAGGATGGGTCAATATGGATTTGCATCGATTATTGTGAACTTAACAAAATCATGATAAAGAACAAGTAACCTCTTCCACAGAACGATGACTTGTTCGATCAGCTGTGTGGGAACAATATTTCTCCAAGGTAGATTTGCAGTCGGGATATTATCAAGTAACGGTGAAGAAGAAAGATTTACCCAAGACTGCTTTTCGTACAAGATACGGGCACTATGAATTCATAGTAATGCATTTCGGGCTCACAAATGATCCTGAAATCTTCATGGACATGATGAATAGAGTATTTATAGATTACCTAGACAAATATGTTGAAGTATATATAGATGATATTCTAATATACTCTAAAACCAAGGAGGATCATGAGGAGCATTTAAGAACTGTACTAGAGACTTTGCGCAAAGAGATGCTCTATGAAATGTACATAATGTGTGAGTTCTTGATGAGGGAGGTCTCATTCTTGGTCCATATCATCACAAGCAATGGGATATCTATTGGATCCCTCTAAAATAGATGCAATTGAGGGATGTCTGAGGCAAACATCGGTAACGAATATCCGTAGCTTCTTGGGGTTACCTGGATATTATCGACGATTTGTGATAAATTTCTCACGATTTTCCAACCCTCTTACCAAGCTAACTCTAAAGTGAGTAAAACTTGCTTGGAGTGATGAATGCAAAGAATGCTTCGTGGAGTTGAAAAAGGAGGCTTATCACTGCACATGTGCTCACATTAGACACAAGTGGGGAACTTTTTGTGGTATTCGGTGATGCTTTGAAGATGGGATTTGGCTATATGCTGATGCAGAATGATAAAGTGATATCATATGCCTCAAGGCAGTTGAAAATCCATGAGTGAAACTATCCAACGCATGATCTGGAGTTGGCGGCTCCGATCTTTTCCTTGAAAATCTGGTAACATTATTTCTATGGGGAGCAATGTGATATATATACTGACCACAAGTCTTAAATATTTATTCACACAAAAATAGAATAATATGAACCAGAGTTGATGGATAGAGAACATCAAGGATTATGACAGTTCAATACATTACCACCCTGCGAAAGAAAACAAGGTGGCATATACCCTATGTAGAAAGGACCCAGCGATTCTATCAATGATGAGAATTGAGAAGCATCCAATCTTCTTATACTTGATGAATATGGACATGGGAATCATAAAGAAGGGAACATCGTCAATCCTTTCACAAATGATTTCGCAACCATCTCTTTTGGAAAGTCTAAAGGATGCTCAAAAGGATGATGTTGGAATTCAAGAAAAAGTGGAAGCTATCAAAAAAAGGAAATCCTCATAGATTCATATTAATGAAGAAGGAATTGTTCTATTTGGGAAACGAATATGTGTTCCATCAAGTCTGGATCTGAAGAAGTATCTTTTGGATGATGCATATAGTTCAAATTTCACTATTCACCCAGGGATCACAAAGATGTATAGAGATATCCAAGAAAACTTTTGGTGGGATAATATGAAGAAGGATATTGCTGAATATACATCAAAGTGCATTGTGTTACAGTAAGTGAAGGTAGAGAGGTAGATGTCTAAGGGAATGATGAAACCATTGCCCATACCGGAATTGAAATGGGATAACATCACCGTGGACTATGTCACCGAACATCCGAGTACATCCAAAGGCAACAATGCAATCTGGGTTGTTGTGGATCATCGTACAAAGATTGCACACTTCATTTCTACTCAGGAGGATTTCTCATTGGATCGACTGGAACGAATATATATCAGGGAAGTGGTAAGGCTTCATGGAGTACCACTATCTATTGTTTCTGACCGAGATCCAAGTTTATCTCTATGTTTTGGAAGAGTCTTCAACATGCTCTGAATAATGAACTGAACTTTATTACGAACTATCATCGTCAAACTGATGTCCAATCCGAGCAGACTATCCAAACACTTGAGGACATGTTGAGGGCCTGCTCAATGGACTTTAAAATAGGATGGGATCAACATCTTCCTCTAGTTGAGTTCTCTTATAATAACAGTTTCCACTCGAGCATCCAAATGGCACCATGTGAAGACCTGTATGGGAAAAGGTGCATAACACCAGAATGTTGGGATAAAGTCGGTGAATGTAAGATGCTTGGAAAAAAATGGTCGAGGAAATGGTGGAGAAGGTGAAAACCATTCAGCAGCATATCAAGGAAACCCAGAGTTGACAGAAGAGTTATGCAGATAATCATCGATGAGACCTTGAGTTTAAAGTTGGAGACATGGTTTTTCTACGCATATCTCCATGGAAGAAGTTCATGAGGTTTGGAATGAAAGGGAAGCTAAGTCCAAGGTACATCAGCCCTTTCGAGATTCTTGATCGTGTCAGGGTTGTGGCCTATCGACTAGAACTTCCACCTATCGTGGAAAAAGTAAATGATGTCTTTCATGTATCTCTCTTAAGGAAGTACAAACCGGAGCCTTCACATGTACTCTCTTCAGAGGTGGTATAGTTGGAGGATGGTCTTTCTTATGGAGAGCAACTAGTGAAGAACATAGATCATATAGAAAATGTTCAATGAAATAAGACAATGCCCCTCATCAAGGTGTTGTGGCGAAACCACAAGTTTGATGAAGCGCCTTGGGAATTGGAGGAAATGATGAAGCTGAGTTACCCACATCTGTTTTAGAGTGGGAAAAAGAAAATTTCGAGGGGGAAATTTCTTAAGGGGGGAATATTATAACGACCCAATGTTTCATCAATGGGAATCCCTCTTGATCTAATTAAATGTCTCTTTATGTAAAATGTTTATATAAAATGTCAACTTCTTTGGTTGTATGGTAAGAATGGTGACCATTACTTTTATAGATGTTGAATAGTGATCACATGATTAGTATAAATATAAGTCTTTAACAAACCCAATTTACTCAGAAAAAGGAAGTGGTGGACTCATCCAGTAGAATTTCTCCATACGAAGCCCATTTGTCGAAACTCGGAAAATAGGTGGCATCTTGGGGCTTCTCTCTTGACCAAGCCCATGCTGAGCTTCATCATGTCAAGCTTGAACGGGGCCGTCTATAGGGAAAGTGGAAATTGATAGAGATTACCACTTGTGGGATGTTATTTGATCCACCCCAAGAGTCTGTCACCATCGCACACCTTACCCTTAGGTCTTATGCGGCTCTTTTAAGGGGTTATGTAACAAATCTCTAGTACTATGTTCATGTACATTATTTTTGTATATAATAATGAATATAAATTCTTGTCATTGTTGATACATTGTCAATATTTTTTAAAGTACAAATAGTTCTTTTAGTTATTATTTAATTAAAAATTATATTTTATTAAATTAAGGGAATTTTGAATTAAATAATATTTTAATAAAATATTTTTATTATATTAATTTTTATGAAATATAAATGATCTTATAATTTTATGAATGCAATTGTAATTTTTATTAAGTAAACCCGTGAATTTTTGATATATGTCAGTTTTTATATTAAAAGTGAAAATAACCATATTTAAAAAATTATTTAGATAAAAAAATTATTTCTAGAATCAAGATGTTGAAATTTTCCAGCGGCGAATTTTTCATAATTTTCTGAGACAGTCAAATTTTTGGGTAAAAATTAAATAACTTTTAAATATATAATGTGATATTGTCATCATAATGACCTAATAGTGTTTTAAAAAATACTATAAATCTTATTTTGGGCCAATATATGTTTTAACATTAAAATAATGTGATTTTGGGTTGGTTTGACTTATCGTACAAAGAATTAATGGACCCCTCAAGTCTTATTAAACATCTTGTCTTTTTAAATTATTTTCCATGGGAGTGTGACTCACCTACATATAAGCAACCCCATTATTTTAAGAAGTTTGGACTTTGGCCTTACAAAATATTGTTTTGCTCTTCCCTTTTCCAAAAACCATTGGAAAAAACCATGAGCTGATTTGTTGTTTGGATTAGTTTAATGTAAGGGGTCCCAAACCTAAATAATAAATAATTCCCTCACCTTTCCTATATAAACCCACCTAAGCTCCCACTTCCTCCTCACTCAAAGACTTTGGAGTTTAACCAAACACTTCCCTACTCTCTCTAGAATCCTCCAAAAGTTCCCCAAGCTCCCAAGAAGCCTCTCTAAAGCCTCTCTCAAGCCATTGGAAGCACACTTCCAAGTAAGGGTTTTTCTTCCTTTCACTTTTTTTCCAATTTTCTTAATATTGTAATGCCCTTTTAATTTCAATTATAAATTCTGGAATATGGTTTCGTACCTCCCCCATACTACCCTATTATTTTTTGAGTGATGGGAGACCCCTTTCTCTCTCATTAAATGCCTCTCATGTACCCCAGTTACTATGCCGAAATTCCGAATGGAACTTCTCTCTCTTCATTTACATTCAAGAAATACTTTGTATCATGAATCTAAATTCCATTACAGTTCTTGGGACATGTATCTATATGACCCCCCTTACATTCCATTTCACGCAGATATGATGAGATAACCCTTTCTCTCTTATCAACCATTTTTATGAATTCTTATATCACGCCATTACGCTACCGAAATTGCACCAAATTTTCTAAGCCAATGCCATTGTGTAGTGAATACAATGCCAATTTCTCCATAAAGGGTATTCACCTTCATGAACATTTACTTATTTAATATAAATATTCATTCAAAATTCCTCTTTCATGGAATAAATGATTATGTTTTATGAATCCATGTTTAATGATCCATGTGGCACACTTGTGCATGAAATGAAATGTTTAAGAAGGGTGCACCCTTATAGCACTCCAATGCATTGGGTAAATTATATAATCATGATACGTCATGAGCAATGATTGTTGACTCAATCTAATTCATGTGCATCAAGGGTTTACTAGTTCTTCATGTGCAATGAGGATTTACTCATGCTCCATGTGCAATGAGCCTTGGCTCATGCTAATTCCATGTTAAGTGTTGTTGTCACATTTCCATGTTATGATTATCATGTTTTATCATGCCTTTAGGTTCATGTTTCTCTTATTCCCTATTGATATGCCTATTTTTAACATGTATTGTACCACTCATATATTCCTAGTGTTATTCCCTTACTGTTCTTTATAGCTCACCCCTTTTCTTATGCATGTTCTCAGGTTATCCAATGCAATTCTAAGTACGAGGGAATGTAGTGGTCATGTAAAGTACGTTTTCAAAAAAGATGTTTCATTTCATGTTTTATGTTTTTATGTAATGATCCTAAGCCCCAAAGACACTAGACCTCTCTATCATCCATGTTGAATTAAGGTAATATTTAATTTAATAAATCATGTATAAGTTGGTAATAAAAGTAGGGTTGTCATAGAGCCTCTTACAATGCATAATACCCAATCATATCCAATCATACATATTTTCTAATCGAAAGGATGTACAGGGGTGAGAAAAAAAACGTTTAATCCCAAAAAAATCCTTTTTTATTACCCCTTTCATAATATACATTTTCCCACATGAGTTAAAAAATAATTATATATATCCTAGACGCATGATGTTACATCACTTTATTCGATCATATAACATGATATTAAACTATGAAAAATTAATTATATGGGATTTTATTCCTATAAACTAAGATAAAAATGATTACTCCCTAAGCATGGATATCAACAACCCTAATGATCTGGGATATATTAACTTAAAAAGAACATACCATGTTTATTGTTATACAGTCCTAAAATGCACCAAATTTGTCCTTGTCAAACAAACATAAAAAATGGTCATTGTATTCCATTATGTGGAACAAAATAATTTTTGTTTCCATTCCCTTCCATGTTATATATATGAGATCCCTTTCAAGGTACCCATCCCAACTCCAAAAAACTTCAACCGTCAAATATGGAAATAAATTCTATAGTTGTAACAAACCTGACTGTAGTGTCGTATAGAATATGTTTACAATATCACATTGGTAAATAATATTAGACTTTTCATCCCACATAGACAAATAATTTTGTATTATTTAGAGAATATATAGTTATATGATCATCATGATAAAATTTAAAACATGAAATAAAATATAAATTCTAGTGATAATATTATTATTTCTACCAGTATATCTCATAAATCATAGAAAGATCACTTATTCCTAGCCAAGGGATAAGGAAAAAATAAGGGCTGGCATAATATAATTTTTATGATAATATATATAATCGAATTTATCATGGAAAAAAAGGCATGGATAGTATGTAAATGTTAAACAATAATCATATATTACATATTACTAATATCATGAAATGGAAACATATCAATGGATGACATACCAACATAAATAATCACATGTAAAATATGTATTTTTTTCATAAGAATAGAATGAATAATTTAGCTCATTACAATATTATCACCATTTCCCCATGAAAATATATCTTACATAAATAATTAAGTCACAAACAAAATAAAAAAAACTAGTTTGTACATTGTGACACACTAATGCATCAAGGGTCTATTTAATATAGGGTTCTACATTTTACACAGAAATTACAACAATTTCATATTATTTAAAGAGTAAATAAGTTATATAATCCATAATAAGCATTCCATATTAATAAATATCCATATTTGTATATTATCATAAGAAATACACATGTATAACTAGTTAATAAAATACATGATCAAAAGCTATCAAGAGTAATATGCATGTTGGTATCATTAGATTATATCCCTAAGGTAGAAGAGGATAAATGAAATTATATTTTCATAGGTGAAAAATACCATTTACAATGAAAAAGTTAGTCTCATTGAAATCAAAAATAAATATATTTTACTTTTTGAAACTTTTTGTAATCCAATAGAAATCTTGATTAAGGGGAATATTGGCTATTTTGAAAACCCATGACATCATATAACATATTATTAATTGAGAATATTGATCATAATTGTAAGATCATTATTTTTTATTATAGTATGTTTTTGGATTTGTATAATTTATAGGATCAATTATATTTCATTCTAACCCATCTATTTTACGATAGTGTAAATTCATAAATTGTTCATAGTGTCTTTATAAGTGTATGGGTTCGGTTTAGGGCTTATATAAAACGTTTTTAATGAATTAGGGAGAGAAAAATTGTTATCGCATGCTTTTGACTGGTTGTAAATGTCAACCATATATCCCAATAGGGGAGTAACACATTTTTTCAACCATACAACAAAGGATTCATGGATGTTAAATCCAAAAATTTTAATATATCTATAACACACTCATTTTTAACATTGTTTTTGTTGATATTCACCTTAAACATGTAGGGGTGAAATTAATGGATGTACTAACTGGACAATTTGGGCACTCTTCGTCTAATCATCCACATGAACTATGAAAAATGTGTGTACATGGGATGTAGGTGAGTATAGTTGGATGTAGTTTGGAGAACTATCTATAAAAAATGTTCTCTATATTAAACTCCTAATAAATTTACATTTTCCACTCATGTCCCTTAAAACCTTTTTCCTTCCCCTCCTACTTTTTACTAGTTGACCACTATAGGAGCTCTTTCATTCCTTCTTCCCCATCCTTGTTGTATCTCCACTATATGATCTCCGACTAGATCATTATTTATCATTTTGCATCCCAATTAGTATGTATAACATTACAATTGATTCTTTTCACTATTTTCTTCAACATATTGCTTATTTTTTGACATGAGCTAATAAGGCCGATTTTTACGATGTTTCACTAATTTTTTTCTTTCATTATATACCAAATATGAATTTGATACAAGAATATGAGCTTACCACATGGTATATTTATGTGGTTTAATAAATTTCTATAATTATATTGATGCTTATAATGTCTCACTTCTATGGCACACACTATACTTTTAATTCATTTCCCATAGAAATTACTATTCCTATAAGTGGTTTCCTAAACATGATTTTATAAATTATAAAAGACCCTTAACGCTATTGGAGGTGTCCTACCTCAACTACAACATCCCATTTGGTGAGGTTAGTTTTTATTTACATGAAAATCATTTATTTAATTCGGACACAAATCCCTCAACTATATTCAAATTAATACTTTCAAAAGTAAAAAACCAAACTAGATTAACATAAATTATTTTATATAAATTATTCTTTCCTTATCCATCATGATCACTTATAAATTAAGTCACCTTAATTAAATAATTAAACTGATGAATGGGGGGAAACATATCTTGTACTTGAATTGATAAGTGACATGAATATATATTATAAGATTATTACATGTGTAATATATGTGGATGATAACAAAGGCATGATCTTTCATGGGCTAAACAAGGATTCCTTACCTGGAATACATTGGTAGATCTCATAAGATTCTATGTAAATCATTGATTTTACCTCCATGTGATATAACGTTCCTTTGAATATTTAATGTTATATATTTTTGAAAGAACCAAATTTTTAAAAAAATGTTAACTGCCATTAATTAAAATAAGATTTCAAAATATTATCTCTTTGGATCTATCTTAATTCAATCAGATGCTTACCAAATTGGTTTATTTCCTATAGTACCAATTAATTTTATCGTGAGATTAAAGTTAATTGTTTTTTATAATAGGATCGAAATTCATTGGGTGTAATGATGATGTTTTATCCCTTTAATATTACTCATACCCCTAGAATAATGTCTCTGTTGATTACAACGAGTGGGATTGACCTCTTAATTTCATGGATACTATCAGTCTCTAAATAATCCCATGTGATTATTATACATGGATTCCATGGATATGTACTTTGGGTTCCTAAAGCATTAATGAGAATAAGTTAATAATTATCTAGCATAGGATGAAGAAGGTAGGCTCAGATAAAAATCCCATCAAGAACCTTAGAGTGGCATGGTTTTTTATCTTTTATGTAAAAATATATTATACCTATACACCATTACATTTTTTATTCACATGTTTTGTTTTCATTAGACATTATCTGTGTTGGATTATTGAGTTTTACTCACACATTATTTGTATCTTCAATTGGTACCAAGAAAATATTTTTTGATGCAGTAAAGTAAAAAATGTAAGTTCCCAAATACAGACACTTGATTACATTTTCTAATACAAGATTGGGAGTATTTGACTGAGCTGGTGCTCAATATTCTCATAGATTTAGATTTTTTTTCTTATGTTACCATTCCTTAAATATTCATACTTTTTACATTTATGAAATACTATTTATTTGATCAAATGGATTTATGTCATCTAATTATTACTAGGATGATTAATTTCCCCTTATTTGTTATTATATTATTATTTCTTATTGTTTCTACTGAATTTTTATTATTATTCACCACTACACCACTTTAATAAATGGATATATAATTTAAAACATACCATTGATATTATTTCCAAACTAACTATGTCAAAGGTCACGTTATGAAAAAAATTCGAGTTTCAATTATATGTTTTCATTATATAGTGTTTCTACTCTTATTTATTGATGAATAAATCCAGGAATTTTTAAATAGAATCCCCATTTAATGAAAACCATTTCCTATTAAAATTATATTTTTATATTTATTGTATATATGTACAATGGTTTGGTTAAAATTAATTTTCCATTAATAAGTTATAAGGACCTAATATATATAACATATAGTTGGAAACCATAATAATTAACAGAAATAAACAGAAACATTTTGTGAATGCAACGACTTTTGGATGACCATGTCCCACTAGTTTCACTATTGAAACACTTATCCATGATAGACTAAATATGATCACCATGTTGGTGGTGATGACAATGCTCTTATGGAGGTGGGACATTACCATCGAATAGAGAAACCAGTGTCACCTCATATAGTACCACCGATTGTAGTGGGACTGGGAACAGATGTTCAAACAATTGATTGTATCTTATGGGTATTTTAGTATATAGAGTGAGCTACATTACATACACCGACTATGTTAGTTTTGGTGGGGGAGTCTCAATAATATCACCCACATACCTCTTCTAGGGAAGGCGGTCCTCAGGCTGCAATGTCATGTATTCAAGTTATCCATTCATTCATTGATCATATATAGGAATATCTAAAAAGGATTGTGATTCTACCATTTAATATGAATTAGGTATCTATTAAGATATTTTGGGATGTTCATACATTGGAATATCAACATCGGGGTATGGCCTAAAGGGACAACAAGACTACATTCTACGATTACTGTTATCTTGAGATTCTGAGAGATACATCATCTAGAGAATTCATATACCTAGTGTAGGGTACAATATCAATCATGCAATCCTTATATCTACTTATTACCCTCCTTTATTTTCAGTCCACTCCTTAGAGTGATGAGTTTTATAGGGGTGAGATTCTTGAAATATGGTTTCAGGTTTTCCCTGTACTCTCATGTGAATGCCTTCTTAATGACTACACTGTTGAAGATAGTAAATTATATCATTATATATAAGTAGAATATATGTGATTATAATGGTACATGTAAGGGTTAAATAACACCTATGTTGGAAAATTCCCCACCATATTTATGGAAGCATCGGTTTAATATTTCTCACAAATGTAGTGGTAGTTAAAGTATATTCACTGATAGATATTTGATATGTTGTCACTATTGTAGATCGAGTCGCATGAATCCCCAATGTGTATGAAACCCAATTGAGTATCATTTCTACTGTATAATGGGTTTTCTTCAAATATTTTTTAGGACCATTCCAATTTTTCCGAGTGGGAGAGCATCTATACTAGATCAAAATTCTAGATTAGTATTAGCACCAACAAGCTAGGTCGATGAATAGTGTACTAATGGGCATATAGGCTGTGGAGGAGGACATGATCAAGTAATCCAAGCATACAATGTTTAATGAAATAAGATAAAACCTTCCTTGGGTGTTCTAGTTGAATCTATGGGTTTTGGATATACACAATCATTGGCAGTGTATCCAACACAAAATCATCAGTGTTCCTGGAAATATATAGTCTGTGGTATGATATTTATACCATCGACTCTAATATCTGAATTTTTTGATATAGATTCAAAAACAAAATCCAATATAAATAAATAAGGGTGAGTTTTAGGCTCGATATTGAGTACATTTTAAGGGTAATTCCACTTGATACATTATTTCGAGCATTTCAAGAAACTTTTTACCGATACAATTAGTGTCCCACAGAGATTGGAGGATACAATTCTTAGAGAACCTTTCAATCCTAAAGATGATGAGAAATGACATAATACTTTGGATTCACTGGATGGAACCTTATCAAGAGAATATCCATTATTATCATTGAAGGATGACTGTATCATCTCCCACAGGTGGTATCAATGTTCATGAGAACAAATGGGATGTCAATGCTAGTCAAGATGGACCTAAATATCTTTATCTCGGTAGAGTGTCAAGAAATATTTCTGCTCTCATTTTAAATGATCACGAAGTATGAAATGTTTCCATAACATTATTTGTGGAATATTTAAGAAATGTATTTCATGATTAAATATTGTGGATAACTCAAGAGAGAGAGAGATTTGGGGTTCACCATTGAGATTATTTAAGGAGATACATTAGTATATATCCATCCATACCTAATAGTCAAATTAAAATTCCAGAACTCAATATATATTTTGATGAATGGGAAATAAAATGTTTTATGTAACCTAGTACTTATCATTTGGTTTCACCTTTTCATTTCTCTAGTATGGTAGATGGATCATTAAGGTAACACATTTATTACCAATAGTTGAATTAGATCACCATTATAAAATTATGTCCACTTCCTCATATATATAATCTCTTCGACCACCAATGATGATCTAGAATCTTCTAATTAATTTTCATCGGATTGGGATATCACAATGTGAGGTTCAGACCCTCATATATACAAATAAAATATTCTTTAAGAAAGTATTATCTATATTCATATCTAGTGATGTTATTCAACTAAACATATACACTCGATGTCATTATGACAATAACAGACCGAGTTATCCTCCAATATCATGATTACATTTTCATTGTTTTCAAGGATTATATCATATTGAATTCTATGAATAGACATATATAGGCCCTATTTTTTCTGATGATATTTTTTAATATGTAAAGTAACATTTCTGGAGCCAGGTGCTATGAAACATGCTATTACGATGCATGGTGTGCAAGAAATATTTATATTAAAAATTGTAAATATATTTTATTCTGGCCACATGTAATTTATCAATGGAAATTAGATAACTCATATAGGAAATCCTTTACAGACAAACTATTTCAATAGTTGAGACTATAATGTAAGGATTACCCTAGGCACCACCTAAAATTGGTCGGTGCAGGGCATTCAGTTAAAATGGAAGTCGGTGGTATGATTAGTGGATCAATTAAATAATTAATTAAAAAATTGTATCAATTAGCCTAAATGGAAATTTCTTAAACAATTATTTTTTTTGCATCTATAGGGTATCTACAGAATCCTTGGATCATTTAGATGAATTACTTCCACCCTCCCATTGGAGAATTGAAATAAGACTACAAAAAACATCTAATCTAAGGAGATTGTGGTTTGGTAAATGAATCAAAATATTTTATTCACTATTTTGAATTTTCTTCAAAAATAAACAATCAAATATGAAGTAGGAAACATCAATTTATGGATTCTTCTCTAATTGATTACATTTATTGAGAATTTTTATATTGTTTCTTTGATACACTTCTATTTCATGACTTTTCATGCACCCATGTACCAATATTAAATCGTTTTTTCAGATTTATCACCTCAATAATCATAATATGTTTTCTTGTAGCTATGAATTATTCGATAATAATGGTTTCACATTTTTCTAATGCATTTCTCTATATCTCTCTTCATTTTATTTACTGGTTTTCTTATGGGTTCTTGGTTTGATGTTGTCGAGCAAGACTGAGGCTCACTGGACCCCCATAATCACAAAAGGGTTTGAATTACATGAATGTATTAGTGAAAAATGGATTTATTTTTTTGATTTGTTGGATGTAGATGTTTTATTTTTCAATGTTGCTTCTCTAGAACAAAGTGGTGTGACATAGGAAGCATGAGAGGAGAGAGGGGAGTATGATGAACCCCCATCAATCAACTTGAACAAATTTATAGACACCATATTGAATGAAATTATGTGCAAAGACTATTTACATTATTTATTTGGTAGATTGCAGGCATGAACCAAAGAATCGAAGGGTGGATCTAGAATACCAGAAGCAAATATAACTCTATATGTAATACACAACAATAGAGTGTGTTCCAGGAATAACAAATTGCATTTATTACCCCTATTAATTCTATTATAGGACTTTAAAACAATTTCTTGACCATGCATCATATTATTAGGTCACACTACATGTAAGCCTCCCCTTGTATTTAAGATGTGTGGTAGGGCACACAGAAACGACCCTGTATGGGAGGACGTGTGATGTATTTAGTTATAAAAAAACAAAGGAATAAAAAAACAACCTAATGTATGTAAACAACCCTGGGTGGTAGAGGTATTTCGTGTAGTCCTTCTACAAAGTGTGTAGTGCTACACGAGTTGTCAGACATATAATGGTATGGACACAGTAAGGATGTAGAGTAGGACCACAAAATTTTTCAGTACCTTTATATGTTTTTTACTATTATTTCCTTTCGAGTAAACTTCTAACTCTCATATATCATAATTATATACATGATTTTTGTCACATGAGAAAAAATTAACGAATTTGATCCATTTAAAAGGTTATGGTAGCCTTTAGAGAGGATTTTGAGATACAATATGTTATTTTACGGGTGTGATGATTATTTAGGTGATGCTCGATGATGACAGTGATATGGTCGGATCACTAGAAAGATCATATTTGCAGTGTCCTGCTATTTAGGCAATGGGTCCTTTATATATCCAATAAGTGGAACCTTCTTGTGGTGTAAGAATGTTTTCCTAGATATACTAATAGTGTTGAAACCTATTGTTTAGTAGTTCATGATCCTATATCTACTAAAATAGTTGAACACTCCAGATGGGTGGGGAATCAGTTTTCTATCATTTATATGTGTTGAACACTCATGTGGTTTCAGGGCATGCATCGTTGAACACTAGAGTAGCAACATACTAATGGTTAGTGAGTATGTCATCTACCAAAAACAATAGCGGAACCCCCTTAATGGGAAATACATGGGTCCTCTACCATTTACCATAGTGGAACCCTATTACTTGGAGAGGGAATGGGCCCTCAATAAACTATTTAGTGTAACCCTACTCTCTTGATATGGAATTGGTCATCTATCTATAAACTAAGTGGAATCCATTAGTTTATTTATGGAATTGTTTCTCTATCTATTTAGTGGAACCCTCTATTTTTATCAGGGCATGGGTCCTCTACCAAGATATTATTCACCTCGACTGTGTGGCACAATGACATACTGTGGATTGATATAGATGTTTCAATTAGAAGGAATCACAAGATGGTCGTGGTCAATGATGGACTCTTGGAATAGTTAACACTCATATAATGGGATGGGTTTTTGGATGTAGATATGTATTCCCTCTCATGTGAGACTTTTTAAAGAGAATATATATATATATATATATATATATATATGATCCAATTACATTGAATTTTGTTACTCTCTTACTTTGGGATGAGATGTATGTTTCCTATATTCCCTATCTTTCTCCCCCTTTATATTTCAGGGTATTCTACTTGGTTTTCATATTATCAGCCATACATATGGTTTTCCCACACATGACATTTATTAGGAATATTATGTATAGGTCTACAACAATTATAGAGGATTATAGTTATTCTTGTTGTATATTTGAATTTAAGGTTGTCAAAACTATGATATTTATAGATGGGATATCTTGGAATTTTATTTTTTTTTTTGGTTTTTCAAAATGAGACATCATTATCAACAGGTGTTTATTTTTACCATTTATTTTACATGTACAAATTCATGATAATTGAATTTCCCTAGAGTTTTTACATGTATGGTTATTACTATAGAAGATGAATCATTTTATTATATTCTTCTACATGCTAGCATCAGAGAAGGTCGGGTGTGTCCATACATTTAAATTATGAAATGATCTTCCATAATAAATTTGCCTCTTGGTGATTGTATCCATCACCTATCCTATGGAGGTGGAAAAGTTGTAGTTATGGCCCATTCCCATTTTGGTCATTTCATGGAAGGTTCGTAACAAAAGAGGATCTAATGAGTGAAACCATGGTCAGAGTAAGCCACATGCAAGTGTTTGGTGGGGATTTTCGGAAATAATGTCAATGTTCCTTTAGTGCTTCTTTCAGTCTACAGAATGTGGTGTTGGTGAGATGGCTGATGTATACATAAATCATAACTATGATAACGTGATTGTCAACTCAGTATACTGAGACATTATATTTATTTAACTTTGTTACATGAATCATATATGAAAGTGTATTTGTATTTCCTTCTAATGTAACCTCAATACTATATATAAATGATCACCCAACCATGGTACACAATGATTTAATATTTTGGATGATTCTGTGATGACAACCAACCAAGATACCGATTCTAGATCATGATGGTTGTCATATGAGTGAAGAGTCCTAAATTAATGGTCTATCCTATAAGATTCTTCATCAATGTTGTTATGTTGCAACAACCACATATTTTAAGTATTTGTTCATTCCATAGTGTAAACTAAGGATTCATGCAGGCTCTATGCACTCTATGAGTTCTAGTTTTAATGGACAATGAGGTTCCACATTGAGAAAAATCCCTATTGAAGTAGAGTAATAGCTATTGTTGGGGAACAATCACTTTAGGCTTATTTGGGCACCGATTGATTTGGTGGATTTTTTTCCCACTACCCATTTCCACATATCATTTTGGTTCTACCAGAGAGCTTTTATAGCGATGACTGATTTTTCAATACATTCACAGATCATCTTCTATAATTTTTTCTATGATTAGTACTACCCCTCCTACTTGCACTCTGTTCAGATTTATGAGATTAATGAGTTATATTACAGTGGGATGATAATGGTTATGTATGATGTGAGGTTGAAAAACATTATGACATACTCAATTGATATGATTTGGAATTTCTACATCCTAGAAAAGAAGCTTTATCAATTCCAACATCGAGATATTTTTTCTAGTGTGGTACCCTTGTGACATATTACATATTAACGGTATTGTTGTAGGTTTTGGGATGCTGAGATTCCTATTATATGGATGCTAGGAATCCAAAGATGGAATCATTTTCTATTTTCCGGACTCATTTGTACCAGCTTACGGAATCCAGCTGATAGGATCACATGCTAAGAGATCATACTAGGATCTGCAATGAGCACATGGTTAGGGGTATCTTTGAGGATCAGTTTAGATTCTATAGGTATTATGCAATGTATATGATGAGTGGGGTCACATCGCTAGTTTTTTTCACATGATTTTATAGGAGAACAAGAATGTTAAGGATTTAATTCAATGATATAGGAAGAACTATGATCATGGATCTCTGATGTTAGTGTTGGGTGGACTCCTGGGAGGAATAGATAGAAGATGAGTATGTGGATCTATAGGAGGAGGATCTATGGGTGGTTGATTACACTTCAATATCCATAAACCATATCCCCTAGGCATCCCACATCAGAACATGAGATGATTAGAGATTTTATCTATCTTTATTGAATGTATTCATCAGTATTATTATACATAGGTGTGAGTTATTCCTTCATATATTTACTTCTGGCATGAGATCTGGAGATCCTTGTAGACACTTTAGCACAGATTCTTTGATATGAGGTTTATAAAGGGAACAATTCTTCCAAATAATTTCTATTCAAGTATTTTGATAAATATCTTGGTGCATAGTTGTTCTCAAGGGATCTTTTTATCACCATTATAGATCCATATGGCATCGTTTTGGGTATTGATTGGTGATCAACAGTCTAAGATGATATTGACTGTTAGCATAGATTATTTAGATTTCATATACAATATTTTAAGATATTACCTTTTGTGGATGAGATAGATCTCATGATAGTAAGATATGGTTTTTAAGTGGTAGGCTATTGTTTCGCAACAAATCGGATGGAGTGGACCGACGTGCCCGACTGTCGATCTCACGGAGGGCTGAGATCCGCTCAATCACTAACGTCGGGTATATCGGTCATCATTTTGAAATGACCAATGGTTCTATATCCAACAATACGTGGACATACTTTCTAAAGGCAGGCGTTCTCCAGGTGATTTGGCCAGTGATGCTTAAGAACTAACATTGTTCGAGAGGATGGGATTTCGGGCTCCTCGCACCACTTTGGGGGGGAATTATTTCTGGTTCTGGGAATCTCTTATAGATTTAAGACGTGTTCATATGTCCGTGAATATTTGGTTTATTCCCAATCATAGTATCCACGGATTACTCCTGGTTGGAAGTGGTCAGGTGAACGCAGGGTTTTGGAATCATTTAGGCCTGAGGATTAACATCCCTCATTGGATTGATGACTCCGAGTACTTTGGACTCACTGAGATGGAACTGGTTTGAAGCCTCATAAATGGGTGCTCAGGAGTTTATTCTCGTCTAGGGAGGATATATAACGACTTGAGCGTTTAGATAGAAACTGTAATATGGGATTTTTATGTATCCTCGTGAAAGGAATCATAATCCCTGTAGTTCAGTAGTGTAGTTTGACTTCATGGAGGACAAAGGATAGGGATTACACTCTGAGGTGGCCCAAGATGGGGGGGCTTGGCCCACCGACATTGTGAAGGTCGGGGAAAATGGTTTTTTGGGCTTGAACCTCATGGAGGATTCCTTCGTACCATGCCTTGACATGGATCAAAGTCCGCGTAGTTTGGGATGGATTGAGGATACAGTTTAACGTCATTGGGGACGGGGGTGAATCGACGTGAAGGATGTCGGAATGACTGGTGGTGGGCTTGAACCATAGGGAGGATTCCGACGTACCATGACTTGACATTGATCAAAATCCTCGTAGTTCACATGAGGTTGGGGTCAGGGTCGGTGTTTACTCTAGGTCCACGTGAGTCATGCTCGGTGTGAGACATAAGAGGTAGTAGAGACCTAATGATCACGTCATGAAAGGTGGATCCGTGGGAAGAGGAGTGGGGCTTACGCATTGAGCGGCCCAGAGAAATGGGGATTGGGACTTACTCCAAGTAGAGCGCAGATGCGCCTAGATATTAAATCATACAGATTAGGTGGCTTTGGTAGAGGCCTTGGCTCAGGGCCGATGAAAAGGCCAATGAGGGGGTTGTGAAGGATCGGGCCAAATTGGAAGGATTTTCTCTGACTCAAATTATGGGAACACTGAAAGAGTTAGCGGGCCACATGGGTGTATGAGGAGTGGCGCCCATCGCGAAGGGGGGGGGGGTGTGCTATGCGGCTGGAGAGGCCATCCAAGTACCAGGGTGGTACGCAGACTAAGAGGCATACTGCGTATCAGGGTGGTATATGTCTATGGGTTCGACCTAAGTACAAGGTTGGTACGCGGTGGAGTCCGCACGAGCGGTGACGACTAGGGGCGATGCCAGTCATGGGTTCATCGGTCAGGGCTTTGCCCGTGTAGGAGGGTTTAACACAGTGTGTTAGATCGAAAAAGGTGCATAGACTCTCTAGTCCATGAGGAGGACATCCGTATAGGGTCCCTGGCTTGTGGTCTTTTTTTGTGATTTTAGGTTCGCGGTTCACCAAGTTGTTATGCGTATTTCCGGTTCCTTATTAATTTTTTTTCCAGTTTTATACCAGTAACGAATTGGAACTTCGCTGTTTGCAAAATCGTAAGCAACATCCTCTGAAATCCTTCCACATGAATCTAATTGATCCCCATCTTCTCCCACTCGATCTACTTTTATAGTGTGGGTAAAGAGATGTATATGTGGTCATGTAGAACCTTTTACGGAGGCCCAAGACCAAAAACCCAATTTACGGATGACTTGGTCAATCTGCAACTCATGGGGGGCATTGAACACACCTTCCTTGTGATCCAAACTAGTTAGGGGAGTTCTTCGTGGCTGCGCAGGGCCCTGCCTCTGTTCCACGAATGACGGTGTATGCAGTCTGGGCTGGTTGAAGCGGTTCACAGTTGGGGCGGTTTGTGTTAGTGGACCGGCCTAGCGCCCATCCTGCTTCGTGCTCGTGGAGGGTCCCCTCCTCTGTTCTGTGAGTGGAAGTGGTCTGCGGAGGGGAGAGGCTTGCTGAACTGGCTGTGTACCAACAACATTGGACCGGTATGCAGACCAGTTTTTCTTTTTCCAACATTTGAGTATTCTCTACATTGTTTCCCAATTCCTCAAAGGAAATTGGGTAGAATACTCTATTGAATTAAGGGGATTCTCATTCTCCTTCGTGGATTTTTCAGGACCCTACAAATGCCTCACATAAGATTAGGGTCCGATCAGAATGAAGAGGAGACTATTCTGATGTAGAGTGGTTCGGAAATGTGGATGCTTAACGGTAGAGGGGTGGACCTGGTAGGGGACCATGCCTATTGTAGGTTCCTGAAAATTTTGCAAAGGGGAAATCCAATTACCCCAAGATAGGGAAAATGTCCGAACCTGTCTGCGTACCGGCTCCCTGCAATAGTACGTGGCCAGTTCCGAAAACCGCCCTCCTGTGGTTGCTGTCCTTCGTGAAATGTGGGTAGAGAACCTATGCGATCGCAAACCAGGAAGACCGCTAGTGAAGCCAAGCCGATCCACCACTGAGAACCATGCCAACAAGCCGATGCCGCTAGCGCCTTCGTTCGCAAAATGGAGTTGGAGCGCCTATGCGGCTGCAAAACGTTGTTGTTCGCGGAGTAGAGGCATAGTGGTGCACAGCTGTGGAGCAATTCCGCGGATCTCAGTTCCAAAAATCCCCAGCTGACCGAGTCATCCACGAGTGGGGATTCCTTCATGGGCTTCCGCAGAAAGTGTCATGGGCCCATCGATACAACCTCCTTCGTGACTCTATAAATAGTCACCGAGGGGCACCAAAAATAAAAAAAAGAGTGAGGAAGGATGGGTGAAACCCCGTGGGGAGACGCGGGAGAAATTTCTCCCAGCGGTAAAGTTCTACGTCCATCCGTGGACCCCATATCGTCCGCGGATGCACTCTTCCGCATAGAGGAGAAACCAAACCACGAACCACATATGGCCATCTCCTTCATGAAAAGCCCCTCCACAGAACATCCTCGTTCGCGAAATGGATGTGGGAACCCCTCCGCGGATGCAAAGTCGGACGGGCAGCCATCTCACCCACGGACACCCTTTGCGGACAATCCCCTTCGCAGACAACCACCTCCGCGGCCAGCCCCTCCGTGGCCTACCTCCTCCGCGGCCTGCTCATCCACGAACATCCTTCGCGGACATCCTTTGCGGACACCTCCTCGCGGCCATCTCCTCCATGGGCACCCTCTGCGGACAACCAAACCATGAGCCACATGCGGCCAGTCCTTCGCAGATGGCTCCTCCATGGTCATTCCCTTGCGGCCAGCTCATCGTGGCTAGCTCTTACGCGGCCCGCCCCAATCGGAAAACCCCATGCACTCGCTGGTCCATACCAAGCAGAGGATGTGCCCCTGCACCACCTCTCGGGCTCAGTGTCGGGCTACGGTCCTGGCCCTCCTGGCTGATCCCTTCTCTACCGTCACTGATCCCCATGATGAATGGAGAGTTTCACATATAAACTTTTAGGCCGGGTCAACAATATTTTCTATTGAACCCTTATGCTGCTCCAACATCTATCCTATAAATGCCATGGGTCCAGCTACTCCTCATGACTCTCCTATAACCACCATACCTAGATCCTTTTTCTAGGTTCATTTAGAAAGGGCCTCCCTTGCGTAAGTCCCACACCAACCACTGCTAGGTATCTCCTACCTAGTCGTCTTGACAGCATGTCGTTAAACTGTATGGCCATCGTCCTGACCACATGACGCTAAACTGTATGGCCCTCATCCTATCCATATGACATTAAACTACACAGAAATAGTCCCCTCTACATAACTCTAAACTGTAGTGTACCCTATGTTCCAAACATAGGATTCCTCTTACTCCAAAAAAGAGATTCCTTATGCTCCAAGCATAAGATGCCTAATGAGACGATCACAGTGACGTACCTTCAAGATCATTGGAATCTATTCAAACATTCCATCACTTTGCCTCACACTTTTCATGTCCTTTATTCTGATCTTCATCCACATCCATGTCCGAAGGGACCCCCTAACGGCCTAGTCCCATGCCTCATCTGCTCACCTACCATCCTGGGCCAATGCCCTGGAAGATGTTTGAAAACACTTTGAGTTAGGTCATGTGTTTCGAAAATGGTCAGCCATTGACCCTCATTTTTTGGTCCCCATTTCAGGCTAATACGATATGGATGCTGTGTTTCAAACACAGTCAACAGTTATCCTCTATTGCCATGCCACCCTCATTCTGTTCCGAATGTCAGGCATGTATTTTACACTTTTCTTCTCCCTTTGTTTGGACTGATTCCAACGCCCTTGGTGTTATCCCACTTGTAAAATTGTGCATAGGCGTTGGGTCCCATTATACTCATCAACCCACTAATGGGTTGGGATTCCCCCATGGAGAGTCATGAGGAAGAAACCATGGGAATCCATCTTGAAGTAAGCCTCGACCTTATGGGCCGCTCTATGAATAAGCCCCACACCACTTCTCACGGACGCACCTTTCGTGACGTGATCTTATGGCCCCTGCTGCCTCTTGTTACTCACACCGAGCATGAAACACGTGGGCTTAAAGTAATCATCAACTGTGACATCCTATTAATGGCCTCATTATAGTGTAAGCCCCAATCCATCACTTTAGGCTACCTCAGAGTGTAAGCCCCACTCATGAGAACTACGTGGACTTTGATCCCTGCCTCCTAGGCAGGCTACGTTGGAAGCCTCCAAGAGGTTCAAGTTTTTTGGGACTCCTTATTGTGTAATCCCAAATCCATTACTATGGGCCTCCTCAGATTGTAATCCCCAATCCATTACTCTGGGCCTCCTCAGAGTGTAATCCTGGATCCATTACTAAGGGCCTCTTTAAAGTGTAATCCCCCATTCCATTACTCTGGGCCTCCTCAGAGTGTAAGCCTCAATCCATCACTTTGGGCTGCCTAAGAGCGTAAGCCCCACTCATGCGAACTACGTGGAATTAGATCCCTGCATCAAAGATAGGGTATATAGGAAGCCTCCAAGAGGTTCAAGCCCAATCACCATTGGACCCCCGGGTCCACATTCACATCGGTTCTCCGACGCTCCTTTTAGAACTACGTGTACATTGATCCTTTCCTCCTAGGCAGGGTACATAGGAAGCCTCCTTGATGTTCAAGCCCAAAAACCGGCTGATCTGACTATATTTACATCGTTTCACCACACCAACCGTAGTTCCTCCTCAATGAGTCTAGAATCATTGGGGTCATTAATCAAATGAGTGATGGTAAGCCTCGGGCATAAATGATTCTGAACCCCTGCGTTCAGCTGACCATTTCCAACCAGGAGAAATCTGTGGATGCTACGCTTGGGTATACCCCAAAGATTAGCAACATATGAATGCATCTTAAATCTATAAGAGAGTCCTGGAACAGGCAATAATTCCCCCCAAAAGGGTGAGATGAGCCCGACATCCCATCCTCTCGACCAATGTGAGTTCTTAAGCATCATAGTCCAAACCACCTAGCGAACACCTGACTTTGGGAACCAGGTCCATGTATCGTTGGATATGGAACCATTGGGTGTTTTGAAATGAAGATCGGTGTACCTGATTGTAGTAATCAAGTGGGGAACAACTATCTGTGAGGAAGACAATTGGGCATGTTAGTCCTCCATCACCTCTAAGGGGAAACGGATCCAAACACCTATAAATACAGAGGCCCCTACCCTTTTTATTTTACTGGATACCCCGAGAACACATAGATTTTTCCTTTCATCTCCGCATGATTTCTCCTTCACGAAACTCCTCATCCGCAAATCATCTTTCATTTCTACGAACCATTCCTCATCCGTGCATGCCTTCACCCATAGACCAACCTCCCAGCCATGATCTAACAATTTTAATCAATTAAAAAGTATGTTACAATGGGTCATTTAGGAACTCTCTACGCAGTTTTGATGGTCCAAGAACTGATATCTTTGATACTTTGAAAATTTATTAAGTCCTCAGAACTTAAACTTTTAAATCCGAGATTGAGATTCCACAGAGCAACCTGGTTCACAGTTTTCTGGTCAATGCTCTACAGGCCATAGTACCACAGACTTTATTAACGTAGGGTTGGTTCACGGGATGCGGTCGTCGTGAACCACCTTTTGAGGCCTGCTCGTGGACCTCTTCATGAAGGCTCCATGAGGGTGTCCTTTTCCATATACTTGGTATTTTTGTCCAAATTTTATTATTCTGGACTAACCATTTGCCTCGTTATTATAATGCAGGGAGAAAATATGGTTCCTCCCCGACCTGCACCCAGGCCTACTGCCGAGCCTCTTCCAATTGGTCCAGGGAGACTTCTAGGTATTATTCATAGAGCTGAGAGAATCAAAGAGGACCCTATCCATCCAATCATTCCCGATGATGGTGTTTTTAAGGACTTACTCTCTCTCGGACTTCTGGGCTATCCGTTATTGAATCGTCTTCTGCTTTATGGTTTCGGCCCTCAAGATGACGTCCATATCCCCCCTGTCTTCTCAGGCAATTCGTCCGCTTTCCTGGAAGTGTTTCTGAATTGCACTCAAGAGAACCTTCCCCAGTCAGGAGAGATGATTTCTAATTCTGACCCAAAAGGCGCTTTTATTTTAAGAGGCTCTATTTGGAATCAAAGCGATTGGTGCACTCAAGACTTCTCCCAAGAAACCTTCCTCAAGTGTTACCCATACATGATCATCCATTCTTAAGTGGATCCTGTTGTTGGATGGATTCCCAGGTGGGATCGTCAGTCTGGTGGGATTTTCTCACATGACTAGGCATGGGCCTTCTGGGTACATTATCATTGCCAAGAATTTCCCATGTCACTGGAAGCGGTCAATATATACACCGCTGTGTGGGCTTCGAAGTTTGATGTTTACCCGCCAACTTCGATCCTTTCTGACTTGCTCAGTCACGGGTGTTCGAGCACCAAAACATTTCACCATGCCCATGGTGAAGTTGGTATTAGCTTATGGGACATCTACCAACTCGGAGGGATTCCTATCATCATTGAGATGTATGAAGAGTTTTTTCCACCCCATGATGCATGGGACGATGCTGAACAGGTGTCTTCTTTGGCGATAGATCTACTGGTTATGGTGGAGCGGTCACCGGGTCACCCCTTGTGGGACTGCTCTCTTATGGCCTATATCACCTAGATAGGGTTATTTCTTGAAAACCACTGGTCCTGGGCCTTAGATCAAGCGCCCCAGGACTCATCCTTCTCAACAATCATGAACTATCCCAGGTTCCTACTGGGCAGTTCTGGAGGTGGGCGACTACCTTTCATGGGGTTATGAGGTGTGCCCCGGTGTGCAGCCTATGCTCAAGGTGGCTGGTATTTTTTCCATGTTTTTGATCAGGTGGATATTCTCATCTTGAGATATCAACCTAGGTGTTAGAGCATGCACCCTGATGATGGTAGCGGAGCTGGTGGGAGGCCCCCCGGTGAATCTAGTCGTGCCCACTATGGCTCGCCTTTATGAATTACTGAGCCACATGTAGGAGGGTGGGTCACCCTATCGTCTGAGCGGGCCATTTCAATTCATATATGGATGGGTAGCAGATCATTGCCGCAATTATGAGTATCATCATAGCATAGTCATCATGCATCATACCTTTCAGCCTACCTTTCTTGATATAGCTGGAGTTCGTCTGAAATCCTTCAGCTCCGATGAAGTCGTCAAGCTTCTGAGTGACTTTTATCATTTCTCATTCACTCCATACCCCACACCTTCCAGCATCAAGGTTGATGACCGCAGGGGGTTCATAGAAGAGCATTCTCACCTGATTTCACTGCAGGACTGGTTTTTACCCGCACATATTGATGGGGTTTCTCTATATGAGTTTTATGCCCCATATCATTTTTCTCGACAATTTGGATGCATGTAACTCTAGGCTTCCCTTCACCATCCTCGGGCACGAGTACTGCATCTGGCCACTCTCCGTCAATGGTGGTTTATTTTGATACGGGAGGGATCTGGCACAAGGATTCCCTTTCCTAACATAGGAGCAGTTTCCAGCCTATCCTCAGAATATGCGAGAATGTGGATAAAGCATTATCCATATGGGATCTTGGAGGAGGCTATCCAGAAATTTCCCAAAACGGGGGTTACTGTGACTATTGTACCTACCACACCTTCCTCGTTGGCTTTGAGGGACGACAGACTGATGGCTCGCAGGTCGAAGCAGCTCAGGGGATCTTCCTCTTTCAACCCCTCTATGGCCGAAGTTCAGACAAGTCGAATCCTTTTGGATATAAATGAGGATGACCTAGTGACTTTGGGTCCCCATGATGTAATTTCTAAAAGTCCACTAGTCGATACCGGACATACCATCTCAACTCCCAAATTTGAACAAGGGCTAGAGGCTTCTGACCCTCCAGTCCTGAAACCATATTCTAGTGCATACATGTCTGCACTGGTTGTGATGCCAGACTTCATTCCCGCAATATCTAGACAGGATACCAAAGACCCTCATGTCAGGGGGGACCACTGAGCGGTGTGAAGGTGGGCCTAGCTTTGGATCTATGAGACTGCTGCCAAAACTGCTCTGACTGGGATGGAGAATAAAATTGATTCCCTTCGTCAAATCTTCCTAGGCTTGGGGTCAGGTGGGTTTGACTATTGAAAACTTCATTTTCTCGCCTTCCAGGTCATCATTGCTCGCGGGGAGGCTTCCACAAGTGAACACAAACATGATCACCTCTCTACCTCTAATTACGGGACCCAGGCCTTTGAGGAAGCTATGATGAAGCTCCATCAGCTGATAGTAGTAGAGGTGAGATCTCAAGATCAGGTGACCACCCAATCTACTGAGCTGCATGAATTTGAATCTTGAGTAGCAATGCGGAGGGATCATTTGTTATCTCTGATTGGTATCCTTGACGCTAATAGAAAAGGGATCAACGATCTCAAAACGATGGTGAGGCATAATCATTCGGTGGATGAAGTTGAGGCCAGGGAGAAGGTCGCGCTAGAGAAAACTTGCAACAACCATCGCTGCACGGTTTCCGGTCTGATGGAGATATTGAGTAAGGATCCTTTGTGATCATAGGATCTATTTTTGTATTCTGTTTTACTTTTTTTGTAAAGGAAAATGAGATACTCCAGCTTGTGGAAGTCCTCTCATTTTTTGTCGAAATGGAATACAATCTTTTTATTGATGTCCCCTTTGTGTAAAATTTGATGGCTACCAGAACAAATTTTGCATAAATAACAACTCACTGAATTAGAAATAATCACAATTCATGAAAATGATAAATATAGAAATGGAATCTAATTTTTTCCTGGACCATGGGTTCTAGTGAGAATAATTTGACCATTGATGGGGTTTTGTAGAATGAAAAAACCCCCACAAAATTTTTGTCTTCTCTCTTAATACCCTAATTCTTCCTGTGCCCATTTGGTGTAAACCCAGTGGGTATGGCTTGACTTTTTCTTCGGTCTCCCTTTTCAGGTTTTCGGCCTAACGTGCTTTGCGCCTCATTTTGTGAGCAGTTTGAAGTCCCTCTGACAAGACTATCATTACTGATATTTTAGGTCGAATAACATTGACCAGATATGGTGGGTAGAGGGCCCCGATGAGGTTTGGTTGATTAAAAGATGTCTCAATACCATTCAGACGCACGTGGGGGGAAGCATGTTTAGATTTGAACAACATGCAGGGCATGTCTCAAGGCATGAGAGCCGTATCGGCTTACATAAGTAGGAAATAATTACCTAAGTAAGAGTTGCCATTGGTATACGGGCCGGGTGTGATCTATATGCAGAGCCGCTGAGGGCATGGTAAGCATAGTCATGAAAAGGTTCCCTTCAGTTAATGACTATCCATTTCTGAAGGTGTGAGGACGTCATGGAAGTCCGGATTATGGAAACCACCAGGGGTGGCATGGAGAATTATTAAAACTTCTAGGGGTGGTTCAGAAAGGGTGTGTGATGTCTAAAAGGGTTTGGGAACATCTGTACTAATCAGGAGCATGGTCAAGAGTCCACTTTCCTATGCAGTTAGTTTGCGTGAAGGACAGTTGGAGGTTGATGTAGTTTAAAGTCATACAGATGGGACATTCTTTAAAATGCAATGGATTCTCCTGGTTGTTGGTAATCTCGTCAAATACCTTCCACCATATTCCAACATGGTTGTGAAAGAGGATGGTAAACTGCTCCTCAGAAGGTTTTCGAATCCCGGGATGGATATAGGGCTCAGAGGCCAAGAGGCGTTCGGAGACAATCATTGCCTAAGGAAATCTTTCCATTGTCAGATGGGCCAGGGGCTATCAATATGCAGAGCCACTGGGGGCGTGGTATGCATAGTCATGAAAAGGTGTCCCTGGTTCAATGATTGTAATATCCTGATAGCCGAGCAACTTAAGGTAAGTTGAGATTCGGGACCACCAGGGGTGGATTACAATGTTTCGGCTCCTTCTAGGTACAAAGTGTGATTTATGAGGAGAGGGTTCCTAGATACGAGAGAAACATCTACGCTAAACTTCCCGGGAATAGGTGAAGTCATTCCTTCTCATGCTGGTGTGAGATGGCGATTTATGCAGGCCTAGACTGTGCATTGAGGGGCTAAGGAAACCCATCATTCTTGACTGAAACCAAGATAGGTTACACCATGCAGTTTAATGTCATGCGGTAAGGATGAAGGCATTTTAAATTCCGTGCAATTTAACATCATGTAGTAAGGATATATTTCGTGTAGTTTAATGTCATGTGGTAAAGGTTTGGAGCATTATTAAAGATATTTTTCAGTTTAACGTCATGCAGTGTGGATAGGGGGAATTTTTAAATCAGTGAAAATTCTTTCAATTGGAGGCATTATTCTGGATGCTTCATGATTGGTCTTTTAAGCTTCACGCCAAGCCGAAAAGACATGCTCTGTTCAGTTTTAATCATCTTGTGGTAAGGACGTAGTTGCATAGGCCACTCATGATCATAATGTAACTGGGCTTGAACAACTTAGCATGTCTAAGACGTGGAGAGGGGTTGATGGTGTAAACCATGGTTCCAGGGCTTCTTGGATATGGAGAGATGATATAGGGGATCTGAGTTCAGTAAGCGTACGAGGCTAGGAAGAGTATCGCCTAAGGAAATCTTTCCTTTGGTAGAAGATCATGGGGCTATCAATATGCAGAGCCGCTGGGGGAATGATATGCATATTCATGAAAATGTGTCCTCGGGGAGATAACTTTCCACTTCCGATGGACATGAATGTTTATGAGGATCCACGATTGTCTGAGCCACGATGTCTGTCGTTTGGTAAGGAAATATCTGGACATGTCGGGGATGTTCGTTCCTGGATGTTGTTAAAACATGAAGAGTTTACCGCAATGATTTATCTTGAAAATGGGGTATAACTTTACTCCATGTAGTATAATGTCATGCGGTAAGGAAAAAGTACTCTTAGTTTAACGGTCATAGAGTTCGAACCATTGGGTGACATTGCTACAATTACCTGGAAGGAAACTGATTTAGGAGGCTCTGGTATACTTTGAACAAGTGTGAGGGAATGAGGGTGTAAACTGTAACTCTAGGGTTTCCTGGATCAGGAGGTATGGTATGGGTTATATGAGGTCGGTAAGCATACAGAGCTAGGAAGAGTACTACCCAAGGAAATCGTGCCTTTGGTAGATGGGCCAGGGGCTATCAATATGCAGAGCCACTGATGGCATGGTATGAATAGTTTATAAAAGATGTCCACAGGTCAATAACGTTCAAATTCTGATGTCCATGGTTGATTATGAAAATATGAGATTGCTCATAGTACAGAGTTTGGCATATGGGGATAATGGTGTATAAGCATACATAAAACATCATTACCACAATTGCATGTCGAGTCAAAGTAGCGCAGCCCTGGCTTGATGTTTGGAAATGCAGATCGTAATGTAAACCATGGGCGGATACATTGGCTAACCAGGTAGGGATACCCTAGCAACATTTGTATGTGAGAGGGGAATGATCTTGTAAACCACTACTCCATAAGTATTTGGATCAGGAGATATGATATGGGGGCTCTGAGGCCGGTATGCGTACGAAGCTAGGAAGAGTGTCGCATGAGGAAGTCTTTCCTTTGGTAGACAGGCCAGGGGCTATCAATATGCAGATCTGCTGAGAGTATGGTATGCATAGTTATGAAAAGGTGTCCACGGGTTGATAACTTTCCACTTCCGATGGCCATGAATGGTTGTGAGGATATACGATTTTCCAGGTCATGGAGTCTGATGTATGTATAGGATGCATCCAAATGCACAAAGAGTATTCCCATATCGTTTCCCCATATATCATGGGTGGGTCATGAGAAATTCTATGTATTTTTAACGTCATGTGGTGAGGACGAAGTCCGTGCAGTTTAACGTCATGCGGTGAGGATGAATTCCGTGCAGTTTAATAGCGTGCGGTGAGGAAGAAGTCTGCGCAGTTTAACATTGTTCGGTGAGGATTAAGTCCATGCACTTTAACATCGTTCATTGAGGAAAATGTCTGTGTAGTTTAATGTCGTGTGGTGAGGACGATGTTCGGGCAGTTTTAACGTCGTGCGAAGAGGACGAAGTCCCTGCAGTTTAACGTCGTGCGGTGAGGAAGAAGTCCTTGCAGTTTAACGTTGTGCGGTGAGGACGAAGTCTGTGGAGTTTAACTTCGTGAGTTGAGGACGATGTCAGTGCAGTTTAACATCGGGTAGTGAGGATGAAGTCCGTCCAGTTTAACGTTGTACGCTGAGGAGGATGTCCGGGCAGTTTAACATCCTGTGGTGAGGACGAGGTCCAGGCATTTTAACGTCGTGCGGTGAGGACGATGGTGATATGACGTGAAAATGGGATTCTATGTAGTTTAATGTCATGAAGTAAGTATGAGAGGTATATATACCTGTGTTTTCTTTTATTGGCGACCATGCTAAGAGATAAGATCACGGCGTCGCTACATATTTTGCGAGGACAGGAATCAATCCACACGTAGTTCTTTTTGGAGTACACCTCGTGCAGGTATGATCCTTACATTGGGGGAAGGGGGAATATTGGGTTTTCTTATCCTTGTTATTTTACCGTCGTGTGGCAAGGACGAGGAACACACCCTGTGAAGGTCTGGTCCTCACACTGAGTGAAGGGGGTATTTTTAGCTTCATTTGGGGATGGCTGGGCCAGAATGGGGGATCCTGGCATCACTATGTTTCCTATGAGGGAAGTAGTCAAGCCGTATGTAGTTCATTATAAGGTAATACACCCTGTGTATGGTTGGTCCGTACACGGGGGGTGGGGAGAGGCATTTTTTAATCCTTCTTATCCATGCAGTTTAACGTCATGCGGTAAGGACGAGGAATATCCCTCATGCATGGTTGGTTTGTACATGGGGGGAAAGGGAAATTTTTAACTTTATTTGGGGGTGGCTAGGCCAAGATGGGGGATCCTGGTGTCACTACGTATTGTGAAAGGGAATGAATCAAGTCATACACAGTTCTTTGAAAATCTGTGCAATTTAACATTGTGCGGTGAAGATGAGGAATATCCCCTGTGTAGGGTTGGTCCGTAGATGCGGGAAAAGGGAATTTTAAACTTCATTTGGGGGTGGATGATCCATGATGGGGGATCTTGGCGTCACTAAATATCCTTCAATGGTAGGAATCAATGCGTACATAGTTCTCTAAAAATCCGTGCAGTTTAACGTCGTGCAGTGAGGACAAAGTACCATTAGTTTAGGGTCATAGAGTTTGGACCGTTGGTACATGGCAGTTTAAAGTCCTGCAGCTCGGACGAAAACAACTTTTGATTATGCAAAATACATCTTCATAAATCATGCATTTATAGGAGCAGTAGTGAACTTCCTGTCCATGGAGATCAGGGAATACGCTCCATTTGAATTGACATTGTGTATAACATATGGTCCTTCCCACTTGGGATCCAACTTTGGAGGCATCTTTCCGGGTTTCATTTGTGTCTAGAGGACCAAAACAAATTCGCCTTCCATGAAAGACCGAAGAAGATCCTTTTTATTGAAGGCTTGTGTGATCCAGTTCTGATATACTTCCAGATGGTGAAAAGTGCGCAAACGCTTCTCATATAGCTATTCCAATTCACATAACCATTTTTCTGATTTCTCATCGTTGGATAACTGATTACAAATGTCAACACAAAGTGAGGTCAATTGGATCTCAATGGGCAGGACTACTTCTGTTCCGTATACTAATGAGTACGGAGTAGCCTGAGTAGCGGTGCAAATTGTAGTTCGATAAGTCCACAATGCATGAAGAAGTTTATCCGGCCATGATTTCTTGTCTTTTTCCACCATTTCTTGGAAAATGTTGGACAGGGTCTTGTTGAAAGCTTCTATCTGGATGTTGGCGGCTGCATGGTAGCGGGATGAGTAGTTTTCCTTGATACCATATTCATGGTATATTTTCTCCAATTTAGTAGAGCATAAATTGGTACCGTTATCCGTCAGTATGGTATGAGGGACACCAAATGTGGTGGTATTATTGGTTTTCATGAAGCAGACAATGTTCCTTGCCCCAACTTCCTTGGGGGGTACAACTTCTGCCCATTTGGAAAAGAAGTCATTTGTTGTGAGGATAAATTTCAGTTGTTTGGCCATGGCGGGAGGATATGGTCCCACGAAGTCCATTCCCAAGATAGAAAATGGGTAGGAGTACTTAGCCTGATGAGGTATCTCTGGGGGTTGGTGTATGAAGTTGGCATGAAAATGGCATGAGTGTCATTTTGCCTTAAAGTGCTGGAAATCTCATGCCACGGTGGGATAATAGTACCAAAGTCGTCGAACCTGATGGGAAGGCTTCGGCCCTGACTTATGTGCTCCACATACTCCGACATGCACTTCAGTCATGACGATAGATATTTCTTCTCCATCAATGCATTTGAGGAGGACTCTGTTGAGGCCTCATTTGTAGAGGACCTCTTGCTGAGACGTGCCACTGTATAGGACAAAGTTGATCTCCCTTCTCCGCATTTTCTCTCATTCAGACCTGTCTGATGGGTGTTCTCCCCATTGAAGTTAGTTTTCAATGGGGGTCATCCAGCCGGTGGTAGGATCATATGGATCAGGGATAGGACTCACTTTGTTTATTTCTTCCATCTTATTCTGAACAAACAGCAAGACCATTCGACGATGCGCAATACTGATAACTATTTCATCCAGGTCTGGGTCAGCTAGGGATGTGTCCGCATTAGCTAATGCATCGGCCTGGGCATTCTGACACTGGGGAATATAGTTCAATGTTGGTTCTGTGGAAAATTCCATTATTAACTCTCGGACATGGTCAAATAGGGGAATCAACTCTTCCTTTTTGATAGCATAGACACCATTGACTTACTTGATGACTAGTTCTAAGTCATTGTTTACCTTAAGGTGTTGTACTTGTTCCTGGAGTGCGAGCTCCAGGCCTGCAATGAGGGATTTATACTCCACCCCATTGTTCGTACATCCTTCTGAAAGGAGGAAGGAATATGGAAAGACTGCATTTTCTGGGGACATGAGTATTATCCCAAAACCCACCTTGTTAAATTTGGGATCCTCCATCCTTTTCCCTTTCGTGCTTCGGGATGCGTCGTCGAAGTACATTTCCCATGATGGGAGCTCCTCTTGAACTGAAAATATGTCTTCATCGGGTAACTCGAAATCCTGTATGGTGGTCCCTGTTGAGAGGTGCTCTTCCATAAAATCTACTAACGCCTAGCCTTTGATGGCTTTCTGAGGAAACAATCTGATGTCAAACTGTTGCAGGATGACTTCCCATTGGTATAGGTGCTCGGTCAGTATTGGGAGGCTGAGGATGTACATGAACGGGTGACTACATGAGACCAAATAGACCTAATGATGCTGCAGATAATACAACAATTTTTGAACTACGATGACTAAGGCCAAAAAACACTTCTCGATCTTCGAGAATCAAGTTTCAACATCGATCATGGTTCGGCTTAGGTAATAGAGACTGTTTTCACTACCGATGTCATTTTTCAGCACGAGGAAGGCTCCCGGTGACCGCTCTAGGGCTGTCAAGTGTAGGATGAGAGTTCTTCCTTAAACCGCAGGCATGAGCACTGGCAGACTCAAGAGGTGCTTCTTTAGGCTGTCGAACGCCTCATGGAAATCATCATTCCATTGATACGTAAACCCCTTTTTCATTAACCTGTTTAATGGAGAACAATTTCCCTCCATGTCAGCTATGAACCACAAAATGTAGGCCATGTGTCCTTGGAATCATCACAACTCCATGAGATTGTGGGGAGGTGGTAGTCCAAGGATAGCCATTTTCATTTCAGGTTCAACTTCGATGCCATAATGGCGTACGATGAAACCAAGGAATTTCCTTGAGGTAAACCCGAAGGTGCATTTCAAGGGATTCATCTTCAGGATATGTTGTCAATGTTTGTTGAAGATGGTTTCAAGGTCTGACATGTGATCTAAGCATTGTCTTGATTTGACCACCAAATCATCCATGTTGCATTGGATGAATCTTCCTAGGAATGGTTTAATGATATGATGCATGGCGCATTGATTTGTGGCACCAGCTTTCTCTAGACCAATGGGCTTGACCCTATAAAAGAATATTACATGAGGGGCTCTGAAGGTAGTGTATTCTTCATCTTCTCAGGCCATCCTAATTTTATTATACCTAGAATAACCAACCATGAAGGAGAGAGCCTCATACCCGGTTCTTGCGTCGGTTAATAACTCGGTAATCGGGACCGAGAAATCATCTTTCATACAATGTTGATAAAGATATCTGAAATCGATGCAGATGCGGATTTGTTAGTTCTTTTTCTTGACAGGGACAACTTTGGCCAACCAGATGGGGTAATGGACCTCCGGAATAAAGCCTACTTTAATAAGCATATTGACTTCAACCACTATTTTGGACACATGTGTGGGGTGCGTCCTTCTGCCGGCTTGTTTATAGCCCTGGTGGTTTTCTGAAAGACCTAAGTGGTGTGACACAAATTTGGGATCGAGTCCCGGCATTTCCGTGTAATTATAGGCAAAAAAATCCCGGTGTTGCTTCAGGAAATAGGTATATACCTCGTGCTATTTGGGAGACATGTCTGTACTAATGAGGGTGGGAGTCAGGTCTTTATCAGTACCCAGTTTTATTTCCCTGAGCTCGTCCACAGTAGTGGAGATACCTTCCTCGAATGTGGGTGGTGCATCCCTGAGATCTTCCTCCTCCTATTCTCCCACATTCTCATAGTCTTTATCTGATGGGGGATAGTTCTCAGAACGATATCTTAGGAGTCCGGAGGCGTGGCATTGTGGGCGTCCTCGCTCAGGTATATGCCCCCAAATTGAGGGTCAGCAATCATTTATACATCATCACGCTTGGCCGTTATAGCTGAAGTCATGAGGACAACTGAGTGTGTGTATGGGCTTGAACCCATGCTCTCATCATGGTTGATGGGTAGTGCGTAGTCTCCGCCAATCTGCCTGAGGGGGTCATCAGGAACCATTTCCAGACCATTTGGTGTAGGGATCTAGTCAATACTATCGAGTTAAGGCTTCTTTTTCATTTTCTCATAAAAAATGACGCCAATGAAGTGTCAATAAGAGATCTTGAAAGGGGACTTGTCAGTGTGAAATGTCCCAATTTGTCCATTGATGCAATACTTGATACACTATTGGTATGATGAAGGAACGACCATGTGATTATGGAGAAATGAACTTCTATGCGGGGTATTGAATGTTGTGTTCTTCCAGACAATCCGGAATTTCGAGAAGGCCACAAGGTCACCAAAATGGGTTCTTAGCTTGATTTGTCCCATTGGCTTCTATTCAGTCTTGTCGTAAGCCAATAGAGTTGTGGCTGATGGGATTAGGTCATCCGCCCTATATCGCAACTTGCAGAGTGTTCATAGGTGAAGAAGGTTAACTCCAGAGCTATTTTCAATAAAGACATTGCAGATCTCAACATAATTTGGTTTTCCAGCCATATATAGTGGTTTGATATGTCCTTTCATGATGGGAGCTTCATCTAGATCGGTGAAGGAAATCACCACATTGCATTCAACCAGGCCAGTCTCCGTCCGGTAAATCATGGCATCAACTACCTCAGCTTGAAACTCATGGGGGATGAGTAATGATTTAATAAGAGACTCCTTGAGATATTCTGAAAAACTCAGGGAATCCAAAATTAAAATCTTGGCTGGTACTCACGCCAGCTACATAAGGATATCATATTTTTTCTCCAATGGCCGATGCTTCTCTATTGGCTGCAGAGTTTTAGCAGGCACCTTGGGAACTAGATTATGTGACGAGGAAGGACCTGTCGTGGGGATGGAGATTGACGGTGTTCCCACGTTTTGGGGACTCATCCCAGCCGGTCTGTTTGTGCGCACTAGGCGACTAGAAACTTGTTCCTCCTCTGACGGGTACCATAGAATGATGGGCCAGAGTGGCCGCTTGTGGAGGTAGAGGGATATTCATTCTCCACTTGAGTCCATTGAAGGGCTCTCCTATGGATTTCCACAATATTAATAGTTTGGGCTGGGGTAAAACCATAGGGTTGGTTTCGGCCGCGACTGTGTCTCCCCTAGTATCCCCTACTTCTGCGATTCCTCCTCTTGGCCCCTTGAATTGGAAAATTGGTTTTGTATGCATACCCTTCGTTAGGGAATGGTTCTATTATATGGATGACGTTTCTGGAATGAAATATTATCTCCTCGTCTTGTGATAGGGAAACCTGTTCGGTTGTCCCTGATGGTGTAATTTGGTGGGTCGGTGCCCGTGGCACTAAGTTTGAGGGCATAAAATTTGACAGTGTCAAAGATAACCTCATCCTCGTTGTAGACTTCTCCTACTATGCTTGTCTCCTACCTTTTCAATTATGCCTGGATGACCGGTTCATGGAGGGTTGTGAAGATGATATTGTCGGTTGTGCGACATTAGGGGCTGTTGGCAGCAACACCGTCTGCTATAATTGAGCTCAGAGTATGCCCTGAGCTCGGTTTATAGTCTTCCGAGTCATCTAGTAATCACATTTATGCCCCTTCTGGCTGGTGACTTCCTGACACTCTTCGCCTTTGTTAGAGTCGGTGGTAGAAACATATGTCACATGTGCTGGGGGTGGGCCCAGTTCGACCTTCCCGGAGTCTACCATCCTTTGCAGAAGGTCGTTGGAGACGAAACATTCCTGGATACTGTTCCCTAATATTTGATGGTGGGGAAAGTAAATTGGCATGTCATTGCGGCCAATTATTCAGGCTTATTTGGCTCCGAGAGGCAGCACAAGTTGCAATTCATGGTGGTGATGGAATATCTACAGAATTGGTCCTCTCGGAATGAGTGTACTTTATGTATTCGTTCCTTGAACAGGTTACACTTCGATCCTCTCTGATCGTACCACTTGGGAGGAGGCAGCTGCTGATATACGGGGTCCCATGATGATTTGGTGGAGTCCTAGGCAGTGGAGCATGCGTAGGGGCTGGCTTGAGTGTTAAAGAGGACACTTCAGCTCTAACTGTTTGCTTTGCAGTAGCCTATGAGGCTATTCGGGTGATCAGATTGGTCTGTTGCAGGGAGTCTTCAATTCTCTGGGCAATGGTAGAGAGATTGTGGAAGCCAGTGGTGCACTCTACTGGTATGAGTGGTGTTCACAGCTCATCTCAAAGGTTATCAATGCATATGGATATCATATCATCTTGGGTCATTGTCCAATTAAGATAGTAGGTCAGACCCTTTCATATGGTGATGAAACTTGAGACCCTATCATTCTCCCTCTGTTTTCAATTCATGAGGTCATTGACCATTGTATTCAGAAACATTGATTTGATGTGGAATAAGAACTGCTGTTGAAGGACTTCCCATCTTTTTATTGACTGAGCTAGAAGATTTGTATACCAAACGAAGGCAGATCCTTGCATGGTCCATACGAAGCATCTGATTTTCCCTTCTTATTTTTGTTCCGGAGTTCCCATCATAGGGTCACAATAAGACATGTAGTGCATCAAATGCTGCTCTGGATCTCCTGATCCATTAAAAATAGGGAATACAGGGCTCCCAAAATTGGGTGGAGGAGGTGTTTTGCTCACTTAATCTGGTTAGGGCTTTCGCTCTGGCTGTATCGGAGCTCGTCGAGCTTCTATTGCTGCCAATCGAGATGTCAGTGCCTCGATGGTGTTGGCGAGACCCTAGTATACATCCTGTTGGGATCGGTCGTGGGCGGGTGTAGCCCGAGGCATTGCCTGAGGATCTGTCTTGGCCAGAACCAAGGGTGTGTATGCCATTTGTGACACCTTTATAGGGTTCAGACGTACTCGCTCCGGTTTCTTCTTGAGTGGAGGGAAGTCTTGTAATTTACCCGAATCCATGTTCTTGTTGTTGGATGGACTGAGCGCCTCATTGGGCGGGGGCCCTAACCGTGCATTGTCTGTCGGGGCAAACCGTGGTCCTTGTGGTGCACATGCTGGGAGCACAATGTGTGGCTCTTCTTTTGAAGCACTTTAAATAAGACGGTTCCTCCAGAGTAGCTTGGCATTAAGTTTCCTCAATTCTTTCATTTCCTCCTCCTGTTGGGAGAATCTTTCTTCGAGCGTAAGTGGCTTGTTTTTATCGAGAGAAGGAGGAGGGTTAAGAGTAACCAGTCCTTTATTCTTGTCCTTGTTAGAAGCTCACAGGGTAAGCGAAGGAGGGTTAGCTAGAAGGGCAGCTATATTTAGCGCGGTCCTCTAGTTCCGGGTGTACACACCTGATGGTTCATTTTGAGTCACAGCCTGACTAGAGCCATCATCTCCCGATCCATCTGGATTTGCATCATCTCTGATGTCACCCGTGGGGTTAGCCTCTATGGTGTTGATGGATGCATATCGCGGGGTGGAGGAGATATCATCTTCCAAATAATAAGAGGATCCCTCGGGCCTTTTACTAGTCCTCCCCTTCCTATCCCTGGATTACATTCGGACTCCTTGACGAAGGGTAACGCGGAGGGTTCCTTGAAGAGACCTTACAATATGACTCCATCTTGAAGGGAATGGTGATTCCAAAGATGGTATAGGACAAGAACCTCATCTTTTGATTTTCCTCCCTAGATGAGAAAATACTGATTCTCGTGGGGGAGGATGTTGTTGAGGTTTTAAAAATGCCCCCAACCCTAAGGGCTAGGGCTGGATCCGTTCCCTGGATGTTGAGTCTTTTCCCATTTTTATTGGTCTTACAGGGTCATTTGTTGTTAAAAATGCCCCCAGCCCTGCAGGCTGGTGTTGACCCTGGATTGTGGCAGTGGCTGTTACTATCGCTCCCTGCCTGATCTTGTGTGCCCCCATTCGGGGGTGAACTGAATCTGATGCTGAGTTCACTTGTGAATCAATCCATTATGGGGAGGCATGAAATGATTCCTAATTGGCCACTCTCAGGTGAGAGGCCAGTTGTGTGCATTCGGTGGCCTGAATTAGGAATACTTGAATGGCTTGTTCCCGTTAGGCCTGATGCTTCTAGGACTTAATCATGTCCTGTATCTACTGGGTGTGTCGCCTTTCCCGAACAGGGAGAGCACTCGATCGCTGTCTTGTCGTGATTACGTTGAAAGACATTACGTCGAATGGGTACTTCTAGGCGGGGAGCGGAGTGAAATACAGAGCTCCATGTTCTCCTCATCCTCTAATATGGACTCCCATCGTAGCATCGCCAATGAGGCAGCGCAGCTGGTGCAGTGCATAGAGGCAGGCCAACTCAATGCTTCCTTTACACATCTCAGGTCGCGGTTTCCATGCCAAAGGAAGAGTTTCCAGGTCAATGTGACGTTGGAGGTCTCTTATGGGCTTGACATAGTCAAGATACTCATCGTAGGGCAGGATGCTTGATTTTATCCGGCGGAGGGTTGTCCATATATTGGAGCGGATGTCGTGCGCACATTCTTCTGACAACCTTTTGGGTATGTCGAATTGAGATGTGGCTGTGGGCCAAAACATAACTGTGATATCATCTCTGGCCAGTCATTTACTTAGGTGCAACATGTTGACATACACCTCCTCTAGTGATTCCTCTACCTGGCTGGCCCAACTGAGACACTCACCGCTAGTGTGGACGGAGGCAGTGGGGCCAATAGGTGTTGAATCATCATGCAGTGATTCCAATGTGGTTCAGAAGATGAATGTGGCCATGGAAAATCACTTGATTGAAGATGGGTGTCGTTGCTGACAAGATGGGGATCTGACATGCTTTATCCCATCCTTTTGAGTGCCTCGGCATGGGAGGGCTTTTCTGTGGTTGATTCTGCTGGGGGAGGGCGTTCATGTCGATATGATATGTCAATGCGGGGAAGACCTTCATAATGGAGGCTATGATGGTGAGGGATACCATCACAGCTTCCGCAGTGAGGGAACCTGCGTGGTACACACTAGGGAGGGTCTTCAGAATCTACCACAACAAGGGGATGGCCTTCTCGTTGATCGACGTCTACGCGGGGAGGGCCTCTTCTAACCATGTCGTAAAGGCAAGGACTACCATTATAGCTAGACGCATCACTACGTAGATGACTATTGCAGTTCTTACACTGGGGAGGACTTCCAAGGTGTGTCGCAGTAAGGGGAGGTCCTTTTAGTTGCGTAGCGTTGTTACGGGGTGGGCCTCCGAAACAACTACCATCCTGGTGAGGATGACCATCATGGTTTGACGTTCGATGTGTATCCTGGGGAGGAACTTAAAGATATATTGTGACAAGGGGAGGACCTTCTTTTTGCTTGAGGACATTGCGGGGAGGACCATAGCAATGGCAGCCGTGGTGATGAGAACTACCATCACAGCTGTCGCTTGGAGAATGTCTGCAGGGTACACCCTAGGGAGGGCCTTCAGAATGTACTGCAACGAGGGGAGGGCATTATAATTTCTTGATGTCTCTAAGGGGAGGACCTCCATTATCAGAGTGGCGAGGACTACCATTGTGAACTGATGCCTTGATGCACGGAGTGCCATTGTAACGTAACCACTGGGGAGGACCTTCAGGGTAGGCCATGATAAGGGGAGGGCCTTGTTGTTGTGATGAAACGTCACTATGAGGAGGGCCTCCACAGTTGTGACTATGATAGTGAGGACTAAAATCATAATCTCTGGTCCCACTGTAAAGAGAGTGTTTGCAGTGTATACCCCATGGAGGACCTTCAAGGTGGACCACAGCAAGTGGATGTCTTTCTTGCTGCTCGATCTTCTAGTCATGCAGAGGGCTTCTGTGACTCCAATAAAAAGATAAGATCTCATGATCGATCATTATATGCCCATGGGGGAGGCCCTCACTATTGCTCTGGGGAGGACCTTCAGAGCTGCTGGTAAAAAAATTGCGGGGAGGACCTTCACAACTAATACTGTAACTCGCATAATATTGTAATGGGTGTCCAGGGTTTCGAGCCTTCGATATGTTCTTAGTGTCATTGGGAACCCCAGCTTCTAGAAGAGTGGAGTCATGAACCCCCTCTTTATTTTCCGACTGTATTCAGTGCGTTTTGGGCACTTTCTTGCGGGTAGCGGGGACCGTCTGTTGTTGATAACGGCCTTCACCATTGGGTACCTTTGTTATTGGGTCCCATGATGCTGTCGGGATATGACGACGAACATCTTGACTTTTAGAAGGGATATATGCCTACTCTAGAGCATCCACCGTGATGGACAATTGTCCCCCAGTTTGAACGAGTGAAGCTGCTCGATCTGGTTTCCCTTGCATCATGGAATATGGCCGATGACCCTCCTGAGCAGAAGCATGGATGTAGATCTTCTTCAAGGCGGTAATCTCATCTCTTAAATGAGTCGACTCAATTCGGGAGACGAGGTCACATGCCCTAGTCCTTCCAATTTCCACTGATGCACTTACATTCTGGAAAGACTGCAATATATGATCTGGGATCGATACCTACTCCTCCATCATTTCCAGGATAGGCAGAGAGGAATATTTGGCTGGAATGGTTATGAAGAACATTCTGGTATCAGAGTAGGAATATCCTTCTCCGGTCGTCCAGTGTTCAGTGGGTACTAACAATTCTCCTATGTTGGGGCAGGTGAACAAGTCTTCTACTTTGCTAGGATTTTCCGGTTTATCTCTCCGTATTCCGCCACATCGGGATGGCGGCCTTTACATGCATCTGTAGGGGTTGGCCCTGCATATGTTGGTTTCCCACCGTATCGATTCGGTGGCCTTTGTTGGAAGGGAGACATGCCTGCCTATTAATTTCTTCCACATCCTGATGGAATGATTTGTTGATCGCCACCATATCGGGATGGTATGCGGCAGGAGAATCTTCTAGGAGTTGGTCCAGTAGACGTTGGGTCGCCACCATGTCTATTTGGTGGGCTTCATGACTCTGGGCAGGGAAAGGAGCATGCCGGGTAGGTGTCCTCCTGTGTGAGTGACGGGCTTGGTGTAGCTCAGCGGGGATGTGCGTCTACGCGTACGATGCCTCCATGTCTGGATGGAAGACATTGGGGGATCAGACAGGTGTATATGCCTGCTCACAATACGTCTCCATGACTGGGTAGCGGAGTTCCTGCTCAGGGATAAGGGAGATGACCGGTCCTTGGTTTTACGTTTTCTGCCCTCATCGGGCGGTCCGAGGGGCCGGAGCTTGGGGAGCATGGGACTGGATCCTCGGGGTGACGTTCTCCTTGGCGTGGGGATATTGAGTCACGGCGTAACCCTGAAGACATCTTGCAATGGGGGCCTTATAGCGGAACCCTCGTTCAGCGGGGATGAAGTCCTCAGCGTCGACCTCATCCGCCTCCCTAAGATAAGGGTGGTACACATTGTCTCATTCTGTGGATAGACTCCCAAGATGGTTTGAGAAGGAAACATGAGCCATCTGGATCATCTTTCGCGGTCGCTGCTAGGCAGGCAACCAGTGGGTCTTGGCAGATTGGAGAGCGTGCATGGCCGCCTCCACCGTCAGAGAGTACCGTTCAAGTGGTACTCTTGGATCAACGCATCTGAGACCTAGCGTTGAAGACGCTGGGTAGGTGACGGGGTCCTTTATTGGTGGGGATATCTGGTCACTGCGTAGCTTGAAGTGCGCACCTGTGAGTTCCTCTGTGATGCTATTGGATCGAAGGGAGTTCTGATTGGTACCTGTAAAATATTTTAACAAATACAGACAGAACAACTGGAAAAGTAGCATCTCATGATCCAGTGCATAATTAAAGACCTTTCATGGACCTCCTTGTAAGTATAAAGGGGAACAAAATGAGATTAGGTTAAAGTCGTCATGCTTGGTTAACGATTCACTTTGGGTTCACCATTTTTTTTTGTTTCACAACGAATCGAATGGAGTGGACCGACATGCCTCACTATTGATCTCATGAAGGGCTGAGCTCTGCTCAATCTCTACGGTCGTGTATATCGGTCATCATTTCGAAAAACCCAACGGTTCCATATCTAACAATACGTGGACCTGCTTTCCAATGGTAGGCGCTTGCCGGGTGATTTGGCCAGTGATGCTTAAGAACTTACATTGGTCGAGAGGATGGGAAGTCGGGTTCATCTCACCATTTGGGGGGGGGAATTATTGCCTATTTCCAGATTCTCTTATAGATTTAAGACATGTTCATTTGTTCGCAAATCATTGGTTTATACCTAAGAATAGTATCCATGGATTACTCTTAGTTCGAAATGGTCAGCTGACCCAAGGGATTCAGAATCATTTAGGCTCAAGGTTTACCATCCCTCATTGGATTGATGACTCCGAGGACTTTGGACTCACTGAGGCGGCACTGGTTTGAATACTCATTACTGGGCGCTGTGGATTTTTTTGTCCTCTAGGGGGGAGAGATAATGACTTGAGAATTCGGATCGAACCTGTAATATGGGATTCCTACATATCCTCGTGAGAGGAATCAGAATCCACATAGTTCGGTAGTTCAGTTTATCGTCATGCGAGACGAAGGATGGGGCTTACACTCTGAGGTGGACCAAGATGGTGGGGCTTGGAACACCGACACGGTGACGGTTAGGGACAATGGTTTGTTGGGATTGAACCTCGTGGATGACTCCTACTTACCATGCCTTGACATGGATCAAAGTCCACGTAGTTCGGGATGGATTGGGGATATTGTTTAACGTCATACGTGATGTGGGTGAATTGATGTGAAGGAGGTCGGAATGACCGAGTGGTCGGATTGAACCTCAGGGAGGTTTCCAATGTACCATGACTTGACATGGATCAATGTCCTCGTAGTTCATATGAGTTTCAGGTCATGGTAGGTGCTTACTATAAGCCCCCGTGAGGCATGATCAGTGTGAGATACAAGAGGCAGCAGAGACCTGATGATCACGTCGTGAATGGTGCGTCTTTGGGAAGTGGAGTGGGGCATACACATGGATCAGCCCAGAGAAATGGGGATTGGGACATACTCCATGATGGAGGCCCGATGGTGACAAATCCTAGAGGGAGAGGGAAAGGGTACCCCTGTGTCCATCTCCCCTCTTGTTTTTTTTTCACCAGGGATGTACGGATGTGCATGGGTGCTACCTCCTGCAAGAAAGGCTGGGGGCTTACACCAAGGAGGCTGCCCTATCACCCTCAGAAGAGGGAAAAATTACTCACTGCTGGTGTTGAAAGGAGACGTAAGAGGGGTCCCCCACTCCTGGAAAGTAGAGACGCAGAAGGGGACTCTCGAGCTCGGACCCTGCACTACCGTGGGTACGTGAACCCAGGAATGTTTCGGGAACCTGCTCAAGGGCTAGAGCAACCCCTTTTCCCTTGTATACCATTGGTATGTGAACTCAAAGGAGTGCAGTGATGTTCCTAGAGATTGAATCATATGGATCTGGTGGCTTCGGTAGAGACCTTGTATCAGGGCCGATGAATAGTCTAATGAGGGGGTTGCGAAAGATCAGGCCGAATTGGAAGGATTTTCGCTGACTCGATGAATGGGAACACCGAAGGAGTTGCTGGCCTACATGGGTGTATGTGGAGTGGCTCCCTTCATGTAGGGGGGGTGCTACGTAGCTGGAGAGCCCATCTGCGTACCAGGGTGGTACGCGGACTGAGAGGCTTCCCACATACCAGGGTGGTGCACGGCTTTGGGTTCGGCCCGCGTACCTAGTTGGTACATGATGGAGTCCGCACGAGCGGTGGCTGCTAGGGGCAACGCCGATCGGGGGTTCCTCAGTATGGGATTCGCTCGGGAAAGAGGGTGATACGCGGTGCATCAAATCGAAAAAGGGTCATAGACTCCCTAGTCTGTGGGGAGTACATCCGCGGAGGGGCCCTGAATTGCAGTCTTCTCTTTTTTTTGTGATTTTAAGTTCGCGGTTCACCAGGTTGTAATGCATTTTTCTGGTTCCTTATTAATTCGTTTCCAGTTTCATACCTGTCGCAAATTGGAAATTCACTGTTTGTGATACCGTAAGCACCTTCCTCCAAAAATCTTCCACATGAATCTAATCGATCCACCTCTTCTCCCACTCGATCTTCTTTTATAGAGTGGAGAAAAAGATTTATTTGTGGTCATGCGTCACCTATGGCGGAGGCACATGACCGGAAACCAAGTTTTCGGATGATATGGTCAATCCGCAACTCGGAGGGGGCATTGAAGGCATCTTCCTCATGAACCAAACTAGATATGGGAGTGCTTCGTGGCCGCGCAGGGCCCCGCCTCTGTTCCGCGAACGACAGCGTACGCGGTCCGGGCCGATTGAAGCGGTTCACGGCTGGGGCGGTTTTGTGTCGGTGGATAGGCCTAGCGCCCATCCTGCTTCATGCCCACGTAGGGTCCTCGCCTCTTTTCTGCAAACGACATTGGTCCGCGGAGGGGGAAGGCATGCTGAACCGGCCGCATACCATCAACATTGGACTGGTATGCAGACCGGTTTGTCTTTTTCCAACCTTTGAGTATTCTCCACATTTTTTCCCCAATTCCTAGAAGGAAATTGGGTAGAATCCTCTCTTGAATTAAGGGGATTCTCATTCTCCTTTTTTGATTTTTCTAGACCCTACAACTATATCTCTTCACCCAGTATATGGAGAGGGTATACGTTGGTGCAATAGGCTCTACAATTATCTAGATTTCTACATTCATGGAGGTTTTATGTAAATAATCACTGTTGAAATTTTGGGACTACCTATATTGTGTGATATAGGGTTCTATATGGACATCCATCTAGGGAAAACTATGATATCTTCTATGGAATATAGAATATCCCCTACTGTGATATAAGAGCTATAGTTGAAATTGCAAGTCCTCTAAGATAAGGTTTTTATCAAAACCAATGTGTCCCCAGGGGAAGATCTGATGATGTTCATGATAATGATATACATGATATTTTGAATTTATTTGTATTATAATATCATGAACTTGGCCATGTTAAAGAACAAGTAACCCTTTCTAAGGATTAATAACCTATTTGACCAGTCTAATGGAACAACATGTTTTTCAAAGTTTGAGATTGTTTCTGGCTACAACAAGTAGAGATTTCATGACAATGCTATTTTGATTCTAGCATTCTGATGCTACTATGGAAAATATGTGTTCCTGGTGACACCTTTCAGTGTTATTAATTCCCCTATTATGTTTTTTATTTGATAACTAAATCTTTGAGTAGTACTTGGAACAATTTATGTTTGTCTTCGTAAAAGACCCACCCATATACTCAACATTATATGTGGATCATCCCAATAAATTTATTATGGTCCAATATTTTCATTGAGACAACAATAATTATGACAATCCCTTGATTTTCATGTTCTACATTTTGGAGGTTCAATTTTTGATCATGTAATTTTTGGGAATATAGTATTTTTTACCCATAAATGATCAATGTAGTGATTTCATGGTAGCTACCCAAGTGTGTGTCAAAGGGGAGAAGTTTTCTTCTCTTTTAGGTGTACTAACAGAGTTTTTGGAAGAATTATAGTGAATTTTTTCCCTTTGACATCCCAGATGTAAAAAAGGTAATCTTTTTAACAGAATATAAGATTTATAGGGAGCCCTCGAGGAGTTCAGGTTGAGGCTAATGATTGCTCTTGTAATATGAATTCCAAAGGATGGGAAATTTTTACATTGTCTATTTATATTCCTCATGAACTAATCATGGAAAACTATATATATTAATATATGATGTTACAACATATGGGTCAAGGTAGTTGATATCCCATGATTTTTACTAGGTGACTCATGACCTAGAGCTGGCAGTAAGAGACTTCGATATCGGAATATCGAAGAAAAAATCATCAAGGAGACCATTTTTTTTGTTTACAATGACCATCATAGTCTCGATTAATTATTCACATAGATATAGTTGAACATCATATTGAGTTACATATTAATTTCCTTTAGTTATGTGATTTTGAGATAGTATATACTCCTTTGAAGTGAACTGTGGTGGAAGATTCCCTTATCTAGAAGTCCTAGGAACACTTGGTGGAGGAGGTGTATGAGAAGATGAAATCCTTAAAGGTGGCCCAAGTTTAACAGGTTGTTTTATGATTTCATTAGTCTATTGTGTTGAATCCTCCTCTTCATGCGCATGGGAGAGTGTTCTAGTTGGGAGACATCAACAATGAGGTCTTACATGACCAAATATCGTCAGTAGATTCACCACATGGATTTTTTGAAGGATGTAATCATGCCATCATTTTTCATAGATGGAGGGTGTTCCCTGTCATTATTGAAGATGATGTTATTAGTATGTTCTACACATTTTATTCAACTATACATACTGGGGTTGGAAAGAAGTATTGATGCCTTTAGAGGTCATTTTGGTCCGTATCTTTAGTGCCCCCATGTTCGTAGTTGAAGGATTTAGATGAGGTCCTAGAATGTTTTTTCCAATCCCTTGAAATCCTGAAGTGGAAATGGGAAGAAATATCCATGTAATTTACAGTAGTTCAGTCATATGTAGTGAGAGGAAACAACACCATCTCGGTGATGGTTGACCAACTCATGATTTCAGTGAACATTCTTTTTATCAAGGAGTAGATTTTGGTGGGTACATAGGGGGTGTTTTATGTTTGAGTGATTTTTCACACTCATGGGGTTACCTCAATTATTTTCGTTGATAATGATGTTATTTTAATGCCATAGTTTTGGAACTATTCAATGTTTGATGACAATTTGTGGGGTTGCATGTTAGACATTATCTATAACTGAGAGGATTAGTTTCCCATGGTATAATTTTCATAAAATAATAGCTTCCTCTCTACTATTGATATGATAACATTTGAGGCACTATATGGGAGACCCTAGAGGTCACCCATATGGTGGACATTGTTGGGTGATGAATCTGTTATTGGTATCGAGATGGTAAAAGGGATTATGGGAAATTTCTAGGTCATCCGAAAACATATGTGAATAGATCCAATTATAAAGATATATTACACAGATTGACTTTATATTCCCTTGGAGTTCGTGCATGGAGACCATATTGTTTTGAGAGGTTCCCCAAAATGATGATTAATATGATTCGTCTTGGGAGTTATGCTATCTCATGGTTTCATAGAATAATTAAAACCCTTACATTTGGTAGGATATGTTGGTTACTACCTCCCCTTACATCCACAGACAGAGTGAGTGCATGAAAGCATCCATGTTTCACAATGGGGGATATATGTGAATTATCCCAAACCTGTTATTAACTATTATGAGATAGACACCAAGAATATATCCACTATTTGGGAGAACATAGAGGTTATCTCATATCGATATAAGAGAACCCTCTACGTAATATGAATTCCCTTAGATCATGTGTTATGGAAGTACTAAATAATGAAATAGAGGTTCTGGGAGTCAAGGATCCAAATAAAGGATCAGTATCATGAGATTTTTTGTTTAGTTTTCTAAATGTATATAAAAAAAATTAGAAGGAATTAATAATTTAGAGACACTTTATTTACTATTAATAAATTGTAATATATCAATAAATATTTTTCGAATTAGGAATAGAGATGACATATGATTCCAAGGCCTAGTGTTCCCAGATATAATTTCATAAAATTACTAATATATTATATATCAAACATGTTAAATTTTATAAATAAAGTTGTATACCTCTTAAAGGGAGCCTCATATTAAAATTGGGACTCAAAAGTTGAGTCTATAATGTGAGGTTTACACAAGGTGTGACCTAAACTAGTTTGTTGGATAGAGTCTAGATAAAATGGACTTTGGAAGAATCCTCAAATGGAAAATTAAATAAGAAATTAAATTAATTTATTAATCGACCTATAATAATTTATTTTTAATTACTGATTTCATTATAAATTTATTAATTTCCCATTCTGATGTAGGACTCATCAATTTCAATATTCATCCTCATTTTATTAAATTGATTGGGCATGATCATATTTACTCTTCGATATGAGTCTGTATAAATCCTTTTAATGCACCCATGAACTGATCATTTTTTTTTCATTTATCTATCCCTAGTAATACTAATTTGTGTTTATTGTCCACAAATGTTCAAATAATGATTTTCTCACCCTTGTTCCCGAACATTTATTCTAATCATTCATTACATTAATTGCCAACTGGAAAATGGGGTCTTGGTTCGACATTGTCGAGAGTGAGAAAATATGATTGGAACCCTTGAATAATGGTGGATTAATGTGTAAGAAATATATTTCAAAATAAGGGTAGTATTCAGATGTTTTTTTGTATTTCGATGATTTATTCATAGATATGGGGTCTAAAGTGAATAGTGGCATTGAACAAAGAAGTGTGCATGGAGAATGATGATTACAATAAACCACCATGAATCCAAATGAACTAGTTTTTCACATTACATATCAATTAATGATGAAAAAAAGAAAATTTACTTCATTTTATGGTGTATTATAATACACATATGAAGCATTAATGGATGGATCTGCAATGACGAAAGTATGTCAAATATTTTGTAACATACTTGACAACTAGACATGTACTAGGATGAAAATATTCTATGTAGTACCCATATGGTTATGGGGATGGTGATTTGGAAAAATCAATGGATCACATGCCATGTGACTAGGTCATACTCTCTTTGACCATCATCTGGTAGATATCTTATGTGTATGATCACAAAGGAAGGACCTAATGTGGTAGTTCAGGAAGTGTACCAAATATTATGTTCATAACCAAGTAATACATTGAAATTATTTGGAGTTTGGGAAGGACCTCAGATGGAAAACTCACACTAGGTTGTCTCTCTACACACAATAGTGTACTACACAGGTAGTGATCCATTTACCAATATGGTTACCGAAATGTATTGGACTGGGTACACATATCGTTTTCATCCCTATAGGTATAGTGTTCCACTATTTTCTTTCTTTGAAACATCTACTAACATTTATCCTTCATTTATACTCATATTATTTTAGGTGAGCATCCTACCATCTATTTCATTTCATGTAGAATCTGATGGTAACCATTTTGGTTTGTTTTGGGTTATAATTCATGATTTTCATTGTGTGAAACTTATTTTAGTAACCAACGATAATGGTTATGATCAGACCTGATCACCAGAGATATCACAGGGGAACCCTTATACTGGGTATGGCATGGGTCTATTAATTATCAACTTAGTAGAAGCCTCCTCATAGGCATGAAATGGGACCTCGATTGGTTATTATAGTGGTACCCTCATTTTGGAAAAATCCCAGGCAGGGGTGAATTTATACCTAGCACATAGGATGACCCATATGCTAAAGGGAGGGGGAGGTAATATGAGACATGATATGAAATAGACATCTCATCCAAAATTTTGAGATTCAAAAAACAAAATTTCATGGTTATAGATATATATAATTATATATACATACAGACATAAATAAACATGCAAACACACACACATTTATATATTCTCAAAAAAAATAATCACTAATGAGATGTTTCAGAAAATACCTTGCATGAGTGAGAATATAGATACCCAATTAGACCCCCCCCCCCCAAGATGAAGGGAAAGTATAAAGAGACATGATATGAAGTCGATATCCCAACACAATTTGAAAGAGTAAAAAAATAATATCATTGTTTTATATATAAATGGTCAATAAGAGAGTATCAAATGAGAGAGAAATTGTTAATCTATCTCACATCCTACCCTAGGATAATAGATCCAACAATTAAATGAGTCAATCAACGATTCCCAACAACTTGTGCGTATTTCCAATTGAAACATCCATGTGAAGAAATAACTCGTCACTATACTACATACTGAAGTGGAACAATCTCTAGATAGATTACCGATTACCTTCTATAAGAGGAGGGTTTCACTCAAAAGGTAGAGGACCCATACACAAACTCTATTGTAGGGTTTCATTCACTGAATAGAAATAGGACCTATGTCGTGTCCCAATAGGAGGGTACCACTAAATATATAACAAGAGGACATGTGACCTATCTCATGAGGATGGTACCACTAAATAGTTTATAGAGTTCCATGGAATGTACCACTGGGTGGGTTCCAATGTTTCAGAGGAGTAGCCCAAAATTGAATTTCAAATATATAGTATCCTAGGGATATAAATTTACTATTGGTGTATATTTCACATGTTTCAGCATATTTCAGTACCACCTACAGGATTTTAAAAAAGGTGTGATGTTTAATTTTTTTATATATTTTGTTAAGGCCATTTAAAAGATGAATAGAATCATTAACTAAATAAAAAACATGATTGTACATAATCATTAAGGAGGATAAAATGTTTTTTATTACACATAAGTGGTTAAGATGGGTGAAATTATGATTCAAGGGTAAGGAGCAATTACATATAGGTCTCATAATTTAATGCACATGAGTGTAATAAATAGAAAATTGAGATCATGTTAGTAAAATTGGATTATGTATTATATTTATGTAGGAAATCCTTGATGGGGGAGATTTTTGTGGTCTACACGAACCATAAATGTGTCATGTGTATATTCAATCATTCTGAATTGAAACATAAAAAATAAATATGTTTAAAATATATTTATTCCTTCAACATTGTACTTTATTACACTATAAAGAAGAGTAATATGGTTTTCGATGCTTTGAAATTGAATACTCAGACTCAAATTATTCAGGAATACATTAATGAATTACTGTATATGGATTGTATTTAAATAATCATCATGATGTTCATGAATTTCTGAAATAAGATATTTACACAGCTTTTTTAGTGGTATCCTAACAAAAAGATCATGTAAATAGTGAAAAATATATTGATCTCGAATTTTTGAGCATAGGGGGAAATTTTTCTAGTAATGACACACTCTATGGTTTGTGTTTTTATGGAGTTGATATCATTTATAACCCTAGGTATGTTTGGTAACTATCAAACAAGTAATAGGAGTTAATGTAGGAATCTCATTCATTTAATTTCTTATTAAAAACCATAAAAACTATGATTTACCATAAGTTATTTGAAAAGTTTTTGATGTCTTTGATGAAGAAGGATATTGAAATTTTTTGTTACATGGTGTTCCACCTTTCTATATGTTATGGTGGAACACCAGTGAACTGCATGTATCTTATCGAAATTTTGCATTTTTGAGATTAAATGTAATGTTATTAATATGTATTTAGTAATGGTCTTACTCAGATCACATATGTGAAGAAAAAATATTTGTGTGATCATGGAAAAACTGACAAAATATTCCCATTTCTTACTTATCCAGGTGACCTTATTATGGAATAACATTAGGGAACTTTATATATGAGATATTATAATAAATTTCTGGGATTCATGTACCATCATATCAGATAAATATTAATAGTTCACTAATTCATTCTATAAGGTGTTGAGGAAAACTAGTGGCTCATAGGGTACTTCTATGTATAGTTTATCACCCTCGAACTGGGGGTCGATCTGAGTTAACTATATTGGTACATTTGGGAATAATTTGAGCATGTGTCCTTAATTTTGGATGATCATGGGAAAAGAATTTCTCTTTCTGTTCCCATTTATAATAATATTTTTAAAGAAATGCTCTAAATGTTTTTTTATGAGGAACTATACTATAGACATTATGGTTTTCCTCAATTATACTTAGAGTCTCTAGAGGCATTACTTATAGATCCTCATCTAAATACATAAATATTAGACCATGTACAAATTATTATGATATTTTTGGAATCATATTAGTATAGGAAGATGTCTTATACCGATCTGTGATTCCGACCTCTAGTGTTTTTGGTGATAGATTGAGTATTCTTGCGTGTCTCAACTAGAAATAACCATTGATGGATTTATAGGGAAGGCTAGATATCACCAATATATTTTTATCCTTTCACCATATTATATAGGATTATGGTAATATAATATAAGGTTTATTTTCCATGGTTTTAGTTATATGGATGATTTTTTCATGATTCTCATCCCCATTATTATAATTTATACTTGTCTTATATTTGTGGTCCTATAGATATAGAGATGGAGGCTGATGCTTATATACTTGGGAATCAATTTTGTATCATTGACTATAACACAAAGCCACTCTAAGGTATTACGGTTCTTCTTGATCCTATGCTATTGAATAATGAATCTTTATAGGTACAAATTAGGGAACAATTGTCCAATATAGGTGCTCAGTGTTTGGAAATATTTTTAGATGGAAATTAACCCCCATATGATGGGAGACTCAAGGACAATTTATTTTAAGAGGGTGGTTTGTTTGATACTAGTTTTTTCTAATGGTGTTAAACCATTAAATTTTATTTTAAAAACATGTTAACTTTTATGGAAGTGCATAATGCGGTTATATAGGTTTTATTATTGTTTGGGATTTGTTCTATGCCTGAAGTATTTGTTTTTAAGGAAATAGGGTGTGGTGCATTATTATTTAATGGTTTTCACTAACCGTTAAACTCAACCATAAATCCTAGAAAGGGATGAGTATAGTTTCCAAACCAATGAATTTGGGTCCAAATTTCCATACAAACCCTATAATTTAATATTGTTTCACCATGCATGGTATGAGCATTTTTCTAAATGTTCTCTAAGTACATGTGTTGTGTGGGATTCATGGTAGTACTGAATGAATAGTTTGTTCATGATTTTTCTAACCATTATAATGAATAGTGTAATGTGTGTGCACTCAAGATTTTGTATTTTTTTATGGAGAATGTTTTGGGAAACCATAATTCAAGCCATGCACAATATTATAATTCATAGAAAATTACTTTTTCCCTAATTATTTCCTTCTACCCCTAATTATTTTTCATAGTGCAAAAATGTGGGAGATCACCCTTTCCTTTTATAGGGATTTAGTGTATCTACGCCATCGAGAAATTGATTCAAACACTATTCCTAATGTGAGATCACTATTGGTAAGTCTATCAACTGGATCGACCACTATTCATCATATAATCCTTAGTTAGTCAATCATAGATCACTCTTGTTTTAAAGTAATATTATATATTATTTATGCTAATCCATAAATGAAATTTTTTTCTTACAGTATGGTTTCATTAACATAATAGTCATTGAAAAGTCATTATAGTGTCTAAATCATAAATATATTTTTAAAAACACTATTTCCATTAAAACCCAAGAAATCAACTAATTTATGAAAAATCACAAAAATTTACCATAAAAAAAATTTAAAACATATTTTCTAATTAATAATATATATTATATAAAATTAAAACTCTATAATGTATTATTTATAATATTAAATATAATGAAGAACCATTGCTGTTATATGATAAAATAATATATTTTGCATTGGGAAATAGTCTTGGGATGCATTGTTTACCTACTATAATGGAATATTGGGTATTATTGTAGTTCCCAGTAATGTATATTTAAGAAAAAAATTTACATAATAATAGTATGGGGGAAAATAAACATATATGTACATATATATGTATATATATTTTCCTCAACTCATGGTTTTGATCGATAACATATATAGTTGTAAGAAATATCACATTATGTTTTGGGAATGATTTATAGTCATGTGTTAAATATATTAGAGCTTCCAAAACTATGAAATAATTCAACCCTAAATGATTATATGATATGAACCTACAGTTCTATTAACCAACAAAAATTCTAATGTGTTAAAAATATTCCCAATTACTTCCTTCCTTCGTAAAGAATGTTCATAATCAATATGAAATATCCTGAGGTCATATTTACATCTGAAATAGGAAGGTATGTTTAATATAATGTAGATAATTTTATTGATAACAATATAAAAAAATTAACGAGTTATATTGGTGGATAAAATTTCCAATCAAGATGGATTTTTATAAATATTAGATCTAAATGGAATAATCTCTATTGTTATTTGAATGTGGTAAAACTAGTTTAGAATATTGTTACTACCCAACTTACTAATATATATGTAATAGTTATTTTGAATTTGATTTTATACTGATGAAATCATATTCAATTCCTCACTAATGAGTTTTCACATTTTCTCGTGGGATTTTTATGTCATTCAAAACAAATAAAATACTTATTTTGTTCTTTTATTTTTAATTTTTATCGTTACTTTATCAAAGTTATTGTCTGGTGTGCATGTGATAATTACGGTGCATGGATGGGGTGTTTTCAATTCTCAGTTATGAACATACAATTGATGTAGGTTAATTAATATACAATAGTTCTGCACATTGTTTCTTATCATGTATTTTCAAGATAATAACTTCTAATTTTGTGGTACCAAACACAATTGAAACCAAATATGATGTGGTTCACATAACATAATATTGATCTAAAAATGAATTGGCGATAAAAAACTATTACTTCTTAACTGTAGGTTTTATATACATAGAAACATAGGGATGATGACCCAATAATTATTTTCTATACTTATTTCTTATGTTCAATATAATTTACAATGAATAAGAATTATCATTTCTATCTATTTTTAAATTATATGTTGTATAAGATAAAATGTAGCAGTGTATTCTAGCCTACTTAATTATGTAATAAGGTTGTATCACTCTATATTATTAGACTTTTCATTACATGTATTTTGTTTTTTTCGTTAAAAAATATAATGAGATCGATGTGTGGGTGGTCATGATTTAATCTTGCTATAGGTTATGCATTTTTTCACCTGTTTCATTAATATTCATTAAATAAAAAAGATTTTATGTATTTTAAATATCATGGGTCAATTTAGTTCATGAGTTTTATGAGACAAAAATTCATTGTGGACATAAAAAATATATATAAATAAGGAACTGACAATTAAATTAAAAATTATATATGTTTATTAAAATTTAATAAAAATTCACATTAATAATTAAAATTAAATTGAGGGACTTTCTAAAAATACAGATTTATCAATTCCAAGATTTATCCAGAGAAGAATAATTTATTCAATATTTTTCAAATTTTAGTAGTTTTAGATGTTTATATCCAAATGGGAATATTTCAAAAAAAATCTAATTCATAGTGTGTTCGTTTTTGAGTGAAAATAAAAACCCATTAATAATTATAAATAACAATCTAAGAGCTAATTATCAGAACACTATATCCATTCCATTGTGATTAAAAATAACCTGGGTGAATTTATACTTTTATGAAAAACAACATTTTTTATCTATTGTTTTCAAATTTTGAATATGTGAAAATACACATTAATTGGTTTACCAAAATGGGAGAACAATTCCTTCATAAATGTGAGAGATGGAATAGAATTTGAACAACAACAACATATTCTGGAGATTTTTTTGAAGTATAATATGAAATTATATTATCTATATAATGAGTGATAACCAATACTTGGATTGAAGTTCATATAGTTTGATATATAATATATAAATCTTATTTAAATATTTCCTTATTACTGGTTATTTTTTTAATTTTTAAAGTGAAACATTATGCTTAAAAAAATAAAAAAAAATTGTTTTTAATCCTAATCAAAACATATGATTTAATTGGGTTTAAAGATGATTCTAATGTAAACAATTATTTTACATATATCTATATAATAATCAATTGAGTTCTAAATAACATTAAAATGATAATGGTACTTTTAAATTAAATAATTTATTGCTGATAAATGAGAATTTTACCCAAAATTTTACACTTTACTAATCTCTAAAAAAGAACTCCACTAAGAAAAATACTAAAATTTCTCTTTAAGATGAATTTAATATGCTAATTTTAATATTTTCATTATTTTAATAAAATAAAATATCATAAAGCAGAAAAAAATAAGTATACATCCAAAACATGAAATGAAAAACAAAAGAAATCTGGAAATAATTGAATTTTGAATTATAAACAACTTTACTAGAAATTAGAGTAATTTATTATTATAAATTTATGGATAAATATATATTTTTTAGGATGTATATATATTCATATATAATACAATTCTAATAATCTTGTTCATACTCTTCATTTTAAGTGATAGGTTATAACTGTTATATTTAAATAATATATTTCAGAGTTTGTCTAAAGTTGATGTCGTGTGTCATATGTTCTCTTAAACCAAATGTTTTAATATCAAATCCTTGTGGTGTCACATTTTACCCACTTCAAATAAATTGAATCATATGAATTCTAACATGGACTCATAATTCTAGGATTTAATATTTGAAATTCCATTTTTGGAAAACTGGCATAATAAAAAGGTTTTTTAAAACAACCTCTTAAAAGAATGAATGAGAAATATAAATTCCATCTTGAATAACAAAAAACATGGATTCCATGTAGGATACCATTGGTGTGAAGTGAAAACATTAAACATAAAAACAAATAAACAATTGATGATAGTGATAGTGATCATTTATCACATCAAACTAAATGATCTAGAGAATGTCAAAATTCACAAAAACCATAAATCTGTAATGAGATAAATTACCATTGATTCCTCATTTATGATGGTAATAGGAATACTGTTTTGTTTCAAGATCTACTTCATTATGTTGATGAATTATTTTACTATATATGAACAAAACGAAATATTATTACTTCATATATTTCTATTTAATAGTCATAATTTCATGATTTTATTGTTCATTGATCAATTCTCACAGTATTTCTTAATCGATGAAATAAATATTCAATAAGAATTATTAATTTATAATGTCATAAAATAAACATTTAAAAAATCATAATATCCATAGAAGAGTGAAAATCCCATATGTATGTACATAAATATTTACTAATTCCAAAATCATTAGTATTAATTATCCAACACAAGAAAATAGTCACTAAACCTCACAATAGCACCTAAAAATAAATTTAACAAATTCAATAAATATATATAAATTTAATCATTTAAATAAAATAAATGTCATAATTACTAATACATCATGTTCTCTGGTGGTAAGAACTACACCCTTATCGCCCATTGATTGTGGGTTCATGCCCAACAACCTTGCCGAATGTGATGGGTTGTCACCCAACAATCAGGTTTTCACCTGACATATTGGTTTTCTTTTTTCCAAAACAATATCAATATAATTCCTATAAATTTACTCATTTTAGTTACACATAATTAACAAAGATAAGAAAAATAATAATGTCTACCAATATTATTAATGTAATTTCCATGAAATGAAAGTAATTATTGGTTAAATTAATCTTTCATATACAAAACCAATGGACATTATTTAGATAATTGTATCCCAAAATATCATTAATTTTAAAAAAATATAATAAAATAATACATAAAAATTCGTTTTTAAAAGATTGAAATTATGATATACCTTAATGTCATAAATCCATGATGGAAACCATAAATCTTATGATAATATCACATGAAGTCATATATTCCTCCAAAATGAACATAATAGTAAGATATTTGATGATACTTGTGAACAAAATACCATTAGAAATGTACTTATACAACTTCTTTCTTCAATCCCAATACAAAAATACACCATCCCTTTTAGTCTAATAGTATGTATAACGTCATTCTTTACATGGTCTCAGAGTTACGCTTTATAAGAGGTCATTGACATGGATAATTCAATAGTTCCCAAAATATTCATACAAAAAACTATAAATGGATTTCTAGGACGAAATTTATTTCACTACATTGAATTCCATGATTTTTATTGAAATAACTTTTCTCTCATTTTTTCATTTCTAGAAATAATTATTTTTGTTCTTTTGTGACATTATCGTATGTGTTTATTTTGTTATTTATCACATAAATTAAATCAATAATTATTTTATGAGTGGTCTCCACTACTCCTAAACGTGGAAGACATTGATACTTATATTTTCCATTAATTTTTTATGGATATTTTATGGATTTCATTCAAGTCTAGGTGTTGAGAAGGACTATGATTCCAAGGGCTGGTCTACTAGAAATAAATAATATAAAGAGAATAAATTTATTAAATACGTGTTCATATATATTTTTATGAAAAGATATGTGGATTATAAAATGAAGACCAGATTAGAAATCGGAGGGAGTCGTTCACTTTAGATCATGTGTATTAAACTTGTCGATGTATAACCTGGGAAGATGTCATGCCTTTGGGTTTTGGCATGATCATGGGTAGCTATTAAAAATATACTAAATCAATAAATTTATTTAATTTATTTTATATGACCTAAAATAATTTATAGAGAACTAGTGGAGTGTCATTGGTAGAACTTCTATTTGAGAATAATGACCAGTTCAGAGATTGAAAAACCATTTTGTAATGGAATCAGAGGTTCTTTCCAATGACGACAAAAAATCGTCATCTTTTTAGGAAATCAATACATGAGAGTTATTAGATTTTTTCTATATTTATCCAAATTTTATACATTTTATAAAAAATGTTAATAGATTGAGCAACTGATTATTTCACAACTCTATCATTTTGAGGGATGGGTTTACATGATTTTTTTTGTTAGGGGGGAATTGTTCATGTGATCCTGCATCTTCATCCATTGATAAACAGAATCATATCAGGGACAACAAAAAACAAATAGGGTCTATTCCTCTCTTCAATTTTTAGGGTTTTCTTCCATTTTATACATTCATTCATCAGCAGGGTTCGTTTGAATGGTTGTTTGAGTGAAATACAATATAATATAACACTGTAAAAATATTTGTTAGTGAAAAACTATTATCTCACCAAACTGGACTCATTATGTGGTGTGGATCTTGTGATAATTATTGAAACAAGATAATAAACCCGGATTATGGACCTCTAAGTTTGATTGGTGCTTGTTACAATGATAATAATAGAGGAAAAAGTATTCCAATGAGAGTTGGATGACAAAAACCAGGTGAATGGAGATAAAAAGGCTTAGAAAGATTTTACACATTTGGGAGGCATTATTCATGGAATATTTATACACCATAAGAGTGGGTGGATACACAAATAAGAAACCCATGGGACATGTGAAATCTATTGGTAGATGGTGTCTGTTGTGAAGGAACACACCATTCGAGACCCCATGCATGGTATCTAGGTTCTCCATGATGAAGATAAATATCAGAAAAAATGGGACTTCATCACATTCCATATGACTTGACCTGGAATATTGGCATGTACCTCGATAGGTACAGGTACACAAACATGAGTACATGGTCATAGACTCACCATGTAGTCTGACTCAGACATGAAAATACAATATTTTTATATGAATATTTGTGTAACGGAACATTGTTAGATATACATGGGAAGATACTTGTCATGTATTTTGACATGGAATCAAGCACGGTTCGTGATAGGCATGTAAAACCTAGTGCTCTAACATGTCATATACTATTAGTAGATGTTGTGTACTCCTTCAAATATTTCATATAGCCTTTTTCCAATTCATCTTGTACATGTTTTTATTGGGTATTTTCCCTATATCAATTCCTTGAGGGTTAGTTTTGAATCATGTTAGAAATTTATAATAATGACACCTATATCAGGACTTCTTCAATAGAGTTTTTATGATATTTTCATGAGGCCTATAGTGAGGTCATCTATCATCATATTTACTATAGTGTAGTCATTGGTATCTCATGGACAATACAATATGGGTGATGTTCTTCTACTTAATATTTTATTACATATTCATTAATTTGGATACCCCAAGGACATTGGTGTGATTATCATCATTGTATTGTTCTCTTCATACTTCTGATGTATCCTTATTATAACCATGCCCAATGAGTTATACATCTCAGATGAATTACTTTTGTTCTATCTGACTTGTGGAATGTAAAGACCCAAAAATTCCATTGAAATTTTATAATACATGGAATTTTTATGAGTCCGTGAAAATTTCTGGCACTTGATTCTAAGGCCCGGTGTGCCCAGAATAATTTTCTGATGATTTGTTCAGGTACGTTCAGTAAACGTGTGAGTGGGATTTTATAACTTTTGAGCCGGTGCTCGGAACTGAAATATGAGGGCACCGCTGAACTCACAGCATAGGTATTCACTTAAAAAGACTTTCACCTCGACGAGAGTGGGTCGAGAATGAATGTTAGTTTTTAGGGTTTTTATAATTAAATAAAAATGAGTGTGTATATTATTTTTATTTGGTGGTTAAACATCAAAGGGGAGGTTAGTGGTGGGTGCCACCACACCATATCCTACCATGAGAGGTTATGGTGGTGGGGGCCACCTGAGGTCTAAACACCTCTTATAAATTAATTTGGTGGGGACCACACTGGCTTGAAACTCTCTTGAACTCTACATAAGTGGAGGGGGGACTCTTGAACTTCCCTCATAAATGTTCCAATTCACTAAAATTAATTAAGGGAACATTAATTTATTTATTTTGAAATATTTTGAATGTTTTGGACAAAAATTAAATAATGGGTAAGCTTAAACCATTTTTCTTGGTTGGAATATTCATTTGGTGGAGCATTTGGAGAGGGGTTGGAAGAGCATGGAGGAACTAATTCTCCCAACGAAGAACTCCTCTTCTTTCAACAAAAAACGATCTTCAACTAGGGAAGGAAAAGGAATCGTTATCCTTGAAGAAAATGGATGACATCATCCTCGACTTCTTTGTCTTATTTCTAACATCAACGGAATGAGGTTCTCCTTTATGCAACGTCGTTAACGAACAACAAAACGATGTAGGGATTTTGAGATTGATTTTTTTCTGTTTTACATCATTCAATCTGGGGTGATGATTTTTGCTGATTGATATCACAATAACGTGGAAGGATCGGGCCGCACAAACATGGCTCAACCATCCCTTTGCTTTCCTCGATTTTTGATGTTGTCGGTGGCGCAACGGCACTGTAGGAAGAGTGAACCGCAGCAGAGTAATGGCAGCTGGCGACGGGCCGACTGCGAAGAAATCATCGGTGCAAGGTCGTCGTGTCGTAGGAAGGGTGCGGCTTCATCACTCCATGTAGAGGAGAAGGGCGCCATCGCCAGCTCAGACCACGGTGGAAGGGCACGAAGCTGTCGTGCCACATGGTGGAGCAGAACCACGGCCAGGGTGGGCCCCGACGGAGGAGCCGAGGTGGCCTGCGTCAGGCCTGCCACCGGCGGTGCGGAGTGGCTGGTAGCTTGGCTAGCCGGGAGGAGGAGGACCCCGCTGGGTCCCGTTTGATCTGAACTGGCACCACATGATGCTATTTTGGTCCCCACCTGAACGGTTCATCAGTTCGGGTTTCCAGGGGGCGCGTGCCTCCCCCCTAGATGCGACAAGTGTGGGCCCCGCATGGCACCTCCAGCTTCTAGCCGGCAAGGCCCCGCAAGCCGCCGAGCCGGACCTAGTGCTGGCTGGGCTGCCCCCTCGAGCTGGGCCGCCCTCGAGCCAGGCCTCCCCCTTGGGTCGGGTCAGACCCACGGACCGAGTCGGACCCGCAGACCAGGTCGGATTCAAGTCCGAAACCGTTTGACCCCAATAAACCTTATCACCCCTAACATGGGATACGGGTGTCCGATCGACGAACCATATGTAGTGATGGAATGAATAGAGGTAGACGGTTCTTTTTTCATACCCCACTTGAGGATTGGAAATGGTTGGTGTATAGTCCAGTTGGTTTGAACCTAAAACCAACCGGGCCCCCGAGACGGAAATGCCAATAAATCACAGACCGAACGTCCGATTGACGCAACATCTATTGCGTTGAGACCCCTAGGTCGAGGAAGTCCTTTGAGATACTTCTAAATGGGACTTCATGACAGTTGGAGTATCGACCAGTAGCCTGTGGAGTGGATCCTTTTAGAGGAGAGCTGACAGAGTATAGTGACATAGTAGTTGGATGAGACCTGACGATTGCATGACGGATTAGACTTGGAGCGATTCGACTGGCCCATTGGGGAGTGCCTCTATGTGAGCACGGAAGAACCATGGTGGGGAGCGCCTCTGTGTGAGCGTGGCAGACCCACGGTACTCGAAAGGAGGAGTACCTCAGCAGGCTCTGAGGGGGAGAACCTCTGTGTGAGTGCGGCAGACCTGTGGTGGGGATCGCCTCTGTATGACATAGCAGACCTACGGAACTCGACAGGAGGAGTACCTTAGCAGTCTAAGGATAGTGGGAAGTGCCTCTATGTGACACGGCAGGCCCACTGTACTCGATAAATGAAGAGTACACCAACAGCCAAGGTTCTGATAGTGTGAATGGGTTTGTTATTTTATATTATCCCCTAGAATAAATTCCTGGTTTGAGCTAAGTCAATGACTTTTGCGTTTTCATCATGATTAAGATGGGTTACTAGATAACATAGGTATATGTATGGGCATATTCCTATGTTATGGTTATCTTTTGAATCCATAAATTTTGGTTTATCCTTTTCATATATTGTGAGACCTTGAGGGTATCGGGGTCCCTACTCAGTATCGTTATACTCACCCCTGCATGGGCTATGCTCGCACCTTGTTGTGTTGGTTGTAGATGATAGACAACACTAATTAAGGCAGAGTGTAGCAGGACTGGACTATACCTGGAGGTGGACCACTCGGTGTGATAGTGCTCGGAGTGGACAGACGGACGTGGAGTGTTGAGGAGGCCATATGCACCTACCCTTTAGGTAGTAACCCCGGAGGACGAGCCAATAGTTTCTTACTTTTTATCAGTTGTACTTTCATTTCAGTTGTATTGTACATTTCTGTTGGGATTGAATTTCCGGCCCCTTTACATTTCCACACTCTTTTGTATACATATTTTTTTAGTGTTTTTCTTCCACCACGTACTCTGTTGTGTGTGTTTCAATTTATAAGGGAAATGTGTTCCCAATTTAGGGATTTACACATTTGGTTCTAGTCTCCATCCCCTGGCCTATGGAAGGTAGGCTTGGGGTTGTCATGATATGGGCCTCGGGGGATGGGTCATGAAAAATTGGTATATGAGCGGTCGGCTCTACTGTAGAACATAGGAATTTGATCATTATTTTCATTGAAGAAAAAGCATTAAGGGTACTAGGTGTGGTTTTTTGTTCAGGGAATCTAGTGTTGGTACTGGTGGCCGACGTATCCATACACCAGGACCATGACTACAGATATCATACATGGTGCATGAAAACAATGATTGCATGCATGTCTTTAAAAGTTTCTTTCAGCTTAACTAGGTAAAATCACCAGGTATAAACTTTTGACCGTGTCACATCTGTTTCTTTTTAGGATACCTCCCCACAGAGCCCCGAGAGTCGTATGCTTTGACATCCCACTGAGAAACGAGGCCTCGGTATAGGTCCCTTTACCAGAAGAGGCACCAGTGGTACCACATCTTGTTGGACCACAGATGCCACCCACCCCAGATGCAGACGATGCACACCCTTGAGCGCGTTTCATGAGTTCCAGTGCCAGAGGACACCCCGGTTCAAGGGAGAGACGGACCCACATGCAGCTGAGGATTGGCTGGTGGCTGTGGTGAGAGTCTTACGGCTCGTAGGGACACAAGAAGAATACATAGTGATCCTTTTCGCGGGTTTCCTTCAAGAAATAGCAGACAGATGGTAGATCCTGATGCTCCAGGTTCATGATGAGGCGACCCTACTCTGGGCAGACTTCGAGAGCCTGTTCTGGGCAGAGTTTGTTCCAGAAACCCTACGAATGGTACAGATACATGAGCTACTACATCTATAATAGGGTATCATGATTGTAGCGCAGTACTCAGTGAGGTTCACCGACCTCTCGTGATACTCTACAAGTATGGTATGGGACCCATTTTTCAGGGCCCGGATCATCGAGCAGGGGCTCAAGAGAGAGATCAGGGCACCAGTGATCTCCCTAAACATCCCGACACAGGTTGGAGTGTTATAGAGATCCCTCCAAGTAGATAGTTTCCTTACTGTGTAGTCACAAGCACCGAGACCCACAACTAGTCGACATGCAGTGGAGTATTCTGTAGCTTGCAGTAGATAGATGACACAGAGGTCCAAGAAGACTATACCCACGGGTGGGCGACTGCAGGACTCATGATCTATTTTGTGGGGCACACGGGGCAATGACTTACCTGCTAGGAGTAGGAAGTGTTACTCATGTGGCAGAAAGATTCACCTGGCATGTGACTTTACAAACATCCATTCAGAAGATCAACAGATAGATGAGTAACCTCCCAAGTTGAGGAAGATGTTCAATCGAGGAGGTCCATAGGGTGAAGGTGGATGTGGTAGAGGAGCTGGTTGAGCAGCTAGCAGTGGATGACATTATGAGGGGATACCGCCACCACCACCAGAAGGACCACCCCGACCGTAGGGAGTAGGTGGATAGGGGAGAGATCAGATTCAGGAAGCTGAGGCATACGACCATAGCACTCGAGAGATGATTCGAGGTATGATCTGGGTCTACTACACCTTATCTGCAGTTCTTATAGATAGATGTTCCAATTATTCATTCATAACCACCACCCTCATTCAGAGCTCGGAGATTCCGACGGAGCCATTGGATTGATCCTTACGGCTAGAGATTTCTACAGGAGAAGACTCGATGATTATGCACTGGTGATGGCAGTGTGAGATTACTCTAGGAGGAGAGAGCTTCGACTGGGATCTCCTCGTAGCGGCATTGAGTCCTTGCGACGTCATCTTGGGTATGGACTGGTTAGCTATATTCCATGCCCATATTTACTCTATTAGGAAGAATGTTTAGTGTGTCCACATGGGTTAGACCATTTTTACCTTCACCGTAAAGAAGGGAGACTTTGGAGAACATGATAGACTTACTCGGAGGAGGGTGCATCCAATCACTCATCAGTTGGAAAGCCTTACACTCAGAGAAGTTGATGTGGAGAGTCCGAGTTATCCTGTAGTGGTGGATCAGTACGCGGATGTTTTCCCTGACGATGTTCCAGGACTATCTCCTCATATAGATTTGGACATATACATTGAAATGTACCTCGGGACGACATCGATATCTACTACAGCATATCGGATGGCACCTGCTGAGCTTCGTGAGCTGCGGGTACATCTAGAGGACTTGTAGGGGATGTGATTCATTCGGCCTAGTGTTTCTACCTTGGCATCCTTGATTCTGTTCACCAAGAAGGAGGATGGGAGCTTGAGGCTTTGTGTGGACTATCGTCGCTTAAACCAAGGGAACGTGAAGAACAAGTACCCACTCCTGAGGATTGTTGACATCTTTGATCAGCTAAAAGGAGCACGATGGTTCTCGAAGATAGACGTTAGATCAGGAAATCACCTGCTCAGATTTTGAGATGAGGATGTGCAGAAGACGGCCTTTAGGTGTCAGCACGACCACTACGTGTTCTTGGTTATTCCCTTCGGTGTAACCAATGCTCCAGAAGTGTCCTTGAGTCTATTGAACAGGATCTTCCAGCCTTACCTCGATCGCTATGTCGAGGTCTTCATCAACGACATTCTTATCTACTCGACTACTGAGGTGGATCATGTCTATCATTTTCAGGTAGTACTGGACACACTCCGAGAGCACCAGCATTATGGTGAGATCTCAAAGTTCTAGTTTTGGATTCGAGAGGTTCACTTCTTGGGACTTGTCATCTCGAAGGATAGAGTTACAGTAATTCCAGCAAAGATTGTGGAAATACTTACTTTGGAGCCAACCAATAGTGTGACGGAGGTACAGAGATTCCTGGGCTTGGATGGATACTACTGGAGATTCATTCCAGACATCTCCAGAGTTGTATAACCACTATCAGCCTTAACAAAGAAGGGGAAACCCTTCATGTGGTCAGAGAAATTCCAACAGATCTTTTAGGAGTTGAGGCAGAGGCTGACTAGTGCCCCCATCTTGAGGCTTCCAGAGGAAGGCGCATGGTACATAGTCTACTTTGACACATCAGGGACCAAACTCGGGTATGTCCTGATGCAGGAGAGAGCTGGGATCGTATATGGTTCTCAGCAGCTGAGGCATAATGAGTAGAACTACGCATCTCATGATCTGGAGTTAGCAGTAGTGGACTTCACCTTGAAGAAGTAGATGCACTATTGGATGAGAGAGCATTTCACATTATACTCTGATCATAATATTATCATGTATATATTCTCCCAGAAGTACATGAACCTGAGACAGTGGCATTGGATTGAGTTCCTCCAGGACTATGACTTTGAGATACTCTATACTCTTTATAAGGGGAACTTTGTTGTGAATGCATTCAGTAGGAAATCTAGTATACAACTGCTAGGAGAGGCAACAGAGCAGCTGGTTGAATTAAAAATTTCTTATGTGGACTGAGATGGAGCATATTTCCTTTAGTCTCATACAGTCACTTCTCCAATTCTTCAGTGAGTATGGGAGGCACAACATTGAGATGGTGACTATGAGACACGACGTGCTCAGATATCCACAGGGCAGATAACTGATGGATTTTCAGATGATGGGGAGCACGTCATCATCTTCTGAGGACATTCCTTGGTTCGTGTTGAACATTAGGAGAAATTGTTGAGGTAGTTAAACACTTCCCATCTTGCGGTACATCCATGAGTGGTGATGATGTACCAGGACCTTTGACGACAGTACTGGTGGCCAGGTATGAAGAGGGCGGTAGCGGGGTTTGTCTCTCGGTGCCTCACTTGTCAGCAAGTGAAGGCGGAGCACCAGGTACCAGCAGTCTTGGTTCAGCCCTTAGAGGTCCCAGAGCTGAAGTGGGATGGGATATCAATGGTCCTAGTGATTGGCCTTCCACGTACATCCAAGAGTGACGAATTGATATGGGTGATCGTCGACCGACTCACCATGTCGGCCCACTTCCTAGCGATCAGAGAGCAGGGTTCAGTAGAGAGCTTGGGATGCCTCTATGTGAAGGAGATTGGTTGCTTACATGGTATACCATCGACGATTGTCACTGACCGTGATGCACGGTTTACTTCCTAGCTATCGAAGGGGGTGCAGGAAGCTTTCAGGATAATGCTTCGCTTGAGCACCGCCTTACATCCTCGGAAAGATGGTCAGACCGGGAGGACCATCCAGACCCTCGAGGACATGCTACGTGCATGTTTTCTCGACTTCAGCCACAGTTGGGTATATCACGTGCCTTTGGGGGAGATTTCATACAACAACATATATAATTCCACCATAAGGATGACATTATTTGATGCCTTGTATGGATGACCATAAAGATCACCCTTGTGTTGGACAGTCCCTGGGGAGTCAGCATTGGTGGGACCAGATATGGTACGAGCTACCACAGAGATGGTGCAGATCATCCAGGAGTGGATTAAGACTGCATAGAGCAGACTGATGTCATATGCTGACAGGATGCAGAGACCTTTGGAGTTCGAGGATGAAGACTACATCTTCCTACGGGTCTCACCTCGATGAGGTCTATGGTGATTTGGCTGATGTGGAATGTCATATCCTCGATTCATCGGACCTTTCCAGGTCCTCAGTATAGTAGGCGAGGTGTCTTACCTCTTAGATCTTCCACCTCAGTTGAATAGGGTGCACGATGTCTTCCATACATCTCAGTTGAGGAGATATGTGCATGACCCATCCCACATCATCGACCATGGAGAGTTAGACTTCAATGATGTGGAGACTTTCACGGAGGTTCCATGGGAGATTGAAGATCGACAGGAGTAGGTCATGCATGGACGGTCGATACCTCTTCTACACGCACGCTGGCAGCACGAGAACCTCCAGAATATGACATGGGAGTGGGAGGCTCATATGCATGCTCAATACCCCCATTTGTTCACTTAGATCTGATTTGTATCTTACAGGTACATAAAGCCTTGAGGTGGGGAGAATTTAAAGACCTAGAAATTCCAGGGAATTTTTTTTAATACATTGAATTTTTACGAGTCCGCAAAAATTTATGGTGCTTGATTCCAAGACCCGGTGTTCCCGGAATCAATTTCTGACGTTTTGTTTGAGTACGTTCAGTAAACATGTGAGCAGGATTTTATAACATTTGAACGGGTGCTCAGAACTAAAATTCAAGGGAACCATTGAACTCGCACCGCTATTATTCTCTTAAGAAGACTTTCACCTCGAAGGCAGTTTGTCGAGAATGAACGTATGTTTTTATAATTAATAAAATAAAATAAAAATAAGTGTGTAGCTTATTTTTATTTGGTGGTTAAACCTCCAAGAATAGGTTATAAGTGGGGTCGACCACACCATATCCTCCCATGAGAGGATATGGTGGTGGGGCCCCCAAATGGTCTAAACACCTCTTATCAATTAAAGAGTGGGGGACCACATGTGCATTAAACCCCCTTAAACTCTCCATAAGTGTGGGGGGGGGAACTCTTGAACTTCCTTCATAAATGTTCCAATTCACTCAAATTAATTAATGGAACCTTAATTAAATTTTTTTGAAATTTTTTGAATGGTTTTTCCAACAATTAAATAATGTGTCAACTTAACCCATTATTTTTGATTGGCATATTCATTTGGTGGAGCTTTGGGAGAGGGGTTGGAAGAGCATGGAGGAACTAATTCTCCCAACGAAGAACGCCTCTTCCGCCAAAGAAGAATGATCATCAACTAGGGCAAGAAAGGGAAGCTCCGTCCTTGAAGAACACTGAAAACATTGTCCTTGACTTCTTTATATTCTATCTGATGTCAACAGAACGATGTACGCCTTTTCTCAATGTCATCAATAAAAAAAAATACGAGGTTAGGAATTTGAGATTGAATTTGTTTTTGTTATATGTTGTTCAATCATGAGTGATGATTTTGGCCGATTGATATCACCATAACGAGGAAGGCTCGGGCCCCACAAACATGGACTGAACATCACCATCGTTTTCCTCTCATGTTGATGACGACAGTGGCGCAACGATTCCATCAGAAGACTGAACCATGGTGGAGCAACCATTGTCGGCGACGGGCTGGCCATGAAGAAACCGGCGGCACAAGGCCGCTAGGTCGCCGGATGGGCGTGGCGCCCTCAAGCATCATAGAGGAGAAGGGGTTCATGGCTTGGACAGGGCCACGAAAGAAGTGTGCGGCGCCGGCGTGGCGCACGGAGGAGTAGAACTGCGGCTGGGGCGGCCCAGGGTGGAGGAGCCGAGGGGGACGGTGTTGGGCCGGCCGCTGGTGGTGCCGAGCAGATGGCCGCTTGGCCAGTCGGGAGGAGCGGGACCCCGCTGGGTCCCTTGTGGGATGGAACGGTGCTACTTGGTGCTGATTTTGTCCCTACCCAAATGGTTCATCCGTTCAGGTATCCAGGGGGCACATGTCTCCCCCTTAGATGGGGATAGGGCGGGCCCCACAGGGCGCTGCCAGCTGTTGGCCGGCCAGGCCAAGAGGGCCGCTGGGCCGAACCTAGCGTGGGCCGGACTCAATGCGGGCTGGGCCACCACCTCAGGCTGGTACGCCCTCGGGCCGGGCCTCCCCCTCATGCCAGGTCAGAACTGCAGACCGGGTCGGACCCGCGGACCGGGCCGAATCGTAGTCCGAACCCGTTTGACCCGAATACACCTTTCCGCCCATAACATGGTCTATTGGTGTTCGATCGATGAAGCGTCTGCTACGACTGAAAGATTATATCGATACAGTTCTTCTGGTATACCCCACATTAGGTTTGGATAAAGTTTGGGTATGGTCGAGTTGGGTTGAACCTAAAACCAACCAGGGCCTAGAGACAGAAATGCCAATAACTCACAGACTGGGCGTCCGATTGGCACATATTCTGTTGCATTGAGACGCCTATGTTGAGGCGGATCTTTGAGAAACTTCTACATGGGACTTCGTGACAGATGGATTATTGACCAGTAGCTCATGGAGCGGATCCTTCCAAATGAGAGCGGACAGAGTACATAGACCTAGTAGTTGGATAAGACCTGAAGACTGCTTGACGGATTTGACTCGGAGTGATTTGACTAGCCTAGTGGGTAGTGCCTCTGTGTGAGCGCCGTAGACCCATAGTTGGGAGTACCTCTATGTGCGTAGGAAATACCCATGGTACTCGACATGAGGAGTAACTCAGCAGACTATGAGGGGGAGCGCCTCTATGTGAGCGTGGGAGACCCGTGGTGGTGGGAGCCTCTGTGTAACGTAGCAGACCCACAGTAATCGATGGGAGGAGTACCTCCGCAGTCCAAGGATAGTGGGAAGTGTCTCTGAGTGACATTTTAGGCCCACTGTAATCGATAGAGGAGGAGTACACCATCAGTCAAGGTTCCGATAGTGTGATTGGGGTTGTTACTTGATACTACCCCCTAGAATAAAATCCTGGTTTCAGTTGTGTCAATGACTTTTGTGTTTTCCTCATGATTGAGATGGGTTACTATATAACTTTGTTATATGTTTGGGAATATACCAAAGTTATGGTTATCCGTTGAATCCATACTTTGTGGTTAATCCTTGTAAGATTTTGTGAGACCTTTAGGGTATCAGGGTCCCTACTAGGTATCATTATACTCACCCATGAACGGGATATGCCCGCAGCTCGTTGTGTTGGTTGTCAACAAAGGAAATCACTGACTGAGGCAGAGAGTAGCAGGACCAGATGGTACCCATAGGTGGACCACTCGGCGTGACAGTGCTCGGAGCAAACAGACATAAGTGGAGTGCTGAGGATGCCATTTTGACATACCCTTCAGGTAGGAACCCCAAAGGACGACACAATAGCTGCATAATTTTCTTCAGTTTTACTCTCATTTCAGTTGTATTGTACTTTCCTATTGGCTTGTATTTCTTGTTCCATTACATTTCATCACTCTTTTGTATATAGATTTGTTTAGTGTTTTAGTTCCAGCACGTACTTTGTTGTGTGTGTTTCAGTTTATAAGGACAATGCCTTCCCAGTTTAGGGATTTACGCCTTTGGTGCTAGTCACTATCCCCTGGCCTATGGAAGGCGGGCTTTGGGAAGCCCGGATACGGGCCCCAGGGGACGGGTCGTGACATGGAATGTTTTCACTCTAATGAGTACTATGTGAGGACATCGAGTAAGAATCCTAGACATGAATTATTGTTGTTACATTAATATGAGATTGTGTGTGTATTTTGAGTATGTCTTGATATTCAATTTATATGTGACGTATATATATACTAATTTAGATATTATTTGTATTATTTTTTACATTTTTTGTGTTTTTTGGGGCCTATTGGTGTAACACCCCAAGATTTCATAGTGTGTTATTTCTTCAAAATAATTCAATAACTTGCACTACACGCAACACCGCGTTCAAGCGCACCATGATTTACCAAAAAAGCTGTTAAAAAGAGGTTATGAATAGTATTAACTAAATTTTAAACATTATATAATCCTTATAATTTTAGAATCCATATTATGAGTTTCTTAGACATAATTCATTTTCAGTATTGCACTTTTACCAACTTTTAATAGTGAACCCTTTTTAAATACAATATTTTAAACTTTTTGACTAAATGGGGACATCAAAAAAAATTTAAAATGAACCATCCCAAACTTCCATGGTATGCTTTCCTTTGAATAATACAGTAGCGTGTGTTGTACGCAACTTTGAGTTCTAACACATACCACAACCAATCAAACTAACCGTTATAAATAGTAATTCCTACTTTTTGAAATTTTATAAATTTTATCTCTCAAAATGGACATCATTTTTGGATTCGGAATAACGAATTTAGCCTAGGGTGAAATTTTGGAACTTTTCGGATAACACTTATATTTTGATGAATAGTGAAAATTACTATATTTTAATTAAAAACAACTTTTTTAATCAAAATAATTAATAGTGATAAATTATGAATTTGAGTGGTTTTAAAGTATATTTAGAATATATTTTTACCATTTAATACAATGTTGGTCATTGGACATAATTTCACAATTAATCCGGACATAAACAAGTGTCAATCTTTTGATAGTTATTATATCATAAAAACACGCTTTTTGTTATAACAACGAGAATTAATTTTAAATTAATTTCTGACACTTATGTGTTGTGAATTTGGAAAAATTGATTCCATATTTGGAATCAGGATGTTCAAATTGTGTAAATAGTTAACTATTATTTTTAGACATTTGGAATAATTACTTCGGTAAATCTTTTATTTACCATGGTTAAGGGTAAATCCGGTAAATAAGGGTTAAAATAATAATACTATAATAATACTAAATTACACTAAAATGTGTCCTATCCTTATTGGTTGACACATGTTCGACCATAGGAATCATTGGGTCGATTTTGGGACCCCATGGATCCACATGTGGGTGATAGGGACACTTTATTTTAATTAAGATAAAATAAGTACAAAAATGACATAAGCATATATCTTTTACAAAAACAATTTTTACATAGGGTTATATATGTTGGATTTTCGACTATAAATATTAATTAGAAATATAAAAAGCTTTCCTAAATAATGATATTTTATTTATAATTTTTAGACTTTAAATGAGTTAATTTAGGTATGACACAATTATGATGCAGTAATTACAATAATAGTGACAAATTAAAATAATTGATATTATAAATACCCAAATAAATATAATTTGAAACTATTAAAGAATTAAAATAATTTTATAGGATAATATAACATATTATTATTGATTTAATTAAAATTTTTCAAAGTAATAGTCCTGTTATGAGTATCACAAATATCAACTATTGAATAGTGTCAAAATGGACATAAAAGAGTTTTTAAAACAAATATTATATTATTAATTGATATTAAATTCCTAAAAATATATGGGTCGGCCAATAGACTTATATCATGATATTTATATCATTAATGGACCACTTGGGGGTCGTTTGGATGTATATAGTATGTTTATTAACCATATAATATAAAAATACAAAGAGACATTGTAAAAGTGAAACTAATTAACTTAGAGTTAATACTTAAAGATAAGGTTAATATAGTAACCCAAAACTGTATAAATTCTATTGTTCGAATGTTTTTTGACCCATACCCACCTTAAAATTTAAATAATCAACTTTGGTGCCATTATAAACCGAATATTAATTTATTATAAATTAATATTTCTAGATTTTCCAAAGGTGCCCCTCACCCCTCTTATAAAAGGGCACTCCTCCTTCTCATTTCTTCACACCTTCAAAGCCTTTAGGTTCGGCCAAACTATGCCAAAATACTCTCCCAACTTCCCTAATTACAACCTATAGGCCTTAGTTTGATCATAAATCCAACCTAAGGAGCACTTTTGATCAAATCAAAAGAAAGAACCTGAAGAAGAGGTAATGATTTTACCACCCTTTTCCAAGTTCCTTTATTCTTCCACTTCTTCTTCCATTGTTATTACATTTCTAAAATAATAACTCCAGTATCATATATATACTATGATGTTATTGTAAATTTGGTACAACCATATTCATTATTCTATCCACCCTTTGAATAACATGTCACCATACGTGCGTACGCACGGCTTACCATCTCCACGTCATGGTGTAATTGTTATTCAATATATTATTATTTGTATGGGTATAATAATGATGTGAAATTCATGTAAATAATAAATATAACATGATAATGATTCTGTATATATGATATACCATCCAATTATATGTTATTTTAATATCAAAATAATGATATTTTTGCTCGTGCGTAAGTACGGATTACCGTCTCCACGACGCGATGAGATTCATTTCCAAGTTCACCATTCATCGACGTTTATAAAATATATATTACTAATAAGTATGTAAAATATGACATAATAATTCTAATGGAGATATATATATATATATATAAGTATTTATGTACTAACATACATCTTATTCACTTACTTCCGTTCAATACTATATGAAAACAGAAACAACGTTTATGCGTCCGTACGGACTACCGTTTCCATAAACGGCTTTTTCCATTTCATATATTTTTCTATTATACATATTTATATTCCAAATTTATATGATATATTTATCATGTTTTATATTCTGGAAGTATTTAAATCATGATCTAAGTGATACAACCAAGATTGACAAGTTAAAACACGTACGATAAAGAAAGTGATTATTACCCGAAATGTTAACTTAACATGGAAATTATTATTAAATGGGTAATATAAAGTCATAAATGAATCATGTATGATATCATAAATATTAATATGGTTCTGTTATAATTTAATAACATACTACGATTTTCATACAATAGGTTAAATGTACCCTCAACTAAAGGAAAGTGCAAGGTAAGTGGTTTTCATCTCACTCCTTATTCTCGTGAGATCCATGCCATATTGCCACTATTACCTTTTGTGTGGTGTATGTACTGCCCATAATTATATTCTTTTTGTAATACACTTTAATTTACTTGTATTTACATATTCATTTTATGATACCTCTTTCATGGGTTGTATGTTTCATAAGATACCAAACTGGAATGGGTTAATTTAACAATCTCATTATTATCTGAGGTTTTTTTACATAAGTATATACTAGGACATATTTATTATCCATGAAAATGTTTTATGAAAGAGTTTTCAAAGGGATTATTTTAATGTTATTTTTACTAAAACATCATTTCAAATGTTTTAAATATTTATTCTTCTAAATCTATCTTATTAATGTCCATGTCTTCAATATGGTTTTTAAGGATTAATTTATATGGACATGAATGTTTTTTTTAAATGTTAATTACTTTCAAAAGTTTCAAAGTGGTATGGGACACTTTGATTCAAAAATGTCTTTAAATGAATTCTTTTCTAAATTGTGTGACTTCTAAATGTTTCATGAAAAAGGGGTATTTATCTCAAAGTGTCTTACAAATCAATCTCTTCTATGTCAAAATCCTTTAATGGATTTTAAACTTGTTTTGAAGTTGATTTATCATGATACAAATCTTCCGTATTGTGTTGAAGGTTTTGTGATATATTTGACTGTGGATATGTTATTTTTATACCATTCATGGTTTATGGGTAAAGTATTGACATTTCTCATGCTAGTTTTAATACAAATCATTATGTTATATTTCATCATCTTCTTAAGATGAATGTGTTGGACTAGTATGTTCTGGGTTGGGGACCGGTAAAAGTAAGCCCTTCGGGTTGGTGTCCAGATATTAGAGGCACTACGGGTTGGTGTCTGGTTATTAGAGGCTCTCCGGGTTGGTGTCCGATTATTAGAGGCACTCCGGGTTGGTGTCCGATTATTAGAGGCACTCCGGGATGGAGTCCAGTTACAGAGGCTCTCTGGGTTGGGTTCCGGTTACAGTTATCCCTTAGGTCTTGGCAAGAGGCCTCGACACAGAAATTAAAGTTCGGCATCATGCATTCCATCATTATGAATGTGGTTAGTGATATTTCATGTGATTATTTCATTAGTAGAATATCCATGTGAATAAGTAAATGAAATTATTTCATTTTATTTCTGCCATATTATACTGAAGTTCATGTTTAAAAGGATTTTGTTTTAGTTTTATACATTGCCTTAAATGATTATGCTTATTTTTGAAATTTTCCATTGTATTGCTTACCCTTACTGAGCATTTGAGCTCACCCCTTTCTATGTTTTATTTTTCCCAGGATTCTAAGAAGTGTAATGTGATTGATATGCAGGGTTAAGACAACGGAATAATGGCATTCATAAAGGATTCTTTATGTTGTTTTGTATGTTATGAAGTGTAATGTAACATTCATGTATGTAATCTATTTTCCAAGACTGCTAAACTGATCGGTTCTTCGGGACTTGGTTCCTTGTAATCATGCCAATGTATTAAAATAATGCACCGACTCTGGGTCACTGGGGTCGGGGCATTACAGTTGGTATCAGAGGAAGTTTAGCAATAACCTTGGAAACTAGATTTAGATAAACTCTGATTAGAGCTCATATCCCTAACATAGAATTTGAGGATTAGTATAGAAGAACTTCCTAGAATTTTGGTATTGTAGAGATTTTGTGAGTTTTATGAGCAATACATCCCTGTCTGGATACGAGCAGGTAGAGGCGGCTCTAGCACAGATGTACCTAGGGGTAAAACCTGAAAACACCGCTTTGAGCTAGACTCGAATGGGAACTGGTGCACAACAACGGGCCTTGCTGCACTCTTGGTTACGACCTTCCCGGGGGATATGCTTAGGATAATTCTCATTTTCTATACAAACCATTATTAAGGGATTATGAGTATATACTTACTCAAAGAAAACATTTTTATGATTATGGATTATATCCATAAACTGTTCAATTTGTGTTACGTATTTTACAATTTTGGTAATTATTCATTGCAATTCATAAACTTAACTAGTTTATGCTATTGTATAGAAATGGCGCCCAGTAGAAGGAATGTGAAATCCCGTAATACGTATGATCCATAGAGTAAGAAGGATCATATCTTTAATGGTCCAATGCCAGAATTTTGAAGGGAAATAGTTTCCCACGTATTATCATCATATGAAGAAATTGTATCATGTGTTGATAAGATGAGTAAATAATTATCGGAGTCCTATGTCTTTGAAGGTAAGTAAGAGAAGAAAAGGATGGAAGAGAGAAATTTGGGTAAAGGGAAGACGGAAAAGAATAATTTTCCCATATGTGATAACTGTGGGAAGAAACACCATGGAACTTGCCTGAAAGGAATGAGAGTTTGTTATAAGTGTGGAGGAAAAGGGCACAATGTACGTGACTGCAAGGGTAAAAAAATGGTTTCAAATGTACAATGCTTCATTTTCAAAGATTTTGGACACTACGCGAACCTATGTCCCAGTCATCAGACTATGCCGCAAATGATGCTTTTGGATAGATAAGTTATGATATTACCACAGATGAAGAGGAATGATTAGAGTTCATATGTTGATTATGTCACTTGAGTGTTGTATCAACAATGTACTTGTTATAATAATTATGGAGTATATAAGGATTGTACTGCAATACTATTTCATTAAGTACTTGAGAGTGTGTGGAACAAAGAAAAGTGACTCAATACCAGGATAAATTTTTGGAAAATATATTGTTGAGAGAATGATAAACCATAATATAATTATGATACCGAGGTAGTGATTTTTGAATAATATATGATTTATTTGGATAAATTATATTGGATATTCTTGACTACCTTGAAACCGATTAATGATTTGTATATTCCATCATTTTTGGGTTTTAAAACAGTTTTGGATTGAAGGATTATATCTATTATTCATTAAGGAATAAGGGATCATGAATGTAATCAATATGGTTTTATGGTAATTCAGGATGTTGTAGTGTTTTAAAAGAAAACATAATGAAGGTGTTCACATGTTATTACGTGGAAAAATGGATCTTTATTGTGTTTACCTTCCTTATAAATTTTGGACTGAAGTATTTTGGATAGTTCTAGTTTGGATTATTTTGGATTGCTATAAAAGGACAACCTGGAGGTCGGGCGGCAACCCTTCGCGTCCGGAAAGGCCGTTAGACTTGAACCCACAACTAAAGGGTGACAATGGTGTATCACCTACCACTGACCCACGTGATGTCCTGGATTGAATAATGTCGTTTTTTAATGGTTCTGCTAGATGAATTATAAATTCATTTTTTAACCCTATACATATAGGATAAATAGAATATTATTTTTAAGTTCTATTATATTTTAGAGTGAAAGATGAGTCTGTGGTAGAAATTAGTTAAAGGATGGAACTCTACTTGTCAAGAATATATTTTTTCTTCCTATCATATTATATGAAGAAATTATTTCTTATACTTTATTTAAGGAATCCTAAAACCAAAAATGTGTTATCCTAATACCCTATGTTTTGTTGAACTGATGGTATTTCAAATCATCATAGATTGATGAATTTAAGGACCTCAATTTTAGACTTGTTTGTCATTGATTACCTCAATCACTACCTATAAATATTTACGTTTTTCCTCCAATTATATGTCTCTAATTTCCACCAATGTTCTCCTAATTGAGATCATAATTTGGTGGTGACCCTTTCATTTCTCTTTTTCCTCATATTAAGACTAAATTTTAGTAACCCAATTTCCGATGTGGGTTTTTCCACAAAGTTATTTTCTATATTCGACCTTTTATTTTTGGAAGAACAATTTCAAATTGCGAGGACGCAATATATTGAAGGGGGGAGAATGTAACAACCCAAGATTCCATAGTGTGTTATTTCTTCAAAATAATTCAATAAATTGCACTACACGCAACACCGAGTTCAAGCGCACCATGATTTACCAAAAAAGCTGTTAAAAAGAGGTTATGAATAGTATTAACTAAATTTTAAACTTTATATAATCCTTATAATTTTAGAATCCATATTATGAGTTTCTTAGACATAATTCAATTTCAGTATAACACTTTTACCAACTTTTAATAGTGAACCCTTTTAAATACAATATTTTAAATTTTTTGACTAAATGGGGACATGAAAAAAAATTTAAAATGATATTCCCAAGCTTCCACGGTACGCTTTACTTTGAATAATATAGTAGTGTGTGTTGTACGCAACTTTGAGTTCTAACACACACCACAACAAATCAAACCAGCCGTTATGAATAGTAATACTTACTTTTTGAAATTTTATTAATGTTATATCTCAAAATGGACTTCATTTTTGGATTCAGAATAATGAATTTAGCCTAGGGTGTAATTTTGGAACTTTTCGGATAACACTTATATTTTGATGAATAGTGAAAATTAATAAATTTTAATTAAAAACAACTTTTTTAATCAAAATAATTAATAGTGATGAATTATGAATTTTAGTGGTTTTAAAGTCGATTTAGAATATATTTTTACCATTTAATACAATGTTGGTCATTGGGCATAATTTTACAATTAAACCGGACATAAACAAGTGTCAATCTTTTGATAGTTATTATCTCTAAAAAACACGTTTTTTGTTTTAACAATGGGAATTAATTTTAAATTAATTCCTGCCACTTTTGTATTTTGAATTTGGAAAAATTGATTCCATATTTGGAATCATGATGTTCAAATTTTGTAAATAAGTAACTTTAATTTTTAGACATTTAGAATAATTACTTGGTAAATATTTTATTTACCATGGTTAAGGGTAAATCCGGTAAATAAGGGTTAAAATAATAATACTATAATAATACTAAATTACCCTAAAACGTGTCCTAGACTTATTAGTTGATACATGTTCGACCATAGGAATATTTGGGTTGATTTTGGGACCCCATGGAGCCACTTGTGGGTGATAGGGACACTTTATTTTAATTAAGTGAAAATAAGTACAAAAATGACATAAGCATATATCTTTTACAAAAACAATTTTTACATAGCGTTATATATGTTGGATTTTCAACTATAAATATTCATTAGAAAGCTAAAACGATTTCCTACATAATTATATTTTAGTTATAATTTTTAGACTTTAAATAATTTAATTTATATATGACAAAATTATGATGCAGTAATTACCATAATAGTGACAAATTAAAATAATTGATATTATAAATACCCAAATAAATATAATTTGATACTATTAATGAATTATAATAATTTCATAGGATAATATGACATATTAGGATTTATGTAATTAACTGTTTTCGAAGTAATCATCTTGTTATGAGTTTTACAAAAATCAACTATTGAATAGTGTCAAAATAGACATAAAAGAGTTTTTAAAACAAATATTATATTATTAATTAATATTAAATTCCTAAAAATCTACGGTTAGGACAAGAGACTTATATCATGATATTTATATCATTAATGGACCACTTGGGGGTCGTTTGGATGTATATAGTATGTTTATTAACCATATAATATAAAAATACAAAGAGACATTGTAAAAGTAATACTAATTAACATAGAGTTAATACTTAAAGATAAGGTTAATATAGTAACCCAAACCTGTCTAAATTATATTGGTTGAATGGTTTTCGACCCCTACCGACCTTAACATTTAAATAATCAACTTTGGTGCCATTAGAAACCGAATATGAATTTATTATAAATTAATATTTCTAGATTTTCCAAAGGTTCCCCTCACCCCTCTTATAAAAGGGCACTCCTCCTTCTCATTTTTTCACACCTTCAAAGCTTTTTGATTCGGCCAAACTCTGCCTAAATACTCTCCCAAATTCCCTCATTACAACCTAGAGGCCTTATTTTGATCAGAAAGCCAACTTAAGGAGCCCTTTTGATCAAATCAAAATGAAGAACCCAAAGAAGAGGTAATGATTTTACCACCCTTTTTCAAGTTCCTTTCTTCTTCCACATATTCTTCCTTTGTTATTTACATTATAAAATAATAACTCCAGTATCATATATATACTGTTATGTTATTATAAATATGGTATATCCATATTCAGTATTCTATCCACCCTTTGAATAACATGTCACCATACGTGCGTACGTATGGCTTACAGTCTCCAAGTCGTGGTGTAATTGTTATTCAATATATTATTATTTGTATTGGTATAATAATGATGTTTAATTAATGTAAATAATAAAAATAACATGATAATGATTCTTTATATATGATATACCATCAAATTATATATTATTTTAATATCAAAAGAATGATATTTCCGCTCGTGCGTACGTACGGATTACCGTCTCCACGACGTGATGAGATTCATTTCCATGTTCACCATTCATCGATGATTATAAAATATATAGTACTAATAAGTATGTAATATATGACATAATAATTCTACTGGAGATATATATATAAGGATTTATGTACTGACATACATCTTATTCACTTACTTCCGTTCAATACTATATGAATACAGAAACAACGTTTATGCGTACGTACGGACTACCGTCTCCATAAATGGTGATTTCCATTTCATATATATGTCTATTATACATATTTATATTCCAAATATATATGATATATTTACCATGTTTTATATTCTGGAAGTATTTAAATCATGATCTAAGTGATACAACCAGGAGTGACACGTTAAAACACATACGATAAAGAAAGTGATTATTACCCAAAATGTTAACTTAACATGGAAATTATTATTAAATGGGTAATATAAAGTCATAAATGAATGATGTATGATATCATAAATATTAATATGGTTCTGGTATAATTTAATAACATACTACGATCTTTGTACAATAGGTTAAACGTAACCTCGACTAAAGGAAAGTGCAAGGTAAGGGGTTTTCATCTCACTCCTTATTCCCGTGAGATCCATGCCATATTGCCACTATTACCATTTGTGTGGTGTATGTAATGCCCATAATTATATTCTTTTTGTAATAAAATTTAATTTACATTTATTTACATATTCATTGTATGATACCACTTTCATGGGTTGTATGTTTCGTAAGATACCAAACTGGAAAGGGTTAATTTAACAATCTCTTTATTATCTGAGGTTGTTTTTACATAAGTATCTACTAGGACATATTTATTATCCATGTACATGTTTAATGAAAGAGTTTTCAAAGGGATTATTTTAAGGTACTTTTTACTAAAACAACATTTCAAATGTTAAAATATTTATTCTTCTAAATCTTTCTTATTAATGTCCATGTCTTCAAAATGGTTTTTAAGGATTTATTTATATGGACATGAATGTTTTTTTTTAAAATGTTAATTCCTTTCAGAAGTTTCAAAGTGGTATGGGACAATTTTATTCAAAAATGTCTTTAAATGACTTCTTTTCTAAATTGTGTGACTTTTAAATGTTTTCATGAAAAAGGGGTATTTCTCTCAAAGAGTTTTACAAATCAATCTCTTCTATGTCAAAATCCTTTAATGGATTTTAAACTTGTTTTGAAGTTGATTTATCATGATACAAATTTTCCATATTGTGTTGAAGGTTTTGTTATATATTTGACTGTGGATATGTTATTTTTATACCATTCATGGTTTATGGGTAAATTATTGACATTTCTCATGCTAGTTTTAATACAAATCTTTATGTTATATTTCATCCTCTTCTTAAGATGAATGTGTTGGACTAGTATGTTCCGGGTTGGGGACCGGTAAATGTAAGCCCTCCGGGTTGGTGTTCGGTTATTAGAGGCACTCCGGGTTGGTGTCCAGTTATTAAAGGCACTCTGGGTTGGTGTCCGGTTATTAGAGGCACTCCGGGTTGGTTTCCGGTTATTATAGGTACTCCGGGTTGGTGTCCGGTTATTAGAGGCACTCTAGGTTGGTGTCCGGTTATTAGAGGCACTCCGGGATGGAGTCCGGTTACAGAGGCTCTCCGAGTTGGGTTCTGGTTACAGTTATCCGTTAGGTCTTGGCACGAGGCCTGGACACAGAAATTAAAGTTTGGCATCATGTATTCCATCATTATGAAAGTGGTTAGTAATATTGCATGTGATTATTTGATTAGTAGAATATCCATGTGAATAAGTAAATGAAATTATTTCATTTTATTTCTGCCATATTATACTGATGTTCAAGTTTAAAAGGATTTTGTTTTAGTTTTATACATTTCCTTAAATGTTTATGATTATTTTTGAATGTTTCTGTTGTATTTCTTACCCTTACTGAGCATTTGAGCTCACCCCTTTCTATGTTTTATTTTTCCCCGTATTACAAGAAGTGTAATGTGATTGATATGCAGGGTTAAGACAATGGAATAATGGAATTAATAAAGGATTATTTATGTTGTTTTGTATGTTATGAAGTGTAATGTAACAATCATGTATTTAATCTATTTTCCATGACTGCTAAACTGATCAGTTCTTCGGGACTTGGTTCCTTGTAATCATGCAAATGTATTAAAATAATTCACCAACTCTGGGTCACTGGGGTCGGGGCATTACAATTGGAAATTATTATATTCATCCCAATATAGGATCCACCCACACATTTTATCTTTTGAAGATGAAAGATCATTTGACGAATTGCTGGTGGGACAGGGGCTTAGTGGTACTTATTGAGCCAAATACACTAACATAATTTCCTATTGTTTTATTGACAATATTCAATTGAAATATTTTCATGTTGTAATATTTAAAAACTATTTGGGTGGGATTTTATGTGTCCATGTTTACTTTTTATAGTTGTTTATGTACTCTAGTAATGGGATTTAGTTGTATGCATGATTGGTCTATGAGTTTTTTTTAATTTCATCATTATATGGGATTGGAGATTTGTGAATGTGTACGAGTACATTATGATAAGGCCTACCATGTTAGTTATATTCCTACTCAGTTCAAGTTAACAAACACAAGCCTATTGGAGGAGGGAATGGGGATCCATGACCAAGTCCCCATCTGGATGGGTCGTGGAAGAGTGGTATCAAAGGTCTCATTTCTACAATAGGACCGAGGTTTATGTAATTGCATTAGAGAAATAGTTTGGTGTGTTTCATGTTTTTCATTCATGTTGAGGAATCCAGTGTTGCTATGGTTACCCATATATCTATACACCAAAACTATGATTACCTGCTTTTTGACAAGATACTTTTATACATTGGTTGCCTGAAAAACAATGTTACATGATTCATAAAGTAATGGGTTGTGTTTTTATATATTAATCTTGGGTCAAATACCAAATATAATCACTGATTGTGGTACATATTTTTAATTTAATGAGGCCTATCCAATGTATTATAGCTTGTATTAATCATCAGGATCACAAGGATAGTCACCTCAATGATCTGTTATGAATATTGTTTCATTTTCCAGAGGTGTTACCACTAGGTGGTGAACATGTTATATGACCGTTAGAGTAATATATGGTACATGTAGTATCAGAATTTGAGTTGTGTAGGCTATGGGTGCTTTATGAGATTTAGTGAAAGTGACCCCTCAGGATCCCATTTCAACCTAATATATAGGGTATCAATGATTATATTGAGATGGTGATAAGATATTTCACGTTTTTAGGACACCATTTAACCTGATGTTGTTTCTAGAAGTGATCCTCCTCTATGGTTCTATACGATTATTGTGGGGGTTGGTTTCTAGGTATTTTGTTGGGGAGACTCTACCATGGTCATAGTTAAATATTATTTTTATATAGGATTTCTCATTATATTTGTTAAGGGTTTTCACATCCACATACTTATATAAAATGATTAAGGAAGCATGATATTAGTTGATTATCCATAGAGGTTCACCAGTCTCTCTAGGTACTTGGTGGATATGGTTTGGTTTCTATTATTTTAAGCTCTAACCATTATGTGAGGATTGTGAAGAGACATTCGAGAAAACATTATAAATATAGGAATTTATACCTATAATGTTGGCCTAGAGATATCATTTCTATTTGATATATTACATGATGATATAAATTTTTTTGTTGTTGTTAACAGTGGGAACACAAGAGAATTGTCTTTGGTAGTAGGGATACGACTTCTATATCAGGGAATAGATGATCAAGGATCTTTACGTGGAGGTCCCAAGATATTGGGTTTATAGTCTAAGGCTCACATGATGGGTGTAATATGACCAGGTAGAGATAGTGATACCAATTACACAACAAGGGACATATAAAAAAAATATTTTCCATACCACTGTATGATGGATAGGGATACAATGGATGGAATGTTGATGAAGATATAGTGGATTGAAAACATAGGTTTTTATAGATGAATACATAGAATATGAGTAATGATAGTAGCTATATGTGGTATATTCTTTGACATGTTACCTCCACCACCCCTTGGTGGTTCATTTCGGGCTCATAGAACTAGAGGATAGGGGTGGGGAAGCTGTAGGCGGATGAGGGCTATGATGTATAGGCACCGATGATGATATGTTTTGTGATATTTTAATTTTATTCCATATATTTAATACTGATAGAAATAGGTTCTAGTTATTACATTATTTCCATGTATCTGCTTCTTGACTTTTGCATTCTGGTTGAGCCCTTGGCTCGCTCCTTGCACTTGTAGACTCCTACTAGTGATAACCCAATGATCAAACATGTGTCCCGAAAGTGTGACACTACTCTAGTAGGTGATATTTTATTTTGGGATCTCATCATAGTTACAATGGTTCTTTATGATACCAATATAGGTATCAAATAATTTTATACCTTCCATTCCATAATATATTGTTTCAGTTGAAGGATGCAGTGTGTCTACTATGTCTGGACATGGTTTTATTTTTTGGGACAAAATAAACCTGGGTAGCATAACATGGAGTCATGCATAAGGGGGTTTCCCTGATTTCTCATCAATTTTATAGAATGCCCATTAGTGTAGTGTATTATATGAGTTTTTTGTTCCAAAAAATGGTGTTAGAGAATGAGGATGCCTTTCTCAAGGATGTACTATTCTTACCTCACCATAGAGAGATAGACTACTACATTGGTCTAAACCATAGAATGAAACTGATTTCATTTCCATTATATCAGATGGATCCTTTAGAATATCTCATGAATAGTGTGACATTAGAGGGCTTTTATCGAAATGTCTATATAGGACCTGGTGTTTAATAGGGGAATCTGTAGTGTACTTCACCAACAAGGAAGATGAGATCATGTGGATATATGTGGATTAATATCTCCTCAACCAGGTGATTGGATAGAAAAATTAGCCACTATCACAGATTTTTTACCACTTGGATCGGTTGAAAGGGGTGTGATAGTTCGTGAAGATTAACCTAAAATTAGACTATCAGCAGTTATGAGTACGAGGCAAGGATATACAGAAGACATCATTCTTATATTTATATGATCAGAATTAGTACACGGTGAAGGAATATTGATAAAAGTTATGTAGAAGTGTTAATGGAACTCATTAATCAAATCATAAATCCTTATTTACACCAGTTCAGGGTAGTATTCACTGATGATATCCTTTTGTACTCGATGTATGAGGAGGAGAACATAAGACACGTGATGATGGTTTTTGATGTACACCCAGAGCACCATTTTCATATGAAAATATTGACGTATCATTTCTAGATTCATGAGGTCAAATTTATAGTCCATGTTATCTCAAAATGAGTTATAGTGGTCCAATGACGGTTGATTCATTGTTTGGTTGAGTTTCACCAAAGAGTGTTATTGAGGTACGGAGCTTCCATGGGTTCACATGCTATTACATCAGATTCATACATAATTTTCCTTTGAAATAATTTCACATGAAAACTTTGAATCAAAAGGGGTATCCATTCATGTGGGAGGAGAGGATACAAAATTATTCTCGGGTGTGTAGATAGGGATTGATGAACAATCACATCTTGTTCTTTCTAGAGGAGGGTGTTAAGTACATGGTGTTCTATGATGCATTATAAAACATCCCTGGTTTTTGTTTTTGATTTAGTGGAAGGAGGTGAATGTATATGTTTTACATCCTTTCATACAACATAAGAAGAAATATGTGACACATGATGATGGGTTACCTATAATTGTTTTCTCACTGATGATGTGGCGACACAACCTTAATAATTATTGAATTATCATTTATTCTGAACACTAGAGTCTAATGTATATAATATTTTTGAAGGATATTAACTCGAGAGAGAGTATATTTCTATAGTTCCCCAGGATTATGACTTTGATAATCTCTATATTCCCAGGAAGGGGAATATTTTAGTAGATGATATAAGAAGAAGATCTTGTTCATAGTTTCTATGAAATGCATCCTAGCAGAGAGCCTCACTAATGTTATCCTTTTTAGATGGATATAGAGCATCATAACTCCAGTCAATGGTCATCACTCATATTCCTTTACAACGTTTCAGATAATATCATCTTGGGGATACCAATTTTGATTCCCGACATACATTGATTTCTATTAGACATTCACCTCATGGATTTCTTAATGGAGGGGAGCATATAATACTTTTCGTAGGATATAAGATCCAATAAGTTTTTTTTCAGTAGGATTTTCTAATATAATTTCATACAACTACTTTTTAGGTACATCTAGGTGTGGAAAATATATACAATGCCCTGTCATGTTGGTTTTGGTGGTCGAGGGTGAAGAACGTAGTTGTAGAGTTTTCATCTCAAAGCCTTACTTGTCACCAAGTGAAGGTTCAGAAACATGTTTCAACAAGTATATCTCAACCTATTTAGGAACCAAATTATATGTAGGGTGGGATAACAATGGAATTTTTAAAAATAATTCCATTTATGTATATGGGAATGGATTTCATACATGTGATTATAGACCGACTAACCATGGTATCCAACTTCCTAGCTGTCTGAGAGATGATATTAGTATAGAGTCTAAGAAACCTCATCATTGAGGTGATATTTTCACTCCATTTATATCCCTAAATGATCATTTTTTACCATGAATATACATTCACATTTCTGTTATGTAAGGGATTGCATTTAGATTTTGACACTCACCTACGCTGAGAACGTCTTTTCACCCCTAGGCTGACAACAATACAAAGAAGACCATTCAGGTGTTAGAGGACATATTGCGGGTTTCCATGTTGGACTTTGTTCATGGTTTGGGGGATCATATACCATTGGTGGGGTATTTATAATTTAACATCTCCCATTAAAATAGTGGAATGGAACCATTTTAGGAAGTGCACAAGAAAAACTGCTAGTCACCACTTTGTTAAACAAACCAATGTATGTCAATACTTATCATCCCAGATTTGGTGAAATCCACTAATGAGATGGTGATGATTATCAATTAGAAGGTGTATAATACATAGAACCATCAGATATCCTTTGAAGAGAGATAGTGGATGCATTTGGAGTTCAACTAGGGAGACCTTGTGTACTTGAGTACCTCACTTTAACATGGGTTATGATGATTTGGCTGATGAGATATGCTATATATTATATTCATTTTCTATTTTAATATAGTGTTTGGAGTTTTAAAAGTGGAATACCACTTGGATTTCCTTTTCAGTATGACTGGGTACACGACATCTTCTAGGTGTCCTATTCGAGGAACTATGTGCTTGATCCATCATATATGTGTGATCAATACCCGCATCAATTTTTATATCACCTTGTTTGAATTTTCAGCATATAATGACCCGTTTTTTTGGGAATTTAGTGAATATTATGTTCCATTAATTATTTTTGGATATTTTATGGATTATTTTTAAGGCCAGCTGTTGAGGAACCATGTGATTCAGATGCTCTGTATGCCCAAATGGAATATTTGAATATATTATTTATATTAAAATACACAAAATTATGTTTTATTGAAAATGCGTAATAAATTACAAACAGATTCAAAAATACAAAATTTTAGGAAACCATTGAATATAGATAATTTGTTTTACTATAGTCATTTTATAACCTTTGAATACACTATGTGTTTGGGATGAGGAACAAATATGGGAGGATGTGTAAAATAAAATAAATAAATTACTTATTTTATATTAATTTTTCTGATCTAAGCTCATTTTTGTAAATATTTAGCTATTATGGAATCTCACATTTATCTAATAGAAAATTGATATCTAGATAACTTTTTTATAGAAATTTTTTGAACTACCATTGCTGAATGATGACCAGATCATATATCAATAACCAATGTACAACATAATCAATGGATATCACCAATGATAATGATGCAGCTTCACTCTTAATCAGATATCAATCCAATGTGATGTAGGATGAAATTTTGTTTGTATTTTAAATTTTTTTGATTATATGATTAGGCTTAATCAATCAATCAATTGAATAATTCATGTATAGATCATATTGCTGGATGTGTTTACATATGGGGATTTGGTTGTAGAAGTGTTTTTGTTATAATGGTTATTCGATTATAATTATAAATTTAATAGATAGAGGAAAACTAAAATAGGAATTGGTTTTTGTATATATATCATTTTTATTGGATTTCTCCAATTATTATACATGACTTAGTCACCAGTTTCCATTTTATAGTTGATCAACCGAAAACTGAAGAATCGAACGTTGCACATCTGTTTCCAAGCACAATGATTTGATATCATATAACTAGACTCATTATGTTGTCAAGATAATTAGATGATGGTAGAAATGAAAAAATAATATCAGATATGAGATATATAGTTTTGAGATCTATTAGGAATAATGATAACATTAGAGGATAACTGACTCCCATGTGAATCAGGTGACTAGAATCTTGTGAGTGCTGAAGTAGATGCTTGACTATAGTATATAATCGATTCTTAGTGTGATTCTTGTTATGTAATGGGTATGAAAGAGTGGTTGGATATGCTGAGGAGAAAAGTTTTGGATCTATGAAGTCTCATGCTACACAATGTGTGTTTTTGTAGAGCACACCGTTTGGAACCCCTTGTTTAGTGGAAAGGGTTACCAAAACTGAGATAAATATGACATGGAATGGAACTTCCAATATAATCTTAGTTTTGTTAACACGAGGGTATAATGATATAGTAAAGAGTAAACAGTATTGGACACATCGTGTACTCCATCATGGTTATGTCCAGGCCTACTGTATAGGGGATGTGTTGTGTACTTGGATATGTTCATAAGTACATTTCCATAGACAACTCATATACTTCGACTCATACACGATCACATTCCAGGACACACAGGTAGAACCTGGTGATGAATGGTCATGAAAATTAATACATGTACACTTCATGAAATGTTTAAATATTTTCTTAGATCTATCTTCCACTTCATCTTGGAGAAGATTAATTTCCGTGCATTCCCTATATCCATTTTCTGAGGGTTAGTATGGAATCAAATTTGATATATAAGATATTAATCCCTTCAGAAAGATATCATGGATAGATTTGTTGGAATCATTCAGTTAGGTCTAGAGTGGGATCCAATATCATCTTCAAAACAAAGGTGGATTTCATGGTATCATCATGAAAAACCAATACACTGGTGTCTATCCTATACTAATAGGGATATTTTAGATTGAATTTTAGGTAAATACCCTGGCATTTGGTGTGATCCTCATCTATGTAATATTCTATTCTGAATTCTGGTATATCCTTATTTTGGAGGGTGATAATGATCTGTACATCTTGGATAGATTCCATCAGTTCAATTGGTCTCCTAGAGAGTTTCCACAATGATTAGTGGTATGTGGATCCTTTGGGCAATATTACTAGACTAGCATTACGATTAATAAAATACATCGATATGTTTAATCTTTATTGAGTATATTTGGATTTTTATGTTATCTGTGTTGTACATATATTCCTATGAAGATATGATTATTATTCTTGTCGGCTAATGATTTGTGTATTTAAGGTGACCAACTAGGTATTTTTATACACACCCCAACATGTAATTTTCCAACAAGTGTCTTGTCTTGTTCAAACGATCGATCACTTTAAAGAGTCTGAGAGAGACCAAGACCTATTAGTTATTAGTGAGCATGATATACTGAGGTTTTTTCATGTTTTTATCATTTGAAAATCACCCATCGATACATTCATGTTGGTCATTTTATAAACAATTTTTGGTGGGAATGTATTTGGCCATATTTTTTTCAAGAAATTATTTTCATACTCTAGTTGTAGGGTATATATATATATATATTCATTTTTTATTAGTTGTTTTGTATTTAATTATTTTAAGGGCTTGGAGATGTGTGAATAAGAACATGTATTTTAGTCTAAGGCCTAGCATGTTAGTGTTATTCCTACTTAGTTCTAGTCACCTTCCCCATGTCTATAGGAGGTGGACATGGGGAGTGGCCGAATGAGCCACATAGAGACATGTTATGGTAGTGGACATCATCAGTATCTTCATTAGTGAGTCCAACTGTTGGTTTAGGTGTTGGTTGTTAATCATAATTCATGAATACTCATTAATAAAAATCATACCAATTTTAGTTATAGTCATCATCTAATTTGGTTGGTTATAAAATCCATATTTTCCATAATCCTCAATGTTAGAATAATTACTTTAGGTTTCATCCATTGACATCAACCAAGAAGAATAAGGTGAGAAAAAATAATCATATTATAAATACAAATAATCATTTATAGGTTTTCAAAATCCTTATACTTACGTTTCAAACTAATATACCTTAGTGTTACTATAGTTCATTCATTATCATAATCTATTCAAATCCATTCCCATGGTTGTTAATGGAAACTTGTATTATCCTAATCATATAACTTGGAAGTGTAATACAATGTGTGAAAGAAGGGATATTTTCACTAACTAGTTGATGATTAAGTTAAGGAAAAATGATCCATTTTACGAGTTATTACACCTATGTTCATATATACTATAACCATAAACAATTTTAGTTTATAGATAGGGATTTTTTTCTAAGAAAAACCTACCAATTTATTCTACATCAATGCATTAAAATGTTAATATATATTAATACTAAATGTATACCATAAGGTTAAGTTACCTGATATATGTTATCTATAATATATTTCCCATGGATTCTACCAAACATGATTCAATTCCAATTGTAAATAACCCTAACCCTAGTAACCTAGATTCCTTCACCACATTATTATATAAGCATAATATACATGGGAACACATAAAAAATAACCGTATAGTTTGATAGTGTAGTTAAACTAGATACATACATTATCCATGTATTACATTTGTAAAAATAAATTACAACAATGTGAAAACAAATATTCTGCATCCCTAAACTCATTTAATGATTCCTTCTTCATATCCTGGAGAATGGAAGAAAACTAAATGGTGATCTTAGATACATAATAAATATTATATACAATTAAAACTTCAATAAATCTAAATTTTTAGATCAATATGGATTGGTAAATAACTTAATACACACTTTATTTAATCAATAACATAACAATAATGTTTATATATGGAATAATCATTATGGTCAGATTAATAATTGAACACACATACCAGGTAATCATTAAATTGATCACAAAATACATCCATTATAATATAAACAATCGCATGGATTATAAAAATTGAATTATTAATGAAGGGAATGGTTAAAATTATACTTTGTGATCTCATACTTCTGGATATATATATTTATATAATCAATAACTTGCATTGATATAATATAATCGACTAGTATGTACAAACCAATCCAACGTAAATAATGGTATCCAACCGATTTTTTTATTGAGACATGTTAATTCATCTAATGGGTATATAATTCCTTGTAAAACCCATCACTAAATGTACAAAGAAATACGCATATATTGATTGATAAATTCAATTGATGAAGAATATTCCTTATTAACAAATATCCAAATTGTGTAAAGAAAACATATTTACTAAGTTAGTCCACAATCAGTTAAATAAAATTTAATTTAAATCCATTTATGTAGAAATGATATAAATTTTAATCAATAAAAATACTAATGATACATAATATGGATATTTAGGGGTATTTTAATATCTAAATACACTATCAATGTTAATGTTTCAATGGTATGTTAATGAGTAAAAAATTAATCAACAATGTGAATGTCAATACCATCCATTGGGAAACTAATAATCAATCATCTCTATAATGAATAAATATTATTATTTTTTAAATATTCTCTAAATAGAGTATATGTAAGATAAATGGTTACTGACATTGATTAATATAAATACCAACAAAATATCATTAAGAAATTATTGGGAAAATGTCATTTTATCAATGAAAATCACAATTAGAAAATATAAATTAATAAAATATTAGTAAAATATTTTCAAATAAAAGAATCAGGGAAACATCTAAATGAAGGTTCTAAGAAATTATTATTCATGGAGTTATGAATTTTGTTTCCATAAAGAGTGTGTTAAAGAAATTCTCATTAATATATTTGTAAGAAATATAAATATGTAAATTTATTGGAAATAGAATCATATTGTCAAAATAAAATCATTGGTAAAAATAGATTTAATAAATCAATGTATAATATTAAAAACATTTAAAAAAACATTTTCAAACATTGAATTTTTGTATAAAAATTTATTCGGATCTAAGATAGAAATAAGGTAATATTTTCATTAATACATTTTCATAATAGTTTTGAGAAATAAATATAGAAAAATATAACTATTACATTAAATTTTGACGAATAACTTGAAGGGAAGAAATTGAAATTCTTTTATTATAAAATGATCAAATAATTTTCTTCAGTGGAAATTCAAGCATGATCACTCCCGATTGAAAGGATATTTAAGAATGAACCCTTACCGCTTTCATAACTTTTGAGTTATAACCCCTATAGAAGAAATATCTCCAAATAGAACATACAATATAATGAATATAAAATGATTTATGATATAATATATTAATTTGAATGTATAGATAAATTATATATATATATATATATATATTGGTCTATAGTACAAAATATGTTTTAATAGAATAGAAATTATGAAGAAAAATATTACAATGATCGCACCATTAAAGTGTGAACTGATCAATGAATTTATTATGATTATAAAATATTAATCAATATAAAACTACTTGAAGTAAATATAAAATAATCCAAATAACTCATAACCATAATCTTATAATATAAAATTCAATGAAGAAGTGATATAAAATTTTAAATATAATTTTTTTATGAAATTACATACCACTTGGTAAAATTCAATTAAAATATCATTTGAGGAAATAATTCATATAGAATCATAAAATACACTAATTTTGGAGGGATTCATGATATAAAAAGTAAAATTAGATTTTAAAATTTAATACCCATAGATGATATGGATTATGTTTTTTGTAAAATAAAAAATTCTCCTTAATGGATTCTGCTACATGGAACACCAAATTAAGCATGTGAGGCACACAACATTGGTTTTTCTTATGTTATATCAAATAATGATTTAAAAAACACAATATATTATCATTATAATTATATAAACTTCACCGTCATAACAAATCCCACAAAATTAGAGATATGAATAATATGAAATAATTTTTAAATGTTTTTTATATTTGATTAATATAAAGAATAAAAATTATATATAAAAAAATCAATATTTTCACTATATGTTTTGAAAATACTATTTTTCAATAAATATTTTATAGTTTTAAAAATTAATTCCATATGAATATAATGTGAAATATCTCTTGGTTCATTATGTTTTTAGGTATTTTGGGTCGATGTGTCCATTTTTAATGGTTGTTGTTCTATTGGGCTATCCAGACACTGATCTGTAAGGTCATGTGCCTCTTGGCCTTCGGGTCGGTAATGGGTTCTCCGTTTACCCAGTTCAAATAGGGTGTTATATTTTTTCACTTTTTTTAAATATGGTGTGTTCCCCTTAGCTTTCATATAAAATAAAAATCATTTTTAAGATATAAATTTCAAAATTATCTTAGGGTTATTTTTTGGGATTTTTTAAAAAGATTCTATTTTTGATGAATAATGAAGGATAATGACTTGTAATTGAATGTCACCAATTCATTTAATTTATTTATATAGTAAAATTATATTTTGAAATGTTTTTAACACAATAGTATTTCAATTATATATCCATTAATCCAAATTAGATATTTTGAATCATTCTCATATTGAATTTGGATATAAAATATTTTCTAACTTTTTTCCATTTTTATTAAAAACCTGCATTCTCATCCCATTTTCGAGGTTAAATAAAATTAATTTTTGAAAATTATTTATAATGAATATTAAAAAACAGACTAAATATTATAAATGAGAATAATTTATCACTTTTAATAGGATTGAATTAATATTTCAGCCAAATGAATATTAAATGAAATAAAAATTAAATTTTCAGGGTTAATGTAAAAATGGAATTATGAGGGGTTAAAATTAAATAATAAGTATTAAAATGACCCAAAATATTGTATAATTTTTTAATGAATTTATTTTAAATTTGGGCACAAAATTCCATTAAATATGTTAAATTATTCTAATTTCCTCTAAATATGAATCATGATGAGTTAATTAATGAAAATGATTAAAAAATAAACATTTTCTACATTTAATATCTATAAATACTTGGGATAGGGATATAAATAACATATATTTGGTTATATATAAAATTTTTAAATATAAATTAGTTTTTTTTTCATAATTATAATTTATCTATAAATTTTATAGATAAAATAATTGCATTAAATTCTTAAAAAACACCAACATAGTCATTATTTAGTTAAAAATTAAATAAAATAAATAATCCTAAAAAATTAAATGTGAACTAATTTTAATGAATTATCTTTTTTTGGAATTGCAAAGGAACTAAAATATTATCTTATTTGGGATTTTTCTTGTGTAATGTATTAAATATTCATAATATATTATGTAATATCCAAGAATTAAAAACTTCAGTCAGTATAGTTTACATACAAGAAAAGGATTATTTAACCATTAAAAACAATGATAGAGAAAATTTATTGAGATCATGGGGGATATTTATATTGATGTTTCTCAACATGTCTTTATGGATAATACTAAAGACTATTTAAATTATAAATAATGGTTATTGGTTTTTTGGAAAGGATTGAGTGAGTGGTTTCCTAGAAATATATCTATGTCCTGATACTATAATTAGATGTGTCTATAGAATATTTTTACATAAGGGAAACAACCCCAAAACACCATATTGTGTTAGACTCAACTAGGAACCAGTTCATGTCTATGGGCCATGATGCACACCTGGTCTAACACTCTGGTGGGATATTATTTATAAATACATAATCACTACAAGAACCATCATTAAGGATGGAAATCATTGATTAAAATCAATGACAAAGGAAAAACATAACATGTCATAGATTAAATAAGATAATATTATTTCTATAGCATATAAGTAATTTTTATTATTATTGGTTATCACATAATGATGGGTTTTTCCAATATTGTTATTTTTGTATTTATTAATAGACTGAATCATATGTATGTAGGTTAACATTGAATCTGATTTACTGTTTTTATGTAACAATCAAAATGGTATCCAAACTCCAGTAAATGATAATTTGATTATTCTTAATCTGGTATTCTAGAACATGATTAACAACATGAATGATAAAAAACTATTCTACTCACTTAATATGAGATGGATAGTGTTTGTTGATATTTTGGGTAATTGAGATCCAAGATGAAAGATTATTCAGTTTTATAATTGTTGATAATTTGGGAAGAAATGCCAAAGTCGATGTATTATTGGAACATGTTGATGTTTTGAGAATAGAAATATGGGATACAAATAAATTAATAGCATTGATAAAATGAAATGTTCGGTTATTACAACATATGAGAATATTAGTCGCCATATGATATCATTGATTATTGATATATTTAAATTTGGAATCTGTGAATATTATTTAAATTGATGTCTTAGAGGGAAATCTTGTACAGAAAATCATCATTTTTGTATGAGTAATGGTTATATTACACATGATTAAGAGAATAAATATGAAATTTCAATACAATGATGTATTTAGGAATATGATGATGAAGCTTAGATAATGGATTAAGGACCATGTGGTATAATTGATGCATTTATTTATTATAATTCAATAATTTTGAAATATTTGTGGAATTTTTAGTATAGTATTTTCATTAATGACATGAAATACTATGTTGAATTGTATTGATGACAGAGTAATTTAATTTAATGGAAAGGTAATATTTTATTATTAATTTAAGATAAGCCTTAATATGTTCTTATTTTGATAAAATTGTGTTTTTTATATAAATATATGAATGATATAGGTAATGTAAATCATATAGTATAAATGACCTCAGAAGTTATAATGTATTTGTTGAAAATTTTGTATAGGTTATCATTGATGGAGTTTGAAAATTTTTTGGATCTCCGAAATAAATTTAATAATCATTGGTTTTATTCATGTCATAGTAAATAATGAACGTTTCATTGAGGTTATATTGTATTTATGGATCCAAGAGTATAGATGAATAATGTATTAACATTATTGGTATGTGAAAATTAATAACATATTCATGTTGATTAGAGATTTAAGGATAATATTATTTGGGAAATTTAATGAATTGTTTCTACCATTTTTTTCATCATTTGCAATGGTCAAATAGTTAATCATTTGTGAAATAATTTATGCATAGATTTGATAGATGTTTTAGAGATTACTTCACCATATAATTTATTTTTAATATTAGAAATCCTATACTAACAATTTTATTATTACTGATAACTTAAGATAGATTGAATGGATTATCATTCCAGATACGGGTCTTATAATCCATTAGTGCTTATAGGATTAAACATTCACTTTCATTTCATAATGGGATAAATTCTAAATCTATCTAGGTAAAATAGAAGTACGATATTGTGATTTTATAATGGATGGAAATCAGGTAATTATATATTCTCATGAAAATTATTCAACCTTAGGAAAAGGATGTTGAAATAAAATATTATCCTTTTATTATAATTTTTTATGATATCAATTACCTTTTCAAGACTCATTTTTTATGACTTCATGATCATTATCTATCACCTTTGAATGTTCTCTATCACTATACATATGTATTTTGGCATTAGTTTTCTACTCTATGTCAATGTTTTAACTTCCCACCTATGTTTGCATATTTGGAAATATAGTTTGTGTTATTTAGATTACATACACATATACATTAATATATTTTAACAGGATATTTTTTTATATCCATTATTATGTGTCTTTAAATGAAGGAAAAATTCTGGTATTAAAAATTTGATGACCAATATGAATTTTGAGGGAGAAATTCATTTTATGAAGGGTATAATATATGACCCTAAGAATTGATGAAATATTTTTTATCAAATAAATTAAATTTTTTCATTGAATATGCTACAAAAAACACTATGTTATGCTTTTCCAACACAAAACATCGTTCTTTCTTGAGTTATACACAACCGTGTGTTTTAACAAAACGATGCTATATTATTAATAAAGTTACATAAACACAGTTATTATAAAGAAGATAAAAAATTGAGAAATATGAAAAGTAATAAGAAGTATTTAAATATAATTTATTATTTTTTTATATTAAGAAAATACATTAATAAAAGAATACTTAATTTTTCTATAACTTTGTGTATATATATTTTAAAAATAAAATTTTCTAAAAAAATGTTCATTTTATATATTTTTTTAACCATTATATACATAATTTTTTACATTTTTATAAAAAAAAATTTATAAAAAAATTATTTTTAAAACCATTTTTCATAATTAACATTTTTTTACATTTATTTATTTTACAAAAAATATTAATTTTTGGATGAATAGTGAAAAATACTTATATTTAATATTAATGGACATTTAGTTAAATTTATATATAAATTATAATTATATTATCAAATTTTATAAGTAAAATTACATAAATTTTATATCCCTTAATCTAATTTTTGTAATTGGAATCAATTTTATATTGAGTTTGGATATAAAAACATTTCAATCATTTCATTGATTCTTTTAAAAACCAATGTTCTCATATTGTTTGGGGTATATATTTTAAATTATATTTTACCACATTTTGAAATTTAATTTGAAAATATATTTAATATTTGCAAGCAGTATAATTTTTAATATCTAATAAGGTTAACATAATTCTTGACCAAAATGAAAAATGAATGCATTACAAATATAATTACCAAAGTTATGGTAAAAATGGATTTATTAGTGGTTAAAATAAATTTATAAGAGTGAAATAACCTAAAATATTATTTACATTCATCGAAAGAATTTATTATGACATTATATATAAAATTATAGGAAATATTAAAATTTATTACCTCCTTTCTTTGAATATAACCCAAATAAAATCTTATTTAAAGGAAAAAAAATTTTAATTTTCATAATATTAATATCAATAATGACTTGGTATAAGAAAAAAACAATATATTATCAGTTTTGTATATCCTTTTCAAATATTATTTAGTATTTTCACCAGAATAATTTTTCTTAATTTCTTAATAATAAAATAATTACTTTTAATGATTATAGAACTGGAACAGAAAAATTGATTAGTTACAATAAAATAAATCAAATGAAACTAAAAAAATATTAATATTTAATAAAATTTAATAAATTATTGAGTTACATGTTTCCAAAATAAATAAACTCTTATGGTTCATTGGATTTTGTTTGAGTAATGTATTAAGTAGTCATAAAATATAATTAAATATTCATATATGAGATTCATAGGAAGCTATAATATATACTATATAAAATAAATTGGTAACAATAACTAAAATATGCCTCATTGAAAGGAAATTAAGATGAAATTCCTTACATCACATTCCATTTTTGTTTAAATTAATTTAACCCCATGAATAATGGTCTAAATATGTTATTAATTTATGATAAAACTGGATCATTGTTTACATATCCTACATTTTCAATGAGATGGACCTATCCCACACTCTTCTAGATCATATTTTTCATTGTTTTCAGGAATCATTAGAATAAAATCATGCTCTGGGTTTTCCCATTCCCCCATATTTTTCAATTTTTGTCGTCTTCTAGTATATTCGTTTGTTTTTTCAGAAACACTGACCAAGGGGAATTCAAAGGAAAATTTTGCAGTGTGTCTTAGGGACATAGAGGTCACTTTTTAATCAGTGGGAAAAGAGTAGTGGCCATGATCATTAAACTAGTTCTTCCAAACCACATCTAGGTCTCTTCAAGGATTAAGGCATGCCTTCTACCCACTATATAGCCAAAGCTTCCACATGAATCACCCTGAATAATTATAAATCCCCTCAACTTTTATATAATAGTACTGGGACTATTAGGGTTGTAACCACATTCCTATTTCACAAGGATTGTGTAAAAGATCGATCTTGTCTCCTTTCTAATATTCACATTCCCATTTTTAATCCAAGAACTTTTATTCATGTGTGTCTCCTAGAGATTTATCTCTTGGAGAAATAATCACTAGTGCATGATCCATAGTCTCAGGACCTTCGCTGCCAAGAGTCTTAATTGTTTGAGCATACACATTGGCATCATGGGAAACTCTAGGAGTGTACATCATTGAAATAAGAGCCACTATTTCAGAATCACCCCTGGGTGAGTAATCTCCTAGAGTCTTTATCTCTCTATTAGGAACATCATTCTCCCTTAACCTCTCATGGTCATGCATAAAATGGTACGTATGATATTTATTCATATGATATTGATTTATTTTCATCTCCTAAGGGGGAAGTTATATCTTACATAGTGATGCTAAATATTTATACTGTTTCCACAAAATTCCTATAATATCCTCTCCATTATTCAATGGGTTCTGCACAAGATCTCATTCATGAATCAGAAGTGACTATTTTTATTCATAGATAAAGGGCGCAAGATGCATGGGGCCAAAACCATGAAGTTTTCTTTGCAATGATATCCATCCCTGTCTAGAATGCCTAAGCCTTAGGACATCAGGTAAAATAGAATTAAAAGATTCTAATTTCTTGAAACCTTTGGTGTGTCTCATTTCAATTATAGTGACCATGAAAATCTCTAACTGAATTTTTAAATGTGATCAAAGCATCATAATGGTGTCAAGCATGCATTCTAACATTCACCTGAGAGAATGGGTTGGTTCTATATGGTGTTTATTTTGAGAGTTCATATGTCTCTTCGTCCCTCACATAAGATACCTCCCTTTCATGGAATGGTGGTCCCATGGCTTTGGTGATAGAGGCCAATAGAAGATTGTCTAAACCATGATTCTACAGGACGGATGCTAGAGCTTATGGGAGGCCTACAAAAAGGCAAGGCAAGAAGGGGTGTTGGCCAAGGCTTTCACTTTCATTTGGAGGACCAAGACGCTTATACTGGATATGGCTAACCTCATCACAAATTAGAAAGATGCACCCTCACTTCTTATAGTTTAGTTCAGATCCCATATCCCTCTGCACATTAATAGTAACATCTGGGGGAAATGGATTTGATGGTCCCCACAATCCTCAGGCCTTAAACTCAAAATGGACATATCATGCAACATGGGGATCATTCAGGGGTGGAGGGATTATGTGGAATACCCAAGGCTCGGTGGTTCGGGTTTTCTCTTCTAGGTTTTCCCTAGGTACCTCCCTTCAGGATAATGCTAAAGCATTTCTCAAGGGACTCCACATTTGCCACATCAAAAGTGTCCGAGTTAATGAGGCGGAAACTGACTCCACGATTCATAATGATGTTCTACATGGCATTTTCCAACCTACATGGTCCATCGAATACAATAGTTGAATGTGTATGGAAGATATTTGTAACAACATCAATGTTAACCACACCCAGGGGAAGGAAATGATGTTGCAGATTACCTTGCATCATTGGAAGCTACGGGCTCTGATCCAATATCCCATCATACAGTGAGATCCAAGAAGCCCGAGGGTGACAACATAATTAAAAGGGATGCCCTCGGACTCCCCTACTACATTCCTCCTTAAGGAAATTCTAATGTTTTTTATTTTTATTGGTTTCTTTTGTAATTGTTCCTTCATCAATAAAAATATCAAAATGATTATGATGATGACTCATGCATTCCAACACTCAAAAAACACATATTTCTATTCATTGGAATCATTATATCTCAATATATTTGGATAATGAAACAATTAATATGGTCACACTAAATATTTCCTTTGGTTGAAATGTCCATTATGTCCCCCTAGTTTATGGTCATCATGATACACATGTTAAGAAAACATTGGGGAATGAACTGGAAGCATTTGATATGGGACCCCTACCTTGGATCATAAGTGGATATATCAACATTGTTGTAGACCTATAATAGAATAATGGGAGGGTACAATTTCCTTGCAAGGCTAGTGTGGATTTTTTCAGTGAATTAACTAATGTTCAATCATAGATATGGGTTATACTATAGAAAATTTTGCATGTTGCAAAAACAGCAAATTAGTTCTCCACACATGGTGTCTCCTTGATAGGTTTCCGACTAATGACTATTCTATAGAATAATTCCCTTATGAAAATATTAACCATTTGTGTTGCATCCTTTCTGGAAACTATCCTCTCTTCATTTCCTTGTCCCCAACAATTGAGAGAAGATGCCCTTTTAATTTCTCTTGGCCAGGGACATAAATCACTATATTTCATCAAATGGTTAATGACTCGTGGGAAAAGACATCTCAAGGGAACACATGTATCAGACTCGACATAAATCATAGATTCCTTAATGATGACCTCGTATCATGGTTCAAAAACTATCCCTCGTGACTCCTTGAGTTCAAATCAATTATGAAGGAAATTGAACAAACTAAACTCAATCTCGAGAAATATTGGAGAGACTCCATTTTAGTGATCTATCATTCAAGAGATAAATCCTATTGGTAATTATCTTGTGGCATGATTGGTTGGTTTTTGAGTAATAAATGATATTGTGAATTCAATAAAGTGATAGAAATAAGTATTTTTAAATTCATACAATATATTTAGAACTAATTATAGGTGTATTGTTCATATAATGATGATCAAGAATTTTTCTGGAACACAGTGGTGTTTTATTCTATATCTCTACTAGTGTGTGCCAATCTCTAAATGGATGGGGGATGTACAAGGGCTATGAAAATTTCTGATCTTCACTTCCATCCACAATCACTAGGTATGCCAATCAGAAATTGAACCTCATATTGATGGATTTTCAGGTTCCCTTCAAATATCCTCATGTGATGTGGCTAGATATGACATTGTTTGGGACATTCATGATTTTTCAATGGTGGATACCTTCCCTGAGTGGCTTCCAACAATTCTCATTTTCTAATACCATATATTAAAATCCTCACTCTTATCAACATTATTGACCAATAATCATATGTAATTTCACATTATAGTTACTCACCATAACAATTAAACACAGGCTATCTGATCATCTTACATTTTTTTAACCAGAAGAACATGATGATTTTGTGAATGGAAGAATGATCCTCAGAGCTATTGTAACGAACCGGGAAGTATTAAAAAACATCAAAAATAAGGTCAAAAGATTAAACATAGTAATCAAGAATAATATAGATATAACCAGTGATATAATTTAATAGAATTTCAACATAATGGTGCTTACCAAGATGGTATTCTCCTCCTGATCCAAAAATCATATTTTCCGATGGTTGAGATCCTAATGTGTGGAAATATCATTCATGGGGAAGAATTAATGTTTCTATAAATCCACTCATCAGAAAAGATAAGGGTACCCTTTATCCCCTACAGTAATTATTTTTTCTAATGATTTCTTATATCCTAATAAAAGGTGAATTATCTTGAGTGGTAGTAATCTTTTATACCATTACAAGGCTCATTCCTTAGAATCTCCAATATCATGATTGCAGATGAAACAATAATTTTCATGAAATATTGCAAGAGGTTATTTCTATGAATGAATAGGGTCCAAGAAAACATTTTCATATTGAGCCATCAAATCATAAATTAGATGAAGATAATTATTAACATATCCAATAAATTTTCAGATTGAAGGCTGACTGATATATGCACTAGCTTGGGTATTCAATGGAGGAGTTTTCTCACGGAATAATTGGAGGATACAATTTCATAAAGTAGGTTGTGACATCACCACTTTGACATGATTTTGGGTAGTATAACAAGGTTTATATAAAATTGGAAGATCAATTATTTATGTTATATAGGGAGAATAACACTTTTTAAAAGTGTTATTTTTTCTATTACTCTAGATTCTCTTATTGTGATTAGAGTTACAAATATTATCATAACCAATAATGAAAAGATCCTAGAAACATTCATCTGGGATTAAAACTCTATTAGGATGCACCATTTGGCATCCTCGAGGTTAATGGATAGATCATTGCATGAGGGAATTATTAATGTAAATAATATTATTGACACCCTTAATAGAATGAATGAAAATATTTCAATAGAGGAAGTGGAGGAGATAACTCTTTTGGGTAGAGTTGTGGGTTCCTTTATCTGTAAGAGAAAGATAGGGTGTGATTATACTTCTAAAAAAATGATCCATCCATATATCTCAACCCTCAAATCCATTATTGATGGATAGTGAGGAGATAGAATTATCCTTGAAGAATAAAAAATGTGCGGGTTCAAATCATGGTTTTCTAGGATATCTGATACCCAAAATTACCTTTAGAAAGACAAGAAATTACCTATTATTCATAAATGAGGTTCTTGAAAAATAGTAGTGAGAAAACACCAGCCTAAATAACATAACTAATAATATGTAAAAGTTTTTTTACAGTGTCTTCCTCAGGGGCCTTCATTGTCTCAAAAAATCAACAGGTTACGACATCCTAGAATCATCATGATCTATGGGGAGGCCTTCTATGGTGCAGTTTGGTTCCATGAAAGTATATTTTTTTATTGGAGATTTATAAATCAATAAATATCATCTGATGAAAATTTCAATGGAATAGAAATTAATTTGGCCTCCAGTTGCATGTGCTAAAATGTTCTCCAGGAGTAAATATCGAACAATCTATTATTCAAAACTGATAGGGCCCACCAAAACAATTTTCCCTTCATTTAATTTAGTAGTTTCCACTAGAAAAAATCCTTGTGCATTAATTTCCTTGATCCCTGGTTTCAGGGAGCAATGCTTTGCAGACCTAAAACGAAGGCAATATCATTTGTTTTAGTATCAATGTGCTGGTGCATCGTGAAGGTAAGGAACAATGATTGTTATTATAGGAAAATTTTACCCAAAATAACTATGATGACTAAAAAAAATTATTTTACGATATATAATGTGGATTGTGATAAAATGGAGAGAAGGTCCCACCCTTTAACATTTACAATTAGGAATGGAAATATCTCACATAGTTTATGGTTCTTCTCAGAGAAAATGGGTATGAGGGTATACCCCATGTATGGGTTTCAAACTCAATAAGAAAATATCATGAACCAAGGGAAATATGCGTAGAGGAAGTGTTCTTTTCCACCCTTTGGGTAATGTTATCTCTGCATACTCTACACGGTTTGAAGGCCGACACTCTATACATGCTGAAGTTACGTTAATGATTCTAGGCCTCCATCATTGCATGTTGTGAAATTTGGATCTGTAGATGGTGGAAAAAAATTCACTAGTTTTCTATAGATAAATTTAAAATACTCATGCAACATCATGGTCTATTACTTAAATTATCATAAGGTGTAGGAATCTGATTTCCAATGAAATGAAGGTTCATCAAATATGATATTTTTTAATAAGGTGGGGGACTATATATCGTTTATGCAGAAACATGATGGAGACAAAACATAATATTCAAATGAGATCTCTCTGCCACCTGATGGGGTAAATCTGGTTAGAGGGGACTCCCTTGGGATTTATCACTTTTGGTCGCCATAAGTGACGGTACTTGTTTTTCTTCTAGTTCCATGATCCCTATCTCTATTTTCATTATGTATTACAATTCTAATAAAATAAATAATTATGATTACTAATAGTCATTATATCAATTTATATTCTTTTATTTATATTTATAGTATGTATATATTCATTAAATCATTACTTGTTAACTTTTAATTTAATTAATTATGACAGATGGATATTATGCATGTAATTTTTATTGTTGAAAAATGCATTTTAAGCCTACAAAAAATTTATTAAAAAATTTGGAATAATGCTGATTAAAATGTAATTAATTATATTAAATATAACTAGCTATTACTTTTTATCATTTAAATCATAGTAAATCAAAAAGGGAATTTTAATATAAATTATTTGTTAATATAAAATGACAGTTTTACAGAAACCATTATTTTTCACCATTAAATGAAAGAACATACTTTTTCAAATAATCCAAAAGTTTTATTAGAATATAATTTTGATTTTATATTTTAGAAATTAATATTATTAATTTAAAATAATATTTATAAAATTAATATAATTTAATTAGAATTCCCGAACATAAAATTCAATAAAATAATTTTTTTGAACAACTTTATTTTGGAATATAAAAACTCTTTTCATAGTAATAAATGATTATTTGACATGATTTTCAAATAAATGTGTATTATTAAAGAACTCTATATATATATATTGAAATTCTCTTAATCATATTCATTCCCTCCAATTTAATGGTTAGGATGAAATGGTGATATTTAAATAATTTATTTCATAAGACATTCATATTTACTGTTACATTCTTTATATTCCATTGAACACAATTTTATTATTTTATAATCACCAAGAAATATACAAAAAATATATTGAACAATATTATATTGTAAATAATAAAGAAAACATAAAAACCAAATTTAAAAAATAATGTCCCTCCACCACACTTATTTTTTTATCTCATTACTATTTGTGTATTTGTATCTGAGAAATAAAAATCATAAACCATGGAAAAATAACAAACAAGCAAAAAGTAAGGAAAAAAGTTTCGTCTTAACTGAAATATTCATCTTTAAGTTGGATCTTCAACCTTATTGGTTCTTAATAAATCACTTTAATTAGATTCAATAGGTATATATTTATTTTGGATAGTGTTTCATTGTCTGGTTTTATAATTGGAATACCCCATATAGGAGAAACATGATTAACAATGAATGTTCACGACCACTAGGACCTAAAAATATATTTATTCTTAATTTAAACAATAAAACAGCATCACACTCAATGATTTTTTTTTGTTGAGGTCACATTCATATTAAAAATATTTTTTCTCCATTTATATCCAGAAACATACATAATCATGGTGTCAAATTTCTTCCAACTCCTTCAAGAATAATTTTATTAATTTTCAAATATTCAAAAGATTTATTTCACATGATTTTATAGATCATAATGATTTTTTTTCTAAATTAACATAAAAATAAAATGACTTTCTATAAACAATTATAAAATTTCATATCCTAAATAGAGTATTAAAATGAGTAATATAATCCTATTGTGAATTATATTATCTCAAAATAAAATATTTTACATTTGGGAGAATAATTTTATACAAAGTCAATTTGATTTGCCTATTGGTAATTCAAACATTAAAATTTTTGTGGGTGATATTGTGTATCATCCCACATATAGTCCTCATGTTGCTTCAAGATAGATTATAATTTTTTATTACATAATTTTGTGCCTTGATTAGTTTTTTAGATTATATCTTATTCATATAAGGAAAATACATATAATTTTATGAATACAATGACATCTTTTTTATCACTAGTTCTTTTGTTAATTTATTCTACCAAAAATTCCATAAAATACAAATTATGAAAAATGAAAATATATAGAAAATAAATTGGTATTGGTCCCATGTAATTCATAAAAAATACATGAAATTCATCATACAATAAAGCATTAATTAGGGAATTTCATTTATATTGTAAATATTTCCTTGAAATTGGAATATATTACACGTATTTTTGAAATAAAAAAATTTATACAAAAAGTGGGACAAAATAATATAGAATCATGAACCATCTTATGAGTAACTTGTGATTTAAAGTAATTTATATGATCACAGTATATCAAAAAATAACAACAACATGAAATTTATAATTAGGAATGCATATCAAAACAATATTATCTTTAACAAAATGACACATGTAAGGTTCATCCAAAATAAAATTATTCTAATCATTCAATATATTATCAATTAATATATTAAAAATAAATTTTGGGATTTTATTTTCAACAAAATAAATTATAAGAACATAATATCAGGTCCTCAAGCATCTAAAAGCTTACAATTCATAATTTGGAATGTTATTTTTGATTGGTGGAAACATGTGAATTCTTTTGTCCAAATCAATTTTTAATTACCGTAAATATCTATCCAGATAGTATAAATTTTAATTTATATCTTTTAATTAAACCTGAAATTCATTTACAAAGTTCCATACAAGAATTATGTTTTCAATATCATGGTTGTTCATTAACTTTTTTATATCATAGTAAGTGTAAAAATGACATTTTATCCTAATTAGTGACATATATATTTTTTTTGATAAAATAATACAAAAAAATCCTATTTCAATTAAACTATGTTATTCTCTTGGTTTTTATTTGGGGACTTATAATCATAACAAGTGAAAAGATATTTATTTTCCAGTATTTGACTAAAAACTGGCCCAAGGGAAAAATCAAAGGCATCCATCATTATTTAGAAGTTAAAGTCTTATGTTGGTAGTTGGAAAATATTTAGGGTAATATGATTTGATTTATTTCCCATGAGTTAATTTTTGACAACTGTAATCAAAGTACATTTTTTTTATTTTTTAAAGTATGTTATATAAAGTAATTTTTTATTTCTTATATACCTTGTAAATTATCTAGCAAATACCATGTCATCGAGTAATGATTTTACATACCTCGCTAGTTTTGGGTAGTATAGTAAATAAATTACTTCATCCATGGATTTATTAATATTAAATCTATCATGGTACTCGACTTTAATTAGAGAAAATATATTGTCTACCATGAAATGATATTTTTCATACTAATAATAACTTTTTTATGATTTCAATTTTCAAGGATAACAACTAAACATTTAATATATATTTAAAAAGTAAATCTTGGAATAATAATGTTTTAGATAATTATTTGATTACAAATTTATATTAGTTCATTAAAATTATAATTATACATCATTGAATAGTCTGTGTTTCATTAAAAAAACTGAAGGAAATCCTTCTATAAGAAAATGTTATAACCGTGAATGTGAATATAATTTCTTCATCATATTCTATGATGAAAAAATTATCAAAATTGACAATGAATACACAAACAAAAATGTAGTGATTAAGGCAGACTAATCATTAAATAACATGGTTAATAAATTCTTGTTGAAATTATATTTCTTAATCACTTGGTTGGGTATCCTAAAATAAATGAAAAAACTCCAAATTTTTGAACAACTAATATAAAAAATCTAAATAAGTAAATTCCTTGAGATCAAAAGTAAACCATTCATATGGAAAACATGAATATTAATTACATATTGGATACAAATGAAATGAAATATAATTAAACAAAACAATAATGTGTATATTCATTTTTTAAAACTCCTAACCGATATATGTTCAGTATCCATTAAAATTTTATCAAAATTTTTAGATACTATAGGATTACAATTATATGTATCAATATGGAAGGTAGAATTGAATCTTGTTAAATTAATGTACATAAAAATTATTTATTATGTCTCTAAAAAAATCCTCAATGTTTTCTTGATTATTCTTTTAATAGATCATTAAAAACAATGATTGGATGATTTTAATTATTACCTAATATAAATCCATTATATTTTCATGTAATGGTTTTAGTTCTATCCTAGATGGAATATTAATAGGTTATGGATGGTTCATGAGGCTGAAAAAAACATTATCCTAACGCATTCTCAAAAAAATTATATTTTATTTCAAATTTGGGCACATTATTCCATCCAATAGTAATTGTATGAGTTTAGGTTTTCTGAATATTTCTTTATTTGTGTCAATTTACATGAAATAAATATTTAGCATCATCATCATCAATGTTGATGAATTATAACATAATTTATATTGAAAAATTATCAATTTATTTGAAATAAGAAAAATCATTTTTAACATATTACATGATTTTAATATGATGGGTAATAATTAGGTAAATTTTTAGAGTTTGAGTATCATTACATATCACAGTCATAAAATTTTATTCTTACTAAATATTCATTAAAAATTTATAATTTTCAAATATTACAAACAAACAATGAGATTCATATTTTTTTTATAAATTCAAGAATTTTATAGAAATTGGATTCAATATTTTCAATATAAGATGGTATAGAAAGACTAGATTCAATATTTATGTTTTCATCACATGCATCATTTATTTTCATATTTATGATAGATTCATTAAAAATGCAATGACCAAATATTTTAAATATTATGTTCAAATTTTTATGAATAAATCCATTATTAAGAATTTATTTATTAAATAAATAAACTATAAATTTAATTTTTTTTAATTTAGAAAATTATAGAATATGGCCAATATTTGTTAATCGGGCTTAAAATACAATTAATAATCATAAAAATTGATCATATAATTATTTTATAGTAATCGTTATGATTAATATATTTTAAGGGTTATGATATTGTCTTACTGATTCTGACATAGGATGTTATTTCCTCAACCATAAGGATTATACCATATATAGAATATTTATTAAGCATTAAAAGGGAGATTTAATCATTGTGATTTTTAATTTATGAAGCCCATATTGAGATTCAAAAAATGAAACATCAAAGGAACGAGTTATGGGATATGGTCAAAATTATTGAGATCATGATCAAAAGAATTGACTTCTAGAAATCTTAATAAATTTCAATTATCACACACCTTTCCCTCAAGGCCAACACTATTGTAATAAATTATTTATGAGTCTAGACACTTGTAGTATGAATTTTTATATTTTCATTTTAATAAAAAAAATTATGTTTCTACATTTAATTATTATGTTTTATATATGATTATCTAATTATTTCGCTAAAATTTCTATTTTTATATAACAAATCCAACCTTGTTATTTTGTGATGTATTATGTTTCGCTTATTTTTTAAATTTTTTTTGGAATATTCAAAAAGATTTTTGTTTAATGAAAAACTATTTATAAATAAATTTTTTTAAAAAAAAATGATACTTTAATTTAATGATGTATTGTGTAATTTTTATAAATTAGAATGTCTAAATTACTCCATGGTGAATTTTCATATATTTTTTAGATAATCATATTTTTTGGTACAAAATGAACTCAAAATAAATATACATTATGTAATACGATATCATAATATCCCAAAGGATAAGGACAATATACTTTAAAGGGTATCTATCAAAAAAAATTATTTCTTCATTATAACTTTTTTAAAATTTATTTTATTAAAATTACATACCAATAATGAATCCTAAAAGACATATATTATATTTTATGAGTTTAAAAATAATTTTTTAAGAAAATAACTCACATCCACAAAAATAATGGAATTATTTTAATGAGTTCGGTTGATCACCTAATAATTACTTGGAAACCAATACTCATTTCTAGAAACTATGGTATAAAATGTAGATATGTTCTTTAGTTTTGTTTATTTTATTACAATGGGTTTAAAATCTATGTTATGAAGTTAATAAATAATTACCCTCTTCTTTTAAATAAATTTCAATCTAAACTCATGGTCCTCTTCATGCAAAACCTATCAAACAAAACAATCATATTATCTCTCTTAATAAATACCTCTATTTTCAACGCTTTCGTTGGGGCACATGCATCAGTATATTGAGAACATGTTGTATGTTGCCCCACATTTTTTCTTTCCAATGATGGGTGGGATCCATCTCTAATTTTGGGACATTTTCTCCTTGATCAAAACGGGATGATGGGATGTATGTTCCTCCTTTTGTGGATTACAACTCAAAACTCATTACCTAGTCTAGGCCTACATTATATATTAATATATTGTTCGTGAAACTCTTCCCGGTTCCATGTCTTCATGGATGCTGGTTAACTACGCTGATTTTGTCATGACATTCCAATGGGTCTGGTCAGGGCTGTAACCTTCGGTCGGGGGAGTAGTCACGTCGTACATCACTAGTGTGTCTCGATGCAGGAATAATGGAATGTATATATTTAATCCCTTTATGATTGGGCTTCTTGATGGAACGTTATCCCGTGGAATCTTACGTCGAGTGTGGGGAATTATATTCCGTAAGAATTTCTCTATGGTTTTCCTTAGCTTCCCATGTCTAACACAGGGTATGCCGCGAGTTTAACATCTAGAGATGATGGATCAGACTGATCAGAACACTTACTAGGGGGGGATTAGATGAGTGTAGCCCTTGGAGGGAACACTGATTTTAGGATAGCACATACACAATTACCAGAGTACTGTTCAGAGTAGTGAAGATTTGAATTGGTATGATCTCACAAGGATGTGGTGGACCAGGTAAGAATCAGAATGGACAGTGGGGAGTTGAATGAATTAGTGGGGGAATTATATGGGACCATCAATGAAGTGATGGTAGTATTGGGTTTGTTCCTTAGAGGGACCTCCTAAGTATCCTCATGGTAGGGAATCAAATTATGTGTAGCTCGGTGTGGCGATGGGGGACCTAAGGAGGAAACCCGTAACCCGGATGAAGTAGAACATTCGGGTTGGGGAATGTCCTTCCCGAAACTTGTAGGATTGATGGAATGAACATGATGAGACATGTATGATGGTATTGAACTGCTTGGAGGATTTCTACATAACATTCCACGACATGTATCAATGTCCACGTAGTTCAGGATGAGGCATGGAAGTAGGGTGTGCATAGAATACAACAACCCGATGATATATTAGTTCTTACACGTGGTTAGAAGCCCACGGTCAGTCTAATGATCGAGAGGAATACCAGAGGTATGGTTCTTAAGAAAGGGTACTATAATGGCTTACTATTGATTAGAAACACAATGGCTTACCGCTTTTTGGGATTGACAATGGTTTACCATCGATCGGGGTACACAACGGCTTACCGTCAGTTGGGAAACACAACAGCTAACCATCTATTAGGGTTGGACCTCTATGAGTCTTACTACATTCCATGTCTAGGAGATGAGGATCAAAACCCATGTAGATCAAATGGTATTGTTTAAAATCATGCGTGATGATAATGGGGAAGTCATGAAAGATTGTGGTGGATTGACGTATAGTGGTTGGGATCTATTTGTGTTGTGCTTGAACCTCAAGGGGGGATTCCTATGTACCATTCCTTGGAAAGGATCAAATTACATGTAGTTTGATATAGGAGTTTGTGAACCGACGTGATGTGGTCAGGACCAATGGGTGTTGGGAATTAACCTCAGGGAGGCTTCCTACATACCATGCCTTGGAAAAGATCAAAGTCCATGTTATTCGGGAGTAGTGTTGGTGAACCAAAGTGAAGGGGGTCATGACCAATACCTACTGGGGATTACACTCTCTGGAGGCCCATAAAGGATGTCATGGTTGATGATTACCCTAATCCCATGTGATTAATTCTCTCTGTGAGAAATAAGAGGCAACAAATACATGATGATCACATCACAAAAGATGTGTCCATGGGAAGTGGAAAGTATATTACATGTGGTTAGTCTCCAAAATAGGAAATCGGGGCTTACACCTAGTTCAGAATTTAGGGAGATGGGGAATTGGACTTACTCAAAGTTGGAGGCCCGGGTGGAGACTAAGCCCAGTGGGAGAGGGATTTTTCACAGAAGAGAGGAGTGTTATGGTCCCCATCCCACCCTCTGTTATTCTCCCCAGAAGAAGATAGGAGGAGCAGGGATGCGGCCTCCTGCAAAAAAAATGCAAGGGGCTTACACCAAGATGGTTTCCCTTTCCTCGTCGACAAACACCGCTCCAACAAAGAAGATCTCATTCCATGTGAGGAAGATATTACTCCCATTGAGATGAGTGGGCATAAACAATATCCGAGATGGGGCACCACGTGTATGATGCTTGGGTCGGGGTCCCAGTTTAACCTCATGTGCTGAGGATGATGGTACCCGGCATCTTAACGTCCTGTATCTCAGACGAGGCTGGTTCATCTGCACCCCTAGGACATACATTATAGAAACCCACCCTTCCTTGGGGTTGGAAAGGAATCATCAATGTCATTGTAAGGGGGTGTAGTGGAGTGATCCATTGATGGGCCCACCATAGCATGGATCTGTGAAGAAGAAATAGCTATTAGAGTCCCTCAGTTCCACTATGGAGTGGAAAAGATGAATGGGGGCTTAGGCATGGAAGCTACCCCGGTGCCGCTATGGTGTGGCAACGGTGAATGGGGCTTATGAATGGAAGCTTCCCATAATTCATTCCTCATGTATGGCCATGAGGGAATCTGAACTCACTAGTGGGTTGATTCATATAATTGGGGCCAACACTTATGTGCAAGTTCACAATTGGAATATCACCAAGGGCATTAGAATCAATCCAAACAAAGGGAGATGAATAGTGTGAATCACATGCCTGACATTCAGAACGTGGTGAGGGTAGAATGATGATAGAGGATAAGCATTGACTGTGTTCAAAATACAAAATCCATATCGGGATAGCCTGAAATGGGGGAAAACAATTGATGTTCGACTTCTAGCCATGTTCAAAATAGAGGACCTGACTCGGAGTCATGTAAAAGTCTTCTGGGGCGTTGGCCCAGAATGGTAGGTGAGCCAAGGCGGCATGGTACCACCCCATTAAGGGGTCCCTTTAATCATGAAATAGGATGATGATTCCAATGAGGGACACACAAAGCATGGGGTAGAGTGATGGAATGTTTGAAAAGAAACCAACGCTCCTAATATTATTCCACTTTACTCATGGCATGAGGTATCTTATGCTTATAACATAATCCATCACTTATTTGGAACAATAGGAATCCTATTATTGAATGATAGGGAGTAATATATCTTAAACACATGTAGTGGGGACTATTGGCATCTTATGCATGTCGTATAAGGAATCTCTTAATAGGAACAATTGGTATCCTATTACTAAATGATAGTCTGTTATATAGTTTATAGTATTGTAGTGGGTACAGTTGGAATCTTATTCTTGATGCATAAGGTATATCTTATTTGGATCAAGAGGCATCATATTATTGAGTTATAGGGTCTACTACATTTTATAGTCACGCAGAGATGACTATTAGGCATAAGGCGCCGAGCAATGGCTGGTGTTGGTACTTATGCAAGAGTGGCCCTTTCTGGTTCACCCTAGTATAAATGTCTATTGAAGGGGTTTAGATGCGTTTGTTGAGGAATGATTCAACTCAAGGTACTTAGGAAAGTGATGATGAGAATCACAACACACAATATGGGAAATGAACCAAGAAGAATATGTCGAATAAGGATGTTTCATTGTGTGCAGAGGAGTATCACAAATAATGGTATTGCATAGGTGGAAGGAAGGTGCGCAATGGAAAATGCCAACATATTGGCCTGAAATTTTTGTGGTACGACACTCCAACTATCATGGGGGTATGTGATGGAAGGGAAGGGACCGGCCCGGAGGGGCGGCACTAACCACGAGCGAGGGTGCGGGGGTGAAATTCCTGCGGTATGGACTAGCAGGAGGTGGCCTGTATATTATTGTGCGTAAGATGGGAAACACAAAGGATGTGTTGCGTGGAATACTAGACTTTGTGACATAGGTGAACACAAGATTCAGCACCTTGGTACTGTTGTGCGCAAGATTGGAAGTTTTGTGTGCATGATTGGAATCATGCACTCACATTACATAGGATGAAAATTTGTCAAGAGAGGATCAAACCAGAGTGGGCCCATGCAAAAGAAGAACCATATAGGACCTGTCACAAAGGATCTCACATGGTGGGTTCCATTCTTCCCTGCAGGCGTGGAAGAGGTTGTCTTACGCACATCAGAGCGGCGATCGGCCTCTGGGGAGCTTCAATGTGGGGTGGGGGATGCACTTTTATTATATGAAAACCAGGGAGCGGTTACATATAAGATTATAGGTATGGAATAGATCTTATGTGCACCTTGCAGAAGGTGCGCACACTATAGGGAATTTTACATCACATAGGGTGCGTGAAAATTTTGCGCGTGGATGCTAATCTTGGGAACACCTCTCAAAACATGCGTGCACCTTCCTTAGCCATTTTATGGGTGGCGTGGGTAGAAGATGAGATCCCATTGGGTGCGTAAATGGTTTTCATGACATGTTGCGAGCATGATTTTACTATTGCATGCGATATTCAATTATTACGTGCAGAACATCCATTAATGCATGAAATATTTCACTTCTTGGGTCAAAATCTATACATTTCCCCAAAATCGTCTTGGATGGCCATTTTCAGCAGCCTGACTTCGAATGGCCATAAATTCTAACCAGTAACTCCATTCTGGCTCCATGACCATTCAAATGTAATCTTTCGAAACGTGTTATGCTCCAAAATTATGTTAGTAAGCATTTTTTTAACTACACAGATGTGTTTTCATGTTCTAAAAAACCTCCCTACGTTTTCATATATTCTTAAGAAGATCCCCATGATTTTGTAAGCACCCTTTCAAAGAAAGAGATTCCTTTCAGCTTATTTTTTATTTGACTACATTCTTTATATTATTCTATTTGATCTTTAATTATTAATGTTTTGATTCATTTCTACTCATACATTTACTATCACTATTGTTTAAATTCAATGAGAGACCAACATCCACACTCATTAATCACTTCAACTAACCTTTGTAGTCACCTTTCAATCTATTGAAATTATCCCATGATTATTAATTCCAAATTTTTTATTTATGAATAATGTTCCATTTATAAACTCGAATTTATTCATCTTTTCATTAATTTCATCATTTATGATGGACATAAATATACGTATCCCATACTGGTAAATCATTTGATTGAATATTATGAAATAATTTATAATATTTTATGATAATTGGGGGGAAAAAATTCATTTATGTGATATTTTTTAAAAGGTTCAAGTGGAAGCATAATTTTAATATTAAATCAATGAAAAGAACCTTTTTTCTGGATAGAGGGAGACCAATTACATAGTCCAAAGTCCCAGGGGTATGAAAGCAATTTTTTTCACAAAGGTCCCTCCAGTGAATAGTAATTCTGCAGTAACTAGACTGCTATAGTACCACCACCACTATAGTGACTTGTTACAAGGTTTCTACAGTAACTCATAACTTTCACCCTTTCCCCAAATCAATCTCAGGTCTTTTGGATTCCAAGAAAGAGCCTTTACCACTAGGGTATAGGATCTTTGGAAAATTCATGTAGATGATATTAATATGACATATGGTATCAAAATTATATAGCCCTTAAATTTAATTGTTAATGTCTATATCAAATTATATATCATGTATGGTTCCTGGGTGATTAGACTAACCACCATATTCTATTAATTATTAGGGGTTATCTGTGACTAATATCATTGTTTAAAGATTATGTTTTTGATTACCACCCATTATATTATCTTCATATTACACTTGAAACACATGAATTACCTTCATCAGGTAATGATTTGATAATTCCAATAATTTAATTTATTGATCAACATATTCTTATGCATATCCCTTAGTTATCCCATGCAGTATTATAAGATTAAAGGAATGTGAGGGGATTTTTTGGATTTTTTTAAATAATGTTGTTCCATAAATGTTTTATGTTATTGTTTTATGCAATTAATTACCCAATTACACTATGAAAAATGTTATTTTGGGATTATATTAAATATATATTTATGTATTAAATACTAAAATAGATTTTACTAACGATATGGGTTTTTATATTTGGTATTAGATCATGTTATTGTTATTTGGGGGATTAGGAATAATAAACTAAATCTAATAACATAGGGATAATACTAAACATAAAAATACATCTACATTTTTTGTAATGTATTGAATAAATGGTTTTCTTAAAATATGCATCACTTTATGGACACTTTCAAGTGTATATGGGGGTGGAATACTTATTCCTGCAGATAATAACCCTGAATGTGTGAATTGGGAATTAATGTGATGATCAATTCGTGTATGAAAATGAGTTCTAAGACTTCAGACCTAGTCGGACACTCTTGGGGGATATAATTTTTTGAATCATTTTATTTTTAATTACCACTATTATATGAATAAAACATCACAGTAAATTTAATGATAGAAAATATTATATGGATAACATTGATTGAATCATATAAATTCCAGTGTTAAATTATACAATTGATTTGTTTTTTATACATTAAATATTCATTTATTACCTTTATGTATATGATAGTTTGAAAATTCTCAACACTATTTATATTTAAACATATTCTCTATCTAAAAATTAGAGAAAATGAGGCAATAACAAATGTAATGGTTAATGTGATAACTAACCATATGAGATTCCATACCAGATGGGACCTGGATTAAATGAATAATTATAATAATTTCTAAATAAACTAATGATTTGAACAAAAAATCGATGTGGAGAAATACACACTTCCAATTAATAATGGGAATGTTTCAATTGGGACCATTATGTTGAAATGGCATCTAACCTTTAGTGGATATTATGATTCCTTAGTCCTAAAATATTGAATTGACTTCATTAAAAGGGCACCAATTTTTCATAAATTATCAATGAAAGAGAAGTCCACTGTATATATTTATCATAAAGAGGGATAAATTGATAAATGGAGAGAAATGATCAAGAATATAAATCCAAAGGAATAATTTTCTATAGTAGAGTAGAATTTATTCTGAAAAAATAATTTTATAAACATTCTCCATGAACTCACTCTTAAAATTGTGTAGTATTTATATGGCCTCATGGAAACTTATTTTGAGTCTATTAGGGCGTATATTGTGATCTTCATAAGAATATAGATATATTAATTCATCTTTTTAATTAACACCATATGTATAGTCAACCATCACTTTTGTGAAATAAATCCAAATCTACAATGACATTTGGAAATTCACAACTTTGGTAGTTAAATATATATTGTATTATTGTCACTCATTATTAGAAATAGTTAATGGAGAATATCATATGTATTATGATTCGTGATAAAATAATTGAATAATACAGAATAATTCTTGAGGAGTGAGAAAGAAATATCATGGTGGTAGGAATGGCCAATATTACACATGAAGAAAATGTTGGAAGAATCATCATAGACATTTACTAAATGGGATTGGGAAATACTCCAGGTGTGGGAAGGAAGGGAACTATTACAAAAAAAATATGTATGTGGGGAACCAACCAATGTGTCTAAAATAGGGATTGATCTACTTGACACTTAGCATACAATCCTTCATTTACCCATTAAGGAATAATTTCTATAGGTTATCCAATGCACTAAGCTATGGGTTTTCCATGATAACCTATGAAATCAACCTCCATGGACAAGAGAGAAAGGGAATGAATAATATATTATAATTATTGAGATGGATCCTAATAATAATGAAGTGACACATATGATATTTATTAATGAATACTTATAAATAGAATTATATTATTATGGATGAGTAAATTTTATCATATAAAATTAATGTAGTTGAACTATTTAGACACAACCTCAAAAAATTAAAGTCATGTTATTAGTGAAAAAAGTGCGGAATGTTTTTCACCATATTTATTTTACATCTCCATTGTCAATATTTGTGGGATTAATTCCCTAGAAACTCCTCTGATACTATCATTAGTGTAATTTTATGATATTATCTAAATGGATCAAACTTTATTGTATATAGCCAAAATATATTTTCAGGACAAGGAAACCACCCCTCGGATTCAGAATCACCCTCATATACAATGAAATTTCATGGAGGATGATTAATCTACTTAAGAATCCACATTTTCATCATGAATATTATTTATATATGATAATCCATATCTTACTCAAATAATTGAGTCTATGTAAAAATAATCCATGATTCAGTACCCTTTGTTAGTGAATACCCTACTCTATTTCAAAAAGAATTTATTTATATTCCTCTACGAGCATAAGTTTTTTTCTCAATAAAACATATTGATTGTTCTTTTCTAAGGTGTATGGATGGATTTTGTTTATATTCTACATGGTTCGTAGTAATTATCTAATGTGGATCATTAGTCTTAATATTATCAAGTAATGGTGAAGGAGTAGGATATCCCCATGATTAATTTTAACCAATGGTATGAAAAATACGAGTAAATATTCATGTCATTTTTCACACATTGATGCTCAAAATATATTTATATAATTAATTAATATATTAATTAAGGATTGACTCAAAAAAATTAGTCTCAATAGGAAAAAGTTTTATATTTTATAAATATAAGGGGGAAAATGAGGAATATTTTTATGTTGTACTGAATACCTTCCAAATAGAATAGTGACACAAAAAAAGGAGATATATAAAATTGTAGTAAACATTATTGAGTTCAGATATTCTAAAGATGAATTATTATGTTCGAACTAGATTATCTAACCCCAAAAAAATGTGAACTGAAGAGGGATCATATAGATGATATTTATATCTCGACCATAAATTTTCATCATTTATGTACTAATATTTATAAAGATATTATAATATATATAGTTGATTAATATGATATTTGTGATTTCAAAATTTATAACAAGATTTTCTATATTCCAAAAATTAAATGATGAATGAGAAAAATACAACGGTGTGCTAAAACGATTTCATATAATTATATGGAAATATGAAAAAATAACAATTGACATAATCATTGGAATCTCCATGAGAACAGAAGTCAATAATTTTATCTTGGTATGTATTTTATTTCCTTAATAAGGTAGAATAATTTAATTATATAATGGATTAATTATCACATAAGAACACACAATGATTTACCTATGAGATGTCGTAAGACTTAACAACGAGACACTCTCCATTATATATAATTATGATCTGTGGATTAGTTCATGGTTCTAGGGATATATTTATCAATCATTTGAAGCATAGTTGAGTCTTAGTACTACTAAACTACCTTAAACGATGGTTAATGTGAATGAACCATTCAACCTGTAGAATATACTTGGAAATAATATTTAGTGTATGTTAAATGATTTTTTGTTCAGCCCCATCCACTTGTGGAGTTCTCATACTACACCCTTTTCTATTTTGGAATTCATGTGGAACCTTATATGGCTCTATATTGGAAGAGGATTCATACTCCATCACAGTAGGATGATTTTGGAGGAAGAAGTTGATTGGGAAAGGTCTTATACAAGGAAATATTTATAATATTCAAACTATTCAATTTCTTATAAAATCACTGAATATTCGATAAAAATCAATGCATCCAATTTTAATGAGACATGGAGTTAGAGGTTAGTTTTAAAGGGTTCCATAATTTATCACCATGGAATAATGTAAATATATTTGGGATGAAGAGGAGTATTATTCATATATACATTTTCCATTTTGAGATATTTTATCAAATTTATTCTTTAAACTATTAACTACCTCTCCATAATTTCCTACTACATTTTTAGGTTGTGTACCATGTATCCCTATTAATGAATTACATATCAAAAACCTCATGGGTTATAAATATAGAGCTTATAACAATGGAGAATGATCATTCATATTAGGAGGTACAATTGAATATTATTGATCATAGCTAAAATGTTACATGATTGAAGATAACTCGCATGTTAATTCACTTTTGTTGAACAACATGGTTGTTCAGGAAAAATGGGGACTAGAAAAAGAAGTGAAACAGAATTACCCACAAGAGTTTGAGTGATTATAATGAAATTTGAAAATATAAACTTCTAAAGGTTGGAATAATGAAATTAACTAGACATTAATAAATGAAATTAATTTTTGGATGGATAAATTCTTTATAAATTATATGTTGTTCCATAAAACAGATAAACTATATGTATTTTTTTTCTATACATTTATAAATATAGATACAATTTATATGTTAGAAATAAATTTCCTAAAATAACCATATCTATTGGTAATATACCCATTCTATAGTTGTTGTTAATATTTTTATATATTAATGGTTATCACAATGTCTAATTTTCTTATAATGAAGAGGTGATGGCCTCTACCAGAAGGATCATACCATATAAATCCCATTTATCAACAATTATGATAGATATGGAGTTGGTGGGATTTCACCCTGACTAATCCAAATAAAATATAAAAAAAGAAACTTTATTGAAAAAGTTTATGAGAGATGCTCATGCTTATTACAATAATGAACCAAACAATGCTTATTAGTCCACCCCAACAAATGAAGACCATTTTATACCTTATTATAGTGTAATAAGTGGGTATGTATCTATACACTAGTGAAAGAATTATTATATATTATTTTTAATAAAATAAAATTCATATTTATCTTATTATTTATTTATTTGTATATATAATGATAGAAATTGTTTGATAGAAATTAAATTTTGATAAAAAAACAAAACCATTTTTTGGGGAAGTATTTATAATAAGTTAAAGAGCCCTTTTTGATAAAATCAATAATTTCAAATTAAATATTATTTTTATTAATAATATTTTTAAATAATATTAATTTGAAAAATAACTGATAATATAATTAGTTGAATTCTTGAGTAATTTTTATAAGAGAATAAAATCATTATTGTAATAAATAATAATTTTTTCTAGAAAATATTAATTTTTATTATAATGTTTAAATTATCATATTTAGAAAATTATTTTTGAAATGTAAATATTATTTTTGAAATTAAAATTTTAAAACTAAAAAATGCTGAATTTTTCGTAATTTTATGAGAGAGTTTAATTTTTGGGTAAAAAGTAAATAAGGTATAACTATAAGGCTTGATTATGAAATCAATATTGCCAAAAACAATTTAATAAATACTATAATCGGATTTAATGTCCAAAATATATTACCCCTTTAATATAATGTGTTTTTGAATATATTTGATTAAATTAATAAATACATAATGAATCATCCAACACCAATATTATAATGCCCCGGCTTGAAGGCCACTGAATGGTTCCCAAGTTTAGTGGGTCACACTACCTAGGGAATGCATCCCTATACACCAGAGGCTTCTAACTAGCATCAAAAACCAATGGTGTGTCATTGGGGAGAGTATGTACTTTGGTTTGAGTGTTACGTAGTAATGTAATAATATCAATAAGTGGGAAAATATATAAAATTCCTACAAGGAAATAAAAATGAATACACCAACAATAATAATAAAATATTTAAGTAGTATCATATACAATATGATGATCATGTTATGTCTATATGCAATATTGAAGGAAATACATGAAAATAGGAAACCAGTACAATACATGTATGAAAAAGAACAATAAATCAAAAATTTAATTTTCTATATCTAGCACCACAGGTGTAACTATTTATTGTGATCCCCTTATCTTATGAATAAACAGTCAATAATATTAATGTGTGTTATTTCCCTAGTCCTTATGTGAATCCATTAATTTTATGTATATAAACAATGGTGGTCTAGAAATCATGTCAGATAACACTCAGCATGCTATCACCAATGGGGTCTCTAACATGTCCAGTTTGTGTATAAACATGTTTACATTGTGTAGTAAATCATATGTATAATAGAAATGAATGTAATGTGTGTAAATTAAAAGAGGTAATTTCTAGAAAATAATTGACCCATTTGAATAATATTCAAACATATATTATTATTGGAAACAATAATCAAATACCAGTACCCAGTGTATCTATAAAGAATGGTAAATATCGACATTGGCCGATGTCATGTAATCATGTTTTAGGATTCAAACAGAGTGATCCAAGGTAGAAATGGACATGGTAGCATCCTTATGTTCATAGAGCATCATGATAGAGTCTCAATGATGAAGTGGATGGAATTTAAGGATTTTTTTCCAAGGAAATCCAAAAAATATAGATCTATGGAGTATAAAATTCCTTTTCATTCTATAGAAATAGAATTCATATAGTAGAAATGACTATGGAATCCACTACCATAATCTATATAAATTCATAGATCAGAAATGTCCTTGAAATCATATGGAATCCGGATCCGAGGAGTAGTAATATTCAAGGAATCCACTACCATAATCAATATTGATCCATTGAGAAGAAATTTCCATGTAATTCAATGGAATTAGGATCCATGGAGTGTAAATGTCCAGTTAATCCAATAAAATTATTAATATGGATTTATGGGTTAGAGTTATCCATGGAATCCAAAGGAATTAGGAATAGAGGTGTAAAAATGATATAGTTATCCAATACCAAAATCAATTCATTAATCATTTCATAACCCATCTCAGAATCATTCACAATCCATGGTTTTTTGCATCATATTTGCATATTACCATTTAACCCATTTAATCATATGTGTTCACATGAAAAGGATTCATAATCCATCTCCAAATAATTCCTTTAAATATAATTTATTTCAAAAAGTATCCCTAAATAAGTAATGATCTCACACACACATAATGCTTTGGTATAACATGGGGTTGATATAGTAACACACCATATAGCTAGTAAAAACAATATAAAAAGGATGAACAAAACCCATGATTTTCTCATGTGGAGTAAAATTACATTCAACCATATAATGGTACTAGGTGGCATTGTAAATAGGTTCAACGAATTTAATATAAACATTCATTTAATTGTAGGGGAAACTCTTGAAGGTCTAGTGTGAGTCATAATAGATAAAAGTTATATTAAATACCAAACATTAAGTGAATGATATTGACAACTTACTATATTATAATGGTGGAACAATCATCCATTATCAGGTTTGACATCATGTCTTATTGGATGAAAACTATTGAATGATTAAATAATCTAGAAAATTTTGATATTATCTTTCTCCAAAATAACTCTAACAATATAAATAAAATTAATTAATGATGAAAGAGGTTTTTCCAACAAACCGGTATGAAACCAAAATTATAAATCCTGTTCAATTATGAGTTTAGTAGGTAAATCAGGAACCATGAGTAGCATATAAGATCTATAATAGAAGAAAAATCTATCTTATATACACTATAATAGAAGGAGAATAAAATATATTAGTGTTTATGAAAATTTAAGGAAAATTGATATTTCTCCAATTTTTATTGGGTTATTGGGGTTGATCACATAGATGGAAAAATAATTAACCAATCATGGCTCAATAGTTACAATGATTGTTAAACAACGAGTAAACTGTCCTTCATGCCACTCCTACAAACTATATATCTTCCCAAATGGGTGTACGTACCTGGGTGAAACATTTGGGCTAATAGTGTTCCCTTTTTCATCTATGGACAAACAAAATTTCTATGCAGCCCATGTTTTTTACTTTCCCTCAAACTGTGCGGCCATGGAAAGATTCCTAGACCACCTTGTATATTATAAATTTATTAAAAATTCCCCTTGATTTTTCATTATATACACACCCAACATCACATTTATCAAAACTAAAAAACATGTATGAAAAAATATAATCCCCATATTCTTATATAATTCCCCTTAAGTGTGTTCCAAATAACATAAGATGCTCCTAAAAAGAATTTAGAAGAACCTTATATAGGAAAGAGATTCTCTTTCACTTCCATTTAATTTATTTACCTTTTTTTTAAATCATTTGTATTTCATGTTTTTCATGATTTAATGTGTTTTTACACAACCCTTGTCTATTGTTATGATTCCCACTAAATGGGATACCACCATTCACTCTCATTAATACTTTCCATGAACATTTATATATATACATTATGTTACTGACATTATCAATTGATTTTCTATTCAAATATTATCCATTGTGAGTACCAATTACCATTTCTACTAAAGGATTTTAACCAAGTTTTAATAATAATTCATTGATTTTGAATTATGTGTATGTATCCAACAAAAAAATAACGAGATTAAATGTGATGAAATATTTTCTTATGAGGTATGATCTACGTGTCACATTGATATAGGTACATGATATAATTATTGTAGGCAGAAATTGAATTATATAGACCTAAAATACATTGGGTAAAGGTTATATCTTAAGATATACCATTTATGGTACATGAGTTATTAGGCTAAGACAAATATCTTATAATATTAAAAATTTTAAACTTGAATTCAATTTATTATGTCATATTTTTTCCAACATTAAAATATTTACTTGATGTAATAACCTTATATCATGATTTTATGTTCAGTTTTATTATTCCAATGTTGATTGTAACTCTAATATTACTCTTGACCCACATTCATTACTTTCATCATTTCATTCTATATTTAATCCCATTAATAGTCTCTATAGGTCACAAATTTTTTCTATACATCACTAGTTTATCACATATAGTAGTAGAAAATCAATGAAATATAAGGGAATGTTTTGGAATTTTTAAATAATTTTTTTCAACATACTTTTTTTTTGTTTTTTATGATTCTAATTACCCCAATTAAATAAGCCTAATTACATTTTTGGATTTTCTTTAGAATATAATAATGTAATAAATCATGAAATCACATGTTTTGAATATATGGGTTGTTATAAACAATCAATATTTCATTTTTAGGAACATTAGTTCGTTGTTCAATCCAATTTAAATCATATAAAATATCATGGTAAAATAATTTGAGCATATTAACATTATAATTTGACAGATTCCACATTTCGTGTGACTATGATGGACTAATATAGAAATGAACTACATCTCCTCATAATTAAAATGATAGTATAACTTTTTCAATGAAAATAATGGTAATTACAATTTTTTAAAAGGTATAGTGAGAATGGGAGGTGCATGGGTGATACTTTGAGAATCTTCTATACGTAATACATTAAAAATAGTTATAGATGGAATGTTTCATTCATGATCTAAAACAACTACTATTACATAAAAAATAAAAATGCTACTACATTTTTAATATGAATGAAAATTTCAATTGGTTGTATCCCTGCAATGAATATATTTGAGTTAATGTAATGGGGAATGACAATAATAGAGGCACATAAAAAAAAGAAAAAATAAGAATTCAAATTCCACTATATTTTAGTGAATGGTAAATATACCTAGATCATTACATGTAATAATTAAATCATGATGGATCATTAATGACACATTTGTCCCAAAATTGGGTTTCTCCCCCCTAAATTTTCTATTATTGGAAAACATTTCATTCAATAGTTATTCATTATTTTTAATTTGATTTAAAAAATATAGAAATTTTTTTTAACTACAAAAATGTTAACAGATTCTAAAAAATCTTTATCTAAGTCCAGTTCATCCTATATATACATTATTGGGATACTCCTAACATAATTCAAGGGTTGTTTATTTATTTCTAGATCATTTTTACATAAGTTCCAAAAATAATTTTCCAATATTTATTTTTCTCAATAATAATATCTTATTATTATAAATTTTTAATGTAATATATAACCTAAAATTTTCAATGTTTTCGGAATAGTATGTTTCTCTAATATATTTTTTAAAATAGATGATTAGTTTTCCGATTTCTCTTGAATACATTTGGTCTCAGACCAAGATTTATATGATCTATTATATGGGTTATTAATCTAATTAATCTTTTTTGTTCAATACCAATCACATTTTATTTTCCATAATCCTTGAGTTTCACATGATGTTATGAAGTAAAACCTATACTAATATGATTTTTTATACTACCAAGATTTTTAGACAGGTGACCCAAATGAGTCGTCAAATTAATGATCTTGATCCATTTTTTCCATTATTTTTATAATCACAACCTCGTGTCTTCGTTTCATTTCCTCATAGCATGTTCATCGTTTTTTTGGTTATTGAGTTTGTTTAGTGGGATAGAAATTCGGTTTAAAATTTTAATTTGACTTTTCTTTGAAATATATAATTTTTGAATATTTTTACTCACCATAGAAAATATGTTTTCATCATGAGGATTCCTAAATCTATCATGTGACTGATTATTAAATACTTTTTGGAAATTTTATTTATTTTCAATAGAGCATTATTAATATTTCTGATATGGGAAAAATTTCAATTTTCCAAAGTCTCTTATGTTTTATGGAAATTCATCACAAAAATATTTATTCAAATAATAAATTACCTAGTAAACATGAAATTTATAGTGGGTTTTATCATGTTCCAAACTCCAGTGCATTTTACAAAATGTTTTCAATTAAGGGATAAGAATATGAATTTGTTTTATCAACTTGATCCCATGCTACAAAAGCATCTATCATGATCCTATTTGAAAAGATAAAACAATTTTACAAATATTGGATTAAATTTTTTTCCTTTATTTAGTAGTGGATGGAAATATAACACAATATTTTATATCATTCAAAATAAACATGTAATGTTTCACCACGGGTTTTCATAATTACACATATTTCTTTTCAAATCATATTTTTATAGAATAATGATATAATTTACTTCAAAAACATTTTTTAATCCATTATAATATATAGTGACTTTATAATTGAATGGATAAAAAATTATTTACCACCTTCATTAAAATAAAAATAATAGAAAAGTTATAAAATTCAATTGATTTTTTTATATTACTTGTTGTTTCATAGTAATAAAAAGGTATGATAAATACTGAGGATGTTTATATGGATCCTCAATTATAAGCACATTTAATATTAAGACATAGTGAATATAAAATAATTTATTTCAAATCAAGAAAGTCTGTCATTGTATTTCATATGGTTTTGTTGACTGTATTTATAGGAAGAAACCTATTAATTGATGTTTTCTATTTTATTCATTGATTTTTTTAGGTTTAGAAATGTTTTTTCTTAGTTTTTCATTTATAAATTCAAAACATGAAATATATTTATTTATAATATCCCTATATTTATATTGAAATTTTTGACCAATTTGATGATCTAAGGGAGTCTGGATTGAGTCATAATTTCAAGAATGACAAAAAGAAATTAAAGAAAATCATAAACAACCTACTTTGAAAGGAACCCTATTAAAATAGAGTAGTTTTTAATGGTCCCCGTTTTAAAAAATTAATATTTAATAATAATTTAATATAGTATTTCTTTGAATTGTCTCATAAAATAGCTTCAAATTATTTTTCAAAATTTCACTTTATATTTATGTTCTTGTAAATGAAAATCTAATGTCAAAATTTCTTATTTTTTTTAAACACAAACAAACTAAAAAAATAAACATAAAGAAATTATAGGTTGACTATATTTTAAAAACAAGAATAAATATTAAAACCAATTATTTAAAGCCTTGAGTTGTGGTCTAATATTGATTTATTGGGATCTACCTTTTTCCCACGTAAAATTATTGTCTAATTTTATTTCTAAATTACCAAAAAAGTTACTGATTAGACACATCTGTCCACCAAAATAAAATATAAAAAACATTATATCTTTGTAGATCCTATTATGAAAATCATTTAAATATTTAATGAATTCCAAAAAATTATAGAATAGAACTCAATATGCTCAATGAAATTTTATTTCATAGATTTTTATGAAAAGTGAAATGGTTATTTATATCCATTAATTAAATGAAAATTTAGAAAAATATATATGAAAAGTCCCTGAATAATAAAAAATATACCTTCCTCATTCAAATATGAAATTTCTATAAAAATAAATAAATATAATGAAAAGGAATTATACTTGGAAATACACTACCACAACCACAATAGAGTTTAGGAATGCATGGATAAATAAAATCATATCATCCATCATTCACCTTAGCCAAAACATCTCCATTTAAATCCTCAATAAAAACCCAAAATCATTTTTGATGCTCCTCTTCGTCACAGAGTCCAAAGGAATGTAAAGGGAAATACGTTGAAACCAAATTGATTCATCCTTTGAAGAAAACATCAAAAATTAACAATGGAATAAAAAAAGGAATCAAAGGACCTTGGGTCGTTCACGTTACCTTAAGGTAGAGAAAGTACACTTGTGCGCTGCATAATGGTCATGCAAGTGACTTGCACGCCCTCTTTGAAAACCACCCAGGGTTTTCCCTAGCCTATAAATACCCCCAGTGGGCCCCCAATTTTGAGGTATTTTTCCCAGAATTCCGATACAGATCTCTGAATACCCAAGTCTCTTATTCAAGTCTCATCCTTTAATGATGGGAGAATTTCCTTAATTTGGGCATCCTCCATAGGATTAATCCCCAAGTCCTCATTAATATGGGCCTCCTTTTTAGGAGTAAGTCCCAGTCATAATTTCCATTAAACTGGGTCTCCTTTTCAGGAGTAAGCCCCTGTTTCAAATCCTCTTAATTTGGAATCATCCTAGGAGTAAGCCCTAAGTCCTGTAACCTAGGATTCCTTCTCAAGAGTAAACCCTAGTCATAATTCCCTTAATTTGGGCATCCTATTTAGGAGTAAGGCGCAAGTCATCTTTAATCTGGGCCTCCTTTTCATGAGTAAGTCCCAGTCATAATTTCCATTAATTTGGGCCTCCTTTTCAGGAGTAAACCCCAGTTTCAAATCCTGTTAATTGGGAATCCTCCTAGGAGTAAGCCCCAAGTCCCCTAACCTGGGCTTCCTTCTTAGGTGTAAACCATAGTCATAATTCCCTTAATTTGGGAATCTTTCTTAAGAGTAATCCCCAAGTCCTCATTAATCTGGGCTTCATTTTCAGGAGTAATCCCCAGTCATAATTTCCATTAATCTGGGCCTCCTTTTCAGGAGTATGACTCAATTTCAAAACTTCTTAATTGGACATCCTCCTAGGAGTAAGTCCCAATTCCCTTATCCTGGGCGTCCTTTTCAGGAGTAAGCCCCAGTCTTAACTTCTCTAACCAGTCTTAATTTCTTTTTGACCTGGGCTTCTTTCTCAGGAGTAAAACCCAATAATAAATCCCCTCCTAACTTGGGCATCTTGCTTAGGAGTAAGCCCCAAGATTATAGTATCCAAATATCGATGAATCTCATATTCCTTTATGGGCCTTGTTCCTAGATTTCTTCTCTGAAGCAAATCTTAATCCTCATCTATTTTGGACATTCATACACACATAAGCCCCACATCATTGTATCTTTCGTGGCACAATTGTATGGTTTCACCAATACCTCTTGTTTCTCACACCGAGCATGACTCACGTGATCTTAGAGTGTAAAAGTAATCGTGACATCTTTCTTTGAGCCATCAATCATGAATAATCATTATAATCCCTAACTCGAACTATGTGGGTTATGATTCCTTTTCCAAAACAAAGGATGCTTAGGTAGCCAATCTGCGGGTACGATCCCAACATTGAAATAATCCATGTCCTTCTGAATGACAATAAACTTCAAGTGCCCAACAGAGTGGCTTTAAAACCAGTATGGTTATCATGTTGACAAAGAGAATTTTATGTATCAAAGTGTACCATTGCCTAAGAATCTCTAACAAATACAAATATTTCTCTATCGATAAAGAACATCTAATACATATAAAAGATTCTCTAAATTTCCTAAAAATCAATCATTGATTTTCAGATCTAAAGGAAAGCTCATTTTATACATGGTAATGTAATAAGGATTCACGAACATAACATAAATCTATAAAGAGAGTCCGATATTAGACAATAATTCCCCTCAAAAAGGTGTGATGAGTCCAACCTCCCATCCTCTCGACCAATACAAATTCTTAAGCCTCATCTGTCCACAACTAATGAGGGCCTACCTTTGGAAAGTATGTTCAAATGGATATCGAATAATTGGTTGTTTCCGATTCTACGAAAAAAACTGTTAAAAACTGATTGGAATGTTTGAAGCTTAAATCAACGAGGTCATCCCCAATTACAGAGGGAAAAAATGGTGAACCTTATATGAATCCTTAACCAAGTTAAAATGATACTTTGCTTATTTGTTAGGCTCCTATTTAAGCTCAATGAGAGGGCCAACAAAGAATATCAATAACATATGTGTTTATCCAAAATATGTAGTGGCCGGAATTATCTTGATTATGTCTGTTATATCCAACATGCACTCATTTCCAAGATCTTTCGCATTTCCAAAATGGCTTCTCTTAAGTTCACACACGTGAATACGTATGATGTGAAAACCTCTGCTGCGAATGGCACTACTACTACTCCTTCTGGATCATCGTCCGTTCTGAGGATGATATCACCTACTCATCATCTTCAACATTGGGTATCAAACACGCTGGTTAAGTATTACCGTTAACACGGTACCATTCCAACTCTAGAGGCTGCCCGACAAGCCCTCCAAGTGAACAACTCACACCGGTCGTCTAGACAACGACGACCTGTGATCAAGAAGCAGGCGGTGCTAACCAACATCTCCAACCATTTTGGGTCGTTATCCCTTGAATGCAATCACCATTCACTCCCATATTCTGAGGAGGTGAATGAGCAGGCCACTCAGGGCCTTAAATCAAAGAAACCTGAGTTCTTCCCAAGGGATCCTATCATCAATCGCCGACAGACTCGTGTGGCAGTGCACCCTCAACATGATGAGGGTATCGACTCCAGGTGTTCGGCTCAGGTTCCTCGAACCCGAGCAGGCAAGACTAACCGCCAGAGGCGAAATCTGGTCAACAGTGGGCAGGTTCTCATCTCTTCCATCTCTGGAGAAGTCCACCAACATAACATGGTGGAAAGAAATGAGAGGGCACATACACCCTTCTATTTTAATCTCGCTGCCTAGAAAACTCGTCTTGCGGCAGCACGCCAATCCCACCAGACAATTCCGGCGGAGTATTATAGGCAGTAACATACACCTGTTTATACATCATATGCTAGTCAGAAGGCTTGTCTGACTACATATAATGGAGATTGTCAACCATGTTTGAATAAGTACAATCAGTAGGCACATACACCTGCTAGTATTGATCAATCCTACCAACAGTCTCATTTGGTAGCACCATGAGAAGTCAGTCGGAATGCTCCAATGACAAACAAGAGGCAGACTCAATTCTCTGCCCCCCACACTTGAGTAATGTCATGATTTACTAATAGGAAAAGGAGGACAGGAGTAGGAACAGACACCTAACCCAACCACGGAATGGACATATATCCCCATTCTGGTAGCTGAAGTCACCAAGAAAATTCTGTCAATGGTGAAAGAGCAGAAGAAAATCCCCGCTCATATCTGCATTCCTGCCAGGATATTATAACAACTTCAGTAGCATCACAGGGAAATAAATGAAAATCTATCCCTACCAGTGGAGTGACGCATCAATAGTTCACACCAGAGCAGATACACACCTCTGTTCCAGTCCAAGAGGGTTGTGTGGCGTACCCTCGCATATCATACGGACAACCAAGTCAGGCATATACACCTGATTTGAGTAGAGATTGTCAGCCTATCCTAGCTATCTCTCCTGATCGGGCACATACACCTGATCAATGTATCCACTTTAATCAACAAGTGGTTTCCAAGGTGAGTAAGAAGGCGCCTAAGATGAAGACCCACCCAGCACAATCACGAAATCAAGAGCCAATCTATAACAAGGCTTTTCTCGATTCTGGAGTTCTTGAAGCCCTCAGACAGTTATCTATTGGAATCCAAGATTCAACTCCCTCATTTCCCAATAGTGGGAACATTAATTCCAAAGGTCATAAACATACACTTCCTCTTGAAGGATTGCTTCATGACAGTTCGGTCGATCTTGATGTTTCTTCTTCAGATGAGAGCTACAATAACTCTCTGTGTTTCCAGAATACCAAGGAGAAAGAGATATCATCTTTTGATGTAAGCCACCATGGTGGTCCTCCCCATGATGATGAATTTCATTGAAAAATTTCTCTCCATAGTAGTGATGAACATTTCCCAGAAAATGCTCCAATGGACAATGTAGTGCCGAGAAAGACTTATTATCTTGAGGCACTTGAAAATGTGTAACCAGTCATGTCTGATGCTTCATTGCTAGTAGGTGAAATACTTTCTAGATTAGAAGATAGCCCGGGGTGTAGGTCATTCCCCGAACCACCCCCGGGTCATTCATCTTCTAGTTTGATCGTTGAATTCTCCTCCAATCCTGTGGAATCCGATGAAGCAACAAGGAAGCACCGGCTTTGGTCAAATCAGGTAGAAGAATCGTCATTGAATGATAAAGAGGAAGTTCTGAATATGAGGAAACAACTGGGGAAAGGTGAAGTTCCAGTCATATTTTTGCCTTTGGCTGACTCTCAGTATGACATTCCGAAGATGTTGACGGAAGATGGGATTGATGACATTTGTCTCAACATATGGAAAAATCGTTGTCAGTTGAAAAAGAAAGTATTATCTTATGATGAATATGAAAATCATGTTAAGATAAAAGAAGGGTTACAAGGTCAAATTGACTTGGAATCTCTATTAGTCTCTCGATATCCGAAGGCAGAAAAGCACCAGAGATCCCTTCAACGTTCATGCCTTGGCGCACTAAGAAAATTGTGTCAGTTAATTGCTAATGCACCATCTGTTATTCATATCATGGGATGGGATGTTCATGGAGCACTACATTTTACTGTACTATCCAGCCATCAAATCCCACCGAAGATGGTCTCATTCAATGTTATTTCCCATGGTCAGCCACAGTCAATTGGCATTGTTTGTAATCAAAGGTATTCTCAAGAACATGCCTCAACTAGTTCTTCTCAAAATTACGTATACAGAGAAAAAGTTGTTGAATTACTCCTACATCAATAAAACATGAATATTGAAAAACCCTATTGTTTGGATAAAACACATCATCAAGTGACAGAAATGTCAAAAATCGTCCAGTGCTCATATGATCCAGGTGATAAAAGTGGATACAGGTTAATACATACAACTAATTTTTAGACTAATGTCCGCAAAATCACGAGATCTTTCAATAACTTCTCAGACATAGCATTTCAAGAGCCACCCCACCTTTCCAGATTGCGGACTCTTTTAACCCAACCCTCAAAATCAACAAATTGGATTCAAGGAGTTGAGCGAGAACAGCAGGAACAGCCCCAGTCCACCGGACTGGGGACCTTTTCAAACCATCAATCCACTCCTCAGCGAATGACAGTGTTCTCTCGATTGGGGAAGAATCCACAGGAAGAACGAAGAGCCAAATTATCAGGAGATTCCATCCAGATTACGGTTCACCAAGAAGTTCCTGAGGGATCGAATCAACACAAGGTAATGTCTCATCAGGGGCATGGAAGATGGAAATATCGCAAAAATGCCGATAGAAAAAAATGAAATGTGTTATGCATCCATCAATTTCATCACTGCTGTTGTTACTGATCCACCAGATGAGGCTAACTCATGGGACTCAGATGAAGAGTTTCCTACTCATGAAGTTGTATACGTAGATACAAATGAAGAAGGTGTGCGTTCATGAAATCAAAGGTTTACCCATAATCAGGGTGTTCCTTCAAATAACCCACTTCCCCCTCTCCAAAAGGGATCCAACAAGGGGAAGGGAAAGAATCATGTTAGATATCCTTCCAATGTAGAAGGCCAATCTCTCGCATTAGGGAAAATATTTTCACAACAATAGTATGAAATGAAGGAATTAAGGATGATGAACGCATAATTACTTTCGGGTAGTTTTCCTCCTAAGCACGCTGGAGTCAGTCAGCCGAGGGAGTTTGTTGCCTCTACTGAGATGGATCAAGAATATCCTCATATATCAGTACACCCTCACATGTCTAATCCTATGGGTCAATTGCAACAAAAATTGGTAGTGCTTCTATCAGTTGTAGTACCAGCTGTCATAACTGTCCATGATCCAGTCATTGCACCTTCCCACGTCCAAGTTCAACCGGCTGTTTCTAAAATGTTAATAACTAACATTGAGTCATTAACATCTCGGTTAGAGACTCTGGAAGGGAAGCCTGTGCAGGTTCAACCAGAAAAGAAATCTTACCCTAAATGGGTAGATTCAATCCCTCCCCCATCATGTTTTAGGAACCCTGTATTCCCTAATTTCAATGGATCAGGTGATACTTCCCTATTTTCAATGGATCAGGTGATACTGAACAGCATTTGACGCATTACGTGTCCTGTTGCGATCTTATGATGGGAACACCAGAATAGGAAGAATGAGTGAAACTCAGATGCTTCTTGTGAACCTTGAAAGGACCAGATTTTGTTTGGTATATAAGCTAGAAATCCCGGTCAATTACCGGATGGGAAGATCTCCTTCAACAATTCCTTCTTAAGTTCAGCTCAACTGTTCCAAAGACAACAATTTTTTATCTTAAAAACTATAATCAAAAGGAGAATGAAAGGGTTTCAGATTTCATTTCTCGCTAGAAGGGACTAACATATTCCCTAAGCTTAGCACTCCCTCAAGAAGAACTGTTGCCAATATGTGTGGAAAATCTGCATAATGAATTACCCATGTCGTTGATCCCTATTAAATACACAGGAGGGTTTTAAGACCTTACTTTAATCGCTCAGCAGATTGAATATTCCCTTATACAGACTAAGGCTAAATATCGTGTAATTCCATCAGTTCATGGAAAAAGAATGGGTAATGCAGATACTGCTACATTTATGCTTAAGCAAGCACTTGTACCTGCTTCTAATTCAAAACAATCATCTTCCCTAAAGGCTCCCCCTCCCAAGCGTCAGCAACAGAGGTCATTTAGTCAAGACGATCAAAGAGATCAAAGACATAAATAGTTTGATGAGTTGAAGAGAAAAGTTTATTCTTTCCAAAATGAACATGTTCCTGGCTACTTCATTTCGGCTCTGAAAAATAATTTGGTTCAATTTCCAAGGCCCAAAAGGCCAAATAAGGAAGGAGATAAACACCATCCAAATTATTTCCCCTTTCATCAAATGTTGGTTCATCTCATCCAGGAGTGTTTTGTCTTCAATGACCTCCTGCAAAAGATGGCCGACTCAGGATAAGTTAAACTAAAAGGCTCTTCAGCCCAGGTAGCATGTGTTACTGCTACAGTTCTAGAGAAAGAAGGTGAATGGCAAGAAGTTAAGAGCAAAAATGCACAGAAATATGATGATTGGATTCTCAGGAAAACGATCAATCGAACTCATGAAATTTTGCGAACGCAATTTAAGAAACCAATTTTTTATTCTGCTAGGGATGACACAACAAAATCCTCATCAAAGGGAAAATCCTCAAAAGGGTGGCATATTTCGAAGAAAGAAAAGAAACCAGAGGAAGATGAGTATGTGTCAAAGCCTAAGCTATCTTTGACTCTGGAAGATTTCCTACCATCTACTTCAAAGCCACATCCACCATCCCATCAAATGGAACCACCTAAATTGGCTAGTCAGGAAGAGTCTTCGTCAGATGAAGAGATGATCTTCAGTTCTGTTAATATGATCCACTTAACAGATCCTTATGCCAGTCACAGTTTCGATCTCGATGAACCTCGGTTCCCTGTATCAAAAAAGGAATCAAAGTGAGTTATAGAGGTCAGGGATACAGAGGAAGAAGTGGATATCCCAGAATCCACTATTCCAATTCTACCCCTGCTAGAAATGTGTATGCAGCAGAAACATGTGGCAGAGCCCTTCATCGAGTTCAACAAGAACAGGCATGTTCTTCCACCAATAACAGAATCAGTCCTGGAACATTTATTCTGGAGGATCGGTTGGAGGTTCCACCTTCATCCTCTCAGTAGGTAAATAGACCTAATCGGTCTGATCTTCCAAGGCAATGAATATTGCCAACTCTTATCCCGATACAAGATGCATCAACATAAAAAACATCAACTTCCAAGGCACCTGCTAAACCACATGTTCCTGTTGGGAAATGCAGACCTTTGGATCAAAAGTATGATGTATTGAAACACATGGACCATGTATCGTCCAGGTTATCAATTTTGGATGCCTTGAATTTATCAAAGGATCTTCAGGAGGCACTCATCGAGGCATTTTTAAGTCCGTAGGAGTATGAAATTGAAATTGATGCAGCTGAAGTCTACCACGTAGAAAATAATCCTGTAGAATAACATGCAGTCATATCTTTCACAGATGAAGATGAAGATGATGTTGTGCAGGGGAATATTTGACCTTTCTAATTATCTATAAAGTTCAATGGTGTGGATATCTGAAGGGGTTTCATTGATAATGGTTCAGGAGTCAACCTCATCCCCATTCATACACTTCATCGATTGGGCCTCAAGGAATCTAATTTATCTCCTTCTACTATGATGTTACTAGGATATGATAAAAATGAAAAAGAACCACTAGGTGAGATTACACTCTGAACTCAGTTTGGAGATCTTGTATCCAATTCAGATTTCATGGTTTTTGATCAAGACTCAGCCTTCAACATCTTTCTTGGAAGACCCTGGCTACATCAACATGCGGCTATCCCTTCATCAAACCATCAATGTCTCAAATATTGTTTCCATGGTCATGTTGGGACATTTTTATGGTGATAAGGCCTCGTTCAAGACATGTGAGTCTCAATACATAGAGGCGTAATTCTATCACATGAAGGGAAAGGAGAAATCCACAACAAGGGAGATTACCAAAGTTAATGCTCCATATGGTTTGGAAAAAATTATAGTAAATCCATTTTCACATGTGAGTATGGATTATGTGTTGCCTATCAGTCAGATTGACAAGATAGACCCAAATAAAAATACTCTTATGGAAATATCCATAATGTCAGTTATGACAATCGAGCTAGACATCATGGAAGAAAGTGGTGATCCATCAAGAAATGATGAAAGCCCAAATGGAGATGTCTTTATTTCATATGTTGAAATCCAGCATGTCTATACTTCGCCATCCAGGCTAGAAGAAGTGATATCAATGTTAGAGGTGAACAATTATGTCGATTATCAATCCATCATATCCTCTTTATTACCCAAGGAAGACCCTTCATCATTAATCGAGTCGAAAATAGAATCCTCTTCATCAAGATGTTCAAGTTTTAACATCTCTTCTGATCATGGAAATTCTGCTTAATCATCTACTATGCAAGTACAAATGGAAGAAATAACAAATTTTTAAGAAGAAGAGGATGATCTCAGAGACGCTCCTCCACAATTTGAAGAGGGTATCTCTACCACCGTGGATGAACTCAGAGAAATAATCTGAGTACAAAAGAAGATCCACGCCCCACATTAATTAGTGCGGCCATGAATCTTGAAGAACAAGATATGTATATTTATTTTTTAAATCCAATTTGAGACATATTTTCTTGGAACTATACAGATATTCCAGGTCTTGATCCTAATGTTTATACCCATCGCTTGGGTTTTCCTAAAGAACATCGATAATTCAAACAAGCTGCAAGAAGAACACACCCAACTTATGCTTCCAAAATTGAAGTTGAAGCGGATAAGCTTATCAAAGATAACTTCATCAAAGAAGTTCAATATCCTAAATGGTTGGATAATATTGTCCCTGTGAAGAAAAATAACAGACAAATTATAGTTTGCATCGATTTCAGGATCTTAATCGGCATTGTCCTAATGATGATTTTCCAGTTTCGATTATAGAACTGTTGATTGATGCAAAAAATGGCTATGAAGCACTTTCCTCCATGGATGGATATTTCGGATATAATCAAATCTGAATGGCTCCAAAAGATGAGGAATCCACAGCCTTCAAATCCCCTCAGGGAGTGTTTTTCTATCGGGTAATGCCCATTGTCTTAATGAATGTAGGTGCAACATATCAGCGTGCCATGCATCATATATTCAAACACTTTTTAGGGATGTTTGTTCAATGTTATGTGGACGATTTTGTGGTCAATTCCAAACAACATTCTAATAACTTGGCTGATTTGGAAGTTATATTCCGCAAGCTTAGACAACTTAATTTGAAGATGAACCCCTTAAAATGTGCTTTTGGGGTAACCTTAGGAAAATTTCTCAACTTTATTGTACGCCATAATGGTATTGAAGTCAATCCTGAGAAGACCAAGTCAATCAGTGGTATGTCACCTCCTCTAAATTTGAAATAATTAACAGGACTTCAAGGAAATTTATTCTATATTTGGTATTTCATCTCCAATTTGGTAGGAAGATGTTTACCCTTCACCAAATTGATGAAGAAGGGAGTCACATACTAGTGGACTACAGAATGTCAAGAAGTATTCAATATTCTCAAGAAATACCTCTTGAGTCCACTGGTACTTATGCCACCTGTTGAAGGAAGTCCACTTATCCTCTATGTGACATCCTTAGAGCGATCATTGGGTGTCGTTCTTGCTCAGAAGAATGATGTTGGGAATGAAAACAGCCTCTACTATCTCAGTCGTACTATGCTTGAAGAAAAAACCCAATATTCAAATTTTGAGAAGTGCTACCTAGAAATAATCATTGCACTTCAGAAGTTGAGACACTACCTACAACATCACGATGTCTAATTGGTATCCTGCAATAACCCGCTCAAATTCATCCTTTGTCGTCCAATTCTTACAGGACGTCTGGCATGGTGGGCAGTTATTTTGCAACAATTCGACATTCAGTATGTGTCCCAAAAGACTATAAAGGGACATGCTCTGGCTGATTTACTTGCGGAACATCCTTCAGTAAAAGATAAATCTTTAGATATTGAACTCCCTGATTAGGAAGTCTTCTCTATTCAGGATAGTCCTCAGGTATGGGAAATTTATTTTGATGGTGCTTCCAGAAGTCCTACAGGGAAGAAAATGGAAGATCCTAAATTCAACAAAGTTGGGTTAGGAGTTGTTCTTATTTCCCTAAAAAAGGCAGTGTTACCTTATTCCTTCTCATTGTTGGAAGGCTATACAAATGATGAAGCATAATACCAATCTCTCATCACAGGATTAGAGTTGGCACTTCAAGCACAGTTGAATCACTTAAAGGTGAAAGGTGATTCAGACCTGGTAATCAGACAAGTCAATGGGGATTATGCAATCAGAAAAGAATAATAGATCCCTATGTATGATTACTTTAGAGAGTTAATGACAGAATTTCCTATGGAACCGACATTTTCTTATATCCCGAGATCACAAAATGCTTAAGCTGATGCACTTGCTAATATAGCCACGGATCTAGAAGATCCAAATCGGGACAAAGCAACCATCAGCATTGCCCACCGTCATACAATTTCACCTTATGATTAAACCAGAATAGAGGAAATTAATGAAATTAGTCCCATTCCAGAACCATATGGTCATACTACAGGATGGATGACACCTATCAGGGAATAACTTCAAAATGGAACACTTCCACATGATAGAGTTGGGAAAGAACAAATCTGGTGACGTGTGGTCAAATTTAATCTTTATAATAGCCCAGATCACCTAGAGAAAATTCTCTACAAGCGTGGTTTTTATGGAGTTCTCTTCAGATGAATTGATGGTGAAGAGACAATGGTTGTCATGAAAGAAGTGCATGCATGGGTCTGTGGTGCCCACCAGTCTGGACATAGACTATCTGATCAGATTCAAAGGCTTGGATACTTTTGGCCTTCAATGATACAAGTTTGTGTTGATTTTACAAAGAAGTGTCATTCATTCCAAGTACATGCCATCTTCATTCATCAACCCCCGTAATTTCTTTATACAGCTAAGTAATAATGGCCATTTGCCACATGAGGAATAGATGTGGTGGGACCTTACCCTTCATCTACGGCCAAGCAGTTTAAGTATATTCTTACTGCTACTGACTTCTTTTCCAAATGGGTAGAGGAAATACCCCTCAAAGAAGTTAGTTCTAAATTCATTGTTAGCTTCATCAAGTCTAACATCATTTCTATATTTGGTGTCCCTCGTACCATATGGCTGGACAATGGCACCAACTTCTGTTCATCTGAGGTGAAGAAGTTGTATCAAGAATACAACATCAAATCCAACCATTCATCTCGGTATCATGCAGTGGCCAATGGCCAGATAGATGCCTTCAAAAAGATTCTTTCAAACATACTGCAAATTATGGTGGATAAAAATAAGACTTCATGGCCTGATAAACTCTTTCATTCTTTATGGGATTATCAAACCACCACCCGCACTGCAACGCGGTCAACTCCATATTCACTGGTATATGGAATGGAAGCATTCATTTCAATTGAATTTCAACTACCCTCGCTCAGAGTAGCCATTTGTGATCAGTCATCTATATATGAAAAATATAAAAAACAATTGGATGAATTGGAACGGTTATATGAGAAAAGATTGTGCACCCTGCACCACTTGGAAGTCTACCAGAATCGAATTGCACGAGCTTTCAACAAAAAAGTTCGCCTTTATTCATTCATTTAGGTATAATTGGTATTGGTTCATAGAACTCCAATGATACCAGGAATGAAACCTCCCGACCTTGAACCAAAGTGGGAAGGACCTTATTCAATACATAAGGTCTACTTCAATGGAGCATATTCATTAATCTCAATGGATGGAGAACTCATCACCACTCCAACCAATGCCAGATTTCCGAAGAAGTATTTTGTATAAACACAAAATACATTGTTACATACCATAAATATGACCTTAAACTACTTTTATTACTTTCTCCCCACACGATGTTAAACTATGACGTCATAACTACATGACGCTAAACTATACAGAAGTCTCTTACGGTCCCGCATGACCATAAACTACACCACCGTCCTGCTTGACATTAAAACTGCTCATCATGTCCAGACAACATGACATTAAACTGTATCCCCTTCATCGTCTTATATGACGATAAACTATACAGAAATGGTCCTTTCATATGACCTTAAAACTATTCACACTTTTTTCCAACATGACACTAAACTGTATAGTCCCCTTTTCATCCAACATGACATTAAACTATGAAAAGGTCCATAATACTTCCAACATGATGTTAAAATGTGTCCTCTTTTGTCCTTACTGCATGACATTAAACTGCACAGTCCCCCCTTTTTTGTCCAAACATGACATTAAACTGTATTGTCCCCATCGTCCTAACTACATGACACTAAACTGTACAGAAATCCATTAATACATCCTCCATGACGTTAAACTATATTTTTCCCCTGCTACATGACAATTAATTGTGCAGCACCAATATTCCTAACTGCAAGACTTTAAACTTCATAGTCCCTTCATATGTCTTACATGACATTAAATTGTGCACCATTAAGGTTGTTGTTACCTCTTGTTTCTCACACTGAGTATGACTCATGTGATCATAGAGAAAACTTTAACCATAACACCCTCTCTGGGCCGCTTACCATGCGTAAGTCCCAATACCATTTTTTTTGTTTTAGGTCGTTGTCTCCAAGAACTACTTGATCACTAATTCATTCATTAATTGAACTATGCGGACTTTGATCCTCACCGTCTAGGCTAGGTACATAGGCAACCTCCCAAGGTTCAAGCCTAAAACCAATCTCTTCACAATGTTTTACCTAAATCTTGTACGATGTTGATTCGTGAAACCGCCCCCAGAATCAATATATTTACATTGGTTCATTATCGTCCTTTCAATACGATGTAAAACTGTAAAACAATTTTTGTCCAATATGACAATAAACTATAACATTCTTTGATACCCTCACTTGAGAGGGAATCATTATTTACATTGATTTTCAATAATGTTTGTAGAGACCCGTATCTTGACGTACATGGACATTACATTACTTTTGCGGAATACTTAGTACATAACAAAAACACACACACAAGGATCGTAATAGTTTAGTGTCTTTGGAAACTCGGAACGTAATCTTCTAATCGTGGTGAAATATCTTCAATATCTCCCATAAGGATCTTCCTTTTTTTTACCTAAAACCTTTCTTTATATCCTGGGGAAAAGAAAACATAAAAGGGTGAGCTCAAATGCTCAGTAAGGGTAAACAAAAGAAATATCAATCACATCATATACATAAGCATATAACTTTTGGAAATCTTAACCTGCAAAAGAGATCATAATTTCATAACATGGGGTAAATCATGGCAGTGAAATGTAATCACAATAATCATAACTTAAAACATGGAACTTTGTGGCACACACACATAATCATATAGAATCATTTTTTGTTAGTCATGACTCATTTCCAAGACTATCTTAGTGGACAAAGTCCCTTTCTGAATCGAGCAACCCTCGTTTCAGTCCTGTTTCACTGAACCGGTATAACCTACCATTCCAGCCATGTCTATCTCATGAGATATAAAATCTTTACCCAATGTATTGGAGGGAGATATAGGTCCCACCCATCTTATAATGAATCCTTTCTTATGTGTGCCACATAATCATAAACCATACATCATAGCGTAACCCATGTAATAAAAATGGGATTCTTAAACAACATGACATCATAAAACAATTCATATAAGATAAAGGAATTCATAAAAATATTTCCATCACAACATAATCAAATCCATGTAATAATAGGGATAAAAACAGAACCCTTTTATTATCTTAGATGGAAAATAATTTCGATAAAATACTTGAACTTCATTCTTGAGGAAAATATCCTTTCTACTTCAAAAACACTTTTCCTTTCTTAACATGTCATAGAATTATAAAATAAAGAAGTTGGTTAAAAATAAACTTGAAAACTTATAAATGAATATTCTTGGAAATAATGTTTTGAAAATCCATTCATGCCGTATAAGTTAAAAAAACATTCTTCGTACTTTTGTCGGAAAAGTCAAAAAGTACCTCGTACGGAAAAACGACAAAAGATTCCTTTCATATTCTTTACTAAAAACTCACCTAAGGGTAAAATTGGATTTAAACTATTTCAAGTGGATGGAAAAAATATTAAATATTGAGGGAACATGGATGTGGATGATAAAATACACCCCAGTAAATACTTACGAATAAACAATCTCGGATAAAAATGAGATTGTGATATTTCCCTTACCTTAGGTCCGATTTGCTTTGTACGTGTCCGAAGCTCCTGTATAATGGTTTAAATAATGTCATTAACTTATTAAAGAATCATATTCATTGTTATGATATCATATATAGTTCACCTATGACATTATATTACCCGTTCTTTTGTAAATTCCATGGTAAAGAAGCGTTTTGGGTAAAATTGTTTCATTTATCGTAGGTGTTTTGAATTGTTGTTCTTGACATTATTATTACTTATATCATGATTTACTTACTTCCAGAATATAAAATATGATTTATATATCATATATATTCAGTATATATATATATATATAATAGGTAGATAAATAAAATGAAAAACACCGTTCATGGAGACGGTAGTCCGTACGTACGCATGAACGCTGTTTTCCTTTCCTTATTGTCTTGAAATGGAAGTAAGTAGATGAAATACATATGTATATATATACATAAATCCAGTAGCTTTATAATGTCATATATTTAATTATTATTTCTTATATATACATTATAATCATTCTTAAATGGTTAACATGGAGAATGAATCTCATCGCGTCGTGGAGACGGTAGTCCGTACGTACGCACGAGCGATGATATCATTTCTATAAATATTGAATTGAATTGGAGTGGATTATACAATATATCAGAATCAATATGATGTTGTAATAACTATGTATAGTTATTCTTTACACCATTATACCCATCCATGTAAGGTGGTGGTGGAAAATAGATTACACCACGGCGTGGAGACGGTATTCCGTACGTACGCACGCGCGGTGATTTCTTTTTCCGTAGGATGGATAGATGGTGAAATAGGGTTGTTTCATACTTATAATAACATATCAGTATATGAGTGATACTGATGTTATTACTTCATAATGAAACAACCTAAGAAGAATAAGTGTAAGAAGAAATAAAGATGAAATAATTGGTAACGGTAATTACCTCTTCTTTGAAGCGCCTTTTGGAGACCTCCTCTTAGGGAACTAAAATTGGTCTTTGAGTAAGACCAGAACCTCTAGGATGTTGCTAGGGAAGTGGAGAAGAGATTTTGGCAGGGTTTGGCCGAGCTTGAGTGCTCAAATTGGTGTGAGGAGGAGGGGGAGGAGGTGTCCTTTTATAGGGGAGGAGAGGGGCACCTTAGGAATATCTCAAAATATTATTTTATATTAAAGTCAAAATCGGTTTATAATGGTTCCAAAGGGTCTTATTTCGAAGCTAAAGTGGGTATGGGTCGAAATCCTATCAACCAATAGGATTTAGACAAGTTTAGGGTATTATTGTAACCTTATCAATTAGATTTAACTCTAAGTTAAATAATTTAACTTTTACCGTGTCTTTTTGTTTTCTTTCACTATATGGTTAATAAACTTACTATAACATGTCAAAAGAACCCCAAATTGTATATTATTAATACATATATCCTTATCTAAGTCATTTGGCCGAACCATAGATTTTTAGGAATAAAATAACAATTAATAATATAATATTTGATTTAAAAACTATTTTGTGTCAATTTTGACACTATTTGATATATGATTTTTGTGAAAGTCATAACAGAATTATATGTTCGAACCAAGTTGATTAAATCAACACTAATATATCATAGTAACCTATAAAATTAGTGGAATTCATAAAAAGTCTCAAATGACATTTATTTTGGTGTTTATAACATCAATTATGTCAATATTTCATTAACAAGATAATTACTGCATCATCTTTGTGTCATAAATAAATTAAATTATTTGATGTCTACAAATAAAATACCATCATGTAGTAAATCTTTTTTGCTTTCTAATGAATATTTACAATCGAATTTATCTTATGTATAACCCCATATTAGAAATGATTTACTTATTAAACTTTGATTTTAACTATTTTAACCCTTCTTTAAATAAATTAATAATAAATGTCCTAATCTAATCCAAGTGGGCCTAAATGGTCATATTTTATTCCTAAGTTTGTTTTTGGTCGAATTAAACTTGTCCAATAGAATTAGGACATGTGTTAGGGTAATATTAATATCATATTTACCCTTAGTTACCCTATTTACTATTAACCGTGGTAAAAGAAGTAAAAAGTTACTATTCACCAAAAATTTATTTTCATCTCATTGAACCACATTTTAGTCCTTGATATTAACCGTGTCTCTCGGATTTTCGAAATTCCATTCACAGAAGCGGTAAAATTATGTTTTATGCAAAATTCAGTTTTTAACCTACCACTTAGTGGTTTCACTATTCATCAAAAATTGAAGTTTTTCAGAAAAATGCCAAAATTTCACCCTAAGCTATAATTGATATTCCGAATTCAAAAATGATTTCTATTTTACAAAATTCCCAACATATAAGTTGCATTAATTAATTTTATAATTAAATCCCGCTGTTAAAACAAATAACGTGTTTTTAAGAAACAATATCTATCAAAAGATTGACATTTGATTATGTCTGGTTTAAATGTGAAATTACAACCAATGACCAACATTGTATTAAATTGTAAAAATATATTCTAAATATACTTTAAAACCACTCAAATTAATGATTTATCACTATTAATTATTTCGATTAAAAAAGTTGTTTTTAATTATAATTTAGTAATTTTCACTATTCATCAGAATATGAAAGTTATCCGAAAAGTACCAAAATTTCACCTTAGGCTAAATTCGATACTCTGAATCCAAAAATGAAGTCCATTTTGAGAGTTAAAATTTCTAAAATTTAAAAAGTGGTTATTACTATTCATAACGGCTAGTTTTAATAATATTTTAATAGCATATCATTGTTTTCGTGAAACTCAGGATTACGTACCACACACGCTATCGAGGAAGGTTGCGATTGCGTGTAATGCAAGGCAAGTCAAGGATGCGTGTTGTGCAAGCTCCTTTTGGTGTAGCGTAAAACACAAGACATTAGTGAAATTAAAAAGAATATTTTTCATAAAATCTTGGGCTGTTACATTCTACCCCCCTTAAAATGAATTTCGCCCTCGAAATTCGTCGGGGTTATAAATGGTTTACTATTCGAAAGTTTCTTTAATAGAAACCCACATCGTAAAAGGGAATACCAAAACATGGCTTTAAAAACTAAAGTATGAAATGTAACGATTACCCAAATAAACTAATCACTGGGTTTCCACATAGGTGAAAATATGGATATGGAAGAGAAATCTAACCATCATGTTCTGATGGAGAGTGGTAGAGAACATGGCTATGGAAAAGCCAGTAATCACAAATCCATAAATTTGTGACGATCTAAGGTACCATCTGATTCATCAGGTATAATAGAACTAGGACAACATTTTTGGTTTTCAAGATCATTTCCCTAAAGTTGAAAATTTTCTTAGAATAAATACTTACTTTATTTTGGTACAATCTCACTTTTGTTCGTGCCTTGAACAATTTCTACTTCATCTCTTAAATAAATGAAGTTGAATTTGTTATTCGTGAAGTGTTAGCAGATCATGTGATAGAATGACGGGTCATTCTATCTATTTCAAACAAAAGGTTAGGAAAAGTTATTAAATATACATAAGTCATTCTATAGTAAGATTAATCATATATGGTTCCTAAAATGGACTTATACTTCATATATCATACTGCTTAATATAATAAAACTAATTTCTACTAAACAGGGACTTCCTGTAGGCCAGTGGTAGGCGATAAAGGCCAGTCGCACTTCGATTGTGGGTTCGATTCCTACAGCCTTGTCCGAAGCGATGGGCTGTCGCCCGTCCTGCAGGTTGTCCCTTTTTCTAAAACTACGTTACTATAACATCCCATCAATAATATCGAAAATCTTCTATCCTTAAACAATACTAACTTATGTCCAACATAATCTAGTCTAATCTTTAGGCTTATACATAATACTGAAGTCCACTCTCATAATATAGTGACATCGATTACCAGAGATTTAATACTGTCGTTGATCCCCACATATCATAAGATATGTCTTGTTGGTCACATTCCAAACATTCAAAGTCCTTAATCGTGTATTCTCTTGAATACCTTAGTGAAAACATGAGTGCAGTTAAAAGTTAACACTTTCCACATACCAAAATCCTCAAAATTCTATATACTCAAACCATGATATCACTTAGTCCTTATATCAATCATGAGCTCATGAATACTATCAAACATTTAATTTTCTCCTTATCCCTTCATTATGCGCATATCATCTACATTCCAAAAATATCTGAATAACCTTCATGGATACTGGTAACATTAATCATATACTTTCAAAACACAAGGAAAGACAACAGTGTAACAATCCATATATGTCTCTTTATTCCAAAATTACTCATGATAAACATGTAATCATGCCACTACATTCTCAAACCATTGACCGAGCTTCAAAAATTCTTTCATCTCACATATCATTTGTAGTCTCTTCATCATCATCCACATAAATACTACCCATATGACCATACTGATTCTCTTCATGAGTCTTTCCCTTAGGGCATTTGTTTGCATAATGCCCATACATTCCACATTTAAAACACTTAACCATTTTTGATGTCGTAGCAATACCATTATCCTCATCCATGGTGTTAACCGACCCTTTTCCTTTGCACTTACTTGCTTTGTGTCCTTCTTTTCCACACCCAAAGCATCTTCCAGTTCCCTTGAAACATTCTCCTTGATGCCTCTTCCCACTTGATTTACATAGGGGAAATTGAACATTCTTTCCTCTATGATCATCATGGAACTCCATCTTTCTCTTATTAGTCGAGTCAGAAAACTTACCAAATTTTACTTTATTGATCATGTTGTGAGATTGCTGATTCGGCATAATAATGATGTTTGGACATCCAAATCCCATTTCATTTGGCTTCTCATGAAGAATATCATTCCATTGTCCATCATATCCTCCATTATTGTGAATCATCATGTTTCCAGCCATTTTCTAAATCCCAAACAGAATAGTGTTAGATGCAAAAATCATAATAAAGGGGGAGTAACTTAAATATCTATCATCTTTGGTTTAATCTAATATCGTTACCATAGTTCTAGGACCATATCCTATACGTACACTTATCCTTAGGGGCATCCCTAGACATACCTTAGAAATATCTCTAGGGATCTCACTAACGTTTTCGAATCCTAGTTTCCAAAGGTTGACTAAACCTTTCCTCTGATACCAACTGTAGAGACCCGTATCTTGACGTACATGGACATTACATTACTTTTGCGGAATACTTAGTACATAACAAAAACACACACACAAGGATCGTAATAGTTTAGTGTCTTTGGAAACTCGGAACGTAATCTTCTAATCGTGGTGAAATATCTTCAATATCTCCCATAAAGATCTTCCCTTTTTTTACCTAAAACCTTTCTTTATATCCTGGGGAAAAGAAAACATAAAAGGGTGAGCTCAAATGCTCAGTAAGGGTAAACAAAAGAAATATCAATCACATCATATACATAAGCATATAACTTTTGGAAATCTTAACCTGCAAAAGAGATCATAATTTCATAACATGGGGTAAATCATGGTAGTGAAATTTAATCACAATAATCATAACATAAAACATGGAACTTTGTGGCATACACACATAATCATAGAGAATCATTTCTTGTTAGTCATGACTCATTGCCAAGACTATCTTAGTGGACAAAGTCCCTTTCTGAATCGAGCAACCCTCGTTTCAGTCCTGTTTCACTGAACCGGTATAACCTACCATTCCAGCCATGTCTATCTCATGAGATATAAAATCTTTACCCAATTCATTGGAGGGAGATATAGGTCCCACCCATCTTATAATGAATCCTTTCTTATGTGTGCCACATAATCATAAACCATACATCATAGCGTAACCCATGTAATAAAAATGGGATTCTTAAACAACATGACATCATAAAACAATTCATATAAGATAAAGGAATTCATAAAAATATTTCCATCACAACATAATCAAATCCATGTAATAATAGGGATAAAAACAGAACCCTTTTATTATCTTAGATGGAAAATAATTTCGATAAAATACTTGAACTTCATTCTTGAGGAAAATATCCTTTCTACTTCAAAAACACTTTTCCTTTCTTAACATGTCATAGAATTATAAAATAAAGAAGTTGGTTAAAAATAAACTTGAAAACTTATAAATGAAGATTCTTGGAAATAATGTTTTGAAAATCCATTCATGCCGTATAAGTTAAAAAAAACATTCTTCGTACTTTTTTCGGAAAAGTCAAAAAGTACCTCGTACGGAAAAACGACAAAAGATTCCTTTCATATTCTTTACTAAAAACTCACCTAAGGGTAAAATTGGATTTAAACTATTGCAAGTGGATGGAAAAAATATTAAATATTGAGGGAACATGGATGTGGATGATAAAATACACCCCAGTAAATACTTACGAATAAACAATCTCGGATAAAAATGAGATTGTGATATTTCCCTTACCTTAGGTCCGATTTGCTTTGTACGTGTCCGAAGCTCCTGTATAATGGTTTAAATAATGTCATTAACTTATTACAGAATCATATTCATTGTTATGATATCATATATGGTTCACTTATGACATTATATTACCCGTTCTTTTGTAAATTCCATGGTAAAGAAGCGTTTTGGGTAAAATTGTTTCATTTATCGTAGGTGTTTTGAATTGTTGTTCTTGACATTATTATTACTTATATCATGATTTACTTACTTCCAGAATATAAAATATGATTTATATATCATATATATTCAGTATATATATATATATAATAGGTAGATAAATAAAATGAAAAACACCGTTCATGGGGACGGTAGTCCGTACGTACGCATGAACGCTGTTTTCCTTTCCTTATTGTCTTGAAATGGAAGTAAGTAGATGAAATACATATGTATATATATACATAAATCCAGTAGCTTTATAATGTCATATATTTCATTATTATTTCTCATATATACATTATAATCATTCTTAAATGGTTAACATGGAGAATGAATCTCATCGCGTCGTGGAGACGGTAGTCCGTACGTACGCACGAGCGATGATATCATTTCTATAAATATTGAATTGAATTGGAGTGGATTATACAATATATCAGAATCAATATGATGTTGTAATAACTATGTATAGTTATTCTTTACACCATTATACCCATCCATGTAAGGTGGTGGTGGAAAATAGATTACACCACGGCGTGGAGACGGTATTCCGTACGTACGCACGCGCGGTGATTTCTTTTTCCGTAGGATGGATAGATGGTGAAATAGGGTTGTTTCATACTTATAATAACATATCAGTATATGAGTTATACTGATGTTATTACTTCATAATGAAACAACCTAAGAAGAATAAGTGGAAGAAGAAATAAAGATGAAAGAATTGGTAACGGTAATTACCTCTTCTTTGAAGCGCCTTTTGGAGACCTCCTCTTAGGGAACTAAAATTGGTCTTTGAGTAATACCAGAACCTCTAGGATGTTGCTAGGGAAGTGGAGAAGAGATTTTGGCAGGGGTTGGCCGAGCTTGAGTGCTCAAATTGGTGTGAGGAGGAGGGGGAGGAGGTGTCCTTTTATAGGGGAGGAGAGGGGCACCTTAGGAATATCTCAAAATATTATTTTATATTAAAGTCAAAATCGGTTTATAATGGTTCCAAAGGGTCTTATTTCGAAGCTAAAGTGGGTATGGGTCGAAATCCTATCAACCAATAGGATTTAGACAAGTTTAGGGTATTATTTTAACCTTATCAATTAGATTTAACTCTAAGTTAAATAATTTAACTTTTACCGTGTCTTTTTGTTTTCTTTCACTATATGGTTAATAAACTTACTATAACATGCCAAAAGAACCCCAAATTGTATATTATTAATACATATATCCTTATCTAAGTCATTTGGCCGAACCTTAGATTTTTAGGAATAAAATAACAATTAATAATATAATATTTGATTTAAAAACTATTTTGTGTCAATTTTGACACTATTTGATATATGATTTTTGTGAAAGTCATAACAGAATTATATGTTCGAACCAAGTTGATTAAATAAACACTAATATATCATAGTAACCTATAAAATTAGTGGAATTCATAAAAAGTCTCAAATGACATTTATTTTGGTGTTTATAACATCAATTATGTCAATATTTCATTAACAAGATAATTACTGCATCATCTTTGTGTCATAAATAAATTAAATTATTTGATGTCTACAAATAAAATACCATCATGTAGTAAATCTTTTTAGCTTTCTAATGAATATTTACAATCGAATTTATCTTATGTATAACCCCATATTAGAAATGATTTACTTATTAAACTTTGATTTTAACTATTTTAACCCTTCTTTAAATAAATTAATAATAAATGTCCTAATCTAATCCAAGTGGGCCTAAATGGTCATATTTTATTCCTAAGTTTGTTTTTGGTCGAATTAAACTTGTCCAATAGAATTAGGACATGTGTTAGGGTAATATTAATATCATATTTACCCTTAGTTACCCTATTTAATATTAACCGTGGTAAAAAAAGTAAAAAGTTACTATTCACCAAAAATTTATTTTCATCTCATTGAACCACATTTTAGTACTTGATATTAACCGTGTCTCTCGGATTTTCGAAATTCCATTCACAGAAGCGGTAAAATTATGTTTTATGCAAAATTCAGTTTTTAACCTACCACTTAGTGGTTTCACTATTCATCAAAAATTGAAGTTTTTCAGAAAAATGCCAAAATTTCACCCTAAGCTATAATTGATATTCCGAATTCAAAAATGATTTCTATTTTACAAAATTCCCAACATATAAGTTGCATTAATTAATTTTATAATTAAATCCCGCTGTTAAAACAAATAACGTGTTTTTAAGAAACAATATCTATCAAAAGATTGACATTTGATTATGTCTGGTTTAAATGTGAAATTACAACCAATGACCAACATTGTATTAAATTGTAAAAATATATTCTAAATATAATTTAAAACCACTCAAATTAATGATTTATCACTATTAATTATTTCGATTAAAAAAGTTGTTTTTAATTATAATTTAGTAATTTTCACTATTCATCAGAATATGAAAGTTATCCGAAAAGTACCAAAATTTCACCTTAGGCTAAATTCGATACTCCGAATCCAAAAATGATGTCCATTTTGAGAGTTAAAATTTCTAAAATTTAAAAAGTGGTTATTACTATTCATAACGGCTAGTTTTAATAATATTTTAATAGCATATCATTGTTTTCGTGAAACTCAGGATTACGTACCACACACGCTATCGAGGAAGGTTGCGATTGCGTGTAATGCAAGGCAAGTCACGGATGCGTGTTGTGCAAGCTCCTTTTGGTGTAGCGTATAACACAAGACATTAGTGAAATTAAAAAGAATATTTTTCATAAAATCTTGGGCTGTTACAATGTTTCATTTCAAAGACAGCGTGCATACATGGTAATGCCCGAACCTTTTATCTTGGGTTAAACTATCATTTCACTAAATTCCCATTTCACCCTTCACATGTACGAACCAAATTTGTACATAGGGTATTTCTAGAACTACGTGGGCTTGATTCCCATCTTTATGGGATATGTAGGAACATTAGAGTGTCCCTCAAATCCAGCCCCAAGTCTTTTGGACATAACCTCAAATTCCACTTTCATTCCCTTGGCTGAAAAGTCCCCATGAAATCACACACTGTGTATTTCTTATAATGGTATGAGCTCTATGACCCTAAACTATGATCACCCATACATTCATCCTACATGACGTTAAACTGTAAATCAAGTACTATGTATGGCTTGATTCCCATCCTTATGGGATATGTAGTGAAGTCCGACATTTTAATTCATGACCCATCCACAACATGATTATGGTTAGCATTGACCTTCATATCTCTACACACATTGGATAATACCCATCTTTATGTATCATAATCTTAACCATAAATATTTTCAGATCTTCATAACCCTTTTATTATCTTCTAATCATAAAAGGCTTGAAATACCAGGGAATTCTTTTTTCTGGCCATGAAACACGTGCCCTTAGGTGGCCTTGCACAAAAAAGTCTACATAATGGACCTGTCATCCAAAAGATGCTATTATTTGACTATGCATCCAATGCCGTTAGGTGGCCCTGCATAGTTCAACCCCCTAACGGGTTTGTTAAATAATGGTAACTTCATTCTTAGGACAAAAACCTCTTTTTGTCCTTAGTTTTCTTAACGACGATATGTAGGGATCCGAAAAAATAGCCATTATTTACATATTTGTCTCATACTCTTTTTCATGATCTGAAAATATTCAAGTCTATAGTTTATATTTTATCCATACCTTTGTTTGGGTCAGACCTTTGTAGAAGTGATATCCATCCAGTTCTTCGATAATCTTGTTCGTAAATATCTTCTCTATATTCTAGTACCTCTTTTCATACAGCAAACTCTATACATTGGAAAATTTGAATCTCCATAAACATTCACTGGTTTTTTAGAACTACGAATGTAAATTTCTGAGAGTTCTTTTGCCTGACTATGCAGCATGTTCCCTTAGGTGGCCTTGCATAAGTAGTCTACATAACGGACCTATCATCCAAATGATGCTATTTATTTGACTATGCAGCCAATGCCATTAGGTGGCCCTGCATAATTCAAACCCCTAACGGGTTTGTTAAATAATGGTAACTTCATTCTTGGGAACTACTTCTTCTAGTGCTATTTAGTCATTTTCCATATCATTCCTCAGATTCAAGATTTCTTATGTCATAGTTTACATTTCTTTTACCTTCCATAATTGAATATGGTAATATGTTTTCAAACAAATTATCCAGAAATTGAGTCAATTTTTAATCCATTATGTCAAATCTATTTTGAACTTAAACATTTTCCTTTTTATATCTTATGTGCATGATTTTAAACTGCCCATAAAAGACAATGGAACTCTGAATAAAATAAAAGTTCTAGCTCACTAAACATGCATTTTGTATGATTTAGGTAATATTGATCAATTGAGATATTCAATGTTTATATGGTTATTTATATTAATCCTAGTAAAAATAAAACTATGCTTACTAGGCCCATTGGATTAGGTAAAATTTAAAGTAGGGAGAAAAAGAGAATGTAGTTACAAATGATTGAAGGTGAAAGTGTTTTTAATTTATGTACAAGAGTTAGAAAACATCCACAGACTAGAGTCTCTTCTCTTTTTTTCAGGAATTACAAAAGACTTTCAACATAACTCTAGATTTGATTTACAGCATCCCGAGATTCATCAGCAGCCACCCGGAAATTCGTTCATTCAATTGGATACCATAAGAGATGCAGCGATAATATCTCATCATGGAAAAATTGTAAAAGAATGTTCTTGAGTGCGGTTTGAGATAATTTTCTGCTGATCAAACAGTGAGTCTGTTTCTGTCCAAGAGACTTGGAAGATGGATACATTGATTTGAGAATGAAGCATTGGAAGTAAAGAGACATTTGGAGAGAGTAATATTTTTCAGATATTTTTCTAATTCCATATTTGTCTTCTCTCCATCAACCGGTTTTGGAAAACACTTCATCCCATGGGTTTTCCATTTTCATATCTGCAATGAAATGGCATGCAGGAAAAATTTGAAAGTTCATTACAATGTTGTTGCTCTTAATACACAGCATATTTGAAATAGAGGAGTAGCAGTGCAGCTGCATCTCAGGCATATAGTTCTTTTCATCTGGAACATTGACGCCCTGCAGATGACCATGACCATACAGGGGTAGATAGATGCTCTGTGGGAAGTTAAGATGATATTTTTTTCATGTACATAGCCAAATCTGGAAGAGTGCTGCCATAGATATCATAGAAATCATGGCCAAAAATGTTCATTATGCCATCAATCCAATTCTTAGCTAGGTCATCATCCATTCCAATTTTCTTGGGAGCCATTGGACTTGCACAAAATTTGAGTAATTAACTCTTCAAGTAAGATAATTTTTCATTAAATTTGTGAAGGAATTTGAAAAAAAAAGTCTAAGGAATTAAGGCACGCAAGTCTAATTTTGGCGCGCAAGTATGAATCTTCCGTGCATGTTTTTTGCGTGCAAGTATCACCATGAAAGTCCGAACACCTATACAACAGTGCGACATCAAAGAAACATCAGAAAATAGAGAAACTTTCATGGTGAAGGCAACTTGTGTGGCCAGAGCTCGAAAGATTGAAATCTGGATGCTTTGTACGAAAATGGGCCGGATATTTATAGGTCAGGCCACACCCTTGCACGCCGATGCCTGCGTTCTCAACACTTGCGCACCACCCTATGCACCCTCAACACTTGTGCGCCACCTCTACTTTTTTTTTCTTCTTTTCCTTAAATTCACATCCTCATTTCTTTCAGATTCAACTCTGAGGGGTGGACTTTTGTTGACGCTCCTTTTCAACACAGAGTCCAAATGAATGTAAAGGGAAATACCTTGAAACCAAATTGATTCATCTTTTTAAGAAAACATCAAAAATCTACAAAGGAATGAAAAAAGAGTCAAAGGACTATGGGTTATGGAAGTTCCCTTACTGTCGTGCAAGTACAGTTGCGCGCCGAATAATGGTCACGCTAGTGACTTGCACGCCCTCTTTGAAAACCGCCCAGGGTCTTCTCCAGCCTATAAATATCCCTGGTGGGCCCCCCATTTCAGAAGATTTTTTCCAGAATTCAGATATAGAGCTCTGAACGCCCAAGTCTCTTCTTCAAGTCTTCCGAACATTTATAAGGTAATTCATTACCTAGAATAGAAGGTCTAAACAAGAGGAATATGGTCTAAATGTTAGAATTCACTAACACTTGCATGCCTAAGTGTTTTTACCCTTAAGGGAAATGGACACACTTGCGCCCCACCCTACTCCTTCATGAGAACTTGTGCGCCATATTCTAGAAGTACCTCGGGATAATTCTAAAGGCTTTGGTCAAGGATCACCCAAGTATTACCTTAGGTGCTGACAATCGCGCAAGTACCCATGTGCCGCGCAGGTATACCTGCGTGACCAGGACATATGCGCCCACGCAGTACATGCACGCCTGCCAAGACTTGCATGCCCCTATATTTTTGGGGTTCCTTTACTGCCTATTCCACCACTCTTATGCCATTCCACCTCTCCTATTCAAGATTCAGTCTTCAAGACACTCTTCAAAGCCATTTATGGCATGTTTTCTTGATTGACTTCCTTATCTAAAAGAAATTCTGTGGAACATCTCTCAAAACTTAGTGATTTACACATCCTTACATCACTAATGTTAGAGAGTTCATTCATTCAACCACATCCTTTAAATATGGGTGAATTCCCTTAATTTGGGCATGATCCTTAGAAGTAAGCCCCATGTCCTCATTAATCTGGGCCTCCTTTTTAAGAGTAAGTCCCAATCATAATTTCCATTAATCCGGGCCTCCTTTTCAATAGTAAGCCCCAGTTTCAAATCCTCTTAATTGGGAATCCTCTTAGAAGTAAGCCCCAAGTCCCCTAACCTAGGATTCCTTCTTAGGAGTAAACCCCAGTAATAATTCCCTTAATTTGGGCATCCTCCTTAGGAGTAAGCCCCAAGTCGTCATTAATCTGGGCCTCCTTTCCGGGAGTAAGTCACAATCATAATTTCCATTAATTTGGGCCTCGTTTTTTGGAGTATGCCCCATTTTCAAATCCTCTTAATTGGGCATCCTCCTAGAGTAAGCCCCAAGTCCCCTAACCTGGTCTTCCTTATCAAGAGTAAACCCTGGTCATAATTCCATTAATTTTGGCATCCTCATTAAGAGTAAGCCCCAAGTCCTCATTAATCTGGGCCTCCTTTTCTAGATTAAGCCCCAGTCATAATTTCCATTAATCCGGACCTCCTTTTAAGGTGTAAGATGCAGTTTCAAATCCTCTTAATTGGGAATCCTCCTAAGAGTAATCCCCAAGCCCCTTAACCTGGGATTTCATTTCTAGAGTAAGCCCAGGTCTTAATTTCTCTTAACCAGTCTTAATTTCCTTTTGATCTAGGCTTCCTTCTCAGGATTAAAACCCAATCATAAATCCCCTCCTAACTTGGGAATCTTCCTTACGAGTAAGCCCCAAGATTAGAGTATCCAAATCTCAATGAAGCAAGTATAACATTATGGAACATATTCCAAGATTTCTTCTTTAAAGTAAATATTAATCCTCATCTATTTTGGGCAGTCATACACACATAATCCCCACATCATTGCATCTTTCGTGGCACAATTTTCTGGTTTCACTGATACCTCTTGTTTCTCAAATAAAGCATGACTCAAGTGATCTTTGAGTGTAAAAGTAATCATGACATATTTCTTTGAGCCATCAATCATGCATAAACATCATACTCCCTTACTCGAACTATGTGGGTTCTGATTCCTTTTCCAAAACAAAAGATACCTAGGTTGCCCATCTGTGAGTACGATCCCAATTTTGAAATAATCCATGTCCTTCTAAATAAAAATAAACTTCATGTGCCCCACTGAGTGGCTTTAAAACCTGTATGTTCATCGTAATGACCAAGAGACTTTTATGTATGATAGGATACCATTGACAAAGAATCTTTGACAAATACAGATTATTCCCTACCGATGAAGAACCTCGAATACATATAAAAGATTATCTAAATTTTCTACATATCAATCATTGATTTTCAGATATAAAGGAAAGAACATTTTATACTTGGTAATGTAATAAGGATTCACGAACATAACTTAAATCTATATAGAGAGTTCTAGAGTAGACAATAATTCCCCCTAAAAACGTGTGACGAGTCCGACCTCCCATCCTCTCGACCAATGCAAATTCCTAAGCCTCATCAGTCCACAACTAATGAGAGCCTACCTTTATAAAGTAGGTTCAGATGGATATGGAATCATTGTATGTTTCCTGTTCTACGAACAAACCTGTTAGAAATCGATTGGAATGATTGAACCTTAAATCAATGACGTCATCCCCAATTCCAGAGGTAAACAATCAAACACCATATATCTTATAAAATCTCAAGACATGTCTTCAAGAATGGTTGATTTCTACCTTCTTTTTAATCATCCATACCAATGAGGGATGACAAATGTATTGTGTTGAAATCATATAAATCACTACTTAAGAACATACATGTGAATGAGAAAACACTAATGAACATCCTCCATGTGGGAGAAAAGTCAATCATTTCATTATATGAAATAGAATTGTATTCTAATGTGAACCAATTGATAAATTATCCTATAAATCATCTCACAAGATTTTTCTTCTCTATCATCTTCGTTACATTAATCTATATGGTTTGGAAATTCATGAATTCTAGGATTTTATCATCTTCCCACCATTATATAGAATTGGATTCATTTGTAAAACCATATTCATCTCTAATTACATTGATGAATGATTAAGAATATCATGGAACATTTACATAGTACTGTTGGTATCCTTTTATCGCATGGTTTTTCCATTTCATTTTAATTCTAAAAAAAATAAATAAAACGATGAAACATAAGACTTAATATGCATCATACAACAACCATTTAATATTAATTTAGAATTTATAAAAATTGATGTCATATAGAACTCTACTTTCCAACATTCATATGATTATAAAAAACATGATAATTTAATTTTATATTTTATAAATTAAAACTTTATACCTCGATGAAAATGTATTATGAAATTTATTGTGGTAAAATTCTTCGAGAAAATTCATATGTGGTTAAAAAATATCATATAAGCATGTAAAACATTATATTAGGTGAAGATAAATTTTTTAAAAAGGGAATTATCATATGGGTGATAAAAATATCCTAATCCATTGGTGGAGGTCCAATGTGGAGGAAAATGCCTCATGGGACTTGTTTTTATAAAAATATGAATCATAGTATGAGATAATTAATATCTTATCGAACTTATAAAATATCATATAAAATTATTTTTTGGAAAAAGAAAATATTATATAAGCATGGAAAATATCTCACAAGGCATAATAAAATTTTATATAGGATTATATACATAATAATGTTTTCCAATATCAGGAAAAAATAATGAATTATTCCATGAAATTCAATATTTCATAATTACAATCTTAAAGTAGTTATTCAATTACATGATTTATTAGAACACTTCAAAACAATTAATTTATCAATTTCAACATTAATTCCCAAATTATACATAAAAACTAAAATAATTTAATTTTCTTAAAAAAGATAATGTTGTGGGGATTATATCATTGAATTTAAATAAAAAATGGATGAAAATATCTTATATATTTGTAGTCTTGTTACTCAAACGACGCTTAATATGACTATATATGTGTTCTTTGGATGTGTTTTTTATGATATAGAAGGGATGGAAGTTATATGATGTTATTTATTCATGTGTGAGAGTCGAAATATATTGTAGATGTGTTTTCTGGTAACCAATAATTATATATTTGAAAATTACATTACTACGTGGATTCACTGCATGGCGAGTGATACCTTGTGTGTCTTTGTGGTAGTTGGATTGAAACTTAATTGTTTGTTCTACTATTAATTAACTATGGAAATAGTATGACTATTGATATATAAGTTTGAAAAAATCATGATGAGGATATTACTAACTCTAAATATATTCTCACCTATCTCTATATAAAAATCTATTTCATAGATTTTTAATTGGTAAATGGTTACTGATATATGTATTACTGGCATAGAAATTAGTATTGTTGTTGAATTCGTTACCAAGATGATTACATTCATATTTTTTATTAAGAATTTGTATTAATATCTTATCACATTCATGTAGTGGGATATTAGTTATATTTATATTATGATATTGATTGGTAGTTCTTTTATATATTCTTATAATTGATGAGGGTAATGCCTCTTATATGTGTGATTTATTCCATTATTTCCAATATTAAATAGAATTTCTATTCCAAACATGCTTCGAAATCCGAACTCGTCTTCATCACATCACTAAGAGTGATTATTAGTGGGAAAAAGTCATGAAAAAGTGTTATTAGAGATATTGATGATATATAGTGTGGAAATAGGTATTAGGGTCCATGGAGGATACCAAAAATGAGACTTGGCACTATTTTTATCAAACATATTGTGTTATTTTGAATAGTAGACTAGATAAGAGAGAAGAAACTACTGTCGCTTATGATCTAATGAAAGGAACAAATGCTGCATAGACACCCTATGTTATATAATTTTGATTTTTTGGTATGTAGCTAAGTGGGGTAAAAGTATTATACTATTTTAAAATTGTGCCTGAATTTGAGTGATTATGGAAAATTGAAATGAAAATAATTAAATAAATCATCAATAAATTCCATGACATAGTGGTTAGGTATTTTTTAATTCTTCGGACATATATTAATAGTTGATGGATTCTTTGGGGGATTATAAGATCCCTCATTGTTATATATTTTTCATCATTATATTATTATTGGTGTAGGATTCCTATATGTTTTTATTTACACATTGTATGTTTTTCTTTTTATTTGTTTAACCATATCTATATCATTAAATTTTTATCTTGTATACTAATACTATTTATAGAGTTACCCTGTTTGGATTAATTTATATATCAATGAACTAAAGGGATATTAATCAAGTAAATGTTAAATGGGAACCAGGGAATTGTTAAACAACATCGTATTTTTTTATGATTTTTTAGTTTTTATCAAATTTCATTCATTTTAATTGAATTTTTTTAGTAATATAGATAAAAATAGAATTGGGTAATGTTTTTTAGCCCTATGTTTTAAATAATGTGTTATGTGATAATTTGGATTGACTAGTTTGTTGGCTGTGAATATTTGAATTTCTTTTAGAATGAGCCTTATAGGAAGGAACAATTGGAATAAAATTACTACAATGTAAGCATGAAACCCTTCTTAATTATATACATTTTGGTTAAAAAGAATCCTATTTTAATATTATATTTCAGTCACAATTTTTATTATTCCATAAATTTATAATGGATTTTAGTTGTCTTAATGGGATCCCTTATAAAAATATATAATTTAAAGGGGGATGTATTGATATCACATTATTCTTTATATTATTAGTTGGTTGGAATATTGGGTAATTGAGTTTTTCAAAAATAGTAAATAGATGGTTTGAGAAATATGATTTGAATTTGTGAATTCTTCTCTTGAGATGTTATTACACGGTTTATAATATGAAGTAAATTGATGTTAAGTAATATGGGATTGATTATATTGAATATTTATGTTCATGAATAGAAATATGTTTTGTTATATATGTTTAAGATTTTATCATAATAAAGATTAAACTGGACAAAAAATTGTCTTCTAAATTGGGCTATTTGTGTGTTTCACAGTGAAGGGGGAGGTGATCGGTTCCCATTTTTTATTAAAGGGATTCGGTGTTGTTTAATCATTTCTATCGAATTCCATATATCCATGGATTCTCCTGGTCTCCAACAGGTTTATTCGCATAGCCAGAAATGCCCAATAGTCCTAGTATATAACGATCGATGGACCTTCTTTCCAAAGGCAGACACTTGTTGGCTGATATAGCCAATGAAACTTAAGAACTCACATTAGTCGAGAGGATGTGAAGTCGGGCTCATCACACCCTTTTGGGGGGAATTATTGCCTATTTGGGACAGTTTTATAGATTTAAGACATGTTCATATGTTCTTGAATCTTTGGTTCATCTCCAAGAATATTATCCACGGATAACCCATGGGTTTAATGTAATAGGTATACATAGTGATTCAAAATCGTCTTCATCCAAGTATTACCATCCCTCATTGGATTAACGATTCTCGGGATGTTTGATTTTTTTCAGACATCACTTGTCTCAAGCATTATAATTGGGAACTTTGTAGTTTAATGTCATCTAGGGAAGACAGAGTGTTACTTCAACATCAGGATCGAACCCGTATTATGGGCTTCCTACGTATCCTTGTGAAAGGAACCAGAATCCACATAGTTTAGTGCCACTTAATGGGACATATCACGTTTTAAGGTTGTGTGACAAGGACCCAACCATATAGTTCATCATCATGTATTAAGGACTTCAAGGAAACAAGTTCCTAGTCAAGGATGGTGTGGGGATTACGTCAAAGAATCCTAGAGGACAAAAGAAAATATGATTTCCTGGCCTGGGTATGGTCTGGTTAGGGGCCTGAGGACACATCCTGATAAGGGTAGATGGGTGTCAGACTTGGAAGCTTGGATTATACCTCAAGGATATTTCATATGTATCCTAGTTGGTTGGGAATCAAGGTCTTCATTATTACAAAAGGGCAGGGATTACACAAAATAGTCTTCTGTTGAGGGCTTGATTGGTAGCCCATGTTAGGGTATGGTTCGGAATTACATGAGGTTGGTGGCCCGAGTTGGGATCGAACCTCAGTAATGTGTCCTACATACCCTGCTTAGGAGACATGGATCAAAACCCACATTGTTTGGGTAACCATTTTCATTATACGTATGGAGTGATCATTAAGAACCACTAATCCAACGTGAGTCATGCTCAGTGTGAGAAACAAGAGAAAGTTAAAGATTCAGTTTTTCATGTAATTTTTCCAAACTAAGGGGAGATGAGGAAGATGACAGTGGAGGGGACGGGATGAGACTGTGAGACATTAATTCCTCCTAGTTTTGAAGAGGTAACGAAGGTAAAATTCCTGTCATCCGGGGTCGTGGTACGGTGGTAAAGGGAACAAAACATTTAACATTCGAGAATAAAAGGGGAGAGGATATTTTTATCTACTGAGGATGGTCTGGGGCTTACTCTAGGAGGGAAACCTTGTTAATATCTTTAGTGGAGGGGAAAAGTGCTCATCGCTGGCACTAATTGAATGGAAAAGCAAGTGGGATCCCTTAATCCAGCATAGTATAGAGGTTGAAAGGGGCTCATGGTCTCGGACTCTGGACTATCGTGGGTATGTAAACCCATTAATACTCCAAATGTCTATTCAAGGGATGGGGTAACCCCTTAGTCTCTACCTACCATGTGTATGTGAACACAGAAGGCCGCGCTAATGCACTAGAAGGATTCAGGATGCCGGTCTAGTGTCTTTGGGGGAGGCCTTGGCCTGGTGCCAATGGATAGGCTACTGAAGGAATTCGAGAGGATTACACTAAATTGTAAGGGCATTATTTGACTCGGGGAATGGAACCACTGAATTCCTTGGTGGACCACATGTTCATATGAGGAGTGTCGCCCTTTGCGTTGGAAGGTGCTACGCAGATGGAGAGGTCGTCTGCGTACCAGTGTGGTACGCGGACTGATCGGAATCCTATGTACCGGAGTGGTACGCTGCTATAAATATGGATCACATACCAAATTGGTACAAAATTCCAGAGTCCACTTGAGAGGCGATGGCTAGGGAATGTTCCAGTTTGGGCTTTTCCTGAGTAGTAGGGTAAAAAATAGTGCGCCGGATTGAAGAAGGGGAATATACTCTCTGGTTCTCGGGGAGTGAAACCACGTAGGGGCCATGGCTAGCGGTTTAGAACTTTTATGTTCATGGTTTACCAATTTACTAATGGGTTCTTCAGTTCATAAAAATTAATCCTCAGTTTATACTTGTAGCTATTTCACGAATCGAGAAATCATGGTACGTGAAATCCTATGTTCTCGAAAGCCTCTTCCTTTTCCAAAAGACTGATTCCTTCTATCAAAGAGACGATCATCAAGAATCAGATTCTCAATGAGGTGATCCGTTTCTTCTCCCCTTGAAATCCTTTTATTGAGGGGTGGAAAGGGTTGTATCTATGGCCATGCAATACCATTTGAAGAGGACCATGATAGAAAAACCAGCCTACAGATGACATAGTCAACCCACAGTTCGTGGGGTATACTGAATGCACCTCGCCCATGAACCAACTCTGTCACGAGGGTTATTTGCAATAGCACTGGGCTCCACCACAATTTTGTGAACGACGTTGTGCGGAGTGGTGTGAGGGGGGGGGGGGGGGTTGTTTTCCTCCTCGTTCATAGCTGTCATGTTTCACAACTGCAGACTGGTCGAGACTAACATCATCGACCATTTGTTTCACACCCGCATATGAGATCCTCCTCCATTTTGCGAATGACAGTGTCTACGGGTTGCGTGGTTCACCTAACGGCCACATACCACTGAGGATGATTTGGTATGTATGCAGGTTAGGTCAATTACCATTACATATGAACATTCATTATATTTTACCTAAATTATTGTGGAAAATTGGGTAGATTCTTCCAGTGATTTTAAGGCAGTATTTTTCTTCCCTTCTGAAGATTTTTCAAGACCCTACCAATGCCCCCATTGGAATGGGATCCTATATGAATGAAGAGGAGTCTATTCTGATGTAGAGTGATACTAAATCTAGAGATGTTTGTTGTAGATAGATTGACCCAGTGGGGGACCAAACCTAAATAATGGGGTCCACACGACTTGCCTTTTATCGGGCCTTTTGATGGAAAGCTATCTCATTCATAGCTTTCACACACTGCCTCGGCGTATGACTTATTTTGTGAACGGATTCATTTACAAAACATCTTCAACTTTGGAAAAGTGATACTCATCCATTCCCAACCCCGTTCATGAACTAAACTCACATCCAAAAACTAAACTATATCAATATAAAATAGTATTTCACGGAGGGCTGTGTACGGAAAACGCTACGTGGTTCAGTGGTTTGTGGACTGTAATTTTAATTCATACTTTGAAATTTTCATTTTGAACTTCACATAAGTCCTGAATTATGAGATCCCGCATAGGGACTTTGTACAATGTCTTTTCTCCATCGCTTCGTGGTCTAGGATAATATAGTCATCTTCCGCGAACAGATGGTTCACGGAAAATTTGCATTGAAAACCAACTGTAGGGTTGGTTCCTAGGGCGTTTTCTAGACATATTTTGGGTCCTTTTCCCATTTTTCCATAGCTTTCATCCAAAAAATTCATTGAACTAGATTTTTGTTTGTTTTTTGATCTTTCTTCACATTCTATGATGGCTGAGTCATAGACTACAAATAAACTGATGAAGACTAGAGAAACCATGGTGAGGAATAGATACCATCACCTTCAGACACAAATACTTCCCCATGATATCATTCAAATGGTTGTCATGATTCCACAGCACTTAGTATACCTGTTATCCGTACAATTTCCACTTTAGGGTTTTTGTCTTCCTGCTGACATACCTTTGCTGCTACCTGACCCTGACCACCCTTTCATCCATTTAGAGGCTCTGCAAGGTCATAACCATCCCAACATTTCCCCAGTATGAGAAATCATCACCACTCGGATTGGGGAGAACATCATCATACAATGAGGCTCTTTATAGACTCATGGAAACTGAAGGTTCCATGATGATGTCCTAAGACGAGATGCTCGAGATTACCCATCTATTATTAACATTTCCTGAGAAAATCCTAGTCGAGGACGGAGCACTATGTGGGGTTTTTGGGCTGAAGGATGCTTATCAGATGAGTGTGCCTAGGAATTCTGGGTGCATCAGACCTGTCTGGAGTGCACCAACCAGCTGGACGCAGTGGGCTAGTACTAGGTAGCTTGGATGTCTCTGTTTGAAATCTTCACTCTTTGAAAAAATCATCCGGAGTTGTTGAGCGGATGGTGTTCAAGTACCAACTCCTTTCATCTACTACATGGAGTGTTGGGGATCATTCTATAAAAAATAAACAGACTTGGTGGTCTCCTTATCATTAGAGAAATGTATGTTGTGTTTCTCTGAGTAATTACCCCATGGAATAAATCTTATCACGTGTCTCCGTTAACAAGGAGTATGCTGGTTACAATGGAGGGATTACTAAGTCATCCTTTCGAGGCCCATTCCTTCATTCCATTCAAAGAATGGATATCGTTATTTTTATAGATGAACGTGGCTCGACCAAAGGCACACTGTAGTCAAGCTCACCCAACCCGTCAATCCCGCAAAACACCAGGGTCATACTATGATACCATTGAATCAAGGTGGTATGCCTCATGGGGATACCAGCTTTAGCCTGATATTTCACCTGATCTTAGTCTAGTTGGTTTCTTCTCTATGTTCTTATGTGGATGGATATTTCCATTATGTGATGCATACAACGGGGGTTGGGCCTCCACCCTGGTGATGTAATCCATGCTGGTGGAGGGTCGAGCCATTAATATGGCCTAACATCCCCTTTCCCGGATTTATGAATTATTGGGACATATTAAAGATGTCAGGTCTCAGCATCATTTAAGTAGACCGTTCAAATTCATGTATGGGTGGTTGGTGGACACTTCCCTTGTTATGAATACCTGCATACTACACGGGTTCCCCATTCTAACTTTCATTTGGCTCTTCTCATCATTTCGCATGTTCGTCCCAAAACTCTAAGCATTACCAATGAAGTTGGGCTACTAAATTAAGCCTCTCATTTATCATTCACAATAAAATCGACAACTTATGTATCTTTGAGAGGTGATATGTTCTTTGGGGGAATGCACACACCTCATCAATCATCAGGATGAGATACTCACCGCCTGTGTAGACCGAGTAGTATTCTGTATAATATACTCCCCCTACTAGTTTTCCAGTCTGTTTTGATGCCTTCAACCTAATGTGTGGCTTCATGTCATTGAACTAAAGGGAGAATGTCATCATGGGTTTCTCAATTCATTATGGATTATATTTATGCATGAGGGTGCCTCTGGATAGATCATCATTCCTAACATGACAGAGCCCACCTTCCTTTCGCTAGTGGATTCCTAACTATGGTTTGATTGTTACACTACGAGGATGTTGAAAGAACTAGTATGGAATATATAAAAACCCTTGACCATTTCATGTACATTTCATTTCCCAATAACAATGCCACACATTCCCTTCGTCACGATAGGTGTAATAGCCAGGCCTTCTGCTTCTCTCCCTTTAGTAGCCCAGATGGATACACTTACTGCTCCTGCTCTTATGGTGAGAAGGAGCTCAAGCATTCTTCGAAAGCATCTAGGAGGGATTTCATCAGTTCAATGAATTTTTGTGGGGATCTATTCAGAATTACACACTCCTAAGGATATTTTCTAAGATCATAATGATACTAGCAACGGTGGAGCATATCCAATAATCTCGAAGGCCGTATTTAGTCTTTTGCATCTGGATCTAATGGTTGGGCCATCTGAAGGAATAGAGGGTTTCCTGACATTGGTGCTAGTATTAGGTCCCTCCCTACTCCTACGACGATGCTTCCTACTTATACAGATGTTCCGTAAGTGGAGGATTGATATACCAGTGTCGTGATGAGAGACCAAGAAGTGAAAAAGGAGGCATGACTTTAGTTATGATCCCTCATCATGGAGACACCCCTGGCCAATTTTTCTAATGAGGGTGAAAATTTTCAGAAGTTATTTACTGAACTGTGGTCCTGCGTCTATGACTATATTCACCATTACTTCTTTATATACCAAATCATCACTACCTAGGAATACCTCACATCCATTGAGGACAATATGGTTATGTTTAATTCTTCTCATAACCTGGTGGAAACATTTTAATATATTTCTGAATAATTTTAATATTTGAAGGTTGGGGAGGTGAATGCATGTGATTTTGTGGTGGCATGAGAGGAGTAGCCAGAATGTGGATCATGCTCACTGAGGTTGAGGGAGAAATTTTCTTCTTTGTGTGCCCATTATGAAGTCATCTTGAGGAAGTTACGGGACCTTAATGTTGACATGGAGCTTGTGCGTTCGACGATCAAAGAAAAAACAGAGGAATGAGATTCCTTGGAGTAGACCATTGATGGTCCACTTCAATCACTCACTATCATTTTGGAAAGGGAGAACCGGGCCATGTTTTAGTTCTGCCCCTTTGTCATAATATGTTTTCATCTTTTTTCTTTTTTTCTGCACAATAGAGTTCCTCTGAATTGGTGATGTTACTCCATATTCTCCTACCCTGATGAAACTGAATTGAATTTTAAATGTCTCTTCTCATTCTCTTCCTTCCAGCATTATTTCAGTCAATTGTTTATTTTTTAAACCATGACATGAAATTAGGAAACTGAGATAACTGAATTGAGCTCTAATTTTTTAAGACAAGGGACTTAGCGAGTATAGTTTGAATATTTCTATTGTTTTACAAGAGGATACTACAATATTTGTGTCCCTTCTGACGACACCCTAATGATTTCCTACGCCCATATAGTCTGGACATATCTGGTATAAAATGGATATTTCTTAGGCCTCCCATTGCAGGTTTTTGACCTAACAGGCTTTCTACCTCTTGAGTGATTATTTCTCTATGTATTACTATGGCCATACATGGTGTAAGATTGAAGAGCTAATACTCATATTTTTCCCATGATTACCTTTGTGGGGTTTCATCTTGAAGAGTTTCAGACCTATTTCTATGATTAGTTTAAATTCCTGCAAACTAGAATATCATTAATAATATTTTAGGTCTAAAAGTATTGACCAAATGTTGCATGGAGAGGGCCCTGATGAGGTTTTTACTAAATGTGGATGAATTAATACCTTTTAGATGTATATGGGGAGAATGTTTCACACAATTTTGAATAGAAAGCTGGGCATAGGATCAATATGGGCACACATAGGTGGGAAAGAATTTCCCAAGGAAGAATTACCTTTGATATACGGGCCTTGGTACTCATTATGCAAAGCTGCTGATGGCATGTTATGCTTATTCATTCAAAAGTATCCTTTTATCAATGACTGCCCGTTTTTTATAGTTGGGTAACTTCATGGATGTTTAGAATATGATGACCACCATGGTTGGATCCAATAAGGATATGGAAACTAATAGGGGTGGATTAAAATTGAAATAGTATTTGAATGGTTTGATTCCATCCATAGGAATCCATGATCTGAATAGGACACCACTTTTACATATAATTGGTTTTGGTGAAGGAGGGTTGGAGATTGATGCAATTTAATGTCATGCAGCTGGGAAATTCTTTCAAAATGGAATGAATTTCTCATGTAGTTGGAAATTTTAATAGAAAAATCTAACCATACTCAGATGTGATTATGGAAAGGGTTGTACACTTAGCTCTAAGAGTTTCCAAATCTTGGGATGTATATGAGGAATTAGAGGCCAAGAGGAATTTGGAAATAAACATTTCATAAGGAAGTCCTACCGTTAGAAGACGGTACATGGGAAACAATATGATGATCCTCTAGGGGAATGGTATGAATAGTTTAAAAAGGTGTCCTTAGGTCAATGGTTGTATTCTCCCGATAGCTGGGAATCCTCAGGGAAGTTGGGATTCAAGACCCCTAGGGGTGGTTTATGGGTGTTTGGTTCTTTTTTTTCAAATAATTTGGTTCATGAGGAGGGGGTGATTGGACATAGGAGAGACATTTTGTGTAAATATATCCTGGGAATGGGTGAAGTCATCCTCCTCATGTAGGTGTGAGATGATGATCCATGCTGGTCTAACCCATGCACTGGGGAAGAGAGGGAAGCCTCCCTTCTGGACTGAACCTATGCAGAGTTCATTCTAGACCATGTAGTTTATCATCATGCAATAAGGAAGATCTCCATGCAGTTATCTTCATGCAGTAAGGAAGGTCTCTGTTCATTTTATCATCATGTGGTAAGGACGGTCTTAGTGTAGTTTATCATCATGGGTAAAGATGTTGTCTGTGCTATTTATTGTCATGCGGTAAGGACAGTCTCCATGTATTTTATCCCCATGAAGTATGGACGATCTGTACTTAGTTTAATGGTCATAGAGTTCAGGCCATTGTCTGCATATTCTCAGGTTACATGTGGGATAATCAAATTTGGATGCTCTAGAGAACTTTGATGAAAAAGGTGGATAAAGGTATAAATTGTAATCCTAGTGTGTCTCGAATCAGGAGATATGGTGTGGGGGCTCTGATTCTAGTAGATGTACTTTTATAGGATGATCTTCACTTGAGGAATACTTGCCCTTGGTAGATGGGCTAGAGAAGATCAATATGTATAGCCGTTAAGGGAATGGTATGCATAGTCATGTAATGGTGTCTATAGGTCGATGACCATCAACTTCCGATTGACATGAATGATTATGAAGAATTGGGATATCTCATGACATGGAGTGTGGCAGATGGGGATAGATGTATCCGAAAATAAGAGAAACAATAGGTTTCATCATTCCATTGGGTTAAAGCAGCACAACTATGACATTATTTTGTGGATGAAAACCATTATAGGAACCACAAGTGGATGCATATGCTAACCAATTAGGGGAACCCTGAAATTGTCTAGACGTGAGGGGAACAAAAAAATAATCCATTGCTCTTGAAATTTTTGAATCAGAAAATCTGATATGGGGGCTCTGGGGACGGTAAGCGGATGGAGCTTTGAAGAGTGTCACATGATAAATACATTCCTTTGGTAGATAGTCTAGGGGAGTTCAATATGTTGATCCTCTAATGGCATGGTATGCATAGTCATGTAGAGGTGTTGACAGGTTGATGAACATCCACTTCCAATGGCAATGGATGATTATGAATATCTACAATCATCTGGTCATGGAGTATGATGCAAGGGAAGGATGCATACAAATGTTCAAGGAGTGTTCCACCAATGGTTTACCATGTATATATAGTGTATTATGACTAGTAAAATGAAGTTTACAACTATGTATTAAGGACGATAGTCATGCAGTTTATCATCATGCGGTATAGATGGGGATCATTTTTAAATCCGTGCAGTTTAACGCCGTTTGGTAAGGACAGTGTCGAACCTTCGTGAAAATGGATTCCACGCAGTTTAACTTCATGTAGTAAGGATGGGATCTGTGCAGTTTAGTGTCAAGCTGTAAGGATGAGGGTCATCATCATCTTTTTTTTGAGTGGCATGGCCATGATACAAAAATCTCAGCGTTTCTATGTAACTTGCAAGGGAAGGAATCAAGTGGTATTTATTTCTCAAATCCCATGTAATTAAAATTGGATTCTTGTGCAAATATGACTCATACATTAGAGGGGGTAACTTTTTCATGGTGGTTGGGCCAAGATACAGAAATACCATCATTGCTATGTATCCTGTGAGGTATGAATCAATCCGTACGAAGTTCATTAAAGATGTCACAATATAAGACAAATACTAGGAGATCAATGTATTCTCACGTGAAGAAACTTTCTCATTATGCATTTTAATGAAATGTAACTGTGATATATTTCTCTATGTTTAGGGTCTTAGATTTTGGACCGACGCGACACAGTTTATTGGCATATCACAGGAATGAATTACTGTGCAGCTTAATGTCATGCAGTAAGGGCAAGGGAAATTTTTAATTTAACCTCCTGAAGCTCATACGATTTACAATGAAGTTTATTTTCATGCAGTTAGGACATATTTCACATAGTTTGTGGTCAAAGAGATTGGACCATTAGTAATCGCTACCAAATAAGGGTGCATGCTATGATTTTATCGCTGAACAAACATGAATGAGGCTGGGAGCCTCCGACACGTACCTCAGGGTGGGAATCCTGGATAGTTTGAGGTCAAAGTACCAGGATTAATGACTCTTTGTTTAGGGTTATAGGGTTTAGACCAACGCAGAATAGTTTATTATCATGATTTCGTGATGAAGTTCCACGAAGTTTAATGTCATCCGGTAAAGACACCGTACTATGCAGTTTATTGTTGTGCAGTAAGGACTTTCAGAACATTGTAGTTTAACATCTTGTAGCCCAGATGAAAACTACTCTTATGGTTACAGGAAATATTTCATCAGAAATATCATGTTTGTAGGAGTGGTGGTGATATTCCCATCCATGGTGATCAGGGCATATGCTCCATTAGAGTAGACCTTGTCTATGATATATGGTCCCTCACACTTTGTCTCTACATTCTATGGCTTCGTTCCAGGTATCATCAGGGTTATGATTTCCAATACCAATCATCCATCGAGGAAACCCCGAAGATAAATTTTGTTATTGAAGGGTCATTAAATCTGGTTATGATATTCATCTAGGTGGTGGAAAATGTGCAACAACATCTTATCTAGTCACTTCAATTCATCAAGTCACATTTCCACTCACTCATCGTTAGAAAATTGATCACAAATAGCAACGCAGAGTGATGGTAATTGGAGTTCAATGGGAAGAACTTCTTCCATTATATATACTAATGATTACAGAGTAGCCTAAAAAGCAGTGCGACTTGTGGTTCGATAAGACTACATGGATGGGAAGATATTTCGTGGCCATAAATTCTTGTCGTTGTCAACCATTTTTTAGAATATGATAGATATGATCATGTTAAAGGCCTATATCTATATGTTGGCCACTGTGTGGTAGCGGGATGAATGATTGGTCTTGATACCATATTCCTATTATAGTTTTTCCAATCTGGAAGAGAAGAAGTTGGTGTCGTTGTCCATTAGTATTGTATGAGGGACTCCAAATATGGTGATGATATTGGCTTTCACGAAGCAGACAAATCTTCTTGCCCAGTCATCCTTAAAGGGTGCAGTGTATGCCCACTTGGAAAAGAAGTAACATTCAATGAGAATGTATTTGATCTATTTGGCTGTGGTGGAGGATTTGTTCCCACTACATCCATTCCCCAGATGGAGAATTGACAGGATCACTTAGATTGGTGAAGCAGCTCTGGGGTCTGATGGATGACATTGTTATGAATTTGGAAGAGTGACATTTCATGGTAAAGTTTGCGCAATCCCATAATAGGGATGGCCAATAGTATCCCAACCTTTGAATCTAATGAGAAAAACTAGATGTCGATTGATGTTCTCCACATACTCCAGCATTCACTTCATTAATGACAGAAGTATTCTCTTCTTTATTACTGTATCTAAGGACTCTGTTAAGGCATCGCTTGTAGAGGACCTTTTGTTTGATCATGTCTCCATATAAAACCAAACTTTTTTCTCTTCTCCATATTTTCTCTTTCCATACCTATTCAATGGATGCCCTCCCCTCTGAAGGTAGTTCGTAATGGGGGTCATTCAGCCGGTAGTAGGAGCACATGGCTCGGGGAAAAGAATGAATTAATCGATTTCTTCAATCTAACTTTAAAAAAATGGCAAGACCATTCGATGGGGAGCAATGTTGATAACTGTTTCATCCCTGTCATGGATAGCTAGGGTTGTGGCTACATTGGATAATTCATCGGCCCGGGCATTCTAAGACTGGGTAACATAGGTCAACGTCAGTTCTATGGGGAACCCTTCCATTAACCCTCGTATGTTGATCAATAAGGGGATCATTTCCCCATTCTTAATAGCATAGTTACCAATGACTTTCTTGATGACCATTTTCGAGTCGCCATTTACTTTACGGTGATTCACTTACACCTGGTGTGCAAGCTCTGGACCTGCAATGAGGGCCTGGTATTCCACCTCATTATTTTTACATCCTTTTAACTAGACGATGGAATATGACAATACCAAAAAATTTAGGGATATGAGAATGAATCCTAGCACCACATTATTAAACATGGGGCCTTCCATTGTTTTACTTGTCGGGATTCTCGAGGGACCGTAAAAGTATATTTACCACGTTCGGCAATCCTTTCACACAGATAAGACGTCTTCTTTGGGGAGTTCGATAATTGATGAGGCTTCCTCTGTTGAGGGATGATCTTCTTGAAAATCTTCCCACTCTTGGACCTTGATAGATTTTTGGGGCACAAACCAGATGTCAAAGAGTTAAAGTATAATTTCTCATTGGGATAGTTGTCCAGTCCGAATTGGTTGGTTGAGGATATACTTCAATAGATTACTTCATGAGATCGAATGGACTTCATAATACTACCGATTATGCCACAACTTCTATTCCATGAAAACCATATCCAAACAACTATTATCAATATTTGAATACTGGCTCTCAACATCAATCATGGTTCTGATGAGATAATAAAGTCTTTTTTAATGGACAGTATCATTTTTATGCACAATGAAGGATCCTAGTGACCGCTCTAAGGCATCCATGTACAATACAATGAACCTTCCTTCAATTGGTGGCATGAGAAATGGTGGAAATAAGATGTAATTTTTGAGGTTGTCGGATTCTTCTTGGTCATCATCTATCCATTAATAGGTAACTTCGTTGATCAATAAGGTAGTAATGGGAAGAAATGTGCCTAGGAGGTTGGAAATGAAACCCTTGATATAGAACAAGTGTACTTGGAGTCCTCTCAACTCAGTGATGTTGTAGGGAGGTGGAAAACCAGGGATATAATTTGTCTTATTAGGGACGATTTTGACGACATTATTGCATATGATGAAGCCGAGAAATTTACGTGAGGTAACCATGAAGGCGCATTTCCAGGGGTTCATCTTTATTAAGTATTTTCGATGTTTTCTAAAGAGGGTTTCAAGGTCTGACAAGTGATTCGAGAGCTTTCATGATTTGACCACCATGTCATCCACATAACATTCGACAAACATCCAAATGAAGGGTTTAAAAATGCAATGTCTTGCATGTTGATATGTGGTTCCATCATTTTTCAAACCAAAGGGAATAACATTATTGGAAAATACTCTCTAGGGATCCCTTAATGAAGGGGATTCTTCATCTTCTAGGACCATTCAGATTTTATTATATCTAGAATAACATTACATTAATGTGAGAGCCTCATATCTATCCATCACATCAATCAATAGTTTGGTGATCGGGACCAGGAAATCATCTTTTGGGTCGTGCTGATTGAGATATCTAAAATCGATGCAGACGCGGATCTGTCCAATATTCGTTTTTCTAGGGACTATGTTGGATGAACATATGGGATATTGGACCTCCATAATAAAGTCTTCTTTGATGAGATTCTTTACTTAAGCCTCTTTCTTGGCCTCATGTTTGGGGTGCATCCTTTGGGTAGCTTCATTATAGCCTCGATGATCTTCTGGAAAGACTATCTGGTGTGTCGCCACCTTAGGATCGAGTCCTAGAATTTTTGCGTAATTATAGGAAAATACATCTCAATGCTCCCTCAAGTAGGAGGTATAAACCTCTTGTTCCTCGAAATAAATTTCTCAAATAATGAGAGTGGGTCTTCTGTCTTCTCTAGTAACTAGGTTTATTTCCATAAGTTCATCAAAAGTGGTTGATATAACCTTGTCGAATGCAGGAGAGGAATATATAAGGTCCTCTTCCTCTTAATCCCCCAAATCCCCCCTCCTCTTTTATATTTGATAGGTAGATATCTCCTTATGTGGGCACATCAGAGCTCAGAAGCAGGATGTCACATGGACCCTCTATGGCGGAAGTGACTTCCTCTAACTCAATAGGTTGTGAGGAAACATCTGTAGAGGGAGAAGCATGGGGGTGACACGAGTCTTGTCCTTCTACTGCTTCAGAGAGTGCGGAAGGTACTTCTTGATATTTCAAGGATGGGGTGTGGTAACCATTTCTTAAGATTCCATCCTCATATTGGGGGTTAGTAGTTACTTCTGCATTGTCAGACCAAGCAGTCACAAGTGTGATCATGAGAATAGCCGAATATGCATCCGGAAATGGATTCTTATACTCAACATGGATGATGGGTATCACATAAACTTCACCATGCTGCTTGATGGGGTTTTTAGGAACCACTTCCAGACCGTTTTGTGTGGGGACCCAATCAATCCCAAAAATTGCACATGCATTCGCCTTTTTCTAGTAAAATCTCGCATCGATGTAATGTGACTCAGAGAGCATGAATGGGGCCTTACCAGTGAAAAATGACCCCCCCCCCCCTTTTCCATTGACACAATATTTGATACACTGATGGTAGGAGAAAAGAATGTCCATGTGTTTATTCATCCATGTACTTCTTAATAGGACGTTGAATTCTGTGTTTTTCCGAACAACCAGGAACTCTGAAAGGGACACAGGGTCTCCCAAATGGGTTCTATGCATGAATTGTCCCACTAGAATCTATTGGATATTTTCAAAACCCTAGAGTGTTGTGGCTGAGGGTGTCAGGTTTTCCGCTTTGTAGCCAAACCTACGAAGTGTTCGTAGTGGAAGAAGGATGTCTCTGGTGCCATTATTGAAGAAGAAATTCTGGACTTCAACGTCGTTCAGTATGCCTGACACAAATAGGGGTTTGATGTGTCTTTTCATGGTGGAATATCCATCCTAATCAGTGATGGAAATCACTTCATTACATTAAACAGGGATAGTATCAGTTAGATATATCTTTGTGGTTATAAAATTGGCTTGAAATTCATGGGGGTGAGACGGGCTTCTATGTGTGCCTCTCTAAGGTCTGCGGAAAATCTCCGGGCATCCACGATTGATATCATGGTAGGTACTAAGTCCAACTGATTTATCATATCCTACCTTTTCTCTAGGGTCTGGTGCTTCTACATCTGTGTGTGATCTTTAACAGGAACATTTGGGGCTAGAGTATGAGATAAGGAAGGACCGGTCATAGGTGAAAGGATTGGTGTTGATCTTTCATTCTAGGGACCTAACCTAGTCAGATTACATATTCACCCTGGGTGGCTAGATACAAGTTCAACCATTGATGGGTACCGTAGAATAACGGGGCCAGAGTGGTTTCTCATGGGGGAAGGAGAATATTCTTTCTCCAACTAGGTCTGTTTAAGGGCTCTCCAATGTGTTTCTGCAATATAGAAGATTTGAGCTGGGGTATAACCATATGGTTGGTCGTGTGCATAGCTGCATCTGCCATGATATCCCTTTCTTTTGTGGTTCCTCCTTTCGTTCCACAGATCGATTGCGGGAACTCGGGTTCATAACCATACTCTTTGTCAAAGAATTGTTCCACTAAATGGATGATGTTGATGGAACCAATGAGTATTTCCTCGTTCGATAATAGATTAGACTTGTTGGATGCTTCTGATGGTGCCTTTTAGTGGGATGGTGTCCGCTATTTCAAACCAAAGTGAATGAAAACCGAAAGTGTTATTGATATCTTTGGCCCTTTCACATACTTCTCCTCTTGTACATGTTTCTTCCCTATCTGATTATGCCTATATGACAAGCCTTTTGAGGGTAGTGGGGATGAGATAGGTGGCTATGTTGCATTAGGAGCTATTGGCGGCACAACCGGTTGATGTAATAGAGCTCAGATTATTCCAACAACTCGGTTGACCATCTTCCAAGTCATCCAACCCTCAAATTACTCTTCCTTTTGCTAATTACATTCTTCCACTCCTCACCCTCAACTAGTATTGTGGAAGAAACATATGCTAAGTGTGCCGGGGGGTAGTCCAAGCATGACCTACCCAAATTCCACCATCCTTTGTAGGAGTTCATTGAAGACGAATCCTTCTTAAATATTGTGCCCCAACATCCAATGGCAGGGACAATAATCTGGAAAGTTTTCGATGTTGAATTATTTAGTAATTCCTGGATCTGGTATGTGGAGCAATATGAAATTCATGGCGGCTATGAAGTAGCTGGAAACTTGGTCCTATTGGAACAAGTAAACTTTATTTCTTCCTTCCTAAAATTGGCTTCTTCTATTTCCTCTTTGATAATATCACTAGTGCGGTGTTGGTAATTTATACACTGGAGGCCCTTAGTAATTTAACAGAGGCCTAGGCAGTGGTGTAGGTGTGGGGGATTTCTTGAGCAAGATAGAGGATGCTTTATCTCTACATGCTCTCTTTGTAGTAGCCTGTGAGGCTATTCAAGACATGCGGTTAGTCAGCTACAAGGAGTCTTTGATATTATGGGAAACAGAAAAGAAATCCTAGAATCTGGTGGTGCATTTCATGGGAATGATCAGTGTTCACAGCTCATCTCGGAGGTTTTCAATGCATATAGAAAAATCTCATCATAGAGAAGTGGCATGTTCATGGAGTAGGTTAAACGTTTCCATCCGACGATGATGTCTATGACCCTCTAGTTCTCCTTTTGTTTTTTATTCTTGACATCGCTAATCGTCATCTTGGGAAATGTTGAGATGAAGTGGAACATGAATTGCTTCCAAATATCCTCCCATCAATTTTTTAACTGAGTTAGAAAAAATTATACCAGATGAAGGCCGAACCTTGTAAAGTTCTCATGAAGAATCTATGTTTCACGGGTTCTTGTTGTTCTGAAGTTCCCATCAAAGGATTGGAATAAGACATATACTTAATCAAATTCTATTCTAGGTCCCCCAAACCACTAAATATAGAGAATATATGGCTCCCAAAATTCAATGGAGGATGTGTGCTACTCACTCAATCTATGTGAGGCTTTCTCTGTGGTTGTATTTGGGTGTTTCGGTCTTCCATTGCTTCTAATAAAGCTGTCAATGTTTTGATGATGTTGGTGAGACCCTAGTTTACATCCTGTTAGTTCAGATCTAGAATGGGTATATCTAAGGGTACTAAATGAGGTGCTAGATTGACTAGTACATGAGGCGCATATACCATCAGTGGTTCATTTAGAGGATTTAGATGTACTCGCTCAGGTGGATTCCTGAGTGGAGGGAAGTCATGGTATTCTCTTGAATCCATTTGCACGTAGTTGGATGGGCTTGGTGCCGATTTGGGTGGGGGCCCTAACTTTGATTTGTTTGCTGAGGAAATCCCTTTGTGTTGAGGCATACATGATCAACATGTGTGCTGTGACTCATCTTGGTGAACGTACTTGACAGGGCAGTTCCTCTAGAGTAGCTTGGTTTTATTCTAACATAATTCCTTCATTTACTCCTCCTACCGAGCGAACATCTACTCGATCATGAGAGGCTTCTTTGTGTAGAGATATAGAGGTTGGTTATTGTCAATGTGGTCTTTGTTCATATCTCTATTGGCGACTCACTGTGGAAGTGGTGGGGGATTTTTTGGAGCTTCCAGGTTCAGGGTGGCCCTCTAGTCCTAGGTTTGCATGCCTACTAGCTCATTGGGAATCACATCCTAAATAGAACCATCTTCTTTTTCTCCATTCATATTTTCATCTTCTTTAGTTCCATCCATCGGGTTAACCTCCATGATGTTGACAGATGCATTATACATGGTGGATAATGTGTTATCATCAAAGTAGGAAGAGTACCTCCCATGCCTTATACTGGTTTTCCCCCATCCGTCCCAAGATTATATTGGGGTCTGTTGATGAATGGTGATGTGGAAGGATCCTTGGTGCAACCTTATGGCATACCTCCCTCTTGGAGGGGATGATGTTTCAAAGGACGAGACTAGACATTAATATCCTATTCTAACTATCCTCCCCAAACGTGAGAATACTAATTCTCGTGGGGGAGGTTATTGTTGAAGATAAAATTCCCTTATCCATAGGGGATGGGGTTGGCTCCGTTCCTTGGATGCTTGGCCTCGTCCCATTTTTTTCCTTATAGAGGAATTTGTTGATAAAACTTCCCCCATCCCTATAGGCTGGAGTGGGACCCATATTGTGATACATTTTCTAAAATCTCTTCCTTCATATTATTGCATGCTCCCATTCAAGGATGATCCAGACCGGGAGTCAAGTTATCCTATGAGTTAATTTCCTCTAGAGAGGAAAGAATTGAACATTGATTGGATTTTCTGAGGAGAGAAACCTACCAAATGTTTTTGGTAGACTACTTCATTACTTGACCCATGGATCTCTCTCGTTGGGCCTGACACTTTTGAGGCTTACTCAAGTACTGTTTCTATCATATGTGCCACCCTCTTGAATAATGACATCATTTGATTGTTTTCTTGTAGTTATTTCATTGCAAAACCTTACACCGAATGGGTTTTGCTGGACTGGATGTAGAGGGAAATGCAGTGCCCTGTATTCTCCCCATCCACGAATATGATCTCCCATCATAAAGTCATTAAATGGTGACATAATTTTTGCAGTGCCTGGAGGCAGTTTAAATAAAATTCCCATTTGTGCCTCTCTAATAAACAGCGTCGCGCAGAAGTAAGGTCTTCCAAGTCAATGTGATGCATGATCTCCCTCATTATCTTGAGTTGAACTACATACCTGACATATGGTAGGAAGTTTAGTTTCAAATGGAAAATATTGTCCAGATATTGGGGTGGATGTCATGTATGCTTCCTTCTGAAAACTCTAGAGTTATATCAAAATGAGAGGTGGTCATGGGAAAAACACTACATGAATGTCATCCCTAACCAACCATTTCCTCATGTGCAATACATCTGCACGTGCCTCTGCCTTCAATTACTATTCTTGATCAGCCTAGCTGAGATGCTTCATGACTTTATGATCGGAGGTATCAGGGCTCGCATGGATCAAATTGTCATGTGGGTGGCTCTAGGGTGGCTCAGATGATGAATGTGGTCATGAACCATCTTCTGATTGAAGAAATATGTTGCTTATAGTTGACTGGTAATCTGACATGCTTGATTCCTTCTTTTAGAGAGCCTCATCATAGCAAGTCTTTTCCATACATGGTTTACCAGGGGGAGGATATTCCAATTGGTAAAATATTCCATTATTGGGAGGGAATCTGTAGATGGTGCTGCAATGGAAGGGACTATCATCACGACATGAATTCTAACTGCCATTAATAATTTTGTAGTTCATACCCTGTGGAGGACCTTTACTGTGGACTGCAGCAAGGGGAGGACATTATTTTTCTTCCAGGACATTGTGGATAGGGCCTTCACAATGGCTTTCATGGTGATAGGGATGACCATCATGGTTTGACGTTCAATGTGAATCATTGGGAGGGCCTTCAAGACACGCTGCTATAAGGGGATGACCTTATTGTTTCCTAAGTACATTGCAGGGAGGACCTTCGTAATCGCATCCATGTTGGTGAGGACTACCATCATAGCGGTCGTGATGGTGGGGAATACTGTCACTACTATTTCTGGGAGAATATCTGCAGGGAACACCCTCGAGAGGGCCATCAAAATATACCACAACGAGGGGAGGGCCTTCCCGCTACCATATGTCTCTGCACGGAAGACCTCCGCTATTATGATGGTGAAGAATACACCCATAATATGATGTTTGGATGTGTGAAATATCATTAAAATGTAACCCATGGGGAGGACCTTCAGGGTATCCCAAAACAAGGGGAGGACCTTCATGTAGTGATGTGATGTTACTGCAGGGAGGACCTCCGGAGTTGTGACTATGATGGCGAGGACTACTATCATAATTTGTGGTCCCACTGCACAGAGGGTGTTTGAAGTCTGTGCCCTTGAGAGGACCATCATGGTAGGCTGCAACAAGTGGGGGACCTTCTACCTTCTTGATCTTCTGGACACGCGGAGGGCTTCTGTGACTCACATCATAAGAGGAACTCTCATGATTGATCGTTATATGCCCATGATGGAGACCCTCATGGGTTCTCTAGGGGGGCCTCCAAAGATGTTGGTAGTGACATTTTGGGGAGGACCTTCACATCTGCTACTACATCTCCTCTAGTATGGTAATTAGTTGGTAGTATTCCGAGCATTTGAGAAATTTTTGGAGGTGTGGAGAACCCCAACATCAAACTGAGCAGAGTCATGGACCCCCTCTTTATATTTCTACATCATTTGGCACATTCGGGGAGCTCTCTTGATGGAAACGTGGACCGTTTAATATTTATGATAGGTGTCACCTTTGGGTCCCTGTCTAATAAGGTCCTATGATGTTATCGGAATTTTCTTACAATCATCATGAGTTTTGGGAGGGATATATGCCTTCCCTAGATCATCCATCCTGATGGAAGGGTTTCCCTCAATTGGAATGAGTGAGTATCCTTGATCTGGTTTCCCTTGTATCACGGGATATAGCCCAAGACCCTCCTGGGTAGAAGCAGGGAAGTAGTTATGCTCTAAGGTGGCTATCTGATCTATTAGATGGTCACCTCAATTGGGGAGACATGCTCACTGGCTTGTGTCCTTGCTATTTCCGCCGAAGAAATTACATTCTAGTAAGTCAGCATGATATGATTTGGGATCTATTCCTTCTCATCCCTCATTTCTAGGATATGTAGAGATAAATCCTTGGTTGGAATGGGTGTGAGGTCCCATTCTTCTATCGGAGAAGGAATGTCCTGCTCCGGTGATCTAATGGTCATAAGATACTGAGGATTCTCATGTGTTAGTGTAGGTTAATGAGTCTGCCCTATACTGGGATATGCCAGCATACTTCTATGTTTGCTAACACATCGTGGCGATGGACATTAATTGCATACGAAATGATCTGGCCTTGCATATGTTGGTTTCCCACCATATCGAGTCGGTGGCCTCTTTTGGTAGGGACACTTTCCCAACTGTTTATCACCAGCATATCGGGATGGCGGGTGTCATGAGAATCTTGGAGGAGATGATATTATAGGGGTTGAGTTCTCGCCATTTCTGGTTAGTGGGACTCATGATCAAGGGCAGGGGGAGGCTCCATTCATGTAGGTGTCATCCTATTTGGGTGATGGGCTTGAAGAGGGTCGATAGGGATGTGAACATGCTTGTAGGTTTCCACCATGTCAAGATGAAGGGCTTTAGAATAGGTGACATGTGCATGGTCCTTCCCGTGATATGTCTCGATGTCTGAGTAGTAGAGTTTTTCATCAGGAACAAGGGTGATGACATGTTCTTGGTCGTATTTTTGAAGCCATTGGTGGGCGGTCTCATGGGATGGATCTTGGGGAGTATGGGCGTGGATCCTCGGGTTGTTATCCTCTTTAGGGTGAGGATGAAAGCTTGTGGCGTAGTTGTGGTGATTCCTTCAAGAGGGGACCTTAGATAGTAACCCCCTTCTAGTGGGGATGAAGTCATCCGCATTGACCTCATCCACCTCCTTATTATAAGGGACGTATTCATTGTACCTTTTTGGTGACAGGCTCTTGAAATAGTTCGAGACAACTATATGGGCTACCAGGATCTTCTCCATTTGTCGCTGCTTTGTAGGCAGCGGACAAGACTTAGCTGACTAGAGGGTGTACATCACCGCCTCCACAGTCAGGAGAGTACCGATCCGTTGGTACTCTGAGATCATTGCATCCAAGTCCAAGCATTGAATACTTTGGGTGGTCGACAAGGTCTTCTGCCTATTGAGAGGCCCGATCTATGTGTTGATCGTCATGTGTGTCTGTGAATTACTTTTAGATTCCATTGTATTGAAGGAAGCTATGTTGTGTACCATTAAAACATTGGTAATTTACAAATAGAAAAAATCATCAACATTAAATCTCATAATCTTGTGAATAATAATTGACCAAGATTATCCCTCCTTGGGAGCATGAACATGGGCGTGAAGTGGGATTATTTCACTACCTCAGTTTAAGGCTCGCGGTCGGGTCCATTTTTTTGGTCGGAGAATGAACAAGATTTTCCATCAGATATTAATCACCCATTTATTGTTATAGTGAATTTCAGATTAGGGTAAATCGATGATTCTGGATAAATATTCACATCAGGATCACTATTTTTGTTTCGTGGCGAAGGGGGATGAGATCGGTTCCCGTGTCTGATTAAAGAGAGTTGGGGAAATTTAATAATTTATATCGGGATCCCAATATCCCTGGATTTTCTTGGTCTCTGATATGTTTATTCCTATAGCCAAGAAAATCCTAATAGTCCATGCATCCAACCATCCATGTACCTACTTTTCAAAAGAAGGGGCTCATTGGTTTATATGGACAATGACAATTATAAATTCACATTGGTCAAGAGGATGGGATGTCAGGACAATATTACCATTTTGGGAGGAATTATTTCCATGTTCAAGACTCTTTTTTTATTTAAGATTTGTTCATATGTTCGTGAATCATTGGTTTATCCGCAAGCATAAAATCCAAGGATTACCTTCGGGTTGCAAGTCACAGGTATACATAGGTATTCAGAACCATCTATATCTGAGGTTTACAATCCCTCAATGGAATAACAATTATGGGGATGTTTGAGTTTGATCAGACAGAACTAGTCTCAAGCTAGATTATTGAGTGCTCTAGAGATTATTGTCACCCAAGGGGAAAAAGAGTGACTTGATTATTTGGATCAAACCTGTAATATGGGCTTACTACGTATCCTTGAGGAAGGAATGAGAATCAACGTAGTTTGGTGCTACATAATGGGACACATCACCATTCAAGATCATGTGACAAGGACCCTATCGTATAGTTTAACATCTTGTGGAAAGGGAATCTTGGTGACAAGTTCCTAGTCATAGTTTGTGTGGGGCTTACATCGAAGCAGCCTAGAGGGCCCAAGGAAAAATGATTTCATGGGCCTGGGTATGGTCCTACTAGGGGCATGAGGAAACAGTCTGATAAGAGTAGATGGGTGCCATACATGGAAGGTCAGATTATGCCTCAGGGAGGTTTCATATGTATCCAGGTTGGTTGGGAATCAAGTTCTACATAGTTTTGGAAGGTCAGGGCTTACACACGAGAGTTGCATGTCAATGGCATGATTGGTAGCCCAATTTGGTGTATAGTAGGGACTTACAGGTGGTTGGTGGCCCATGTTGGGATTGAACCTTAGGGATGGGTCCTACTTACCCTGCTTAGGAGACAGGGATCAAACCCCCACATAGTTTGTTTTATCGTCATCATTGTATGGACTCTGTGACTATAAAAATCCCTTAAGACCAAGTTATTCATGATCGGTGTGAGAAATAAGATAATATTAATGATTCAAAAATCCAAAAAAAGTTTCCATACTAAGTGGAGATGAGGATGGTAAATGCAGAGGGGAAGGGCCAAGAGCACATGACATTCATTCTACTTGGTGTTGAGGATTGAATGAAGTTAGATGTCGTGTTGGAAGAGGTCGTCGTATGGTGGTAAATGAACTAAACAACGAACCTTCCTGGATAAAATGGGAAAGGATATTGTTGTCCAGCGAGGATGGTGAGGGGTTTACTCCTAGAGGGAAGCCATATTACACATTTTACGGGAGGGGAGAAGTTCTCACCACTTTCACTCTTTGAATGGAAATTACTGTTGGATCCCTCAATCCTAATGAGTGGAGAGGCTGAAAGGGGCTCCTGGGATCATACTCTGGACTACCGTTGGTATGTGAACCCATGAATGCTCGAGATGTCCATTAATGGGATGGGGTAACCCCATTGACACCGACTACCATGGGTATGTGAACTCCAGAAGGCACGCTAATGTGCCTCAAGGTTTCAGCATATTGGTCTAGTGGTTTTGGGAGAGGTCTTGGCCTAGTGCCGATGGATATGATACTAAAGCGATTCTAGAGGATTGGACTGAATTGGAAGTGCCTTATCTAACTCTGGGGATGGAGTCACTAAAGGTCGTGGTAGACCACATGGCTATATGAGGAGTGGAACCCTTTGTCTAGGGTGGTGCTATGAGGATGAAGATGTCATCCGTGTACCAGTATGGTATGCAGACTTATCGGAATCCCATGTATTGGAGTGGTATGCGATGCTGGAGTCCGCTTGAGAGGCGATGGATGGGGACAACGCCGGTCAGGGCTACTCCCACATATGAGGGTTCCATGCGACACACTTGATCAGAGAAGGGGCCTAGGCTCCATGTTTCATGAGGATTGTATCCGCATATGGGCATTTTTCACGGTTTACCAATTATAGGTCTACGGTTTACCAATTTACTTTGTGTTCTCCAGTTCTTAACAATTCTCCTCCAGTTTATACCTCTTGTTTGTTCGGGAATCGGAAAATCAAAGAATGAGAAATCATAAGCTCATGAAAGCCTCTTCCTTTTCCAAAAGTCTGATTCATTATTTCAAAGATCTGATCACCAAGAATAAGATCCTCAATCAACTGATCCCTTTATTCTCCCCTTGAATTCCATATATAGAGGGGGGAAAGGGTTGTAACTATGGTTATGCAACACTTTTGTGGAGGCCCATGACAGAAGACCAGGCATACGGATGACTTAGTCAACCTGAGGTTTTCGGGGTATATTTAATTAAGCTCTCCCACAAGCCAAATCTGTCTCGGGAGTGCATCGTAGCTTGGCAGGTTTGTGCCTCTGTTTTGTAAACGATGCGGTGTGCATCAGGGGGGGGGGGGGTCCGCCTAGTTTACAGCTGGCTCTATTCATGACTGCTGACCAGTCCAACCACACTTCTCTGACCATTTAGATTAAACTTTCGTAAAATCTCAACCTCTATTTTGCGAACGAGAGAGTCCGCGGTGACACGGTTCCCCAAACCGGACTCATACCACTGAGGATAAATCGATAAGCGGATTTTTTAGGTCCTTTACCATTTCCTCTAAACATTCTTCATAGTTTTCATTAATTATTGATGACGATTTTGTAGATTCATCCACTAATTTTAGGAGAGTATTTTCCTTCCCATATATGGATTTGTAGGACAGAATGGTGTGTTTTATAAAATCGTTTTACTGATATCTTATTTTAATGAAGGGTTAAAAGTTTTTTGATGTCTTGGAATGATTTTTTTTATTTTCATAGTTTTAAATGTCTTAGTTTTAAGGAAAATTTTAAATTTTAAAATATGAGTTTCATATAAGATTCTTTCAAGAAATATTTACATTTTATATCAATGTATATTGAATTATTTATTTCATGTATAGTGATATTGGGATGAGTTAAATAGATATGATTGTTTTTTGGATGTATGGTATCCAAGACTAGTGGGAATGGGAAAAGGGATCCTTAATTGTGTGGTAATGTGACAGATCATGACATACAGTCGAAAATAATGTTTTGTTGTTGGAAGGGAGGATGGAAATTATTTTTAATAAAGGTGTTAATTTTTAAAACATGAAGATTTTCTTTAATAGTCTTTGGTTAAGAGTTATTATTTGATTCTTATTGTTTGGTTGTGTGTTATTAATATTGGTTTGTGATTTAATTATTTTTTTTAAAATTATTCATTTTTTATGTTTGGATGAAATATATTTAAATGGATAATAATCATAGTGATGTACTTGGGAAGTTGAATGGGAAATACTGTATACAATATTTATGATGTAAGAAGATTCAATGTTCAATTACCAAGGTATGATGCTATGAGGTTAATGATTTTTTAGAAGTTGTTGATGTTATGTTTTTGTCGTTAAAGACTCTGAATCAATGCCTAGTTTCAATATATGTGGGATTAATTCAAGGGATGGATCATGAATAGGGAAAGGTATACCATACTTAGCTAGAAGAGGTTTCCATGGGGGATTTCCTAGCCTTTTTTAGGGAGGAGTTGGCTCTACTAGTATTTTAGGTAAATCATATGGGAATGATATTGAAGATTCATTAAGGTGATTCAAGTTTGTGTTATTTCTATATTAAATTATGTGAATTAATAAACTAGTTTTCAAAGAAAAAATTGATGATGAATATGAGTGAGTGAAAAATTTTGAGTAGACCATGAGGTGTAAGACGTTTTTAGGGGTATTGATTATGTGGAGAAATTCTAGGTTATTGGTGAGTGATCATTATGAAGTGAATGAGTGGGATTTTCTCTAGGATTATGAGGAGACAAAAGATGGTTTCTAAAGATATGGGTTATGTTCTAGGATGATGTTAAGAGATAATATTCCCTCTATTTTCTTGTCATGTATTTTATCCATAAGATTAAGTATCTTGTGGTGTCATATACCTGATGGTTTAAATTTTTTTCAATATAATTTTTTGAGGGATCAGTAGTTCATATTTTACAAGATTCATTGAGTTACATTATTTTTATAAGGTTTTATTTTTTGGTAGGGTGGAAATTTATTATTGGATATCCAGATAGTATAAGTTTAGTATTGTTTATGGGTTTAAAAGTGATTATATTATGAATCGGTGACCTTATTCCTTAACTAATTAATTCCATCCATTAAAATACATTTGAAATATTATTTTTATTTATTTTCCTTAGAATACATTTAATTTATTAGTAGTAACATTTTTTTAAAAAATTGAATATGATGGATTTCATTATGTTGTTTATTTTAATAGAATGATTTCATAAATATTAAAGGAATAAGATTTCTATTTTCAACCAGAAGTGTGAAAATTTTCAAAAACAAAAATTCATGGTTGTGGAAATGAATTTATTTATAAAGACAATTTCACAATCTTCTAATTCATTTATAGAATGTAATGCTAGGTTATATAGAGAGAGAGTTAGTGTCTTTAGTAGTGATTATTGGTATTTTTAACTTTGTTTTCACCTTTATATATAAAAATTATTAATTGAATTTCAATTTGAGAGGTATTTTTCATAGTTTCTAGGTTTTATGGTTTCACTAGTGATGTTTATCTAGTGTTTCAATTGAGTTTTTGAGTAATGTTTTGTAATTTTGTGCTAGATTTATTTTCCATTGGTACAGTGATGGATGGATATTATATTAACACATATGAGTGGTCTCGTTCATACGAGGTTGTGGAAGTTGTTTATTTGGATATATTTTTTTTTCTATTGAGGATGGTTCAATTGTTGTGGTCAAATTTTATGAGTTTATTTTCCCCCAATTGAGTTAGAAAATAATTATTTTTTTCATTATAATGTTTATTGTTGACACATCTTAGTCAACATTCATGTTGTGATTAAGTTGGTTCCTATAATAGGTTTCTATATGAATTAATGTGTTTGTGTGTTATTATTTCCTTTTCTCTGATGGTTTAGATTAATTGGGATAATAATAATTATAAGGTTATAAAATATAATGTCCTATATTTTTCCACCCCATTAAATAATAGATTTTGTTTGTTATAGGTGTTGGGAAGTGATTAATAAGAGAGTGGTGTTGTTAGATATGAAATTTCTAATGGGAGAGTATTTTATTGACTTGACCAAATGGATCCTAGTGTGAAGGAATTTTTTGTGGTTAAGGGGAAGATCTATATTTGGGTGGTCATCGCATGGAGGAGGAGTAATTGAATTGGTATATGGGGTTAGAATGTTAGGGACCATGCTAAGATCATGGCCATAGTGTGGCTTTATGTATCACAATGTGACTTAACCAATAACATTTTAATAAAGAAAACGATTTTCCCTATATTTTTTTTACCAAGACATGTGTGCTCTGATCATTTAATGATAATTTATTGTGTGGTTGTTTACTCTTTTGGTATATTTGATTCATAGTGTTTCCCAAACTATAATGGTGTGGGGAAATGGAGGGACATTTTTTATGGTTCTATTTTGAGTTGCATTGTCTTTGTGATTTTATCATGACACATGACCTAGGACGTTGGGTTATAGAGGATCTATCATGAATGGACTCTTTATGTGATTCATGGCCATGGTGCATCCCATCATTGATCATATCACATTTATAAATTTTTTGACTTTATGAAGAGAGATATATAGGGGACTCACAATGTGATTACAAGGTGCCTTTTTGAATTGACTCACCAATGTGATCCCATAATCTGTCATTCCATGACACTGTGGTTTCCAATGTTGGTATAAATTCGAAATCCCATTAGAATTATTCTATTATATCTGGATTTCTCTAATCCATGTGTGGCTAATGTAGAAACCCTTGAGACTCTTGAACCTCAATTGATAAAAATTTCCTTTTGATCGTGATAGATCAAAAAATAAGAATAAGATGTGAGTTTACATACTTATTTGTAATGATTTACCAAATTTTTTCAATTTAGAAACTTATGGTAGTGGTTCGGAGGTTTAATTTGATATCTTTGATTCATGATTTGGATATTGTTTTTTATATTGTAGATTATTTGGTGTTTCATATTGTTGTTTGAGACATGTTACGCTATTTTCCTTTTTTTCTCATTGAGTAGTGAATTTTGAAGCATCAAAGATTTATGAAATCCCTTTCATTTTGTGTATAATGTGCAGGTGATATGATTTTTTATTATGTCAGTGATTTATTAGAATATAATTAATGAAAATAATCAATTTAACAAAAAAAATTGATAGGAATTGGTGTTTAAAATTTATTTATATATTTCCCAGATATTATTTATTTGATGGATGGAATTTTGTCTATTTCTAATCAGAAATGGTGTTCCTTATATGATTTATATAAATTTAATATGGTGATTTTACTATTGTAATAACTTTTCCTTACTATTTAATAATTTAACTGTTTCAATGAACCGATTGCGTAAATAATTTTGAATTTTTTTAATAGTAATGCAAGGGAATTTGAATTATTGTAAAGGTATGCTTTAAATGTGAATAATGAAATATATTGATGCTAGAAATTCATTTTTTATATATATGAAAAAATTTTATTTGAATTTATAATTGTGTAGATGTGGATTTGTAAATTTTATGGATGGTTTTGGAAATTGAATGTATTTGGAAATGGGTTTTTTTCTCATTTTCTTGGATGGTGTTATGGTAGGGGTTCATGTTGTGGCACATTGTGTTAGTGTTGGGGAAATAGAAGTGTTTCAGTTGTTAATGGCATGATATGTGTGGGGGTTAATATAGTGGTAGTATATGTAATTTTGTGATGATATTATAGTCACTTTGTAGCTATGGAATATAAAATATGATATAAAATATTGTTTTGAGAATGGATTTAAATTGAATAACCCATTTATTTAAATGAAACATGGATTATTGAATTTAATGGTAAAGGGTGTAAGTAAATTTTAGAAAAGGATGGAAGTGATTTTTTATTAAATATATAACTTGTTGACTAATGAATATAATATATATGGTAGATGGTAAATTAAGAATTTTTTTAATATTGAAATAAAAATTGAATTGACAGATAATGATGTGGATGTTTGGTGTGGGGAAGTGAGTTGTTTAATGTGGTAGAATTGGTAATAGTATTTTGTTAGAATTGGTGGATATAACATCCTATATGTAGAAAGAAAATTGTTCGTTGGTATATTTTTTTCTTAAATTTTATTAATAAATTTTCTATTCAGATATTATAATTTATATTTATATTTGAATGCATGTTTTTAATAATAATTTCAATTTAGTTATTCTAAATAAGTTGAATTAAAATAAAATATAATAATTAGTACTTAGTGTATTATAATAAAAATGTTAACAAGATTCTATAAAATAGTATTTATAAAGGAATAATGGTCATTGACATATTTATATAATTATTAATGTATGATATGTTAATGTAAAACATATTTTTTCGATAATCATGTTGAAGAAATGTTCAAATTAGTTAGAGTTTTTTTATGAAATTCATAAAATAATAATATAGTAATATGATATATAACATGATTAACTCTTGTAAATATTGTTATATCCTCTATCCTTATAAACAAACTATCCACCCTCAAGGTTCCCAAGACTACTATCAGGAATATTGTGAACATCGTGAATGGTTTTATTTGGGATGCCCAAGGGAGGGAAGATATCAGTGCTTTCATGGAGTAATAATGCTAGTCCAATGGAGGATGGAGGCATTGGTGTGAGGGATGTAGGGCAGGCTATGTATTACCTACGAGGAATGCTTGATTGGGAGGTTATCTAATGGCACTCCTTGTAAGGTTTTCATATCATAGAAAATAATTATTTTGGGTTATGTGACAATGGAATATCTCCCCCGGGACATGAGAACTCTCTTCTGGCTCACATTCACAGGCTTCTGGATCATTACTAGTGGATTCTGGGCTAGTGGGACATCTTATTTTGGTTGTGTGATTGGGGGGGTCATTTGGACTTCCCCAACTACTATACGTGCAACCTATCATTCATGGAAGATGGCTCACACCCTACCATTATCTAGAAGATTCTCAACCCCACTCAGAAGGCTCTATTTGTTAGTATCTGATTATATGGGTCCCCTGACCAATGTTTTTTCACTGGATAATTAGATGGTATGTTTACAACCATGACTTATAAATATAAATACCTTTTTAAGCTATTAAGTGACAAGTAGGGGAGTTACCTCTAGTTAAAATATATTCCTATTAAATTCTCCTTCCTTTTATGGATAACCATCTACCATGATATCCCCTTAGTGATGTCTATCAAAGGCAAGGGTGGTCAGCTTGTTTCTAAGGGTGTCTAATGTTCGTCTCCTACAGATATGACTCAGATGAATTTTTTCTTCCGAAGTGTATTGGATGGATTTATTTGGGGAATTATTTTGGAGTATTTTCTTCCTACTATAATGGTGTACTCATAAGAGAGTTTCCTTAGGAACTATTTTTTCTTCTATTACAATAATAAGAAAGAGGATATAGATCATATGATTCTTTAAGTGATGGATTTTTGGTGGTTCTAGATGGAACAAAATCAATCCTATCATGGGCTTTACTCTTCACATATTTCTCTAGTGGCCAGGTACATATCCGTCACTGTAGATTTGGATGGAATCATGAAACTATGGGATGAAACACCCTCCCTCATATGATTTTTATCAAAAAAACCCCTCGGACTGATCCAGCCCTAGGAAGCAAGGCTATTGGGTTTGTTGGTATTCTCAATACTTAGGTATCCAAATCAATTTTGATGGTGAATGTGATTCTAGTTTCCTGCAAAGAGGCGGTGTGGTATGTGATGTTTTGGTCATGGTGATATTTTCTTTTTGTGACTTCTATGGGTCAGGTAACTCTCTTAAGACAGATGAGATGGAAATTCTCAGCGCCCTCTCTCTATTAAGTTCATAGAACATCATCTTTACCACCATTGAAATGGAATGTATAATTGTTTGGATCTCTGATTTTAGAGTCTTATACCCTCCTTGGAAAATCACTTATTTGATCTGCAAGTGTAAGGAACATATTTCCAATGACATAGAGATTCTTCATACTTGGATTAAAGGTAACCATGTGACTGAATTCTTTAATTCATTTTCTAACCATGAATGCCCTCTTTTATAATTATGTAACCTAGTAATCCTTCCCCTAGGCAGTGTGTCCCATTTTATCTGTGTTACAGTCAATCAATATTTCTATAGGCTGCATTGACATGTGTTTCCTTTTCTTTTTTAATAAAATAATTTACAATTTTTGTGGAAAAAAATTTTTCTACAGAAACCATGGTTTTGATGATATTATTAGGAATTAAAAAATAATTAGAATATTAAGAAATGATTGCTTCAATAAAAAAATAAATTTATGTGTTTTAATGATGAAATTTAAAATTTAAATTTTATTTTATAAATTTATACACCAAATTTACGAACCATATTTGCAATTTTTTAATAAAAAGTATTTTTGGATTCTATACATTTAGGGAGGAGACTAGAAGCTACCATTCATTTTTGGTAAGATTAATATTACCACTAATATATCTTCTAAAACTAATTAGTCATAAAACTCATTAGAATTGGATCCAATCATAAGTTCTTTGAATAATATCATAACCCTTAAATACCTCCATCTTAGAGAATAAATATATTCACATTCTCTGATCACTATCAACTACAAATACATTGATCATGATTCCTATATATTTACCTATATCAATAGTCTATCCAAAATTGGTTCTATGGTTCTAAGGTGTCAATATAAAGAATTAATAATCTCTCTATAATGATAAGTGCTCTCTCCATCCTATTTTCAATTCTAGTACATCAATTACGACAACCCATCATTTGACATATGATGTTGTTTCCATATTTTAATAGCAATCATTTAATTACAAATTATTTCCTATTAATGAAATAATATCCATATCTCTAATTAATGACTTCCATGAACATTTTTGATCATCCACTATGTTTTAGAAATTAACACTTGATATTCCTTTTAATGTCCTTGTGGTGTGAATACCCAACCCTATAATCATTCTAGGGTATTCACCTATATTAAAAAATCCTTCATTGAATTATTACATCCATTTTTGAAACACCAATTCTCTAATCATTGGATAGATGTGATTAAATATGTTATTCTATTATATTCTCTTTGTGGAATGTGTAATGTTAAAAATATCTAGGGTGCACATTGTTAGTTCCCCAATACGTTTGGTAATTTTTAAATCTCATGAGATACCGTGTATGGTGTAAGGGTAGGTAACCTAATCACATTATGTTATAATTTATTAGTTCTTATAATCAACATGTACTTCTGATGTTTTGGTGTTTATGGTATGAACCCCTCTCTTTAAAGATACAGTAATGTGTGGAACAAGATAATGACCCTCGTGTCCTACCTCTAGTAGGCCATGGGTTGGAAAATAGTAGTAAGGGTATAAAAATCATGTGATATTGGAGGAACAACCCTATATGATATTATGGGATTGGGAGATAAGATGGATCATCCAAAAAACTCCATTATGTAATATAAATGAAATCCCAAACCATCCCACATGCATTTATAAATAGGACTAATAAACATAAATGTTTCCAAAGTAAATATCCAAATGCAATGATAATGTAGTTTCATAGAAAATATCAAGGATCTGAGATATTAATGTATCTCATGGTACTTTTAGTCCTCATTGAAACCTGAAAAATGATTTATATAAGTAGGGTGAGCATAAAAGTATACTCATTAGGAAAACCAAAGTCTCTCATGTGCATGGAATGAAGCATACAATGACTCATATTACAATACAACTGAACCAACATGCACTTATCAAGGTATACGATCCATAACAACCTCAGAAAGTCACACTCACCAAATAATTAAAAATAGGTAATGTAATATAATAGTAGTCACATTTATAAGGGTAACATGGACCACTTTCCCACTGGTATGTATCTCTAACACGCCATCAATTCTTTAAAAAATACAACCCCATAGGAATGGTCACAACAAAATCTCCTAATGAAAGCAAGGACAAATTTATTATAAAATAAACCACATCAAATCTCTCTCAGAGACATCTAGGATACCCCCTAGAAGAACTGTCACATCATGACTAAAAACACCTGAGTAATCACACCTCATCCGCAGACACCTGAGATATCACAACCACTATCTAATTCACTTAATAAATTTTTCCATCATAGAATTTTAAATACATACCTTGTGTATCATCCTAATATTCTATGATATGTTTCCCTTTGAATAATGCATTATCTTTTGTTGTACACAACTTGGACTTTTATCACACCACAACCAATCAAACTAGATGTTATGAATAGTAAGAACCAATATTTGAAATTTTATAAATTTTATTTTTCAAAATACAATTAATTTTGGGATTCAGCATATCAAAATTAGCTTAGGGTGAATTTTTGTTATTTTTATAAAAACATTCAATTTTTTAAGAATAGTAGAAGACACTGCATTATTGTTTAAAAATGACATTTTATTTAAATAATTAGTTATTTTATTTAAATTCATTTTAGTTAAAAATAGATACATAATACCTATATAGGTTCAATGTAATTAATTGGAGTAATTTTATAATATATATATATATATATATAATTTTATTGATCTTTTTACCGTCTTTTATCCACCACAGGGCACATTTGCAAATTTGCATAAAACATAATTTTACAATTTCTCTTAATTGAATTTAAAAAATACGAGATACATGGTTAACATCAATAAGTAAAATTTTCTTCAATAAGATGAAAATGAATTTTGATGAATTGTAACTTTTGACTTTTATATACCACATTTAAAAGATAATAGTGTAATTAAAGGTAACAATGATATTATAATTACCCTAAAATATGTAAAAATTCAATGGATAAGTGTATTTGGACCAAAATAATCCTTATGGATAAAATATGATCCTTTCTGTCCACATGGATTAGATTTAGACAATTATTATTATTTTATTTAAAATAGAGGTAAAATTGTTAAAATCAATGTTTAATAACTAAACCAGTTTTAATATAGAGTTATACATAAAATAAATTAGACTATAAATATACAATAGAAAGATAAAATTATATCCCATATAATTGTATTTTATTTATACTTTTTTTTCATTATACAATTAATTTTATTTATGACCCAATGATGATGTCGTAATTATATTATTAATGAAATATTAAAACTATTCATATTATAAATATCCAAAGAAATGTAAATTTAGACATATGATTAATTCAAAAAAAAAGTTAATATGACATTTAACTGTGCATTTAATTTATTTTTTTTGATAAGATAATTTTTTTTGACTTTCACAAAAACAAAATACCAAATAGTGTCAAAATAGAAAAAAATGATTTTTTAAAACAAATACTATATTATTAATTGATATAATATCCCTAAAAATCTAAATATCTGCCAAAGGACATATATAAGATTAGATTTATCAATAATGAACCACTTGGGGGTTCCCTTGGCTTCTTATAGTATGTTTATTAACCATTTATTATAATAACAGAAGAATACATGGTAAAAGTTAAACTATTTATCTAAGAGTTAAATCTAAAGGATATATTTAATATGGTGACCTAAACCTATCTAAAAACTTTTGGTTGGGTGGTTTTTAACCTATACCCACCTTATCCTAGAAATAAAACATGTTAGAGCCATTATAAACAGAATATAATTGTATAATAAAATAATATTTCATGATTTTCCTAAAGTGACTCTCTCCTCTCTTATAAAAGGGAACTTCCCACTTCTCTCAAAATCATATCTCCAATGCACATTGGATCATCCAAAACCTACTTAACTATCTTTCCAACTACCTTCATTTCGTCTTATATTCCTTTCATTGATCATTAAGCCAACCTAATGAGCCCTTTTGATCAACTCAAAAGGAAACACCCGAAGACTATGTAATAATTTCACCATCTCTTTCAAAGTACTTTTCATATTCCACTTACTCTTTCTGTGTTTTTTTCATACCAAAATAACAACTCCAGTACTATATACATACAATTATTTTATTTTAATTATTTTAATACCATATTAATTATTCTATCTATCCTATGAATGAAATGTTGCCGTATGTGCGTACATATGACTGAACGTCTCCACATCGTGGTGTAGTTTGTTATTCAATCACTTCATTATTTGGATGGCTATAATAATGAGTATACAGATGTAAATAATAAATATTAAATGTTATTTATTCTTTATAAATTATAAACCATCCAACTAAATATGATTTCACCAACAATATAATGATATTTATGCTTGTACATATGTACGGATGATCATCTCCACAAACGCGATGAAATTCATTAATCATTGCAACCATTCTTGAATAATTTTCATTTTATGAATAAAAATAATTTTTATGAACATAATATAATTATATATTTGAATTAAATACGTCCTATACATACCAAAAATGAATTACGTAACCACACATATATAGAAAATTAATCAGTTAACTCCTGAAACAACGATAATACTGAAATATTATCAGCAACAAAATATTAGAAAATCATATATGATATAATATTTATGTATGAGGTTCTTGTATAATTTAATGACAATCAATAAATATTATATAGTATGTTAACATACCCTCATTCAAGGAAAAGTGCAAGTTAAGGGTTTATTCTAAAATCTCTTCATTATTTGAGGTTGTTTATACGTGAGTATCTAATGGGACCTCTTTGTAATCCACATCTGTGTTTCATAAAAATGTTTTTGAATTTTTTTCTTAGAATATGGGTTAAATTCATTTATACCCTTGTTTGAATTTTGATTAAATTTATAATTTAATCTTTCCTTCATTTTCCATACAAGGTCATTATCGACCTTTTCAACAAATTTAAAGATGGAATGTTTTTTAACTTATACAATGAGTGGAGCTATTTTCTGCTGTTATAACATCTTCGATGCTTCCCTTAAAATCATATAAGAATATTTTAAAAATAAATTATTCTTTTAAAATTATGTTTCTTTTAAATGATTTCAAAATAAAAATAGACGTTTCTGTGAATTAGTTTTCATATCATCTATTTCAACATTCTTTGATGGATTTTACACATGTTTGATGATTATTTATTATGATAATGTCATTCATATTTTATTAAAGGATTTGGGATATGTTTTAATATGGATGTGTTATTTTTATACCATTCATGGTTTATGGTTAAATTATTACCATTTCATTTTATAGTTTTTAGACAAATGTTTTTGTTATGTTTCAACAACTTCATACGAGAATGCATTGGACTTAGAAAGTGATTGGTGGAGCCCGCTACAACTTTTCGATGCATCGGTATGTATAATGAGACAAAATAGTGTCTTGGTACAAGGCTTTGAAAAAATATTATTTGTAGTCTTCGCTCAAGGACTTGACTGTGTGGTTATGATGACTGACATTATGCATTCCATCATTATGAAATTTAATACTTATATTACATATGATTATTCAACTAGTAGAATGTCCATGTGAACAAGTAAATAGAATTATTTTATTTATCATTTCCATATTATGCTGATGTTTATGTTTAAAAGTCTTGTGTTTTAGTATTAGACGTTTCCTTAAATGTATATTCTTATTTATAAATGTTTCTGTTATAGTGTTATCGTTACTAAGCACTTGATATTTCCCTTTCAATGTTTTATTTTTCCCATTATGTGAAGAAGTATATTATGAATGACCTCTAGGGATAGTATAAGTGATATAAATGTGTTCAAAGGAGACAATATTGTTGGTAATTTTCATTATGTATTGTAATGTGAAACTTATGTATGTATCTAGTACATCCAAAGCTACTAAACTGATTGGCCTTTTGGGATTTGATCCCTTGTGATCATGCCAATGTTATGTAATAATGCACCAACTCTGGGTAACTGGGGTTTGGGCATTACAGTTGGTATCAGAGGATGTCTAGTATGAACCATAGAAACTAGATTTTGAAAACCCTAATTTTAGAAAATTACCCTAAGATAGACATTGAGGATTAGTATAGAATAACTTCCTAAAATTTTGGTAATGTAGTAATTTTGTGAGTTTTTCAGGAAATATATCCCAGTCTAGATACAAGCAGGTAGAGGCGACTCTAGCACAGATATACCTAGAACTGAAAACTCCAATAAGGATTTTAGAGCTTGACCCCGGGTATCCTGGGAGATGACAATGGGCCTTGCTGAACTCATGGTTATGACACACACATAGTATATGCTTAGCATAATTCACATATTCCTTGAAATCCATTATGAAGGATTTATGTGTATATAACTCCTCAAATAAAACATTTTTATTATTATTGATTATATCTATAAACATTTCAATTTATGTTAAGTTTTTTACAAGATTGGAATTATGTATTGTGATTCATAAACTAATCTAGTGAATTCTATTGTTAGAAATGTCACCTAATAGAAGGAATGGAAACAATATCAATTCCTGTAATCCATGGAGGGATTACTCTCCTACTCAAGATAATTATAGTGGAGCTAGTGATGAAATTGGTGTTGATCATCTTATCACCATACTAGGACAACTACCTCAAGTTATGAATAATAACCTTACCCATATGGAGCACCCTGATCAACAACAATGAGGATCAATGTTTGATTACATCATGAGGCAACAACAACCAACATTAAATGGGAGTACAAATTTATTTGTAATTGAGAAATGGATAAGTTCCATAGAGGAAATATTTCATGATTTGGAGAGTAGTGAAAGGGAAAATGTTGTCATGGAAGTTTATCACCTCATAGAAGATGAAGATTATTGGTGGTCCTTAATTAAAAACACAAAAGAAGATGAAGAAGTTTCAAATATGGAATGGAGGGAGTGTAAAGAGATTTTAATAGAAAAATGCATTCCTCGTAACCATCGAATGGTTATGGAAAGACAATTTCTGGGTCTGAGGAAAAAAGAGGATGAGAATGTTGCAACGAATGAGGCAACATTTACAAGGTTAGCAAGGCATGCAGCAGATTATATACGTAACCTAAGGAGTATGATTGATCGATTCATTGATGGGTTGAAACCATTTTATCTATCTGGCATTAGTCTCACAATCCTTCTCATCATACAAAGATATTTTCTTATGTGATATCAAGACAAAAAAGGAATTCTCTATGTTTTAGGACTTCAAAACGGAGAAAGAGAAGAAGAGATATGTTGAAAACTCTAGAAATATAAATAAGGGGATGAAGGGAAATTTTAAATTTCCACCCTGTAGTAAATGTGGGAAGAAACTCCACAAACAAATTCCTAGAGGGAATGAGAGCTAGTTACATGTGTGGTGAAAAAGGCCACCTTGATCTTCATTGCAAGGGAAATAAAGAGGCAGTCAATGTTTTATGCTACAATTGTATAGAAATGGGGAATTATGTAAATTGATGTCCTAAGAACCAAGGAAACTTAACTCATTAAAAGTACAAGGGATAAAGGACAAGCTTAAATGATCACTACTATTGGGTTGATGCTCCGAAAGATGTGGTGGTAGGCAATTTAATGGTATCATCATGTTTATCCAATAATTTATTTGATTCTAGATCATCGCATTGTTTCATATCTTTCAATTTTTTTCGAAAATTATATATTTACAAATTATTTTTGCAAGGTAGTTTTTAGTCAAAACTCATAAGAAATATATCAGTGCATCAATGTTTTGTGAATTAGCTCTCATTAAAGTATATATATTTTCTTTATCTACTGATATCATCAACATACCCATGATTGAATTTGATATAATTAATGGTATAAATTTAATTTCGGGCCGTGATGTGAAAATTTATTGTAAGAAGAAGGAGGTTACAATTTTTTTATGTTGATTAGGAATTCCTTACCGTTATATAAGAAACATCACCATCTGATTTTTATCTAGATCCACCCCCAGTGGCTCTAATAAATTCAATTTTGGGGAGGAAAAGATTGAAATAACTATGGGTGACGAAAAGAATGTTTGAATAGAGGACGTATCTATTGTAAAAAATATATGTTCTTGTAATTCTAGAGTATTTACCAGGACATCGTCCAGAATGAGAAATTGAGTTTTCCTATGATTTAATTCCTGGTTCAATTACCATATCGAAGAACACTTATATAATGGAAACTGTGTAATTAGTGGATCTAAGAAACATCTACAGAAATTGAGTAAAAATGAATTTATTCTCCCTACTCTCTCTATGGGGAACCTTTGTTCTTTTTTTGTGAAGAACGATGGATCTTTGAGGCTGTGCATTGTATACAAAGAGATCAATGCTATGATAATAATTAAAAAGTATCCCCTACCTAACAATGATGATTTATTCGATCAACATCATACAACTCAATATTTTTCGATGATTGAACTTTGATCTAGATATCATAATTTGTTTTTGATTAAGGAATAAATTCCGAAGAGAAGATTTCGTACCAGGTATGGGAATTAAGAGCTTATAGTAATGCCTTTTGGAATCACTAATGCACCCTCAGTATCCATTGATCTAATTAATAGAGTATTCAAGTAATATCTTGATGACTTTATAGTAGTATTTATTTATTATATATTGGTTTACTAAAAAATCTATGAAGATCATGAAATTCACATGCACACTATTCTAACGACTCTTAGAGGAAATGAATTATATGGGATGTATAGGAAGTGTGAATTTTAGCTTCGTGAGATTATTTTCATGGACATATTATCTCTAAGTATGTAATATCGGATGATCCTTCCAAGACAAGTTCAATAAAAGAATTCCCAGCACCATCAAGTTTAAGTGAGGTAACCATTTTCATTGGATTAGTATGTTATTATTGGCGTTTGGTTGAGAATTTTTCCAGATTGGAAAACCCATTAAACAAGATCAAACGTAAAGGGGCTAAATTTGTTTGTAATAAAGAGTGTGAATAATCTTTTGAAGAACTATAGGGAAGATTAGTCAATGCTCCGATCATGACTCTACTATTGGGGAAAAATGTGTTTATTGTTTATAGTGACGCTTTAAATAAATGACTTGGTTCTGTACATATGTAGAATGATTGATTTATTGCTTATGCATCACGACAGCTAAATATTCATGAAAAAATATATCCAAATCATGATCTTTAGTTAGAAGTTGTAATATTTTCTTTGAATATATAGAGACATTGTCTCTATGGTGACAAACGTGAGATATATAGAGAGCACAAGAGTTTGAATTATATTTTATCCCTGAAATAACGCAACATGAGGAAAAGATGATGGTTTGAACTACTCAATGAATATAATTTCACTGTACACAACTACCTTGGGACGGTATACAAGGTGGATGATTCTTTGTGCAGATAGGTTCATGGAGTTTTGATCATGAATGGAATTCAAAGAGATCCTATGATCTTGGATATTGTAAAGATGGATATGGGAATATTCATGAAAGGTGAAACATCAATACTTTATTAAATGGTTGCCAATCCAACATGACAAGAAAATATAAAAAGATCTCACACTGATGATGATGTGTTAAAAAAAATTAATGTTGTGAATAATGGGAGATATATTGAATTAATATATTAATATGGACATTTGAAATTTGGGAAAAGACTTTGTGTATACTGATATACCTAATCTAAAAAGGGAATTTTTGGGAGATGCTCGTAACTCTAATTTCTATATACACCCTAATTACACGATGTTGTATATAGATTTGAAGGAACATTTTTGGTCGGAAAACATGAAGAGGGAGATTGCTGATTATGTGTCAAGATGTGACGTTTTCCAATAGCTTAAGGCTGGATGACAACATCCTGGATGATTCATGCATCCTCTTCCCATACCTGAGTGGAAATGTGATGAAATTACGATGGACTTTGTCATTAGGATACCAATGACTCCTAGAACGAATGATGTAATATTTTTTATTGTTGATCTTTTTAAAGATTCAGAAATTTTTCTTGGTATAAAAGAAGATTTACATATTCAACATTTACCAAGACTATATATTATTTAACATGTAAGACTTCATGGATTTCTTCAATCAATTGTTCCTGATTGTGATACTTGTTTTACATCATGATTTTGGAAAAGTCCTCAGAACACCCTAGATACTGAACTTCGATTGAGCGCTGCCCTCCACCCCCAAACTGATGGACAATCAAAATGGAATTTTCAAATATTAAAAGACATGTTGAGATCTTTCACACATGACTATCATGTTATGTGGGATCAATATTTACCTATGGTATAATATTCCTATAATAATAGCTTCTATTCAAGTATTCAGATGGCACTATATGAAGCATTATATGGAATGATATGTCACACACCAACTTGTTTGGATGATAATGGTGAACAAAAAATCATTGGCCCCGAACGTGTTGAGGAAACAATGCAAAAGGTGAAGGTTATCCTAACCCACATAAATGCATCTCCATGTAGGAAAAAGAGACATGCTGATAACCGAAGGGAAGATTTGGAATTTCAAGTAAGAGATGATGTTTTCTTGAATGTTTCTCAATGGAAGGGTGTTATATGATTCAGTATGAAGGGAAAAGTAAGTCCTTGGTACACCAGAACTTTTGAAATTCTACAATGAATTGGATTGGTAGCTTATCGTTTGGAAATGCCTCCAAGTCTCTCCAATGTTCATGATGTGTTCCATGTATCATTGTTTAGAAAATTCATTCATGACCCAAAGCATGTACTCTCCTATGAAGAAATAAAACTTGAACCCAATATTTCTTATTGTGAAGATCCAGTCATGATTCATGATACCAGAGAACAAGTGTTGCGAAACTGGACGACTCATCTGGTAAAAGTTCTATCGGGTTACTATAACATGGAAGAGGCAACATGGGAAACGAGGAACTAATGATGATGAACCACCCAAATCATTTTATGAAGTAATATTATAGAAATTTAGAGGATGAAATTATTTCAATGAGGGAGAATGTAACTCCCCAACCGTCCATGGTACGTTTCCCTTTGAATAATTGAATATCTTGCATTGTACGCCACAAGGAGTTTTTACACACCTTGACAAATCAAACTAACAGTTATGAATAGTAATTCACACTTTTTGAAATATTATAAATTTTATTTTTCAAAATGAACTTCATTTTTTTGATTCAGTATATCAAAATTATATTACGGTGAGTTTTTGGTATTTTTCTTAAAACATTCAATTTTTGATGAATAGTGAAAAACACTTCATTATTGTTTAAAACCGACTTTTTATTTAAATAATTTGTTATTTTATTTAAATTTATTTTAGGGAACAATAGATAAATAAAACCAATATATGTTCAATTTAATTTATGAGGGTCATTTTATAATAATATTGGATATATAAAATTTTATTGAACTTTTTACCATCTTCTACCTACCTTCTAGTCACATTTGAAAATTTGCATAAAATGTAATTTTACCCCTTCTATGAATTGAATTTCAAAAATCCTTGAGAAACAGTTGACATTAGTAAGTAAAATTTTGTTCAATAAAATGATAATAATTTTTTTTTGAATAGTAACTTTTGACTTTTATTTACCAGAGTTAAAATTTAATATGGTAATTAAGGGTAAAAATGATATTATAATTACCCTGACACATGTCCTAATTCTATTGTATACGTTTATATTGACTAAAATAAACATTATTAATAAAATATGATTCTATTTTTCTACATGGATTAGATTAGGACATTTATTGTTATTTTATTTAAAAAAGTGAAAAAAGTTTTAAATTCAATGTTTAATTAATAGACCATTTTTAATATAGGATTATACCTATAATAAATTGGCACATATATATTAAATATAAAGCTAATACAATTTCATAGATAATAGTATTTTATTTATAATTTGTAGATGTTAAAAAATTAAATTTATTTATGAAACAATGATGATGCAGTAATTATTTATCAACAAAAGATTGAAATAATTGATATTATATATATCCAAATAAATGTAAATTTAGACATATGATAAATTACACTAACATTATTGATTTATATGACATGATAGAGTTTATTAACTGATTTTTTAAGTGATACTGTTCTTGTGGATTTCACAAAAAACAATATTCCAAATAGTGTCAAAATTGAAATAGATGATTTTTTAAAACAAATACTATATTATTAATTGATATAATATTCCAAAAAATCTAAAGTTCTACCAAAATACAAAAATAAGGTTATATATTTCTATAATGAATCACTTGGGGTTCTCTTGGAATTTTATTGTATTTTTATTGACAATTTATTATAATAATACTTGTATACATTGTAAAAGTTGAACTACTTAACAAGGAGTTAAATCGAAAAGATAAAGATAATATGGTGAACTAAATCTATCTAAAACCTATTGTTTGAGAGGTTTTAGACCAGTATCCTCCTTAGAATCTAAATAAATAATTTTTGAGAAATTCTAAACTGAATATGATGGTATAATAAAATAATATTTCATGCATTTCCTATAGTGACCCTCACCTCACTTATAAAAGGGTACTTCTCCTTCTCTCTAAATCACACCAACAATGCCATTAGTCTCAGCCAAACATAGCTCAAATATTCTCCAAACTACCCTCAATTTGACCTAGAGGCCTTTCATTGATCATAAATCCATCCTAAGTAGATATTATGATCAACTCAAAAGAAACACCCGAAGAAGAGGTAATAATTTCACCATCTCTTTGTAATTTTATTTCATCTTCCACATCCTATTTATTTGTTGTTTCCATATAAAAATAATAACTCAAGTACTTTATACATAATGTGATGATATTATAAATATTGTACAACCAAATTCATTATTCTATTTATCCTATGAATGAAAAGTCACCATACGTGCATATGTATGGCTTTCTGTCTCCATGTCGTGTTGTAGTTTGTTAATAAAAAACATAATTATTTGGTTGGGTATAATAATGAGAATAACTGATGTAAATAACAAATAAAACATTTTAAAAATTCTGTATATATGATACACCATCCAATTACATACAATTTCACCATCAATAGAATGATATTGTCGCTCGTGCGTACATACAGATTACCGTTTCCACGAACGCGATGAAATTCATTCTTCATCGCAACCATTCAAGAAAAATTATCATTTTATAATTAAAAATAATGTTTATGAACATAATATAATTTTGGATATGAATCAAATACATCCTATCCATCGAAAACATGGCTTTAATAACTATGTATATAAAGTAAAATTAATCATTTAACACCCAAAACAATGACACTACAGTAATATTATTAACAATGCAATATTAAAAGATCATATAAGTTATCATATTTATGTATTTGGTTCTTGAATAATATAATAACAATGATTTAAATATTATAATAGAGTTTAATGTACCCTCAATTAATGAAAATTACATGGTTAGGGTTAATTCTACAATCTCTTCGTTATCTAAGGTAGTTTATATGTGTTTATTTATTTGGAACTCTTTATCATCCACATCAATTTTTCATAAAAATGTATTTCAAAACATATTTAATATTTCCTAGATTATGGGTTAATTTCATTTAAAACCTTTTTTGAATTTTTAGAAAGTTTTTATAAAGGAATATTTCTATCATTTTCCAAACAAGGTCATTTACAACCTTCTCGTCAATATTTAGGAAATAATGTTTTTTAACTTATAGGGTGAGTGAGGCTGTTTTCAGCCGTAATAAAATATTTGAAGCACCCCATTAAATATTATAATATTATTTTCAATATAAATGATTTTTATTATAAATATGTGACTTTTAAATGTTTTCAAAATAGAAATTGTTATTAATCTCAAATAGTTTGTATTTCATCTATGTCAACATCCTTCGATGGATTTTATACTTATTTCAATTTTATTTATTGTGATATAGTCATTCATATTTTATTGAAGGTATTGAGATATGTTTGACTATGAATGTGTTATTTTAAACCACTCAGGGATTATTGTTAATGTATTAACATTTCATATGCTAGTTTTAATATAAATTTTTATATTATGTTTCGACCATTTATTATGAGGAATGCATTGGACTTACTAAGTGATGGGTGGAACCCGCTATTTCTCCTCGATGCATCGGTAGATCTCATGAGACAAACTATTGTCTTAGTACAAGGACATGAAAAAAACTTATTTTTAGTATTGTCAGAGGGCCATGACATTGTGGTTACGATGTCTGTAACTATACATTACATCAATATGAAATTGGCTATTGATATTACATGTGCTTATTTGACTAGAAGAATATCCATGTTAATAATTAAATGGAATTATTTGATTTATCATTTCCATATTATGGTGATGTTTAATTTTAAAAGGTTTGTGATTTAGTATTATACATTTCCTTAAATGTTTATTCTTATTTTTTAAAGTTTCAGTTATATTGTTATCCTTACTAAGCACTTGAGCTCACACCTTTCTATGTTTTATTTTTTCTAGTATGCGAAGAAGTATATTATGACTGAACTATATGGATAGTCTATGGGATATAAATGTGTTCATATAAGGAAATGTTGTTTTTGTTTTTTATTTTGTAATGTCACATAAATCTTATGTATGTATCTAGTACTACCAAGGCTACTATGATGATCGGCCTTTCGTGATTTACTCTCTTGTGATCAAGCTAATGTTATGTAATAAAGCACTAACTCTTTTTAATTGGGGTCCGGGAGTTACACCTCATATAGATGAGAGAGAGTGAATGACTATGTACCTTTTCATCTGTACAGCTCACCGAATATCAAGAAATGTATCCTTGTGTGGAAATGCGGGTCTTGACAAATTGTGGTTATCATGGGTTGGGTGAGTATATAAATCACAAAAATATATAAGTATATATATAATATCAAACAATTAATCCTAACCTATGGGTATACAAACAACCCAACAAAATCACAAAACCATCCCTATTGATTCCATCACTAAAGTCATAACACCACAAATCAAGCCACAAACCAAATTTTACATTTCAAACAATTTTCTTTTAATCACCCATTCATTTCATTATTTAGAATCATACACATTTAACCACACGACCATCATTTATTTATCCATGAACAATTTCAACCTAATTAACCAAAAAACCCAATCCATTCCAAAATTTGTTAAATACATATTAATTTATATATCCCATCACTACATGAGCATCATGAACAATACATGCACAAATTTTCCACCACAAAAGGGAAACCAGACAAAACCAGGCAAAACCACCACACCACCCCAAAAGCACGAACACCAATCCACCCATCTTCCACAAAAGTAGTTGGAAAAACCATATTCCAAACATGCCCCAACCACACATCGATGTTCCACAAGAACACCAACACAACACATTACAACAAGATCATTTTATAGATTTACAAGGTGTAGGATATCACATTCCACATTATTTTTGTGTCAATATTAAAAATTCTATAATCCCGAGGAAACCATTTCATTATCTTAATATAAATGTTTAATCAATTACCATTTTCGGGTGATATCACAACATTCAAAATTAAATACAAATTCCTAGAACATTTCTCTAGCACAATCAAATCCCTCAACGACAATAATTTTCAATGGGGAATCAAGTATGTACAATCCTAAATCTCAAAAATACCATAAAATATATAAAACCATGTGAATCAAACCCCATTTAACCAATTGAATTTTATATAACCAATTATTTATTAATGATTAATCTTAAACTACAGTAATGATTATATAAACAAAACAAAAACCTCATATATGATATACAATAAAGAGGAATGATGTATTTCCAACAATAAGGAATCTTTCTAGCATGGTTCCCACCACAGGGTGACGAAGAATTCCCACAAACCACAACCATACCACTTTATTATAGATTATCCTAATCAAAAACCAAATATCATTCAACACCAATTATTTACACACAACCCAAACAAACAAACACCACCACAATGAATCTCTAAATATGAAAAGAAGGAAACCCGCTATGAATAATAATCCTCCTACAATGGATATCCCACAGACAACCCCCGGGGCCAATTCATAAATGAAGTAGGATTAAGGATTGAATAACTCTTATAGGCACCAAGTGTTAACCCCAAATTATTGGAAGAAGAACACATATCCAAATGAATGAAAATTCATCTCCACAATGGGGAATGACACAACGTTTAATCCCATTCACATTGCATAATCATTATGGGTTGGTTTCTACAAAAAAATCATTTCCATTTTATTATGTATCCTTTAAAATATACATTTCATGAATATTCTCTAGAAAATATATGAATCCAACTTTCAAATCATGTATTATGTACACAACGTGTATTTCGTGCAGTAGTTCTACGGAACTTCCATTTTCTATCGAAAACTCTCGGTTGATCCCTGGAACACCTAAAACACATAATAATGGAAATGTAACAGACTGTGAGGTCATATAACATTCCAACAGATACCTCTAAATTTTTTCTCACCCTTCAAAATTCAATACCATGTCCATAAGGAATGGGGGTCTGAACAACCACCATTTGAGATATCTTTCAATGATCTTGTAATACCTCAAATGATACCACCAAACAAAAATGCCCAACAACCACTAAAACTCATAACCCAAAAATAAACATGAAACCAATACAACAATCCACCACCAATCACATAAAGTCACTACCACACAACTACTGCTAAACCATCTCAAACTCCATGAAACCAAAACTGTCAATTGTCGAAACCAACAAACCACTCCGTCCACAACACATGAATCATGGAATTCAGACTTCCATGTCTAGATACAATATTCTTTTAGATGTACTGACTTTCCCACAGGGGTTTAATCAGATTGTAAATAATGAATCTTGATTAGGAATTAGGTCAATCCTTTTCAATATTTCAAGATAATATACGATATCACACCACACATATTACAGACAATGGAAAATATCTCATCTAATAAAATAAAAGGTTTCAACATCCAAACATAGAGAAAATTAGAGAAAATAATAACAAAAAACAACTCTAGGTACTAAGAACACATCAACATCACTTTCTCCCTTTTACAATCCTCAAAGCCAGCATTCCATTACAACAAATGGACCCATCAAATTTTCCATCCATGTAGAACCTTTATTAGTGATCTTGGATCTCTACTAGCCGTTGCCAAAAAAAATTCCTTCCTTTATATCCCACAATCCATATTCAATTACATGAAAGTCATCATGAACATACCAATGAAGCTAAGAGATCTGGATGACATCGTGGATCATCTCTAACCACAGTGGAAACACCAAACAATAATCCACCTCTCCAACATGACCTAGCACCTCAAAGGGATGAAAAAACATGGGAGAAAGCATAATTAATATGAAAATACACCGCATTCCATGTCAAGAGGAAACCATAAAAAAATTTAGTCCCTACCATTAAACGATGAGGAAATCATCCTATAATTGGTATAAAAATTATTCTAGTCTTACACTGCTTCCATCCTCCCATGAACAAGCAAATATTTCATTCTCATACTCTACATAACATCCAGACTTGGAATGACTGTCTACCTAACCTATATCAAACAAAAAAGTGAATGAATTCAGTGTCTCCTAAAAATACTTACACAGCGCCATTCCAATTGAAGAGTGGTAGATATTATTTTTATCAAACTAACCCAATGTTCTAGGTCGTACCCAACATCAACCAAAATCAATGATGAACACCCACAACATACCCTACAATGTATGTATATTCTTTTATAACTTCCCATATTTCTAGGTGTAGAATATAGTGTTGACGAATAAATGAGTCCCAAAAGCATTTTGCATTCCACTAAAGAATGGTGAGGAACTATTTTCATCATGATCCAGGACAATGGAACTTGGAACTCCATAAAACCACAACAAATCATCCACCAAGGACATAGCGAGATAATTCACTGCACCTTACTACATGATCAATAAGAAATTGGATGATATTGTCAATTGATTTTTGATCAACCAGATAACAACTAAACCTTCTTGGTCTCTATGGTATAACATCTCATTCACACTAGTCAACATCAAAGGGATAAAAAAAAACACCATAACATGATGATAAGCCTCTACCTACTAGAATACCAGACATCGATCCAAAAACCCCTCCACTGCCTGCTTCATCCTGAGCAACTAAAATGGGTCCATAAACCATTGTATGATTTTTAATATCTTGGATGTACTGAAAATTGTGCTCTAGGGAACTCATTATGGACCCCCTCACACATTACTATTGGAATAAAAAACCTCCCATGAAACAACATCTTGTTTTGACCATCCTCTGATCATCCATATAAATCATCACCATGGGTAAAAATATCATACATTAACTCAATCTATTTGTATCCAAATTGAGACTCCCCTACCTTCTACATCAGAGATGACTGCACCATCATCTAAAAAATAGCCTTTACCATGGTCCAAACATCCATCTAATTGAGAGGATTTAAACTCCTCCATTTTTTTCCATTCATATCCATAATCTAGAACAATACCCTTCAATGAATTCCTACTCAAAGTTTCTAACACAACATTGAACTATACCTAGATGGAGGAGATATGATAATAAAAATCCTAATGAAAATCCATCCAACTTCACTACCATTGTTTTATATCATTCTGGAAAAAGAAATACCTCAAACTCTTGTGAGGTATGAAGACCAAAATGAACTCCATAATGACTAAATGTATTTAAACTATAGTGAAACCCGAAATTACAATAGTTCTATATAATGGGTGGCATAGTAATATTTGTGACTGTGTAACTACATAAAAAAAGAGATCACTGCCTTTGGATACATCAAGATTCACCCTAATCACAAATGTGAGTCACCAAAAAATAGCTCAAAACAGTACAACCTCTGCATGCAACTAAAGCACTAGTGCATAGACCAAATTCCCCATCAAGTAAATCAATACATCCTAGAACTTATCACTCCACACATAAATATTGGTCACTCTTATTCAAAGATGTTAATGGGGATAAAACATGATAGAAATTGCCTACAATCATCTAATAATTTCATGTGATACTAAGAAACTATGATACTCTTCAACATTATAGGTTGTTACTAAAGAAAAAAATAATTCAAACTTATATTGGTTTATTTACACACTCTATTGAGAGACCACGTGATTAATTAAATTCACCTCTTATGTCCAAAACATACAATTAGACAAATATTCATAGAGATTTGGGTGTTGAACAACATATAAGAGTGTTATGAGATGCTTGATATGCTTATCCTCTTACATTTATTGAATAATGTTATCATAGATTAATACGATGATGAATAAAACCAAGAAATCATAGAACACGGTGTTCATAAGTCCCATAAATAGAGTTGGAATCTTCGTAACACTGAACAACCTAACTAAATACTAGAAGATTACATCACCGAATCTGGCATCAATCATTAGGATATATCCTTCTATCACCATCATCTATTAATATCCAAACTACCGATCGATCACAAAAAAGAAAACTTTTCCCTCTTAGTTGGTTGAAGAACAGTTTATCCTCAGAAGCGGGTAATAGTTTTTCTATTTTTCCTAATTCAGCCTTTGATAATCTATACACAACCTTGAACTTCCATCCTCCTTTAGTGAAAACAACATTGGATCACCCTACACTGACACACTGGATATATAGAATCATTATGCATTAGGCCATCTAACTGAATCCTCAACTACAGATAAATAGAATGGTCCGTCCCATAATGGTCCGTCAAAATTGAAGATGTACTTGGTTTCATGTATATCCAAAACAATACATCATGTCGAGGGGGTATCATCATAACCTCTTCAAAAAAACTTCTAGTCACTCCAAAATGACCTTGTTACTTCTACCATATCTGCATCCAATAATTCCACTAACAACTTCTCCAACAAGGAACGAATCGTATTCATATAATGACATTCCAATTGAAAACTCCCCTTACTAATAAAAACCAAATCCTATCCATCCATATCCAAAAACACAACTATCCTATGAAATCAGTTAATGATAGCACATTTAAAATATATTTATTTGATGTTAAGGAAAAAATATAATGGGTGAAAAGGTAGAAATAAAATATCCTCATGGGACCAATGTTGCCCCATCATTATTCTACATCCCCAGCACACATCAAAAAATCTAATCTATCCACAAACTAGAATAGTCAACACTAGTGTAACTAGAAGGCATTGTATGTCTAGTACCAGAGCATGGTCTAGAGTGGTTGAATCAAAGAACTATGGATATTATGAATTATAAAAATATACTGACACATGTACTAAACAAATTGATCATACCTATGATGATCAATGGGACCTCTAGAACTGCTCTCTCCACTTCAAGAAATTGACCACACCCTACTACTCTATCTCTCCTCTAATGACCACCTCCATGATCACACATACGTCACTATCCTCGAACAGTAGAAAAATCATGTGATAATTACTGACATGATCTTTATCCCCTAGATGGAGCATAATCTAAATTCCTCTTGTCCTAAAGCAGTCTCACATGAGTCTATTTTAAAGGATGAAATTAAACATGTCTACCTCCACAAAAAATATATTTTGGATCCAATTTTTATTCTTTATTGGGATTACCATGATACTTAGAACCAAAACATGCTAGAAAAAAGATCCCTAGAATAGAATGGAATATGCTAGCCCTAGAAGGCTGGAAAAGAGGCAGTTGAGGTCGAATCGACACTAGTCAAAACCTCTATGGTCCTGGTTCTTGATATCTTCCACAGACAACTCCGCTCTTCAAGGAGACCTGCATGCTCCAATCTCATAGTAAACCTCCGTTTTAGTATATATGCTTGATCACTTATTCCATATTCTGAACCTTTAGATGCATTGGAAACATAAGAGGAGTAATTTCATACCATATAGTTAGAAGAAGGACATCTTCAATATGTATCACAAAAGGATCCTCATCTAGAAAGATATACTAGAAAAAAGTTCCTTGGACATGATTCTGAACTCTTTCACAGACATGATCCCATACTAATGGTAATGGAACTCCTTCCTCTCTACTACCTTCATGGTCGATGAAAGGACCACTACCTAAAAATCCACTGTAAATTTGTCCAATAAAACAATATTCTTCTGCTCCCTAGGGATTAGTTTCCACCTATAACAAGCATCTCCACACATATGAATGGCCTCCAAAGGGTACCAATAATATTTTGCGGATTGGATAAAAATAAATACGATCATGATATTTTCCATCCCGCTCTCTGAATCCAAATTTGAAACACTACCCTGCTAATTTCTTTAATACCACCAATGAAAACCACACAAATTTCTCTTCTAAGCCTCATCCACCTCTTTCAGATCAACTCTATAGTGATCAACTGGATCTATCTATTGATCATCAACTGCCTTTTCGACACATTGAAGATGAACATGATCCAAAATTTTAAGAAACAAATAACTCAATAATCCCAATAGTATTTAATTTTTATTTGAATTTATTTAATTCACTTAATTCTTTTTCACCTTACAAAAACAACCCAATTCAAACAAAAACACAATTCATAAAGATTCAACAAACATTCCTAAGTCTCTACCATGAATGAAGGTATAACTCAATGGGTTGTTCAATATGCTCAGAGTCACTACACTAGAACCCAAGGGGGCCTAAATTCCCATATCCTAACTAGTCTCCCATGGTGCTGACTTGAACCATGGTCACCTAGAATTACTTCCATACCAACTCATTCATTCCTCCCAGTTCCAAGAATTGAACTCTACCCTATCTCTTAACCATCATCCTCTAATACCACTCTATCATGACCCCTCCCTCTAAAGACACCACATTGAGGGGAGAGATATAATGAACCCCGAGTATCGCATCCATTAGGTCCCAGATTGATGACTGGAACCATGTGTATAAAAATATCATGATATGGGAGAAATTACACCCTATAATAATACATGATCAAGGGATTTCTTCTATCATCCACAAAAAACATCAAATTGTAATGTAAAATACATCCATAACAATCCCACATTAATTTATAAGTAGAAATTATAATGATAAAAGTCACCAACGTTAAAACCCAACAGTACAACTAATGTACATAACAAACATAAATGATTTGTGTTAGTAACAACAGGAATTTTCCACATTTTCCTCTTATAAAGCAGAAAAAATTTTTATATACATAGGATGAGCATAGAAGTATTCTCAATAGGAAAACCAAAGTCCCCCATTTAAATGTTAAAGAATAATACAAATTTACTTGTGTCAGCATCATCATTTATTTGTATATAAAAAGGGGGATGGAGACAATAACCAACACCTCTCGGAAAAACAGGCACAAGATTAGTGAGGTCTGAAGTAATGTATCCCAAGGGCATCTCTATTTTTGAGGTCCACACATTCTAGTTTCAAAAGGTTCACATTTTAGACGTAGTAGATTTTGGAGGTGTGCTCGGCCAAGGAGGCAAGGTGATCCGCCACTTTATTCCATTCAATCCACGTGTGAAGCACTTTGATGTTTCTATCAGGAAGCATGCTTAGGCACATTCTAATGGTGTAGGTTATCGACCATGGGATGGACCCAACACCCTTATGGTAAATATGAAGAATCAGTGAATCAGTTTCCAACTCAGAGGGATTAATATTGGACTGTCGGAAAAGGGTGAGACTAGTAAGGGCAGCCTTGGCTTCTTGCCTGGAGAAAGGACCTGCTGCCTAGAAAAGTAGAGAAGGACATAATAACGGCACCTTTGGATTCTCGAACAACCCCACCTCCACGAATGGTTTCCAAGAGACATGAGCCATTGGTATTATGTTTCAGACCGCATGTTGGAGGAATCCAGTGCACATAGAGGGATCATGGCACATAACTAGGAATATGGGAGACTGAGAGATTAGGAAACAATGACTGCAAGGTAGGTGCAGTATGCCATTCATCAGAGAGCTTGACCAAATCCAATTGTATGTTCCTGATACGCACAATGATGGAGCTACCAGAGGATTGAACTCCATCAAATTTCAACCTATTCCGAGCCTGACAAAGACAACAGCAGGCCGAGTGAAGCACCAGCCTATGCCATGTATTCTCCACACCAAAGACACCCGAGCCATTGAACCAAGTCTCCCGGAAAGAGGACACAGACAGGGGAGGAGTCGATGAAGGATAGAATGATCCAAAATGTGCCCAAACATCCCGCACCCAAGAACCCTCACAAATGATGTGATCCGCCATCTCTTCTTGGTTATTCCTACAACAGCAGCATCTGGGGGCCAGGCTGATGCCGCATCTCTTGATATTGTCCTCTGAGGGTAGTGCATTGTTTCTAATACGCCAAGGAAGGAAGTTAAACTTAGTTGGAATCCTCCTGCACCATAGGGAATCATACCAGCTATCTGGTGAATGATTAATAGACAAGCGTCTCCTAAAGTCCATGGAAGAGAAGGTGCCCGAGCTGGATGGAGTGAAGACACACCTGTCTGTCGTATCAGAAACAACAATGAGATCGAACAGAGCCTTCTGGTCCTTATCAAGCACCGCTGAAATTAAGGACGGATGCATGGTAGCCTCCTTTAATGTAATATGAGGAGTAGGGAACCCTAGAAACCCAACCAAAGTTCAAGCCCAGTTCTTGTTCCAAAACAATAATGTATTGTTCCCCACAATCTAGTGGGTAAAGGGCTGAATAGCTAGAATAAGAGAGAGCATCATGGACCATAAGGGAGATGCGCACCATAAATCTTGATCCAAAACCTCTCTCCATCGACCCTCCATAGATTTCCCCCAAAGAAAAAGCTGCTCTAGGACCTCCCAAGAAAAATTTAGCATGCATGAATCCGATATTATCACCAATACTCCTAACATTGACACCACCCTACTAGATAGGATGGTCCAGTTTGACCCAAGAGGCCCAGTGCCTTTTTCCTTCCTAGAGATCATCCCAAATAAAGCTCACTAAGATCCCATCGATTCTGGAAATAACACCCTTGGTCACAGGAACTGAGGAAAGCGCATGAACCGGGGTGGCTTACAAGACATTATTCACCAATGAAATCGACCCCCAAAAAAATGAAATTGGTTCCTCTAGTTTATCACTCTATCCACAATTCTACCCACCCCATTTCTAATTTCCCTAATCAGGTGCCTGCCCAAGGAGATGGGAGCACCCGGGAAGTCCACCGGAAAGATACCTCTTTGCATTCCAAAGGAATTACACAAATACGTTACGTGCCTCCTAGAGCACTTTTTGAAAAAAAAAGAGATTGCTCTTAGAAGTATTGACACTCTAGACACTCCATTGGCAGTATGTATCAAAAGCATTGGTGAGACCTCGAACCGATCTCTTGCTGGCATTCATGATAACTGTGGTGTCGTACGCAAACCTATGTTGGGTAATAGAAAGAGAGCTCAATCTCTTACGATAGGGATGTATCTCGTCGTTCGACCCACACCTGATGATGATCCGACTCAAAATATCATGGGCTTGGATGAAGAGGCTTGGGGACAAGGGGTCCCCCTGTCTTAGGCCACGGGTGGCCTTGAAGAAACCGTGAATGTTACCCATGTAGGATACCTCTATCCATGACAAACTAAAGCACCTGAAGAAAAGATCTATAGACCCGGGAGAGAACCCCATACGTGACAAGACCATATTGATGAAGCTCCACTCAATCCGGTCATACGCCTTGTTCATATCAATATTAATGGCCATGTTGGATCCATGAGTTTTGATATCGAGGTACCTGAAGATATCATGGGTCGAGGCAATTGTAGCATAGATTCACCTACCATTCACGAAGCCGTGTTGTTCGAGGGACACCCATTTCGAGAGGCGAGGTGAAATCCAAGAGTTGATGATACAGAGTTAAATTTTTTATGGAATGTTACACATAATCATAGGTATGAAGTGGGTGAGTGAAGAAGGATCCATGATCATGGGAATAAGAACCAGAGTGGTGGAAAAGGCAACCCACGACAGGATCCCTCCCATGAAAAAATATTGAATTTTCGCAGTGACATCATGCTTAATCACATCCTATTCACCTATGTAGAATGAGCCTGGGAACACATTCAGGCTAGGGGCACTATCTGGATTAATGTTGAGCATAGCTGCATGAATATCACCATCAATAGGGACGACTCCCAGCATCTCATTGATTTGTGGCGAGACATAGTTAGTAATAGCTTCAAGAATGTCCTCATTCTTCCCTAGATAGCCATTAGACATTCACGGGTTGGGACCTTCAAGAACATCAGAGAAAAAAATAATGAGCACTAGCCCCCACAACATCCCGGTCTTCCGAAGAGGTGCCATCATCCAGCACAATTGAGGGGTTCGAATGACATTTCCATTCCATGATGCATGCATGGAAGAAGGCAGTATTTCAGTCCCCCTCCCTTAACCATTCATTTCTGGATTCTTCCCTTGCCACTCTTTCCCACCCAAGAATAAGATCAGAGAGGGCATCCTTCTTCACAGCTAAATCCTCAAAAGCACAGTCATCCCAAACCTCCTCCGGCCCGGTTTCCTATCTATTGACTACAGCCATGAGCTCGTCATGATCCTTGCTGCTAGGTGGGAGAGAATTAGCCCAAACCTGGATCGACTTATTCAACCTTTTGAGTTTATCATACAGATCTATACATGGATGAACCTTGTGAGGACCTGCCAAGAACGTACTAACCAGCTGATGAAAACTAGGTGGACAGATCTAGTGTTGGTTTATGTAGAACCTGAAATGTTTATCCTATTTGGAGGAATGGGAAAACAAAAGACGGGAATGGTCCGAGAGTCCTCGAGCTAAATGATCATCCTTGGCATCGTTGAACATGGATTTGGATTTCATATTAGCAAGGCAGCAATCAATGCAGCTCCAAGAGTTCCAATTTCCCTTTTGGTTATTTCACCATGTGTATTGGTCCCCCAAAAAGCCCATGTCCATTAGCAATTTTTCCGCCATAAACTGCACAAAGTCCAAGCTTCCCTTCCTAGGAAAAGGACCCTGACCCTTCCTCTCCTTAGGCCTTGGAATACTGTTAAAATCACCCCCAATGATCTGGGGTAGATGTCCTCGATCAAAAGCATGTAGACCACTTTATAAAGATTCCCTATTTTGGGTATCACAACTCCCGTAGATAAAAGACATGAAGATGAACTTGTTCCCCTGAGGCACCCTCGTGGTTATTTGTTGGTCGTCCGCCACAAATCTATACACAGAAATTTTCTTAGGCCAAAAAATCCAGATGTGACTATTAGAGGGATTGGCATGCATGAAGCCATGCATTCTTTGTTTGCGAACAAAACCATTGACTTTCACAGGGCTTGGCTTGTGCTCTAGGACCGTAACAATTGAGATTTTCTGGTTTCAAACATGAGAGGCAATGAAGTCGGTCTTCACTCGGGCACCAAGTCCGCGAGTGTTACAAATGAGAATACGTAACATTAACATGATGGATCCCTGGCAGTGACCCTAGGGTTACTGATCATGATGGTGTCAGAGGAAGCACACTCCCTACATTGAATGGATTTGGATCTTGTGTGTATCCATTAATTCTCAAGAATCACCAAAGGTGAGGGGGAAGGATCATTCAATGTTCCAGAATCATTCCTGCCTTGGCCCCTGACCGAGCTATGGGGAAGCAGAGTTCCATCATCTCCTTCCATAGTAGGGTGAACCAAGACAATATGTTGTTTTGGAGTTTGAGGGGGCTTAGTCCAGGACCTGGTGGAAATGGCACCCCGAAGGCGGGGATCCATTAAATTAGGATGTCTATGGACATCCGTCAGGAAGAGAAACTCGGAAAAAGTAATCCTCATTAAAGGATAGGTAACCGAAGAGCCCAAACCCCCCTTCAAGGCCCTCATAACATCAATCATCTGATGCCTCTGGAGAATGGATAGTAAGGGGCTGGGAAGATGCGTTGGGTTAGGAAGAAGGCTTCGGGCCAAAAACGGGACTAGGGCCAAATTAGAGGCATAACCAACCACTTCCCATCAATCACGCAATCCCCCATCGCACATGTGGTGAGGGGAAGATAATCCACCTGAGGATTATAAAGAGAGAGTGGTGGAGGCTCCTTGACCTCAGTTCAGTCTAGCAGCGGGGATACACTAGCAGCGGCCCTATTGACCTCCTAAGGATGTTGATAACGACTACCATTCCTTTTGATATCAGTCCTTGTGCAATACCTACAACACCTAGAAGAGAAAATGGTAAGGAACGGTTATGCAATCATCCATACTCCTCACTGAATATTGGGGAAATACCCTCATGTGACTATGAGGTTTTTAGAACATAGTTATTGACATGGGTGGGGTGATTATCAAAATCATAAGAATATAAATGTATATATATATATATATATATAATTCCAAATAGTGAAGCCTAACCTATGACATCACAAAAAAATAGCCAACTCACAACACTGTCACTTTTTCTTCAACCTCCAAATGCATAACCCCACATATCATGCCAAAAAAATACATTTCACAATTCCAACCATTTTAATTACATCACCCTGTTAATTTAAATTATTTAGCACCATCTGTACATAACCACACAACCCATCATTTCTTTTACCATTAACAATTTCAAACCCATTAAAATTACCAACAGAATCCTTTCTAAAAATTAATAAAAAAATATTTATTTGTTTGTTCCATGACTCCATTAGAATATAGTGTTATACAACCACAACACCACAACCCCCACAGAATGACCACACAAAACTTTGAACCACCCAAAAAACCCGGCCACCAAACAACCTCACCGCCCCAAAGCATGACCTCCAAACCATTATCCCCACATGATCTAGCCACAAATAATTATCCCACAATAATGATCATACATCACCAAAGGACAAGATAAATTTATATATTCACAAGAGGTATTTTATCACATTCTACATTATTTTATATTTTTTATCAAACAATTCAAAATAAAGGGTAAAGAATTTCATTCGTGATATATATATATATATATATGGTAAATCATTTTTAATTTATGGGTGATATCACAACAATCACATATAATAAATCATCAAAATGAAATATATCGAACACAGACAAAGCCACCAATGTCTATAAGTTTCTACAGGGCAACAAACCTATACATTCTGTAATGTCAGAAATAATGTGGAAGCTATTAGAGAGTGTGAATCAAACCCTGTTTACCCCTTCAAAATCAATTTAAACAATTCATTATTTTGAAAAATCAGGTACCACCATAATCCATATATAAAAAAGTAAACCCCTTCTTCAAGATACACAATAATGGAAATTTAGGGATTGCATACCTCCATGAATCATTCCAATTTACCAAAAAAAACCATGGGTAATGAAGAACACCTGAAATCAAAAAAATGCAACCCAGGAATACATATCAACTTATACTACAACCAAATTTCCATAAAAATTCTTCCACAACACACAAACCCAAAAAAAGTACTAACATAGAAAAACTACGAATAAAATTGGATGTAAACTAACGTCGAACATTGATTCTTTGGTAGAGGCTTCTCTATGTCGCACTTGCTGGGGAGGGGCAGATCCTGTAGTTTGTGGATGAAGCAGGCCTGACGAGGTGCTCATGTTTCTTAGGGTTCACCCAAAATTACAGGAAGAAGAATATATGAATGAATGAATGAAAATTTTGTCATAAAAGAACTTTTAATCCTCTATTTCATCATTGATTTACATTATGTCCAATCCCCTTTAATTTCATTTAATCCTCAGGTGTTGGTATCATTGAAAAACCTGCAACCTTTTCAATATTTAATATTGAAAATTTTCACATTGTGAACTAGCCATGGAAAAGACATAAAGAAAACTATCACATCAATTAAAATTTAGATGATGTATATTTCATGTACTAGTTCTAAGGAAACTCCAGCATCTAATGAAAACTCTTTGATCCTCCCCTGAACACGACAAAGAATCAAGAATGAAAAAGTAATGGACCTTGAGGGAACATACCATTATAGGTTATCAGCATTTTATGCATATTAATCTGAGATTTTTATGATAAGTTTTTCTGACTCCATGCATCCATGTGATTATATATATTTCATGGAAGGTTAGTTTGTCATGATTTACATCATGAACCATATGTACTATTTATGATCATGTTATGATTTGATTAATCCAGGAGTTGGATTTATGGTTCTATAGTAGTATTTTTTCCCCCATGTTATTATGGGTAGTATTAAGAATTCAATAGAAACTAAAAGAACATTATTTAGTGGAAAATAATAATAATTGTTTTATATTAACTTCACGGTTTACGTAATTAATTTCTTAATCAAAATAGGCCTCTCGATCTATTGGGATTCTATTATATGGTTTTTTTAATCATTAATTCAATGAATTATAAAAATATATTAATATAATTTTTATCAGTTAGTGTTTATATTATGATTTTAAGAAATTAGAAATATCCCTAAGGGTTGTCTGGGTATTAAAAATTCCAAAATTTGGTTAGTGTAGGAGGTCTGTGGTATTTCGAACTATGAAATACCTATCTATATATAAACAAGTGGATGAATAACACACAAAAGATATACCTATGGTAGTAACCCTAAAAGCGATAATTATGGGTTAACTAAATCATCACATGGTTAATGAAAATGTTTCCAAACAGAACACTTGGTTTAATTGTCATATGTTATATTTTTTGGATAATTCATTTTCAATTTTGAAGGTAATATTTTTATTATTTTCATATTATATAAGAAAAATTAGAATGAAATAGACCATGTAAGAAATATATTAAAATGATTAGTTTTATAAGTTAAGTTATATATTGAATTCCTTAAATTTTATACAGTTTTCATCATCCTTATTTAATTTAATCATCTATCCTAATCCAAAACATAACATTATTTTATAAAATGGTGGGTTATTAGAGGAATCATATCAAAAATATATTTTATAGTGTATCATGGTGAAATCCCTTTTGAAATTTATAATATGAAGGTAGCATGACTCGGGAACATCAAAGCTCCTTGTGAGCAACATATTCCATTAGTAAAATTTTCTTATAACAATTGATTCCACCTAAGAATCCAATTGGCTCTTATAAAGCCATATATGATGGGACTTATCAAACTCCAATGTGATGGGATGATGTTGGAGGAAGAAATATATTCGGACTTGAGTCTTCTGATGAGATTGCCTAAAATAATAGATCTATTCTATACCACATCAGACCCGTTCAGAGTGGAAAACAATTGTGTTAACAATAATCAATGAGATCTGTAGTTAGATGTTCATGAAAAGTCATTACTATGAATATATACTTGAATGAAACTTATGGTATTTGGAAACAAGGGAATATTGATGCATTTAAATATTATTCCCTTTTCAAATTCATGATCATATAAGAAAATTAGATTATTATTTGGTAATTCCATTGAATATATATTGATATCACTACTAATTCTGTGTTTCTCTCCATAGGATGTACAATCCTGATCCATTACATGTACTAAACGTTGAGTTAATACTAATTGGGGATGAACACTATTATAACCAACGACCATTAGATAATGTAGACTGTAGAGATAATGTGTTATGAAATAATTTTAAAATAAAATCAATGTTTTGAGGAGAATCATAAATTATAAGAAACATAGTGGCTACTTGAGGAAGTGATGAAACAGGGACATCCTCATTTTTTCTAAGTGAAAATATTTTTTGGAGAAATTTTTTAATGGGTGTTCAATTAAACACATTGTAATTTTATGGTATTTTATCTACAAATATATTTGATTTCATTGATAGTGTTACATACATGAAACATCATGTTCAAACAAATCACTTCATACTATTCAAAAATTGTTATTTATTGTCATAGTTATCTGTTAGGAATTGAATTAGAGGGTATTAATACAATTAAATACATCATGAAATATATATATATGTATTGTTTCATCTAGATAAAAGTTTATTAATAAATAAATAAAATGTACTCATTTTTTAGTGAAGCAAGTTTATTGGTTAGTAATAACATTTTTCCATAAATTATTCTTTTTGTTTCTATGAGTTGTTATTATAATAAATTTCATAAACCATTAAAATATATTTTATTAAAAGAGTTTCATTTTATAAATCCTCATATCTCAATTATATCATGGTCATTTTTTTAGTTTTTTTTAAAGGTTGGTTTTCTAATGAATGTTGAACAATAAATGTTATTTTATGAAACAATATTATTGTTTGATTAATTTTTATAGGTAAATTTCATTTCCAAATGGATTCAACATATCCATTATTCTATTATATTATGAAAAATAAAATTATGTTCACTAGATTCAATTTTATTTTTGAATTTATTGATAAAACAATTTCTATATAAAATTTATCTTTATTAAAATCTATAATTTTTATCTTTACCATTTTTATCTTAGATTAGTTTAATCCACATAATGGTATTTTGTCTTCAATAATGTATTCCATATTTAAAAATATTAGGATCAATCTTTTGTTAAATATATCCATTTAATTTTTTTACTATGAATAGTAACATCGATATATATTTATCAGTTCAGTAATGAAATATTAGAAAAACATGGTTAAAAATTTTGTATACGACTTTAAAATTTCTAGAAAACATTCATTTTTCTATTTTATGTGTGTTTTTAGGCCATTTAAAACCACATACTGATCAAATGGACACTTAGTGATGTTTCATTTTATTATAACCTCTAAAGTGAATTATGTAAAAAATATATACAAAATGTCTATATCAAGACTATAATATATATAATTTTTTATATAATGATATATAGTGGATAAGTTTTTTTCTAAATATTTATTTCATTTTAAAATTAATTTTACTTTGTTAAATTAATTATAAATTATATAGATTTAATAATTTCCGTAAAATGATACACAACATTGAAAAAATATTGATTCAATGAATCGAATAGTAAAATAAATATTAAAAAATTATAACAATAACTAAATTATGATGATTTACTATTTTACATGAATAATTTAGAAAAATATAACATAATGACAGTATTTTAAAATTTTATATCCAAAATCCATTATGCTTGCGATTTAGTTAATTTCATTGTAAATGAAAATTTAAAAAAATAATATTAATTATATTTTCTAGTATATAATATTTTATAAAATGATTTATAATTCAGAAATATGCTAATTTTTTATAGTAAATTTGATATGATAAAAATTATCATATATATACTGTTTATGGGTCTCTTTTCCTTGTATGGTAACATTCATATTTATAAAGTGTAGAAAAAATTGATATTATAATTATTGTTAAATGTATTAAAAGTGGTTAATACTATGAGATATGGGATAAAACAATAATTCAAAATTTCTAATTATTATTTGAAAAAAATTATTTTATCGAAATATTCCCCATATATTATAAATATATCAATTCTAAATCACATGATTATAATAATAAATTTATATTAATTTAATACTTTTATTAATTCCAACGGTGCACCCATCATAAATTATAAAAGGGATCATATTATCCTCTATTCCTAGAAATGTTTTAGCATTATATATCATCCAAAACCTAATATATCACATTCATGTATCCCATAAACACATCATACAGAATTTATTCTTTCCAAAAGTCCAATATTTCAAGTATTAATGTGTAGTACAAAGAATATTTCTCAATGAAGAGTTATAAATATTTTTAGGGAGTTTTAAATTTCATTTATTTTTATAGAATTTATAAATAAATTGTATCCATTTTAAAATAACTAATAACTTATCTTACAAATAATAAATTTTTATTATTATGATTCAAAAGACATTCTCAGACTTTGTCCCATATGTTGTAAAATGATAATATCACTCGTGCGTACATGTGGACTACCCCCCTCCACGAAGTGATGTGATTTTTCACATTTATTGTATTCTTGGATTTTAATAAGGATATATTAACATATATATATTATTTATAAGACATAATATTTATTTTTAATGTTTAATTATTTTTTACATTTCTTCTATCCCATTTGTTGAAAAGTGAATACAATGTTCATGTGTATGTACGACCTACTGTCTCCATGAATGGTGTAGTAAATTTTTATTTCTCTACATTATATAAACGACTCTATATGTACATATTTATAATTAATATATATTAGATTTATGTAATTATTAAAATTATATAGATTATGGATCTAAGATAAAATTATAATGACTAGGTTTTCTGAATCGAAATATGCTAGTGAAATGAAGTAGTTGTCTATTAGAACAATGATTTTAATGAAAAATTATTAACAAATGGTTGATAAGATTTTACAAGAAAATCATATACGATTTTATAAAAAGGATTACATTTTTTGAATACATTTACAAGGAATATATATTTACTATATAATAGGTTATAATTTCTATGAAGAATGAAAAGACTTAAGGTGAGGGTTTATTGATTCAATACCATTATAATCTGGAATATTTATGATTCTATTTACATTAAGGAAATTATGTGATGCTTATATTATAAATCCATTTAATTTTCAATCTTATCTAGTTATTTATTTTAAATATATTTTTTTATTTAAATTTAATCACTTTAACTAATAATGATACTGAAAGACATTTTTCATGAAAAAATTATTATGCTTTATTATTCATTCAGGAATATTTTTCTTTATTTTCCAAGTTTTAATAAAATTATTATCAATAATTATTTAAAAATATAAAATGATTTTTAATTTCATTTTTATCCATGTTTTTATTTTTATAAAAAAATTTAATGGCAACATCTGGTAATTTTCTAAATGATGTACTTTTTGACATTTTTTAAAAAATGTTAGAGGAATCTTTTTTTGACACACACGACATGAATGAAATTTAATTTCTTCATGAACATCCAAATATTTTAAGCTTACCTTATATGATTCAATGGTTCAATTAAATGAAATTATGTTATTTAATATTTTAGAAACCATTATATTTTAAATACATGATTTAAAAATGGAAATGGTATTGTCCATATGGAATAGTAAAATTAACTCTTAAAAAAATTTCCCTCTATGATAACATAGCTTAATTTCAGTTATGATTTATTGGGGATATGATCTAATTAAACAATAATTATTTTTAATCTTTATTTTTTATGTTTATGATGATGATATTTTTTTGAAACCTATTTATTATATAGGTTTTATAAAATAATGAATTTATAAATTGTTATAAAATCCATTTTCTTTCCATGGGTTATTATATTATGATATAGTGAATATTTTATGATCTAATTCAAAACATATATATGGTATTAATTACATGACACGTGGGTCCATAATTATATAGCTCAATAAAGCATTTGTTGAGTCTTTATATATAATATCTTAAACATTAAATTTATATATTATATTATATTTTGAATAGATTTTACATTCATTCATTCAGAATGATCATTCTATATAGGGGTTTTATAGAATTAAGTCATAAATACCAATAATAAAAAAATATATTATAAATCATATAATTTAACTAATTTTCCAATATTCATACAATATAAAACATTTTCAATAAAACTAATTTTATTTTAAAAGAGAATACTCATGATGTTGATATTATGTACTTCTTGGTTCCAAATCATACTTAAAAACTATGAAAAACATTAAAAAACATAGTATGAAAAGAAAACTATTAGTAAGATAAATAAATGAATAAGGCCAATTAGTCCATTGGAAACATGAAAACCTTAAAAAAGGTTTACCATTATACAAATATTCATTGGGTGTATGAAATAAATCATAAATATATGAAAAACTATTTTTTTCTCAAATAAAACCATTGAAACCCATAATAGGTAAGGTGAAACCACTTTAGAAATCATTGAGAGTATACATCAAAGAGAATAAAATTCAAAACTAATGTAAAACTTATTTTATAAATATCTAGAGCCCATTTAAAACGATTTGTCAAACCAAACCCATTACCTCACCCCAAATATCATATGAATAAAGGGGATTATAGACAAAGAATTGTAGAGTTATTTGATGATATACCACCATAAAGCTATTCCATGATCACCTATTATATAATATATATTTTATCCCTTATCACATAACTTTTATCAGGCTCATCTATCATCATATAAATTTATCTAGTATCATTTAATACACAAAATTATTATATTATAGAATGTTTTTTAACTCAAAACCCTTGAAAAAAAATTGTATATTGATATGAAAAATAATTTCGGATATCTATATACTATTTATTTTAAAACAACAACTCCAAACCAAAATAACTAGGTAAAAGTAAAAGAGAAATTTTCTATGAAGAAGTAATGAAATATTTTTATGTATTCCAAAAATAAAATAATGTTTATAGTGGTGGGAAGATGAATGATGTCATATGTGTAATAATAAAACATTCTTTTTTACAAATTGAAATGAAAGTAAAACGTTCAACACAAAATTTGTAAAAATATTTCTTTTGAAACATTTTGAGAAAATTAAAGAGTGTGAAAATGATCAATAGGAGACATTATTTAGAAAATAAATATTTATAAAATATAAAATGTTTTTTTATTTTTAAATGACCCTTATCTCAGATCCTACTCATCATTTACATAATTTGTATTTCTAAAGAATAAATATATGTTACTTATTTACTATCTTAAAAAACATCTTCATTTTTGTTATTCATTCTATTTTTTCCGATTTTTATTCAATTAAAATATCAACTTAGTTTATGTCTTACATTTATGTGATATTTGACTCATATGTCAAAATGGGATTTGGTATTTGAATATGATCAAAGCCTTTATTTGTTCATAACTTCATAGAAATAATCATTATATAATTTTCGTTTTTATTATTAATTTATACATTTAAAACCATAATAAAATGTGGTTATATAAAATTAATTACGTTATAATAATGGTGACCTTAGGTTGTACATATACATGAGTAAGGTTATGATTTTTTAATGAGCAGGATAAAAATAATGAATGTATTATTTTATGTTTATATATTTATTATTTTATATTAAATATCATATAATATATTTACATAAAATTATAATTAACATCTATGGGATGTGGGGATTGAAAAATAATATGTATGCTTCGTGGAGGTGGTAGTCCACATATACAAATAAATGATGTTATCATTTTTCATCGGCCATAATGGAAATATATTAAATGATATATACCATTTTTATAATGATTAATATTTCATTAATATCATATATATATATTAAATATATCATAATAAGTTGACTTGAGAGGAATCAATGATAAAATTACATCAGTTTATAAGGCAGTAGTTCACTGTATACATGAGTTAGTGGTTCATATCCCATTTGATTGAATATGATTTAGATAATGGATATTTTTAAAATCATAATTTTTTTATTATAATAAAAAATAACTTTATTATTAATCTATTTTTATTTAAATGTTAAAATGTATTCTTTTCAATAAATTTTTTTATAAATTATTAAAAATGCTTTACGTTATGGTGGGATCCCATTTGAGACCATAGAATATTATATGAAATATTTTTTAAGTTAAGAATGATGTTTTCTTATAATTATTGGACCCATAAAGCCCTTTTATTGTAAAAATAAAATTCTTAATTATGTTATATCACACATGGGTTATTTCTTCCATAATTTATGGAATTTCTCCGAAACAGTGCATCTGATGGGAAATCTGAGTCCGCTATTCAATCAAGATTCTAGGTTTTACCCTATGTAAGACATAACTTTTAGGTGTGTTGAGTGTTTGGACTGATTTAAAATAAGGGTAATAATAATTTAATTTGTAATATATGTTGGGAATAATATGAAGAATCTTATTATTAATAATATTAATATCGAAATAAATGTATGTAAATTTCAATAGAAAATTAATAATTATTTTATAGTTCAAATATTTGTTGGATGAATTTTTTATTAGGGATATAAGTAATAAAGGTTCTATTATTACTTGTAATAAAATTTTTTGGTTCATAAAAATTCCTTAACTATTGACAGTAATTAATGAAATTTATATTCTAAATTTTAATTCTGAAAATGATGGGTAATTTTTAAAAATAAAAAACTATTGTTGTTATTGTTGTTATTATTATTAAATTTGGGAAAATAATATTCGTTTGTGTACATAAAATTATTTTTTATATATATGGGATACACACACACACACATATATATTTGGTTGTATATATGTATATATTGATGTGTATATATATATCTTTTATATATTTGGGTTAAATGTATATATATATTTGTGTGTGCTGGTTTATGTATATATGTGTGTGTGGGTAAAAATATGTATATGAGGGTGGTTTAATATATATATATATAAGACCTACAAATAAATAAAATATATATACAGTCACAAGGACCTGTCATGTGTTCAATACATATGTGATATATTATTTTTATATACATTCCATATTTATGTTCATGAAATGAACATTTATATTTTATGTACTAATGTTATGGTTCATTGGCAGTGTCCTTATATTACTATACCTGACACCATACTTGGGATGATTAGTGTGCGTGTAGACTTCATGATTAGATACTTGATGAAGGGAGTGGGTATTATGGTGGATCATTGAGAATAGGAATACGAAGATGGTGGTGGACCAATATGGGATCCAAATAACTACGTTGTTTCTTAATACATGTCACGAACCATCCCCCGGGGCCCGTGTCGTGACATCCCCATGCCCTCCTTCCATAGGATAGGGGCTGGCATCTAGCACCAAAGGTGTAAATCCCTAAAACTGGGAAGGGATTTCCTTAATAATTAGTAAACATACACAAACAAAGTACCAAATAGTAGCAAATAATAATTAAAAACAATATACAAATGGAGTTCTGTAATGTAAAGGGGCCGCAAATACAATCCCAACTGTAAAGTAAAAGGAAACAGAAAACAAGTACAACTGAAGAAGGAAAAAAGTTATTCGATCATTCACCTGGAAGTCCTACCTGAAGTGTAGTTACAGAAGGCCTCCACGGCACTTCATGTTCATCTGTCTCCCCCGAGTACCGTCACGTTGTGTGTTCCTCCTCCGAGTACCATCCAGTCCAGACCACTCATCCTCAGTCAGTGTTGTTCGTCATCTACAACCAGTACAAAGAGGTGCGGGAAAAGCACGCGCATGGGTGAGTATAAAGATAATCAGTAGGGACATCGAGACCCTCAAGGTCTCACAAAATCCAAAAAGGTTAAACCACAAAGAATGAAAACAATAGATAACCCCACATATGTATATGCCAATACATATACCTATAATATCATGTAATCCATCTCAATCACGAGGAAACGCAAGAGTTGCTGACTTAGCTCACACAAGTTTACAACATTGGTAGAGTGATAGAGATGATCAGATGTAGTCACTGATTCATCTATGCTTTTGTACCAACACATGATCTAGGACCAGCGGTTGGAACTGTCGGACCCACATAGGATCCAGGAATTGTAGTCGAAGCTGTCGGACCCACACAGTATCCAGGACCGACAATTGGAACTATCGAACCCACACCAGATCTAGGAACTACAGTCGGAGTTGTCGGACCGACACAGGATCCAGGACCAGCTAAGCTGTCGGACCCACATAGGATCCAGGACCAGCTATTCTGTCGGACCCACACAAGATCTAGTAACATAATTCAATACTATAAAGACCCTGCCATAAACCTTACATAATATTGAATTAAATGAATAATTCACATTGGGGATCTTTTCAGGATTATATTGTTAGATAATTAGGCCATAACTATTACATTACATTTCAAAAATACAATGTAGAAACTCCTACTCAGTTTCCATTTTATTCATAAAATAAATACTCTTGAACAAAAGAATCATGTCTAGTTCCATGTTTTAAACTATATGACATTTCCTTGAGCCCATACTTGACCCTATTCCACTTTATGTCTTGTGAAAAACAATTAAAACATGGGATGAGCATAAAAATATCAGTAAGGGATACACAAAGACAAAAAGATGTTAGTTTTTTTCAAAACAACCAGTAAACCATGAATACATTATCATAAGTAACAATTTTCACCTTTATTAAGTAGTAAATACTCTTCACTGGATAAATGACCATTACTTACCCTTTTGTATCCTAAATATTACCATAATAACCCATATAAAGAACACATAACATATAAAGGTAACATGGGACATAAACATACTTAAATGGAATAACCATATGGTTAACATCCACAAATATCACTAAATGGAATAGCCATATGGACGACTTCCATACCCAATGCATTTGTGTTTATAACGTAACCACCCGACCTGGTTTTTCACGTAACCACCCGTAAAATGTCCAAGTATCATCATAACACATAAAATATTGAAAATATAATCATTTCACTAATAACATTTCATTTGAAATCACAACAAGTAATTTCATGATATTGAAATAATCAATCCATTGTCATAAACCATTTAAAAAGAGATTTTTGAATCAAAGTGTCTCATACCACTTTGAAGCTTTTGAAAATAATTATCATTTAAAAAAATTTATGTCCTTAAAAATAAATCCTTAAAACCATTTTTAAAACATGTAAATTAAGGATAATGATTTGGAATAATAAATCTTTAAAACATTTCAAATGATTTTTTAGTCAATGATTTTTTTAACAAAATGAGAGACTCTTGAATACAGATAATTGAGGAATAACATTAAAAAAGAAAAATATATTATCAATAGAATAAAGTTATTCATGATATAATATGACCAAGGATAGTATATACACCATAAAAGTGTGAATTAGTGGATAACAACAATAGAGTCTCAATGGAAATGTAAATTGAGATGAAATCCTTTATAAAGACAGTACCCTTAAATTTAAGATAAATCAATCACATAATTATGTGTGGAAAATATAAATACATCCTATATAAGTGTATATTATGTGTAAAACAATCAGTGTTCATTCAAACATATTCATAGGATGACATATTCAATTAGAACAAGTTAAACCCAAAAAATTGAAATTGGGTAAAGAAGCTCCCTTACAGAAATTCGACAGCCTAACGACATCACTTTAAAATTCATAAAATGACTTGATTAGAGAAAAAAGGGTATCTCATTAATTGGAAATAAAATTTATACCAATAATTATATTTAATAACATATCCCAATATAAGAATATGTAAATTAAAATACATAACAAAAAGAAGTCTTTTAAAAAGAGGAGGGTTAAAGGTTCCCTTACTGATTTGCTAACATTCAAAACATACGCCACATGAAAGAAGGATCATACAATGAAGATGTAAAATTTCATAATTGAAATTATATTACACAAAGAGTACAATCATGGGCAGTAAATACACCACACACAAAGTAAATAGTGGAAAATATAGCATGAATCTCACGGGAATAAAAAATGAGATGAAACCCTTTACCACGTTGTAATCAACTGAGTCGTATGACGAAGAGTTAATAACCACAAAATGAATCATAGAATACCATGAATATAAAGAAAATCATGATAATATATATCAAATGTATGTACAAAATACACTACATTCAATAAACAAGTGGTGAATAATGGAAATCACACAGAATTAAAAGTGAGATAAGAAATCCCTTACCTAGTGTCTGACATGACTCGTTTGTTCCTAGTTTTTCCTGAATAATAAAATAAGATAATTTATTCTTTCTTCAGAACATTTTTCAAGTTTACTATTCCACTTATATCAGTTATTACCATGTTATAATCAATTTTTAATCATTTAAGGTAATAACTATCATTTTGTCGATATTTGGTACTTGAGTAAAAATAATGGACTTCTTATAATTTAATGTTGTTAATATGGTCAAAATTGCATTATATCCTGAATGATATTAATAATTTAGATATCATATATATCATATATATTCAGTATATACATGTATTTACATAACAGTTATAGATAATAAATGACATGCACCGTTCATGGAGACGGTAAGTCGTACGTACGCATGAATGCTACTTCAATTTCTATTTATTATTTTAATACAATTAAAACACAATGATAAATTTTTTAAAAAAAAGATAAAACATAATAATACATAGTTATATTATAATTATATTATAATGTCATATAAAATATTATTAACTCCATCCTTTTTAAATCCCACATAAGGCATTAACGAGTCATATCGCATTGAGGGGGAGGTAGTCTGCACATCCTCTAATGAGGTTATTGTATTTACTCACTATGGAAACCATAAATAAATTATATAAATGGACAATACAGAAGAATAAAAAACATAAACATAATATATATCACATAAAAATATAGTTCCATCATAACGGCCACCAAGAGAGGCAGTTGGAGATACTTGAACAATCATCATTTCGTGAGTCATTTGTTTTTCATCCACAGAAACATTATGTTCTTCACCCATTAGATTGAGGTGTTTGTAAGTTTTGTTAGAATAATTATCATAAAAAAATTCTAGTATATTGAGGACGCTGGTTTTGTTATAAAATAAAAGAAATAAAAGAGTTTACGGGGATGGAGACGTAAAATAAAATAAAATAAAACAAAAACATTTAAGAGAAATGGTTAGCATTAATTTGGGTAAATTCATTTGGTTTGAACCAAAAGGACATCTTGAAGGGTCTTATTCCTAAGTTATGGCTTCTAGGAGGAGGAAATGGGTGTAGGGAGCTTAATTGGGTAGTGTTTGTTCAAGCCAAAGGGCTTGAGAGGTCTGAGGAATTGGTTATAAGTGGTCTCTTTTTATAAGGGAGGGGAGAGGCTCTTTAGGAAAGTGTGAACACATTATTTTATTATAAACATATCTTCGGTTTTAAAAGGTCAAAAACACATTAATGTTGAATATAGGATGATTCATATTATAAATAAAATCATCCAATAGTAATTTGAAATTTATTGGATATTATTTTAGTCTTTATAATCTTATTTATTTAAATCATTTATTATTGAGGTAAAACAGCATCATTATTGTGTCATCAATAATATTATTTATTTTATTTCTAAAAATTATAAAAAAATTACTATGATGTAGGAAATACATTTATATTTCTAATCAAAATTTATAGTCTAAAAGGTGACTTATATAACACCATAAAAAAGTAATTTACTAAAAGGTTTTGTTTATGTCATTTATGCCTTTACTTTAAATTAATTAATCTGAAAATGCCATTATCCCTCTCAAGTTGCTCCATGGGGTCCCAAAATTGACCCAAGGATGACCATAGTCAGCCATTACTCATCCAATATGGTTATGAAAAGAGTTAAGGTAATTTTAAATAATTATAATAATCTTTTTACCTTGAATTACCATATTTACCTTTAATCGCGGTAAATAAAAGTCAAAAGATACTATTCACCATAAATTATTTTCATCTCATTGCACCACATATTACTTCCTTATATTATGATTATGTCTCAGATTTTTGAAATTCAACTCACAGAAGCAGTAAATATTCATTTAAATGAAAAAAACAGTTTTTTTAACTACCACTAAATGGTTTCACTATTCATTATAAATTGATATTTTTCAGAAAACTACCAAAAATTCATTCATGTCTATACATGATATTCCAAATTCAAAAATAATTTATTTTTTTTCGAATTCAAAACATATAAGTTGCATGAATTAATTTTATAATTAATTCCTGTTGTCAAAACAAATATCGTGTTTTTAAGAAACTGTATCTATCAAAAGATTGACACTTGTTTATGTCTAATTTCAAAGTGAAATTCAATCCAATTACCACCATTGGATTAAATGGTAAAAATATATTCTAATTACACTTTAAAACCAATTAAAAATATAATATAACCATATAAATTAATTAGATTAAAATGCAGTTTTGAATTAAAATACAATATTTTTCACTATTAATAAAAAATGAACTTTATCAGAAAAATTCAAAAAATTTACACAAAGAAAATTATGATGTCCCCATTCTGAAAGAGGGTTTTAATTATTCAAATAAAATGTATTAATGTGACCAAAAATATATTTATAGAGGCTTCTCCATTAAAATGTGGTAAATAGACCTTTTAATGTAAACAATGCTTAAAATTAGATTCACTCACATTTTAATCCTCTCAATTTTATTGGATAAAAGTAAATACATTTAAAAAACATGTATAATAATATTTTAGTTAGATTATTTTCATTTCCGAAAATACAATTTCTAGGAGTTAACTTCCATTTAAAATAATAATATTATATTATTAGTGTGCAACGTAAGATTTCAAAGAAACTTGTTGTTGCATATAGGGTACGCTATCGAACATATCAACCCCTGTAAAGTAAAATAAATATTTTATTAAAAAATATTAATGGATATGAAAATATTGTATTTCTTCATTTACCTGGGATGTTATAAGAAATTTCAGACCCACACAGGATCCAAGAATAGTAGTCAGAGCTGTTGGACCATCACATGATATAGGAATAGTCGTCAGTGTAAAGCCAGCCATAAGGTTTCCTCAAAGCACACTTGATTTCGGGAGGGTCGGCTCATCAAGCCATTTTTTGATACGTCATCTTCCACCACATCCCACAAAGAAGTATATCATAGGTATGTATCGTCCTAGGGGACTCAATGTAATAGAAGGTGCGTCAATCGAACGCCATGTCTGAGAGTTGTTGGCATTTCCGTTCTGAGGGCCCATTTAGATATAGGTTAAATCCAAACTGGCAGTACCCCAACCATGTCTAAACCACATGAGGGGTATTCCATATGATTCTTCTCGCTCCATGCTTTCCATCATCGTAGGCAGTTCCTCAAACGGACGTTCGGTGCAAAAGATATGGCTAAATAAAGTATTAAGTTCTGTAGTGGGCCCGGGTCTCCTCCAAACCGGTCGGACCGACTCGTACCAAACCAGTCTGGGCTAACCCGGTCTAGGTTATCCCAGTCAGACTCACTGGGTCTGACCCGACCTGTTGGGTGGGTCAGCCCCCTAGGTTCGGCCCGGACCGTTGGGCCCAGCCCAGCGGACTATGGGGGTGATTCGACCCGGTGGTCACCACGTAGGTGGATAGGCCTAGAGTCCATTGGCCAGTTTGGCCAGCGCCATGAGTGGCATGGCTCGGGCGACTCGGCCTGGAAGGCCGAGCCGGTTCGGTCAGCGACGCCACAAAGGACGTTGCGGCCTGGCTTAGGTGGTCGGCACAGCTCGGCCGGTTCGGCAGGAAGCCAGGGTGCGGGCAGGCCCTTCGTGGAGTGGGCAGGCCCTTCGGGGAGCGGTCATGCTAGGAGGATGACGGGCAGCACGTGTGTAGGCCCCAGAGTGCCGGCAGGACGCGGGATGTCGGCAGAGCGCGGGCAGGCTGCGCGGCACGCGGGGTGTGCGCGGGCAGGCCATGTGGAGCGTCCGGATGCCGGCGGGGCGTGGCAGTGCGTGGGCCGGTGGCCGGCACCAGCCTGGCAGGCCAGTTCTATACGGACTGGGTTGGCACGGGCCGGTGCTGTTCGACCGGGAACACCGCTGTGCCGCGAGGGCGTCACGGTTCGCGGAGGCCACAAGGAGCACGACCATTGTCGTTGCTGCCTCCATTTCTTCATTGCCACTTCGAAGATCTCTATAAGGAATAAAACCAATGGAGGGTATCATGCCATGTTACGTTGGCCCGCACCCTCCGCGTTTAGGGAGGTATCATTGCGCTCATCAAGAAAAGTAGTTGATCAAAAACACTCACTCAACAATCCATTTTTATCTGATGATGAATATAAGAAAATGGTATAATAATATCAAGAAATAAACACCCTACCTTACTCGTAGTTGGTTGAAGTTGGTGCAAAAAGGCGTATGGCATTTGTTGAAAGAGTCACGGAAGAAGACGTAGAGGATCATTGTTCGTCTCATCCACCAAGCACTTAGAAAACAGAGTTGCATCGGCTCGTTGATGACTGTCCACATCGGTATGTGTCCGAGGTAGAAGTCGAAGAAGGTCGGCGTTCTTCGTTCTTCGTTGGAGAAGGTGTAATCCTCCATGTGTTGGGCATCACGTCGCATTGCCAGTTTTTCGTCACATGGTGTAGCCAACCAAAAACCTCGCCCAAAGTTTCCTTTAAATAGGAGAGGGAGCTAGGAATTTAACGATCGTTGGAATTTATGACAGTTCATTTATTAGGAACCTTCCTAAATTCCAACGATTTGGTTACTTAGAAATTTAAAGGATCAAGCCAATTATGTTACGCTGGCGCAATTTAAGAGGCGTGTTGGCTTTAATTAATGGTAGGATTCCTAGAGGCTCCCCCTACTCATTAATTAGGGGAGTTGAGAGGTTTTTCTCGCCTCCCATTAATAGGGGAGTTAAGCCCTTTGTGGTCCCCACCGCATTTATCCTCACATGGGAGGATGAGTTCAGGTGGGCCCCACCACCATAACCTCTCATGGGAGGTTATGGAGAGGTGGCACTACCTCCAACTCCCTTGAATAATTTTTAACCACCCAACCTCCACATGGTAGCTAAAAATAACATAAACTTTTAGTTCCCTTTATTTTATTAATTTTTTTTATAAAAACCCAAAATCAAAATTTTACTATCGACCAACTGCCATCGAGGTGGAAGTCTCCATAAGCAAATACCGACACTGTGAGTTCAACGGTGCCTTCAGATTTCAATTCCGAACAATTGTTGAAAAGTTATAAAACGCCGCTCACGTGTTTACTAAACATACTCAAAAGTCTCGGAAAATTATTATCAGTCACCCTCGACCCGCATCGGTCATGGTTAGGAGCTTCCTAGGTAAAACATGCCCCAACAAACCCAGTGGTACTATCAGATTTTCAATCTGAGTTACCGTTTCGATGTTATGAATTTTATAATAAAATAATTGTCACTTAAATATTGTATTTGCGGCCAAAAACAAATTTTTTCTAGCGGCCCGTGCCAGCCAGAGTTTGTATCTTTTTAAAGAAAGTATACACTCATGAATTCAGCGGTGGTCTTAGATTTTTAATCTGAGTTACCTTATTTGAGTTATATGCATTTGAAAAATAAAATATTTTATTTAAATATTTTATTTACAATTATGCCGTTTTTGGGTTTCCTCACAGGAGGCTCGTGCTGACTAATCTTAAGTCACGCCAAGGGTAAACCCACCATCCTCAGCATAATGGTGCCCTCAAATTTTTGTTCTGAGTTATCATTTAAGAGTTATTCCACTTTTTCAGGAATACAGTTTACACGCATTAACTTATGTTTAACAAAAACATCAACGGATCATTGTTGGCCCTCCGATCCTCGGAATCGTGCGCCGTCAGATTTCATAGACCTGTAAAATTTCGATTTTAGTAATAAAAAATTCATGGAAATTATTGGACTTTACATTCTCACCACCTCAGGGCTCTACATCCCCGTAAGTCTCACCTCACAACTAAGGTAACAAGTGGTGGTACTGAGCACACATATGAGCCTCCCCACTCCGCATGTGCTCTCATTTACATTCTCATGCTTCCAGTGAACGCTCACCAGAGGTATTGACCACCCACAAAAGACTTTCTCTGGTCGATTCTCAATCTCTATTGGAACCTCTGTAAAAGTCTCCCTATCGTCAATGACCATCTTTCCATGGTCGATGATGTGGGATGGGTCGTGCACGTGTCTCCATAGTTGGGATACGTGGAAGACTTCATGGACTCAGTGCAACTGTGGTGGAAGAGAAAAGCGGTATGCCACCTCGCTAACTCTGTTGTGGACCTGAAAAGGTCCAATGAATCTCAGAGATAACTTGCCTCCTCGGCCAAATATCCGCAGACCTCGTCGAAGTGAGACACGTAGAAAGGTGTGGTCGCTATCCTCGAACTCCAGAGGTCTCCATCTCTTGTCAGCATATGTCTTCTACCTGCTCTGTGCAGTCTTCATCCGCTCCTAGATGATCTGCACATTCTATGTTGTAGCCATACCATCTCTGGTCAGAAAGAAGTGGGCCGACTTGGTGAGTCAGTCGATGATCACCCAAATAGATTCATGTCCCATGTACATACGTGGAAGACCCATCAGAAATCCCATGGACAGCTCATCCCTATTCCACTCTGGGACCTCTAGTGGATGAACCAATCCTACTGGTACCTGATGCTCTGCAATCATTTGCTGACAAGTGAGGCATCGAGAGACAATCACTTCTAATGCCTTCTTCAGACCTGGCCACCAGTGTTGTCTTCAATGGTAGTGGTACATCATCGCCACTCAAGGTTGTATCTCTTGAGGGGATGTGCAAAACTCCCTCAACACATCATAATGAAGTGACACTGGCACTATAGTACATCATCTAAAGACGATGTCTTGCACCCCATCTTAAAAAAATTCCTCAGGTGGATGTCCTATGGATATCTGAGCACGGTGTGTCTCGCAGTCAGCGTCCCATTGATGCTCCTCCCTGTCTCGCTAATGAAGTGGGGGAGTGAATGTAAGAGAATGAAGGAAGGTTTCTCCATCTCTATCTATAAAGGATATCTGTAAAGCATCCAGCTGCCCTATCACCTCGCCTAGCAGTTTTATACCAGATCTCCAATTGAGTGCATCTGCTACAACATTCCCCTTCCCAGGATTATAGACTATCTCGAAGTCATAGTCCTAGAGGAACTCAAGCCAACATCGTTGTCTCAGGTTCAAGTCCTTCAGAGAGAAGATATAACTAAGAAACTTTTGATCAGAGTATACGGTAAAAAATTCTCCCCTAAGATAGTGTCACCACATTATCAAGGCGGAGACCACGACTGCTAAATCTAGGTCATGGGTAGCATAGTTTTGCTCGTGTAGTCTCAGCTGCCGAGACCAATATGCAATCACTACTCGCTCCTGCATCGGGACACATTCGAGTCAGGTCTCTGATGTGTGGTAATAATCTATGTACCTTATGCCTTCCTCTAGAAGCCTCAACATTGGGTGCACTAGTCATCCTCAGCCTCAGCTTTTGAAAGCTCAACTGCCATCTCTCCGACCTCGTGAAGGGTTGCCACTTCTTCACCAAAGCTGATAGGGGTGCTTCAAATATGGAGAAGTCTGGAACAAATGTATGTCTGGTCAACTCATTAGTGATCGACTGCACCCTCTTATGCATGACTCCAACCTGTGCTACCTGGGTTTTTCCTTTTTGCTGACCAAGGAAAACCCCATCCCAATGTTGTAGATAAACCACAACCTCTTTGCCTAATACAGTCATTCTGTGTGTGAACTATGGATGTTATGTCCAAACCCAAACTAACGTCGTAAGGCCTCGACGCTGCCACCAAGAGGCTCCAACCGAAACTCTCACCTCAAGGGTTAGATCACACTGTCGGCGTAAGTGTGATTATCGAGTCTCCTCCCAATGGTATCTCTATATATGAGAGTCCAGTCAATGGTTTAACAGGAAAATCTAGGTCTGGGACAAGATTCATGGAAGGAAGGAATGATTGGTACCTATGTCGATTGTTACAATATCTTGTAGTAGACACAGACCACACCTCGAATCAATCCCAGAACCTTTGGGTCACACTCATTGATAGTATCCAGTATCTCTCTTCCCCAGTCCTCTAGCTCAATGAGCCCGGTGGGTTACACAAAAGGGGGTGGTTGTAACATGTTGAAATGAACACCACTTCATGCTTCTCTCCTAGATCTCCTTCCACATCCGCTGCCCTATTGATTCATCGGTCTTTAACACATCCTCTTCCTGAAATATTTTATTTACGTGCTCAGGTCTCTGATACTGCCGCCAATTTCTTGCTTTCCCACTGCTAACATTCAATGGATGTATCCGTTCATCGAAAGAGCATTCAACCAAAATTTATCTCTCCATCACCCTAGAATAAGTAGGAATGCTAGAGGAATAGTGATGGCTTAGATTTCCTTTAAACACACCTCACTCAGAAATTCGAGTCCTGAAGAACTGATATTATCATATTCATCAAGTACTAGGAATGATCGGTACGCCTCGATGAATACTCTGCTACTGCATGTCGTCCTACCGAAGTAGTAGAAGTTATAGAGAACTCTCATCCACCTCATCAAGCTTGTCCTCAGTCACCTGTGAGTCAGGGTCACCTGGGAACCTAAGTGGTATCTGATGCTGAAACACGTTTAAGGCACTAAGTATACATTTTTCCTCTATCGGTACCACCGGATGTAATTGCTAACCAACGAGTAGTGATATAGCTGGCACACTACCCGAAGGTACTATCTCGGGCAAAGATCCACATACCGGATCCTCATCACTAAGCAGACCATCCTCATAGTCACTCATTGAAAAAGACTAGTAGCTAAGATCACCATATTCTCTACTGGTGTCTCATCTAGGTAGAAAACTCTAGAAATCGCGTCCTTCCAGCCCCCAGCTGTGTGATAATCTGTCTCGCCTCGAAACCTCAGAGGCCTCTGCTGATGGAACTCATACATGTTGGTACCACCACCACCCATAGGGAAGCAGATACCACCAGCCCCCAACCCTCTTACTATGTTGGCACCATCAGGCCAAGTGTCGGTACCTTAACTAAGACCAAGTCCCACGATGAAGTATCTCAAAATGTTGTCTCGTCATAGGGGACTAAACATAATAGACGGTGCACCAATCAGACGCCCGATCTGAGATTTATTGGCATTTCCATTCCTAGGGCCCGATTGTATTTTGGTTCAATCCAACCCGACCATACCCCATCCATTTCTAAACCTCAAGTGTTGTATCCCAAATTAATCATCTCTCTCCATGATTTCGGTCACTGTAGACGGTTTGTCAAACGGACGTCCGGTGAAAAAGATATGGCCAATGAAATACATGGGTCAGTAGTGGGCATGTGTCCAGTCCGACCCAGTCAGACCAACTTGGCCCAAACCGGTCGGGGACGGCCCGGTCTGGGTCATCCCAATCTGACCCGCTGGATCTGACCTGACCAGTTGGGTAGGTCATCCCGCTAGATTCGACCTGGTCCATTGGGCCCGACCCAGAAGACTGCGAGGGAGATTCGGCCCTGTGGTTTCCAAGTAGGCAGCTCAGCTTGGAGGCTGGGGGCCAGTTTGGCTAGAACAGCGAGGGGTGCGGCTTGGGTGACTCGGCCCGGAAGACTGAGCCAGTTCAGCCAACGATTCTTGTGAAGGATGCCGCAGGCTGGCTCGGGTGACCGGCGCAACTAGGCCGAATGTTGGGGCATAGGCAGGCCGCACGGGGCGCGGGCGGCGTACGGGAAAAATGGTGGGGTGTCGGGAAATGTGCAGTAAGACCGTAGGGCACTGGGAGGCCGGCGGGGTGCATGGGTAGTCCGCGAGGTGTGCGGTAGGCCCGCGGGGCATTGGGCATCGCGCGAGCAAGCCACAGGGCGCCGACAGGGCGTGGGCAGCACGCGGGAAGGTCGGCGGGGTGCGTGGGCAGCGCGCGAACCAGCCGGTGGGGCACATGTAGCCTGAGGGAAGGTCGGCGGGGCATGGGAGGCGTGTGGGCCAGCGGCCGGTGGCGGCCATGCAGGCAGGTTCGGCGCGGTCCGGGTCGGCGCGGGCTGGCTGTGTTCGGCTGAAAACATCGGTGTGCCATGGGGGAGGTGCAGTTCGCAGAGGCCACATGAAGCACAACCTTTTTTCTTGCCGCCTTCGACACCTCATTGCCACTTCGAAGATCACCATAAGGAAGAAAACCAATAGAGGGTGTCGGTCCATGTTAGGTTGGCCCAGACCCTCCACGTTTTGGGAGGTATCATTTTGCACATCATGAAAAGTAGATGATCAATAACACGTCCTCAACCACTCGTTTTTATCCAATGATGAATATAAGAAAAGGGTATAATAATATCAAGCAATAAACCCCCATCCTTGCCCATAGTTAGTTGACGTTAGTGCAAAAAGGCGGACACCATTCGTTGATGGAGTCGTGGAAGAAGACGTAGAGGATCGTCATTAGTCGCAACCGCCAAGCACTTCCAAACCTGAGTTGTGTCGGTTCGTTGATGACTCTCCACATTGGTAGGTGTCTGGTGAAGATTTCAAAAAAGGTCGGCATTCTTCGTTCTTCTTTAGAGAAGGCATAATCCTCCAAGTGTTGTGCATCACATCACTTTGCCAGTGTTTTGTCGCTTGGTGAAGACGTCTAAAAACCTCTCCCAAAGCTTCCTATACATAATAGATGGAGGGAGGTAAGTAACGATAGTTGGAATTTATGACAGTTTATTTATTTGGAACCTTCCAAAATTCCAACGATGCGGTTACATAAAAATTAAAAGGACCAAGCCAATAATGTTACGCTGGCGTAATTTAAGAGGTTTGTTGGTTTTAATTAATGGGAGGATTCCAAGAGGCTCCCCCTCCTCATTAATGAGGGGAGTCGAGAGGTTTTTCTCTCCTCCCATTAATAGGGGAGTTATGCCCCTTGTGGTCCCCACCTCATTTATTCTAACATGGGAGGTTGAGTTTAGGTGGGCCCCACCACCATAACCTCTCATGGGAGGTTAAGGTGCAGTGGCCCTACCTCCAACTCCCTTGAGGAGGTTCTAACCACCCAAGCTCCACATGGTGGCTAACAATTACATAAAGTGTTAGCTCTCTTTATTTTATTAATTTTTTTATAAAAACTGAAAATATAATTTTTACCCTCGACCAACTGCCACCGCGGTGGAAGTCTCCTTATGAGAATATTGGTTTTGCGAGTTCAATAGATCCCTCATACTTCAATTCCGAACAACGGTTCAAATGTTACAAAACGCCACTCATGTGTTTAATAAATGTTCCCAGAAAAAGGTTCGGAAAATTATTATCAGTCACCCTCAACCCGCGTCGGTCGAGGTTAGGGTCTGCCTAGGTGATCCAGGACCCAAAGAACCTAGCATAAATCTCATATTTTCAATCTGAGTTACCGTATAGAAGTTATAAATTTTACAATAAAATAATTTTCACTTAATTATTTTATTTTCGGCCAAAAAACTAACTTTCTCTTGTGGCCCGTTTCGGACAAAGTTAGTATCTTCTTAAATAAATCATACAATCATGAGTTCAAAGGTGGTCTCATAATTTCAATCTGAGTTACTATTTGTGATTTATAATCATTTGAAAAATAAAATGATATATTTAATTATTTTATTTACAATTATTCCATTTTTGGGTTTCCTCACAAGCGGCATGTTCTGACTAATCTTAAGCCACTCCAAGTGTAAACCCGCCATCCTAAGTGCATCGGTGCCCTCTAATTTCTGATCAATGTTACCGTTTTTGACTAATTCCACTTTTTTAGGAAAACTGCATACACGCGTTAACTGATGCTTTACAAAATCATCGACATATCATTCCGGGCACTCTGGGCCTCCAAATCATGCACCGTTAGATTTTGCGGACCCGTAAAATTTCCATTTAATTTAAAAAAGTAAATGGAATTCCGGTTCAATACAGTACATAGGAGGTCATGTGGAACTCCAAATCAGACCCGACGGTTTGGTAGTGACATTAAAAAATGGTATCGTAAGACCATAATTTCTGTAAATTATATTTTCTATGGAATATACATGGAATAGGGTAGATTAGAGTTAGTATTATTGAGATTCAAGTTGATGAACTGTCGTAGTGACCAATCAACCCTATATAGTGGATCTATATAATTTATATAATGTGCAAGAAATTACGTTTGTTTTTTCTAGTTATTAAAATCATTTTTTGTGATTTACAGGATGTTGATATGTGATTTCAGTGGTTTTTTTGGGACATTAATGCATAATTATTGGGCATGTTGGTTCAAATTCATTATATATATTCTTTTTTGTGTGTAAAAAAGTAGTTCATTAATTAAATTCCAGGAATTTTTTAATATTTTTATAATTGTTTTTATTTGTACGATGTATTTGTGTTTACATGGTATTATGATATTTCCTTATAAATTTTTTTATTTTAACTAAGAACATTGTTTTGTTTGTATTTGTTTACAATGACTATGAGTAATTTTCTGGGATATAGACTACAATTACTTCTAGGTGGGTTAAACATTAGTTTATGGGAAGACTATTAAGATAAACATGTATGATCCAATAAATAGGATATATTAATAATGTTCAGGTTCAGTGTTATTATTTTTTCAAGGAAGACCATTGGAGTACTTATCCGGGAAGAGAAGTTGTTTGATGGGAATAATTTAAATATCATTGATTTTTAATGATAATAGAAAATTTATATTTATTAAATTATGATGATTTTTGTGTGGAAGAGTATTTTTTGCAATAAACATAGTTTTATTGATGATTTAAAGGATTTTAATGGTCCTAGAAAATGTGTTAAAATCTAATTGTATTATATTGAATATTTTTTAGGTTAGTCACATAATTTTAATGATATTATAGGTCCTATAGATCCTCACTAATGATATAATAAAAATAGTAAATATGTTATATCACACGAATGTGGTTTTTTAGAAAATTATGTAATATATCCCAAATATTATCTTAGATGGTAAATATGAGACCTCCATTAAATAAAAAATGTGCGTCTCACCAAAGGTTGGGTATATCGTTTTTTCATGTTATTTGTTTTCATTAGATATCATTTTAGTGTAATTTTATTTGTTACCAAAATATTATTTTCTATAATAATAAAAATAATCATAGAAGTGAAGTCCTTTTTTTGAAGGTGGTGATGTTTTGATATTTATTTAATATCATCTGATTTTCATGTTTTAAATATAAAAAAGGATGATATTTCAAATAGAATGTTTTGGTATTATGAAACAACTCTTAGTCATATAATTTGACTTATATTTGAACCCATATCGTCAATCATTGATTAGAATATGATAATAAATCCTTTAATTTAGTGATTTTTTATTACCTTTTTTTGGATTTGATTCTTGGTGTGCATATATAGACTGTGAGGCCTATGTTTAATGCTTGATCGCATGGTTGTGTGTAGAATTCTACCTATAAATGTTTTTCTTGAATATATATAGTGATCAATATATTTATTATCCTTATTGAGTAGACGTGATAATGATTTTTCATTCACATTATATTTGTTGTATATGCTGTGATATTTTCTTCTACAGTTGAGCTTACCGGTTTGGATTATTTGGATGCCATGTGGGATGTGAAACACAGTGCATGAAATATGATATTATAAATATGTTGGGACTATCCTTCAAGAGGGATGTTCTGGACATGGTTCTGTATATACATGAAATTATTTACTCGGTATGAGGTATCACTTTAATAGGGCCATCCTGATTGGAGGGATATTCTCAACATAGGTTGACATGTGAGATTTGATGCATTTTTTGGTTATACACTAATTACAAATTTCCCAGAATATGGTGTGCACATATACGGACTATCCCATCATATTGAATGTGTCACATGCATGAGGATATCTATAAATGAGTACGTCCTAAGAATGTTACCAACCTTTCATTCGGAATTCTGTTGAAGATTTTTTGTTTTTCTCAGTGTTATATTGAAGTAGTTATATCCAATCTTGTATACCTAAAATGTGTTCAATATATCTGTGATATATTATTTTTTGTATCTATACCCTTTTCTTGTTTTTGGAATACACTAGTATATTTTATTCACTAATGTTAATGGTCATTTTTGGTGTCTTATGATGTCTTTTATTCACACCCTACTCATGAATTCCAATGTGCTTGAATATAAAATTCATAGGGATATAGTGTAGGTCAAGGTCCCTATGGTAGAAGATTTTGAAAGTGGTGTAGAATAACATTGATTCTAATGGATGGAGTTTAAGAGGGACTACTTCTAAATTTTTAATTTACTCAATTTCCTTATAAATTTTTATTTTATTTCATTAGTTCATTATATCATTTATTTCATCATTATTTCCATGTGTACTTTTATTAATCATATTATAAAGTTTTTATTATTATTTATCTAATGACAGGATGATGAGGGTATAGTCTTCCCCATATTCTACTCAAGACCATCATAGATAGTCTGTATCCTCTTGCATAAAGGAATGAGTTCATGAGGTCATACAACATTACAACCCATACCTAGTTGTTTGGGATGAGATTTTATAAAATAGTATCAGATGTTTTAGATTTACTATATTTTTTTCATTCTTGGATTTGGAATAGATTAAAGATGTGTTATGATGATTGTTTCTTGAGAAGGGAAACTGTTTAAATGTTTAACAATCACTTTTTAGTGGGCCTCTAGGTTTCAATAATGTGGGGAATTTTTTTCATGTAATCTTTTATTAATTTCATAATGTATAACATCTGAAAAATTGAAAAAGAGTAAATTTTCTTCAACATCAGTTATAACACACAACACTAAACATAGAATATGATATAGCCACTAAAGTAATTATTGTATTTAAAATATTTGGATTAAATTTGATATATTATATAGCATTAAATTCATTTAATATATAGTTATCTTTCCTCCCACACAAAAAATACTTTATTCGATATATTTCATTGCATGTAGGACTTGGTTTTACCAAGAAACAATATATTAATAAAATAGTATTATTTAATGTAATAAGATATAAACACCACCATTGAATTATAAATAATGACTATAATTAAATTTATTAATATAATTTATGATTTTAGTATATATAAAATGAATTCATTGGTTACCAATAAATTTGAAATAGATAATAAAAAAATTGAATATATATGAAATTTTTTTATGTTAAGAAAGGTGATTTGCCATAATTAATTATATTAATTACTATTAGTTAAGGATATTAATGAAAAATATATATTATATATTAAATAAATAAATTATTATATTAATCCAATATATTTTATTAGCATAAGATAAGAACAAATCCACTTTTACACTATAAAATGTTATTTTTACAGAAAGGAAACATTAATTCCATTTAATGGGGAACCTATTTTAAATCCAATTTTTTTTGTCTATATTGGAAATTTTACATGACTAAATAGAAAATATTTAGAAATAATAACATATTAATTATGTTTGGGTGAATTGTTTTTAATTTTTATAGATGATTAATTTTTAATGAATATTGAAATATACTGAATATTAATTAATTACTGGTTTATCATGTAAATAATTTCTAGTAATAATTTAATTATTATATAGGTTTAAATATTTAATTAATATAATTATAAAAAAAATAATCTGATTATTTTCTCCTAAATCAATTTCACAATGAAATTAGAAATACAAACATTTCAATCTTATAAAAATTTTACATTAAAATCCAACTTTCTCATCCCACATATGGGATTAAATTTAAATTTATTTATACCACCTATGATATTTGAAGTTAAAAAAATATTAAATAATTGGAATCACAATAATTTATATTTTATAATATCTTCATCATTAGATTCTCCTAAAATATTACTGAATGAAATTAAAATTAATTACAACAATTAAAAGAAAATTGGCTATGAATTAAACTTAGTCATAATGAAAACATATCCTAGATACTTGGCCAAAATATATTTTCTGTCAATATTTGTACCTTATAAAACAATTTTATATATTTTTTTATCATTCCATCCACTTAATAAGATAAAAATTTGGTAAAATTCTCTATTAAAAAATTTACAATAATCCCACTCTGCCACCTCTAAAAAAGGAACACTACCCTCCAACTTATTCAAACATGTAAATACATATCATTCATTTAAAATATACCAAAATATTATCTAATAATACATATCATAAAACTAAAAGAAATATATTGGAAATAAAGTATACTAATTAAGTCTTTTGGTTTATACTAAATGGAGCTATATGAATAAGAGGAAATTCTCTTTAACAAACATTTTTCATTTATTTATTTTCCACCCATTCAATTATTTTCAAATGATGATTATAAAATTAAATAAATATATTTAATATACTAATATGTTATTATGATAATATTTTCAATTTAACACTCACACACGTCCATCAATTGGGATTTGCAGTCATCATTCTTCTGTATGGAGGACTAACGCCTCAGGAACCGATGTCATTTGTTCTTCCATTTACAAATTTTTTGTGATGTAATTATAACAAATAATTATTAATCTTCATGGAAATTAAATTTATTTTATGGAATAAAAAATTAAATACACTAATAGATTCCAAAAGATCATATTATTTTAGTGTCTTTGGAAGGAGGATACAAATTATTTAAATTTGGTGTAAGATCATTAACATATCCCATAAAGATATTCCACTTATATTTTAAAAACTAAACCCTTTATTTATATCTAGGGAAAAAGAAAAAATTTAAATGGTGAGCTCAAATTTTCAATACGGTTAGTCATGTAAAACATAAAACAAAAATAATAATAATTACAAAAAGTTAACATAAATTTTGAATATGAAAATTATACATCATGAAATAAATCATGGAGGTTCATAAGTCATAAATCATAATGGAAACAAACCATAATAAAATAGAAATGGAATAAAACTAAGAGTTGTGTAAAAAACATAATAATATTAAATCATTTCCATATTATCAACGTATAATTTTCAAAACCATCAAAGTGGAAAATGTGTATTATAGATAATGGTTGACTTATTGTTTCATCCATATATCACTGAAACAGATTTAAATGTCATTCCAACCTATATTACAAAAATAGATTTTCTTTACATTCCATCCATTTCTATCACATGAGATATAAATTGTTACCTAATTCACTAGAGGGAGTTATGGGTCCAACCCATCACATAATGAAATCTATAGATATGTGTGCCACAAAAACATAAATCATTCATCATGACATAACCCAAGGAATAAAATGGGATTCTTAATCAACAATACATCATACAATAATATATGTAAAACAAATTTTTTTCTTAAATTTAATTCCAACAAAAAAAATTAATTATATGATTAATATATACCATATACTTGAATAATATCCTTAATATTAGATGGAATATAAATTTCATAAAATAGAAGAAATTGTTTCTTGAGAAAAATAACATTTATTATTCTAAGTCATTTTGTTTTCTAAAAGTTCCCTAAAATTTAATAAAAAATATTTTACTTGAAAATAAGAATAAAATAAAGTAAATAAATAATCATTGAAATAAGGCATTATGATATTTTAAAAACTTATTCATATCATATATGTTAAAAAAAATTCTAATACTATTTATGAAAAAGTCAAAAAGTAACTCATACAAAAAATGAAAAAAGAATTATTGCATACCATTTAATAAAAATTCACCAATGGGTAAAATTGAATTTATGTTTTTTTTTAAAATATAAATATTTTTATATATAAAATAAACATGTATTTTGATGATAAATATACCTCATTAAATACATTCAAATAAATAATCTCGTATAATGATGTGATTAAAAAATTAACCCTTACCTTAGATCTGATAACAATTGAATATATCAACAACTCTTATATAATGATTTAATTGATTTCATTGAATTATTCAATAATCATATACACTTTTTCATATCTTATATGATCATATTATCATTCGTTTGGTAATAATATTTCATTATTACTCGTTATTCTATTAGTAACATGTATTTTTCTTATGCATGTTTTTAAAAATGGGTTTTAGTTATCCTTATTAGGTTATAGTTATATAATTCCAAAATAATAATAACACAATATTTATCATATTTATTTATTTTTAACATTTATATAATCATGATCATGTAGAATGAATCGTATTACATCGTGTAGATAGTTGGTCGTTCGTATGCAGGAGCGATGAAATCAGTTATTTAATTATGAAATTGTATCCAGGAGAATTGAATATATATTTTTCCATAATAAATAACATGTTATAGGAATCATATATAGTAATATTTCCATCATTATACACTTCCATGTCAAGTGGTGGGGAAAAACAATTTACAACACACTGCGGAGATGGTCAGTTGTATATACGCTACCGTGGTGATATAATTTTTCATAGGATGGATAGAAGATGGAAAATGAATGTTCCATAAAATAAATAAAATATAAATATAAAATTGATATAGTAATAATTAATTTATAATGGAAACAACTCATTAATAAGAAACAGAAGAAGAAATAATTTGAAAGAATCAGTATTAGAGATTACCACTTCTTCGACAAGATCAATCTAGATATCTTCTTAATTGAACTATAATTGGTCTTTTTAGAATAAAATAACCTAAATAATGTGACTAAAAAAGTTAATAACGTAAATGGGTAGGTTATGGAAGAGATTAAATACTAAAAGTGAATTCAAATTGTGAGGGAGGACACTCCCTTTTATAATTGAGGTGAGGGTTACGTTTGGAATCTCCAAAATTATTAATTTAATATAAAATCAAACCACACCCTGAAACCTATTTTTTTGTTTTATAATATTGAATAATATAAGGTTTTATTTCATAATGATATAAATTTTATACTGTTTTTCGTGTCCACTTAATCCTTATACTTTTAACTTATCACACAGTTATTCAATTTCATTTTAACTACGTTTTCAATTATTTCAATATTAATTGGGCGAAATATCTACTTATTTGAAGTAAATTATATCATAAATAAATAATATCGATCATTTTTATAATATATAATAATAATTATATATTTTTAAAATTGTTTCATGATTTTTATATAATTTAATAAATCATTATTCTGATAATCAAACAATAGTGTCAATTTTACAATAATATGTTTCCTTGATTATTATAATTTTTTTGATATAAGTTGATATATATAAAAATATATTTCTTGTATTCTTAATTACTCAAGGAAATATTTAAAATTAAATTGACATATTAATATATCATTGATTTAATTTATTATAATATTTTTAATATATTTATTTTTTATCTCTATTAGTACAATAATTACTACAACAATTTTTTCTAATTAATTAATATACTTATTTTTTTAATTAAAATAAAGAATAAAATAATATGAAGAAGATACATATAATAGATTAAATAAGTATATATGTAGTATAATTTTTCATCTAGAAAATCAACCATTTAAAAAGATATACTTATTAAATTATAAATGTGACATCATTAACATTACATTAAATAAAATAATATATGTATCCAAATATCTTTTATAAGGATCCAAATGGTCACTAAATAGACACATGGATGATTATGGTCAATATATACTTCACCAATACGATTGGAGAATGTTTTTTTGTATTTTTATATTATTTATCATTTTAATATAATTATTTTATTGATATTTTATCAATTAATTAATATGTGCATCATCAATTTGTATGCCTTAAAGGTAATTATTTATTTCATAAAAATTAAATGTAAATTACTTATATAAAGAAGAAAATTTATCTTTAAAAAATTGTTTATAGTCAACAATATCTTATAAAACGACATGCACTTAAAACATTAAAAAATCATGAATGAAATGAATAATTCACATCGAGTATACTTTCAGGTTCAACGCTTTAGAAAATTTGGTCATAACATATACATTACAATTTGAATATGACATATAGACACTTCTACCTAGTATCCATTTTTTTATATAATAAAAACACTTGAGAAAAAAGTGTCATGTCTAGTTCCATATTTTAGACATCATGACATTTCCTTGAACCAATCCTTGACCTATTTCTTTTTTATGTCCTACAAAAAAAATTTCCAAAAAACATGGGATTAGCATAAAAATATCAGTAAGGTATGCACAAAGAATAAAAACTGTTATTTTTTACTAAATAACATTTAACCATGAATACTTTATCATAAGTAATACTTTTCATCTTTATGAAGTAGTAAATACCCTTCACTGAAGAAATATTCGTTTCTCACCCTTTTGTAACCAAAATATTACCGTAAAACCCATAGAAATAACTCATAACATATAAAGGTAAATTGGGACAAAAACATACAAAAATAGAATAACCATTCGGCCGACTTCCACACATACCACTAAATGGAATAACTATATGGCCGAATTCCATACCCAAGGCATTGGAGGTTATAACATAAACAAAAATCAATTTTTATCATGACACCACCCATTATTTGGTTTATCACGTAACCGCCCGTCAAATGTCCAAGTATTATTATTAAATTATAACTCATTAAATATTTCAAATATAAGTACTTCACTAATAACATTTCAATTTCTATCACAAGAAATAATTCAAAGATATTGAAATAATCAATCAAATTCAAAAATTATTTTCAATACCTAATCACCCAAAAACATAATAAGGGATTTATTTTTGTTTAAAAACATTAAGGCTTATAGTGGAACCTAAGTAATTATTATGGTGGTGGAGAGGTCATTGTCACAGAAAATATAAAAAACATTACTTTAGTAGTTTTGTAAAACACATAATAGAAAAATTATTCCCATTAAATGAAATTAAATGTAAAATAGGTTTATTTTGTACAGTATAAAATAATGTGGTTTACATTATCAAAACATGCCTTAATGAAAGGATATTGAGACGAAATCACTTACCTTGTGTCCGACTTGACCCATTTATTCTTTAATTTTATGAATAATAAATATAAGTTAATTATAACTTGCTTAAGAAAATTTTTCATGTTAATGATTATTTTTATATAACTTATTAGTATTCTATAACAATTAGTTAATTATTTTAGTTCATATTGGACATTTTTTTGATGTTCAGAACTTCAGTTAAAAATGAACATGATATAATTATAAAATTTCTATGTTGTCAAAAGTCCATTATCACTAAAATGATACTCATGATTTACATATCATATATTTCATATATATCTAATATATATATATATATATATATATATATATTTATAACAATACATAACATTTAGAGATAAGAAATGAAAGGCACCGTTAATGGAGGTCGTAAGTTATATGTACGCATGAAGCCTACTTTAATTCCTTTTTCAAGTTTTAATGTAAGGAAAACATAATTATACATAGGTATATTATAATTAAAGTATAATATCATTTTTTTTTTCATTAACTCATTCCTTTATACATCCCATGTATGGAATGAACGAGTCATATCACTTTGAGGGGGTTGTAGTCTACACTTCCTCAAATGAAGTTTTCTCTTTTAACTATTATGGATACCATAAAAGTTTGATATAAATGAAAAATAAATAATTAAATAGAAAATATATATCAAATTTATATATAGTGTCATAATAATGGAAACCATGAGATGCAGTAGGAGATATTTGAACAATCGTCCTTTCGTGAGGTAGTAGTTCACCCTCCACAGAAACAAAATGTTTATATCCATTAGATGGAGGTGTGGGGAAGTGTAGTTTGACTAATTCTTATAATAACATACTAGAATTTTGAAGATATTAGTTTTTATTAATGAAATAAATAAAAAGAGTTTAGGTGGATGGAAAATTATGATAAAAAAAGAACATAAGAGAACCTCTTACCTTTAAATCGGGTATCTCCCTTTGGATTGAAAAAAATGAATAATGTGAAGTTCATTATTCCGAAGAAAATGATTCTATGAGGAATATAGAGATTTAGGGAGATTAATCGGTTAGATTTTTTACAAGAAAAGGGGCTGTAGAGGTGTGAGTAATGGGTTAGAGTTGATGTATTTTTATAAGGGGGAGTATGGGCTCTTTAAAAAAGATTGAAATTATTATTTTATTATATAATGATTTTCTTTTTATAAAGGTCAAAAACTCATTAAAGTAAAAGATAAGATTACACGTATTCTAAATAAAATAATCTTTTAAGAATTCTATAGTTTTCACATATTTTTTTATTTATTATTATCTTATTTATTTAAATAATTTATTAATGAGGTAAACAATGCATCATTATTGTGTCATTAATAATTTTATTTATATGATGTCAAAAAATTATAAATAAAGTACAATGATGTTGAAAATAATTATATATTTAAAATTAATATTTATAGTCCAAGATATAACTTATATAACTTCATGTAATTTTTTTTATTAATAGATATTTTTTAATGTCATTTTTGTCTTTAATTTAAATCTATTAATAAAAAGTGACATTATCACTCTCATGTGGATACATGGGGTCCCAAAATCTACCCACCGATGCCCATGGTCGGACATATATCAGAAAATATAATTAGGACAAGTTTTAAGGTAATTTAGTTTTATTATTATATTCTTTCATTACCATTATTTACCTGATTGACCCTTTAACTATGTTAAATAAAAAAATTACTGAAATAATATTCATAATATATAAAAATAAAAGTTACATATTTACATAATAAATAACTAATGAATCAAAATATTTAATTAGTTTTTATAATTCAAAAAAAGTTGCATAAATTTATTTAAAATTAATTCCCATTGTCAATACATAAAATCTTGTTTTTTAGAACTAATAACTATCAAAAGATTGAAACTAGTTTATGTTCAATTTAAATGTGAAATTATTTATCATTACCAAAATTAGATTTAAAGTAAAAAATATAATCTAATTACACTTTAAAACCATTAAAATGATAATATAACCATATAAATATGTTAGATTAAAATGCAGTTTTGAATTAAAATACAGTATTTTTCACTATTCATTAATCAATTGAATTTTATCATAAAAATACCAAAATTGTACCCAATTTAAATTTTGATGTCCTTATTCTATAGAAGAATGTTATTTTTTAAAATAGAATATATAAATGTGACCAAAACTAGATTTATTGCAAGATTTCCATCAAAATGCAGAAAATCGACTTTTTAAAGAATATTTGAGTATTTGTGCTTAAAATTTGATTTATTCATATTTTAACAGTATAAATATTTTTGTACAATGGTAATAACATTTAACAGACTTGTATATACATATTTTAGTTAGTTATATTCATTTCCTCCAATACAATGGCTAGGCATTAACTACCATTTAATATAATAATATTATTTTATTATTTTTCAGTACAACTCAAAGTTGTGTGCATCGTAAGATTTGAAAGAAACTCGTTGTTGCATATCAGGTACGCCATCAAACATAGAATACCATTTAAAGTAAAATTAATATTTAATTCACAAATATGAAAAAATATGAAAATTTTATATTCATTATTTACATGGGATGTTACATCTTTCCCCCTTTTGGGAATTACATCCCCTCAATTCTGTTCACTTATCAAATAAATGGGGGTATATAACCCTCATAGAGTTTTCATATTCCAACATTTCCTCTTCAACCAAATGGTTTTTTCACAAAACATTTTCCTTATGAATTACCTTATTCCATATCAATTTCTCTCTTCGGTCAAGAATCCAGACTGGTTATTCCTTATTAGAGAGATTCTCTTCCAACTGAACTGCCTCTGGGCTCAAAACATGAGATGGTTCTTGCATATAATTTCTCAACATTGAAACATGAAAAATATTGTGTAACTAGGGTAAAATTGCTTGTAGATCAACTCTGTAGACAACTTATCCAACATTTACAAGGATTTCATAGGGTTTAGTGAACCTCGGACTCAGCTTTCGATTCTTGCCAAAACACATCACAATTTTCCATGTATAAACATTGAGAAACACATGATCAACTACCTCAAAAGAACGATCCTTCATATATTTATACACATATCATTTTTTCCAGCTCTGAGCTGTTATCATGTACTTCTGAATCAAAAAAAACATTTTCTACCATCTCTTCTACCAATTCTAGTCCCATCAACTTCCTTTCTCCCAAATTATCCAAAAATATGGATTTCGACAATGCTTCCCATATAATGCCTCAAAACAAAGCTATATGTGTACTTGAATGAAAAATATTATTATAAGAAAATTAAAGAAATGATAGATGTTGGTCTAAACATCCTTGGTAATCCATTGAAAAATCACGTAACATAACTTCCAATGTATAAATTGTTTGTTCTGACTGCCCTTATGATTATCGATGAAAAGCATTACTAAAATTTAATTCAATACCCAACGACTTCTAATGGCCTTTCCAAAAAATCGATGTTAACCTCAGATCATGTTCAGATTCAATAGAGAGGGGTACTCCACATAACCTTACTATCTCTTTAATATACAACCGATAAAATTGATCTAAAGATAATATATATCAAATAAGAAGAAAATGAGTAGATTAAGTCAATCGATCAACAATAAATGAGATTGAATTGTTACATTGAAATGTCTTTGGTAATCCCACAATGAAATCCATGGATATATTTTCCAATTTCCACACTGGCACTAAAAATGACTGAAGAATCCATTTCGGTAACTGTCACTCTTCTTTAAACTGTTGAAAAGTGAAACAATTCATAGTAAAATCAGAAATATCTCTCTTTATTGAATCCCACCAGTAATAGTCCCAAATATCTTTGTACATCACTATATGTCTAGGATGAACTAAAAAACAGAGAACAAAAAGAATCACATAATAACTTGTTCTTCAACTATGAATCACAAGGCACACATAATCTCTTCCCAAACATCAAAACACAATCGTTTTCAATGTTAAAATTAGCCAAATTACCCTTCTGACCCAATTATACCTTTTTCTGCAACTCAATGTCATCCTTCCATGCTTACTTAATTCTCTCTGATAGATATGATTTCACTGACACCTAAAACAAAGCAGTGGAATTTCCTACACCAATTTTTTTTTGACAATGTTCATCAAATCCTTAATAAAAGGATCTAGTTCCAGATGTAACATGTATAATTTATCATAACTCTTTTGACTCAAAGCATCAACAATTTTATTTTGATTTTTTGGATGGTAATGAATCATTGAATTATAATCCTTGATTAATTCTCTCAATCTCCATTGTCTCATGTTCAATTATTTCTGAGTGAATATATAGCTAAAACAGTTATGGTCAGTATATATTTCACATTTTACTCTATATATATGATGCCTCCAAATTTTTAAATAAAAAAATAGCAGTTAATACCAAATCATGTATACAGTAATTTAACTCATGAGGTTTCAACTGACGTGAAGCATATGAAATTACCTAATCATTATGTATAAGGTCACAACCAAATCCTTTCAATGTAGCATCAATGTTAATAACAAACTCACCATCATTTGATGGTAGTTCTAAAACATGAGCATTCACCAACCATTTATTCAATTTTTGAAAACAATCCTCACATTATTTTATCCAAATGAAGATAAAACCTTTTTGAATGAAATTATCCATTGGGTTAGATAAATATGAAAATTTTTCAACAAACCATCGGTAACAACCTTCCAAAATTAGAAAACTAAATATCTCAGTTATAGTTTTCAGTCTTGGTCATTCATAAAAAACTTTTGTTTTAGCAGGATCAATAGTTATTCCATTTATTGAAACATGTGACCATGGAATGAAATTTGTTGTATCCAAACCACAATCATGGTGAATTCTACATAGATTTTAATTTTTTTTAAGGTTTTCAAGACAACCATTAAAGGATTTTTAAACTCCTATTGACAAATAGAATAAGTAAAATATCATAAATGAACAAAACCACAAACATGTCAAAGAACTCAGAAAAAATTCTATTCATAAGATCCATGAATACACCTGCTACATTGGTTAAATCAAAATGAATAACTACAAATTCATAATGGTGATATCTAGTATGAAGCAATGTCTTCAGAATGTCTGCCTCCATATCATTGAACGGATGGTACCCTAAAATCATGTTAATCTTCAAAAAATATTAATCTCCCTAGAGATGCCCAAAGAAATCATTGATATGAGGAAAAGGATACTTATTCTTAAGAGGGATGTTATTCAATGCTCTTTAATCAATGAAATGTCTCATTAACCATCATTCTTTTTGAAAAATATTATAGGATCACCCCAAGTTGAAGTTTTAGGTTAAATAAAACCTTTATCCAATAACTCCTACAATTACATCTTTAACTCTAATAGTTCAATTTTATACATTCGATCAAGGGGTTTTGAAATTGGACTAGCATCAGGAACTATGTCAATAGTAAATCCACCTTTTTTATAATGTATTATACTAGGAAAATCATCAGGAAAAACATCATGAAACTCATTTAACATTAGCACATAAATAATCTGAACAGTTCCGTTTTTCAACAAAATTTGCAAGGTAACATTCATTTCATTCTTTTACTAGTTTCTCATATTCCATATATGTTATCAAAAGTAAGGGTTAATTCATGCACACAAAAAAAATTCATTCCGAAAATAATCCACTTTAGCTCTGCATGTCCATTCATTCTTCACTCAATGGAAGGAAGGTTCTTATAATTTATTTTTTTCTCAACATTTCCTCCAGGTGTTTTTACCACAAGTTCATGATTCATATCATTTGATGGAATTACCAATTTATTAGAAAAAGTTTCAGAAATAAAAGAATATGTAGACCCTGAATCCAACAACACATTGGTATAATCTGAATAAACAAATACTGTACAGGATACTACATCACTCGATGGAACAACATCTACAAGAGTATTTTCCATTGATTTCCCCACCCCATTAAACTTGTATTCAGTCTACTTTCCCTCTGTTAAGTTCTTTTATGGACACTCATTTCCATAATGACCCATATTATTACAATGAAAACGTCTTACCACTATCATTTCATTACCTACTTAATCATCTTTCTAAGAGCTACAAGAAATATGACCAGACTTTCCACAGCAGATGTACATTCAAGATCTTGAAAAACAATCTCCGGGAGGCTTTTTACTACACTTCTCACATGATGGCTATTTAATTTTCAGGCCTCTAGGATACATTGATGAATTCTTTACCTTTTCCTACCAACTGGTCGAATTTTTTTTGTTTTCTCTCTAGGAACATCTGATCATCAGAAAACTCCATTTCTACATTCTCGGCATATATGAAAAGTTTATCAAAGCTTTTGAATTCACGAGAGGCTAATGCTCCTCAATATCATAGTTTGAGTACTAAGTAAAATCAATTTATCCTATTATCAAGGTCTCTAATGAAATTTACAGTATACCTTGCCAGTTAAGTGAAGTTTTCTTCATTAGAAGACATTATGTCATCCTCTTACCTCAATTCTATGAATTTTTCTTCCATCCTTTGTCAAAACACCTTAGGAAAATATTTCTCATGAAACATACCTTTAAATTCAACCCTATAAATAGCACCAATCTCCTCACAGTCCCTAATATTTTTCACCTTTGACCAACACTGATCACCTTCACCTTAAAAACAGTAAACAACGAGGCTAACCATGTGATATTATAAACAGCACAGGACATTGAAAAATTCTGTAGTGTTTTAATCCACCCACCAGCTATCAGAGGGTCATATGATCCTCTAAATAATGGGGGAAGTTGTCTCATTAAATGCTCCACTAATGACATGTTCCTCTGTGGTTGATCTGGATTATCTCATGCGTGGATTCAACCACCATTTATATCCTGAGTCAACTGTTCCATCACTTCTTCAAAATGTTCAGTTTCAATTCCGACAATCTAAGGTTGCTAATGTGGAAGGCTATAATCCTATGAATGCCTTCCCAACATTTCTGCCCTATTTCCACTATGAATAACCATTCTGAACATAGAATTATCTTACCTGGAGCAACATGGTAATTTTTAAATGCTATATCTTTTCATTCTTCCCATAAATTAATTTATTGACATTAATTTTAACAATATTCTTACTCCTAATGTTTTTTAAACCAGCCTCTAATGCCATCTATAAGGACCCAGACTTAAAACATAACATAATAATGGATTAATTGAATAATTCACATTGAGATTATTTTAAGGTTTAGATCGTTAGAGAATTAGGCCATAACATATACATACCAATTTGAATATTACTTGTAGACACTTCTACTATGTATCCATTTTTTCAGAAAATAAAAACTGATGAATAAAAGAGTCATGTCTACTTCTATACTTTTGACATCATGAATTTTCCTTGATCACATCCATGATCATATTAATCTTTACGACTTGTGAATAACATTTCCAAAAAAACATGGGATGAGAATAAAAATATCAGTAAGGGATACACAAATAAGGACAACAATTATTATTTCAAAACAACAAGTAAACAATGAATACTTTATCATAAGTAATAATTCTACCCCTTATAAAGTAGAAAATATTCATCACTAAATAAAATATCATTTCTTACCCTTTTGTAACCAAAATATTACCATAAAACCTATTGAAAGAATACATAACATATAAATGAAACTTGGGATATAATCATACTTTAATGGAATAACCATATAGTCGACTTCCACACATATCACTAAATGGAATAGCCATAAGGCCGACACCCATACCCTATTCATTAGATTTATTACATAAACACTCGTCCGATTTTATCACGACACTACCCATCATTTGGTTTATCATGTAACCACTTTTCAAATTTCCATGTACCATTATAAAATCATAACACCTAAAAAATTTCAAATATAAAAAATTCACTAATAAAATTTCATTTGAAATCACTAGAAATAATTTCATGAAATTGAAGTAATAAATACATTTCAAATAAAAATTCAATACCCAAACACCCAAAAACAGAATATGAGATTTCTTTTCCTTTTAAAAACATTAATGATTATAGAGGAAGCCAACTAACAATTACGGCAGTGGAGAGGTCATTGTCCCCGCAAACGTTAAAAATATTCCTTTTTTTCTTTAGTAAATATATTTATAGAAAAGAGATTCCATTTGAATGAAATTAATAGTCAAAGGGGTTTATTGTATACCATATAAATAAAGGAGGGTTATATTATGAGAACAATCCTCAATGAAAGAATATTGAGGCGAAGTCCCTTACCTTGTGTCCGACTAGACCCGTTCATTATTTAATTTCCTGATTAATAAACATTAGTTAATTTCTACTTGATTAAAAACCTTTTCATGTTTATTATTCCTTTTATATAACTTATTACCTTTCAATAGCAGTTATTTATTTATTTGAGTTCATATTGGACATTTTTTTCGATGTTCAAAACATGAGATAAAAATGATATTGTTATAATTATAAATTGACCATGTTTTCAAAATTCACATATCTACAGAATGATAATAATGATTTTAATATAATATATATCATAAATATTTTTATATATATTTATTTATAAAATTACATAACATTTCAAGATAGGAAATGTAATGCACCATTCATGGAGGCGGTATGTCGTTCTTATGCGTGAACACTACATTCATTTAAATGTAGTATTTTAATGGAATGAAAACATATTTATTCATATTTATATTATAATTATAGTATAATATCATATAAAATGTCATTAACTTAATCTTTTATACATCCCATAGATGGCATGAACGAGTGATATCACTTTGAGGGGGCGATAGTTCGCATTTACTCAAATGAAATTATCGCTTTTACCCTTTATTAAACACATAAAGTATGGTATAAATGAAAAACAATGAATTAATGAGTCAATATATATAACATATGAATATAGTTCCATAATAATGGACACCATGGGAGGTGTTTGGGGATATTGGAACAATCATCATTTTGTGATGTAGTAGTTCATTATCCACAGAAACAGTATGCTCCTATCCATTAGATAGAGGTGTGTGGATGTGTAGTTCGAATCCTTCTCATAAAAAAATCATAGTATATTTATTATATTTGTTTTTTTATAAAGAATGAAATAAATAGAGTGTAGGGGGTTAGAGAAGTAAAATAAATAAAAAGATCTTAAGAGAATGTAATACCTTTAAATTGGGTATCTCCCTTTGGTTTGAACCAAAAGGTTTACTTAATGTGCCTTTGGTCTAAGGTAAGGATTCTAGGATGGAGATAAAGATGTATAGATATTAATTGAGTTGTTTTTGGACAATTCAAGGTGCTTGACAGGTGTTACTAATGGGTCATTATTGATGGCATTTTATAACGGACGGAGGGGATCTTTAGGAAATATTGAAAATATTATATTATTATATAATTTTTTTCAGTTTCTAAAGGTCCAAAACAAATTAAAGTAGAATATAAGATATATAATGTTCTAAATGAAATCATAATATATAAATTTGATTGGTTTTAGTTATTGTTATAATTTTGATAATCTTATTTATTTAAATTATTCATTTTTGAGGTAAACACTGTATTATTATTGTGTTATAAATAATTTTATTTATTTGATGTCAAAATATTATAAACAAATGCCATGATGTAAAGAATCGTTTAATGTTTAAAATTAGTATTTATAGTCAAATATATAACTTATATAACCCCTTTTAAAAAATATTTACTAAAAAATATATGTTTAGTTCATTTTTGTCTTTACATTAAATCAATTAATATAAACTGTCATTATCACTCCCAACTCACTCCACGGGGTCATAAAATATACCCAAGGTTTCCCATGGTTGGAAATATATCAACCTTTATGATTAGGACACATGTTATGGTAATTTATTCTTATTTTAATATTATTTATTTACCCTTATTTACCAGATTTACTCTTTAACCATGTTAAATAAAATATTTACTAAAATAAATATTCATAATGCCTAAAAATAAATGTTACATATTTAAATAAATTGGAACACCTGATACCAAATATGGAATCAATTTTTTCAAATTTAAAACAAAGAAGTGGACAAAATTAATATAAAATTAACTCCCACTATCAAAACCAAAAAACGTTTTTTAAAGAAATAATAAATATCAAAAGATTGAAACTTCTTAATATCCAATTTAAAATTGAAATTACTTATAATAATCATCATAGGATTAAATGGAAAAAACATAATATAATTTTACTTTAAAACCATTAAAAATAATATCTATCACAATAAATAAATTAGGATAAAATACCGTTTTAAATAATAATACAGTCTTTTTTCACAATTCATTAAAAAAATGAATTTTATCATAAAAATACCAAAAATTAACCCAATGTAAATATTGATGTCCCTATTCTAAAGAAGAATTTTATTTTTTCAAATAATTTATATAAAAGTTACAATGACTGGAATTAAAGAGGGTTCTCCATCATAAGGCAGTAAATCGACCTTTTAAACAATAGTAGAGTATTTATGCTTAAAATTAGATTTAATCACATTTTAAGCCTAGAACATATATTGGATAAATGAAAAAACATTTCATAAACATGTATAATCATATTTTAGTTAGTTCTGTTTATTCCCATAATTACAATGTCTAGGCATTAACTAACATTTAAAAGTATAATATTATATTATTATTTTTCATTATTACTCAATGTTGTGTGCAACATAAGATTTCAAAGAAACTTGCTGTTGTGTATCGAGTAAGCCATCGAACATAACATCACATTTAAATTAATATTAATATTTAATTATAAAATATATATAAATATGAAAATATCATATTATTTATTTACATAGGATGTTACAACTTATGTATAACCTTATTTTAAGAATGATATATTTTATAAAATATGAATGTGACATCTCTCTGTTATCATTAAATAAAACATTAAAAATAGAATAATAGCTCCCAAATGGCCCAAAAATCAAAAATAAATTATCCATTAGGGAAATATGTTTATTATGTTAATAAAGTAACAATTATATTCTTTGATACTACCTATTTGTCCATATGTTAACACATAATATATATTATATGGTAGGTTTGGAAGAGGTGGTAGAAAATAAAAGAAAACAACCAGACATGAAGGTTTCAAAACTGGACCTCCTCCACTATCCACCATGGGTAAAAAAATAAGAAACCACATTACTACAACCCGTGGAAAAAACACATAATAGACAATATATACCTTGAAAATGACACTTTGTGTCCTTCCTTGATTTAAATAATATTTATACCATTTTCAAGGACACGTGTCCATTTAATGACATAATTTCAATAATTTAGTAATAAGGATCATATTCCATTTAGCATATAAATTTTTTTAGTTGTTCTGTCCTTTTATATCGATTATAAGTTTATTTTAAACCAAAATTACCTAATTTAACTTTTGTTTGGTAATTAAATTTACCTTGGTTTTTATTTATATTGGTAAAAATTAAAAGGGGCATACCAACAAAATTTTGAGCACCTAATTCCAAATTTTACGCCCATATTTAAAAAATCAAAACAAAAATTTTCTATAATTAAATAAAAAAATAAAATCCTTAAAATTTCACAAAAAACAGTTGTTGTTTTTTTGAAAAAATCGCCTTTTCAAAAGGGAATTTTTTAAAAATAAATTCATCTAAAAATCATTTTCAAAAACCATAATTTTATATAAATCAACTAATTAAAATTTAAAACTCAACCAAAACACAATCGTGTTGTGAAAATAATATAAATTAATGTTTTAAAATAAAATTTATTTTTCACTCTTCATCAAAAAAGTGAAAATTCTTTGAAAAATATCAACAGATTGCACCAATGTAAATTTTTGTATTCCAAAATAAAATAAATAGTTCATTTTATAAAATTGAATACAAAAAAGTGTCAAAACTAGATTGAAATTTTGTACATAATCAAAAGGTGGTAAGACTTCACTTTAAAAAAAGAATCTTGTAACGAAAATAATTGAATCAATTCCTATATCATGTCTAGAAAACATATAGTATTAACTATAAACATTATGTTTAATATTTTACATGTGTTTTTATTAATAAAATATATCAAGAGTTTTTTAGTTATTTCATAGATTCAATTGCTTTCGTTTAAATATTTTTTTAGAATAAAGTTAATAATATTTCTACCCAAAATTATAAATATTAGGTTATAATATTTAGTGGTTCCATTATTCTTAGTATTACATGAAATTAATTCTATAAAAAATGAAATTTTACATAACACTAGTTGTGGGTATAATTGAATAGGATGAAATCTAATTTGGTGTAACGTATTTTAGAAACCTATCTTGGTGTAGGGTATAACATAAGACAATAAATAAATTAATAAATCTATCTCATAAAAATCTTAGTGGGATCACATTCTATGACCCATAAAATTAATTTTAGCCTAGAAATTTTTTAGGGTAATAAAAGGTTCACTACTTTAAAGTATCTTTCATAGAAACCCACATAGTAAAATGAAATACTAAAACATAAATTAAAAAATAATATTAGAAATACAATGGTTAAACAAAGTATCTTCTCACTATGTTTACCCATACAAGAACATTGTTTGGAAAAGAAAACATTAATTTTGGAGATTAATATAACCATCAGATTATGATAGAGACTGATAGAGACCAATATTAATAGAATGTTATCAATAAAAAATCCATATATTTGTGATGATTTAAGGCACCATTTGATTCATCAAATAAGAAGGTACTAGGATAATTTTTTTTTTGGTTTTCAATATCATTTTCCCAAATTTGATGAACATGAGATGAAATACTTACTTGATTTCTATGAAATCTCACCGTAAGTCATACCTTGATCAATTTACACCTCATATCTTATTCAATAAAATGTATATGATGTTATCTATCATAAAATTGTTCATAGATCATGCTGTCCTTAAATAGAATTATAAGTCATGTCGTCTATCTTTATCACAAAAAAGGTTAGAAAAAGTAATCAAATATTCATTTGTCTACCTATACATTGTTAATGAATTAATCTCAAAAAACAATCTTGCAGTTTAACATAAACATTCATTAAATTTATAACCATACATTCCTTTTAAAATATGGAAATCCAAACCATTAGATAAAGGTGAATGAAATTCACGTACCATTTCTCCAATTATCTCATAAAGTAGTTCATAGTTGTCACATTCCAAACATGTGAATACCTCAATAATGTATTCTCATGAATATTGGTAATAAATTGAAATGTCGTAGAACCTTAGTAAAAACATGAATGGTATAAAAAACTAAATCTTTAAACATACCAAAAATCTAAAAAATTATATATACTCAAACTGTGATATCGCTTTATCAATATATCAGACCAAGTTCATTAATACTATCAAGCATCTTATTATCACATTATCCAAATATTATTCACATATCTTGTATTTTATAACAAATATTTAAATCAATTTTCCTGGTTATTGGGACCATATACTTGTGGAAAAACACAATGCACCAATTCATTTATATTTCAACATTCGATGGTATTATAAATGCCACTCTAGAAAATTATTCTAGAATACAATTACATAAACACTTAATCATTCAATCACTTTGTTATCGTACTCAACATCGCATGTGAGTTCCTGTTGTATTTTTTCTAAGCGGCTTTTGATATTGATCATCATCATTAATTCATGGATTTGTGCATTGGATAACCTAATTTACATATTTCTTCCACTTGGATCACTGATTTGTGGGAGGTTTACTCCTCGGTGAATTTTGATTATTCACATTACTTTAGTAGTAAAATTTTTTATGACCATATTTCCCACACTTATAAAATTTATCATTCATATTTATATAGTTTCCTCAATGTTTCCTTCCACACTTTCAGCATAAAGAAAAAAAATTATTTTTCCGCCATAATTTTTAGAGTTCCCCTTTAATTCAATCCGTTATTTTGTATCACAACCATGAAATAGATGGGTAAATTAAATCTCTATTTTTTTAATAAGGATATATGGAAGGTAAATAATAAAAAATAACTTATTGAACCCATCTCAATCCATGGAGTCAATTTTAATTTTTTTCCTCGTCTCCTTGATAATGTTCTATCAAATATTTTCATTACCTTTAATGAAATAAGTTTCTAGCCAAACGTTTTCACATTCTGAATAGTAAATAATTTAAAATATATTTTCAATGGAAATTCAATATTTCCCAGAAACTAGGGGATCATTCATTTCACTAATAAAAGGTGTAATTGAGAAGGATTGAAGGGAACGTTGGTATGTACCTTCTTCATTTAGGAACCAAGTAGAATTCATGTAAAATGGATTATGTATTCCATCTACAATATTATTCGGTTTCCCATGAGGACAATCAATATATTTCCCATCACCAACAGCCTTAATATGGTTCCATTGGTTCTATCCATTCTGCTAATCCAAAAATAAATTGTTTGAGAAGAAGAAATCATACATGGTAAACAATATACTCAAGGGGGATTACTATAAATCTACAACATCATTGGTTTAATACTAACTGATTATCCCAAAAAATAGGATTTTAACCTATAATTAGACTTATCCTTAAGAAATACCATGCCATATTCTTTTAAATATCTCTTTATAACTCACTAAAATTTTCACATCATAGTTTCCAATGGTTAAATAAACCATATATCTTATTCTAATACTGATAACCCAAGCTTAAAATAATTGGAAATTTTATTTATGTTGTAAATTAGATAATAAAATACACTAATAGACACCCAAATACTTGATTAGTTTAGTGTATTTTGAATCATGGAACACAATCTTCTAACATTTTGAAAAATCATCAATATCTCCGAGGCACAACTTCCCCAATAGTTGTCCTACCTAAATTCATTACTTATATCCATGGGAAAATAAAAGATAAAAAGGGTGAAATCAAATGCATAGGAAGGGTAAACGTGGATATCATAAAAAAATCATAAACATAATAATGAATAAACATTAACATAAATTTGGAATATACAAATCTTGATTTAAGAAATAAATCTTGCATGTTTGGACGGAATAAATCATAAAAGAACATGATCCATGATAAAGTGGAATTGGCATAAAACATGGAATTGTAGAAAAAACAGAAGTATAGAAAATAATTTCAATATTACCCAAGGATCATTTCTAAGACATCATAGTAGAAAAAGTCTAATACTAAACCAGGTTTACTTATAATTCTAACCCTTTATTATTGATCCAGATTCACTTGTTATTCCAGACGTGTATTACTGAACTGGATTTTTATTCCATTTTATCCATGTCAATCTCATGAGATACAAATATTTACACAATTCATTGGATGGATATAAAGGTCCCACCCATTACATCATTATAACTATACATATGTGTGCCACAAAAACATAAGTCATTCATCATAACATAACCGAAGTAATAAAATGGGCGTCTTAAACATCATTTCATCATAACATAATCCAATTAAAACAAATGGATTTTATAAATATAATTCCATTATAAAAAAATTAACCATAAGTTTAATTGTATATTTTACATGAAAAACATTATTAATATTGTATGGACAATAATTTTGATAAAACAGATGAAATTAATTCTTGAGTAAAATATCCTTTATTCTTCTAAAACATTTTCTTTTCTCCAAATGCAATGAAATTTTAATGAAAAATAAATTTTTTAAAAATAATGAAATTGGGTAAGGATGACTTAATGTAAATAAGTATGTATGAATGTGTTAAAATCCCCTCATTCACTATAACATAAAAAACAATTTTCTCGTACTTTTTTCAAAAATAGTCATAACGTACCTCATAATGAAAATAAAAAAATATTCCTTTCATACTATTTATTAAAAATTCAAAAATGGGTAAAATTGACTTTAATCAATTGAAAAATATTATAAATAATAAGATATATATAGGAAACATGTATGTGGATGAAAAATATACCCCAGTAAACACTTATGAATAAATAATCTCACATAATATATAGATTGAAAAACTATCCCTTACATTAGGTCAACTATTCATTATATATATGAAAACCTAATTTATAATTATTTTAAATATTTAATTGACTTATTCTAGATACCTAGTAAGTTTCATGATACCATATATCGATATATTAACATTTTTTGGTAATAATATTTCATTATTACTCGTTATCCCGGTTCGAACTACATCATTTTCGTACACATGTTTGGCGGAATGAGTTCTAGTTCCCCTTATTAGGTCATATTTATATCATTACAAAATGAAATTAACATAATATAAATATTATATATTTATTATTTACATTTATATAATAAATATCATGTAGAATGAATTCCATCACATCGTGGAGATGGTAGGCCATATGTACGCATGAGCAACATCATCATTCCATTAATTATGAAGTGTTATTAAAGTGGATCTAATATATATTATTATGTAATTAAATTAATGTTATTAAAATCATATATAGTTTTTATTGACATTATTATACACAGACCCATCATGTGGTGATGAAAAAAAGATTACACCACGGCGTGTAGATGGTAATCCGTACATATGCAGGCATTGTGATTTCATTTTTAGTAGGATAGAGTATAAGAAGAATATGGTATTTCCATTATCGAAATAACATATTAGTATACAATTGATATTATAATAATTATTTTATAATGGAATCAACTCATGAAGTGGAAGTAGACGATATGATAATTTGAATGGTTCCTTAGAGGAGATTACATATTCTTCTACAAGCTCCCTTAATGTCTTCCCTTAATGGAAACATAGTTGGTCTTTGCAAAGACAAATACCACAAAATTGTGATTAAGTATAAATATAAGGGAAATGGAAAGTGGATGGTCGAGATTTATGGCTCAATGTGAGTGAAATTATGAGGGATGATGTGCACTTTTATAACTGATGTGATGGGATCATTTGTAATATCCAAAAATGTTAATTTTTAAAATACTCAACCCACATACAAAAACAAAAAAAAAGTCATATTTTAGAATATTGTTTTATATAAGGTTTTAATAACATTGTATAATATATTTTAACCAATATTTTATATACATTTAAACCTTATCATTTTATTTTAACACTTTGATATTCTATTTCATTTTAACTAAGGTAACAATTATTTCAATATTAAATGGGTAAAATATTAACTTATTTTATGTAAATTAAATATTTAATAAATAAAAAATATCATTTTATACCATGTAATAATTATTTAATATTTTTAATAATGTTAAAATATTTTTAAATAATTTATTAAATCAGTATTTTGAGGAACAAACAATATAATCCATTTTTTCACTATTTAATTCATTGTTATTAGAAAAAATTAAGATAAAAATTTAACATTGAAAAAAATATTTTATGATATTATTTAATGGTCTAGGTAATAAACAATATTCATTAATTATATTAATTATCTCAAATTATATTTATTTTAATATTTTTTATAACATTTATTTGTTATCTCTATTAATAAAATAATTACTATGTCATTTTGGTGTAGTAATTTAATATACATATTATCAAATTAAAATTTTAAATAGTCTAATATGAAAAAGATAAATCTACTAGATTTCACAAGAATATATTTAGTCTAATTTATCTTCGAAAATATTGAATATTTAAAATGTTATTATTATTTAATTATGAATGTGACAACGTTAACATTACTTTAAATAAAATAATATAAGTGTCACAATCTCTTCAATATGGGTCGAAATGGTAACTAACTCAACCCTTAGATTATTTTGGTGAAGCTATACTTGACCAATAATATTGGGGAATGTTTTTTGTATATATTTTAATATTTAGTATCATTTTATTAAAATTATTTTATTGGTTTTTCATCAAGTAAATAATTTATAAACCATCAATTTTTATTCCATAAAGTAATTATTTATATACTTATAATAAAAAATAAATTTACTTGATTAATTAACAAAATTTAACTTTAATATGATTATTTATTTTAAAATATATCTTATGTATAACCTTATTTAAAAAATGATATATTTTTCAAATACATGAATGTGACATATTGAAATTTTCAATAACTTAAATACTCTAAAAATCATAATATCTCCATAAAGGCCACACAAGATCAAAAATACATTTATGTTAAATAAATGGTTTTATTAAGTTAAACACTAACATTTATATTCAATTAAAGCATCCATTTTTTCATATTTGGGAACATAATAGAGATTATAGACAATGAAAATGACACTTCATGTCTTTCTTTGATTAAAATATTATTTATGTCAGTTTCATGTATTTGTGTCCCTTAAATGACATAATTTCGATCCATAACTATTAAAGATCGAATTTAATTTATCAAATAAATTTTTTCTATTTGTTTTGGTCATTTTATAGGAGTTATAATTTTCTTTTTAACCAAAATTGCCTAATTTACCCTTTACCATGGTAACAAAATTTACCATGTTTACTATTCATATTGTTCCAAAATAAAAGGGAACTGCAAACCAAATTTGGACATAAAAAATGAAAACATGAATCATAGTTTTTAAAATTCAAAACACAAAATTTATATAATTGAATTAATTTTTTTTTGGTAAAATGCCATGAGGATTAGTATTTATGGAAAAATATCGCTTTTTAAAAGGAAAATGTTTTTTTAATTAATTAATGATTAAAATAATTATAAAAAACTATAATGGGAAAAAAATAAACTAATTATAAATTAAAACTGACCAAAAAACTAAATATTTATTGGAATTAAAAGAAAATACTATTTTCAATAAAAATTATTATTTTTAATATTAATAAAAAATAAAACTTCACAGAAAAATTCTAATAAATCAGTCCAAATTATGTTTTTATATTCTGCATTAAAAACATATTTTATTTTCATAATTAAATATATAATACTGTGAAAAACTATATTTAAAACCCTCCATTCATTAAAAGGCTACAAGAAATCATTTTTTTGTAAAATGCATTATTTAGCCAAAAAAATGAATCTGTTCCTAAATAATGTATAAAAAATAAAATTATTTTTAAACAATAAATAATATATATTACATATATTTTTCAGTAATAAAATATATCAATAGTGATTTTATTAGTATATTGAATCACTTATTTTAATTTAAATAGTTTTTCATAAGAAAGTTAGTAATATTCATACCTAAAATTATAATGAATAAATTATAATATTTTGTTTATCACTTATTATCAGTCATAAATGAAATTAATTATTTTAAAATAACAAGAAATTGTGTGTAACACATGCTAAGCATAGTGTTTTGAATACTGCAAACTAAGACAGTTTTGCATATTGTGGAAGTATATCTTGGTCTAGAGTACAAAGTAAGACATAGAAGATATAAAAAAACTACCTCATAAAAATCTCAGCGTGTTACATTCTACCCCCATTAAAATGAATTTCTCCCATGAAATTTTTTGGATTATAAATGCTTTACTACTTGAATGTTTTTTTCATAGAAACCCACCTCATAAAATTTAATACTAGTAACATCATTTTAAAAATATTGTTAGAAACATAACAATTAACCTATTTAACTCCTCACTGGGTTTCCACATAGAAGTACATAGGTGGGAATAAAAAACATAGATATGATAGAAAAATCTAACCACCAAATTCTGATGGAGAATGGTAGAGAACAAGGTTAGGATAAATATAACCATCATAAATCTATAAATATGTGATGATTTAACAAGAAATATGATTCATTGAATAACAAGGTACTAGGATAACATTCATGGTTTTCATTTTTCTTTACATAAATATAATGAACATGAGAAGAAATAATATCTTGATTTCAGTATAATCTCACCATTGGCCATGCCTTAAGAAAGTTTACACTTCATATCATATTCAATGAAATAAATTTGAATTTTTCATTCCTTAAGTGTTGTCATATCATGTGACATATAAATAGGATTATAGGCCATTCCATTTATCTATATCACAACGTAAATGTTAGAACATGTAAACAGATATGAATAACTGTTCTTTTAGTGTCAGGATACATTAATATAATGAACCTCATCTATATTTTCTATTAAACATTAAATAATTTCATAACCATACAATCCTTGTAAAATATTAAAATCAAAATATATAAATAGAGGTGAACTAAATTCGATTATCATTTTTCACCATATCTCATCAGCAGTTATTTGCGGTCACATTAAAAAAATATGAATACCTTAATCATGTATTCTATTGAAACATGGTAATAACATCAATTACCATAGACCCTTTGATATAACATGAATGATGTCAAAACAAAACTCTTTCAGTATAGCAAGAATACCAAAAATTATATAAACTCAAACCATGATATCACTACACCCTTATATCAGTCTAAAGGTCATTAATACCAGAAAATATCTCATTATTTATTTATCCCATTATTATTAACATAACATGTGTTTTTCCAGAAACTATACAATAAATTTTCATAGATATCAATAACTTATAATTATGAAAAACAAAATTGAACCAATACATAGATATTTTAATGGTCCATAATTATATAAAATTGATTCTACAACATTATTTTGGAATCCCATTACATAAACAATAAATCATTTCCTCACATTTTTATCATACTCTAAATTACATTTGACATCCATTTATATTTTTTCTTTATAAGGTTGCAGATTTCGATTATCATAATTAACAATTTTATTTTGGAATTTTCTAGGATATTGACCATTTTTCACACACTTGAAACATCGATTTTTGGGAGGTGATCTCTTCAGATATCTTAGTTTATTCAAATTACATTGGTAGTAAAATGCCTGATGAACTTCATTTCTATAGTTAAAACATTTATCAGTCCCATTAATACAATTTCTTAATTTTTTCATTCCACACAATGATCATAAATAAAATAAAATTTTATTTTCACCATATTATTTATAGTTTCCCATGAATTTGATCCTTCTTTGTGTATAATAACCAAGTGATATATCAGTAACATCGGTCTCCCTTTTTGTAAGAAGGATATGAGGAATTTACATACTGAAGAATTACTTCTTAAAATCCTCCCAATCAAGGGAGTAAATTTTAACTTGTTGCCTCATATTCATTGTAATGTTACACCACATTTTTTCATTACACATCATGAAAAAAATGAATAGCATACCTTTTTTTTAGAATAGTGTAGAATGAATTTTTTTTTGAATGACACATATCGATTTTTCAGTGACGAGTGGATCATTCTTTCCACCAAATTAAGGTGGAAATTTCATTAATAAGGATTCAAGAGTATGATGGTCCCACAATTAGTCATTTGGAAACCTAGAAGGATTAATAGAAACATGATTCTATATTCTAGATCCAATAATATTTATTCCCAGGAGTGAAATAATTACATTTCACATCACATCAATCCTTGTCTTGGTTCTTTTGGGTTACATCCATTGCCTAAAACCAAAAAATAATAGTTTGAGTAGAAAAAATCATACATGGAAAACAACATGATCTAGGAGGAGTACATTGAATAATTAACATATCTGTTTTAATCCAAGATTATTTGTTTTTATCACAAAAACTCAAGGATCGTAACATATATATAGACTTCTCCTTAGGACTCCCTAAGATATATCTTTCGAAGTATCACCTAGGATATCACTAATTTTTTCTTATTCTAGTTTCCAGTTAATAAAAAAACATCACTATGATACCAATACTAGAGAACCAAGATTAACATTCATATGAATTATATTTCATTTGTGGAATAATTAATATAGTAGAAAAATATACTCCTAAAGACATTATTATTTTACTGTCTTCGGAAGCATGGAATATGTTCTTCTAACTTGGTGAAATATCTCCAATCTCTCTTGTAATTATCTTCCCCTTTAGTTTTCTAGCATAAATCATCTCTTTATATCACATGTAAGAGAAAACCAAAAAATGGTGTGATGAAATGTTCATTAAGGGTAATAATTTTGATCATAAATTATAACATAAACAGGATAATGTAAAAACATGAAAATAATTTTTAAATATCAAAATCATGAGTCAAGAAATACATATTTCCTGTTCGTAGGGAATAAATCATAAAGAAACATAAACCATAATAAAATATCATTGCAATAAAACATGGAATTATATAAAATACTTAATTATATAATGAAATTTATATAATATCCATGTTTTATTTCCCACACCATCATTGTTAAAAAAGTCTATTACTAACCCAGGTTTACATATTATTCCATCCTAGTATTACAGAACAAGATTTACTTATTGTTCCATCCATGTATTACTAAAGTAGATTTATTTCCCTTCCATCCATGTATATCCAATGAGAATTTAATCATTCACCAATTCATTGGAGGGAGATATAGGTCCCACCAAAAACATAATTAAAACCATACAAATGCGTCCTAGAAAAACTGAAATCATTGATCATAACATAACCCATGGAATAAAATGGTTCTCTTAAACATCGCTCCATCCTAACATAATCCATATAAAAAATGGATTTCATAAATATAATTTAATTATACACATAATAACTCATTTTAATAATATGTATACTATATTAGGAAAATGTCCTTACTATTTGATTTAAATTAATATTAATGAAACACTTGAAATTAATTCTTTTGGAAAATATCTTTTCTTCTTCTATATTATTTCCTATTATGAAAATTACGTGAAATTTTAAAATACCTATTTTTTTTAAAATAACTACTAAATCTTGTAAAGGTATTATCAGGGTAATTAGAATTTATTAATGTGTAAAAATCTATTCATGTTGTATAAGTTAAAAAACATTTTTCTCATAATTTTACAGGAAATGTCAAAAAGTACCTCATTCCGAAAATGTCAAAATATTCATTTCATACTATTTAATAAAAACTAACCAATCAGTAATTTTTTTTAAAAAAAATTAGAAGAATAAAAATAATTTGATATCTTTGGGAAACAAGGATGTGGATGGGAAATATCCACTAGTAAAGGCTTTTAAATAAACTATCACTGATAATATTGGCATTGTAAAATTGTCTATTACCTTAGGTCTGATATCTTTTGTATGTTCCAAACCTCATTTATAATGATTTAAATGTTTTCATTGACATATTATAGAATCATAGTTTTATTTATGATTTCATATATGATCATATTATCATTTGTTTGGTAATAATATTTCATTATTTCTCGTTATTTGGTTATACACTGCTTAATTTTCTTTTAAATGTTTTTATGAATGAGTTCTGGTTCTCCTTCATATTTCATGGATATATCATTACAAAATTTTATTAAAATAATATATATATCATATATTTATTCTTTACATTTATATAATAATGATCATGTAGAATGAATTGCATTGCATCATGGAGACAGTAGGTCGAACATATGCACAAGTGATGATTTCATTCCTCTAATTATTAATTGTTATAGAAATCGATGGTATGTAAATTTTTTCATAATAAATACCATGTTATACTAATCATATATAGTTATCATGTACAACATTATACCCTTCCAAGCTAAGTGGTTATGAAAAATAGATTACACAATGGTCTGGAATGATATGTCATATGTACGCACACATGGTGATTTCATTTTTCAAAGGATAGATATAAGGAGGAATATTGTTGTTATATAAACTTAATAACATCACAGTTTACAAGAGATATTGGATTAATTAATTTATAATTTAATCCAGTCACAAATAGGAAATATAAGATGAAATGATTTGAATCATTCGATAGAGGAGATTAAATATTCTTTGATGAGCTCCCCTAGATCTCCCTTAATGGAACTAGAGTTAGTCATTAGAGAGTTCCAAATCCTCAAAAATGTGATTAAGAATTTTAATAAGGTAAATGGGTAAGGGACAGTTGATTGTGAAGGAACTATGTGAGTTATTATAAGGGAGGGTGCACCCGTATGTAATTGAGGTGAGGGGCACATTTGGAATCTCTAAAAAATATTAATTTATAATAAAATAAAACTACATTAAAAAACCTAAAAATATTTAATTTTATAAGATTGTATTAGATAATGTTGTAATATCATCAACTATTTAATTTTAGTTATGTTTTTTGTCTATTTAATCGTTATCATTTTAATTTAACAATTCGTTATTCTATTTTATATTAACTAGGTAAAACAAATTTCAATATTAAAAAGGTGACATATTTTCTTATTTGATTTATATTAAATCATAAATAAATAATTTATATCATTTTAATACATATAATAATTATTATATATTTTTAAATAAGGTTTATTATTTTTAATTGTTTAATAAATAATTATTTTGGTTAACAAACAATATTCTCCATTTTTCACTATTTAATTCATTGTTTATTAAAAAATAGTAATATATCTAGTAAACATTGAACCAGCAATTTTATTATATTTTTTATATGAAAATATAATTTCTAAATTTCTTTAGACATATTTATTAGGAAATGTTTTATTTATTTTAATATTTTCAACAATATTTTTTTGTTATCTCTATTAATAAGATATTTATTAAATCAATTTTGGGTATTTATTTAATATACTTATATTTTGAATAAAAAATAAAAAAATATATTATGATGTGGAAAAATATTCTTGATTTCATACTAATATATGTAGTCTAATTTATCTTTAGTAAAATCCAACATTTAAAATGTTAAACTTATTAAATTATGAATGTGATAACATTAACATTACATTATATAAAATAATATAGGTGTCAAAATCTCTTATATAAGTCTCTAAATGGACACTAACGAAACACTTAGTGTATTATGTATTAAGTATTCTCGACCAATAAGATTGGGGAATGTTTTAATGTATTTTACTATTTATTGCCATTTTAATAAAATTATTTTATTAATCATTAATCAATTACATATTAAAAAAAATTCTTTAAAATTTTTATTTATAGTAGATTATATATTGTGTATAACCTTATTTTAAAAATGATATATTTTTTAAAAATGTGAATGTGATGTCTTTAAATTTTCCTTAAATAAAATATTATAAACAGCATAATATCTATCAAATTTCCCAATAACAGCAAAAATATATTTTTTAAGGAAAAATGTTTATAATGTTATAAATTAACATTTATATTAATTGATTCCTCCAATTTATCGATACATAGACACAAAATATATATTATAGGAAATGAAAATGACACTTTGTGTATTTCTTTGATTTAAATACTATTTATGTCATTTACATTTTGAAGTGTCCATTAAATTCTCTAATATCGACCCTTATGTATTAAGTATAAACTTTCATTTATCCAATATATTTTTTTTCAATTTTTTTGGTCATTTTATTGTCCTTATAATTTTATTTTGAACCTTAAATTACCTAATTTACCCTTTAACATTGTTACAAAATTTACCATGGTAACTTTTCATATCGGACAATAAGAAAATAAAACTACTTACCAAAATTGGACCTCATGAATCTGAATTTGGAACCTATTTTTAAAAATTCAAAACATCAAAGTTTAAAATTAAATTTAATATTAAACTAATAAATTGTCAAGAAGGCTTATTTTGTTTCGAGAAATGCCTATTTTTAAATGAAAAATGTTTTTAAAATTTATTCATATATAATATCATTTTAAAAAATAATAATTTGATGAAAATAAAATAAATAAAATTTACAAATAATCCAAAATCTAATTATTTTGTTCCTTTAAATGAAAACAATTTTTTCAATAAAAATCATTATTTTCACTATTCATCAAAAAATCAAACATATCAGAAAAATTAAAAAATTAAATAGAATTAAATTAAAATATTTAGAATTAAAGGAAAAGATAATTTTTTTTCAAATTTAATATAAAAATAATTAAAAAATAGATTTAAAATGGGGTCAATATCAAAAAGAGGCAAATTGCAATTTTTTAAAAAATACAACTTTTATCTAAAAAAATTTATTCTATTCACATATCATGTATAGAAAACATATAATATAAATTTTAAATATTATATTGAATATATTAAATATATGATTCATTTATTAAATTCATCAAGAGTTATTTATTTTTTTATATATTCACTTATATGAATTTAAATAGTTTTTGAGATGAATGTGGACATTGTTCTTATTCGATATTATAATTGCTTGGTTAATATATATAATTGTTCACATATACTAGGTCATAGGTGAAAATAATTATATAAAAATAATGTGGATTTTTATTTAAAAAAAAATCAATGAATAGTATTGTGTATACCGCAAGCGATGTCGAAGTTTCATGTTGCATAAACATATATTGGTGTAGTGTACACCACAAGGCATAAAATTAACTAAAAACTCAATATCATAAAAACAATGAGTTATTAAATAAATAATGTGGGATTTATAGTTTATATATAATATATATAATTTTTATTATATATTCATGCTTTGATAATTTTTATATGACACATACCTATAGGTTTTCTATTTTGTGGAAATATGATAACATTATTTATGGACATATGGATTACCGCCACCTCAAAATGATGTGATTCATTCATACTATCATGAAATTTATTACAGGTTTTTTTATTAATAATATGTGAAATATATTGAATAAATATTATAATTTAATGATAATATACATATCATTTAATTTTTTTTCATTCTTTTAAATACGATAATGAAATGGAAATATCATTCATGTGTCGTGCGACCTACATTTTCCTGGAACATTTCATCACATTTAATACCTCAAAATATTATGGATTCTCATAAATAAATATATAATGACTATATATTATAATTAAATCATTTTTATATTTCTTAGGGGATTAAATAAATAACTATGTTACACTAACACGAAATAACAAGTAAAAAATACTAAATATCTAGGCAACTTATACATGAGATGATGAAAATAATAAAATATTGTTGAAATTATTTTATATTATATTATAATAAGATCAGATATGATTTTATAATCATGATTATGATTATTTTATTAGTTAATAACAAGTTGAATCCATTATACATGATGATAAAATAAATTCACACAAAAAAGGAAATGCAATCTAATGGGCTTTACCTCAATTTCCATTCATTAAGTAATACTTTATTATTGTAATCCTATTATATTATATATGGTGTAAATAATTAAATTTTGACATGAAATATTATTTATAATTAATTATGGATTTTATGTTGAGTATAAGTTTGAATTATTTCATCTAAGGGTGTTAGTAACTAAAATTTCCATGTAGTAAAACAAAAAAACAACTCAGTTACTTTTCCATTGGGTGATATCACTTCCTCATTATTGTTAATATCATATGATTCTATGTATATATATTTTTAATATGAATTTATGTAGATAAAATTGTTATATTTTGATTTAATGTTTTTACACATAATCTATTCAATGATAAATTTTCACCTCAATGTTATATAAATTTCAGGGATTTATTTCACAATATCATTCTAATCATGATTGATAATTATTGATAATCCATTAATGAAATTTATATGATCATTTAACCCTTTCAATTACTTATCATCTGGTCAATGAGGACCTTTTCAATTAATAATACCATTTTTCAATTTTTGGCACTCAAAATATTTTTGAAAATAATTTTCAAAATATAAAATGTCACTTTAATCTTTAGATGGAGAATATGTTTTCTTCTAGAAACCATGTTTTCTTAAATTGTTTAAATAAATATTTTTCACCTTTACAAGATGATTTCATATAGTTTTTTTTCCTTTTTTAATTAATTTTTCTTAAAGGACACTTCTTGTCACATTACAAACAAGGCACTTTTCTATCCGTTTAGCCTTGAAAAAGTAATGCTCATTTTACCTGGTATGAAATTTACAAAATTATCCACCATTATTTATTTTATGTATCCATTTCATGATTAAAATTTTAATTATTAAATATTTTTTTAATGAAAATGATATCAAAATAATTCTGAGAAATAATTGTTTATTGTTATCATAACTATTTTTAAAACATACTTTTAAAATATTTCAATTCATCAATGGAAAAACCATTTCCTTTTACTACACATAAGATACGATGTATTGATAACATACTTTTTCTTCATCTAGATGTCTTTTGATTAATTTTGCGATGAATATTTTTGAAATTTAAATTCATAATTTAGTTTGAGGTCCCCATTAAATAATCAATTTATAGGAAATTAAATTTCCACTTATTATCTAGGTAATTTATCAGAAATTTCTTCATTAGATAAACCATATACCTCTTTTTCATATCATATATAATTTTGTTATTATTCTATTATATGGGGAAATAAGGATAAATTTTTATTGTTTAATCAATATTGAAATTTGATTAGGCACAATGGTCAAGAATTGGATTAATTACTTTTTATTTGAGGAATTATTTAAATAATTATCACATGGGTTGGGGGATGTTTAATTTAATCCCCTCGAATCATTAGTAGTGTAATGGTATGAGATAATTAGGGAAAAATCCTTAAATTTTGTTACCAAAAAAATTATAAAGAGTTTCTAGAATGGCCTTGACCGTAGTATGTTCAACTATATTATAAATGGACATGATGTTAAATGTACCACATAAATGGGAAACATAGTGTTGAATAATTAATCATTGAATTTATTTTCATTCATTAATTTTCATCCAATATATTTTTTCTATTAACTTTCCTATAGATTAATTTCATTCTTAGTTCCTTAATTAAATAGAATGTGTTTGGTTTTTTTCCTCACCATATTGATTCTTCCTTATCTTGATATTTTAATGGGATATGATTATAATTATTAGCTTTTCATACTATTTATTCATGTATTTTTTTGATTATAAGGTATGTCTGGTAGGTTATAACATTTCCGTATTTATTATGCTAATTGATTCGTTATTTCTTCCATTAAAAATACCCTTTACTGATCAATTGATCTTTCCATTATTTTATTTCTTTCGTATGAATCAAGGATGTTATTAGAGATATATGTGATTTTTAAAAGGGGGAGTAAATATATCCAAAATTTGAAATAATGGTTGAAATTGTTGTATTTAATTGTCAAACTATACTTGTTTATGTATCTTATTTACCAAGATTATTAAACTTATCGGTACTCTAGTCTGTATTACCTTGTAATCATGCCAATTTAATGGTAGTAGGCACTTGATACAGTATCTATAGTGAGGGGGCACTATATTTGATCTGACATTATATATATTATCAACTATGGTAACTATATATATGAAAATATATATTAAAGGACATAACCCATAGATATACATTCAAGATAAGTATATAATCAAATATGTTTTTAGTATATTACGATTTATGGATACCATTACTGAATTATGAGAATATTTTTGATCATTAGTTCTATGTCTTGTGTAATTCTTCTTTCGGTTTAATGTGATTTTATTATACGAATATGAAGGATATTTTGAAATAAATTTACGGAAATAAAACTCATTAATTTAGTATTTGTTTTAGTATAATATCTATTTGAGGAATAACTAAATTAAAATTTACATAAATCAGTTTAAACATACATATTTTCTTTTATTATTATAATGATAATTTGTGAAATTTTATTAATAATAAAATTATTATATTGGGGTTTTAAAGAGTATGATTTATTAAAAAACATATTGAAAACGGTATTTATTGAATAAATTTCCTCGATACCCGTCATAGTTATTTTTTACATTTTCTAATTTGTAAAAGTAAAACCTATTAAGAAGTGGGGATTGAACCCATGACTGAAGGATGATAAGGGTTTCACACCAATCACTAGCCTATGTGATTTCATGGGTGGGGTGTAATTATTTTTAGTAAAACAATTTGACGAATAAATATTAATATTGAACTAGTAGTGTAAATTGTTTTGAATTAGATATTAATGGATTAAAAATATTAAATTTAGAGAATAGATATAGAAAATGTAAATATTTTTCCTTATTTCATTGGATTCATGATTCATTGTATGTGTATTTTATTGCTTCTAGATTCAAAGTTAATTTTGGAATATCCATTATTGATGTAAGGGATGAATTAGAATTTGATATAATCACAATCAAAAGGTGAAATTGTTCATATGAAAATGAAACATATAATTTAGGTGTATTTCCTTATATTATTGATCAATAAAATAACGCCAAAATATTAGGAAAATGATAATAAAATAAAGATTTAATCTTAAAAGATTCATTTTGTTTAACAGTTGATCTTTTAAATCATCATAGATTTATGGTTCGGAGACCCTAAAAATTTCATTGACCATTCATGTATTTTTAATCAATTATATAAACCACTCCCAATAATTATAAATTAATTTTATTCTATTTATATATTTCACATACCTCTAATATCATTATATGTTGAAACCATGTTAAATGTTATTCCATGTATCATTTTACTGACCCTTGTAAAATATTAATAATTATTTTTATAAATTATTTTATGGTGTGTTTTTTTCCAAAAAATTAATTTCCAAATATAAAAAAATTGATTACAAATATTAATATTAAATTGTGGATGTGCAACTTGTTTAAGGTTTGGGAGGATGTAATAGGATGAAAATTATAATAGAGAAATATTTATTTGATAGTATGTATGAAACACAACACCAAATGGTGAAATAGATATAAGATATAGTGACAATATGGTATATTCAATATTTTAAATTAATTTAATATATTCTATATCATTCAATGCATGCAATTATGAGTTATCATTCAGTGCACACAACTAAGAGTTACTTTAATAACTCAAGTTAAATGTAACACAATGTTTTACTGATAAATTATATATTATTAAAATATATTTATTTAATATAATAAGATAGAACATAGCCATTATATTAGTTTTTATGATTAGTATTAACTAAAATTTAAAGAATATATCATTTACGAAAATATAAATTGAATTCATTCGTTAAAAATTAATTATAAATAAATTTAAAAACAAATTTAAATGAAATGAAATGTTTTTATTCTCACAAATGGGTTTTATATTAATAAATTAAATTAATTACTATTATTAAAGTATATAAATGATATATATAAAATTTTTCTTATATTCATCCAAATGGTTATATAATAATAAGTGAAGAATAAATCCATTTTTTGTGATTAAATTGTTTTCCTCTTCCAAAAATTAAATTTTAACACCTTTTAAGGGAAAATCTATTTTAGGACCACTTTTTTGAAATTTTAAAATGTTTATATATAAAAATAAATTCCATTTATTAAATAATAACAATGATATTAAATTAAGCAGATTTTTTGTTATTTTTCTAGAAAGATTCATTTTTTACTGAGAAATGAAAAATACTGAATTATAATTGAAAATTAATTTTCTGGGTAAAAAATTGGTATTGATAAATTTTATTTTTAATATAATTTATAGATTAACTAATCCAAATATAAATATATAAATTCAATTTATGTTGTTATAAACAATTTCACATTTATCTTTTATATAAACACATTTCAATATTGTGAATATTTTACTTTAAAAACCGGTATTATCATCCCATCTACAAGATTAGTTTAATGTTAATTTCTACCACATAAGTGACTGTAATTTGGAATAATTGAATACAAATTTTGAATAAGTATAATTTATAACTTATAATAATTTGAACATAGTTTTTTATCAAAAATATTAAATGATGTATTTAAAATTATTTATAGCCATTAAGAGAAAAATAAGCATAATAAGTTACTAATTCTATAAATGAAGGTTGAAAATGTAAATGAAACATGTAAAAATTCGATTTTATAGAAACACTTAAAAATTATCCTCCAATTTATCTCACTAGGAACATTACTTTATTCCACTGTACAATGAAACAAGATCGGTGGAATTACCTTTTTAAAAATTTATTTAAATGCCACTCATCCTCCACTATAAAAAGGCACTCATCCATCTAACTTGTTCAAACATGACAAGACCCCTTGTCTAGTATATACTATTCCCACATAATCTACATAATCCCTCCCCTCATCACAGAATCCTCAATTGTTTTGGAAATAATACCAAGGAAAACATTAGGTTTGAACCAAAAAAAAGTTACCCAAAAAATAGGTAATGTTCTTCAATAATCACATTTGTTTCATTTACCTCGACATTGCTACAATTATTTTCATATAATTTCTATATAATGACATAATTATCTTTAATATAGTGATTTTTTTCTGATACAAAAAACATTACTTTCACACACACCCATCAAATGGGATACACAATCATCGTTGGGGTGTACGACGAACTACCATCTCAAGAACCGATATTGTTCGTTCGTCCATATTCCACCTTTCGAGGTTGGTTTAATTACTTATTTATTGATTATATATGATATTTATATTATTTATTATCTATTTATTCTTATTTAAATTTAATATACATCATACCATTATGCATCTCACTTTGTTGGAATATGATAACATCGTTTGTGGATATGTTGACTACCACCTCCTCAAAGAGATATGATTCGTTCACACTACATATTGAATATACCAAGTATTATTTAATTAAATATATGTGAAATATATGAAATAAATACTATTCATTAATTATAATGTAAATATATATCAGTAATGTTTCATTCATTTAAATATGACAATGAAATAGAAGTAGTGTTCATGTGTGCATATGATGTACCATCTCCATGAACGGTTCAATTAATTTCCTAACTCAAAATTGGATGGATTATTGTAAATACCTATATAATGAATATATATTATAATTTAATATTTTCTTACATTATTTAGAGGATTAAATATTGATCTATGTAATAGGAACCACAAACAACATATCAAAACATACTCGATAAACTAGGTAATTAACGCCGGAAACGATTAGAAATAAAAAATACTAATAACAATATTTGTAATAAGAAATTATAATAAGATCATATATGATATTTTAAATATTATTATGGATCTATTAAATTAGTATATAAATAATTAAAACATTATACATGAGTTTAAATAACGTCAATCTAAAATGAAATACAAGGTAAGGAACTTCTTCTCAATTCCAATTCTTAGAGGCATACTATATCATAGTGTACATAATTTAATATATATAGTTTACAAACTACTGTATTTTCATGTAATTTAATTAATACGTCATTATTCATGTTATTTATAGTTTATATTTTAATTACATAATCTAAGGGAATTTGAATATAAAATTTATTAGTTGTTAAAAAATTTCACATCTCAATTCATTTTTCAAAGGGTTATATTTCTTCCAAATTCTTGTTAATATTATATGATAATTTTTATAATGGATTTTACTATCTAGTTATTTTTTACACTTATTATATATTTATTCATAACAAACACACATGATCAATTCCATGATCAATTACGATTTCAATTTTATGACCATTTTAAGGGTTTCTTTAATATCTCATTCTAATAGAGATTCCATATTCATAAAATTCAATTAAATAAATTTATATGATTTTTGGAAGCATAAAAAAAAAATAATCTATAGTTATTCATGACCTTTTTGTGTAATATTACAATTTTCCATTCTTTGGTACTCAATATATTTTATATTTGATAACAATACCCTACTTCATATCTCTTTTTAGTTAGTGTACATGTTTTATTATAAAAAATTTGTTTTATAATTGTTTTCAAAAAATACTTTTCAACTATCCAAAAATAAAATGTTAAGGAGATTTTTACCATTTGACTATTTTAAAAAAATCAACGTAATAACCATATCTCTTTCCAAATAAGTAACTTCTCTATCAATTTTACCCTCCAAGAGGAATATACATTATTAATTTTATTGAATTTATGGAATTACCCAACATCGATTAATTAAATCATGCATTATAAATTTAAATGAATAATTCTTAAATAATTTTTTTTAAAAATTATTTTCAATGTATATTATTTCAATAAAAATTTCAAAATGAAATGCATATTTTCCATATGAATTTTTTAAATTATCTTTTTTTTATTTATATTCATCCATGAAAAAACACATTATTTTTACTCCAAATGTGAATTTTTTGTTGATGTCATGATTATTCATCCCCAATATTTATTAAGGATGATTTGGGTGAGTATAGAATTGAAATTCACATCCTTGATTTAATTTTCTATTACCATGAAATGATAACATTTTTGAGATTACTGGAATTTAAATTTCCTCTAATTATTCATACCATTTATTAAAAATATGTTTATTTCATAAATAGTATACCATTTTTTCATATAGTAATTACATTGATATTTATTTGATTATTATGGGGAATGTTAATACATAAAAATTCTTTCCTCAAATGGGATATTTGTTTAGGAACATTTTTCATGAATAAAATTAATTAATCTATATTCGAGGAATAATTTGGACCAGTATGACATGGGTTATGGAACATTTAAATTCCTTCTCTAGATTCATTGGTAATCGAATTAGATGAAATCCGTTTGATACCCCCTTTAATTTTATAACCAAACACATTCTAAACTATCATTGTGAATGGTCTTGACAATATTATGCTAAACTGTCTTATATAATTTATTGATGGTAAAGGTAACATGTTCTTGGGATCATGGAATCTAATAATTAAGTGTTTCCATCACATAGAGTTTGTAATTATTATCCATGATAAGATTTCATTGAAATTATCTATGGATGGATTTCATTTTGAGTACATTATTTAATTGGAATGTGTTTCTACAATTTTCCTTGAGACATTCATTATGCGTTATATAATTATTTTAATTACTAGTGTTTTTAGTTATTAACGTTTTACAATATTTATCCATTCAATTTTTTGATTATGTGACATGGATGTCCATTTATTACCTTTAAATGATTATTATCATTTGTTCATTATTTTTTCTGTTGTACTTAACCCTTACTAGGTATTTGAACCTACATTATTGTGTTTCCTTCCCCTAGAATCCATGATATGTACAATGAGATATATTATAGGATATTATAAGGAGGAATAATGTTGTCCTGAAAACAAGAATAAAAATAATTATTATTGTATTAATTTGTAAAACATGACTTGTGACATTATTTTGGTTACTAGGACTACTAGATTGATTGGTCTTTCAGGTTTTATTTCATTGTAATCATGCTAATGTAACAGTATTAGACCCCACCTTATAGATTTCTGGGTTTTTTACAGTACACATTGGGAGACACACATAATTTTGATATGTAATTTGAGATATTTTGGGAAATTTCATGCATTATGTCTTGGAATTTAGGTTCACAAGACATATATTTACACATTTTTTATTACATGGAAGATCATTTATTAAAATCTTGTATTTTTTTCAATTTTTTATGTCATATTATCTAATTTGTGATATATCAGTATTTTTCTTGATGTTGTGGTAAATATTTTTTAAAATATATTAATGGATCTAAATATACTCTATTGTTAAAATTTATTTGAAAAATATGACTATGTGATGGACAGAGAAAATATTTATGTTCTAGGTGGGGAATACATTGGGTGATGGCACCTTGGAAATCCTTGTGTTATCATATATATGAGATAAGGTTTTTTATTTTCCTAATCATATTATTTTTTTTGGTTCCTACCCAAAGATGCAGGAGAGGGAGCCTTATGTTTGAGTTCAGTTGTATGAGTTTTTCGAACAAGACCACTAAGGATACCTCTTGGGGATGAGAAATCACTATAGTGGGAGAATTGAAAAATCATAAATTTTTAATGATATGAAAAAAACCCTTTGTTAAAAAAATTATGAGTATTTTTTTAGAAAAAAAAATCAAATTTCCCCTAAAAAATATATTAATAATTAACATAATAGAATTACATAGGTTTGATTCCATATCAACACCTTTGAATATTCTATTTAATATCTACAGAGATAATCATTGTATTTGAGTAGGATTTTGGGGCCCATAGAGCCGTGGTATTTATTTAATAAAAATAATAAATTTATTACATCATGAATATAATTTTTTCTAAAATATGGATATATATTTGAAATTAGGTCTCTGATGGGAAATTTGAGACCACCCTTAAATCAAAATTATATGTTTTACCTTAGTTATGGAATAACTTATATACAATGTTGTTGTTTGTTTATATCACACATATGAGTAATAATAATTCGAACTTGAATATATGTTTGGTTATAAAAAAATAATTTATTATTATGATGATGATGATTATTATTATTTTTATTTGTATAAAAAAAGAGTATTAAGTGTGGGTGTTTATTTAAAAGTTTTCTTTAGGAATATTTTTTGGTTAAATATATTGTAAGTAGTAATGGTGAAATCATTGGTTAAATTAAACAAATGTGATTGATTGTTTCTAATATTGAAATGTATTTAATATTATTCAATTTTGGTGAAATTATATTTTAAAATGTTTATATTTGGAAGAATGGGAGATATTAAAAAATAAAAATAATAAAAATTATTATTATTATTAAATTGGAAAAAATATATATAGACATGGTGAATTAAGATTCATGTATACATATGGGTGATATATATATAAATATATATAAATATATATAGGTGAATAAATAAATATATGAATTTGAATACATATACGTATATATATATACTGTTTATATAAGTATATTTGGGTGAATATATATATATATATAATGTGTGTATATATGGGTATATATATATGTGTGTGTGTTTACGTATGTATATATATGTTTCTAAATATGTAGAATGTTTTTATACAAATATATATGGTTGATATTTATGATATATTTAATGAAAGGTTCAATGCAATTAAAAGGAATAATGAATTAAAGAAATATTTAATGATAATGGTTCTGGGGCCATGAGGGGGGCTCTACACCACAATCAAGGAGGATATTTGAGTTTGTGAGTAACACATTGTGAAAGATAAAATAAAATAATAATGAAATTATAATTATTAATGATTGAAATAAAAAAATAACATAATGGATCATTGTGGAGTTATTTATAGTTTAATGGAAACCCCACCCAATCCTTTGATTTCCTCCTCCTCCCTCTCTCTATAATTTTTTTTATTATATTTATTATTATTATTTTCAAAACTCCACAATTTGATATATTCTAGGATAATGATGAGATTGATGCATCACCGATGTTGTTGGATTCAGCTCAACAAGACACCACTAAATCCTATATTTTAATGGTATGGAATTATTTATTTCAGATTAAATATAATCTGATTCTCTTATTTAAAAAATAAAATATTATAATAATAATAATTAAATATCCATTCAAATGAAGCATCTCTTAATGATTAAATTAGACTCAATAATCTATCCATTGTTGTGAATAATTATTGTATAAAAGGTATACTTTATTTAAATTCATTTGTTATTTAATTATGCATTGTTGGAATATTTTATTCAAACATGTGTGTAATCCATGAGATGAATATTTGATGATTGATCAAATGAGTTTTTTGTAGCATATAGACTTTTATTGTGATTATTGAATATGTATTGTGATTATTATGTTTATGGTATTTATTGATTTGTTGTGATATTAATCTTTCATTTTCATTATATCTATCATATATGAAATATTATTGTCTACTATATCAGTTCATTCATTTTATGTTTATCTTATTCCAATATATGTTGTAACACAAGTTCTAGTGCACATTGGACTATATGTGAGACTTGAATCAGGTTTGGGAATATCATCCTAGATGAACATCGAAGATAATGGATGACATGTAATTGGACTATACATATCAGTAGGATTTGTTACATTGATTGATTTATCCATGCATGGGGGATGTGGTAGACCTGCTTCAACATGAGATATTTGAATCAGTTCGAAGAGATCTTCTTGAGATGAATGTTCCATACCTGATTAAAAATTTACTATGAAATTCCTTATAGGTATAATGTGTCACATGCAAGGGGTTATCCACCGAGGTGAATGTGTGAAGATGGTTATTAATGGTCCATAAATAATTTTTCTAAATAAGTTATATTTATCCCTACATGGTTCTAAATTTTGTAGAGATGGTCCTGAGGACCTAACATCTGTTTGGTAGATGTGTGATATATGGTTTTTATATCATTACACTATTTTTTCCTTGAATGCACATGTATATTTTTTAAATGATATTTAGGGCCCTTGAGGGTGTCGTATTGGGTGTTATACTAACACCCTATATGGCAATTTCAGTGTTCTTAATGTTATAATTCATGGGGATTTGGGGAATGGAAGGGGAACTATGGTAGATGATTGAGCTAGTGGAGTAGTAGAACATTAAAGACCCTAGATGGAGTTTGAGAAGGATATATTCTATATATTTAATTTATCAAATTTCATTATACAATTAATCATTTTTATTCAGTTAATTTTATCACTTATTTATGTTATTAATTCCAAATTACTCCGATTAAATTTAATATTATATTGTTTTTAATTTTTTATGTCATTATGCTTTTTAAATAGTCTCCCCATAGTTCCCCTTGAGACACTCACTAATAGTCAGCAAACTCTTGAATGTGATAAGGCATGCAAGAGGTAATTTAGTAATAAGTATTATACCTAATGGTTTGGGTTGGGCCCTACTAACAGTTTATAAAACCCTCCATAAAATTGAATTTGATACATGGTCATCTGAACACCACATTTTTTTCCATAGTCTTATGGTCTCTTGTTTGGGGCCCACCCACATGCTCGAATGAATTATCCGACTAATTAATGTTCCCAAATTCCAACATAAATATATTTAGTGTTATTTTTTATCACCCACACACACACACTTGGAAACATCCTATGATGTGAATCATCCTTAACAATACTCGAGTAAAAGCATGATTAATGATGGAGTTCAAATCTTGTATACTCATGAAATAAATGGTGATCCAATTTGACATGGGTAGTAACATTTAACCATTTAACTGCTTAACATTATTGGTTGATAAATTTTTCCATTAACATACAAAAATAACATTTTTAAGACTCACATATTATTATTTCTTAATGTTTCTGGAAAATTTTAATGATGATTAAGTAGAAATAAAAAGAAAAATCATGGTTAAGAACAATACCTATTCTTTAGAAAACTATATTTAGGTTTTTACCTATATCTTTCTTAGATTGGTTTTCAGATACAATATAGGCATCTATAACATGTGATGGGTTATAAATAATTGATTTGGGTATGGATTTTCTAATCCAAATTGGTCTTATTTTGTAGATAAGAGAGGAAATATAATTTATTTAATTAGTGGGGGAGATAATACAATTTTACTTTTAAACAATATTAAAATATATTAATATTATATAAAATAATTTATAAAAAAGGACCACTTATGATTCATTATTGATATAATTTATAAATATGTCTTAGGTATAGAATTATGACAAGTCATTGGGGGTATTTTAACCCTTATATCATCATTTTATCCCCCAGTAAATATATTTTAACCATATCAATGGTAACTAATTCATATAGTTTTTATTAACCATTAGGAAGAAAAATTTAATATAATATATCAACTATTATCAATTATTGTAATTAAAATATGAAATATTTTTTTTCAAATTTTATTTACAGAAGTGTATGAATTTATTTTAATTTTAACATGAAACATTGGATGAAGAATTTTCATTATTTTAATATTATGTATAAAGATGTTTCCATTAAAAATTGATGTATAAAATTGATTAAGATAACATTACTTGGTTTATTCATAATATAATCAATATTATATTACATTTAAACCATTTTAAAACAAAATTCAACTTTTTATGTTTTTAATAAAGAATGATTGGTTTTAATAAAAATTAGTACTTTCAATAATCATTGAGAAAAATAGCGTTTATAAACATCAAAAAAATTCATCCTAATCATATTATGTGATTCTAAATTAAAAAATAGAATAGTTTTTAACAAAATATTATATAATCTATAAATTATTATATTATATCAAACTATATAATGAATGAAAACATTAATTTGTTTTGAAATAAATATCTATCCCATTTGACTGGATAATTACCTAATATTATTCGTGATGAATATAACACTTTATGATCTAACTAATGAATGTATATTAGTAATTAAATAGAATTACTAATAAATATAACATGATTGATTACATTGGTCCACCTTCTGGAAATTTCATACTCGTAATTTTATTCACTAAAAAAATAGGGGATAATTATCCTTTATTGAATTTTATGATTCCCATATTCCTTATTAAACCTTGTGGGTTTCCCAGGAAAACATATCCTAGTAAATCACCTTATTTTATAACATCTACAAACTATGACCCAGAATCCTAATATGATATACCTATTAATAGAGGTTCTTTTACATATGAAGTACATCATTGATAAAAATGTGATATCCACTCGTCATGTATTTTCATAACAAAAAAAACATGAAATACATCTTGAACCTAATATTAACTAAGAGGAAAGCCCACTATGTAAAAAACTTATCTAAAATTATCATGGATTTCATATGGTCCAATTTAACATGGAATTAGATTCTCTTTTCCATAATTCTTAACACATTTTCTTATAGATGCTTTAAAAAAATTTTGACCACCAAATCAAAATATATATCTCTACTCTATTTATCCAAATAACATTTATTAAATACTTATTATGTCTTCATATGTTCTATAATAATATTCCCCTTCTAAACTATTTATCATTCCATCTCTGATCACTCCATTTATCTTTAACCTATATCAACCCAACTAGATAGAGTTAAACTCCACTGTCTATAAAATTCAGAAAAAGGCCCCATCTATATATTGGAATAGAAATTTTTTTATTTGGAAAATAAAATAATAAAATATGTGAATCCAAATTTCCCTATCAACCCCTAGAATAACATCAAATCATGTCCTCCACTTTTTAAGAAATTCACAAAAACATTCTATAAAACATATTATGAAAATATATATTAAAATTAAATATAGTATCCATAGACATCAAAGGACCATTACAAATATTATAAGTAAACATGGGATCCCAGTTAGATATATTGGAGTTAAAAACATAATATAACAAAACTATCACTTTTAGGCACCACAAATAAAGTTTACATAAAGTCATAATATCTCAAATCGGACAAAAATGTAGAGATTTATATTGTAAATCAATATTAACCAAAATTAAATTATTTCCTAAAGATATATTGTGAAATCTCGCAATGAAATTCATGGATATATTTTACAATATCCACATTAAAAATGGAAAAGGTATAATCACCCCCTTTGGTAATCTTTATTCCACTTCAACAGATTGAACAATGAAATATGTCATTTTAAATTCAACAATATTTTTTTTTAAAACCAGATATTATTACCCTTCAAATCATTATATATAGCTTAGTTATTAGATAATGAAACGAAGACATGGAACTACGAGCTTCAATGAATAATTCATTCATATACATTAAAATACAAGGCACACATAATCTCTAACCATATCCAATAAAACCTAATTCACAATCATTAAACCACTGAAACTTACCATTCTCAAAATAGTATTAATTTTCCTATAAAACATGATCCACCTTATAAAATTTATTAATTATTTCAGAAAAATTATACTAGACTAAGTCCAAAAAAATATAGGTTGTTCCAAAAATGAAAATTATAAAGACAAAATTCATATAATAATTGACCCAAGGGACATGTTAGAAATATAACATGGTTAAGGTAAAAAATATTCAAATATAAATAACCAGAATTCTTTATTCCATTTTTATGATGGTAATAAATCATGTAGTAGTAATCCTTAATAAGTTCTAACCATCTCATTTTCCTTAGGTTCCACAAATTCTGAGTGAATTTATAGTTCAATATTTTATGATTTGTATATTTTTCACATGTTTTACTATATATAATAAGCCTAAAATTTTAAAATATGAATCTATGCATGATCATTTAAGCTCATTTATAGGATTAATTTACACTTAAGGTTATATTAGACATGTATGATAAGTATTTACCTGAACATTATTCATCAAAACTGAACCCAATAACTTTAATAAAGCTTCATTTCTATTGAAATATTAACCATATCTACTGAGATGATATAAAACTAAATAATTAATAAATATTATTATTTGTTATGGTACATAATCATAACAGACATTTAGGTAGATAAATTTAATAGCATTTTGATTTACCTTATTCAATGTTCTAGATAACAATTTTTTAACAAACTAGTTGTTGTAACAAATAAAAAATGATAAATATGAATATCTATGATACTTTTATGAAATGTAAATTATTATAAATAAATTTTAAGAAGGTACATTTTTATTCCATCATTATAAATAATATTTCCATTTAATAAAAACAATTCTATCAAAAATAACACTTACATTATTTTCAATATAGACCCCTTTCATTTATTTTATTAAAAAACATTCAACATGTAATTTATGATCCTAATAACTTTTAGAATATATCTATATATCATCCAAAAAAATCCAGAAAATTATTTAAATATTCATGAAAACACTATTCATATGGACCATAAATACCACAAGTTTATTAGACAACCCTGAGGGAATAACTAAAAACTCATATTTCTCATATTTATTATGAAAAACAATCTTCAAAATATATCCCCACATGACCTACAACTGATGGTACTCTAAAATAAGATCAAACATCAAAACAATTTATGCTCCCTATAGTTGATAAATAAAATCATTGATATAAGGAAAATAAATCATTCTATTTAAAAAAATGTTATTAGAGGTTATATGATCAATGAAAAATATCATTGAACAAATATTTATTAATTAAAATATGATCACCCCGAGTTAAAGTACTATGATGAATAAAACCATTAATGGGGAACTATTCCAACCACATTATCAATTATAAAATATCAATATAAAATTTTTTATAATGGGATAGAAAATTGGGTTAGTATACAAAAATATGTCAATGTAAAATAAGACTCCAAGTTAGGAATAACACTTGGAAATTCATCAGAAAAAATTTACATTTATTCTTTTATATCCAGAAAATCACTATTTTGAATTATTTCTTTAATCCCAAAAATACGTGCTATATTTCTTTCAATTATATCCTAAATCAACTTCTTAGTGTCATGATATGTTATTAAATATATGAAATCATTGAATATAACATTATTATATCTAAAATATAACTTTTTTATTATAAAATGAAATCTAATATAGACCCAAAATATCATCAACTTTACTATAAGATGTTGATCAACATTTTTTGGGAATTATATTCAAATAATAATAATAAAACGATTATTATAATTCTTGTTTTCGTTAATATTTAAACCTTGATATTTTACAAAATGTGATATCTTCTATTCAGGTGCAGATAATCGTATTTCATATGAATATTTATCTAAAATGATGGAATCTAAATATCCTAAGTCAAATAGGTTATAAAATAATTTTAATAAACATGTAACTTATATGTTACCACCATAATATGGAACAACATCAACCATAATAGAAAATAATTTTTCCACACATTTTATCATCATGATTTCCATTATAGATAAATAACTTTTGAAAGAAATTTTTATTCTTCTATAAGTCATTACATTGAAACAATATCATCAATCATCGGTTATCGACTACCCCATTCATTGGTTGTTAAAGGATCTACTCTTTATATTAAGAAGGCTTAGAACAAAATATACTACATTGGTAAAACATTCATAGTCTTATAATGCATTCCTTGAAATGTGTTCAGCCACACCAGAAACATGATGGGGGATTACATATTGATTTATTAGTTGAATAATTCTCAATTTTCTACCACTAGGACCATTTTTACTCTTTTCATAGCTTGGAATATAAGTGAAAGAAGACTCCATATTAAATTTCTCATTACAATGAAAATTGTTTTAATTAATTTTATATTATTGTGTTTCTAATTGTCTTAATAAAAACGGTTTCAATCCTTTGTTAAATGTAATAATTTAATAACAATTTTCTAAAAATTATTTGTCTCATACATGGTCAATCATTTGAACTGTTAATCACATGCGGCCACTGAATCATTATCTTTTTAACGCAACTCATTAATTTTTATCCTTCCTATGTCACTAAAATGTTTCTAAATATTTAACTAGAAAAATATTTTTTGATGTGTCACATTCTATGGCCTAAATCTTATCTCACTGCCATGTATTATTAGAAAATGAATACAATCAATCCACTCCAACATCAAAATTATAAATATATTGAGTTTCCTTTTTATGTTCTATACATCTCATGACATCAAATATTTTTACTATGGAAATGATTCATCTTTTATGAACCACTATATTAGAGGTTCCATTCAACATTATGGGGTTATATTTCATCAAAATCTAAAAAATCATCATATCCCACTGTGGTGCTTCTATAATCTCCATAACATGGATTATACAAATATTTATATCCTATTTCAACTTTTCCATTTCCGAAACAAATTGATCACTACTGATTCCAAAAATTCTAGGTACCTAATTCGAAAGTATTTTTTTATTATGATACCTTCCTAGTTTATCATTCCTATTTACATTACAAAAAACCATTTTGAATAGACATTGTTATGATGACTAAACATGGTAATCTTCTAATTCAATAAAATTTATACATAATTATAATGTATGATTTATAAATGTAATTTTGTTAACATTATCATACTTTTTGAATATATCTAAACCTATTCCATGATACTATAAATATGGAACCTCCAATTAAAAATACATATTTTGATGGTTTTGAACTAGAATTTATTTTCATTCATCCCCCAATAACATCTAATAATATAGTTTCTGATAATTAGTTACGTAATCATTCATAACAAAAATAATATAGTATAATGTGAAAACATCTTAAAATTATCTAATTTTCCCATAATATAATAATTTTAAAATATATCATGTCTTATTTTCTTAACAAATCATTTGAATTTCACATAGAATTAGTCTTTTTTCTTATTCATCCTAAAATTACAAGGAAAACATCAAAAAAATATGGGATGAGAATAAAAGAATATTAATGTACATAAATGAATAAAATCTAATTGTACGACTAAATAAATGAACACCCATAAAATGTTTACCGTTATCATAATATTGTTTTAGAAAAATAAATAAATCATAACCACATGAAAAAAATATTTATATATTATTAAAACCTATTAAACCAATAACAAGAAAATAAAATCCATTTTAGGAAACATAGAGGAAAGGCATATTTGGACATAATATTTAAAACCCATATAAAAATCATGTCATATGTTACAAGATACTAGTTAAATTTATAATAGAAACATCACTTATTAACACTCTAATTATTTATTTTAAGGATAATTTAAATTTTCTAATGTATTTTAGAGCTATATTGGTCTCAACCATTAAATAAACTGAATCGGTCCCACCTGTCATATTATTTTTATCAGTTACACCAATCATATAAGATGTATCGGGATTTCCTATCATCATCAATAATTCTCAAGTACCATATCATAAAAAAATTATTATGCTTCCATTTTTTGATCTTAAATCCCTTCAATACTATTTCTTACCCACAAGCAAAAAGTTTTCATATATAAAAACACCCATTCCTTTTGCAACCCCATTTTAAAAACTAAAATACCCTGAAAAAAGGCTAAGACGTTTTATTTTAATATAACAATAAATATTTTAGATAAATCCCAACATAAAAGAATGATTCTAGCTGTGATAATGAAAAAAAACACTATATATATTAAAATATGGTATTCCATTTTTCCTTTTGTAATGAATTTCAAAACATTTTGTATAAAAATGATAAAATGATAAATGTTTTTAAAAAATTACTAATTTTTTATGAAATTCAGAATAGTCATGAGGAGACATTTTTAAACATTTTTATTTCAATATAAATACATTTTTATAATGTTTATTACAATATGGACATGGAAAATAGTGATTTAGAAAATAAACCATCCAAATATATAAATAGATGTTATATATAAATGTAATACATTCTTTATCTCTGAATCACCACATATCATTAATTTTATTCCTAAAATATAGATTTATATTATTTATTTACATGATTAATTACCAATTTCAAATTCAATTGTTCTTTTATATTATCTATTCTCTTGTTATAATCTATTATTAATCATTAATGTTAATATCGACTGTTTTGATGATATTTGGATCATATTTAAAAAATGTATTTGGAACGTTGATGATGTTCAAAGTGGTCATCATTTAATAATATAAAAAAATAATAATCATAACAAAATTATCATTTTTATGTATCAATTATACATTTCAATCCATATATGAATAATGGCTATGGGTAATATATTGTGTTACAAACATGAATATTATAGGTTGTACAAATGAATGAGTGATAATTCTGTTTCATAAAGATCATGGTAGAAATATGGTATGTTTTATTTTAACATTATAGAATTAATATAATAGAAAAAATATAACATGATATCAATATCTAATATAACATATATCGTTAATGCATTGTCATGTGCCTACCCCATTCATTATATCCATATCGACATTCATGCGAATTACTCCTCCAAAGGATAACATATGTTGATGGACAATCCTGACTTGGTTAATCCTTTGGAGAATGTATGTGCATGTACAATGAAGAAGGATCAATTCATGTGAAGGTAATAAGATGATTAATTGGGATTCACTCAATGAAGAGGGAATTAATTAGCTCTTGGTCCCTAGTATGTCTTCTCAACAGTGTGCATCAATAACTAAGGGACACAAATAGCTCTTGGCCATAAATACGTCAACTCGATGATTAAGGTAAAGTTATTAGCTCTCATTTCCCAAGAAGATACATAGAAATATAACTTATTATAAATCATTGATTCTATCATGTGAGGACTTTGAGAAATAAGAATAATTATCTTAAAGGCTAATCATTAATTAATCTGATAAAAATGTTATCCATTCTGGCATAGAACAAAAGAAAGAACTATCTCGGGTTATTGTAGCTTAACTAGTGCACAACCGCTCAGTTTTATTTTGTGTATTTACATATCATTATTAATTATTGCATAAAATTGTATTTGAGGACATTGGTTTTTCCATGGTGATGGAAAAAGAATCACATCACTTCATAGAGGTAGTAGTCCACATGTACGGATGAATGATGTTATCCTTTTTCATTGGATTTCGATGTAATAACATAGTTAATAAATTATCATTATATAATGATATTTTTTTAATAATATCATATATATACATTAAAACTTTTATAATGTCAATATGTGAGAGGTAGTTATTTAAAATAATTAATAATGGTTTATGAGGTGATAATCCTCTGTAAAAATGAATGACGTTTTTACATCCATTTTTATTTAAGAAGACGTTGATTGTGGTTATTATGTTATAATTAAATAATATTAATATAATTAAGATAAAATTGTTTTTATTTGATCATTAATTAATAATATTTCATGTTTTAATAATAATAAATGAAATGAAAAAAATGGTTACAAACTACAACTCTTTTTCGGATAACATATTTATGTTTATACCTAATTTCTTACTATGATTTGATTTATTAAAAAACTTGACTATAGGTTTTGGGTAAATATTTAAGGCTGTAATTTTTGAATATGTTTTTCAAAACCAAGAAGATATTGTTTTTGGTTGGGAGAGTATTGACATTTCTATTTTTAATCCTGGTAGGTGAAACCCAAGGAATTGTTTAAATTACTAATTTTTATTAATATATTATTCACACCAAATAGATCCACAATGGAGCATTTAAGAAACCAAGATTATATAGTGTCTAATTATGGCCTAAAACTTATTTTTAATATGTTATTAGTTTATTTAACATTTATTTCTTCAACTTGTCCCTTGGAAAGATAATTTTAACCTTAACAATGGTAACAGATTTGTTGTGTCTTTTATTCACTATGACAAAAAATTATATTTATATATTTAAATAATATTAATTATCATGGTTCAAAATATATAATCCATTTTATGAAATTAAATTCACAGAGTTTGAAGAAATTATGTTTATATTAAACTAGGAAAATGAGATGAAGAATGTCTTTTTTCAGAACAATACTTTAAGATCCCATTTTTTTCTAGAGTCGTCTCAGGCGTTTTTAGATATTTCTGGCAGTTATAAAGTAGCTATTTCTATGGAGTAGTGGATTGGGGTGATTTTTTGGTGTTTTTTAGAATAACTAACAGACATTGGATTGTGCACGGCCTACTCACAGTTTGACAAAATGTGTGATTAAACTGTACCCACCTTGCAAACCTGGATAGAGAGGTCAGCACAGTTTTCCCACTGTTTGGAAAACTGTGTGACTAAACCGCCCCAACAATGAAAACCTAGATAGAGAGGTCCGCACAGTTTGCACACATTTTTTCTTAACCATGCACTTCTGCTCGTGAAACTGTGCACGCAGAATTAATTATCTAAAAATCTATTTGAAAACAACCTAAACCCCCAAGACTCCCATATTTTGATCTTCGGTTGGGATTGAAAAATTATATGTCATCCTAGAGCCATCTAGCGGAACTAAAAGTTGATTTGGACTTCGTTATTGGATATTGAGATCATGTATTTGAGATCCTCCATATTCCAGGTAAGTGTAATTCATCTTGTTTATTCTCCCCTTCATTTCCCTACCCTTCTGTGATCATTTAATAGAAGATATCCACTATTTCCTTGGATATAAACCCATGTGATTATATCTATATCTATGATTGTGGATCTAGAAGTATATTTTCACGATCTTAATCCATTTGATCATTGTTTTGGTATAGGGATTTAGATCAAGAGGTTTATCTATGACATTTTGATGATCTAATTTTGGGGATTACAATTAGCCTAACATCCATAAATAAACTGAGGTAGGTGGTATAAATAAAACCGCCATAGTAATGGATTTTATATATTAATGAGAGTTTTTGGTTCTTATATATTCGCTTAAAAATTGATTTCCTACATTGGAGTAATTTGGATTGTGGAATTTCCATGTGACTGCATAGATGATTAATTGATAATTGAATCACAGAAAATATAAATGTGGGCTTCCCAATTAGATATTTATTTTGGATATTTTTTTATGGGTTGAGATACATTAATTGAGATTTTGAATTTAATTTTTATGATAATTAGTTTGGTATATTATTTATGAAATTATTTTTAGGTATATAAGATGATTAATTGTGATAATTAAATATATTCCATGATGTTGACCAACGATAATTAATTGTGAGAAATAATTACGAAAGGTTTTGATTTGATATGGATATTTAATTTTGATGAATTAATTATGGAATGAGAATTGTGATTATTAATTAATTAATTGATGAATTAATTATTGGGTTATGAGATTAGTTAATTGGTGAGTTAACTAATGGCATTTAAAATGTTTAAATAATCTTTGGATTAATAAAAGAATGATATGGCTAATTCTTGTGAATTAAAGAATTATTAAATGGATGATTTTTTGGTGGTGATACACATGGCATTCTAGACCGACTAAAGATGGGACATAGACATGGAGTTACTCATCAATAGTTATCCATCATTTAGATTATGCAGTGCAAGGCATCACGACCTACACTGAATGTGGTATGAAGTGTTATGCATGGCGTCTGACACTGAATATGATTTGTGGTGCCTGACAGGGAATTCAACACCAAATTAATGATAATAATGAAAGATTATTAAAATGGAAAACATGAATGGAAAATGGGACTAATGTACTTATTAATGATGAAATGATAATGGGATATCTATTTAATTATGAATTTTATTTATTGCTTCACAAAACTATATACACTATATTTTGAATGGACATGTATTAGACAATGATGGTGGTGGCCCCATCTGATTAGCACCCTAATATACTTTGTTGTTGTAGGATAAGATAAGGGAAAGTCCTTGGGACAAGTTATTGTTTGGAATTGGAGTATGGGAGAGGGAACTGGGCGTGATTCAAGACCGGCTAGGGATTCATTGTGTCATTATATTTAGTTGCATTGTAGGGACAAGAAATTCTCAAATTCATAATATCGTTTACCTTTCAGTTGCGTTTTGAATTCACTATTAGAATGAATGCCTTTAGAGACTGCCAAAAGCTATCACTAAAGGTATTTAGATGCCATCTAGCATCCCCCAAATAGCAGACGCATTAGGCCAGTAGCTTTTGCTAATAACATCCGCCATTTGGAAAATGTTGTAGACGAGCCAGTATGGACTATAGAAACTGCCAAGTAGCGGCCATTATAGGTGATATCAGTGACATTTACAGTATCTTCCAAATATAGGACGATATTGCCCAGTTTGGATTTGGCTACAGGGTCCTCCAAATGAAATATGCTCAAGGTGCTTCCAATATCACCTATAGAAATTGCCAAATGACTGTCTTTATATGAAATTTTATTTTATAAATAAAAGTGTCATGAATAAAATGAAAAAACCTATATATCAAAATCACAAAAAAAATTCAAAAATATCTAAACTCATACACATAAAATATCTTCAGCTTGTTATCTTCCAAACATCCACATCCTTCATAAAATTTAAAATAATTAAAAAATTTAATAAAAAAATTAGTACTGAGAAAAACATATAAACAAAGAATATAAATGTAATAAAATAAATTTCAATTCTTGCTTACTATAATAGATTAAAAGTATTTGAATTTGAATATATATTAATAATTTTGAAAAGCATTTTTCAAATATAAAATCCTTAAATGAGTGGTTTTAATCATACCACATTTTTGATTGATGTGTCCTATAATGACACATGTCCTAAATAATAATTAGACTATTGTCCTGTGATTTCAGGTCATTCTGATGTCGTTCAATATGAATTTGACCATGAAACGTGTTACTTGGTTGTTTATGGCATGAGAGGTGCATTTTTAATCATCGTCATCACATGACAACACTAATTTATGTTTTGTATGATGGAACATTTACCAATTCATGCTCTTGTTGTTGTTGTCAAATTTCATGCCATTCAAAGGTCGTTTCGCCAGTTATGACCACCTCATGCACCTTTTTCAAGCGAGCCAAACACCAAAAAAATACATTTTCAGCTATAAAGCGTAAACCACACATTCGATTGACATGCCCTCTCCATGTACACATCACGTATAATAATAAGAATGGTGTCCTATTATTTCTTGTCATTTAGATGTTGCTGGGTATGCATTTGACCGTTAAATGAATGTTTTGGTCATTTATGAAACTAGATATGTGTTTTGGGTCCCTGATGTCACAAGACACCTCTGATTGATGTGCGGTCTGCCCAATCATTTCACAATTCAGTCGCCAGTTTTTTTGCCTTATTTCATGTCATTCCGAGGTCGTTCGGATTTTTTTGACCACTACAGACACCTTTCCCAAACGAGCCAAACACCCAAGAACACATATTCAACTGTACCATGCAAAACACACGTCTGATTGACGTACCATATCTGCTTACACATCACGAATAATAATTTGAATGTTTTCCTATGATTTCATGTTATTCTGATGTCATTAGGTATGCATTTGACCGTTAAACGCCAAATTTGGACATTTGTGGAACTAGAAGTGCGTTTCTGATCACCGTGGTCACACGACACCTCTGATTAATGTGTCGTTTTCCAAAACATTTTATAAATCACCCACTAATTGTTGTCGTCTGATTACATAGTATTATTTGGTCACTGGTCCAGTTTTGAAAACCCCTCATACCTTTTTCAAGAGCACTAAACAGTAAAAAAACACATATTCAGCAGTACTGTGCAAACCACACATCCAATTGGCGTACCTTCTCCGCAAAGACATCACAAATAATAATTAGATTATTTTCCTATGATTTGAAGTTATTATGATGTCTTTCATTATGAATTTGACAATTAAATTCATGTTTTGGTTATTTATGGCACGAGAAGTGTGTTTTTAGTCACGATGGTCACACGAGAGCTCTGATTGACATGTCACCTACCCTAACATTTCAAAATTCACTAAAAAATTTATTTTTACTGATTTAATGGAATTCAGAGGTTGTTCAACCAGTTTTGACCACCCCACACACCTTTTTCATGCACTCTAGACGCTGAAAAACACACATATTCAGTCATACCACGAAACCCGTATGTCAGATTGATGTTTTGTCTCTGTTTGCACATCATAAATAATAATTAAAATGTTTTACTATGATTTCATGTCATTAAAATGTTGTTCAGAATGAATTTGACCATTAATTGCCTGATTTGGTTGTTTATGGAACCAAAAGTGCATTTTTAGTCACCACGATCACATGACACCTCTGATTGACATGTGCTCTACTCGAACATTTCACAATTTACTCACTGGTTTTTTTCATCTGATGTCATTGCATTCTGATGTTGTTCACCCGGTTTTGGACCACCTCCTGCACCTTTTTCATGTGCGCCAAACACCTAAAAACACAGATTTAGTCGTACCACGCAAAACACACGTCTGATTGACGTTTCTTCTCCAAGTACATGTCACGAATAATAATTAGAACATTTTCCTTAGAATTCATGTTATTTTTATGTCGATTGGTATGCATTTGACCATTAAACATCATATTTGGTCATTTATGGCACCAGAATATTGTTTTTCGTCACAAATATCACACGAAACCACCATTTGATGTGTCTCCTTCTTGACCATTTCAAAATTAACTCACATGTTGTTGTCATCCGGTTTCATGGAATTGTATGTTCATTCGGCTGGTTTTGACCACCCAACACACCTTTTTTCAAGTACGCCAAACACCGAAAAATAGATATTCTGCCATACCACACATACCACATGTACGATTGATGTTCCTTCTTCACATACATGACACGAATAGTTATTATAATGTTTTCCTATCATTTCAAGTCATTCCGATGTAGTTCAGTTTGCATTTGATCGTTAAACGCCTGTTTTTGTCGTTTATGGAACCAGAAGTACGTTTTCAGTTACCAAGGTCACACGAACCCTCAAATTGACATGTGGTCTACCTAAACATTAAATTATTCACTTTCCGGTCGTTGTCTTATAATTTCATGGAATTCTGAGGTCATTCGGCCAGTTTTGACCACCCCACGATCCTTTCTCAAAGGTGTCAAACCCATAGAAAACACATATTTATCAATACTATGCAAACAGCATGCCCAATATATGGGTCGTCTCTTATTACATGTTACAATTAATAATTATTATGTTTTCTTAAGATTTCATGTTATTCTGATGTTGTTCGGTATGCATTTGACCATTAAACGCCTAATTTGGTCATCTGTGGCACCAGAAGTGCGTTTTCGGTCACTGCGGCCACATGACACCTCTGATTAACAAGTTTTCTACCTGAAAATATCACAATTCGCATGCCTGTTGTTTTCATCTGATTTCATTGCATTACGATGTCATTCACCTGGTTTTGACCACCCACAATCCTTTCTCAAGCGCGCTAAACACAGAAAAATACGTATTCAGCCATACCATTTAAACCAAAAATGGCATCCAGTGATCTCTCTTCACCCTTCCCATGTAATACTTCTGTAATATTCGTCATTTTTCTATACATGCGACCCAAAACACATCTGGAATGGTTGTAAAATTTTCTAGTTAAAAACATAGTCAATAGATGCAACAATAATAAAAAAATTATCATGAAAAATTAAACATTAAATTTACCTGAACCTCCCTCCATAATATTTCAATCATATCATGGGGTAAAAAGTACAATCATGAGTCATAAAGGGGAATATATATATATCTTGTTCCATATGCACAAAAAAAACTAATCAATACAGTATCACCTTCTCCGATAGAGTGAAATGTTTCATCAAATAACACATCCAATCGGGCTCTATAGTTTCATGATAAAAACCCTCTACTAGGACCCCCGCATCTGCTGGAGGATACAGTAGATCCTAGTAAAAAGAATTTCATAATTCAATTACAATATAACTAAATTTTTATTTAAAATTTACAAATAGTTAGGGGAATATACCCAAAAATTTATAATCAATTAATTTAGAAAAATGAGAAAATACATACCGACAACATCAGGTGAACCAATCTAATCACTGTAAGAAATACCTATATTAAAAAATTATACTAAAATCAAGAAATTTTTATACATATATAACTCATATATATATTTACAAACAATATTGGGAAAGAATTAAAATATTAACTAATCATGCATGTCAATTGTATCTCCTTCAATTGTCTCTCTAGGAAATTATATAAATTCATCGCGTACAACGATTTTTGTTTGGTCATGTGTTTTATCATGAAATTATATAACGTCAGGTTCCTCTTGATCAAACAGAAACACCACTCTTCAAGAAATTTTCACCACTACATTCCAATCAGAATAAATTCAGACAATGTAAACTTGCTTTGTTTTCGATGTCAATATGAATGGATCAATTCTTACTCAGTCATCTTTACATAGCATACTATTAAAGTTTATCGAAGTAAATTGGATGCTATCAAATTTCTTCCATGAACTTAATCGACCCAATAATACTTTAACAATATGTGTTTTAATCCATGACTATAAATAACCTCTATAATATCAATAGGCAATCCATACTGATAAACCACTCGAAAAAGAACAACCAACACCACTATTTTTTTGGCTTAATTCATGTCAACATCACTAATACGAAATCATAATATGTTAAAAACCAAAGTCATATAGTGGCAAGCGGTAATAAATGGATAATCGACTAGTTTGTTTAGATTATTACTCACAGTATGGGTGCTTAAATCAAATATCATTTTAATCTATTAATTTCACATATATCTATGGATAAAGGATTGTGAAAATACACCTAATGATTCATTATAAAAATATTAGATCCATTGTTTATAAGTACATGAGTCTTGAACCACTCATGAAATGAGTTAAAATGATGTTTTGTTTATTTGATAGTCAATTTCACGAGCCTTTCACGTTTCAACTCAGTGATATGTGTCTTAAATCACAACACTATAAAAGGTATGTAATAAAATAAATATAAAAATATAATACACAATAACTATGAATCTTACTCTATTAATGGAATAACTGATAGAGTGTTAATCAACACATATCTATGATCTTGAAACCACTCATCGTTGTGCATATCAAACATTATTCCTTATCCAATTGGACCCTCATCATTTTGGGAGGGTTTTTATATTTTTGTTTCAACCTCATCTATATATGATGTACATAAATTATTACACTCATCCAATAAATATCCCTTTTAAATTGAATATTCTGGATGATCTTTGTTGCGCACATACCTTTTTAATGTATTTATGTATCACTATATTGGATGCATTTACTTGAATTGCACGTGACCACCAGAAATGACTTCACCAGTTAAATGCACATTCAAGTGAGCCATGACTTCAAAAAAAGATGGATGAAATAGTTTCTCTAGGTTACATAGTTAAAGTACAATCTTATCCTACAACTTTTTTAAAGAACTCATGTAGTGATTTCATGAATAGAGCTGTGTAAAAAAATTAGAAAATTCAATCAATGGCTCAGTAACCTGGGTAGGTAAGAAATCACAAATTGGTAGAAGAATTAACGGTTGATGTAGAATATGATTATCAAGGCTTTTCAACCCCAATATTGTCATGCTCTTCCTATAGACACACTTGGAAATATTAGATCTATAACCATCTGGAACCTAAATAGACATCCAAATTGAGTGAAATGGTTGTTTCCCTTTTTCAATCATTGTGTAATGTTCAACAGGTATGTATGATATATTTACTTCACTACCTTAACCTAGGTTTAAATTTAAAGGTTTTCTCAATCCCATTTTTTGTAAATCACGTATCGAATTAGCACTATCCTTTGATTTTTCCTTGATTCCTAAAATAGTGCACATTATATTATCACATCATTTTTTCAATTTTCTTCACATTAAAATTATGTATTAAAATATTATATTTCCAATATGAGAATTCAAAAAAAACACTTTGTTTATTCCAATGAAGATTGCGCTGTCTATTTTCGTATGGTATAGAAGGAAATGCACGAGCCAATAAATCTATAAAATTATACATCTTACTGATGTTTTCCTGATCATGTTATGCAAAAATTTGACCCCCAAACAATATTTTTGGTGATGGGTCATAATCTACATTCCCATCAAATAACTCATGTTATTTTTTGAACCTCTGCAATGGAGTAAGAAAGCATCTTTGACCATGATATGCCAACATTTTATAGTGCTTAATACATATATATTTCTTACTCTTAATACAAAAAGGTCCTGAAAATTCTCCTTTTGTAATCAAACCTAATAAGTTAACATACACTAGATAAATCCTTAATTTTTCATAACAATGTGACCCGATGTCTAAAAATTTCCTTTACGTCCGAGTCAAAAGTCATTACACCATCGGCCCAAATTCATGAATAGAATCAATCAATGATTGCGTATAAACATTTATTTTATCACTAGGTCCACATGGTCCATCAATTAGAATCGATAGTAACAAAAATGGTTGCTTTGTAAGTACCCAAGGGGGAAGGTTGTATGGAACAAACATCATTGGCCACATATTATGTGTTGCACCAATAATGAAAATAAATTTGTTAAAACCATATACTGTGAAACCCAAGAAAACTAAATGATCATCCTGGGAAATGTTTGGGTGTCTTTGACCAAACTCTTTACCTGCCAAACAATCTGTCTGGTGAGATAATTTTTCAACCAATATATTTCTCACTTAATTACAAGTCATCAATTTAGCAATTTTAGTTGACATGAATAATCTCTTCAGTCTCAGTTTCAGTGAGAATGGCCCATCTCTTTATGAGAAACTTGTTTCCCTTGATTTAAGACTCTTTCGGGAAGAATCTAACTACCTTGATTAATCTCAGTGTACATCCACCTAGATGTATATAAAATAGTATAATTACTTAATTTCCCATTGTCTTTTCTGAAAAAAAAATTATTTCAGCCTGTATCAATGGTATCATATATAAAACCAAGATCATCTTTCAACATGAATGCTTTATAGAATGACTCTGGATTCATCGCTCCATAAGGGAGTACCTTCTTCAATAATTCCAACAACATGTCAAATGAGGTTTATGACTAATAGTTCAAGTCCTTCCGGTGTAACAATTCAAAGTTGAATGAAAATTTTATTAAATTTAGTGCACCCATTATATTATTCAGACACACATCATCAAGAATCTCAAATTATTTCAATTCTTCTCCATCTGCAGAAGAGTCAGGATTACTCGTTATAATGTCTTCACTTAGAAAATTACTATCTTCAGGTTGAGAATGATAGAACATATCATTGAGCATTCTGTTCATCAGATTGACTATTCTTGAATCAACATCAATATGACTATTTTATGATTTTTGACATGAAACAGACTCTTCTCTATGACATTTCCATGTCTTATAGTTTTTCAATAACCCATTCAAAAAACTGAAGTTCTCTAAAAGTATCTCATTTGAAGAGATATCTATTTTCACATTATTTTCATGGAAAACTAATAAAATCATTTGGAAATCCATCTGTGAAATCCATAAATCTCTTAATCCCCTCATAATAATCATCAATAAACCTATCTTACATATCAAATCAGCTCTTATCCATATCATTATTTAATAGAAAGAAAATAAATGAAATATTATATTTCATTTGTAAAAACCTCATATCATTAAAACTTAATAACCAATGAGATCAAATATATTTTTGAGGATAGAAAAATTATCTTGTAGATTCGGTCATGAATAAAAAAAATTCCACTGAGAGGTCTCTCTGGGCAATAAATTTTTTATAAATAACCTACATAATAAATTGTGGAGGTCAAAAAATGTCTTACCAACCGAGGACTCGACCATGGGTAATGGGGTGTGACTCGATTTCAGATCCATGAAATCTCAATAAGTGATGACATGGTTCAAATGGTCGGAATCAAAAGGGGAGTAATAGCCGGACAATGAATGGTAGGTTTCTACACAGTGAGGCACGATGGGCCGAGAGTGGTCAATAGAGTTGTAACATGAGGGCTCACCCATGGGTTTCAGTAGGGCTGGGAGGGAATGACCACATGAATATCCGAAGGAGAAGTGAAGAGGTGAGAGGTCAAGGTCATCAAGGTGTCTCAGGTTTGAGGTTAGTGCATCGTGGAGGCATGGGGTGGGGTCTCTAAGGTCACTCAGGTCACAGGGGGCCCAATGCATAGTCAAGGGGGTGGGGGTCACCAGGGTCGCGGGGGTGTCATGGGGTCTTGGGGGCATAAAATGAAGTCATGGGTATCAGAGGCTCCAAAGGTATGATGGTCTCATGTAGGGTTAACTAGGAGAGGATCACAGTGTTGGGGTGGGAAATGTGATGAAGAGAGTTGGGTCATAGGGTCAGGGAGGGTATATGAGGGGGGAGAGGAAAAATTATGTTCGAGATAGTAAATATACAACGACTGACATTTGGAAGTTTCAATATTTTGACCAGCTATAAAGCTATAAATTATTCATGTGATTATTATATTTTGAATAACATATAACATGGTATTGTTTTGGTTATTTATAGTCATCCACACTTGGTTATTGTTGTTTTCATTCGTTGGAGTTTTGTTATGATAAAATAGGGTATAGTATTCCCAAGACTAACATACCAGTCCATCACTCATAGTATAATCCCTCTGGCATACTAGGAGGCAAGATTGAGGGCATGTGGCCAACATGCTCAGGGAACCATTTAATGGAACTTGGGTTGGGACATCACCAAGTGGTATTAGAGGCTTTTTGGGAATTGTTGGTCACTACAAGAGGATCATCCAGGACATTTACCAATTGGTAGCACTAATTTTAGGTTTGATAAAGAAATATATATGTTTGATTAGATTGAAGCATTTGAGAATACATTCCAAGATTTGATGAACCGCTTGATAGTGGCACCATTCTTTTTTCATACATGTGTCAGGTAAGCTGTACACGATGTATTGTGATTCTTCTGGTATAGGACTCAGAGTTTTTTCAATGTAAGGGGATCATGTTTTTTCTTACAACTATATATTGTTTATGGAACAATACTGGAATTATCCTTTTCATGACCTTGAATTGGAAGCAATGTGTTATGCCCTTAAGTGTTGGTGACATGATCATTTTGGTGAAAAGCTTACAGTTTTTATAGATAAAAAAATATTGAAGTGTATCTTTTCACTACTCGAAGTGAATATTTGATAGCGAATATGGGTTGATTATATACAGTTCTTCTATATTGAATTGGCATATACTCCAAAAAAAGAGAATTTTCTGGCTAATGCCTTGAGTAGAAAAACTCATACTCAGTTTGAATATGAGTAGAGTGTAGAGTGGATGATGATGACATTGATGATAGAAATGAATGTGGTAGTTCAAGATATTCTAGAGAGGATGACTCTATTTTTAATAATTGGAGATTCTACATTATTGAAATAGATTTGGGACATGGTGTATGAGCATTCGAAGTGTTTAGTTCGAAGGGAAATCTATGAATGTGGGGATATGCCTTCCGATTGGATAATAGATGAGGACATGCCTATCTATGTGAAAAATCGGTTTGTTGTGCCTATAAGTATGCAAGAAGAACACATGTGATAATTTAATGCCACAATGTGGGTGGTAAATCCTAGGGTTAAAAAAATGTTTGGTGACCAACAATGATAGTTTTTCTGGTGATGAATGAAAATGTAAATATCAGGGTTTATAATAAGGTGTTTCACTTGTCATCAGGTGAATGCAGAGAACCAACAACCTGGAGGCCTATTTAAGCCATTTCCTATTCCGGAATGTAAGTGGGATGAAATGATTAGGTATTTCATGGTATAACATACAAGAAAACATTTGAAGAATTATTCAATTTTGGACTTTTTGGATCAACAAATTAAGGTAGCACATTTATTGCCTATCAGGAAAACCACTACAGTAGAACAGTTGGGAGAATTGTATGTATGAGAGATTATTCATTTTCATAAGGTGAAATAGAATATAGTTTGAGGTCATGATTAAATAATTACATCCCGGTTATGGTAGGTCTTACTTAAGGTTCTTGGTACATAGGTTTTGTTATGTACAGGCTTCCACCCACAGATAAATGGGCAGTTAGAGCACACCATATAGTTGTTAGAGGATATTATGTGAGCATGTGGGCATGGCTTTGTTGTTTCATGAGAGAATCAATTTTCATTATGGGAGATTTTATATAACAATATTTATCAGGAAATTATACAGATTGCACCATATTAGGCACTTCATGGTAAACCATGAAGATCACAACAATGTTGGTTAGAGGCGGGTGAGTTAGAGCTGTTGGGATTGATTCTCGTTAAGGAGACATCAGAGATGGTACAATTGATTCTGAAACATATGGATATGGTTAAAAGTAGTCATAAGTCATATTCATTTTAACGGATATGACCCCTATATTTCATAGAGGGTGATCATTTATTCTTTCATGTGTTTCCTGGATTGGGTCATTATAGGATATTGAGGTTGGGAAAGTTGATTCCTAGGTTTGTAATATCATTTTAGGTGCTGGAGAGAATCGGGCTAGTGGGGTACCTATTACCCCGTCCACAAAAAATAAACTCTATCCATGATGTTTTTTTATATGTCAAAACTACGATAATTTTACACTTACCCTTCTCATGTGATTAATGTGGAAGAGGTTGACCTCAAGATAGATGCGTCCTTTTAGGATCATCTGATACATGTGCTGGGTCACCATGAGAAAGTGTTATGGGGAAATACAATTCAGTTAGTTCATGTGTTATGAAAACATGGAAGTGATCATGAGTAATAATTTGAATAGGAAGTAAAAAATAATACCAAATGTCTTAACGATTTGGGCTCAGAATCATAGAGGTGTTCGGGAGTTCATCTCGAGGGTGAGTTGTTATAAGTTGGGGAGACTACAAGATCCCCACCATTTTTGGTTTCATATCGGGCATGTTTTATAGTACTTTTGAGGTTTTTAAGTACCTATAGTTTTGTAGTAGTGTATTGGGTTTTGTTTGGGTGTATTTTGAAGAAACATATATCAGATTGTAGGTTGTTTATAGTATACACATGGTTTGATAAACCGTGCGGATAAACCAGTCCAACCCTGAATACCTGGATAGAGTGTTCTGTATAGTTTGTGAATGGTATGAAAAATCATGTGACTAAAAAATGCCAACCATGAAAACCTAGATAGAGAGGTCAAAATGGTGTGTGAATAATTTCACAAAAAATGAACCTCTTCATAGGAAACTGTGCAAGCATGAATAAAATATATGGAAATCTATTTTAAAACCACTAAAACCGCATATACTCCCACATTATGATCTTGGATCAGTCTTGATAAATTATTAGTGATCCAAAAACCTTCCATAGGGATTACATAGTTATTTTAACATCATTATTCGGTATCTAAATCCTATATTGATGTTCTTTTATCTTCCCGATATTTGGATTTCATCTTATGGATTCTCTTTTCAATTCTTCTATTATTCCTTGATCCTTACATGGAATACCTCTACCATTTCTAAGGATATAAACCTATGAATTGATATCTTGATTTAGTATAGTGGATCTAGATCCAAATTTTCAAGATATTGATGCCTTTGATCATAATATTGTATTAGTGATTCAGATCCAACGGTTTATTGATGATGTTTTACACCTCAAATTATTTAAATTTATATTGGGCTAACATCTATTAATAATCCATTGTAGGTACTCTAAATAATTCTCCCATATTCATGGATTTGATTTGTGAATATGAGTTTATGGATTTTCTTGATTCCTTTGATAATTGATTTCCTAAATTTGAGTAATTAATAATGTGGAATTAACATGTTATTGCCTTAGTGAATAACTGATAATTGAATCATGGAATAACAAAGGGGGTTTCCAAAATAGATATTTGGTTTGGATATTTTTTTTGGGTTAAGATATTTTAATTTAGATACTGAATTGATTTTGTTTAGATAATTAATTAGGTGATATTAATTTTTAAATAATGCTTGGATATGTATGATAATAAGTTGTGATAATAAATTACATGCCCTAATATCGATCAAAGAGAATTAATTATGAGATTTAATTATGAAATGTTGATATTTGATATGGATAATTAATTTTGAAGAATTAATTTTGGATTGATAATTGTTTTGATTGATTAATTAATTTGTGTTTTATAGTCTTAGTTATATATTGAGTTAACTATTGGAATTTTAAATGTATAACTAATTAACGGATTTGTAATTTAATGATGGGGATAATTCTAGTGTAGTATAGAATGATTAAATATATTATATTTTTTTGGGGCTAGACATGGTGTTCAAGAATGATTAAACGTTGGGGCTTAGAAATGTTGTTCCTCCCCAATAGTTATCCTTTCTTGAGATTATGGGCTGATAGGCATGACGACCTTCTCCGAATTACATATAATGTGTTAGTAATCGTGACCTACATTGAATGAGATTTGGGGTACATAACATTACATTCAACAAAAAACTTAATTATAATAATGAATGGTGACTCAAATGGAATACACTAATTGAAATTAGGACTAATGTGATGAGTAAAGATGAAATGACAATGTGATAACTATTTAATTATGCATTGTATTTATTGCTTCATAAAAACCCATACACTATCATTTGGATTATATTGTTTTAAAAACCATTTTTAGTGGCATAATGAGATGGACTCACACCCTTTTCAAGATTCCTGATCGACACGCAGGTAGACATTTTTGTTGCAGGAAAAGATAAGGGCAAGGACCTAAGATAGGTTGCTCTTTGGGATTTGAGAATGGGAGAGGGAACCAGACGTGGTTTGGGACATGCTTGGGTGTTTTGGGTAATTAAATTCAGTTGAATTATAAACACTTTACATCATCATTGTCATAGCATGTTTTATCTTTTAGTTTATTATTGTATTCTCTTTTTCTAAAAAACATATGACATGGTACTGTTTTAGTTTTTTATATGCATCTGCACTAGGTTGTTGTTGTTTTCTTTTGTTGGTGTTTTATTCTAATAAAAAGGGTATGGTCTACCCAATACTGACTTACCCGACCCTCACTGCAAGTCACAACTCTCTGGAATATGGGGAGGTGCATTTGATTGCATGTGTCCAACCACCTTGGGGAACCGTTTACTGGCACACGTTTCAGGACGTCACATATTCTTTTTAAGTATAAGAATGTTTCTATACAAAATTTAAGTATAATTTAGATTAAATAGCCATATTTGTATAACTAATAATATAAACTAAATACTTATTTATTTGAATTATTTTGAAATAAAATATAACTTTTTAAATTATAAAAAAAGATTGTTTTTATTAAAAATATGACATTTTCACGATTCACTACAAAAATAATCTTTTCAAATTATTCATAAATATTAATACTTACCTAAATAGTATATTTTGAAATTAAAAATGATGTTAATTTTTTCAAATTAAAATTATTTAATTGGGAAATATATATTTTAAATAAAACTATATAAATCACGAAAAAAAACATTTATTAGAAATTTAATTATTTCCTTTTTGAAAGAAAAATTACATAATATTAATATAATGAATATAAGCATATATGATCTAATTAATGTATATAAATATTTAATGAAATTTATTTAATATTATCATTACATGGTAGATAAATTATTTTTCTTTTAGAAATTATATCCTCTCGGTTTTCTTCATTACGTAAACACGTGGGTATATCTTTCCATTAGAAAATATTTATATCCCAATATTTAATCATGAACCATATGCTTTTTCAACATAAAAATAACCACGTAAAGTACCATATTTGTTAATAGCTTATCTCTATAATCTATATTTTGTAAAATCTATTAATCATAAGTCAAATTTTCTTTTAATTGTGTTACTTTAGGGATGGAAACATCAGGTACATATATAAAATGATTTCATAAGAATTAAACATGAAATACATCATGTACCTGAGTTAAAATAATATGTAAACCCCCTTTATAGTAAAATAATCCAATTTTTTTTGATAATTCATATGTTTTATGGAATGGTGGACTTAGCATTCCCTTTTTTATAAAACACATAACATTATTCCATTGAGGTATTTCCATAAAAACATGATCAATTACTTACAATGAATGATGATTCCTCTAGTTATCTATATAATATATATTCACACTCTATCATATCCTCATATTTTTTTTAATTATCCTAATATACTAAAACTATTTCTTCTACAAACTCTATAACCAATTACTTCCATTCATCTAGTTCATCTCAATATCTTTGATTCGAACACTATTTTACTAATAATTCCATAAAGAACACGTTTTTATATTGGAATAAAAAATATTATTTATATAAAAAAATAAAAAAGGAATTATTTTGATCCTGAAAAACCTATTAATATATTAACCATGTTACGAGAATGTCCTACAAGGTATGAATAATTCACTCGTACAATCCACCAGATTGAGTATAAAAAGTGTTACCTAAGTTTAATTCAACACCAAATGACTTCTACATGACTGTTAATATAATTCAGTGTGAACCCAGGATCATGATCATATACAGTGGATAGTGGAAAATCGTGTAACCTAACTATCACCTTATGTTATATTCAATTTAAATAATAACAAAAATTTCATGTTTAAAATTATATAACTTTCAAAATACAATCATGAATCACCTAGATGTATTTTTCTAGTTCCAATGATGGTATAGAAAAGGATGGAGAATCCCCTTTGGTAATTGTTTTCTCTTATTTAACCTATTAAAGAGTAAAAAAAATATTATATCCTTAATCAGTATCTGTTTTCAGTCATTCTCATGATTAAAAATCCTGAATGTCAATATTTATCTTACTACTTCTAGGATGGATTGAAAATGGGGAACTATCGGATTTATTCAACAACATTCTCTTCAACATGGAATCATAAGGTATAGATATTATTCTTATGACTTTGGTAGCTCATGTTTCATCAGTATTAAAATTTTCAACCTATAGATTTTCACAGATTCGACCTTTTTACCTTTAAAATAGGATACCCCTACTATGTTTGATTAATTAATTTTTAAATTTGTTTCTATATAAAAACCTACAAAATAGTAAAATGTGTTTCTACCTTCAAAATTTCTAGGCCAAACTTCAAAAATAATTAACCAAAGGCTTATATTCCAACTATTACCTTATACATGTAGTATTATTTTTCAGACTCAAAGCATTAAATACTTGGTTTTATTTTCCAGAATAATAAAGAACCATGTATTCATATTACTTAATGAGTTTCAACTATCTTTTATACACCATGATTAACTATATTTATGTGAATGTATAATTCATATTTTTTGATGTGTATAAATGTCACATATTAATAAAAATTAATTTTACATCTAATTTTATTCCGTAAAAACCATAGAATATATTGAAATATTAATTGGATGATATTTTAACTCATGTTGGTATAGTATACGTGATATTAATGAAATTAACTAATTATTATATATTAATAAACAAACTTGTACCTTCAATGAAGCATCAAAAAAGATGATAAATTCCCCATTTCTATTAGCCAAATCTAAAACTAGACCATTCACCTATCATATTTTTATTCACTAGAAACAATTATTAAAACCATTAATCCATATGCTTTTAACTGATTTTTAATTACAACAAGTCATTATTCCAGATAACAGAGCATATTTTTAAATAATTTCATGAATGTGTCCCAGTAAGCCAACATAAATATATATATCATTGAAATTTTGTGTTTTTTTTTCATTTTAAATGACATTAGTTTTTGTAGGATCAATAGTTATTCCATCAATATAAACCATTTTATTGAGAAAAGAATTTGTTTCAAGCAAAATTCACACTTAATAAATTTTCTATATAGTTTATTATCATGTCTGTTTTGAAAAAAAATCCTTATATTTATTTCAATATCCTTATTCAAATTTATATTATACAAATATATATTAAATAACCACCAACATATCTAAATATTAATCCATGAAAATATTAATATTATCCATAAATAAAGTTGGTGCATTAGAAAACTAAAAGCACATAAATAAAAATAGGTATTTTCTATATCTAATCCAAATAACTATCAGTTTAATATATTCTAGCATCACTATAAATGGATGGTAGTGTGGCCAGAGATAAGTCGTTGAAAAATACTTCCATCATAGGACCATATAAAAAATAATCAATATGAAGATAATTACACTTGATATTAATATTGATGTTATCCAATGCTATATAATCATTATAATGAATCATTGAATCGTGTTTCTTTTTAAAATCTATAAGTAGAGAATCCAAATGTAATGTGTTTGGATGAATGAAACCATTATCTACAAACTCATTAATATTATTTTTTAATTCCAGAAGATCTAATTGATAAATTCTATGATGGGGTTTTGAATTTTCATTTGCATCATGAACTATTTATTGAGTAGTATCAACTTAACCATTAAGAATAATACAAAGAAATTTATCAGGGAAACAATCATATATTCCATTAGTAACAGAACATCACTAATTTTAATAGATTCTTTAAATTCAACAATGAGATCTACGAAACTATCACTACCATCCCTAATAAATTTACTATTTTCTTAATATGATATCATGGGTATGAATTTGTTAAAAAATAATTTATCACCACTAAAATATATATTACCAAAATAAAATTAATGGAAATCCATACACAAATTAACATCAAACATCACGAAAGGTTGTTTAATATGATTCAGATGATGTAAAATACCACTTATGTCAATATGAAAACTATTATAAGTAATAAATCCATTAATAATTCCACCATGATCTTTAACCTAATGTTATATATTCTATTTATGAGTTTATATTCCCATTTTACTTGAAAATTTCTCACCAAAGAAGGAATGTGACGTTCCAGAGTCTAACTAAGTAAGGGAATAATTTCATTAAATAATTAACATTCCTATCATTACTTAATTATAGGTCCTACAAAATCATAAATAAAAGAAGAAAGTAGTTTTATCTTAACTTAAATATTTTTATATTGAAAAAATTCACATTGTGTAAAAAAAATGGGACCCACATTTTAATAATTCCCCAACTCATTTCAAATAAAACATCTAACCATTGGATGGATATCGGTTCTCAATTCATGGATTTTCTACGGTTCATTCCATTATATTCAGGATCCTTATTACAAAAAATAGAACACCCATAACTCTTTCTATATCATTTCAAAAATTACAAATAATATGTTTACCATATTCTAAACATGTTTGTGGATTCCTTCATGATTTCATAATTGAGTTCTTATCCATTTACTACAACCAAGACTGCTTCTTTCATTTGTCATATCATGAAAAAAATCTTTAGTGAACTCTATCTAAACATTATTAGAATGAATAACATTATCATAGACTTTAAATTTGATTAAGTACAATTATATTCGTAAAATTATTTTCAATACATAGTAAAATCTATTAATATTACTACAAATTTATGGAATAATATGTATTGCACAGTTGGATAGTCTTGTAAATTGACATCATAATCATCAAAAATTTCTTATTATTTTTTTCTTAAACATCAATAACTATTTATCCATCCAATATAGAAGGTCATTAAGGAAATATTTTTCTAGAAACGAATTCTTCAATGTCTTCTATCCCATGGATTTAAGAATATTTATCTATCTATCTATGTTATTCTTATCCAACAACCACCATCATTCAGCTTCATCTTCAAAACGAGAAACAAAAATAGTTGCCTTTTCATTATCTTAAAATACTATAACTTCATGTATTTTTTATAGATTATTTATCCATCATTTTAATAGAATTAAATTTGAGGTTGTACCAAAACCTAGAGGATGTTGATTCATGAAATTATAAACTATCATCATGTTCTATTATTGTATCTACGTTTCCTCTACAATATTGATGACACAGCCATTTACATATGGTTTCAACTGATCCCACACTACATCAAATTGATGAGCAAACATTCTACCTATTCTAGGCCACCAATTTGGAATTTTATATTCATATTGGTTCATTCCAACATCACATTTCTTTTTTTTAAGAAAATAACTATTAAAAAAATTGACAAGATACAAAACTATAAAAATATTCAAAATTTATATAATTAGAAATTTACCATAATTTACGATCATTGAAGGGTGTTTAATTAAAATTATCTAACTAATAAGGTTATCTAAAACATTTATCAGATACCAATAATAAGAGTAGTTACTTAAAAATTATACACACTATAATCATTATACTATAATTTACATCATGATATTATCAAAGGCATTTTTGGTTTAGGTATTTAAATCATTATGTCATAAATCATACAAAAAACCACATTTTTTAAAAAGTGAAAACTTGTAGTCAATATCCATTTTTCGATAATATATATCTTTTAAAATAAAAATCATTTAATCATTATGAAACATCTTCATGACTTTTATCATAACTTATTCATTACTGTTAGTCATCCTTAATTTCTATGAAAAATATTATAAATTACGGGACGAACAAAAAATATTAGTAAGAGATAGAAGAAAATGAAATTATATAGATTGTTAAACAACATGAAAACGAAAAAAAACATTTCTCAAAATATTAATATAGATGAGGATGTAAAACATAATATTAATATAGAAATTTTCTTTTTCACAAAGGGAGAATTTATAAACCATATCACGAGAATAGAATTCCTTTAAATAAAATTAAATTATATGAAAATTGAAGCATTATATTCATACCTTATGATTTTTTTGTATTAGAAATAACTAGAACATAGATAAATTCATAGGAGAAACATCCATAACTGACACCCTCATGATTTCCATTAATGATATGGATCATTACCGAATGCATTGGAGAACTATATAATGGTCAACCATCATGTATGATATATTAGGGTCACCCATTATAATAGTTGTATCGAACGTAACCATAATCAACTATAATGATCAATGATCATATAATAAAGAAAACATATTCTTTCACCTTCTCTTCTTAAAACTCTTAAAAACACGTTTTGATCCCATATGAATATCATTTTTGGATATCAAAATACCCTTTTCATAAATGCACATTTTGATATAATACCCTGAACATAGGTAATGAATTTTTTCCTAGAAGAAAGCATAAAATTATTTAAAATAAGCCTAAAATATAATAAAATTCAGGTTCGTTGGAGAGTCCATTGATACCATATATGTTAAAATAAAACATTCTGTTTTATCTTATGTAATGGAAGTCAAAACGTTCAGTATAAAATATGAACAAATATTAATGTTGAAAAACAATGTATAAAAATTAAATGAGTCACAAAATATACTATATTATTATTTTTATCATATAAAAATATATCCATAATCTAATTTTATAAAAACGTACATGGAAGAACATGATTTTTAAAATAAATAATTATAAAATTTTAATAATGTTTTATGTAAATGTATAACATATATTGATTCTTCCTTATGGTAACACCCGAAGCATCCATGATACGTTTATATTTTAATAATATAATAGCTTGTGTTTTACACAACTTCATGTTTTAGCACCCCACGACCAATCCAACTAGCTCTTAGGAATAGAAATACCCAATTTTTAAAAATAAATTTTCTTTTCCAAATGGTATTTATTATGGGATTCAAAATAACAAAATTAGTTTTGGGGGGAGTTTTTGGTATTTTTCTAAAAACATTCAAGTTTGTATGAATAGTGAAAAACACAACATTATTGTTTAACATGGATTTTTTATTTAAATAAATAATTATTTATTTTAATTTATTTTAGGTCAAAATTGATTCATAATAAATATATTACTTCAATATAATTCATTGGATTCATTTTATTATGTTATTTGATATATAAAAGGTTATTAAACATTTAAACGACTTTAACCCACCTTATATGGACGTTTTAAAATTTTCGTAAAACGTAATTTTACCGCTTTTGTTAATTGAATTTCAAAAATCCGAAGAGACACGATTGACATCAGTATGTAAACTGTGGTTTAATAAGATGGAACTAATTTTGGGTGAAAAGTAAAAGTAAAATTTTATTTACCACGGTTAAAAGTAAATATGGTAATTATAGGTAAAAATGATATGACAATTACCATTACACATGTAATAATTCTATTGCGTAAGTGGTTTTAAAAAAAATCATCATTTGGAATAAAACATGATCGTTTTTGATCCACATGGATTTGATTAGGATATTTATTTATATTTTAATTAATGTAGAGTTAAATGTGTTAAATTCAAATTTGCATATCTAAAAAATTATTAATATATAGTTATACATAAGATAAATTTGACTATAAATATTCATTTTAAATATAAAAAACCTTCCTACCAAATGGTATTTTATTAATAATTCTTAGACATTAAATAATTAAATTTATTAATGACTCACTAATGATGTAGTAATTACATTATTAATGAATGATTAAAATAATTGATATTATAAATTTACACATAAATGTAAATTTTGAATTTTGATTCATTCCAGTAATTTTCAATGTTAATATGACATTTTAGAGTTGATTAAATAGTTTTTTTCTAAGTGATAAAGTTTTTATGACTTTCACAAAAACAAAATACAAAATAGTGTAAAAATTGGAATAAATGAGTTTTTAACACGATTACTATATTATTAAATGATATAATATTCCTAAAAATCTAATATTTGGCCAAATGACTTAGATAAGGTCATATTTGCAAATAATAAACCACTTAGGATTCTCTTGGATTTTTAGAGTCTATTTTTTAACAATTTATTATAATAAAACAACAATACATTGTAAAAGTTAAACTATTTAACTAATAGTTAAATAAAAATGATAAGGTTAATATGCTGACATAAATCTATCTAAAACCTAATGTTTTATATTTTTTCGAGTCATACACAATCATATATTTGATTTAAATCCTTATAGAGCCATTATAAACTTAATATGATTTGTATAATAAATTAATATTTTAAGCTTTTCCTAAAGTGACCCACACATCTCTTATAAAAGGGTACTTCGCCATCTATTAATATCACATCTCCAAAGCAATTTGGATCGGAAATAACTATCCAAATATACTCTACACTACCCAAAATTCATCCTAGATGCCTTAATTTTACCAGAATTCCATCTTATGGAGCCCTTTTCATCAAATAAAAATGAACCACTTGAAGAAGATGTAATATTTCATCACAACATTCTATGTTCTTGTCTTCTTCCTCTTCCTCGTTCTCTGTTGATTGCATACGAAAATATAGAAAATATACATACTTTAATGTTATTAATAATATGGAACAACCACATTCATTATTCTATCCATTATATGAAAGAAAAATTCACCAAATGTGCATACATAAGGCTTGACATCTCCATGGCATGGTGTAGTTTTTTATTAAACACTTCATTAATTGGATTAGAATAATAATGAGTACAATTGATTCTAATAATAAATATAACATGTTTATGATTTTTTATATATGATATACCATCCAATTTCATATTATTTTACCATCAAAAGAATGATATTGTTGCTCATGCGTACACATAGATTACCGTCTCCATGAACGTGATAATATTTATTTCCCCATCATAACAATTCAAGAATTATTTTCAATTTAGGATGGAAATTATTGTTTAAGAACAAAATATCATTCTGGATATGAATAAAATACATCACATCCCTAAAAAACATGACTTGCGTATCAAAACATATAAAATAAAACTAATCAGATAACACCTGAAACAATGATTGTACTGAAATATTATTAATAATGCAATATTAGAAGATCATATATAATATAATATCTATGTATATGGTTATTTTGTAATTTAATAACAATGATTAAACTATTATACTAGAGGATAACATTCCCTCTACCAAGGAGAAGTACAAGATAAGGGTTAATTCATCAATCAATTTATTATCTGAGGTTGTTTATACGTGAGTATCTATTGGGACCTCTTTATCATCTACATCTGTGTTTCCTAAATATTTATTTCACAACAGTTTTAATCATTACTAGAATATGGTTTCAATTCATTTTCACACATGTTTGAATTTTATAAATTTTTTTGAAAGGAATATTTCTGTTGTTTTCGAAACAAGGTACCTTATGACCATTTTGACAAATTATGGTAAGAATGTTTTTAAACATATATGGTAGGTGTTGCTATTTTTCACCATTATAACATCTTAGAGTCTTCCCTTACAAGATTATACACATATTTTAAAAATAAATATTTTCTATTATAAATATTTTAATATTAAAGGATTTTAAAATAGAAATAGATACCTCTCTCTAATAGTTTTGATTTCATCTATGTCAACATCCTTTGATGTATTTTAAACTAGTTTGAAGTTGATTTATTATGATAAAATATTTCATATTATATTGACGGTTTTGTGATATGTCTGATAATGGATGTTTTATTTTTTATCCCATTCATGGTTTATGGTTAATGTATAGAAATTTTGGGCACTAGTTTTAATATGAATACTTATATTATGTATCAACATTTTCATATAAGGAATGCATTCCACATAGTAAGTGATGGGTAGAGCCCGCTATTTCTCCTCGATGCATCGGTAGGTATAATGAGACAAACTAGTTTCTTGTCATACAGCCTTGAAAAATACATATTTTTATTATTGACATGAGCCTGTGACTATGTGGTTATGATTTTCAACATTATGCATTATATCATTAGGAAATTAGCTATTGATATTACATGTCATTATTCGACTAGTTGAATATCCTCGAGAATATGTAAATGTAATTAATTGATTTAATTTTTCCATATTATGCTTAATTTAATGTTTAAATGACTTTTGTTTTAGTCTTATACACTGCCTTAAATGTTTATGATTATTTATGAATATTTCTACTATATTGTTATCCTTTCTGATCATCTGAGCTCACCCATTTCTATATATTATTTTTCCTATGAGACAAAGAATAATATTATGATTAACCTACCAGAATATTCTAAGGGATATGAGTGTGTTTAATGGGGACACAATACTATTTCTTTTCCATTTCATGATGTAATGTAAACCTTATGTATGTATCTATTAATTATAAGGCTAATAAAATATTACTTATTTCATGACATGAACTCTTTTGATTGTGATAATGTTATATAAGAATGCACTGACTATGGAAAACTAGTGTTGGGGCATTATAGTTGGTATAGAGGAAGTTTAGTAAAAACCATGGAAGCTAGATTTAGTAAAACATTGATCAGAGAACATTGCCCTAAGATAAAATTTGATGATTTGTATTGAAGAACATCATAAAATTTTGATAATGTAGAGATTTTGTGAGTTTTTCAATTAATAAATCCTTTTCTGGATACATGGAGGTAGAGACATATTTGCCATGGATGTACCTATGAGTTAAAACTCCGACAAGCAGTTTCAGGATTGACCTCGGGTATCCTAGAACTTGACAACGGGTCTTTCTACTCTCTAGGTTATGACACTCCATGGAGATATGATTAGGATAATTCACATTTTTTAACAAACCATTATTAAAGAGTTTTGAGTAAATACATCCTCCAAGAAAACATTTCTTTATGATTATAGTTTATATGCATAACCGCTTAAATTTATGTTAGGTATTTTACTAGTTTGGAATTATATTGTGATTAATAAACCAGTCATTTTTATTCCATTGTTTATAAATGTCTCTTATTGGAAGGAATAGAAATCATATCAATGCACTTAATATGGCATCTCGCCTTTTTAATACATAACTTTTCTTTACATTTTACATACAGAGGATCTTTAATGTCTAATGTCCTGGAAATTAGGAACCATAAAACATGAAAACAACATAAAAAATTCTTCTAATACACTGGTAAGGCTTCATCATAAGTTCATTCTATGTATAATTACTACATCTCATAACCTGGAGACATACATTAAATGGAAAGGGTGAGTAGAAGGACCTGTAAGGGTAAACAAGGGAATCAGTTTACTTGTGATATCAACACGAACATGAATAAAACATAAAGTCAATATCAATGAAATAATATTAATATCATAATGAAAATACCATGAATCATAACATGAAAATGTGGATACAACATTTCATTTAGACATTAAAGAAGATATCTCCAAGGTTCTTCCTAAAGGTTTCTTAAAATTTACCAAGGTTATTCACCAAGGTATCGTGAAACGTGTCATCTCTAGAGATTAATTCATTACCCATTGCGTTGGAGGACTATCTGGGAGCACCATTAATATTTCTTTACATTAATGTGATACATATAGATCATAATACAACATTTCATAAATAACCCAAATAGAATCAAATAAATGTGTTTCATGTCAAAATCATGACGCTTAAAAATAGCTTAAAAATAAGATCATTATGTCATTTATTACCCATTGAAATGGGGTGAAGGTTATATGTATGTTAATTAAAAAAACAATATATAATTTTTTTGAATTTATGAAGACTCATTAAAATGAAATTGTTCTGGGGATTCATAAGATAATTTCATGAGATAAAGAGGAATAAATTTTGAGGCGAAATTTCAGCAGCATAACGTCTATGTAACTTTGTTTTAGAAAATAATAAAAAGAGAGTGTACAAGAGTAACCCAGACCTAAATAACTTATAATAAAGAATAAATATATAATAAAATGGATATAGGAATATGGTATTGAAATTAGAATGACATACCACATAAAAAGGAAACATGAAAGAAAGGAGAAGATGTGATTCCTTTTACAAACAAATCGGTAGCCTAACGACATCAGATAAAAATTCAGAAAATCAATTGATGATAGCGAAAAGGGTTACTCAAAATTAGGACATAAAATGGGAAATAGTAAGTATATTTAATAACAAATCCTCACATAATAAAATGGAACTATATGACATAATATAAAGGAAGTCATGATATAAAAGAGGAGGGTGAAAGGATCCCTTACCTTGAAGAGTTACATCAAAAGATGGATGGTCAGTACCTTGGGAAGCTTGAATAAACCCTGGAAGGACCCCTTGATTAGTAAAGAGACCGAAACCTTGTTGAGGAGGATTTTGGAAATGAAATTGATGAGGGAAAGTCTTGGTATTTATAGTTTAAGTGAGGGAATAAATCATTAATTTCCTAGGGACACCTCAACGGTGGTATTGCCAACACCATGCGATTTCCCATGGGGTTTTCCAATGGTATTGAACAATTGGGACACCTAATAGAATATCTAACTATTCATCATTCTACTAGAATGATTACATAATTATTACATCATTAAATATGTCATTAAACACCAGAAACTCAAAACTGTATTTTCACTATTCACCAAAAATTCAACTTTTTCTTAAAAATCCCCAAAAATAACCTTGGGATAATATCGATTATCTAAATTCAAAAATGAACACCATTTTATAAAAATAATTTTATAAATATTTTTAATTTAGTTTTTAAATAAAAAACACTATTCACCTGAAAAAACTAATACTTAACTAATAATTTCTGAAACAGTTATTTACCTATTTTATTGAATCACATTAATTAATGAAGGTTCCTAAATTATACGAATACTTTATTGAGTGAGTTTACTTAATCCATATGGTCACCTTACTATTCAAAAGTATAAAATCACTATTTATAATTTACTATTCACCAAAAATTATGTTTGTCTTATTAGACTCTAAATTTCTTACTGAACACAACTATAGAAGACCATTTTTTGAAAATCATTACCCATTATTAATTATTTATGTTTTACATAAATATTTTTAAAATATTTCTTTTTTCAAAAATGATCTATAATATACATCCTATATTTATCCAGACATTTGAAAATTCAAAAACATCACAATAATAATAAATCACAATTTTTATTAATATCAAAGGATTACATAAAGCAACTAAGGTCTCATTACATGTTCCCTTATAACACCATCATATAACCTAAGTGTAAGGCCTGCTAAGGTGATATAATAAATGGGCGACTCAACCAACATTTCCCGAGTGGTTATTTCTATCATCTTTAACTTCTCCCAAAGGAGATTTCGTTCCAGCTTCACATGATGATGTTCGGCATGGGTTTAGTCCAGAGAAAAGCCATGTTGAGCTACCTCCTTCCCATGTTCTTTCAGATGTTCTTCGAATGGAATGAGCCTACTGGATGAGGCCATCAAAACTTATTTTTTTATTAATTAACCATGATCAGTTGTATTTATATAAGAAATTGAAACAGAAAGAGTTTAGCTTACAATGATCATATAGACCAATAATCATATAACAGTCAAAACCCAACGGTATCATTTAATTAAAATCACTAAATTAATTAATGAATATAGTTTTTTTGAGTATAAAAATAAACAACACACAAAATTTTGGAAACAAATATAAAAAAATGTTTAGGTCATTATATTCTTCCCTCATTAAGAAATTTCAACATTAAATTTTTTATCTCATACCCTCAGAATATAAAAGGTGTGGGTACTTCAGCATCATAGACTCCTCTAGTTCCCACATGGTTTCTTTATATTTATATTTCCTCCACAACACCTTAACAAGGTGGGTAGTATTGTTGCATAGAACCTTTTCTCTATGATCCAAGATCTCCACCGGCTGCTCCTCATAAGAGAGGTCATGTTCCAGTTGTACCACCTCTCAGTTTACTACATGTGAAGGGTCAGGTATGTACTTCTTCAAGATAGATACTTATAAGACATCATGAACTAGTTCTATATTTAGAGTAAGTGCCTACTGATAGGCCGCTTCCCCCACGCGATCAAGGATTTCATAGGGGCCAATATACCTAGGGTGGAGCTTCCCTTTCTTCCCAAACATCATGAATCTCTTCCAAGGTGAAATTCAAAGAAAGACCTCGTCACCGACATCAAACTCCATGTCCCTACGAATGTTGTTGACATAACCCTTTTTCTAACTCTGAGAAGCCTTAATGTGTAATTGGATGGCATATACTTTTTCTGTCGTCTCTTGCATAGGATCAGGTCCAAGACGCTTCATCTCCCCAGCTTCATCCCAACTAGTAGGAGTTCTACATCTCTTCCCATATAGAGCTTCATAGTGTTCCATTTGAATGTTTTAGTAGAAGCTATTGTTGTAAGAGAACTCAACTAAATGGAGATGTGGATCCCATCCCCCATTAAATTTCATTGAGCATGTTCTCATCATGTCGTCAGGTTTTTTAATAGTCCATTTAGATTAGACATTAATTTGCGGGTGATAGGCCATACCGAAATTCAATTTAGTGCTCAGAGCATGTTGAAGACTTCTCCAGAATTTTGATGTGAACCTTGGATCATGATCATAAATGATAGAAAGTGGAACTCCATGCATCCTTACCACTTATTTCACGTAATTCTTGGATAATTGATCAATAGAGAAATATTCCCGAATGGAGATAAAATTGGAACTTTGGGTGAGACAGTCCACAATAACCCATATCAGATTGTTTCCTTTGGATGTTCTTGGATGACCAGTGAAAAAGTCTATAGTTATATTTTCCCACTTCCATGATGGTATGGGTAGTGGTTGCAATACCCCTTTAGTAAGTTGTCACTCTACCTTCACTTGATGAAATACTAGGCACCTTGAAGGGTAGTCAGAAATCTCCCTTTTCATTTTATCCCACAAATAATGATCAAGAAGGTCCCTATACATGTTTGTGCTTCTAGAATGTATAGAGAAAGTAGTGTTATGAGCATCTTCCATCAGCTCCTTCTTTATTTCTGGAATAGATAGAACACATAGTCTTGTAAGAAATTTTAGTAAACCTTCTTGATCAATATTGAACTAATGAAATTTCCCATCCTTTATAGCCTCAATCTTTTTCTACAATGAAGAATCTTTTTTCTGTGCTTTCTGGACCTTCTCTAGTAATGATTGTTGAGAAATAATTTGCGTTAGGGTTGATGATGTACAATCCCTAAAAATTACCATATCCAACATTACTAGGTCATTTATCAATGGATATCTTTAAATTTGTATCATGGAAAGAAGAACTCGGTCTTTCCAACTTAATGAATCAACATCATTGTTTTCTCTTCCAGGATAATAATGAATTCAACAATCATAATCTTTAAGAAGTTCCATCCATATCCTTTGTCTCATGTTCAATTCTTTTTGTGTGAAAACAAACTTCAATCTTTGATATTCTATGTATATATCACATTTATCCCCATAAAGATAGTGCCTCAATATCTTCAGAGAAAAAACGACCGCAGCCAGCTCGAGATCATGCATAGGATAATTCTGCTCATGAGTCTTAAACAGTCGAGATGCATAAGCAATGAATTTGTAATTTTTCATGAGGACGCATCCAAGCCATTTAAAAGATGAATCACTAAAAACAACTACTTCTTCTCAAAATGAGGGAATAGTTAACATGGATGCAGTATACAATATCTTCTTCAACTCTTGGAAACGTTCCTCAGACTCCTTTGTCTGCTGAGTTTCCAAAATAGTCCTCATATGATCCTCATGATCCACACGACTATTGGAATATAACATAATATCATCAAATAAAAACTACTAAAAAGTTATCAAGGTAACCCTTAAAGACTCTATTCATCAAATCCATAAAAATAGAAGATTCATCAGTCAGTCTGATGGGCATAAAAACAAACTCATAATGCACATATCATGATCGGAATGCAGTTTATGGAATATCTTTTTTATTCACCCTAAATTGATGATATCCATATTCAAGATCAATCTTATAGAAGAATTGAGCCCCACAATGTTTTTCAAATAAGTTATAAATTTTTGGATGAGGGTATTTGTTTTTCATTCTGATCCCGTTCAGTTATCTATAACCAATGCATAGCCGCATTGATCCATCCATCTTATTCACAAAGAGAACATCTGATCCCTTTGGAGACATACTTAAATGGAAAAACCCCTTCTCCAAAAGATCTTGGATTTGTTTATTTAATTCCTCGAGATCCATATTTTTCATCCTATATTGGTTCTTTGATATCATATGAGATCCAGGTACGAGTTCAATAGAGATCTCTACATCTCTTTCTAGGGGAGGTCTGGGCAACTCCTCATGAAATATGTCAATATATTACTGGATGATGGGGACAGTTTCTATCCTTAAAATATCATCTCCTTCTTCTTCTTCTTCCCCACTCAACTCAATAAATAAGGATATATGGGGTTCCTCTAGAAAAATATTAGGTTGATATATCTCTCCTTAGAAGATAAGTGTAGGTTTTCCATTCAAGACTATTGATGTTTCCTTACTTCTACATTTGATCTTAGCATTATACATTGAGGGTCAGTCCATCCCGAGTATAATGTAAAATTCTAGCATGGGAATGACTGCTATATTTATGATAATATTTTTCTCACTAAAGTAAATGATATAATTTCTAAACACTATTGATGCTTGGATAATCCCACGAGGAGTCATGACTGATTTCACTATTTTTAGCAAAACTGTGTTTGATTCTAAATTATTTGCAAACTTAGAGGAAATAAGGGAATGTGTAGAACCAGAATCAAACAAAGTACTTTCTAGATTTGAGATAACAATGAGAGTACCTGCTACCACATCATTCGGAGCTTCTCCTTCAGCTGTTGTGATAGCAAAAGCACAACCTTGATTAATTGGCTGTTGCTGAGGCTGATAGTTATTCTCATCCACTGCCCTTAGATTTGGATAGTAATTGGAAAAGTTCCCATGTTGTCCACACATAAATCACTGGACATCATTTAGTTCCTACGCCATCTTCCCGTTGTCATTAGTGATTGGAATTTGAGTTTTTAGATCACTACAACAATTCCTCGCAATATGACCATCTCTTCCACACTTGTAGCATTTCCTACTTTTGATCAGGAAGTTCTCCGAATGCTTCTTCCCACAGTTATTACATGTGGGATATTGTACTTGATTTCCTCCTCTTACCTAATCAATGGTCCTCCAAAAGCTGGGATCTATCGATCTCTTCCTATCGTTTGATTTATGAGACCACTATGTCTCACCAAACTCTATCTTGACTTTCATCGCACTCTGTATGATCTCCTCATGGTTATCATAGTCTCGGTTGGCTAGATTATTTAGCAGATGAGATCTTAGTCCACCAAAGAATCTATCAACATTACCACCATTATCCATGACAAAGCATGAAGTGTAACATAAAGGACTTTTGAATCTCATCTCATAGCATCCAACATATTTGTTCTCCTTCTGCATCAGCTCGAGAAACTCCTTCTCCATTCTTGTCCTCATAGAACGAGGGAAATAAAAACTGAAAAAGATCCCTATAAACTCTTCTCACTCCATAGATTCATCCTAAAATCTTTATATCAGGTTTTTGATCATTTCCCACTACTGATCAGCTTCTCTTTCTAAGCAATAGACAGCCAGGGTTACCTTCTCTGGCTCTGAACAGCGGAGCACCGAAAAAATATTCTCGATGGAGATGATCCACTACTCAGCAATCAATGGTTCAGTCGATCCACTGAAGGTTGGTGGTTGTTGATGCTTAAAGGACTTAATAGAATGTTATTCCCTTCATGGTGAGATCATTCTCTCAGCTTGATTTATGTTATTTCCCATATCTTGAGTTAGTTGGTTCATCATTCACATTACTGTTTCTATTCCAGCTTCTGTTGGAGGGTCGCCAATGCATGGTTCATTGTGGTCATCATTTGCAAGGTTCCTCTTATTTACTACCATTTACTAGAAGAATAAATCCTTAAGGATAAACTTATTTCATTTATGAATCTTTTAACTATAATGGATTTTATGTACTAAAACCTCATGCTTAGACAATTACATTTCTCTATAATTCCTTCATAATGATTCATAAGAAGCTTGCAATTTACCAAACATATCCCATGGGAGTTTCATAACCATGAGTACAGCAAGGGCCATTGTCGTGCACCAGTTCCCATTCGAGTGTAGCTCAAAGCAGTGTTTTTGGGTTTTACCCCTATGTACATCTGTGCCAGAGCCCCCTCTACCTACTCGAATCCAGACATATATGTATTTGTTTGATAAACCACTTAATCAATAATAATAAAAATATCAGGATGTTTTATTCTATTTAAACATTTCTATCAGATTATTCCTTATGTTTTAATATACTAATTTACATAAATAACTAAACTATCCTTTGATACCAACTATGGAATCTCACCTTTTTAATATGAATATTTCTTTACATTTTACATATGGAGGATCTTTAAAGTCTAGTGTCTTAGAAATCTGGAACAATATAACATGAAAAAAACATAAAAAATACTTCTAATCCACTTTTAAGGATTCATTAAAATTTCATCCTATGTATAATTAATGCATCTCATAACCTAGAGACATACATTCAATGAAAAGGGTGGGCTGACAGCCCACTAAAGGTAAACAAGGGAATCAGTTTACTTGTGAAATCAATACGAACATTAATAAAACATAATGACAATATCAATGAAAGAATAGGAATATCATAATGAAAAGAACATGAATCATAAATTTAATATGTGGAAACAACATTTAATTTAGACATTCATGAACATATCACCATGGTCCATCCCCAATGTGTCATAAATATTACCATGGTTCTTCGCCAAGGTATCGTGAAAACTTATTATCTCTAGAGATTAATTCTTTACCAAATGCATTACAGTGCTATATGGGCACACCATTACTATTTCATCACTTTATTGTGATCCAAAAATATCATAATCAAAAATTTCATTTGTAACCCATATAGTATCAATGATATGGGTTTCATGTCAAAATCATGACATTTAAAAAGAGCTTAAAAGTAAGATAATTATGTCATTTATAACCCATGGAAAGAGAGCGAGGGTTATATGTATATAAATTATAGAAGCAAATATGTCATTTATTTGTATTTATGAACACCGGTAGAAATGAAATAAGTCTAGCTATTCACAAGATAATTTCACAAGAGAAATAGAGAGAAACTTTGAGTTAATCATTCTGCAGCATAATTTCTATGTAACATGGTTTTAGAAAATAATAAAAAGAGAGGGTACAGTTGTAGAGAAATGGGGAATTTTGAAAATTTATGTCCTAAGCGCCTAGGAAAGATACCTTAGAAAAGTCCAGTGGAGCACAAACTAGCTTATGCGGTCACTACTAGTGAGATTGAAGCTCCGAATGATGAGGTGGGTGGTAATTTAATGGTTTCTACAAATTTAGAGAATTATTTATTTGATTATGGATCATCAAATTGTTTCATATCTTCCCAGTTCACTATGAAAATTTGATATTTCCAATTTTATTTAACAATTGAGTTGTTAGTAAAAAATCTTAAGGGAAGTATCATTACAATAATGATTTTTGAATCAGTTCCCATTAGGGAATATAAACATGATTTATCATCCGAAATCACCATCATACCCATGTTTGAATTTTGATATAATTTTTGGTATGGATTTTATTTCAGACAATGATGACAAAATTTATTTTAATAAGAAGGAGGTTATAATTTTTGATGATGATAAGGTGCTCCTTTTCATTTGAGAAAAAATATCTCCATGTGATTCTTATCTAAATCCACCCCCAGTAGTTCTAAAAAATTCAAAAATATGGGAGGAAAAAACTGAAATAAATATGGGTGAGGAATGGAATGTTCAAATAGTGGATGTCCCTATTGTGCAAAAATATATTTTTATGTTTCCAGAGGATTTATCTAGACACCCCCCATGGGATTGAGGCATCGAGAGCGAAGGGTGCATTAGGTGTGGGCTTCAGAGAAGAATACCCTAGGAGATATGACGGTAGATCCTTTGCGGAGGTGGTCGCAGGCTGGGATTCAGTTTCTGTTTTGCAAAAAGAGGAGCAAATCAATCCTAACCCAAAAAAGCATAGAGGATTAACCGCGTTATCTTTCAAGAAAGAGGAGGTAACTTCGCTTGCCTCATATTTACGATATGCCCAAGTCTGTACTTTTTTCAAGCAACGCCCTTCGCTGATGTTCCTCTGTAAAACCCTAGAACGTATTGGTTTTACTGATTTTAGTATTGGATTTTTAAACTCATGGAATATATTGTTTCGATACTCTTCTAATTCTGACTACTATAACTTATGGGTGAGGGGATAATGGACCTTCGGGCGAGCGACCATGAATGTATGCAAATGGTCCCCTGACTTTGTGTAGAGACCCAAAGCTTGACATACATGGATATTACATTACTTTTGCGGAATACTTAGTATATAACAAAAACACACACACAAGGACCGTAATATTTTAGTGTCTTTGGAAACTCGGAACGTAATCTTCTAATCATGGTGAAAGATCTTCAACATCTCCCATAAAGATCTTCCTTTTTTTCTTACCTAAAACCTTTATTTATATCTTGGGGAAAAGAAAACCAAAAAGGGTGAGGTCAAATTCTCAGTAAGGGTAAAAAAAAGAAATATCAATCACATCATATTCATAAGAACATAACATTTTGGAAATCTTAACCTGCAAAAGAGATCATAATATAATAACATGGGATAAATCATAGTAGTGAAATGTAATACCAATAATCATAACCTAAAACATGAAACTTTTTGGCGTACACACATAATCATTGAGAATCATTTCTTATTATTCAAGACTCGTTGCCAAGACTATCTTAGTGGGCAAAGTCCATTTCTAAACCGAGTTCATTCCACGTTTCAGTCTTGTTTCACTGAACCGGTTTAACATGCCGTTCCAGCCATGTCTATCTAATGAGATATAAAATCTTTACCCAATGCATTGGAGGGAGATATAGGTCCCACCCATCTCATAATGATACCATTCTTATGTGTGCCACAGAATCATAAAAAATACATCATAGCATAACCCATGAAATAAAAATGGGAATAATAAACATCGTGACATCATAAAACAATTCATATAAGATAAAGGAATTCATAAAAAAATATTTCCATCACAACATAAATCAAGTCCATGTAATAATAGTGATATAAACAGAAACCTGTATTATCATAGATGGAAAATAATTTTGATAAAACACTTGAACTCCATTCTTGAGGAAAATATCCTTTATTCTTCCAAAACAATTTTCCTTTCTTAACATGTCATACAATTCTAAACTAAAAAACGTTGATTAAAAATAAACTTGAAAACTTGTAAAGGATTATTATTGGAAATAATGTTTTAAAATCCATTCATGCCATATATGTTAAAAAAACATTCTTCTTGTACTTATGACAGAAAAGTAAAAAAGTACCTCATATGAAAAACGACAACAGATTCCTTTCATATCTTTTACAAAAAACTCACCGAAGGGTAAAATTGGATATAAAATATTGTAGCAGGATATAAATATTACATATTGAGGAAACATGGATGTGGAAGATAAAATACACCCCAGTAAATACTAAAATATAAACAATCTCGGATAAAAATGAGAATGTGATATTTTCCATTACCTTAAGTCCGATTTGCTTCGTAAGTGTCCGAACCTCCTGTATAATGATTTAAATAATGGAATTGACTTATTCCAGAATCATAATTGTTGTTATGATATCATATATGGTTCACTTATTACATTATTTTACCCGTTCTTTTGTAAATTCCATGTTAAAGAGCGTTTTGGGTAAAATCGTTTCATTTGTCGTCTGTGTTTTGACTTGTAATTATTCGTATGATTACATAGATCATGATTACTTAATTATAGAATATAAAACATGATTTATATATAATATATATTTATAATACACATATATATAGTAGATCAGTAAATGGAATGAAATACATCATTCATAGAGACAGTAGGTCGTACGTACGCATGAATGCTGTTTTCGTTTCCTTATTGAGTTGAATGGAATTAAGTAGATGAAATACATATATATACACATAAATACAGTATCATTATTATGTCATATATTTCATGATTACTTATTATATATACTTTAAAATCATTCATGAATGGTTAACGTGGAGAATGAATCTCATTGCGTCGTGGAGACGGTAGTCCGTACGTATGCATGAGCGATGATATCATTCTCATGATCATGGAATTGTATTGGAGTTTATTTATAAAATTTCAGAATCAATATCACTTTACAATAATCATATATATTCATTATTTACACCATTATACCCATCCAAGTAAGGTGGTGGTGGAAAATAGATTACACCACGGCGTGGAGACGGTATTCCGTACGTACACATGCGAGGTGATTTTTTTCCGTAGGATGGATAGATGATGAAATATGGTTGTTTCATACATATAATAACATATACATATATGAGTGATACTGATGTTATTACTTCATAATGAAACAACTAATGAAGAAGAAGTGGAAGAAGAAATAAAGTTGAAAGAATTGGTAATCAGACATTACCTCTTCTTTGAAGCGCCTCTTTGAGATCTCCTTTTAGAGCACTAAAACTTGTCTTTTAAGAAAACCAGGACCTCTAGGATGTCTCTAGAGAAGTGGAGCGGAGAAATTGGAATGGGTTGGCCGAGCGTTAAGGCTCAAAGTGGTGTGAGGAAGAGGGGGAGGAGGTGCCCTTTTATAAGGGAGGATAGGGGCACCTTTGCAATAACTAAAACTATTAATTTATTATAAAGAAAAATTCGGTTTAAAATAGCTATAAATTTATTTATTTCTATGCTAAGCCGAGGATGGGTTGAAATACTCTCATCCAATAGAATTTTGACAAGTTTAGGTTCCTATTTTAACCTTATCATTTAGATTTAACATTAAGTAAAATAATCTTACTTTTACCGTGTCTTCTTGTGTTCTTATACTATAAGGTTAATAAACTTACAATAACAAGTCAAATGAACCCAAAGTTGTTTATTATTAATATATATAACCTTATATAAGTCATTTTTCCGATTCTTAGATTTTTAGGATTAAAATAACAACTAATAATATAATATTGGTTTTAAAAAATAATTTATGTCAATTTTGACACTATATAGTAATTGATTTTTGTAAAAACCATAACAGAATGAGTAGTTCAAAAAAAGTTAACTAAATAAATACTAACATGTCATATTAACCTATAAAATTATGTAAATTCATAAAAAGACTCAAATTACATTTATTTGGGTATTTATAACATCAATTATGTCAATATTTAATTAATAAGATAATTACTTCATCATCTTTGTGTCATAAATAAACTAACATATTTAAAGTCTAAAAATTACAAATAAAATATAATTATGTCGGAAATATTTTTATCTTTCTATGGAATATTTATAGTCAAATTTATCTAATGTATAACCCTATATTAAAAATGATATACTTATTAAACCTTGATTTTAATTATTTTAACCCCTCTTTAAATAAATTAATAATATATGTCCTAATCTAATCCATGTGGGCCTAAATGGTCATATTTTATTCCTAAAGTTGTTTTTGGTCTAATTACACTTATCCAATATAATTAGGACATGTGTTAGGGTAATACTAATATCATTTGTACCTTTAATTACCCTATTAACTTTTAACCGTGGTAAAAAAAAGAAAAAAGTAATTATTCACCAAAAATTATTTTCATCTCATTGAACAACATTTTACATACTGACATCAACCGTGTCTCATTGATTTTTGAAATTCCACTCACAGAAGCGGTAAAATTATGTTTTATGAAAAATTCATTTTTTTTAACTACCACTTAGTGGTTTCACTATTCATCAAAAATTGAATGTTTCCAGAAAAATACCAAAAATTAGGCCTAAGCTATATTTGATATTATGAACTCAAAAATGATGTCTATTTTACCAAATTCAAAACATATCAGTTTAATTTATTAATTTAAAAATTAATTCTCTTCGTCAAAACAAATAGCGTGTTTTTAAGAGATAATAACTATCCAAATATTAACACTTGTTTATGTCTGGTTGAAATGTGAAATTACATCCAATGACCAACATTGTATTAAATTGTACAAATATATTACAAATATACTTTAATACCACTAAAATTAATAATTTATCACTATTAATTATTTGGATTAAAAAGGTTGTTTTTAATTAAAATTTAGTAATTTTCACTATTCATCATAAAATGAAAGTTATCCGAAAAGTACCAAAATTTCACCCTAAGATAATTTCGATATTACGAATCCAAAAATGAAGTCCATTTTGAAAAATAAAATTTACAAAATTTCAAAAAGTAGTTATTACTATTCATAACGGCTAGTTTTAATAATATTTTAATATCATATCGTTGTTTAGTGAAACTCGGTATTGCGTACTACATGTGCTATCGAGGAAGGTCGTGATTGAGTGTAATGCAAGGCAAGTCAAGGATGCATGTTGTGCAAGCTCCTTTTGGTGTAGCGTACAACACAAGAAATTAATGAAATTAAAAATAATATTTCTCATAAAATCTCGGGGTGTTACATTCTACCCCCCTTAAAATGAATTTCGCCCTCGAAATTCGTTGGGGTTATAAATGGTTTACTACTCAAAAGTTTTTTTTAATAAAAACCCACATCGTAAAAAGGAATACCAAAACAAATCTTTAAAAACAAATGTATGAAACGTAATGGTTACCCAAATAAAATAATCACTGGGTACCCACATTGGTGAAAATATGAATATAGAAGAGAAATCTAACCATTATGTTCTGATGGAGAGTGGTAGAGAACATGGCTATGGAAAAGCCAGCAATCACAAGGCCATAAATTTGTGATGATCTAAGGTACCATTTGATTCATCAGATATAATATCACTATGACAACATTTTTGATTTTCATGATCATTTCCCAAAACTTAAAGAATTTGAATTAGAATAAATACATACTTTAGTTTGGTACAATATCACTGTTGTTCGTGCCTTGAACAATTTCTACTTCATCTCTTAAAGAAATGAAGTTGAATTATTTTATTTGTGAAGTGTTAGCAGATCATGTGATAGAATGACGTGTCATTCCATCTGTCTCAAACAAAAGTTTAGAAAAAGTTATTAAATATACATAAGTCGATCTATAGTGAGATTAATCATATATGGTTCCTAAAATGGACTTATACTTATTATATCATACTGCTTAATATAATAAAACTAGTTTATACTAAACAGGGACTTCTTGTAGGCCAGTTGTAGGCGATAAAGGCCTGTCGCACTTCGGTTGTGGGTTCGATTCCCACAGCATTGTCCGACGCGATGGGTTGTCGCCCGTCCTGCAGGTTGTCCTTTTTCAAAAACTACATTACTATGTCATCCCATAAATAATATCAAAAAAAAGTTCTATCCTTAATCCATACAAAATTATGTCCAACATAATCCATTCCAATCTTTAGGCTTATCTAAAATACTTCGGTCCAAGCTCATTGTATAATGAAAACTATTACATGAAATGTCATCAACCAAGCATGTGAATACAATCATTTATCCCCCATATATCTTGTTGGTCACATTACAATCATGTGAATACCTTAATAATGTATTCTATTGAAAAATGAATACCCATTAAACCTTAGTGAAAACATGAATGCTGTCAAAAGTTAACTCTTTCCACATACCAAATTCCAAAAATTCTATATACTCAAACCATGATATAACCTTCTCCTTATATCAGTCATGAGCTCATGAATACTATCAAATATTTAATTTTCTCCTTATCCCTTCATTATGCGCATATCATCAACATTCCAAAAATATCTGAATAACCTTTCATGGATACTGGTACCATTAATCATACTCTTTTAAAACTCAAGGAAAGACAACAGTGTAACAATCCTTAGATGTCTCTTTATTCCATAGTACAATGAGATTACTTATACAACATTACACATGATAAACATGTAATCATTCCACTACATTCTTAAACCATTGACCGAGCTTCAACAATTCTTTCATCTCACATATTATTTGTTATCTCTTCATCATCATCAACATAAATACTAACCATATGACCATACTGATTATCTTCATGGGACTTTCCCTTAGCGCATTGGTTTGCATAATGCACGTACATTTTACATTTAAAACATTTAACCATTGTTGATGTCGTAGAAATACCATTATCCTCTTCCCTGGTGTTAACTGAACCTTTTTCTTTGCACTTACTGGCTTTGTGTCCTTCTTTTCCACACCCAAAGAATCTTCCAGTTCCTTTGAAACATTCCCTTTGATGCCTCTTTCCACATGATTTACATAGGGGAAATTTAACTTTCTTTCCTCTATGATCATCATGAAACTACATCTTTCTCTTATTAGCTGAGTCAGGAAACTTACCAAATTTTACTTTATTGATCATATTATGAGATTGCTGATTCGGCATAATAATGATGTTTGTACTTCCAAATCCCATTTCATTTGGTTGCTCATGAAGAATATCATTCCACTGTCCATCATATCCTCCATTATCGTGAATCATCTTGTTTCCAGCCATTTTCTAAAACCCAAAAAGAATAGTGTAAGAGGAAAAACCATAATAAAGGGGGAATAACTTCAATATTTTACATCTTTGGTTTAATCTAATATCGTTACCATAGTTCTAGGACTATATCCTATACGTATACTTATCTTTGGGGACATCCCTAGACATACCTTAGAAATATCTCTAGGGATCTCACTAACGTATTCGCATCCTAGTTTCCAAAGGTTGACTAAACTTTTCCTCTGATACCAACTGTAGAGACCCAAAGCATGACGTACATGGACATTACATTACTTTTTCAGAATACATAGTACATAACAAAAACACACACACAAGGAGCTTAAAAGTTTAGTGTCTTTGGAAACTCGGAACGTAATCTTCTAATCATGGTGAAAGATCTTCAACATCTCCCATAAAGATAATCCTTTTTTTCTTACCTAAAACCTTTCTTTATATCCTGGGGAAAAGAAAACATAAAAGGGTGATCTCAAATGCTCAGTAAGGGTAAACAAAAGAAATATCAATCACATCATATTCATAAGAACATAACATTTTGGAAATATTAATCTGCAAAAAAGATCATAATATCATAACAAGGGATAAATCATAGTAGTGAAATGTAATCCCAATAATCATAACATAAAACATGAAACTTTGTGGCATACACACATAATCATAGAGAATCATTTCTTATTAGTCAATACACATTTTCAAGACTACATTAGTGGACAAGGTACATTTCTGAACCGAGTTCATTCCTCGTTTCAGTCCGGTTTCACTGAACCGGTTTAACCTGCCGTTCCAGCCATTTATATCACATGAGATATAAAATCTTTACCCAATGAATTGGAGAGAGATATAGGTCCCACACATCTCATAATGATACCATTCATATGTGTGCCACAAAATCATAAAACATACATCATAGCATAACCCATGTAATAAAAATGGGAATCATAAACATCGTGACATCATAAAACAATTCATATAAGATAAAGGAATTCATAAAAAATATTTCCATCACAAAATAATCAAATCCATTTAATAATAGGGATATAAAAAGAACCCTATATTATCTTATATGGAAAATAATTTTGATAAAACACATGAACTCCATTCTTGAGGAAAATATCCTTTCTTCTTCAAAAACACTTTTCCTTTCTTAACATGTCATACAGTTCTAAACTAAAAGTAGTTGATTAAAAATAAACTTGAATACTTGTAAAGGAATATTCTTGGAAATAATGTTTTAAAAATCCATTCATGCCATATATGTTAAAAAACATTCTTCTCGTACTTTTGTCGGAAAAGTCAAAAAGTACCTCGTACGAAAAATGACAAAAGATTCCTTTCATATCTTTTACTAAAAACTTACTGAAGGGTAAAATTGGATATCAAATATTGTAGAAGGATATAAATATTATATATTGAGGAAAGATGGATGTGGATGATAAAATACACCCCAGTAAATATCCAAGTATAAAAAATCTCAGATAAAAATGAGATTGTGATATTTTCCCTTACAATAGGTCCAATTTGCTTCGTAAGTGTCTGAACCTCCTGTATAATGATTTAAATAATTTCATTGACTTATTACAGAATAATAATCATTGTTATGATATCATATATGGTTCACTTATGACTTTATTTAACATGTTCTTTTGTAAATTCCATGTTAAAGAGCGTTTTGGGTAAAATGGTTTCATTTGTCGTCCGTGTTTTGACTTGTAATTATTCATATGATTACATAGATCATGATTAATTAATTCCAGAATATAAAACATGATTTATATATAATATATATTTATAATATACATATATATAATAGATCAGTAAATGGAAAGAAATACACCGTTCATGAAAATGGTAGGCCGTACGTACGCATGAACGCTGTTTTCGGTTCCTTATTGAGTTGAATGGAATTATGTAGATGAAATACATATATATACACATAAATCCAGTATCATTATTATTTCATATATTTCATGATTACTTATTATATATACTTTATAACCATTCATGAATGGTTAACGTGGATAATGAATCTCATCGCGTCGTGGAGACGGTAGTCCGTACGTATGCACGAGCGATGATATCGTTCTCATGATCGTGGAATTGTATTTGAGTGTATGTATACTATTTCAGAATCAATATCACTTTAAAATAATCATATATATTCATTATTTACATCATTATACCCATCCATGTAAGGTGGTGGTGGAAAATAGATTACACCACGACGTGGAGACGGTATTCTGAACGTATGCACGCGCGGTGATTTCGTTTTCCGTAGGATGGAGAGATGGTGAAATAGGGTTGTTTCATGATTATAATGACATATAAGTATATGAGTGATACTGATGTTATTACTTCATAATGAAAAAACTAATGACGAAGAAGTGGAAAAAGAAATAAAGTTGAAAGAATTGGTAATCGGACATTACCTCTTCTTTGAAGCGCCTCTTTGAGATCTCCTTTTCGGGCAATAAAATTGGTCTTTGAAGAATACCAGAACCTCTATGACGTCTCTAGGGAAGTGGAGAGGAGAAATTGGCAGGGTTTTTCCTATATTTAAGGCACAAAGTGGTGTGGGGAAGAGGGGGAGGAGGTTCCCTTTTATAACGGAGGAGAGGGGCACCTTTGGATTAACTAAAACTATTATTTTATTATAAAGCCAAATTCGGTTTTAAATAGCTCTCAAATGATTTATTTCTAAGATATGGTGGGGATGGGTATAAATACTCTCACCCAATAGAATTTAGACAAGTTTAGGTTCCTATTTTAACCTTATCATTTACATTTAACATTAAGTAAAATAATTTTACTTTTACCGTGTCTTCTTGTGTTCTTATACTATAAGGTTAATAAACATACAATAACAAGCCAAACGAACCCCAAGTTGTTTATTATTAATATATATAACATTATCTAAGTCATTTGGCCGAGAATTAGATTTATAAGAATAAAATAACAACTAATAATATAATATTTGTTTTAAAAACTATTTTATGTCAATTTTGACACTATTTAGTAATTGATTTTTCTAAAAATCATAACAGAATTATTAGTTCGAAAAAAGTTAATTAAATCAATAATAACATGTCATATTAACCTATAAAATTAGTTTAATTCATAAAAAGTCTCAAATTACATTTATTTGGGTATTTATAACATCAATTATGTCAATATTTCATTAATAAGATAATTACTGCGTCATCTTTGTGTCATAAATAAACTAACTTATTTAAAGTCTAAAAATTACAAATAAAATATAATTATGTAATAAATCATTATATCTTTCTAATGAATATTTATAGTCGAATTTATCTTATGTATATCCCTATATTAAAAATTATATACTTATTAAAATTTGATTTTAACTATTTTAACCCTTCTTTTAATAAATCAATAATATATGTCCTAATCTAATCTAAGTGGCCCTAAATGGTCATATTTTATTCCTAAGGTTATTTTTGGTCTAATTACACTTATCCAATAGAATTAGGACATGCGTTAATGTAATACTAATATCATCTTTACCCTTAATTACCCTATTTACTTTTTACCGTGAAAAAAAAGTAAAAACTTACTATTCACCAAAAATTATTTTCATCTCATTGAACCACATTTTACATACTGACATCAACCGTGTCTCTCGGATTTTTGAAATTCCAATCACAGAGGCGGTAAAATTACGTTTTATGAAAAAATCATTTTTTTAACTACCACTTAGTGGTTTCACTATTCATCAAAAAATGAACGTTTCCAGAAAAATACCAAAAATTAAGACAAAGCTATATTTGATATTATGAACTCAAAAATGATGTCTATTTTACAAAATTCAAAACATATCAGTTTCATTAATTAATTTAAAAATTAATTCCCATCGTCAAAACAAATAGCGTGTTCTAAAGAGATAATATCTATAAAAAATTGACACATGTTTATGTCTGGTTTAAATGTGAAATTACATCCAATGACCAACATTGTATTAAATTGTAAAAATATATTCTAAATATAGTTAAAACCCACTCAAATTAATAATTTATCACTATTAATTATTTCGATTAAAAAGGTTGTTTTTAATTAAAATTTAGTAATTTTCATTATTCATCAGAAAATGAAATTTATCCGAAAAGTACCTAAATTTCACCCTAATCTAATTTCAATATTATGAATCCAAAAATGGATTCCATTTGGAAAAATGAAATTTACTAAATTTCAAAAAGTGGTTATTACTATTCATAATGATTAGTTTTAATAATATTTTAATAGCATATCATTGTTTAGTGAAACTCGGTATTGCGTACTATACGCGCTATCGAGGAAGGTCGTGATTACGTGTATTGAAATGCAAGTCAAGGATGCGTGTTGTGCAATCTCCTTTTGGTGTAGTGTACAATACAAGACATTAATGAAATTAAAAATAATATTTCTCATAAAATATCAGGTTGTTACATTCTACCCCCCTTAAAATTAATTTCACCCTCGAAATTCATCGGGGTTATAAATGGTTTACTACTCGAAAGTTTCTTTAATAGAAACCCACATAGTAAAAAGGAATACCAAACCAATCTTTAACAACAAAATTATGAAACTTAACGGTTACCCAAATAAACTAATCACTGGGATTCCACATAGGCGAAAATATGGATGTGGAAGATAAATCTAACCATCATGTTCTGATGGAGAGTGGTAGAGAACATGGCTATGGAAAAGCCAGCAATAAAAAAGCCATAAAGTTTGTGACGATCTAAGGTACCATCTGATTCATCAGATATAAGAGCACTAGGACAACATTTTTGGTTTTCAAGATCATTTCCCAAAATTTGATGAATTTGAATTAGAATAAATACTTACTTTATTTTTGTAAAATATAACTGTGGTTCGTTCCTTGAACAATTTCCACTTCATCTCTTAAAGAAATAAAGTTGAATTTTAGTATTCGTGAAGTGTTACCAGATCATGTGATAGAATGACGGGTCATTCCATCTGTCTCAAACAAAAGGTTAGAAAAATATTTTAAATATAAATAAGTCGATCTATAGTGAGATTAATCATATATGGTTTCTAAAATGGACTTATACTTATTATATCATACTGCTTAATATAATAAAACTAGTTTCTACTAAACAGGTACTTCCTGTAGGCCAGTGGTAGGCGATAAAGGCCAGTCGTACTTCGGTTGTGGGTTCGATTCCCACAGCCTTGTCGTGCGCGATGGGATGTTGCCCGTCCTGCAGGTTGTCCTTTTTCTAAAACTACATTACTATAACATCCCATAAATAATATCAAAAAAAAGTTTTATCCTTAAAAAATACTAAATTATGTCCAACATAATCCATTCCAATCTTTAGGATTATCTAAAATACTCCAGTCCAATCTCATAGTATAAAGTAAACTATTACTTGAAATGTCATCAACCAAGCATGTGAATACCATCATTTATCCCCCATATATCTTTTTGGTCACATTCTAATCATGTGAATACCTTAATCATGTATTCTCTTGAAAAATGAATACCCATTAAACCTTAGTGAAAACATGAATGTTGTCAATAGTTAACTCTTTCCACATACCAAAATCCAAAATTTCTATAAACTCAAACCATGATATAACCTTCTCCTTATATCAGTCATGAGCTCATGAATACTGTCAAGCATTTAATTTTCTCCTTATCCCTTCATTATGCGCGTATCATCTACATTCAAAAAATATCTGAATAAACATTCATGGATACTAGTACCATTAATCATAAACTTTCAAAACTCAAGGAAAGGCAATAGTGTAACAATCCTTAGATGTCTCTTTATTCTATAGTACCATGAGATTACTTATACAACATTACACATGATAAACATGTAATTATTCCACTACATTCTTAAACCATTGACCAAGCTTCAACAATTCTTTCATCTCATATATCATTTGTAGTCTCTTCATCATCATCAACATAAATACTACCCATACGACTATACTAGTTCTCTTCAGAAGTCATTCCCTTTGGGCATTGGATTGCATAATGTCCGTACATTCCACATTTAAAACATTTAACCAATGTTGATGTTGTAGCAATACCATTATCCTCATCCCTGGTGTTAACTGAACCTTTTCCTTCGCACTTACTGGATTTGTGTCCTTCTTTTCCACACACAAAGCATCTTCCAGTTCCTTTGAAACATTCCCCCTGATGCCTCTTCCCACATGATTTACATAGGGGAAATTGAACTTTCTTTCCTCTATGATTATCATGAAACTCCATCTTTCTCTTATTAGCCGAGTCAGGAAACATAACAAATTTTACTTTATTGATCATATTGTGAGATTGCTGATTCGGCATACTAATGATGTTTGGACTTCCAAATCCCATTTCATTTGGTTTCTCGTGAAGAATATCATTCCATTGTCCATCATATCCTCCAGTATCATGAATCATCTTGTTTCCAGCCATTTTCTAAAACCCAAAAAGAATAGTGTGAGAGGCAAAAATCATTATAAAGGGGGAGTAACTTCAATATCTAACATCTTTGGTTTAATCTAATATTGTTACCATCGTTCTAGGACTATATCCTATACGTATACTTATCCTTAGGGACATCCCTAGACATACCTTCGAAATATCTCTAGGGATCTCACTAACATTTTCGCATCCATGTTTCCAAAGGTTGACTAAACTTTTCCTATGATACCAACTATAGAGACCCAAAGCATGACGTACATGGACATTACATTACTTTTGCGGAATACATAGTACATAACAAAAACACACACAAAAAGACCATAATAGTTTAGTGTCTTTGGAAACTCGGAACGTAATCTTCTTATCATGGTGAAAGATCGTCAACATCTCCCATAAAGATCTTCCTTTTTTTCTTACCTAAAACATTTCTTTATATCCTGGGGAAAACAAAACATAAAAGGGTGAGCTCAAATGCTCAGTAAGGGTAAGCAAAAGAAATATCAATCACATCATATTCATAAGAACATAACATTTTGGAAATCTTAACCTGCAAAAGAGATCATAATATCATAACAAGGGATAAATCATAGTACTGAAATGTAATCCCAATAATCATAACTTCAAACAAGAAACTTTGTGGCGTACACACATAATCATAGAGAATCATTTATTATTAGTCAAGACTCATTCCAAAGACTATCTTAGTGTCCAAAGTCTATTTCTGAACCGAGTTCATTCCTCGTTTCAGTCCTGTTTCACTGAACCGGTTTAACATGTCGTTCCATCCATGTCTATCTCATGAGATATAAAATCTTTACCCAATGAATTGGAGGGAGATATAGGTCCCACCATTCTCATAATTATACCATTCTTATGTGTGCCACAAAATCATAAACCATACATCATAGCATAACCCATGTAATAAAAATGGGAATCATAAATATCGTGACATCATAAAACAATTCAAATAAGATAAAGGAATTCAAAAAAAATATTTCCATCATAACATAATCAAATCCACGTAATAATAGGGATAGAAACCGAACCCTATATTATCTTAGATGGAAAATAATTTTGATAAAACATTTTAACTCCATTCTTGAGGAAAATATCCTTTCTTCTTCAAAAACACTTTTCATTTCTTAACATGTCATACAATTCAAAACTAAAAGAAGTTGATTAAAAAGAAACTTGAAAACTTGTAAAGGAAGCTTCTTGGAAATAATGTTTTAAAAATTCATTCGTTCCATATAAGTTAAAAAAACATTCATCTAGTACTTTTGTCGGAAAAGTCAAAAAGTACCTCATAAGAAAAATGACAAAAGATTCCATTCATATCTTTTACTAAAAACTCACTGAAGGGTAAAATTGGATATAAAATATTGTAGAAGGATACAAATATTATATATTGAGGAAACATGGATGTGGATGATAAAATACACCCTAGTAAATACCAATGTATAAACAATCTCGGATAAAAATGAGATTGTGATATTTTCCCTTACCTTAGGCCGGATTTGCTTCGTAAGTGTCTGAGACTCCTGTATAATGATTTATATAATGTCATTGACTAATTCCAGAATAATACAAATTGTTATGATATCATATATGGTTCACTTATGACTATATTTTACCCGTTCTTTTGTAAATTCTATGTCAAAAAGCGTTTTGGGTAAAATCGTTTCATTTGTCCTCCGTGTTTTGACATGTAATTATTCATATGATTACTTAGATCATGATTACTTAATTCCAGAATACAAAACATGATTTATATATAATATATATTTATAATATACATATATATATATAATAGATCAGTAAATGGAAATAAATACACCGTTCATGGAGACGGTATGCCGTACATATGCATGAACACTGTTTTCGTTTCCATATTGAGTTGAATGGAATTAAGTAGATGAAATACATATATATACACATAAATATAGTATCATTATTATTTCATATATTTCATGATTACTTATTATATATACTTTGTAATCATTCATGAATGGTAAACGTGGAGAATGAATCTCATCGTGTCGTGGAAACGGTAGTCCATACGTACGCACGAGCGATGATATCGTTCTCATGATCGTGGAATTGTATTGGAGTGTATGTATATGATTTCCAAATCAATATCACTTTACAATAATCATATATATTCATTCTTTACACCATTATTCCCATCCAAGTAAAGTGGTGGTGGAAAATAGATTACACCACGGTGTGGAGACGATATTCCGTACGTACACACGCGCGGTGATTTCGTTTTCCGTAGGATGGATAGATGGTGAAATAGGGTTGTATCATACTTATAATAACATATCAGTATATTAGTGATACTGATGTTATTAATTCATAATTAAACAACTAAAGAAGAAGAAGTGGAAGAAGAAATAAAGTTGAAAGAATTGGTAATCAGACATTACCTCTTCTTTGAAGCGCCTCTTTGATATCTCTATTTAGGGAACTAAAATTGGTCTTTGAAGAAGACCAGGACCACTAGGATGTCTCTAGGGAAGTGGAGAGGAGAAATTGGCAGGGTTTGTCCGAGACTGAAGGCTCAATGTGGTTTGTGGAAGAGGGGGAGGAGGTGCCCTTTTATAAGGGAGGAGTGGGGCACCTTTGAAATAACTAAAACTATTATTTTATTATAAGGACAAATTCGATTTTAAATAGCTAAAAATTGATTTATTTCTAATCTATTTTGGGGATGGGTCTATATACTCTCATCCAATAGAATTTATACAAGTTTAGGTTCCTATTTTAACCTTATCATTTACATTTAACATTAAGTAAAATAATTTTACTTTTACCGTGTCTTCTTGAGTTCTTATACTATAAGGTTAATAATCATACAATAACAAGCCAAACGAACCCCAAGTTGTTTATTATTAATATATATAACATTATATAAGTCATTTGGCAGAGCCTTAGATTTTTAAGAATAAAATAACAAATAATAATATAATATTTGTTTTAAAAACTAGTTTATGTCAATTTTGACACTATTTAGTAATTGATTTTTGTAAAAATCATAATAGAATTATTAGTTCGAAAAACGTTAATTAAATAAATACTAACATGTCTTATTAACCTAGAAAATTATTTTAATTCATAAAAAGTCTCAAATTACATTTATTTGGGTATTTATAACATCAATTATGTCAATATTTTATTAATAAGATAATTACTGCATCATCTTTGTGTCATAAATAAAATAACTTATTTAAATTCTAAATATTAAAAATAAAATATAATTATGTAAGAAATCTTTTTATCTTTCTAATGAATATTTATAGTCGAATTTATCTTATGTATAACCCTATATTAAAAATCGTATACTTATTAAACTTTGATTTTAACTATTTTAACCCTTATTTAAATAAATCAATAATATATGTCCTAATCTAATCCAAGTTGACCTAAATGGTCATATTTTATTCCTAAGGTTGTTTTTGGTCTAATTACACTTAACCAATAGAATTAGGACATGTGTTAGGGTAATACTAATATCATTTTTACCCTTAATTACCCTATTTACTTTTAACCGTGATAAAAAAAGTAAAAACTTACTATTCACCAAAAAATATTTTCATCTCATTGAACCACATTTTACAAATTGACATCAACCGTGTCTCAAGGATTTTTTAAATTACATTCACAGAAGTGGTAAAATTACGTTTTCTGAAAAATTCATTTTTTTAACTACCACTTAGTGGTTTCACTATTCATCAAAAAATGAAAGTTTCCAAAAAAATACCAAAAATTATGCCTAAACTATATTTGATATTATGAACTCAAAAATGATGTCTATTTTACAAAATTCAAAACATATCAGTTGCATTAATTAATTTAAAAATTAATTCCCGTCGTCAAAACAAATAGCGTGTTCTAAAGAGATAATAACTATCAAAAGATTGACACTTGTTTATGTCTGGTTTAAATGTGAAATTATATCCAATGACCAACATTGTATTAAATTGTAAAAATATATTCTAAATATAGTTTTAAACCACTCAAATTAATAATTTATCACTATTAATTATTTTGATTAAAAAGGTTGTTTTTAATTAAAATTTAGTAATTTTCATTATTCATCAGAAAATGAAAGTTATCCAAAAAGTACCAAAATTTCACCCTAAGCTAATTTCGATATTAGGAATCCAAAAATGGATTCCATTTGGAAAAATGAAATTTACAAAATTTCAAAAATTTGTTATTACTATTCATAATGACTAGTTTTAATAATATTTTAATAGCATATCATTGTTTAGTGAAACTCGGTATTGCCTACTATACGCACTATCGAGGAAGGTCGCGATTACGTGTAACGCAAGGCAAGTCAAGGATGCGTGTTGTGCAAGATCCTTTTAGTGTAGCGTACAACACAAGACATTAATGAAATTAAAAATAATATTTCTCATAAAATCTTGGGTTGCTACATTCTACCCCCCTTAAAATGAATTTCGCCCTCGAAATTCGTCAGGGTTATAAATGGTTTACTACTCAAAAGTTTCTTTAATAGAAAACCACATAGTAAAAAGGAATACCAAAACCAATCTTTAAAAACAAAAGTATGAAACATAACTGTTACCCAAATAAACTAATCACTGGGATTCCACATAGGTGAAAATATGGATATGGAAGAGAAATCTGACCATCATGTTCTGATGGAGAGTGGTATAGAACATGGCTATGGACAAGCCAGCAATCAAAAAAGCCATAAATTTGTGACGATCTATGGTACCATCTGATTCATCAGATATAAGAGCACTAGGACAACATTTTTGGTTTTCAAGATCATTTCCCAAAAGTTGAAGAATTTGAATTAGAATAAATACTTACTTTATTTTGGTACAATCTCACTGTTGTTCGTGCATTGAACAATTTCCACTTCATCTATTAAAGAAAAAAGTTGAATTTTATTATTCGTGAAGTGTTACCAGATCATGTGATAGAATGACGGGACATTCCATCTGTCTCAAACAAAAGGTTAGAAAAATATTTTAAATATAAATAAGTCGATCTATAGTGAGATTAATCATATATAGTTTCTAAAATGGACTTATACTTATTATATCATACTGCTTAATATAATAAAACTATTTTCTACTAAACAGGGACTTCCTATAGGCCAGTGGTAGGCGATAAAGGCCAGTCGCACTTCGGTTGTGGGTTCGATTCCCACAGCCTTGTCCGGCGCGATGGGATGTTGCCCGTCCTGCAGGTTGTCCTTTTTCTAAAACTACATTACTATAACATCCCTTAAATAATATCAAAAAAAAGTTATATCCTTAAACAATACCAACTTATGTCCAACATAATCCATTCCAATCTTTAGGCTTATCTAAATTACTTCGGTCCACGCTCATAGTATAAAGAAAACTATTACTTGAAATGTCATCAACCAAGCATGTGAATACCATCATTTATCCCCCATATATCTTGTTGGTCACATTCCAATCATGTGAATACCATAATCATGTATTCTCTTTAAAAATGAATACCCATTAAACCTTAGTGAAAACATGAATGCTGTCAAAAGTTAACTCTTTCCACATACCAAAATCCAAAATTTCTATATACTCAAACCATGATATAACCTTCTCCTTATATCAGTCATGAGCTCATGAATACTATCAAAAATTTAATTTTCTCCTTATCCCTTCATTATGAGCATATCATCTACATTCCAAAAATATCTGAATAAACTTTCATGGATACTGGTACCATTAATCATAAACTTTCAAAACTAAAGGAAAGGCAACAGTGTAACAATCCTTAGATGTCTCTTTATTCCATAGTACAATGAGATTACTTATACAACATTACACATGATAAACATGTAATCATTCCACTACATTCTTAAACCATTGACCGAGCTTCAACAATTCTTTCATCTCACATATTATTTGTTCTCTCTTCATCATCATCAACATAAATACTAACCATATGACCATACTGATTATCTTCATGGGACTTTCCCTTAGCGCATTGGTTTGCATAATGCACGTACATTTTACATTTAAAACATTTAACCATTGTTGATGTCGTAGAAATACCATTATCCTCATCCATGGGGTTAACTGAACCTTTTTCTTTGCACTTACTGGCTTTGTGTCCTTCTTTTCCATACACAAATCATCTTCCAGTTCCTTTGAAACATTCCCCTTGATGCCTCTTCCCACATGATTTACATAGGGGAAATTGAACTTTCTTTCCTCTATGATCATCATGAAACTCCATATTTCTCTTATTAACCGAGTCAGGAAACATAACAAATTTTACTTTATTGATTATATTATGAGATTGCTGATTCGGCATACTAATGATGTTTGGACTTCCAAATCCCATTTCATTTGGTTGCTCGTGAAGAATATCATTCCATTGTCCATCATATCCTCCAGTATCATGAATCATCTTGTTTCCAGCCATTTTCTAAAACCCAAAAAGAATCGTGTGAGAGGAAAAAATCATAATAAAGGGGGATTAACTTCAATATCTAACATCTTTGGTTTATTCTAATATCGTTACCATAGTTCTAGGACTATATCCTATACGTATACTTATCTTTAGGGACATCCCTAGACATACCTTAGAAATATCTCTAGGGATCTCACTAATGTTTTCGCATCCTAGTTTCCAATGGTTGACTAAACTTTTCCTCTGATACCAACTGTCGAGACCCAAAGCATGACGTACATGGACATTAAATTACTTTTGCGGAATACATAGTACATAACAAAAACACACACACAAGGACCGTAATAGTTTAGTGTCTTTGGAAACTCAGAACGTAATCTTCTAATCATGGTGAAAGATCGTCAACATCTCCCATAATGATCTTCCTTTTTTTCTTACCTAAAACCTTTCTTTATATCCTGGGGAAAAGAAAACATAAAAGGGTGAGCTAAAATGCTTAGTAAGGGTAAAGAAAAGAAATATCAATCACATCATATTCATAAGAACATAACATTTTGGAAATCTTAACCTGCAAAAGAGATAATAATATCATAACAAGGGATAAATCATAGTACTCAAATGTAATCCCAATAATCATAACTTCAAACATGAAACTTTGTGGCGTACACACATAATCATAGAAAATCATTTATTATTAGTCAAGACTCATTCCCAAGACTATCTTAGTGGACAAAGTCCATTTCTAAACCGAGTTCATTCCTCATTTCAGTCATGTTTCACTGAGCTGGTTTAACCTGCCGTTCCACTCATGTCTATCTCATGAGATATAAAATCTTTAGCCAATGCATTGGAGGGAGAAATAGGTCCCACCCATCTCATAATGATACCATTCTTATGTGTGTCACAAAATCATAAACCATACATCATAGCATAACCCATGTAATAAAAATGGGAATCATAAACAGCGTGACATCATAAACAAATTCAAATAAGATAAAAGAATTCATAAAAAATATTTCCATCACAAAATAATCAAATCCATTTAATAATAGGGATAGAAACAGAACCCTATATTATCTTAGATGGAAAATAATTTTGATAAAACACTTGAACTCCATTCTTAAGGAAAATATCATTTCTTCTTCAAAAACACTTTTCCTTTCTTAACATGTCATACAATTCTAAACTAAAAGAAGTTGATTAAAAATAAACATGAAAACTTGTAAAGGAATCTTCTTGGAAATAATGTTTTAAAAATCCATTCATTCTATATAAGTTAAAAAAACAATCTTCTAGTACTTTTGTCGGAAAAGTCAAAAAGTGCCTCGTACGAAAAATGACAAAAGTTTCCTTTCATATCTTTTAATAAAAACTCACTGAATGGTAAAATTGGATATAAAATATTGTAGAAGGATATAAATATTATATTTTGAGGAAACATGGATGTGGATGATAAAATACACCCCAGTAAATACCAATGTATAAACAATATCGGATAAAAATGAGATTGTGATATTTTCCCTTACCTTAGGACTGATTTGCTTCGTAAGTGTCTGCGACTCCTGTATAATGATTTAAATAATGTCATTGACTTATTCCAGAATCATACTCATTGTTATGATATCATATATGGTTCACTTATTACTTTATTTTTCCTGTTCTTTTGTAAATTCCATGTCAAAGAGCGTTCTGGGTAAAATCGTTTCATTTGTCGTCCGTGTTTTGACTTGTAATTATTCATATGGTTACTTAGATCATGATTACTTAATTCCAGAATATAAAGAATGATTTATATATAATATATATTTAGAATATACGTATATATATAATAGATCAGTAAATTGAAATAAATACACCGTTCATGGAGACGGTAGGCCGTACGTACGCATGAACGTTGTTTTCGTTTCCTTATTGAGTTGCATGGAATTAAGTAGATGAAATAAATATATATACACATAAATACAGTATCATTATTATTTCATATCTTTCATGATTACTTATTATATATACTTTATAATAATTCTTGAATGGTAAACGTGGAGAATGAATCTCATCGTGTCGTGGAGACGGTAGTCCGTACGTACGCACGAGGGGCGATATCGTTCTCATGATCGTGGAATTGTATTGGAGTGTATGTATACTATTTCCGAATCAATATCACTTTACAATAATCATATATATTCATTATTTACACCATTATACCCATCCAATTAAGGTGGTGGCGGAAAATAGATTACACCACGGCGTGGAGACGGTATTCCGTACGTACGCACACGCGGTGATTTCGTTTTCCGTAGGATGGATAAATGGTGAAATAGGGTTTTTTCATACATATAATAACATATCAGTATATTAGTGATACTGATGTTATTAATTCATAATTAAACAACTAATGAAGAAGAAGTGGAAGAAGAAATAAAGTTGAAAGAATTGGTAATCGGGCATTACCTCTTCTTTGTAGCGCCTCTTTGAGATCTCCTTTTAGGGCACTAAAATTGGTCTTTAAAGAGGACCAGGACTGCTAGGATGTCTCTAGGGAAGTTGAGAGGAGAAATTGGCAGGTGTTGGCCGATCTTGAAAGCTCAATGTGGTTTGAGGAAGAGGGGGATGAGGTTCCCTTTTATAAGGGAGGAGAGGGGCACATTTGGAATAACAAAAAACTATTATTTTATTATAAAGTAAAATTAGGTTTTAAATATCTCCAAATTGATTTATTTCAAAGCTAAGGTGGGTATGGGTCGATATAATCTCATCCAATAGAATTTAGACAAGTTTAGGTTCCTATTTTAACCTTATCATTTAGATTTAACATTAAGTAAAATAATTTTACTTTTACCGAGTCTTCTTGTGTTCTTATACTATAAGGTTAATAAACATACAATAACAGACCAAACGAACCCCAAGTTGTTTATTATTAATATATATAACTTTATATAGGTCATTTGGCCGAACCTTAGATTTTTTGGAATAAAATAACAACTAATAATATAATATTTTTTTTAAAAAGTATTTTATGTCAATTTTGAAACTATTTAGTAATTGATTCTTGTAAAAATCATAAAAGAATGTTTAGTTAGAAAAACGTTAATTAAATCATTAATAACATGTCATATTAACCTATAAAATTAGTGTAATTCATAAAAAGTCTCAAATTACATTTATTTGGGTATTTATAACATCAATTATGTCAATATTTCATTAATAAGATAATTACTGCATCATCTTTGTGTCATAAATAAACTAACTTATATAAAGTCTAAAAATTACAAATAAAATATAATTAAGTAGGAAATCATTTAGCTTTCTAATGACTATTTATAGTCGAATTTATCTTATGTATAACTCTATATTAAAAATGATATACTTATTAAACATTGATTTTAACTATTTTAACCCTTCTTTAAATAAATTAATAATATATGTCCTAATCTAATCCAAGTGGGCCTAAATGGTCATATTTTATTCCTAAGGCTGTTTTCAGTCGAATTACACTTATCCAACAGAATTAGGACATGTGTTAGGGTAATACTAAAATCATTTTTACGCTTAATTACACTATTTACTTTTAACCGTGGTAAAAAAAGTAAAAAGTTACTATTCACCAAAAATTATTTTCATCTCATTGAACCACAATTTACTTACTGAAATCAACTGTGCCTCTCGGATATTTGAAATTTCATTCACGAAAGCGGTAAAATTATGTTTTATGAAAAATTCATTTTTTTAACTACCACTTAGTGGTTTCACTATTCATCAAAAAATGAAAGCTTCCAGAAGAATACCAAAAATTAGGCGTAAGCTATATTTGATATTATGAACTCAAAAATGATGTCTGTTTTACGAAATTCAAAACATATCTGTTGCATTAATTAATTTAAGAATTAATTCCCGTCGTCAAAACAAATAGCGTGTTATTAAGAGATAATAACTATCAAAAGATTGACACTTGTTTATGTCTGGTTTAAATGTGAAATTACATCCAATGACCAACGTTGTATTAAATTGTAAAAATATATTCTAAATATACTTTAAAACCACTAAAATTAATAATTTATCACTATTAATTATTTCTTTTAAAAAGGTTGTTTTTAATTAAAATTTACTGATTTTCACTATTCATCAGAAAATGAAAGTTATCCGAAAAGTACCAAAATTTCACCCTAAGCTAATTTTGATATTAGGAATCCAAAAATGAAGTCCATTTTAAAAATTGAAATTTAAAAAATTTCAAAAAGTGGTTATTACTATTCATAACGGCTAGTTTTAATAATATTTTAATATCATATCGTTGTTTAGTGAAACTTGGTATTCCGTACTACACGCGCTATCGAGGAAGGTCGTGATTGCATGTAATGAAAGAAAAGTCAAGGAAGCATGTTGTGCAAGCTCCTTTTGGTGTAGCGTACAACACAAGACATTAATGAAATTAAAAATAATATTTCTCATAAAATCTCGGGGTGTTACACTTTTTCCCTGGTTATGCTTGCCACATTGCCCCAATTTGGATTGTTTTTTCGGAACTGCCAATACATTTCGTTAAGAAGAATATGTTGTTTGGAATTGCTTAGTTGTTTGGCACACCCATAAGATTAGATTATTCTACATTGAACATGAAATGTCCATCGGTTTCTAGGATTTTTACTGAGATTGATCTTTCAAAGGACCTACCAACTAGCATTTGGATTTAGAATGGAGAGCAAGGTTTTGTGCAAGATGTCATTTTTGAAAACCTACCTTCCTTCTGTATAAACTGCTTTAAAACTGGGAACAATTCTAATGAGTGTGGTAAACAAGATAATATTACTACAACCCAGATTAAATCAATTTGGATAGAAAAGTCACAATCCAACAATCAAAAGAATCGGGCTGTTGATGCTAAAATCTCAATTCCTTTTGATAAGTCTTGTTCCTCTTCTGGTATAAAATAATCTGGTCAGCAGAACATAGCTACTTCGGTTGGCAATGGAGAATCCATTTTAGTGGACAAGAATATTCTAAAAGATAATCATATTTCTGAGAATAAAATTGAAGATTTTGTTAAAGCTATCTCGGATGCTACAAAAAATTTTCCTGTTTCGAATAAGATCACTCAAAATGAGCATGTTAAGGTCATTAAGGAAAAAGGGAGTGACAGTTCTATTGATGTTCCACTCATTATGGAGGATTCCATTATTGTTGCTCCTGAAACAGAATCTCCAAAACAGAGTTTTTCCATTGAAGCTAAAGAAAATGAAGAGGAGTCTGATCATGAGGCTTTAGTTCCTAATGTGGAGGAGGAAGATAGACCTGGCCAGATTGAATAGAAGTATTTGAATACTATGGACAAAAAAGTTAAAAATCCAATGGTAGATGAGGATGGTTTCATCACTCCTCATCCTAGACAAACTAGAAGACGTAAGGACTACTCGAATACAAAGCGTACTATTGTGACTAGATATATTGATGTATCCAAATCTGATTCTACAAAGGTTCCTCAAGAGAAGACCCAAGCTAATGTTTCTAAGAAAAACTTACAGATGATCCTCCAGATATTCCTTGGGTTGAGGCTTCCATTACTATGTTGTATTATTTTTTGCCGTTTTTTGATGAGTAGGATATTCATGTGTGGAATGATCATATGGATAGGAAACTCGAAATTGCCCATCAAGAGCTTCAAGAAGGAGCAGATTGAAGGACCTCTTTCTCCTAGCCTCATCATGTTCCCTTGGATTTGGTTTTTGTTATATCATATCTGATGTTATGTCTCTGCTTCTCTGATTTGTTGTTCCTTGTTGGATGGGTACTGAAGATTGTTCTGCATAGGATTTTGTAGCTTCTTTTTTATGATAGAATTATGGATTTACTCTGTTTGTCTCTCTTTGATGGCTCATGCTTCTGGAGATTCTTTACATCTCTTTTGACATGCTGTTTGGACGAGGATATGTCTAATTCTCCATCTGGTTTTTTCTCATTGGTTTCACAACTGGATTATATTGGGGTTTTCTGGACTTGAATTTTCTCTAACAGGATGGACTACTTTGTTTTTCATGACTTGTTTGCTGATAAGTATTCTTCATTCTTATTCTGGAAGCAAGATGAATGATTGTAGGTTGATCATTCATGCAAAGGATAAACTGGCTGTGTTTGGATAGACTTCACACTTACAGTTTTCTGAGCATTTTAGTATGGTTGGATTGATGGTGTCTTCTTTTGAGTTTTTACTTCATGCAGATTTCTTGCAACTTCTATTAAAATCTCAATTCTTAATTCTGGATTATGATCTCTTTTGATGTCGCTCATGGGGTTATCTATGCTTAGTTCCTAGTTTATATTTCTGATAATCTCCATGCTAATCTTGGTTTTTTACCTTGAGCATTCTTTCTCTCTATCTAGAACTTTTTGCTGAATGCAGATCATATGCTGCAAGAATGGGATTCTGTCTGGCTGTTGCAGATTGGCACTCTCCTCTAGAACGATCTCAGGTATGCGGATTTTTTTATTTTGGGTTTGTATTTTCATGAGTCCCATTGTACCCCTACTGATTCCATGCTGGTGTAAGAGCATTACACCTCGTGTTTGTATTGTAACATTTTCTTTTAATAAATTACTTTGATAACATGAATTCAGAAACCAGTTCATGTCATCACCTTCTCAAAAGAAAAATCTAGACATCCCCCCAAACGATAAATTGAGTTTTCCATTAATTTAACTCCTGGTTCAATCCCCATATCGAATACCCCTTATAGAATGGACACTGTAAAATAAGTGGATCTAAATATACAACTTGAGGAATTGAGTAATAATTTATATATTCTCCCTAATGTTTCTCCATGGGGATCCCCTATTCATTATGATAAAAAAATATGGATCTATGAGGATGTGCATTGAATATGGAGATCAATAAAATAACAATAAAGAACATGTATCCCCAAACTCTCATTGAATTTTTATTTGATTAACTTCACAGAGCTCAATATTTTTCAAATATTGTCCTTCGATCAGGATATCATCAGTTGTTTGTATAGATAGAGGAAATTCTGAAGATAACATTCCATACCAGGTATGGCCATTACAAGTTTACATTAATTCCTTTTGGACTGAGTAATGCACCATCCATCTTCCTGGATCTTTTGAATAGAGTTTTCATGTAATATCATGATGAATTTGTAGTGGTATTTATTGATGATATCATGGTTTACTCCCAAATCTATAAATATCATGAAAATCATTTGTCAGTATTCATAAAACCATGAGAAGAAGTAAATTTTAATGGATCTTTAGAATGTTTTAATTCTATTTTCAAAAAAAAATTCTTGGCCATATCTCCTCTAAGTATTCAATATCTATTGATCCATCTATAATAAGATCAATACATGAATGTCCAGCACTGACAATTATAAATATGGTACAGTTTTTTATTGGATTAGCAGGATATTATCATTGTTTCATCAAGAATTTTTCCCAATTGGATAACCCATTATCAAAGCTCACATGTAAAGTGTTTAAATTTTTTTGGAAAAAAGATTGTGAAGAATGTATGGAAGAGATAAAGAGAAGATTAGTCAATACTCCTATCATTAATCTACCATCAGGGAATGGTGGGTTTGTTATTTATAGTGATGAATTAAAAAAAAGGACTCAGTTGTGTCCCTATGAAAAATGATAGAGTTATTTCCTATGAATCATATAAGATAATAATTCATTAACAAAAATGTCCCACTTTTGATCTTAGGTAAGAATTTGTAATCTTTTCTTTAATGATATGCAGACATTATCTCTATGCTGAAAATTTTGAGATATATACCGATCACTTGATTTTGAAGTATACATTCCCTTAGAAATAACTCAACATTAGTCAAAGATGATGGATTGAACTACTCAATGATTATTATTTCACTATACACTACCACCAGGGGAAGGAAAATAATGTGGTAGATACTTTGAGTAGAAAAGATCAGGGATTTTTGAACAAAATGAGAGTTTAAAGGGATCATCTGATCATATATCTCCTAAAGATGGATATTTGAATAATCATTGAAGGTGAAACTTCAATTATTTTTCAAATGGTTTCCAAACCATCATTAATAAAAATGATAAAAATTTCTCAAACTGAGGATTATGAGTTTCAAAATTAAATTAATGCTCTGAATGATGGGTGATTGATTGCCTTTGTATATGAATATGTAATTTTGAAATTAGGGAAGAGAATTTGTTCTCCTGACATACCTGATATAAAAAGGGAATGTTGGATGATTCTCATATCTATAATTTCACTTTACACAGTGGTAGCAGTAACATGTATATATATTTTTTAGAAAATTTTTGGTGGGACAACATGAAGAGGGGGATTTCTGATTATAAGTCAATATGTAAGGTTTTTTTACATGTGAAGGCTGTAAGACAAAATCCTAGAGGATTCATGCATCCTCTTCTCATACATATGTTGAAGTGGGATGATATTATGATGGAATTTTTCATGTAGTTACCATAGAATCCTAGAAGGAATGAGTCAATATGGGTAATTTTATCATATATCCATGTCATCATATTTTATTTCTATAATGGAATATTTACCACTTAAACATTTAGATAGACTATATATTAATGAGGTTTTAATACTTCCTGGTGTACACATATAGGTTGTTTTGGATCTTGATCCCCATTTTACATCAATATTCTAGAAAATTATTCAAAAATCCCTAGATACTAAACTACATTTAAGAACTTCCAACCACCCTCAAACTGAAGGATAATCTGAACATACTATTCAATCCTTAGATGACATGTTCTGATCTTGCACATTTTCCATTTAAGGTATGTGGGATCAATATTTACCTCTTGTAAAATTTTCTAATTACAATAGCTTCCATTCATGTATTCATATGGGAGCATATGATTCATTATATAGAAACAATTGTCGCACACAAACTTTTTGGGATGATGTTAGTGAAAGATAACTTGAAGGCCCAGAACATGTTGATTAAACAATGTAAAAGGTGATGATTATCCAAACCCACATCCATGAAGCTCAAGGTATTAAAAAGATCTATAACGATAATCAAAGGAATGATTTTAAATTTCATTTAGGAGATTATGTTTTCTTGAAGTTATATCTATGGAATAGTGTTAAACGATTTATTTAGAAGGTTAAATTAACTCCTAGGTATATCGGACGTTCCAAAAAACTAGAACAAAATTGAGTTGTATCCTACCATTTCGAAATGCCTACATGTATCTTCCAAGTTCATGATGTGTTCCATGTATCACTATGGGGGAAAAACAAGCCTGACCCAACACATGTACTCACCTATGATGAAATAGAACTGGAACATGATTTGTATTATTGTGAATATCCTATCAGGATTATTGATACTAGATAACATGTTTTGAGAAACCAGACGATGATTCTGATGAATGTTCTATAGAGAAACCATAAAATGGAAGAGACAACGTGGGAACCTGTGAAACATACAACCAAGAACCACCATAATCTTTTTATGTAGTAATATTATTGATATTTTGATAATTAAATTATTTGAAGTAGGGAAGAATGTAACACCCCATGCTTCCACGGTACATTTCTAATTGAATAATAAAATATCTGGCATTTTACGCAACCTCATGTTCTAGCACACCGTGGCCAATCATACTAAACGATCTGAATACTAATACCCAATTTTTTAAATTTTATAATTTTTCTTTATTCAAAATGGATTTCATTTTTTGGATTCAAAATATCAAAATTAGATTGGGTTTAATTTTTTGTATTTTTTTGAAAACATTCAATTATTGATGAATAGTGAAAAACATTTCGTTATTATTTAAAACAAACTTTTTATTTAAGTATTTATTTATTTTATTTACTTTAATTTAAATTAAAAATAGATACATAATACCTATTTTAGTTCAATTCAATTCATTTTATTCATTTTAAAATAAGATTAGACGTATAAAATTTCATTGAACATTTTAACGACTTTTACCCACCTTCTTGGCACATTTGAAAATTTTCATAAAACATAATTTTAACACTTCTGTGAATTGAATTTCAAAAATCCAAGTGAAATGGTTGACATAAGTATGCAGAATGTTAGTCAATAAGATAAAAATAATTTTTGGTGAATAATAATTTTGAAATATATTTACCATGGTAAAAATTAAATAAGGCAATTAATGGTAAAGGTGATACTATAATGAACCTTACACATGTCTTAATTCCATTGGATAAGTGATTTTTGACCACAATAAACCTTAGGAATGAAATATGGTCTCCTTTGATCTATTTGAATTAGATTAGGACATTTATTATTATTTTATTTAAATAAGTGTTAAAAGTGTTAAATTCAAATTTTCATAATTAATTATTTTTTATATTTGTTTTTAAAAAGGATAAATCCTGCAATAAATATTAATTAGAAATATAAAAATCTTTACTACAAAATCATATTTTCTTTTAATTTTTAGACATTAAATAATGATATTTATTAATTACACAATGATGATGGAGCAATTACCTTATTAATAAAATGTATAAATAATTGAGATTATAAATATCCAAATAAATGTAAATTGAGTCTTTTGAACCATTAAACTAATATAATAGGTTAATATGAATTTTAAAAATTTATTGAATAATTTTTTTCAAATTGATATTGTTTTTATGACTTTCACAATAACAAAATACCCAATAGTGGCAAAATCGATTTAAATGAGTTTTTAAAACAAATACAATATCATTAAATGATATAACATTCCCGAAAATATAAGGATCATCCAAAATACATAGATATGGTAAGATATGTCAATAATATATCACATGGGGTTCTCTTGGAATTTATAGTAAGTTTATTAACCATTTATTATAATAATAAAATAATACATAGAAAAAGATAAACTATTTAACAAAGAGTTAAATCTAAAAGATAAGGTTAATATGGTCACCTAAAACTATTTAAAACCTATTGTATGGGGGGATTTAGACCCATTACCACCTTATATACGAAATAAATCCTTTTTGATACATTATAAACTGAATATTACTATATAATAAATTAATATTTCATCCTTTTCTTAAAGTGATTGTCACCTCTCATATAAAAGGTTACTTCCCATTATCATAATTTCACTCCTCCAAAGCCATTTGGATCAGCCAAAACCTCATCAAATATATTATTAAATACCATCATAAAAACCTTAGAGGACTTAATTTTATCATAAATCCAACTTAAGGAGACATTTTGATAAAATCCAAAGGAATCACCCGAATAAGAGGTAATAATATCATCACCTCTTTCAGAGATCTTTTAATCTTCCAATTCCTCTTTCATTTTTTTCCATACTAAAACAATATCTATAGTACCATATACATACTGTGATGTTATTATAAATATGGTACAATCATATTCATTATTCTATCCATCCTATGAAATACAATGTCACCATATGTGCATACGTACGGCTTTCCATCTCCATGTCGTTGTAGTCTGTTATTCAACAATTCATTATTTATATGGGTGTAATAATGAGTATAATTGATGTTATTAATAAACATAACATGTTAATTATTCTTTATATATGATATACCATCCAGTTATATATTATTTTACCATCAAAATAATGATATTATTGCTCGGGCATACGTACGGATTACCGTCTCCATGAACACGATAAGATTCATTTCCCCATCATAACCATTCAAGAATAATTTCTATTTCATGATTGAAAATAATGTTTAAGAATATAATATCATTAATTATATGAATCACATACATCTTATCCATAACAAACATGACTTAAACATCAGAATATATGAAGAAAAACGAATCAGTTATCACCTTAAATAGTGATACTACTGAAATATTATTAACAAAGAAATATTAGAAGATCATATATAATATCATATTTATTTATATAATTTTCTGTAATTTTATAACAATGATTTAACTATTATTTAAGAGTATAAAATACCCCCGACCATGTAAATGTACAAGGATAGGGTTAATTTTAAAATCAATTTATTATATGAGGCTGTTTATACATGATTATATGTTGGAACCTCTTTATCATCCACATCTGTGTTTCTTGAAAATTTATTTCAAAAAAAAATTACTATTTCCTAGAATATGTGTTATATTCATTTATACCCTTGTTTAACTTTCTATAGTTTTTTGTATGTAATCTTTCAATTTTTTTCCAATCAAGTTAATTTATGACATGTTCGAAAAATTAAGGAAACAATGTTTTTTAACGTATACGGTAGGTGCAACTATTTTCCACCATTACAACATCTTTGAAAATTCCCTTACAAGATGATAATAATGTTTTAAAAATAAATGTTTTCTTTTATAATTATGTGAATTTTAAATTATTTGAAAATATAAATATATATTTCTCTCAAATAGTTATGATTTAATTTGTGTCAATATCCTTCAATAGATTTTACATTAGTTTGAAGTTGATTTATTATGATTTAATCTTTTATATTGTATTGATGGTTTGGTGATATGTTTGATTGTGGATGTGTTATTTTTTATACCATTAATTGTTTATGGTGAATGTATTGACATTTCATATGAAATTATTAACACAAATGTTTATATTATTTTTCAAACTCATCATCTGAGGAAAGCATTGGACCTAGTATGTGATGGGTGGAACCTGTTATATCTCCTCGATGTATCAGTATGTCTAATGAGACAAACTTGTTTCTTGGCACAAGGCCTTAACAAAATCTCATTTTAGTCTTTGAAAAATTCCTTGATTAAGGGGTTATGATTTCCAACATATGAATTCCATCATTAAAAAATTAGCTATTGATATTACATGTCATTATTAGATTAGTAGAATATCCATGAAAATAAGTAAATGGCATTATTTGATTTATCTTTTCCTTATTATGTTGATGACTATGTTTAAAAGTGTTGTGTTTAGGTGATATTCATTTAATTAAATGTTTAAAATTATTTATTATTGTTTCCACTATATTTTTATTCTTACTGAGATTCTCAGCTCACCCCTTTTATATTTTATATTTCGCAGTATGCGAAGAAGTATAATATGATTATCTAGCAGGAATAGACTAACGGATATGAGCATGTTCAAAGGGGAAACAATGTTTTTGTTTTTTCATTTCATGATGTAATGTAAAACATATATACCTATCTACTATTTCCAAGGCTACTAAACTAGTCTATCTTTCAAGACATGATCTCTTGTCATCATTCCAATGTTATATAATAATGCACTGAATCGGGGTAACTAGGTTCGGGGCATTACAATTACCGTGAAAATTATTTATCATACTAAATAATAAACAATTATTAATAATTTACTCGATTATGAGCCTTTTAGAGTTTATTAGTTCATTTATTTTATTTTTTCAATTATAAAATCAAGAAATTAATATATATTTTTCTTATCAAACGTTTTGATGTAATTCATGTCATATGCCCAAAATTACATTGAGAGGTTGACAATGGTAAAAATAAAAATTATTTAATAATCTCTATAATAATTGTTATTATATAATTATCATTTTTAAACATCAATTAAAATATTAAAACCATCAATGAAATGTGTTTTTTAAAATTTAATTAAGTTAATATCAGGGATATGGTAGGTTGTACATACACATGAGTAACATTTCCATTTTTCAGCTATCAAGATGGAAAGAAGGTAAATTTTATTTTATCATTAAATAATTATTATTATATAATAAATATAATAATATATATTTTAACAAAGTTTTATATCTTTTTCGTATTATATGGTGATAAAAAACTAATCACATCACTTCATAGAGGTGGTAGTCAAAACATATGTGCGAACGATATAATAATTTTTCAATAGAAGGGAATGTAAGAAAAATGGATTATATGTTATATTAAAAGTGGAATATATATATCATTATTATTCTATATATACATTAAATCAATAATTATATCCATTTATATGATTTAGTTAAGGAAAATGAATTTTGTCAGTTTTTGAGACAGTAATCCTCGATACACATGAATGACTGATATATTTCGTGTTTTATATTAGAGTATATGGATATATATTTTTACATTAACATAAAAAATATAATCATATTTAACATATTATTTATATTATTTAATTTTTATTTAAGAGGATTTTTTAGAGTTATAGTAGTAAACGAATATAATATTTTCATTTCTGAACTACACCTCTTATTCAGAAAACCATGTTTGGTATACACTTAAATCTTTCAAAAACTAGTTTTATGATCATAAAATTCCCTATAGAATATTGGTAGGGGTTTTAGGATGTTATTTGAGAAATTAACTATCAAATAAAATACTATTAAATTGTGGATAGGGGAGAAGGGTGGGGGTTGCTTTTGAAAGTTGGGGGGTTCATACTATGATGTTTTAAAATGATTAATATATAATAATGTATTATTCAACAAAATGGGTCCGACTTGTAGCATTTCATATTATATGTTGTTATATAATATAAATATGGACATAAAATATAATTTTGACATGTTTTATGTCATTTTAACCCAAATATCATCAGTTTAATTCCATAGTAAACCTATTGTAACCATCACTAGGGTAACTAATTTTTACTATTTTTTCTAGTAATTATAAAAAAAATTAGGTTTCCATTACTAAATAAAAACAATTATTAGGATTACAAATATTTAATCCAATTTATAAAATTATATTTAAATAATTGGATAATTTTAATTTCAAATTAAACCTAAAAAATGCAACGTAAAATGATTTTTGGTTAAAATGCTCATTTAGGTATAAGATTATTTTTATACAAAATTCATGTTTAATGATTAATAAAAATTAACTTAATTGGATTATAAATATTATTAATTATTTAATTTTACATTTGATAAATTTAAAACATAAAAATTTCTTTTTAAATGCTTGAAATGAAGATTCTTTTTTAATAAAATACTGTTTTACTACATATTAAAAATAAAAAAATTCCTAAAATCATCAAAAGAAAATCGTAATTTTTTTTTAAATTAATAAAAATATTCATTTCGTAAAATTTTAATTTCAATTTTTGGAAATATTTTTACAAAATAAAAAAATATAATGCATAAAAACCCATTTTTCGTAAAAAAAATGATTTTTTTTATTTTTAACTGTGAAATATCCTTATTTTATATAATGAATATACTTATATAATATCATATTCATGAATACTAATATGGTATTAAATTTATTTAATATTATATTTATATATGTTATAATATTAAAACCTGTGATATAATATGGGAAAAAATTCTATGTGCTTAATCTGCTATATGATACAGGTTGTGATGCATGATCTGTTATGACATGGCAAATAGTAATTCATACATGGTCATATATTATTTTAAGGTCTCTATATTAAAAAATAACACATGAAATGATTTTTATACCTACAAAAGTTCCACACATTTTTCACAATTTGTTTTTACTATGATATGAACTTATTGTTCATGGCCAGTTTAGGAAGATTTATAACTATTTTGATTCATTTATTTGGAAATGATATGGTTTTGTTCACTGAATCATGTTTATGATCTATAATATATTGTTTATGGTGTATTTATGTTACGGTTTTGATGTCATACCCATATTAATTTTTATATTCATTCATTTGTTAGTTGATAGATATCTCCCATAACTACCCTTACAGGGCTTATGAGATCATCTTTATATGTTTTTCCTTTACCATTTTTTTGTTGAATGGTTTTTGAGTAGGTTATTAATATAATGTTTTAAAGTGAGAATAATCTGGCAAGGGGTCTTAAAGAATATACAAGAATAATATTTTCATGTATCTAGTCACCAATGACACTAAACATTTATGGTTTTATAATAGACAGAATTGTTTTATATTAAATGTTAACCTAAAATGATTTAATATGAATGTTTGAAATTTTATGGTAGATATATATTTTCTCCCAAATGATAATGTTAAGTCTACACAAGAAAATATTGAAAGATGAGAATTTTTTTCACAACATGACCAATGAACATTAAAGGGGTAATGATCAACATCTTTAGTTGGTTACGATCTCATAAATTAATAACATTCTCCCAAAACATTTATGGCTCTATATGAATCTCTATATTGAATATAATTCATAAAAAACATTTTGGGGTGATGTGAGAGAATTAAATATTTTTTTAACAGATATTATGAATCAATTATTGAGAAGTTCAAGCCCATTCATCAACACCAAAGATATTCACCTAATAAATAGAATATTGAAATTGATAATCATCAAATAGACCGCAAATTAGAGGTTTTTGATAAATGTTATCTTATTATATATCCTTAAAGTATATTTATGATGTATGGGAAGAAGGTATAGAAATATCCAATGTATGTTTTCACTTTATATATTCTCAATCTAATTGGAGTTGTAGACTATCACCTAGAACTCCGACTAAACCTGTCTCCATAACATGATATGTTCCACATAAAAATATGAAGGAAGAAAAAACTGGACCACTCATATGCACTGAATCCATAGGTGATATATTTTTAGGGTGGTTGTTCTTATGAGGTTCATCTGATGAATTTCTTTGACCATAGAGACAGTGTTCTATGCAATAACAAGACACATATAGTAAAATTTATTTTGAGGAAGTGTAAGTATGAAGAATAAACATGGGAACCAAACTATGAAACAAAACATAATGGTCCTTAATTAATTTTAATGTATATTTTGAAATGAATTGGGAAGGGATAAATTTCCTAATGGGGTTAAAATTTAATGTCCCTCATTTTGAATAAATTTTTCTTGTAATATTTTTTGCATAAATTATATAGATGAATTTTTATACATGAACATTGAATTTATATTTTTATTTGAATCCATAATTTTTCATAAAATATAAATTTATTAGATTAAATGTTTCATAGTAATATTTAATTATTAAATATGAATTTTTTTAGGAATACAAATAGTTTATTTAATTCATCAAATAATGTTTTTATAAAATTAAAATTGTCATTGACTTGTTATAGTAATAATAATAGATAATGGATGTTACACCAAACCTGTTTTCTCGATTTTGAATTTTAAAAAGAAATTCCACATAATTAGAAGATTAATTTAATAAAATTTATATAATCATTATATAGTGATATAATTTATAATAAAAATTAAATTTTAATATATATATATAGACACATCTTATAATGAAATTGGATTTTCAAGAATTATCGTTTTATATTTTTTTGTACAAAATAATATGATTTTAAATATACAAGTAGTATTTAAATTTCATATAGTTTTAATACATTAAGAATAGGGAATTATTTGTTTAAATAGAATATAATATTTGTCTTATCTTATTTTTTGGATCTTTATGATAAATATTACTTTTACTGAAAATTAGAAAAATTATATGTTAATGAGTATCGAAATTTCAATGATATCATTTTGATATAATATTTACATAATATATTATAATATACTTTTTTAAATAAATAATTTATTTTATAAATATAATTATTAATTTATAAATTTTATTTTTAATTTTTATATTTATAATTGAGATTTTGATAACATTAATTAGATTTTATCTATATAATGTTATTTAGGTTATAAAAATTAACTGAGCTGGTAAGAAGATATCATTTTGTTTGGGGCTGATTAAATGAATAACTAATCCATAGTATATCATTAATTATCTTTAAAATTTTATGTAATTGATTTCACCCATATGATTATGATTACATATTAAAATAAATATTATTTTTCCCTTAAATATGTCCCACCACATTCATAAATATACACCAATTATACTCTAACTATACACTCTAAATCTATTGAAAATGAAACATCTCCCCACTGAGGAGTCCCTTTATGGTGTTTATAATTTTCTATGATATCCTTGTCAATCATTAAGAATATCCTTATCAATATATGTTTTCTCTCGTACTTTTTTCAATTTGAGAACGTCCTTTGTTATAAGCCTTTGATTTTCAAATGATTTTGTTTCTATATTTTCATAATGATCTTTAACAAACCAAATTATATCAGGTTAATGATCTAAGAATCCTACATATCAATAATCCCTTCCCAAAACTCTTACATAGACATGTTATGATAAAAACCCTATCCATTGATTTTTCATGCCATTTAATTTTTATGTGAAAACCAAATAAAATTTTTCAATTAAGTGTATACCGCTGTATATAATGATCCTTAATTGATTTATTACTTTTATTTATAAATCCATCATTCCATAACCATCAAATTTAAGTGGATGAATATGTTCTTATGTTATCTTATCATTGTGGAACATTTAATATTATACATATAAATGGTGAACCTTAATAGTGCTCCAATGTAATGGGAAATGTAGATATCTCATTAGATACAATGTGTGGTTAATGGGTGATTAAAATAATAACTTTATATTATGATGTCATGGTGTTTAACCTTGATGTGTGCATTTGATTTCATTGTTGTTAACCTCAATTTATTCTTATCATGTAATCTTTTGTGTTGTTACCAAATTCATGTGACACCCTAATCTTTATGATACCATTTTATCATGCCATGCCTTCATGTGAAAATTTTTGATCCTCACCACTTTATGTTAACATGATATTACTCCTAACTCAAAAATATTCAATGTCATCACTTTATGATTTAATTATTCCATTAATGGAATTTATAGGTCACAAAATTTATTTTGTATATACCAATATTATAATGTGTAGTATTATGAGTTTTATGTAAACCCAGAGAACATTATAGAGTATTAAATAATGATATTTCATTTTTTATGTTTGTGTTTTTTGTTGCAAAATTCCAAGAAAAACAATTAAAATTAATATTATGGGATTGCATTATATAGATATTTATATTATATGTCATCAAATAAAATATATTGGAAATATGGGTATCATAGTGTAGGTTTGGTGAAATCTATGTTATATTATAAAGGTTTTTTAATTATAAAAATACTACGGGGGGAATGTGTGTTCTTGAATTATACTTTGGTTTTATTGTAATTAAATGTTCACCTCACTGATGTTAGATATCCTTCTCAATGTGAAAATGTTTTGGGATTTTAATGTTATCCCAAAACATCAGGGTTGGTTTTGGAAAAAATATTTGACAACTCTCTCTTAAATACTCTTTCTTCTGACAAGGCCTTCCTAAGATGGTGGGTTGTGGTTGGAGGAAAGAACAAGGTTGATGTCCTTACATTATAAGATATTTTTTTGTAATTGACATAATTATAGAATGTTATAGGTGTAGTGGAAGGGGTGGTGGGACCCTGACCATCTTTTTCTCTATCATATTAAATGAAAATTCCATAGGAAAATAATATTGAATTGTCAAATCTAATGAATGTATATAGAAAATAAAAACAAAAAACCTAGAACCAAAAATATATGATCATCCATATTTTATTTATAATAAATTATATAACAAGAAAATAACATGGTATTGATATGTTTCGTAATTGTAAATATATTGATCAATAAAAACCAATTAAAATCGTACCATCATTCGATTAATAGGATTTGAAATAAAATATATATTATTGTGATACATAGGTTTCCTCAACACCAATATGAAACCAATAGAATTTTGAGAGATAGTAAAGGTACTTTGATCATCTTTTGTTGATCATCTTGATTGAAACACAATCATATGGGCTTAAAATATTATCCCTATTGGAATTTTTATGTTGAGAGGAAGGATATTTGTTTGAGAATAATTTTAGTTTTCAGAGAATCAGAATATATGTCATTTTTTGAGTTTTAATATAATTAAAATGATTTTTTATTTATAATGATTTTTATTTATAATAACATAAAACAATCTATAATATGGTATATATAGAAATTTTTTTGAGAATAAATATTTTCCCATATTCCCTATATTATTCCATTAATCATAGGTGAACCCAATTTTTCATAATAATAATAATATTATTATTATTCTTATTATGTATTATTCATGGACATGCCTCATAGATAAAATAAACATATTTATTTAATTAAATTAAAATTTATGCGAAAAATATTTAAAATATCATTCACAGAGAACCCATTAAATGGGTCTGGGTTTGATCAAAAAAATTTATCAATGCATGGATAATAAATATTAGTAATTTGGAAAATTAATATTATATTCATATACATGTGAATAAATATTTACTTTAACATTAACTTAAATAATATAAATATATATTTATCAAGAATTATAAATTTTTACCTTGAAAATAAAAAATAGGAAATATATATGTATATATATTAGAAGGTTTTGAAAATAAATACTTATTTAATGTTTCATCTAATGATACAAACTAAATAATATCAATGTTTTAAAATATCAATAATATATTATATATATTGGTCGTGTTGATAAAATTTATATCAATTGTAAAATTCATGTATAATTTATCTGATATTGAAGGATTAACTAAATGTATTTCCATCTAAGACTATTCCAATGTGGCTTTTGGAGAGCTTTCATATTGTCAAATTTCAGCATAAAAAACATTTATAAACCATAATAGAAGTAATTAATTCCTCAAAGATGAAAATCACATAAAAATGTTCACTATGTTATATAATACCTTTAACATGATATCTCTAATCATGCTGGTCTCATACTTGTGTCATCAACCTATGTGATTTATATATCATTGAATGGCAATCTAAAATGAACCCATATATACAGCATGGTCATGGAATTTATCTTGAGTGTTCCATCCAATTTAAATGGCCATATATCAAAAATTTGTTAGTTGAATGTAAAAGACCCTCTATATACTGATTCATTGATTTTTTATCACTCATTATTCACTGAACAAATTTTACTTTTCCTCAAGCACAAGTTGTAACAATTTTGGTAAATAAATTAATGGGAATGAATATTTGCATGCACTAAAAATAAAATGAAATATAAATATTATTCCACAAATTTTCAGTTATGAATATATAATGGCATGTAAACCTGTTGAATATTTTTGTAAGATAAATTATCATATCCTCCCAACTATTTTATTAATAATTTTGAACATCATAAGACTTTGTATTATTTTCTTATGAGTGTTAATGACCTAATAGTCAATCATATTATGTTTACCTTAATAGAATGTTATATGAAAACAGAACTTGAGTTTATGAATATGGTCATTACAATTCAATGTTCTCATTATATAAAGGAAATACTATAACCTTGTAATGTCAAAAATACTCTATGACGTTATCACATTAAAGATGAAAATATGTCCTGTAAATATGTCAGAAATATTTTTTAATTTTAAATAAATTGAATATATGTGTCATATAAATTACATGGTATTCGAATCTTGGGTATTAACTAAATTTGAATCCGACATTCACTATATATAATTACTAATGACATTTAGCAGATATTCCTCATACTATAATCATGCTTCTATTGATAAAATTCCTTAGTGAATGAGTCATATTTCATTTTATCCATTGAAAAACTTCATACATTGACCTCAACTCTCTAAGAAATATCTGTAAATTTTTTACTATTATAATGAATATCTATTGTCCATTGATGTGACATTGGATGCTCATAAAGAACAACTAATAGGGTATTATAACAATATTATATAAGGGATCCTTACATATAGGCACATCATTAGTCTCATAAGAAAATATTAATGTATATAATGTATCCATATCCAAATTATATGTCCCAATATACATGGAATATTATGTATAATTGGAAATAAATTATTTTTATGAACTCGTTAAGCTGAAAATTCCACTGTTGTGATTGAAGATATGTCCCTATTGAAGAATATATCTCCATAAAATTGTATTACATTGAGATCATTGAAACCTATGTGTTGTACACTTCTCTTGTTAGCGTATGCGATAATATTTATCCATAAAATCTCCTTACCCTTACATTGGTTGAATTTGAAATCATGTTGGGAATAGATAGACTGTTGTTATTTGGATAAAAAAATAACTATTTGTAAAAGTAAATATATTTCTATATTTTAAACCATCCCATTGTCCTCTATGATAAAAGGTAAACTATGAATGTCTAGTAAAAAATTCAACAAAATTATTGGGTTTTATACCTTATAGAGGTTAATACCACACCCAAATGGTTGAGTGACAATATGGTATCATCCTAGAGGAAATTCCCACAGTAGGAAAATAAACTAGTGTATTTCTTATAGTGTTACACATACATCCCCCTGTTTATGGGTTAGTGTTATCAACCGTGGTCATAATTGGATCCACTCATACATCTAAATTCTCCTACAAGGTGGAATTGATCGAACTATTTGATTTTAAGATTCATCTGTACGAGAACTTGGAAATAGGGTTAATACACCCGAGTTTATCACCTTATCATGATCAAGTGTTTTTTATGTATATAGATGGATCTGTGCAGTTTTTTATTTATTACATGGATCTCAACAAGACCACCATATATTACATGTATCCTCTTACAACGATTAGTGACTTGGTTGATAACCAAAAGCAACATAATACTTCTCAAAGGTGGATATTCATTTTGGATATCATTAACTGAATGTAAATAAGTAATATATTTAGTAGAATTAAATTTATACAAGGAATGGAAAATATTATTTCACAGTGATTCAAATCATATAAAATAATTCCCACTTAATATTCACATATATTGTTAATAGAGTCATAATATATTACCTTAAATTTTATTTTTTATTCCTATCAATGATATTATAATTTTCACCTAGACTGTATAAGATCATGATGATCATATAAGGATTTTATTATAAATTTCATGGAATGTATAAAATGTTATTTTGATATATCATGTATGAAAGTTGGATAAAACAAATCGCATTCTTAGGGAAATTATAATAAGTGAGGGAATTTTAATTGACGCTACAATGATAAGGAAAATTGAATAATGTCGTATAACTAATAGTTTCCTGGAAATTACAAGTCTTTATAGAATAAATGGGTACTATAGAAGTATTATAAAAATTTATCAAGATTTTATAACTTACTAACAATGTTATCATGGAAAGTGGTAATGTATGTTTGGATTGAATAATGTGAGGAAATAGGAAAGGATAGAAAAAATATTCTAGTCACATAACCTTTACTCACACTACCTACAAGTTGATAAGGATTTTTAAAATACAGTGATTCTTAAAATAATTTTATGTGTTTTTTACTCTTCAATAATGAAAACTTGGTAGCCTATTCCTCAAAAAAATTGACGATCCATCCAAAATACAACCTAACAAATGATCTTGAGTTTGTAAATATGATCTTCACATTCATCAATTTGAACCACTATATTTATATTTGGAAGTTTTTTATTTATACTGATCCAAAGACTATATAGTATATATTCACATCGATTGAAACATACATCAATGAATATGGTTATAGATAATCAAGGACTATGATTTCAATATTCACGTCCATATTGGAAAAGGGAACACTGTAGCTAATTCTCTTAAAAGGACAGACACTGCTACTTTATCCATGATATGGATTGAGAAATAACCTGTATTCTGGATATGTATTGTATAGATCTATGTAACATTAAAACATGGAATACGTCCTATAATTGGAAAAATATTTCATGACCATAAACCTAATAAATGATGAAGGGGCATATAGGGATGGTCTGGAGCTATAAAATAAGGTTAATGAATTATAAGAATAGAATCTACATGAGATCCACATAAATTAAAATGTTTTAATATGTTTTTAGATAGGATTTTTTTCCTTTATCCCATGAGATTATGAATGATCAACTATACAATGCACATAGTTCCACATTCTCTATCAATCTTGGGAGTACTAAGATGTACCATGACCTTCAATAGAACATTTGTTGGAACAACATAGATAATGAGATTGTTGTGTATATCTCTTGATTTTTAAATGATAGAGATTTTAATATGAGAGATAGGATCCCTATGGTAAAATGAAACCAATACATATATGCTTGTTGGAATGGGGAATGTCACCATATAAAATGTCACTATTCTCCAGAAGATGATAATTCGATACTATTTGATATCGGTCATGGGGGGCCGAGTCCCCAGGATTTCCCCCTTTATCCCCATTCAGGAACATTTTTAACTAGAACATCGTTCCAAGATATATATTAAGGAATTATTGAGGCTATATAGCGTTCCATGTTCAATATTCATTGATAATGATCAAAGGTTCACCCACAAACTCAGGAGGTATGTTCAACCTAATTTTAATACTTTATTGACATCTAGTATGGCCTATGACCCCAAAAATGATGTCCAATATGAATATACTATTCAGATTCATGTGTACATGTCGGGAGCCTACTCCATGTAATTCAATGGTTAATGAGATAAAAATCTCTCATTATTTGAGTTCTTATACAATAACAACTTTCACTCATGTATTAAAATGGATCCATATATAGCTTTTTATGGAAATGTTATGTAGAACACTAACATGTAGTGATGGTGTTGGAGAAAGAAACCTAATTGGACCTAATATTGTGAAAAAGATATGAAAAAAATACAAGACATTAAGAAATATATAAAATATTTTTCTACTCGAAAAAAGTACTATGCTGAAATCAATCGAAGGTACTTGGATTTTGTAGTTTTAGATACTATTTCCCTTAAAATGTCACAATGGATGTGATTTCTACAGTTTTTGAATAAGGGGAATTTTAACCCTGGGTAAATTATCCCCTTCGATATCATTGATCACATTGGAGTAGTATCCTATCGACTTACACATCTAATATATATGGATCTTGTTCATGTAGTGTTCAACATATCCACCATGAGGAAGTTCATACATCCCCCCTCAATTGTACTAAATCCATCGGTAGTATAACTAGAGAATGAACTCTCACACAAGGATAATCTAGTGAATATGATGGTCTATAGAGACAAAGTAATATTAAATAAGATTACTGTCCTTATCTAAATGTTTTGGAGGACCCATAAGTATAATGATTCGTCACATGAGATATAGGAAATGATGAACAATAATTACCACAAGCTATTTTTAATCAAAAAATGAGTTGAACTTTCATGGATGAAATTTCTAAATTGGGGTAGAATGTTACAACTCAAACATTATATTTGATATTTGTTTCCTGAAATGAATGTGTATTATATTATATTATATTATACACATACAATGCCTAGAGTGACCCACATAAAATTATTTAAATAATGAAAATAATTAAATTAGTGACTAATATAACTCATTAATTTTACAATTATTTCTAGGGGATAAAAAATAGAAAAAAGGAAAACTAAAATTGGAAAATATAGATCACCAAAAAAAATTAGAGTCATCCCTCCCACCAACCATAATTTGGAAAAGAAACAAAATATTAGTAAACCAATCAACATTATAGAAAACATAACAATGTAATCTTTTACAGACTTGAGTCTAATAATAAATGATCTAATGTAGAGGTATTTATTGATGCTATTGTTTCCATTGGAACATCAATATGATCATTTGGAATGGAAAACTGGCCACTAGGAATAGTAACATGACTGCTGGAAAAATAAATGAACTTAGAAATAATTATTTTGGATATAGATAATATTTATCGTGGTTAATTTATGTAAATATAAATATTATAATTCTAAAAAATAAATATCACGATTTAAAAAAATAAATGACAATAGTTGAACATTTTTAATAAACAACATTATAATTTTTTCTGAAGGGATCATAATTTTTATATGAAAAATTAAAATTAAAAACCTTGGAAATTGAATGTGATAAAAATTATACATTTTTTTAATTTATCATGTATATATTTTACAAGGGTGAATGTTTTGGTAAACTTCTGAGATAATTTAATTTCTAGGTGAATTGTAAAAATATATTTTCCCTCGCAATTGGTGTATCATAAATTACATCATTCTTGATGTAAAAATGGCCGAATAAATTTAAAAACATGATGTTTATGAAATAATTAATTTTACAAATGAATAATTTTTTATAATAAACATAGTTTCCAAACCAAATATTATGTCAAAACTTATAGTCAAAAGCATTCCCTTAAAGTATCATTTTTTCCACATTCAATTTTTTTATACTAATTTAATTCTAATAATAAATTGGTATAAAGTCCTAAAACTATTTTATTATATTTATATATGATGAATATTTTCAAAAACACTCTATTACATCTTTTACAATTTGTATAATATTTTTTTTAATCATTTCTTCAATAAATTCCCTAAACCTCTCCCTCAATATGGAAAAATACTCTTCCCTAAGATTAATAATCCAAAACTATTCCCAACACCACCCTCTCAATCCCCTCATAATACCCAGGGATATTCATGAGTAATGAAACTCTAATAATCATAGGAAATTTATAGTAACACCATATTAGCTACACAGAGGAAAAAGAGGATCCTATAATGATCCATTAACTAATGAAATTTTTTTAAGATATTGAGGATAAGGGATTTATCAGACCCATCACATCACTATAGCGTTAACCACTCATTGTTTCTAATAATTTGTAAGGTTCCCTTTTATTTTCTTATATTGACACTGACTGAACCATCGTACGATGAAGAACCAATTTCTATTAACTTGGATTGAAAATAAATTCGACCAAATATGATGATAATTTTTTTATAAATTATCAATTTGAGGTTATGATGTGATAAATTTCCTGTGATGATATCAGACATACAACGTACAATATTTTTTAGTTTGTAAAAATTGTACTAGTATTTTTGTTATTCTATTTGGTTTGATGCATGTACTGATAGTCTTCATGTATTTGATGAATCAGGTTTTCCGCCCATATCATGATTCAATTGTGGTGGTCTTCATATAAAAAATAGTTTTGTATTCATGCATCCAGAATGACCATGACAAAAATATGTAGATCGATAAAATTACTCTAAGAGAACATCATTTATATGTGATTCTTTATAAATACAACACTCGGGTATATAAGGATAACTTTATAGATCACATCATATCTGTGGATTGTTTATCATATAACCCATAGAAGGTGATCACTATGTTTTTCTATGAGCATCCCATGAATTTGTTTTACATTCATATAATCTTAGGGATGGTTGGCCATTACAGTTGATTCATCTTGGATTTATCACTCCCGGAAGTGCCTCATATGGGTTGACCAAGAATTTTGTGAAATTTGATTGGACTGAATCCTGAGAGACAACATTTTATGAGGTAAAAGGAATAATAACCTTAGTTTCAATCCTGGTTCTTCCTAAGATAATTAGATGATATATATTTTAGTATGATAATTTAGAAGTCCATATGGGTTCAGTTATGATGTATATTGATTTTTTTGTTGCATACGGGTCCCTCCAGTTGAGACCCCATGAGTAGAACTCTCATACAATTGACTACGAACATGAATCCATGGTTCATTGTCTACATTTTTGGAGACACTACATTTTTTTGAGTGATTAATTTTTTACATAGATCATAAAATTCAAAAATAAATCACTACTCGATGATATTTGAATCCGATGAATATTTTTTGGTGGAATGCCTTTAATCATTCAACTTTGATATTTATTAGACACCCGTTCAAAATAATGTCAAGACTTATCACTTCAGATGAATGATTCAAATGAAATCCATCCAGCAAACCAACACTGGGAGGTAGATAATGGATATTTTGTCTTGGATACATCTGTATGTTCAAAAATAATACGAGATACTAGTCTTAGTAGATCATGTAGTGAAATACTCTATTACAAAGATTGTCTTGATAGAAAAGTAGTCTAATTATTATGGCCTCATCTAGGGGGAGAGTGTCAATTTGGATAACCCAGCTCCATGATTGGTTTTTATGGCAGTGTGACCATTCAATTCTATGGGAGTTTGCAGGTTCCATTTTATATACCAGAATAGATTATGTGAGAATAACATGCCTCTGTATGGGTAGTTTGTCTTTATCTGACCATGATGTACTAAGATATGTATGATCAATATTTGTGGCAAGGCATGAATTGGAATATTGATAGTATCATCATTCATTTCACCACAAATCATTAGGCGAATGAAGAGAAACATGACCTTATAGACTTCTACTGCCAAATTACATTCTAGAGTTGTAATGAAACAATGTCATAATAGAATTTCATTATGATATTTCTATGATCACCTAGAGGTAGAGGTGTAGTATGAATGATCATAGAAATGTTGACCATGGTCTCACACTTCGAATCAATATATGAGAACATATTAGTTGATGATTTTGTAAGGATTTACATCTAATAGATAGTGTGAATTTATGATGATCCCCATTCCATCATTTTGGACCATGATTACTTGTTTACTTCATATTATTGGAAAAGGTTTTGAAAGGCAGTGTGTTCAGAGGTTTCCCTATGTACTGCATATCAGCCTCACACCAAATGGTAGTCCAAAAAGATGATATGCATATTAGAGGATAGGCTATCAGCCTATATCCTTGATTATGGTGGATTGTTGGTAACAAATACCCCTCTTATTGAATTTCACTACAATAATAGTTTTCAGGAAAAAATTAATTTGTATCTTTATGATTCACTTTTTTATGGGTTGTTTTATTCACCATTATCCTTGTTAATGGTATTTGAGACAGCCCTACTAGTTCCTTGACATCTATATGAAACTCCAGAGAAAGTCGAGCTGATTTAGAATAATAAGTCTACATTTGAGTCATGGATGAAGAAATATAATGATCATCTCAATAAACCTCTAGAGTTTGATGTGGGGATAGGTTATTCCTATGTGTATCACCTAAATTGGTTCATATATAAATTTGGAGTAAGTAAAATTATTATTGATATATTTTCAACCTTTCATGATTTTGGAGATAGGATGGGCCTATAGCCTATTTATATCAATTACCTCAGAGCTATTGTTTAATGAAGGAAATAATTATAATATATCATATTTTATTGTATCATACCTACTAATCTCAATCATTTAACTAAGAGTATATCTGGTTAGAGGTTGTTGCATCCTTGAAGGAGCATCTGATACAAATAGTTGATTGGAGAACGAAGGCTCTCTCAGGTAGGTATATTCCTCTGGTCTCGGTGCTATAGAATCATGGATACTTAAAACATGAAACATGAGAGTATTAGGTAATTTTACATTCTTAGTGGTAGTAAACATTCTTACATGACATTTTTGCTCTCCCAAAAGGGAATATATGGGAAGATTTTCTTAAAGAGGGGCAGTTTTAATGTCCCAAAATTTACTAAAGTTACAAACCATTATTTTTTGGGTCTATTTTTTAATGTATCCCTAATTGTGATTTATAATAGGATGAAGGAGGTATACTATGATTAAATGGATTTTTTGAAGCTCAAATACATGAAATGGGAGGAAAATAGAAGATTTTTTTCTTAAGAGAAATAGTACTTCCCAAACCACATAATTTTCCTAAATCGTTCCACTGAAGATAGTGGGCCTAGGGGACCCATGGTTACCCTGAAACTGTGTGATCCAAGGAACACAGATGTGATATATTGAATAGAATTTCTAATAGTTGTTTTCTCATTGATTTTTCATCATTAGATAAAGTGTTTTTTTAAAAATGTGTGATGCCCCGTTGAATTTTATAATTGTTCAAATTTTTCACTCGTATTGAGTGTGGATTATCCAACCAAGAATCCAAATCATGTGTTATATTATTGGATAATTTACTATTTTTACAGCAATTAATTTTTTTAGAACATTTATGATTTATTCTCCCTACCTTCTCCATCGGCTAATATCTCATCATATGTTTGAGTTCCACCACTAAGTACATCATATGTTTTTTGGTTACTCCCCCAATTGAACTCTAAATCATTGGACATTAGATCTATCATGAAGCTATAGGTATATTCATAAATCCTTTTTCCCTTTTTCAATTTCATCATTCCATTAGTTGAATTGTTTGGGGGAATGCTCATTTTTTCCATTTTCTTATTATTTATCATTTCTTTAATTTCTTCCATCCTAGTTGGAATCAATGGTCGATACTGGAAAATTAAATCATTAAGAGGCTAATGTAGGTGGTCTAGGCTTCTTCCTTTCATTTCATTATCTTCCACAAAACATTCTATCATGTGATGACCCATACCCTTTCTATTTTTCATATAAATGATTATTTAATTAAATTGATAGCTTCATCATACTGTTTATAACCAGTTATAGTGGTGAATCATCCCATTGTGTTGATTACCTCGACTTTTTCCACCCTAATGAGTGATATATACATTATAGGCCTACTTACTCCTTTAATATGAAATTGAATAACACCCATTAAGGTCTGTTGTCACCAAATTAATACCTTGAGCCTATTTTTTAGTTAAATTCATTGTGGAACCATGAAATAGATTTCTTTTAAACTATTCCATAATGAAATTGTTGAATATTATAAATTTGATATGTGATCAATCATTTCATTTAATTCCATAAGTTATACATTAAATGAGGAATGACATAAAAAATATAAATATTTATATAAAAATGTATTAAGTAATGAAATATTCCGTCTTAATAAACATTTTATAAATTTATATTGAATTTTTAATGTATTTACCTTTGTGAAGAGGGTGATACAATGGGTTCTGACATAAGCACCACTTAGAAAGACTCTTGTTCCTTTAAACTATAATATTTAAGGAATTTTAAACATTATGGGGTGATATCATATATTTTTTATATGGGATCACTTTCTGTTATATTTTTACCTCATGAAGAGTTACAAAAATTCCCAATGGGAGACCTCTTGAGTGTGATTGATGTCATGATTAGTTGTACCATTCCATGAGAGAGACTCGAGCCTCTAAATGCATTGATAGGAATAGAATCAGTTTTTTCATATATCATGACAATATAACACCATGATTGGAGTGACATTGAGTGCTTTTTCTTTGGTCACCATGGATTAAATCCTTGGCGTTCGAAATTTACTAAACCACTCAACTGATTCTTGGTGAGTATTTTTAGATTTCCATGGATAGGCTCAAGGTATCTCAATAAATATTTATAAATGGATTTAAAAAAATCAAAGGTAAAGGATGTTTTTCAAATGAAAATAGATTTCTTTAGTGTTGAAAATATAGGGATGTGTCCTCCAAGACCATTAAAAACATGGGGATAGACCATCTTATGGCCCTCCATCCCATATACATTACCTTTACTAGATCTCGTAGTTTAGAAACACTGGAATAGGTTAATGTAGGTAAATTGGATGGGTCACCAAGTGGAACCCAATCCAATGAATTTATTTATTTATTTTCTATTGAATGTAATTTTTAAGGAAAATAACTCATCTTATAATGCATGTTTTGGATAGGCCCATACATCATTGGTTCTGTCCATGTAAGATTATATCTCACACTCTCCTCAGGAACCTCTAGCACCATATTAGACTATATGGTTACACATATGGAAAAAGAGAAGAATCCATATTTCAATGAATGATTGATATTCATCAATATGATAGATTTAGGAGGAGAGGAGTGATACTATTCTTGAGATTCTAAGCATAGAAAATTTCCCCTTTTTTACCTTATGTTATCATTTTGTATATTTTTGTACCCCCTTCCTCTAGCACGTTAATTTTTGGGTAGCCACATTATCATTCTTGTAATACAGTTCATTTTTATTTTTTTATATTCACCCATTTATTTGTTATTATTTCGTGATTATGTATATAGTTTCATATATTTTGTTCCATTTCAACTATATTAACTGATTCTTATAATGTATATATATATATATATTATTTCACACTTCTATTATCAATGAATGAATAGTGTCCCCAGTGACATACCCAAGGCCATCACTACTAGATGGTAGTCTATTGTGTTCAGGGAAGTGCGCTTGAGGTCTTGGGGACAACCATCTGAGGGAGCCCCATAGTTGAATCTATTAAATTACACTATATACAAATTTATTTCAAAATTTAGTGATAAAAAATTATAAATTTAATATAAAAGGCAAATTTTAACAAATTATATTGAACTATACCCTATAAAAACAATTTTTATTAATATAATAATATTCATAATATAAGAAATCATTTTTATGAAACATTATTATTAATATTAAATTATTAATTCATTAGAAATTTTGATTATTAGTCTCTTTACAAATTCTAATGGGAAATTTACTATTTCAACGGTCCAATTATTATTCTAATAGTAAATTACATTTCTAGTGGTAATATAATCCGTATAAAGTAATTTACATATTTTAGACACATGCACCTAACAATGGAAACTAATTACGTGATAAATACATATAAATTTAATTTTATATCATTATTAAAAATATGAAATGAATATGTATATATATAATTAAAAGTTATAATTTATGAAGATGTATATTTAAATTATATGATGTTGCATTACCCAAAACCCTAAATAAATTATGTAATAATTATTTTATTTACTCTAAAAAATAGAAAGATGTATAGGGTATCAATAAAATACGTGTGATTCCATATATGTGTTCTATTGAGGAAAGAGAATGTACTTCTAAGGGGATACTAGAAAAATAATTATTTTTCCTTCAAGGGTATATATATTGGATTTTCTATTATTTCAACCTATTTTTTTCATGTATGCAACAATAGTATGATTCAGGAGTTCCAATAGATGTTCTTTTTACCACTTCATTTTCAAGATCCTTTTCCAAATATTTTACTAAATGTGATGTGGTTAGTGTGACTAAGATAATATCATAAATTTTATATTAATTGAAAATGATAACATGAAAAATTAATCATATAATTTTATAAACTACAACACATTCTATTTTAACTATGTCATATTTCAATTTATCTTAGTTTATATTATGTTATACGAATAAATATATTGTAATTTATTCATATATTGTGGATCATAAACACTATTTAGGGTAACAAATTCTTCAATTGTAATTTGGGTCCAATTATTCAAAGTCAATCACTCATAAAAATATTATTTCTTAACTAGATAAATTTCATGCATTTCATTGGAAATAACCCATTAATACTTTTAATATAATATGATTTCTTGTCTATTTTTCATTTCAAATTCCGTCCTTACTACATTATGGGATGTTTTAAAAATCCCATAAATCCCATAGAATGAAAAATATTAAATATATATATAATCAAAAAATTTATTGGAAAACATTGAGTTTATAACAAAAGAATATTCTATATCTTCATTATGGACTTTAACATTCTTCACAGTAATTGCATAAGACAATCCATTATCCCTCGACCTAGCTCGATCAATATTACCTTGTAATGGGGTATTGCTTGAATAATGTATCCTTTACATGTAAATGAATAATGTGATATGATAATAAACTCTCTTAACAATACCATCATGAACATAATGACCCTTATCTTTATAATTTAACCAAACTCACAATAACATTAGGAAATACCTATGGGGATTCATACTATAATTATTACTTGATGAATATTTTTCCCTACCAATTTTATTATTATTAATCAATTTTATTTATACATTTTATTCAGGCATCCCATACTTATCAGGATTTCATTTGATAATTAAAATAACATGGAACTCCTTGTCATCCATGATGATACATATAACTATCTTCTAATATATTGAAAGATTTTCGGTGATTAATATCTTTAAATACATAGCATTTGACCGTAAATAAGAATTTGATATTTCATTCAATATTTTATACATAATCATTATCATGTCTCAGTAGTATTTTAATGATTGTTTCATTTTCAGTTATAGTTCTTATTTTTTTAATATTTATAATTTTTCTGTAATATATTATCTAACTGCTAATTAGTGAAATATATTCCCAGAAATAGATATATAAAATAATTACATTACATATATTCAGTATATCTATTCATCTTTTTAGGACTTTCAATCAATGTCCATAATTGTTAAACATCACCCTTAATATAGTATATAGTTATAAAAACCTTCTACCTTTTTAAATACCCCAAATAACTAATATCTTCTATAGAGACTTAATTTATTTTTCTCATTAAAATGGATAAGTGGTTTCATTTTATGATATATTTATCTTCCTCCTAATACCATCCAATGTTTTTATAACCTGCTAATAGGTAACATGTTAATCCATGTGAGCAAGGTATTTAAAATAATTTGATTCAACATCCCTAATATAGTAATAATTCTATCATCTCTAAATCTTTATTACTAGTTTTTTAATAATGTAAACCCAATAAAGATTTCATGTGATGAAATATACTATATTACTTAAATTTTCATCTATTTCAAAATAGTGGCAGAAAATAATTATTTCATGAATAAAACATTTAATTTTAAATCAACGAATATAATTAATATGATTTTATTATAAATTTATATCAAATATTTTACCCACTCTAAAAATTTATTTATAATTTTTTATGGTTTTAACATTATATTAATTTTATATATATTTTATTTTAAATATTTTTACCATGGTATCCACTAAACATTTTCTAATACCAACTATAACAACCCTGAATCTACATACCACGTTCTGGGGGTCATTTATTACATTGAAAAAAAAAATAGATCATAATATATAATATATAAAATATTAATGCTATGAATATAATAGATACATACCAGATCATTAAATTATAATAAAATATAATTTACATAATTAAAACACAAAAATATTTTTTCTTTTATATTTAATATTAATATATCATACATTTCCATCAGCACAATTTCCTCTAGAAATGGAGAATGATAGAAAGAGATAAGATCTAGCACTCAATAAGGGATCCAAGATTGCCGAATCTAATCATTGAAAATCATATTATACTAATGATTAAAATAATAAATAATCAAAATAATTTCATATAAATTTATACATAAAAAACCAATATTTTAAAAAATAATATTCAAAATGATCACAATAATCAATATCATAATAATTTAATGATTTATTTTATAAAACACAACCACACTATAGAGGCCACATTCCCATAAATGTTTTATAATTGGTTAGTAATACAATAAATTTCCAAACTAGGTTTTTTTATAACTTCTATCAATTCGTTTTTGGGAGATATAATTCTATTCCCAACCTATCACTTAATATGTATAATGAATTCATCAAATAAAATTAATTAACATATAACAATAAATAATTTTCCCATATGGTCTTATTACATCAAAATTTCTTCGATTCCAATAATTATGTTTATTAACATAATTTTTATATGATTAATGGATATTACCCCAGTATAATAAATGGAATATCTTTTTTAATAGACACCATTTAATATAGATGAACAAATATAAAATATCCTAACATTATAAAGATTAGGGTATAATTTCAATACAATATTATAAGGATAAAATAAATATTGTAATATATATATATATATTATCCATGAGATAATGAATATGGACATAGATCAAAAATTTTAATTTAAGAGATATTGTTAGGGAGTAATATAGAATATGATCCCAATAATGGATAAAAAGAGAGGAAGAAACCCTTTACAAACAACAGACATTGTATTCTATAAATAAACAAGAGTGGTGATGGGAGATGAAAAACATAAATATACAGGTATGAAATGTAAGGTGTACATTTGAAATTATTTAAAAGATTATTTTATTGGGGAGATAGAAAAAAGGGAAACAATATTTAAAAAGTGAGGACATTTGGAAGTGAAAGTCATAAAAATTATAATACGAGACATTTGAATAAATATTAGAGTGATAAGGTAAAATATAAAACCTTCAAAAAATGTTGAAAACATGTTTAAACCTTTCAATTATTTATAAATATGTCATATAATATTATATAGATCATAAATATGAAATACATTTATTAGATTGAGATTTTAAAAAAACCATAATATAAAAAATGATATGAAAATTGAATATATAAGATAGCTAATAAGTGAAATAATACATAAGAATATATTAATACTCAAAATTTATACATGATATCCTTTGAACATAAACTATGGAATATGATATTGGAAATTTATATGTAATACATGGATTGAATGCTGATTTGGAAGGAAACTATTACCTTGAGTCAAAGAGTGTTTCAGACGCTCCACAAACCTCTTGAAAAATAAAATTATATTTATTAGTTACATGGTTAAAAACCAGTTTTATCTTTATTTCATAATTTCAATTTATTCTATACACATTTTTTCATCTATTATTTTTTTTTGTTTATTGATCATTTATAGTGGTTTCACACGTTGTTCCAATATTTTTTTGATATAATATTATCAATCCAAATTCCCAATATAATCATTCAAATATCTCCAAATTTCTAAGTAATAGTTTTTTAAATTATTATATAAGTAATGAAGTAAAATATTTTGACATATTAAAAAAATATTAAAAAGTAGACAAGTATTTAATTATAAACTTTTCCAAGATTGTTGAAATGACTACAATTGTTTCATTTTAAAAAAAAAATATTATAATGGAAATTTAATAATTTTATAAATTTGGAATTTTAGAATCATAAATATGATATTAGTTTATTATTATTGTTTTTCATACCAGTAATTGAAAATTAAAAGTCCTAATTAACTTATTCAGTATAAAATAACCATAAGTGAATGATTTTTTAAAAGTGTTTTAAAAGAATACATAAACTAAAAAAAATTAATGTTTCATAATAATATTTCATTATTAGTACAATAATTTATTCAATTTAATTTTAAATATCATTAATTTATTTTACGGGTAACATATGAATTGAAATGGAATAAATATGTTTTGTATCCATTACATCAATAATTAAATATATTATTATAAGGGTTCAACAAGAAAGAATAGTTAATCTTTTATTGATGATGAATCAAAGGAATTTCAACACTAATAGAATATAATAATGGAAGGTAAAAAATTTATATTTTTATATGTTTTTATTATATATGTCCATGGTAGAAAAACTATAAATTATATAAAATATATAAAATAATAATGTTTCTATTTTAATGAATATTTTTAAAGATTATTATGAAAATGGAATACATTTGGATTGTAAGCTAATTTATTTATATTATTCATTTAAATATAATTTCCTTGATTTTTGGAAACAAAAATTATAAGAAATTGAGTGAATATATGTATGATATATGGGTTCTCTATGAATTTCAAAAAAATTGAACATCCAACTTGTGGATAAAATGGAGGGTGAACAAGTGGTATAATAAAAATGCATATGAGAAATTATATATTTTACCATATGTTAGATAAAATAAAAAAGGAATAGTTTATGTAATAAAATTCCATTGAGTAAATATTTCATTCCATCTAATATCAGAATAAACATCATATAATGAAGAAGTTATATAATAATAGTTTGCATGCTCTTTCTAAAAAGATGATCATCACCCATAGGTTGACTCATTAACTAGTAGGTGAAAATCAGAATGGTTTTATCAGATATAGGTCTATGTAATAATTATGAAATTAAAATGGTGCATCATATAATGGGATAGACAATTAAATGCATGGTTTAGTCCAAAATCAAACCTATAATGTAGAGCTACTGGTGGTGGCTATGATTGTAATCACACTAAAAACTACACAAAAATTACAGGTCCAGTGATGTACACTCTGGGTAATAAGGAATAAAAAATTTAGGAATAACATTGATACAAGAATCAAGAACTTGTACTGTAGTAAAAATGTTATTTGTGGATTCACTGCCCATCTTCACCACTCTCCTCACTAAAAAATTGTTTCAAATTTCATTTTCAACATAAGCATGAGCGAGAAATGGCCACAAAAATAGAAAAATTCATATTGCACACCACCATGTTAGATACATAAATAATCCCACCAATAATCCACTTGTAATGTATAATAAACACTCCTCTATACACTATAACACTATCTCAGGCATGCGGACTATTTGGAATCACATTCAAATCACTCAAAATATCATATGAAAGAACAAGACTACTCTGATTCCCCTAGGGATTATTCACAATCACTAAAAATGCCTATAGGTATCATGATTACGAACATGATAAATATATAGATTCTCTTGGGAAATAATCATACAAACCATCCTTCAATTTTACTATATAAGAAAATTGATGTATTATATTACAATGTCTCTTAAGCATATGATCATTAAACACATAAGTGATTAAGGGTTAATGTAAGCAATAAAATACTATGAAGAATCTATAAATGAGACACGTTAACACATAATAATACATACACATTAGAATTAGAGTACATCCATGATCATCGAGCCCCAGACACATATCAAATTTAAGCACTTATATTTATCTATTCTAACGGGTTTGACCACATAGACACTTGTCCAAGGATTAATGTAGTGTAAAACACAATTCATATTTGTATCTAATTTAAATTTATATATAATGAATTTTTTTATTTTTAATGGTGTTTTGTATTTTCATATACAATTTTCTTCATATTTTACCCCCATGATGCCTCTTCACTATTCCCAAAATGGAGCATAAGTAATTTGATATGTGATTAAAGAGAGGATTCTAGGTTCTTCAAAAATCTTCATCTAATAATTCTTAATAATTATAATTTTTACGAGGAAGTGGGTGTGACATGGATTAGTGAAGTCATTTTTCACCGATATATGTAATTTTAAAGTCTTCAATCCATTAAAAATTAATCATCCTCTGCCTCACTTTTTTTATATCATCAAATAAAAATGGAGTTTTTTGGGTTAGGGGATAAAACAATTTATGATAGAGACAAGATTAGGACGATACCTAGAATGATGTTAAATCATGTAAAAGTATTTATCTCTACACAGTTGATTAAACTATTCATGAATATGGGGATGAAGATAATTGTTCTTTATTGTGATATTGTTCAACATCAAAAAATCAATGTAGAGTCACATTGATCCATATTTCCTATTATCATTATGAACCGGTTCTCCCCCAGGTGAAACACATCACCGAATGAATCTTTTATCATGGTTTTATGGGAGTTTCTTCTTCTATTGTTGAGGCTAAATATGGGCCATTTTATAACAAGCCTTTGAATTTTTTTCAAACTAGGTATTAGTTCTATTGAGAACTCAACATCACATTTTGGTAGAATACGTGGAAACTCTTCTGGAAGGATATCCAAAAAATCCATGAAAATATACATATCATCAATTTCGATATTCTTCCCAACTATTTGATAAAACAACACTTTTGAAATGTAATTACCAACTATACACATGATGTAATATCCAAAAGAATATCATGATTATCATCACATTGATGGATGATCCTATGACGGATTGAAATAAAAATCTTTACATTTCAACGATACTAATTAATGGGAGATTTATATAGAGAAATCAAATATATGCCAATGATGACATCAAATTCTCCAAAAGGATGAATGACACAGTTTTCCAGAATCATATTCCCAAAAATGTAAATCGATGAGAAATCATAGATATGTTAGGAAATTATCATACCATTCAGGTATTCACAAATAATCCAATATGTAATTGAATTTGAGGAATCTTTACACAGTTACAAAATTCCATAGATGTGAAATAGTGGGTGTATCAAGAATCAATTATGTCTATAACAGTTCTAGAGTTGATGGTTGGTGTACCATTCATCATGTTGTTATGACACCCTCATCAGAAATTGGGATTTCATGAGATTTCCCATTTTCTCTCATCTTAGGATGTTTCTATCATTGATCATCATCACTAACCCTTAGGTTTTCCCAGTGGTTTGCATAATTATCATTCCCTGAATACTTGTTTCACGAAATTATGGGAGGTGTATTTTCTGCGGCTTTGTATCGATTACCATTCTGAACAAACCTCTTCCCATTAATTTAGTAATAAATTTCATGGTGGCGTTCCTCTCCACACATAAAACATTTATTAGACCACATAAGTAAATTTCATCCATGCTATTTCCTATAGTGTAGTCATACAGTAAGTCTCATTTTATTTTTATAATGGTATTTATATTTTCTTTTAATCTTCATATTCCTCTTCTTGTAAAAACCATTAACCTAAAGAACCTATCAACATTTATTTTGGGTTGAATGTTATTTTATGAATAATTTCATGCATGTGTTATGAAAATTATCCTCATAAGTAACAACAGATTCATCATCCCTTTTCTTCGAATCGCGGAACTATTTCTCCATCATGGTATGAATAATTCGAGGAAATTTTGTATTGAAAATAAGTTTATGAACTCATCTCAATCACTGAATTCAATATCATCATGTTTCCTTTTATTTCTAATTAGTGCCCACCAATAATATACATCTCCTTATAAAATAAAGGCTTCTAGAATAGCTTTATAATAATCCACACACTAGAGAATGAATAATATCATTTCAGTATTACTGATCAATTGTTCAATAAAAAGTGGATAAGAATACACTCTAGAAAAGAAGGATGTTCTCTCATTAATGACACAATATACTATTGTTCTCTCCTTTAATCATTAGTAAGTCTATAATGATTCTTAACTTGAGAAAGAAGAGTGAACATAAAAATGAGATTTTTCACTCCATCTACCAATTCATTCAATTTCTCAGGAGGAAAACTATTTCATTTCCATAGACATCACCATTAGTGTAGTTCCTTAAGGTTACAACCTTTGAATAAACCCAAATTCATAGAGTATTAAAATTTTATCTTTATTATGAACCACATATTCCTGAAAAATCACATATAGAATGTCTAACTTATGAAAACTTCCTTAATCAATGACACATTAGTTTTATTCTCGGCAATTCACATCCAACATATATTTAAATCCTTCATAATTGTTTGTTATGTTTTTATGAATTCCCAACGCATTTCCCCTAAGAGTGTCAATCCAAGTGTGTAGCAAGGCTCATTGACATGTCCAGGGTACCCCACTTCAGGCCTGAATCGTCATTTAATAGTTGTTTCCTCTAGTTACATCTATCATAGAGGCTCATCCAATTTTAGTTTTGAAATAGGGATGTATTTCTAGGAAACCTCTCACTCTATTCTTCACAAAAATTTCAGTCCATTTTCATATACATTTACTTATCCTTAGACATATCTATAGACATGACCTCAAGGTTCTCTCTAAGTTTATCTCATCCTACCTTCCAAATATTAACTATTACATTAATCAGATACCAACTATAGAGACCATCAATTTTCAATAAAAACACATAACTTTAGTGGAATACTTAAAAAATATAAATATATATTACTCCACACCATTTTTTTCCAGCTACCATGGAAATAGGGAAACATAAACAATGCTACACAAATGAGCTACATCATCACCCACTGTGTTATTATTGACATGGGCCATCTTAGACACCTCAAATATAATACATATCATCATAACCTTGGGGAAAGGTAAGATAAAAAGGGTTAAGCTCGGATGCTCAAAAAGGGTAAACAAGGGAGACATGTAAGCATAAACCTGAGAAAAACGGTAAGATAATGTGATCATGAAAATATAAAACCATGCCTGACATATGGAAGGTCAAAACATGAATATTAGAATATATATTGGCAGTTCATAAGAAATGAACCATAATGAAATAAAGACAATAAGGCATGAAAACATAATATATTATTAAAACATGGCAGTTTGGAATACACATAAGCATATAATGTGACTTCCATTGTTTGCATGGAATCACTACCAAGACAACATTGGTAGTATGTGTTCACTCCCCGTAGCATCTTGTTAGTCATGGTTCACTCCCATTCCCATCATAGTATCCTGAATTCACACCCCATACTATCTTGGTAGTCATCATTCATTCTTATGTCCATATTAGAAGTCAAATATCATTCACAAAAACAAAATATTCTATCTCGGGAGATATGAATATTTACCCAATTCATTTGGGGGAGATATAGGTCCGACCCATCGCTTAGTGAAACCATTCATACATGTTCCACAAGATCATAAATAGTCATATCATACATAATAAAATGAATTGGGTATTATAAACAAGTCATCATATCATAACATGTTCAATGATACATATTTCATAATAATTTAATCATAAACACAAACAATGAAAATAAACATGCTTCAAAATCACATAATATGTTAAAGAGAAACAAGTTTCATAAATATAATTCCACTAAAAAACAATCCATTTGAAGAAATAATATGAATGGAAACATTGAATAATTTCCCTATAAAAACTTGAGTAAAAGTAACGAATGTTATCTTAGATGGAAAATAATTTCGAAAGATATTTAAAAACAAATCTCGATGATAATATCCATTCCTCTTTGAAAATATACTTTTAATAACATAAAACCATTGGAAGACCTTCGTCATTTAAAATATATTTTAAAAATTATAAAGGATGATTTTAAAATATAAACCATTTTTAAAATACTTTTTCCTTGAAAATTTTATTCAAATATCTTTTGAATACATTTTTGAAACCATTTTCAAATACATGGTTTTTTTGAATACAATAGGATCCCGACTGAAGGAAGAGAGAGAGAGAGAGAAAAATGTTATATTTTACATAAAAACATAATCATTATTACCATGGAGTTGATATAGTGGTACAAAGAGATTAAGATATCATGAATACACATATAAGAAGTAAAATAATTATTATTCTTGATATATGGATCAAATAATCTCATCAATGGAAACATAAACACAAGAAATCTCGAAAAGAGATGTGATTGTCTTAATAAACTCTTATAACTTGGTAAATTGATATCATAATATAAATTTAGGAAAATTAAATTAAATGAGTCTAAAAATATCCTAAATATAATTAGATTAATTATATAATATATAAAATGTAAATATATACACCTCAAAAAAGAGTTTACGTTCATAAAAGGCATGACACTCTAAGAAAAAAAATTGAAACAAAACATTTATATTGATTTGGTAACTTCTAGAACATAAACCGCATAAATGAAATTTCCTAAAATGGACATGGTAATACCCATCAATTTAGGTATAATATACATAGAATGCAATTTTTTACTAAATAAACCACACAAAAGGAAATAGTCTTGATCATAACATGTATCTCACAAGGATATTAAGTGAAATGAAACCCCTTTACCTCCTTTCATGACTCTCCTCATACTCATTAAAGATTAATGTATAATAAATATATATATATTATACATCATTAAACGAAAAATATTACTATACATAATATCATTTATTATTTTATTTAGATCTTATATTACCCATTTGTTTACAATCCTATGTTAAGGATTCACATTAGATAACATCAGCTTTGTTCTTCGCATGTGTCTTCATTTGTAATATCATTAGTCCTTATACATATATGATGATTACATATTATAAATAATGATATAAATATGATTAATATTTATTATATATATCTTATAAAAAACAAAATCATTAAGAAACATGAAATAGAATAGGTCACTGATGTAGATAGTAATCCGTACGTATGCATGATCATTTTTTCAGTTTTAATTGTCATATTTAATTGAAAGAAAATTTTTAAATAAAAGTGTTTATCTATATAATATCATTAAATTATCATTATAATGTTATATATATCATATAATTTCACTAAACCCATCCTTAATACATTCTATCTAGTTTGTGAACAAATCAAATTACATTGAGGGGGTGGTAGTCCACAATAGCTCAAACGAAGATATCATAATTACCCCAAATGGAATATAAAAGATATGTTTTTAAAAAGTAATAATAAAACATAAATAATTAAAAATTTTAATATATTACATATATAAAAATATTTTCTACATTAATGTCAACCATGAGCGGTGGTAAAGAATAAATCAGTAGTCATCGTTTTGTGTGGTGGTTGTTCGTCGTACGCAGAAATAGTATGTTCGATATAAATTTGATAGAGGTGCTTATATGTGTGGCTATAAACCATTTCAATAAAATATATTAATATATTTATTATATTTTCATTCATAAAATAATGGAACAATGATATTGGTGGTGTTTTATAAGGAAAATAAAGGAAAATAGTTTGAGAGAAGATGTTACATCTTAATCAGGTAACTTCTATTGGTTTGTGCCAAAAGGGTTCCTTGAGTTTCTATATAAATAAGGGAAGGATTTTTTTATTAAGGTAAGTAATATTAGAGATTATTTTAGTAGAGGTTGGGGGAGAAAATGGGATTTAGTGGGGTGAGTAAGTGTTTATAAATTTGTGGTCTTTTATAGAGAAAAGAAATGACACACGTGCCATTTTTTAAAACATTTTTGGTATACCTACGTTTTTACCCAAACACAGTCATAACAAACCAACCACACTCAATAATGGATTTTTTAATGATGAAAAATTTCGAGAAAATGGGATTTGGACAAGTGTCTAGGTCTTTTTGGACCAAACATTTAATGTTTGATACTTCATTAACCAACTGATTCTCTTAACTAATGCAATTAATTTTAATCAAATTCACTAATATATTTGGTCAAAATAAATTTCTACTTATTAGACCTTATAATTTATTTTTATTCTAAATATGGGTTCCATTTTTCTATAATCTAATCAAAAATGTACTTGAAATTAATTTAAAATTCATCCCGTAGTTGGGTCGACAATGGTGGTTGTTAAATTAAAAAGAATCAAATGATTACAACATGTTTATGTCCAATATCAATTTGAAATAGATAGAAATTATAAAAAAATTAATTAATTTACAATAATATTTTCTAACTAAACTATTAAACAATATAAATATATAATTTTACCTTATTTGTAAATTAAATTAAAAATCAGTTTTGAATTAAAATCCCTTATTTTCACTATTCATCCAAATGTGACGTTTGTCAGAAAAATTCTAAAAATTCACCCTAATATATTTTCAAAATTATAAATTCCAAAATTAATTATATTTTATCATATTATATTTCTATATTTTACTAAAATTAAATTTATTATTTCTCATATAAGGACATTAAAAGGGGTTCATCAGTGAAAATTGTATTTTTAAGAGTATAATTCTATTACCAAAAATAATATTGTTTATTATAAAATGATTTATTTAAATAAAATATATATATAATATGTTTTAAAATTAGTTATTATTATTCATATAAATATTTTTAACAACATGGCCTTAATTTACTAATTTAAATAATTTTAAATAATAAAATGATGAATCTGTGAAACATTAGTATTATATGTAACATATGTTAAGTCATAGTTGCATGTATCGTAATCCATGTCAGTGTTTCATGTATTGTACACCGATTTTGTTCCATTTGAATGGAATTTTTTATTAGTTTATTGGACGATATAAATGAAAATTTAATTTATTCAAAAAATAATGGTCTATAAATACTCTGGGTGTTATAGTCTTTGAGTACATCATGATGTCATCAAAAAAGAAAAATATGAACTAATCAAGGTATGGATGTATTATTATAATAATTAGGGATCGAAACACTTCTGATGAATTTTTCAACATGAATTATATATTAGAAACCTAATATAACACATGCCTACTCTAGATGGCAGTTCACTGTTTTTCATAAGGACTCACCCTCAACTAATGATACATTGATCTCAAATTAATCGTAGAGAACACTTAAGAACCTTTCAACTTGTCAAAAGGTCATCGGTTCAAGAAATATTCTATTATATCATAATAGTCATTTGATTTAATTTCCTATAATTTACACACAACCCTAAGGACCCATCAACCTTCTTGTAAAACAACACTGGACATCCCCACAGTGACATAAATAGGTTAAAAAACCATGTCCTATACTTCCTCGAACTAAAAATTATGTTCCTAGAGTTCTGCCAATTCCATTCTGTACATTGGAATATAAACTTGTTCTTTGCCAAACATGAACTCTATCATTATCTCATCCTCTCTCTTTGGTGGAAACCAGAAAAAGATCTCAAGAAGCCCATATCGAAACTGATCTACCAGAAGGGGAGGAAATGACACTATATTTACCCATTATCAAGCATAAGACAATCCTCTTAGGCTCTGAGTCTACCTAACTGTTGACTAATTTGACTTGTATTTCCTACTCAGATATCTCATTCCCCATTATAGACATACATATTCCCCTCCATGGACATGAGCCTTAACCAATGGAGGTAACAATTAATATGGACCCCGCACAACACTGCCCATCCCATTCCCAAAATTAAATCAAAGCCTAAAATATCAGGAAAAACAAATCACCCAGAAGCTGATAACAGCCATCCTCAAGGCACAACCCCACACATTTGCCAATATTATCCATCCACACCCTTACCAGTGTGTCAATCAACACAAACTAACATATATTATCAACCATTATTCCCAACACAAGAAAAAAAATATAAAAGAATGGTAGGTACTTATATCCATAAAGAACTAGAAATCATGGAAGGTACAAGAATTGTTCCTTGAACTATCGATCATCTCTCCTTCCCACAACTAAGTCCTGGATAAATTACATGAATCTATCATGTCCCACTACCCTCTGATCTGGTCTAGTTTCTAGGTGTTTTACTACCAAACTAATATGAGTGCTTTAGTCCTAGAGAAATACACTACCTTCTTAGCCCAGTACAGTGAGTAGAACTCCAACTGCCTTCCTGATAAGGGGTGACATACCCTCTTCCCACACTCTATTATGACCCCATCCTAAATCTACTCCTAACAATCAAGTTTTTGTACATATCTTCTTCACATTATTCATTATGACAAAAACATGGCTCTCAACTAGTTGATAGGGGCACTGGCCAAACTAATTTCTTGGCCAAAGACACTGATATAAAAACACACAGTCAATACCCAGAGAGACTGGTCTACTTTCTAACCACTCTTCAAACTACTAAAATGATGTAGCCTTTCAATATGATTTTTTCTTCCGACCACCTAACCACCACTAGAAGCCTCCCTTAGGCTCCCTTATGAAAACAAGTCCTGATCCACCACATCTATAAAACACATTAAACTAAATATATTCAGTCTGGAATTGATCCCATGTATAAGTCAGTCATAGAAACATACTTTTGTAGTGGTATAGTTCGCTACAAATGTTGGAAAAAATATTCACAAGTCCATGATGTTACCAACATAATCCAGCATTAACAATGTCCTTGGGTTCAACCTCATAAACTCCACATCATTATGCTATATCAAGTTCTATGGATAGAGGTATTCAAGAAACATATCCAGGAATTCTGACCATAGCATTCCATTAGAATTTTAGGTCTAAAATATAACATTCCACTACTACATCACATGTCCCCATAACAAACACACTTCCAACATGAGTCTTTTTTTAGGATGACTCTCCAAATGATACATAATAATTTTTATGGGATATATCCATAATTCCACTACCTTAGGCCCACCATATACAAAAAAATATTGGTGGGTTCTACACTTTAAAATATTATCTAGATTAAAGATACTCTGCACTACCACCCAGGGTCTCTTTCCATCATCTATAAAAAACTGAGAAAAATTTTCATGGAATTTCTCCTCTCCCATTTATCCGAAATGACTATTACCAAATTTCCCACCACTAGAGGAGAATATTTAGTGATATCCTCATCTCCCAATCAAAACACATCAATATGGTGGCATTAATTAACAATACCAAGTACATATATCAAAAAATATAACAAAAAAATCCACATATTTCACAAAATACGTCTCTCTACTAGACCCAAACAACTCATCCTATGTAAACTATTTCAAAAAATATAACTACATCTATATCACTACCATAGACATCCCTACCAAGGGTCATGGGCAACAGGGGAATATTTACTCACAAACCCTCATGTCATTTCATCAAACACTAATTTTACTATATACAATCTCACAATATAAAACCCTCTCTTTTATGAACTATTCTATCTTTCCATATCAGCACAATAATATTTAAACCCATTTATGAATAATTATTAAGCAATATTTATTTAACCATTAATTTAAATTTCCTACCATTTACACATTTTCATCATCATTATTATACTCCACTTTTTTAGATTTTTTTATGAAAATGAAATGCATTATATCTCTCATATTTAACGCATCTTCCATATGTTTTCCTACTATGATGTGTGTCTCCAATATCCTTATAAACATAAAATGATGCTAAAATTTATATCATCGTTCCATTCTATTAATGTGAAAAATTTCATAAAATAGTGACATCCTACAATAAGTGAATCAAAAAATGGTTAAATATCATTCAACCGTAACAACAGACATTAGGATGAACAAACCCACCTTGGGAACATTGGTATCCCCCCATACGTGGGTTACCTACTTCCAAGCATGAGATCATTGACAATGCCCAACCCACACTAATATTCCAACTACAATCAAAAAATAATTATAACACATAAAATAATTGTAATGAGTCCACACTGTAACATCCCAAACAAGTAATCCATTAAACTAATTCCCCGGGCCGGGTTGTTACATGAATCGATGTGCACCTCCCCATATTCTAGAGGCTATCATAAAGTTGTGTGGTCCTAAAATAACATGTGGGAAGATTATTCCCACATTATCAGAGTAATACATAGTATATAAGAATGAAAAGAAAAGGAAGCGATAATCAATCACAAAAAAACATGAATTAGCAACCATTTCCCAAAACTAGGGACATATCCACAAGAAGATAGTAAATATTCTATGTCTTGTCACAAAATTTAATGTCATGGAAAAGAAATATATTTAAAAAATTAGACAAAATACCAAAATAGATCTGGACACAGATTCTAGATCCCTCATCTATTAAAATTCCATTCCCAGTCAATCCACTAGTGCATGACCCTTTTTGTTGTCCTAAACTGAAAACATAATTTCTACTCAGGTAATCAAAGGCAACCTAAGAAGGGTGTGTGTATAACTTTGTAAGCCACCAAAAATGGTTTTTGAAAAATATATATTGTAAACCAATAGTTTATTCATGTACTACAAAAAAAATTCAATAAAAGTAAAGTAGGGACCATTAGTTAGTAATGTCACTGAAATAATTTTCATCATATATTACATGGGTTAGTTATTTTCATCCATTTCAATCCATCCAATGTGGGTTTAACAGACAAAGCATGAGGGGATAATTGATGTTCACTATCATACTAGGGATATCATTTCGAAATAACTATTTCACACTTTCTTGGATCCTTGGTTATAGTAGTTTAATCAAATGCATCTATTTGGGCCGTAGAACCTAAATCCCATCCACAAAGTGTTCATTAAAGAGGGTAGGAATTATAACCAATGTCTAACCTCATCCATGGGAATAAATACACATGTTCAATACCACAAACCAACCAATACATGTGCAGATGATTCCTTATTCAATTACTACATAATTTTTTTCCCAATCTATACACATTCAATACATATATCATTAACATTTCATGTTCATTCGACATATAAATCAACCTCAGGCCTTGATCCATTATCAAATTTATCATTTACATTGAATAACCCCTTTAGTCCATCTCTTTTTTTTATTTCATTTCTTATTTAGCATTTTAAAAAATTCCCGTAAATTTATCACCTTGTTTACAAATTCAATAATTCTCTTGAATTAAATTATTTATGTACTTAAATTAAAAACTCATAATCCCTTTTATATATTCACATAATTCTATATAACCCTTTTACATTATTCCAGGAAATCCATTTTTTCATTTCCAATGACTATAACCAACTGGTAATTTTTATTATTTATAATTAAAAATAAACTTTCCCACTTATTTATCATGGGATTAATTTCAACATAATTCAACCCTATTCATTATATTATAATTTTCATGGTTTGGTGATGTTGGAACACCCCATGGCTGGCCCGAAACCTACTTAATCAAACGCAATCCATCCCACATGTATCTTGAGGGGTTCAATTCATCATTTTATAAAATTTTTTTACCAAATCCTATCAAAGGAATGAAAATATCAACAACAAATCAATCAAGCAACTACACATGAAAAAATATACATTAAGAGTATAAGATATAAATTATATGAATTTTACCTCAATTCTGAGGGTGAATATAGGATTAACTTAAACAATTGACTCAGATTCAAACAATCACTAAATTCTAGACAAAAGATGCACTAAAAATATGTTTTTTTGGGCATCATAAGAATAATGAAACCATATTACCAAATCTAGAATAGTGAAAAAAATGAAGTGTTAAACATAAACTGGGCTTCGATTCACACCCAAAAACACTGAAAAAACCTTAGAAACAAAGGATATTGATTATTGAAAATATTTGGTCACATTGGTCCTTTGCGCTATTGAGAGATAATTGGGAAATAAAATTGGGTGAAAAATTTAAAATATAGCGGGGAATGGTAAACAATCACTTTTAATTGGGTCACAGTTTGGAAACATCTGTTTTCAAACTATGATCCAAGTATGTCCCGGTATCTCTCCAGGATGGTTCGAAGTCTCATAGTTAAATAGTGATCCCACATAGTTTGATTAATCGTGCACAAATCATACAGAATGGATCTATCCAATCACACATAGTTTTACCTTCCGCCTTGCGCGATATCATCCAAACTATGCACCCTCCCTCAATGCAGGCATGGTAATGCTGCACATTTACATCAAATCATTTTCAAATAAGGAAACATTCACCAGAAAGACATTTTTCATTTTTGTATCTCTAAAACCCTCTGAACAACCCTAACAACCCCCACACACTCTGTAAACATTTCATTAACCATAATAAGGGTATTTAAACTCTAATTTGAAAAATAATGTAGTTCTACAATGTCTGGGATCTTACAAATATATAATTCTTCATTAATATTATAGTCCAATATAGTATATTTAATACACATAAGATAATTATATTTTAATTATATTTTTAAAATGTGGATTTTTAATGTCAAATTTCATGAATAATTTATAAAATGAAATTAATAATATTCTGTGTTAAATTTTTATTTTATAAATCACCAAAACAATGAAAGAGTATAATTATTATATTAAATGGTCTTCAATTAAATATGATTAAATTTAATGATCCAATTGATACGTTATAAGTATAAATTTTAACATTTAATATTTAAAAAGTCATTTCCACAATTAATATTTTGATTGGTTTACCAAGGGGTTTAATCATATTAAATTGTTTAACATGACACTAAAAACGATATAAATTTCAATATATGAAGATATTTAAACCCTATAATATTTTAATTTTAATCCCATTTTATTTATATTAATTCTGAAAGGGAATGAATTAATTATATTTTAATGTTTCTATTATTTCCCAGATTGTCATTTCCCTCCCTTATAAAAGGTCACCCCTTATCGTCTTCTTATACAACACATTGGGAATTATATCTCAAGAAACAAATATAAATGTATTTTATAAGCATCCATAAACAAGATTTATAGGCCATGAAATTCTTAATAGTTTTTTCCAATGGTCCCCAAGAATGGATTTAATCGAGGCCCACCGAAGTGGAGATAATCATATTACCCAACCACTTTCACATTATTTTTCTTATAACCCCCCAAAATAATTTTTATGACAAATTAAATATTATATTATAAATCATAAGTATAACTAAATTTCATTTTTATTATGTGAACACTAATATACAACTTTTATTCCATCAAACAGGATGCGAAATTATTGGTTATGTGTTTGAGTAGACTACCCCTTACACCTAGTGATATAATTTATTTTACATAACCATATTTTATGGAAGATTATTGGTATGTATATATGGATTATAAATTTAATTTATGATTTTATTCTTCTTTTTGATGTTATTATATCATTTCTATCCCCTACCTTTCCATGAATTGGGAAATGATAACACCACTGGTGGGTATATGTGAACTAGAACATCCATTAAGTCAGGTGAATCTTTGTTGATTTCCTATTTACATAGATGGTAATAAAGATAAATGTAATGACTATATATGTTATTTATTTTGAAATAATTTTTCTGTGTAGTTTGATTATAATTTTCCCTTCTTTATATCCTTCTTCAGATACCGAAAATAATTTTCATTATTATGTACGAACAACGTTCTCATGAATAGAATAATTCATTTTTTAATTATCAAAATTTTATAGTGGATTATAACTATTAATATAATGAACATATTTCATATAAAATTCATCAAAAAAATTCTAGATATTTACATATCATGTGAAAATTTATAGTACCGAACTTCCAAATTAAACTTCTCCTCAAAAATGAAATAGTTAACTCATAGAAACAAAATATTAATAAGGAATTATTTATAAATGGGTGTTTAATTTTTCTAAGTAGATAATATATTATATTATGGGTTTTTACAAGATTCTAATAAATATTGTAAATAAATTTAATTTTATAATATAAGAAGATAAATAACATTAAAATAAATTCAAACTTGAGGTTTGGGATTTTGGTACAACATTTATTTTTAGGAAGAACATGCATATACAACACATGTTTAATTTATATGGTCTATATAATTTACATGAGTGTACTTTAGGATGAATATTAAAAATATTTTGGGATATATATATCTATAAAAAGTTATTTCTATAATGAGGATTATTATTGATATGTTACCAAAGTGGAATGCGTTTTTCAATTAAATCTAAATGTTTATCAGAATTGTTTATGATTATGTTTTTTTTGATATAAATTCATGAAATATAACTATATAATTAATTAAAAATATAATGCTCTAGATATATCTTTTGATTATATTATTTACTTTTATTCTCTTTACATTAAGTACTTATGATACCAAGATAATGTTTTATAGGAAAACTAAATTTATTTATCACTTCAGCAAAAATTAATTTTCAATCCATATCAATGTTATCAAAAAATAGATAATATTATTAAGAATATAAAATGATTAACTAAAATAATTTTTAACCATGATTGATGTTTTACAACCTTGATTAAAAATAATATTCTAATGATTTTCATATCAAATTACATTCCATGTTAAATTAAAACTTTGAATAGAATCTATTATTTCATATACTCAATATGAATAAAATTTCAAACCATTATAACCACAAAATTATTTGAATATTACATTATAATTTTCCAATTATATTTTAAAATAAATTTTTTGCATTATATTTTTGTAGATTTTAAATAATGAATATTTGATATCAATATGAACATGGAATTTTCATCAAAAAATATTCTAGGTGTTTTTAATAGAATTTCCAAATATGAAGATATAATTTGACAATAATTATTACTAATGGGTGGTATTATCCAATGATACTATCATTAATATTTCATTATAATAATGGATTCTGATTGTGCATTAAGTTGTCCAAGAATTATATATCCCTCCATAGAATAAGATGGAGAATAATGTTATATATTCTAAATGTGTACAATGTATGTTTTTGATGCCCAAAAGAGGGTATATATTAGGTTCTCCCAATATCAAAAGAGGAAAAATGTGTGGTTTTATCAAGACCAAAAGAGGGTACTTTGGGGTTTTTCCCAGATCAATGGTGGTACATAGGTAGTTATCTTAATACTTCCATGTTATGAATGTCTACATGGGATTCCATATGATGTTATTTAAATTTTCATGACTTATTATATACTCCCTTTACTTATTTTATATGAAATGTGCATAATTTGTGTGAAATATTAATGTTTTAATATAATGTATAATTTTTGGGCATTTTTAGAAGTAGTCCAATTGAGTCAGTTTAATGTTTTAATAATAAATATCACTATACTGATCCAAATTGTGTGGTTCTTTTTTTTTTGGATTCTCCTTTAAATATAAAACATTTCATTTTAAGGTACCATGACCCAAATTCTGCCATTTGAAGGGCCATATGGTCCTCACAAACAAGACCAAAGAATCTGTGAACAAACTGGACCAGCCTTGAAAATTTATTTACTGGGCTCAATCCAGAAGCCCAAAAACATTATCTCTCCACCATAATTAGGGAGACACTATATTTCATCTTGGATAAAACATTGATGGATCAAATCCAAGTACAAGGGGCCCAAATGAAGCTTTGAAGTCCAGCCCACCATTCTGGACGACAAATACAATCAGTATAATTCTCAGGACATATCTCATGATGTAAGCATCAAATCGAGCGTAGCTTTTTCAGTGTGAAATAGGAGATATAGGTGGCCGACTTTGTTGAATAAGTCATTCGGATTTAAAGGCATATTACTGTTCCAAAATCCATTCACATTTTGGCCATCGAAAAGGCATGGATAGAAATGAACAGTTTACCTTTGTTTAATAAAACCGCCATAACTTTCGCTCCACTTGTCCAAATGACTCAATCTTTTGACAGTAGTCGGAACACTGTTTTATATACAACTTTGAATAAGGATATATTCAGATATTATGTTGTCTGAATAGAAAACATGGCGTTGAAATTGTAAGTATGGATTGGGAATGAAAACAATCCATTTCTTGGGCTATAAATACTCTCCCCTTCTCTCCATGAGAGGGGTTGGCATTTCAGAAGAGAGGAGATTATATTGGAACGACCAAAGCCTGACCAAAGGATTGGGAGGACCTTCCATACTCATGTTTTTACTTGAGAGACCATTCCTCCTCTCTTTGTTTTCACTTAATTTCGTGTTCTACATTTTTGTAATTTTGTAAGTCTCTTTCTTTGTAATTTTGTTTTAATGCAAGTTACTTCTTCAATATCTCTTATTCTCATACACCTTCTGTAGTTTAATATTTATGTTCTTAAAATAGTTTAAATTCATTTCAATCACCTTCCCTTCTTTATCTTCCTCATTCAATCAGAAGTTCGTTTTTAATTATCATCATTGTTCGTGTGTGTGTGTGTCGACGTAACACTCTTTTCTTATCCCTTTCTTTTTCTTCTATTATTAATTTATAATTATAATAATTATAACCAGATTATTAAACACCCAAATTTCTGAGTAAATCTCTCATTGGGGTGAGTTATAATTTAGGTATGTTAAGTGATTGAGAGCTTCTGCTTGATGATTATTCATTGAATTAAAATTGTGTATGTTGGACTTAACATGTCATGGATTAATGACTTTTTTGTTTAACATGTGGTTTCCATGGATTATTGGAACCATAAATACACCACCATAAATAAGATCTGATTAAGATTATAACCTTAAGTTAAATTACGGCTTGGTTTAAATCCTTAACACTTAGGAATTATAATCAACATCATCTTGTGACATGGGTGTTAATTTAAATGCAATATAAAGAAAAGCTCAAAGATATCATAAGATTAACTAACCTAATGATGAACTCACCCCAATCATTTTCAATTTGTTAAATCAAACATCATACATAAATTATTTCATAAGCTATGCAAACAAACCCCCCAATCAAAATACAATCAACTAAAAACAAATGACTATTACAAAGTATCATCGCCGAGGATTCGACTCGAGTGCTGCTATACACATTTGCAGAGCACCGGAACCTTGACCGGTCGATAGGCGACAATCGGTCGCGCGTTTCAAATGGTGTCGTTGCCGGAGATGGTGCTTTGATTATTCATTAGTTTCTGGTTATTATAATAAAAAATCCAAAAAAACAAAACATAAAAAAAATTGAATCAAAAACACAAATAAAAACCTGTCTTCTAATGAAAATCACAAACTGAAAAAAAATCCAAATAAAAACCCGTCTTCCTCTTTCTTGCAAAATCTCTCTGAATTCCCCGTAGCCTCCAAAAAATCCCTTGGATTTGCTTGACCCTGAATTTGAGAGAACACTTCGCCAACATAGGAGGAACATAAAAGATACTAAAATTATTCAAGAACCAGTATTAATCCAACCAGTTGAAATTGAAATGGACAATCCTAGGGAACAAACCCTAAAAGAACTCACTGCCCCTAATATGAATTACCAACCTCTTGGTTTTCAATATCCAAACATAGAAGATGACTTCGAACTCAAATCGGGTTTGATTCATCTTCTTCCTCATTTCCATGGGCTAGCCAGTGAGGATTCACATCTCTACCTTAAAGAGTTCCAAGTAGTGTGCTCTACCATGAACCTCAAGGGGTTTCTGAAGAACAAATCAAACTCTGAGCATTCCCTTTTTCCCTAGCTGACACTGCTAATTCATGGCTCTACTACCTTCCTCATGGTTCCATAACTACATGGAATGATATGAAGTGACTATTCTTAGAGAAATTCTTTCCTGCTTCTCGTACTTCTTCAATCCGAAAGGAAATAAGTGGTATCCGTCAATTCCCAAGTGAATCACTCCATGAGTACTGGGAGAGGTTCAAAAAGTTTTATGCAACCTACCCACACCACCAAATTCCTGACCAACTCCTGATCCAATACTTTTATGAGGGGTTATTGGCTATGGAGAGAACTCTCATTGATGTCGCAAGTGGTGGTGCTCTAGTTGATAAAACTCCTGTAGCAGCAAGAGATCTCATAAGTAACATGGCTGCAAACACACAACAATTCCATACTCGAGCACATGCTTAAGTCAAACAAACCCAAGATAATAAATCAATTGAGCTGAACAAAATTACCAAGTGGATGAGTGAACTTACAGGTCTTGTGCGACAACTAGATGTGGCTACCAAATCCCCAACCTCGTCTTCTCCGCAATCAATGATTCCTGGACCTATCAAAAACTGTGGAATCTGCAACTCTCCATCTCATCCTACCGACACATGTCCACAACTTCAAGAGGATCAATACGAATCATCTGGACCAATGGAGCTCAATGTATCATATGCTCAGCGGAACACCAATCCTCAACTATCAGACGTGTTTGTTAGAAACTTCAACCAACCTCACTCTGAGCCCTTCTCTTTTTCCTATAACCAAGGCCTTAGGTCTGGTAATCCCATTTCTCGTCCCCCTCAATTCCCTCCTCAAAACACAAACCAGTTCCAATATGGTCATGGTGTTGGTAACATCCAAAAACCTTATCCTTTTCTTCCTCAACCTCAAAGGAACAATCCTCCTCCTAGATTCCATTATCCCAGTGAGCCTTCCCAATTCCAAAACCAATACAATCGCTTTCCCAGGATCCAAACTCAAGGTAATCCCAATTCGGTACAAGCCTCTTCTTCTATGCAACCATGGGAAAGTGCAGTGGAAGACCTTGCCTCCTTTACCCATTCTAGTCTTAATAACATTGAAACCCAAATCGGTCAACTTGCATCCCACCTGATCCAGCAACAAAAATCAAATTCTTCCCAACTCCCAGCCTAACCATTACCCAAACCCAAGGGTAATGTAAGTGAAATTTCACATAGATCAGGAAAGCAACTTGTTATGCCTCAAGATAAATCCTCAATCCCTCCTTTGAATGTTAACCTAGAAAATGAAAAGAACAAGAAAATTGAAAAGGAATATGAATCCATTCCATCACCTCCTTCCATTCCACTTAGGAACCTAATTCCATTTTCTCAAGTTGTCTCTAAACCAAGGATGTCCTTTGAACCTGATCCTGAAATTCTTGACATGTTTCGATATGTTGAAGTCAACATTCCCTTCTTAGATTCCATAAAACAAATTCTTAAGTATGCCAAGTTTCTCAAGGAGTTGTGTACCCACAAGAGGAAACTTAGGACCTTTGAATATTTTTCCACCCAGCAGTCCATACCCATTAAGTGCAAATATCCAGGTACCATTACAGTTCCATGCCAAATTGGAAGTTCCATCTTTGATGATGCACTCATAGACCTAGGAGCCTCAATTAATGTCATGCCCAAATCCATATTCTCCAACCTTGGTCTAGGTCCCTTGCACCCAATGGGTTTTGTCATTCAGTTAGCCAATTGAAGCACAAATAGTCCTGAGGGAATAATTGAGGATGTCCTTGTCCGAGTCAATGATCTTATCTTCCCTGATGATTTCTATGTCCTTGACATGGAAGGTGAGAAGAAATCTTCTCAATCTCCCCTAATTATAGGAATACCATTTCTCATGACTACGAGAACCATGATTTATGTCCATTCAGGCATCCTATCCATGGAATTCGGTGACCAACTGGTCAAGTTCAACATTTTCCAAGCCATACGATACCCATCTGAGGATTACTCTGCATTCTCAATCCATGCTTCTGAGGACACTTCTAAGAGTTAATTGAACCCCATTCCATCATGTTCATCCTGTTCTGAAGAGATAGGATGTTGTGAAATATGCACTAGGATTAACCAAGTCATAAATGGTGAAGTTGATATGGACCTTTCATTCATAGACTCAATCAATTTAGAGGATCTTGAAAACTCTATTGAATCACATCTCAACTCTGATCAAAACTGCTCCACCTTGGATAGTATTAAGGAAAATGAACCTGAAGCAACTGAAGTCCCTTCTTCCATTCCTGAATTGTCGATCCCAAAAGTGAATGATGAGACTGATCTAAAACCTCTTCCTATACACCTGAAAGATGCATTCCTCTTCCATGATCACTCATATCATGTCATTATCTCTGCCACACTTACTGAAACCAAGGAGTCCAAACTTGTTCAAGTGTTAGAGGAAAACAAAAAGGCTTCAGGTTAGACCCTAGATGACATACCAGGAATCAACCCTACCCTTTGAATTCATCACATCCATCTTGAGGAGTCATCCAAACAAATTAGACAACCACAAAGAAGACTAAATCCACTCATCCTTGAGGTAGTTAGGGAAGAGATCACCAAGCTTCTTCAAGCGGGTATTATCTATCCAATTTCTGATAGTGAATGGGTAAGTCCAATTCTAGTTGTACCTAAGAAGGGTGGGATAACTGTTGTCAGAAATAAACATGGGGAGGTAGTCACAACTCGAGTGAAGAACAAATGGCGTGTATGCATCGATTATCAAAAATTGAATGCTGAAACACGAAAAGATCACTACCCTCTTCCATTCCTTGATCAAATTCTAGAAAGATTGGCCGGAAAGTCACACTATTGCTTTCTTGATGGATACACCAGCTATTTTCATATCCCAATCTCACCTCAGGACCAAGAAAAGACTAATTTCACATGCCCCTTTGGAACATATGCATATAGAAGAATGCCTTTAGGACTTTTCAATGCTCCTGCAACATTCCAGAAGTGTATGATGAGTATATTTTCAAAATTCATTGAACACTGCATGGAAATCTTCATGGATAACCTCACTATTTATGGTGAGTCATTTTAATCTTGTTTGTATTCACTCTCTCCAGTCCTTCAAAAGTGTGTCAAGTGTAACCTTGTGTTAAATTTTGAAAAATGTCACTTCATGGTTGCAAATGGGATTGTTCTAGGGCACATAGTTTCAATAGATGGTATTGAAGTTGATCCTACCAAAATTGAAGTGATCCAATCACTTCCTCTACCCACTTCTATTCGATAAATCCTTTCATTTCTTGGTCATGCTGGTTTCTATCGGAGATTCATCCATAAATTCAGTAAAATTTCCATCCCACTCACTCGTTTTCTCCAAAATGATGTCACTTTTCATTTTGATGAGGTTTGAAAGAGAGCATTCATTGAACTCAAAACTGCTCTTACATCTTCCCCGATAATCCAACACCCAGATTGGTCATTACCCTTTGAGTTGATGTGTGATGCTTCTGATAGAGCTGTTGGGGATGTTCTTGGTCAAAGAAGAGAAAAGATTCCTCATGTCATCTATTATGCCTGGAAAACATTGGATGAATCTCAATCTCACTACACTGTGACTGAAAAGAAACTTCTAGTAGTGGTTTTTTCCTTAGATAAATTCCGGCCATATCTCTTAAGTTCCAAAATAATAATCTTCACAGACCATTCTGCTATAATGTTCTTACACAAGAAATGTGATTCCAAACTGAGGCTAATAAGATGGATCCTAATTCTCCTAGAGTTTGACCATGAAATCCAAGATATACCTAGAAAAGAAAACCCTGTGGCTGATCACTTGATTAGAATTTCTAATTCTTCTCAATCTGATATCTTCAATCCTAAATTCCCCACTGAGCACATTTCATCTCTCACTCCAAAAATACCATGGTATGCCCCAATTGTAAATTACATGGTTTATGGTGTTTTTCCTGAAAATGTTTCAAAAGAACAAAAAATGATGTTGAAAAGTTAATCAAAATAAAATTTTTGGGAAGAAAAAAAACATTGGAAAAATGGGGCTGACATGGTAATTAGGAGATGTGTTGAAGAAAATGAGCATTCTTCCATCTTAGAATTCTGTCACTCACTTCCAGGAGGTGGCCACTTTGGACAACAAAGGACCTCCCGAAAGGTCCTAGACTCTAGATTCTTCTGGCCTCCACTCTTCAAGGACTCACATGAGTTCTGTCAATCATGTCCCACTTGCCAAAAGTTTGGCATAATCTCCAGAAGAAACTAAATGCCCCAAAATCCCTTAATCTTTTGTGAAATCATCGATCTCTGGGGAATCAATTTCATGGGACCATTTCCCCCTTCCAATGGATTCTCATACATTCTTCTTGTGGTCGATTATGATTCAAGGTGGGTTGAGGACAAACCCACTAGGAAGGATGATGCTCATACTGTTAGTGATTTCCTAAAGACCCACATCTTCCAAAGATTTGGCACACCACATTCCTTGATCAGTGACTTAGGATCCCATTTTTGTAATAGAACCATGGATGATCTTCTGAAAAAGAATGGGGTTGTACATAAAACTTCAACTGCATATCACCCTCAAACCAATGGCATGGATGAACTCTCTAATAGAGAAGTGAAAAGGTTACTTGAGAGAATTGTTAAGCCCACCAGAAAAGACTGGCCTGGGAGACTTGGTGAAGCCCTTTGGGATTATCGAACTTCCTATAATACACCCATTGGGATGTCTCCATTTATGAGATTTTTTGGTAAAGTGTGTCACATACTAGTTGAAATCCATGATAAGTCTTTTTGGGCTATGAAAACCTATAATTTTGATTGTGAAAAATCTGGTGAAGAAAGATTGTTGTAGTTGGCTGAACTGGTGGTGCTTCGACTTGAATCATATGAGAATTAAAATCTGTACAAAGAGAAGGCTAAGGTACTCCATGAAAGACACATCCTGAGAAAGGTATTTCATGATGGTGAAAAGGTAATTCTCTTCAATTCTCGATTTTGGCTTCACCCAGGTAATCTTAATTCGTGTTGGGAAGGTCCTTTTGTTATTACTAACGTTTACCCATTTGGTGTAGTGCAAGTCCAAGACCCCTCTTCCAAAAGGACATTCACGTTTAATGGACATCGGTTAAAGAATCACCATGAGAGGATGCACAATCCTGGATCAGCATCAACATCCCCTAGATCTCCAACTTCTCCAATCGACCAACCACTAGATGGAGATGGCGACCCGCCAAATCCAAACCAGGGGGCTCCCCTTTCCCTTTAACTCTCTCACTATCTATTCCTCTCTCTACCGCTTTCTTCTTCTTCTTATCTCTATTTTTTCTATCACTTTCTTCATCAAACCCTTTTTTATTTATTGTGTGGGTGTGTATTTTAAAAAAACCATAAAAACTAAAAAACACCAAAAAACACAATCACATAAAAAAATAAAAAACAATAGTAATGCTTACTCACCATCGTGTTTTGAAATTTTGTCCAACCATTTTGGGGAGTTAACAGACAGGTTTTCATCTCAAAAATTTTGTATATTCATTATGACTTTGGATAAAGAATTTTGTTTCAATACCAACACATTTTGAATGCTCAATTTTTTATTTGGAATATTATTTTCCCCAACCGTGAGATCAAACATTTTCTTTCGTGCCAAGGACACCTAGGGCCATCTTTGCAAAATGTGTGTTTTCACCCCCATTTGTGAGTCTTCAGTTTGTGGACCTTAAACCTGAATTTCCTACCTTATTGTGTATTAATATGATAGAGGCATTTTCTGAACCACATGAAAATCACAATAGCCAAATAGCCTCCCATTTCCCTTACATTAATCCTCCTTTTGAAAGCCACGTTGAGCCTATGAAAACCTTTTCTTTGATATCCACATTACAAGCCCAATACCTTTTCCCACCCAATATCAACATGAATTTTTATTGCATAATTTTTTTTTAAATTTAAGTGTGGGGGGGGAATGGATTTCATTGTTTCGGTACCCTATTATTGATTTTCACCAGGTTATCATATGCTTGAGGGCAAGAATCCATCTTAGTGTGGGGGAGAGGTTGTCAATAATTGTGTTTTAGGGAATATAATGAACTTCCATTTATGTAATTTTGTAAATTTTATTGACAAGTGTTGAAAAATATTATGAAAAAAACAAAAACAAAAAACAAAAAAAAATCAAAAAAAATGAAAAGGGGTTGTGTCTTGGGTAGGTCAAAAATCACTCTTCCTCAACCTTTGATCTTGTTATAAATATTACAATTAGTGTCGTGAGGAGATCAAACATGGGTTGGGATATGAGTGTGAGATCTGTTTCAAGGTCAACTTTCGAAAAAACAAAGAAAAATAAGAAGAAGAAAAAAAAGAACACTTGCATTATATTCTTATTGGAAGAAGTTCTGTGTTTTGAAAGTATTTCATCTTCTCATTACCTTCATATTTTCTTCCTCCATTGTGTCTTTATTCACACAATCATTCTCTTGTCAATATTTGTTTTCATTTCCTTCCATGTTTTATTTTAAAAAAAATGTGCATTACTTTTTCTATGTTGGTATTTTAACCCTCTTATTCTCTCTATTGGACATTATATTCCTATCGTCCCATATCCATAGAAAAACCCATTAAAAAGGCCTCTTGATTCTTGTTCACTTTGGATAGGGATTGTAAGCTGAGAGCTCTTTTCAATGTCTAATATGTTCACTTTTGGTTGGTGAAAGAGTGAACCTCCACAAATGAATTTTATCATCTTGAGAGGTGTGAGTTTTGAGTGTCCACATTTTCCATTTCTAAATTTGAGCATGAAAAAATGAATTAGTTTTGGAACATTTTTTCTGTAACAACTTGTGGTGGAATCCAAAATGGATGAGTGAAATAGTCTAAACCTCCCCTGATTGGATAAAAAAAATTAAAATCTGTTGGTGAGTAAAAATGATTCTGTCATGTTTTTATATTTGTTGCACATGAGGACATGAACAAAACTAACCATGCAGGAGTTGATGTTATTAATATTTTCATGACTAATTATATACTCCATTTACTTATTTTATATGAAATGTGCATAATTTGTGTGAAATATTAATGTTTTAATATAAAGTATAATTTTTGGGCATTTTTAGAAGTAGTCCAATTGGGTCAGTTTAATTTTTTAATAATAACTATCACTATACTGATATAAATTTTGTGGTTCTTGTTTTTTAGGATTCTGATTTCAATATAAAACATCTCATTAAAAGGTACCATGAGCCAATTCTGCCATTTTAAGGGTCATATGGTCCTCAAAAACAAGACCAAAGAATCTATGAACAAACTGGACCAGCCTTGAAGATTGATTTACTGGGCTCAATCCAGAAGTCCAAAAACATTAACTCTCCACCATAATTCGGGGGGCACTACATGTCATCTTGGATAAAAATTTCAAGCCACAAATCCAAGTACAAGGGGCCCAAATGAAGCTTTGAAATCCAGCCCACCATTCTGGCCGAGAATAAAATCAGTATAATATTCATGACATATCTCATGATGTAAGCATCAAATCAAGCTGAGGATTTTATGTGTGAAAAAGGAGATATAGGTGGCTGACTTTGTGTAAGAAGTCATTCGGATTCAAAGGCATCTTCCTATTCCAAAATCCATTCACATTTTTTCCATCAAAAAATCATGGATAGAAATGGACAGTTTACCTTTGTTTAATGAAAACGCCATAACTTTGGCTCCACATGTCCAAATGCCTCAGAATGTTGACAGTAGTCGGACAAGTTTATTATCTAAAACTTTGAAGATGGATATATTTGGAGATTCGGCTGTCTGTATAGCCAACTTGGCGATGCAAGTGGAATGACAGATTGGGAATGAAAGCAGTCCACTCCTTGGGCTATAAATACCCTCCCATTCTCTCCTTGAGAGGGGTTGGAATTTCAGAAGAGAGGAGATTATATTGGCATGACCAAAGCCTTGCAAAAGGCCTGGGGAGGACCTACCATACTCAAGTTTTTACATGAGAGTCCTTTCCTCTTCTCTTTGTTTTCACTTAATTTCGTGTTCTTCATTTTTGTAATTTTGTAAGTCTCTTTCATTGTAATTCTGTTTTAATGCAAGTTACTTATTCAATATCTCTTATTCGCATCCAACATCTATAGTTTAATACATATGTTCTTAAAATAGTTTAAATTAAGTTCAATCCCCTTCCCTTCTTTAGCTTCCTCATTCAATCGAAAGTTCGTTTTTAATTATCATCATTGTTCGTGTGTGTGTGTGTCGACGTACCACTCTTTTCTTATCCCTTTCTTTTTCTTCTTTTATTAATTTATAATTATAATCATTATAACCTGATTATTAAACACCCAAATGGCTGAGTAAATATCTCATTGGGGTGAGTTATAATTTAGGTATGTTAAGTGATTGAGAGCTTCTGCTCGATGAATATTTTTGGAATTAACATTCTATATGTTGGACTTAACATGTCATGGATTTATGACTTATTTTGTTTAACATGTGGTTTACATGGATTCTTGAGAACCATAAATACACCACCATAAATAATATCTGATTATGATTATAACCATATGTTAAGTTAATGATTGGTTTAAATCCTTAACACTTAGGAATTCTAATCAACACCATCTTGTGACATGGGTGTTAATTTAAATGCAATATAAAACAAAGCTCAAGAATATCACAAGCTTAACTAACCTAATGATGAACTCACCCCAATCTTTTTCAATTTGTTAAATCAAAAATAATACATAAATTATTTCATAAGCTCTGCAAACAAGCCCCCCAAACAGAATAGAATCAACTAAAAACAAACGACTATTACAAAGTATCATCGCCAACGATTCGACCCGAGTGCTGCTATACACATTAGCAGAGCAACGGATCCTTGACCGGTCGATAGGTGACAATCGGCCGCGCATTTCAAATAGTTCCATTTCTAGGGATTTTGCATTAATTATTAGTTAGTTTCTAGTTATTGTAATAAAAAATCCAACAAAAACAAAATTTAAAAAAAAAATTGAAAAAAAAACACAATGAAAAACATGTGTTCTCATAAAAATCATTAACTGAAAAAAAAATACAAAGAAAACCACGTCTTCCCCATTCTTCCAAAATCTCTCTGAATGCCCCATACCCTACCAAACAATCCCTCAGATTTTTTTGACCCTGAAATTTAGAGAACACTTCGCCAACTTAGGAGGAACATAAGAGACACTCAAATTATTCAAGAACCAGTCCTCATCCAACCAGTTGAAATTGAAATGGCCAATCCTAGGGAACAAACTGTAAAAGAACTCGCTGCCCCTGATATGACTTACCAACCTCTGGGTATTCAATATCCAAATATAGAAGCTAACTTCAAACTCAAATCGTGTTTGATTCATCTTCTTCCTCATTTCCACGGGCTAGCCGGTGAGGATCCACATCTCCACCTTAAAGAGTTCCAAGTAGTGTGCTCTACCATGAAGCCTCAAGGGGTTTCTGAAGAACAAATAAAACTTCGAGAATTCCCTTTTTCCCTATCTAACACTGCTAAGTCATGGCTCTACTACCTTCTTCCTGGTTCCATAACTACATGGAATGACATGAAGCGACTATTCTTAGAGAAATTCTTTCCTGCTTCTTGTACTGCTTCAATCCGAAAATAAATAAGTGGTATCCGTCAATTCACAAGTGAATCACTCCATGAGTACTGGGAGAGGTTCAAAAAGCTTGTTGCAACCTTCCCACACCACCAAATTCCTGACCAACTCGTGATCCAATACTTCTATGTGGGGTTATTGGCTATGGAGAGAACTCTCATTGATGCCGCAAGTGGTGGGGCTCTAGTTAATAAAACTCTTACAGCAGCAAGAGATATCATAAGTAACGTGGCTATAAACACACAACAATTCCATAATAGAGAACATGCTCAAGTCAAACAAGCCCAAGATAATCAATCAATTGATCTGAACAAAATGACCGAGTGGATGAGTGAACTTACAGGTCTTGTGCGACAGCTAGCTGTGGCTACCAAATCCCCAACCTCGTCTTCTCCGCAATCAATGTTTCCTAGACCTATCAAAAACTATGGAATCTGAAACTCTCCATCCCATCCAACTGACACATGTCCACAACTTCAAGAGGATCAATCTGATTCATCTAGACCAATGGATCTCAATGCAACATATACTCAGTGGAACACCAATCATCAACTATCAGTTCAGTTTGTTAGAAACATCAACCAACCTCACTATGATCCATTCTCTTCTTCCTATAACCAAGGCATTAGGCATGGTAATCCCATTTCTCATCCCCCTCAATTCCCTCATCAAAACCCAAACCAGTTCCAATATGGTAAATGTGTTTGTAACTTCCAACAACCTTATCCTTTTCTTCCTCAACCTCAAAGGAACAATCCTCCTCCTGGATTCCATTATCTCAGTGAGCCTTCCCAATTCCAAAACTAATAAAATCTCTTTCTCATGAACCAAACTCAACGTAATCCCAATTCGGGACACGCCTCTTCTTCTAAGCAACCATGGGAAAGTGCAGAGGAAGATCTTGCCTCCTTTACCCGTTCTAGTCTTAAGAACATTGAAACCCAAATAAGTCAACATGCATCCCGCCTGAGCCAGCAACAACAATCAAATTCTTCCCAACTCCCAGCTCAACCATTACCCAACCCCAAGGTTAATGTAAGTGCAATTTCACTTAGATCAGGAAAGCAAATTTTTATGCCTCAAGATAAATCTTCAAACCCTCTTTTGAATGTTGACCTAGAAAATGAAAAGAAAAAGAAAATTGAAAAGGAATCTGAATCCATTCCATCACCTCCTTCCATTCCACTTAGGAACCCAATTACTTTTCCTCAAGATGTCTTTAATCCAAAGAAGTCATTTGAACATGATCATGAAATGCTTGACATGTTTAGACGTGCCGAAGTAAACATTCCCCTCTTCGATGCCATAAAAAAAATTCCTAAGTATGCCATGTTTCTCAAGGAGTTGTGTACCCACAATAGTCAAGTTAGGACCTTTGAAAATGTGTCCACCTAGTTGTCCATACCCATTTAGTTCAAAGATCCATGTACCATTATGGTTCCATGCCAAATTGGAAGTTCGAACTTTGATGATGCAATCATATACATAGGATCCTCAATTAATGTCATTCCCAAATCCATATTCTCCAACCTTGGTCTAGGTCCCTTTCACCCAACGGGTGTTGTCATTCAGTTAGCCAATCGAAGCACAACCAGTCCTGAGGGAATAATTGAGGATGTCCTTGTCCGAGTAAATGATCTTATCTTCCCTACTGATTTCTATGTCCTTGACATGGAAGGTGAGACAAACTCTTCTCGATCTCCCCTAATTCTAGGAAGACCATTCCTCATGACTGCGAGAACCAAGATTGATGTCCATTCAGGAATCCTATCCATGGAATTCGGTGACCAACTGGTCAAGTTCAACATTTTCCAAGCCATGCGATACCCATCTGAGGATCACTCTGCATTCTCAATCCATACTTCTGAGGAAACTTCGAAGAGTCAATTTAACCCCATTCCATCATGTTCATCATGTTCTGAATAGATAGGATGTTGTGAAATATGCACTAGGATTAACCAAGTCATAAATGGTGAAGTTTATGTGGACCTTTCATTCATAGACTCCATCAATTTAGAGGATCTTGAAAACTCTCTTGAATCCCATCTCAACTGTGATCAAAACTGCTCCACCTTGGACAATATTAAGGAAAATGAACCTGAGGCAACTGAAGTCCCTTCTTCCATTCCTGAGTTGTCGAGCCCAAAAGTGAAATATGCGACTGATCTGAAACATCTTCCTATAAACCTGAAATATACATTCCTCTTCCATGATCACTCATATCATGTCATTATCTCTGCCACACTTACTAAAACCAAGGAGTCCAAACTTGTTCATGTGTTAGAGGAAAACAAAAAGGCCTTAGATTGGATTCTAGATGACATACCAGGAATCAACCCTACCCTTTCCATGCATCACATCCATCTTGAGGAGTCATCCAAACCAATTAGACAACCAAAAAGAAGACTCAATCCACTCATCCTTGAGGTAGTTAGGGAAGAGATCGCCAAGCTTATTCAAGCTGGTATTATCTACCCAATTTTGGATAGTGAATGGGTTAGTCCAATTCAAGTTGTACCTAAGAAGGTTAGGATAACTGTTGTCACAAATGAACATGGGGAGGTAGTCACAACTCGATTGAAGAAAAAATGGCATGTATGCATAGATTATCAAAAATTGAATGCTGAAACATGAAAAGATCACTACCCTCTTCCATTCCTTGATCAAATGAGAGAATGATTGGCCGAAAAGTCACACTATTGCTTTATTGATGGATACACCGGCTATTTTCAAATCCCAATCTCACCTCAGGACCAAGAAAAGACTACTTTCACATGCCCCTTTGGAACATATGCATATAGAAGAATGCCTTTTGGACTTTGCAACGCTCCTGCAACATTCCAGAGGTGTATGATGAGTATCTTTTCAAAATTCATTGAACACTGCATGGAAGTCTTCATGGATGACTTCACCATTTATGGTGAGTCATTTGAATCTTTTTTGCATTCACTCTCTCTAGTCCTTCAAAAGTGTGTCAAGTGTAACCTTGTTTTAATTTTTGAAAAATATCACTTCATGGTTGCAAATGGGATTGTTATAGGGAACATAGTTTAAAAAGATGGTATTGAAGTCGATCCTACCAAAATTAAAGTGATCCAATCACTTCCTCCACCCACTTCTGTTCGAGACATACGTTAATTTCTTGGTCATGCTGGTTTCTATCGAAAATTAATCCATAACTTCAGAAAAATTTCCCTCCCACTCACTAGTTTTCTTCAAAATGATGTTAGTTTCCATTTTGATGAGGCTTTAAGAGAGCCTTAATTGAACTCAAAACTCCTCTTACATCTTCCCCGATAATCCAACCCCCAGATTGGTCATTACCCTTTGAGTTGATGTGTGATGCTTCTGATAGAGCTGTTGGGGATGTTCTTGGTCAAAGAAGTGAAAATATTCCTCATGTCATCTATTATTCCTCAAAAACATTGTATGGAACTCAATCTCACTACACTATCACTGAAAAGGAACTTCTAGCATTGGTTTTTGCCTTAGATAAATTCTGTCCCTATCTCTTAGGTGCCAAAATAATAATCTTCACAGACCATTCTTCTATAATGTTCATACTCAAGAAAATTGTTTCCAAACTGAGGATAATAAGATGGATCCTAATGCTCAAAGAGTTTGACATTGAAATCAAGGATAGACCTGGAAAATAAAACCTTGTGGCTGATCACTTGAGTATAATTTCTAATTCTTCTCAATCTGAAATCATCAATCCTGAATTCCCCACTGAGCACCTTTAATCTCTCACTCCAAAAATACCATTGTATGCCCCAATTGTAAATTATGTGGTTTCTGGTGTTTTTCCGGAAAATATTTCAAAAGAATAAAAAATGAAGTTGAAAAGTGATTAAAAATACTATTTTTGGGAAGAAAATAAACTTTGTAAAAGTGGGGATGACATGGTAATTAGGAGATGTGTGGAAGAAAATGAGCATTCTTCCATCTTAGAATCCTGTCACTCACTTCCCGGAGGTGGCCACTTTGGAACAAAAAGGACCTCCCGAAAGGTCCTAGACTCTGGATTCTTCTGGCCTTCGCTCTTCAAGGACTCACATGAGTTCTGTCAATCATGTCCCACTTTCCAAAAGTTTGTCACAATCTCCAAAATAAATTAAATGCCCCAAAAGTCATTAATCTTTTGTGAAATCTTCGATGTTTGGGGAATCGATTTCATGTGAAAATTTCCCCCTTCCAATGGATTCTCATACATTCTTCTTACGGTTGTTTATGTTTCAAGGTGGGTTGAGGCCAAACCCACCAGTAATGACGATGCTTATACTGTTAGTGAGTTCTTAAAGACCCACATCTTCCAAATATTTGGCACACCACGTGCCTTGATCAGTGACTTAGGAACCCATTTTTGTAATAGAACCATAGAAGCTCTTCTGAAACAGAATGGGGTTGTACATATAACTTCAACTGCATATCACCCTCAAAAAAATGGCGTGGATGAACTCTCTAATAAAGAAGTGAAAAGGGTACTTGAGAGAGTTTTTAAGCCCACCAGAAAAGACTGGCCTGAGAGACTTGGTGAAGCCCTTTAGGCTTATCGAACTGCCTATAAGACACCCATTGGGATGTCTTCTTTTAGGCTAGTTTTTGGTAAAGCGTGTCACTTACCAGTTGAAATCCAACATAAGTATTTTTGGGCTATGAAAACCTGTAATGTTGATTGTGAAAAATCCAGTGAAGATAGATTGTTGCAATTGGATGAACTGGAGGAGCTTCGACTTGAATCCTACGAGAATTCCAATATGTACAAAGAGAATGCTAGGGTACTCCATGACAGACACATCCTGAGAAAGGAATTTCATGAAGGTGAAAATGTAATGCTCTTCGATTCTTGATTTCGGCTTCACCCAAGTAAGATTAATTCTCATTGGGAAGGTCCTTTTGTTATTACTAACGTATACCAATTTGGTGCAATGCATGTCCAAGACCCCTCTTCCAAAAGGACATTCACGGTTAATGGGCATCGGTTAAAGAATTACCATGGGAGGATTCACAATCCTGGATCAACATAGACTTCCCCTGGATCTCCAACCTCTCCAATTGACCACCCACTAGATGGATATGGCGACCTGCCAAATCAAAACTAGGGGAACCTCTTTCCCTTTAACTCTCTCACAATCTCTTCCTCTCTCTACCTCTTTCTTCTTCTTCCTCTCTCTGTTTTTTACCACTTTCTTCATCAAACCCTTTTTTTTATTGTGTGGGTGTGTATTTTAAAAAAACCTTAAAAACTAAAAAAACCAAAAAACAGAATCACTTAAAAAAATACAAAAATAATAGTCATGCTTACTCACCATTGTATTTTGAAATTTTGTCCAACCATTTTGGGGAGTTGACAGACATGTTTTCATCTCAAAAATATTGTATTTTCATTATGACTTGGGATAAAGAATTTTGTGCCAAAACCAACACATTTTGAATGCTCAATTTTTGAATTTGAAAATTATTTTCCCCAACCATGAGAACAACCATTTGATTTCATTCGAAAAAACATATGGCCATCTTTTCAAAATGTGTGTTTTCACCCCCATTTTTGAGTCTTGAGTTTGTGGACCTTCAGCTGAATTTCCTACCTTAGTGTGTATTAATATGATAGAGGCATTTTCTGAACCACATGAAAATCACAATAGCCAAATAGCCCCCATTTCCCTTACATTAATCCCCCTTTTGAAAGCCTCTATGATCCTATGAAAACTTTTTCATTGATAGCCACATTACAAGCCCAATACCCTTTCCCACCCAATATCATCATGGATTTTCATTTCATGTTTTTTTTTTGAAATTTAAGTGTGGGAGGGGGGGAATGGATTTCATTGTTTGGGTACCCTATTATTAATTTTCACCGTGTTATCATATGCTTGAGGGCAAGAATCCATTTCAGTGTGGGGGAGAGTTTGTCATTAAGTGTGTTTTGGGGAATATAATGAACTTCCATTTATGTAATTTTTTATATGTTATTTACAAGTGTTCAAAAACAATTATGAAAAAAAAACAAAAAAAACAAAAAAAAAATCAAAAAAATTGAATAAAAGGGTTGTGTCTTGGGTAGGTCAAAAATAACTCTTCCTAAACCTTTGATCTGGTTATAACTATTACAATTAGTGTCATGAGAAGATCAAAAATGGGTTGGGATATGAGTGTGAGATCTATTTCAAGGTCAACATTTGAAAAAACAAAGAAAAAAAGGAGAGGAAAAAAAAATTAACACTTGCGTTATATTCTTATTGGGAGAAGTTCTGTGTTTTTTCAATATTTCATCTTCTCATTACCATCATATTTTCTTCTTATAGTGTGTCTTTCTTCACACAATCATTCTCTTGTAAATATGTATTTTCATTTCCTTCCATGTTTTATTTCAAAAAAAAAATGTACATTGCTTTTTATATGTTGGTATTTTAACACTCTTATTCTCTCTCTTGGACATTATATTCCTACCGTCCCATAGCCACAGAAAAACTCATTAAAAAGTCATCTTTATTCTTGTTAACTTTGGATAGGGATTGTAAGCTGTGAGCTCTTTTCAAACTCTAAGATGTTCACTTTTGGTTGGTGAAAGAGTGAACCTCCACAAATGAATTTTATCATCTTGAGAGGTGTTAGTTTTGAGTGTCCACATTTTCCATTTCTAAATTTCAGCATGAAAAAATGAATTAGTTTTGGAACATTGTTTCTATAACAAATTGTGGTGGAATCCAAAATGGATGAGTGAAATAGTCTAAACCTACCCAGATTGGAGAAAACAAAATTTTAAAATCTGGTGGTGAGTAAAAATGATTTTGTGATGTTTTTTTATTTGTTGCACATGAGGACATGCACAAAAATAAGTGTGGGGGAGTTGATGTTATTAATATTTTCATGACTTATTATATACTCCCTTTACTTATTTTATATTAAATGTGCATAATTTTTGTGAAATATTAATGTTTTAATATAAAGTATAATTTTTGTGCATTTTTAGAAGTAGTCCAATGGAGTCAGTTTAATATTTTAATAATAACTATCACTATACTGATCGAAATTGTGTTATTCTTGTTTTTTAGGCATCTAAATTCAATATAAAACATTTTCATAGAAGGTTCCATGAGCCAAGTCTTCCATTTCAAGGGTCATATGGTCCTCGCAAACAAGACCAAAGAATCTTTGAACAAACTGGACCAGCCTTGAAGATTGATTTATTGGGCTCAATCCAGAAGTCCAAAAACATTAACTCTCCACCATAATTCGTGGGAAACTACATTTCATCTTGGATAAAAATTTCTTGGCCCAAATCCAAGTACAATGGGCCCAAATGAAGCTTTGAAGTCCATCCCACCATTCTGGCCGAGAAATACAATCAGTATAATATTCATGAAATATCTCATGATGTAAGCATCAAATCGAGCTGAGATATTTCAGTCTGAAATAGGAGATATTGGTGGAAGAATATGTTGAATAAGTCATTCGGTTTTGAAGGCATCTTTCTGTTCCAAAATCCATTCACATTTTGGCCATCGAAAAAGCATGGATAGAAATGGACAGTTTACCTTTGTTTAATAAAACCGCCATAACTTTGGCTCCACTTGTCAAAATGACTCAAACTTTTGACAGTAGTCGGAAAAAATTATTATATAAAACTTTGAAGAAGGATATATGTGGATATTCAGATTTTGGAACAACCACCATGGTGATGTAATTTGAAGGACAAATTGGGAATGAAAACAGTCCACTCCTTGGGCTATAAATACTCTCCCCTTCTTTCCTTGAGAGGGGTTGGCATTTCAGAAGAGAGGAGATTATATTGGCACGACCAAAGCCTTTACAAAGTCTTTGGAGGACCTTCCATACTCATTTTTTTTACTTGAGAAACCTTTCCTCCTCTCTTTTTTTTCACTTAATTTTGTGTTCTTCATTTTTGTATTTTTGTATGTCTCTTTCTTTGTAATTCTGTTTTAATGCAAGTTACTTTGTCAATATCTCTTATTCTCATCCACCTTATGTATTTTAATATTTAAGTTCTTATAATAGTTTAAATTCAGTTCAATCCTCTTCCCTTCTTTAACTTCTTCATTCAATCGAATGTTCGTTTTTAATTATCATCATTGTTCGTGTGTGTGTGTCGACGTACAACTCTTTTCTTATCCATTTCTTTTTCTTATCATATTAATTTATAATTATAATAATTATAAAAATATTATTAAACACCCAAATGGATGAGTAAATCTCTCATTTGGGTTAGTTATAATATAGGTATGTTCAGTGATTGAGAGCTTATGCTCGATGAATATTCTTTGAATTAACATTGTGTATGTTGGACTTAACATGTCATGTACTAATGACTTGTTTTGTTTAACATGTGGTTTCCATGGATTATTGGAACCATAAATACACCACCATAAATAAGATCTAATTAATATTATAATCTTAACTTAAGTAAAGGCTTGGTTTAAAGCCTTAACACTTAGGAATTCTAATCAACATCATCTTGTGACATGGGTGTTAATTTAAATTCAATATAAAGAAAAGCTCAAGGATATCACAAGCTTAACTAACCTAATGATGAACTCACCCCAATATTTATAAATTTGTTAAATCAAACATCATAAATAAATTATTTAATAATATATACAAACAAACCCCCCAATCAGAATACAATCAACTAAAAACAAATGACTGTTACAAAGTATCATCACCGAGGATTCGGCCAGAGTGCTGCTATACACATTAGCAGAGCACCGGAACCTTGACCGGTTGATAGGAGACAATCGGTCGTGCGTTTCACCATGAAATAATATTTTTATGTTTACAATTATTACATACATTATGAATCTCATTTTTAACATTATTTTATGAAAATTTTATGTTCACATTTATCATGTACTATTAAAAACTAATCATTCATTTCTTATGAAATTAAATGGTTTATTCCTTGAATCATTTTTTTATAATCTATGAAATTCTGGGTATGAATTTCATATATTAATATCATTTTTACTTACCAACTCTGATCATATTATATTTAATTGATCATTTATTTTCCCCTTTTTTGTGATTGATGATCATATGAGATCATCCTTTTTTATGTGTTCTCTTCCACTTTCTATGAATAAATGTTTTATGTATGGTGTCTCTAATATGGTTTACAGTTGTGAAGAACTAAGTGGGTGATGATTTAAATATTTTGTAAACTTATTTTTTTGTATATGTGTTTCTAAAGACCCTAATACATTATAGTTAATTAATTCATTTTTATTTAATGTGATAAATATTCATGTAAAATGATTTAATAGTTATATATTAATAGTATGGATCACTATAATAGATGAGATACATAATCTTCCAATAATTTCCCTAAAAGTAAATTAAACCAGTTATCCTAAGTCAAGTTTCATAATCTATGTATCATATATATTATATTATCAATTGTAATATATAATATATAAGGGGATCATTGAAGAATCCATGTAAATAAATCTAGGGGTTCACATCCTGTATCATAAAAAATATATATAGTTTTACTAATTTTATTTCATTATTTTACATACCACACACCAAACCCATTTCACCATTCACATTATTTTAAATTATGTAATACAGTAAAAATAAATTTTGTGAAAACAAAGGAATATTGGAAAATTGGTAAAGTATCCTTGGGATATAACCATAGTCCACCACTATGTTGCATTCCATGTTTCAATATTATACTCACTGAGTTTTTATAAATCTCCTTCTATCAAATTTTGGATTGTGAATATGGATATGGGAAATTCATCTCAATTTTCTTTCATAACTTTTTAAATAATTTTTTTCTTTCATTTAAAAAATTTTAAATTAAATATTATTTGAAATTTGGGGGGAACCCACTATCTTGAGGGAAATTATCATATTATTATCTTGAAATGTGACTGGGATCAAGAGATAAAGTGGTTTCTAAATAGATCATCATGTATTTCAATGAATTACTTGAGAAAATGTTTTTGAAATAGCTATCTTGGAATCTCACTGATTTGTCACATTGTTTTCATAAATTTAATCTATAAGAATCTGAGTAGTAAAAGGATCCTCTATTCCATCGAAATATTAATGAAGGAATTATGGATATATAGTCTCTATATCACAATCCTTACTGATCTAATTTTTTATTTCCTTGTGATTTACTTAAAAAAACTATGTTTCTATATGATCAAATTAAGGGAGTAAAATTGATGTTAAAATATTCAATTTTTTATTTTACGTTCTCAGAAAACTACCAATCACTAAACCTATCTTTATTTGTATAATTTCCAGTAATTTTTATTTTATGGAGTGATGAATAGGAGGAATAAAACCCCTTTTAGGATAGGATTTTATTATACATTAAATAAGAAAAAAACATTAAGGTGATGAAATATGATGCTGATGATTAGAACAAGGATCCCATAGTGACGTGGAATCCTCTTTAGAATTGATAGTAATATAACATGTAGGAGGAAATGATTATATATTATAGGGTAAAATTTTAATTACTATTTACTTGACCACATGATGATTATTTTTTTACTCTATTTGGGGTTTAGGGTTCTTTTATTTTATTTATGGTGTATACAATTTTGATTCCAACTAAATAAAACTAAAATACTTTAAGGATTGGCCATGTGAAATATTTCTCTAAAAATGATTTGGAACATATATAAAATTTTAATCTAGAAGCCCATTTCCATAATAAAATTTTGATTGTGGTGAATCGTGACTGTGAAAAAAATTTCCATATAAAGGATGAAAAAATGTGGGTTTCAAACCAAACTCCAGAAGTGGTTGATGATTATATTTTAATTATAATGAAGGTCAAATTGATAGTTTAGATTAATCTTATGATCTATGTAAGGTTAATTGTATGAGATAAATAAATATGTCATATTGTTTAATGGAATTAGTTAATTTGGTGGCTTCCTTTCACCATTTAGAGGGAATAAAAAGAATATTAGATCTGTCAAACCCACTTGGTGTTTATTTTTTTTTATCATGTTAGATAATAATATTTGTTAAATAATAACATTTTAGAAGGATTTCAGAGTATGAAGTTATTTTTATGCTAATATTCAGTGATTTTACTGTGAAAAATATTATCTTATTATGAGTTACATAAGATAAAACAACACTATGAAGCTCTAAATGTTTCAAGATACTTCATAATTGATTATTAGAAGTGATTTTTATCAATATGGGGAATTTGAAACTATGATTATTCATTTATATTATGGGAGATCCATTAATATTTGGAAATGTTTGAAGTGGTGAATGACATATTTAAATACACTTGGATGATACCTGAGGTAGGGATGAATCTCATTCATGTAGTGATTATTCGTTAAAATAATATAGTGTGTATGTTTTGTATTTCATAAAGATTTGGATTTATTGTACTTACTATAACAGATTATTTTATGTTATTACAATGTTATTTTATGTTATTTAGTTGTTTCCAAGAATATTGAAATAATAAATAAATATATTCCCCATATTTTTGAGTTTTAACATTTCTAAAACATCAGAATGTAAAAAAAAGATATTATTATTAGGAACATCTTACTTCATATCCTCCAGTCATTTAATTTTGAAAAATAACATCTATTTTTCAATGTGGGATAAATTTATGTGAAATTATACATACACATGATGTAATTGTAATGTTAGATTAGAATATCACTATAGAAACCCAAACATCATTAAAATATATATTATGTCTTTTTAAATTAAATTCATTACATTATAAAAGCACACTCCCAAGCCTTGTAAAAGTATAATTACTTTAATAAAATTAAATACAATCATCATTTTTTACAAAATATATTCAATATATCCCAAAAATGTCCTCCCAAAATGTACACTTATTAGAAATTGCCTATATAAAACATTTCTTTATAACCTCTGGAAAGGAAAAAAGAAAGGGTGAGAACAAATTCTCAATATAGATGGGAAATAGAGATATAAACCAATCTTGGGTGTAATGGTATGATACCATGATAATAAAATTTGATAACCATACCTTTCATATAATAGATCATAATGTTTAGTAATTTCCAAAATCATTGTAGCTGATAAGCCATAAATTATAATGGAATCAAATAACATGAGGCATGACAACATAACATTTTCATAATATATAATTTTTTGTAATACACATATACATATAAAATCATTTCCTTTATAGATCAAATCTCATTTCTTAGGGCATCGTACCTGATTTGGTTAACTCTCTAAAATATCTTAGTTGTAATTATTAACTCCTATTACTATCATAGAGCATAAAGAACATTACTAAAGAGGATTCAATCTGCATTCGAATCTTATTTTATCTCAAGAGATATAAATCTTATCCCAATACCTTGGAGTGAGATATACGTATCACCCCTAATATGATGAAAATTATACATATACCATTAAAAAGATCACAAAACATTCATCATATCAGAAACCACAAAATGAAATGGATTTTTTTTAACATTCTTATATAACAAAACTTGTTTAAAAGAAAAAGTTATTGTATTTATTTCACAATTTCATCAAATGATAACTCGTGGTAAAAATAGTTATTCCCATAAGCATTTTATCATTGTAAAACCCATAGAAGATAAATGGGTTTCATTAATAGTTGTAATAATAACACAAAACAATAATGAAATTTTTTAATAATGGTGTCCATTGATCATATCCCCAATAAGAAGTAATTTATATAAAAGGATGTCATCTTACATGGATAATTATTTTGAAACATCAATTGGAAAATTTAATGAGGAAAATATATTTCTTAATTTGAAAAAATTTAAAAAAATATGACATTGAAAATTAATTTTAATTAGAAATAACTTTAGAAATATATAAAATAATCATTAAACCAAATTTTATACTTTTCGTGAATAATATATCCCACCCACTTTAAAAATAACATTCTAAATTTATTTAATATAATATCAAAATTGATTTCATTGAAAATAACTATGGATACATATAAAATAAGACTTAAAACTTTTTAAATAATTTCTTGAGGAAAATTTAATTTCCCATTTGGAAGACACTTTTGAGAAAATATAACACGTTTAAAACCCAATTATTTATAAATAACCTCCGAAATATTTCTGTGACACTTTAAAAATAATTTAAAACATTTACTTGGTAAAATATTCATCACACATGTTTAAAATAAAAAAATGGGTATAAATTTATTTAATAGGTTGTTTGGGAATTATTTGAATATTCATTAACATGTATTTAGAAATCATTTATATGGACAAAAGTGGGTTTTTGACCGATGATAGAAATAATGACCATTTAAATAAAAACATTCTTTATGAATGATGATTACATAAAGAGTGGAAAATGATGTGGAAACATGTATTATCACGACATAACATAATTAAAATAAAATTCATGGGTTTCTTCAGGTATTGATATTATGATTTCACGATCACATGTATTATCATAAACAATCCCAACATATGATCATATGGTATCATAAAACCATTACCACTTTGGAAACATTGAATCGTTTGACCCATGAAATATAAAATTATATAAATCTTATAATATCATTTGAATAAAAAATAATGTTATTAAATGTTAGTGGTTCTATCTAAATAGCTCATAAAGAAGATAGGCTCAAAACATAATATAACTCCAAATAAGAAAAATGGAGGAAATAATCTCATACTACAACGGTAATCCATTGAATCATAAGCCCCATTAAATAATAACCTGTAATAATATGATAAAAATAAAAATATAGTTATATTAATTATATAACATTTCATAGTGTATTTTTATACTATACAAAAAATATATGAGCAGTAAATATTGAATAATTTTTTTAGAAATAAAAAATAGAATAAAAATTTGATTACTATAAGTCTAAAATTCATTTATACATGATCAAACCATATATTTAAAACAGTAATATTATTATAATCATAATATATAAAAATAAAAATACATACATAATAACATGTATGATTTAATTATGACATTTAATTAACCATTTATTAACAACCCCGTGTAAAATTTACATTTTCTGCTATAACATTGTAATGTTCCGGCCCGGCTCACCATCAACCCAATGGCCGGACTGGTGGGTCACATGGCCTCAAACGCGTCTCCCCGTATGCCAAAGGCTTCCGACAAGCAGTGAGGGTCTCCGGAGGTGATGTGGTGAGACTATACCCTCTTATCAGAGTTGCACAGCGGTATCTTAGAATGGAAAACATTCAATAGCAGAAGCAGTAATAGATAAAAAATGAACGACAGCAGCGGAAGACAAATAGTGATCTTTTTAATAAATGGTGCCAAAGCTAGTTGTCACAATAGAAGGATGATGATACAGATATGGAATGCAGTAAACAATGAAACATGTTTTCAATACAATACAAATGAAATAAGAAAAGATAGCAAAGCCCAACAGGCAATCTCTTGAGCTTCCCAAGCTCCCGCTTGGTCCTCTTCTCCTAACTCCTCAGTTACAACAACACAACATACAACCTAGGTCCTGCAAGAAAGAAGGTCTACTCGGGTACCCCAGTGCAATGGTGGCCCAAGTAGGGTGTGAGATAATAAATCTCAGTAGGTTGGCACCACCGGTGTCTAACCCAATCCAGACAGTGTGTATTTAATTGAACAACAACAAGTAAAGCAGTAAACAAGTAAGTTCGTAACAAGGAATCTAGCATGACCCACCCAAGCATTGTTCGTTGGCTTGGCATCTCTATAAATAACAATTCCATTCATTAATCATTTTTATTGTGTTGTTCGAACCATTACCTGAAACCATTCCTGAAATACTCAAATTGGACACCAGGCATCATTTAGGGAGAAAATCCACCAACACCCTACAAGCCTGTTCTGGGGAACCTCTAGGAACCCGACATCGCTCTACAAGCCTGTTCTGACGAACCTCCTAGGTACCCGACCTCACTCTAGGTGTGGTATAGTCCATCAACTGAGCCTGTTTTTAGGATCCTATAAATAAGATCTTGGTATCACCCATGACATATCATACCCTATTGAGTTCGTCCATGGCATCTCATACTAGATCCATGGTTCACTCGACATTTCATGTAAAATTCTCGCAAGAGTCTATCCATGGAAACTCACATTGGTTCCATGGTTCACCCATGACATTTTTTCACATTTAAAGCAGCTCAAAAGCATTTAACACATGTGGGCTAGCAATTCAAGAATTAACATACAAGGTTCAAGGGGACAAACTCCATCCCATACCCGAAACCAATTCAAATACCATTCATATTGAATTTCCATTCATAATCATTATCATGATTTCATTTGAATGCATAAGGCATCACCTATTATGCATTTCAAGTAATCATTCCACATTTGCAAACATGTTTATAATACAGTACTTATGGAATTACTTCATTAGCATTCAAAAAATCATACCCCATACATATAAGTGAACACATTCACGTTCATACTTAAGGTAACCCATCTTAAGTCTCATTATCACATCATTTATCATATTCATCCCATTTATATACTGGGCATGAGGAAACACTCTCATGTATGATATTGACTAACCCCTATTCATTCATAATTCCTTCTATGTCATTTCAAAGGGATATAGGGATTTAAAAGGCATTAAGAGGTGTTGTGTAAGTCTCATTCACTAGATTCATGCCACTACCCTGGTCCAGGATTATTCCATCATTCTAAGGCATGGTCTTACCACCCTGATCCATTTCCTTATCAGATTAACCATTTCATCTGATTGGGTGAAATTATTATACTCTAATCATTTGGTAAAAATCATAAGGAAACATGTCATCAACAATTATCACCCAAGCATCATAGAGATCAAGCAGGAAAGTATAAGAATCTACTTCCTCCATTCAACTTGAAGACAGCGCACCTCTAATCGAGGGGTTTTATTATTAAATCATGAGTTTAGTGACCAAGCAACGATTTTAATCTTTTCCATGCAATTCAAACTCTTTGCACAGAAGAATTTTATTGGAACTAAACTTGCATAATTACAGGAATACATTATTAAACTCTTTAAAGGATTCACTTTAATTTAAAAGGGCAAGGAGAGGGACCCTACCTCAAGGTGGATCCATCCGTCCACTCCGGCTCGTTGTGCATTCTATCTTAGATCCACCTAAGCTCCGGCAAACCAAAACTATTCGAAAAGCCTAACATACAAGGAAAAACATACTAGGAACTATTTAACAACCTAAGACATCAATTTAGAGGATGAACAAACATTAAACGGGTAAAAACATTACCTCGGAATCAACCCGGCAGACTGAAACTTTTGCAAACCGCCTCGCCTTTGGCGGCGGACACCGAATCTCACCCAAAGGAGTCCCAACGGACCCTTCGCGTCATCCTAGAACAAGAGAAACAAATAAGAACGTGAAAAAAAACCCTATCCTAAACCTAGGGTTCGGCTGAACTAAACATAGGGCAAGGGGAAGTACCAAAATTGGCCATGTAGGGAGGAGGAAGGAGGGAGGAGCATACCATGGAGATTCGAAGGAGGAATTTCCAAGAACGGAGGAGAAGATCGAAGGAGGAGGGAGTTGGGGGGAGCTATGTGCGTCGCAACTCCAAGGGAGGGGGCTCATTCTGGTTCTGTTCGAGAGGAGTGAGGGAGATTTTATTAGATTATACGTTTTCTTTTTAATTTATTTTTAAATATTTTAAAAACCCAAAACTGGGCATGACGCACGGTTTGGGCCGCACGGTTTGGAAAATTGTGCGCCAACCGTGCGTCCCTCCCTGGACACCCACAACACCCCACACGAGTTGGCCGCACAGTTTCAGTAAACCGTGCGCAGGCCATGCGGACTCCCCTGCCTCCCTAATTTAGGCCACATGGCTAGGGCCGCACGGTTTGGTGAACCATGCGCCAACCTTGTGCCTTCAACTGTTCTTTACAAACCAGTCGTCTTCAGGTACGACGCACCCGAAACACCTCGAGACACTCAAGAATCTTCTAGGGCCTTAACCCAACCCCAATAACATTAAAAAGACTGGTCCACACCTTCAGAACCTCATTATGAAGCCCGATTCTAGAAATGATAGGTTCAGTAATTGAAAAAGATCAATTTCCCCTACTTTTTAACCCAGTTCAAAACACGGGTCATTACAATCTACCCACCTTAGAATTTCTCATCCCCGAGAAGCCATCAGGAAAAACACACACCTTACTCAACATACAAGGGTCTTGAAGCTTCGTTCAAACGATCATGTTACATTCCCTAATGTCCCACGCACCAACGAACATCCACTTAAACAGATGCCACCTAATTCTTCAACACCCGAGCCAACGCTCATTTCCCAACCGAAACAACCAGATGACTCTTACCTGAGCCCGTCATACCAGAGACACAATCTCATCATCGTCTCGTCAAGAAACTAATCAAATGTACATCCCAGCTTAGACTTTTAATGTTAAGAGGTCAAAACCCAAACCACAACTCAACCACCTTTGTAACTGTCTATCAAAAGAACGCCCCAAGCATTCCAACGGGGCACATAGCGTGATTTTGAAATGATCAAACGGTCGATCCCATCGACCTCAAAACCCAAGTGAAAATAGTCGAGCCACACTGGCTGACAATCCAAGAAGACTGCCGGCTTAGATGACCAATGCTTCTTAAACAAGACAACGATACCTTCTCCCAAGGCACCCCAAACATACCACGAGAACATTCACAGAATCTCATACTCGACTCTTGGTGACGTCTCAAAGATCAAACCATGAGAGAATCCACACATCCCGTGTGAAATGAAAAAAGAGAACAACCAAACAAGCTCAACAGCTTTAATGCTTTAGCACGGCGTAAGACCGACGCTATCTTAGTGCATCCCAGATGAATGAAAGATAGGGGAAAAGCTCATCGCGTAGCGAGTAGACTGAGAAGATTAAAACTGATTCCATCTATTGATACCCAAAAACTGGAAAGGAGATCAGTCGAACCACCCTTGGTCGACTCTGAGAAGAAACACGGCTCCACCTACCGATGAAACAAGATTTCAACTGATCCTGATGCCTCTTCCCACACAAGGCATTCGTCGATCAACCATACCACCAAAACCCAAAAGCATTCGAGAAAAACCCGACAATTTTCAAGATGGTCCATCTTGGCATGTTACTTATACCCCGAAGGACACGCTTTACTCAACTGGAATGATGCATCCCACCTTAGAAGGGTCGGCGTCATCAAAAGGAGAAAGACAAGCTTCTCATAAGCAGACTTGTTCATAATTAACTGAATGAACGTGCGTCGCTCCTCCGAGCCATGATCACTATGTCAAACATACAAGGAATCCAAAGTAACAAGACCGGCGTGTCAACCACCCAAGTCTTCCGAAAATCATCCCGAGCATTGGGAAAACTTGATTTATAAATTCTCAGGTCACTCTAACACGGAGATGGCCCAAGGTCGTACACAGTAGCATAAGATATTTATCCGAATGTCGTATTTCCCCATACGACCATTCTCTTGGCTGATGACATATCAAGTCATCTATTACTATGCAAAAGGAAAGGGTCAAATGACCAACAAGGCAACCGACCATGCCCGAGGCATGTCTAACTAACCGATACAGAGAATTACCTAATTCTCAAGTCCATGACGAGGTCAAAAGAAACATGAACACCCATCCGAACAAGGGTGTCATTAGAACTGGAAGTCCTACATGGGACAACGGTAGTCGAACAATACCCAACATTAGGAAACTCACCACACAAGCATGTCATAAAATCTCTAAGGGCCATACCTACCACGGGCTAGCCCCTCACAAAGAACGAGCATCAACGCAAACATTTGGACACGCCAAAAAAAAGTCATCTAGCTCAAAAGCCTAACAATTAAGCCTTTACAAAAGAAAAAAACCTATGGGAAATGCTCGATGTACTGTTCCAAGGCCACACAAGAGAAACTCATCTTGTCCTCACACGGGGGGTTTCAAACAGAGGACACCACTACAGGTTCCTTTTCCAGGCCCTTGATATCTAATCACATTTAATCTTTTAATCACTTTAAAAGATTCAAATAAAAACTTTAAATACCCTTTCAAAACCAAAATCACCGTGCACTTGATTTTTTTACAAAAAACTCTAACAAAGCATGCAGGTTTCAAAAACATCCTTTTAACCATTAAACATTTATCATACATCCCGTCTCTTTTGAGGAAATTTATCATAATAAATTCATTTTTTTAAATAAAACAAGAGACCTACGAGGGTCCCAATAAGACAAAACACACCAGTTCAAAATCAAGTAAAATTTTCATATAGAAGAATTTCATTGAATATCATGCCATCACACCGATTATGGGTTTCCATTTCCCAACTCTTGAAGCACCCATACACTCCATGGGTTGAAAATTGGATCCCATTAAACAAAACAATCACATATAAGAAGTTAAAATTCTCAAAACAATCATCTAGTCATAAGGGTGGCCACCTACCAATCTGTAAAGCACCCATACACTTTACAATTAGGCATTCAGTTCCCTTCATTCAAAACCAATTTCAATTAATTTTTCATTTTAAACATTAGCATCCCATTTTATAGTGATTCAATTACACGGGCTACCCTTTCCCAGCCATAAGGCACCCATACACCTTATAACTGAAAATTGGATCCTATCATAATCATAATTACTTAATCTAGAAAAAGCAACTAATTTCATTTTAATCAAAACATCATGTTGTCGTAATCAGTAACACATAACATGCAATATCACAAAATCATGGTACACAACAGAGCGGGCATGCTAAAGCAACAAGCAGCATAAAATAGCTATCACAACATCTATCACAATAGCAGGGTTCAACTATTGCATCCTGGATGGCATGGAATAATGCATGGCATGTGATTTATAAAAAGGTGCCTATATAATGCATGAAATGGAATACCCTCATATCATCGGGTTGCAATAGAAATGGAACCCACAATTTGCATCAACTGTATAAACAAGAAACCATGTGCATCACCCAACAGTGAAATAAAATCAACAGTAATCATCAAAATCATTTAATTAACAATTTCATTCGAGGCAATTTGACTTTTCCCTCTACACGAGGTAGCTACTCCCGAGCGCAACTTATTACCAAATTCCATCTCCTTCCTATCCATTTCTAATGTCTCCAAACAGTAAAACAAACTAGAAAAGAAAGAAACCCTCTAATACAACTCTATAACGTCCCAGCCCGGCTCACCATTGACCTGGTGGCCGGACCGGTGGGTCACATGGCCTCAAGGACCTCTCCTCATACGCCAGAGGCTTCCGACTTGCAGCGAGGGTCTCGAGAGGTGATAGTGGGGAGACTATACCCTCTTATCAGAGTTTCACAGTGGTATCTCAGAATAGATAACATTCAATAGAGAAAGAAGTAATAGATAAACAATGAATGACAGCAGCGAAAGACAAATAGTGATCATTTTAATAAAAGGTGGCCAAATCCAGTTGTCACAATACAAGAATGATGATACAGATATAGAAAGCAGTAAACAATAAAACATGAATTCAATAAAATAAAAATGAAATAATAAAAGATAGCAAAGCCCAATAGGCGATCTATTTAGCATCCCAAGCTCCCTCTTGGTTCTCTGCTCCTAACTCCTCAGGTACAACAGAACAACATACTGCCTAGGTCCTGCAATCAAGAAGGTCTACTCGGGTACCCCAGTGCAATGCTGGCCCGAGTCGGGTGTGAGATAATAAATCTCAGTAGGATGGCACCACCGGTGTCTAATCCAATCCAGAGAGTGTGTATTTAATTGAACAGAAACAAGTAAAGCAGTAAATAAGTGAATCCGTAACAAGGAAACTAGCAAGACCGACCCAAGAATTGTTCTATGTCTTGGCATTTATTTATGTACCCATTATATTCATTAAACATTTTTATTTATGTGTTCAAACCATTCCCTGAACCCGTACCTGGAATAATCAAATAAGAGACCAGACATCGTTTAGGTAGAAAATCCACCAATTCCCTACATTCTCATTCCGGTGGACATATAGGAACCCAACATCGCTCTACCAGCCCGTTCCGGCAAACCTCCTAGGTACCCGGCCTCGCTCTAGGTGCGGTATAGTCTTTCAACTCAGATCGTCCCCGTAATCCTATAAATATGATATGGGTATCACCCATGACATATCATGCCCTGTTGAGTCTGTCCATGGAATCTTATACTGGATCCATGGTTCACTCAGCATTTCTGGTAAAATTCTTATATGAGTCCGTCCATGGCAACTCAAATTGGTTCAATGGTTCACCCATGAATTTGTTTCACATTTACAGTTGCTCAAAAGAATTTAACTCACGTGGGCTGGAAATTCAAGAATTAGCATACAAGGGTCAAGGGGAAAAACTCTATCCCATACCCAAAACCAATTCAAATACCATTCATATTCAATTTCCATTCCTAATCATTATCATGATTTCATTTGAACTCAGAAGGAAGTACCTCATATGCATTTCAAGTAGTCATTCCGCATTTAGAAACATGTTTATAATACACTACTTATGGCATTACCTCATATGCATTCAACGAATCATACCCCATACATATAAGCGAACACATTCACATTCATACTTAAGGTAACCAATCTTAAGTCTCATTATCACATCATTTATCATATTCATCCCATTTATATAAGGTGCATGAGGCAACCCACTCATGTACGTTATTAGATAACCCCTATTTATTCTTTATTCCTTATATGTCATTTCAAAGGTATATAGGGATTTACAAAGCATTAAGAAGTGTTGTGGACTACCCCTCTTAGGTACGTCCCATTAACAAGATTCATTCCACTACCCTGAGCCTGACTTATTTCAACATTCTAAGGTGTGGTCTTACCACCCTGATCCATATCCTTATCAGATTAACCGTTTCATCTGATTGGGTGCAATTATCATACTATAATCATTTAGTAAAAATAAAAGGAATACATGTCATCAACAATTATCACCCAAGCATCATAAATATCAAGTAGGCAAGCATAAGAATCTACTTCTTACTTTCATCTTGATGACAACACACCTCTGATTGAGGGGTTTTATTATTAAATTGTGAGTTTACTGACCAAGCACCCAATTTAGTCTTGTCCCTGCAATTCACACTCTTTTCACATAAGCATTTTATTAGAACTAAACTTGCATAATTAAAGTAGTGCAGTATTAAACTCTTTAAAGGCATCACATTAATTTAAAAGGGTAAGGAGAGGGACCCTACCACAAGGTGGATCCATCCGTCCACTCCAGCTCTTGGCGCTTTCTAACTAAGAGCCTCATAAGCTTCGGAAAACCAAAACCAGTCCAAAAGCCTAACGCACAAGGAAAAACATACCAATAACTATTTAACAACCTAATACATCAATTTAGAGGTTGCACAAACATTAAACGGGAAAAACCATTACCTCATAATCAACCAGGTGGACTGAAACTATCGCAAACCGCCTCGCCTTTGCCGGCGGATGCCAAATCTCACCCAAAGGAGTCCCAACGGACCCTTCGCGTCATCCAATAACAAGAGAAACAAATAATAACGTGAAAACAAAACCCCGTCCTCAACCTAGGGTTCGGGTGAATGAATAATAGGGCATGGGGAAGCCCTAATTTCGGCCATGTAGGGAGGAGGAAGGAGGGAGGAGCTTACCATGGATATTTGAAGGAGGAATCACCTAGAACGGAGGAGAGGATCGAAGAGGAGGGAGATGAGGGGAGCTCCATGAGTCACAAATCCATTGGAGGGGGATCGTGCAGGTTCTAGCCGAGTGGAGTGAGGGAGAGTTTATTAGATTTTATGTTTTCTTTTTAATATCTTTTTAAAAAATTTAAAAACCAAAAACTAGGCATGACACATGGTGTGGGTAAACCGTGCCCATGCCATGCGAACTCCTCTGCCTCCATGATTTAGGTCGCATGACTTGGGATGCATGGTTTGTGAAACCTTGCAACAATCGTGCGCCTTCATCTATTCTTTAAAACCCAGTCGTCTTTAGGTACGACGCACCCAAAACACCTCGAGACACTCGGGATACTTCTCGTGCTTTAGCCAAACCCCAAAAACATTAAAAAGAAGTGTCCAGACCGTCGAAACCTCATCATGAAGCCTGATTCTAGAAACGACTGGTTCAGTAATTGAAAAAGTTCAATTTCCCCCACTTTTTAACCCCGTTGAAGATGCAGGTCATTACAAACTTCATTGTTTTTCATTTATGTTTTCATTTTCTATTTTTCCTCATAATTTGATCATTATTCTATCCTCTACCTAATTATAACCATGATCTAAATATCTTATCTATTTCTTATATATTGTGACAATGTGGACCCACTAATAGTACATACAACCCCCTTAACATCATCGTCAGATCCTGGCCCACCAGGTAGCACTAGTTTCGACACAGACATGTGGACTCTACACCGGGGCACACCCATGTGCTTAAATGGTTCATATAATTAATGAATATCCCCACAAGCTAAAACACAGTATTTATAATGTGATATGTCCTCACTCACACACACCCTGGGAAACATCCAAAAAGTTCACAAATCATAATCACTACAGAAGGAAGTGAACACTTATCTATGGTGTTCTAATTAGGTAGGCTCATGAAAAGGAAGGATCACTGTGTGACATTATTCATATCATTTAGTCATTTAACAGTTTATCATTCTTGTGTATAACATTCACCCCCTTTAGATCACCACATCCTCATTGTTGGTCCTATATATGACCACATATAGTTCACGACACATAAGGTTGGGGTCCTTATTTGGAACCAAATTTGAAAATTGGGCCCTACTGGCCTCATTGATGACCCACCGTAACATGGCCAACAGGTTATGGGATTCCAGGTACCACCAGTATCCCTAGAGACATGTGGTCCCCACTCTAGTGACAACCCACATGCCTAAACCTGTCATTTGACTAATTATAATCCCTATAATTCAACACATATACTTACTAATGCACTTTTTTCTCACCCACACACACCTTGGAAAACATTACCAGATGGTCACCCATTCTAATAACTACTCTAAACAATGTATAAATTACATTATAGTTCTAATAAAGTAGGCTCTTGAAAAGGAAGGAACAACTTACTGACATGAAACATATCATTAAGTCATTTATCACTTTATCATTCTAGGGTGTTACATATATGTTTTTATATAAATATATAAATGATATATGTATAAAAATAAATACACCTTTCATAGAGAGGATAAGACATAAGTAGACTTGAATGATGCGTCCATTTTTTGATGGATTAATAAAAATAAATGTAAATTATAAATTACCACTCCAGAATAATTTTTATTTTTTTATCACAAATGATCAAAAAACCATCCTTATTACCTTCCAGTTAAAGTGTGAATAAATGAGATCACTTCACGAGGGGATAGTCTGTGATAGACACGAGGGATGTTGTCGTATTACCAAAAAGGTATATTAACAATGTATATGTGATATAAAAATTTAATATTTATAATTATATCATATATATCATATGAAAATTTTAATTAATAATTATTAAAAATCAATGGAGGTGGGGATAAAAACCGAATAACACTGGTCCATGACGTGTATGTTTGTCATGCACATGAAACATTATTCTCTATCCAATTTTATGGAATTGGAGATTGGTGTATTTCATTAAATAAAAATATTAAAACGTCTCATTATATGTAATAAAATAATTCTATTATATAATAATTCTTAAATAATAATTACAATGGGTGGATTAAGAAAAAAATAAAAACACTCATTAAAGAATGTTACATCATCTTCAGGTAATAACCTATGATTTACACCAGAAACATTTATTGTATGGATTTATAGAAAAACTAAAAAATCTTGGATGATATAAGAATATTAAGGAATAAATATGAGTAGTTCTTGGTGAAAGGAAATGGTTTTGGCGATATGGAGAGGATGAGAGTGGGGGTTTCTTTTTATAAGTGAGTTGTGTGGCACACATGTAATTTTTGAAAAGAAAAGGTTTACCTAAGATTTTATCATGCCACAAGGATCCAAAATGGTCAATTATAGAGACTTAAACATGACATGGTTATAAAATTTCTATAAAATGGCTTTTTTAGATTTTTTGTATCATTTTTAACCCATATTATTTTTCACCCCTCGTTAACCCATTTTACCTTAACAGTGTTAAAAATATTATTCAATGTTTTTAAAATTCATAATGGTGAATAATTATGATAAACATATTACACTAATAATCTAATGCTGTTTCAAAATACGGAATAATTTTTTTTGTAATCTATTTAAATTAGTGTAAAATTTTAATTTAAAACTATTCTTATAGATGTGAAAAGAAAAATGTTTTCCAATGTAAAAATATTCAAAAGATTTTAGTTTTATTGTCATGATTATTTATAAAAATTATTTCAATGACCAAAATTTAAAAAATTTATATTTAATTGGACTATATTTACATTCAATTCGATTATATATCATAAATAATCTGTATAATTACTTTAAAAAAATTTAGTGTTCCAAAAAACCTATATTTTTCAGAATTCTTTATAAAAATACTCTTTCTAGACGAAACCAAAAAACAAATTCTAAATATTTTTATATGTTGATTAAAAAAATATTTTTAATCAATAAAATAAATTTTATTAATGTTTCAAAAAAATTATAATATTATTCTTCACAATATTAAATATAATTTTTTGGAAATTATTATTTTCGAAGCATATGAAGACATTACTAATAATTATGTGATTATTTAGGAATACATTTTATTTATATAAAACCATTATAAATTGTATTTTAATATTATTTATTAATATTTATTCTTCCAAGATATATTTCTACATAATAACTTCTTCTTTTAGATAATAAGATTAATAATTTGTGATTTTTCATTAATATAAGGTGTTGCATGTAATTAATGCTAAACTCGATGTTGGGTATAACATTATCTATTGATGAAATTAACAATATTAAAAAAAATCATTTCATAAATTATAATAATGTTGTTGTCTCAGGGGTAATGTGATGGTCTTAAATTATATGGGAAAATCCTATTAATAGAAATAATCGGTTAACATTATTCATCCTTTGATAATGACGGGCTTCTATAATAATTCATGTGACCACATGTTCTAAGGTTTTATATATCATTGGATATTATTCTCTCTAATGGTATGATAATTGGATTTGTAAAATTTGTGAGAGGCATTAAAAATGTTTATATACTTTCCCAAAAAATATTTATAATTCCATAGGATAATCATACTATAAACTCGAAAAATTATATACATTAGGTAATAGTGGGATATTATGTAAGTAGGTTATTGATACCAGACATTTTTCACCTAAATTTTACATAGGATATTTTATTTTTCATTAATATAGAAATAATTCAATTTTCAACATAATGGTTTTTCTAAATACTGGTTTTAATTGGAGTGGGTGATATACACACATTAAAATAAATTATTTTTTTTGAATAAAAACTATTTATTAGATTGGATAATCTAAAGAGGATATTATTAATATTTCTTATGTACATTACTTTTTAACATCGTACAGATCTATTGCACTATGATCATGTGAAAATATATTATTTTAAAACATGATTTATGATGTTTATAATAAAATAAAAAATTATAATCAGATTGTGAACTAATTTTTGAGGGATTAATATAATCATATATGTTCTCTCATATATGTGTAATTACGATTTATCCATATTTCGAGTGCCTAAATTGGTAGATATATGAATGAAAAAATGATATATCTCTTTCTATGGAAAAAATGTAATAAAAAAGTACATTATTGGTCTTCATAGAGAATCTTATTATTACCATTTAAGAAGTAAAAAACAATAATTTTTTATAATGGATGAAAGTATAAAACCACATTATCAAAAAAATTCTAGGTACTATTTGGATGGCCCAAATTTGTGGGAGAGGTATACTCATCCAATAAATGAAAATTCATGGTATGTGGCTAAAGGATGATAAGGGGTCCCAAACTAAAAAATTTGGAAGAGAACTATATAAATTCTTCCAAAAATTATAAAGTATGCTATATGGGTGATGGGAAATAGAGATGTATTTTAGTGGAAGTATAACTAGGCAGGTACTGATCTTTATTTACTTGGGTGATCAATTATTAACCTTGATGTATATGAATGCTAGTTTATATGACTTTTATGATTATAGTTCTTCATATGGGATTGTTAGATTCCACTTAAAGATATATTCAATTCATAATCTGGGGAACAACATTTCTATTTACCTAAAACAAGATGAAATTATGACAATTTATATTTCATTTTCATTATAGGAACTAAAGGCCAAATCATTATTGGGGGGTCAAATCTTGTGAAAATTTATACATCTTTAAATTGTATTTATCTTATGGTGGATTATAATAAATAACCTACACATTAATGTTGTGATCTATTTGATAGGTGTTTCCATTTAATCTAAATGTATCTATCATAATACTCTTAGAGTGAAATGTGGTGATAATGTTTTTAATAATGGGGTGTGGGTAACTCTTTTGTTGAGTAACATTAATTTTATTATGGATGTGCATATTCACCCTGATATTTTCAATTCTCTTGTTAATTACTAGTATATTAACACAACCAATAATCATTCAAATAAATTTAAAATTTTTATTATGGATTCTATTTTATAGGATATTTGTCCCATGAATAATTTATTTTTGGTTTGGGCTATTGATATTCATGTCGCATGTACAATTCATCATTCATTGAATTTGTTTTGGGACCTGGTTGTTGAAATCTACTAAAATGGTCAATAAACCAATCATCATCATATTTGGTATATTCTTATTTAGGTGTGGCATCATATGTTGAGTTTTAATATGGTTTTTTGGTATGTAAGATTCCTTCTATTTCTGTTTATAATTTATAGATATATATGTGGAACTAGTCAACAATAATATGGATATGGGTGGAGTTATTAGTAGCATAGGGATTTAGTTATTATAGACATTGTGTATTATTTTGAGAATGTAAATTCTTTTATATGTGATGTAAAGGCCCTACTTCTTCTTCTCAACTATTTAATTAAAGTAATATTTTAATAATCATTTTTGAACATGAGGTGACTATTAGGGTAAATTAATTTACTGATATTTATTTAACTCTTTGGATATTTGGGTTTTTAATTTTTTATTGACTCAGATTTTCTGTGTATTGTTTGGAAATTTATTTTGGAATTAATTCGAGACCAGGTGCTGAGATGGCCTCCGATTCTGAGGCATGGTATTCTCAGAATAATATTTTGAAATATATTAAATATATTTATTTTCATCTGCGATCGGTTTTCCAGAAAATGGAATAAATAATAAACAATTACCAATATCATAAATATGAGGGCACGGTTGAATTCAGAGCAGTGACATTACCTTAGGCGAGGCCTAACATTTATCAGTGTGGGTTAGCTATTCAAGTTAGTTTTTTCAATATTTAATGAATAAAATAAATTAGTGGTTTATTTTATTCTATCATTATATAGTGACACAATGATTTATTTTCTATTTTTAAATAAGTTTCTCAGCAAGGGACGTAGGGTTAGAATTCATAACTGTGGAGAAATCCCAAGAAGAATTAGAAAGAATCCATAGAGAAATCTCTCGATAGACGACAAAGAGACAGTGGGTCGAGATCATTCTTGAAAGATCAACATTGGAAATGGATCTAAGGAAGTGAATGATTCAAATACTATGTACAGAATTGTGATTTCAATTATCTATTTCCCAATTCTTTGAATAAATGAAAAACATATATCAACCGCTAAATAGGTTTCATCGATGATTGATTGTTCTTATGTGATTTTTTTATTGTTGGATTTTTTAGATATGATTATGGTTATTTTATTGATTTGCTTGTTGATAATTCTTATGGGAATATATCAAGTCTTCAATGAGAAACAAGTGATTTTCGTTCCCCAATTGTTTTCTAATTAAATTTTCATATCCCCTTTTCCTGAGCAATCATTATTCTTCATGTGATATGAACGGATTATCATTACACCTATTAGTATTGTAACTATGATCTGATATTGTAGATTTGGGTTCGAAGACGACCTAGGGGAGGTTCAACGATGATTGATAAATATGGATCGAAGTATTTCAAGATATATCATTCTTCAAACATTCTTCATATATGTGACCATAATTATATTTTGGCTCCGATTGAAGGCCCTAAATTCCAAAATTATCTTCTATGAGGATGAGGTGACCTTTGATCATTAGTTTATAGAAAAACGGACCATCTAATTGAGAACCAAAGGATCGATCATGGCGTGGAGAGGGAGAACTATGATTATAGAAAATCGCGAAGAATACTACTTGTAAACTCTGATGCATTCCATGTCTTCCCTACTAAAAGACAAACATGGTTTTGAAATGATGTAAATTCTTCACACGATGTGTGAAATTTGTCATATAATAAGTGGGACCTTCTCTGGGACTCAATGTGTATCATGGAGTATAAACGAACATGGGGTGGAGTACATGGAATTTACCCCACCAAAGGATCAGACAAAAACTGTCTACAAATTCTACCCCATGTACTGGTAGAGGGTGAGGCAGACATGTGTTGATGACGTGTACCGACACACAGTCAGGGAACATGAGAAGATCCCTCGGGGATTGAAACATCTTGTAATACATTATACATGTTGTGTATACCTTTTTTATATGAAATGATTCCAAACACATGCCATTGTACATGGGATGTACCCGAGATCAATGGACATGGAATGTGACAAACTACACATAGTGTATAACTTTCTACATGGATTTGATCCCTTTTCTAACAGATCTTATAAGATTTTTCTTTCGGTGTTATTCCATTTATCATTTATGTGATGTTTGTTTTTTAATTATTACTACTCATAAGAGTTTGATACCTTTAGCAAGATATATATGATAGAGTTTTTGGAATCCCCCAAGAGGCCTGGAGTGGATCCTATATTCATTCATCATTCCCTAGGTAGCATTTTTGGTATATACATGTTCAACTTCACCAGGCATCGATCCTCTAATTATCTATTTAATCCTGATATTGTTTCTGGTATCTCCCCATAGACTTCACTATGATCCTCATCAGATGTATCATATATCAAATAATATATCACTGTACTTATCAAAAGACAGTTTCCAATGAATAGCACTTCTCGAATGGATATGATCGGTGATATAAACCTACAGAGTCCATTCTCCTAGATGAGTGCATCATTGATTGTTTTATGTGGATCCTTGATGGAGGTATGAGGTAGTGGCAACTTACCTCTATATAATGTGTCTTGTTTGAGTATATTTTTTTATATCCTTGTTATATATTGTAGACATATAGTAATGTAGAGTTGACTGTATCTTTCATCTATCTATTTTTTTTAGGATTTGGGTTGTCCTAATGAGTATTGTTATTCTAACAAAAGAAAATTATTTTTCATCATGTGTTGTGTCTTGTGTGGAAGAGAGAACTTTTCATGGTTTCAAGGTTAGACCATGACTAGATGGACCTTTTCGAGTTCAAAAAAAATGAGACGTTCCATCGTATTCAGGCATTAGTACTAGTACCTATTTTTTATAGGTTTTACTTTTTAGTTTACAGATTATTTTTCTGATCTTTTATTCTAGCCCAGTTTTCATTACATTATTTACATCTATCGTAATTTGTTTTTTGGGATAGTGTTTTTCAAGAAATTTCATTCTTTGTTGATTTTTACATTTAATCATTTTTGTGGTTTGAAGATGTGTTCATGTGTATGGGTACTTTGGAAATTCCTCTCATGTTTTTTATATGATTTCTCAATGCTAGTCCCCATCCAATTTCCTATTAGAGTAGTGCTTGGAGAGTCACGGAACATGCCCCAATGAGACGGGTCATGATAGAGTGGAATCAATGGTGGTTTGTTCTACCTTAGGACTGGGAGAGTGTGAGTTTTGTTTTGGGAAACATTGTTATGTGTTTCAAGTTGGCTATCAGGCCAGAGACTCCAGTGTTGGTGTGGTGGTCGATGTATCCATACACCATGAATCTGAAAACCTTATTTTTAACATTGTACATGTGAACACTGGTTTCAGTGAAAACAATGGTACATTCATCATATAGGAATGGTCTGTAGTTTCAATTTCCTTATCGAGTTATCTATCTAGATATACACATTGGCCAATTTACACCATGTTTTAATATATGATTCTTCTATGATGCATACCATATGGGATTCAGTTGCTCGATCATTAGGATGTCCCCCTTAGTGATGGGGATTCTGTATAGGGACTGTTTTCCCAGCTGATACCTCCATGTGGTTCACTCACTATACATCCATATGTGGATATGATCTTGGTACCTCTTGTACCATGATATGAGGAGAGCAGTCTATGTGCACTCCATGAGATTCAGAGAGAGAGACCCCTCAGGTTTTGAGGTGAGACCAACTATAAATCAGATGAGGATTTTCTTGAGGTGGCAACCCAATATTTGAATCTAGTCATGAAACAAGATTATCATATGGTGATCATAGTGGATATCCTTATATAGGTCTCAGTAGGGTGATGGTGGAGTTTTTCTAACCAGACTCATGATTAGGTGACACTACCGTGGACAGAGTTCAAGTGACTCTTTAGTGGGATTTTATCACAAATTATGGTGAGAGCTATTTTAATATAACAGATTCATCAATTCCATTAAGGTAGTTGGAAGGTAGATGATTATTCATCATGGTTCACCAACATCTACAGGTAATCATTTAATATGGTCAGGGATCCGTACATCTAAATCAGGCCTTTGAGAGAGATATGAATAGAGACATTCAAGTTCATATTCCCCCTCTAAGAATTCCTCCTTATACTGGGGTGCTTGAGTGATCATTGGTTGTTGAGAGCTTATTGGATGAGTGTAGAAACCCAATGATAGTTAGCAGTGGATTGGAAGCTGTAGAGACCTAGGTAGTGGGAGCCAACATCAATCTCAGGATTCTATAAATGATATTCCTTTTAAAAGGATGTCCCAGGAAATACAATATATTGTTTTTCATTCATAGGGAGGATCATGTCATCCTGGAGAGAGGTAGTGCTACTCTTCTGAAGTAGAGGAAATCTAGCTCAAGATTTTTCAACCCTTTATGTTACTGAGAAGGACATAGTTGATGGACCACATTGGAATAAGAATAGGTAGAAGAAGATGATCTATAGGGCACCAAACATGTCAGTGGATCTAGGAGAGTAGTGCGAGGTGGTTGACATTTTGACTTGTTACCACCAACTCCCCCAGAATATCTATGCCCAATTTGGGAGCTTGAGGATAGGTGTTGGGAAAACTACATGTGGTCGATGCTTATGACCCAATATCTCCATGAATGATTCATGTTTTGATCTATATATTTTATAATCTCGTTTTTGTACTGAAAAAACACTGGTACTAGTCATTCATTTCTCACCACATATCTTGACTGATACCATTATATTTTAATTGAACTGTTGAATCATCCCTTATGCATAGAGACAGATACGGGAGGAGACTCGATGATCCCAAATCTTTTCTGATTGTGTTGCCTTACCTGAGGATGTGAGTGTTTTTTTGGATCCTCTTACTGGTAGCATCGAGGCCTCACAACATCATCCTTTGTATGGATTGGTTATCTTCAGTCCATGATCAAGTAGATTGTTTTAGGTGAAGAGTTTATTTTTTCTACAATGATATAATGAGGTTTTACATTTTCGGTGAAAAGGAAACCCATGAAGCAAAGGATGGACTCATGAATAGTGGTTGTAGGTGAATAATTTTCACTTCTCTAGTGTATCCCCTGGTGTAGTAGATGTTATGTGTTTCTGTTTCCCATCAATAGTGGTAGAGTACAAGAATTTTGTGCCTAATGATGTTCAAGGATAACCTCCTCACAAAGAGAGAGACATATGAATTGATTTACACCTCGTTATGAAACTGATATCTAAAAAATCATCTCATATGTACCCATCAATGGTTTTTGGTCTGATGGTGAATTTTGTGGACTTGTAGAGGAATGACTTTGGGAGACCCATTATTTCACCCTGGGCAGACCAATGTTTGATTTCGAAAATAGAATATGGGATCTTGACATGGATTGTGGATTATGGGCACAGGAACCAGGTGATGGTAAAGAACAAGTGTCCACAACTAAGGATCTATGACCTCTTAGATTAGTTGAGAGAGGCACGATGGTTCTAAAAGTTTGACCATAGATCAGACTATTAGTAGCAGCGAATATGGGATCAGGATGATCCCATGATAGCTTTTAGAAAATTTTATAACCATTATGTGTACATGTTGATGTAATTTATTGTGACAAACTCTCTAATATTACTCATGGGTGTCATGAACCATTTCATCCATCCATTCTTAAATTGGGTCATAATCGGTTTCATCAATGATATCCTTGTGTACATGGCATCCAAGGAGGACCACATGAGACACCTCAGGATGGTTTTGGATATACTCCTTTAGTACCATATATGTAGGATGTTCTTGAAATGATTGTTTTCAATTCTAGTATTCCACTTTCTGGGAAATTTTATCTTAACATATGTAGTGAAAATAGACTCATCCAAGGAGGAGGTAGTGTTATAATGGGATCCACCAAGGAGCGTGATGGATGTGCAGATCTTCCTTAGGCTTGGAGGATATTATTAGAGATTTATCCCTCATTTCCCTACGATATCAACACTGATGATTTCGTTGACGTGAAAGGATAATCCATTCATGTGGATGAAGAAGATCCACCAGGTATTTCATTTGTAGAGGTGGTGTTTTTTGAGTGCACCAATATTTTGATTGTTGGAGGAGGGTGTTCTGTATGTAGTGTTCTACACTATATTAGGTATCAAACTGTCTTTTTTTCTGATGTAGATACAAAAATTTATTGCCTATGGTTTTCACATGATGAGACCACATGAGAAGAACATTATGTCCAATGATCATGAGTTGGTTGCGAGAGTATTCATGTTGAATATGGGGTGACACTACCAAATGGGAGAGCAGTTTATCATCTACTCTGATCACACGTGTTAAAATTATATCCTCTCTTAGATGGACATGGACATGGGATAGTTAATTTGGATCTAGTTCTTTAAGTATTATGAGTTTTATATTGTCCTCACTCCTAGTAAGGGGCATGTGGTGGAAGATTATCTCAGTATATGATTTGGTTTTCAGTTTCCAGACAAGGTGTGGGAGTGGTTGGTAATATTTGAATTATGCTTCATTGATGGAGATGAGAGTGCTTACCACAGGTCAAGGGTTGTTATCCCTACACACCTTCAGTGAGTTAGGGAGGAAAAAATTTGGGATACTGACTATTGGAATCTATGTGCTAAAATACCCACATGTCATTATATTGAGTGATATTCAAAAGGCGAGGAGAACATTGTTCTTTTAAAATGATATATATTTGTTCCAGCGGTGTTTCAAGAGGAGGTTCAGAGGGAATTTCATACATTCCCTTTGGTGGTACATCTAGGTGTGGTGAAGATGTATCATAACAGTTAACATTATTTTGGGTGGACATGATTTATGAAGAGATTTTCAGAGTTTTCCTCTCGATGTCTTACTTGACAGCATGATAAAGATGAGAACCAGGTTCCAATGGGTTTGGATCACCCCCATGAGGTGCAGGATTGGATGTGGGATATGATATCCATGGACATTGTGATAGTTGTACCACATACATGAAAGGATATAATTCCATATGGATGATTGTTGACCGACTCACCGTGTTGTCCCACTTCCTAGCCATCTAGGAGATTAGTTCGATACATATATTGACATGCCTCTATGTGAAGTAGATAGTTCAACTTCATGTAGTGACATTTATGTTTGAATCAAATTGTGATGCTCATTTTACATTTATTTTATATAATGAATTGTAGATGGAATTTGGGACTCAGTTATGCTTGATCACAACATTTCATCCCCGGAAGGATGACTGGATGGAGAGGAGCATTTATGTTCTATAGTACATGCTATAGGACTACATCTTGAAGAACAGTCATAGTTGGGAGGATCCCGTAAAACTGGTGGAATTTTCAAACAACAATATCTACCACATAATCATTGTTACAGAACAATCCGATTATCTATATGGGAAACAACAGAACTCACCACATTGTTGGACATACCTAGGAGAGTCGTCACTTATGGGCCCATAGTTGGTGCGAGAAACCACTATAAAGGTGAAAATCATCCTGGAGTATAAAAAGACTTCCCAGAGCTGATAGAAGTCATGTGTCAGTTGGAGATGGATTCCATTGGAGTATGATGAAAGAGAACATGCGTTCCATCAGCTATTGCCTTAATGTGGGATGCAGTGAGTGGACTGGTGAGGAATGTTATCTCTAATGATCATCAGCTCTTTTCAGATTCTACGTAGAGATAACGATGTGGTGCACCCCCTATATCCACCCACAAAGTTCCACTGAGTGCACAACATATTCCATGTATTTGAGTTGAGGAGGTATGTGTCTGACCCATCAAACATCATCGACTAGGGTGAGATGGACATTAAGGACAGAGAATCAATTGCAAAGTACCTAGTAGAGATCGAGGATCAACATAAGATGATCCATTGTGGGAGATTGATTCCTATGGTGTGTGTCTGGTGGCAGTACAAGAGTCTTCTATAGAGAATAATTGAGCAAGATGATCAAATTAGTTCACAATAACCACATCTTTTTTAGTACCCCTTTGTTTTAGATTTTGGGTGATGTAAATCCATAATATGGGGAGAATGTAATGTCTATAAATTTTCATTTATTATTTTTATAATATTATACGGATATAATTTAAAACCAAGAATTTAGATAACTTGCAATTTTATGGCCCGATGTGCCTGAATAATTATTTGAAATATATTTAACATATTTAATATCAAGAGTAAGAGGTTTTCATACAAAAAGTGTAATAACATCTAAAGGGTTCCCAAATTAGATTTCTAAGGGCACTATTGAATTTAGAGCTATGACATTACCTTATTCTTGTCCTAACATCGGCTGGCCCGAGCCGACTATGAAAATTTGATTATGGATGTTTTAAAGAATAAAATAAAATAAATAATTATTTACTTTTAATGTTACATAGTGATGTATTGATGTGATTTTTGTTTTTTAATAAGCACCCTATAAAGGGACATAGGGTTAGAATTCATAACCATGGAAAATCCGTATGAGCAATGGAGAGGAACACTGTAGAAATATCTTGAAGGCTGACTATGAGACAGTGGATCGAGATTGTTCCTGATGGATATCCACTAAAATTAATCATCGATAGTGAAAAATCCAAATCCTAGGTATGTATTTTTTATTTTAGTTCATTCTTTTCTTATTGTTAGAATCAATGACAATCATGGATCGTGTAGTGTCTCATATTTTTCCTTGTATTGTTTTTAAATATTATATGGAATTATAAGAGTCTAGGCATAGAGATGACACATCATTCCAAGTCCTGGTGATCCCATAACGGTGGTTCGAACATTTTTTAATGTTAAGTGATTCGGAACTTGTGCGTTGTTGTGGAAGTTTCCAAACGAAAGGCCAGATTAAAAATCTGAGGGCACAGTTCCCTCTGGGATGACGACTTTACCGAAAAAATGGGTCTAACCTCGTTTGGTGCGGGTAGAGGGAAAAAGTTATTTTTCGAACGGCTTAAGTAAAATAAAAGAAACTAAATTCTCATGGTTTATTTTATTTTATATGGAAATATCCACTACAGCGTGACAACTTGGAAACTGTTTCTTTAATAAATGCCACAACATAAGGATTCAAAAATGGAAATCTTGACTCATTAATACTGCAGCATATTTTGAATGCCAAAACCTGTTTCTCTTTTTATTGGGATAATCGATCATCGATCGTTGGAGGAATATTGAGAGAAAACTCTGGGGAAACTCTGTGGCGCTTTGGGGCACACTCTCAGTGACAAATGACGATTAATTGAAGTTCAGAATCATTATGCCAACGAGTTTAGAGGATATTGACGACGACGATAGCAAGACATGTTCGTCAATGGTCGATCCCAGTTGAGGTAGGGGTTTGTTTTTTAATTTCTTTTCCCCACTTTTTATTGAAACAACGAACACGGATCCACCATGAACAAGTTGATCCGCGGATTCATACATTCTTGCGGGAGGGTTTTATTGGTATGATTTGGGGAATTGATCCATGTTGAATTGTTGTTGTTTTATTCTGCTCTATTTAATCATACTAATGAGAGTAGATCAGGTCCGTGACAAATGACATAGAAGGTTCGTTCCTCGATTTGTTCATTGAATTTTCTTCCCCCTTTTTCTTTCGATTGTGCATTTCATTCTTTGTGGGGCAACAAAAAATGGATCGTTGTGCATCCATTTTGTGACACAACGATCCCTAATTTAAGATTCGACACCACAAAAAACTTATAGAGGTGTGAAGACTATAGTGGACAATGAATCGAACAGGATCGGGAAGGGACGTTCTTCGAGCGTTCTTCATGCGGGTGGATCGTTGCACATTTTCGGAGCCGTTTGGAGGTCCAAAAACAACAAAATCATCTTTGTGGTGTTGGGATGACCAAAACCTATGAGTTCCGTGGCAATCGGATGGGAGGATCGACAATCGGGGTAGCATGGAAGGCGTGACTGTGGAGGTTCTTGTTTCTGGAAATTTCCTGAATACACGGCGTGTATTCTGATGAACAAGCCATTTAGTACTGGCGGAGGTGGATAGGGTTTCGTTCGTCAGATAGGAATCACACAGCATGTGAACTCAGTCACACGGCGTGTTGGACCTTCCCCGAAGCTCGGCCTATATTTTGGGAAGTACATGGACACTAAATGGACAACATGGATTTAGACGACATGGCATGTACTCTCTACGTGGCATGGAAGATGCATCTATGTGGGACTCGACATGTATCTTTGGAATACACTAACACAGGATGAAGTACATGGCGTGTACTCCATCACATGGCCAGGCGAGGCCAGTAATGCGGGTCACCCTGTGTACCGATTACATGGGTTGGAGTACATAGGTTTATGGCAATGTATGGGCACATGGCTATCATACACGAAAACAACCTCAGTCACTCGGACACGGCATGTACACCATACTACACACCATGTACTCACTTTTCTACATGACCAGCCTTACGACACGGGCCGTTGTACATTGGCAGTACCCGGGGTCAGACAACACGACATGTAACTTTTCTACACACCGTGTAATTTTATAAAAATTGCATGGTCCTCTTGTTCACTGTATATTGGACATCTTTCATCTGGGTTAGTGCCTCTTCTTATCGTTCCCCTAAGAGTCAGGCATCATTTACTTCTACATGAGTATGCTCATTTCAACAGGACTTTCTGTGATAGAGTCGGCATCCCTCTGAGAGGCCTAGAGTGAGATCCTATAACCATTCTGGAACCTAGGTAGAGTCAGGCATCGACGTGACTAACTCTTCGTTGTGTTGATCCTCTACCTAGTAGGTGAATCACCTAGCTAGTTAATCCGGATGAGTCGGGGTATCCTCTATGGACCTAGTAATGATCCTCATCTGTGTATCGTGTTCTTTTCCACTCAGAAGTGTGTCTCCTGTAATGAGTGCTTATATCTATCATGATCTTCCCACTCAGGAGTGTGAATCCCATAATGAGTGTAGCTACCTCTCGTGATGTTTCACGACAAACTGTACTTCTCAAATGGAAATCATCATAGATACCATACTCATGGAGTTTGTTCTCCTGGAACGAGTGCTTCATGGAATCTTCGAACTGAATCCCTAGCATGGGTATTCGGTTGTGTGGCTTGTTTCTAGACTATGAGTCTAGGTTTTTGATATTATATGTATTTTGATCTTCTATTATATGATAAGTAGACATATACTGTGTAGAGTTGACTGTGACTTTCCTTTGTGTACTTGAATTGTGTTTTTTGGGGTCCTCTACTGAGTATTGCTATACTCACCCCTCCACGGGCTTTTCCCGTCATGTGTCGTATCTTGTGCAGACGAGCAGCCTTTTGATAGAGTCCAAGGTGGGCAAGGATAGGACCGAGCTTTCTCAATTCCCTACAGTCCAGGGCGTTCCTTCAACTATGAGCAATAGTCCCAGAACCTCTTTTCATTTACAGGTTGGACTTTTCAATTTTTCAGACTATTGTATTTGGTGGGCTTGTATTCTGGCCCAGTTTACTTTCATTACTTTACATTCTGTCATATGATGTTGGTTGGGTTTAGTTTTATGCATTATTTGTTTGTTCCTTAGTGGTTTTTTACATTTCAACATTTGTGGGCTTGGAGATGTATGTGTGTGCATAGGTTCTTGGGCAATGCCTCCCATGTTAGAAATATTCCTACTCAGTGCTAGTCACCTAGCCCTAGCCTATTAGAGCTGAGATTGGGGAGTCGCGGAATGGGCCCCATTGGTATGGGCCTTGATAGAGTGGTATCAGAGGTGGTCAGTTCTACATACGACCAAGAGACTGTGAGATTTTATGGGGCAATATCCTATAGTGTTTTGAGCTCGACCTTCTGGATAGAGACACCAGTGTTGGTGTGGTGGCTGACATATCCATACACCACTACTCGGATAACCTGCTATTCGACTCGGTACATGATAACACTAGTTGCAGGGAAATGGAACATGCATCATATAATAATGGGTTGTGTTTTCCCTATCCATTGTGTCAGTTATCCAGATATACTCATTGACCATGGTACATCTTGTTTCCTTAAAATATTCCTCCACGACGCATACCAGCTAGGATGCAGCAGCACGATCATGAGGATGACCCCCTCAGTGATGAGGCATCAATACAAGGCACAGTTCCCCAGGAATAGCCACCAGGTGGTACACCTGTTATACCACTACCATTGGAACAACCTGTCGTACCCACAATACCGACTAATGAGGAGCATAGGCTGAGCATGCTCCACAAGTTCGATAAATAGAGACCCCTTTGGTTCCGTGGTGAGACCAACCCTCAGGAATCTGAGGACTAGATCGAGGCGGTGAATAGAGTTTTTCGTCTAGTGAGGACACTAGTGGACCAGATGGTGATCCTATGAGTGAGCCTTCTTCAAGGTTCGGCGAGATGATGGTGGTGTCTGACCACACAGACTCATGATGAGTAGACTCTTTCATGGACAGAGTTCGAGCGACTCTTCAGGGTGGAGTTCTCTTTCGTTACGCTGAAATCCATACTCATCTAGCTGCTTCTTCATCTCCAATAGGTAAGTTTGACGGTAGCAGACTATTCATCGAGGATCCCCAACCTCACCAGGTACTCGACGGATATGGTCAAATATCAGTACTTTAGAGCTCAGACCTTCGAGCGAGGTCTGAGAGGATACATCCAATCTAGTGTCGTGCCTCTATGCTTTCTAACTTATGCTAGAGTTCTTGAGCAGACTTTGGTGATTGAGATGTTCTTAGCGGAGTAGAGAGAGCTGACAACAGTCAGCAGCATGCAGACAGGTGCGGAGACTTCGGTAGTAGGGAGCCGACGTCGGATGCAGGGATAAGGATGTGAGAGACGTCAGAGGAGGACCCAGGACAGGGGATCGACATTCCAGGGAACTCAGGCTGGATCTAGTCTGCCTAGGGAGAAGTGGTGTTTCACATGTGATGGCATGGGACATCTCACTATAGAGTGTCCGACCCGTCGAGCTACAGACAGGGAAGCGGTGGATGGACCACCGAGGCAGAGGAAGAGAATGGAGCAGACAGAACCCCCAGGCAGCGGATGTGTAAAAGGAGTAGGTAGAGCTACATGTGGTGGTAGACACTTCAATCTACTTCCACGAACACCCCCTGGAGGTCCACACAAGACTCAGGGAGCTGGGGGACAGGGGCGGGGAAAACTGCATGAGGTCGAGCAGTATGACCCAGGGACTCCATGGATGATACACGGTATGATCTTTGTCTTATCTACCTTAGTTTCCATACATATACACATAGGTTCCAGCCATTCCATAAAAGCCACATGTCTTGTGTGAATCCTTGATATTCCAATAGAACTATTGACTTGATCCTTATGCTTGGAGACACATGTGGGAGGAGACTCAATGATCATATACCTTTTTTGAAAGTGTTATCATACCCTTGGAGGTGAGAGTTTCAGTTGCAATCCCTTGGTGGTAGCATCGAGGCCTTAAAATGCCATCCATGACATGGATTGGTTATCTTCAGTCCATGCCTAGATTGATTTTTTTAGGCAAAGAGTGTGGTGTGTCCGCCGTTATGGAATGAGGTTTTCCTTTGTCAGAGAAATGGAGATCCAGGTAGAACAAAATGGGTTCATGCATAGGAGGGTGCAACCAATAACTTAAGATATGCCTGGCATTACCCTCAGAGCAGTAGATGTTGTGAGCTATTAGTTCCCAACAGTGGTGGCATAGTATGAGGATGTCTTTCTCGAAGATGTTATAGGATTGCCTCCCCACTGGGAAATCGACTTTGGCATCGACTTACACCCTGGGACGACACCGATTTACTCATCAGCAAATCGGATGGATACCGCAGAGGTTCGTGAGCTGAGGCTGCAGTTGGAGGATTTGCAGAGAAAGGGATTCGTAAGACCCAGAGTTTCACCCTGGGCAGCCCGAATCTTGTTTACCAAGAAGGTATATGGGAGTTTGAGGTTGTGTGTGGATTACCGGGGCCTAAATCAAGTGATAGTGAAGAACAAGTATCCACTTCCGATAATCGACGTCCTCTTTGATCAGGTGAGAGGGGCACATTGGTTCTCAAAGGTTGACCTTCAATTAGGCTATCACCAGTTACGAGTACGTGATGAGGATATACCAAAGATGGATTTCAGATACTGATATGGTCACTATGAATACTAGGTGATGCCTTTTGGAATGATGAACGCCCCTGAAGTGTTCATGGGAATAATGAACTAGATCATCCAGCTATACATGGACCGGTTCGTTGTGGTATTCATTGTCTAAATCCTTGTGAACTCAGCGTTAGAGGAGGAGCACACGAGACACCTGCGGATGGTTCTAGACAAACTTTGGGAGCACCAGCATTATGGGAAGCTCTCAAAGTACCAGTTCTGTAATCAGGGGTTCCACTTTCTAGTACATTTCATCTCAGCAGATGAAGTAGTTGTAGACCCAGCCAAGGTCGAGGCTGTGTTAGCACGGTAACCACCTCGGAGCGTGGCAGAGGTGTGAAGCTTCCTTGGGTTGGATGGGTATTACCGGAGATTCATCCTTGGTTTCTCCTGAATATCAGCACCGATGAAAGCCTTGACTAGGAAGGGGAAGGCCTTTATGTGGATAGAGAATATCCATTAGGCTTTCGAGCAGTTGAGGCAGAGTTTGAAGAGCGCCCTGATTTTGAGATTCCCGGAAGAGTGTGTCATGTACATAGTTTTGTAGAACGCATTAGGGACCAGGCTTCGCTGTGTCCGGATGAAAAGGCAGGCAATGATTGCTTATGGTTTGCGACAGCTTAGGCCACATGAGTAGAACAATTCGACCCAAGATCTCGAGTTTTTTGCAGTATTCTTATCCTAGAAGATGTGGCGACACTACCTTATGTGCAAGCGGTTCATCATCTACTATGACTACAAGATCCTCAAGTACATAATTTTACAGATGGTTCTAAATATGAGGCAGAGGTGTTGGGTAGAGTTCTTACAGGACTATGATTTCAAGATCATCTATACTCTTGGGATGGGGAACAAGGTGGCAGATGCTCTTATAAGAAGGTCGAGCTCACAGATGTTGAGTGAGGCAACAGAGAAGTTAGCAACGTTGCAGTTATCCTTCATGGATGGAGAGGATGCAACATACCTATAGTCGATTGATGTCACCCATACACTCTTACAATGAGTTAGGGAAGCCCAACATGGGGATGTCAACTATGAGACTTTACATTATCAGTTATCCACAAGACATTCTCTTGATAGATATTCGCTAGGTGGGGAGCACATACTTATTTTCAGAGGACAATCAGTTATACCAGTGGCGTTGCAGGTGCAGGTCCTAAGAGATTTTTATACATCCCCCATGGCGGTACAACCTAGAGTGGAAAATATGTACCATGATCTCCAATGACAGTAATGGTGGTCATACATGATGAAAGTAGTAGCAAAGTTCATTTTATGATGCCTCACATGCCAGCAGGAGAAGGCTGAGCACCAAGTTCCAACGGGATATGCTCACCCCTGGAAGTTATTTATTGGAAGTGGAATGGAATATTGATGTACTTCATGCTAGGCTTACCACAGACATCCAAAGTGCAAGATTCCATCTGGTTGATCGTTGACCGACTCACCAAGTCATCCCACATCCTAGCTATCAGGGAGGAGAGTTCCGTAGAGAGCTTGGGACGCCTCTACGTGCATGAGATATTTTGGCTTCATGGAATCCCCACGATGATTTTCTTGTACCGAGATTCTCACTTTACATCCTGGTTGTGGAAGGGATTTTAGGAGGCCGTTGGGACTCAACTATGCTTGGGAACAATGTTTCATCCCAAGACAGATGGTTAAATAGAGAGGACCATTCACGTTCTGGAGGAAAATTTGCGAGCCTCTATCATGGACTTTGGTCATGGTTGGGAGGACCACCTACCACTAGTGGAGTTTGTGTACAAAAATAGCTACCACTTAACCATTGGTATGGCACCGTTCGAGGCCTTGTATGGAAGACCCTACCGGTCACCTCTTGGTAGGACTGACCATGAGGAGTCAGCACTCATGGGTCCATCGTTGGTATTAGCTACCACCGAGATGGTGCTAATCATCTGGGAGTGGATGAAGACTGCACAGAGCAAGAAGAATTCTTATTCTGATAGATGACGGAGACCTCTGGAGTTCGGAGATGGAGACCACGTCATTAATCGGGTCTCTTCTCCACCAATGCTATGTATATTTGGCTGGGGTGGCAAGCTATCTCTGAGGTTCATCGGACCATTCCAGATACTATGAAGAGTTGGCGAGGAGGCGTACCTCTTTTCTCTACTTCCACAGTTTTATCGGGTACATGATGTCTTCCATGTTTCGTAGGTGAGGAGGTATGTGCACGACCCATCGCATGTCATCAACATGGGTGATCTAGAAATCGAGGATGGAGTGACAATTGATGAGTACCCAATAGAGATCGAGAATCGGTATGAGAGGATATTTCGTGGACGATTGATTCCCTTGGTGCACATTCATTATAAGTATGAGAATCTTCAAGAGAACACGTGGGAGAGGGAGGCTCAAATCCATGCCCAGTACCCACACTGTTTTGAGTAGTCTTATTTTGGATTTTTTGGGATGCAAAGACCTAAGGTGAGAGAATGTAGTTTCTTGTAATTTTTGGTGTATTATTATTAAATATTATATGGAATTATTAAAAGACCAGGGATAGAGACGGCCAATCATTCTGAGGCCTGGTGATCCTGAAATGGTGGTTCAATCTTTTGTTTATGTTAATTGAGTCGGTACTTGTGTGTGGTTGTGGAAACTTCCAAATGGATGCTGAGATTAAAAATCTGCGGGCACCATTTTTTCCTAGACAACGACATTACCTACAAACGGGTATAACCTCAACCGGCATGGGTCGAGGGAAAAATATAATTTTTAGACATTTTTAGTAAAATAAAATACAATAAATTCACAAGGTTTATTTTATTTTATATAGAAATATCAACTGCAGCACGACGATGGGGTAGCTATTTCATTAATAAATGCCACATCATAATGAATCAAGAATCGAAATCTTGATTCATTAATACTACATCATATTTTGAAGGCCAAAACACATTTCTCTTTTTATTGGGATAATCAAACGTCGATTGTTGGAGGAATATTGAGAGAAAACTCTGTGCAAACTCCGTGTCACTTTGGATCAAAATCTCTAGGACGAACGATGACGAATTGAAGTTGAGAATCATTGTTCAAACGAGGTTGGAAGATCTTGATGCTGATGGTAGCATGATACCTTGTTCATTGATCGAACCTTGTTGAGGTAGTGTTTTGTTATCTAATTTCATTTCCCTTGTTTTGATTTAAATGATGAAATTGGATCAACCACGAACAAATTGATCCGCAGAGTCGTACATTCTTGAGGGAGGGTTTTATCAGGTTGATATTGGGAATTGATACATGTTGAATTGTTGTTGATTGATTCTGTTCAATTTAATCGTACTAACGGGAGCGGATCAGCGTCGTGACGAACAATGACCATGGTTCATTCCTGGATTTTTTCATTAGATTTTCCTCCCCCTTTTTCTTTCATGTGTTCTTCATGTTATTCATGGGGTGATGGACAACAGATCATTGCATATCCATTTTGTGATGCAACGATCCAAAATTGATGATTAGGCCCCACATTGACCTTGCGGAGGTGTGATGATGATAACAGACAATGAATCAGTCCGGATCGGGAAGGGACATTCTTCGAGCGTTCTTTGAGCGGGTGGATTGTTTCACGTTTTTGGAGCCAATAAGAGGTCCGAAAACAATGAAATCATCTTCGTGGTGTATGGGAAACCAATTCCTGAGAGTTTCATTGAAATTGGACAGAAGGATCAATGATTGGGGTAGCACAGAAAGCGCGAAAGTGGAGGTTCGCATTTGTAGACATTCCCAGAATACATGGAATTTACTTCCGAAGAACACGCCGTGTAGTACTGGCGGTGGTGGTTAGGGTTTTGGGTGTCAGATAGGAATCACACAGCATGTGACCCTTGTCACACGGTGTGTTGGACCTTCCCCAATGCTCATCAGGTATTTTGGGAGGAACAGGGACACGAGATGGACTACACGACTTCAGAAAACATTGCATGTACTCTCTACGCTGCATGGAAGATGTGTATACCTGGGAATCGGCATATATCCATGGGATACACATAAACAGGATGAAGTACATATCGTGTACTCCATCACATGGCCAGACAAGGCCAGTAACACGGGTCACCCCATGTACCGATTACACAGGTCAGAGTACACGGGTTGATGACTATGTACGGGCACATGGCCAGTGTACACGGATCCAACCCTAGTCACTGGGACACAACGAGTACATCGTACTACATACTGTGTACTAAATTTTCTACAATACTATCCTTACGATACAGGCAGTACCTGGGGTCAGACAAGACGGCGTGTAACTTTTCTAAACGTCGTGTACATTTTGAAAAAATGGCATGGTCCACCTGTTCACCGTAACATAGACATCTTTCATTTGTGTTATTTATCATTCTTCTAGTTCCCCTGAAGGTCAGACATCATTTCTTTTATCAAGAGTATGATCCCTTTACCAGGACTTTCTGTGATAGATTCGGCATCCCTCAGAGAGTCCCGGAGCAGGATCCTCTATCCATTCTTGGCCCTAGGTAGAGTTAGGAATCAACACAACCTACTCTACCTGGTGTTGATCCTCTACATATCTGGTGAATCACCTAGATGGTGAATCCGGATGAGTTTTGGAATCTGCAATGACCCTAGTAGTAATCCTCATCTGTGTATCATGAACTTTCCCACTCTAGAGTGTGTCTCCCATAATGAGTGCTTCTATCTCTCATGATCTACCCACTCAATAGTTTGTCTCCTGTAATAGGTGTAGCAACCTATCGTGACATATCCTAATGAAAAGTAATTCTTGGACGGGCGTCATCAATGCTACCAGACTCGTGGAGTGTGCTCTCCAATAATGAGTGCTTCATGAAATATTTGAACTGAATCTCTAGAGGGGGTATGTCGTCGTGTGGCTTATCTCTAGATTACGAGCCTGGGTTTTGAGTATATATGGATTGTGATCTATTATTATATGTTCAGTATATATATACTATCTAGAGATTAATGTGCCTTCCCTTTGTGTACTTACATTGTGTTTTTCGGGGTCCTCTACTAAGTATTGTTATACTCACCCCTGCATGGGCTTTGCCCGCAAGTGTCATGTCAGGTGAAGACGAGAAACCTTTTGACAGAGTCTAGGGCGGGCCCAGACAGGACCGAGCTTTCAGAGTTCCCTACAGGCCTAGGCGTTCCTTCGGCTACAAGCAGTATTCCCAGTACCTCTTTGTGATTACAGGATCGACGTTGATGTTTTTAAGACTCTTGTTTTTGTTGGGATTTTATTTTAGCCCAATTTACATTCAGTACATTACATTACATTGTACTCTATTGGTTGGGTTTAGTTGTATCCATGCATTTTTTGTTTCTTAGTGGTTTTTAAATTTCAAAATTTGTGGACTTAGAGATTTGTTCATATGTACATGTTCTTGGGAAATGCCTCCCATGATAGCAATATGCCAACTCGGTGCTAGTCACCAGCCCCTGGCTTATTGGAGGCGAGTTTGGGGAGTCACGGCGTGGGCCCCACAGGGACGGGTCATGACAGATCGACTCACAGACAGGTTGAATAATGGTTCGATTTTATTACGGCATCAGTTGATTGCATCATTGATTTTTTGATGATTTTGATTATTGTTTTGATTAGAATTTTTTTTGTTCTTATTGAAATAGATTAAGGCTTCAACAAAAAAGTGTTTAGGTTTTTTATATATTTTTTTATGTAAACATTATTCCCTATTTTTCATGAGCATTATTCATTATTTACGAGATATGAATTGATGATTATTTCACATTCTATTCATGTGGCAGCAATCCATGATTGTAGATCTAGTATCGGGAAAACCTATAGGTAGTTTGACTATGATGGAGATGGATGGATAGATGTATTTTGGCATATATCTTTTTTCAATCATTCTTTGTGAGGGTGATCAAAATCATAAATTGGAGCTGATTGAAGGCCTAAAACATGTAGATTAGGTGATATCACAATGGGGTGACCTTTTATCATCAGATTAGAGACAAAGGGACCAACAAACTGATCAGTGGTGGATTTTCTGAGGCATGCAAATGAAGAAATGCAATTTTCAGAAAATTGAAAAGAACACAGTGTGTATCCAATGATACACACTATGTGCACCCTATTGATCAGAATCCAGGGCTTCAAGAAACATTAAATGTTTCAAACAACACATGACATCATTCATATTGAATGTGGTCCCTTCCCCAGTACCTTCCATGTACAAGGACACCGGGTGGAGTACGCTGCATGTACCCGACCACATGACCACACCCAGACTGGATACACGGGCTACCTCATGTGCTGGTACATGGGAAACCCTGTGTACTGATACAAGGGTAGGCATACATGGGTTAATTTCATGAAATGACACACATACCGAGAACAAGGACAGACATGGTGTGTAAACCTTTCAAAATGCCTTGTACACCTTTTCTACATGACATATTTCCAGACATGCTTCATTGTACATGGGAAGGACCTGGGTTATAAGAAATAGTGTGTGATCCTACTAAACACCATGTATCCATTTCTACGTGGAATATATCCCATGTCTACCATATACTGGAGCGTTTATGCTTGGGTTATTTCCCTTGATCAATTCCCTGATGGTTGGTGTGTATCATTTCATACTCATAGTAGTATGATCTCTTCAGCTGATATTCTATTATAGAGTTATAAGAATCCATCAAGAGGCCTGGAGTGGATACTGTATTCTTTCTTCATTCCCTTGGTAGGGTGATGGGTGTAGACGTGACAAACAGCTCTAGGAACAAATCCACAATATAGCGGGATAATTAATATAGAGTAGTTGGTATCCCCGTAAGGCCCAAACGATAACATTAATCTGATGTGTTGTATTCATCTTTAGATATATTATTTTATCACTGTCATGACTATTTTTTATGGAAAATACTTCATGGATGAACATCATTAGAGCTATCAGACTCAAGAGTGTGTTATCCTGGATGAGTGCTTCATTGAATCTTTGGACTGGATCCCTAGTGGTGGTATGAGGTAGTTGTAACATACCACAAGAATTTGTGTCTTATTTTAGTATATCTGTATATATCCTTGTTTTATGTTAAATACATATACATGTATAGAACATATTGTATCATTCCTTTCTGTATTTTGTTGTGGTTTTAGGGTGTACTGCCATTTATTGTTTACTCACACTTGCATGGGATTTTCCCACACGTTTCTTATCTTATGTAAAAAAGAGACCATTTGATAGAGTCTATGCTAGACCGAGACTAGGTATACCATTATGAGTTCAGAAAGGCTATGATTTTCTTACGAGTTCAAGTAATAATCCCAGTACCTATTTTTTTATAGGTTAGACCTTTAATTTTATAATCTCTATTGTTGGGATTGTATTTTGGCCCAGTTTAGTTTACATGATTTACTTCGGCAGTGTTGTGTTAGATGGGATAATGGTATGCAAGAATCTACATTCTTAGTGGTTTTTTAAATTTCATTAATGTGGGATGGAATATATTTTCATGTTTACCGGTACATAGGAAATGCCTCCCAGGTTAGGGATATGCCTACCTATTGCTAGTCATTAGCCCCTATCTTATTGGAGGTTGGATTTTGGAGTCTCGGAAAGGGCCCCATTGGGATGGGTCATGAGATATTTGGTCTTGTGCATTGAAAATTAATATAGGATCTTCTATTTCTCATTTCAACAGTGAAATAATTGTGTAGGAAGATTATTTTTCTATTCATTGTAATACTTTTAGTAATGTTGAAATCTATATAATTCGTTGACGTATCCCTTTTATGTGAAATTGGATCGCTACTGTTGATGCATTTGGGAATTTAATTATTCCTCTCACATTAATCTTGAGGATTCATTGGTTTTTTTTTTACCAATTTACATTTTAATAAAAAATTATTAAAAAGATTCTATTAAAAAAGGTTATGTTAAAACGTATGGGTTATCACATTCAACACTTAATATATTTCTTAATGGAAAAAAAATTAAATGTCCATTAAATTTTAAACTATGATATATTGTATCTTTCAAGGCATACATAATTTTCTTATAAGACAAAAATAATTTTACTGAGTAGACTAAAATTTTTAAATTAAAGAAACCTCATGGATATTTGTATGACTCTTTAAAAATAAAAAATATTTTCATAACAACACTAATGATATCTAATATCTCTCATAGATTAAAAATTTAAGAATGAAAAAATACAGTTTGGATATATAATATCATCTAGTACCAAAAAATATGGACCATTAAAACAACCGTTTCGTTGTGTGTATGTTTTTCATACTATACATAAAATGAAAACTGATGGTAGGTATGATTTTTCCACACAAAAAAATTGTAATAGTGTCAAAGCACAAAGAGATTGGTAAAAACTATTTATTGATATAAATGGGTTTCTAATTATATGTATGATATTTTAGATCATACATAATATTCTAAAAGGGTTTATAATATATTTTAAGAGTGATTTTTTAAATTTTGATCTTCTCACTAGGATGGATAGAGTATTTCATAGATAAATTTGTTCACGTTGATTATATGGGAGATCATTGTAGATTATATAAAATTACCATATGCTAATGTTTAGAGATTATAATATCATGAATATTTCTATTATAATGATTTAATAATCAATTTTTGGTGATAAATACTATAGAAAATGTAATGGTTATTCGTCAATAAGAAGAAAATATCTCTATGAAGTTATTAGAGGATAAAAAAATATATTACTATGATTTGTGATACATTCATGTTGTGAGGATACAACCACACAAAATATTTTTGATGCTGAATGATTTTTTCGGTAACTTCAGTCCAAAATAGTTTCAGTACAAGTTATCATATTCACATGGAATTATTATACTGTATGTTTTCTAGTGGATTATATAAAATGATAGGATTCAGTAATAATTAGGGGAGATCATGTGCTAGAAAAATATTGTATATATGGGATGTTTGGGATGGAATATATTAAAATTAGAATTTATTATATTATAATTTTAGGATCAATTAAATTATATATATGATGTAAATGATCCTAGGTAGTGGTATCAAGTGATTTTGTTATGAAAAATTATCATAGGACTAAACAACGCAATCACACTATTGATTTTATGGAATTCCATATTTTTATATGAATATAAAATTCATTAATTTATAAATAGGTATAATGTAGGATAATAATATAATGTGAGTATAAAATAGTGATAGAATAACATGATATAAAAAATATCAGATATATGGAGCATCATTGAAAGAGAAAATATAGAGATTTGATGCTATGTTTATCCTAATGATACCATGTTCCTAGTAAACGAGACAAATACAACACTATAACAATTAGGATATAATAGTTTTGTGTTTAGGAAAATAAAAATGAAGTGAATAATAAGAACAGAATTTTTCTACTAAATATTACTAGAATAAAATAAAATTTCAAATGCCAGCTTATGTTTCCAGATATTGTATATTTTGAATAATATTTTGGTGACCTTTACAATTATCATGTTAGAAATCCATCTTGATTGTTCCACACTAAGTAAGGATATTTTAGTTTTATTTTCATGTGAATACATATTCTTACACACAGATCGTACTTCAAAATATATCAACCATAATATCCCTTTTTTATGGGGTACACAAGGGTTATGCTACCATTAAAATAAATAGCTATTATTTTAATTGTACAATATTTCTGTCAAGTTAAATGAATCATGGACATAAAATATGTTTTTATTCTTATTAATAATAAAATATCATAAATATTTCAATGGGATAATAACCCAAGTACTTATATTATATTTGGAACCCATATTGGATATTTGACTCATTAATAAATCCATAGTTTCTTGTTGTTTTGTTTAGTTTTTATCATTTCATGCATACAAACCAATGGTGACAGAAGAGTAAGGTTTTCATTAACCAAATATGTTATAAGGAAAACAGCGGAAAATGTTTTAATTAGTTATTATTTACATAGAATAATTACCCCCCTCCACCTAGCATGGTTGAACCGGAATTTGAGGAACAACAATTTGTATCAAAAACATGGTTCTGCCACTGATTGGATTAATAATAATCTTTAAATTTAATGTTTTATATTATTAATTCCATTTTCTATATTCATGATAAAGTGGATTGTTGGGTGAAATATATATATATTAGTGGTCATAACCATGTCCCATTCAAATCTCATAATAATATACATAATAAATGGATGAATAAAATAATGAATTCATCCCTCCTTTAAAAACAGGAAGAAAAATTATTTTTTATATATTGTAATCTAAAAGAATAAAAATCATAGATTTGGGAAGAAAAACTATAATTTGAATCCAAAATTGAGAAGATTGAAAAAAACTATTGTTAATGATTATTTTAATAATTATATGATTATGATATAACCATTTCATCAAGTCATCATTATCAATAATATTTTACATGTTCAAGTGAGGAAGATAATATCTAAAAATAATTGAATGATGACTCGTAGGTTTTTTAGAAAGATTATATATAAATTTGTTGATGAAATTTATTTTTAAATTTATTTACATTTCATTAAATCACAGTACATGATGATACACCATAATTAATAATATGATAAGTAGAAGAAATCAGTAGCCTAAAATATAATTGTGATATTACATCTCATTAAAAAAATGAAATTTTTAGTGTACTGGAATTATTGAATTGAATACAATTGCTCCTAATTTGGGAATGTCTGGTAGAATTATATCATAATAAAATATTATTCTAAAAATATTATTGAATTATTGGTTCATTTAATGGAATAAAAGACACGGTTTCAATTGATGTTTAAAAATAACCATTGGAAGTCAAATAAATGAAGATAAATGGGATTTAAAATAGATTTAACGAATGGATTTTTTTTATAAATATAATATTGAAAGGATATAAAATTAATTTTAATAAAAATTCAAGTCCATTGAAGATAATAATAACACTCCACACATTAGGTGTCTTGATAAAAAATTAAAAAATATTAATCTCTAAATAACAAAACCTCATACGTAGAATGATTCTATGATAAAATTTACTACCACACACAATTATATGGAAGATAATTATTATAAAGTATATCTATAATGAGGTAAGAATATAATAGGGTAATCCAAAGTAAACTATAACTCAATATCATAATAGAATATACCGTTGTATATTTAATATTTCATTCTCCCTAAAATAATTTATATTATCTTTGAAAATGTATTTTATATATTTAAAAATGTTAGGATGAAAAAATTGGTGAGGAACCCAGAATTAAATATATGGTTGTTATGGTAATGGTTTAATAAATATTATCCTCAACATAATCCCAGCATAATAGAATAGTTACACACACAAAATCTAGAATATTTGTGTTTATGTGAAAAAGATACCAGGTTGTTGGATATTTCTAGTTCTGTAGAAGGTTTGTGTATATATAAATTGATTTTTTCTATAATATGGTTTCATATGGAAGGAAATGGAAACCTATAAAAATGGTATCTAGTATGAGATAATATATATATAATATATATATATATATAATAATTTTCTCATCTCTAATATGTCTGAATGTTGGGATAAATTCTATGGAATCTTCAAAAAAGGTGGTTACATAAAAGAAATTTGTTGGTATAAAACAACTAGGAATGTTTCAATATCTATTGATGTCAGAAGATATAATCTTTTAATTAAAATTATTTTGGTGAAATATGGTGATTTAGGTTTGGATTATAAGAAAAAAAAAGTTTAATCAACAACTCTCTAGAAGGCCAGGATGGAGACTTTAGAAAAATAAAAAAACTTATGCTTGTATTGTGGAAGAATAGGTTATACCATGGAACTGTTCAAAACCAAAATATAAGTAATTTAATATAGAGGAAAAAAATTAAACAAACAAGAAAATGAACCCATTAATGAAATAAGTGGATTGGTATAGGGGAGAATTTTGTTGACAATCCATTTGTTTGATCGATGAAATCATACAATATTCTCATATAATGTATAATAATTTCACTAATTCTGTTGGAATTTAATGAAATAAGGAGAATATAAAAAATAATTAGAGAACTATATATATGAAAGAAATTTTACAATAGTAATTCATAATTCATGGGAAAATTTGTAAAGATGATAACCCAAATGATTAGTATGATATATATGGAAGGTGTAATTGGGATACACACAATTATAAATATTGTTTGATTGTAATTTTAATATATGGGGATACAGTTAATAAAATAAATAATGAACCAAAGGTATCATGTTTATTAATGGTGGATATAATTGAAAACATACAAATGTAATAGGTATTTTAAAACGAAATGATAGAGAAGACTCTAAATATGAATTCATGATTGAAAATTATAGAACCAGGTATTAATAGTTAGAAAAACATTTGATATTAAAAAAAATTTGTTACATGGATGATTAGAAACTATCATCCTTGTCTCTCCAAATAAAGAAAAACTGATTTACAACATATTTTCAAACAAAATTTGTTTGATCATTCTACGTATAGAACTGAAGGAGAAGCAGGAATAACGGATTGTATTGAAAATAGGGAATTCTAGAATAACTATCACAAACTTGATAGAATACACCATATTAGGTTGATCTAATATTTTGTATCTATAAAAATATTGAAAAGAAGATATTTTTATGATGAATTAAATATGTAAGTTATCACTTGTTGGTAATGAGTTTGAGAATCCCCAAGAGCTATCATTTTATAAAAATCTATTGGACAAGATGTTCTTGAAAATATGTCACTAAAAAGGTATGTTTGTGTACTATCTTTTACTTGTTTTTATGTCTAAATATTCATGTTATGGTGGTAAATCGGTTTTATCGTTGACAAGAAAATTAATTTTGATGGTAAATTAAATTATACTTTTTTAAACAAGTTATATCTTTTTCTGAATTTTTATATATTTATTTGATATGAGTGTAAGAAATCAAGTTGAAATTATAATGAGATATATTAAAAAAAATTTATTGTCATGGAAATATTTGAACATACCCTCTAAATATTTTATTTATTTATATCTATATTTACATCTTGTTATGGAAAAATATTTTTATGTCTATCCCTATTATTTTCAACTATGATAATTACACATGTATACATAGTCTGGAATAACATAAGGAATTATACATTTAATTGAGCTCATGAAAAACAATGATAATTATATATTTATTTATTTTCAATATGTTTGATGGAGAAAATAAAATATAAAAATGAATACTGAAATGAATTTTTAATATTGGGGTTGACAACATATCCAAATGTGGGATTACTGAACCCACTTAGTGTAGAGATTTATTTATTTCAAATAATCATGAATTAAATAAGAAATATTTAAATATTTATTAAAGAATTGAATATTGGAAGGAGTATGTAGTACCCAATTTTGTTAATGATAATATTATGTGGTGTCCTCATGTAAAATTCAATTATATTCATAGTTAATGTTGGTTGAAGAACAACTTGAAACACTTGAAGATTAAATACACCTTATGTTTTATTGTATAAAAGGTTGTTTCTAAATAAGGTTCTAATATGAATATAAGGTATTATTAAATATATATTATCATGTGGAAAATATTTAATAACTTAATGAAATAATGAAATATAATTTAGCGAGGAATATAGAATAAATTATGTTGGTGTAAGTAACGAATTCCGATTTAAATACGTTAAAGAATTTTTTATATGCTATATACAACGTTATAATTATTATAGTATTGATTGAATATTATTTGATGATATTAAACTTTTTTATTATGTGATTGAAATATTTTAATGAAGTTTTAAATTTTTTTGTGAGATTTCAATGACGTTAGGAATTTGCAGATTACAAAAAAATGGAAATATAAAAAACCCTACATTATCATATAAGGGTTAACGTAATAATTATTAAATATATTTCCAAGATAAAAATAATTATAAAATTACTTATTAGTATACATAATTATATAAAATATCCTTTAGGTAATATAAAATGATTTTATGATGAAAAATATATGTTATTGAGGATACTGACATATAAAAAGGCTGAAACCAAATTGTGATATATATATATATATATTTAATCATATATATTAATTTTATAACACATTATCTAGCATTAAATATCTCCCATATGAATTTAAATTTAATAAATAGTAGAACCCCAAAGAGATATTTAATAACATCCAAATCACAAAATTTTTCAAATGGAGAAAACCAAACTATGGTAGGAATGATTTTTTGAGAATACATAATAAGGATGCATATGGAATATAATATTATTATAAAATGAGAAAATTATAAATGTAATTGAAATCATGGTGATATATATGATATTAGGAATGATACAAAATGATTTTTTATCATATATAATCTATTATACATCATTTATAATATTGGTATTACTTGGGTAATATATTTTAAAAAGAAATATGAAAAGTTGATGACATTTACACTCTAATTCATAAGATATTTCTTAAGAAATGTTTTTGATATTGAAAAATGAATAAATTCTATAGGTTAACTTTCATAATTGGTTATTTATAATGACTTTAAATTTATTCATCCCATAATTTCATTCATAAATAATAAATAATTCCCTTACATTACAAAATATCTTCTTCGGTTTATAGTTTTTGATAATTTAATGAAAAATCTTACGTAATAAACCAATACTCTAAATAGTGTAATCTTACACTCAGTATCAATTTTTTCATAACAAAATACATTTAAAATGAACCATGTCTTATGTTTATGATTAATGCTATCGATTTTTAACATAATTTCAACATTATCTATACTTAACCATAAACCTTATGGAAAAAATTATTAAATATTGGATAGGAAAATAGATCTATAATGAAAAAATAAAAATTATTATGGAAACTTATAAATCAATTTAGATAACATGGTATCATATCCAAATATTTGACATTAATATCAAAACAAATAGCCACAATTAATTGACAACATTCACATTAATTTTTCATTACTTCCAAGAGTTTTCATATAAAACATTAATAGAAAATATAATGGATAATTCATAATCATGAACTTTTCTTGGAATTTATGAGAACTCATGAAAAATATTTTATTCAAAACATTCAATTTTACCCTTAATGGGCGATGATCATTCATTTGAACAAAATATATTTATCATTCCACATGGAATTAAAGTATTTCAATGAAACACATTATATTAAAAAGTACTCATGTAGTTTCCCTAGGATATCATCTTCACATAACCCTTGTAGGATGTCGTTAAAAGGGAAAAACCCACTCAGTTAATTACATTATAATTCTCTGGACAAAATATTCATTACATAATTCGTTGGAGAGAGTATCCCCCCATTATCAAATTTTTCTAAAAAGGTCCATTAAATTACTTGAATATGAATAATTATTCATTTAAACTATTAAACCAATAGAAATTTACCTTTTAATAGATTTGTAGAAGATCATTTGTGCTTTATCTAAAACATGTAAAAAAATATTTCATTTCAGAAAACACATTAATAAAAAATTACCTTAAAAATTGATAATTAAAAATTAATTTAAAAAACTAATGAAACATAAAGAAATTTATTCTTAAATAATAACAGTTATGAAAGTGGTAAGTTATTCTAATTCTGTATACCTTAAAATATATAATTGCTTTCAGTTTTTGTAAATAAAGTCAAATCATTCTGTAAAATCATTAATAACATTTAAAACATTGTTTTATGGTAAAGTGTCCCCTATACCATGTCCAAATTGTCATGTTTGTTCTATATCGTTATGAATACAAAACATATGATAATTATTTACTTTCATAAGAATATTATTAATGTTTAAAATATGTTTTATATAACCTATATCAATTTCAACCATAATTCATTAACCGATTTGGTTCGCATCAAATGTTTTGAAAAAATTTAGTTTAAATGTCGAAAAAACATTTCTAGGTTGAATATGGAAAAAAAATATCATGATTATATATTTTCAAGAACCTTAATAATTTCATATTTTTCATTTTTTAAAATTAAATATATTATACAATCAACCATGTATTTTTTTAAGAAAAAATAGTAATGTTACAACATGGAGATGGTAGTTTATACATATGCATGTGTTACGTTTCAATTTATCAAATAATCGAAGGGAAATAAGGTAGGTATTATTTATATTTATATAATATTCATTAAATAATGTGATTATTAATATTTATTAAAATACACATATATATGAAATCCATTTAATGTGGTGATAATAAATAATAAACATCGATTTGTGATGCATAATCTTATATAAACACGAAAGTGATGTTTTTATATTTTTAAATAGTAAATAAACAAATATATTATTTTTTACCATTAATAGATAATATTTAAATAATATATAACATTCTATTTCACTCAGAATCATTTATTATCACTAGACATAACAAATGGTGATGAAAAATGAAACACATCATCTCACGAGTCAGTAGTCCCCACTTATGCACAAGGGATGTTTTTATTTTACATTACAGAAATAAGTTAAGGATAAGGTGATATAACATAAACATAATAATATTTATTGGAGTGGGGGATAATTTAGTTATTATATAAAAATGATTTATATAGGTTTTATTAGTCCAAAAAAGAAATTAACATAAAATAATCTGTTATGAACAATACAAATTCTTCAAACATCCTCTTCAGGTGTATAACTAAAAATTTATTGAATGATATTCCAATTAAAAAAGTAAAACTAGTATTTGGTAGGGATTTATGAATGTATTATTGAAATAATTTTATGTGGTAATAGGATCTTCTTTTATTCAAAATTTATATGAGGGATTGCCCTTTTATATTTGTGGGAGATAATACACATGGAATTGTTATAAATAATAATAAAATATTAAAATCTTACAAAGGAAAAATTGCTACAAAATCGATCATATTAAAATATGAGATAAAATATATTGTTAATTTGATATTAATTTTATATTTAAAAAATATTTTTTTATTTATATCTTATAATTTTAGATTAAAACCCTTATACTTGTTTTAACTATTACCATGGTAATAATTGTTTCTTAAATTTATTATTCATGATGAAAAATAATAAAAGTTTCCTCAATTACAAATTTGGATAATATTATTACAAATATTGAATAAATATTATTTAATTATTTTTTTAAATGTGGTAAAAATTAATTTAAATAAAAACTCAAATGATAAGGTGAAAATAACATTTTTTTTTAAAAATATATTATTATGTATAGAGTTTTGTTTCCCATTTCAAGTATAATGGTGTTTAAAATAAAATTTATTGTATTATTTATAATTAAATTTGACTAATTATATTTTAAAACCCAAAAAAATTTCTGGTGAATTTTAAAATACAATAATAAAATAGAAATTTTTTAACAATGGATATTTTATACAATTCAACCAAAATTAAATCTTTTCGAGATATATTTTCTAAAATTAACTTGAATAAATATTTTTCTAATAATATAAAAAATAAAATATTTTTTAAAAAATAAAATATTGAACTTTTATAAATATAATTTTTAAATAACACCATATCACCCATGTAAAAAATTACGTAGAATAAAATAATTTCTTTTTTGATTGAAAAATTAATTAATTCTCTTATACAGAATATAAAAATATAAAATATAATCCATTATTAATAATATTTACAGATATTTATTTAAAATTAAATTTTATTGGGTGGTTAAATTACTCCCCCATTCTAGATATTTATTCTAAAACTATAATTCATTTCTTAAAAAATTAGGGAAGTTTTTCTTTCATGAAAGTTTTTGGTTCCCATGTTCTCTAATCCATCACACGAGTTTTACATGAAACCATAACCTGAGGAATTATATTAGTAAAAAATATATTTTCTCTATATTTATAAATCTAAGATGGTTATTTCTCATTTAAAATATTATATTCTAATTATACCACTTCAAGGATGAAAACATGAGATGAATTTGGAACATATTTCCTTAATAAAGAAATAATGAAAACATCATATTCCTCAGATAAATTAAGAGTCAAAGACCCTCAGTTAGAAACTCATCTAATGTTCTCCATGATTACATGTAGTGTAATGAATTTTTTAGAATGACCCATCGTTAAAAGTTACATTATCGAGTGTCTTTAGACTTTGTTTCACTTTCATTCACTCACAAACATCTTTTAGGTGTAGTGGTAATATAACTAGGTCGAAGCTATAACCTAAATAACCATATATCATAATGTTTACACCTCTACATAGATTCCTTTTGTTTTATAATAAAAAATATTTTTAAACTAAAACATGTTTTTATGACATTTCTTAACAATTTTCTTATTAACTTATTCCATGTATAAAATCATCCTTAAAACTCTATGAAAGATATATTAAAATGTGTGATGGGAACAGTAATATTAGTATGGGGCATAAAAAAATATATAATCTCATCATTTCATGAATACTTCTAAAAAATTAAATTTCTCAAAACTAAAAATCAAGATAAAATAAATGTTTTCTTACATAGGAAGTGTATTTTTCTCATCAAATATTTTTATAAATCATTTCATAAAAATTAATAATGGAAAAATAAAATTAAATCATTTTCCACTAACATGATAAAAAACATATGAAACCATTTTTGAACAATGTTATTCATTTCAACCTTACAATTTCTTATATACATTTCTATAATCACAATCTCATTGGATTGCCTTATTAAATCATAAGATATTCATAAAACCCTATATAATACACTGATAAATCATATATGGGTATATGGACTTTATTTTCATATAAAATTATTAATAACTCATATTATTTGGATAACAATTATAGTTAAAATCCAACATAATTATTAAACAATGAATTGGAGGGCTATAACGGCCCCCTATACTTAGTTTATAACATAACAACCCATCTTTAGATTTCAAAAGAAAACACCATCATTATTTTATAATAGAACCACCAATAATTATGAATAATTTTGATCAATCATATCATAATTATAACATAGTAAAACATCTCATTTTTAAAATTTCACTCATAAAAATATTATATACACATGTAAGAAAACAATTCCATTTTTAAAATATCATTTTTATTTAAAAACTTTTTTCAAAACATCATCAAAAAATTGAGTTACAATTTAAAAAAACAAAATTTCATTTAGTAATACAAATATAAAAAAAGTTATCATGGTTGGAAAAACCAATGACATTTTATTTGTTAAAAAACACATTCTATAGGATTTTTTCAAATCATTCTTTATAAAATATGTTAAATGATTGAATTTGACAACCTTTAATGTAAATATAAATGTGACATTCATTTCCACTTAAAATTAATTAATTTAAAAACTAATACATTAATAGGATATTATTATGAGTATGTACGTGAAAAATAATATTTATAAAATAATCCATTGAAACATTTGAAATAAGGTTATTAAAGATAAGTGTCACATATATCAAGTATGAGTCATCAATAAAATTCTATATCACCCATGATAACAAAATAAAGTTGATTATTTACATAGATCAATCCTTTTTCATGTTGATTTCTCATTTTACCATTTTATAATCAATTACATAATCAATTCATTCAACATTATATGTTTTGACTATCTTCATCTCACGTGTCCAAAATGATTTATTTAGGTTAAAATTAGTCAAAATATTATTTATATAATCATATAAGGAAAAATAACCATGAAATAATTATAATATTTATTCTCTAATTATATATTTATTTCTAGAAATGAAATATGGTTATGTGAAAAGAAATTTGTTATAGTCATGGAGGTGGTGGGAAGTACATACCCATGTACAACATTTCCATTTCTAAACAAACAATATAGAAATTGGTAGGAATTATTTTATATTATAAAAATAATTATTATATAATAAATACAATAATATTTAATTGGATACACTTATATATACCATACATGTGATGTGATAATCAAAAATAAATTACATCTCTTCATAGAGGTGGTTATCGACAAACATAGATGAATGAAATTTTTATTTTTTAGTGAATGTAAAGGTCATAAAATATATGACATATTATTTTTCAGACTTTATATAAATTATTAAAATATCATATATATATATATATATATATATATTAAATCAATCATCATAAACGTCCATGAAAGTGATTTATAGAAAATGAGTCACATCATTTCACAAGGAAATAGTCCTCCTTACACAAAAATGATTGTTTCATTTACCATCCAATGGATTAGGTAATTGATATAAGCTCTTAAATTAACATAAAAACATATTAGAATTTAAAATATTCTATTTTTTCATAATTAATCAAATATATTTTTTGGATTTATAATAATAAATCAAATGAAAATTATTTGTTATAATCAATACCTCTTATTCATAAAATTACTCATGGTTTACACTAATAGTTTAAATATAACTATTTTATGATAAAATAGTACTCTATGACATGGGGCGATTTATGTAAGTGAATTTGGAATGAATTGGGAAAATAAAAATGTGTTTTTATGTTTGATGAAAAGAGGATATAATTCTTCAATTCGTAGTTGTGTGTAGGGGCACAATAGGAATTGCGTAAAATATTATGTTTATAGAAATTAAATAATTATTAAAAAATATTTCCATACTATTATAATTAAAATATAGTATTAATATATGGAAAAATACTCTAATATATTATATTTTGAAAAATTTATATTATGTTATCCACCTTATTACTTTGTTTTAACCCCTCATTAGCCATTTTGACAATTACTATGGTATCATATTTAATTACACAAAATCCTTCATGAAATTAATGAAAATAGAAAATTTATAAGTAAATATAATATGAATGGTATTGAATTTCATATTATACTACAACATATTTAGATACTTATTCTTATAATTTTAATTAATTTAATAAATTATTTTTGTTATAAAAAATATAATGACATTTTGGAAACTATTCATTTAATTTGACTTTAAAAAACATGACAACAAAATAATTTTAATCAAATAATCTAACACATCTCTTATATTTCACTTTTGTCTAATAATATCATGTAAAAGAACAATTAATTAAAATATGGTTACTTTTATTATTTTTATGATCATATAAAGTTTTTATACTAACTCAATAAATGTCGTTTTGGTGATGTGTGTTAGATAATAATTTCATCACTGGAAATTAGATAGAAATTACCATTATAAAATATTCAATTTATATTTAGAATAAACAATTATAATAAATCGTAATTTTTTAATCCCTATCCAGAAATATTATAATTATTAAAAATATAGTGTGGGGATTTTGTATTTATCCATTACATAAATATTATAATGATAAAAACCACGGATAAATGTAAAAAATGGTAATATTTTAAATGTAATGATATTTATGGATGAAAAATATTAATAAAATTAAATAAATGAATAGTAAAGGGTCATTTTCTATTCCTTGAAATAATATATTTAAACATAATTACTAGATTTACCATTAATGAGGTGAAAAATATTTACTACATTATTGTCCCTAATGAAAAAAATTAAAAGTGAAAAATTTTCCAAATAAGGAACTCCGGATTCAAAATGTTTAATTCATTTTTTAGAGTCAATTCATAGAAGTGGATTACATTAATTTAAAATTAAACTATAAAAACACTATAATTGTGTGCTACCATAGAAAGGCTTTTTTAATTATTAAAAAATTTTACCCCAAATTCATGGGTAAAATTCATTCAAAATCCAATAAAATAATTTTGTTTATAAAAAAACTAATTATTTGTTAAAACAAACTATATAATTGTAATTTGAAAATTATTTAAGTAAAATACTATTTTTCAAACAAAATCAATATTTTTCTATATTCCTTTATATATCAAATTATACAGAAAATTATTATAAATTAATTCTATGATAATTTTGACTTGATGAATTGAAAAATGTATATTTTTTCTAATTAGAAAAATATAATTTCAAAATCAGTATTTCATATAAAACAGTTTAATTCATGAAATCTTAATTTGGTTATAAATAATGCATTTTCCTTTTTAGATAGAAAATTACAAAATACTATTATAATAAATAAAAAATATTATAATAAATGAATATTTATAATATATAAAAATTTTATTTCATAAAATACCATCTGTTTTCACATTATCCCTACCCCTTTTTAAGTGTTTTCATCATAATTGTTTTAACTTATTTAACAAGTAGAGATATCACCTCATATTAACAATTTTAGATTCTTTTGTTTCCTATTCATGCATATAGTTTTTCCAAAAGTAATTAACATTATTTATTACATTATCCACAAAAACATTATCATTATATCCAAGAATCATTACTATGTATTCCTTGTAAGAATGTTTATCAGCAAATTTAACTCCTTTGGGACTCAAAACATGAGTTGAATCAGAAAATATTTTCTTATCGTCGAAATATGAAATATGTTATTTTCCTAGTATAAAATTGGAGGCAATTAAAATAGGTATGAATCTGGTCTAAAATCCTATAAAAATCCACATGGTCTAATGTATAGTGAACATAACCACCAATGATTACAGAAAAACTTTACACATTCCATGGGAGATACACTTAGAAAAACATAATCACCTACCTTGAATGAATGATTTTTTCTCTTGATAACTATATATATTTTTCCTAATCCGAATCATCCTCACATGTTTTTGAGTCATATTTACCATCTCATCCGTTTATTCTACCAATTATTGTCCCAAAAACATTCTTTCACTCACATTATCTGAAAATAAATGAATTTAAAAACACTTTATATGTAATTCCATGAAAGGATTATTCATTATACTAGAATAAATACTATTTTAATAAGAATCCTCATCCAAAAGAATATGTTTATTCCTATTTCATTTACAATCCATTTAACATGGATGAATCATTTCTTTCATGGTCTGAATAATTCCGTGATACGTTCTATCATTTTAGGCTACTGAAATGGAATATCTTCAAAATAACAATACTCATATCATGTAAATATTGTTGACTTCAAAATTTCATCATATTTTAATTTAAAATATTGGATATGATGGAAATGATACATGTTCTAAATTGTTATATTATCCATGTCTCATTAATAAATTTAAATTATAATTTATCAATCTTTATTTTTAAAACATATTAAAAAAATAATACAATAAAAAAAATTCTAGGATGAGTGAAGACTTTATCTAGAAAATATTATAATATTTTTTCAAATATTTTACATGATCCATTCAATAGTGGGGTTATGAAATTGGGTAAGAATCATAGACTAATTAAATCATAAATTCATCCTCCCTATCAGGAAAAACATATGGAAAATAATAAGGATATACATCCATATATTCATTTGTTGTAGGGAAATAACTAATCTAATGAATTTCATTATATTCAACAACATGTTATAGGAAAATTTCACTACCATCCCTAATTAATTATATATCTTATATACAGTTTATCTATGCAATGAAATAATTAATTAAAACATTATTGGATTGGAAATAAATCATATATTGATAAACTAAAAACCATTACATACCAAAAATAATATCAAACTCAAATATGAGATGTTTAATATGATTTTTCTAAAATACAATCCAAATAATTGTGATTTTAATATTTAATGAATCATGGTTTCATTAATATTTACACTCATGATTTTTAAAAAATATTATTTTCTCTTTCATGAGGCGATTCTCCCATTTTTCACGAATATTTATAAGAAATGAAACAATTAAATTATAAATAGTTAAACAAGTAAGTGTTATAATTAAAATATATAAGTAACATACATATCACAGCTTCATTGGATGGCCTAACATCATGATTTATTTTAGAACATAATTTTCTACTGCATTTTTGCATTAACTATTGATGATTTTAACCAGGAGTATGTTACGTAGACACATATTTTCATAATGTCTCAACTCATAGAAATTAAAACAACTCACTATGTACTTTTCAAAATTGGCCCTACAACTTCTATGATTTTATTATTTGAAATCCTGATACCTTTTACCATTGTTACCAAATAAGAATAACTTCTCATATCTAATAATATAGTCGAAAGGGTTCTTTTCAACACCCATATCATAAATTGGAAACATTATTTTCTTACCTTTGGATTTATTTTTTGGATTCATCCTCATTTTGGTTGACATGGGTCATTTCCAAATTCAGTCTTCTCAAGTAAAATTAGAATCATCAAAATTTATACAAACTTTCTTATCACATTGGAAAAACACTTAAAATATTTAATTTATTTGAATGTAAATTATGTTTCTAAAATATATTTCCATCGAGAGTAAAATATAATATTTTTAACTATCATGTTACTAAATAAATTTTTCAATGTACTTGTAAAATAATGTAATCATTTTACCATATAGATTTACTAAATCATTATATTTTTTATTAGTTCTATTTATTTTTTTATATATTAGAAATATAAAAAACTATGGTAATAATTTATGAGGAGAAATATTATTAATTTATCCCATTTCATGGGATAAATATCATTTACCAGTTTGGTATTCATAACCAAATACCACTATCTATTAGCTTCATTAAAAAAATGATAAATTTAATTAGTTATCTTTTGATGTTCTGAACACTCCATGACTACAAACATAATTTCTTGTACATTATCCACATATCTTCTACCACTAGATATGATGTTCCATTAAAATCCAAAGGGTTATTTTTTAGGATATTGTCGACTATAAAAATGTTCTTCTAAATTATATCTTCATGTTCTCTATCATGGATACCACCTCTATTTATTAACTATTTCAACTAATACATCACTACAAAAAATTACTAAAATCTAATTATATCCATTCTCGAATGCTGCTTTTTTGAGCATATTATCCTTTTAACAACATTATAAATTTACTTTCTTATTTATTTTAAAAAAATACATTCAAAATTGAAATATATTAGCTGAATTAAAATGTTCGTATTTAAATAGTATTTCACTTTAACCTAAAAGTAATTTATAATTACTCTATGAAATTACATATTCATTTTCATATGAGATAATATTATCTAATCATTTATTATGATTTTGACTATAAGGAACCAACAATAAAAATTAAAAATTCAAGAGTCTTTAGACAAGATTTTACATTTATTCATTCGCAAATGTATTTTAAATTTATAATCTATGGAATTAAATTATAATTCATACATAGAAAACACATATATTTCAAATTTGACAAAACTATTCCACATTAATTTTTCCTTCAATAATTCTTTTAAATGAAACAACATTTTATTTTGACGAAATATATTCACAATTACTAAATAGACATCATCTTTCTCTCTAATTATCCTTGACACCATAGAAAGAAACATAAAACATGGTAAAAGAACAATGTCTCTATAAATGACCTAAAAACAATGAAACCTACTAGTTCATGAATACATTTATTTTTATTCACTTTTTTTTAAAAAAAATAATTATGATCATATAAGAATTTTCATACATAAGAAAATAAAATATTCATCCCATTGATTTTCATAATACATGTCGTAAGAAATCATGACATAAAAATTAAACTCATAATGTTTCCCTTTAGATCATAAAGACTATATGAATTTTATTTTAAAAATAGTTATTAATGTCACCTTTATGATTTCGAATATACATTTCATTAATCATTTTACAATAAAAATAACTTTTGAAATCATAATATTTTCATAAAAAACCATTGAATGAATAGATAATATGTGAATGTAACTTAGGACATAATATTAATTTCACACTTACATTCACTAATAGAAAAGGAAAATATAATAAGAAAATCATATGACATAATTATTACCCAATGTGATGGAGGGCTATATCAAACCCACCCATACATGGTTAATATAATGACCATATACCCTAGGTCTATAAAAAAGCCAAAAAACCATGGTTTATAACATAACCACCCATAACCATTAAAAATTACCAAGAATAATAACATATTCATAACAAATAAAATCATTCATTTTTCATCATTACACATTTAAAAATATTCTATACACCCAGAAGGTATCAATTATGGATTTTGAATCATGCATTCAATATAAACCAATTTTTGAAAATAGAAAAAATAGATGGTCGTACTATTTTTATTTAAATATCTTATAAAAGATTTAAAAGAAAACCTAACATTAAATAAAACTTATTGTTTTTGGAAAAACCATTGAAATAATATAAATTATAATAGAACCTTTTTTTGTATTTTTTACAAAATTTTTACTATAAATAATATTAGAATATTTCCCATGAAAACATATAAAAGAAAATTTAAACGAAATAATTTTTTTTATAATTCATTATTTTCCATATAAATTCATAAAAGAAAAAAAATTTATGAATATTTACATGAAAGAAAAATATTTAAAAAAAAACCTATAAAACAATTAAAATTTTGTTTTTAATAAAAATTATACCTTACCTTGAGTCATAATTTCCAAATATGTTCTTTATCATTATTAATTAAAAAATTATTTAATTTTTTTTTTTTATTTTTTAATTATATTAATCACTTTACCATGTTATAATCAATTAATTAATCAGTTATTTTAACATCAAAACTTTTTCTGATATTTAGATCAAATGTCAAAAATGATTTTAGTTGGTTGAGAGTGGTCAAAGAGGCCAGGATTTCATCAATAATGGTATAAAAATCCTGAAATATATATATATTATTTTTATTCTTAAATATTATATTTAAATAAAACCACGTACTATGGTTAATAACATTTATAAATATTTCATTCTTTTAGAAGGTTGGCCAGTTGTATGCATGAGAAATGATTACATTTTTAAATGATCACTATGAAAAGAATGTATGTATGATTTAATATATAAATAATTACATTTAAATCATTAATAATGTGTTATTTAGTTTAATAAATTTATATATATAATCCATGCGATGTGGTAATGAAAATTAGGTGACATCTTTTTATAGATGTGGTAATCCAATTATAAGAATTAACGACATTATCATTTTTCATTAAATTGATAGGTAATAAAATATATGTAATATTAATTTTCCATAATTATATATAATTGATGGATATCACAAATATAACTTAAATCTGAATTATAATATTCAATAAGAGTAGGTTATGGAAATTTAATTACATCAGTTCATGAGGTTGCAGTCTGTCGTGCACTCAAATAGCGATTAAATTTTCCATCTGGTGGATGATGAGATGGATACACGTTATATATTGGACAAAAAGAATATATATATATAAGATATTTTTTATTATTTTATTGTGGTTTAATAATATTTTAATGAGTATGAATAAGAAATAAAAAATTACTAGCTAAGAACTATATATATTCATTGGAAAAAATCATAAGGTTGGCACCAAATTAATTACTATTACGGTTTAATGATCTTTCCATGGAATCTATGATATAGGGAGGGATGTAAGGAAAATCATTTGATCGGTATAGTTTGAGACAATATAATTGTTATTTCTTGAACAAATATGAGTGGTGGTTCCCTTTAATAAGTGTGGGTTTTGTTACCCATGGAAATAAATAAAATTTGAAATTAATACAAATTCTTTATTGTTGGAAAAAGTATCAAATGGATATAAATACAATATATTATATGTAATGGTCAAATGATTTCACAAAATATTTTTAAAAAAAATAGATTATGTTTTCTCCCTTATCTCATGGTTTCATCCTGATTTAACAATTTTTACATGTACAATGGTATAAAAATTTCTCTGCACTAATGGAGTAATGAATGGTAAAATAAAATTAAAAGTTATCAATAAATTGACCATGGTTGAAATAAAAAAACCATTTGTAATTTCGTTGTCCAAATAATATATTTTTTAGTATTATAAATCATTTAATAAAATATTATATATTATACAATAACATTAAATACACTTCTATTACAATTCATTTAACATGGAATTAAAAACAACATGACATTAAAATAAAAATAATATAATATTCTAACACATCCCAAATATGTTATATTTTTCAATAAAATTTAGGTTAATATATAATTCATTAAGATTATTTTAGTTTTAAAATTTACAAATCACTTATTTTATTTTTTTCAATATGTTCTATTAATCCCATGTTGATGTTGCATAAGAATTTTAGTTGATTATTTAATAGATAAAATTATTAAATATAATTCAATGATAAAAAAATATTTATATTTCAAATAAAAAATCATAATCTGAAATTTGATTTTATCACTATCATAATAAAGTATAGATATAAAAAAAATAGAGTGATATTTTTGACATTACACTTTACTTAATTATTATAAAGGTAAAAATCATGACTAGATGGAAACCAAAGGTAATATTTTTTATTTTTGGAGGTTTATTTTGGAAATATAATCATGAATTTATATGAAGAAAACTTTTAGGGTCATTTTTGAATCCTTATCATATTACATTTATCCTTAGTTTCCCAATTCTCTTTTCTAGAGGTGAAAAATATTTACTAAGGCTATTATTCATAAAGAATAAAAATAAAAGAGAACTATTTATGAAAATTTTAAAATCTAATTCAAAATTTATAATTATTTTTTCATGTTTTAATTAATCAAAGTGGTATCATTTATTATAAAATTCAACAAGAAAGGCTTGATGGGAAACAATTTTTTAGAAAAATTCATTTTTATATATAAATTTTCTTACCCATAACTCATGTTTAATATTCATTACAAAAAAACAAATTGCGAATATTTTTAATAAATATTATATAATAAAATATTAAAATTATAATAAAATATATTTTTCTTTGAAACAACTTTATAAAAAAATAAATGTCTCAATAAAAAGTATAATTTTTAATTATTTATTCGAAAATAGAACTTTTCAGAAAATTATTAAAAATTCATTCAAAGATAAATTTAACATGATGAATTGAAAAATATAATTTATTTTTTAAAATAAATATTATATAATTGAAAAAATATTATTTTAAATGGATTATATAATTCTGAAAACCCTTTTTGTTTAGAAATAAATATTTTCCCTTTTGACCGAAAAAAATAAATATTTTTCATATAATAACTATAAATCAGCTATACATAATTAGTGAATATTAATAATAGAAGAAATTGAATTGTAATGAAATTAATAGGGTTGTTACACCATGTACTTAAATTTCCCTTTTTAATAAATTGAACACCACTTTTCTATGGAGGTACTTTATGAAAAACATGTTCACCCGCCTCTACTGATAGATCATTCCTCTAGTTATCAGAATTAAATATTCCCTTAATCAAATATTTACTAATATATTTTTGAATAATATTCACCTTTTCAACCCTTTCCTCTTCCAATACAAGTCCAAACAAATTTCTTTCACATACATTGAGCCAATAAGCTAGTGTTGGACACCAATTTTTAATATAAATGTAGTAGAGGTGTCATCTATATACTATAATGAAAAAAATAATTATAATTAAAATGAACTCATCGATATTACTAATCTCAAATCCAACGATACTCTATTGAAAATGCATGAATCATGAATTTTAATCTATAAATAGTTCTCTGTATTTTTTTCAGACTATATATGAAAAGATTTAATGGAATTTCATTCATTACCTAATGACATTTGAAGGATTTCACAAAATTAGAGTTAAATTTTGTATCATGACTATAAATAATATAATGATGGACCCTCTGAAATGTGACGAACTCTTTAACCTTATTTATAGAAACAGTATTCATATACATATTATCCTGAATTTTAATAAAATGTGAAAATTCACTCAGTTAATGCACAATTTAATAAAATTAAATTATTACATCATGAAGTCATTAGAAATTCATCCATGAAATGCATATATATATATATATATATATCCATTTGTACTCTAGAATTTGAAAAGGATGATATAACCCCTTCAATAATTTCTAATTGACCCTAACCTATTGTGAGGTCAAATATTCATCATAAACATATCAACATGTTTCTTCATTCCATCGTATTAATAATACATATAAAGGAATGTATTCATATTAGTAATTCTAGGATAAACAGAAAATATGGAACTATGCTATTAAATCAACAATTATTTATTTTACTAGGAATCACATAGCACACAAAACCTCTTTCAAAATATGATAACATCATCTATATCATTGTTAAACCCCTGAAACATACCCTTATTAACTGATTGTACACTATCATTCAATCCAAGATCATCAATATGATTATTCTTAATTCATTCTGATAATGAGTACTTCCATAACAACTGAAACAGAATAAAGGATGTTCCTGCATGCACAATATCTTGACCAACACCAATCAATTCACGTAAATCACTATATACATTATTTGATATTGGTCTATCACGCTGAATTACATTGATATAATCCTTAATCAATTCAAAATATATTTTTTGCCTCATGTTCAACTATTTTTGATTGAGTATATAAAAAATAAAATTTTGATAATTTTATTTTTTACACATTAATCCATATAAATTATTTCCCTATATTTTAAATGAAAAAACTAAAAAATCTTGTTCAAGGTCATATATAAGATATTTTAGATCATGAGGATTATACTACCAAAATGATTATGAAATTTTCAAATCATTTTACATTATAGTGCAACCAATTATTTTTAATTTGAATTGAATATGTGTAAGAATGTTCCCTTTTCAATATTTCATATGAAATTGGTGTAATTAGCAATCATCATTTCATTTACAGAATAAATCCTCACACACTCTTATCTAGATAAATTTACAATCTTATCATGTAATCTAATTTAATCATCTAATTATCCGAGCAATTTTTTAAACTATTCATCTGTAATAGCCTAATAATCCTAGAAAATTATAATTCTCTGTGATGTTTTTATTTAATTTCCACTCTTCATATACATTATTTTTAAATGGATCAATATTTATTTTATATATATTTAAAATATACCCATGTAAATAATTCATTCACATAAATGATTTTGGATTTAATAAATTTTCAATATTACTTCACTTAATTCTGTGTTTGTAGAACAAACCTAAAATTTTTCTCACGATGATCATAGCATTTTGAATATATCAAGATATTATCAATAAACACAACCAAAATTTTTTCCAAGAAATAGTTATTTATAACTTCCATAATCATTTATGGGGAACGTTTGAACCCAAAAGTCACAAGAGAAAACTATTAATTCCCATACCTAGTATAAAATGACTTTTTTTATAATTTCATCCTACATAACATTCATTTGATAATACAAGGGAATGATATCATCAACTAAAAAATATTGATCTCTCTAGATCATATCAAATAAGTCATTTATATGAGGCAATAGACACATACTCTTAAAAGTTATGTTATTCATTTCTCTATAATCAATAAAAATATTCTTGAAACCATCATTATTTTTAGGAAAAATAGGACCACACCATAGTGAAGTTGCATAATGAATGAATCCATTATTATATAGGGATTTTAACTACATTTTCATTTTTAAATGTTCTAGAAGATTGGGTTGATAAAATGTATTTGATAGTTTCATAGAATCAATAAAAATTTCATTAGTAAATTACATATCAAGATCAGGTACAATACCATGTAATTTATCCAAAAATAAATCATCTTATAAATATACTACAAGAACATAACCAATATTATCAATATCCTTCTCAATAATATGTCCATGATAACATCAGTTTCCATAATTAATTAATTTCATGGCTTCTTGATATGTTATCAAACTTATTAATTCATTACTGAAATAAACTAAACCTCAGTCTAAAAACCAACTATATTATCTATACAATATATGTTAGTATGATTAAAAAACATAAAATATATACATTCAATAAAATAAAACTCTACAAGGGGAAATGGAATGACGTTTTCATTTAAATACTTTCAATATACAATAACATGAATATTTTATAATTATCCATTTCATTATTACCACCCCAAGTAGTTTTCAATAAAATTTATTGTTTCATTTCCTGAGGTGAACTTTAGAATATAGAAACAAAATTCTCAAAAATTAAAAAAATTGTGCCAGAATCAAAAAATAATTTGAAATAATATGATTAAAAATTAATTCACTAGGAAGCACATCATATCATTTTCCATCATCTACTAAATTAGTTGAAAATTATTCACCATATTTTTCTAATTTTTATATGGATAAAATCCATCCCTTATTTCCATTTTCATAAAATTACTCACATAATGAACTATCTCTTTAAAATTAATGAAACTAACTTATATGTTTTTATTATTTTTTTGATCATTACTATAATACATTTATTTATAGTCATGATTCACATGTCCAAAAATTCCACATAAAAACACATTCTCATTTTTCTATGGCATTCACCTAGGTTTTTCCCCTTCTTTTACATGATGAAGCATTGATTTTATTACCTTTGGATGTCATCAATGGATGTTTACTAATTACCATCCACTTAGATCAATCTTACTTATTATTTTCTTGGAATACATCAAAACTAAAATATTCGATTTCTATATACTCAAAAAATCAAAAAAAATCTTAACATTTAAATTCTGAAGAACTGAATGCCTGTTGATATGCTGTCTTCAATCATGAGAAAAACTAATTAAATTTTATATCAGGATCCCTAATACAATTGGGTTTGTATCTTTACTATCAAGTGAATTTTTCCTCATAAATGTTTACTGAGTAATCTTCATTCTACCTCAATTTTAATTATTTATTTTATATTATATTTAAAAACAACATTATGAAAATAATTTTCATTGAAACTATTTTAAAATTAAATTTATTCAAATGAATGATTATCTGTTCGTTATATGATATTTTTTAACCAGTGGCCACCATTTATCTAATTCACCTCCAAAATGGTATGTAGCAAGATTTTCCTTTTTATTCTATGAACAAAGAATGATATTGAATTTTTCCTTCAAGGATATAACATTTCCTTTTGCTAGCGCAATGTCAGATTGTATCAAATATGACTCTATTATATTAGGTAAATATTTTATCGTAATCTATTTCATAAATCTTCCATTTAATAATCCTTTATTCAAAACATTATTTAATTGTTCAGTTTTAGAATTTTAATCCTTTTAATCTAATTCCACTTTTTAACTCATTCTATAAATATTAGAATAGTGTATTATTTATCTTCTTATCAAGAGGATTTTATTTAGTTTAAAATTACATTTTTTAAAAAATCTAATAATTTCTATGACTTTACTATTATATAATAATGAAAAAGGAAATTATAAAACCATTCAATTTAATAAATAATAATTTAATATAAAATTTTACATTTTAAAATATTATTTGAACTTATAAAACCTTAATAGAACATTTTAGATCAAATTAAAATGTTACATTAATATGAAAATTATTTTTATCTTTTGATGAATCATGTATTTTCATGAAAGATTCAATTTTTCATGTACATAAAGCCTAATGAAATTTATTTATCTTATAATAAAAAATTATTTGTCATTAAAACAAATTTCCCACGCTATTTTATATTTTATAAAATGTTAAGGATTAAAAACATTATTTCTCTAAGAAATTTTATTACATGTGTAAGTGTATTTATATTAAAATTAACATTTAACAAAATTTTATTAAAAATATTTTAAATATTTTAATAGAAATTGTCAAATTATTTTAAAATATAAATGTTAATTTTAATCATTAACATTAATTACTATGATTAGATATTAATTATCATGGTAAAATTAAATGAGGAAAATTTATATGATACTAGTATAAATTTCTGAAAAAAATTATGAAAGAAATTATAATTTAATGGTTAGTATTTTTATTGGAAAATATATGTTACCTCCAACACCTTTAACAATTTTTTCCCATTGAAACATTAATATTGTCACTAAATTGTTGCAAAATATATTATTATTTCAAAAACCACCCATTCATTCACCAATAGAAGGGGAACAACTATTCTTATTTAAGAAACTCCCCTCATTCTATGTTCTACATTAAAATTAGTAATTTATATCTCTCTATAATCCTCTCCAATGAATATAAATACATTTTCAATCATATTTACCCTAGTCGCATCAAATTCATAGAGCCTTCTAAGGAAAAATCTAGTCCCCAACCAAGTATTATCAAGTACGTAGATTTATTCTAATTAATATTATTTAAAATTTATAATATTTATAGTAATATAATAATACTGATATCATTTAATTAATTTAATGTTACTATATTATGGTTATTATCATTATCCATTCATTTAAACCATAAATTCATAGAAAAAAGCCTTATTAATCCATTGTATAGACTACCATGTGCACGATGTAATGTGTTTAGTTTTCCATCACTACCACACATATTGAGATATAATGATGGAATTAAAAGATTAATATGAATTTTATTATATAATTTAGGTTCTATTTTGACATATTTAACCATCACTTAATTATATAACAAAAAAAATCATCATTAGTTTAATGATTTTAAATTTTCATACTAAAAAAATAATATTTTATTCAAATAACATAAATAAATATTTTCTTTAGTTCATGATATATTATATTAATATGTAATTCATCAATCATAGAAACCCCAGACATTTGTCAAAATATAAAAAAACATGGTTACTATCAAAAATATTATCATTTATTATGTATATAACACTGATGAATAAAAATTTGAAACATCCTAAATTATTATAAACCACATATTCAAATATATCTATTAACCATGTAAAATATCTATTTGGAAGTAAATATTTAATATGAACAACATTATTATGAAACTCGTACAATCGATCAAAACTATAAACACTAATGTGGAAAACAGAATAATTATTCTATAGAAAGGCCATTTATATCACATAAGAATGAAAAATGATACTTTTGGAAGTCTTAACCTGTAAAAGAGAGCATAATTTCATAACATGGGATAAATCATAGTAGTGAAATGGAATCCCAATAATCATAACATAAAACATGAAACTTTTTGGCATACACACATAATCATAGAGAATCATTTCTTATTAGTCAAGACCCATTGCCAAGACTATCTTAGTGGACAAATTCCATTTCTGAACCGAGTTCACTCCTCGTTTCGGTCCTGTTTTACTGAACCGGTATAACCTACCGTTCCAGCCATGTCTATCTCATGAGATATAAAATCATTACCCAATGCATTGGAGGTAGATATAGGTCCCACCCATCTCATAATGATACCATTCTTATGTGTTCCACAAAATCATAAATCATACATCATTGCATAACCCATGTAATAAAAATGGGATTCTTAAACATCATTCCATCATAACGTAATCCATATAAGATAAAAGGACATCATAAAAATAATTCCATCATAACATAATCAAATCAATGTAAAAATAGGGATAGAAACAGAACCCTCTATTATCTTAGATGGAAAATAATTTTGATAAAACACTTAAACTCCATTCTTGAGGAAAATATCCTTCCTACATCAAAAACATTTTTCCTTTCTTAACATGTCATACAATTTTAGACTAAAAGAAGTTGATTAAAAATAAACTTTAACACTTGTAAAGGAAGCTTCTTGGAAATAATGTTTTAAAAATCCATTCATGCTGTATAAGTGAAAAAAACATTCTTCTCGTACTTTTGTCGGAAAAGTCAAAAAGTACATCGTACGAAAAACGACAAAAGATTCCTTTCATATCTTTTACTAAAAACTCACCGAAGGGTATAATTGTATTTATACAATTTTAGGTGGATTTAAATAATATTACATATTGAGGAAACATGGCTGTGGATGATAAAATACACCCCAGTAAATTCCAAAGTATAAACAATCTCGGATAAAAATGAGATTGTGATATTTCCCTTACCTTAGGTCCGATTGGCTTCGTAAGTGTCTGAACCTCCAGTATAATGATTTAAATAATGTTATTTAATTATTCCAGAATCATAATTATTGTTATGATATCATATATGGTCATATTCCTAGCTTCTTATTAGTAATATTTCATTACTACTTGTTATTCGGGTGTTTATTACTTTTTGTTCTTATGCATGTTTTGTCGAATAAATTCTTATTCTTCTCTTTAGGTTATAGATAAGTCAATTCCAGAATGTTATTAGTGTAATATATATCATATTAATTCATTAAATTCATGTATATAATCATTATTAAATTATGATCATGTAGAACGAGTCGCATCACATCGTGGAGACGGTATTCCGTACGTACGCACGAGTGATGATATCATTCCCATGATCGTGGAATTGTATTGGAGTGTATGTATACTATTTCAGAATCAATATCACTTTATAATAGTCATATATAGTCATTATTTACACCATTATACCCATCCAAGTAAGGTGATGGTGGAAAATAGATTACACCACAGCGTGGAGACGGTATTCCATACGTACGCACGCGCGGTGATTTCTTTTTCCGTAAGATGGATAGATGGTGAAATAGGGTTGTTTCATACTTATAATAACATATCATTATGTGAGTGATACTTATTTTATTACTTCATAATTAAACAACTAAAGAAGAAGAAGTGGAAGAAGAAATAAAGATGAAAGAATTGGTAACGGGCATTACCTCTTCTTTGAAGTGCTTCTTTGAGACCTCCTTTTAGGGCACTAAAATAGGTCTTTGAAGAAGAAAAGAACCTCTAGGATGTTTCTATGGAATCGGAGAGGAGAAATTGGAAGGGTTTGGCCGAGAATGAAGGCTCAAAGTGGTGTGAGGAAGAGGGGGAGGAGGTGCCTTTTTATAACGGAGGAGAGGGGCACCTTTGGAATAACAAAAAATATTATTTTATTATAAAGTCAAATTCTGTTTTTAATAGCTCCAAATTGATATATTTCAAAGATAAGGTGGTTAGGGGTCTAAATACACTCATCCTATAGAATTTATACATGTTTAGGTATCAATTTTAACCTTATCTTTTAGATTTAACTTTTTGTTAGATAATTTATCTTTTACCGTGTCTTCTAGTTTTCTTACACTATAAGGTTAATAAACTTACCATATCAAGCCAAAAGAACCCCGTGTTGTTTATTATTAATATATATAACCTTATCTAAGTCATTTGGCCTAACCTTATATTTTTAGGAATAAAATAACAATTAGAAATATAATATTTGTTTTAAAATCTATTTTATGTCAATTTTGACACTATTTAGTTATAGATTTTTGTGAAAATCATAAAAGAATTATTAGTTCGAACCAAGTAACTTCACTCAATAATAACATGTCATATTAACCTATAAAATTAGTTTAATTCATAAAAAGTATCAAATTTCATTTATTTGGCTATTTATAACATCAATTATGTCAATATTTCATTAATAAGATAATTACTGCATTATCATTGTGTCATAAATAAATTAAATTATTTAATGTCAAAAATTACAAATAAAATACCATTATGTAGGAAATCGTTTTAGCTTTCTAATGAATATTTATAGTCGAATTTATCTTATGTATAACCCCATATTAAAAATGATTTACTTATTAAACATTGATTTTAACTATTTTAACCCTTCTTTAAATAAATTAATAATAAATGTCCTAATCTAATCCAAGTGGGCCTAAATGGTCATATTTCATTCCAAAGGTTTTTTCGTTTGAATTACACTTGTCCAATAGAATTAGGACATGTGTTAGGGTAATAATAATATTATTTTTACCCTTAATTACCCTATTTACTTTTAACCGTGGTAAATAAAAGTAAAAAGTTACTATTCACCAAAAAATTATTTTCGTCTCATTGAACCACATATTACTTGATGACATCAACCGTGTCTCTTGAATTTTTAAAATTCCACTCACAGAATTGGTAAAATTATGTTTTATGAAAAAATAAGTTTTTTAACTACCACTTAGTGGTTTCACTATTCATCAAAAATTGAAAGTTTTCAGAAAAATACCAAAATTTTACCCTAGGCTAACTTCGATATTCCGAATACAAAAATGAAGTCCATTTTGAAAAATAAAATTTATAAAATTTCAAAAAGTGGTTATTACTATTCATAACAGCTAGTTCTAATACTATTTTAATAGCATATCATTGTTTAGTGAAACTCGGTATTGCGTACGACACATGCTATCGAGGAAGGCCGCAGTTGCATGTAAAGCAAGCCAAGCCAGTGTTAGTGAAAGATTCCTTTGATTTATATAACATAAAAACAAAATATTTCACATAAAAGCCTCGGGTGTTACATTCTACCCCCCTTAAAATGAATTTCTCCCTAGAAATTTGTCACTTTGTAACAAACAGATGAGGATACCTCTCCCTCATCATATCCTCAAGATCCCATGTAGCTTCTTCTAATTGGTGGTTCCTCCATAAAACTTTCACCAATCGAGTGGTCTTGTTTCATAGGACTTTTTCGCTACGATCCAGAATCTCTATCGGCTGTTATTCATAAAAAAGATCTTACTCCAGTGGTAGAACTTCTGATCTAAGTACATGTGAAGGATCAGGTATGTACTTTCTCAGAAGAGATATATGGAACACATCGTGAACTTGAGAGAGATTCGGTAGAAGCGCCAATCGGTAAGCTACCTTCCCAACACGATCCAGTATTTCGAAAGGACCGATATATCTAGGGCTCAACTTCCCCATCTTTTTAAATCTCATGACTCTCTTCTAGGGAGATATTCGTAACAACACATTATCACTCACATCAAACTCAAGGTCTTTTCTTCGGTTGTCGGCATAATTTTTCTGTCAACTCTGAGATGCTCTTATGTGTTGTTGAGTAGATCTGACCTTTTCTGCCATTTAATCAACAAGATTAGGTCCTAATATCTTTCTTTCCCCAATATTATCCCAGCAAGTTGGAGTCCTGCATTTCTTTCCATAGAGAGCTTCATAAGGAGCCATTTGAATACTGGAGTGAAATATATTATTATAAGAAAATTCCACCAAAGGTTGGTGTTGATCCCAACCACCTTTGAAATCCATAGAGCAAGCTCTCAACATATCATCTATGCTTTGAATTGTTCTCTCAGACTGACCTCCTGTCTGAGGATGATAAGCAGTGCTGAAACACAACTCTGTATCCAGAGTATGCTGAAGACTTCGCCAGAACTTCCAGGTAAATCTCGAATCCCGATCATATATAATAGAAAGTGGTACTCCATGAAATCTTACCACTTCCTTAACATATATCCTGGCAAGCTGATCCAGAGAGAAATCCTCTCGAATAGCAATGAAGTGTGCAGACATGGTAAGATGATCAACTATGACCCAGATAGAATTATTGTCTTTGGATGTTTTAGGAACTCCTGTGACAAAGTCCATAGTGATGTTTTCCCATTTCCATTCGGGTATGCATAATGGTTGTAACATCCCCTTAGACTTCTGTCTCTCAGCTTTAACTTGCTGACAATCCAAGCATCGAGAGACATATTCAACAACTTCTCTTTTCATGCCATCCGACCAGAAGTACTCTTTCAGATCCCTATACATCTTCGTGCTTCCAGGATGAATAGAGAATAAAGAACTATGAGCCTCATCCATCAGTTTATTCTTTAATTCCGGGATGGGAGGAACACAAACCCGATTCCTGAACATTATTATCCCATCACAATCAAGGTTGAATTCAAGAACATTTCTCACCTTCTTTTGTAACTCGACATCTTCATTCTGTGCCTCTTTAATCTTTACATGTATAGATAATTGAACATTCATTTGATAAAGATAATATTTTCTCCCTTCCATTATAATTCCAAGATCCATCCTTTGTAAATCAATACATATTGGATCTTTTGTGATCCTCATCATGGATAAACTGGTATGGTCTTGTCGACTTAATGCATCTGCCACCTTGTTTGCTTTCCCAGGGTGGTAATGGATTGAGCAGTCATATTCATTAATTATCTCCAACAAATATTCTTCGACGCATATTCAGATCCTTTTGTGTGAAAATATACTTTAAACTTTTATGATCAGTATAAATGTCACACCTTTCTCCATAAAGATAATGCCTCTAAATTTTTAATGCAAAGATTACCGCAGCTAACTCCAAATCATGTGTTGGGTAATTTTGCTCATGGATTTTCAGCTGTCGTGAGGCATAATCTATCACCATATCATTTTGCATAAGAACACACCCCAATCCCTTCTTGGATGCATCACTATAGATCACTAACCTTTCACCACTACAAGGCAGTGTGAGCACAGGTGCACTGGATAACCTACTTTTCAACTCCTTGATATTCTCTTCACATTCTTCTGTCCAAACAAACTTAACTCCTTTCCGAGTCAACTTGGTGAGTGGATTAGATAAGCGTGAAAAATCTTTCACAAAACGTCGATAATATCCAGCCAAACCAAGAAAACTTCAGATCTCAGTTACTGTTGTTGGTCTCGACCATCTTTCGATAACCACTATTTTTGCTGGATCCATAGATATCCCCTCTTTTGAGATTATGTGACCCAAAAAAGAAACTTTTTAAGACAAAATTCACACTTGGTAAATTTGGAATAAAGATTCTCCTTTCTCAAGGTCTTCAATATAATTCTCAAGTGATATTCATGTTCTTCCTTGCTCTTTGAATAGACAAGAATATCGTCTATAAAGACTACCACAAATTGATCAAGATAGTCTCTAAATACTCTATTCATCATATCCATGAAGATAGCAGGGGCATTAGTAAGAACAAATGGAATCACTATAAATTCATCGTGTCCATACCTTGTACGGAAAGCCGTCTTTGGTATATCCTCCCTTTTGACCCCTAGTTGCTGATACCCTGAACGAAGATCAATCTTGGAAAAGAATTGAGCTCCGTGTAGTTGGTCAAATAAGTCATCAATGCGTGGGAGAGGATATTTGTTCTTGATAGTGATATTGTTAAGTTCTCGATAATCAATGCAGAGTCGCATTGATCCATATTTCATCTTATCAAACAGAACAGGTGCTCCCCAAGGTGACGCACTAGGGCGTATGAACCCCTTATCAAGATTATCTTGGAGTTGCTTCTTCAATTCCTACAACTCAATTGGGGCCATTCTATAAGGTGTCTTTGAAATAGGCAACGCACCCGGTACGAGTTCAATTGAAAACTCAACTTCACGATTTGGTAGAAGACCTGGAAATTCCTTCGGAAAGACATCATCAAACTACCGTACAATGGGAATATTCTTAATCATGAGTTTCTCACCAACCATTTGAGATAAATAACCTTCATTTAGTGGAATCAAGACCCATAAGGTAGAATGAATTTCCACTGGAAGGTTATGTTCATCTTTGCATTGATAGATGATCATAGACTGATCTGGAATATGAAATGTGACTTCCCTTCTTTGGCAATTGATATGAGCTCCATATAAAGAAAGCCAATCCATGCCAAGAATCACATCAAATTCCACTATAGGAAGGATCACAAGATTTCCTGGAAGAACATTCCCACAAACTTCGATCGGAGAAGAATTATAAACTTTTGATGCGACTGTTGTTCCATTAGGTGTTGTCACAGCTAACTCAACATCTAATTTTTGAGGTAATACGGTGATATCTTTAGAAAATTCTTCAGAAATAAAATAGTGGGTGGATCCAGAATCAAATAAAACATTTGCTACTTTGGAGTGGATGGTAAGTGTACCTTTCATCCCATCGTTACCGTACTCCACATCGCTGATAGAAATTGCATGTGACTTTCCTTTGTCTTTAGCCTTAAGAGTTTGTTGACGTCGACCATCATCCTCAATCCTTGGATTAGGGACTTTATTGGCATAATTTCCCATCTCCTTTCACTTGAAACATTGAAGTGTAGTATGTTCATTATGTGTATCCCTTCCTTTTTTTCATCATTAGACATCTTATTCCCATCATCGCGGCATTCAAATGCCCAATGACCTTCCTTTCCACATTTGAAACATTTACTTGTCCCTTTAAGATAACTCCCTCCATGTTTCATTCCACACATTGAGCATAAGGGAAATCTCATCTTCTTTTCAGTGTGCTCTTTAGATTTTCCTTTGAATTCCATTTTCCTCTTCTTATCAAACCCATATGACTAATGGGTTACTCCAATCTCCATCTCGACTTTGAGAGCACATCGAACGATTTCCTTGTAGCTATTGAAGTCCATTATGGCTAACGCCCTTCAAAGACTTGGTATTAAGCCACTAAAGAATCGATCGATCTTACTCTCAGTTTGGATAATAATTCCAGAAGCGTACCTTGAAAGTCTTGTAAAATTTGCTTCATAGGTACCAACAGATTCATCATCCTTTTGCTTCAGTTCAAGAAACTCTTTTTCCATCTTTATTCAGAGAATACCAGGGAAGTACTTATTGAAAAATAAGTTCTTGAACTCATCCCATTCCATGGACTCAATTTCATCCCTTTGCCTCACATTCTTAATAAGATTCCACCATTGATCATCATCACCTTCCAAACGATACACTGCTAAGATGACTTTATCATGCTCAGAACATTGAAGAACTGAAAATATCTTTTCAGTAGTACTAATCCATTGTTCAGCAACTAATGGATTAGTAGACCCGCTGAATGAAGGTGGACGCTGTCTCATGAAGGATAAAATAGAATGTTTCTCCTTCCATTGCTCATTTGGAAGTCCTGCATGATTCATAGCTTGAAACAGTTGTGTGAGCGTGGCTACAAGATTTTGCATTCCAGCTCCCATAACGTTTGGTTGCTCAGGGGGGACAATCATTGCATTTCCCGTCGCATTTCGCATTAACACGGTTCCTTCATGTTCTATCCATTGACTAAAACCAAGAAGAATAGTTTGAGAAACACAAATTATATTAGGAAAACCACATAATCAAGAATAAAATTTCACACTTAAGGTCTTATCCTAGGTTATTCATGGCCATTTCTAAAACACTAAGATTGTGTTCTATGCTTAGAATTATCCTTAGGGTTCTTACTAAGGCTTTCACATCCTAGTTTCCAAAGGCTGACTATACCTTTCCTCTGATACCAACTATAACGACCCATACATTACATACATTGTTAATACTTCAAAGTTGAATCATAATTATTACAACATATAACAAAACCATGAAAGGACTATATAGGTATAGTGTCTTTAGAAACTGGGAAACATAAACAACTGGTTCATAAAGCGTCTACACTGTCTCCCATTTATTTCATCATACCTATAGTCTCTTTTGGCATATCTTACTAAATAACCTTCTTCCTGACCTGGGGAAGGAAAAAATACAAAAGGGTGAGCTCAAATGCACATTAAGGGTAAACAAAATAAATATCAATCACATCATATTCATAAGAACATAACATTTGGAAATCTTAACCTGCAAAATAGAGCATAATTTCATAACATGGGATAAATCATAGTAGTGAAATGGAATCCCAATAATCATAACATAAAACATGAAACTTTTTGGCATACACACATAATCATAGAGAATCATTTCTTATTAGTCAATACTCATTGCCAAGACTATATTAGTGGACAAATTCCATTTCTGAACCGAGTTCACTCCTCGTTTCAGTCCTGTTTCACTGAACTGGTATAACCTACCGTTCCAGCCATGTCTATCTCATGAGATATAAAATCATTACCCAATGCATTGGAGGGAGATATAGGTCCCACCTATCTCATAATGATATCATTCTTATGTGTGCCACAAAATCATAAATCATACATCATTGCATAACCCATGTAATAAAAATGGGATTCTTAAACATCATTCCATCATAACGTAATCCATATAAGATAAAAGGACATCATAAATATAATTACATCATAAAATAATCAAATCAATGTATAAATAGGGATAGAAACAGAACCCTATATTATCATAGATGGAAAATAATTTTGATAAAACACTTGAACTCCATTCTTGAGGAAAATATCCTTTCTACTTCAAAAACATTTTTCCTTTCTTAACATGTCATACAATTTTAAACTAAAATATGTTGATTAAAAATAAACATGAAAACATGTAAAGGAATATTCTTGGAAGTAATGTTTTAAAAATCCATTCATGTCGTATAAGTTAAAAAAGCATTCTTCTCGTACTTTTGTCAGAAAAGTCAAAAAGTACATCGTACGAAAAACGACTAAAGATTCCTTTCATATCTTTTACTAAAAACTCACCGAAGGGTAAAATTGTATTTATAAAATTGTAGGTGGATTGAAATAATGTTACATATTGGGGAAACAAGGATGTGGATGATAAAATACACCCTAGTAAATTCTAAAGTATATACAATCTCGGATAAAAATGAAATTGTGATATTTCCCTTACCTTAGGTCTGATTTGCTTCGTAAGTGTCCGAACCTCCTGTATAATGATTTAAATAATGTTATTGAATTATTCCAGAATCATAAATATTGTTATGATATCATATATGGTCATATTCTTAGCTTCTTATTAGTAATATTTCATTACTACTTGTTATTCGGGTGTTTATTACTTTTTGTTCTTATGCGTGTTTTGTCGAATAAATTCTTATTATTATCTTTAGGTTATAGATAACTCATTTCCAGAATTGTATTAGTGTAATATATATCATATTAATTCATTAAATTCATTTATATAATCATTATTAAATGAAGATCATGTAGAACGAGTCGCATCACATCGTGGAGACGATATTCCGTACGTACGCACGACTGATGATATCGTTCCTATGATCGTGGAATTGTATTGGAGTGTATGTATACTATTTCAGAATCAATATCACTTTATAATAGTCATGTATAGTCATTATTTACACCCTTATACCCATCCAAGTAAGGTGGTGGTGGAAAATAGATTACACCACGGCGTGGAGACGGTATTCCGTACGTACGCACGCGTGGTGATTTCTTTTTCCGTAGGATGGATAGATGGTGAAATAGGGTTGTTTCATATTTATAATAACATATTAGTATGTTAGTGATACTGATGTTATTACTTCATAATGAAACAACTAAATAAGAAGAAGTGGAAGAAGAAATAAAGATGAAATAATCGGTAACGGACATTATCTCTTCTTTGAAGTGCTTCTTTGAGACATCGTTTTAGGGTACTAAAATAGGTCTTATAAGAATACCAGAACCTCTAGGATGTTTCTAGGGAAGTGGATAGGAGAAATATTCAGGGTTTGGCAGAGCTTGAAGGCTCAACGTGGTGTGAGGAGGATGGGGAGGAGGTTCCCTTTTATAAGGGAGGAGAGGGGCACCTTTGAAAAAACTAAAAATATTATTTTATTATAAAGTCAAATTCGGTTTTTAATAGCTCCAAATTGAAATATTTCGTAGATAAGGTTGGTAGGGGTCGAAATTATCTCATCCAATATAATTTAGACAAGTTTAGGTATCAATTTTAACCTTATCATTTAGATTTAACTTTAAGTTATATAATTTAACTTTTACCGTGTCTTGTTGTTTTTTAACACTATAAGGTTAATAAACATACCATATCAAGCCAAAAGAACCCCAAGTTGTTTATTGTTAATATATATAACCTTATATAAGTCATTTGGGCGAACCTTAGTTTTTTAAGAATAACATAACAATTAATAATATAATATTTGTTTTAAAAACTATTTTATGTCAATTTGGACACTATTTTGTAAATGATTTTTGCGAAAATCATAAAATAATGATTAGTTCGAACCAAGTTACTTAAATCAATAATAACATGTCATATTAACCTATAAAATTATTGTAATTCATAAAAAGTCTCAAATTACATTTATTTGTGTATTTATAACATCAATTATGTCAATAATTCATTAATAAGGTAATTACTGCATCATCATTGTGTTATAAATAAATTTAATTATTTAATGACTAAAAATTACAAATAAAATACCATTATATAGGAAATATTTTTAGCGTTATAATGAATATTTATAGTCGAATTTATCTTATGCATAACCCCATATTAAAAATGATTTACATATTAAACTTTGATTTTAACTATTTTAACCCTTCTTTAAATAAATTAATAATAAATGTACTAATCTAATCCAAGTGGGCCTAAATGGTCATATTTCATATCAAAGGTTTTTTAGTTTGAATTAAACTTGTCCAATAGAATTAGGACATGTGTTAGGGTAATAATAATATCATTTTTACCCTTAATTATCCTATTTACTTTTAACCGTGGTAAATAAAAGTAAAAAGTTACTATTCACCAAAAAATTATTTTCATCTCATTGAACCACATATTACTTACTAACATAAACCGTGTCCCTCGTATTTTCAAAATTCCACCCACAGAAGTGGTAAAATTATGTTTTATGAAAAAATCATTTTTTTAACTACCACTTTGTGGTTTCACTATTCATCAAACTTTGAAAGTTTTCAGAAAAATACCAAAATTTCACCCTAGGCTAATTTCGATATTCCAAATCCAAAAATGAAGTCCATTTTGAAAAATTAAATTTATAAAATTTCAAAAAGTGGTTATTACTATTCATAACGGCTAGTTTTAATAATATTTTAATAGCATATCATAGTTTAGTGAAACTCGGTATTGCATACGACGCAAGCTATCAAGGAAGGCCGCTGTTGCATGTAAAGCAAGCCAAGACAGTGTTAGTGAAAGATTCCTTTGATTTATATAACATAAAAAGAAAATATTTCACATAATATCCCCGGGTGTTACAAAAGGGTTCATGATTGTGTTGAATATACCTCTTGTGTCCGGAACTAGAGAGAGACCTAGTAAAATGTTCCTGATGGAGTGTACCTCTTGTAAAGGTGCCACTAGAGTTGACTGGGCTTGAGGAGTGTGACCCCTAGTTTAAGTTTTTCCTCTCAATCATACAATGAGAATCCTAATGCTGGCTATTTATTGGGAACCCGATGATTCCTGGTGTCTGAAACATGTATATCTAGATGTTCATGGTATGTTTGTGGGCATATACCTAGGTAGAGCTGACTATTCATTCCATCTGGGTTTCTCTTTTGTTATTTTATCTAGTAGTTTTGGTGTCCCATACAATTTATTGTTTTAATCACCCCTAAACTGGCTTCGCCCACATGTGTCGTGTTTGGTGCTGACGATAGATGCTTTGACGGAGACTATAACATCCCGGGACCATGAGATACCCGGTGAGATCTAATAGGAAATACATACTTCCACATCTTCTGACATCCACTACATGCCTACCTTGGGGGGTCTTCATACGGAAGTCTTAAATAGATCTTTTTCACATCTTTATTTTCAGTTTTCCTATTTTAGGTTTTATATTCTGTCCCAATTGAATTAAATCTTGTACCATTACTTAGAGGATGTCTGGTGGAATGCATTTTTTCCCTTTCTAGATGTCTGGGTCGTGTTTGTGTGTGTGTGTGTGTATGCTTACAAGTACTCAAAAAAATTCCTCTCAATTACTAGATAATTTTTTCAGTGCTAGTCACCATTCTATAGGCATTGGAAGGTGGGATTGAGGTAGTCACTGCATGGGCCCTAGGGGAAAGTTATGAGAAATTGGTATCAGTGGTGGACAGTTCTACCTCAAAGACAAGGAGTCTATAAATTAGTTTTGGGGAAACAGTGCCAACATTTTTGATGTTTGCATTCATGCCAGTGACACCAGTGTTGGTGTGGTGGTCGATGTATCCATAAAAAAAATACACTGGAAAACTACTTTCCAACTAGGTACATGGAAATAGTGACTGAGAGAAGAAAAGTGTTCCTACATCATATAGAAATGGTTGTGAATTTCCATGTCCTTCTTGTGTTAGCTCTCTAGATATACTCATTTAACAGTGGTTCATATAGATTCATTTTCGGATGCCTCCATGATGAAAACCAGATATGATACAACAATGTGATCGTAATGATGATCCACCCAAAGTAAAGGATTCAGTGCATGACATTGATTCTGATGGAGTACCTCTGGGTGGTGCACCAGATGTCTCTATCCATCGATCAGTAGTTGTTAACCGTACTTCGATGTGAATTTGTGTGCAGGCTGATTTCCCTACACGAATTCTAGTGACATAAAACTACCAGGTTCTGAGGTGAGAATGATCCTCATGTAGCTGAGTATTGGATGGAGGTGGTTACGCGAGTCTTTCACCTAGTTATAACACCTCTAAACTGGATGATGATCTTTGTCACATTCCTTCTTCAGGGCATCATGGGAATATGGTGGAGCATAATGATCCAAACGCATGATGAGGAATCCCTCACATGGTTAGACTTTGAGCACCTCTTCAAGGAGGAGTACATTCCAGCAACATTATGCTCTGTGTACATACATGGGTTTATACACCTATGGTGGGGAAACATGACGATAGCGTAAAACTCGACAATATTCATGGATATTGCTTGCTACTATATGGATATGAAGCAGAACCCTTACATCAGGGCCCATAACATTGAGCAAAGACTATGCCATGATATCAGGGAATTGGGGATTCCCTTAGGTTTCTAGAAATAGTTGGGGTGCTGGAGATAGCCCTGGTGGATGAGAGTTTCTTGGCGGAGGAGAAGATGTATGTTACCTATTTCGGAGGTCATGAGGTGGAGGCATCTGTGGGGGCTAGTAGACAACAGGTGACAAGATCGGAATGAAGGATGCATACCCAAGCCTGAACACTGACACGTGGCTATGTGATGAATGGGAAGCACCAAGGGGAAGATCAGTCGCATGATAAATAGTATTACGCTTACAATTATCGTAGACATCTCACATGATATTTTCCAATCCACCATGTCACAAAGAGAGGGTCAGATGACGAATCGCCATGGCTAAGATAGTACTTGGATCCAGGAGTTCACAAAATTGCAAGCGATGCAGATGATCTAGATGAACAGAAGGAGGTGGAAGGTAGTTTGCAGCTTTTCCACCACCAACCATAGGTTTTTCGCTCCAGGAAAAGGTATTCGAATGATGCGAATGAGGATTATTTCATGTGTTCATGGATTAGGACCATGAGGCTCCAAGATAGATTCATGGTACAAACTATTCCTTTTCTTTTAGGTGCCATTATACCTAGACACATTTACTATTTGTTCCCATTTTTCCATGAGTTATGTTTCAGACTTTTATGTTTTGGTTGGATCGTGGCAAGACACTCACTCATGGATACTATTTCGAGAGGAGACCCATTGATCACATGCTGGCACCGATAGTGTGATCTGACTCATGGAGGAAAGAGTTGCGGTTGGGATCTCTTATATGTGGTGTCAAGGCCTTTTGATTTTATTCTTGGTATGGACCACTACCTTTCATACCCAGATTGACTATATTAGGAAATGAATGTGGTGTTTCTATGATTGTGAAGAAGAGATTTCTTTTATGGTTAAAAGTAATATCAGGCAACTTTGATTATAATATCCCAATGATTCATGATTGGGATCGTTTTGAGTTGAAAAGGATAGACCACATGAAGTGTCCTCAGTATTGAATGGTTTCTTATCATTTACACTCATATGGGATAACAAATGTTAGTGTCGTAGTGTTCCTGTTTTGGAATGTTATGTGGCCCCTAGAGGTTGTAGAAAAAGGTTCTAGAATGACCCAGTGTTCACTTGTGGTAATCCCTATTATGTTCGTAAATACCCCTGCATGTTTAGAATCAACACTAAATATATGATTCTTGTGGAGGCTTTAACATATTTCATCAAAGGGCGGATGTGAACTATGGGATTCTTCATGTATCTACGCACGGTTTGTGTGGAGTTGAGCTTCTAGAACCCATGACTACAGATGTATTGTAGTTCTTGGAGATTTCCCACTTTGTGCAGCTAAAGAAACATGTTTACCTTATTACAAGATTTTGTACCTATAGATGTTTTATATGAGACTGGTCGATCAGGGTGGTTCCTTGATGTGTGTGCTTATAATCAGTGCATAAACAATTTGGGAACTCTATTTTCTTCCTCTCAGTGTAGTTTTTTTTATTTTCAGGGACCAAAAGACGTATGTTTTGGAGAATGTAATGTTCCATAAATTCCATGAGAATTTTTTTAAATAAATTGGATTATTTCAAGATTAGATTCTGATATGTCACATAATTATGAGGCCTGTAGTGGAAGGAAGGAATTTTTGATTTTTTATGTTTATTAAATAATCATGCGGGTGAGGTTTAATACCTTTTAAATTATTTCCTGGATCAAAAAATGAGGGAACCATTGAAATCAAAGAATTGGGATTCTCCTAGAAAGGGCCAAACATTGGTCGTCGCAAGCCAACAATGGAAGTTAGTTTTTAGCCGTAAATAAAAAAATTAAAAATTATTTTATTTATCTTCAAACCCTTATTACACATAATTGGTCACATAGATTAGAAATATGTGATTACTGTTGAGATCATTAGCGGGTGTTTCCCTTAGGTTAAGCATAACATCGACTGACACATGACATGGCTGTAATATAGTTTTTGATCCTTTTTTAACGAACTAATATTGTTCGACTGCACTATTTTTGAAACATATAAATTGGTGATCAGATTGAATATCATAGGAAACTGTTGTATCCAGAATGACAAAATTACCTTATAATGGACCTAACATTGACCGGAAAGGGTCAACTGTAAAATATAGTTTTTCGACTTTTCCGAAGAGAAATAAAACAAATTAAATGATTATTTTATTTTCATTTCATCACTGTTGACTGTTGGCACACCAGCACTATGGTGAAATGGATAGGTGATGAAGGACCCCATTAATGAGGGTCTTAAATGAGAAGCATAAGTAATCATTAATCAAAGTGTAACTGATATGTTGTTTCACTAATGAATCATTATAATGATGCAATGAGAGAGCGTAATAGAAATACAGAAACACATTTCTCTTTTAATGAGATAATGGGTCTGAGAATTAGGGTTAGAATTTATATGATGAACAAATAAAGATTTTCTATCCAATGAAGAATTACAGAGGATCAGAAAGCGGCAGCGATTCCTTGGATGAAGGATCTGGGACTGGAGATTGAAAAACTCCACTTTCTTCGAATGGATCGATACTAGTGATGAACCTTCTCCATGTAGGGGATACTTTTGAATTTTAATTTACAGTTTCTTAATTCTAAAACAATGAATGCAGATAAACACACAAATATGTTGATCTTTGGGTTTCATGTTGTTATTGTAAGGTGATTTTCAGTAGGGTTTTCATTGGGAAAAAACTTTGATAAAGCCTTTATTCGTCTCTATGATTATAAAACACTAAAGCAGATGGTACAAAAAAACACAAATAAGGTCTGAGCCACTCCACCTAGTGCGTTCACTAATTTATTTCATAGAACCAACTCTGAATATATGGAATGCCCGAACCGAGTCTGTATAAGGGAATATGGTGTCCCAGGAAGACCGCCTATGAAGATGATTCGTGGAACAGAGCACTGGAACAGACACAACAGCCCACAAATAGAACTGACGACACTCCGTCACCGGTGACCACTGATAGTGGCCCGCAATAGTGGTCGTGGATGGGTGGTGGGGTAGTACATTGGTGTGGCTAGGCTGCTTCTATGGCTGAATCAGACTATGGTGGAGTAGCAGGTGCCACAGGTGCTTGGGTCGGCGGCTAACCGAGGTGAGAAGCGACAATACAGTAACATCGAAAAGAAATCCTATGCCATGTGAGCTCCGATGTGATAGAACGTGGTCCAGAGGGGACTATATGTGGGAGAAAGGGGGTACATACCATTCTAGTCATGTGTAGCCAAACTGGATGCCCAGTGGGAATCCCGTCAGGAAAGGACCGGACGACCATGTGGTCCATGCTGGGGGCGCAAGAACTGGTCCAGTTGGCATGGGATTTATCTGGCCCGAACCGCAATAGGTGGACCACTTATTCATATCCCATGAAAACTACTCGAATGACTGAGACCCGAAGATAGCTTATGAGAGAACCTATGTGCATCAACAAAAAGTGATCATGCTTGGATCATCTATGAGGCCCTGTTGGGAAGTGGCCTTGTGTGTCCCAACAGGCCCTCGGTGGAGAGTGGCTCTGTGTGAATCGACAAACCCACGATACTCCAGAGGGATGAGTATATCAGTATGATGTCCGAGGTGGGAAGCGACTAAGTGTGTCCCGATAGGCCCACTATAGGGAGTCAGTTTCTGTGACCCAGCATACCCCTGGTAATCATCCGAAATGAGTAACCTAGAAGTCCAAGGTGTTTTTTTATTGCGACTGATGGTCTTAAATTATATACTTTAGATTATACCTGAGTAGTACTTCCATATTGTGTAGGTTGCAGATCCTAAATATACAAAGTAGTAGTCCCCTGTTGTAACTGGGTGTAGGTCCTTCCTGAGTAATACTACCATATTGGAACCAGGGCACGGGTCTCCATGTATGGTGTAGTACTCCCCCATGTCTGAGTAGCGATTAAAAGTGGGTCATCCATATGATTTGGAGATCTATAGACTGTCATAGATAGCTATGGGGAGAGGCCACCTCCACATGAAATGATCAATACCTATGTATCTAAATGTTCTTACTTGATGAGACTAAGGCATGGGCCACTTTTTATATGAGTGACTAAGGTATCACATGCTTTTCTGTAGTTGTTCCCCCTCAACTAAGCATAGTAGCGGGGAGCGGGCCTCTTCACATGTGTTTCTATAGTATTTATGTGAGTTCATGAATTTGATAACAAGATATCTAGTGTCGAGAACTTGTGTTGGACCAAGTGGAATTTTCCAGTTGGAGTGTACCTCTATGAAAGGTTCCACCTGAGATGGTTGATCTCTTAGAGTGTAATATACTGGTTTATGTTCTGCCTCTCAAGCCTACAATCAGAATCCCGAAGCTAGCTATGAGGTTGGAACATTATGATTCATAGCGTCTAGAACGAGTATCTATTGGTGTTCATGGTATATATATGGACATATACCTAAGTATATATGAATGTTCAACCATTCCTGGTTTATATCATGTGATTTATCATGTGGTTTTGGGGTCCCCTACTTAGTTTTTTACTCACCCATCCATGGGATTCACCCACAAGTGTTGTGTTTAGTGCAGATGATAGAAACTTCGATAGAGACCTCAATGGAATGGGACCAGGTGGTGCCTAGTGAGATAGGACAAGAAGGACTTACATCCACAGCTTCCGACAACCACTCCATACATTCCATTCAGGTGGGTCTTCTACAGACATCTTACAGAGATCTTTTGTACATTCAAATTTTCAGTTTGTATTTTTTTGGGTTTGTATTTTGGCCCATATGAATTAAATATTCTACCTTTTACTTAGTGGTTGATCTATGGAATTCATGTTTTCCTTTACAGTTGTTTGGGACGTGTTATTGTGTGTGTTTGCATGCATACAGGTACTCCAAAAAATTCCAACCACTCATGAGATAATGCCTTCATTTATAGTAATCAGTCCTTGTCCTTTGGGATGTGGGCATGGGTTAGTCATGACATTGGCCGTGGGGGATGGGTTATAAAAATTCATTTGAAAATTTTAATTAAAACATTAGGTTATTACATACCACCCCTATTAAAATTAATTTCTTTCTCAATATTCTCCAAACTAATATAATCAAATGAGGATACTATTACCTAATCATATCCATAATTTACAACATATCTTCTTTGAAATGGTTGTTTTTTCACAAAACATTGACTATGTGAGTTGTATTATGTCATAGAACATTCAATGTGCAATCAAAAATTCCTACCGGTTTTTCCTTGATGGTTATATCATGCACCCGTAGAGTGAACACTATGTTTAGTACATGTGAAGGGTTAGTTATGTATTTTTTCAGTAGAGATACCTGGAACACATCGTTGACTTGAGAGATATTTGGTGGAAGTAGCAAACGATAAGAAAAAACCCCTACTCAATCATGGATATTGAAAGAGACAATATACATAGTTCTTATCATCACTTTTTTTTCAAATATAATAACCTTCATTAATTGAGGGATTCATGTAATTTTTTTATGATCAAACTTAAAATTATGGAACACACTGGTGTTTATATGTATAATTATTCTGGAAAATATGAGATGTATTATTTTTATTCAAAACTTCTCTAAAAGTATCCTCCATTTATTAATATATATTATGTCCCAATATATTTTCTTCTCAAACATGGTTTCAAAACATTTGGGATCTACATTTATGTCCATATTGGGATTCATAAAGAGTAATTTTAATGTTTCATAGAATGGTATAATTGTATAAATACTCAACATGATGAATGTGTTGATCCCAACCCCCTTTGAAATCAAAATATCATGATCTCAACATATCATACGGGGTTCTAATTTTCCTTTCAGACTGAAAAACATTAGTAAGATGATCTATAGTGCTGATACTCAACACTATATCAAGCTCTAACTGATGATTTTTCCAGAACATTAAGTTAAACCTTATATCCCAATAATATACAGTGGAAAGTGGTACACCATGAAACTATAACAGTTCATTAATTTATATCGTAAAAAGATGGTCTAGATATAAGTCTTATTTGATAGAGATTAAGTGTGCAGACATAGTAAGGTAATTGACTTCAACCCATATAGCATTATTCCATGTAGACATTTTTGGGTGTTGGGTGAAAATAGACATGGTCATTATATACCCTTTCTATTTTTAATGGGTAATCAATGAAACATCCCCTTATAATTTTTTCATTCAGCCATAAATTAATGGCATTGCAAGAACCATGATAGAAACTCTACATCATATATCATCATTTCATCCCTCTAGAAGTATTCTTTCAAATATCAATTTATATTTGTTTTCGAGTATTAATAGAGTATGATGAACTATGTGATTCCTTAAACAAAACATTATTCAAATATAGAATTGATGAAACCAATAAATGATTACTAAATCTAATCATTATATCCTAATATAGGTTAATCTTAGAAACATTTTTATCCTTCTTTTTTGGATCAATATCGTATGTCCATGCTTTCATAATATTCACATGGATAGATGGATGAACATTCATTTGAGAAATATAAGATTTTCCTACCTCCTTTATGATATCCTGGTCAATACATTTTTAAATCAATAAATATTGGATGTTTTTTTCCAATCATTGATAATATAGAATGATCCTTTTAACTCAAACAATCATCAACCATATTTATTTTCATAGGTTGGTAATGTATTGATAAATCATAATCCTTTATCATCTATAACTGTATTCTCTGGTACATGTTCATCTACTTTTATGGGAATATTTAGATTAAAAAATTATTTGTATATTTCTCAATATTTTATCATTAAGGAAATTTTATTTAAATAATCAATGAAAAAAACTTTACAGCTTGAATCAAATTATTTTTTTCTATTATTTCTCATGAATATTAAATTTTCTTGAGGAATAAGTTCTAACCATGACATTTGCATGGTAACAGATATCAATACCCTATTAGAAAAATCACTAATGATTGCATACCCTTATCCACTATACGGTATTGTCCTCATAGAATCGTTAACTAAACTTTTCTTTAGTTACATGAAATTTTCGTCACATTCAAATATCCAAAAGAACATGGATCAAATCAGAATTTACATAGTGAGGGGATTGGGAAGTGATGTGAAATTATCGACAAAGAGAGGGTGATTTCAAGAAAAACTAAAGATATTAGTCACAATTTATAGTCTAGACAGATGCTAATAAACATATGTCTTTTGCGGACCAATATATATAGCCTCACTTGAAATCATGTGAGATAAAAATGTAATATTTTCACAAAAAATCATATTTTTAAATTTTGAATATATTTAATCCCTCATTATAGTCATTGGAAAATTTCTCGAGTGTTGTTCATGTCCTTATTTTCTCTTAATATATATATTAATTTTATTTATAAATACTATCAGAAACAAATCAAGTTAATCTCTAATTACCCTATTCAATAACTCTAAAAATATTGTCGGTGAATTTGTAAGACTGAAAGGTATCACTATATATTAATATTTACCACACATTTTATGAAATGTGATATTCGATATATTCTCCTTCTTTACCCATAATTTATGATGTCCTGAATGTATGTTAGCCATGAGAAATTATTATGTTTTGTGGGGTTGATCAAACATGTTATCAATACAAGTTAAATGATATGTATTCATAGTTTTTATCTCTATCAGATCCTGATAATTAATACAGAGTAGGATTTATCTACATTTCCTCTTAAGTAACAAATAATCAGTGCACCCCAAGGTGATAACAAGGTTCAATTAATTGGTTTTAAAGATTATCATGTGTTTTATTCTTATATTCCTATAACTCAATTGGTTTCATTCTATAAGGATACTTTGAAACATGAGAAGAACTTGGTATGACTTCTATTAAGAACCCAAAATGAAGATTCAATAGAAAAAATAGTACATTATTACAAAAATACATACAAAAACTCATAAACATTAGGTATACCATTGATGCATCTTTACACATTAACTATCTATGATAATAACCCATTCTAATAATGAATCAAGAGCCATACAAAAAAAATTGGTTTCCATCAGAATATTATATTTATCATCCAACATATTATCCATCATAGTCTCATTTGGAATGGAAAACATGAAAAACCTTCTATAGAAATAGTTGTTTCAATTATATAATGAAATCCACTACATGCAAAATATAATATCAAATTAAACAAGAGTGAGAAAAAAATTGCAGGAATAACATTCCCACAAAGAGTAACCATAGATGAAACATATACATGTGATTGGAATGTTGTACATTAGGTGGTTTTAATGCTACTACAACATATAATATCTATTTTGGGACCATTATAGCTAAATAAAATTCTTCAGATATAAAAAAATAGGTATATCTAGATTCATGTAAGCTATTAGTATTTATAGAGTGAATTTTAAGTGTACATTTCACCATATCTTTGTCATTACCCTCATCAGAAAATTTATATATAATGGATTTACCTTTTCCATCATCTTAATAGGTTTTTAATGTCGATCATAATTGTTAATATGTTTATCTGTTATCTAGTTTTCATGATTCTTATTCTCTTTACACATTAGTAAGGGTGGTGTTTTGTCTAGAGCTCTCTCTATTATCATTATTAGATATCTTTTTTTTAAACATTGGTTATAACATACTAAATCTCCATCCTTCTTATATTTAAAACATAAACAATTACCCTTAAGATAATTTCCATCATTATTCTTTCATTTCATTATGCATAAATGAAAGGATGTCTTATTTACTCTATGGTTCTTGTATTTGCCATTGTATTTTATATTTAGCATCTTATAAAACCTAGGTGGTTTATTCATAACTCCAACCTCAATTTCATCCTTAATGGAATATAGGAAATAATTTCATAGAAAATGAAAAACCTTATAGATATAGACCATTAGAGACTGGTATTGAAGACAACAAATAATCAATTGACCAAACATTCAGGTTGTATGATAACTCAAATAGTGAACCTCATAAGTCTATAATATTGGATTTATAGGTTAAAACATTTTCATTATACCTTTTATTTAACTCTAGAAACTCATTCTCCAGTTTTTGGATGATGACAATGTGGAATATAAATATTGGAAAATAATTTCATAAACATTTCCAAATCAACGTATTCAATTTAATCCTGTTGAATTGTATTCTTGAATCTTGGTCACCCCTAGTCTCCTTCGCCATCTAAATGATAGATATCTAGAATGATATTCCCATGTTCCGAAAGATATGTAATTGAAAATTTATTTTAAGGGGTACTGATAAATTACTCAACAAATTATGGATTATAATAACCATTGAAATATGATGGTTGTTTATTTATAATGTAATCAATATAATGGTTTTCCATTATTTGATCATTTAAGAGTCTCACATGATTCAAAGAATGATTATGTTGTATGATAATAGAAATAATATTTTATATTCCATATCTCATAGCGTTCTATTTCTCTAAAGGAAAATAATTAAATTTTCCATCACATGCAGTATTAATGTGGTTCCTTCAGTTTCCATCCATTGAAGTACATCAAAAACCATTATGTGAGAAACAAAAACAATTTGTTTAAAACAATCGAATAAAGAATAATTACATATAAAATTCCAATCTATGAATCATTAGTTTAAAACATGGTCATCCTGGAAAAATATTTTTTTTAAATCCATGAAATTACTTCATAATGAAGAATTGGATTTAAACAACAATATCCCCAGATGTTTTAAACTATATACATAGTAATTCTCATTGTCATGCACCAGTTCCTCGTTAATTATAGCTCTATATATTGATTTTTTTGGTTCATATTCCAAGTTATAAGTGTCAAAAACCACACTGATTTGTAGTATCTAGATAGGGATGTATTTCTAGATGAACCATATAATCCATTCCTTACCATTACATAGGATTCTCACCAATACATAGGTCTTTCCGAATTGTTTATACTATATTTTTTAAACCTATATTATGAAGTTTATCAAATCCATTCCATTGACATAAACAATAGTGATCCTATCATTTAATTCACAAATTCTTCTTCCTAATAGATGAATATAGATGTTATTAAACAACTACATGTTGAAGGGACATTATATTTTACTAACCTTGGAATCATGGTCACATAAACTATTTTTTCTTAAAATAAATACATTATCTCACAATAGACCCTTTACAAATAGAACCCTTCTTAGGCACACCATACATAAAAAATATCTTCATAACCTAGGTAGAGTTCACCTAAAATTTTTTGATGTTAGATACTTATTAATGGTAAAATACTGTGATATATATGGATAATCATGATTATAATTGTATGAGATCATGATAATAACATAAGAAAACAATACCCTAAATATAAAAGTTCATATACTTGAATCATGGAGTAAATAATGGACATTCATATTACATGAATCATAATGTACTCAATGTGAATAATAATTGCGATCCTAACATGGTTTTGTGATATGGAATTCCAAAAAACACAAAAGACATATAAAATGATATCCCTAATAGTTAATTCTCATTGATAAGGGTGTTTTATAGGATGGGTTCACTCCCAAATAAATTTTGTAGTCAATGTTCACTCCAACTACCATCTTAAGGTAAAAAGTACATTATTTAACTAAGGTCACTCATTATTCTATCCATGTATATATCATGATATTCAAATAATAAACCAACTAATCAGATTTAGATATAGGTTCCACCCATCATATAATGAAATCATATATATGTATGAAAATATATCATTTACATTCACCCTATTATAATTCCTAAAATTAAATGGGTATCATAAAAATTTCATCATATCAAAAAGAAGGAAAATGATACTTATTTCCAAATTATTTCAGCATTTCATAAATGGTGAAAATAATAATGATTTATAAACATATAACCTAAAGAGGATACTTTGGTTTCCTAAACATCATTCCATAAAAACAGTTACCATTAACAGAATGATTACGAATGGTATCATTGTAAAATATTACAAGTGGTAAAGGAGTAACACAAGAAAATTTCATCATATATGGAAAATTATTTCAAAATATAATTTAAAGCATTTCATGTGGAAAATAATTTTTTTAAAAAATATTTAGATGATTAATAATTTTAAAAACATTTATTTTAAAACTAAATTAAAAATAAATACTCTCTACTATATTTGTGAAAAAAATTTCTTTAATATGAATCTTATAAAATTGACAAGGAAAATTTGTATAAATTAAATTCAGAAGGAAGGTAAATTTTTACATGATGTTTATGTTAAATGAAAATTTCTTTTATATTGTAAATTTTGTTAAGATATCTCTTCTAGGAAAATGAGAAGAAGTTTCTATTGAAAATTTTTTGATTGAAAAATTTTTTAAAACAATTCTGAAATGATTTATTTTTTATAGATAAAATATTTTTCATTTTTTAAACATGGTTTGGAAATAAAATGGATTTCTTTTCCAAGATATAAATAATGTAGGATTTTATTTATAAAAATTTAATTATATTATTTACCAATGTGTGTTGAAATAGTACCATTACAAGAAGATATAATGACTAAATAGAGGAGAGTAAAATTACTCATAATTTATCAGATGTGGGTAATTATACATCATCAATGGAATAATGATCATAATAAATCATGATAAATGTTGGGATTTTAACAAAAAACGATTCCAACCATGTTTTCATTGAATCATAAATACTAAGAATGTATAACATAAGATGAAACGTAATTTATCTTGAGGATTAATGAGTTCATGATATTTAACATAAATTTGGTCGTGTATGCAACTACTAAAATAATATTGGTGCATAACATGAGTTACACCACAAATGAGGATAATTAAAACAAATCCACATAATCATGTTGGTATGATTTTAATCGTAAAGCACATTAAAGTGAGATACTTACCTTGATTTTGAAATCCAAATTATCCTCTATATAAAAATCATCAAATAAACCCAGGGTTATTTTTCACACCACATACAATAAATAGGTTGTGGATATGAAATTTGTCTCATGGAAAATAAAAGTGGGAAGAAAATACCGTAAAAAAATTATTGGATCTTATCATACTCATAAAATTATCCAATATAATAAATTTTAAATTGTTATAAATATATATCAAAATTATATCCATATATATAATACCATTTATTAATTACATATGAATTTATATAAACTTATTTTTAACAATTCCATTTTATATTTATGTTTTGGTTTATAACCACTTTGATTTTCTTACATGTTTGTAATTTTTATTCATGTTTCTATAACATAGATCATTATTTAGACTTCTAAAGAATGATAACGATGATATTAGCATCATATATTTTCATTATATATGTCTTTGTTGTATTCCATACATTTTTGTGATAGGAAATTAAATACACCATTCATGGAGACATTAATCCATACATATGATGGACATTGTTTCCATTTTCATGCAGTTTTAAAAGAATTAAATGTAATGGATATAAATATATATATCACATTCAAAAAAAATATTTATTTTTGGGAAAAGGTATACACTAAAACCCAAATGAATAATATATAAGTCCCAATATGTAGATGAGGACATGAAAATAATGATTAATGCAGTGAATGATGGGAAATTGGAAGATATTATCTATAGAGATGGAGTATTGAATTTTCGAAAGGGGTTATGTGTTCCATCAATAAAATATGTTAAGAGTGAACTTATAGATGATGAATATATATTATATTAATCTGTAAACCCATATAGTATAATTATTTATAGATATTTAAGAGATAATTCCATATTGAATGGTGTGAAGAAAAAAATTCTGGACTGACAATCCAGATTCATAGTATGCTAGTAGGTAAAGGATAAAAGATAACATCCTAATGGACTAATGAAGCCTATGAATATAACAATATATATGTGGTATAGTAAAATAATATGCATCACTATTTGACTCACAATTACTATAAGGATTAATTTCCTATATGGTTCATTGTTGATCATCTTTCTAAGTCCTCCCATTTCTTATAATAATGAGAAGATATACATCATGATCATATTTGTAGTATCATTTTCAATTATATTGTTAGACTTCATAGGGAACCTTGATCAATTTTATCTAACCATGTGAATATGTTCATAAAAGGAATTTGGAAAAGTATTAAAATGGATCTCGACACTGAGATACATTTAGGAACCACCTAATATTCTCCAACTGATGAATTGTATGAAAGAACTATGAAGATATTGAAAGAAAAGATAAGATCATAAACACATGAATTATAATTTTTATGATATTAGTATCTACTATTAGTCTAATTTTCATACCCTAATTTTCACTATTTGATAATCTTTATGGAACCATTCAATGTGTGGTATGGGAATAGGATTTATACAACAATTTCATGGGATGTGGTTGGGGGAAGAAGCTTATTTATCCCATAGATTTTAGTGTAGACAACTATTGAGGTACAAACTATTCAGGATCCCATTAACGAAGAACAAAAAAGGAAAAAGATTTTTTCTAATAATATATTAAAATAACTAGGATTTCAATTTTTGGATCATGTATTTTTTTTTAAAAAATACCATATAATTAATTCTAAATATTTGGTAAAAGATAGAAGTTAAGCTCTAGGTTTATTATCTGTTTTTAATTACTAGAAAGAAATGGATTTATAGATTACTTATTTTCTATGCCACCCAATCTATATATTCTACATTTTGAATTTCTTGTCTCATTACTATGGTATGAACCAATAGATATAATTCATGTCATCACATACAAGGGAATATAGTTATAGCTTTAAAAGTCTAAAAATGTGGAGTGTATAAAAAACTGTTTATTAGAGAGAAATTATTATACAATAAGACAACTAATATGGTGAAATACCATCCCACAAATCACCAATTACAAGAGGAAACCTATTAACCAAATGAATATCCATGGAATTAGTATCCATTTTTTTCAATTGCTAATATATAACCCAAATTCAAAAATGAAATGTCTTAATAGGGGGAGGAGATAACGTAACACCAAATACTCTACTGAAGTATGTAAATACCATAATATGAACTATTTTTCAAATGATCCCATTAAGGAACCTTTTTTTAAAAGTTGAAAATTTTAATTTTAAATAGACCAAACTAATTTATTTTTTAAACACATCATATCAAAATTATCTTCATATGAATTTTTTAAATTTTGTTAAAATTTTTTAATTATAATTATAGAAAAAAGTTTTCATGAAACAATTAATTCATATGAAATTATTATTACATTTTAATGAACTAGGAATTTATAAAACCATTTAATCAATCAAATAAAAATTTAATAAAAAACATAAAAAAAATTCAAATTTATTTATCTTATAAAACCAATGGAAAGCATTTTTAGAACTAACTATTATGTTACATTAACATAAAATTATTTGTTTTTATTTTTTGGAATAATGTATTTCAACATGATATTTGGATGTTTAATTTCATAAAATCATCATGTTGGTCAGAGTGGAATCTCGTGAGGGGGTGAAATGAGTTCCTAAATAAAATATATTTTTAAAAAATTATTATAAAGATCCCTAAAATTTTGTAAACAACCCAGTTAATTAAGGCAGTAAAGATACAGATGTCTAATTGGCCAACAGGTTTCTCAAAGGGTGATTAGTCCTCAGTTGAATTGGTAAGTAACACTTCTTCAACTTTTGAAACAAGTTTACTGAATTAAACAAATATACACACTAAACAAAACTAACTATCAAAGTTAAAGAAAAAAAGTTTTTTATTTAAGCTAACATATGCTAATGAAAATAGATAAAAAATAGTATAATTATATATAGTACATTTTGAAGTAAAACAAGGGGTTCAGTCTAAAGATGATACTTAATCCTCTCCACTTTGTGATCACCTGGAACCATGTAGTTTATATTATCAATTAACATGATACATATCCTGTATCGGGCTTAACTATAGTTTTACAAATTTTTCTAGGTTTCACACCCTCTACCACTATTCGTCATGGTAAATATAACCAATATAGACCACACACGATCCCTTCCATAGTTATATGTGGGAAAAAAATGTAGATGATGTTTTAATTGAGTATATTTTGTATCCTCCAGTTGAAGCACATGAGACATTGTGTGAGACCGACAGATACACACACTTCTCAAAAATGTAAAATGAATGAATCACAATAGAGCAATTATAATGATATAGAGTTTAGAAGGATCTATGTGTTATCAGTTCATCTCTTGACTCCTTGAAGTGAGGAATTTGAAGTTTGAGTCTATATATGGATGTCGTCTCCAAGACAGAGTGTCGCATCTCCAGGTACTATCTTTCAGAAATTGAATGTTATGCTTCTTGAGTAGAATGAATGTCTATGAGACACATAAGGAAACCTCAAGTTGATTTCACAAAATTATCTTCGTGATGTTCATGGGATTCACAGTTAAGGTGCTCGAATGGTTCTTCCTTGTTCTTCAGTCATTTCTTCCTTGTGTGTTTTTACTTCTCGACACCCTTGGCATATATTTCTATATCTTCATTTTTTCTCGTTTCCTTGTTATATTTCTTTTCTTCCTTGGTTTTTTTATTTCAAATTTTTGGTCCGACAATAAGAGAATGTACATCACGTGCAATCTTTCTCATACCATGTACTGTGAAGATATGGTATCCTGATATGCCTACAACAAGAATGAATTAAATCAGAAGCATTAAAATTAGAAAAGTATGACCATTAAAATAATCATATCAATTTGAAAAGTATGGATTATAAGAGTGGTGTTGACTGTTAATGGTATCCTTTTCATCGGTAGGATTCAATCAGTAGGTGTACTTTATAATCCATTAACTGTAACCCTTCATCGGTAACCTTCAGTGGTAACCTTTAGTAGTAGGCTTGTATCATGGACCTTGTATCGTTAACCTTGTAATGGTGACCATGTAACGGTGACCATGTAATGATGACCTTGTAATAATGACCTAATAATGGTGACCTTGAAATGGTGACCTTGTAGTAGTGACCTAGTACTTACATAAATTTTGAACTGTAATCTTAACCAATCAAGCAGTGATATTGAGAGTATATGAATATTGTCTATAGAAACAAGAAACATTAATGAAACATAATTAACATAGAATGAAAACATGATTGAAACATGATTTGGGATTATCAAAACATGATTTGGGATTATCAAAAATGGTGAGTCCAACAAATCATATATATTTTTTATTTCATAAAAATTCAATTTTTCTAATTAATATGTGGACACACAAAAAACATCTTCAATTTAAATTGAAATTCTAAAAAAATTTCTCTAAAAACCTTTTTACCCAATTAATTGTACTTATTATAATATTTAATTTTCACACCATTAAAAGATTTATTTCATACAGTTAATCTAAATTTTTAAATAATAATAACTCAAATACTAAAAAAATTCAATATTAATCATGGAAATTAAAATTAAATACTTTGGTTAGAAATTAATTACTAATGTATAATAAAAATGGATAATTAGCATTTAATCTAATTTAAAAGATAAATAATACCTAAAAAATAAATAGAATTGAATGGTTGATATTTTAATCTACTAATACTAATTTCCACTATTTTTTTCATTTTCATCCATCTATCCTTCAATAGTTCCATGGAATTATTTAAATTTTAAAGGTGTTACCAAACTACCTTTACCATCACATATAGAAACCAAAAACATTCCCAACATCAAGGCATAATATAAAAAACTAATTTATATATGAAAGAGAGAAATGTTTTTCTCCTTGTAACCATATAAAAAGAAAATAATCCACTAGACAATCATAATTATACTAGTCACATCAAATTAAAGAGTATTATAAATAAAAATCATGTCCCTAACATAAGTATTATCAAGAAAATAGTTTTCATCAAAATTCTATTCTAAATAATTTATTCAATAACAAATATAATTATATTATTTAAATTTATATACTTTTATTTTTATTTATATATTTCATTATCATTATTTAATCATATACCCCATCTACTAAGAAAAACTAAATCTTTGTTCTCGCATTGGGGAGACTACCTCCTATACAACATAACATGTTTGATTTTTCTACACCATTATAACAGGTAGTATAAAATAAAGATATTAAAAGGATAAATATAATTTTTAGGATATCATTAAATTTAATTTTTTTAAAAATTTAATAAATTCTTAATAATATTACATACAAATAATTATCATTAATTTAATCATTTAAAATACTTGTACAAAAAGAATTATATTTTTTAAAAATTGAATAATATTTTTATATCCACTAATTACTATTATAATTAATTTTAATTATTATATTTAATAATAAAAAACTAAATAAGGACATTATAATCTTATTATAATGGTATTACAACTAAACCCTCTCATAATCATCCACTAATCAAGGTCAATTCATGTTTGTGTTAGTTTAAACAACAACTTGAACAATATTATACATGCATTCCATGGATAATGATGAGAATGTCATTAATTTTATAATATTATATAAATGTGTAAAAAATGTTTTTTTGCTATCTGGATATTATATCACTATCTAATTTATAAACTAAGGAAACACACTTCGTTCTCCAAAAAATCAACAAAAAATGCCTATTACGGACATTTTCTTCATGTAAAAGTTCCAAAACACCCATTAATGGAATTTGAAACATTATAAAATATTATAAATAATCCTTAATATTATAATTGAAAAACAATTATTAATTTAATTCCGAAAAATAATGAATAAAAACACTGGATTTATAAAACTAGGACCATTGATCTCAACTCTAAATACAGATGTCAAAAATTAGAAGATTACATGTTGAGAATTACTATTTTTTAATAGTATCAATGAAAATGGATATTTTTAATGTTATTAATTGGGTTAATAATATATATATTTTTATAATACATCTGTTTAATGTAAATTCATGGGTTCTTGAACATGATGTAAGTTTTTTCTGTCTAAAATTCCCCATTAAGACATATAATTTGTATATGTGTTATATTTACTTTTTGTGATATATATATTACCTATTTTAGATAATATACCATTAAATATATTTATTAATGGTATTTTACAAACACCTTTTATCCATATAATCTAGGATTTTATGATTGAATTACTACTCAATCCATAAGATCTATTTTTTCAGGCCATGTTAAATAATTTGGGATAGAGGTTATAATCCATAAATATTTTTTAATATGTTGTATGAAACTCAATAGAATAATTTTTCAATTTTTAATCATGATATTTATTTTATTTTCAAGTCTATATTTTACCCCTCTCTCTTATTCTTGGGTTATAATAGTTACAGGTTCCATAGTGAAAAAATCATCCAATGAATTGGTAAATCAATATTGTGTGAGATTTCATAAAAAATAAATCCCAATTTGTATTAATGAATGAGGAAGTATCAATGTAATATACTATCCTGGGGGTAATCACCTCTAAATATTTTTGATGGCCATTGAATCATTCATCACTATAATTCATGATGTGTTAGACTAATACTGCAAACCTGCTGAGGTAGTCCAAATGGGTATGCTTTTGAATATTCACATACTCATAATAGACCATGATGAATTTTTATTCTACATTTTACTTGCAATAAATAAAATGAAATATATTAAATTAAATTACAATATATCATGGATAAACTATGAAATTTATTTTCCATCATCCCTAAATTTATTTCATAATGGTACTTCAAGGTAATATGATGATAACCCATGACTTCCATTTTTATTAATAGTTAATCTCCAAGGTATCCACATTATTATATTTAATGGGGAATTATTTAATCTATGTGTTTTTATTTATATGGACATAAAAGTTGTATAATAAGTGTATCCTAAATTAATGATATGAATGGTTAGTTAATGCTTTGGACATCTATAATTGATGCATGTGACAAAAGATTATATGGCCCCTTGATTGGTTGATAAGTCTCATGAGACAATATAGGATGGGTTTTGGTGTATTATTTTTCCCATAAGAGTATAATTTCATGAATTTGTTCATGATTTAAATTAATGTGTCATGAAAAATATCCTTTATATCATGCATTTTAAGTTTGGAATTATTCATTCCATCGGTATGAGATGAGTGATTTTATTTATCCATGTTTTCATATATTATCATGGATATAAAATTCAATATATATCAATTGATTATAGATTCGTGTTTTCTATTTGTAATTTCCATATAACTTATTCCATGTTTATATTTTGTATTCTTCTTCTTAATTGTACTCCTTATCAAGAATCTGATCTCATCCTGATTTTATTACAATATTCATGAATTCATGAATATGTCTATGTGTAAATATCAGGGATATAATGGAATGGATAATAGTGTTCTTGAAATAACATCATGTTGTATCTTATATTTTCATGTGTAATATATGTATTAATCAAGTCATCTAAGACTACATAACAATTCTATCTTCTTAGAACACATTTACTTTTTATAAGGAATTTAACATGACTACCGGAAATGGGTTTATACTTTATGGGATATTTTATATATAATCCACTATGTGATGTAGTTGTTTTTACTTGAATTGGTCAAAAATGGGAATGTTACATTCTTTTGAATTTGGTTTCTCTCTAAATTGAAGACCACAACATTTTATATCCTAAATAAATCAATCCATCATTAATAAAAACATATATTTAAAATTTCCCACCATTCCATGTTTGTCTTTCAGAAGGATATTTTACAGAGGGTGTATTCCTAAATCATTTTCTATGTTTCCTCTATGAAAAACAATTTTAATTAGACATATATTAGATATGTAATAATGATATGCTTTAAAATTTAAATCATGATAACAAATAAAATTTTACACACTTATGGGTAATTATATACATTATCATATCCTCTAAAATTTTCAAAACCCTTATCTAAAACCACCTATAATGACCCTAATCATATTAAATCCATAACTTTAATTTGAAATATTAATTATTATTCTTGTATTCCTACATATATAATTAGGTTTAAAATGAAACTTGTATCTTTTTTCTAAATAATAGACATGATTTTCAACATGGAATTATTAGTGTTCCTAGTGTTCCTTTAACCCAATATAAAACATTTAGAAAAATGATATTAACTCAAAAATCAAATTATTTTCTTATAAAAAGGAATAAAGAAAACATATAGTTCATTTAAAAACAATGATGTCATATAAAAGAGTTTTCCATTATCATTGTAAATGTTGAAATAATTTAATATTTTACCTATAGAAAAATAATCATCCATATCAAAATATTTTCATAAAACACATCATATGAAATAAATTGGAAAATTATTAGTCATAATGGTTTACTATAAAACATGAGAACCCATGATGAATATTTTCATAAATCATAGCTTTCTACCATTAAATAGGAATAATCAGTACTAAAAAAAAGATCACTAAATTACCATATGAAGTAAAAAAGCATCTATTAAAAGATGTTATAATGTATAAAAAAATATTTAGGTTCTTTGGTGATTAATTTTCAAAGATATATTACATGAAATTAAACCAATGGAGTAACCAATATTGTTTATTATATCATTATTCCATATTTAACAAAATCATTAACTGATGCCTTAAAGTGATATATCATTCATACTCATCATTATATAAAAACCAATCACCATAACATACTCTAATCAAATAAAATCATTCATTTCCATTGTCAGGTATATAATAAATATTTCGTTGAACACATATAAAGTAGCAATATCATGATTTACATAAAATATGGAAAAATCTTTTTTCATTGAAAAATATTTAAAAAAATCACCAAAATATTGGATAATAAGATATTTTATTCACAATTCATTATAATTTTAAGATTAATATTCTTAATTAAAAATGGTCATTCTTTTATCAAATTCGTCTCATGACATGTATGTAAAAACAAAAAAAATCCATTTATCATTAGTAAATAAATTCAATATGGTCCATAAACAATATTCCAACAAAAACCCATTGAAATATAATCCAAATAGTAATAAAATATAATCCAATGTCAATTTATTTAAATATAAATACAATATAAAAGTATTTTTTGAATATGGGCTTGGAGTAAAATAATATTGATAATAAATCATTACAAACATTTAAAACAATGTTTTAAGGTAAACTTCCCCTTAACGTGAGTTCGAAATGGCACATTAAATATTTATCTTCCAACAAATAGTCATATTTTAATTGTTTACATAATTTTTAACCTTTTTCATGCTTACTATTTCATTTTTTTAGTTATATCTATATTATACTTGATTACAAAATCGATTATGTTCGCTTCAAACATTTTCTATACATTAAGCTTATAAGTGAGAAATTGATTAGGTAGGATGACTACTATCAAATGGATCATGATTATATAATTTTCAAGAGATTAATAATTTCATAATTAATTTTCTTATAAACCAATAATACATTTATAAGCGAAAATGTAATTTTATTATTAAAAATGAACTACATTACAACATATAGATGATTTTTCATATATACATAAGAGATACATAAGAGATACATTCCAATTATCAATCAAACATGAGAGAAAAATATTAATATTATATTATATTACATAATGAAAATTTTGATTATAATTATAATATTATATCATTTATTCATCTATATATACTGTCCATCTAAGGTATTGATGAAAAATAATGTGCATCAGTTAATTATGTGATAGCTCTCATGTACACATGAGTGGCATTTTTATTTTAGTGGTATGCTAATGAAAGCATTATAAAACGAAAATTAAATAATCAACTATATATAATATATTACGTATTATGTAAATAAATCCATCATTATTATGAACCATACGATTTGGTGAGGAAAAATGAACAAAATCTTCTCATGATGAGGTAGCCTGCATGTACAGACAAAAAACATTTATACATTTCAATATATAGTTCAGTAGAATAAAATGGTTATAATATAATCAAAATAAAATCAACATATCTGTGAGACACAAATTTTATTATATTTAAATTGTTCAATGTGGATTGAAGGATTTCTACGAAGAAATAAAAAAAAGAAACACCCTATTAAGAACTACACCTCTTCATTGGACAACCTCTGTATGTTTATACCTAAATACATCATATGATGGTATTATGATAAATAAAATAACCTCAATAATATTATTTGGGACTTTTGGAATGTACTTTTTAATGTATTTTATAATATAATTGTGTCGTTATTTTTGTATATGGTAAGGGAGGGGTTCCCTATAATAAGTTTGGGATAAGGAACACATGGAATTTTTCAAAATATTAAAATATATTGAGGGTTTAATCATGAAAATTTAATCCAAAATGAAAAATATAATAAGAATACATAAAATTGATTCAAAATATTACATGAAAATGGGATTTATAATTGATTATTGTTTATTTGAGCCGTCACAATTTAGTTTAAACCCTTTAATCATGTTTTAACTCTAACCGCGATAACAACCTTTAATTAAAAAGTTACTATTATTAGTGACCAAAAATGGGTGTGCTAAAATTACCAAATAGGTATATGAAGATTGAAAATATAGGATTATTTATATCAAATCCATTTTTATATGTGGAAGATATTAATTTAAAAACCCCCAAAAATAGTATGAATAATTTTTTTATAGAAAAACTAATTTCAATGTAGAAAAATATTTTCATACAAAATGGAAGTATAATTTTGATTAATATAAAATTAATTATATTATTTATAATTAAAAATAACTAATTAAATTTTAATAGTGAAATAATATATAAATTTAATTTAAATATATATATATATATATAATGAAAAAACATTTTTATTGAAATTTGGGATAATTAAATTTTTGTATTTATAATAAAAAAATTAATTTCCACAAATCAAAATTAAGATGTTTGGAAATAAATATTAAAAATAAAACTGTATGATACATCTTAAAAAAACTAATATGTATAAAACTATTTTATTTTTCATTGAAAATTTACTTAATAATAATTGATTATATATAACACAAAAAAGAATATAAATCATGGATGTTAATAATGTTTAAATTTTATTTACTATTTACATTATATAGGTTGTTCAAATAATGACCTTCAATGTTATAAATATCATGACTATTTTTATAATCATGATTCAAGAAACTTGTTTCAGTGATAAATAATAAAAAAGGAGAATTGGAATTTCACTCTGAATTTGAAGAATATTCAACGAGTTTCACAACTACAAAAAATGTTATACCAATAGTTTGGAACTATTTTTTATTTCCTAAATCTAATTGTATATCCTATACCAATTTTTTGAGGGGATTTTGGTTTTTTTTCTAATAGTATATACCTATACCGTTAATTTGACCTACCCATTAGTATAGAACACTTATACCAATAGACCAGAAATTGTTTGAATATGTGATTTAAATTTAAATACATATACTGATTTTTTTAATAAACAATTTATATTTTTAATGATTTTAAAAATAAATTACAACATTGGGTATTGATCACATAGCCCCCCATTATTATTCTAATGATTTCCCACAATCAAATGATAGAATATATGTTCATATATGAAATATACATATATATATATAATTTATTTATATATAAATATTTTTTTTATTATTCAACAATAATTGAACCAATTATATGTAATTTTTGACTAAACTAATTTTTTTTGAACCGTTCGTATATTATCTACGCACCATACCTATGCTAATGGTTTGTTCAAAATTTTGGTATTGGTTTCCAGAAACAAAATACTTATACTAGGGGTTAATTAAAACTATTGGAATATGTACCATATACCATACCTATACAAACAATGTTTTAAACATTTTTTATAGTACCTTTGGAAAATTCTACATATCATGTCAAATTTATCAAGGTTGATTTTTGGAAAATATATTAAAAAAGTTAATTTTTCAGTTAAAAATAGTAAAATACGAAATATGATAACCATTTTGATATAATTTGGATTTGATCATGATTTCAAAAAATTAATCACATTCATGATAAAAATTATTTATGGAAAAATGATGTACAAAATGTTTTACATTTAGATGAAAATTTTTATCATTTATTAAAATAATGATTTTTCCATTAAAAAATAATTTCTATGAGTTATGTGCATAACATATTTATAATTTATTTTAGTCAAATTTTTAAGATAAATCCTGAAAAATGGATTGAATATTTTTAATTAATAATTCCCTATAATATTATATTGTTAATTACATTTTTATACCTAAAACATTTTCAATGATAAAAAAGGGACATCATGTATATGGAAAATAATGTGGTGGGTGAAGGATAAAAGGTAAAAGAAAAAAATACCTAAATACTGGAAAACATAAATTGGTGATTCATGTATATAATTAGCTTAAAAATCATTTTAAACATTAATTTTAGTCCAATTTTTTTTTAACAATAAAATGGGGATAGCCTTAAATACATAATAATCATTATTTAATCACTTAAAATAACCCACCCTCCTATATGAATACCCACAGTAACATCCTAACATTCCAAATAAATACATTGAGAAAAAAAACTCTCTCTAACACTATCAAAATACACTATCCAATTCTGTTAAAAGATTCAAAGGAGTCCCTATCTAGCTATTAGAAGAATAATTCCAATGTTATGGATATTTTCCTCTAAATAATTCTATTTTTGTTCTTCTTTTTTATAAGTATCTAATGAAAAATTTATTATTTATTAATGATTTTAAATACCACAATTACTTTTAATATGATTTATTTTAAATTAGATACATAATTTTCCTCTCATTATAGCTTTTTCCTATGTCCTTACTATGCAGAAATTTTGTAAATGACATCTCTTCAACCTTTTTTATCCGAGAACCTTCATTATTTTATGCCTTATATGTCAAATTAATAATATTAGGATATAATTTTATAAATCCATAATAATTTAATTATTATGGCAAAATTATTTCATACAACTTCTCCTCTTATTAAAATATTTTATTATTCTTTATGTATGGTCATTATGCTACTAAAATTTCAGTACAATTTTCCATGCCAAACATTTTTTAAAACACCATTTTATGTCTTGTGAATTTTTATTAACAATTTTCTATGTTGGATTTTTTTTATTACATGTCATTATTTTTTCCCTTATTATGGAAAATTTATTAGAGACTCTCATCACAATATTTTATCAATATCATGTACCTGTTTATGCCCCCATTATGCTACCAAAATCTTCCTATGATTTTCCCATTATGAATAATAAAATTTGTATAATCATATTCCTTTAAAATTAAGGGTATTCATTTAGTTTTAACCAGTCTTATTTGATTGGGTACATCAATGTATGTGACCAACATTTTTTAATCATGGGATTTAGTGTGACCAAAAAAATTTCATTTATTGAATGTTATATGTGAAACCCTTATCCAAGTATGTGATATTAATGCAACGAGTTATCTTGAAATTTTATATTGCTCTAATGCATTGGGTTATTTTTTATTCTAATGATATTTCATGTATGGGATTATTGTATTATCCTAATAATTTGTGATACCTTTTAAACCATTTTATTTAGTTTTGGTAGAGAGACTCGACTTATATTTATGATTTCATATTTTAAGTAGTTTCAAAATTACCTGGTTTACCATATGTTATCAATACATTTCATGACATATTGTTAATTCTTTTTATTCTCACTATTATTATTTACCATTAAAAATACCAGTTTTTATCATGTTATAATTTCTTTATGTTATTCATTTTGGATTCCCAAGATGGGAATTATACCACACCACATAATTATATATGTCCCCAATTTTTCCATGTGGTTTTAAATGGGTATTGGAATATTAGATACATTCTAATAAAGTTTTAAATAATTTTTTTAAAAACATGTATCATGTGGATAAGATGTGCAACTAATTCCCAAATAATCATGGCTTCGCATGCTTCTAGGTGGTACTATGTGTTCTTTGGTAATGGATCTATAATTAATTTATAAAAAATACAAGGGATGTAATAAAGACGAAGTAGTTATATTTTTTATGGGTAATGCTTATCGATAAAAATATCAATCAATAATGTTAATTATATAGTATCTTAAAGAAAAAAATTCATTCCATTTTGTAACAGATTATCTACGGTTGGGATTTTTTGATTTGAAATTTTTAGGAGGTACTCACGCTCATAGGAGAGTTTATAGTTGTGTTTTTTCATTCATAAGAAATAAATATGAGTTCTATAAATGTGTTACAACTTGTAGATATAGTTTCAGTAATGGTAGAGTTAATGTCACTAATTGAATCATGTAAATATTTCATTTTGTTATTGGCGCTACAAGGGAATCATGAATGATATATTTTGGATGGTATGTACTTTTATGACTAAAAAATTGTGATCCACATAGACAAAATTCAAATATTACATCATAGTACAAACCATATTCTATGAAATTATCAGCCATATATTCTTAGAATAAAATTTTCCGAATGAAAAATGCATGTTTGGAGTCCATAATCTAGTGAATACAATATCCTCGGATTTAGTGAAGGATATATTTGTATTTTTTATGAAGTATGCATGCCGGGATGATGTGAATCACATTGAGGGAACCATGTAGCAGGAATGAAATAATGAGAGTGAAAGAGATATTTGGATACTCATAGAGGACTTTAGAGTGAAGGTCCAAAATGAAATCTATGTGGGAAATTATTAGATTCATATAATTTGAAAAGTATTTTTAGAAAAGTGTTGAAATTTTTAGAATGATTAAATATAAAAAAAAATTATGAAATCCCACAACAATGGTGGAGCAGCTTGAGTAATCCCTTGATGTCCACAAGAAGATATAAGAGATGATTTATTCAAAAAAGGGACTCTGGATATTTGCAAGGATATATATAAATTACAATGAGGTTTTAATGGATTCATTGGATTAATATTATAATCCATTTTAGGATGACAAATTTTATAACCTGAGAATATTATAGAATCCATCATATCGACCTCAATAGAACAAAACAATTATTCTATGGGATAAAATGTAAAATTAATGAGAATGAGATGTATAAGAAATCTACATATATCGCACAATTGGTAATAGATTACAAGAAGTTAATTACTCAAAATCATTTCCCATTCTGGTGAAATTTTTCTAAAATCCTCTCATTGGGATTATTCTAGGAATTTTATTCATTTCTAGTGAAAAGTGGTATCAAAAATGTAAAATTCATTTTTAAGAGTCCTCTACTTATATTTTTTCCCTATAAGATACTATTTATTTAGGATTCCATATTTAAGGGTTTGGTTCATTTCAGAATATTTGAATGACTATTAATAGTGCCCAAATTGACACATAGTATAAACAATTATGTTATTTTTTACTTTTATTTGATTTTTTTGGATTACTATTACATGATCTGCCTTGCATATATCTCAAAGTGTGGCTTGATCACATGCCTTACGTCATTTGGTTAACCATGATTATAGCTTCTTGTAGGACCTAATCATACACAAATTCTCTATTACTCTGCATCAAATGACATAATATATGAATCTGGACTTACATGATTAGGTGTGTTAGCTCTACCACATGTTCCCATATAGACACTTGGGTCTTTGAGGAAAATGATTCAATACCTAGGTTCTCAACTGGTGGGTTTTCTATATATTCACCCCCTTTACTCTAATTGTTACCATATAATCTTTCCCAAATACCTTTAATTAATAAAGACCAATCCCTCATGACCATGAATTACTAAAATAACACTTTACATTTATTTTCAATTAAAAAACATAATTAAGGGGAATAGTGAGTTCACATATTGGATCTCTTTAACTGAGTTATGCCCAGGGGGCCCGACCACCTGAGTACATGAACCTAAGTGTGACCACATGAGTGCATGAACCATGGTGACACCACCTAAGCACTGAAACAATGACAACACTAGTTGTGTACCCATATCTAGGCCCCATAACACGAGAACATGAATGTTGGAGGCAACACCTAAGCACCTGAACCTAGAAAAAATCACCCTAACACACATGTAATTTTAGAATAATAATATTACATATATATTAATATTTATGAATTTTATTGTAATTTTATTTGAAATAGGAATCTATTTCTGATAACAAACCCAACAAGCATCTAGATCTTTTTTTTGAAATCCAACGTTTCACACAAGAATGAGTTTTATAGAAAAATTTAATATATAATAATAATATTACTTTATGTGGTAGTTATTTATTTTCTATCGAAATGGAATAAATGAAAAATGTTAACTGAATTATCAAAATAGGGTTTAAACATTTTTAAATAATATTTATTATTTTTAATAAATCAAGAGTAAATTAAAATACAAACCAGTTCAATATAAAGGATTTTTTATGGAAAAAATTTTAATGGCGAAAAATTATTTTTATAAAATAACCATATAAATCTTATTGGATTATATTAATGAAATAAAAATTCAATATTATGTTTCAAATTCATATTATATGTTTTATAGACATGATATTAGATAAAATTCAATTTTATATACAAAATGAGTTTTTTTCAAAAAAGTGAATGTTTACTACCTACTAACGGTTAACACTTTTTTAATTCTAAATTTTATATTTTTTGTAAATTTTATATGATATATTAAACATTTTATATAGAAAAGGGGAATAAAAATTTACTTTGGTTTATTATTTGGTATTTTATCCAATTATATTCATTTTTGATTGAATATTAAAAAATAATGCATTTTAATTCAAAAATAGCTTTTGTCTAATAAATTTATATATTTAGGTTATAATTGTATAAATTTTTACTGTTTATATTGAGTAGTTTTTTATCATTTATTCTTTTTTATGTCATTTGAATCAATTTCTCATAGAAATTGGAAATAAAAAAATTGTGATCTTTTGAATGTTTTTACATCCAAAACAAATTTTACTGATCCATCAATGGGATTAACATTAAATTAATTTTTCCAATTCTGTAAATTGAATTTTAAAAAACGGACAAACATTGTTTTAATGAGTATGAAATATATTATCTAATATGTTCAAAAATATTTTTTGGTGACTAGTAACTTTACTATTTTATTTACCATGGTTAATGGTAAATCAAGGAATTATAGATAAAAATAATATTATAATAATATAGAAATACTGTAGAACTTATCCAAATATTTTTTAATTAGTAATTGTCAACTAAAAAATACTTGGGCATAAATTGTGGACTTCTGAAGCCTATTGTTTGAGATTACGACATTAATAGCATTTTTTTAAAAGAAAACTAAAAGTTTTCATAAAAATGTTTATTATTACTAAAATAATTTTAATATGGGGTTATATAGGTGATATATTCAACTATAAATAGTTCATAAGAATTTAAAAATATTACATATATCTTGATAATTCATTTTTAATTTTTATAAATTGTAATATTAAATTTAATTATTACAAAATAATGATACATGTATTTATTTATTAATGGAAGAATCAAAAAAAATTATATTAATAATATTAAAAAATATATAAATTTAAATATATGATACATTAGATGAATTTTATGGATGAAATAGACAATTTATTAATGATTACAATTTTTTTCTCGAAGTAATCAATTTGTTTTCATTTTTTATAAGTCAAGTGTCAAAATTGACATAAATTATAAGGCCCCAGCCTTAAACCTTACTTAATCTTGAGTTATTACAAGATTGCACATTGAGGATCTTTTCGGGTTTAGATTTTTAGAGAATTAGATCATAAAACTTTCATTACATTCCACATATAAACAAAGTGGTTACATAAAGATAGTATTCTTCATTCTCATCAATGGAAACACATTTAAAATAAAACATGGATTATTTCTTGACACTTCCTTGACACTATCATCATATCATGTACCTTTCCCTTGACCTGTGAAAAACATTTCAAAAAAACTTGGGATGAGCATAAAAAGCTCAGTATGGGTTATAAAAACATGAAAAGGAAACATGGGTACATATATACATAAGAATGAAATCATACTTTACCCATAAAACATAGGCACTTTAACATACCTCATAAAATCATGAATAAATCATATAAATCATAGGACATAAAGGTAACTTGAGGCATTCATAACATTCTAACGTAGGGAGTAACCCTCTTGGTTACGTTTGGAATACCCATCACAGTATATTCCCTAAAATCGCTTCGGAGAAACCTTAACGTTTCACTCCTTCACGTTACCCAATGCATTGGAGAGCTATATCGGGCTCACCCGCCCTTAGTTTATCACAGAACCACCCGTCTTCATAATAATTCCCAAGAACCATAACATAATGGTATCACATAAAACATGCATAAAAGAAACATAACATTTCCACATTTCAATCACAAGATATCATTACAACACAAAAACATTGTGAAAACCATTTTCCATACCAAAATAAAACAAAGGTAAAACATGGTATTTATTTTTCTTTTAAAAAATAAGGTATGGCTTGTAGAGGAAGCCGAAACTCAAATAACGGTCACGACGGCGGAGAAGTCATTGTCGCGGCATACGTACGACAAAAACATTCCCTTTTGTCGTTTAGTAAACGCTTCGTATAAAAAAGATTCCTTTTGAATAAATGTAAAAGTCAAAGGGGTTTATACACCGTATAAATGAAAGTTGTGTATAAAATAAAATATGCCTCAAAGAAAAGAGATTGAGACGAAGTCCATACCTCATATCCGACTTGACCCGACCGTTCTTTAATCTCCTGAATAATAAACTTGAGTTAATCTCAACTTGCTTATGAATCTTTTTCAAGTTCATTATTCCTTTTATACCATGTTATGAACATCATTTAATCAGTTAAGTTAATAATGTTCATTTTTTCGGTATTTGGTTCGTAAGTCAAAAATAGACTTATTAAACTTACATGTTGTTAATTTGGTCAAAGGTTCATTATATCCAGAATTTTATTCATGATGTAGATATCATATATGTCATATATATCCAGTAAATACATGCATTTATAATATTACATAATCATTTAGAGGTAAGAAATGAAATGCACCGTTCATGGAGACGGTAATCCGTACGTACACATGAACGCTGCTTTCATTTCTATTTCGTATTTTATAGAATGTAATCATAATGATATATAGGTATATTATAATTACAGTATAATATCATATATAATATCATAGTTACATCCTTTATATGTCCCAAATATGGTATTTAACGAATCAAATCACTTTGAGGGGGCGGTAGTCCGCACTTCCTAAACTGAAGATATCGTGTTTACCCATAATGGAAACCATAAAGGTATGCCCAAAATGAAAAAAACAGAATCTTAAGGAAAACATAAACATATTATATATCATATATAAAAATAGTGACATCATAATGGCCACCTTTTAAGGTGTTAAATGAGTTTTGAACAATCATCGTTACGGGAGGCAGAATTTCGCCATCCACGGAAACCGTATGTTCTTTAACCATTTGATGTAGTTGTGTGAGAGTGTAGCTCAAATAAATATTATAACAACATCCTTGTATATTGAAGATACTGGTGTTGTTACAAAATAAGGAAATAAAAAGAGTTTAGGGGGCTGGAGAAGCAAAATAAAACAAATGAACATGAGAGAATGAATTACCTTTAAAAGTGTAACTCCTTTTGATTTGAGCCTAAATGCTTCCTTTGAAAGGGTTCTGCCCAAAGGGAATCCTCTAGGATGAGGAGAGGGATGTGGAGAGACTAAATGGGTAGGGTTTGGCCGAGCCAAAGGCTTGAGAAGTGTGTAAAATTAGGTAGAGGTGGGGGCCTTTTATAAGAGGAGAGGAGGGGCACTTTTGGAAAGTAAAGAAATATTACTTTATTTGAAAATGTGTATCGGTTTCAAAAGGACCAAAATTGATATAATTCGTGGATAAGGTGATAAGGGTTTGAAATACACTCATCCAATTGGTTTTGTCCAGGTGTAGTTCATATATTTTACATTATCTTTACATTTTATTTAAATCGTCAAATAATGATGTCATCGCTGCATCATTATTATGTCATAAATAATTTACTTTATCTAATGTCTAAAAATCATAAAAAAAATTCTATTATGTATGAAATCTTTTTATCTTTCCAATGACTATTTATAATCAAAAATCTGATCTTTATAACCCCATGTAAAAATTGTTTTTGTAAAACATCTCTTGTTTGTGTCATTTTTACTTTAACATTTAATAAAAAGTTATTTATGTCATTTCCAAACCAAAGTGTCTCCATGGGGTCCCCAAGTTGACCCATGGCTTGTCTTGATCGGCCATGACACAACCAATATGGTTGGGACATGGTTATAGGTCATTTCCTATTATTAAAGCATTATTTATACCTTAAACTACCGTAATTACCACTAATCGCGATTAAGAACTTAATAAGTTACTATTCACCAAAAAATTATTATAATCTCATTGAACCACATTTTACATCTTAATGACAACCATGTATGTCGGATTTTCAAAATTAAATACACATTAGTGGTAAACTTTCATTTAACTGAAAAATCAGTTTGCTTGATTACCACTTAGTGGTTTCACTGTTCATCAAAAATTGAAGTTTTTTAGAAAATTACCAAAAATTCACCCTAAGCTATATTTGATATTCCGAATTCAAAAATGAAGTCTATTTTACAAAATTCAAATCATATAAGTCACATTATTTAATTTAATAATTAATTCCCGCTGCCAGAGAAAATAGCGTGTTTTTACAAAACAATAAGTATGAAAAGATTGACACCAGTTTAAGTCTAATTTCAATGTGAAATTGATTCCAATGACCACCATTGAATAAAATGGTAAAAATATATTCTAATTTCACTTCAAAACCAATTCAAAACATAATCTAATTATATAAATAAATTAGATTAAAAAGCAGTTTTGATGTAAAATGCAGTATTTTTCACTATTCATTAAAAAATGAACATTGTCAGAAAAATACCAAAAATTCATACAAGGTAAATTTTGATGTCCCAATAATAAAGAATAAGTTTATTTTGACAAACATAGTCTATAAAGTTGTCAAAATATAGATTCAAAAATGGTTTTCCATCAAAATGCACTTAAACAATCTTTTAAGAATATTAGTGTATTTCATGCATAAGATTGTATTTATTTTCATTTTAAGCCTCTATAACACTATCTTAATCATTAATAGACATAGATAAAAATATCTATTATTAATTACTTACTTGGGATGTTACATCCTTCCCCCCTTTAGAAAATTGCATCCCCGCAATTTATTTACTTATCGAATAAATGGGGGTACTTATCCCTCATTGCATTTTTAGATTCCCTTGTTGCCTCTTCAATCATGTGGTTTTTCCACAAAACCTTTACCTGATGAATCACCTTATTCCGTAACACTTGCTCCTTGTGGTCAAGAATCTGGACCGGTTGTTCCTCATAAGATAGGTTCTCTTCCAGCTGAACTACCTCTGGACTCAAAACATGAGATGGATCTGGCATATACTTTCTCAAAATCAAAATGTGAAAAACATTGTGTTCCTGAGATAAACTCGGAGGTAAAGCCACTCGGTATGCAACTGATCCAACTCTCTCAAAAATTTCGTATGGTCCAATGAACCTTGGACTCAACTTTCATTTCTTACCAAATCTCATCACACTTTTCCAAGGAGAAATCTTGAGAAAAACATGATCACCTACCTCGAAAGATAGATCCTTCCTCCGGTTATCCGCATAACTCTTCTGCCTGCTCTGAGCTGTTCTCATGTGTTTCTGAATCAACTGAACTTTTTCTACCATCTCTTCTACCAATTCTGGTCCCATCAACTTCCTTTCACCCACTTCATCCCAGAAAGTTGGAGTTCGACACCGCTTCCCATATAATGCCTGAAATGGTGCCATCTGTATACTGGAATGAAAACTGTTATTATATGAAAATTCAACCAAAGAAAGATGTTGGTCCCAACTTCCCTGATAATCCATAGAACATGTTCGTAGCATATCCTCCAATGTCTGAATTGTTCGTTCTGACAGCCCATCTGATTGAGGATGAAAAGCTGTACTAAAATTTAATTCACTACCCAACGACTTCTGAAGGCCTTTCCAAAAGTTAGAAGTAAACCTGGGATCACGATCCGATACAATGGAGAGAGGAACTCCATGTAACCTGACTATCTTTTTAAGATACAAACGGGAAAGTTGATCAAGAGAGAAAGTATCTCGTATAGCAAGGAAATGAGCAGATTTGGTCAAGCGATCAACAATAACCCAGATTGCATTATTACCTCGAGATGTCTTCGGTAATCCAACAACAAAGTCCATGGATATATTCTCCCATTTCCACTCTGGCAGCGGTAAAGGCTGAAGCATCCCTTTCGGTAACTGCCGCTCTGCTTTAACCTGCTGACAAGTCAAACACTTCACAGTAAAATCAGCAATGTCTCTTTTCATTCCATCCCACCAGTAATACTCCCGCAGATCTCTATACATCTTAGTACTGCCCGGATGAACTGAAAACGGAGAACTATGAGCTTCACATAACAACTCTCTATTCAAATGTGAATCACAAGGCACACACAATCTCTTCCCAAATCTCAAAACGCAATCATTATCAATGTTGAATTCAGGAAACTTACCTTTCTGAACCAGCTCTACCTTTTTCTGCAACTCACTATCTTTCTTCTGTGCTTTCTTGATTCTATCTGATAGAGATGATCTCACTGATACCTGAAACAAAATAGAAGGACTTCCTGCACCAATAACTTCTATGCCAAAGTTCATCAAATCCTTAACCAAAGGATCACGTTCCAAACGCAACATTGTTAATGAAGCATTACTTTTCCGACTCAAAGCATCAGCCACTTTATTTGTTTTTCCTGGATGGTAATGAATTGTACAATCATAATCCTTGATTAATTCCAGCCATCTCCTTTGTCTCATGTTTAACTCTTTCTGAGTGAATATATACTTTAAAATTTTGTGATTGGTATATATTTCACACTTTACTCCATACAAATGATGCCTCCAAATTTTTAAAGCAAAAACAACAGCAGCTAATTCCAAATCATGTGTAGGGTAATTTACATCATGAGTTTTCAACTGTCGTGAAGCATAATCAATTACCTGATCATTCTCTATTAGGACGCAACCAAGTCCTTTCAATGAAGCATCGCTCTATATAACAAACTCACCATTCCTGGAAGGTAGTGCCAAAACTGGAGCATTCACCAATCGTCTTTTCAGTTCCTGAAAACAATCATCACATTATTTTGTCCAGATAAACTTAACACCCTTCCGAGTTAGCTTAGTCATTGGACTAGATAACCATGAAAAATTTCTAACAAACCTTCGGTAATAGACCGCCAAACCAAGGAAGCTACGAATCTCGGTTACATTTGTGGGTCTTGGTCATTCTTCCACAACTTTTGTTTTTGCAGGATCAACAGTTATTCCATCTTTAGAAACAATGTGACCAAGGAAAGAAATTTGTTGCAACCAAAACTCACACGTGCTGAATTTCCCATACAGTTTCTTTTCTTTTAAGGTTTGAAAGATAACCCTTAAATGTTTTTCATGCTCCTATTTACTTTTAGAAAACACCAAAATATCATCAATGAAAACCACCACAAACTTATCCAGGAACTCATGGAAAATTCTATTCATTAAGTCCATGAATACAGCAGGTGCATTGGTTAGCCCAAAAGGCATTACTACAAATTCATAATGGCCATATCTCGTACGGAACGCGGTCTTCGGAATATCTGCATCCTTTACCTTCAGCTGATGGTACCCCGATCTCAAGTCAATCTTTGAAAAAAACTGAGCTCCCTGGAGCTGATCAAACAAATCATCGATATGAGGCAAAGTATATTTGTTCTTAACAGTGATATTATTCAAGGCTCTATAATCAATGAAAAGTATCATAGAACCATCTTTCTTTTTAACAAATAAAACAGGAGCACCCCATGGTGATGTACTAGGTCTAATGAAACCTTTCTCTAATAAATCTTGCAATTGCTCCTTCAACTCTAAAAGTTCAATTTGTACCATTCGATAAGGGGGTTTTTAAATTGGCTTAGCATCAGGAACTAAGTCAACAGTAAACTCAACTTCCCGATCTGGTATTATTCCAGGCAACTCATCAGGAAAAACATCAGGATACTCATTTACCACTGGCACATCATTAATCTGAATAGTTCCTTTATTTTCAACGACGTGTGCAAGGTAACATTCATTTCCATCTTTTAAAAGTTTCTCAGCCTCTTGATATGTTATCAAAAGTAAGGGTTCATTCTTGTAAACAAACTGAAAGTCATTCTGAAAAGAAACTTCTTTAGCTCTACAGTCAATCTTAGCATGGTAAAGAGAGATCCAATCCATACCCAGGATAACATCAAACTCTACTAGAGGTAGAACAATAAGGTTTGCAAGTAGGTTCTTTCCACAGATAAGGATAGGAAGATTCTTATAAATTCTTTTTGCCTCGACACTTCCCCCAGGTGTTTTTACCAATAGTTCAGGAGTCATTTCTTTAGATGGTATTCCCATTTTACTAGAAAAGGTTTCAGAGATGAAAGAATGTGTAGACCCCGAATCAAACAACACACTGGAATAATCTGAAAAAACAAACAAAGTACCTGATACAACTTCATTTGATGGCCCGACATCTTCTGAAGTAGTTGCAAAGGATTTCACCACCCCTTTCTGATTGTAGTCTAACTGCTTCCCATCCCTCAAGCTCCTTGTCGGACACTCGTTTGCATAGTGACCCATCTCATCGCACTTATAACATTTCACTAACTGTAAATCAAATTTGTTCTTACCTTCACCTTGATCCTTTTCAGTGCAATCACGAGCCTTATGTCCCATCTTACCACATCGGTAGCACTTCCCAAAATTCATAAGACATTCCCCAGCATGCCTTTTTCCACATTTATCACAAACTGGAAACATAGTTCTCTTACCATCAGACTTTTTTGAAAAATTCTTACCTTTCTCCTGCCACCTCGGTCTCTTCTTCTGCTGGTTGTTATAGAACAGTTGGTCATCGGGAAACTCCATTTCCACCTTCTCAGCACATCGAACAAGCTTTTCATAATTTTTAAACTCACGAGAATCTAATGCCCTTCGATATTTTGGCTTTAATCCTGAGTAAAAACGATTGATTTTACTATCAAGGTCCCGGATAAAATTTGGAGCATACCTTCCCAATCGAGTGAACCTTTCTTCATAGGCAGCCACTGAGTCTTCCTCTTGCCTCAATTCCAAGAATTGCTATTCCATCCTATGTCGAACAGCCTTAGGAAAATACTTCTCAAGAAATATACCTTTGAATTCATCCCAGTCAAGAGCATCAATCTCATCGGCGTCCCTGATATTTTGAACCATAGACCACCACTGATCTGCTTCACCCTCCAAACGGTAAATAGCTAGACTAACCTTTTGATTGTATGAACACCCCATGACATCAAAAATCTTATCCAGTGCTTTAATCCACCCTTCAACTAGCACAGGGTCAGATGATCCTCTGAATGATGGTGGATGTTGCCTCATGAAATGTTACACCACTGACATGTTCCTCTGCGGTTGATCTGGCTGATCTCGTGCATGGATACCACCGCCATTTATCGTTTGAGTCAAATGCGCCATTACTGCAAGAAACGGTTCAGTTCCAATTCCGACCATTTCTGGATGCTGATTCGGAAGGTTATTTCCTTCTGTATGCCTTCCTAGCACTGCTTCCCTGTTTCCTCTGCGGAAAACCATTCTGAACAAACATGTCTTCGATGAAGCAACATGGTAATCTTTAAATGCTATATCATTTCGAAAAAAAAAATTTGGATAATCATTTAATAGAATTCTAACTACTAAAGTTATCTAAACCGACCTTTGATACCAACTATAAGGCCCCAGCCTTAATCCTTACTTAATCTTGAGTTATTACAAGATTACACATTGAGTATCTTTTCGGGTTTAGAGTTTTAGAGAATTAGATCATAAAACTTGCATTACATTCCACATATAAACAAAGTGGTTACATAAAGATAGTATTCTTCATTCCCATCAATGGAAACACATTTAAAATAAAACATGGATTATTTCTTGACACTTCCTTGACACTATCATCATATCATGTACCTTTCCCTTGACCTGTGAAAAACATTTCAAAAAAACTTGGGATGAGCATAAAAAGCTCAGTATGGGTTATAAAAACATGGAAAGGAAACATGGGTACATATATACATAAGAATGAAATCATACTTTACCCATAAAACATAGGCACTTTAACATACCTCATAAAATCATGAATAAATCATAGAAATCATAGGACATAAAGGTAACTTGAGGCATTCATAACATTCTTACGTAGGGAGTAACCCTCTTGGTTACGTTTGGAATACCCATCACAGTATATTCCCTAAAATCTCTTCGGAGAAACCTTAACGTTTCACTCCTTCGCGTTACCCAATGCATTGGAGAGCTATATCGGGCTCACCCTCCCTTAGTTTATCACGGAACCACCCGTCTTCATAATAATGCCCAAGAACCATAACATAATCATATCACATAAAACATGCATAAAGGAAACATAACATTTCCACATTTCAATCACAAGATATCAATACAACACAAAAACATTATGAAAACCATTTTCCATACCAAAATAAAAGAAAGGTAAAACAAGGTATTTATTTTTCTTTTAAAAAAGAATGTATGGCTTGTAGAGGAAGGCGAAACTCAAATAACGGTCACTACGGCGGAGAAGTCGTTGTCGCCGCATACGTACGACAAAAACATTCCCTTTTGTCGTTTAGTAAATGCTTCGTATAAAAAAGATTCCTTTTGAATAAATGTAAAAGTCAAAGGGGTTTATACACCGTATAAAAGAAATTTGTGTATAAAATAAAATATGCCTCAAAGAAAAGAGATTGAGACGAAGTCTCATACCTCGTATCCGACTTGACCCGACCGTTCTTTAATCTCATGAATAATAAACTTGAGTTAATCTCTACTTGCTTATGAATCTTTTTCAAGTTCATTATTCCTTTTATACCATGTTATGAACATCATGTAATCAGTTAAGTTAATAATGTTCATTTTGTCAGTATTTGGTTCTTAAGTCAAAAATAGACTTATTACACTTACATGTTGTTAATTTGGTCAAAGGTTCATTATATCCAGAATAATATTCATGATGTAGATATCATATATGTCATATATATCCAGTACATACATGCATTTATAATATTACATAATCATTTAGAGGTAAGAAATGAAATGCACCGTTCATGGAGACGGTAATCCGTACGTACACATGAACGCTACTTTCATTTCTATTTCATATTTTATAGAACGGAATCATAATGATATAAAGTTATATTATAATTCCAGTATAATATAATATATAATATCATATTTCCATCCTTTATATGTCCCACATATGGTATTTAACGAATCAAATCACTTTGAGGGGGCGGTAGTCCGCACTTCCTAAAATGAAGATATCGTGTTTACCCATAATGGAAACCATAAAGGTATGCCCAAAATGAAAAAAACAGAAGCTTAAGGAAAACATAAACATATTATATATCATATATAAAAATAGTGACATCATAATGGCCACCTTTGAAGGTGTTAAATGAGTTTTGAACAATCATCGTTTCGGGAGGCAGAATTTCGCCATCCACAGAAACCGTATGTTCTTTAACCATTTGATGTAGATGTGTGAGAGTGTAGCTCAAATAAATATTATAACAACATCCTTGTATATTGAAGATACTGGTGTTGTTACAAAATAAGTAAATAAAAAGAGTTTAGGGGGTTGGAGAAGCAAAATAAAACAAACGAACATGAGAGAATGAATTACCTTTAAAAGTGTAACTCCTTTTTATTTGAGCCTAAAGGCTTCCTTTGAAAGGATTATGCCCAAAGGGAATCCTCTAGGATGAGGAGAGGGATGTGGAGAGAGTAAATGGTCAGGGGTTGGCCGAGCCAAAGGCTTGAGAAGTGTGTGAAATGAGGTAGAGGTGGGGGCCTTTTATAAGAGGAGAGGAGGGGCACTTTTGGAAAGTAAACAAATATTACTTTATTTGAAAATGTGTATCGGTTTCAAAAGGTCCCAAATTAATATAATTCGTGGATAAGGTGATAAGGGTTCTAAATACACTCATCCAATTGGTTTTGGCCAGGTGTAGTTCATATATTTTACATTATCTTTACATTTTATTTAAATCGTCAAATAATGATGTCATCGCTGCATCATTATTATGTCATAAATAATTTAATTTATTTAATGTCTAAAAATCATAAAAAATATACTATGATGTATGAAATCTTTTTAGATTTCTAATTACTATTTATAATCAAATATCTGATCTTTATAACCCCATGTAAAAAATGTTTTCGTAAAACATCTCTTGTTTGTGTCATTTTTACTTTAACATTTAATAAAAAGTTATTTATGTCATTTCCAAACCAAAGTGTCTCCATGGGGTCCCCAAGTTGACCCATGGCTTGTATTGGTCGTCCATGACACAACCAATAATGTTGGGACATGTTTCCAGGTCATTTCCTATTATTAAAGCATTATTTATACCTTAAACTACCCTAATTACCACTAATCGCGATTAAGAACTTAATAAGTTACTATTCACCAAAAAATTATTATAATCTCATTGAACCACATTTTACTTCTTAATGAAAACCATGTATGTTGGATTTTCAAAATTCAATACACATTAGTGGTAAACTTTCATTTAACTGAAAAATCAGTTTGCTTGATTACCACTTAGTGGTTTCACTATTCAACAAAAATTGATGTTTTTCAGAAAATTACCCAAAATTCACCCTAAGCTATATTTGATATTCCGAATTCAAAAATGAAGCCTATTTTACAAAATTCAAATCATATAAGTCACATTAATTAATTTAATAATTAATTCCCGCTGCCAGAGAAAATAGCGTGTTTTTACAAAACAATAAGTATGAAAAGATTGACACCAGTTTAAGTCTAATTTCAAAGTGAAATTGATTCCAATGACCACCATTGAATAAAATGGTAAAAATATATTATAATTTCACTTCAAAACCAATTCAAAACATAATCTAATCATATAAATAAATTAGATTAAAAAGCAGTTTTGATGTAAAATGCAGTATTTTTCACTATTCATTAAAAAATGAACATTGTCAGAAAAATACCAAAAATTCATACAAGGTAAATTTTGATGTCCCAATCATAAAGAATAAGTTTATTTTGACAAAAATGGTCTATAAATTTGTCAAAATATAGATTCAAAAATGGTTTGCCATCAAAAGGCACTAAAACAATCTTTTAAGAATATTAGTGTATTCCATGCATAAGATTGTATTTATTTTCCTTTTAAGCCTCTATAACACTACCTTAATCATTAATAGACATAGATAAAAATATCTATTATTCATTACTTACTTGGGATGTTACATAAATCATATTTTAAAATATGAAATATTTAATTTAATGAATTAAAATTTTGAAAAATAAAATGTTTTGAAAATGTTTTTATAAGTATCTACCATTCATTAATGACTCATTAATTGGTTTATTGACTTGTTATGGCAATTATTTTAACCCTGAAAGTGTAAATTACTCAGTAAAATGGTAGGAGTTGAAATGTTTAAAACATAATGACAAAGAATAAAAAATATAGATAATTGTCTAATTTTTATTGGCTGAAAGGATATTGACACATAATCATCCAGTATACAATCTAAATAAAATTATAATAGAAAATTAATTTATATTAATATAATACTTTTTATAATTCCAAGAGTTCTCCTCCTCTCTCCCTTAAAAAGGAAATCTTCTTATCTACTCTTTACACATAAAAATCCATTTGGATCAGCCATGATATGTCCAAAACCCTTCCCAGATTTCCTCCTAACATTATTGAGGCCTTTGTGTAGATAGAAAAATATTCTTAGTGGTGATAATGTCTTATGAACGTTGATCATCCAAATGAAAGGTAATGTTTTTATTTAAGTAGTTTTAATCTCATTATTCTTCACATTTTTTCTATTCTTATTCAATCTTGATGAAATAATAACTATAGAATCCTCAATATACTGAGATTTTTTTATATTAATATAATCACCAAAATCAATCTCTAATTACATCGAATGGGAAGTGGACTTTTTATTCATGTGTATAGTATATTACTGCCTTGCGAACCAATACAGTTTGTTTTCAATATCAGGTTTCAATATAGGTAATAATGATATAATATTTATTTATATATGATACCATTGACTTATTTTTTATTATAAGAGTAGAATATATCAATTATGTTCTCAAATTCCATGCATATAAAATAATAAAGTTTTCTGTGCGTACGTGTGGATTATCTCCTCCACAATGTGTTATGAATAGTTTTTATTCACCACATCACTTGTGTTATATATATAAGTATATTTATTTATTATGATTTTAGTTATATTATTACCATTATATAAAGATAAATTAATAATTACCATACTTCTATAATTATCAATGAAAAATAGATACATTACTCATGTGTACTTACGGTTTAACGTCTCCAATATTGTAAAGTTGTTATGTTTTCATATCTGTATTAATGAGTGGATTTAATGGTATCATTGACATATAAAAGTGATAATTATGTCCTGAATTTTATTTTGGGGATGATTGAATTATAACCACATGGACTATTGACATTATATCATGTTTATTTTCCACTCAACACTAGTAAAACAATGGTATTTAACCTCAAAAATGGGATATTAGTTTCAAAAATACTTATGAAAAATATATTTGCAGAAACTTTTTGGTGTCGGTTTTCTAAAAAACTAATTTAAAAGATACCCAGAGGTTTCATTTATGGCATCTCATTTTTAAAAATCTGTAAGTAGTTCATTAAAAAAAATTATTATCAGCATCATCTTTTAGAAAACCTAAGGCTCATAAATAAACTTTTTTAATAAATTTTAGATCTTTTCTTAATCAATGATTCTACTAATTGTGGAGATAAAAAAGTGTTATGGATTAAAATTTGTGGATGTCTAAAAAATCTCTAAGATAGATCTTAATGAATCGCCTATCAAAGGCTATAACTTTTAATTTTCTACTATGTTTGAGCTCCACGACCAGTCAAATAGAAACATAAGAAATGATCTAAAATATTTTAAATATATATATTATTTTTTGGCATTGAATTTTTTAAAAAATGAAGAAATTTTTTCCTTTTAAGGTGTAAGTTTTTTTAAAAACCTAAAAAAATGGCATCTATGGGGATTTTTGGGAATGGTTCTAAAACAAATCTGCAAAAAAACAGTTCAAACCCACCTCTGCATTGGTTTCACAAAAAACCCTAGCCAAAATGTATCCTCCTATATAGAAGATCATAAATTCAATTTCTTCAGAATGAGAATTTTACTTTTTAAAAATCTCTTATCAATTTTAATTCAATTCCATTGAATATATTTTCCTTTACTATATATATATATATTCATTTTCACTTTTGTTCATCATTTTCAACATCCTCAATTCAATCTTGTTTTCATTGAAATTTTAAATGATGATTTGAACTTAATATATATTCTAATCATTTAATTTACTCATTATTAGTTTCCATCATTGTTCAATATCATAGTAATCTTGTTTATAATGATGAATTTTTATTATGATTGATTTACAAATATAAAATATATAGTTGAGATTTACCAACCGAGGAGAAAAATTCATTATCAATCACCATTTCCATTGCCCCATAAGTTTTACCCTAATACTAAGTGATATAATGAATAACAACATATCATATTTTTGGAAAATACTTACTGAAATAAAATATGTTCTAAGTCGTATGTTTTTTTATTTCATTTGGTCTATGTAAATTTAATTCATGTGTCTCATGATTTCATTGGAACGAATTGTGTCTATCAAAAATTTGAGACGTTCAACTTCTTATGGTCATAACTATTGATCTGTAACACTGTTTTAGCTCCATGAATAGTTCAATCAATGTTAAATGAATTAAATAAAACATGGAAGAAAATAATTTCAATATTGGTGATGATTTTTAAAACCCAACAACAAAAAATATTTTTTATATTTATATAATAATTTTCCTTAAAAACCGAAGCAAACAATGACTATAAATGTATTTTTTGGCAGTAGTTTTGTAACATAAATGATGCCAAAAATTATATGTGAATCGCCATTAGTGAAATTTTATAGAAACCAACATCAAAAATCAAATTTTTTACATTAGTGGATTCAACGTCAGTTAGACCCCAACCATAATGACACTTTTTCTACTTGTGAAAGATCCCAATATCGACAACATGAATGATATGAAGTAAATTAATTATGTAATTATTATAAAATGAATACATTGATATAAAAGGAATAATAAATTTGTAAAGGGATCACAGGAATGTAGAAAGTACCTATGTTTATTATTCAAGAATATATGCATTGTACATGATTTTTCAGACTCAAGGTAAGAGACTTCTTCTCAATCTCCTTTCATTGAATGATATATTGATGTTATTAACCTATATTATCCTATAAATTGAATATACAACCATTTTGAAATGCTATATCATAAATTAATATATTCTCATGATATTTAAGTTTATGAAATGTATTTTTTGATGATTTTTATTTATGTGTTTCTCATGTGGTAAGGGACTCGTTAACTAAAACATTGTTTTAAATGTTTTAAATATTTATTCTTATAAAATAATTCTAATAAATTTCCTCGAATTAAAAATAATTTTTTTTATATGGGTATTAATGTGAAAATATTTTAATTAATTTAAAAATATTAGAATTTTTATGGGTAACTTTGATTAACAAATATTATATTCAAATATTTGTATTGTGTTTTATAAATGGATTGACTATTTCTATAGAACCAATTTTTTTTACATAAAATACATGCTATAAATGTATCCCCTTTAGGTCAGTTTTTTTTTTTATTTTTACATTAAATGTTTCCACTTTTATTACCAATTATGTTTTTTTCATTTATGAGTGTGTGACTTTGTAAAAATGATATATGATTTCAAAATCAAAATTTTATTTCATCCTTAATGCTTATATTATGAATTATGATTCTGTTATGGTTATTGGAAGTTGTTTATGAATATTGGTGGTTCTATTATAAACCAAGGGTATGTGAGCCCATGATATCTCTCTAATATGTTGGGTAATGATATTGAGTTAAACGATAATGTGTAACTTGTTGATTTAGGGAATATACTTTTTGGGGTATTCCAAATGTGACCAAGTTGGTTTCTCCCTATGTAGTTGTGAAACCTACAATGCAATTATTATATGGATGACACCTGTAGCCTTTATGATTTATTTTTTATATATCTTTTTAGTAATCAAATAATTTCATGAGGTAAGATAAATTATTTATTTATTATGGTTGTAAATATTAATTTGGTGATAATATTTTCATGAGTTTAAAATAAAAATGGACTAATGGTTCCTTTCTTTCATTTATGCCCCTTACAGAGAATTTTATGCTCATCCAATGTTTTTTGAAATGTTTTTCATTGGGTATAAGGATGGTTAATAGAAAGGTAGATGACAAGATGAATTTTATGACTATTTTGATCCTTCAAAATAATTCATGATTTATATTAAAATGATTTATACTATGAAACAAATGGATAGTGATTGGCCTAGTCTACTTTGTAACATTTAATTTTTTTTCTAAACATTGTAGCATAATTATTAAAAAATCTAAACTAGAAAATATACTCTCTTTGAATTAATGACTTACCTAAATATTATATAATTTTCATGTTTAGGGCCTTATAGTTGGTATCAAAGGAAAGGTATAGATAACTTTTTAGGTTAGGATGTTATCAATGTGTTGGTTAAAAACCCATATACTGAAGATGATTATTATAAAATGTAATCTTTTGGAGTATTAATGTAAAATAGGTGTATTGGATGAAAACTAAACCAACTAAGATATGAGTACATAGATGGATTAAATTATTATAAAAAAATAGTTATCTTTATCCTAAATAGGATTCAACTTTTAATAATTCATTTCATTTTTATGTGGTGATTATGTTTTACTAGATTATGGATAATTAATATGATGTAAGGTAATAGAACATTCACACCCCTTTTATCCATCCTTGATGATTCTATCATCACTATAATAGCCAAATATTGTTCGAATTATTTTTACATATTTTGAGTATTCAAACAACCTATAATAAATTGTTTGATATATCCAAAATCTATTCTTTTATAAAATAGTTATTTAGTTCATGTTTTCTTTTTCATATGTTTTCATGACCAAAACAAATCCATAACATTTGAAATGTGAAATACCATGGGTGGTGTGATGATTTAATTTTTTGAAAGTTGGATAACATGTTGAAAGAGAAAAGAAACAATCAGAAGATCCTAACATTTTGATTCAATGTTTGAATTAGCATCATATACATAAAGTATGAAACATCATATTGTTAATATTTATGAATCATAACGATAAAATCCATATATACTATTTATATTTGTGAGGTATTAATATATATGATTGAAATTAATAGTTAATGGATTATGAAGAAAGTTGAAATATTTAGATGTCTACATATAATGGATTTAATAGTTATGGTATACTCAAGGATGTCATTAAAATTATTTTTACTCTATTGATTATGGGGGTAATTTTAAATACTTTTAGTTGTGTAATATGTATCCCTGGTTTTTTATGTGAAAATTTTATTTGAGGAAGAATTATCTCTTGTGGACACAATTATAATGTAATGGATATACTTTAGAGTTCATATATTCTTTGTTTTTTGAGATAATTAAGGGATATTACATTCTGGGATTCTATAGGAAAGGTATGAGATAACCATTGTGGTTAAAACATTTTATGGTTATTTTGATAAAATTAACAAATTTTTATAACCTTTTAAGAATGATATTTTTTTATAAATAGACAAACCCATTGGATATGTGATAACCCATCACGTCTGGAAAGGCCATAATGATCGAAACCACAACTGAAGGGCGGCATTCTTTATCACATACCACTGGCCTATGTGGCATCCCTAGTTATTATATAATTTTTTATGTTAAGTGAGTTCATTGACTATGAATAAATTTATTTTTGGAACTCATGTTTTATCAAATGGATATCATTCGTATTGGAAAATTATTGTGGGGGGTTAAGTGGTAGATGTTATATTTGAAGACATTAACTATTTTGGGAATCCTCTATGATTAAGGTAAAGAGAATAAAAAGGTATTTTAAATGGGGAGTAACGGTTGAATTATATTTTGGAAGAATATATCATTATAGAAGTAGAATTATTGGGAATTTGGTAATTTAGGGAAATGGTTATAATATCATGGAGACTAAACGATTGGGTTAGTTATTTTTTTATGAAACATTAAGAGTGATGGATGTTATTTGTGATAAATGTTAAATATTATCTTGGAAGAATGTGTAATAAAAGTCGTATGAGTTTGAGGATTGAATCATGACATGGATTATTTTGGGGGATTTTAAGTACAATTATTTTTTGAATGGTTAATGTTGAACTTTTAGCATTTTAGTTGAATTATGGAGATTAAAAGCAGTTTTTCATCACACTATGGATTATTATTTTTGTAGAATTATTTTATCTAATCCAAATCATATTTTTTGGTAAATGATTTTAGAATACATAAATATATATTTAATGATTTATATTCTATGTGATTCTCTTGGTGTTTATTATAGTGATTCAACTCTAAAAAATCATTTTCAATACAATTTATTGGATAAATAGATGTGTTTTTGGTGGAATTTGATTAAAGGATGAATATATACTTTTAAATTTAGTATATTTAATTGCGTTATTACTATAAATTGTAAAATAATTCCTCAAACCTATGAAAATGATCTTAAAAAAAGTTCTGTTTAATTTTCATATTAAAGAATATAATAACCTTTTACCCAACACAAATTTTTGGTTTTGTGATTATTAACTATTTGTTAACCATGTTTTCTATCACTACCCATTAGAACTAGATGTTTAGTTTTCTCCTCCATATCAATTCCTTCTTACATTTAACCCTATTATTCGTTATCTCGAGTTAACATTTAACTTCACATTTCTTATTTTAAAGTTGAGGTTTTATTTACTATTTTTTCAATGTTGGATTGAAATGAAGTGATTGGAAAATGTGAAAACTTACTTACCAATCCCACATTTAAAATTACAAGGACACAATTTCAAATAAGGGGAGGGATATAACATCTTAGTTAATTATAGAATAAAAATATTACATATTTATTAATATTTATTAATTTTATATCCAATTTAATTTAAAATAGATACAATGTCTGATAGCATACCTGACCCACAGCTATTGATCTCTCCAAATTCATACATTTCATAGAAGAATGAGTTATATAGAAAAATCAATATATTGTCATTTTTTTAAGAAGTAGGTATCTCCTAGACATTAGAATGTTAGGAATGAACAATGATTACTGAATTATGAAAATAGGGGTTATGAATATTTTTTTAAAAAAAACAGAAATATTTGGTTATCAAATTTTTTATAATTGAAAATACAAACATATTTAATATAATGGATTAGATTTTATGAAAAACTATTTAAGTGTGAATAATAGTTTTTGTAAAATAATAAAATCAAACTTTTCAGACAATATAAATGGATTATGAATTCAATACGATGTTTGTAATTCCTATTGTTTATGGCCATTCATTAAATAATATCAAAATAAATTTTATTCATAAAGGAAGTGTTTCTCAAAAAATGAATTTTGTGGAATATTGATGGTGAAAAAATTTTAATTATAATTTTTTACAATTTTATAAATTTTATATGAAAAAATAGACTTCTTCTTTAGAAGTTGTAAACCAAAATTTACATCAATTGAGTAATGGGTATTTAATCATATAATATTCCATTTTTAATGTTTAGTGATAAATATTAAATCTTAACTCAAAACTAATTTTTCTTATAATTTATTTATATAGTTAGGTTATCCATTTAATAGTTTTTAAATAATAATTATACTTAATTTTTATTATTCAATCTAATATAGGTCATTAGAATCAATTTATCATTGAAATTGGGTAAAACAATTAGTGAACTTTTATATGTTTTTTTCTCAAAAAACCTATTTAATTGATATGTCAATGTGATCAAATATAAATTAAATTTTCAACTATGTGATTTGAAGTATCAAAAATGAATATAAATGGTTTTAATCAATAAGAATAATTTGATCTAATGTGAACTGAATAATTTTTGGTGAATGTTAACTATAATACTTTATTTCCCGCGATTAAAGGTAAATCAGTTAATTAAAGAACAATATAATATTATAATAATATAAAAAAACAATAACACATGAAATAATCTTGTTGGAGTAGTAATTTTAGACCAATAAAATACATTTTCGGAAATATTTCCCTTTTGAAGCCTCTAGGGTGTTATTAGGACATTAATGACATATTATTTAATGTATAAACAAATAAGTCATAAACATGTCTCTTATTTCTAATCCAATTTTAATATAAGGATATAGTAGTGATAATTTCAACTATAAATAATCAATAAAAAGACAAAACAAATTACATATATCATGATAAGTTATATATAATTTTTAGGCATTAAATAATTAAATTTAATTATTACATAATGATGATGGTGTAATAGATTTTTTAAAGGAACGAATAAAATAAATGATATTATTAATATTAAAATAAGTAAAAATTGAAAAAAAATCATATTTATGAATTTTGTAGATTAAATAGAAATTTTATTTAGGTGTTAAACTAATATTTTACAATGAATAATGTTTTTAATATTTTTATTTCATGTAATGAATAGTTTCAAAATTTACATAATTGATATTATAAAATATATAATACATATCTAAATGAATAAAAATTTATAAAATTCAATGATGGAAAAAATTATTATGTCTAGAAATGATATTAATTGCTCATTAATTGGTTGATTAACATGTTGTGGTAATTATTTTAACTCTTAATGTGATAATTGTTTAATAAATTGGAAGGATTTACATAGGTTTAAACATTAAGATAAGGATTAAAAAATATCAAAAACATGTCTAACATTTGTTGGATTAATGTATTTTGAATCATACTAATAATATATTATAAATAAATCAATAAGGAAAAATTTAGAATAAAAATTAAATTTATTTTAAATTAACACATTTACTAATTCCATCAGTGCCCCTCAACTCTCTTATATAAAAGAACTCTTCTCTTATACTCCTTACAATTAAAAAACATTTTGGTTAAGACAATATCTTACCAAAATTGTTCCTAGATTCCCAAAAAAAATTAATGATATATTAGTTTGGATGAAAAACCTTTTTAGAGGTATTAAGGTGTAATGAAAGTTGATCATCCAATGGAATGGTGTTTATCCATAGGAAATGTAATGTTTTTATTGAAGTATTTCTATTTTATATAATCATACACTTTATTCAGTTCTTATTAAATCATAATGCAAAAAAATAAAGTATATTTAATATAATTAGATTTTTTATATATTATCACTTAAATAAATCAATAATTTAATTAAATTGAAAATAACTTTTTTATTGTGTATACGTAAGACTACAGCCTTGAAAAACGATATAGTTTATTTTTCATTTTTCTTCTTCATAACCGGTCAGAATGATGAGATTAATTTATATAAATGCTATTAATTTAATATTTATAGTTATTAGATTATAATATATTGATTATGTTCTTATATTCTATAACCACAAAAATGATATTGTCGTTAATGCATACTTGCAATCTATCACCTCCCCTAATTGATGTGCAACGTTTTAATTCACAACCTCAGATTAATGATATATATAAATATATTTAAAATATTATTATGATGCTTTTAACATTATGATAATTCATTAAATTTATAATAATTACCTTATTTCTATAATGACAAACGTAAAATGGAAACGTTATTCAATCGTAAGTACGACTTACCGTCTCTATGATTGTATAATTATTCATTTTTTATATCCATATTTAATGAATGGATTTAATTGTATAATTGATATATACATATGATTATCATTTAATTTATTTTTTATAGACATTATATAATTATGACCACATGGACTATTGAAATCACCATGTTCATTTTCGACTCAACTACCCATTATCGAAATAACTTCGAATATGAACTAAAATAGTTATTTAATTATTATAACCTGGAAATTATTGATATAGAAGAAATTTTAAGCTTTAAAAAATTTCTAAATATATTATAGATTAAAATAATTTTATTATTCAAGAATATAAATATTGTACATGATGAGTTGGACTCAAGATAAGGGACTTCGTCACAATCTCCTTTCACTGAGGTGTATCTTAATGTTAAGAACATTTATTGACCTATATGTTGTATATCAAACTCTTTTGACATTTTTATATCATAATTTAATATATTCTCAAGATATTTAATGTTTCATTTAAATTTTATTCATTATTTATTTTTATTTATGTTATTGTCAATGGGTAAGGGTCTCTTTAACTAAAAAAGAGTATTAATTATTTAAAGGATTTATTATTCTAAAATCTAGGAAATTAATGTATATGTTTTGAAAATAGATTTATTAATTTATTTATATGAAGAAGAATATATTAAATTGATAATTACATTAAAAATATTTAATGTGTTAATGGACACATTGATTAAAAAAAATTATTTTTAAATTTTTATCTTAGTTTCAAAAAAGGATTGATTATTTCTATGACATGGAATTTTTTTGACATATAATTCGTGATCTTAATTTCTCCCCCATATGTCACATTGATTTTTTTACGTTAAAATTTTACAATTTTTATTTCAAATAATGTGATTTCATTTAACGGTGAATGACATTGTAAAAATGAAATGGGATTTCAAAATGAAAATTTTAGTTCTCCTTTAAGCTAGTTTTATGTGTTATGATTATATTATGGTTCTTGGGAAATTTTTATAATTACTAGTTATTCGATGAGAAACAAAGTGTTTGTGATCCCATGATAGCTCTCCAATTAATTGTGAAATGAGATAGAGTTAAATTTTGAAATTTATCATTAGTTATTTAGGGAATTTACTATGATGAGTTTTCCAAATGATACCATGAAGGTCACTCCCTATGTATATGTGAAAGCTTTAATTTTAGTATGATATGGATGCCACAAGTTATCTTTTTGATTTATGTTTGTTATGGATATTTATATTAATATTATGATTTCTTGAGGTTAGATAAAAATTTTACTTTTTATAGGGAAAATTTATGATTTTGGGAAAATGTATTGATGAGTTTAAAATATTCATAGACTAATAGTTCCTTTCCTTATTTTATTCCCATTAAATATCTTTTTATTCTCATCCCATGTTTTTTAAATGTTTTTAATAGTTTATAATCTTGGGTAATAAAATGTATGATGTCATGATTAATGTTATTATGTTTTTTATCATGAAAAATAAATCACGTATTTTTTTAAAATGTATTAGATTATGATAAAATGGATGGTGTGTAACTTTTTCTTCTTTTTAACATTTAGATTGTTATGTAAAAGTTATCACCTAATAATCTATAGTTCTAAACATGAATAGATCCTCAATTTAAATTCTTGACTTAAACCAAGATTATGTAATGTTTCATTCTGGGGCATTATAACCACATGAGCACTAAGACGAAGGTTACCATACATAGACACACCTATTATAGTTCACAGTCTACATCGGGGAGCAGTCATCCAAACCTCCATACCAGGTAACCCATTCAAATTGTATCCCTATAAATAGTTAAACATATCACAGAATAGTATACTTAAGCACCATTTCTTCCTGATATACTTCATGAAAGAACATTTCCAAGGTGTCCAACCAAGGATCCATTTCTAACGGGCCTCCTACTAATTGTAGAACCCAACTATATCCTCTCAAACGGACTAACCAATAGACATGATTTTCCATTAGTGAAGCACATGCATAATCCCGACTAAATATCTTATTTATGTCCCTTATATAGTGCACAAATATTATATGGTCATCTTACATGGTGTAAGATGGATGTTGTGTTTACCATAGATAGTAACATAATGTCTCCAAAAACATTAATGATATATGTTAGTTCTTATAAAAATTTGTGTAGTCATTCCATAAATAATCTCTATGTTCACATATTTCTTCTTCTAGTTTTTTATTTCTCCATATACCACCATATATCTGAGATGTCCAATTCTGAAAAAACTATCTTTTGTCACTTAATTTTATAGGATCTTCATTTTTTGATAATTAAGGTTCTTAATTTCTTTTCCCATAGTTTTCTACATGTATTAGATTCAATTTTTATTTGCTAAATAATTTTACATGGATGACATTATGTAGATTAAAGTGGTCAGGTAGGATAACCCATCAAAAATCCAAATAAGATAACCATATCATTTTACACATTTAATTACATGAATCTTTATCACGAACTAGGTCGTGTCGTCATCTGACTCGGCGCCCCACCCGGACCGCGACATGGCCCGAAGGGCGTTCCCGACCCCCACGGGCTGGAAACTAGTGCCAGGCATCAAAACAAACCAGTTGGGAACGGTTTGGACCATGAAAAAGATAAGTAAACATAAACTGAACAAGTAGATAAATAAAAGAGAATAAACTGAATAACGTGGAAGCATAAAAAGGAATAAACAAAGAAATGTGACATACCTCAGGTGACCTCATGGATCACCACGGTACGACAACCACACTCGCTCCCAAAAGCGATCCAAGACTGAAACCTGCAACTGAAAAGTAACATAGGTGTGAGCACTGAGATGCTCAGTAGTAAAGCCAAAATATAACCACGTCCTATACCTCCGCCTTTATTAAGAAATCCAACCATGCCAGTTTGAAAAATAAGATATAATAAAATAGTGTTTCTCATTTTCAAATTCAAGTAATGAGTTTGCATTTTAAGGTAAAGCATTTTACTCCCACGACATTTTCAAAATAGGTTTCAGGCATGCATTAACATCTCAAAATGAAAAAAAACCAGTTTGGAATAAAATATGGTTTTCACAAACAAGACATCACGTATGAAACAGCTGAAAAGAAAGTTACATCATTAGCATCATGACACAAATGAGCACCATGGGTAATCCCTATAGGTATCTAGAACATGTGGGAACCTAAACACCTCGTACCTCAGTGAAACGTGGATTAGAAGACCATAACCCTCAGAAAACATGGCTAAGAAGGCCACGACCCTCAGAAATTCATATGTTTAGTTAGTGTTGTTGCGTCAATCCTTCTAGACAAACTGGGCCGAACCCCTACCATGTCATCTTGCGTACTAGTCCTGGTTACCCACCTAGATACCCGGGTTTCCCATTGTGCACTATTTCAAATGGTGGTGAGTTTTCATTATCAAGCAATCAAACAAGTACATTACACTTTCTTTATCTAAAACTCATTCAACCTTTCACCACTGCACCCCCTACTTAAGTGCATTCCCCCTCTTTACATCCCAAAATCATGCAAAATCCATTACACTAGGCACATATCACAAACCACTCATTAACACTTGCATCAAATTTTATTTTCAAATTTAGGGGAATGACTCAAAAGGGGTTTTCTATTTTCGCAAACCAAATCTTAAAGTGCCAAACAGGCCTTAATAGTGGTTTTTCTATTTCATAAAACATTCTTAAGAATCCAAATAGGCTTAATTACAAAAAGGGAACACTTTTTACAATCAACCGGCCAAAAGGCAAAACACATTTGGAAATACCTCTTACCAATTCAAAACCACTTAAGAAATCAATTTCTCAAGAAAAGTCACTTAAGACCAACAGCTATGAAATACATTTTCAATTTTCCAATACAAGGCATAATAGTTTCTAGCAACCGAAATCTGGTTCCATAGCATGTTTATATAGCATAGTGTAAAACCTGTTTTTAAAACAATCAAGAAATTATGAATTTCAAATTAAAAGCTTAGGCATAGGGGACCTACCTCAAAGTTGCCGTTATTTGCCGATGGCCGCTCGAACTGACACTAAGCGCATACACACACATGAATTTATAAATATATATATACGCACCCCTAGCTGCATTGCAAATATTCCCCATGCCATGAGGGAATATGTACATGTAGGATGTCTCGACATGAGCGACCCAAAACCAATGAAGCAAGGCGCAATGCACTACACATATAATTTAATAAAACCATTAAAAACATAAAGAATCCCTAAAGTGTTTCAAATTAACACATCAAGGGTTTTCACCAACGATGCGCCACTTACATAACTCATAAAACGCATTGAAAAATATTAAAAAGAAAGCACAAAACAATTTTACCATTTCCAATGTCCATTTCAAATCGTCACATAAAATTGAGCCAATTCCAAAACATGCATTCAATTGTTTGAACCATTTCCAAAACAAGTTTTTCACCATCCAAAAAATTTAAATAAAACATTATTCAATTTATAAAACAACCCTAGGAAACACCTCACTGCCTCAAACCGAGAAAATACCCAAAATCCCCTCTTTAGAAACAAACGCACACTAAAACCTTTACGAAATTTAATTAAAACTATTTCGCATCCTTAAAATTTATTTAAGGTATCGTTCTAAATTTTCATAAACCAATTTTTTTAAAGAGTATAACACAGCTTTGCACACAAAACCAACTTCAACCTTCTTTCATTACCACATGCACACAATGCCACATTAAGAACACAATATTTACCATTTATACAAAATAATAAACTAACTACACAACTTTCAAAACACTATCAATTGACTAGATACAATTTTCTCAACAGAAACACACTCATACCATAATAACACACCGCCAAAAAAACAAATTCAAACTAAATTATTTAAAAAAAAACTAGTTTCACACCAAACAAATTATTAAGGAACATGAAAAATTAATTAAACATGGAAACTAGTTCATCAATAAACACAATTCGCACTAAAAACATTAATTAAATAACATCCTAAATTAATTAAACAAGAAAATTAATTGATCAAACAAAACTTTTAGGGGGAAACACTTACCATCGGTGTCGAAACCTCGAATTCCGACGCAAACGTTGATCGCGTGCCAGTCACACTAAAAGCAACCGCTAATTGACCCTAATTCAAGAATTGGGACCAAAAACAACACAATCAAACCAAATTAGTGACCCTAAAAACTTAAAACCCCAAGTCTAAAATCCAACCCGCTCAAATACAATCTCTGAATAAAGAAAGAACCAAAACCTAGGGAAGGAGGGAGATGGAGGCACACCAGAGCTAATCCCGGTCGGTCGGGTCGTGCGAACAGGGGGTGCACCGGCGGCTTCAATTGGAGGGGAGGAGCGGGTCGAGGGGGGGGGGGTGGGGGGTGTGTCGGCTGCTTCGGCTGAAGGGGGAGTGGAGCAGGTCAAGGGGGGGTGTGCACCGGTGGTCTCGTCTAGTAGAGCGGCACGCGCCAGAGCTGGGAGGAAGCGGGTACGGGCGACAGGTTGGAGATGAGGGGTAGCGCAAATGGAGGTCGACGAGTCAGGCGCGATGAGGGCAGGACGTCGTCGGAGCATAGGGGAGGCTGGCCGGGAGGCCACGCCGCACACGGATCCAGGGGGAGCTGGCTAGGAGGTCGCGCCACACAAGGGTGTCACGCCGGAGGAGGTATGCGCTGGAAGAAGGCTTGGGGAGGGGCGAGCGGCTGTTAGGGTTAGGAAGGGGTATGCTGTGCAAAACAGGAGGGGGGGAGGGGCGCTGTGCGCGACGCACAGGGAGGAAGACAACAAGGAAGAAAAAAAATAACAATAAGAAAAGTAATGAAAGAGAAAAAAAAGAAAAGAAATAAATAAGATAAGAAATAAAATAAAAGAGAAAAAAAACAATAAAACAAATAAAAATTTAATAAATAATGATAATAATAAACTTAATAAAGATTTTTTTTAAAAAATCCAATAATAAGAATAATATTAACATAATATTAATTATTATAAACTAAACAATAATTTTATTATTATTGGTAATCATAATAAAAATTATAAGAAATTTAATATGACATTAATAAACTTAATATACTTAACAAAATTAATGGAGAGTTAATAATAAAATGTTAATTATAATTACGCTATATTAATAAACTTGGTGAGCATAATAATAATAATTGTAATAATAATAATTACCATAATTATATTATTAAAATAAATCATTAAAATCATTTTATTTATCCATATTAAACATGAGGCAGGATGCACGGTGACCAGGGCAAAGCCGCACATCTTTGAAAATGCCCTTCCCATGCACTGGATGTGTCAAGGGAAAAGTATTCATTCGTCAACAAAATGCAAAAATATAAAACAGGCTTGATCCGTAGTTTGATGGAAAATTTCAAAGTCTGATAAAATAATAAAATAATATTAATTTAAACATTCGGGTGTGACAATTCTACCCACCACAAAAACTTTCTGCCCCCATAAAGTTGCCTAGTCAAACGAGGAATCAAACTCGAGTTAGAAATAGGACTAGACCCACAAAAACACAAACTTGGTGTGAATTTTCACTCCACCAGTCACACCCAACCAACTATGAGGGAAACTAAAAAGAGAAGAACCATCAAGAACGAGGAGGGTTCTCTCCACCACAAGAACCTGACTAGAACCAACAACATTGAGAATCTCAGCATGAGTTAAATCTGGAACTGCTAACTTGATCCAAGAGGAAACTGCCACACATACCAAACCTCAAAAAAGGCATGAAAAGATTCATGGTGGGTCTCCCCACCTTTTAAGAAATGCCCTACTTAAACCAACTAGTATAGACAGACAGGATGACTTCCAACCCAAACCAGAAACCACTGACACATGAGAAACCCACAGAAGAATTCTACCAAATAACGGACTTAACCATGACTCATCATTTCCAAAATAGATGAGCATCTCCAAAACAAGCATGTACTAAAACAAAACAGATCACATTTGAGGAGGTGCAAATACCAGAATTACAAAAAGACAATATCACCACGCCTTCTTACAACCACAGTGGGGTGATCAAAGAATAAAGACTACAATAAGGAAAAGAGACCATTGTGCCTCATATAGTAAAATAGAACCTTCAAAGTTGGGAGAGCTACAACAGGGAAATTCAGACCGTCCCCATTTCAAAATTGGAGACAAAAAAATTAGACCAAGGTTCCCCACACCCAACAATTCCTGACTACATGAAAGCCTTTACTCCGAGACTTGTGGCTGGAGTTCTGATGTCATGAAGCATCTGCTGCCCCACAGTCAGGAGCTGACATTCTCTTATTGAGACTCCTCCTGATGAAGCCGCTAGCGGAACCTCTCTATGTTTCCCAAACATCCACAACGACAGCAAGTCTTCAATGGATAATGATGAGGCGACTTAAAGTACCCAACCCGGCCACCAAAGAAGCAAACAAGAGAGTGGCCTGACTATTTTAAGATGGAATTGATGAGAAAACATGTCTGAGATGGGTTCCTCCATATCGCTCTCACAGAATGGGGAACCATCCAAAACACCAAACGGAATTGGTCCTTGAACAATAGATGAAGACCCCACACAAGAGAAACTTTATCTGATTCCGCAACGTTATCATTAGAGAAAAGGAAACCAACATCTTGAGATGCCCAACATAGGCCTTGACTATTCGTTGGCCTTGCTAGACACTCCTGAGCCTAGTTGCTTCCATTAACTTCAATTCCACAAATATAAACCATCAAACGAGAGTGGTCCTAAACACCTTCCAAGTCATACCATCATGAAACGACTCTAGGATTATCTCCTCCACCAATCCCAAGATGCACCTTCAAATCGACCTAAACCAACACGGACTCTCGTAGCTTTGGGAGTTTCCGATAACCTGAAAACACCAACGATTTCACCAATCCAGTCCGCCACCTTTTATAGATCATGATCCCCACGGGATATGAACAACAACAGAAAATAATTCAATTCCACCACCCTGCTAAGAGTGTGGGTAGAACCAACAACTAGAAGAGGCTCACTAGAAACTTCTAGGACTTTTCTGGGCAGCATACTCAAAAACAAGAGGCACAAATCCGAATCAAAACTCATCATAAATCAAAATTCGACACCTCAATCACAAACGAAAGCTCAAACTCAAATCACTATTCCAACCACAATTCAATATGTCAAAACTAAGAACCCACGAAAAAGAATACCCAACACCAAAAGAGAACGCTAAACAATTTCTCACTCAATTTTCTAAACATCTGAAAAACCCTTTTTCAAAACCATTTTTCAGCAACCAAAACCACTTAAATATCCACCATTTATATCCCATGAAGTCTCACACATACATATCCATGTGCTAGCCCAAGCACCCATCCACTCACATCACCAATTTTCCCCACTTGCCACATGCGCACCACAATGTATGTGATTACTCATAGGAATACCAAGGGTCAATTCAAGACACTTCTCATTTCCAAAACAGACCATTGGGCACAAAGCACAAATTCCCAACCAATTGAGAAATTCACTTATCATTAAAGAAACACATTTCAAAATTCCAAAATTTCTTCCATTTCAAAAACCATTTCCTCTCCAACAACCATATTCCCTATTGAATACACCTTCACAAAAATCCATTTTCATTTTTTAGATCTACTCACACCAACCAAAATAAAGGGCAAACATAAATCACATCAAAATTTCCAAAAATAAGGGACTAGTGGCTATGAAAACCCGAAAACATGGCTTAGCAGACCATGCTCCGAGCGGGCATCCACCACTAGAAGTATATTGAACCGGGCACTCGGGCTGTACATGGGTCGCTACTCCATGCAGGCTCATCGTGTAACACCAGATCACTTCCCTTGTCATCCCTCATCCACACAGACCAAGAAAAAGAAAAACTCAAATCTCATACTACCCTTGGCAACTCGAGTTTCGGGATGGTCAAGGGATCATGACGTCCTTCCCGCACCTACCGCTTGATTCCTGACACACTTAATCACCAAGCTACTTGACACCCCAAATAACAAGAACCTGGCTTTGATTCCATTTTGTCACAAACCAGGCCGGGTCGTCATCTGACCGGGCGCCCGACCCGGTCCGCGACATGGCCCGAAGGGCGTTCCCGATCCCCACGGGCTGGAAACTAGTGTCGTGCATCAAAACAAACTAGTTGGGAACGGTTTGGCTCATGACAAAGATAAGTAAACATAAACTGAACAAGAAGGTAAATAAAGCAGAATAAACTGAACAACGTGGCAGCAGAAAAAGGAATAAACAAAGAAACGTGACATACCTCAGGTGACCCCGTGGATCACCACGGTACGACAGCCACACTCTCACCCAAAAGCGATCCAAGACTGAAACCTGCAACTGAAAAGTAACGTAGGCGTGAGCACCGATATGCTCAGTAGTAAAGCCAAAATATAACCACGTCCTTTGCCTTTGCCTTTATTAAGAAATCCAACCATGCCAGTTTGAAAAATAAGATATAATTAAATCGTGTCTCTCCTTTCAAATTCAAGTAATGAGTTTGCATTTTCAGACAAAGCATTTTACTCCCACTACATTTTCAAAATAGGTTTCAGGCATGCATTAACATCTCAAAATGAAAAAAACCAGTTTGTATTAAAATATGGTTTTCACAAACAAGACATCAAGTATGAAATAGGTGAAAAGAAAGTTACATCATTAGCAACATGGCACAAATGAGCACCATGGGTAATCCCTATAGACAGCTAGAACATGTGGGAACCTAAAGACCTCGTACCTCAGTGAAACGTGGCTTAGAAGACCACGACCCTCAGGAAATGTGGCTTAGAAGTCCACGACCCTCATAAATTCATATGATTAATTATTTTTGTTGCATCAATCCTTCTAGACAAACCGGGAGGAACCCCTGCTGTGTCATCTAGCGTACTAGTTCTGGTCACCCACCTAGATACCTGGGTTTTCCATTGTGCTCTATTTCAAATGGTGGTGAGTTTTCTTTATCAAGCAATCAAACAAGTACATTACACTTTCTTTATCTATAACTCATTCAACCTTTCACCACCGCACCCCCTACTTAAGTGCATTCCCCCTCTTTACATCACACAATCACGCACAAGACTTTACACTAGACACATATCACAAACCACTCATTAACACTTGCATCACATTTTATTTTAAAATTTAGGGGAATGACTCAGAAGGGGTTTTCTATTTTCGCAAACCAAATCTTAATGTGCCAAACGGGCCTCAATAGAGGTTTTTCTATTTCATAATACATTCTTAAGATGCCAAACAGGTCTAATTACAAAAAGGGAACACTTTTTACAATCAACCGACGAAAAGGCCAAACACATTTGGAAATACCTATTACCAACTCATAACCACTTAAGAAGTCAATTTCTCAAGAAAAGTCACTTAAGACCAACACCATTGAAATACATTTTCAATTTTCCAATACAAGGCACAATAGCTTCTAGCAACCGAAATCAGGTTCCATAGCATGTGTATATAGCATAGTGTAAAACATGTTTTTAAAACAATCCAGAAATTATGAATTTCAAATTAAAATCTTAGGCATAGGGGACCTACCTTAAACTTGTCTCTATTTGTCGATGGCTACTCGAACCGACACTAGGCGCATACACACACATGCATTTATACATATATATATACGCACCCCGAGCTTCATTGCAAATATTCCCCTTTCCAAGAAGGAATATGTACAAAGAGGGAACATATATATATATATGTCTTACCCTATGCATGTAAATTTAGAATGTCTCAGCATGCGCGGCCCAAAACCAACGAAGCAAGGCACAATTCACTACATATATAATTTTATAAAACAATTAAACACTTAAAAAATCCATACTGTGTTTCAAATTAACACATCAAGGGTTTGCACCAATGACGCGCCACTTACATAACACATAAAACTCATTGAAAAGTATTAAAAGGAAAGCACAAAAAAATTTAACAATTTTCAAAGTCCATTTCAAATCGTCACATAAACCGTAGAAAATTCCAAAACATGCATTCCATTGTTTGAACCATTTCCATAACAAGTTTTTCACCATCCAAACAATTTAAATAAAACATTATGCAATTTATAAAACAACCATAGGAAACACCTCACTGCCTCACACCGAGAAAATACCCAAAATCCCCTCTTTAGAAACAAACGCACACTAAAAACCATTACACAATTTAATTAAAACAATTTCTAATCCATAAAAATTATTTAAGGTATCATTCTAACTTTTCATAAACCAATTTTTTTAAAGAGTATAACACAGCTTTGCACACAAAACCAACTTCAATCTTCTTTCATTACCACATGCACACAACGCCACATTAAGAACAAAATATTTACCATTTATACAAAATAATAAACTAACTACACAACTTACAAAACACTATCAATTGACTAGATACAAAGTTCTCAATAAAAACACAATCATACCATAATAACACACGGCCAAAAAAGACTAATGCAAATTAAATCATTTAAAAAAAATAGTTTCGCACCAAAAAAAATTATTAAGGAACATGAAAAATTAATTTAACATGGAAACTAGTTCATCAATAAACACAATTCTCACTAAAAAAATTAATTAATGAACATCCTAAATTAATTAAACAATCAAATTAATTGATCAAACAAAACTTATATGGGGAAACACTTACCATCGGTGTCGAAACCTCGAATTCCAATGCAAACGTTGATCGGGTGCCAATCGTACTACAAGAAACCACCTATTGACCCTAATTCAAGAATTGGGACCAAAAACAACACAATCAAACCAAAATAGTGACCCTGAAAACATAAAACCCCAAGTATAAAATCGAACCTGCTCAAAACCAAACTCCAAATAAAGAAAGAACCAAAACCTATGGAAGGAGGGAGAGGGAGGCGCGTCGGAGCTAATCCCGGTCGGTCGGGTTGTGCGAACAGGGGGCAAACCCGGTGGCTTTAATTGGAGGGGTGAGCGGGTCGAGGGGGGGGGGGGTGCGGGCTGCTTCGGCTAAAGGAGGAGTCGAGAAGGTTGAGGGGGGGTGTTTTCCGGCGGTCTCATCCAGGTGAGCGGCGTGCGCCGGAGATGGGAGGAAGTGGGTAGGGGCGACGGGTTGGAGAGGAGGGGTAGCGTAAAGGGAGGTCGATAAGTCAGGCGCGATGTGGGGAGGACGTCGCCGGAGCATAGGGGAGGCTGGCCGGGAGGCCACGCCGCACACGGATCCAGGGGGAGCTGGCTGGGAGGCCGCGCCGCACAAGGGTGTCACGCCGGAGGAGGTATGCGCTGGAGGAAGGCTTTGGGAGGGGCGAGCAGCTATTAGGGTTAGGAAGGGGCATGCTGCGCAAAATAGGAGGGGGGGAGGGGCGTTTTGCGCAACGCACAGGGAGGAAGATAGCAAGGAAGAAAAAAAAGAAAAACAAGAAAAGGAAGGAAAGAGAAAATAAAATTAAATAAAGAAATAAGATAAGAACTAAAATAAAATAGAAAAAAAAAATAATAAAACATATAAAAAGTTAATAAATAGTGATAATAATAAACTTAATAAGGATTTTTTTAAAAAAAATTTCAATAATAATAATAATAACAACTTAATATGAATTATTATAAACTAAACAATAATATTATTATTATTTGTAATCATAATAAAAATTATAAAAAATTAAATATGACATTAATAAACTTAATATACTTAACAAAATTAATGGAGAGTTAATAATAATAACTTAATTAGAATTACGCTATATTAATAAACTTGGTGAGTATAATAATAATAATAATAATAATAATTACCATAATTATGATTATTAAAATACATCATTAAAATCATTTTATTTATCCATATTAAACATGAGGCAGGCCGCACGGTGACTAGGGCAAAGCCGCACAGCTTTGAAAATGCCCTGCCCATGCACTGGATGTGTCAAGGGCAAAGCATTCATTCGTCAACAAAATGCAAAAATTTAAAACAGTCTTGATCAGTAGTTTGATGGAAAATTTCAAAGTATGATAAAATAATAAAATAATATTAATTTAAATGTTCGGGTGTGACAATTCTCCCCACCACAAAAACTTTCTTCCCCCATAAAGTCGCCTAGTCGAACGAGGAATCAAACTCGATTTAGAAACAGGACTAGACCCACAAAAACACGAACTCAGTGTGACTTTTCACTCCACCAGTCACACCCAACCAACTCTGAGGGAAACTGAAAAGAGAAGAACCATCAAGAACGAGGAGGGTTCTCTCCACCACAAGAACTTGATTAGCACCACCAACATTGAGACTCTCAGCATGAGTTAACTCTGGAACTGCTAACTTGATTCCAGCGGAAACCGCCACATAGACCAAACCTTGAAGAAGGCATGACAAGATTCATGGTGGGTCTCCCCACAATTTATGAACCTCCCTGCTTAAACCAACTAGTGTAGACAGACACGAGAACTTCCAACCCAAACCAGAAACCACTGACACATGAGAAACCCACAGAATAATTCTACCAAATAACGTACTTAACCATGACTCATCATTTCCACAAGAGATGAGAATCTCTAAAACAAGCATGTACTAAAACAAAACAGATCACATTTGAGGAGGCGCAACTACCGGAATTACAAAAAGACGATATCACCATGCCTTCTTACAACCACAGTGGGGTGATCAAACAATAAAGACTACAATGAGGAAAAGAGACCATTACGCCTCTTATAGTAAAATAGAACCTTCAAATATGGGAGAGCTACATCAAGGAAATTCAAACCGTCCCCATTTCAGCATTGGAGAAAAAAAAATTAGACCAAGGTGCCCCACACCCAACAATTCCTGACTGCGTGAAAGGATTCACTCTGAGACCTGTGGCTGGAGTTATGATGTATTGAAGCATCTGCTGCCCCCCAGTTAGGAGCTGACATTTTCTTGTAGAGACTCCTCCTAACGAAGACGCTAGCGGAAACTCTCTATGTTTCCCAAACAGCCACACTGATAGCAAGTCTTCAATGGATGATGATGAGGCGACTTAATGTACCAAACCCGGCCACCAAAGAAGCAAACAAGGGAGTGGCCTGACTAATAGAAGATGGAATTGATGAGAAAACTTGTCTGAGATGGGTTCCTCCAGCTCGCTCTCACATAATGGGGAACCATCCCAAACACCAAAGGGTACCGGTCCTTGAACAATAGATAAAGACCCCACACAAGAGAAACTATTACTGATTCTGCAATGTTATCTTTAGAGAAAAGGAAACCAACATCTTGAGATGCCCAACGTAGGCCTTCACTATTCGTTGGCCTTGCTAGACACTCCCAAGCCTGGTCTCTTCCCTTACCTTCACTTCCAAAAATATAAACCATCAAATGAGAGTAGTCTTAAACACCTTCCAAGTCATACCATCATGCAACGACGCTAGGATTATCTCCTCCACCAATCCCAAGTTTCACCTTCAAACGGACCTGAACCAACACAGACTCTTTTAGCTTTTGGAGTTTCCGATAACCTAAAAACACCAACGATTTCACCAGTCCAGTCCGCTACCTTTTATAGATCATGATCACCACGGGATATGAACAACAACCGAAAAGAATTCAATTCCACCACCCCGCAAGGAGCCTGGGTAGAACCAGCAACTAGAAGAGGCTCACTAGAAACTTCTGGGACTTTTCTGGGCAGCATACTCAAAAACAAGAGGCAAAAATCCGAATCAAAACTCATCATAAATCAAAATTCCACACCTAAATCACAAACGAAAGCTCAAACTCAAATCACTAATCCAACCACAATTCAATATGTCAAAAACCATGAACCCACGAAAAAGAATACCCAACACGAAAAGAGAACGCTAAACAATTTCTCACTCACTTTTCTAAACATCTGAAAATCCCTTTTTGAAAACCATTTTTCAGCAACCAAAACCACTTAAATATCCACCATTGATATCCCATGAAGTATCACACATACATATCCATGTGCTAGATCAAGAACCCATCCACTCACATCACCAATTTTCCCCACTTTCCACATGAGGACCTCAATGTATGTGATCACTCATAGGAATACCAAGGGTCAATTCAAGACACTTCTCATTTCCAAAACAGACCATTGAGCACAAAGCACAAATTCCCAACCAATTGAGAAAGTAACTTATCATGAAAGAAACACATTTCAAATTTCCAAAATGTCTTCCATTTTAAAAACCATTTTCCACTGCAACAACCATATTCCCTTTTGAAGACACCTTCACAAAAATCCATTTTCATTTTTGAGATCTACTCACACCAACCAAAATGAAGGTCAAACATAACTCACATGAAAATTTCCAAAAATAAGGGACTAGTGGCTATGCCAACCCAAAAACATGGCTTAGCAAACCATGCTCCGAGCAGGAATCCACCACAATATGTATCTTGAATCGTGCACTCGGGCTGTACATGGGTCGCTACTCCATGCAGGCTCGTCGCGTAACACCGGATCACTTCCCTTGTCATCCCTCATCCACACAGAACAAATAAAAGAAAAACTGAAATCTCATACTACCCTTGGCAACTCGAGTCTCGGGACGGGCAAGGGATCATGATGTCCTTCCCGCACCTACCCCTCGAGTCCTGCCACACTTAATCACCATGCTACTTGACACCCCAAATAACAAGAACCTGGCTCTGATAAAATATTGTCACGAACCAGGCTGGGTCTTCATCCGACTCAGCTCCCGAACCGGTCCGCAACATGGCCCGAAGGGCGTTCCCGATCCCCACGGGCTGGAAAATAGTGTCGGGCATCAAAACAAACCAGTTGGGAATGGTTTGGCCCATGACAAAGATAAGTAAACATAAACCGAACAAGCAGATAAATAAAGGAGAATAAACTGAACAACGTGGCAGCAGAAAAAGAAATAAACAAAAAAACATGACATACCTCAGGTGACCCCGTGGATCACCACAGTACGAAAACCACACTCGCTCCCAAAAGCGATCCAAGACTGAAACCTGCAACTGAAAAGTAACGTATGCGTGAGCACCGAGATGCTCAGTAGTAAAGCCAAAATATAACCACATCCTATGCCTCCGCCTTTATTAAGAAATCCAACCATTCCGGTTTGAAAAATAAGATATAATAAAATAGTGTTTCTCCTTTTCAAATTCAAGTTACGAGTTTGAATTTTAAGGTAAATAATTTTACTCACACTAAATTTTCAAAATAGGTTTCAGGCATGCATTAACATCTCAAAATGAAAAAAAACCAGTTTGGATTAAAATATGGTTTTCACAAACAAGACATCAAGTATGAAACACCTGAAAAGAAAGTTACATCGTTAGCAGCATGACACAAATGAGCACCATGGGTAATCCCTATAGGCAGCTAGAACATTTGGGATCCTAAAGACCTCGTACCTCAGTGAATCGTGGCTTAGAAGACCACGACCCTCAGAAAACGTTGCTTAGAAGGCCACGACCCTCAGAAATTCATATGTTTAGTTAGTGTTGTTGTGTCAATCCTGATAGACAAACTGGGACGAACCCCTGCCGTGTCATCTAGCATACTAGTCCGAGTCACCCACCTAGATTCTCGGGATTCCCATAGTGCTCTATTTCAAATGGTGGTGAGTTTTCATTATCAAGCAATCAAAAAAGTACATTACACTTTCATTATCTAAAACTGATTCCACCATTCACCACCGCACCCCCTAATTAAGTGCATTCCCCCTCTTTACATCACACAATCACGCACAAGCCTTTACACTAGGCACATATCACAAACCACTCATTAACACTTGCATCACATTTTATTTTAAAATTTAGGGGAATGACTCAAAAGGGATTTTCGATTTTCGCAAACCAAATCTTAAAGTGCCAAACGGGCCTCAATATTGGTTTTTTCTATTTCATTAAAAATTCTTAAGATGCCAAATAGGCTTAATTAAAAAAAGGGAACATGTTTTACAGTCAACCAGCCAAAAGGCCAAACACAATTGGAAATACCTCCAACCAATTCAAAACCACTTAAGAAATCAATTTCTCAAGAAAATTTACTTAAGACCAACAGCTTTGAAATACATTTTCAATTTTCCAATACAAGGCATAATAGTTTCTAACAACCAAAATCAGGTTCCTTAGAATGTGTATATAGCATAGTGTAAACATGTTTTTAAAAAAATCAAGTAGTTATGAATTTCAAATTAAAAGCTTAGGCACAGGGGACCTACCTCAAACTTGTCGCTATTTGCCGATGGCAACTCGATCCGACACTAGGCGCATACACACACATGCATTTATACACATATATATATATATATATATACGCACCCCAAGATTCATTGCACATATTCCCCGCACCATGATGAAATATGTACAAAGAGGGAACATATATATATATATATATATATATATATGTCTTACCATATGCATGTACATGTTGGATGTCTCGAAATGCACGGCCCAAAACCAACGAAGTAGGGATCAACGCACTACACATATAATTTAATAAAACCATTAAACACTTAATCAATCCATAAGGTGTTTCAAATTATCACATCGAGGGTTTGCACCAATGACGTGCCACTTACATAACTCATAAAACTCATTAAAAAATATTGAAAGGAAAGCACAAAATAATTTAACCATTTCCAAAGTCCATTTCAAATCGTTACATAAACTGGAGCGAATTCCAAAACATGTATTCCATTGGATGAACCATTTCAAAAACAAGTTTTTCACCATCCAAATAATTCAAATAAACCATTATGCAATTTATAAAACAACCCAATGAAACACCTCACTGCCTCAAACCGAGAAAATACCCAAAATCCCCTCTTTAGAAACAAACGCACACTAAAAACCTTTACACAATTTCATTAATAAAATTTCGCATCCTTAAAAATTATTTAAGGTATCATTCTAAATTTTCATAAACCAATTTTTTTTAAAGAGTATAACACAACTTTGCACATAAAACCAACTTCAACCTTATTTCATTACCACATGCACACAACGCCAGGTTAGGAACATAATATTTACCATTTATACAAAATAATAAAATAACTATACAACTTTCAAAACACTATCAATTGACTAGATATAGAGTTCTCAACAGAAACACACTCATACCATAATAACACACCACAAAAAAAACAAACTCAAACTAAATTATTTAAAAAAAACTAGTTTCGCACCAGAAAAAATTATTAAGGAACATGAAAAATTAATTAAACATGGAAACTAGTTCATCAATAAACACAATTCGCACTAAAAAAATTAATTAAAGAATATCCTAAATTAATTAAACAAGGAAATTAATTGATCAAACAAACCTTATAGGGGGAAACACTTACCATCGGTGTCGAAACCTCGAATTCTGACGCAAACATTGATCGTGTGCCAATCGCACTACAAGCAACCACCAATTGACCCTAATTCAAGCATTGAGACCAAAAACAACACAATCAAACCAAAATAGTGACCCTGAAAACATAAAACCCCAATTCTAAAATCCAACCCACTCAAAACCAAACTCCTAATAAAAAATGAACCAAAACCTAGGGAAGGAGGGAGAGGGAGGCGCGCCGGAGCTAATTCCGGTCGGTCGGGTCGTGCGAACAGGGGGTGCACCGGTTGCTTCAATTGGAGGGGAGGAGAGGGTCGAGGGGGGGGGGGTGTGCCGGCTTCTTCAGATGAAGGGGGAGTGGAGCAGGTCGAGGGGGGGGTGTGCACCGGCAGTCTCGTCTAGGTGAGCGGCGCGCGCCGGAGCTGGGAGGAAGCGGGTTGGGGCGAAAGTTTGGAGAGGAGGGGTAGCGTAAAGGGAGGTCGACGAGTCGGGCGCGACGAGGGGAGGACATTGCCCGAGCACAGGGGAGGCTGTCCGGGAGGCCGCGCCGCACACGGAGCCAGGGGAGATGGCTGGGAGGCTGCGCCGCATATGGGTGTCGCGACGGAGGAGGTATGCGCTGGAGGAAGGCTTGGGGAGGGGCAAGCGGCTGTTAGGGTTAGGAAGGGGCATGCTGCGCAAAACAGGAGGGGGGTAGGGGCGCTGTGCGTGACGCACAGGGAGGAAGACAGCAAGGAAGAAAGAAAAGAAAAACAAGAAAAGGAAGGAAAGAGAAAAAAAATAAAAGAAAGAAATAAGATAAGAAAAAAAATAAAAGAGAAAAAAAACAATAAAACAAATAAAAATTTAATAAATAATGATAATAATAAACTTAATAAGGATTTTGTTTAAAAAAAATTCAATAATAATAATAACTTAATTTTAATTATTATAAAATAAACAATAATATTATTATTATTTGTAATCATAATAAAAATTATAAAAAATTTAATATGACATTAATACACATAATATACTTAACAAAATTAATGGAGAGTTAATAATAATAACTTAATTATAATTACACTATATAATAAACATGGTGAGTATAATAATAATAATAATAATAATAATAACCATAATTATGATTATTAAAAAAACATTAAAATCATTTTATTTATCCATATTAAACAAGAGGCAGGCCACACAGTGACCAGGGCAAAGCCGCACAGCTTTGAAAATGCCCTGCCCATGCATTGGATGTGTCAAGGGCAAAGCATTCATTCGTCGACAAAATGAAAAAAATTATAACAGGATTGATCCGTAGTTTGATAGAAAGTTTAATGTTTGATAAAATAATAAAATAATATTAATTTAAATGTTCGGGTGTGACACTCTTAAAGTGAAATATCCATTAATACTACACATGTATTATAAAGGCCTTGTGTATTTAGAAGTAATGTTTCTTAACACATAATACATAGAATAATTATTATATTTTCCATAATGAGATCAAAAAATCCATTTCACATCCTAAATATCCATTGGATATCCTAGGGAAATCATAAATAAAGGATTTATATAATTAGAAAATTATTGGAATGAACATGATAAGAACACAAAACATGTGATTGAAATGTATAACTTGATGTTGTAAAGGATTAAGAGAATGAGTAGACATGTAGAAGCATAATGTAAATAATATGGTATAATAAGATGAAATCATCTTAATAATAATTAATGAAACATAAAACATGACTTAAAAATAATCCAATACTATCTTTTGAGATAACATAACATAGTGGGAAACTTCCCATAATGTATTAGGTTCACTCTCTAATCCCATAAATGATTTATCATGAGACTAAAATATCGCCCAATGCATTATAACACTATCTGAGAACACCCATTATAAGAGGTTCATGATCAAAGAGTGCAACCAAATGGAAATCAACCATAAAGAATAATATAAGAAATAAACAAGGATTGAAATGGGTTACATTATATTTCATCATATCATATTCTCTATAAATTTCATAATTGTGTTTTTTTTAAATGACCATAATGTATGTGTCACCTCGTCAATGGAAAAGAGAATAAAAAAGTTATATATGGGATAAAATTATATACATATTTATGAAACCCACAATAACATCAATGGGTTTTTAAAATAATGAAAATACATTATAAAAAATATTCTTTGGGAAAATACAATTTAAATTTTTATAAAACCAATTAATGTTAAAATAGATGGAAAATTACATTGCAATATCACTAAAAATATTTCATGTGTAAAATATCATTTATAATTAAAACACCATTATTTAAAATATAAAATATTTTGAAACATTAAAGAAAACATTTATTTTTAAAAATACCCATTGAAACAAAAAATGGAATCATTAAATCATTGAGTGATGAAGATTGATGAAGTGTTTTTTTCATAATAAATGTGTTAGAAAAACATATAATCCACTCATATTTTAGTATAGAAAGTCAAAAAGTGCATTTTTGGGAAATTAATGGCTCATTAATTTTATGAAATTAAATTAATTTGTAAAAATGTATTTAAATAAAAACTCTAATACAGTTTTTTGAAACTATTTTAGTAAACATGGATGTGGAAGAAAAGTTTTTTCAATTGACGATAAAAATGAAGTCGTATTTTCCCCAAAATTATTTATAAATAATTGTATGTAAATAAATATGGAGGAGTAGTAATGTTTCATGAGAAACACATTAATATAAAATGGATAGAAATATTAATGTTTTTTATTAGACAATAACCAAATGGATTCTATCGATGGAAATTCAAGCATAAGAAATCCTTATTAAAATGAGATCAAAACAAAAACTGTTAACGCTTTTGTAACTGTAGAATCATTAAATAATATAAATGAATTAGATAAATTATATCATAAAATATAATAATTTTAAAATTATTAATGATATATTATGTAAAGGTTATGTATATACATCGTTCAATATAAATTTTTTGCATAAATTATTGTGTCTTATAGAACGAATATTGAAATGAAACCCAAGTAATGTATGTATCATTGAAGAGAGAGTTAAAAAATGGTATTATTTTGTGTATAAATATTAGTTTCTAAAATGAAAATTTTAATTAAAACATAAATAAATAAAAATACTTTTCATGCCTAATCATTTTATTATATAATAAATGAATTACTTGTAAAACTGAACAAATAGATTTTGGATTATGAAACTACATACATCATGCTTCCCTTTAGTTAAGCACTATTATACCCCATTTATAATTGATTCATAAAATTTACTAACTTATTAAATAATAATATGATATTTACAAAATCATATGTAATTATTTTATAACTTATCATTGCAAATTTAGTAATATTATTTCATTATTATTTTTGTTTTGTGTGTTAATTCCCCTATTTTCTCAAGGACGTTCCATCATGAATGTTTGAAATCATAAAAAAAATTCATAGTTCTATAATCTATATAATTATTTTAATTATAAAATATTTATTTTCTAATTATTTTCATTTTTATACTAATTATTGAATTTTGAAAATGGAGAATGAATCGCATCGCTCCATGGATAATGAAGGTCGTACATACGCGTGACTAATATTGTCATTTCAGTAAAAAGTAAATGTGTAAGGTTTTTTGGTATTAATTATATATAATATTAATATAATATTATATAAATAAAAAAATCATTAAATCTACCCCTTTTTACATTCCAAGTAATTTCTTTGTGTAATAAGAATCCCATCACATCACAAGACGGTAGTCTGTTATATAGACGAATAACAATATCACATTTTTCTATGAAATTGTATGAAAGAAGGTATATATGATATTATAAATCCATAAAAATAATTATATAATAAATATAATATTTAAAAATTAAATATATCATCAAGTACATCAATGAGAATCAGTGATGCAAAATGAATTACGTCGGTTTGTGAGATGGTACTCCTCGGTACACATGATTAGACGTATCATTTACAATTTATGGGTGGGGGAGATATTTATAGGTCATGAACATGACATAAAAAATATATTTATTTTTATTATTGATTGGATATTATATAATTTCGTTTTAATAATATTTATAGGATCTAGAAGAAGAAATAAAATAAAATGCTCAGTTAGTGACATTAACACATTAATTTGACGACATCAATTAGTAACTAAAAAATCATTCATAAGTTATATTTATGAACAAATTTTTTTCTATTCTGAGTTGAGTAAATTATGGATGTTATTTAAGTAGGTAATGGATGAAATTTAATTGGAATTGTAAAATGGAGTGTATAGGGGTGATTTTAATAAGTTGTTGATCTAAGACAATAAGAATTTTTGATATAAAAGAATTCCACAATTGTTTTTATAGTTAAAAAGGTTCAAAAATTTATCATTATCAATTAATAGGGGATATATGGTATTAATATAACATTCAAACATCCATAAGATATGCTTTTAGTAACAATAAACCCTTATCTTATTATTTTAACCCCTCATGATCACATATTTACCATAATAACAGTATATAATTTTTATTGATTTCTCAATTGATTAATGTCAAAAATTAATTTTACTATATTTGATAATATAAATAATTCTGATGATAAATAAGGAATCCATTTTACCAAATAAAATATTTCTAATTTTCATAATTTAGTTAAACATTAAGCCGATAGAAATGTGGGAAAAATAATTTTAACATAGAAAATTATCCAAATGTTTAAAATATTTCATATCCAAATTCAAAATAAACTTAATTCTACCAAACTAAATTAATTATATTTCAATATATTTGAGAAAATTATACTTTTAATAAAATTGGAAAAAAATACATAATTTTTTTAATCATTTCAATGAAAATATTGATTTCAATAAAGGTAAATATTTTTTACTATTATTGCAAAACATTATCTTTTCGTATAACTATCAAACATTTAAACAATTATAATTTTATTATTTCGATTAAAAATTTATGTTTTTATAAATTAATTTTCAAAAATTTGTAAAAAAATAATATTATATTATGAACACAGTGTGACACTAAACCGCCTTTTATAAAAATATTTTTTTTCAGAAAAAATTACATGTTCATTCATGTAGTTATTATTTTAATCATTAAAAAAATGATAAATAATAAAAAAATGGTAATTTTTAATACCTAATTTCCATAATTAATTTATTCTTATTGAAACCTTCATATTTAATAGATAAATTATAATGGTCATATTGATATAATAATATTTTAATAGATTAATCACTTTTTTAAACTCGACGTTTCATACATAAGATGATATCAAATAGATGTAAATTATTTTAAAATAAATATATAATAAATTATTTTTCTTTTAAATTCCATTATATTCTTGGCGTTGATGTCATATATGATCATCAATATGATGTAGCTCCTTTAAAATATCAGGGATTCATATTCAACCCTATTATATAAATTTATTCTACAAAATTTAATCTTTATATGGATAATCAATGGTTTTAAATGTGTAATTTTGATTTTTAGAAATCCATATCATAATAAGGGTCTGGTGATCATCATATTAAATTAGATAAGATAATACGAAGGTCATGTCTGATAACACATAACTAGTGTTCTATCTAAAGGAACATTGATGGAATGTGAATAAATGTACATATAATCACCAAATAAAAAAATTTGCAGAGTGGTTGATATTATTGATCAAAATCAGTTGAATTATCTTGTGAATTTCAACAACTAACAAAAGGTAAATATATAATGGATTTATTTCCATTGATTCTTCTAATATGAAGGTACTAGGGTAAAATTAATATTTCAAGAACATTTTCTAGGAGTCGTGGGATAATTTATCTATCAAGTTAGTTAATACTGTAAAACATTCTTATATTATAATTTTTTTATTTCATAAAAACAATTTCATCATTAAATTATTCATTGTAAGATTTACAATTTACCTCTTACTCTAAATAAATTAATAGCTAATATAATTTTTCTTTATGTAGGAAGACCTAAAATTAAATTTTAACATATCATAATATATAATAGATAATTAATATATTTCAAAATTATTTTATAACAAAAATGGTCATAAAATGGTATCTTGATAACCAAATTTAATATGTATCTATTAATCTCTAAAATAAAAAATGAAACTCAAACATTTCACATTGATCATTCTAATAATAAATAACCCTACATCCAAAATTACATCAACATCAGCAACATGAATTAAGGATTTATCCTTATAGGTTATCTACTAAACATTCCACATACATATCCAATAATATAAAATAATTTTTCATAAATATTAATTTATGTTAATCCAAAAAGTTATACATAATTTAATCTAATAAAATGTCCCCAAAAATATAACTAGTTACCCCAAAATCAAATAACATGAAACTATAATATGTCATGAAAAAACTACTTATTATTCAACATTCAATCCATTTTATTAAAAGAATATTATATAAACCAATAAATCATGTAGGTTAGTGATATCTTCTACACCGTTAACACTATTAAAATTGTTTGTTCAAGACATGTGGTGTTTTAATAGATGATAGGATCTCAACAGGATTGAAGGATTCCTTTTTCAATAACTATTGAAAAGATATGTGACAATCATATTCATAATTCACCATCATCTTGTAACCTTTTTAATAATATGAATATCATATTTAAAAATAAAATTATTCATCTAATTATTTATTATCCACTATGGTTTTCTATACATCTCATTATTTTCCATTAAATCAACTTATTAACATAACATCAATCACATATACAATAATATATATTCCTCAATTATGTGTTTTTATATAGAGTATCATCATCATAATAAATCACCATTTTAGACATTCAATATTTTTTTTTGAATACTTTAGTTGAAAATTATACAGAAGAATTAATATATAAATATTTATGGACACACATAACTCTGGGAATTGAGTACCTAAACATTTAAATAATTCCACATCATTATTAAACAATTAAATTATATTTTTAATCTTATTCCACAATACCTCATTACTTTCATAAGTCATTTTTATTAAGTTAATCATCAATAGAAATAACATAACTCCAACAACCTTGTCGATTATCTTTATGAGCTTTCATCATTGGATATTGATTAGCATAATTTCCATACATTAATTTAAACTAAAAATCCATAAATTATATATTAGGGATACCTTTGTTACCATACATTGCATTAATAAAGCATTTCATCTTTCCACAGTAATTATTTACTTTGTGTCCTTCTTTCCCACCCCCAAAATATGTTTCCATTTTTTGAGACATTACAATAATTTCTTCTTCACACATTCTATTTATATATGATACTGATTCTTCATTCTTTTATAGTCTCCACCACCAAAATGTTATGTGAACTCTATCCTTGTATTCGTTGGTGATTATAATATTTTGATATTGTTAATGTTGGTACTCATATATCATGATATAAAATTAGGAATAATAATAATATCCATTACTCTATTCATCATCCTAATTGATTTATCATGAAACACAATTTTTGTCACATCCAATGATATAATAGTTTTTTATGGTTCCATTCATTTAAGAAAATATTATATAATACTTTGTGTAAAAAAATTAATATAGGGAATCAAAATTATCCTTATTATTTATTTATATGATTTCTAAATCATAAAACATTCATCCATATAAGAAACCATAGGATTATCCTAGTTAATTCACGATCAATAAATATTCATACCCTTCGTAATTGTTTGCCTATAGATTGTGAATTTCTAAACCATTTCCCCCAATAATGTCAATCTATGTACATAGTAGGCCCCATTTTTTTGTGCTAGGTACCACTTGAGTAAAGATTGTCATGAATTTTGTAGAGTTATTACCCCTAGGTTAATTTTTCCATAGATATATCCACTTATAGTTTTCATAAAGGTATATAGTTTCTCATAAACCACTCATATTATACTCCACCAATATTACATGATATTTTCCAATACATAGTCTTGTTCATATAATTATGTTCAGGGTTCTTGTTATTGATTTCATATACTAGTTCTAAAGTATAACTAAACTATTCTTTTAATACTAACAATTTTTACACAATCCTTTTACACATTTTATAACTTGATTCATAAACATAAATATCCATTAATACAACAGAATAATTATAATGTCCTAGTGCCTTTGGAAGACTAGATTTTAAATATATAAATCATGACAACATTATTTTATTTTCCATAGTTTGATCCAAAAATAAATTCATCCTCTTAAATATAAATGTGATAACCTATAAAATATGTAATGAAAGGGGTCTTCTTAAAATACCATTAATGGAATAAATATGATAAAGAAACCAAATGTGTGAGTAAAAAGGTATAAAAGGATATCATAAAATATAAGTAAAATGATAAATCTCAATGATGGATATTGTAATGAACTTGTTATAAAAAGATTATTATATCATAGGAAATTATATTGAAACATAAAATTGATATAATCATAAGTCAAGTATAACTACCAAGACAATATCACATGGTCGACAGACTCCAATAATTGATTTGGATCAATCCCTAATCCCAAATATATTTTCTTATAATACTAAAACATTGCCAAATTAAATGGAGTTCTATCTTGGTGACCCATCATAACATTTTCTTAAACTATGTTCTCTACAAAATGGAAATAAATCTTGTGGAATAACATAAGGATTAAACATGGAAACAAAATGGTTTTCATAATCATTCATCATATCATAATCATAGGAATTTTTATAATGAATGTATTATAAAAATGGTCAAAAGGAATGTATTATCCCATAAAAATGTATAATAAAATAGTTATATATGGTTGATACATATAGAAATAATTTAGATGCAATAAAGACATTACAAGTTTTTTTCATGAATGAAAATACATTACAACAATATTTGTTTTCAAAATAACCTTTTCACTTTGGGTAATAGCAAAGAATTCCACCAGAGATGGAACATGATTTTATATAAACCCTAAGAAAATATCTTAATAAAAATATCATTCCCAGTATCAAAACATGAATTCAAGATATAAAACATTCCCCAAATAATAAATAACAAGTTTTAAAATTTTACTTTGGATCATAAAAAGGAATATTTAAAACATTTATTAATCATAAAAGATGAACAATTATTTTTATGAAGAATTCATTGAAAAAATATTCCTTTCACATTTCATTGGAATGTCAAAAAGTACATTGTCTATAAAGTGATTGAAATATTAAATATCAAATATATTTTAGATATATAATTAATTGTTAAAAATAAATTAATCATTCATGGAAGAAAATAAAAAACATAATTACAATACATATGATTGGATGTGTAAATAAGTTCAATTGAAGAGATAAATGAAATCGTATTTCCCAAAAAACAATTTCTTATTAATTATTTATTAAAAAATGAGGAAATATTTCCATTACATGAAAAAATAATTAGAAATCCTAGTGGAATGAAATTAATTTTTTTATGAGACAATTATAAAATAATTCATTTTGATGGAAATTAAATATTATGAAATCCTGATTAAAATGAAACTAAATCATAAATCCATATTGCTTTGGTAAATTTTGAATCATAACTTCCTATAAATGAAGTAGATGAATTCAAAATTAAAATATAATAATATAGTAAGTATTAATGATTTCACATGTAAAGGGTTAGTATATACATAATTCAAAATAAATTAGGTTTATAAAATAATATGTGTCTCCAAGAAGGATATTTGATAAGAAACTGTTAAAATATTCATATTATTATGGAAAGAGTTCATTAGTGAGGTAGTTTTTAAAAAAAATATTGAAGAAAAAAATATAAATAAAAATTAATTTTAAATAATTAAAAAATTATTTCACACATAATTTTAATTAATATAATAATAAAGTAGTCGTACAACTCAACTAATAGAAATTGATTTAATAACCCCCTTACCTCATACATCCATATAGATCAGAACACTTTAAACTCTTGTATAGTGGTTTTTAAAACTGAATTATCTTATTAAAAACCCATATTAATATTTATAATATCATATATGATCCATTTATGACCTATTATACCAAATTTTTAAATAATTTTTCATTATAACCTGTGTTTTGGTGTTAATTATCTTGTTTTATCATGAATGTTTCTTCGAGAAAGTTCCAAATTATGAACATAGGTTATAATTTCATAATATCAAATATTATATTAATTTTATTAGTATGTTTTTTTTCATTAGATACATATTTATAATAAGTATTTATTTTAAACATGAAATATGGATCTCATCTCTTTTTGGAGACCATAGGTCATATATACACATGAGTGAGTTTAACCATTCATTAATGATCTAAAATACAACAAAGTGGCTTTTATATTAATTTTCCACGATGAATATCCTGTATTATATGAAACATATAAGACTTAAACTTATTATTTTCTAAAATCCACTTAAATATTTAATAAAAAATGAATCACATTACTTTACCGGACGATAGTCTGCTATATACCCAAATGATGTTGTCACATTCTATAGGGTATAGAATGTATGAAGTTATATATTATATTATAAATAAATAAGTATAATTATATTCAAAATATCATATATTAAAATTTTATAAATCATTATATACATCCATTGTAATAAGTGATGGAAAACAATTTATCTTGGATCTCTAGGTGGTAGTCCACCAAACACACGACCTGCTATTTCGTTTCCTATTTAATGGAGGATGATAATATTTTATGTAATTAACGTAACATAAAAAATATCTACATATATATGAATTAAATAAATTATTATATTATCATTTATTTAAAAAAATTATAGATTTTATAGATGAAAAAAATATAACTCTTGGTTGACAACATTACCGCTTCTTCAGACAAGTTCTTTCGGTTTGGATCAAAATCCATACTTGGTAGGATTTCAGAAAAATTATTATTATAACATGGGGTTAGAGATATAATTATGTAATTTTTGCATATATCATCTGATCTAAAGAGTATTGTATGTGTGAAAAAAAGGATATTGGAACCCTTTTAGAAGTAGGGAAGAGGGCATTCTTGGAAATTTTTAAAACAACGAATTCCATCAAAATTATTATAATGAAAAATGATAACAAGTGAATTATTTTAAAAATATACAACAAATTAGGATTCAATTTTACAATAAAATAGTAAATATATATGTTTTTGAGTATTTTGAGCCTTTATCGTTTTAGGTTGACCCCCAATAAACACGTCTTTATCATATCCTTGGTAAATAATTTTCCCTATTTCCATTTTCGTTCTAGAATAAAATCATTTTGAACCTAATAGATAATATATATGAATATTAAATATATGGAATTAATTCTATAAACTTCAACTCATAAATGTGTAAGAAATAATTTAAAATTAAACCCACAGAAGTGTAAAAAATGGTTTTCCAATAGAAAATATTTTATTCAAAAATTTAATAAAAAATTTGTAATAATGAAATAAATTATTTAAATTTATATATATTTTAAATTATTAAACTTTTAATACAATAGTAAATATAATTTATCATTCATAATAATTTATTGTAAAATCCGCATTTCTACGAAGAATTGTATTTTTAAATATTCACCAACAAATTGATATTTTTAACAAAATTCTCAAAAAAATTAAACCAAAGATAATTTTCACAAATAAATTTCAAAAATTATGTTATTTTGTAAAATATATTCCTCAAATTTGGTAAAACTAAATATTAAATTATGTGTGAAATTTTTAACGAAACTTCGTTTTTTAAAAATTATATTCCTCTTTATAAAATATTATTTTAATGATGTATCATTTTTTTCTAAACCTGGTGTTACATGAATTTCCATCTATAAATGATATTGAAATAATTTACAATATATATATCATATTTTATTTGAATTTTACATTCTATTATAATCATTTTTTCTGTGTCATATGCATTATCAATCATGGTATTCTTCTATTCAAATACCGGGCTGTTACACTAATAGTCCAATTCTCTATAAAAGTTATAGATAACCAATATACCAATAATGTAACTTCCCATTTTTACTGAATCTTATAAATCCCTTTCATAGAGTCACATTTTAGATGACCTGATTCCCCAATTTAAATCCTTAAACATTCCTCAAATTATCATTATTTTTTTTATCTTCGTGGTTATTCTTCGATATCATTTTGAATAGTCCATATATTCAATATTTTCTCCTAAATTTGTAAAGGGCCATCTAACTTAATTTATGTTACTTAACCCAAAAACTTTTGAGTAAGAAATCTATTCTTATATGATACATCGAATGGGGCCATTGATTTTCTTGAAAAGAAGAAATTATTATGTAAACATTCCATAGTGGTAGAAAATGATCCTACATAAATTGAAATTAAATATAACAAGATCTCAATATATCTTATAATATAAAAATAGTCTTTTTGGACAGACTATTAGTTTGAGGATGATATGTGATTCTCCATTTTATCTCAATGTTTTGAACCTCCATAAGTCTCCTCTAAAATATTACAGTGAATTCATGGTTATGATAAAATTAAATTTTCCGTGGATAACCCTTAATTTTCAGAAATTCATTAACATGTAGTTTGGTAATGGAAAATATAATTCAAAATTCCCTTATTTATAAAAGAATTATATTTTTTATAAGGATATCAACAATGACCCATTTAGCATCATTTATTCAATTATTCTTTGGGATTCTATTGAAAAGAATGATATTAAAATTTTACCACTTTTATGTTGCTATAGGTAGTGGTTTCATGAATATATTTTGTTGTTAGTTATCATCCTTTACTTAATCTTAATCTAATAATCTATATAAATATTCCATCCTACCCACTCCATACCATCCCACAAGAAATGTTATCTTTAATTCCTATACATCATTGTATTTCTTGGGTGTACAAATATATTTCAGCTATGTTAATCATCTTTTATCTACCAGGTTATATCATGTATTGAAGGAATACTCATTAATAATGCATCTTTATAGATGTAGACTATCAATTTCCCATTACTCATGGGCATTATTTTACCTTTTAAATCCTTATTCTCCAACACGGACCTCTTTATATTATCCTTTAGATGGGGGTTTTCAATTTATTTGATAAGGAATGAAGTCTTCTCTTACAAAAAAAACACCATATCCAAATTTACTAAATCCCTAAATGTATGATCCATGTTAATCCATATTATGGTTAAAACAAAAATATAGATCTAAAAATTTCATTTCAATAGGTTTAGATTTTTTTGGATAATTTTTAGTTCAAAGTTCAATAGTTGATATATATCTCACATCATTCCCCTTAGAGATAATTCCTCTATATACTCAAGGAAAATGTTACAACTAAATCACAACATCATGGTCTAGATAGTTTCTTTCATAAATCATAAATTTTCATGATGTATACATAACAAGTAAAATATTTTATATAACGAAACAACATTATCCTTTCCTTGATGCATCACTATATATTATAAATCCATCATTAAAAAATTATAATGCAAGTACTAGGGAAATAATCCACCCCCTATATAGTTCCTCAAAACTATAACGTCTCATCCCTCATCAATTAGCATGGGAAGAGGTACTGCGAGTTAGTGTCCCTAGGTGGCATCCAAAAAACACCAAAGGCTATAAATAAATAACAAATGATTCATAAAAAAATGCGGAACTACTTTACCTATGAATATAAAACAAAAATACCATTAAAATAGTAATAATAAAACCACTATAAGATGATGGAGTACAAAATGAAATTAAAATAAAACCAAACCAAACAACAATGATATCAGAGTTTACGCAGAAACCTATCCCATGAAAACCCAAACACCAGAGACCAAAACCCAAAAACTCTCAACCTACTCAAAGATATAACACAACAAGAAATTCGCATTGTATCACAATGAATCACTATATAAATGTGATACCCTAACTATACATGAGTCTCAATAGACTAAATTTGAAAATATAACCCAAGGCCCAAGAATATGGTGAGTCTAAGCTCATTAGGATTTCCCAAAGTACATCCCAACCTAGTCCACTATAAAAAAACCGGTTAGAATAATTATAGAATATATTTTAACACATTTAAATATATTGATAGAAAAGTGAAAATATTTTTAAGCAATAATGATTTTTTCATGGAAAACTATAAACTAATCAATAAAAACCACTATCTAATCAATTTGACATTCCAATTTCACACGTAAACACATCGACACATGCATGCACATGTGAAATTTCTATACTCTAGAATAATCTCTCAGTGATCTACCATGTCATCATTAGGTAACCAATACTAGGTTCCCTAATTGAACACTCCCCTTATATAGAGTCACATATAATGAAAATTAACCCATTACAACAACTCTTCGAAATAACATAGAAAACGAACCCTTACATGTCATTTTACTGAAAATTTTATTTGTTTAAAAAACTGGTACCACCATTTTCTTGAAAAAAAAATATTTTATAATCACTATTTTAAAATTATCATCTATGTAGTTATTCCAAAAAATGATCCAATTTAAAAAATCTCACGAATCCATCACTATAGTGGTTTCCCATCATGAATTAAACATCATTTTAATAATAAATTTAACAAAAACACTTCTTTAATCATAATACATGAATTTAAAATCATGTAGAATCAAGAAAGAATGGAATTACCTTTCAAACATTGATATAACCCAAGAATAGCATTATAATTCCCTAAATATAAAAAATCAATTTTCCATCGATAGATATAAATATATTTATAAAAAATTCCATCACAAAACATCCATATACCAAAAAATATTAGATCTATGGTTCTAGGAAAGATATTGATAAGGGATCAATTAGGAAAGGCAAATAATGAGAACTTATTAATAGATCTGGATCCCCATTATCTTTAAAATTTCTAAATATTTCTCTCAGGTAAAAGAAAATAACTCGTTCAATCATTGGGAGTAAATTTAAATTGTTATTCATAATAAATATTAAAATAAAATGGGACCTAGTACTTAATCCACGATTCATCCACCCTTTTCGATCTAAAACTACACATATCATGGTCAGGCCTCATAGTTTGGAAAACCATGCACCAACTGTATGATTTCTACTCTCTCTATCCAATACCTATCATGATTGGGATAACATTTTTAGAAAAATCATTTTCCAACCATAAAAGATCTATTTTATTAATCCATTCCATTACATGGTTGGATTGAATTGTTATACAACCTGTTTTCCAATCGTGGATGATCTATTTTCCCAAATGATAATAGGCTTGTACAATTTCTCCTTGAACCTATAAGTTTTTCCCAAACCGTGGAACAATCATGATCCTTCCCACTTCCCACTATATTTTATTTCATGGATTCCTAGATTTGTTTGATGGTTTCTAAAAAACCACATCAAATTTTACCCCTCATGAAAAGTCACCAATAAGTGTCATATACCCTCAAAACTACCAAAAAACCATCCAAATAAATATGTGTACTTAAAATAAATAAATATAGTGTCATATACCATAAATAAGGGGTGATAAACTATCCCCACCATTGGATTTTATATCATCATAATGTAGAAAAACCACTATTATCCTAATAGAGTTAGATCCATTTTCCTACCATTTCCTTTTCATGCTCCCACATTTCCACTTGAATCTATCCATATTTCCAAAAAACTTGTTATAGAACAAATAGTTTACAATTATATACTTTATCATTCTCATCCACATTTCATATCGGCACATAAATCAATAATACATCCATCTCTATGTAAATTTTATCGCATCAAATTATATGATCATAGTCAGGTTAATACTTCTTAAATTGAGATACATGAAACATATTATGCATTAATATACACCTTGGAGAAAAAAAATCAATATCCAACCTCAAAAACACATTTATGATTTTAAAATGACCTATTTATAAAAGAGAATATAGTACTCCTTAAAAAATGATAATGTCTATGCCTTCGAGTGATTATCAAAAACACTTGATCACTCACATCAAATGACTACGGTCATTGTCATTGACCCATATATGTTTTTTATGACTATAATCCTTCTACAAAAAAGGCTTTTTTCTCACATGGATGAAAATTCATAAAAAACCGCAATAATTCTAAAAGAAAGGGAACTATGGAAGTCTAAAATATTGAAAACCAATAGCATCTAACCAAATGATATCAAAACATTCCCAAAGAAGACTATTATTGTCTGAGAACTCCAATAATGGTTTTTACTCCCCAGTGAGACACCAAAATCCTTATAAAATACCTAATCATGTCCTCCAATGTTTAGATCATCAACTCATACTTTCCTCTATTTATGGCTGATATGATCGTAATCAACTATGTCCAAAGTTCCTGCTATAAGGATTTCAAAAAAACACCACAAACAATTGGTGTCTCTATCAAGATTGGATCTCCATGAACAATTAAAAATTCTAGGATATAGATTTTGGATTTTTACTCCATCGTATTAGATTCAAAAATGGTGATATAATGATCTGACCTCGTGATTTTATCCATATATATCCCTATCAAATCATGTATCCTAACCATTCAGGCAGACATTTAAAATATTTCAAAGTTATCCTCTCTCACTTCAACAAAATAATTTTTAATGACATCAACATGCAAATTGGTTGTTTGTGTGCCACCTTGACCTATTAATAGGAGAGGCCTCTCAAAACACACTCGGTCACATTCATTATCATTAAAATCCGAAAAAATAACGCTTTTATCGCATTATATATCATTTGAATTTGTATATTAATAACAAATTTTGAATGGTGTTATGAATTAATTATTTTTTCCTAAAAACCCACAAGTACGAGGACCTAATCTTAAAACCACAAAACAAATATATTGTCTATATTCTTTCCCTCAATATTCTCTCCACCATTGAATATTGATCTCATATAAAAACATTCAACATCATATATTTGAGATTCTTTTAAATGTTATTCCAAACCGAGAAAAAATAAAAATGGGAAGAAAACTACAATGTCACCTTGGATGGTACCATCCTACTACATCTCACTATGACAAAAATCTGGTTCCACACATTTTATCTTCATTAGAAAACTTTTCATTTGAATTTATTCTTAATTCATCTATCACCGAATCTCATTTACCAGGTGTATAAATTAACTTGAAGATGAACATTTGAAGGTATTCCATCTATATCATTTTCTTTAGATTCATATCACGTTGTGAGAAAATTTGTTTCGGGGTCTTATAGTATGTAATCATTATAAACATATCACCAATAAGACAATGGTGCAATGTCATTTAATCATGGGAATCTAAAACAGATTCCATTTTTTTATTTGTTACTTCTTCTCATGTAACCATATGTATCATGAGACATAAGAACCACGATTATTTCCCAATATACTAAATCATCAAAACCCATATAATAAATGCATAAAAAATCTAAATTTTTCTATAATGACTCTATAAATTAATGGATTGGTAATGATATAAGTATAAAATTATTCTATTGAATGAATTTCTGATATTCATCTTTTTATTGAAAAGGAAATCCTTTTCTCATCAATGCTTTTATATGTGATTACCATTTTGAAACATCACATAAAAAAATATATATTGTCCTCCCAACCCATAGAAAATTGAAACACCAATGGAATTATTCGTTGTTTTCTAATATTTAAGATATTCTATCAATTTAGGATTTATAAAAAATAATTTTTCATGAAATAACATGGCCCAAGAAAAGTAAATATTGTATCCAAAAAACACACATTGAGTAGTTAAGATACATAAGATTCAACTACAAGATATCCATTTCCATATCAAGGTGTTTCTCATGATATTCATTCTTCCAACAATACACCAGTATATCATCAAAAAAACTCCACCATAATGTAATATTGACACCATTGAAATATATGATTCATCAATTCCATCAAGATATTGGGTTAACTCATAAGACTAAATGATGGAACAACATTCTCATAAATGTCATACCTTCTACTAGATGTTTTCTTTAAAATATAATCCTTTTGAACCCAGAAATTGTGATATAATGAATCTAAGTTAATCGTAGAGAAAATTTGATCTTCCTTAAATTGATCAAAAATTTAAATAATTCATGTAAGATGATACATATTCATTATCCTATCTTTGTTAATCATATAATAAAATAATCTGAATAGTTCCATCCACCTTCTTATAAAAAATAATTAGTGATTCCCATGGAGACATACTCAGTCAGATGTATACATTTCCTTCAAACTCATTCAACTGGTCCTTCAATTCCCTCAATTATGTCGGGGTCATCCAATAATATTGAATGGAAATAGAGTTGTTCCTTATTAGGATATCATATAAAATATCTAAATCTATTTTATGTAGAATCCCTAAGAAATTTTCAGGAATGAAATCTTGAATTTGTCAACTATAATTAAAAAATTCTTATTCCTGATATCATTTACGAATATTAAAGAAACTATTGTAAACTACTAAAAGGGAGTTCCAATCATCAGAACCAAGGGTTATTCTTTTCTTATATGTACTACCCAATATCCATTAATTAGATATCAAACTCCATCTAAATATTTATACACACCATCCTTGAATAGTAATCAATATGAGCCTCAAATTTCATCATCCAAACGATTTTTTAAATTACTTCATCATCATCTATCAACATATCTTGTAAATATAATTGCTAATGAGTCCCAAATATTTTCATTAAACACACTACAATTTTGAAGGCATGAGATTCTCATTGTCTCGAAGGGGATTGGAGTTTAAAAATAGAAGGAATCATGTCAACATGTAAACCAATCAGATCAAAAATATGATAAGAAGCAAATTAATTGCAAAAATACATATAAAAAATAATCACATAAGGGTTGATTTCAAAATAATCAAAACTCTCAACATAAAAGGTATCTATTCATCATCCATGATCACTTTCTCATCTCCCAATAATTTCATACTCATGGTAATTTTATCATTATTAACCTATTAATATTGAAGTAGTTAATGATTCATGGTGTTTCTTGAATCATCATGGTTATCTCAATTATTATTATGCGATCTATTCAACATAACTATTCCATTGAAGTATTATAAATTTGGGAATCCTGATATGTTTCTCTAGTGGTATAACATAGATAACTATGAAAATAATATTGAAGATATCTTATTTAGTAGTAATTCAGAAATTCTCTAGGTTGTACCACAAAATATCAATTCATATAATCAAAATAAACACACAAAAACATATTTTCTTACTCTTTGTACGAGTATATAAGATGAATAATCCAGTTGTGTGTTTTTTAGAAAAACCAATCACCTGAAAATAGGCATCCCTCCTCCTATTTTATCTATAATTGGATTTCCCACCTATTCCCATTGGAATAAAAACTCTTCCAATAAACATGTTTCCAAAGTTCTATTTCTCAACTACCATCTGTCAATTCACCCTCTCTATATAATTTGTAATATAGATAAAAAATCATTGTCAAAATTTCTAATTTCAAAAATAACTTTTCTTTGAATTCATTCAAATATGCACTAGAACCAACTTCTAGTGAAATATAGACCAAATTCATATCATGGTTTCATACTATGTTATTGAGAGTTTCTCCTTGATTAAACTAATTATGTCTGATGTTCTACCAATTAAAAATATGTGAGGAATGAATTGTTTGTTAAACAATTATTCAAAATCCTCTGATTCTATTCCTTGGTATAATTTTTCCTCAAGTGGTAAATCCCACAAACCAGCTTTCTTGGATTCATCAGTATATAGATTTCCATATATAAATTCGTATAATATTGCTTTCTAGGTAAATTAATGAATTGATTCTTCAGATTCATCCACACCTATTAATTTTCCAAAATTGAATCACCCAAAATATGGGTGTATTATTCTTGGGGAACTAGTAAAATAGATCCACATTCCTGGGTTTATCCTTTTTGTTTCCCCAACCCATGGCATGAAATTCCTAGATAATACTCTAGACTATATGTGAATTCACCCAAAGCTCAGGTGTAATCAAATTCCCATTATCATCTTCCAATAGGTATCTATGCCACATACCTTGTAACGATATCTATAACCAAAAAAACTCTATTTAGTATTACTCTCTTGCAACTATAATCTTGGATATTTCAAGTTAACTATTCCAAAATATCCACAATCCTCTTTATACAAAGTTAACTATTTTAACCATTTTCAATATATACTAATTATGAATTTCAAAATATTTTTCATTAAAAAAATACCAAACAATTTAAAAAATAAAAACATCTTCTAATTTCCATATATCATTAAATCAATAACGAACAATGTATTCCTAGTGGGATGTTGTAATATAAATACATGTCATGCAACTCTCAGCAGCTAAAATCAAAAAGAAGAGGTGGACACTAACCTTGAAAAGTATAAGAGGCTCATGTAACCAATCTATCAGGTAATATGAAGTTCAACATAAATAGGTTACCTATGCATTTTATTACCTTCACCTCATGTTTCAAAAACCACACCCCTTGATACAATCCCATGGATAGATGAAATTATCAAAACTGATACCATTTCCAACTCCAAGAATGAACAAAATTAGTACCAATGGATCAAACTAACATAGATATTTTATAATATACCACCAATCACCATTGTCTTGGGAAGTGGTGAAGGGGGTTATTAGCCTTAGGTGACCTCACGAAGACTCTGAAGGATTAAAATAAATGACGAGGGGTTCATAAAAAATTGGGGTATGATTTTCAATTTGAATCTAAAATATCCAAATAATGATACATATACCAATCAAAACACTTTATTATGCGTGAGTATTAAATAAAACACAAAAAATACAAAATAATAATGTTATTTGTGTACAATAAGAAAAAAAAACTCAATGACCCAAAATAAGTGTACTAATAAACTCATATCCTATTCCAAACACATACTCATCAAGACATTATAATTCTATTTAATGGATCAATAAAAAACTAAGATACATTTCATTTATTTGTGGCTCAATAGATGAAATTTGTAAAGGAAAAAATAATACCTATGTAAGGGGGGAGTCGAAACTCAATAGGATTTACCCAAGGACCTTGAAAACACACTACTACGGAAAACGTTTTATTAAATTAATATACAATATTTAAAATTAGTAAAAAAAACTTTTAGAAAGACCAAATATTTTTATAAGGAAAAACACTTTTCGATGGAATGATTAAAAATGGTCATTAAATACCATTCTCAATTACATTTTGATGACCCACTCCATATATCCACATACCTACACATGCATGTCTATGATACAGTTCTATACCCCTAAGGGGTCTCTCATTGTTATACCAAGTCATCATAAGGTAAACTATACTAGGTGACAAAATATCCATAGGGTCACATCTAATGAAAATCAAATACTACCATTTTGTATTCCAAATAACATGACAAAATAACAATTCCAATCTATTTTAAAAAACATATCTTTTATTCAAAACTTTTCTACAAGAAATTTCCATGAGACTAAACAAGACCAATTTTTAAAATCACTATTTTAATTTTAACATCCATATGGTTTTTTCCTAAAAAACATACAATTTACACTACTTCAAAAAACTGTAACTAAAAATATTTTTCAACATGAATAAAACATAAATTTCATAATAAATTAAAGTATAATATATAATACATCCTAATAATTCATGTTTTAGTCTTGTGAAATAACTGATGAATCCACCTACCATGATGAAATTTCCAAAACCGAGGCACAGAACAGTGATTCTCTATATCTAATCAAAAACCAACTTTACTACTCTAGATCTCTCAATTAACATAAAAACACACATCATGGACCATGGATTTTCCATATTGGATTAGGCCTATGTTTTCAAGAAATAAGAGAATTAATCCATTAAGAGATGCGAAGAAAGAGAACTTACTAATGAATTTGGGTCCTTACCTACTAGTAAATAACTATATATTACTTTCAAATTTAAGGGAATAAACTCTCAAGATTTCAGAGGAAATTAAATTCTTGATTAATAATTTTTAGGAATATAAAGGGGTAATGGGACATAAATATATTTGGATCGATAATTTTTTGATTTAGAACTGTATATTTCATAGTTAGACCATCTTGTTTGTAAAATTGTTTACCTACTATATAGTAGATACTATTATAAGGAAACACACAGAATGGTTTTATCACACAATTATACACCCCATAATCTATCCATGCATGATGTACTATCTTAGGACATGCCTCAAATGGTAAGATCACATGATTAGTCAAACAGTTCATAGAATATACATGATCTGCCGTGCCAAATGATGGTATCCTCAAATCGTTTCTTCAGAGATCCATCATTGTTTTTTCCAATTGGGTGCCAACTATGGACCTACCCAATCCCCACTATTTCCCCATTCATTGTTATCTAGAGGTTTCACATGGTTTTTACAAATCATTTTTTTGACATGGAACACAAAAAAGCCTCCAATTAGTGTGAGAACCCCTCAAAACCTAAGAAATTATACCTAATAATTATATATATATATTACATAAATTAACAATAATGTTCCTAAAAATGGAGGTGATACATAAACATTCTTCACATTCAATTGATCATGTGATTTTAAACTATTTACATGTCTAACATTAATAGTTTTACAAATCACGATGTTTTTAATAAAACTATTTATTTTAACCCATTAAATGAATAAAAGTATATATATTGGTTATATTAACTTTTGAAGTCAATTCTTCAACTACTTGTTTGTTTGAAGGACCAAAAAATATTCCATCATTGGAGTAAATATGACTATGAAAATAAACATCCATAATACAAATTTTTCACTTAATATTTTTCTATCTGACTACCTTTAACTATGATTTTACGTAATAATATTGTTGTGATTATCATATACATCATAGATTATATAAAAATATCCTCAAAAAATACAACAACTAGTTAATTAATATATTATTTGGATACTCTATTTATCAGATTAATTAATAGAATGTTTTTGTTAGTTTACCCAAAGTGAATTACTGTAAACTCATAGTTCCTCTACCTTATACGAAATTTCATCCTTTAATGTAATCCTTATTCCCTCATATCTAATGACAACAAAAAATGGGACCAACCATTTAAAAATATTGATAGTATTTATTTTACCAATATAAGTCATCAATTAATAGAATAAGATACATATTATTTATATTAATGACATCGACCTTCCTTTAATTGATGCATATCCTCATATAACCATACTAATTTATCAAAAATAGGACAAGAGGTCCTCGTAGGAAAGTAATTTGGAATATGAATCCCTCATAAAATAAATCCTATAGTTGTTTCTCAAAATCTACCAATTCAACAAATTTTATTCTATAAGGAATCATGGATATATGCTTTCATCAGTGATAAATTAAATGGAAAAATCAACAACCTGATTTGGTGGATGTCTTTGTATGTCTTCAATAATAACATATATATATTCTTTACCAATATACACATCCTCTAATATTATAATTTCATTCATATCAATATATATTTCCACCTATTCTACAATAATTTCATTAAGGTTATCTACTAGAGGTGGATCTAGAAATGATTTACATAATGTACTTTATCCCATAAAAATTGTATTGTATTTTCCTTATATGAATAATATTATTACTAACGAGAAAATAAATTAATATATTACAAATTAAAATCCAATAAATATTAATAATTATGTTAAATTAGATTTTAGTTATTGAAATAATGTATATAACTTGGGAATATATATGATTCTAAATTGAGACCACTCGATAAAACCTTATTTGAATGGGATTTCTACTATATTTCGTGATTTATAATTTTCCCTTCTATGTTTTAGATGATACATTAATGTTATCTTCCAAAGAAATAGATAAAAAATAGTGTCTTCATCCAGTATAAACTAAATAAGTATTTAAATTTTATTTTATGATAAATATACCAACTATCAAGTCATTTGGGAGTTCATCCTCAACAATAGTGGTATCAAAATCCGGTCCATACTCACTTTTCTTTTTCAAAGGAAAATTTCATTAATACTAGGAGAGTTAATTATAATAGTTACATGTCTCATTATAGTTTTAAAATATGACATTTTTTCTTCAATTATACACTTGATTTTATGATATTATAGTCATTTTGTACCTAAATGGTGAAAACTATGATCCATATAAAGTATTTGTTGGGGGTTTATTTTAAAAAATATTTCACATTATAAATTAAAAACATTTATTTTTTCAAAATTCCATATTTATTTCAATATAGTTATCAACTACCTTAATTTATTCTTCATTTATTTGGATAAAATTTGATGTAACAACCCATACTCATACTCTTGAATTTGGTGTTAAAGTCATAGTATTTACATACTATCATTGACACCTACAAAATTGAACCAAAATTTTCAATCCATATTTACATCATAAAAATTAATTACTAAATCACTTATATAACATAATATTTTTTAGGTTTACGGATTGAGGAAATTATGAAAAAAATACCAGAAAATCTATACAATTCTCACCAATCATTAATTTTTAACACCAATCCCAAAAACATTATTCCATGTAAACTCTTAAACAAATCTCATAAATTTTCTACAGATTATACCTTTATCGATATATCATATCAATTACTCTACATCCTAACCGAGGGTGACAGAAACATAAATTTGGATGATATCAGATTCTTAGTAAGAAAAATTGTATGATAGAAGCTATCAAGACATCAAAAAGATAAACAATATGATACGTTGAATAATAAATAAATATGACATGTTAAAAAATATGAGAAATAGATATATTAATTAGTGAAAACTCAGAGATTCACTTGAAATACAATAAGTTATCTCATAATTATGAACATCATAATTCAATATTTCAAAAACATATAATCAAGATTTATGACAAGACGCCATAAATATATAATTAATGCCTCATTTTTAGTCATAGTAATTACATAGAATAATAATACCCATTCTAGTTTACCTCATGATACATATTGATTTATTTAGGGTAAATATAATATCACGACAAAAGTTTTACCTTTTAGGTCGAATGAATTCATTATATGAATGAAATAAATAATAATAAAATGCATAGTCAACATTCATTGAATATAAATAAATATTCATATTGAATAAAATATAAAATATAAAAATATTATAAAGTATATAATAATCATAAATTAACATTAAATAATAATAAAAATAAAATGAAAAATTTTATGAATTTCCTATTTTCTATAGCCAATAAATTAGCTATCTTTTTTTGGTAATCACCCTCAATCGAATTCCTATAAATTTGAATTTTTTTACATAGTTTAAAGTAATATCTATATAACTAAGTCAATAATTGAAATGATATAGAGCATATATATGATAATATATAATTTATTCGTGAATGAGGCCATTAATTAATAATAAATAGAGTTATTGATGTAAATTCATGTATTTATGAATATATATTAGAAAATATATGTGAAACATTAAATAGAAATTTCTTAAATTGTTTGTAAATTATTTGTAAAAATGATGTTATAGGTAACATAAAAAATATTTTCATATGATATCCCAAGGAAATTAAAAACATTACCTGTAAATTAATTTCAAAAAAAATGGAATCATTGTAATAATATATATTTATTAAACAATTGTTGGGTGGATGATTGAAATATACATAAGTTTAATGAAATCTTTTTTCGACACTTTTATGAAATTAAGAATAATTTATTTAAAAACAATTATAGAATAATAGGAATTGATAATAATTTATAAAAACACAAACTATGAAATAAATTAAAATAAGGAATATTTTTATGATGGAGGGGAATTCAATTCATGTAGAAAACGTCTAAAATGGAATTATTTTCACACATTTTTAAATAATGTAAAAAATGGATCAAATTAAAAATATTGAAATTATTTATTTTTTACATATGAATATAAATTATGTGATAAAAAATCACATTAATAATATATTATATTAAATAAATAACAATCATGAATTAAAATAATGAATATGTATACATATGAAAATATAAACATCCTCTCAAAGGTTTTGAGTACCAAAGAGAGTAAAAATGACATAAAACATAAGAAACATATAAATAACATGAGGAAAAAATAGTTATGTTTTTGTATAGAATTAATATAATATTCCATCACATAAAATTTAAACATAAACAATATCGACATAACGTGTTCCTGTAAAATAAACAATCATGACATTGGTAACATTAAAAAAAAATAAAAAAATATGACATGATATTGTGTTATAAAACTCATTAATTACATGAATTAATATTTAATTTTTTTTCTTTTTTCATTATGTTCATGATATAAAAGAAAACATGGTACACAACATGAAACATGGCATAAGTAATTGAAATTGAGACTAATAACCCTAACTAATTTCATATCACATGATTCAGATCATTTCAAAAGAATAAAAATTAAATAAAACATTAGTTACCATGAATAATGATATTATCATGAAAAATAATTTAAAATATCTATCACATACAACATCTAATGTAATTATTTGTGCATATCAAAACATTTCACAACGAAGGGTGTTTGAGATGAAAACTTCACAGCTTAACTCTCAACTTCCATGATAGTTCAGTAACCTCAGGTATAACATACATAATTATTATATTTTATTATTTTATAATGTTATTCCATCTGAATGGACTAAAGGCATTCATTTTTTATTGATTTTTGATAACCCCACTTTCAAGGGATGTGGGGTAACCCTTAAAAGGCCCGTAGGCTCATAGATTACATGGCCCGTAGGCTTAGGAGATTACATGACTCGAAGGTCTTATGTAATTCTACCAGACTATCTATAAGGAACGACCCCTCCCCAGCATCTGCATCTTGATAGTAGCTATCCACCTTTGCATGGCCATTTGGCTAGGCTTCCCATGCAAGCACAGGCTGGTACCGATTGCATATCCATACCCTCTCATTCTAAAAATCCATTTGGCTCTGGTCTAGTGATTACACCTGCTCTAAATCCTCTTCTGGGGCTGCTCCTTTTTTGTAGTATGTCTGGGGCCTGCAGTCATCTGGCACGAAGGCCTTGGGGTGGCCCAAATGCATTAAGGTGGCCCGACGTCCATGAGAATCAACTGGCCTGAAGGCCTTGGGTGGCCCGAAAGCCTTACAAGACCCGAGGACCAAACCGGTGGCCTGGAGGCCCAAATAGATGAATAGTTCTAGCTGTTATACTGTTGAATAGTGCCTGCTACAGTACTGCTACAGTGCTTCTACATTACTGCTACAGTACCCGGAAATATTCCTACACCCAGATTTGATCTCGGGTCTCTTGGATGCACTTAGAGAGTCCTCACCAACTGGACTAAGGATCTTGTGCTTATAATGATATTCATTTCTAAAAAAATTTATATTCCTATATTATAATCATTTAATACATATTTATTAATAGGTTAAAGATGTTTTTTGTCACATATTCTAGGAAATTTTATTATGTCATTCATGTTTTGTAAAGCTTATTTCATACCCCATTATTTGATAAAATTTTTATCATTATTAGATTAAATAAGTTAATAAACTATATTTTCAATAATTATTAATAACATAAAAAATACTTTAGATTTTTAGTTATGATTTTGAAGATGTAATTGGTGATGAGATTATTTTCGAGTAATTTACCAAAATTAATTGGTTACTCTGTAATGATCATAAATTATTGTATAATAATTATTAAATAATATTAATGAACTATATTCTTCATTAATATCAAATATATTATGAGATATTAATTTTGTTACCATTCTTGTAAGGCGAAGAGGGTAAATGAATTAATTCACTTTTTGGATGTGGTAGTACGCTCACACACACGAGTGGTGTATTCAATTTTCAATGGATCGAATGAATGGAAGGAAATTAAAATATTATATTTAAATAATAATAATTATATATTAAATTACTGAAAAATTAATTAAATGAATCTATATATACATGTCTATATGAGGGTGATGAAAAATGAAATATGTAACTTCATTAAGGAAGTAGTCAACACATACACACATGTGACATTTTTATTTTTAATTAGATAGAACAGATGTTGAATATGGTTGTTAAATTAACATAAAAACATTTAAATTTTTTAAATATAGTGTCGTAATTTTATTAATGTCATTGTAGAATATTTTTAGCAGCTTTATGATGAAAAATAAATTAAAAATCACAGTATGAACATAAACCTCTTCATTGGATATTCTCCTTTGAAAAACACATTAGCGATTCATGAATGGGTCACATGAAAATATTGAACATATAGGTTGTTTATAATTGTTTATGTAAAGATTTTGGTTTTATCTTATTCATATAATGGGACTTTGTGTGTTTGAATAAGTGAGGCCAGAATATTCCCTTCTAAAATTGAGGGAACATCCACACTTTAAAATACCCTAAAATTTAAAATAATTTAAATATATTATCTTGATAAATTATAAAAAATGATATAATTAAAAAATAAAATATATATAATGTTATAAATACACTTTAAAATAAAATTTATACATGTTTTAATGATATTTTATACATTTATAATTAGTTTAACACCCACATTAACACTTTTAACCATTACTTGTATGACATATGTTATACCATGGTAATTATTTTATATAGATAAAATGTAAAATTAAAATTATTATATTATTTGAAACGTATGATTTAAAATATTTGAAAAGATTTAAATTTTCAGTCCCTTTAGGTTTTAAAAATTATTTTAAATACAACTATTCATAATGAAAGGAAAAAATTTATAAGAAAAATGAAATTTAAAATATAAAAGTTAATATAGACCACAAATAATTTATATAATTGATTATCCAAAAATTAATAGTTCTATTAATATTAATATATGTTTTTTACATTATAACCAATATATAATCTATTTCATCCTTATAATGATTTAATTAAATTAAATGATTAAAAACATTTTTTATTATAATAGAACATTACCTAGGTTTGTAAATGTAAGAAATAAATTTTTATTTTAAATTTTTTATTTTTAAATGAATTATATTTTTTATATAATATATATATTTGTATATATAGGGTTTCATTATCATTAATTTCATACATATATCTAGATAATTTCTTAATTTTACATGATTTATAAAATTGAAAATTGTAACTATTTACTTAAAACAACTTTTTCAAGGAAATCACAAAGATTTAAAATCTTATAATTTTTCAGGTAAATTAAAAATTTAAATCAATTAATTAACTAAAAATTAAAAAATTGTAAAAAACTTCTTGTAAAAGAAAATATAAAAAATATATTTCATAGAAAAATGACTTTTTAAATGTTAATTATTCTTAATATTAATTCATAACAATTTATCATTTTTTTTTGTTAATTTATTTGTTCATAAATTGAATTATCTTAAAATTGATTAATTTATTAAAATATATAACTGATGAAAAATAATTTTTCTGAAAAATTCCACATTTAGAATTTAATCATTTATATCATATCACATTGTCAATTTATTAAAATGTTTCAATCAAAGAATAATAATTCAATGAAATAATTATAATTGGTTATTATTATTCTATTTTCAACTATTTTAATTTAATATGTCCCTATGAGTTTAAATTTTTTTTGAGTCTAATTTAATCTATAAAACATTGTATTAGTTATATGATAATTCCTTTTAGAAATAATTGGGTGTTATGTAATCCACCTTAAATAAAATATTCCATATATTTTTTTTCTTCTAATAATAACGAGTGTATAATGTAATAGAACAAATATTGATATAGAATTAATTTAATAATTAATACATGAAATTGTAGTATTTATTAATTAAATATTTATAAAACCATGTATTTTTCAATATAATAATCATTCATTTTAATGGGTTTGAAAAAAATACCATGGTAACAATGAAAAATTTTACCTATAATACTCAATATATTTCGCAATCTCTGAATTGATATGCGGGAATTTATTTACCATAATGATATAGATTATGATAAAATATACATAATTATTTTCACTCAATTTAATATGAAAATATTTATCATTTGGTTATGTGTCGAGCAGTTTTCCATCTCATCAACATATCATTTTCAAATTAAACATGATTAATATTTCAAACCATAAGAATTACAATTAAAATTTATTGGATGATAACATCCAAAAACGGATAACAAGTTATTCATCCTTTCTAAAACAAATTTATAAAATATGAATTGGTTATCATAAGTAAATATAATTCCCTAAAATAATAAACCATCATTTGATGAAGCAATTCATTAATCTATGAATCCTCAGTAATAACACACAATGTTTGTCACAAATCATATTAAAAATTCTCAAATTATTGTTTAACAAATTTGAACCCAATTTATAAGAAACATAAAAATATTACTCTCTATCTTAAAAATTAATAATATTTAACAATCTATAAACAAATATTCTAAAATTTTTATGAAATCAATGATTAAGGACCTATTTAAACCCATGTAACATAAAAGATTCAATTATAGTAAATAAGAATTTCATTATAAATTTACTATTGAATTGTGAAAAATTCATTAATCAATAATATAACATTCCATTTTTTATAAATTATATTTGAGTAAATTAGTTTCATTTTTCATATCATAATATATTAATTAACTATCAAAAAATAATGATATTTTTCATATATTTTTTACTTTAGGTGATTGATAGAAAATTATTATTTTACAAAACCTTCAATTTTATGGAATTATAATTATATAAGAATAAATTTAATGTTCGTGGAACAAATTTTCCAGAAAAAAATATTAAATAAGTAATATAAATAATAAATATATAATGTTGATCATAAAAATATACGCATAACAATTTTGTAATCTATGTAATGTTTTTTGAAACATAGAATTTTACTAGTTTTATTCATTTAAATACGTATTTAAAAGTTACCATTAGAATTTATTTATTATTTAATGCAAAAAATATTATTTTAAACATCATATGGTTTAACCCATTATAGTTAATATTACACATGATTTTTATATAAAATAGTTTTTATTCCTAAAACAAACATTTTCTAAAAAATGATTTTCATTGTATTCTATGAAATACTATTAAAAGTAATTTTTAACACATCTAGAAGTTGAATAATGTATTTTTAATTTCATATTTTGAATCATCATAAATTATATTTTGTAATACGTTCAAGATAATGTCTTCTTAACATAAAATAACTATATAAATTATTTATCATATCAGTTATGAGTAAAATGTGTTTTAATGATTAAAAATAAATTAATAAGGTTATAAGATAACACAATACACTTTATTAAAAAATATTTATTGTTTTGATTTAATCATTTTCTTATCCTCATTGAATATATGCCAATTTGGATGCACAATAAACATAAAATGAATATATTTTTTAAATATGTTATGGAATTCATTATTTTTTTCCTCTCCTTGTGTATGATTGGTATCAAATTCTCAAGTATATAATAATCCTAAATTAACATTAAATAATAATTAATTTATAGTGAAAAAGTTTATGAAATTCTAATATTTCATAGATTATAAATTAACTATATTTGTGGTAAACACCCTCAATCAAATTACTATAAATTTGAATTTGTTTACATAGTATAAAGTAATATCTATATAACTAACTATATAATTGAAATGATATAGAGTAAATATATGAAAATATATAATGTATTCAAAAAGGAGGCCATTAATTAATCAAAAATATAGTTATTGATGTAACATTTAGAATTTTGGAATATATATTGGGAAATAGAAGTGAAACACTAAATATAAATTTCATAAAATATTTGTAAATAAATTGTAAAAATGATGTTATAGGTAACATTAAAAAATAATTTCATATGATATTCTAAAGAAATTATAAAAAATACATGTAAATTAATTCCCTAAAAATTGAATCATTGTAATAATCTATATTTATTAATCATTTTTTGGGTGGATGATTGAAATATACATAAGTAGAATAAAATCTTTCTTCATCACTTTTAAGAAATTAAGATTAATTTATTTCAATAAATTTATATAATAATGGGAATTGATAGTAATTTATAAAAACATAATATTAAATAAATTTAAATAATGAATATTTTTGTGATGGAGGGAAATTTCATTCATGTGGAAAACGTCTTAAATAGAATTATTTTCACACATTTGAAAATAATGTAAAAATGGATCGAATTGAAAATATTGAAAATATTTATTTTTTACATATGAATAGAAATTCAGGGATACAAAATTTCATTAAGAATATTTTATATTAAATAAATAATATTCTTGAATTAAAATAAGGAATATGGATACAAAAGAAAATATTTCCTCAACAAAATAAGAAATATGATTAATTTTTATTATATACATTCTCTCAAAGGTTTTGAGTAACAAAGGGAATAAAAATGACATAAAAATTAAGAAACATATAAATAACATGAGTAAAATAGAATAGTTGTGTTTTAGTACAGAATTTATATAATATTCCATCCCTTGAAATTTAAACATAAACAACCTCAACATAACGTTTTCTTGTAAAATAAATTATCATGACATTGGTAAAATTAAAATAAAAATAAAAATATATGATATGATGTGGTGTTATAAAACCAATTAATTACATGAATAAAAATTTATAAATTTATTCATTTTTCATTATGTTCATGATATAAAATAAAACCTGGTACATAGCATGAAACATGTCAAAAATAATTGAAATTGAGACCAAGAACCCTAACAGATTTTGTATCACATGATTCAGATCAATTCAAAAGAATTGAAATGAACTAGAACATTAGTTACCATGAATAAGGATTTTATCATGATATATAATTTAAAATATTTATCATATACAACATCTAATGTAATTAGTTGTGCAAATCAAAACATTTCACGAAGAAGGGTGTTTGAGATGAAAAAGCCACAAGTTAACTCTCAACTTCATTGAAAGTTCAATAACATCAAGTATAACATACACAATTATTATATTTAAAAAATTTATAATGTAATTAATTTATATTAACTATTATATTCTTCTATTATAATCATTTAATACATATGTATTAATAGGTTAATGATGATTTCTGTCATAGATGCTAGGAATTTTATTTTGTCATGAGTGTTTTGAAAACCTTTTTTCCTAACCCATTATTTTATAAATGATTTATCATTATTATATTTTATAAGGTAACAAACTATATTTTAGATAATTATTAATAATTTAAAAGAATTAATTTATATTTTTAGTTATGATTTTGAAGATGTAATTGGGGATGAGATTATTTTGAGTAATTTACAGAAATTAATTGGTCACTCTAAAATGATCATTGATTATAGTATTATAATTATACAATAATATTAATGAAATATATTATTCCTTAATATCTTATATATTCAGGAAAATTATTTTTATTACCATTCTTATAAGGTGAAGAGTGAAAATGAATTACATCACTTTATGGATGTAGTAGTAAACACATACACATGAGTGGTGTATTCATTTATCAATGGATCGAAAAAATGTAAATAAAATAAAATATTATCTTTAAATAATAATTATTATATATTAAATTACATAAATATTCATTATTGGATTCTATATATACATGTCTATAAGATAGTGATGAAAAATGAAATATGTATCTTCACTGAGGCGGTAGTCTGCATAAACACAAATGTGAAATTTTTATTTTCAATTAGATAGACACAGAGGTAGAATATGGTTGTTAAATTAACATAAAAACATTTTAATATTGTAAATATACTATTTTAATTTTATTAGTATCATTCTAGAATATTTTTAGCATCTTTATGATGAAAAATAGATAAAAATATCACAGTATGAACATATAACTATTCCTTGGATATTTTCCTTTAGAAAACACATTAGTCATTCATGAATGGGTCACATGAAATGATAAAACATCTAGTGTGTTTATAATGGTCTAGGTTAGGTATTTGGGTTTATCTTAGTCATATAATGGGTCTTTGGGTGTGTGAATATGTGAGGTCAGAATATTCCCTTCTAAAATTGAGGGAACATCCACCCTTTGAAATACCCTAAAATTTATAATAATTTAATGATATTATCATGGTAAATTGGAAAAATGAACAAATTAAAAAATAAAATCTATATAATTGTATAAATACAGTATAAAATAAAATTTATACAAGTTTTAATGATATTTTATGCATTTTCAATTAGTTTAACACTAACATTAACCATTTTAATCATTACTTATATGAACAATGTTATACCTTGGAAATTATTTTTTGTAGAAAAAATAAAAATTATAATTATAATATTATTTAAATTTTATGATTTAAAATATTGGGAAATATTTAAATTTTCTATTTCTTGTGCTTTTAAAAATAATTTATAATATAACTATTCATAATTAAATGAAAAAAAAGTTATTAGAAAAAAAAATTTGAAGTATAAAAGTTCATTTAGACCAAAAATTATTTATATAATTGATTATCCGGACGTTAATAGTTATATTAATAGTAATATATGTTTTTTACATTATAACCAATATATAATATGTTTTATCCTTCTAATGTGTTAATTAAATTAATAGATTAAAAACATTTTTTAGGATAATAGATCATTACTTAGGTATGCTAAATGTAGGAAATAAATTTATAATTTAAAATTTATATTTTCAAATAAATTATATTTGTTATATAATATATATTTTTGAATTCATAGGGTTTCATGATCATTAATTTCATTAATATAGCAAGATAATTTCATAATTTAAATGATTTGTAAAATGAGAAATTGTAACTATTTACCGAGAAACAAATGTTTTAGGGAAATAACCAAGATTCAACATCTAATAATTATTTAGGATAAATTAAAATTTTAAAATCAATTAATTAACCAAAAATTATAAAATTGTAAAAAACTTCTTTTACATGAAAATATAAAAAATATATTTCCTAGAAAAATGAACTTTTTAAATATTAATTATTCTTAATATTAATTCATATCAATTTATCATTTTTTGGTTGTTAATTTATTTTTTCATAAATTGAATTATCTTAAAAGTGATTAATTTATTAAAATATATTACAGATGAAAAATAATTTTTTTGAAAATTACCCCATTTAGAATTTAATCCTTTATATCATATCTCATAGACTATCTATTAAAATTTATCAATCAAAAAAACTAATGAAATGAAATAATAATAATTGGTTATTATAATTCTATTTTTAACTATTTTAATTTCATATGTCCCTTTGAGATTAATTTTTTGTGTAATTTAATCTATAAAACATAGTATTAGTTACAAGATAATTCCTTATAGAAATTGTTAGGTGTCCTGTTATCCCCCATAAATAAAAATATCCACATAATTTTTGTTTGTTCTAATAATAACCAGTGTATGATGTAATAGAACAAATATTGATATAGAATTAATACAATAATTAATACATGAAATCGTAGTATTTGTTAATTAAATATTTCTAGACCCTTGTTTTTTTCATTATAAGAATCATTCATTTTAATGGGTTTGGAAAATAATACCATGGTAACAATGTAAACTTTTACCTATAAGAATCAATATATTTAGCATTATCTAATTTGATATGGGGAATTTATTTACCATAATGAAAAAAATTATGATAAAATATACTTAATTATTTTCATTCAATTTAATATGACAAATTATACCATTTATTTATGTGTCGAGCAGTTTTTCATCTCATCAACATCTCATTTTAAAATTAAAAATGATGAATTTTTCAAACCAGAAGATTTACAATTAAAACTTTTTGGATGATAACATCTAAATAGGGATAAAAATTTATTCATCTTTTCTAAAATAAATTTATAAAATATAAATTTTTTATCATAAGTAAAGATAATTCCCTATAATAATAAACCATCATTTGATGAAGAAATTTATTAATCTCTAATACCTCAGTAATAACACACAATTTTTTTCACAAATCATAATAAAAATTCTCAAATTATTGTTGAGAAAATTTGAACCTCATTTATAAGAAACATAAAAATATTACTCTATATCTTAAAATATAATAATATTTAACAACCATTAAACAAATATTCACAAATTTCTATGAAATCAATGTTTAAAAAACTATTTAAATCCATGTAACATTAGATATTCAATTATAGTAAATAATAATTTCATTATAAATTAACTATGGAATTGTGAAAAATTCATTAATTAATAATATGTAATTACATTTTTTATAAATATAATTTGAGTAAATTACATTCATTATTTATAATATAATATATTAATTATCTATGAAAAAATAATGATATTTTACATAAATTTGTTTTTTTAGGTGATTGGTAGAAAATTATTATTTTACAAAACATTCAATTTTATGGAATTATAATGATATAAGAATAAATGTTTTGTTTTTGGAACAAATATTCAAGAAAACAGTATATTAAATAAGTAATATAATTCATAAAAATATAATGTTGTCGTAGAAATATATGCATAACAACTTTGTAATCTGTGTAATTTTTTGGTTGAAACATGCAATTTTTCTAGTTCTTTTAATTTTAATACGTATTTACAAGTTACAATTAGATATTTATTTACTTTTTAATGAAAAATAAAATCATTTTCTAACATCATTTAATTTAACCCATTGTAGTTAAAATTATACATGATTTTTATATAAAATTGTTTTTATTCCTAAAACAATCATTTTTCTAAAAATGGGTTTCATTGTGTTTTATGAAATAATATTAAAAGTAATTTCTAACACATATAGGAGTTTAATAATGTAAATTTATTTCCATATTTTGAATCATCATCAATTATATTGTGTAATAAGTTCAACATAATTTCTTCTTAACAAATAATAACCATATAAAATATTTATCATATCGGTTATGAGTAAAATGGGGTTTAATGATTAAAAATAAATTGATAAGGTTATAATATACCACAATACACTATATTAAACATTATTTATTATTTTTATTTAATCATTTTCATATCCTCATTGAATATATAGCAATTTCGATCCACTAAAAAAATAAAATGAAAATAATTTTTTAAATATGTTATGTAATTCCCCATTGTTCCCTCTCCTCATGTATGACGGGTCACATATTCTCAAGTATGTAATAATATTAAATTAACATTAAATTATAAATAAAATAAAATGAAAAGTTTATGAATTTTCAAAATTCAGTAGCAAATAAATTAGCTATCTTTTTATTGTAAACACCCTCATTCGAATTCCTATAAATTTGAATTTTTTTACATTGTATTAAGTAATATCAATATAACTAAGTCGATAATTGGAATGATATAGAGTAAATATATGATAATATATAATGTATTCATGATTTTATCCATTAATTAATCATAAATAAAGTTTATTTATGTAACATCAAGTTTTTTGGAATATATATTGGGAAATAAATGTGAAACATTAAATATAAATTTTATAAAATATTTTAAATTAATTGTAAAAATGATGTTATACGTAACATTAAAAAATATTTTCATATGATATCCCAATGAAAATAAAAACAATACTTGTAAATCAATTTCCAATAAATGAAATCAGTTTAATAATATATATTTATTAAACAATTGTTTGGTGGATGATTGAAATATACATATGTTGAATGAAATCTTTTTTCAACACTTTTAAGAAATTAAGATTAATTTATTTAAAAAACATTTATAGAATAATGGAATTGAAAATAATTTATAAAAACACAAAATATGAAATAAATTTAAATAAAAAATATTTTTATGGAGGAGGGAAATTTCATTCATGTGAAAAATGTCTAAAATGGAATTAGTTTTACACATCTGTAAATAATGTAAAACATGTATCAAATTGAACATATTGAAAATATTTATTTTTTATATATGAATATAAATTCAGTGATTAGAAATTACATTAAGAATGTATTATATTAAATAAATAATAATCTTGAATTAATATAATGAATACAGATACAGAAGAATATATTTCCTGAACAAAATAAGAAATAAGATTAAATATTATTATAAACATTCTCTCAATGGTTTTGAGTACCAAAGAGAGTAAAAATGATGTAAAACATAAAAAACATATAAATAAAATGAGGAAAACAAAATAGTTATGTTTTTGTACATAATTAATATAATATTCCATCAATTGAAATTTAAACATAAACAATCTCGACATAACGTGTTCTTGTAAAATAAACAATCATGACATTGGTAACATTAAAATAAGAATAAAAAAATTTGACATGATATGGTGTTATAAAACCCAATAATTTCATGAATTAAAATTTAAAAATTTATTCATTTTTCATTATGTTCATGATATAAAAGAAAACATGGTACACAACATGAAACATGTCATATGTAATTGAAATTGAGACCATGAACCATAACTGATATCATATGATATGATTCAGGTCATTTCAAAAGACTAAAAGTGATATCGAACATTAGTTACCATGAATGGGTATTTTATCATTATATATAATTTAAAATATCTACCATATACAACATTTAATGTAATTGGATGTGAATATTGAAACATTTCACAAAGAAGGGTATTTGAGATGAAAAAGCCACAACTTAACTCTCAACTTCCATGAAAGTTCAATAACCTCATGTATAACATACATAATTAATAAATTTAATTATTTTATAATGTTATTCTTTTCTATTAACTTTTATATTCTTCTATTATAATAATTTAATACATATTTATTAATAGATTAATAATGATTTTTGTCATAGATGCTAGGAAATTTTATTATGTCATGCATGTTTTGTAAACCTTATTTCATACCCCATTATTTCATAAATTTTTTTATCATTATTAGATTATATAAGGTAATAAACTATATTATGGATAATTAATAAAATTAAAAAAAATACTTTATATTTTTAGTTCTGATTTTGAAGATGTAATTGGTGATGATATTATTTTCGAGTAATTTACCGAAATTAATTTCTTACTCTACAATGATCATTAATTATTGTATTATAATTATAGAATAATAGTAATCAAATTTATTATTCCATAATATCTTATATATTCAGAAAAATTATTTTTATTACCATTATTATAAGGTGAAAAGTGTAAATGAATTACGTCACTTCGTGGATGTTGTAGTAAACACATACACACGAGTGGTGTATTTATTTATCAATGGATCGAAAAAAAGGATAGAAAATAAAATATTATATTTAAATAATAATAATTATATATTAAATTATAGAAATATTCATTAATTGAATCCTTATATATATGTCTATAAGATGGTGATGAAAAATGAAATACGTTGTAATGACCAAGAAATTTTGTGGAAGTTGTTTTCTAAAATAAATGGGAATTTTACGAGTCCACGAAAATTGACAGCGCATGATTCTGAGGGCCAATGTGCCCGGAATCAATTGTTGATGTTTTGTTATGGTAGGTTAAGTAAACTTACCAGTGGGTTTTTATAACATTTGAACTGCTACTCGGAATTCAAATATGAGGACGCTATTGTACTCGTAGCGCCGGTATTCGTTTAAGGAGACTTCCAATTCAACAGTAGTGGCTCAAGATTAAAAGTTAATAATTGGGTTTTCGTGGAAAATAATAAAATAAAGAGATCTTCACATTATTTTTATTTGATCTTCCATGTGGGTTTTTGGAGGTGGGTTCCACTGGTTCTATAACCTCTTTGTGGAGGTTGGACGTGGGGACTAGCAGGCCATAAGCTCCCATGACAGGTAATGGTGGTGGGAACCACCACGCCTCAACCTCCCATGTGGGGTTAATGTGGGGGGCGACCACCCGAGACCACATAACCTCCCATTTTGAATAATATGGGTAGGGACCACCCAACCCCTATTAATGGGAGGTTAGTAAAATCTCAAAAATCCCATCATTAATGAGGTAGAGCTCCTTGACCTCCTCTACCACTTAATGGTGCCACCACCCCTACACCTTAATGGAGCCAACAAACAACATTTATGGTGAATAAACTCTTAAATTAATTAAGGGGATCGAGGTAATTTAATTCACCCATTTTGAATTTTCTTCCAATAAATTAAATAATAGATTAACTTAATCTATTATTTGGCATGGCATATTCATTTTGTTGGAAGATTGGGAGAAGAGGGAAGAACTCTCACCAACGAAGAATGAAGAATGAAGAATGAAGAATGCTGACCTTCTTCAACTTCTTCCTTGGATCCAACCGACATGGAATTTCTTCAATAGACCTTCCCTCTGCAACGTCATAAACGAGCTGACACATGAGCTCGATATTGGAAGTGTGCGGCTGACACGATGAATGAATATCACCTTTATCTTCTTCCCGTGACTTCAACGGTGATCAACGAACAAATGTAGGGGTTGTTTTCTTATATGTTCCATGTTCTTATTTTCATTCAAAATGAAGAACGAGGATATGATTTCTTTGATGGGTGAGTTTTTGTTCTTCATTCTCCTACCTTGATGAACCGATTGTTATCACCCTAATCGTGGAGGGTGCGGGCCAAACTAACATGGCTTGAATCCCTCTGTCTATCTCTTATGTGATATTCTTCGGTATGGCGATGAAGCAACGAGGCGAAGAAGGTAGAAAATACAAAGGATGTGCTACCCACAGCCTCCGTGATTTGTGTTTACTCCACGACAGCCCGCACCGCCTCTGGCCGAACTGGCCCCGGCCGAGCCCCACTAGTTGCGCCGCTCGCAGGGTTGAGCCGCTGCCTCGAGCCGGACCGCACCCCTCCGGCCTCCCCGGCAGACCACCAATCGCATCCTGACCCCCGCCGGCCTGCTCGACCACCTCCTGGAAGCCTGTCGGCCTCCCTAGATGCCCGCTGGGCCGCCTGGTTCCCTACCCAGCTGCTTACCAGCCTGGCCGCGTCATGCCTAGCCGCCTCCCAGTAGCCTGCCGGACTGCCCGACCGCCTTCCATCCACCTTCCGGACTACCCGGACGCCTGCTGACCAAGCCTCCTACCACGCGACTGGTCGAACCACGTAGTCCCATGCACCCCGAACCCCCCACTCGCCTCGATCCACCCAATCCCCACACCCTCGTGGTGCTCCGGGATGAACTGGCCCTAAGCCCTTGCCGAACGCAACACGCGGCAAGATGGGTAGGGCCCAACATGCCAGGTCGAACCTAACATTCTAGCCCACCCAACGGGCTAGGCCAGACCCAACATGTCTTACCGGGTCGACCCGAACTGGGTCGGACCGGACCCGAGCACACTACCGACCCTTTACTTCCTTTGTCCATATCTTTGGCATCGGATGACCATTTGAAAAACTGTTAGTGGCGCTAGTATTTTTCAAGGGCGGCGGTCCCTTTGAGTATACCCCAATAGTGATCGAGATAATGTTGAGATACAGTCAGGTTGGATCAAGTACGAATCCAACCAGGACCCTGAGACTAAAAGGATAATAACTCACAGACCGAGCGTCTGATTCACGCACCTTATGTTGCTTTGATACTCCTATGATGTGGCAGACCATTAAGATACTTCAACGTGGGAATTCAAGATATTTGGAGTATGGACCACATGATCAGGGAGCAGATCCTCTCGGAGATGAGCGAGCAGAGTGTGTAGACCTTGTAGGTGACTGAGACATGATGACTGCTGACCGATTCGACTCGGAGTGACTCGACTCGCTCAGTGGGGAGTGACTTGGTGTCGCAGAAGACCAACATTGGGGACCACCCTGGTGTCCCGGCAAACCCACGGTACACGACTAGAGGAGTGCCTCAGCATGCTACAAGGGGGAGTACCTTGGTAATGTGACAAACCCATGGTGGGGAGTGCCTTGGTGACACAGCAGACCCATGGTACTCGACATGAGGAGTACCTCAGCAATCCATGGTTAGTGGGAAGCACCTTGGTATTTGTAACATGCTAACTGTACTCGATAGAGGAGGGGTTCTCCAGCAGTCATGGTTTCGATAATGTGAATAAAATCCTAGTTGAGCTGAGTTAGTGGCTTTTGTGTTATCTAATGATTGAGATGGATTACTAATAACTTAGGTATATATATGGGCATATACCTATGTGGGGTTATCTATTCATTTCATACTTGTGGTTTATCCTTGTTGGATTTGTTAGACCTTGAGGGTCTCGGGGTCCCTATAGAGTATTGTTACACTCACCCCTACACGGGCTATGCCAGCACTACATTGTGTTGGATGTAGATGACAAACAGCACTGAATGAGGATGAGTGTACCAGTACTGGAAGGTACCTGGAGGTGGAAAACACAGTGTGATGGTACATGGAGTATATGTACATACGTGGAGTGTTGTGGAGGTTACCTGTACCTACCCTTCATGTAAGATTTCCCGGTGGATGATCCAAGAGTCATTTTCCCTTTTTCTAGTTCTTGTACATTCAGTTTCCTTTTACTTTATAGTTGTTCTTGTATTTATGCCCCCCCCCCTTTATTTCCAGATCTCCTTTTGTATATAGTTTTATTTAGTGTTTTGTTTCTAGCATATACTCTATTGTGTGTGTTTGTATGTTATAAAGTAAATGCCATTCCATTTTTGGGATTTAAGCCTCTGGTGAAAGTCGATAGTCCCTGGACTACGGAAGGCGGGCTTGTGGTAGTCACGGAACAGGCCCCGGGGGATGGGTCATGAAAAATTGGTATCAGAGGAGTCGGTCCTCTAGCAGAACATAGGACTCTGATCTTTTCTGTGAAGTAATATTGTTAAGGGTATTGGGTGTGGTTTTCAGTTCAGGGAGTCCAGTGTTGGTCTGGCGGCTGATTTATCGATACACCAGGACCCGAACTAAGGATTTCTGACTTAGTGCACGAAAACACTGATTGTGTGTGTGTTTTCAAAATTATTATATAGGTCAGCTCATCTAGGTCAGCTCACCAGATATAATCTTTTATTTTTTTTCATATGTTTCTTACCGGATACCTCCTCGTGGAAGACCCACTAGAGCCTCGAGAGTTATACACGTAGATAGCCCACAGAGCGACGAAGCCTCGGTGTAGGTCCCTCTTCCAACGAAGGAACTAGTGGTACCACTACCCTTTGGGCCATTGATTCCACCAGACCCAGTAGCAAACGATGCACACTATTTGAGAGCGTTGCAAGAGTTCCAGCACCCGAGGCCACCCAGGATTAGGGGAGAGATGGATCTTCAGGCCACTGAGGATTGGATGGAGGTTATGGTTTGAGTCTTCAAACTAGTAGGGACACCAGCCGACCTTATGGTGATCCTTTCCTCAAGTCTCCATCAGGAAGTAGCATGTGGATGGTGGGGCTTGCTTCTCCATGTGAATGACGAGGTGACACTACTCTAGGCAGACTTCAAGAGCCTGTTTTGGACAAAGTTTATCACAACCACCCTATGTGCGGTGCAGATATAGGAGCTACTTCACCTGCACCAAGGAAGCATGACGGTGGCATAGTACTCAACAAGGTTCACAGACCTCTCGCACTACTCCACAGATATGGTACGAGACCCATTCTTTAGGGACTGGACCTTTAATCAGGGGATCAGGTGAGAGATCAGGGCTTCAATGATATCCCTCAGCATCCCGACACAGGCAGGGGTGTTGGAGCGAGCCCTCTTAGTGGAGAGTTTCCTTGCTGAGCAGTCTCTAGCAGCGAGACACACCAATAGTCAACTTATGGCATTGTCTTCTACAGCTAGCAGAAGAAAGATGTCGCAGAGGTCCAAGAAGACCAGACCCATGGGTGGACGACCGCATGGATCAGGATTGGTTGTGTGGGGCACCTCGTGCAAAGACATACATAGAGGGAGTGGGCAGTGTTTCTCCTGTAGCGGGCATGGTCACATGGCTCATGACATTCTGACCCACCGTTTCGATGATCAGCAGACGGTCGAAGGACCGCCTATGCTGAGGTAGCAGTTTGATTGAGGCTGTCCGTAGGGAGCAGGTGAATGTGGAAGAGGATCTGGTCGTGTAGCTGGCGGTGGGAGACATTTCGAGGTGTTACCGCCACCACCACCAGGAGTTCCACCCCAACCGTAGGGAGAAGGTTGACATGTGAGAGCTCAGCTTCAGGAAACTTAGGCATACAATCAGGGCACTCCGGAGATGATTTGAGTTACAGTATGTGTCTATTCCACCTTAGCTGCAGTTGGTATAGACACAGGTGTTAGACACTCTTTCATTTCCACTACCCTCATTCGGAGCTCGGGGATTCTGACGGATCTATTGGCTCAATCCTTATGGCTAGAGACTCCTATGGGAGCAGACTCAATGATTACGTACTAGTGTCGGTAGTGTGATCTTACTCAATGAGGTGAGAGCTTCAGCTAGAATATCCTAGTAGCGGTGTCGAGGACTTACAACGCCATCTTCGTTATGTTCTGGTTAACTATAGTCAATTCTCAGATAAACTATATTAGGATCAAAGTGTGGTGTGTCCGTAGGTATGGGACCATTTTTACCTTCATCGGCTAGAAGGGAGCATTTACAGCACATGACAGACTTACTCGGAGGAGGGTGCAGCCGGTCACTCATTAGTTTGCCTACCTTAACCTCGGAGTAGTTGATGTGGAGAGTCTGAGCTATCCTATAGTGGTGGACCAGTACAAGAATTTTTTCCCTGATGATGTTCTAGGACTACCTACTCATAGATAGGTGGACTTCTACATTGAAATGTACCCAGATATGGCACCGATATCTACACCAGTGTATTAGATGGCTCCCACGGATCATCACGAGCTGCGGGTACAGCTAGAGGATTTGCAGGGGAAGGGATTCATCTAGACCAGTGTTTCTCCCTGGGAAGCCCTGATTCTATTCACTAAGAAGGCGGATGGAGGCTCGATGCTTTGTGTTGACTACCGTCAACTGAACCAGGTGACCAGGAAGAACAAGTACCCACTCTCGAGGATTGAATACCTCTTTGATCAGCATATGGGAGCATAGTGGTTCTCAAAGATAGACCTTAGATTATGCTATCACCAGCTCAGAGTTTGAGATGAGGGTGTGCAGAAGACGGCCTTCAAATGTTGGTATGACCACTATGAGATCTTGGTTATGACATTCGGTGAAACCAATGCTCCAGTAGTGTTTGTGGGACTCAAGAACATGATCTTCCAGCCATACCTCGATCACATGGTCGTAGTCTTCTTTTATGACATTCTGATCTACTCGACTAATGAGGAGGAGCATGCCTAACATTTGCATGTAGTACTGGACACACTCCGAGAGCACCAGATTAATGGTATCCTCTTGAAGTTCCATTTTTAGATCCAAGAGGTTCAATTTTTGGGGCATTTCATCTCAGAGGTTGGAGTTGTAGTAGATCCAGCAATGATTTAAGAGGTACTTTCTTGGGATCCACCCAGGAGTGTGATGGAGGTACGATGTTTTTTGGGTTTGGTTGGTTACTACTAGTGGTTTGTTCAGAACTTCTCCAGAGTTTCAACACCACTATTATCCTTAAAGAAGAAGAGGAAACCCTTCGTGTTGTTGGAGAGATGCCATTTGAGATTTCAGGAGCTCAAGCAGAGGATGACTAGTGCCCCCATTTTGAGGCTTTAAGAGGAAGGCGTAGGGTATGTAGTCTACAGTGATGCATCAGGGACCAAACATGGGAGTGTCCTGATGTAGGAGCGAGCAGTGATCGTGTATGGTTCTCAGAAGCTGAGACAGCACGAGCAGAACTACGCTACCCATGACTTGGAGCTAGCAGTCGTGGTCTTCTCCATGAAGATATGGCGACACCATCTGATATGCGAACGTTTTACCATGTACTCTGATCACATGATTCTTAGGTATATAGTCTCCTAGAAGGTCATGAACCAGATACAATGTCGATGGCTTGAGTTCATCTAGGACTATGACTTCAAGATAATCTATACTCATGGAATGGGGAAAATTGTAGGAGATGCACTCAGCATGAGATCTGGTATACTGGTTCTAGGTGAGGTGAAGGAGAAGATGGCCACATTGAATTTATCCTTTGTGGATAGATATGGAGCAGATATCCTTCAATCCCTTATAGTCACTCCCTCACTCCTTCAGTGAGTCAGGGAGGCATAGCATGGGGACGCTGACTGCGAGCCACGAGGTGCTCAGATATCCACAGGGCAAGAACCTGATGGATTTTCAGAAGGTGGGGAGCATGTCATCCACTTCAGAGGATGTACTATGGTACCAGTTTCACTCCAGAATGAAGTGTTGAGGGAGTTCCACACATCCCATTTAGCGATACATCCTGTACTGGCAAAGATGTACCAGGACCTTTGATAACAGCACTGGTGGCCAGCTATGAAGAAGGCAGTAGTATAGTTTGTCTCTCGATGTCTCACTTTTCAGCAAGTGGAGGCGGAGCACCAGGTACCAGTAGGATTGGATTATCCTTTAGAGGTCCCAGAGTGGAAGTGGGATGGGATATACATGGACTTCATGATAGTAATACCACGTACATCCAGGTTTCATGACTCGATTTGGGTGACCGTTGATCGAATCACCAAGTCAGCTCACTTCCTACAGATCAGAGAGCAAGGTTTAATATATAGCATGGAACGCCTCTATGTGCCCGAGATTGTGTGGCTACATGGGGTATCTTCTTATATTGTCTCTAGTCATGATGCTCGATTTACTTCCCGACTATGGAAGGGGTTGCAGGAAGCTTTCGGGACACAAATTCTTCTGAGAGACACCATCCATCCTCAGATGGATGGCCAGACTGAGTGGACCATTTAGACCCTCAAGGACACACTGTGTTGTTGTGTCCTCAACTTCGGTCACAGCTAGGAGGATCACTTACCTTTGGTGGAGATTGCATAGAACAACAAATATCACTCCACCATAGGGATGACACCTTTTGAGGCGTTATAAGGATGACCTTGCAGATCACCTTTGTGATGGACTGACCTTATGGAGTCAGTACTAGTGGGACTAGAGATGGTACAAGATACCACATAGAAGGTGTCGATCATCTAGCAGCGGATGAAGACAGCATAGAGCAGACAAAAGTCATATGCTGATTGGAGATGGAGACCTCTAGAATTCGAGGATGGTGACCACGTATTTCAACGGGTCTCAACTCGATGAGGACTACAGAGATTTGGTCAAGGAGTAAAGTTATCTCCACGGTTCATCGGACCTTTACTGGTCCTCATAAGATTCGGTTAGGTGGCATACCTCTTTTCTCTTCCACCTCAGTTGCAATGAGTGCATGATGTCTTCCACGTATCTCAGCTGAGGAGATACATGGATGACCCTTCCCACATCATCGACCATGGAGAGATGGACGTCGACTGTGGGGAGACATTCACAGAGGATTCAGTGGAGATTGAGGATCGACAGGAGCGGGTCCTATGTAGACGATCGATACCTTTGGTGTGCTTTTGCTGGCAGCACGAGAACCTCTCGGAGAGCACATGGGAGCAGGAGGCTGAGAATTATGCTTATCACCCCCAATTGTTCTCTTATTTTTAGTTATAGCTTACAGGGATGTAAATCCCTGATGTGGGGAGAATTTAAAGACCTGGAAATTTCATGGAAATGTTTTTCTTAAATACATGGGAATTTTATGAGTCTGCAAAAACTGACGGTGCATGATTCCAAGGCCCGGTGTGCCCGGAATCAATTTCTGGTGTTTTGTTTGGGTACAATCAGTAAACATACCAATGGGTTTTTATAACTTTTGAACTAGTTTTATGAATTGAAATATGAGAACACTGTTGAACTCGCAGCACTAGTATTCTCTTAAGGAGGCTTTCACTTCGACATCAGTGGGTCGAGATTAAAAGTTAATTTTTGGGTTTTCGTTAGAGATAATAAAATGAATGGAGATTCATATTATTTCTATTTAAGCCACCATGTGGGTGTTTGGAGGTTGGTTCCACTGGATCTATAACCTCATTGTGGATGTTTGAAGTGGGGACCACTAATCCATAACCTCCCATGCGAGGTTATGGTGCTGGGGACCACCACGCCTCAACCTCCCATGTGGGGTTAATGTGGTGGGGACCTCCTAAGATCACATAACCTCCCAATTTGAATAATATTAGTGGGGACCACCCGACCCCTAGTAATGGGAGGAGAGGAAAATCTCTGAACTCCCCTCATCAATGAGGGGGATCCCCTTGACCTCCTCTACCAAATAATGGTGTGACCACCACTCCAGCCAAATGGAGCCAACACACAACATTTATGGTTCAAAAACTCTTGAATTATTTAAGGGCATCCATGTTAATTAATTCACCCATTTTGAATTTTGTTCCAAATAATTAAATAATAGATTAAATTAATCTATTATTTTTCTTGTAATATTCATTTTGGTGGAAGCATGGGAGAATAGGAAAGAAAGAAGAACGAAGCATGAAGAACGCCGACCTTCTTCTACTTCTTCCTTGGATCCTACCGACTTGGAATGTCTTCAACCGACCTTCCTTGAACATCGTCGTCAATGAGCCGATTCATGAGCTCGGGATTGGAAGTGTGCGGCAGACGCGATGAAAGACGATCACCTTCGTCTTATTCCCACGACTTCATCGGTGATCAATAAACAATGGTACATGTTGTTTTATTTTATGTTCCATGTTCTTCTTTTCATTCAAAACGAAGAACGAGGATTTGTTTTCTTTGACAGGTGTATTGTTGCTCTCTGTTCTCCTACCTTGATGAACATATTGTTATCACCCTAATCGAGGAGGGTTCATGCCAAAATAACATGGCCTGACTCCCTCTATTGATCTCTTTTTTTATATTCATCGTCATGGCGAAGATGCAACAAGATGACGAAGGTGGAAAAGACAAAATTAGTGCTACCCACGACCTCCGTGATCCGTGCAGCCCTAGCGGCGGCCCGCACCGCCACCGACTAAACAGGACATGGCTGAGCGCCGCCAGCCGCCCCGCTCGTAGAGCTGAGCCGTAGCCCTGAGACAGCATGCGCCCCGATGGCCTGCCCGGCCACCCATCAGCCCGCCTGGCGCCCTGCCCGACCACCTGAATGCCTTGCCGCGCCATGCCCAGCCGCCTGCCTGCCTGGCTACGCCCTGCCCAACCGCCTACCGGCCTGCCCCCCCCCCCCCCAGCCGCCTCACGGTGCCTGGCGGCATGTCTGCACCCTTCTTAGCCACCTCCCTATTGCTCAGCCAAACCGCGCCGGCCTACACACCCCGCACACCCCGTGCCACCCGATTCCCGCACCCTCATGGTGCTCCGGGTTGAACTGGCCTCGTGCACGGGCCAAACCGCCCACATTGCCAGTAGGGTTGGGCCCAACGATCTGGGCCAAACATAATAGGCTAGCCTTCCCAATGGGTCGGGCAAGACCGAATAGGTCTAACCAGGTTGACCCATACGGGGTCGGTCTGGGTTGGTCCGACAAGGTGGGACCGGACCCAGGCCCACTATCGACCGTTTACTTCCTTTGGCCATATCGTTGGCCTCGGACGACCGTTTTACAAAACGTCAACGGCACTAGTATTATTCAAGCGTGATGGTCCCTTTGAGTATACCCCACTGGGGTTTGGGATAAAGTTGAGATACAGTCATGTCGGATCATGTAAAAATCCAACCAGGCCCTCGGGACTAAAAGGCTTATAAATCACGTACCGGGAATCCGATTGACATGTCGTATGTTGCGTCAATACCCCTACTACATGGCGGACCATTGACATACTTCTATATGGTAATTTGTGACAGTTGAAGTATCGAATCATAACTCGTGGAGTGGATCCTCCCGGAGACGAGCAAACAGAGTGCAGAGACCTAGTAGTTGGCTTAGACCTGATGATTGCCGATTGATTCGACTCGGAGTGACTCGACTAGCCTAGTGGGGAGTGCCTTGGTGTCGTGACAGAACCATAGTGGGGTGCGCCTTGGTGCTGCGATAGACCCACGGTACTCGATAGGAGGAGTACCTCAGCAGGCTACGAGGGGTAGCGCCTTGGGGATGTGGAAAACCCACGGTGGGGAGTGACTTGGTGACATAGCAGACCCATGGTACTCGAAATGAGGATTCCCTCAGTAGTGCATGGTTTGTGGGAAGTGCCTTGGTGTCACGGGAGGCCCACTATACTCGACATGGGAGGAGTTCTCCAGTAGACATGGTTTTGATAATTTAAATAAAATCCTGGTTGAGCTGAGTTAGTAACTTCTTTGTTTGCCTCATGATTAAGATGGATTATTAATGACATAGGTATATGTATGGTCTTATACATAAGTGGGGTTATCTATTGATTTCATACATTTTTGTTTATCCTTGTTTGATTCGTGAGATCTTGAGGGTCTCGGGGTCCCTACTGAGTATCGTTATACTCACCCCTACACGGGTTATGCCCGCACTTCGTTGGGTTGGATACAGATGATGGACAGTGCAGAACGAGGCTGAGTGTACCAGGACAGGACGGTACCTAGAGGTGGACCACAAGTCGTGACGGTACATGGAAGAGACAGAAGGACGTGGAGTGTTGTGGAGGCTATCTATACCTACCAATTAGGTTGGACTTCCATGTGGATGATCAAAGAGCTATTTTCCCTTTTTTCAGTACATGTACATTTAGTTTCCTTTTACTTTACAGTTGGGCTTGTATTTCCATCCCCACTTTTACTTTTCAGCACTCCTTTTGTATACAATTTTATTTAGTTTTTTGTTTCCATTTCATACTTTGTTGTGTGCGTTTTCATGTTATAAAGGCAATGCCTTCCCAGTTTAGGGATTTACACCTTTGGTGCTAGTAGCCAGCCTCTGGACTATGGAAGGCGGGCATGGGGTAGTCACGGCACGGGCCCCGGGGGACGGGTTGTGACATATGTAACAACATTGAGGTGGTAGTCTGCCCATACACACGAGACACATTTTTATATTAAATTAGACAGAACAGATGTAGAATATGGTTATTAAATTAACATAAAAACATTTAAATATTTTAAATATAGTATTTTAATTATATTAATACTATTCGAGAATATTTTTAGCAGGTTTATGATATAAAAAATAAAAATTCACAGTTTGAACATAAACCTCTTCCTTGGATATTCTCCTTTGTAAAACACATTAGCAATTCTTGAATGGGTATCCTGAAATGATAGAACATATAGGTTGTTTATAATGGTTTAATTAAGGTATTTGGGTTTATCTTAGTCATATAATAGGTCTTTGGGTGTATGAAAATGTGAGGTCAGAATATTCCATTCTAAAATTGAACGAACATCCACCCTTTGAAATACCCTAACATTTATAATAATTAAATGATATTATCATGATAAATTGGATAGAATGAACGAATTTTAAAATAAAATCTCTATAATGGTATAAATACAATATAAAATAATATTTATACATGTTTTAATGATATTTTATGCATTTTCAATTAGTTTAACACCCACAAAACCCTTTTAACCATTACTTTTAAAATAATTGTTCTACATTGGTAATTATTTTATATAGATATTATATAAATTAAAATTATTATATTATTGGAATAGTATGATTTAAAATATTGGAAAAGATTTAAATTTTAAGTACCTTGTTGTTTTACAAAAAAATTAATATAAAAATTCATAATGAAATGAAAAATAAGTTATTAGAAAAATGAAATTTAAAAAATAATAGTTAATTTAGACCAAAAAATAATTTTTATAATTGATTATCCTAATGTTAATTGTTCTATTAATAGTGATATATGTTATTTTACATTATAACCAATATATTATATATTTTATCCTTATAATTAGTTAATTAAATTAATGTATTAAAAACATTTTTTATGTTAATAGAACATTAATTTGGTTTAATAAATGTGAGAAATACATTTATATTATAAAATTTATATTTTTAAATGAATTATATTGGTTATATAATATATATTTTTCTATACATAGGTATTTATGATCATTAATTTCATTCATATATCATGATAATTTCATAATTTTATATGATTTGTAAAATAGGAAATTGCAACTATTTACCTAAAAATAAATTTTCCAGGAAAATCACAAAGATTCAACATCTGATAATTTTTCAGGATAAATTAAAATTTTTTAACCACATAATTAACTACAAATTAAAAAACAGAGAAAAACATATTCTACATGAAAATATAAAAAATAGATTTTATAGAAAAAATGACCTTTTTAAATGTTAATTATTATTAATGTTAATTTATATCAATTTATCATTTTTGAGATATTAATTTATTTGTTCATAAATTGAATTATCTTAAAGGTGATTAATTTATTAACATATATAACACATGAAAAATAATATTTTGAAAAATACCCCATTTAGAATTTAATAATTTATATCATATCACATTGACTATTTATTAAAATATATTAGTCAAAAAACAATAATGCAATGAAATAATAATAATTGGTTATTATTATTCTATTTTTAAATATTTTATTTTCATATGTCCCTATGAGTTTAAATTTTTTATTGTGCGTAATTTAATCTATAAAACATCGTATTGGTTATAGGATAATTCCTTATAAAAATCATTGGGGGCCATGTTATCCCCATTAAATAAATTTTTCCACATACATTTTGTTTGTTCTAATAATAATGAGTGTATCATGATATAGAAAAAATATTTATATAGAATTAATTTAATAATTAATACTTGAAATCGTAGTATTTATTAGTTAACTATTTCTAAAACCATGTATGTTTCATTATAAGAATCATTCATTTTAATGTGTTTTAAAAACAATACCATGGTAGAAATGTAAAATTTTACCTAAAACACTCGACATATTTAGCATTCTCTAAATTGATATGGTGAATTTAGTTACCATAATTATATAGATTTTGATAAAATATACTTAATTATTTTCATTACATCTAATATGAAAACAATTATCATTTGGTTAAGTGTCGAGGAGTTTTCCATCTCATCAATATCTCATTTTCAAATTAAACATGTTGAATTTTTCAAACCAGATGAATTACAATTAAAATTTATTGGATGATAACATCCAAAAAGTGATAACAAGTTCTTCATCCATACTAAAGTAAATTTATAAAATATAAACTGGTTATCATAAGTAAATATAATTCCCTATAATAATAAACCATCATTTGATGAAGCAATTCATTAATCTCTAAACCCTCAATAATGAAGCACAATGTTTGTCGCAAATCATAATAAAATTTCTAAATGTATTGTAGAAAAAATTTGATCTCAATTTATAAAAAACAAAAAAAATATTACTACCAATCATAAAAATTAATAATATTTAACAATTAGTAAACAAATATTCACAAATATCTATGAAATCAATGTTTAAAGAACTATTTAAATACATGTAACACTAGAGATTCAATTATAGTAAACAAGAATTTAATTATAAATTTTCTTTGGCATTGTGAAAAAATCATTAACCAATAATATAACATTCCATTTTTTATAAATATAATTTGAGTATGTTAGTTTCATTTTATACATTATAATTTATTAATTATCTATGGAAAAATAATGACATTTTTTATAAATTTGTTTTTTAGGTGATTGGTAGAAAATTATTATTTTAAAAAACTTACAATTTTATGGAATTATAATTCTATAAGAATAAATTTAATGTTCTTGGAAAAAATTTTCAAGAAAACAATATATTAAATAAGTAATATAAATCATAAAAATATAATGTTGATCATAGAAATATATGCATAAAAAATTTTAATCTATATAATGTTTTTGTTGATAAATGCAATTTTACTTGTTCTTTTCATTTAAATACGTATTTATAAGATACCATTAGATATTTATGTATTTTTAATGGAAAATAAAATCATTTTTGTAACATCATTTAATTAAACCAATTGTAGTTAAAATTACACATTCGTTGTCTATAAAATTATTTTTATTCTTAAAACAAACATTTTTCTAAAAAAGTTTTTCATTGTGATTTATGAAATATTAGTAAAAGTAAGTTCTAACACATCTATTAGTGAATAAATAAAATTTAATTCCATATTTTGAATCATCATAAATTATATTGTGTAATATGTTCAAAATAATTTCTTCTTAAGGAATAATAACAATATAAAATATTTATCCTATCGGTTAAGAGTAAAATGGGTTTTAATTTTTAAAAATAAATTTATAAGGTTATAAGATAACACAATACACTTTATTAAACATTATTTATTGTCCAGATTTAATAATTTTCTTATCCTTATTGAATATATGAAAATTTTGTTCCACAATAAACATAAAATGAAAATAATTTTTTAAATATTTATGTAATTTCCTATTTTTCCCTCTCCTCGTGTATGATTGGTTACATATTCTCAAGTATATAATAATCCTAAATTAAAGTTAAATAATAATAAAAATAAAATGAAAATGATTATGAATTTATAATTTTCTATTGCCGATAAATTATCTATCTTTTTTTGTAATCACCCTCAATCAAATTCCTATAAATTAGTATTTTTTTTCATTGTATAATGTAATATCTATATAACTATGTCGATAATTGAAATGATATAGTGTAAATATATGATAATATAAAATGTATTCATGAAGGAGGCCATTAATTAATCATAAATAGATTTATTGATGTAACTTCATGTATTTTCGGATATATATTAGAAAATAGAAGTGAAACATTAAATAGAAATTTCATAAAATATTTTTAAATTAATTGTAAAAATTATGTTATTGGAAACATTAAAAAAATATTTTCATATGATATCCCAAAGAAATTAAAAACAATACATGTAAATTAATTTCCAACAAATGGAATCATTGTAATAATATATATTTATTAAACAATTGTTGGGTGGGTGATTGAAATATACACAAGTTGAATGAAATATTTTTTTTAAAAAATTTTAAGAAATTAAAATTAATTTATTTTTAAAAAAATTAAGAGTATTTGGAATTTCAAATAATTTATAAATAAACAAAATATGAAATAAATTAAATTAACGAATATTATTATGATGGGGGGAAATTCATTTCATTTGGAAAACTTCTAAAATGGAATTATTTTCCCACATTTGTAAATAACGTAAAAAATGGACCGAATTGAAAATGTTGAAAATAATTATTTTTTACATATTAATATAAATTCATTGATAAAAATTTCATTAAGAACATATTATATTAAATAAATATGATTCTGGAATTAAAATAATAAATATGGATACAAAAGAAAATATTTCCTGCCCAAAATAAGAAATAGGATTAAATTTTATTATAAACATTCTCTCAAATTTTTTGAGTACAAAAGAGAGGGAAAATTATGTAAAACATAAGAAAAATATAAATAGAAGTAGGAAAAAATAGTTGTGATCTAGTACAGAATTAATATAATATTCTATCACTTGAAATTTAAACATAAACAATCTCGACCTAAATTGTTCTTATAAAATAAAAAATCATGACATTGGTAACATTAAAATAAAAAAAATGACATGATATGTTGTTATAAAACCCATTAATTAAATGAATTAAAATTAAAAAAATTATTCGTTTTTCATTTTGTTCATGTAATAAAAGAAAACATGGTACACAACATGAAACATTTCATAAGTAATTGAAACTGAGACAAATATCCCACCTTATTTCATATCACATGATTCAGATCATTTCAAAAGACTAAAAATGAAATAGAACATTAGTTACCATGAATAAATATTGTATCATGATATATTATTTAAAATATCTATCATATACAACATCTAATGTAATTGGTTGTGCATATCAAAACATATCACAAAGAAGGGTGTTTGAGATGAAAAAAGCCACAACTTAACTCTTAACTTCCATGAAAGATCAATAACCTCATATATAACATACATAATTAATATATTAATTTATTTTATAATTTTTTCTTTTCTATTAACTTTTATATTCTTCTATTATAATCAATTAATACATATGTATTAATAGGATAATGGTGATTTTTGTAACAGATGCTAGGAAATTTTATTATGTCTTGCATGTTTTGTAAACATTATTGCATACCCCATTATTCGATAATTGTTTTTAACGTTATTATATTATATAAGGTAATAAAATATATTTTAGATAATTATTAATAATTTTTTAAAAAATGCATTATATTTTTAGTTATGATTTTGAAGATGTAATTGGCAATGGGAAAATTTTCGTGCAATTTAATGAAATTAATTGGTTACTCTATAATGATCTTTAATTATTGTATAATAATTATAGAATAATATTAATGGAATATATTATTCCTTAATATCTTATATATTCAAAAAACTTATTCTTATTTCCATTCTTATAAGGCAATGAGTGTAAATTAATTACATCACTTTGTGGATGTGGTAGTACACACACACATGAGTGGTTTATTCATTTTTCAATGGATCAAAACAAAGGAAGGAAAATAAAATATTATCTATAAATAATAATAATTATATATTAAATTACAATAATATTCATTAATTTAATCTATATATACATGTCTATAAGATGGTGATGAAAAATGAAATACGTAGCTTCATTGTGGCGGTAGTCTACACATACACACACACGTGACATTTTAATTTTCAAATAGATAGAACAGAGTTAGAATATGGTTCTTTCATTAACATAAATACATTTAAATATTTTAAATATAGTTTTTTAATTTTATTAATATCAATATAGAATATTTTTACTAGGTTGATGATGAAAAATAAATAACAGAATCACAATATCAAGAAAAATCTCTTCCTAGGATATTATCCTTTAGAAAACACATTAGCGATTCAAGAATGGGTCACATGAAAAGATAGAACATCTAGGTTTTTTATAATTGTTTTGGTATGGTATTTTAGTTATCTTAGTCATATAATGGGTCTTTGGGTGTTTGAATAAGTGAAGCCGGAATATTCCTGTTACGACCCCCTTCCCAAAAAGTGTACCCCTCCTGGGCTGGCAATGTGAGAAGGGAGATAATGACCCCCGAGTCCTGCCTCCAGTAGGCCCCGGGTTGGTGACTAGCACTGAGGGTATAGTAACCACACAAATGGTAGGAATTTCCCTCTAAGATAACACATACAGAAGAGAGAGATAAGAAAGACACCAATCAACTCCTACTTAAAACTAGAATATAAAATAAACCAAAGTACACATATGAAATGTCATGAAAAATTACTACAACTAGATGGGAAACACTACAAGTACCCAAAAGTTAGTAAAATAGCAGCAACCACAAGCTCGAACAGCTCATGCAACCCCAATCTAGTAGAAACCAGCTTGATCTCCAACCTGCTCCAAGTGACCTAAAAAACAGTTTATATGTTTATAGGGTGAGTATAACAGTATACACAGTAGGATCCTCAACGAATCCTCTTGTGCAAAAGTAAAGAAAGCATGCTAAAGCATAGTAAAAAAACAAGTGAAACTAAATCGTCACCTAAATAGGTATACTAAGTTCCCAACCTAACCATGGATACTTTAACTATGTAACGCATACAATAATATATAATATAGTAAAGAATATCAAGGGTTCCCCAGTACTACTACCCCACTGGTTTCCTGCTTTGCGCCTACGTCGCACATGCTAAGCATCTCTCTCTAAAAAGGCTTGCTCGCAGACACCTGGGTGAAGCACCCAAATCTGCACCTCATGCACCACAAAGGCTTTCCTGCAGACACTTGGGCAAAGCACCACACCATCCTTACAACCAAAAATAACCAGGTAGTTTCTAGGAGCCACCACAACTCTCATAACAAGTATCATCCATCAGGTATTACACCTCAAGACAATACAGCCCATACACCGAGTAAGGATCCTTAAGCCATCACAGCCTATACACGTTACACCTATAGTAGTCCATAGGATACTATATCCAAAATATATGTGTGTGAATAACCACAAACCATTACATCCATCTACACAAATATATGGGGAAAACTATCCAATGTGCCTATCAGCACAAGTTATCACCATGAGAAGAGAGTGGGGCCAAATGGGGTAGCCATCCATTCATCCTCCCACCGGAATGTTGGGGAAAACACCCCCAGGGCTCAGAATCCCCGGGGTGTCAGTTTCCCTTACTAACTTTGTGGAGTTGCATATAGAAACATAAAAAGTACATAATATATTATATCTCACAACCATACTATGGTCATTACCTAGTATTAGACACAACTGCATCTAACATCTCTCAGACTCCAGGCTGCTACTTCTAAGACTATGTATTCTATAAGCACACAACCATTTTAAGAGCTTTATTAGATTACTTAATTCCATTTTTATCAGTTCTAGTGTAAATTAATTAATTCATTAAATATTAATTAACCATGAAATATTTAACATTAAACTTCATTAGCATCATACCCAATATCCAATGTACCTTCCAAATTACAACCTTGTAATTATGTTCTAGCAACTCCAACCCCATGAGTTACAACCATTTATTCAATTATTCATTACAAAATTACTTTCCCATATTCTTGGGAATTCTATAAAATCATTCTATGTTACTAAACACAAAGGGATCAACATAGTGAGTAGATGTATTGTCTGTCGAGTCTTTTCTACCTATAGAAAGAGCGTAGACCCATTCTCTCTTGAGATACTAAACACATAACGCATGTGGCATACCCCGTGTTTCATCGCCTCTTTCAGAAGAAGGGTAAGAAAGACCAGCTACCTTGAGCAGTGGGGAAATGTAATGAAGATAATCAACCAAAGAATCAACAAGTATCCAACAATCACATCCATCCCATTCCATCATCCCTAGTGTCCTCCACGACACACACATGCATAAACTAATGCATCTCGCCACTCTAGGTGTCATCTTCCACCACTACCAAAAGTCTCTATGCCACCACATATCACAACAGCCATCTAGGCTCACATCACAACACTAATAGAAAAAAAACAACAATCAGATCAATAGGCTCTTGGCCCTTTGACAATCAAGAGGCTAACTCAGAACCCTTTTAGAAATTATCAAACAAGTGGTTCATTAATCCATCTTGAATTAACATATTTATTAAACGTAGGTTCCAAATTCGGCAAACCTAATCAGTAAGCTATCACAAAAAAATAATCATGCTTACTATAGTAATTTTATTAACATAAAATTACAATAAGAACTAGATTCTTTTTCATGCCTCTTTATCTTTAGCCAAAAGTTATTAATTAATCCTGGTTTACGTTCTTTAACTATTTCCATCGAGAACAAACATCTAAACGAAGCAAGAATAGATATCACACTATCCAGAAAAACAAGAGGAAATAACATACGATAGATATCGATTTATTTATACAGTTCAAATACTTATTATGTCAATTCCATTGTGATCTAGTGGGATAAAACATACTGATGATACAGTTTCACGCAAAAGAAAAAGAAGCAAAGAATCCTCTACCTCAACAATTCTAGACATTGTTTATCCACACAAAGGGTCACAATCCTCCTCTCGCGACAACTACATCCACCAGAGGATGACACGGTATGACAGCACCAACCAAACCCAACGAAAAACCCATTTGAAGCATGGAGATTACATGCTATAATATAGAATGGAGAACAGGAAAATATGAACCCCAAAATAACGATGATACAACATACCTTATATCGAAGATTGATCAATACAGCTTGGTTGCATCAAAACAGAGTAGAACCATTCCTGGGAGTAAAGTTTGATTTTGCAACTCCTATGGGAATGATTGAAAGGTTCTATCATCTCATAGTTGATAACAGAGAGGAATAACAAGGGAGAATGATATCTCGTCTCTTTTTGAATATTTAATGGGGCGATGGTTTAAGATACGCTTAATTACCCATTAAAAGAGGATCGCATTAACCAATGTTGTTTGACTAAGTAAAAACATCTTGATCCATAGGAATAATTAATTTAGGAGTGATGGTCTTCGAATCGGCCTTAAGAGTCCTTAAAATAAGTCTTTAAATGTATTTTACATCAAAGGAAACGTCAATGGGGTGAAACGTTAGGAAGATGGAAATACTTTTCACATACTCAATATTTGGAAAAGGAAAGAAAAGGTCATTGTTTGACCTCACCGTTAGAGGTTACTAATAGACCTCTCCATTAGAGGTTACCAATAGACCTCACTATTAGAGGTTACTATAGACCTCACCAATATAGGTTACCGATAGACCTCACTGTTAGTGGTTATCGATAGACCTCACCATTCTGGAAACACTGTACACCTACCATTATAAAAACATTGTACACCTACCATTCTGGAAACACTGTACACCTACCGATAGAGGTTACTAATAGACGTCACTGATAAAACTGTTCACAAAACCTCACCAATAGAGCTGTTCACAACACCTCACTAGTAGAAGGGTTCACAAACATCACCGATAGAACAGTTCACAAAACCTCACCGATAGAAACACTGTTCACTAAAGCTCATCGATACAAACACTGTTCACTGAACCTCACCGATAGAAACACTGTTCACTAATCCTCACTGATAGAAACAATGTTCACTGAAACTCGCCGATAGAAACACTCTTCAATAAACCTCACCGATAGAAACATTGTTCACTGAACATCACTGATAGAAACACTGTTCACTGAACCTCATGGATAGAATCATTGTTCACCTATCATTACTATTGATAAAACTGGAAAGAATGTTCACAGAACTAGAAATTTGGAAAAGTGTTGGGGATAGGTCACCTTGAACTCACAGAACACCTCTAACACCACATTTTCACAAAGTAATGGACTGGAGGGGTCTGGGCCATTACATCAGATACCTCTCAAAACATTCTAATCCTTGAGAATTAAAAACCAACCTAACAAGACAAAAAAAAGAGAAATTGGGTCTGAACAACCACCCATCCAGATACCTCTCAAAATAAAGCAAGCCACAAAAGAAACAAGAGATGTTCCTAAATAAAACATAAAAGATCTAACCACAATGGAAACATCATTACATGAAAAGAGTTAAACATCAAACAAATATGGGTTTTGAGCACGTATCTATGACTCACTTTCCCAGGTACTCTCCTCTATGCCACCATGTCGCCACAAGACACCAACTAAAGGGATATAATGCCCACACAACACCTTCTCCTTGCGGTCTTGGATCTCCACAAGTCACTCCTCGAAGGCTGCATCATCATCAACATTGATCTCTCCCCAATCGATAACGTGAGAGTCATCATGAAGATAATGATGGAGTTGAGATATATGTAAATATTCATGTATCTGAATCATCAGTGGTGGAAGTTCTACTCGATACTCCACATATCCCACATGATCCAACACCTCAAAAGGCCCAATAAACCGAGGAGAAATCTTAATTCCATGACCAAACCTTTCCTGTCTATGACGGGGAGTCACCTTAAAAAACACATGATCCCCAACATTAAACTCTATGGGTCTCCTCCTTTGATCAGCATATGATTTCTGATGATCTTGTGATGTCTTCATCCTCTCATGAATCACATGAACCATCTCTGTTTTATTATGCACTAGTTCCGGTCCGAGACTTGTTGGCTCTCTGACCCCAGTCCAGCACTACGGATAATTGAAAATCCGACCATACAAGGCTTCAAACGGCGCCATACCGATGTCGGGGTTAAATCTATTATTGTAATCAAACTCCACCAAAGGTACATGCCTTGTCAATGAACCTCCAAAATCAAGAATACAAGAGCGTAACATGTCTTTAAGAGTCTGGATGGTTCGCTTTGTCTGACCATCCATTTGAGGACGAAAAGCAGTGCTAAGGAATAGTTGAGAACTGAAAGCATGTTGGAGTCCCCTCCACACCCTGGAGGTAAAACAAGGATCTCGATCAGAAATGATCATCCAATGGACTCCATGAAATCTCACCACCTCTTCCAGATACTACCTCGACAAAACATCCACTAATCTCGACTCCTTGATCTCTTTGATGTGGGCCTATTTTGTTAAACGATCCACTACCACCCATATAGCATCATGTCCTCACAGAGCTCAAGGTAAACCTATATCAATGTCCATTAAGATGTCCTCCCACTTCCACTGAAGAATCTATAATGGCAGGAGAAGACCACTCGGAACACGGTGTTTGACCTTCACCCTCTGTCAGACTAAACATCGAGACACAAAATCCACAACCGCATGCTTCAACCCAAGCCTCCAAAACTGACTCCTCAAGGATCGGTACATCTTTGTCACACCCGGATGTACTACTAATGGAAAAATATGGAACTCTATGAATACATTCTCACGCATCATCAATGGAACAAAAATCTTCCTTGGTACAACACTCAGTGTAGTTCATCCTCAGAACAACCATCAGGGGCCTCACCACAAACAACTCAGTCTCCCTAGAACTCAACCTCATGATCTCACAACTAGGAGTCTTCCACCTTTTTCATGAGGGATGATTGTACCATCATCTGAAACAGACAACCTCTACCCCCAACTTCTCCCATATCAAGATGTAATGCACACAACTCTTCCATTACTCTATAGGAATCTCCATATTCACACACAGCATCACTATGTGGCTTTAGGCTCTGTGCATCAACTACAACATTTCATTTTCTAGGTGTGTAAGATATTTCGAAGTCGTATTCTTGCAAGAACTCCATCCACCAATGTTGTCTCAAGTTCATGTCATGCTGGGAGAAAACATTCCTCAAACTCTAATGATCTGTGAAAACCAAAAAGCGTTAACCAATGAGGTAATGTCTCCAAAACATCCGAGAAAACGCCATGGATTCCAAATAAAGATCATGGGTGGAATAGTTATGTTCTTGGGTACGTAACTACCGAGACCCATAAGAAACAACTAACCTCTACTGCATGAGGACACACCCTAACCCCAGATGTGAAGTATCGTAGAAAACATCAAACTAAACTCCCTCAGTTGGAAGACAATGAATTGAGAACTTACTAACTTCTCCTTTAGATACACGAAAGCTGACTGACATTGATCAGTCCATATGAACGCTTGATCCTTCCTAGTCAAAATTTTCATAGGTGTCTCAAATCGGGAGAAATTGGCTACGAACCTCCTGTAGTAGCCTGTGAGACCAAGGAAACTTCACACCTCTGAAACTATCATGGGGGATGCTCAAGACACAACTGCCTCTACCTTTGATAGATCCACAAATTCTCCCTTTTGGGACACAAAATGCCCCATGAAACGGACTTCTAGAGCCTAGAACTCAAACTTCTACAACTTCCCAAATAGCTGATATTTACGAAGAACTCCTAAAACAGCATGTAGATGCTCTCCATGATCCTCTTCAGATGTGGAGTACACAATGATTTCATCAATGAAAACCACCAAAAAATTGTCCAGGATCTCACGGAACACAACATTCATCAATCCCACGAACACAACTAGAGCATTCGTCATACCGAATGGCATTACAACAAACTCATAATGCCCATAACGACAACAGAAAGCAGTCTTCGGAATATCCTCATCCTTTACACATATCTTTTGATATCCTAACCATAAGTCGATCTTTGAGAACCAACTAGAACCCTTCAGTTGATCAAATAAATCATCAATCCGTGGAAGAGGATAACGATTCTTTATTGTCACCTTGTTTAATCGATGATAATTGACACACAACCGCAAACTGTCGTCAGCCTTCTTTACGAACAAAAATGATGCACCCCATGATGACAAACTTCACCGAACAAAACTATACTGTAACATACCATCAAGATGAATACGTAGTTCTCGTAACTCAGAAGAGGACATCCTCTATGGAGACATATAGATAGGAGATGCTCCTGGCTTTAGCTCGATCCCAAAATCAATCTCTCGTCGAGGGGGTAATGCTACAACCTCTTCGAGAAAGACATTAGGGTACTCCTCTATGACCCTAAGAAATGCAAACTGTTGATCCTCTGAAGATCTCATCATCAACTCAGCCATCCTGGATTATAAGGATTTAATGTGCCTATAACCCATCCAAGGATCTCGCTAACCAACAAACACCACTTTCTATCCATCTGATCCAATGAAGATGAACTTTTTTCAGAAGCAATCCACAAAAACCTGCACCGAATACAACCAATCCATGTTGAGGATGACATCATATGGATGTATTCGTAAACATAGGAAATATCCTCACGAGTGGTGCAGCCCCAAAAATAGCTCACAATATCTACATACTTTAAACAACACGGCTCGACCTCCAACTGGCGTAGTCAACGCCAAGGGCACTGGAAACCTCTCAACCTCAATTCCCAAAGCATGGACAAGGGTAGGTGACATGAAGGAGTGTGCCTCTCCTGAATCAAATAAGGCATACAAAAAGGTATAAAACAATTAAAGGGTACCTCGAACGATGGCTTGGCTCTCCTGGAGCTGGAAACGCTAGAGAATGAAGCTAACCACGGCCTCTTCCACAACTTATTTGACCCTAATGAAGACCACCACCACTGACAAACTATGCTCTCTAAGGATGGGGAGTGTCATGGGGTTGTCCTCTACCTGCCCCATCTACCCTCTGCTGATCTAATGCTGGTGCAACTGGCTGCTGCTACCTCGCATGGAACTGCCTAAACAGAGGAACCCGGAGCATAGTTCCTGGCGCACGATGGCTGCTATGAAAGGCCGGGCACTCCCGCTACTGATGACCATGACCACCACATGAAAAAAAATCACCATATCCCTTGGATTAGGCATAAGAGTTGCTAACTTTAGTGAAATGAGATGTTAAGGGTTGGGACCCACCCCTGGGTGAACGAAAACTCTTCTGCCTTGAAAACCGAGAACCCCGGACCACAGCTCTATTTCGTGAGGAATCATGCTGATTCTCCTCTCGTGATGATCCGGTCCTTGCAAAAGTCCTCTCGACAACCTATCCCTTCACTAGCACCTCACGATATGTCTTCAAAATAAATGGGGTGACCAGGTGCTGGATCTCTTGATGCAAAGCCTACTCAAAATGCCTCGCTCTGGCCTGCACATCTGGCAGTAGGTCTCAATCATATCATAAAAGGTTCCTGAAACAGATTACAAACTCTCAAACACTGGAGCTCCCCTATCGAAGTGTAAGAAGCTCCTGGCGACTGGAAACCTTTGCAGTCGAATAAAGAAACTCGACTCTATACCGGTCTTGAAACTCCTCCCATGAGATCATTGACTCCTCACGATCCCCACGGAACAAGAACCACCACTGCCTCGCAGCTCCACGCAGCATTGTCACAACCAAGGACACCCAGTGCTCCTTATGAGCAACAATTGAACTAAAGCCGATCTCGACCTCCTCTAACCAGTCTTCCGTGACTGTATCTGAAACAGAACCCTCATACTTCTACAGACTCTAGCGTTGAAACTCTCAATGTGTCTTCCTCCATGTGTCGTCTTCAACAACCTCTACCCTACGGCGTTCTTCTGGAACATCCTGATGGACATTTTCTGCTCAAACCTGATGAGGACATCTACCCGGAGCCATACTTATAAAATAACCAACCGTTAGAGCTCCTAAACCTCGAATATGGAAGATTCAACATTAATTAATTAATTGTTTTCTATCATTAATTTTAGGTTAACCTATCCCAAGGTCTCCCCTTTCAAGCACAGGCACAAGAAGAGTGATGCACGATCCATTCCTCAGTCTCTACCCTGCAACTAGTATTACCTTGTTTATTAGCCATTGTAAACATAATGGTCTGTACATAAGATCATAGGGGGCCCTAAACGCCTATGTCTCAGACGGTCTCTAGTGTTTACCTCACTTGCTAAACATGATTGACATTGTTTCCCTACCAACCCATGCAGCATCACCTGTGCCTAACTCTAAACTCCATCCTATCCCTCAACCAGACCTTTGATACCACTATGTCATGACCCCCTCCCCACAAAGTGTACCCCTCCTAGGCTGGTAATGTGAGAAGGGAGATAATGACCCCCAAGTCCCACCTCCATTAGGCTCCGGGTTGGCGACTAGCACCGAGGGTATAGTAAACACACAAATGGGAAGAATTACCCTCTATGAGAACACATGCGGAAGAGAGAGATAAGATAGACAACAATAAACTCCGACTCAGAACTGGAATATAAAATAAACCCAAGTACACATATGTAATGTCCCGAAAAATTACTACAAGTGGAAGGAAAAAACTGCAAGTACCCAAAAGTAAGTAAAACATCAGTAACCACAATCCCAAACAGCTCATGCAACCCCAAGCTAGTAGAAACCATCTTGATCTCTAACCTTCTCCAAGTGACATGAAAAAAAGTTTATATACACATAGGGTGAGTATAACAGTATACTCTGTAGGATCCTCCCTGAAGCCACTCATGAAAAAGTAAAGAAATCATGCTAAATCACAATGAATAACAAGTGAAACTAACTCGTCACCTAAATAGGTATACTAAGTTCTCAACCTCACTATGTCTACTCTCACCAAGTAACACATAAAAGAATATATAATATAGAAAATAATATCAATGGTACCCCGCTACTACTTCCCCACTGGTTTTCCTCTTTTCCCCAACATCGCACGTCCTAAGCATATCTCTCCAAAAAGGCTTGCTCGTAGACACCTGGGCGAAGCACCACAATCTGCACCTCGTGCACCAAAAATTCTTACTCGCAGACTCCTGGGCGAAGCACCACACCATCCTCACAACCAAAAGTAACCAGGTAGTTTCCAGGAGAAACCACAGCTCGCATAACATGTATCATATATTGGTTATTATACCTCAATCCATTACATCCCATACACCGAGTAAAGATCCTCAAGCCATCACAACCTATACACGTTACACCTATAGTAGTCCAAAGAATACTATATCCATAATATATGTGTGTGAATAACCACAACCCATTACATCCCTCTACACACATATACGGGGAAAACTAACCAATGTGCCTATCAACACAAGTATCTACCAAGAGAAGATAGTGGGGCCTATGAGGGTAGTCATCTATTCATCCTCCCACTGGAATGTTGGGGAAAACACCCACCAGGGCTCAGAATCCCGGATGTGTCAGTTTCCATTACATATAGGGTGGAGTAGCGTATAGAAACATAAAAAGTACAGAATATATTATACCTCATAACCACACTATGAGCATTACCTAGTCTTAGAAACAACTGTAGCTAACGTCTCTCGGACTCTGGGCTGCTACTTCTAAGACTAGGTATCTTATAAGCACAAAACCATTTGATGAGATTTATTAGATTACTTAATTACCTTTTTATCAGTTCCATTATACAATAATTAATTCTTTAAACATTAATTAACCATGGACAATTTAACATTAAACATCATTAGCATCACACCCAATATCTAATATACATTCCAAATTACAACTTTTTCATTATGTTCCATCAACTCCAACCCCATGAGTTAACACCATTTATTCAATTATTCATTACAGAATTACTTTCCCATATTCCTAGGAATTCTAGAAGATCATTCTGTGCTACTAAACACAAAGGGCTCAACACGGTGAGTAGATGTACTACCCTTCGAGTCTTTGCGGCGTATAGCAAGAGCATAGACTCGTTCTCCCTTGAGAGACTAAACACGGAAAGCACGTGGCATACCCTGCGTGCCTTCGCCTCTTTCAGAAAAAGTGTAAGAAATACCAGCTGCCCTGAGTAGTGGGGAAATGTAAACCAGAAAATCAACCAAAGAATCAATAAGAACCCAACAATCACATCCATACCATTCCATCATCTATGGTGTCCTACCCGACACCCACATGAATAAACCGATGCATCTCGGCACTCTGGCCGTCATCTGCTGCCACCACCAAAAGTCTCCATGCAACCACATATCACAATAGCCATCCAGGATCACATCACAACACAAGAAGCAGGAAAACAAAAATCACATCAATGGGCTCTTAGCCCTTTAACAATCAAGAGGGTAACTCAGAACCCTTTTCGAAATTATCAAACAAGCAGTTCTTTAATCCATCTTGAATTAACAAATTATTAAACATAGGTTCAAAATTCAGGAAACCTAATCAGCAAGCTATCAAAAATAAATAATCATGCTTACTGTACTAATTTGATTAACATCAAATTACAATAAGAACCAGATTCTTTTTTCATGCCTCTTTAGCCTTAGCCAACAGTTATTAATTAATCTCGGTTTACATTCTTTTTCGATTTCCATTGAGAACACATAGCTAAACAAAGAAAGCATAGATATCATACTATCAAGAAAAACAAGAGGCAATAACATGCGATAGATATCAATTTATTTATCCAGTTCAAATATTTATTATGTCAATTCCATTGTGATCTTGTGAGATATAACATGACGAAGATACAGTTGCACGCAAAAGAAAAGAGAATCACAAATACCCTACCTCAACAATTCTTGACGTTCTTTATCCACATAATGGGTCACAATCCTCCTCTCAATACAACTGCATCCACTGGAGGATGCCACGGTACGACATCACCAACCAAACCCCAAGAAAATCCCATTTGAACCATGGAGATTACATGCTATAATATGGAAAGGAGAATAGGAGAAGATGAACACAAAATAATGATGATACAACATACCTTATATCGAAGATTGATCGATACAGCTTGTTTGCATCAAAACAGATCAGAACCAATCCTAGGAGTAATGTTTGATTGTGCAAATCCTACGGGAAGGATTGAATGGTTTTAGATTCTCAGAGCTGATAACAAAAAGTAAGAACAAGGGAGAATGATATCTTGTCCCTTTTTAAAGATTAATGGGGTGACGGTGTAAGATACGCTTAATTCCACCATTAAACGCGGATCGCATTAACCCACGCGGTTTGACCAAGTAAAAACATCCCGAACCATAAGAATAATTAATTTTTGAGTTATGGCCTTTGAATCGGCATTAAGATTCCTTAAAATAAGGATTTAAATGTATTTTACGTCAAAGGAAATGTCAATGTGGTGAAACTGTAGGCAGCTGGAAACACTGTTCACATACTCAAAATTTGGCAAAGGAAAGAAAAGGTCATTGTTAGACCTCATCGTTAGAGGTTACCAATAGACCTCACCATTAGAGGTTACCGATAGACCTCGCCGTTAGAGGTTACCAAAGACCTTACCTTTAGAGGTTACCGATAGACCTCACCGTTAGAGGTTCCCAATAGACCTCACCATTCTGGAGACATTGTACACCTACCGTTCTGGAACCACTGTACACCTACAGTTGTGGAAACACTGTACACCTATCGATAGAGGTTGCTGATAGACCTCACCGATAGAACTGTTCACAAAACCTCACCGATATAACTATTCACAAAACCTCACTGATAGAAACACGGTTCACTAAACCTCCCTGATAGAAACACTGTTCACTGAACCTCACTGATAGAAACACTATTCACTGAACCTCACCGATAGAAACAATGTTCACTGAACCTCACCGATAGAAACACTGTTCATTGTACCACACCGATAGAAACACTATTCCTTGAACCTCACTGATAGAAACACCGTTCACTAAACCTCACCGATAGAAACACCATTCACTGAACCTCACAAATAGAAACACCGTTCACTGAACCTCACCGATAGAAACATTGTACACCTACCGTTAGATTTCATAAAACTGTAAACATTGTTCACAGAACAAGAAATTTGCAAAAGTGTTGGGGATAATTCACCTTGACCTCCCGGAACACCTCCAACTCCACATTTCACATAGTAATGGACCGAAGAGGTTCGGGCCATTACAATTGCCTTCTAAAATTGAGGGAACATCCACCCTTGAAAATAACCAAAAATTTATAATAATTTAAACATATAATCCTGATAAATTGAAAAAATTTAAAGAATTAAAAATAAAATCTATATAATGGTATACATACACTCTAAAATAAAATTTATACAAGTTTTAATGAAATTTTATGCATTTTTCAATTAGTTTAACACCCTCATTAACCATTCTAACCATTACTTTATGACAAATGTCATACGTTGGTAATTATTTTTTATAGATAAAATATAAAATATAAATTAAAATTATTATATTATATGAATCGTATGATTTTAAAAAATGGAAAATATTTAAATTTTCAGTTCCTTTTGGTTTTAAAAATTAATTTTAATAAAAATATTCAGAATGAAATGATAAAAAATTATTAGAAAAATGAAATTTAATATCTAAAATTTAATTTAGACAACAAATAATTTATATAATTTATAACCAGATGTTAATAGTTCTATTAATAGTGATATATGTTTTTTCTACATTATAACCAATATATAATCTATTTTATCTTTCTAATTAGTTAATTAAATTAAATGATTAAAAACATTGTTTATGATAATAGAACATTACTTAGGTTTCAAAAATGTAAGAAATAAATTTATATTTTTAAATTTATATTTTTAAATGAATTATATTTGTTATATAATATATATTTTTGTATACATAGGGTTCCATGATCATTAATTGCATTCATATATCGTGATAATTTCATAATTTTACATGATTAATAATTATGGAAATTGTAACTATTTTATTAAAAACATCATTTTCAATGAAATCACAATGATTCAACTTCTGAAAATTATTTTGGATAAATTAAAAATTTTAAATCAATTTATAAACAAAAAATTATAAAATTGTAAAACACTTCTTTTACATGAAAATATATAAAAAATATTTCATAGAAAAACAACCTTCTAAAATGTTAATTATTCTTTAAATTTAATTCATATCAATTTATCATTTTTTGGCAGTTAGTTTATTAGTTCATAAATTTAATTATCACAAAAGTTATTAATTTATTAAAATATATTTAACACCTAAAAAATAGTTTTTTAAAAAATACCCCATTTAGAATTTAATCATGTATATCATATCACATTGACTATTTAATAAAATTTATTATTCAAATAATAATAATATAATGAAATAATAATAATTGGTTATTATTATTCTATTTTCAACTATTTTAATTTCATATGTCCCTATGAGTGTAAATATTTTATTGTGTGCATTTTAATCAATAAAACATAGTGTTAGTTACATGATAATTACTTATAAAAATCATTGTGTGTCATGTTATCAACCATAAATAAAATTTTCCACAAAATGTTTTTCATTCTAATAATAACCAGTGTATCATGTAATAGAACAGATGTTGACATAGAATTAATTTAATAATTAATACTTGAAATTGTAGTATTTATTAATTAAATATTCCTAAAACCATGTATGTTTCATTATAAGAATCATTCATTTTAATGGGTTTGATAAACAATACCATGGTATAGATGTCAAATTTTACCTATAAGACTCAATATATTTAGCATTACCTGACTTGATATAGGAAATTTATTTACCAAAATTCGATAGATTATGATAATATAAACTTAATTATTTTCAATCGATTTAATATGAAAAATTTTATCTTTTGGTAATGTGTCGAGCAGTTTTCAATCTCATCAACATCTCATTTACTAATTATACATGATGAATTTTTTAAACCGGAATAATTACAATTAAAATTTATTGGATGATACCATCTAAAAAGGGATAACAACTTTTTCATCCTTTCTAAAACAATTTTATAAAGTATAAATTGGTTGTCATAAGTATATATAATTCCCTATAATAATAAACCATCATTTGATGAAGCAATTCATTAATCTCTAAAACCTTGGTAATAACACACAATGTTTGTCACAAATCATAATTAAACTTCTCATATTATGGTTGAAAAAATTTGAACAAAATTTATAAGAAAAATAAAAAAATTTCTCACTATCTTAAAAATTAATAATAATTATCAATCAGTAAACAAATATTCAAAAATTTCTAAGAAATCAATGACTAATGAACTATTTTAATACATGTAACACTAGAGATTCAATTATAGTAAATAATAATTTCATTATAAATTTACAATGGAATTGTGAAAAAATAATTAATCAATAATATAACATTCCATTTTGAAATAAAATCATTTGAGTAAATTTGTTATATTTTTTATATCAAAATGTATTAAATATCTATGAAAAAATAGTGATATTTTTTAGAAATTTGTTTTTTAGGTGATTGGTAGAAAATTTTTATTTTAAAAAACATTTAATTTTATTTAATTATAATGTTATTAGAATATATTTAATGTTCATTGAATAGATTTTCAAAAAACAATATATTAAATAGGTAATATAAATCGTAAAAATATAATGCTAATCATAGAAATATATACATAACAATTTTGTAATCTTTGTAATGTTTTTGTTGAAACATGCAATTTTACATGTTCTTTTCATTTAAATGCATATTTAAAAGTTACGATTAGATATTTATTTATTTATTAATGAAAAATAAATCCTTTTTCTGAAATAATTTAATTTAACCCATTGTAGTTAAAATTACACATGATTTTTCTATAAAATTGTTTTTATTCTTAAAACAATCATTTTTCTAAAAATGGTTTTCATTGTGTTTTATGAAATAATAATATAAGTAATTTATAAAACATCTAGGAGTTGAATAATGTAAATTTAATTCCATATTTTGATTCATCATAAATTATATTGTGTAATAAGTTCAACATAATTTCTTCTTAATGAATAATAACCATATAAAATATTTATCATATTAGTTAAGAGTAAAATGGGTTTTTATGAATAAAAAAATTATAAGGTTATAAGATAACACAATAAACATTATTAGACATTATTTATTTTTTTTACTTAATCATTTTCTTATCCTCATTGAATATATGACAATTTGGATCCACAATAAACATAAAATGAAAATATTTTTTTAAATATGTTATGTAATTCTCTATTTTCCCTCTCCTCGTGTATGATTGTTCACATATTATCCTCTATTTTTAAATAACATTCTTCCTTCTAGTTATAGAAATTTAATCCCAAAACCATCATTGGGTCATAAAATTTATTCTTTATTTCTAGGTCTTAACCAAATACCACCTCAGTAAGGATTAAGGCATAAGATAATGGAGGTATTTGGAAGATAATGAAATCATATAACCGTACTCTTTAAATATATATTTATTCTTTTAATTCCTAAAAATCTATTTTATCAATCCTAAAAAATGACTCCCACTTTAGTAATATTATGAGATACTATTATGAATATGGGATTGTAAAGACCCATGTAGTAGTATAAATAATTATATCATATTATTTATAATATTAATATTAATCAGTGTTTTATAAATAAATAATAATGGTTTTAAATTGAAAAGAGGAATATATCTATTTAACTATTTTTATTTCAATGAATCACATTATTTTATTTAAAAATTAAAATTTTAAATTATTGAAAATAATTATTTAAAAATGAATATAATTTTTAAAATCAACATAAAAAATATATCTTAGGACGAGTTTTTGGTATTTTTTTAAAAACAATGATTTTCTAATTAATAGTGAAAATACATATTTCTGAAATATTTTCATTTGTTTTCAATAAATAATGTAGTTTAAAAGTAAAATTATATTTTTTATGTTAATGAAAATTAATATATATGTTATCAAGCATTATGCAACAAAATCATATAAATTAACATTATATATTATTCTGATATAATGTAATTTTATATATTTATAAAATAATTTTTTAAAACCACTTTTCATTGTATTATTCACAAAAATATTAATAAAATAAATATTAGATCTGACAAAATGGATTTGATATTATCAATTATGTGGAAATATTTTAGTAACAATTTCAATGTCATTTTCGGTCCTTATGAATATTAATTAGAGTACAACTATGTCACTCTAGTAATGGATAAATTGAGATAGTGAAGCTAAAAAATGGGATAAGGACAAAAAATATAATCACGATTATTATTAGATGATTTTATTTCAACACATATCACTTTATATTCTAAATTTTATAGTGTAATATCCAATTTCCCAATATTATGAATTTATAAAAATTAAAAGATTAGAAACATTTGAAGTGTTCCTCTTCCATAACATTTTAAAATTGAACAACCTCTCTTATATTACTCACACCTTGTGAGAACTATTTATCATAAATTATCCACCAAAATCACTCTGCAACTCCACTCTCCACATTAAAATGGTTTAGGTCTTCTCAAAAGACAAATACTATATGGCATAATGTGTTTTCCACTGGGGGGTATCACATGAATGTTATATTCCCAAACTGACATATTTTAATAATTCCTTGTCCATATGATTCAAATATTATTCAAACAAGCCGAAAATGAAATATTATTATATTAAATATATATTAATTTATTGTGATTATGTAAACCTAATTTTTCATTTCCATTTACATCTAACGAGAAATGAAAACCACAATCATACATATGATTTGAATATCACCACCAAAAATTGATGTGTTTCTTTCATCACAAGATCATATATAAAAAAATATGGTAATGAAAATTAATACATATATTAATATTATATTGAAAAAAAATAATATTAATTCTTTATGGATAATATTCCTCTAACTTTGTTACACTTTTTTATCTATTGGAAATTGATAACATCACACCTGTGTATGTGTGGAATATAACCTCTATAATGGGATGTGATTAATTTTTAATATCAACAATATCAGGATAGATATAGAGATCAAAATAATGAATAAATATTACCTTTATAATATATTAGTGATTTAGTAAAAAGAAAATTTTGTATACATTAATTCTCTTCCACTTATTAAAAAAATAAGAATGTCATTCATGTGTATGCATGGAACACAATATACCTAAAATAAAGTGGAATATTTTCATTCCAGACATATGATGATGCTTATAAAAATGTATATATTGTATAAATATGAACAATATTACATTTTAAACATAGTTCTATATTCCCTTTGGCCAAATTCATCACATCGATATTCTTTTTATATTTTAAACTGAATGAAACCAAAACCTCAAGCATGCACTTAACTATTTTAGTAATGTAGTCGTGGTATCAAGTGAAATAAAATTAATATTTAAAACTAACTAGCAATAATAAAAGGTTATTAATAAATTATAAAATAATATACCTTTCTTATTTAGGGTTTAGTGAACATATAAAGCTACAAGAGAATTATGGTATGGTATTTTCCTTTAAAATGTTTTTTAAATGTTTTAAGACTCTTTTAATTTCACATATATGATGATTAAATGTTTTCATAATTTAGTTATATATGATTGTACAATGTTTAAAATTAATTTAAAACTACATTTTACATCATTTTTTAGGATTGGAAACTGAATATTTCAACCATTCTCTATAGGGTTCATTTTGTTGTTTTAAAAAAAATATATACATATTGTTTTTTAAAATATAATAACGGATAACTTTTTAACATCATCATAACAATTATTCATTATCAAGATTACTTTATAGTTTTGTAGGGTTATTTTAAATAAAATGTTTCTCCCAGTGTTATATGAATTTCCTTGTGGAAACCCAAATTTCTTCATATCTTTATAAGATAATTGAATGTGTTATTTCATATGGGATTCCATTTCATCAATAATAGATTTTATGATTATATTACTACTTATATGGTATTTATTCAGGAAATTTATTATAGAAATTTTACATAAATTATAGGTGATATTGATATAAAGATAAATATCGGTGCGCCCAAAATGGTTCAGAATTGTATTGGGGGATTGGTAGAGTTTACTAGTGATAGGCTACTCCTAATAGATATGTGATATATATGTTTATAGATGGTATTAGATCTATGTTTTGGATAATATTTTAGTGTATAATAAGTTTAAAAGATCCATTAATGGGACTATATTTCTTTTGAATTATCATGTGATAAATTTTGAATATTCCCATGTTTCATTGAAATATCCATGTCTATTAAGATTGATTTTCCATAGAGGAAAAGGGCTATACAATATAGAAATATATGAATGAGTGTGTAAAGTTTTGAATTTAAAACCTATAATGGTAAGAATAATGGTCTTTGTGGAAGTGTTTACCATGTTGAAAAGAGAAATTAAATATGGATCACATAAAAGAGAGTAACAAGATTTTATATAGTGGCATATGTCTATTTTTGAGTATTTCGTGAAACTAAATCCTTATGAATTTTAGAGATAATTATACCCAGATAAAGCTAATGGTTGTATCAATATTTTTGAAATGTTATTTGATGTTTCAAGATTTTTATAACATCATATGTTAATAATTATTAATTATCAGATGGAATGTGAAGCCCATTAACATGGGTATTTTTTAATAATAATATTTGAAAGGAATTAATTGATTCCATTTAATCTAAAATATTTAATTATCTATTCATTAAAAATTGTTTTCGTAACGTTATTAAACATAGAAAAGAAATTAAATTGTTGTAATTGATGAAAAGGGATGGGGAATCAGTTACCGCCTGTGAAGACAATTTTACTACTATTACCAGGTATGAATAAAATTATATTACGGCCCATGATAGTAAAATTTATTAATTTTACACAAGATTTAAGGCATTTATACGTAGGGAACAGATTAATCATGATTTCAGAAGTTATAATGAATTGTTTTTGTGTGTAGAAAATTTCATGATCGATTTTGTGGTATTTCAAAATAAAAAATATATGTAGTGACCCATTTGAAAAGTATTATGGATGGATTAATTAAAAAACATGAATGTAATATAATTTAATTACTATATTATGATAAGTACTTAAGGAACCATTCAATAAAAATTATTATGAGATCTAGGAAGTATTAGTAACACAAAATTCTTGGACATACGTCTTGTAATTGTAAATAATATAATAATGGGAATGGTCTAACCTGTAATGTAATGTAGCTAGAGAAATGTTTTAATTGAAATGGGTTGTGACATTATTCTAATATATTATATTTGTTGGTAACTCTATGTGTTGATTATAAATATTGGAAAAAAGGGTTAAAAATGTTTTTTAATAATATCAAGGTTGATGTGATACCCTCAAATGAAGTGGTGATCAGATTATTACATGTTTATTAAGACTACTAAAATTTCATTTTTGATTTGGGATCTACTAATTCTTTTTTATATGTGAAATATTCATGTAAAATAGAAAACCCTTCTCAATAAATGATGTTATGAATTTTGGAATAAACAATTTGGGATATTATAAAGGTTCCATGCATTTTCTAAAAAACTAAATGTTATAAAATTTGAGATATGTTTTCTTGACATTATTATAGTCTTGACCAAGGTATATTTTTATGTTATTATGGGTATATATTTAATTTTGGTTTATCATTTTCTGATTTATTTCAAAGATAAATATTGTTATTTTTTTGGAGTATGTTTTAATTTGTGTGTAATAATGTGTCCATACATATTATAACATATCATGAAGCTAAGAAATTGTTAAAAGATGTTAGTCAAAGTCCACTTTTGCATATTGTTGAAAATAATTGAGCTCTATATATTGTTGGTGATACAATACTGAATTAATATAGAGATGTATTTACAACATATTTTCTTATTTTTAATCATGATAATAAGTATGTGTTTATGGTTTCCATAGTTCATGGCACTTTAAAGTTTTAAAATACTTCTAATTAAATAGATTTAGGTGAGTTGTAAGAGTTGAAAAATTATTTATTGGATTTTATTTATAAGTGTATCATCCTCTCAAGAAATTCATCATGTAGTGATCCTATATAATTTATTAAAAGGAATGAGTTACCATTATTCATTTCATTGATTCTATATAACACAATAACATAACTATTAATGAAAATTATTCTTTCCCATATATCAAGGACATATCCGATCAGATCCATAGTGCATAAATTTTTTTTAATTTTTCTATATTGTCTAAGAATAACTATATGAAGGTTATGGGAGAAGAAAATTCGTGGACTAAATTTTTTACTATGTATGGTCATTATGAGTATGTGGTTATTACATTTAAGTGAACCAAATTAACCAATTTATTTTTTTTCTAATTAATAGAGTAAATCATTATTATTTGGATAAATGTATGGTTGTCTTCGTCAAAAAAATTATGGTATACTGTAAAATATATAAAGATCATGATAAAAAATAAAATATTTTTAGTAGTCATTTAAACAAAATATATTTTATGGAAAATATTATAAATGTTAATTTTTCTAAATTTTATTATTGGGTATACTCTATCAAAATATGGATTAACTATTATTCTAGATAAATACTATGTGGTCAAATAATTGATTTTCCATATAAATTTTACTAATATATGTGTATTTCATGGATTATTGGTTTACAAACTATTGATTTTTTAAAACGTTTCCCATCAGTCAGGCCTACTCACTATGTTATATTGAAAAATCGATAGATTCCTATGGACTGTAATGTCCCCGACCCGAGATCCTCTAACTGATCCCGCAAGCCGGGTCTCCACATGACCCCAAGTGTGCATCCCCTTACCCTATAGGTTTTCAACCAATATCAAGGGTCTAAGAGTGTTGTGGGGATATTATAACATTTTTTTCAGAGTAAGACACAGTGGATCATATAAAAAACAGTAAAAGAAATAACATCAAAATGATGAACAAGAAAACGTAACCAACCCCCTATTGGGTACATGCCATGTCCAAAAGTAAATATTCCAAGTCATGATGTTGTGCCAATTGAAAATCCCGAAAATAAATGAATATATTGGAGTCCCCAAAAAGTTAATTTTGCCAAGTCATAGTCCTCCTCCATGCACATTCTGAACCCGACTCACCTCTCTAAAATAAGTCCCTGGCATTTTTCCTGACCTGCAAACATGAAATCTTCTTAGGTAACCAATCGCATCACGAGCAAGGTTTCAATACAACTCATTATTCCCCCACCAATGGAGTCTACAAAATATTCAGTCAAATAGACAGTGAATGTAAGTGATAATAATTGAAAATAAGGAAAATAGTTCAATAATCCATTCTAGTTTATGATACTTTATCATATTGTGACTTTAAAGCCAAATTCACTACGCAACCATATCACAGTTTTTTTACTATTTCATCATGTGTTCAATGGGTTAGGCATGTTCAATATCCCCAGGTCATATGGAAATAATCAAGTCCAATATCACTATAAATCTCAACATAATAACCACATTATCCGCTACTTGATGCCTCAGTCCGGGTGGAATGAAACTGTTAGTGGAATAGAACATTGTACCCTTACCTAACACATACATTAAGAGTATACAACTTATAATCCTTATCAAACTCTAACTGTTGGTGTATAACCTAATGTTTATCACCAACTATACCATTCCATATGCATATGGATACTTATCCATCTCTATAACAACCACATTAAAACCAGGTATAGCCATCATCCTTAGAAACATATCAACAATATCAAATAAATTAGAAAATTTTAATAATTCCCCAATCAATTAAAATAGTCCTCATTAATACCTAAAAAATATAGCCCACTTCCTATTTCTCTTGCCTATCTCACTAAGCATATTCCAAAACAAACATAATCTCATAGAATATTCTCATTAATCCAATTTGTCTATATACATGCCAACAAATCATCCACTTAGCCTTTAACCACATTAGACACAATTATCCATAACCCTTATATCCCTTTACCTAACTCAATTAACACATTCTCTAAGGCTTTACTACATTATGATACAAATTCATACCTATAATTTCTGTTATCCCATTCGGATTGGTCAAAACACCCCATAATTGGCCCTAATATAAGTCATAACATCCTCCATTCATCGCACATGGATCATGAGGAATTCATTTAGTAATTCAGACACTCGATACATCACATTATTCAAATGGAACCACAAACAAATCACTAATAGAGGAAGAATAAAATAAAATATCCACAAACGTAAATTCAAATTATAGGAAATAACTTTTTCGCCACCTACCTCAGATTTGTTAGCGAGCACACACTTAATTAAGGCCTTAGATCCTAATATAAACCCCCATTAAATATTCAACCTAACTCTGCCCAGAAAATTAGGTGTTAGAGATTTGGAAAAAATAATAGAAATACATGAACTCTAATCAAGAAATGGAAAAAAAATAAGGGATAATTCTTACCCAGATCTTCATTATGAAACTAATGGAACTTCAATCAACCGAGTATTGAAGGAGGATCACCTATTGGAAAATCAAAGAATCATGGTTATTAACTAGGGTAAAAAAGTGGAATAAGCAGTAAAATACCGAGAGGAATAAAAAATCACATATTTCAATTTTGTAAAACTTTCAAAGCAACTCGGTTTCACTGTTTACCCTCACAGTTGTCCAAACAATACACAAACTGTGCAAATTCTACTGACCAAAAGTATCTATTTTTCACAGTTACCTATACTGATCTGCATGGTTATCACTAACCCTACAAAAATCATGAAATATCCATGAAATTCATTCTCCTTCCCTTTTACATGTCCCGAACCCCCGGAACACCCCCTAATATTCACGTGATGTTGGAAAAAGACATAGTTAATCAATAAAATGGACTGAATGTAAAACGTAAAAAACATACCTAATAGAAGAATATCTGATCTTACAGCCTCCCAACCTTAAAATGACATGTCCTAAAGCTGCTACATCTGAGCATCACTGAGTTTCCATGGAAAATAGATCAGGCCACTAATACCACATATCTGATTTTCATTACCAAGATTCATCTTGGATGTTTTCATGTTTCTATAGAAAAATAACTAATGGAAGAATATTTACCCACAACACCTTCTCACTACAATAAAAAAATGAATAATATGGTCCTTAAATAATGCATCCTCCTCACACTTTTCATCATCATAATTTATCATGGGTGATAAATTAGGGAGAAACTATAAGAGATATGAAACATAAAAAACATTCTTCATCCCACAATACTATTGTCGAAGAGAAAATTAGTAAACCAATATTCTGATCCTCTCCACAATCTGGAATGGCCCCTCACACCTACACGCCAACATTCCCTTCTTCCAAATTCGATGGCGACCCAACCATGGAGATAGTTGGAGGAACACATTATCAGTCACCCTAAACTCAATTTGAATATGCCACTGATCTGTATATGACTTTTGCATGCTCTTTTCTATTTCCATATGATTTTAAATCCACTGAACCTTCTAAGACATGTAATGCATGAGACATGATCTTAAGTGCTCAGACTCCCCTTCCTCCAACCAACGTATAAGAGAAAAATATAGTCTCCAGTAGAGAGCCTCAAAAGGAACCATCCAAATTGTATTCATATAAATGTTGTTCTATGATAACTCAACAAGCGACAATTTCCTTTCTTACAAACCACTAAAATACATCACACATTCTCTAAGAATGTCCTCCAATACCTATTTTTTACATTCTGACTATCTGTCAGTCTGTGGGTGGTAACCCATACTCAAAATCACTAGGGTACCAAGTGCATTCTGCAATCCAAATTAGAAATTTGAGGTGAAACAATGATCATGATCTGAATCTATGGTTCTTGACACACCATGAAACCACACTATATCTATAGAAAAACAATCAATTGGTGAAATGCATAAGTCTCCTGAATTGGAAATTAATGAGTTACTTTCAACAATCGGTCTACAACTACATAGATTTCATTATTCTCCCAATTTTTTCTTAGAAGACTAACTAATAATTTCATCGTTATGTCATTACACATCCACTCAAGAATAAAAAATGACAACGAAAACCCACCTGGACACTGGTGTTCGACCTTCACCTACTGACAGGTATGTCATCATACCACAAAACCCACAACATCATTCTTTATTTTCTTCCACCAATATTTACAATATAGATCATGATATAGCATTGTAAAACCGTGATACACCTTCAACATCAATATGTATAACATATGCATAATCATTTAATGTACACATGTTGTTACTACGTCAAGACTATGAAAAGAAGAATCTGGATCAACAGTTATGGATGTGTCATACATCCTCCCATGCCCATCATGTACCTCTAAATGCATCTCAACAAACATGGTCATCATCATCCACTCTGAACTGAATTCATGAACCACCAAATTCTCCTAGGAGGTGGGTAAAAGACGGTGAAAAGTTCAATAAACTTTTTATATATCTAAAATTATTATAAAATGACTCCAATGAATTACATTGAACTTATATAGGTGTTATGTATCAATTTTGACCTAAAATAAATTTAAATAAAATAAATAATTAATTAAATAAAAAGTCGGTTTTTAAATAGTAACCCAGTGTTTTCACTATTCATCCAAAATTGAATGTTTTCAGAAAAATACCAAAATTTCACCCTAGGCTAGTTTCAATATTCTGAATCCAAAAATGAATTCCATTTTAAAAGATGAAATTTACAAAATTCCAAAAAGTTGGTATTACTATTCATAACGTCTAGTTTTAATAATATTTTAACATCATATCATTGTTTAGTGAAACTCGATATTGCATACGAAACAAGCTATCGAGGAAGGTCGTAATTGCGTGTAAATAAAGAAATTCTAGTGTTGTGTGTAGTGAATGTTTCCTTTGATAATTTATATAACATAAAAACAAAATATTTCTCATAAAATTCTCGGGTGTTACATGGTGTGTGGAGAAACTTTGGTGATGTTCTTGAATTCATTCGAGAGAACTCTTCCGTGAAGAAGAAGATAACTTCCCTCTAATGAAGAATGATGCCTCTTCAATGAAGAATTCCAATTCCACGAAGATCGATGACACACACTGACATCTTCTATGAAACCTCACCCCGCGACGCCGTCTTCCGTGACTCCTGACGTACAACGTCAATTATTGAGGTAGGGGATGTTATGTTCATGTTTTAATACCGTTCATAATTGTTCTTCAATTTTTGAGTTCTGTTTGGCCACATGATACCATCTTCACAATGAAGGTTTCAGACCGCACGAACATTGTCCGACCCTTCCCCTATCATTTTTTGTTTCTGGACGATGGAGGCTGACTGCGAAGAACTGGCCGACGTCGGGCCGACAACGAGCAGATCATCAGCGCATGATTGTTTGGTCTCTGCAAAGGCACGACACTGTCGGGCCGTGCAGAGTAGAGTCAGACCGCGGCTGGGGTGGGCCGCGGTGGAGAGGCGCGGCGCTGTTGCGCCGCCCCAGAGCTTCAAGGGGCCGCGACCAGGGCGGGTCGTGGCGGTGGGGCGCGGTGCCGTCGTGCCGCCCTGGTTAAACAAAGCCGTGGACTAAGGCTAAGGCAAATTTGGAAGGGCGGATGGCTATGCCGGCCGCCAGTACCATCAAGAGGTGGGACCCGAGGGGGGTCCCGCGGTTACCCAAGGGCCGCCATCAGGGCCGACCGTTTTGTAAAACCGGGGGGTGTAACCCCCCGCTCTACGCAACGCTTGGCCACTCTGGACATGCCTCAACCGGCTGTCGGGCCTGACATGGACCTAGGTCAGGTCGACCCAGTTCAAGCCGACCCAGGGGGTGTTGGGCTGGGTCGGACCGGGCCCAGACCCCCTATTTTTAAACCTTCTTCAGTTAAACACCCATAACATGAGTTTTGGACCTCCGATCGACGCACCTTCAGTTACGTAGGATTCCTCCGATCGAGTCGTTTGCTTAAGTATATTATACTCATGTTTTTGGCGATGTTTGGGAATGGACGGGTTGCTTCGAACCCAAAACAAACTGGGCCGTCGGAACGGAAACGCTTATAACTTGTGCATTGGACGTCCGATTGATGTGTCGTCGACTTTTTTGGATTCCTCTTGATGAGAAAGTTATTTTGGCCTACTTCACATGATGTTTGGACGCAATTGATGTATGGCCGGTTTGGATTGTACCCGAATTACAACCGGGCCTCTCGAACGGTAAAGGTAACAACTCATAGATCGGGTGTCTGATTGACGTTCCATCTATTGTGTTGAGACCCAAATGATGAGTCATACCTTTGAGATACTTCCACGTGATATTACGTGACACTTGGAAGTATCGACCAGCAGCTCATGGAGTAGACCCTCCTGGAGACGAGCATACAGAGTACAGAGACCATGTTGCTAGCTGAGACTTGATGACTGCTTGTCTGATTCTTTTCGGAGTGACTTGTATAGCCTAGTGGGGATCACTACTGTGTGGGGGTGGCAGACCCATAGTGGGGATCACTACTGTGTTTGAGTGGCAGACCCCCGGTACTCGACAGAAGGATTACCTCTGCAGGCTATTATGGGGTGCACTACTGTGTTGGGGTGGCAGACCCATGGCGAGGAGCACTACTGTGTTTGGGTATAAGACCTGCAATTCTAGACAGGAGGAGTACCTCAGCAGTATAAGGTTAGTGAGTAGTGCCTCTGAGTCGTGATCGGATCACCGTACTTGATAGGGGAGGATCTCTTTAGCGGTTCTGGTTTAGATATCTTAAATGAAATCCTGCTTCGAGCTGAGTCAATGACACTTTGTGTTTTCCTCATGATTGAGATGGGTTACTTGATAACTTAGGTATATGTATGGGCATATATCAAAGTAAAGTTTATCTGTTGAGATATTTATTTGTGTTGGATTTTTTGACCCCTTGAGGGTATCAGGGTCCCTACTGAGTATCGTTATACTCACTCCTGCATGGGCCATGCCCACACATCATTGTGTTGGATGTAGACGACAAACATCGTTGACCATGTTGGAGTGTACGAGGACTGGACGGTACCCAGAGGTGGGTCTCACGACGAGACGATACCCAGAGGAGACGGACGGAAGGATGAACGCGGAGTGATGATGAGGACATCTATACCAACCCTTCATGTAGGATCCATGGTGGACGATCTATGATCTGCTTGTCTCCTTTCAGCTGTTGTCCTTTGAGTTGTACTTTACTTTCAGTTGTAGCTGTACCTTTCTGTTGGTCTTGTATTTCCGGCCCCTTTTGTATTTTCAGCACACTTGTTTTACTGCTTTACTTAGTGTATGTTTTCACTTGTTCTCTGGTTTTGTGAGTTTACATATTATAAAGGAAATGCCTTCCTAGTTATAGGGATTTACACCTTTGGCAGTAGTCTCCTGCCCCCAGCCTATGGATGGCGGGATTGGGGTAGTTATGACTCGGGCTCGGGGGACGGGTCATGAAAAATTGGTATCAGAGGAGTTGGTTCTACCACAGAACTTATAACTCGGATATTTCTTTTCTGTGAAGCAATAGTGTTAAGGGTACCGAGTGGGGTTTTCAGTTCAGGGAGTCCAATGTTGGTGTGGCGACTGACGTATCCATACACCAGGACCCCGACTTCTGATTTCTGACTCAGTGTACAAAAACACTAATTGCGTGTGTGTTTCCAAAAGTTTTCCTAATGTCAGCTAAACTAGGTCATCTCACCATGTTTAATTCGTTGACCGTGTCGCATCTATTTAGGGTGTCTCCACACAGACAGTCAATTGGAGTTCCGAGAGGGTACTCGATGAAGGCCCACTGAGCGATGAGACTCCGGTGTAGGGCCCTCTTTTTATGTTGGCACCTTCGGTTGGTATACCAGCACCACCACCACTCGTTAGGCAGTTGATGCCACCAGCTGTACTACTGGACATTGCACGCTAACAGAGCGTGTTGCATGAATTCCAGCAGCAGAGGCCTCCGATTTTTCGAGGCTAAGCAGATTCCTAGGCAGCAGTGGACTGGATGGAGCTGGTTGCTAGAGTTTTACCCCTAGTTTAGACATGAGAAGAGATGATGGTGATCTTATCTATCGGTGTTTTCGTAGTGAGTGACCATGAGGTTGGTCTGCATAATGATGAGGCTACGGTACATGGACCGATGCCTGAGATAGTACATTCGGTTAGTGTGCCAGCTATATCACTACCTGTTGGTCAGCAGTTACAACCGGCGGTACCGGTAGATGACACGTGTAGGCTTAGTGCCATAAATGTGTTTTAGCATCACATACCCCACATGTTTTAAGGATAGCCCGACTCACATGCGGTTGAGGACTGTCTTGAGAAGGTGGTTGGGATTTTTCTAGAGCTTATACAGCTTCAACAGGACGACATGTCGGTAGTTAAGTATTTATCGGGGTGAACCGACCATTCCTAGTACTCGATAAATACGATGTGATTAGTGATTTAGGGATCGGACTTCTAAGAGAGGTGAGTTTAAAGGACATCCGAGCGAGAAATTCGTTCTCAATGCATTCCTACTTATGTTAGGGTGCTAGATGGAACCTTTGTGGTTGAACGTTCTTTGACTGAACTAATACAACTATTGAATGTAAGAAGTAAGAAACAGTAAACTGGCGCCAGTCTCCGAGACTTGGGCGTGTAAAATGTTTCAAGAAGAAGAAGTGTTAAGAAAAGATGAATCTGCTGAGCAGCACATGTGTAAGCAGAGCTAGGAGAGCAGCAAGAGGTGGTGACTTTTTGACATGTTTCAACCACCAGCCTTTTTAGTCCCCGCTAGGCTCAGGGAGCTGGAGGGAAAGGGAAGAAAGTAGCTGCATGCGGTAATGGAGTGTGACCGAAAGGCTCTAGGGATGATCTGATGAATTATCTATGTCTACTACTAGCTGTCGTATCAACAGACATTGATACGAACCAATCATTAATTCCAATAATCTTTTCGTAGACCTAGAGTTTCCGATTAAAACCGTTGACTCAAACCTTGCGTCTGGAGATACCTTTGGAAGGATACTCGATAACCACACATACGCCGATAGTGTGATCTTACCCTTGAGGCGGGTGTCTCGATTGGAACCTCTTGGTGGCAGCGTCGAGGCATTACGACGTTGGTCTGGGTATGGATTGGGTCCAAAGTTCATACACAGATTGACAGTATTAGTCAAAAAGGTTTTAGTTAACCTACAACGTTGGTATGGGGTTTTCCCTTGGTCAGCGAAGAGGAAAACCCAGACAGTACAGGATAAACTCATGCATAGTAGGGTGCAGCCAATCACTTTTGAGTCATCCAACCTTACCCTCATGGCATCGGGATTTTTGAGTAATTGGTTCCTCTAGTACTATGACTTCGAGATTGTCTATACTCATAGGAATGGGAACGTTCTTGCGGATGCGCTCAGCAGGAGGACAGGAATTCAGATGTTAGGAGAGGCGATAGAGCAGCTCGCCGCGTTGCTGATATCCAATGTGGACATGAACAGAACTAGTTCCAAGCATGGAGGCCTTTGTTCTTGGTGCTTCTTGTTTCCATGTTGTTGTTGTCTATGGTTGTTATATGTCTTGTACTACGAGCTGCAGTAATAAAAGACATTTATCTTGTGATGTTTACTTCCCTGTCCTTTTTGTATGGACGATACTGAGAGGTTCTAGTTAAAACTGTTGACTTGACCCTTGCTGTACCTCTCGTACCCCTCGTGGTTTAATTTTCATGATCACAATCACTCTCTTATTTATCTAATCTTGTTTTAAGTGTTTTTGGATGATAGGCATGATTTCAGGTTGCCAAGGAATTGGACCAAGAAAGCCAGAAGGCAAAAGTGGACTGATTTCAGTCCACCGGCCAACCGGTGGATGACCACCGGCCAGCCGGTGGAATCTTGACAGAAGGCATCCCCTCTGTCCAGACCACCGGCCAACCGGTGTCCCATCACCGGCCAGCCGGTGGAACCCAGACAGAAGGGACACCTACTGTCTCACCACCGGCCAACCGGTGGCCTCCTCACCGGCCAGCCGGTGGTGCCTAGGCAGAATGACTCTCCATTTTCCAAAGCACCGGCAAACCGGTGGATCTGTACCAGTCAGCCGGTGGAGCCAGTCAAACTAGCCGTTGGGCTTTGACAAGACTTGTCCACTTGACTCCCAACGGCTCCGAAGGCCTCTCCAATGGCTCCGAAGACCCCCAAAGGCCATTTGAGGGTTCCCCCTCTATAAATAAAAGACTAGGAAGCCTCGAAAACGTATGGTAGCCCACGGGAACATTTTTCGATCACTTGGCGAACCACCGGCGCATTCCTCCAAGGAACCTCAATTGCTCCAACCCATTTCCACATCCAAGGAGCATCACCATAGAAGCTTGGGAGCACTCTTCATCAACTCCAATCAATCCATTGGCACCCAAGACTTCTCTACATTACGGTTTTTCATTATTTATTCTTTTTGAGCATCAATTTGGGTTTGTGCCTACAAACCCCCATTTCTATTATCTTCATTTTGTTTGGGTTTTCACACCACCATCAAGGTGTGAAGAGGTTAGTCAAGCCTTCCCTTTAAAAGGCTTGAGTCATAGGTGAGCTAGCCTTCACCTGTAAGAAGGCTAGTGGGTTCTTGCTCAACCATTAAAAGCAAGTTGTAATAGGTTCTAGACTACCTTAAAGTCTAGTGGGTTTCTTGCTAAAACCATTAAAAAGCAAGCGGTAGTAAATCTCTCAACGGTTGAGTTGGGAGCGGAGACGTAGGCTTTGGTTTAAGCCGAACTCCGTTATCAAGTTTTGTGTCTTGCCTCTTTTATTTCCGCTGCACTTTTAACTTTGTTTTTAAATTGTTAATTATTTTTTAAAAGGAAATTCACCCCACCTCTTGCCATCACTCTCTGACCCAACATTTGGTATCAAAGGAAAAATTTGAGTAATACCTTCACCGGTTTCAAATTCAAGATCCATTGTGATGGCTTCAACTTCTTTTGCCCCTGAAGGCTATTCTTTGGGTCGTTCTCCATTCTTTGATGGAACCGACTATACTTATTGGAAAACCCGCATGTATACTTATCTTAAAAGTATAGGTTATCCTATTTATAAAATTGTCATGCATGGTTATTCTCTTTCTTCTCCCGATGAATCCAAATGGACTCAAGCCGATATTAAAAATTTCGAGCTTGATAGCAAAGCCATGAACGCTCTTCATTGCGGCCTTGATCGTAATGAATTCAATCGAGTTTCCACATGCACCTCATCACATGAAATCTGGAAACTTTTGGAGGTTACCCATGAGGGGACCAACAAAGTTAAGGATACTCGATTGGATATGTATCGCCAAGATTTTGAAAGTTTCACCATGCACCCACATGAATCAATTACTGAAATGTTTACTCATTTTACTGACGTTTCCAATGGAAGAAAATCTCTTGGAGATGATGTTTCTGCAGAAATGATGGTCAAGAAGATCCTTTGGATCTTACCAAGCACATGGTCACCGAAAGTCACGGCAATCCAAGAAGAAAAAGACATCAAGAACATGCCGGTCGAAGAGCTCATCAGATCCCTCATGACCTACGAGATCACCATGAGGAGGAAAGCTGAAAAGGAAGGCAACCTCATCAAAACTCCAAAGAACATCGCCTTCAAAGTTCAAAAAGAAGAAAGCTCCTCCTCCTCATCGTCTTCCCCTTCAAGCGGCAATTCAGAAATGGAGAATCTTGCCCGAAAAATGCACAAATTCACGAAGAAGCACAAGAAGAAGAAATCCCGCAAGGCTCAACCCAACGAAAAATCCGAGCCCGAGGTAACATGTTACGGGTGTGGCAAGAAAGGCCATTACAAGACCGATTGTCCACTCAACAAGAAAAAGGCCAAGCCAAAGGAAAAGAAGAAGGCATTTAAGGCCACATGGAGTGATAGCTCCACATCCTCCTCCTCCTCCTCCTCAAGTAACAACGGTAAAAAATTCCTAATGGCATTTCATGAGGTATCCTCTTCCGACTCCTCATCCTCTAGTTCTTCAAATTCTTTCAGTCATTTATCTTACGAGGATCTCCAACATGCGAGAGATCAATTGGAGGAAGGATTTCACGAACTTTGTTCCAAATTTATTGCTTTAAAAAAGAATTTCAAAAAACTTTCTTCCGAAAAGGAACAACTTCTCAAAGAGAAGGAAGAGTTGTCCCTCAAGATCCAAAACCTTCCCGATGTTGATTCTATGGAATCAACAATCAAGGATTTAAGGAAATCCCTAGCTAAGTTCACCGAAGGTGAACATAACCTCTCGAAGCTCCTTGGTTCCCAATGCGTATCTAGAACCACCCAAGGGCTTGGCTATTCCAAGCATGCTTCCTCTTCCCATGCTCCAACTATTTTTGTAAGGGGGAGCTCCCAATATAAATTTTGCAACTATTGTAAAAAACCCGGGCACTTAATTTATGAGTGCAATTGCAAAAATGCCTGGTATGGAAGGCCCAAAACCATTTCCTTAAACGATGAATTTCATAGGAGAAGACCCGTCACAAGACAAGTATGGATTGAAAAATCCCTTTTAGCGAGTCTCTCCGGACCAAAGTTTTTCTCGGTTCTAAAATCCTCTCCCCGGTGATTTGTTGTTTTTATTTTGGGGGAGTTAGGATCGTTTAAGCCTTTTTGCATTTTTCTTTCAAATCTTTCAATTCCAAACTTTCAATTCAAAACTTTCAATTCAAATTTCAAAAATTTCAATTGGTTTAAAAACTCTATCTTGTTTTTCAATCCTTTCCCTCAATCAAGTTTTATGCCTCGTGCTATTTTAATAATCACAAAGGGGGAGAAATTCTTGGTTGATTGGGGGAGAAATCTTTCTCTCATGCTTTGCTTTACTTTTCAATTTATCCTTTAAAGCATGCCTTTCATTTCAGTCTTTTACATTGATTGTTTTGGTGATTGTGATCATCAAAATAGGGGGAGATTGTTGTACCTCTCGTACCCCTCGTTGTTTAATTTTCATGATCACAATCACTCTCTTATTTATCTAATCTTGTTTTAAGTGTTTTTGGATGATAGGCATGATTTCAGGTTGCCAAGGAATTGGGCCAAGAAAGCCAGAAGGAAAAAGTGGACTGATTTCAGTCCACCGGCCAACCGGTGGATGACCACCGGCCAGCCGGTGGAATCTTGACAGAAGGCATCCCCTCTGTCCAGACCACCGGCCAACCGGTGTCCCATCACCGGCCAGCCGGTGGAACCCAGACAGAAGGGACACCTACTGTCTCACCACCGGCCAACCGGTGGCCTCCTCACCGGCCAGCCGGTGGTGCCTGGGCAGAAGGCCTCTCCATTTTCCAAAGCACCGGCCAACCGGTGGATCTGTACCGGTCAGCCGGTGGAGCCAGTCAAACTAGCCGTTGGGCTTTGACCAGACTTGTCCACTTGACTCCCAACGGCTCCGAAGGCCTCTCCAACGGCTCCGAAGACCCCCAAAGGCCATCTGAGGGTTCCCCCTCTATAAATAAAGGACTAGGAAGCCCCGGAAACGTATGGTAGCCCACGGGAACATTTTTCGATCACTTGGTGAACCACCAGCGCATTCCTCCAAGGAACCTCAATTGCTCCAACCCATTTCCACATCCAAGGAGCATCACCATAGAAGCTTGGGAGCGCTCTTCATCAACTCCACTCAATCCATTGGCGCCCAAGACTTCTCTACATTACGGTTTTTCATTATTTATTCTTTTTGGGCATCAATTTGGGTTTATGCCTACAAACCCCCATTTCTTTTATATTCCTTTTGTTTGGGTTTTCACACCACCTTCAAGGTGTGAAGAGGTCAGTCAAGCCTTCCCTTTAAAAAGCTTGAGTCATAGGTGATCTAGCCTTCACCTATAAGAAGGCTAGTGGGTTCTTGCTCAACCATTAAAAGCAAGCCGTAATAGGTTCTAGACTACCTTAAAGTCTAGTGGGTTTCTTGCTAAAACCATTAAAAAGCAAGCGGTAGTAAATCTCTCAACGGTTGAGTTGGGAGCGGAGACATAGGCTTTGGTTTAAGCCGAACTCCGTTATCAAGTTTTGTGTCTTGCCTCTTTTATTTCCGCTGCACTTTTAACTTTGTTTTTAAATTGTTAATTATTTTTTAAAAGGCAATTCACCCCCCCCCCCTATTTCCATCACTCTCCGACCCAACAACCCTCACATTCAAGATTCCTACTGGAGGAGACCCAGTGACCACACACTGATGCCGAATGTGTGACTCAACCCTTGGAGGCAAGAGTGACGGTTTAATCTCTTGGTAGTGGCATCGAGGCCTTATGACGTCATCCTAGACACGAATTGTACTGTTCATGTCAGGATTTATTGTATTAGGCAAATAACGTGGATCATCCAGGGGATGAGACCGGATTTCTCTTTTCAGAAAAGGAGAAATTTTAGCAGCACTTGTAGGACTAGAGATGGTACTGGCTATGACGAAGAAGGTGCATATCATCCATGAGCAAATGCAGACTGCACAGAGCAGGCATAAATCTTATATTGATAAGAGATGGGACCACTGGATTTCAAGGATGGAGACCACGTTTTTTTACGAGTCTCACCTCGACGAGGTCTACAGAGATGTGGCTGAGGCATAAAGGTGACACTGAGGTTCATCTTACCCTTCTAGGTCCTCAAAAGGGTAGATGAGGTGGCTTACCGCTTGACCTTTTCACCACAGTTTCACTAGGTGCACGACATCTTCCACATATCTCTGCTGAGGAGATACGTGCACGACCCTTCACACATCATCGACCACAGTGAGCTGGACATCGATGATGGGGTGAAATTCACAGAGGTTTCAGTGGAGATTGAGGATTGACAAGGTCAGGTCCTACATGGACGGTCGATTCCTCAGGTGCACATTCATTGGCAGCACAAGAACCTCCAAGAGAGCACATTGGAGCGGAAGGCTCAAATGCGTGCTCAGTACCACTTTTTTTTCCCTAGTGTGTGTTGATGCTTTACAGGGACGTACAACCATGAGGTGGGAGTAATATAAAGTCCTTGAAATTTCAAGTTAATTTTTTTCTTAATTTCCTTGCAATTTTACGAGCTTGTGGCTTCTAAGGGCACTTGATTATGAGGCCTGATGTGCCCGAAATCAATTTCCAAAGATTATCTCGTGTATGTTCAGTGAATGAACGAGCTAGTTTTTCTATCTTTTGAACTGGTGCTCAGAATTGAAATTGGAGGGAAATGATAAACTCGCAACGCCGTTAATTGCTTAAGGGGACCTTTAGCACATTTTCATTTTAAGCGGATTGAGAATTAATTGATGGGGAACTAGTTTTAAAATAAATAAAATTGGTGTGTACAATTTTATTTGTATCTACGGTGGTTAAATACTACAATGGAGAGTTAAGGGTGGGACCCACAACCACCTAAATACCCTTGTGTGGATATTTGGGAGGTGGGGCCCACATGTGCCCCAACCATCCACCTTCCATAACACTTTTCAAACCCCTCTTTTAAAATCCCAAAAAATCTCCCTTTAATCCCTTTTTAATTAACTTGTTATCTCCTCAACTCTCCCATTTACGAGACCTCTCACCTCCACCTCTCTCCCTCTTAAATTATTGACAACATGCCCTAATTAATGAGATGATTCACTTCATTTAATTATTCATGTGGTTTGTTTTTGAATTTCAAAATCTTTGGGATGTGAATAAAAATAATATCATGATATATTTTCTTCAGTTGGAGCTTTTGGTGTTGGGAGAAACATTGGTGAAGTTCTTGAATTCTTTTGAGAGAAATCTTGTGTGAAGAAGAAGAGAAATTCCCTGTGATTAAGAACGAAGCCTATTCAACGAATAATTCCGCTTCCACAAAGAACGACGATGCACAATGACGTCGTCTAAGAAACCCCACCCAGCAACGTCGTCTTCCACGACGCCCGACGTACGACATCAATTATTGAGGTAGGGGTTGTTATGTTAAAGTTTTAATATTGTTCATATTGTTCTTCTATTCTTGAGTTCGGTTTGGCAGCATTATACCATCTTCATGAGGAAGGGTTTGGACCGCACGAAAACGGTCCGACCCTTCCCCTCTCGTTTGTTGTTTGTGGATGATGGAGGCGGACTGTGAAGAACCGGCTGACGTCGGGCCAACCACAAGCAGATTGTCAGCGCTTGATTGTCTGGTCGCCGCAAAGGCGCAGCACTGTCGTGCCGCTCAGAGTAGAGTCGTACCGTGGACGGGGTGGGACGAGGTGGAGGGGCGCAGCGCTGTCACGTTGTGCCGGAGCTTCAAGGGACTACGGCCGGGGCGGGCCACGTCGGTGGGGCGCGGCGCCGCTACGCCATGCCGGTTGAACAAAGCTGGGGCCTAAGGCCGCGGAGGATCTGGTAGGGAGGCCGGCTTTGCCAGCCGCCAATTCCATCCAGAGGGGGGACCCAAGGGGGGTCCTGCGGTTACCCAAGGGATGGCCATCATGGCCGGCCATTTCGTAAAACGGGGGGGTGTGTAACCCCCCGCTCTGTGCAATGCTCGGTCGCGCTGGCCGAGCCGCAACCGGCCGCCAGCGTCGGGCTGCGCAGCGCCACGCCAGCCAGGCCGGACCCGGTGTTAGGTCGGGTCGACCCGGTTTGGGCCGACCGAGGGGGTGTTGGATCGGGTCGGACCGGGCCTAGACCCCATGTTTTCGGACCTTCATCATTTAAACACCCATAACATGAGTTGTGGACCTCAGATCCATGAATTGCTAGTTGCATCAGATTCCTCAAATTGAGGCGGTCATTTCCATATATTACACTCAAGGTTTTGGTGAATTATGGGTATGGTCGGTTTGGTTCGAACCCAAAACCAATCGGTCCCTCGGTGCAGAAACGCTTATAACATGAGCTCCAGACGTCATATTTACATGCCGTCGAATTTGTTGGATTTTTCTTGATAAAAATGTTCTTTTGGAATAAATCACCCGAGGTTTGGATGTAGTTGGAGTATGGCCGGGTTAGATTGTACCCGAAATCCAACCAGGCCCCTTGAATGGCAAAGCTAATAACTCACAGACAGGGCGTCTGATTGACACGCCATCTATTGCATTGAGAACCCTATGACGAGGCCGTATTTTGAGATACATCTACGTGAGATTACTTGACAGTTGAAAGTATTGACCCGTAGCTCATGGAGTGGACCCCACGTAGACGAGCGTATGGAGTACAGAGTCCTTGTAGCTGGCTGAGACCTGATGACTTCTTGTCTGATTTGAGTCGGAGTGACTTGTATAGCCCAGCGGGGAGCACTACTGTGTTGGGGTGGCAGACCCACGGTGGGGAGCACTACTGTGATTGGGTGGAATACCCGCGGTACTCGATAGAAGTAGTATATCTATAGGCTATTAGGGGGAGCACTACTGTGTTGGGGTGGCAGACCCATGGCAGGGAGCACTACTGTGTTTGGGTGGCAGACCCACGGTACTCGACAATAGGAGTACCTCAGAAGTCTAATGTTACTGAGCAGTGCCTTGAAGTCATGACAGGATCACCATACTCGATAGAAGAGGTGCTCTTCAATAGTTGTGGTTTCAATATCATTAATGAAAATCACGGTTTGATCTGAGTCAATGAACCTTTGTGTTGTCCTAGTGATTGAGATGGGTTACATGATAACTTAGGTATATGTATAGGCATATACCTAATTAAAGGTTATCTGTTGAGATCTTTCTTTGATGGTTTATCCTTGTTGGATTTTGTGAGACTTTGAGGGCCTCGGGGTCCCTACTGAGTATCGTTATACTCACCCCTGCATGCGCTATGCCCGCACCTCGTTGTGTAGGATGAAGAAGATAGACATCGCTGGCCATGGAGGAGTGTACGAGGACTGGACGGTACTCGGAGGTGGGTATCACGACGAGACGGTACCCGAAGGAGACGAACAGATGGATGGATGCAGAGTGTTGTGGAAGAATTATGTACCTACCCTTCAGGTAGGATCAGTGGTGGACGATCCAGGAGATGCTTGTCAACTTTCAACTATTGTCCTTTGATTTGTACTTTACTTTAAATTATAGCTATATATTTCTGTTGGGCTTGTATTTCCGGCCCCTCTTTTATTTTCAACACCCTTGTTTTACAGAATTACTTAGTGTATGTTTCCGCTTCTTCTCTGGTTGTGTGAGTTTACGTTTTATAATGGAAATGACTTCTCGGTTATAGGGATTTATGCCTTTGGTGCCAGTCGCCAGCCCCTGTCCTATGAAAGGCAGGCTTTGGGTAGTTAAAACTCGGGCCCGGGGAACAGGTCATGACATAGCTACTCCCAGGCATGATCTCATTACCATGACCTGACATTGACCTAATCTCTTATCTAACATCAAAAAATAGTATTAAATATAATAGAACTCCTATGATACTACTGTGTAACATCCTCGACATAGGATCCACTAACCGTAGCCCCGAACTAGGTATCCATATGACCTCAAGCGCGCCTATCCATATGCCAGAGGTTCTTGTCTAGTGGCAATGGTCGTGGATTCCGGTGAGTACACTATACTCTCTTTTTTAGAGTAATACAAATTGGAGAATATGAAAAATAACGAAATAAATATAAAAAAATTATGAACATTCATAAATAACCTACCTCAATTGAGTAAAAACCTTATCCAACACTAATAATTCCATTTCATGCAACAACGACAAGTGAAAAAACCCAAAAAGAAAGGAAAAGAGTGGAATTCCTAAAATGTCAATGGATATATATCCCAGAACATGCCCATGCATATACCAAACCCAACTCATTTGTCTAGCATTTGGACATTTCCTCTTTCCTGAAACGCAACCATGAAATCTTCTTGGGTACCCATTGACTACCCGATAGGGGAGTGAGGAAAACATAGAATTCTACCACCAACTAGGTCTACAAAGTATCTATTCAAATAGATAGTTCATGAAAGTGATAATAATATAATTTAAGTGAAAATATTTCAATTATAGATTCTAGATTATGACATTATATGTTAAGAAACCCTTTAATCCATGTTCACTACATATGAATCTCACGGTTATGTTCTATCTTTTATCACGTGTTCAATTGATTATGAAATTTTCAATGTCTTCAAGGTATATAGAAATAATAATGCATATCTCACAAGGTATCAATGCACAACAACCACATTATCCTCACCTCAAATCCTCCGTCCGGGTTGAATTTAAATGTTTGGGAAATAGAACATATGCCCCTTCCCTAACACTTGAATTTAAATGGTGGAGAATATAACATCATTCAAACTCGACATGTGGGAATAAAACCTCAAATCTATACCCAACTATACCAATCAATGTTTACATTCTTATTTATACATTATCAGAACAATCAAATTACAATCAAGTATAGAATATATTATTGGAATCATCACAAAAATATCAAATAAATGGAAAAATTAAAATTATTCCAGAATATATTAACTCTATATTATTTTATACCCCGTAACCTTTTTCCCCATAACCCCATTTCTCATTCCTATCTAACTATGAAATTCATGAAGAAACATATTCTCTTAACATATTCAAATTAATCCCATTAATCCACATTACATGATAACCAAAGAATCCCATAGTCTTTAACCACATTATAGACAACAATCCTCAATCCTTTCAACCCATTACATAACCCAATTTACACATTCACAAAGGCTTTACCACATCATGAGTCAAATTCATACCTTAAATTTCCTTATCCCATTAAAAAGGTTCAGCGCACCCCAATGTGGGCCCCAAAATAAGAAACAACATTCATTATGTATTCCTAAGGTATAAGGAGGAATTCTGTTGGGTTTTTAAGAAACCGAATACATCACATTCTCCCAATAGCCCCTAGAACACATCAATAATATATCAAGAATATAACCCTTTATGCAAAAATATAAATTCAAACAATAAAATATATCTTGAATACCACCTACCTCAAATCCATTTCCAAACACACCTATAATCAATTCTGTAGATCCCTATCTAAACCCCCTTTTCTGCATCACACTAAATCTATCCTAAGAAAGAAGGGTTTAGATCATTGGTTATAGAGAATAGGAAGATACAAACCTTAATCAAGAAACGGAAACATGGATGGGATTAGCCTTACTAAGATCTTACTTCCGCGTCTAATGGAATTCCTAATATCCTAGGATTGAAGGAAAAGAGCCTCTTAGAAGATCTTAGAATCATGTCTCATCACTTTAGTTCAAAGAGGGAAAAGGATAAAAATAATGGGTTGAAAATAAACCCCCATAATGTATTTTTTTTAAAATTTTCAATGTAACTGGCATGCACGATTTGACCATACGGTTTTCCAAACCGTGTGAAAACAGTACAGATACTATTATCTAATAACATCCCTTTTCACTATTACATGGGCTGATATGTACTATTATCACTAACCATACATAAACCATGAAACAACACATGAACTCATTTTCCTTCCCTTTTTTGGGTCTTTATCCCTTGAAACACCCCAATTTTTAGCATGAAATTGAAAAAAAACATATGTAATAAATGAATGGACATATATAGATATGTAAATAAGACCAACATTTAGTTAAATCTGGGAACTTACATTGAAAAAAGAATTAAATGATTTATTAAATTAACTGATATGAAGATTGGTTGATTCCCTAGTTTTAGCCATTATAGAAATTAATTGTGTAATTTTTTTAATGTGATTATTATTTGAAGATATTCACTTTTTTCTTGATGTAGAATTATTTGATTATCATTTCTTCATCACATGAATTGAAAGCCCATGCAAAGAATTATCATAAACATGAATGCAAATAGACTAAATTAGTTTTTTAATTAAAAATATATAGGAATAATTTATATGCGGAGAAATATGAAATATATACTAATCAAAAAAATAATGTATAAATTCATCGCAAAAGAGTTGAACATGTAGACAAAAAAATGGCAAGAACTAACAAAGGAACATTATTTCATAATTTACTATCATTCTTGAAAATAAAACAAGATGGTTTATTCCTTGATAAAAAAAGATAATTAACCATTAACCATGTTATGAATAGAACATGATCCTTTTGTTATTGACAGAAATAATATTTGATTGGAAATTATGTATGAATAAAATTATTCTATTTTGGATTTGGTATGAGTACATTAATATTTTTTTGATCGAATTATGGAGGCTCAAAAGGAAGAAAAAGGATTAAAATAGACTTTATAATTAGTGATAAATAGTATGTTTCTTTACTTATATGTTAGTAAATAAGGGGGAACCATATTTGGTAAAAGGTTTTTTATTCTATTTGATTCCAATATAAAATAATTAATTAATATGTTTGGATCACAACTCTCAATTTTCTATTCATCTTAGAAGATCTTCTATATTCAAATACCCTTGGGTATATTTTTTTGTTAGAGTGTACTAAGAATTATTTTTCTATTTTTACAATGAATTATATTACATTTCAACTGTTTAAAGATTGAAAACAACTAAAAATAGGGTTGTGTATCCTATTAATAGTGACTGAAAAAAATGAGAGAATATATCAATGGGATTTTTAGTAGGATGACAAATTGAATCATGAGGTAATAATGTAACTTGGATTATTATTGTTCATTTGACTATATATTCTCATTTTCTACCTATATGAGATATTATGTAATTGGATCAACCATAAATTCATTATCTTAAAGAGATAGTCCTATTATATGGTGTTCCCCTATATATTGTATCTTATCTTGAACCATGGTTTAAAAAATAAAGTTTTAGTGGACATAAAATGTCCGAGGACAGTATATTATATTTGAATATAACTTTTTATCTTCAATATTATATGAAATTAGAACAAACTCATTAGATATTATAATTTTTAATTATGCATTATTTTTATATTATATTAAAATTTTCTATTAACATCTGCCTTTTTCAAACTTTTCTTATAATAATTATATTTATCCATTTTAATAGATGGATCCTTTAGAAGTAGTATGTGGAAAATTATGTTAGACTATAGTATGTTGGGTGGAGTTTTGTGAGAGGAAAATATTTAATTAAGAACTACAATAATAAATTTCTATAAGAGTAATGATGATTCAATACAGCCTGATAGAAGCATGTATCATGATTAAGAGTTATGATGATCAAATGAGGATATATCTATCATTAATGTAATATATCATATTTCTATTAATGTATATCTATACAAAGGTTGATTGAATTTTGGAGGCAATGAAATTTATATATTTTATTTATTGGTTTGTATACAATTCAAAAAAAATGTATACTCTATTTATAATCAGGTATACATATCTCACTATGTACCATAGATTCATTAAGTGTTTCACGATTCAATCCTAGGAAAGTACATAAGTATAGCATATGTTGTTTCGATCCAGGTATTTTTATAGTTATGGGAGAGTCTATCTTTTGATGAAATGTAGGATTATATATTGGATAATAGAGTGTAGTTAATTTTAAATAAGGTGATTCTCCAATTATAATTTCTTTGTATAAATCACTTGAACTGGAAGAAACAAGAGAATTAGAATTTGAAGTGAAGGAATGATATCTTAACATTGTTATGTAATGGCTTAAAATTATGTGATCACAATTTCTTAATGTGAGAACAATGTTACTAATAATGTATTACAAGAAATAAAAGAATCTCATAATTTATATGTATTCATTATATTGAGTAATATTCCATAATGTTTTATAAATACTTTTTTAAAAATATTAGTTTGAGAAATGAATAGTTTTATTTAACACTTTTTACCTGAAATAAATAGTTTTATTTAAAAGATAATTTTATTTATTTTAAAAATATAATTTAATCAAAATAAAAGAAATTTTGGAATCATAATACGAAAAATTTCATAGGAATATTTTTTTGGGTTTTTTCTATAAATATTGATTATATAGTTAATTGGGAAAATCCAAATTTTTTAAAAAAATATAATTTTTTATCTGAAAATAAAGTAATTTAAGTACCAATATATTTTTTATATGATAAAAAATTAACATAATATCTATTTTATAATCTAAAATATAAAAAATAAAATATGAATCAATATTATATTTTATTGTTGTTCATGTTCATTTTTATGTATAATAACAAAATATTATTAAAACTATTTTTCATTTGGTCTAGTAAACATTTCTTATGAGTAACATCATATACATATATAAATTTAATATATTAATATTGATTTCATATTTTTAATTATCATTTTAAAATTTATATATGCGGTCAATTTCACTTTTGGTTATTATGAATAATAACAATCGATAATTTATGTCACCAATATAAAATGTAAATAAAAAAAATTATAGTAAAAGATAATTTATATGGCTACAAAATCATATATTAATTTTTATTGGATGATTATATTTCAACCCTTATCACCTAATACAAAAAAATGTAATATTTTTGGAGCATATTTATAATGATTAATACATTATAAGTTTTAATACATAAAAATAATTACAAGTTTGCAACTCCCTTCACTTTTAAAAGGACACCTAATATCATCCATTCACCACCACTTTTTGGCCCTCTAGATTAGAAAATAACAAAAACACACTCTCATATATCGCTACCCATGTACTTGAAGAAAATTTATTTATATCATAGAAATTCTATCAGGAATAAGGTGTAATAAAAAAGAGAAATATGAGGGGAAGGTATAAGATCTAATCGGCCGATTTCATGTTTATTTCTTATTACAACACATTCTAATATTATTACACCATTATGAAATAATAAATTACTTATATTATACATAAATAAATGCTATTATTATTAGTTAACAATATTATTTCATCTCATCCTATAGATTATGAGAAATGAGAACCGTAGTGAGCCAAACATTTAGAATACCACTGCAATGAAGAGATGTGTTTTTTTATTCATCACCATGTCATATGGAAGATTAAAAAAGGATAGATGAATATAAATATATATATGTGTGTGAATATTTGTTATTTATTAAAAAAATTATTTTTTATGTATAATATATAACATAACATCATACTCCTTTCATCCATTTGAGGTTTCTGTCTCCACTCATATGTCAGCATGTAATTCCACCTCCATAAAGTGATGTGATTTACTTCTTATGTCCACTATATACGTTTTTACATTAGAATGAAGAAAAAATAAAAATAAAAATGTTATAAAATATATATGATAATATAAAATAATAATTATTTAATTTAATTCTTTTACACCTGTCAAAAAAATGAAAATATAGTTCTAGTTTACGTATTGAAAAATGTCTCCATGAAATGATACGGTTAATATTACACGACCCCATTGTGTGGTTGGATTTAAAAATTTATATAATGGTTCAATATGATCAATAAAACATTTTTAATATAATATACATAACTGGAACTTATTCCACATTTCGTGTTTAATGAATTGGTGGGGGTTTGAGACTATAAACTGAATGACCCCAAAACAACCAATGTGAACTTAACAATTTTATTAATTAAATAAAACATGGTAATAATGTAAATAAATTAAATAATTATAATGGAGTGAACATAAATAATGTTCTCGTTCATGTTTAAAACTAATATAATTATATTATTATGAAGTGATAGAGTATATTAATCTTTAAATGAATTAAGATATAGGATTATATCTTAAAACATTGTATTAAATGTAATAAAACAATTTTTATACAAATTCCTTCTTAAATATATGTCTCTATAATACTCCTATTTATGATTTATATATTTTTAAATAATATATTGTAATATTTTTTATTGATCTTTGATGTACTAAAAATTTATTATTTTAACATTCACTATATGGTTCATTTTGATTTAATATCAGATAAGTGGAAAATAATTTTCTTATTGAATAGAGATTAAAATATTTTTTAAAATGTAATTTCCATTATTAATTTTCAATATTGCATTTAAATTTTTAATAGATAAAAATAAAATATTTCTATAAATATTATTAGGGCTATTTATTTTATCTAAGGAAACATAATCTTACTTTCATCTTTATGAGATATGTTAAGATGTTTTTTTAATGGGTTCGAATGACAATTAGAATGGGTTTTAGGATTAATGTAAATGATATATTTGTTTTATTCAGTATGTGGTTCTTGGAAATTTTATATGACTAATTGGTTATCTGGATATATCTATTATGATGGGTGTTCCCGATATATCTCTCCAATGCATTTATTAAAGTGATGAGGTTTACTAGTGATAAGACAATCCTAGGATAAGTGAAAATTATCTATTTTAGTAATTCCATTTTAAGGATTCGTACTAGACTTAATATAAGAATAATGTTACAAGGTACCTACATGATATTATTTTAATGATTTATAAATGATATATATTTGTTTAAAATTATAAGAAAATGAACTTTTGTTTTAAGGGATACATAAAGATTGCTTTTTATAATGTTCAAATGAATTTTATTTTAATATATATATTCCTAATTTTTATTATTTTGAAAATACCCTTATGATGATAATTGAAAAATTATTATTTCATAATAAATGTTAAAGTAATGAGATTAATAAATTATTTTGTTTTCCTAGAAATTTAATTGGATATTTGAGATGAAATTTTCGTTGTAAAAATGTCAATGTTTTTTATGGATTTTTCATGTTTAAAAATAAACCAATTTGTTTATTTTCTATTATATCGCATACTAATATTTTTTTATCATCCAATTTTTTAATATTATTTATCACAATTATTATTAATTGTTATAGAATTTAATATGTTTTCTTTTAAATATTTCTGTTACCTTGAGAAAGTCCACTGTGTCTTTATAATGATTACTTTTTATGAAAAAAATGTATACTATGCAGAAATATGCATTTATTGTAATGTTTTACCTAATACAATAAAATACATAACCAAATATATCATAAGAATATAATAAATTTTAACCCATATTATATATAAATTTGTTATGGTTTTAATATGTTAAATTCTTTTTAAGGTATAACTATTTTTCAACTAAATTCATTTTTAGGGACATAAAAAGAATCGTTCCTTCATACATTTAGCATAATGTTTCTAAGTAGTGGTGTACTTTTTTCATCACTATTTTAAATGGATGGTTATAAAGATCTAATTAATAAAATATATATGAAATTTATGATATAATTATGATTTTTATAATATAATATATATTCTTCCTTTCCCTTTAATGATTTGGAAAATAACAATATTGATCATTCTAACGAGCAGACTACCACCTCTATGAAGTAATCTGAATCATTATTCTATTAACAACATACATAGTTGAATAAATAAATATATATAATGAATAATTTTTATATTTATGAAATTATTAAATTATGGAAATTATGGGATTATTTTATAACACATTTAACAACAAAAAATATTTTTTCTAAATTTTGTAGAAATTTTCATGAATAACGATTAATTGGTCAAAGTTATTAGGGGATATTATATAAATAGATTATAATAACTATAGCTGGAAATTAAAAAACTGAATTTATATGAAAAATTTTCTTCATACGGTATAATTAAACCTAAATTAAATTTGTAAGGATCAAGCACATATGACTATATGGAGACCCTATGTAGGGGATTTCTTTTTTAATCTCATTTTATTACATGATGATTTATGTATAGATTTACATTTGATAAATTATACAATCCAAATATTTTAAACCTAGTATATTATTTTTTTATATATTTATATTGGGTTTTAATTAACTATTATTGATTTCTTCTATTTTTGTAAAGATACATGTTGTGTACATTCTTTTACAAATATTTTTTTTTCATACAAAAATTTTCTTGTGTGTCCATGTTTTATTTAGAATATGTTCAAAAGGGTTTTTATTATTATCCAATGATTTAATAATGTATTTATTATCCATGTTTTGATTTTCTATATATTTTTTAAATTGAATCGTCTTATTGTTTTCCAAATGATGTAATTTTTACCAATTGTATAAAACAAGGATTTTTTTAACACGAATTACATGGACATATTTTCACTCCATTATGAATACTCTTCCCTTTTATGATTAGACAAAATGATTCCTCGATTATGTTTAATGAAACTATTTTTCTTTAGGTTTTTTGTATTCATTATTAAAAATGATATCAATAGATAAGGGTGTGGATTTTTAATGGTATAGAAATAGTAATAAAAATTTATTTATAACTCTATTATTAAATAAAGTTACAATGAGTAATTTCAAATTTCTTGACTCTTTATTATTTACAAATGTAATATTTTTAATAAAAAACATTTATTTATAAGGAATTTATTGTATCATTTTATAGATAATGTGACATTCAATATTTTGAGAGTGTTTTCATAATATTGACAATGTTCTCTATCAATCCCCACTATTTATTGGACATTATTTATATTTTCTATGTCCATAATTTTAATATCATGGATAAATTTATAATAATTTAGAATAATTTTTTGATGTTTCATATGTATACAATTTCAATATGCATTTTTAGTTGAGGAAATACTATATAGTAATTTATTTTTGTTAATGGGGAAATAGAAATATTGCATATTTTTTATTCAATATGAATTGTTGTTAAATTATAATGAATTTTGAGAATGAATTTTTTTGATAATTAATAATATGAGGTATGCATAGGATATGAAATTGATGAGTTGAGCCCATATTTTTTAAAGGTGATTCCTTGGCCAAAAACGACCAAAGCACAAATATTATTAAAAGAAAGAATACAAGAGTATAAAAGTAGGATCATATATCAATATTTTTCATGAATGGAAATAAGAGCAGTGGGAGGTCTTCGAATTAGGTAATGTCATGGTTTACTTCAATGTTGTCTAAGTCATCTACACCTATGTTTTCTTCTCGATAAGAATATGTGATGATATAGTTATGATCGATAAGAAAACTGAAGCATTCCATCCAACCGGTTATAATCGGCCAAGCAAGGTGAATTATTCCATCCCGAATCGCTTGAACACTATTGGTCAAGTCAATTTTGATCCAAAGGTTATTCTATCCAAAGAGCATGGAGAAGGCAATGGAATGTATAAGACCTGTCATCTCAGATTCAAGGGGGTGAAAATGACATATTTACACATGAAGTATCAGAGTATCGGACTGAGGTGATTCTTGAAAACAACACCACACCCTTCAGGTAAGGGATTTCCCTTGGATGTTCCATCAGTAATGATCATGATCAATCCAGGTAAGGGAGCTCTCCAGAACACCTCCAGTGTGCGATGTGGCTAACAAAAATTTCCTTTAATCATTATAAGCCTTCGGATCCCAAATCCATTCACTATGAAGTGGAGATGTCCCTTTTGAATCATGTAAGCTTCATGTATGGCCATGGGGATATTCATTTGACCAACATATTGATTAAATGAGTTGTTTTTATGAATAATAGAATTCTAATCCTACCAGATCACATGGTGGAGCTCAACAACCATAGAATGGAAGAAATTCTTGATATGCTGATAACCTTCCATTTCTACCCATTTTTTATGTTTATCATTGAATGAGTCAAGAACCAACCATCTGCATTAAAAAATGTCAAGAATATAGTAACAAAAAGAAAAATAAGTAGCTGAAGAGGGAAAGAGGTGGTTATAATATTCTCTTTGTTTATTAAAGATTTTTCACTTAGAGAAGATTTGGATTCCAAAATATTGGAGGAAAATTTAAATGGGCACTCTTTTATGAGAAAAACGCCATATGAGTTTGAATCTCTAATGTTTTATCAATGGTTTTTTGAAATATTTTAACCAAATCTAGTTTCTTATAGAGTTACATATATAATACATGTAGAAATATTTTGAGTTAATTGTACTAATGTAAGCAGATTCCCACGTTAAGAAATCATTAGTATGAGCGAAAGAGTAGTTATCAATGACATTCAGAATATTATTATGAAGGTGGTCATGTTGAAGGTATAAAATGTCTCTGATAGAGTTGTTGGTATTACCAGGAATTTTATCAGGAGTAATCATGGAAATTAAAGACACACCGGTCCAGTTATCCAACTAAAATTTCATGGAAGAGTCTCTAGAGACCATGCATATGGAGTTATTACTAATATTTTTCAAGGAATATTTGATGGATGGCTAGATTGATGAGTTAATAAAGATCGAATTTCCCATTTTAAATTTGTCAAGAAATCTATTTTTGATGATGGTAATTGATTCGGAATTATTATGAAAAAGGTTCCAAGAGAGTCTTTCTTGAAAGGCTTCATTAATGTGATTGATAATTTTTAAACCAACACCACCATTTTCAATGGGCTTGCAATATGTTGACTAAGGAACAGTCACATGATTTCTTTCCAAAATACTCCTTCAGCAATATTATGAATATCCCATTAATGTATTAATTTGTCTCACAAGATAAAATTACAAGCATGTCATATTATATGGGTACTTGGTTCACACATACCAATTATTTAATATCAATATCATTATTGAGAGGCATTGATAGTAAGATTAATAATGTCCTCGTTAATAGTAATTTATCATGAAGGTTTATAATTTGGAACTTCTATTACTATGAATTTAGTTTACTTTATACTTGGGATTACTATGGTGATTTTATACATGGATTTTCATTAAAATAATGTCGTTTATTTAAGAAAATGTGTTGTTATTATCCACTCGTCAATTTTGATGAGGTGTGATTTACTAATGGAAACCTCCAATGTATGTATCCATTATTTATCATCTGAGTTCACCTTTTATTTTTCCCCTTCCCCCTTGATTTTATGATGGATATTATGAATTTTTTAAAAGATGAATGATTTTTACATATTCAGAGGGATTATGTGTCCAATTTATAGTGGGAAACATATTCGTATAAAATTTTTTAATAAAAATTATCACATCAATCCTGTATAATATAGTGCCTTGAATAATGTTACAATGTAATAAATTAAACACCATACCTATATTTGTAAAGTCGAGGTGTTACAGATAATATTGATGAAATATTTGTTGAAGAATAAGGAACTAGATTTTAAATTAACATATCTAACATGAGAATTATAAAAATACCTCAGGGTTTTTGATAACTTTTACCATTATAGAGCATTTTATTTTGTGGTCCAATAACCATGAAGATTATGATGTAACCTATTGTGTAATGATTTTTTTGAGATGGATCCAAATATAAATAATGAATTCAATACCCACAGTCCTATTATGGATTACACCAATGATAAATACAATACAACGTGTGTTTAAACTAATCAAATGAAAACCATATTACTGTAGATGAATAAATTTAGGTTGAACTACCATGCCTTTACGAAGTAACATGATATTCTAGGGAATGATTCACCTATATTGCATCAAATACTGCAAAATATTCCCCAATATTTTATTTTAACTTCAAAAACTATAGTATCTCCTAAATGGATTATGTACCTTGAAATGATATTTGTGCCTTTAAGATGTAATTAATGTGAAATTTTTATTTTAGTAGTGTCTTTTTAGAGGGATATACTTAACAATAGTGGTTAAGGATCCAAAAATATAAATATCTTAATAATTCAAAAAATATAGACTATATAACTATTGAAATGATATTATTCCAGAAATACCTTCCTTGAGTTAATTGATATGAATTGGGTAGGAATTCCCCTACATAAGAGAATATGGAAGAATAAATTATTCTAGAGTATGTGGTTACCTATTTTATATTATCTAAAGATACGATGTACTGCTTTAATTATTCATAAAGAATGATTAAATTTTTGTTTTAAGGGAATAACCTGAGTATCATAAGTTCACTACTGTGTCAAATATTTTCATCATATGAAGATATAATATCTCATTTCATTATGATAAGGATGAAATTTTATAGGTCTCATAATATAATGGGGAAATAATGAGAAAAAGTGGTTAGATAAGAACCATGAACGGAAATGAGTAATAAATTAACAAAGGGAGTATGATATTTTCTATATGTGATAGTTGTGGAAAGAAACACATGGGTACTTGTTTAATAAGAACATGAGTTTATTTAATTCTAGTTAAGGGTTTCATTAATTACATGAATGAATGGAAAATAAACAAACCATTAATATACATTACATCCAATATAATGATATGGGGTATTATTTAAACAAATATCTCCTGAATCAAGGGAAACTCTTATAGAAGAAGCAAATTGGAGAAAACGAATAATGTAAAATTATTACAACTACATTTTATGATCTTAATGATGAGGTGGAATATACATTGATCATGACATCAATTTTTTGGAGTGATGTTTTATCCAATATCCTCATAGACATTAATATCTTCCATGTTTTCCATGAAATTGAAATGTTTACATAACAGACAATGAAGATATTTTTTAATCATGATTCCTAGTAGAAATCTTATTTAATCAAGGATGTGTAACTTATAGAAATTCCCAACTTTAAATCTTTATTATTATACCTGTAGTTGAATTTTTATATTCCTTGGTATGGAATGAATTTAATATTATAAATGAAAAATATTAATGGAAGTAGATTTATGTTATGATTTATGATTGATATGGGAAATACATTTCCTTTAGAGGTGATACTACATCAACCGAATAACTCTTAGATCCACCACCAGAAGGCATTATTAATAAAATATATAGAGAATAAGAGAATAAACAACCTATAAATATGAATATAGTAATTAAAATATTGTGTGTACCTATTTTGAAATTATAAATTGATATTTCTCTAGAAGAACTATCAGAATATGAACTAGATCATGGAGTTGAGTTTCCTGTTGTTCACATCCTAGATGAAAACCCTATATCTAAGACTATCTAAGAAATGGGTATTGTGGGAATAGTGGGAAAAAGAAACAACTATAAGGGTTTTGTGATAATTGATTTATTCCTCCTAGTTTTTAGACATGGGGTTTCCTATTATTTTTATAATGAATAAAGTATATTTTATGATGTTTTACATTGATTATAGGAGAATAAATTCCATTTCAATAAAGAATAAGTTTCATATTCACTACATTGATGTATTGTTTAATTAACTATAAGGAAATGAATATTTTTTTAGAGTGAATGTTTTTCTACGTATTGTCTACAATGGGTAATGATGGAATTTTTACAAAGGTTTCATTCCAAACAACGCAACGATATTATAATTTAATGTAATTCCCATTGTATTAACTAATATGCCCTCTATTTTTTAGATTCTAATAAAAATAGTATTCTATTATTATCATGATAATTCCCTTATGGTGTTTATATATGATTTATTGATATAAAATAAAATCAATTATGAAAATAACATTCGTTTGAAAATCATTTTAACGATTGATTGAGAAAAGGATTCAATTGTTAAATCAAGAAATTATGAATTCTAGATTCTGGAAATTTCTTTTATTAGTAATATTATATATTTTTATTTAATACTAATTAATCATTCAATTTACAATGTAGTGATAAAATAGACAATAACAATGAATATAACTAAGGTTTATCGTTTCTATGTATTAACATGTTACTATTGATAAATGTTCAAAAAGATTCATGATTAACTAACTCATTAACCTAGTTGATATTTAAATTGGGTATGTTCACAAGGTTAAACAATGTAATGAATGTTTAAAATAATTAATTTTAATATTTTTTAATATAATGATATTAACTTCACCATCAGTAAGGGTGGATTTTTTATTCATAATAACACATTAAAGAAGGGAAATAATTAAGTCCTTATATAGAATGATATAGACATTACCAATGAATTTATCAATATTAAAATTCATGAATATAATTATTCCAACAATTATCTTCAGTTAGAATCCATAATCATTTCATTTTTTGAATTAAGTTATGACGTTTGTGTTTAAAATAGGGAAATATATATGGATAAAAAGGTTTGAAAAATAACTTTTCACTGAAAGAGATCTACAAGAGGTAGAGGTGACGACAAAAAATTCTCAAGGATTAAGATTTACGAATAAAATACTATAATATGAAATAAATAAAAGGTTTTTGATGCATTTAGATGTAATTTTCAGGGATTTTTATCTCAAAATATGATTAAATAACATCATATATAATTGATCGTAATAGTATAAAATATATATATATAATGGGTGACATGTAGTTTAAAAAATTAAACTTAAACAAAACCCAATCCTTGATTTACTTTTTAATTGGACTTTGAAATCATCATATTGATCCAAGTATATGTATTATACTCAGTTGTTGTCTGATAAATCAACTTTATTAAATAATCATTCAATCATTCTAGTTAAATAGTTATATTAATTATTTACTAAAACAAGAATTCTAATATAAATTTAACATTGGAATATAAAAATTTTTAAATAAAGTAAAATGAAATCATATAGTAATGTAATATTTATTTAAAAGATTTTTAAAATATAATCTACTCATTCTTCATAATACTAAATAATGTCAGAAATACTAACATAAGATATCCATAGTTTTTAACCTAACTATACTATCTATCATTAAATCTATGAAAACCCTTGATATGAATTTCAAATTAGTTATATCATTCTTAAACATGATATCCTTCGATCTGATGATAAATAAAAACACCACCTTCCAATCCCCATAAATCCCTCGATCATTCTGATCGGTATGCCATGTCTTCTAATCCCAAAAATTTTACAATCTAATCCTAGATCATAATCAATGAATGCAATTGAAAACCATTATATGGATTTTAGAATAATTATAATAGATTCCTTATAACAACAAATCATTAAATTATTATAATGAATAAGAATGGGATGTTCAATAAAAAGGATATTAATACAATTTGAGATGAAAAATACTTCATATCCATACTCCTAAAAGTATCCCAAATTTATAACCATCCCTCCAATTGTATTGTTTAATGTGAGTGTAAGAGTCAGTTGAAATAACCTCAAATATTATTCACATGATAGCTTAAAAAATAACATCTTCATCTGATGCCATTCACGAGAAGCATTAAAATATTTTAATAATGCATTCCAAGAATTATTAAAAATTACCACTCTGATTATTATCATATTATTTAGATTGAATAATAAATGTTTTTCTAATGGTCTTATCCTGTCATACAAATATAGTATAAACTATCACACCGATAGATAGAGAAACAATTATATAAGTAGATAAAACATTTTTGTACGGATTGACTAAAAATCAGTATACTGATAGATTATATATCATTACTCCAAATATTTTTTTTTGTAAAATTAGACTTTTATATAAAAATTGTGAAACCAACAAGTAAAAACAAACCATAAAACATTGTAACACCTAAAAAAATTATCAAAGACTAGCTTAATCCTATTAGACTCAAATACCATAAATAATTTCCAGGATAGTGTTTTTACCTTTTTTCCAGGGTCGTCCTTGATAATGTCTTAGAAATGGGAATCCAGATTATCCCATGCTCACAAGAACTCCTACACCATAGTTTTTTTAATTATTGAATCCTTTTACTAGGTTTAGGATCTGTTTGTCAACCCACTCTAGTTGCACTTTATTTCGGTCTACATGGATCAATCTTCCATTCACCCTTTCTATATCCTCAGCAGATGCACATATGGTTAACAAATTTTATACCATCTCTTCCTCAGATTTTAATAGCATCTCCCAAACAGATTCTCTATGATCAGCCTCTCTTGAAAATATATCATTGAAATCATAAACTAAATATAAAAAAACGTGATTATATATAATTATATTGGTAGATTAAATACTTCCATGCTCATATATTATATATAGTTATAACGATAGACTGGACTAATGTCCATTTGAGGAATTGGACATCTATTAATCTGAAAAATTTGAAATATATCAATCCAATGTATTAGAATTATGTTAGATTGATTTAATGGACATAAATTAAATATTTATATTCATTATGTTAAGAATGAATTCTACATTTTGTAAAAAAAGATATTTTATACAAAAATCATCCTAAAACATGAAAATTATAAATTTAGTAAAACGTTTTTTAAAAAATATTCTCTTATTTTTAAAACAATGATAAAAAGAATATAAAGTAAATATTCAAAGAAATATCTCTTTTTTAAAAATCAAATAACACACCACATAATGGAATAAAATAATTACTTTTTAATAAATTTCAGAATCATACAGTCCCTTTTTTCATTTACAAACATATATTTTATCGCCCCCGTTTTTTATGAGTTTATGATAGTCAAGAAAATAATACTATGAATGATGAGATTGTATATCTTGTAAAATGAATCACCCCTGAGTAAAATCTTCTACAAAATTTCATTATTGTAATATCCTTTATTCACATCATAATAATATATCCCCCTTTTTAATTTTCAAAATCAAATAAAAAGGTGGAAAGTACTTGAAATGTTAATAATATCAGTTTAATTAAATAGTTTCTCATTGATATATTTTCATCCAATAGATAATATTGAGGAACTAACCATCGAACAAATTATATAAATCATTAATGCATATTTATTAATGGAGTCATACTCATGATATCATTCATTCAAAAAGAGTTTGAATATTAAAAAATGATTAAAATTTCATTGAATAAAATATCAATTATTCTATATTTTCACAGTGATAACATTCTTCTCCTATAACTAATCTAGATTATTTTATATTTTTTCCTTTTTCATGAGCTTCAAAAACCATTCTTCAATAAATTCAAATCATATTATTTCTTATTTATTCTTCTCAACTTCTTTATTTAACAACATTTTATTTGAACACGCACCTTTTTAATTTTTTACTTATTCATTTAGAAAGGAAATATTTTCTTCAATTCCAATATATCCTAATGTTGAGACACTAATAAAGTTTTCAAATGATCACGCTAATCTTTATTTTCATTAATATAAGATGAAAATTTTGATTTTCTTTTGAAATATCTATAAAAGGATTGTTATAAAAAATCTATGTGAAAATCAATAATCAAAGGATCACTTTTTATATCTTTTAACTACATAAAAATATGTTTCACCCATCATATTATTCTTATAATTGAAATAAAATAAAAAGGCTTGTATTTTTCTACAATTTATACTACTATTTTGGCTAGTTATATCAAAGACTCTAATTTTTGTAATACACTTATCCTATTCTGAATATATTTTCTTCTAGAATCAATAGTTGGTAGAATGGGAATGGAATCAACTCACTTTCTCAATGATTCATTGAAATATGTAATCCTTGATTTATAATCTGATGTAAATGAGTTTTTGTGAATATATTCTGTTAGATGAGATATTAGATGCACACCTCATTGATGATCCTACAACAACATAACTCTTCTTAATTTCATTTTCAATACTGTTATAGGCCTCTGCATCTTTGATTACATCTAAATTTTTATCAGACGCTTCTCTTTATGAAAGTATTGTATGTGACTATTTATATCAAATTCACTTTCTAAACTAACATATTTAACATGAAATTTTAGGTCAAGATTTTATTATAACAAAATATTAATATAAGAAAAAAATTTCAGAACTTCTTTTCTTTTTTTTCATATACATATTAATCTACTAAAAAGTCTATTTCGATCAATTTTTATCCATCTCATATTATAATTATTTCATCAAAAAAAAATATTTACTTGTAAATTAACATATTTCATTATTCTTCATAGATTAACTTATATCACTAATTTTTTCTTCAATATTTTATTCCAACATAAATTGTATTATTTACCAAAAGAGACTTAGGAATAATAATTATAAATAACTATGAATTTGAAACTGGGGAGTAAATCTATTGAACTACATCTTTGGAAGATATTTAACAAATATTTTATTCTTCCTGCTCATCAGATAGAATATGTTAATATTCCGTCCTAACACATTTCATGATAATTTAAACTAATAGAGTTTCATGAAGTCCTTTTATTATTCTATTTACATTCCATTAGCATTAAATACTTATCCATTTCTCTATTTTAGTTATAATTCATTTGCCTTCTATTTCCCAAATTCCAAGTCTCTTACTTTGTTTTCAAATTTTTTATTCATCATCTAATTATATGATTCTTTAGTCAATATTTTAATTTTATTTTGGAAATTATGGATATATGAAAATATTTTTATTTTATATTAAAGACACTCTTTGATTTGTTAAAAATAAAATTCATATTTACATCTATATAATTTTTAATCAAAATGATTATTCTTTGGATCAAAAATAAGATTCCTACTAGAAATTTTTTCATCACTAATCATAGAGACCATATCCATCATAGACACAACTTGATATATATTTTTCATCACTTCCATCAAATTAAGTAAAATTTTATTTATAAATCAAGGAAAATTAAGAATCCTTAATTTAATCCATCTCATCATTATTTACACTAGTATAAAGAAAATATGTTTTACTATATATGCTTTACTCATATTCATCAAATGATCTTTGATAAAATGGCTTGTACTTTTAGGGTGTCATGATTACCCTTCCTCGAAATCAAATACCCTTTCTTCCATATGGTCACTACTCTTACATTTGGTTTAAGATGAAATACTTTCCTTACATTCTCAAAATGAGGAAATAGTGATGATTCAGACATCAGTTTCTCCAGAGTACCCATTTTTCCAAGAAACGTATGTGTAACAAGAAAGGATTAACGTTCCAAAGGAACTTCAACCATGTATGATATTTTATGAATATTTAGTATTCAATTTTTCAAAAATGTATTAACTCTAATAACATACAAATTATCATATTTACTAAATTCTATATAATAATAGTGTTACATAAGGATTGTGGTGTAATGAATATTAAAATATTCTCTTTCCACACATACATGTTTCCATCATTGAAAATGAATTATCTCTTGATTAAATGAATCTATCTTGGCAAAAAATTTTATTTTAATAAATATTTACTTCAAAACATATTTGTTTTAAATGAAATATGAATTAAAAATCATTGAAAATAAACTAACAGATAAAATATGATCAGATAATGAAATATATGATCAGAAAAATTTACAAGTATCAGACTAAAAAGGAAATTTTGAGCCAAATGTCATTAATCGTTATTAAATCAGATGTGTGATGTTGTGAAAAAAACTCTTCTATTTATATTACATTGGTGATATATAAAATGACTCAGATGAAATTGCTCTTATTTATATTCTTATATAATACAATGGATGATAAATTATCCAGAAATAATTAAACCATAATTATGAATGCTTACTATTTATTAAAATTATGATCATCCATTTAAATATTCCAAATGATTAAAACATTTATATTTTTAAAAAAATTTCAATTTCTATTAAATATGAAAAACCAAGTAAAAATATTGACAAAAAACCCATTACAATAGAAATAGTAAATATTGATGATTGTAAACAATGTTTTAAAGTGAATATATTACTTTCATAATAGAATGATGTTCAAATGAATAATTCTTAATATTTATTTATAAAACTAATGTTTTGAAGGAAAAAATATATTTTTGAAACTGATATTTTTTTATAAAATTATCTTATTTTTTTAAATTGTTCTTGAAAACATGGAAAATTAAATAAATTAGTGACTCAACTATATTTAAAAAAACTTAAAAAATAGTGAATTTGTAAAATAAATTTCAAATCAAAATTGTTTTTAGAAAACTAATGACTTATACTACTGAAGAAATAATAATAACCCATTGATAATTAAATCATTAATGTAAAGATATTGGTAAATATTAAGTATATACATACGATCATTTTTATTGATAATTCCTAAAATTTGAAAATATAATATTATATATTTGAACTGAGGGGTTTAAAAAAATATTTGAATGTTGTTCTTCAAATTTGATTAATTTTATAATTATATCTTCTTTTTCTACCTGACCCCAAAGGGAATAGTGTCTTATATCTATGTTCCATTCATGTTAGTGGTACGATGAGTATTTAATTAATGAAATGGAAATTGTGTTTTCATAGAGTCTTGATTTTTACTAAAACACATGAAATAGTTAGTAATTATGGGTTGCATCCACAACACTTCAGAAAAACAACATCCAACATTAACATAAAAAATTTTAGTGGTGGAAAGTGCTACAAGATTTTATTTCATACATGACTGAGACTCTAATGTAGTTTCGTTCAAATAAAAACTTCCATAAGTACTTTTCTAATCAATTTTACATCTACTAATGATGGAATTTTAAAATATATTAATTACAAAATAATTTCATGTTGTTTAAGATAATCCAAATCCATTATTCCCGTTTGATAATGAAAAAATCATTTATTCAACATTAAGATGGGGAATTGTTTAATTATAGTTATATAATTAATTGAATAATAAAGAAACCATTAAATCATGAATACTAACTGTTATGTATGGTAAACTCCCAGTCACTCCTATAAAGATAATTTAATCAACTAGTTTCATATATTCATCGACATCTACTGTATTGTAGGTTCCAATAAGAGTACTAATACATTTGTATTGTAATATTCAAAAATCAAATAAATAAATTTTAAATTTATATGTGGAAATAAATAATATACTTTTAGATTTTATGGAATTTGAATACCTAAAAAATAATTATCTTCTCCTATTATTCTCATATAGAACATATAATTAATAATATCCAAAAAATAATATGTTAATGAATTTTGAGTTGAACCAAATATAGTGTTGTCAACCTAAATTTGATTAGTGTTGATGTTTATAGAAATTACTTTTGTAATGACTTGGATCTTCTTTCCCATTGACAATTGTTTTTAGCAAAAAAATATTGTAAATCTATCTTACCATGATCTAGGGGATTTTTTTTATACATAATGTATCATGGTATGTTTAAAAATATTTTGTAAAAAAAATTATTTTCAAAATAGTGTGGTTGTTCTAAAAAACCTTCTACCTGAACATATCTGTCAAGGAATTCACAATTCACATCCATGTGAAATATTTTAAAATTAAAAAATGTTGTATATTATATAAGTATATAAATAGCTTTACGTCCTTCTACTAGATAATAATTTTATTCAAAATATATGACCTATTTGTAATTTTATTCTTTAAAAAAAATTTATCCTTATTTATAAATATTATTACATACTCATCCACTTTGTTCAAGAAACCACCTTTTACTACAATTGAAAAGGTATATTTATATCACTCAAGCATTGATAATATTTAATTTCTCTCAAATTCATTGAGTTCATCAGGTATTTATTCTATCAAATATTCACCACATAAATCATCATAAAGAGTCTTATGTTTTAATTGAGTTAAAAATAAAAAATGATTAATTTTATTTCTCAAAGATCTTATAGTTTGAACTAATTGATCTACATCACCAATGATGATATCACTACGATGATTCCAAATAAACAACTGATATACTAATTTTTATGGAAAATTTTATTAAAAAACATGTTGTGATTATTTTTGAGATAAAAAATCATAAATATATATATCATTTGATCTCTCATGGGAAGAAAATTTCAAACATAGGTTGATATTAATTTTTTTAAAATAACATATGAAGATATAGTTTGAGGTTGTTTGAAAACAAAACGATCAGTTTCATCATATTAAACATGTATTGTTTCTTATATAGTACGTGTTTTTATATTAAATAATTATATTCCTTAATATTTTTAGAATATAAAAATAAAATTCCTGCATCATAATTCTTAAATTTTATATATGTTATATTTACTATTCAAACTAAGTACTTTTGATCCGAAAACATTTAATTCATAACATTTTTTTCTTTAAACTCCACAAACCGTAAGGGGTTTTACTAATAAAAGGTATTATTAAAAGTATATTTATAATATAACAGAAGGTAATAACTCATTCATCAAAAACATTATTTGAATAAATGTATTCCCTCAGTATTGATCCACTAATTTCTTGAATTATTATGTTTCATCATTCAACTACACCATTTAACTATGGAGTTTTAGGTGTCAAAAAATTATATATAATACCATTTTAACATAAAATGGTTGAAAATAATTATTTAATAATTCCCCCTCATGATCTATATGAATCATAATCATATTTCTTGGGCTCAAATTTGCTCATGTTATATAGTTAAAGAAGTCTCTTCTCATATATCTTGTGTTATCAAATCCTCAAAGACATAAGAATTCTCCTAAAGAAAGATAAATTATATGTGTTTAATTTAAATATTATTCACTAACATAGATTCAAATTTATTGTATTATTACTTAATTTTAGATCCACAAGTTTGTTCAATTTAAAAATAATGAGTTGATCATTACTAATCACTTGGGTGGATTAGAATAATGCCTTTTTAAATTACTTCAATTTCATTAACTTGAGATAAGTTTATTCAATGAAATCAATATAACCTCATAACATACTATATTAACACCTTCATATACACACGAATTCTCTATTCAAATACCGAGCAAAGTTTTCAGCGTCATCACATCATAGGAAAACTAAAAGTCAAGACCAAGGATCTCCACAAGAGGCATAAATATGATTGAATGAGAAGAACCTATATAAAAAAATAGATACTAAAGTGGAAGCTACAAAAATAGTGCCTCTCACTATAGAAGGTCCAACACTCTGTTCATGACATATTGGTCTCACATTATACAATTATACTGATCTGTGGCCCTAATATATAGCCTAGATACCTTTAGCAGGTACTATACTCTAGTGATGTAAGTCTTGTGTCTGGATGCATTGACCATGACCATTGTTTCAGAATGATCGATTGGCCAAAAAATATCTCCCTTCCTAACATGAAGCTGATTTCCCCAATCCTTAATATGGAATTATTGCGGGCACTAATTCACTGTATACTATAGGAAAATATATACAAAATTCATGTAGATGGATCATCCTACTACAATCTCGACACTCAATTTGATTACTATCTCACAGTCTCTCCATGTATCAATCCCTCCCAGACCAATGACACAAAATATAATTACCAACACCAATGCTCTAGAAATTATTCCCTTAAGGATTGGTCACAAAGTGTCACTTCATTCCACCAATCACTTTTCCATTGGGTCAACAAACTGAACTACCCTGCTTTGTGCCCAAACCTTACCTTGAGTTATATTATGTAATACGAACCTGATTTATTTTTGATATGGTGGACAACCAAAATACATTCTCCTATGGTCAAACAACATGATTGTGCCCGAACGCGAATCATATCACTATATATGGATCATCCATAAGCCAAACAAATTTTTCTAATATTCATACAACACATCAACAATACATATACAAACCAACTATTCCCAGATTGTTTCAGCACATCTACAAAACAACTGCTCACAGTCTGATGATAAACACGTATCGTCACCCTCTCCACCTCCATCTCCACTTTCTGTTGTCATCTATAAGAAAATTATATTGATAATTAAATATTGATGCATATATATTTAAACATAAAACCAATACAAGTTTGAAAACTAAATGATTTTGATTTTTTGTGATTCACCTACTTACAACCAGCCGATGCACTACCACTAGGGGCATAGCTACTCATCTTCTGATATATATCAGTCATCGCTTTCTACAAAGCAGATATCTGATACCCTTGATCCTGAACTGTGGTTCGTAGAGAATCAATCTCCCTGTGAGCATCTTCGTGTATGGACTGACTATAATCTGGAGTAGATACAGATGGAATCCCTAGTGTCCTTCCAAAGACCTCAGATGGTATGGGTCCGAAACCCACCCCGCGCACTCTACCAGGATGCTCTTACCCATGGACTTTAGCAACTGAGTCATCCTGGGAGACTGAGTAGGACTTCCTAGGATTGACATCCCATTGTTATTTAATTTTTACCTATAAATAAAATATCGATTTATATTAACATAGTAAAAACTGATAATAAGTTATTATAGTAAAAAATTGACTTCACACACCAACTTCATTTGCAGGAACATTAACAAAACTTCCATCTGATTTTTTGGGAACATCACACCCACACTTCAGTACGGGATACATCATGACCTAAACTCCATGACTTCATTGAGAAAAGATAAATCAAAATTTTAATATATTAAACAGATAATATTGTCTTATAAATAATTAAACTAATGAAAATATTACCAGAGTCATTCGACTTCAAGAAACGATTTTTGACCCTGTAGTGTGAGGGATGACATGCTTAGCCCGGTTTGATGCATTTTGTCATGATAGATCCTAAAATAAATAAATTTCTATTTAACTATAATGTATTCAATGTCATATCCCCTTCATATACATGTGTAAATGTAAAATGAGGATAATATAATAATATATATTTCAATACCATCATCTTCTCATCACGATGTCTGTCAACAAAAACATTCCACTATTCATTAGGTAACCCACTGGGTAGCCTCTCATACATTTGTTGCATGTTAAATGAAGTATCGTTGAAATCTCACCACAATCTCCACTTAATGTCTTTCCATTTCTTACCAAGATTTTTCAATGTCCACTTTTGTGATATCACATCAGCAACTCTAGTGTGGAAGAACATCTGAATAAATAAATTAATTTTTAACATATTAGTAACATGACATTCAATTAAACCATAAGGTATTAAAATTACCTTTATTTGGGAAAAACCATCATTTTTACAACATGGAGGCATATTTATCCAATCATCATAAGAAATAGGTAAGGAACTGGGCTCCTCTACCAGTTAGTCTAGAATCTGGCTAAGTAACCCAGTGGCGTCATCTGTTGGGACCCCAAATGAATCAAATGTCATGACTATCTTCCCACCATTCATATTCCAAACATCTGATATTTTTATGTTTTTCTCTATGGTTTCATTTTTTCCATCTTCAATGAGAAAACAATTTGTATAAACAAAATCCAATAAAATTATTTATAATAAATTTATACCTATGACAGTGACGCCCCTGTATGCCTGTGATGAACTGGAAAGGGCGTGATGCTGCCCCACTACTGGGGATTCCGAAGGGATAGTCGAAGACTCGTCCTCTAATGGGACAACCATAGGGGGTGTAAGAGATGGTGCAGGGGGAGATGGTATAGGGGTGTAGGCAGCTGGTGGCTCAGATGTTGTGGGGTGGGAGACAGATGGATCATCATATATAGTAGTAGTAGATGAAATAGTGTACCACTTCCTCCATGGCATTAATGTCATTTAATAAAATAAAATTTATGTCATAATATATATTTCAAGTAAATTATATAGAAAAAAAATTAAAAATGACAATAGATGCCCATTATTAACAAACAAAATATATATAATAATGATAATGAATGACTGCACAAATGAATTAAGTGGTTGCTGAATGAATAAATAACTATACATACAATCATTTCCCCCTTCAATCATGTCGGTTTCCTACTCCATTACTTCATCAAATTCATTTATCCTTGCTAGACTAATTTATGAAATATCATGATGGACAAATAATTCTACTTCTTTTTGATGATGAGATTCAATTTCATTGGTCAAATCTTCCACTTCATCACCCATATCAAATTAATCTCTTTATATTACGCAAGAAAAAACACTCCACCCTTCATCTACAATATCATTCACATAATACACCATTTTCGATAACAATGATAAGATATATGGATCTTGCAGTTCACAATCACCAACATCCATCAAGCGAGAGAAGTTCACAGAAGTAAATTACTAGGAATCTCTTTTAGCACCTCTGATAATATCGACCCAATTGGATTTGAATAAAACAACAGAAAAATACCCTTTTAGTTTAATTCAATAATATCATGCATATTTCCATAGTATCCCACTTAAAAAATGGAAATATACCATTATTATGTGTTTTAAAACCCACTTCTCTATTAATTGTAGAAAATCTAACGGCATTCACATTGTAATAATTGAACTTTCTAACTTGTTTTATAGGACCTCTAGCAAGAAACTTCAAATAATCTGACAAATCTACTCGAGTATCAATATTCGTGATCTAAAAAAAGAAATATAATTTATTAGATTTACGAAATGTATGAGGAAAACTAATATTTTGATTTATTGTAATATTTATGAACATTCATGTCGTGCAAACCATTCTGCAAGCTCTTTATTCATTGCCTTAATTATATAATTTTCATTTCATGTTCAGGCTCTCATTCGTCTCTTTATTTGTATCCTCAACTCTTCAATAAATGGATCTGTAATTTCACTATTCAGAAAGACAAATCTATGTGCCTATAATAATTCCAATTCTATCAGTGTCACATTTGTGGTCCTCTCAACTGATCGGCCAATAGAAGGAAATATTTTTGGATTTCTAATGTATTTTAGATTGAGTTGATGTGTCGTCAACACGTCCAACTCGATTATATCTTGTCTCAATATCATCCATGTATCTGGAAGAATAGGTAAGAAACTCCTCATCCAAATAGCCTTCAGCAATAAAGCCTTATTGTTGAGCATTATTTCTCATGTATACTTTCAAATTCCAAATATATCTGTGAAATAAAATAATCATAATTAAGCATTTATTTAAATGGCAATTTTTTTTACATAGCTGAAAAACATATTAATAAAATACCTCCCAATTGGATACATCCATCGATAATTAATGGGGCCTCCTAATTTAGCTTCCTCAACCAAATGCACAGTTAAATGCATCATGATAGTAAAAAACGATGGAGGAAAGATCATCTCCACCTAATAAAGGGTCAATATAATCCTCTCATGGGGGGTTTCAAGCTGAAATGGATGTAGAGATTTATAACATAATTTTCTGAGAAATGTGCAGTATTGGAGTAAAACAACAGTATCTTTTTTAGGTAATAATGAACACAATTACAATGGTAGTAACTGTTGTACCAAAATATGTGAGTCGTGACATTTCAATCCATGTAACTTATGATTATTCAAGTCAACACACATAGTGATGTACTCGCATACCCATCAGATACCTTCACATTCAATAAAATTCTAATAAATGTATCTTCATACCTATTTATCATTGAAAAAATTCCTTCATCATAATTTAGAATATAAAAATAAGATTCCTTCATCATAATTCTTAAATTTTATCTATGTTATATTTACTATTAAAAATAAGTACTTTTGATCCAAAAACATTTAATTCATAACATTTTTTCCTTAAACTCCACAAATCGTAAGGGGTTTTACTAATAAAAGGTATTATTAAAAGTCTATTTATAATATAATAGTAGGTAATAAATTATTCATCTAAAAAAATATTTGAATAAATGTATTCCCTTAGTATGGATCCACTAATTTCTTGAATTATTCTATTTCATCGTTAAACTACACCATTCAATTATTGTGTTTTAGGTGTCTAAAAGTTATATATAATATCATTTTAACATAAAATGGTGGGAAATAATTATTTAATAATTCTCCCTCATGATCTATATGAATCATAATCATATTTCTTGGGCTCAAATTTTCTCATGTTATATAGTTAAATAAGTCTCCTCTCATATAGCTTGTGTTATCAAATACTCAAAGACCAAAGAATTCTCCTAAAGAAAGATAAATTATATGTGTTTCATTTTAATATTATTCAGTAACATAGTTTCAAATTTATTGTATTATTATATAATTTTAGAGCCACAAGTTAGTTGAATTTAAAAATAATGTGTTGATCATTACCAATCACTTGGGTGGATTAAAATAATGCCTTTTTAAATTATTTCAATTTCATTAACATGAGGTAATATTATTCAATGAAATCAATATAACCTCATAACATACTAGATTAACACCTTCATATACACATGAATTATCTATTCAAATACTGAACAAAGTTTTTAGTGTCATCAAATCATAGGTAAATTAAAGTCGAGCCGAAGGATCTCCACGGCAGGCGCATATATGATGGAATGAGAAGAACCTATATCAAAAAAATAGATACTAAAGTGGAAGCTACCAAAATAGTACCTCTCACTATAGAAGGTCCAACACTAGGTTCCAAACATATTGGTCTCACATTATACAATTATACTGATCTGTGGCCCTAATATATAGCCTAGATACCTTTAGCAGGTACTCTACGCTAGTGATATAAGTGTTGTGTTTGGATGTATTGACCATGACCATTACTTCAGACTGATCGATTGGCCAAAAAATATCTCCCTTCCTAACATGAAGTTAATTTCCCCACTCCTTAATATGGAATTATTGCAGGCACTCATTCACTGTATACTAAAGGAAAATATATACAAAATTCTTGTAGATGGCTCATCCTACTGCAATCTCGACACTCAATGTGATTACTATCACACAGTCTCCCCATGTAGCAATGAATCCCAGACCAATGATACAAAATATAATTACTAACACCAATGCTCTAGAAATTATTCCCTTAATGATTGGTCACAAAGTGTCACTTCATTCCACCAATCACTTTTCCATTGAGTAAACAAACTAAACTACCCTTCTTTGTGCCCAATCCTTACCTCGAGTTATATTATGTAATAAGAACCTGATTTATTTTTGATAAGGTGGAAAACCAAAATACATTCACATATGGTCAAACAACATGATTATGCCCGAATGTGAATTATATCACTATAGATGGATCATCCATAAGCCAAACCAATTGTTATAATATTTATACAACACATCAACAATACATATACAACCCAACTATTCCCATATTTTTCCAAAACATCAACAATACAACTACTCACAGTCCGATGATGAACATGTATCCTCACCCTCTCCACCTCCATCTCCACTTTTTGTTGTCACCTGTAAGAAAATTATATTGAAAATTAAATATTGTTTCATATATATATTTAAACATAAAACCAATACCAGTTTGAAAACTAAATGATTTTTATTTTTTGTGATTTACCTACTTACAACCAGTCGATGCACTACCACTAGGGGAATATCTACTCTTATTCTGATATATATCAGTCATCGCTTTCTACTATGTGGATATCTGATCCCCCTTGTCTTGAACTATGGTTCGTAGAGAAGAAATCTCCCCGTGAGCATCTTCGGGTATGGACTGACTATAATCAAGAGTAGATGCAGATGGAATCCCTAGTGTCCTACCAAATACCTCAGATGGTACAGGTCTGAAACCCACCCCACACACTCTCCTTCACGTGGAATTTATAAACCGGGTCATCAAAGAAGACTGAGTAGGACTTCCCAGGATTGACATACCATTGTTCTTTAATTTTTACCTTTAAATCAAATATCAAATTATATTAACACAATAAAAACTGATAATAAGTTATTATAGTAAAAAAATTGACTTCATACACCGACTTCTTTTGCAGGAACATTAACAAAACATCCATCTGATTTTTTGGGAACATCCAACCACACTTCAGTTTGGTATGCTGAATGACCTAAACTGTATGACTGCATTGAGATAATATAAATAAACATTTTAATATATTAAACAAATAATATTGTCTTATAAATATTTAAACTAATGAAAATAAAACCAGAGTCATTCAACTTCTATAAACGATTTTTGACCCTGTAGTGTGAGGGATGACATGGTTAGCCAAGTTTGATGCATTTTTTCCTGATAGATCCTAAAATAAATAAATTTCTATTTAACTATAATGTATTCAATGTCATCTCGACTTCATATACATGTATAAATGTAAAATAAGGATAATATAATAATATATATTTCAATACCATCATCTTCACATCACGATGTCTGTCAACAAAAACATTTCACTATTCATTTGGTAACCCACTGGGTAGCTTCTCATACATTTATTGCATGGTCAATGAAGTATCGTTGAAATCACACCACAATATCTATTTTAAGTCTTTCCATTTCTTTCCAAGATTTTTCAATGTCCACTTTTGTGTTATCACATCAGCAACTATAATGTGGAAGAACATCTCTATACATAAATTCATTGTTAACATATTAGTAACATGAAATTCAATTAAACCATAATGTATTAAAATTAAATTTATTTGGGGAAAACATCATTTTTCCAACATAGAGACATACGTATCCAATCATCATAAGAAATAGGTAAGGAATTGGGCTCCGCTGCCAGTTGGTCTAGAATCTAGCCAAGTAACCCAACTACGTCATCTATTGGGACCCCAAATGAATCAAATGTCATGACTATCTTCTCACCATTAATATTCCAAACATATGAAATTTTTATGTTTTTCTCCGCGGTTTCATTTTTTATATCTTCAATGAGAAAAAAATTAGTATAAAAAAATGAAATAAAATTATTTATAATAATATTTATACCTATGATAGTGACACTCCAGTATGCCCGTGATGAACTGGAAGGGGCATGATGATGCCCCACTACTGAGGATTCTGAAGGGAGAGTCGACGACTCGGCCTCTAATGGGACAACCACAGGGTTTGTAAGAGATGGTTCATAGGGAGATGGTGCAGGGGTGTAGGCAGCTGGTGGCTCAGATGTCGTGGGGTGGGAGACAGATGGATCATCATCTGTAGTAGTAGATGAAATAGTGTACCGCTTCCTCCTTGGAATTCCTATAATTTAATCAAATAAAATTAATATCATAATATATATTTTAAAAAAATTATGTAGAAAAAAATAAAAAAAAAAGATAATAGATGCCCATTATTAACAAACAATATATATATAATAATGATAATGAATGACTACACAAATGAATTAAGTGGTTGCTGAATGAATAAATAACTGTACATACAATTATTTCCCCTTCAATCATGTTGGTTTCCTACTCCATTGCTTCATAAAATTGATTTATCCTTGCTAGACTAATTTATTCAATATCATGATGGACAAATAATTCTACTTCTTATTGATGATGAGATTCAATTTCATTGGTCAAATCTTCCACTTCAGCACCCATAACAAATTAATCTCTTTATGTTACATGAGAAACGACACTCCACCCTTAATCCACAATATCATTCACATTATATACATTCTTTTCTAAAAAACATAATATATATGGATCATGCAGTTCACGATCGCCAACATCCATCATGCGAGAGAAGTTCACAGAAGTAAATTGCAAGGAATCTCTTTTAGCACATCTGATAGTATCGACCCAATTGGATTTGAATAAAACAACAGAAAAATACCCTTGTAGTTAAATTCAATGATATCATGAATATTTCAATAGTATCCCACTTCAACAAATGTAAATATACCATTATTATGTGATTTCAAACCCACTTCTCTATTGACTGTACGAAATCTAACATCATTCACATTATAAGCATCGAAGTTTCTAACTTGTTTTATAGGACCTCTGGCAAGAAACATCAAATATTCTAGAAAATCGGCTCGAGTATCGATATTCGTGATCTTAAAAAAGAAATATAATTTATTAGATTTACAAAATGTATGAGGAAAACTAATATTTTGATTTATTGAAATATTTATGAACTTACACGTCATGCATACTATTCTACAAGATCTTTATTCACAGCCTTCATTATATAATTTTAATTTCATGTTTGGGCTCTCATTAGTCTCTTTATTTGTATCCACAACTCTTCAATAAATGGATCTTCAATTTCACTATTCAGCAGCACAAATCTATGTGCATGTAATAATTCCAATTCTATCAATGTCACATTTGTGGTCCTCCCAACTGATCGGCCAATAGCATGAAATATTTTTGGATTTCTGATGTATTTGAGATTGAGTTGATGTGTCGTCAACACGTACAACTCTATTACATATTGTCTCAATATCATCCATGTATCTGGAAGAAATGGTAAGAAACTCCTCATCCAAATCGCCTTCAGAAATAAAGCCTTCTCGTTGAGCATTATTTCTCATGTATGATTTCAAATGCCAAATATATCTTTGAAATAAAATAATCATAATTAAGCATTTATTTAAAGGACAATTTTTTTACTTATCTGAAAAACATATAAATAAAATACCTCCCAATTGGATACATCCGTCGATAATTAACGGGGCCTCCTAATTTAGCTTCCTCAACCAAATGCACAGTTAAATTCATCATGATAGTAAAAAACGATGGAGGAAAGATCATCTTCACCACATAAAGGGTCAATAAAATCCTCTCCTGGGGGTTGTCAAGATGAAATGGATGTATAAATTTATAACATAATTTCTTGAGAAATGTGCGGTATTGGAGTACAACAATAGTATCTTTTTCAGGTAATAATGAAAGCAATTACAATGGTAGTAACTGTTGTAACAAAATATGTGAATCATGACATTTCAATCCATGTAACGTACGATTATTCAAGTCAACACACGTAGAGTTATGCTCATAACCATCAGATACCTTCAAATTCATTAGAATTCTAATAAATGTATCTTTATACTATTTTTCATTGAAAAAATTCCCAGAGCATACTTTTCATTCTCATCTGGCCAGAGATCACGTTTTATGTTCATTACTTTCAAGTCATTGTGAGCATTGAGATGATCCTTCGACATTACATGCTCATTAAGTAATTTAAAAATCAAATAGTCATAGAAATTCTTCTCAATATGAATCACATCAAGATTATTCCGCAACAAATTAAATTCCCAATACTGATATTTGAAGAATATACATTTTGTCTTCCATTGAAGCATTCTGATTTCACATGACGATGCACTTCGGATATGTTTTCCACTATCATTTAAATGATGAACCTTCCCAAATTCTATTTCCACATTTTAATGTTCTTTCAATATTTTAGAACCAGTTAACAACTTTGGAGGTGGCCTACGATCAATAAAATCATTAAATTTTGATCTGTTCAACCGAAATCAATGAGATGCATCAAGAAATCTTCGACGGAACAAGAAGCACCATTTTCTACTATGATGTAGCCATTTGGGATCAAAATCAAATATACAAACTAGACAAGCCAAACCCGTGTAAGTGTTCCAACAAGATAATTTCCCAAGCCTAGGGAAGTCACTAATGGTCCACATTAAAGCAGCAAGCATTTTGAACATTTTTTTAGAAGAAGCATCAAATGTCTCAACACCATTGCTCGATAAATCCTACAATTCATCAATAAAAGGCTGCAAGTATACATCAATATCATTTCTAGGAATTGTTTTTCCAAGAATAATCATTGAAATGATAAAAGATGTTTATTTCATACACATCCACAGAGGCAGAATGTAAGGGATCAAAACAAGTGGCCAAATTCTATAACTCGTACTCAAAGTCCAAAATGGTTTGAATCCATCAGCAACCATTCCCAATATAACATTACATGGATCAACTGAGAAATCTAAATGTAAGGAATCAAATTTCTTCCATGATTGTGAATCTCGTGGATTTCTCATTAACTTATCATTGTTATTATCTACAGAATTCAACATCATGTGTTTGGTGATTTTCAATGACATAAATAATCTTTTCAATTGAGGCTTCATAGGAATGTAACGCAAAAACCATTACATGTGTGTTCCTTTTCTTCATCTCTATAAAATTATGTTGATTCAGACTTCCAACATCACCCTTTGACTGCCATCTAGAATAAGATCATTTTTTGCAATTCTGTCTACTTCAATCCTCTCCCCAATAAAGCATACAATCATTGAGACATGCTTGTATTATTTTATAATTCAGACCAAGCCTATTAACAACTTTTTTCATATCATAAAAAGACTTGGGTAATTTTGCTTCAGGAAATGCATCACGAATAAATTCCAATATCATGTACATTTCCTTATTTGTAATTCCACATTGACATTTGATAGGGTACAACTTCAGCAGAAAATAAATATTTGAATATTTCAAACACCCACTATACAACTCTTGATTTCTATAGTCAACTATATCACGAAACACATTTTCCTGAGTGACATTTTCTCTTAAATTTGGCTCCACAGAGTCAAGAGGATGATTCATTGATATGTTACAATCTTGATCTAGTTGTGTTATAGTCTCAAAAACATCACTTATCTCGTTTCTATTTGTAGCACCCTCATTTGGTTATTCTGATATGTTTTGTTGTCAATGGTGGACTATTGTTGTGCTAAATGCATCGTTTTTAAGGTTTTGGATTTCATTTTCCATGGTCGATGATGTTGGGAGTTCATTTTGTTGATCGTCATCAGTGCTCAACCTTTCTGTAAAGTTTTATTCTCCGTGCCAAATCAAACGCAAATATTGACCAGGGAATTGCTTCAATATTAAATGTTCCTAAATATCATCTCTCTTCAACCGTCTTCTAAATTTATATGTAGGACATGGTCATCCTATTCTCCCTTCAACAGATCGATTGGAAATTGAAAAATATAAAAAAAACATTCAAACCCATAATATACTGAGGTGTGTTTCTCGGTAATGTGTTCCAGCATTTATCCACATATATCACAATGTGCCTACACAATATTAAAAAAATTAAAACAGATAACTTTTACTAAATAGGGAAATAGATTCATATATACTAGTTGAAAAAATATATAAATATGTTATATATGGTTTTCCTATATCAATACATATGGTAAATCACCCACTAGTAGTGTCATTTAAATTAGTACCAATACAAAATATTAGAATTAAATTTGGAGATTAGGGTGAGTGAACAAAGTCCAGCCACATTACTCAACTTAACAAAGTTTGAAGTTTCCCTCTCCCATTAAATTAAATAATTCCTACCATTGTTTGATGTGGCCCAATATTTAGGGGGAGATATGATCCCTGGGGTGGATGTGCTAATAAAGTACATGTTATTCAGCTAAAATAAGATCTAATTAAATCCAAAAAAATACATGAAATAAGTGATTTAATAATTATTTCAAGTCTCCTATGATATCAAATATGATCAAAACGTTTCATGGCTGATCATGACTTAGCAAGTGGTGTTATGAAATCATTTTGTTTCTTCAAAACTTGATCTAAAGGTGTCTTGATGATGTAAATTCACTAAATCTAGAATTACATAAAAATGGATTATTGTAGAATAAAAAGGGGTTTCCAACCCTTAACTAAGACAATCAACGATGTCATATTGAATCTGGTTTATTACAAGGGATATCTAGCACTGAATTTAGTAGAATTAGACCACTAATAAGGAAGAGGAGCCATCCATACCATCTCGTAACAATGTTTGTAAATCTTTTTTTATGAAGGGTGTGGGTAAGAAAAAAATTATGTACAAGTATGGATTTTGAAATGTTTTTTGGAATATTCCACCTTAGCTAAGGTGGATAAAAAAAATTAAGGAAGTTGTTTTCCCTTAAGAATCTAAACAATTTATAAACAATACCTAATGTCATTATTCAAATGTAATAACATGAACATGGGTTGGGGATCAATGTTGGTGATGCGATGAATTCATTTATTTTGAATTAGATTATTGGTATAGACCGTTAAAAATTAAAATAATTGATTCCCCATAGTGATAACTTAGTTCAATGTGTGTGGTGAAACATGGATGGACACAATCCTTGATATTTTTATAAAATAATTCTATATTACCAAACATGCATCGAAATAAAACCTCATATAATAATATTTTTTAATGAACCATCATGGGTCCCAAAGAGTTTTCCTGATCACCATGGGAGTGATTTCACACTAATATAACAAGACGATATCTCTCATATATAACAAGATAAATATAATTAATCTAATTACATCATGGATGAAAAATCACATGACCATGAGATATAAATAAACCAATCCAGAAACATTTGAGATTTCATATTCAGCCGTAGGATTGAGTTAGATTAAAACCATTGCCTCATTTTGAATTCAGATGATATGTACAAAAACATTTGAGATGTTATATTCGACTATAGTTGTGAAATTCTCAAAGGACTATCATACATTACATTTTTAAGTTATCCAAAGAGACATATTGGAATTAACCCAACTAATTATTTTGAAGTGGATAAAAGTAAACCGACCTTGTGGATTGGTTATATGGTGTTTTTCAACCCTATGGATAATTTTTCCTTTTATACTTATTTCCACTACCAGAGTTTTCACCTAATCTTATGTGTAAATAGGTGTTCCCTCCAATAATATTCCCTATAATGTACACCTTTTCTACCATCAAGTTTTTCTCAATATTAATGAAATTATCAACAAAAACATGAAAACCATAGAGTGATTATTAAGTCACAGAAATAACTCAAACACACATGATTTGAGAGATTACCTAGATGCCACTTCTAGTAAAAAGTGAGGAAAGTAAGTAAATTGGGATCTATATTACATACCTGATATATCTCTATGATTAGATAAAAAATATGTTTTCCATAATACTTGAAAGGTATATAGGTAGAATTTTTTGTTAAAAAATACAAAAATCTATCTGAGGTAAGGTATTGATCGACCATAACATAGATGACTCAGTCTCACCATTTTCATGATAGTCCTTTGAGTATGAACACTAATATATATAATTTAGTATCATCTATTTTTCTTAGAAAATCTATGATCATATTTATCTAACCTCTCCATGACTTCGAATCTTCAGGTCCCAAGTCACCCTATAATATTGACAGGATTTTCCTTTGATATTCCAATGATCGATCCATATAATGTTATTCCTCATTCCAATTTTTTCCTTTCCTCTACCCAAAAATAGTTCACTATTATTATTAATGGTTAATAATTTACTTGTGGTTTATGTGGATCCACATTCCAAGTATCACACTCCTGCTATTTTATAGGTCTTCTAACCAGTGGTATTTTTTCTATAACCATAGTCGATGTTATTAAAATCATTACTTAGTCACCACCAAACACATTAGTTATAGTTTTTACAGTGTGCAATAATACACAAGAAAGATAAAAATGGAAAATTTTCAAATTAATAACACATGAAATATCATTTGAATGATGAATTTATGGTGGTAAGTCTCTTTAATGATGTTGATACACAACTCTCATTGGCTAAACCTATGATGATGAGGAGAAAACACTACTAGAAGTGTTTTTAAACACTTTTAATACTCAGACCACCTAGGTAACATGAATATTAGTATAAATAGGTTATATATACTTTTTTATTCCCTGTATTTCAAGTCCTAAAACATCATATATCCATACATAACTTCCTAGCTAATAGATCATACCAAACTGATATCATTTGTAATATCACAACCTCAAACGATCACCTTCGATAATATTGGAATTCCACTAAACTTAGGTCCATCCCACAAACACTAATGGTTGGAAATAAACACCTAGGGTTATGAATATTAAGGGGGGATGATTTACCCTTATATTACATAACCTTCAGTGGAATAAATCTAATGGTAAAATATATATATGATGAATGAGAAAGGAAAACCAAAATATAATAATATAAAACAATAATAATAATTAGAGATACGATAAACAAAAATATCATCAAATAAGTCTATAAGATAAAAGTCTTAAAAAGGAAGAATAGGGAGCCAACCATGTGACTACACCAAGATACAAACCACTACTATCTCAAATTTCCTACCTATATCAACAATAAACACATAATCAAGGTGCTCCTCTATAGAATTAAGAGGTCTTCCCTTTACCTATACCATGTCAAACATCATATCCATGAATATGTATATGTGGGGAGTGTGTATGTACACCTAGTAGAAAGTAAAACAAATACTTCCTACACGTGATACAATAACAAAAACAAGTTATCTCACATTTTATATAATATAAATGTGAAGCTAAAAACCAATGAATAAGATACATATAACACATGAAAAAAACTCACACTATAGCACACATCTAGATCATGAAATCACACACCCATAAAATACACTAAAACATCCCCTCTAGGAGCTATTTAACTAACCTAGTGTATCTTGAATATATGTTGGACCAAATTAATAACCCAAAATCATGATTAGAAACCCATCCCCTTGACCCAAGACATCACTTGGTGGTACAATCTAGTTCCTAATTAAACATAATTGGTATCCGAATCCAAACCAACAAAGGTGAATATATATGAATCATGAATGAACACTAACCAATTCCAAGACATGTTTATACACACAAAAGGGTTGCATATTTCTATAACCCTATGCGCTGAAGGCTCCAAAAAAATATGAAAAACAATACCTATGACTATGGAAACCACCGATAGTAGTGGAGGGGAGCCTAGCTAGGGTGGGAACTCGATGGAGTCAGGGGAGAAGGCGGCATCGTGGGTGTCGGGGGGAGAAGGGGGTCAGCAGCGATGATCAGAGAGGTCACTAGCGGCACGAGAGGGGAGCATAGCCAGGGTTGGGGCTCATTAGGGGAGAAGCGTCATGGGTGTCAGGGAAGAGGGTCGGCTCGGGTGGGGGGGAGAGAGTGTCGCCATTGTAAAACATTAAATGGGTTTCATGGTGGTTTTAAAAAACCACCTCTAAACCATTTTATGGAAAGGTTAATCAGTAGTTTTGTGAACGGCCGATAAAAGACCGCCGCTAAAGGAGATTTATGTTGTAGTGATCCATGTTTCCAATTATAACATTACATTACCCTGATATAAACTATTAAAACACCAATATTTCATTAATAAATAATAAAACTTATTATATGAAAAATCAATATATAAATTTATGATCAATGAAGAGTCATGTCTTTTTAGTATCCTTATAAACATGGATGCATAAAAACATTGTTCATAATTAATGGAAATTATCTCCCATTATGTTTTTTATAAATATCACCCTTCATAGGAATACCATACCTAAAACCAATATTTATAACATAGGGAAAGGAAACACAATAAAGGGTGATCACATATTCCCATTAATGATAAAAAATGATGATATCAAAGATAACATAAATAAAATATAAGAATAATGTTATGAGACTATAAAATTATCATTTTAAAACCATTGCATGCATATCAATTATCATAATATTCAGTCTTTTAATAAATCATGGCATTTTATTACATATGACTAATAAATGAATTGTCTAAATTGATCCTTAAGATAATTAAATTTCAATAAGTCATATATTTGGTGCATTAAATTAATAATCGAAACTAATTTCATTCATCAAGGACCACTACAAAAACTATCATAGTGAATTGGGTTCAATCCTCATTCTATCATATAGTTAGTCATGTATCACTACCCTGACTAACATAGTGGAAAATTTTCGACACTGAACTTGGTTCCCTCCCCATTCCAGTCCTTATTATCTCACGATATATCCATATTTTCCCATTGAATTGGAGTTATTCATAATTATATGACACTCATCACATAATTGAAATCATATATATGTCTTCCATAATGTCAAAAAACATTAATCATTTAAAAAAATACTGGAAAATGGTTTCACAAACATTTCAACATTTCATCATACCCAAACCATTGGAAAATAAATGGTTTTTATAAAAAAAATCACATCATATTCACTAAAATTATATATATTTAATAAGGATATTATAATTGGATAATATCTTTAAACACGAGTAGGTAACTTCTAAATGTTTCAGCTGAGATAATTTTTTTTACCAATAACATTGAATTATGTGTGTGGACTGTATGGTTTCAATAGGATACACAATTTTAAAATATAATCAATTTCCCAAATATTAATGAAAAAAATGTTGTAACGTCCCGACCCGGAAGCCACTGAACCGGTGCTCTGAGCCTGTTCGCCACAAGGCCTCAAGCGCACCTCCCCGTACGCCAAAGTCTGCCGAATGGCAGTGAGGGCCTGGGGTGTGATAGTGGGGAGACTATGCCCTCATACTAGAGTAATCAAACAGTGAAAATAACTAAGTATCATACACAACTGAAAGTAAACAGAGTGCGGAAGTAGTAAAAAACTGAAATAGAACAAGATGTAATAGTAAAATGTTGTAAAAGCCCGAACAACTATTCAATACAATACAACACTGGTCACCCACTGTGCCGACAATACAGATACAAGTACAAAGAAACTGAAAGTAAAAGTACAAGGCTCTGCTACAACTCCGAGCCAATCCACGTACCCGATCTCCAGACAATATCGAACTGCAGCAGCATGATATGTAGAACCACTCTAGCATCTCCGCTCGATCATGAAACACTAAGCCTCAGCCCTATCCACCATGAAACTCATGATCAACCTGAAAAGCAGACATAAGGTCTACACGTACACCGAGGTGCACGTGAAGCGTTGAGAAATAATCTCAATAGGGCACCCCGACAAACAACCCATAACTTTGCTGCTAAAAGTGTATGCAACAACAATGTGCTCAGCCTAGCTGGAACACAACAAAAAGGAAGTAAACCCAACGTGCAACCACAATTGAACTCAGGGTGTGTAATATCCATAAATAGGGAAAGTGCGACCATGGATGTCCATATATATATACATACACATGTATAGTCCCATACCTATACACATATACATAAATATGAATATTCATGATGAAGTGATTCAAGTAACATGAAACAATACCAGCATTTGATCCTTGGAACCATAAGCCCGATCTCTAGACATCTTTTGAAAGGGCACTGAGCCGGACATTGTGCCACTCAAGTCATGTATCATTAAGTCAATCTATAGGTTTATAATCCCATCAAGATGTACCTGCTTCGGCCAACACCATAAATAATCCTCTGAACAAGATAAACAAAAAAATGTAACCATCTTAGAATTACTCACAGCCTATCCCCTCTAGTTCAACCAAACAAACACAAGCAAGCAACTAACACAACAGGTAACCCTCTGGGATGTACTCACAGACTATCCCCTCTGGTCCTACCTAGAAACACAAGAAACCCTCTGGGAAGCACACACAGTCTCACCCCTCTAGTTTAGCTAAAGAATAGACTCTTTGGGTGGCTCAAACTAGCAGACCCCTATAGTCAAGTAAACATACAAAGGTACAGACACTCTGGGAAGCTCTCACTGTCAATTCCCATGCGGTCTTGCAATGATAGCTATAGACTCTATGAGGAAGCACTTATGTCTAATTCCTCATGTGGTCTCGATACATGCGTAAACTAAGGAAACTCTTGGGAAGAAAAAACTCCAATTCTTGTAGGTCCTACGTACGGACTAATTTATAACAGACTCTCTAGGGAAGACCTTAATCGTCAATTCCCTCTTTAGTCTACTGCACCGGGTTCACACAGCCCTGAGTAGTCTAGTTGTGCGTAATCGACTGTCAGCAGCCCTAAGTAATTTCAAAAAACTACTTGGCTAATATCTAGAAAGCATCAAAAGCATATAAACAGTAGGCAATACATGCAATCAACTATATCAAGGTAAGCAAGCAATGCAACAAGGTCTGCCTCTCAGGCAACCTAAGCCAAACGTCGATAAACAGCCAAAACAAGGGAAACTCCCATGGGGTGATCCTAAAACATGCTAACAAGCAATCATTATTCATATAACAGCCATAAGAATACAAACAGTGCAATACATATAATAAAGTAGGATCAAAACCCTAACCCGAGATACCCGATGCATGGGTATTTGGCACTTCTACACAAAAATTCAAAGACCTTCAATGTAAGGTAACAAACCACCTACTCAGGCACACAAGGAAAAGTAGGCATCCAAACAAACAAGAAAGATGCATCGCATCAGGCTTATCATCCACTAACTAGGAAGCACCTCTGGTAAACACTACAGTATCAGCAACCAAGTCAGATATAAACCAACTATGTGGGTGGCCTGAACACCCAACCCTACAATACATCCAAAGCCCAAAAAGGGATTACCATTTTGGCATGGTTCTAGGTGACACCCGATCACCATATCTACACAAACCCAACATAACAACTCAGGGTCGGTCAAACAATGGGCACCCACTGGGTCCCTCATGTCAAACAGAGAGGAGGCATCATACTCGGGATCCTCGAAGTAAACACGAGCAAAGGCATCCTACGCGGGATTCCTAAAATATAGTAAGGGAGGAATCCTATACGATATCCTCAAAGGAAGGACACATAGGAATTTCATAACATGGTTTCTGTCAAGGGATGGACAAGAGAGAGGTCCTACAAGGGACTCCCTAGGTCAGCACACAAACAAAGGCATCCCTCAAGGGATCCTTAGATGTACTTGGTCTCAAAGCCTCATAGGCCCGAAGGGAACATCTCACAAGGGAAAAGTCCTCTAAAGCATGGGTTACGGAAGATAGCTCATAGATCTTATCCTATTAAAGGTCTCAACTAAGTTTGTCTGAACACCCAACCTATCATCCACCCCAAGTCTCACTCTCTGGTGGCAACTGAACTCGATAAGTGGAGGAATAACCCCTCCATTTAGATATAAACCCCAAAACACCTTATATATGACCTCTAAAATTCAAAAGGATTCCACCATTGTGATCTACGTGAAAAAAAACTTAGAATACACTACTCACATGCCCAATTGTGACTTCCAAATCCCAAGATATCTCAAAAATACTAAACTGAAGCAGTACATGGCCAGAGTACATTACCAGAGCACAAGGGTCTGCCTGTGTAGGAGTACACGGCGTGTACTTTACTGTACATGGTGTGTAATGTTCATAAAAAGTCACGCCATGTCCGTTTTCACCCGAACACATGCCCATGAACCACTACAAAGCGTGTACTTAAAGTACAGGGCGTGTAGTCCTAAAAAACCACTATTCCGTGTTCTACACCACAGGGCCAGCCACACGGCCACCCACTACACGGCGTGTACTCAAAGTACATGGCGTGTACTTAAGAAAACTTTTTCTTCCCCGAACGGGAAGAACACACAATCTATACCCCTGGGATACACGCCGTGTATTCTGGGTTTTCCGACGGGAAAACCCTGAAAACACCTGAAACACCCATTTTCGCCCCCGAAACATTAGATATGTACTTAGGAGGAAACAAGAAAGAAATATAAGTCTTACAAGACATAAAAAACATGTTTAACAGGGATATATGGAGAAAACATAAATGGCCCTACCTTCGGGTGGAAACTGCCGAAGCTTCGGTTTATTTCGCGGCTCCCGGATGCCGCACGCCGACTCAGCGCGTCGAGGGCTTCGAATCAGTACCACTCTCGCCTTCCTTCTCTCCTATTTTCTCGATCTCCAAATTCTCCCATAGGTCACGGACCAAGGGGGTGGTGTAGGGGACGTGTGCAACCAGGAGGAGGAAAGAAGAGAGAAGAAAAGTAGAGGAAAGAAGAAAAAAAAATAAGAAAAAGGGGCCCGGGCGGGCCCCGGTGCCCGACATGAGTTTATGCCTTCCATACGATAAACTCCCAATTCCGGACTCAATGGAGTAGATGAAATCTCAATCAGACTCTTCATTTAAAAGTTATTTTCAAACGAACCTACGCGAATAATTTAATATTTAACTAAAAAATATTAAATATTAAATATTCCGCAAAAAATCGAACAGCTCAGATTTCCTCCAAACTCCTGTCCTAGGGTAAAATCCCAATTATGGGACCAACAGAGTTGTCAGAAAAATTACTTGAGATTAGTTGGTAGGGTAAAATGACTGTTTTACCCCTCACGAGCATCCAACAGCAAAAAATTCAAATTTCTGCTCAAAACGAACGTCCGGAAAAACACTGGTTTTTACAAACTCCCCACCATAAACCTTCTCGTCATCGAGAAGCCCAGTGGAAGAACCATCAACCATGCTCATAACCTGAGCATCTACACAACCAAGCTATCTAGACTGTCCACCGACCTACCTTATAGTGTAAACTGCAACCTTCTACATAGAAGATATTTAACTACAACCAAACTGGTACTCCCCATCATAGGAATACCCTTTTCATCATCTTAAAAGAAAACTATGAGTTCCAAAGCCTACTAGAAAACACTGAATTTTAACCTAAAAAAGGAAAACCACCCTAAAAAAGGGCCATTGGTGCACTCCCCACCATGTGGCTTTCCTTACACCACTCCGAGAGCACAACCAGAACAGGTTCCATCCACCACACGGATAAACATTAAGAAACAAAAAGGAACTCGACGTAGGGTCGAAGCTCTCTCAGCATACTCAAGATGAATCAAGATAGTGCATGATCATCTCTTACAAGAGTACACTAAGATTTCACCAAAGGCGTGTCTAGCTCCCTCCGAGCCACACTAACATCCCACCAAAGCTCGACCAGGATTTAAGCACGGGTCAACCATTTCATGGTAACCCGGAATTTCACAAGGTCACCTCTACAACAGCAACATCAAAACACTGTTCGACCAGGCCAGAAACCTGAATAGGCCTGCTCATCAAAACCAGTCGCGAAAACAACCACCGCTAAAAAGGCTTTGGAAAACGTTGGCCATCCTTCGCACCCAGGATTCCCTGAAACAGAACAGACATCGATCGAAAGGGTTCGGTTCAAAACCCACGGTCTCTAGGTCCTCCACCTATCCCTATAGAAAAAGCCTCACAACTGGGTCACAAGGTCTAACCACCTAGCCCAAAATATACAAAACCACTCAGAAGATGGTAAATATAACAAAAACCTAAGAAGGTCAAAACCAAAACACAACCTACAAGGGCCCTGCTCCTCTCTGAGCATCCTCAGAAGGAAAGACTCCTTGGAGGTCATAAACAAAATAGAAGAGACAAGTTGAGCTAACACCCATTGGGTATCTATATACATCAATACCAAATGGAGGTCTAATTAATAAGAAAAGCCTTGGTATTTATCGACATCGTTCTTAAATATCCAAATAGATAACCACATACCTGAGAACAACACCTAATAAGGGGTTAAAGAAAAGGCATCACGTGCTAGATAGACCAATAGGGTCACCGCACCACCTGTGAACAAGGACTGAGTCATCAGCCCCGTCAACGCCTTAACGTAGATTCATGTAACCTACCCTCAGAGTAAAACGTATGTGTAAGAAAACCGAAAGGTCTCATTTGTCAGTACAAACACACACTAGCAGGCCTATATGTTGTGGATCCTACATGCCTAGTATGATGCATGAGACGCCGCATGCCTTTTCCATCCAAGAGTCAAAATCTATCCCTGGCATCTTACCAATGGCCAAGAGCCAGAGATCCATAGTAAATCAAAACACCACACAACATGTGATTCGCTCAAGGAAAAAATCATATACAACCGTAACATTGCAAAATCAGAACAACAATCCCAAACCTTGGAAACCAGGACTTATTATCGGAAAAAGTGTTCACGACGCACTAGCCCGATGTCCATCACATGTTCCGACACATTACTAATACTCTTGTTTACCATATCCCAAATAGTAAAGACCATGAAGGAAAACTCTTCTGATACCACTTTTTAATGTGCCGACCTGGAAGCCACTGAACTGGTGCTCCGAGCCAGTTCTCCACAAGGCCTCAAGCATGCCACCCTGTATGCCAGAGGCTGCTGACTGGCAGCGAGGTCCTAGGGTGTGATAGTGGGGAGACTATGCCCTCATACCAGAGTAATCAAACAGAAGAAATAACTTTGTATCATACACAGAAGAAAGTAAAAAGTGTGTGGAAGTAGTAAACAACTGAAATAGAACAAGTTGTAATAGTAAAATGTTGTAAAATCCCGAACAACTATGCAATACTATACAACACTGGTCACCCACTGGGCTGACCATACAGATACAAGTACAAAGAAACTAAAAGTAAAAGTACATGGCTCTGCTAAAACTCCGAGCCAATCCACGTACCCGATCTCCAGACAATATCGAACTGCAGTAGTCCGATAAGTAGAACCACTCAAGTAGCTCTACTCGATCATGAAACACTGGGCCTCAGCCCTGTACACCATGCAACTCGTGCTCTACCTAAAAAGCAGACATAAGGTCTACACGTACACCGAGGTGCTTGTGCTGGGGTGAGAAATAATCTCAATTGGGCACCCCTACAAACAACATATAACTGTGCTTCTAAAAGTGTATGCAACTACAATGTGCTCAGCCTAGCTGGAACATAACAAAAAGGAAGTAAACCCAACGTGCAACCACAGTTGAACTCAAGGTGTGTAATCCCCGTCAACTGGGCAAGTGCCACCATGGATGTCCATATATATATGCATACACATGTATAGTAACATACCTATACACATATACATAAATATGAATATTCATGATGAAGTGATTCAAGTAACAAGAAACAACATCAGCATTCGATCTTTGGGACCATAAACCCGATCTCTGGACATCCTGTGCAAGGGAACTGAGCAGGACATTGTGCCACTCAAGATGTGTATCATTAAGTCGATCTATAGGTTTATAATCCCATCGACATGTACCTGCTTTGGACAACACCGGAAATAATCCTCTGAACAAGATAAAGAAAAACAAGTAACCCTCTGGGAATTACTCACAACCTATCCCCTCTAGTTCAACCAAACAAACACAAGCAAGCAACTAACACAACCGGTAACCCTCTGGGAAGTACTCACAGACTATCCCCTCTGGTCCTACCTAACAACACAAGCAACGCTCTGGGCAGCACACACAGTCTCAACCCTCTGGTTTAGCTAAAGCATAAGCTCTTCAGGTGGCTCAAACTAGCAGACCCCTATAGTCAAGTAAACATACAACGGTACAGACACTCTGGGAAGATCTCACAGTCAATTCCCATGTGGCATGCAACGATAGTGACAGACTCTCTGAGGAATCACTTACGTCTAATTCCTCCTATGGTCTCGATACATGAGTAAGCTAAGGACACTCTTGGGAAGCACAAAGTCCAATTCTTGTATGTCATGCGTAAGAACTAATTTATAACAGACTCCCTATGGAATCCCTTAATTGTCAATTCCCTCTTTAGTCTAATACACCAGGTTCACACAGCCCTGAGCAGTCTAGTCGTGTGTAATCGACTATCAGGAGCCCTATGTATGTTCAACAAACTACTTGGCTAATAGATACAAAGAATCAATAACATATAAACAGCAGGCAATACATGAAATTAACTATATCCAGGTAAGCAAGTAATGCAACAAGGTCTGCCTCTCAGGAATCCTAATCCAAATGTCAATAAACATCCAAAACAAGGGAAATACCCATGGGGTGATCCTCAAACATGATAACAAGCAATCATTATTCAACTAACAGCCACAAGAATACAAATAGTGCAAGGCGGATAATAAATCAGGATCAAAAACCTACCCTGAGATACCCAATGCATGGGTATCTGACAATTCTTCACAAAAACTCAAATACATTCAACGAAAGGAAACAAACCACCTACTCAGGCACACAAGGAATAGTAGGCATCCAAACAAACAAGAAAGATGCATCGCTTCAGGCTCAGTAGCCACCAACTAGGAAGCACCTCTGGTAAACACTACAACATCAACAACCAAGTCAGATATAAACAAACTATGTGGGTGGCCCGAACACCCAACCCAATAATACGTCCGAATCCCAAAAAGGGATTACCAGTTAGGAACAGTTCTAGGTGACACCCGATCAACATCTCTACCCAAACCCAACATAACAACTCAGGGTCGGTCAAACAATGAGTACCCACTAGGTCCCTCATGTCAAACACAGATAAGGCATCATACTTGAGATCCTCCAAGTAAACACGAGCGAAGGAATCTTACGCGAGATCCTTAACATAGAGTAAGGGAATAATCATACACGATATCCTCAAAGGAAGTACACATATGAATTTCATAACATGGTTCCTATCAAGGGAAGGACAAGAGAGAGATCCTATAAGGGACTCCCTAGGTCATCACACAAGCAAAGGCATCCCTCAAGGGATCCTTAGAAGTACCTGGTCTCAAAGCCTCATAGGCCCGAAGGGAACATCTCACAAGGGAAATGTCCTCTAAAGCATGGGTTATGGGAGATAGCTCATAGATAATCTCCTCTTAAAGGTCTCAAATAATTTTTTATGAACACCCAACCTATCATCCACCCCAAGTCTCACTCTCTGGTGGCAACTGAACTCGATATGTGTAGGAATAACCCCTCCTTTTAGATATAATCCCCATAAACACCATATATACGACCTCAAAAAGTCACAAGGATTCCCCCATTGTGAACTTTGTGGAACAACACTCAGAATCGACTACTCACATTCCCAATTCTGACTTCCAGAGCCCAAGATATCTCAAAAATACTAAACTGAATTAGTACATGGCCAGAGTACATGGACAGAGCACAAGGGTCTGCCTGTGTAACATTACACGGCGTGTACATTACTGTACATGGGGTGTACTGTTCAAAAAAAGTCACGCCGTGTCCGTTTCCACCCGAACACATGCCCATGTACCACTACACATTGTGTACTTAAAGTACACCGCATGTAGTCCTAAAAACCACTATTCCGTGTTCTACACCACACGGCCAGCCACACGGCCACCCACTACATGGTGTTTACTCAAAGTACACGACGTGTGCTTAAGAAAACTTTGTCTTCCCCGAACGGGAAGAACGCATGGCATATACCCCTGGGATACACGCCATGTATTCTGGGTTTTCCGACGGGAAAACCCTGAAAACACCCGAAACAGCCGTTTTCACCCCCGAAACATTAGATCCGTCCTTAGAAGGACAAAAGAAAGAAATATAAGTCTTAATAGACTTAAAAAAACATGTTTAATAGGGATCTATGGAAAAAACATAAATGGTCCTAACTTTGGGCGGAAACCACCAAAGCTTCGGTTGATTTTGTGGCTCCCGGATGCCGCACGCCGACTCAGCGCAACGTGGGCTTCGAATCGGTACCATTGTTGCCTTCCATAACTCCTATTTTCTCGATCTACAAATTCTTCCATAAGTCACGGTCAACGGGGGAAGTGTAGGGGACGTGTGTAAGGAGGAGGAAAGAAGAGAGAAGAAAAGTAGAGGAAAGAAGAAAAGAAAAGGAAGAAAAAGGGCCATGGGCGGGGCCCGACGCCCAACATGAGTTTATGCCTTCTCTAGAATAAACTCCCCATTCCGGACTTAATGGCATAGAAAGAATCTCAATATGATCCTTTTTTTAAAAGTAATTTTCAAATGAACCTACGCGAATAATTTATTATTTAATTAAATAATATTAAATATTAAATATTCCGCCAAAAATTGAATAGCTCAGATTTCCTCAAAACTCCTTTCCTAGGGTAAACTCCCTATTCCGGGACCAACGGAGCTGTCAGAAAAATTATATGAGATCAGTTGGTGGGGTAAAATTACCATTTTACCCCTCACGAGCATCCAACAAAAAAAATTCAAAATTCTACTCAAAACGACCGTCTGAAAAAACACGGGTTTTTACAAATGTATTGAAAAAAAATCACAGAAAAATTTAAAGAATTATTCAAATAATATATTTTTCATGATGGTTGGATAATACATTCATTTTTAGTACAGTAAAATAAGTATTACCTTCAAATTTTTAGTAAAGATTCAAAAGTGTCTCATTTGGAAAATGGAAAGATGATTCTCATTAATCTATTTTCAAAAAATTAAATTATAGGTAATTAATTATATTAGAAAATAGTATTTCATTATTAAAAACATTCAATAAATTATTTATAGGAAATAAGAATATGGATGAAATATGATTTTTGATAATGGAGAAAAATATTATCAATTTTCATCAAAAATATGCTTTCATTCTGTTGAGTTTGTAAGGTGAGGAAAATAATGAAAAGAATAAATATATAGAAATATTCATATAATAAGATAATTTATTGTATTCATGAGAGATTTATCATCAAATTTCATCATCAAATACTTAATCATAAATAATCACGGTAAATAATGAGATTTTAACATAAATGCCTTATCACAAGATTGAATTTATTCCAAAATGATCTAAAGTTATGTATAAAAAATTTATATTTATAATAATTATATAATATATTAATTTAAATAAGTAATATTTTATAGTTATCGTCTTATAAAATTTCAAACCATTTATTAATTATTCCTAATGAATTTCATCATTTTCGGGGGTTTAGTGTAATGTTTTTAATGATAATTTAGGATTGACATATCAGGTAAAAATACTTTGATAATAGTAAAATGACCTAGAAATTGTAATCACAACATAAATATAATATACATTTATTGTGAAATTATTTATAATAATCCATAAAAGATATATAAAGAAAAATAAATTACATTGTTCATGGATATGTTGGCCTGTATTTCTGCATGAACAATTTTTTCACATATCCTTAGATGAAAAAAATAATGTTTAATAATAATTAACCTTCTAAAAATAGTTATTAAATAAAATATTATATATTTGTGTGTATACACCTATCCTTATTAAAAACAATTTTAATAAAAATTAGAAATGAATCACAAGGTTTTTTTGGACATTTTATCCAACACGTACACGTGAGTGGATTTGTCATTTCTCAGTGGAGTGGAAGGTAAGTATATTGATATGATATGATAATACCAAATGAATAATTTTTTCATAAATATGATATATAAATTTAAAAACTATCTTAATTAAAATACTTGGAAGATGGTTCAGTAAAAATTCATTTTATCACATCGTGGATGTTGTAGTCCAACCCAATAGAGGAGGGAAACATTCACATCCAATTTGATAGAATATAGGGTGGTTATTGGTCACTAAAATTTAAAAAAAATAAGTATACTAATGATACTTATGTTATTATTTTTGATAAATACCACATACTTATAGGATTCATAATAAAAAAATTAATAGAGGTCTGGTAAGACAATTAACTTTTCTTCATTATGTCTCCTTTTTATTCATTATATAGGATTATTTGAATGGATTTTGATGATTAAACGCACCTATAATATGTGTATAAGAAATTTTATAATAGAATTTGTTACATTTTGGAAATGATTTACAGATTAATGTGGTGTAATGAAGAGAAAAATGTGGTGTCCTTTTATAAGTAATATAGAGACCACATATTTAAATTCATAAAATATTAAATATAATATTTATATACACCATCAAGATGGTTAGGGTTTCAAATATGGGATTCGATGAGGTCAAAATATTTACATTCTATATTATTCAGACATGTTTAATTACATATGTTACCCTTATCTCTTGGTTTAACCTCTCTGTAAACTTGTTTTCAAAATAATTGTTTTGATAAATTGTTGTTGTGTTTTATATTCATAATGTCTAAAAATGAATTTTTTCTAATTAAAAAATTATTTAAATATTTATCAATTATTTAATCCATTATATAAAATTAAAATAACATAAATTTAATAATTCAATTTATATTTAATCTCTCAAAATGAACAGAAAATAAATTTTTCCAAAAAACTATTTTCTTTTGAATAAAGGGTTATTATACCAAAATAGAACATTAAATTAAATTTAAAAACATTAATTGTTTTACTAATCATATAAAAAAATATTTATTATTTTTTAAGAAATTATAAAATAAAATAAAACATCAAAAATTATAGAAAAAAATTCAGTATAATTCCATAGTTTTCACTATAAATTGGAAAGTTAATATTTTCATAAAATTATCAAACATTCACTCTGAGGTAATTATTAAATAATGATTTTTGTAATTAATACCATTTTTTCATATAAATTTTCAATATTTTGAATAAATTAATTATATTTTTTCTCTTGAGAAAAATAAATCCCATTATTGAGGAAAAATATATTTTTAAGGAATATAATGACTTTCCTAAAATAGGAGGACTTGTTTAGCAGTCTGAATTATTTACATATAAAATTTAAATATATTTTAAAAAATTGGTTTATTCGTATTAATTATTCCAATTTAATGGCTATGTTATAACTCTATACTATATCACACTTCGTTTAGACTTGGATTTTTTATATCGCCTACTATTCAATAATTTAAATTGAATTTAACAGAAGTATATCATAATATATTTGGGTTTCATATATTTTATTATAAATAATTTTCATGGAATGTGGGATCATTATATTCCATTATTGGAATTTGAATATAATAATATATCCCATTTTTGAATTCAAATTTCACCATATAAAGCAATATATGGGATAATATATTTTCTACCATATTGTGGAATAATGTTCATGAAAAGAATAATTTTAACCAAAAACATATTGGGGCTAAAATAAATTGATAATTATTAAATTTTATATCATGGATAATTAAAGTAGGAAAAAGATTTATGCAGACAATCGAATTAAGGATTTATAATTTTATTTTAGAGATAATGTTTTTATAAAGGTTTCACCATGGAAATGTGTTATAATGTTTTTTAAGAAGTGGAAACTATATCCCATATATATATATATATGTCATTTTTACCTACTAGAAATAATTTTATCTCTATATTATAATATAAAAATTACACCTATAATGTCTAAAAAATGTGATATATTTTATATATGCTTATTGATGAACTAAATGAGATACCCAATTCATGATCTCATCGATGAGGAAATATATTTGTAACATAATTTATCATACTCTGAATACCCTCTCTTGATTTTCTAAACTATAAAAAAAGTATTAAAGAATTTCAAAATTCACCTAATGAAATTACATTGGAGAAATTATAAAATAAAAGAGTAAATGTGGGAACATTGAGAGTTTATAATAAATAACAACATACATCATTACATGAGGTGATATTCTATAATGTTCTATGATGAAATTTTTTATGAATGGATGATGGTAAAACTCTAGATTTAATTAAATAGAGTAAGAATCTCATTTTATAGAAACTATAGAATAATGGATATAAAATTATTTAAGAATATATACATTCATATATTTTTTAATATAGTTTTAGTATATTAATTTCATTTATCAATTCACAAAGGATTAATTATCTTATAATTAATTTTAATGATTTTCCAGAAATACTTGTTTTTATGTGATAAGTGAAAAATACATTTTCTTGAAAACTACCACTACTATGATATTATAATGATATATTAATAGAATTAATACTTATGAAATATTTCTTATACAAACAAATAAATATTAAATAATTTATATTATTCATAAAAAATATAATCTTTACCATAGAAATATATGAATGATATTTTGGGAATCTATGTGATGTTTTAGTTCAAAAAATTATTTTTATTTATTTTATTTTAATCAAGTATTCACAATGTACTTTAATGTCTGAGTTTTTTAAAAATAAAAATAATATCAATTAATTTACCATAATCCATTTAAAACCATTGGAATCAACATTATAGATTATTTATTTGGAAATTATTTTTTATACATGAAACATACAATATTCTAAAAAGAGTCTTCATTGTGTTTTTTAAAGTTATATTAAAAGTAAATAATGTCACTTATTAGAGTAGTATCATCTAAAATTTATTCCATTTTTTAAATTATAATAATTAGTATTTTTAAATGACTTCATTTTTATTTATTAGTCATAATGAATAATTACCACGGTAAATATGTATCAAATCTATAAGGGGTAAAATTGCTTAAAAAAGTGATAAATCATCAAGATAACACAAAAAATAGTCATAGTATTTTATATTAAGGGTTATACCATACCACTAAAATATTAAATTAAATTTTAGAGATAGTATCCCAAGAAATTGACTTTATTTTACTAAAATAGTTTATGAAACTCGACATGTGTCCCTCTCCTCAATTATAAAAGTACTCCCCTTCCCCTCTCTTATTCACAAATGTTGATATATCTATCTCATCCAAGACCCAACCAAAAATATTCCTAGAATAAATAAATTAGTTCTTAATGATTTAATATTTTAATAATTTCATCGTATATGTGATTAAATGGTAGGCCAATGGTACTCGGTCTAACAAGAGACAATCAACCTACCAGACTCATTCAATGTTTATTAATTCCTATACTTCGTCAAAATATATTATATAAATTTTTATATAATGAAACCCAAATACCCAATATATGGAGACATCATTATAAATGCGAAATGATAGCATCACACATGCATATGTATGTCCCACCATCACCACATGGTGGTGTAATTTATTTTCCATCGCTATTTTACATGGATGGATTTAAAGATTAAATCTATGAAATATATAAGATGTTTACGACCAAATTATTAGTCTATAAATATAATATATCTTTTACCTTTTCCTTCCAATCATAGGACAATTGTAATGTCACTGATGTGTATGTGTGGACTCCAACCTCTATGAATCAATTAATTTTTTTGTTCTATTACAACCATACATAGATGATTATAAAATATTATATAGAGAATAAAGATTATATTCATGACATTACTAGAATTCGGTTTTTGGTGGAACCATTTAAAAAAACCATTAAGCAATGAAAATATATACAATTCATTTTATCATAATTTAATGATAAAAAATAATGTGTTCAACATAATCATTATAAATTCAATAATTGGACTTAAAATAGTTATTTGAAAAACATAAAAAAATTTTGATAAAAATGTTCAAAATTATATATTTAAAAATATTAAATTAATTATATTAGACGATAAAAAAAATGTACAACTAAGAAGGTACCAAAGGTGAAAATTTTATATTACAATGTCATTTTGATTCAGGATTATTTATGTTCAGATTTTCTCTTGGAAAGGTATTTGATCATAACATTTTTCCCCAATTAAATTTTTTCTCAAATCGTTATATTGGGATTTAAATAATTATTATCTATTTCTTCCATTACTGGATCAATAACCAAAAGGTAAGTTACATGTGATGTATCTTCTTTTATAAATATGTTTTACTATTTTCCATTATATAGTTTTCTTTCAGGTCGATATTTTATTTATTATGTTTTTTGATATGTTTTTATTACTCAATATATAATTTGTAATTTCATTTATAACTATATTTTAACTATTAATAAAATGTTTAATCGGAATATTTTCTATTTTCTGAATGATGTACTTTTTTTCAAAGGTTTGATCAAAATATTTTTTAATGTACAGTGAAGGAATGGATTATCCCACCATCATTATTTATATTTTAATTTATCCTTCATTTACATTTTTCAATGGTTAATTTAAAAACTACTAAATGTTTTGGATATTGTTATTGAATGTTATATTCAACTAATGGATTGTGATTTAATTAATGGATTGAAAAACATTGTAATGTTATTTATAGCTTCGTTCTTTATGGATGTAATTGAGAAGTTATATTTTATGTTTTCATACAATTTTCGTCTCTTGTGCCTCTGTAAAAATAAAAAACATGTCATATATAATGATTAAATGTTCTTTTTTTACCCATATTTTATTATACCTTATTTTAAGGTCATTCTATTTCTTATGATTTTGTTCCTTATCACTCTCTATAATTCATTAGACATTATTTTTCACCTTAATTTCTATATATTTAACATTTTGGTTGAATTCGGAATCATTTAAATTAAGTAGATAATGTTAAAACCATATATAATATCTATATATGGTATTAGATAAAGTAATATTGTTATGTATTATATTTTATTCATTAGGGAAGTATTTATGTTTGGTACTATCGATTCAATATATATAATTATTTATTTATAAGGAATTTTGAATATGAATTATATTAACCAGTCAAATGATATGAATGAATAATTGATTCATGGAACTGTGGGGACGGGTTATAGTTATCACCATAATTCATTGACAGGTCTCATGAGAAAAATAAACAATAATTCAACATTAGATGGGTGTCTGGGTTTCTCTGACATATTAATTAATACTAATATATTTGTTGATAAAAATTGAAGGTATGGTTCAGGATATTGTGGTTAAGAGACCATGGCCATGATTACATGGAATTATACATTAACTTTATTAATAATTCACTTTACATTATCCAAGTAACTATTATTGAGAAATTATCAATTGATGTTCATTGAACTCATGTTATTTATTTAATTGAATATGTTTTTATTATCTTCCCTTCCATATTGATTATTTCTTATTACCTCATGATAGCTTCCTTTGTACATAACCCTTACCAAAAATCTATGCTAACCCATTATTTTTTCGCTTCCCCAAGATAGGTAGAATGATATTATTAATGATTTAGCGGATTTAATAATGTTTTAATGGTATTTTTTGTTGCGTACAATGTAATATATGAAACATGTAAATATGTTCTTTCCATGATCGGTATTGTGATCAATCCAATGTGGTGAATTACCTTGTATCCATTTCCAATGTAACAAAGTAAACACTGAAAATATGTTTCTAGTTTCGAGGTGTTAAAAATACATCCTAAAAATAAGAAAAATTACATTAAAATCAAATTACTCTTCAATCATCAGGGTTAACCATAGTGATCTACTTATGTGGACAATTTCAATTAATAAATTGTACTCATTACCATAATTACTCCAACATCAAATCCATTATAACAAATTAAAATCCTTCATAATGGTTCATAGTGAGTATGTGAATTCACCATTCTGATCCCTTGAGTTTTTCATCACAAGTGTGAAGTTGGGACCACCTGTATTTCACTAAGTGATGATTGAGTTAACGTGAAACCAAATGTATTTAGGGTTATTACCCTATGCTGATTCATTAATATATCCTACATCCACTAATCTATGTCATGGCCTCCACATTATTACCTAGAAACTGCACAGTATATATTATCTTAATAATTTGTGATGTCTTCATATATTTAGACCTATCCCAAGGCTATTCATTAGTTTTTTCTCATCCTGATTCCAAAAAATGTAAAACACCATAATAAATAATTTTACCGGAACATAAAATTAGATAACAGTACAAACTATGATATATACCTCATACATCTCCAAACATATCATTATTCTCCTAACAATACCTTGGAATAAAGCCTTAAAACCATATATATACCTTTAATCTTATTATCATAAATGGAATTATTATGTAATGGTTGTATTTAATAATTTTAATATACCATCACCTTATAACATCATAACCACAAATTTTATTTAAACTCTATATAGATACCAACATTAACATCCCAAATATATGCTCTTAGTTCTAGTGCTAACAACATAATCATTACAGGTCATCTTTGATAACCCTCATGTGACCCAATATTAACTGTTGATAATAGAAACATCAAAATATATTATTAGGTTACTTACATACCCAATACGTATTCAAGATTACAACTATAAATAATTGAGAATAATAGTACATACCAAAACCCATATTTGTATCATCGAATGTAAATTTTTTTCATTATACCCATATTTTACTATGCTATAATAATTGTTCTACATATCCTATAAAATATTTCACACTTGATAGCAGTCAAGATATATAATATGTATTTTTTTCTTTATGACCTTTTTAAATTGAATCATTAGAAGGGGTGTTATCAAATTCTCAACAAGGAAAATATAAAAGGGAATCTATCTGGAATACATAAAGAATAAAAAGTATATTTTGGTTAATAATAAATAAGTACTAAATTTAATAAGAAAATTGATCTCAACATATCTCTAGATATATAAATTTAGATATTTACATGAATAATAATAAATGAATTATTGGGATGGATTGTATAATTCTAATCAATATAAATTTACTATTTAATCATCAAGTCAAAAAAATATTAACATACATTCTTGTCTTAATGCTTAGAAAACATAATAGATGTACATACATAAACCAAATACCTAGGATATATGTTATCATGAGACCCACTGATTCATATAGGGGTGGTATAATTTTGATTCCCACACATCGTTTTCTAATTCTAAGGCATTAATATTATGATATATATGAATAAAAATGAAATACATAATTAACTTTCTTTGAAAATAATTAAGTAACGACATTTAATCAAGAATATGGAATGTTAATATTCCCAAATAAATAAGAAACTAAACATTGTAGTTAATAATTTTCCCAATAACGCAACAATTTATATGGGTTTTAAAGGTTTTATTAGTTATTAAATGAGATATCTTTCCTAGTAAATACCACCAATCTGATTTTTATTAAATATGGTGTTTACAATGTATAGAGTATTATGTAAAGATCTAATATAGTAATAGAAATTACAGAGGATATATGAATGATGAAAATGAGCATGAAAATTAATATGGTCATAAATTCATTGTAAATGTATTATTTGATTTAAATTTTTGTGTTTTTTATAATAGTGTAGAAAATGGAAGTGATACATTGAAAATATCTTTCATATAATATTTATAACATAGTTTAAAAATTATAATTAAAAGTAACCTGAAAACATATCTACATCGTATTTTGAGATTTTTATAAACATTATTTGGTAAATAAATTTGAATTATGTAATTCTTAAAATAAATCACACCTATGTATATAAATATGAATTTCAAGATATTTATATACAGAAGTTGAATAAAATACCTTATCATGATATTTTATAAAATAATATCCATTTAGTTTTAGAAATTCAATTAATAAGGGGAATAGATTATAATTTGGAAAAACTATTAAAACATAGACAGGAATAAATCGACTGAATTCTACAAATTATGTTAAGAAAATATATTATTCTAGAATAAAAAGTAAAATTTGATTCATTTCAAATCATTTTAATTTTTTTAAAATTTCGTGTTTAGAAAAAATTATTAATATTCTTCATAATATTCAATATTTAAATAAAAAATTAACATATTTAAATTAATTATTACATTAATTAAATAAAAAATATATATCTTGTAATAAAAAATTAATAATTCCATGGAAGAGAATGGAATCGAACCGAAAATAAGAAACTCTGTGTGATTTATTTATTAACTTTGTCTCAATCATTTTGAGATCCATATAGTGGAATAATCTATAGAATGATTGATAACCCCAAAAAAATTGATGAAAGTAACTTTTAGGTTTTATGAGATACATAACATACAATACAATCAATATCAATTGAAACCTAAATACCCCAATAAAAAAGTGAGATCATAAAATAAAAACTCACATATTGGGAAACATTCAAATAAATCACCAATGAATCTTAATACATGTAATTGTTACATAAATCCAATAAATGTTTTGAAATCATATGTAAAAATATATTCAAGTGTTATTAAGTATACTATATTTATTATGTCATGGTTCATAACATGAAACATGAATCAAGTAATCAAAATTGAGAGTAATAATTATTATGTATTTTATTAACATTGGAAAGAAACAACATGAAAGGTAGAATATCTAGTGGAACATTAATTAAAATGATTAACAAGTAGATGATGATATAAAAATTATAATGTTCATAATATAAACTATATAATATAAATATGTTAATAATTCAAATCATTTTTCAAAGAAGGGTTTTTTTGGATGAGAAACCCATACCTTATATCCTATAGTTCCAAAATGTTCTCTAACATCATGTATAATGAAAAAAATAATGTTAAAAAATCATAACAATAATCATATATATTACAATTTATATTCTTATATTATAATAATTTTATATACATGTTCAAGTTATTTAATTATTATTTTTATCATTGTATGTTAGTATGTTTAATTTATTCTGGCATATATTGTAAAGGTGATATCGGAACCCATTATTTGATAAACATGTTATCATTAACATATCATTTATTATACTAGAATCAATATTCCATAGTTATTAATAGTTTTATAATTCAACCACATGATAGTTTCAATTATGGTTCTTTAATATGTAATTAGTGATGAACATGTTTCTAGGTAATAACATTATAATGATATGTAATTCCTCTATTATCCTTAAAGATTCAAATTTAGGACATATATTATTCCATAATATAATTTATATTAATATAATACATTCTCAAGTCCATATATGTAAGAAGGTAATGAAAAATAAATTATATAACTTTGTAGAGATGATAGTCCTCATGTAAATATATATAACCAGCTATATGAGGTGGCAATGATGAATGAGATATGTAACACTACAGATGTAGTAGTTCACACACAAACACATGAGTGACAAATTTATTTTCTATTATATTTAAATAAGATATAAAAATAATTTTTTTTATAATAATAATATTATAGAATAGTAAATATATGGATTTAATTACATTTATATGGACATACAAAATTGATAGGATGTTTAATAAGAACAAAAATTTAAAAATATTGATAATAATGCCTACATATTATATGTAGAATATCCTTTAAAACACCATATTTCTTCTTGGATGGGTCCCTTTAGAATAATAGAACCAATTGGTCATGGATAATGATTGTTGGAAGGTATGTGAGGATATATAAGTCAAGGTAAAGGAAAATTGGGAGTGTACAAAATTTTCGAATGGAGGATTCCTTCAATAAGTTATGGGATAAGAACACTTATAAATACTTTTAAATTTAAAATAATACATTTTTAATCTTTTTATAATAAAGTTGAACCAAATGAAAAAATATTCAAATATAGGATATAATGAGTCATAAATTCACGAAACAAATAAAATTTATACTAATTTTCACTTACGTGATATTTTATCACTTATATAAACTTGATCGTTAACCCTTTTAACTCTTACCATGTTGAAATTTAATTTATCATTGTCACTATTCATTGTGACTAAAAAAGAAATAGGAGTTGTTAAATAATTTGAATATTTTTATACAAAATATATAATCCATTTTATAGTATTATATTCCATGTGGTTGAAAACATTAATTTTAATAAAAGTACAAAAAATACAATGAATAACAGTTTTAGACAATTGTATTTTTAACAATTAAATTTAAGTTATACTATACTACAATATATAATTTATTTTCATCAAATTAATAGTATCCTAAAAAATAGTAGATTTACGTTATAAAAAATCCAATCAGAAACTAAATGTAACATTATAATTACTTAATTAATGATTATTATAAAACATCATTTATTAAAAGAAACACTTACATAGAATTGAAAAATGTCATACATAGATACCTATGTTAAATAAAATATTTTTAAATGAATTATAATTATACATAATTATATGTTTGTTCAAGAAAATTGGATTCCTAAAATTTGTTTTCATTTTTATATCATATTAATACCATATATGTGAAAAAAATAATTATTTTTAGTTTTTTGACTATTCACCGTAACATAATTGTTTTAGAAAATTCCCAATAATTTACACTATTATAATATTTATATGATGAATTTAAAAATGAATTTCATATCATAAAATTATTATTATAAAATATTTTTTATTTTAATATTACACACATATATATAACTAGATTTCATTAAAAATGGTATTTTAAACATCAACTATTCAAAATCTTATTTCATGTCAGTTCATAAGAATTAGAGGGTTAATTTTCTATTTCATACATTGAAGTATTTTAAGGGGGATTAATTTTAAAAATTACACTAAAATTGAAGAAAATAATCTCTATAAAAAATCCCTTTTTATCATTGAATGGTTTTATTCATATCACATTAAATATTTATTTAATATCATTAGTAACAAATGATATGTAAGAACCATTATTTATTACTATATTTCCATTTACTAAATCGTTACTATAGTATTTCATGGATCATTTTGTTTTATTTTTTTGTGTAATTAATTATATCAAAAATATTATAATTTATTATAAAATTACATGTTGGAATATAGGGGTGTTATAAAAGACCTAGGGAATATGTTCTCTATATTGATGGAACTTGATACTGTTTTCTAAAATACATAAAGTGTTATTGAGACCCATTTTATAACATGGTTGGGCTTTAGAACATAAAATAAGTAATAAATGTGGCATCTTGGAATACATATATAATCTATAGTATATGTTTCAATCATTGTAAATATTGCTTCATATTCAACAACAATTTCCTATTCATTTTTTCATGAATTATTGAATTCCTTTCTGTATCACATAATTTCTCTCGAGGAATGTATTGTTTGAATAATATATCCTTAAATACTTTTCACTCAAAAATCTATATCTCATCCCCCTCCATTGCATTCTATATCAATGGCCATTATTCATACACATCTCCCTTTAAACGTTAAATGACCATGATAACCTTCCCTATTTCGAGACATCCCAAAGACAGAAATATCATCACACAGGACTTGATCCACATTTTTGCTAAAAAATTATTAATTTTATCATTGAATTATGAAGGTGTTAGTGTCTCTATTTGGTCCATGATTATTTTACAATATTTTTTATCATCATGTTTCCCTATAGAATCTTGGTTACTATTCATAACCTAAGTTAACTAACCCATTATAGTTATAATCTTTATAACTCCAACATCACATTCAATAACATCATTTTTATTTTCTTAATGGAAATTTACTATGGTTATTGATCTAATTTTTATTACATAATCCATGTACTATATATAAACAATATCATACACAATATTATCTCATTACATTTTGATTTTTGTATCAATGAAAATAACTGTAAATTCGATGAAATAATTACCATAATTTAATTGTTAAAACATACATAATCAAGGAATAGGTATCTTAATATCATGGGGAATGTCTTCAAATTATAATAAAAGTTTCAAATTATTAAGTTTTTAAATATCCTATGAAAAAAAATATTTTCCCCAACTGTGTCAAACCAGGTTTCTACTTAGGATTACTAATTTTGAACAAAGGTAAGATTGGGTTAACACCCATAAAACATTGTTTGTCTTATTACTCTTTGGTTTATATATTATAGATACTAGATTCACATGTTTCAATCCAAATGTATTTATGTGTATTAAACCCAAAATAATGTTATTCTCCAAAATTTTATGATATTTTCCAATACATAGATGTTCCACTAGAGTTTGAACTTGGGGTTTTTCTCTCTTATCTATATTTTCCTAAATACTATTCCAATGTTTTATACTAAAATTTTTCTAATAGAAAAAAACACAACTATATTTTCTTAGATCCATTGATTACTATATTATGTTTTTATAAGATATGAAAAATCACATACCACTAAATAAAATGGGTTTGTAGTCAAGATGGACTAAATACATATATTATTATAACATTAAATTTTAATAAAAAATAAATACAACCTAAATTCTTTAGAGACATTTATTATTTATTCTATTTTATCCAAAAAAAATTAATTATCACTTTTGGATGCCTTCAATATAAAAAATTAGTGGCTGTGGTAAGATTCTATATAATGGATAGCGTATAGAGGAAGCTTTCATAGAATAAATGTGGTATAAATAATATTAATGAGGTACACACTAGCCAAATATGATATAAAACTGACATAAGGAAAGAATAATATATCAATGGATGAATTTAAAATATTAATAATTACATGGATAATAATAACAAATATCATAATGATATAATAAATAATGATAGAAATACTAATCTTGTAGTCAAGGCCACATTCAATGAAATTATATTTAAATCTATATGATAAACACCAAATAAGAATAAAAGTTTGTTTCATGAGTCTAACTACTATATTAGGGGAAAAATAATATCAATAAAAAATCGTCATATATGATTTACAAGGAACTCAAATATAAATGGAGTAAATTATAAATAAAATATATAATCAACAAGCCTAAGTAATAATCATTCCTATTCGAAACCAAACATATATAATGTCAATATTTTTCCAGTAAATAAATAAAATAACATGATCATAAATAATTCATATAAATATTTTTTGTCATATAATAAGCGTATACCTATACATAATGGTACGATACTTTAAATAATGTTGAAAAATATGATAATTATTTTTTAAAAAGACATAGGTCTATTTGAAAACATTAAGTTTCATTTTATTTTTCAAACAAATAAAAATTAATTAGAATTTCAAGAATATTCGAAATAAGTTTTTTATTGTAAAATTTTCTCACATATAAAGGAGTCTTGTTAGATAATAGAACTCATGATAGTGGGAAAATGTGGTCATTTTTTCAATGTAATATCAAATTTCACACATGTAAAAAATAAAATATTATTTATATTGAAAAAATTAAGATATATCATTTTAAAAAAATTGAAGATAAATTAGAATTTATTAAAAAATTACATTAATAAATAATTTATGTATATAAATTATAATTCTAGAATCAATATTATGTAAATTGGAAAAAAGTAAAAAGATTCACATACTAAAAATAAATAAAGATGATTTTTCTTAAAAATAATCATTTATTATTTTTGAGTTCCATAGATGGAGATAATGATAATAATAATTGAAAAACATAAAATTAAATAGATTAGAAGTACTATATTTTTATTTATCCTAATATATACACATAATTAATAATGTATCATTATCTTTTTATTAATTTTTCATTTCAAAATCAATATTTGACTGTTAACTATTCTATTTTCTATACATGCTTTGGTTTGATGCGTTAGATACATTAATCTTGTTAAAAGTTTCATTATGTCCAAAAAATTTAAAATTTCATTAATATTATATTTATTCATTATACACACAGTTATTACAATCCATTTAAGGTGGTTAAGAGAATCTGAATTCATCACCTTACCGAGCCCATAGTCTGAATATAATCACTAATAATGTTTCTATTTTTCAATGTATTGATAAAATAGTGTTAAATAGCTAAATATCATTCCAGAATTATATTTGGATATAAATTTCATATATATACATTATATCCATATTTAAATCATTTCATATGATAACGTGTTGATAAATGATATACATCACTTCATTGGGTATGTAGTCCACATATATGAATGTGTGTCCCTTTTATTTTAATTTTGATCGATATAATATAGAAAATGGATTCACCATTAACCGAAAAAGATTAATTAAATATGTATATTAAGGAAATTATGCTAATTTTTTATAAAATATTTTAAGGTGTTTTTAGATGAATGAAATTGGGAAGAATTTGGTATTCACAAATACCACTTATTTTGGTAATCCCATTTCCAAAACACAATAATGGTTTTCTATGGGTATTTTGGTAAGAAAATAACCACTATGTCATGGTTATGGGTGTTGGGAATATACTTGGTAACAAATTTGTGTGGAAAATAATTATTCTTATATATCTTAGTACATTATTTGTTTTGAACATTGGACAAAATATATATTTTTTTACTAATAAGTTTGTCTAAATAATTTTCGTATTTTAATTTTTTCTACTCTTAAAACCCTGTAGATTTTTTGGGAATTTATTAAAGGGGATTTAGCCTAATAAGGATAATTTGACTAGGTAATCATTCATAAATAAATATAGATAATAATTCCACATAATATGGAAATTAGTTCTATAAAAAAAATTATCTTATGTGTCAGTTTTTTATATGAAAATAAGATCAGTTATAAAAGAACATATTTATTGAGATATAATTTTAACTTTCAGTAAAATATTTTATCCATTGAAATACGAGAAAAAAATATTAAATTAATACTTTTGTGTATTATCTAATGGAGTAGATGATTTCTATTTAGACTAAGTCAATATTAGAAAGCTAAGTCCTAGAGAAAATCAATCATGTATTTTTTCTTATGAAAAGGACCACAATAAATAGAATATCATACTGTTGGTATGAAAAATGTAGATGTAACTTATCTTATAACAATATAAGGTTGTTTTATAAATATTCATGATTATTTTTTTATTACAGGGGGAAATTTCACTATGGGAAAACTAAATCCAAAATATTTATCTTACATGCTAACTATGTTAAATAAGTAAGGGTTGTTTTATCATATGATGTTGAATAATGGAATTATCTTATAATAATAACCATTACATTAATTTATCTTATAGATATTGGGGTATCTAATATAGGGTCATCATGATTAGTATTTTATCCATTATCATTAATTTTGATAACTTGAATTATTTTTTAGATAAATCATAATATGAGTTACCCAATTAATAAAATATAGATTTTTAAACAGTGGTTTTTTTATACAAGAATGTAAAATATGATAAAGATGAGTTGTTCTATCTCTTCCATAAATATTCATTAAATAATTGGAAAAGAAGGACACATGTTAATTATTATCCTTTCACATCATTTTTTAAGAAGTATCCCTCAACCAATCATTGGGATAACCATGTTTTCTTAGGTAATATTAAAATGATGACATTTAAATATATGGGTTTTCTAATATATTATATATAAAATATAATTTCCTCAAATGATATAAAAAACTCCATGATTGAACTACAGTTTTATGCATTAAATTTTACTTTTTCAATCATATAACATCTAAAGATTCTCTTTAAAGATACTCATAATCTATATATGTTTCTTCAAAATTTATAATTTGGTGAATTTATCTGTGGGTTGCACCTACATTAAATTTTTTATTCATATATATATATATATATGAATTCATTTTGATTGATTTTGTTTGGGTCATAGATATATCTAGTAATGGTAGTTTCTATGTAAATTCTATTAGACATTTATAACAAGTAATAATGTATTACACTATGCTGAAAAGATATTGGAAAAGGGACAATGTAATGGAATCAATAAAACCCATGGAGTAGAGTGTTGGTGAATTGTAATGTAAAATCATCATTTCCCATAACACTATAAGATTAATGTATTATATCATTATCATATACTTTGTCTGTTGAAAATTTATAATAACTGAGTATCAGAGTCATTAAGTTGCAATAAGAGGGTGTTTTCTATGTAATTAGAATTTATAGAACTCAATTAACCAACTTTTTTGACATTACTACATTCGTCTCTGACCAGTAATTGTTAACAAATGTCGGGTTTTGAGTTCTAAACTCTAAAAGGTTAAATAAAAAATGATCAACTTCATATTACCCAAATAACTGATAATAGAGGAATAATTAATATAGTGATGGAAAATAACATAAATTGAACAATTATTGAAACTCAATGTATCAAATTATTATTTTATAGAAAAATCATGGTCTAAAATCTTATATAAAGGATTTCAAGCCATATGAAAATATAAATTCAAATCCTAAAACCTGAGATGCTACTAATGAATATAGGAATGATATAAATTAATAATCAACGACATTTATTATATATGGAATTATTACATATAAGTGTAATAGAGTATCACAGTGTAGTAGATAACATGAAAATTTGAAAACATTTCAGAATCCAATGAAGGATCTGAATCAATATGAGATCATTTATATAATAATTAAAAAAACTAATTTTGACACCTTTTCAATAATATAAGGAGAAATAATCACTTATTTGAATAGAGTTCTAGTGGAAATTATGAATGAAATTTCTTATATAAGAATTTGTATTCCATTCCCAGATCAATATTTAAATAACAGGTGAAATCTATCATCCAGATAGAGTGACATATTAGCTATCGTTAAGAAATATACTATTTTAAATTAATTCAGAATAAAACGGACTTAATAGTTATTTTATGATACAGTAATAAGATATAGGAGCTGAGGATATAGATAAAAATATAGTTAAGTAGTAAAATCATTCCATTAAGATTTTAACATCAAAATATTACACAATGTATAAGATTATAGTTTTTTTTTGGAATCATCTAATTAAGATGATAATTCAATAATTTCACAATAAAATGATGAGCATTCCGAATTTTCATGAAAAATAAAAGTAGTTTTAGAGAAATATAATTGTATATAGAAAACCCCTCAACATACATAATATATATGACACAAATACTAAGGAATATATGAACTAAAGAAAAAGTAACATGAAAACATTAAATACGACTACACTCATCAGCATGAAAAAAATTCTAATAAGAAGTACATCACGAATTTTATAAATATGATGATAGATATGAATGATTTAAAAGCTTCAAGGAGTTCCTCTAGGGACTCCGGTAATGATTTATTTTTATATTTGAAATATAAGGTAGCAAATTATAAGGAAAACATGTGATTCATGGCACAATGAGATGGGGCACATTCTATTTATGATTCACTATATAAATCTAAAAATTAAAATACCACTACTGATTTATTTAATGAATATTACCCTATTTTTTAATGAAACTATAAGTATCTAATGAAAAATAATATATATATAAATATAACATTTCATGTTATTTTAAATGAAAATAATATTTTTAACAAATATATCTATGGACTTAATGGTAAACTAGATGAGTATATTCTTAATTTTACTTCCCATGATGGAATAAAAATGGAATTATAAATTGATGTAAAATAATTAATGGATTCTACTAGTGATTAGTAGTAGGGGAGGAATATATAAATAAAATTATTTGAAAAAACCAATCCAATAAGGAAAAATATAGTATATGTAAAAAAGGGAGAAAGACATAATCTTTATAAATAATATTTTATACATTATTTTTAAATTATTAATATATTTAATGCTACCGATTTTTACTATGGTGGATATGGTCATTTTATAAAGGATGTTCACCTAGGAAGTCCACAAGTATGTGGAATAAATAAAGTGGTTATATTTCTAAAATTGACTAATTCTAGTTTTATTTATTGAAAATGTTAATAGATTTTGATTCTAAATTCATTTTTAGATAACACCACTGGAATAAGTATTGTTTGGGCATTGAACCTTATTTTTGCATAAATTATTTCTGTATGGAAAAGGCCACACAAGAATCAATGAAAATGTTTTATGGATTTGTTTATAAAATACATATGATTGTAAAATTATCCAAATTCCACTCACTGTGTAATATTAATATGGGAAATTCCACATTTGGTGTCAATTCCCGAGGAATGATAATTGGCATTCGATCTATTTTAAATCAATAATAAATCATAATCTACAATTTAAATTATGTTTAAGTCTTCAGGACCTACCTGATTTGTATTTTGAAACATGGTGTTGATGGATATTCAGTTAATTTTTCTAAATATTATTAATTATTTTTTAAATATAAATCTCTTTATTTCAAGGAAACCAAAACTACAAATGTATATATAATATATTTAAATTCATTGTGTATAAAATATTCAAATTATTTAATTTTGAAATTAATATATCATGGAATTAGAATCAAAACATTATCCAATAAAAATTTTTTTCCAGGAAAATGTATTCTAAAATAAACTTGTTTTTTAATTTTCCTAACTATAAATTGGTTAAAAAGAAACTATGAGATACCTGTAACATATGAATTGAAAAACATTCTAAAAAAATAAATGTCTTTTATCCTCATAGAGCCTTATATCGTATCAATATAAATCAATTTTTGACTATTAAAGTAGCATGTGTTGGTGGTAAATATTACTTTTTATGTTTTAGATGATCGTTTTTGATAATTTAATAGTGTTTTTTTCTTAGATTTAAATTTGAATATTGATAATTTTTAAAAAAATATTTAAACATATAAATAATGAAAAATGATAAATAATAGTGACAAAAATAATAGGACATAGAGGTTAATTTTAGAATCATGAGTTTATTTATTTTTTCCAAAATCTTGACACTAATTTTTTATCTACCCCAAGGACAGCTCTTTAAAATGGAAATATTGAAATGTGGAATAAGACTATGAACAAAATTAAATGAAAATTGCTATGTGAATATAACCATCCAAAAGAGTTTTTGTATGAAGCTATTAAATGGAATATTATTTCACTAACATAATTATAAAAAATCATATATTAAATAAAACACCCTACTTGGAATAAAATAAAATAAAAATTTAGGGTTAGATAATTAAAATGTTTCTGATGTTCGTTTTATGACATGAACACTAAGGAAAATAATAGTAAGTTCAATAAAAAATGATATAGTAATTTTTCATAGTTACCCTTCATCTTTTAATTCTTACAAAATTTTAAATAATAATTCAATGTTATTTGAATAATACACCCTTGTTATGTTTGATGGAAATGATCTATTTGATCGTAAGAAGACTCATATTGATAACATGATTACATATATGGAAAACATGGTACTTCATAAACCTTTTGATAACAAAAGAATAATGATATGAAATATGATCAAGATCCATATGAACCATAAGGGATTGATTCTAATGATCAAGAAGAGTTATTCCCCATATAACCTGGACCCATTAAATTCCACCTCCTACAAACATTTCATAGAGGACTAGATATAGTTCTGGGGTCTAGGTGAATTTTAGGGATCCTTATTGAATTTTATAACTTATTTATGAACATGAATAAATATTCATAGAACAATCCCTAGATTAATAAAATCATGTAACTTCATTTTTTGAAGAGCTAAACAAATTCAAATGTAACAAGGTATTACAGTAAGTTGATAGCCCCTCTGATTATCCATTTATGTATGGTCTTGAAATTTCATGGTTGTTTTGTAAATTTTAAATTGGATTTTTAGGAGACTAGACACTGATACAACACGTTATTATGTGACCATCAGTCTTTAGAATGGATGATCAAAGTTTTTTACTGATAATTAATAATACATTTACCACGTTTTTTATATCAATTGAAATAGTGCACATATCAAAAATATAAGGCCATTGTTGAACTCAGAACATCGGGATTTTCCTAGAAACGTCCAAATGTTGGCCGGCGCGGGCCAACATTTGATGGTAGTTTTTGGTCATAAATAAAATATTTAGGTATAAGTTATTTTATTTTTGAATCCTTATAACTCATAAAAGGTAACTTTGATTGGAAATATGATAGTATCATTGAGCTCATGAAGGTGTGTTTTCATTAGGCAAATCCTAACCTCAACCGGCACAGGTCTAGGATGAAAGGTTGTTTTTGAGTTTTTTTCCATAGAATTAAAATCGCACTCGTGCACTATTTTGGAAACATCGATACTGGATCCCTAATTAAAAATATGAGGGAACTATTGCATTCAGAATGACCAAATTACATAAGAATGAACATAAAATAGACTTGTATGGGTGCAACTGAAAATATAATATTATGAATTTTTAAGAAAAAGTTATAATAAAATAAATCAGCTGTTTTATTTTATCTTTTGGAACTTTTGTAATGGTTGTAGAAAAACATTGTGTAATGTAATGAATATGAAATGATGGTTCATTAAGGATTCTGGACATTGTTGAGAAGCCTTAAAGAATTAGTTAGCAAATGATTAACGATGGTGGGATCAATGGATTGGATCAAACTAGACATCGACATTTGAAGATAGATGAACGCTGGTGGAATTAGAATCATGTAGGTGATGAAACATCAATATATGCCTTCAAGAGATCCAAGCTTTTGTTATGGGATGTTATTTGAATTAAATCCTCCTTTTTCATGGTTTTAAATGAAAAAATCAGATCAACCCATGAACATGTTGTCTGGTGGTTTGGAAATTATTGTGGATGACTTGTTTTTTTTTGTTTTCTTAATCCTTCCAATGGATTGAGTTGAGGTCAGAAAAAACATTTATTCAGGGTTTGGTCCTTAGGTAGATTATTGTGATTTTCTCCCCCATGTTCTTCATGTTCTTCATGCGTTAGTGAATGTTCTATCATTGTGCAACCGTCCATGGTGCAACAACCTGACATCTTTGATGAAGGATGGACATCAGACAACAATAGTGAAAAAATTAAAGATTGTGGGTATACTGAAGAGGATCGTGAAATACGGGAAATTGGGCATTTTTCAGTGGAATGAATCACAATAGATATTTGAACCCCTGTTTGTGAATAATAGGGACTGAGTGTTCTGGAAGAGCTTCTGGTTCGAAGAACATACTACCAAGGCATGTCTGGTGGTCCGTGGAACAACCCTTAGGTGCACCGGTGCCGACATCGACCGACAGAGGCACAAGGAAGAGGTTGTAGACCTATGACGACTGCCGGATGAACTAGCGACATCCGTCGTAAGGTTGTTGGATGCAGAGAACCACGTCGTTGATAGCAACAGTTCTGCATGACTAGACACACATGGCTAGGTTCCATGTGGTATCTTAGTTCCTCTCATTTGGACCGACTTGATGGGGTGGCGGTGCTAGTTGGCGCCGGTTGGTGTAGAAGCGGAGGTGGGAAACTCGCGTCCATGGGTGAGGAACCAGCCCACTCTGATGTAGGACAGGCTTCTGCTGGGGGGCCATGCCCTAATACTTTGTCTGGGCCGGACCCACAGCCATGTGGGATGAGACCAATGGGATTGTGTAACACCCCAAATTTTATGAAAAATATTCTTTTAATTTCATTGATGTCTTGTGTTGTACGCTACATCAAGATTACTTTACGCTATACTCAACACCGTATTAGCTTTTAGTATACGCAACACTATTCTTGGATTATGTTACACACAATTTTGATAGTATTTATTCTACGCAAAATTGAGTGTATATATACGCAGAAGTTCAGAAGACAGGCACTCCTACTCCCAAAAAATTATTAATGAAATATTAAAGCAAACAGCACAAAGTTAGAGGGACGGTCTACAAAGGCGAGTATAAATCTTTCCATGACAATAAGCCTGCAAAAATTCATTACAGAACTCTGGTGACACAAAGGACCAACTAGAAGTCTCCTCTTCAATAGATTTCTTGGAAAGAGCATCCGCAACTTGGTTGGCCTCACGATAAACATGTAAGACTTCAAGTGAGAGAGTGTCTTCAAGCCGAAGACATTCCACCCAAGCCGGTAGCATCCTCCATGGAACATTCTTGGATCGGTCCCTAAGAATTTGAACTGAAATAGTCGAGTCGGACTCAACCCCTAGATCGCGCCGTCCATACTAGACAACATACCTGATATCTTTTATCATGGCCCAATGCTCCTCTTCAATGGAAAACGTGTTGCTAATGTAATGGAAGAAGCATCCTTTTACAATCCCTCTATGAGTTCGGAAGACACCACCACATCCGGAGGGACCTAGCACTCTAGTAGCCACTCCATCAACATTAACCTTCAACCATCAAGAGATGGGTGGAATCCAGCAGACATGTTTCATCATCAGCGGCTTCTTCGCCCTGCTATTAACACCAAGAGACCTCAGCAATATAAGGTCGGAAACATAATTCCTCATGGTACCGGTTTGAATGTTTGAAGCAGTCTGGATGGCACCTTGAATTGCTAGAAAAGTAGCATGGAAGGAGGGAGAAGCACTGCTAAAGATAACAGCATTTCTTGTCTTCCAAATAAAAGATAGCATGCTGGCCACGACTGAAAACAGAAGGGACCGGACCTGCAAACTACAGTCTATTCTGCATATAAATTTAAGGGTGCCTTAAATCTAAAAAGAGGGAATGTATCTGTTAAAACTCCCCTGCACATATGACCATAATCTAGCCAAAAACCTATAGGAAACAAATACATGATCAGCAGACTCTTCGTCCTACAGATAGATCATGCAGACAGCGGCCAGACAGAAGCCAGACCGCTGCAACATGGCTTGTAGAGGAAGCCGTTTTTTCCAGATTTTCCAGATGAGAAGAGCTGAAGTCAGGGAAATGAAAGGCTTAGAAAAATCCATAACCCAAGAAGAAGGATCCATGGAAGCACCACACAGTAACATGTAGACTTCCCTTATGTTAAACATTACATTAAGATTCGGCATCCATACCAAAGTATCATAATCAGAGTAGCAGTATTGATCAATTTAACTTCCAACATGATTCGGAATAACATTAACAACGGTTGAGTTCCCCTATAATTCAGCAATTGAAGTCTCTCTTAACAGAGGAGGAATGGCAACATCATCACAAATAGGCTGAGACAACCAAGGGGTGGTCCAGAGATTAAGAAATGATTTCTTGAAAACTATCCATTTCAAATGATCCATAAGGTCATCATAGGACTGTTTAATGGGAAACCAAACAGAAGAACAAATATGGTTAGAGTACCCATTGTGATGATTTTTAACGAACCTAGTTACAAGGAAGTCCATGGAATCGTCTGATTTTGAAATTAAGTTCAAACTGAACTTGCTGATCAAGGTATCATTGAATAATCTGATATCATTGATGCCCAATCCACCCATATAAGAAGGCTTGATGCAGTCTTTCCAAGACACAGTGATCAGCTTTCTCTCATGAACAGAGCCAGTCCAAATGAAATTTCTGATCTTGGTATTTAGATCCTTAATCAGGGATCTGGGCCATCTATATAATGAAAAGGAATAAACAAACATTTAAGTGACCACTGAATTGACCAAACATATCCTCCCTTCTTGTGCAATGTTTTTAACCATCCAATTTTCTAACGAATTTTTGATCTTCAGAGCGATGCTTTCCAAATGGAACCTTTTGAACCTGCCCCAGAAAAGCGGCATCCCTACGTAAATTAAGGGGAGCACTCCCCTCTTGACACCAAGCCGTCGTGCCACTCTGCATTGTTTTGATGTAGGAATACCACCACCAAACATAACTGATGACTTCCCCCAATTAATAACCAGACCAGAAACCTCCTCAAAGTGTGAGAAGAGGCCCTTGATACAAGAGACAGTTCCATTATCATCATTCCCAAAAAGTAGAATTTCATCGGCATAGAAAAGATGTGAGGGAGCATGTAACTCACGCCCAATTTTCATCCTTTGATACCATCCGAAAATTAGAAAGATCAGTGAGGGACCAGCTTAAATAATACTCTTCAAGAGAAAAAATCATTCTCGAGAGAGGATCACCTTGGCTGACACCCCCTGAACATAGAAAGAATCCCCTAGGAGATCCATTTCTCATAATGGACATCTTGACACTTGAAAGGATGGAGCCAATAATATCAACGAACTTCTGCGAGAACCCATGCATCTTGAGAATAGTGAATATAAAACTCCATCTGATGGTGTCAAAAACATTAGTTATATCAATAATAAAATCCATGTTACCATCCTTAACCATTCTCCTCATGGCACTGACACACTCAGAGGTAGTGAAGAGACAATTTTGAATGTTCCATCCTGGAACAAACCCAAATTGATTACATGAAATTAGACCCTTTGGAATACCACCCAATCGACTAGTTAGGATTTTTCTAATCACTTTTGGAACCGTATTACCAATGGCAGTGGGCCAGAAATCCTTAATATCAAGAGAATTATCTTTCTTAGGAATTAATGCAATAAAGTTTGAGTTCATTCCACCAGGTATATGGGCTGATTTAAAGAAATCATTCACAACATTTGTGACCTCTAGATATACAATATCCCAGTAAAACATAAATAATTCATTCATAAAGACATCAGGTCCTGCAGTGCTGTCAATATTTAGGGAAAAAAGGGCATCATGTACCTCACAAGACGTTGGAATATCAACAAGCTTCTTATTTTGATCATCCTCGATAGAAGGATCAAAACAGTGGATGATTTTCTCAGAGTATTCATCGCCATTATCTAAATAAAGCTTTTCAATGTAGGCAATGGCCGCATTTGAAATATAATTCTCTATGGAGAAGAGAGTCACATCAATATTAAGGTATTGTATGGTTCTCTTGGACCTTTTCTCCCTATTCATACAGTGAAAAAGATTTGTATTTCTATCTCCGTTCTTTATTAAACTAACATTGAACTGATGTCGTGCCAATTTTTCTTTCAATTCTAAGAGATTTTCCAGATTTGTTGTTGCCTGTATTTAAATCTGAGTTGGTAAATATTGAGCCAAACCAGATTGTAGACAATTCAGGAGAGCGGTTTCAGCCTCTCTAATTTCATTATCAAAGGAGGCAAATGAAGATTTACTCAATTTCTTCAGCCTTTCCTTGAGAAGCATTAGTTTTCAGCAAAGAATGTAAGATGGGCAACCCACAAAATCATTTTTCCAAGCATCCAATACAATTTCTCTATAGCCCGCGATAACTAGCCGCGCAATACTAAACAATAAGGGAAGAGGTACTAACCACAAAGATCGTAAGCAAACATCAACAATAATAGGATTGTGGTTAGAATTTAATTTCGGTAGAGTTATCCCAGAAACTTCAATCTCCACATTCCTATCATCCACTTTCACAAAGCACCTATCTAACTAACTTGCCTGCCTCCCATTAATGGTGAGTCGGCTCCATGTAAACTCAGATCCAGAAATGGGTACCTCAGTGAGACCACAACTCTCTAAACAAGTTGAAAGATCAAAGGCAGAAGCATGACAAAAGTTCTCACCAGTCATTTCCTTAGACCGAAGGACATTATTGAAGTCACCAAGTAGAATCCACTTTCTCGACATGTTCTCTGAAATATCCACTAATTTTTTCCATAGTGAACGTCTTCTTGTATATAGATTAAAATCATACACAAACATCATTGAACATGAGGCATTCCCAAAACAGCAACTGAGAGTAACAGATTGAGCATCAGACAATGCTGAACTAACTAAAACACTTTCATGATTCAGCACCCACAAGGATTCCACGTTTGTTTCAAGATGATTATTTGCAACAAAAGAGTAACCTAGAGAAGCTCAGTTGAAGGACCTACAATTAACAAATTTCATCCTTGGTTCAGCAATACCAACCAATAATGGCATGTTGGTCATAAATAATTGTTTAAGGGACTTGACCGTCAGAGGGTTCCCAATCCCTTGACAGTTCCAAAAGAAGATTTTCATTTTTTCGATCTGAGCCTAGTGCTAGGCCCATCAAATGTATGTGTCACCTACATCATAGAAGTTTTAGTATCAGTACCATTGGGAGCATCTGACACATGCTCATCTGAAGCATGGTCATCTGCCTTTTCATTAGAATCCTCAACATTGAGTAAGGAAAACCTATTGTCAGTGACAATCAGGCCAGAAAATAAACTTGTAGGTAGTACCCTTTTTTCATCCACATCCGCATAAACCTGCAGAAACTCATCTGGATTAGCAGCAGCCGCATCACCACCAAGATCACACCCAGCAATAACTATCCCATCGTGACCTGCATCAGTCGATGGGGTGACCATGCCTTACACCGGGTCTGCGTCCTCACCATGTCCTGTATCATATCTTGCGATCACTTCCATAATAGAGACTGCATATTGTTCCTACATAGGAGCATCTGCAGGAATCAACATAGAAACTGCATTCAGAATAGGAAGTCGCTCAGGGTCAACATCCTGTATAATTTCCCCCCTTACCGTCTAATACAGAGGATAGTGCAATTGATTCCTCCATGGGAGCATCACAAGTCAAACCTTCACCTACAGCGTGAGCTGCCTCTTCCACAACCTGAGTGCTTCAATCCATGCTCCCCCCATTCTCAGCATCATGCACATGAATCCCCTTGTCCACGGGTCTTCCATCCTTGCTCCCATCCTTCTCAGCATCCTGCATCGGCATATCCTTGTCAGCGGGGCTTCCTTCCTTGCTCCCACCATTCTCATTATCCTGCACATGCATCCCCTTGCTAGCAGAGATCACAAGAGAGTCCCCGTTCCAGATTGAAGGACCAGAGTCTTTGTCAAAAGCTGGTTTCTTGCCCCTTCATCTGCAATTCTCCTCATCATGCCCTCAGACATTGCAAAAGCTGCAAATCTTGTTTCTGATACACTCTAATGCAAGGTGTCCAAAAAGATGACAATTCATGCAGAATTTTGGTTTTCTTTCATAGAGGATTCCAAGGGTGATGGTATCATCTTTTGTAGTTAACACCACTTATTTTACCAGAGTATCGGACATATCGACTTCCACCAGGATCCGAGCATAATGTCCAAACATGGGATTTTCAGTCTGATTGTCAAGCCTGATTAGATTCCCAACCGACGAGGCAATATCCCATAGGATTTGAGGGTTCCAATACAGCAGGTTTAGATTACAGAACCTTATCCATAATTGAGCATAGGTGTTCTTAACAGAATTGGGATCAAAATATTGGTCCCATTCATGAATCCACAGAAATCAAGGTTTTAGAGGGACCGAGCCAAAACTCCAGGCATGAAACATGATCTCATCTAAGGGAAATAATATATGATAGATCCCACATCCCATCACAGTCATCTTCCACTCAGTGAAACCCCATATTTCTGAAATCCTGACAGTAAGGTCATTATACTTCCATGGCTTCAGCCCCTTCAGAATTAGGACTCGTAAAATAATAGAGAATATACAAAACTTCAATCTCTCTTCAACAGAACTCTGATTCGCTGAGACATGCGCGATATGCCCTTTTCGAATGATCTTTCTCGTGGAAGCTTCATAGTCAAGAAAGGATGAAGATCCACTACTTGTGACAGCATCCACAATGCTTTTCTTGAGTCCATCACGCCGATGCTCACCAATATTCTTCTTTGCACAGAGACTAAATAGATCATTATGTCCGAATCAGCCATCATTGACCAATCCATGAATTGAATTATCTCCTGGATCATCAGAAGTAGGATTACTCGAACTAGGGTTCGCATCCTTTTCCTTCCCGCACTCCATCCTAAACGTGTTCAACCTTGAGTGTATATATATATATATTCAATGTATAAATGAAATATGGTTGAATTATGTTATATGGTCGACAACATGTAACCCTGGCTTCGCTTTCATTACATGCAATCACGACCTTCCTTGATAGCGTGTGTTGTACGCAATATCATGTTTCACTAAACAACGATATATGGTTATAATATTATTATGAACTAGCCATTATGAATTGTATTAACTAAATTTTGAATTTAATGACATTATTATTCATCTTACACATTTTATAGAACATGGAATGAGAACAAAATCAATTTTTCGAGTAAAATAAGTATTTTTCAAAAAATGTAGTTTTGCCACCTTTTGATGGTGCACCGACATTAAATCTTGTTTTTGACACGTCTATAATTTCAATTTCACAAAATAAAATTCTTCTTTAAATCAGGATATAAAAATTTACTTTGGATAAATTTTTCATATTATTCTGATAACTTTCATATTTTAATGAATAGTAAAAACACGCTATATTTTAATTAAAAACAACTTTTTTCATCGCAATAATTTATATGGTTAGATTATCTTTTTTATTGGTTTTAAAGTTTAATTAGAATATATTTCTATCATTTAATCCAATTTTGTTCATTGGAATTAATTTCACTTTCAAATTTGACATAAACTAGTGATGATCTTTTGATAGTTATTGTTTCTTAAAAACACGTTATTTGTTTTGATAACGAGAATTACTTTTAAAAATAATTAATTCCACTTCTATGTTTTGAATTTGGAAAAATATACATCATTTTAGAATTTTTAATATCAAATATAGCTTAGGATGAATTTTTTGTTTTTTTCTGAAAAACATCAATTTTTTATGAATAGTGAAAACACTGAGGTTTTGGTTAAAATCAACTTTTTATTTAAATAATAATTTATTTGATTTAGATTTATTTTAGGTCATAATAGATATATAATACTTATATAAGTTCAATGAAATTCATTGGAATTAATTTATAATAATTTTTGATTTATAAAAATTGTATTGAACTTTTCACCGTCTTTTACCCACCTCCATGGAACTTTTACAATTGTCCATAAAACATGATTTTACATCTTCTGTGAGTTGAATTTCGAAAATATGAGAGACATGGTTAATATAAAGAAGTAAAATGTGGTTCAATTAGATAAAAATAATTTTTGATGAATTGTAACTTTTTACTTTTATTTACCACGGTTAAAAGTAAATAGGGTAATTCAAGGTTAACAGAATATTATAATAATTCAAAATTACCTTAACACTTGTCCAAACCTTATTGGATGAGTAATGGAAGGCCATGGGAATTTTTGGGTCTATTTTGGGACTCCATGGAGCCACTTATGAAAGACAATGACACATTAGATTAATTAATTTAATGTAAAGAAACAATTGGCATTAACAGAAATCCTTTAGTAATTAATTTTTATAAGAGGATATATAAATTATATTTTAGACTATAAATATTCATTGGAAAGCGAAAACTATTTCCTACATGTTGGTATTTTGTTTATAATTTTTTGACATCCAATAAATTAAATTATTTATGACATAATAATGATGCAATATTTACCTAATTAATAAATGATTTAAATAAATAAGATTATAATGATTAAAATATTATCCAAAACCTATCCAATTACTATTGCATGATTTTATTTCTAATATGAGTCATCTTATCTTTGAAATTAATTTGTTTTGGACCTCTTGAAACCAAAGATAAGTTTATAATAAAATAATGTTTTCACACTTTCCTAAATAGCCCTTCCTCTCCCTTATAAAGGAGACCACTTCTATGCAATTACTCACACCTCTAAAGCCTTTTTGCTCGTCCAACCTCTGCCCAATTAAGCTACCTATATCCCTATCCTGCCCCTATAAGCCTTACCTTATGTAGAAGGCACTCCAATATGTCCTTTTGGTTCAAACCAAAGGAAGTTACCCTAATTAAAGGTAATAGTTTCTCTTAAATTGTTTTCTTTTATTCTACTTCTCAAAAACTCTTCTTAATCCATTATTTTGTAACAAAAATAGTATCATAAAAATACTAGGATGTTGTTATGAGAAGGATTAGAACTACACTTACACACACCTCCATCTAATGGATTAATAACATAATGTTTCTTTGGATGGAAAACTAACGTCTCACGAAATGATGATTGTTTGATTTTCTTCTACCACCTCTCATGGTGGCCATTATGATGGAACTGTATTCATATATGATATATATTATGTTTATTATTTCTTTATTCTTCTTTATATCCCATATATATCAATACTTTACGGTTTCCATAGTTGGTAAATACAATAATCTAATTTGAGGACGTGCGGACTACCGCCCCCTCAAAGTGATATTATTCGTTAATGCCTTATGTGGGATGTACAAAGGATGTAGTTACTGATATTATATATGATATTATTCTGGAATTATAATATACCTATGTATCATTATGTTTTAATTACATTAAAATAATAAATATAAATGAAAGTAGTGTTCATATGTATGTACGGCTTACCGTCTCCATGAACGGAGCTTTTCATTTCTTAACTCCCTATGTTATATAAAATTATAAATACATGTATATGCTGGATATATATGATATATATGATATATAAATCGTGAATATAATTCTGGATATAATTAACCTTTGACCACATGAAAAACAAGTAATTATAAGAAGTCCATTTATGACTCAAATACCAAATATCAACAAAACGATCATTATTAACTTAAATGGTTACATAATGTTTATAACATGGTAATAAGTGATATAAAAGGAATAATAAATTTGAAAAAGGTTCTTAAGAAATTATAAATTACCTTTGGCTTATTATTCAGGAGATTAAAGAATGATCGAGTCAAGTCGGACACGAGGTAAGGGAACATCTTAACCCAATTTCCATTCTTTTGGTTGATCTTCTCTTTATTGTTTATATCGTTCTTTGGTTATGTGAGAAATAAATTTTTATATCTTATCATGTATTTATAATTTCTTTATTTGACCTTATAGTGAATACACATAAGCGATGTATTTACAAAAAGATCTTTTTAAGGGATAATTATTCCAATCTCATTCTATCCAAGATTGTTTATTCGTAAGTATTTACTGGGGTTATGATTATTATCCATGTCCATATGTTCTCAAAATGTTTTCATAAAATTTTTACTTTTCTACCATGTATGTTTAAATTAATTTTTACCCTTTTCTTCTTTTACCACATCGTATGGAAGGAATCTTTCTTTTGCTTACCATATGAGGTAATTTTTGACTTTTCCGAAAAAAGTACGAGAAAAATTTTATTTTTTAACTTATACGGCATGAAAGTATTTTTAAGGTTTTATATAGAATTATTTTTATGAAGATTCGTCCAAAAGATTTCATGACTATTTTCTACAAAATCATTTTTTTTAATTTAATGACATTTTGTTAAAAGAAAATGTATTTGAAGAAGAAATGATATTTTCCCCAAGATTTAATTTCAAGTGTTTTATCAAAACCATTTTCCATCTATGATGAAATTATTTCATATGTGTATGTTTCAAGAATAATGTCTCTATGATTTACATGGTTTCATTTTTCTTATGATGAAATGATATCCATTTGTTTCATATGGATTATGTTATGATGGGATGATGTTTATGAAACCTATTTTATTCTTTGGGTTATCATGAATGATTTATGTTTATGTTGTGGAACACGTAAGAATGATTTCATTATGAGATGGGTGGGACCAATATCTCCCTCCAATGCATTGGGTAAAGATTTATATCTCATGAGATAGACATGGCTAAAACGGAAAGTAAATCCAGTTCAGTAATACAAGGCTGGAACAACAAGTAAACACGGTTCAGTAAGGGCCTTTGTCTACTAAGATGGTCTTAGCAGCAATGCATTGGCTACTATGGAAATCGTATCATGTGCTTAATGGTTTCCACAATTACATGTTTTATTACCATGCTATTTTATCAAGATTGATGTTCCATTATGATACATTCCTTATGTACTTCCATGATTTATGTCTTTGTTCAAGATTTTGATGTTTAAACATTATGTTCATGTTTTTTAAGTTCAAATGTATATGGTTAGTTTTATTTTATCCTTGCTTACCCTTACTGAGCATTCGAGCTCACCCTTTTTATGTTCTCTTTTCCCCAAGATTTAAATAAAGGTTTTAGGAAAGAAAACAAAAAGGTAAGATCTTTATGGGAGATCTTGAATATCTTTCACCACGATTAGAAGATTATATTCCCAGTTTCTAAAGACACTAAACTATTACGGTCCTTGTGTGTCTGTTTTTTTTTATGTATTAAGTATTCTGAAAAAGTAATATAATGTCCATGTACGTCAAGATTTGGTCCTCTAGAGTTGGTATCAGAGGAAAGGTTTAGTTAACATTTAGAAACTAGGATTCGAAAACATTAGTGAGATCCCTAGAGATATTTCTAAGGTATGTCTAGGGATGTCCCTAAGGTTAAATACACATATAGGTTAGAGTACTAGAATTATGTTAACGATCATGAATAACCTAGGGTGAACCTGAGGTGTCCTAGATTAAAGAATTTTTTATAATTTAGACATCCCATAAGTTAATTTTTATGATTATGTGGTTCCTGGTTATTTAAACTATTTCTTACACCATAGTTTCTGGTCTTATTCAATAGAGGGAACGAGAAGGAATTCAGTTAACATTGATTACCATTAAAAAAATGGTGACTACAATCAATGAATTTATGTAACGCTTGGAGAGGAAGATATTGTGATTATGTTGAATCATTCATCTCGATATATGATTAACAAGGTGAACTTTAGTTGTATTCCTAAGTCATCAAATAAGGGGAGGATGGAATTTTATGCATGTTCGCATGGTGAGGAGCATAGAGAAATGAAGATTTATATTTCTAAATATGGGAAGAAGAAACTTGAGGAATACATCAAATGGAGGGGAAGATGTTATCTATGTTGAGAAAAGGGTTATAGAGTGATAGACTATTATGGAGTCCAATTTCTTATATGCGGAGAACATGGGCATTACCCAACTCAATGATCTGACCTACGAAATCACTTCTAAATCGAGGAAGGACCTATTCCAAGCAATCATTGAAGAGGATGGACTGAAGGGCTTATGTATTGGAATTCTATAATAATGTTATTGAGGTACTTTTATAGTATATTGAAATATTTGTGCATTGGTCCATTGTGGTTTTCTATAAGAATATGGTACCGGTAACCATGAAAAGTGATTAAAATATTATGGAAATCAGATGATATGAACATAATGAAGGGATAAATAGAAAATGAAATTTTGATAGTATTCATGACCTCATGACTAATATAAGGAAAATGTGATATCATGGTTTGAGTATAAATAATTTTTGCGATTTTGGAATGTGTCAAGAGACAACTTTTGACAGCATTCATATTTTCAACTAAGGTTATATGGTAATTCATCTTGCAAAATAATACATGATTAAGGTATTCACATGTTTGGAATGTGACCAATAAGATATATCATATGATATATGGGGGATAAATGATGGTATTCACATGCTCAGTAGATGACATTTCTTGTAATTGTTTTCTTTTTACTATGAGCTTGGAAAGATGTATTTTGGATAATCCTAATTATTGGAATGGATTATGTTGGACATCAGATAGTATTTTTTTAAGGCTAGAACTCTTTTCAATATTATTTCTCGAATATTATAATAGTGTAGTTTTTGAAAAAGGACTACCTGTAGAACGAGAGACAACCTGTCGTGTCGGACAAGGCTGTGGGAATCGAACCCACAACTGAAGTGCGACAGCCCTTTATCACCTACAACTGGCCTACAGGAAGTCCCTGGTTAGTAGAAACTAGTTTTATTTTATTATGCGCTATGATAGCTGAAGTATAAGTCCATTTTAGCAACCATATACGATTAATCTCAGCATAGATGGACATCTGTATATTTAATAAATAGTGTTAATCTTTTTGCAATATAAATAGATGGAATGACCTATCATTATATCGCATAATCTGCTAACACTTCACAGAAGACAAATTCAACTTCATTTCTTTAAGAGATGAAGTGTAAATTGTTCGAGGCACGAGAAACGGTGAGATTGTACCAAAATCAAGTAATTATTTCTTTTAATTCAAAAATTCTTCAACATTAGGGAAATGATCTTTAAAACAAAAAAATGTTGTCCTAGTGCTCTCATATCTAATGAATCATATGGTACCTTAGATCATCAAAAATTTATGGCTTTGTGATTGTTGGCTTTTTCATAGCCATCTCCTCTACCACTATACATCAGAAGTTGATGGTTATATTTCTCTTCCATATCCATATTTTAACCTATGTTCTACTATGTGGAAACCCAGTGATTAGTTAATTTGGGAAACCATTACATTTCATACTTTAGTTTTTAAAATCAAGTTTTGGTATTCCGTTTTACGATGTGGGTTTCTATTAAAGAATCATTCAAGTAGTAAACCATTAAATCCCTGACGAATTTCGAGGGTAAAATTCATTTTAAGGGGTGTTGAATGTAACACCCCAAGATTTTATAAAAAATATTATTTTAATTTCATTGATTTATTTTGTTGTACGTTACACAAAGATTATCTTGTGCTATACACAACACCGTATTAGCTTTAGTATACGCAACACTATTCTTGGATCATGCTATACACAATTTTGATAGTAGTTATTCTACGCAACATTGATTGTATATATATATATATATTGAATGTATAAATGAAATATGGTTGGATTATGTTATAAAAAACAATGAAGGAGTCTTTCACAACACACAACCCTGACATGGCTTGCATTACATGCAATCACGACCTTCCTCGATAGCGTGTGTTGTACGCAATATCAGGTTTCACTAAACAATGATATATGGTTATAATATTATTATGAACTAGTCGTTATTAATATTATTAACTACATTTTGAATTTTATAACATTATTATTCATCTTACACATTTTCTAGAACATTGTATGATAACAAAATCAATTTTTCGAGTGAAATAAGTCTTTTTCAAAAAAATTAGTTTTTCTGCCTTTTGATGGAGCACCCACTTTAAATCTTTTTTTTGCCATGTCTATAATTTCAATTTGACAAAATAAATTTTTTATTGGAATCAGGATATAAAAATTTACTTTGGATAAATTTTTCATATTATTCTAGTAACCTTCATATTTTAATGAATAGTAAAAACTCACTATATTTTAATTAAAAACAACTTTTTTCATAGCAATAATTTATATGATTATATTATATTATTAATTGGTTTTAAAGTGTAATTATAATATATTTTTATGATTTAATCTAATTTTGGTCATTGGAATTAATTTCACTTTGAAATTGGACAAAAACAAGTGATGATCTTTTGACACTTATTGTTTCTTAAAAACACGCTAATTGTTCTGATAACGGGAATTAATTTTAAAATTAATTAATGCCACTTATATTTTTTTAATTTGAAAAAATATACATCATTTTTGAATTCGGAATATCAAATATAGCTTAGGCTGAATTTTTGGTATTTTTCTGAAAATCATCAATTTTTGATGAATAGTGAAAGCACTGAGTTTTTGGTTAAAACCGACTTTTTATTTAAATAATAATTTATTTGATTTAAATTTATTTTAGGTCAAATAGATACATAATACTTATATAATTTAAATCAAATTCATTGGAATCATTTTATAACAATTTTAGATTTATAAAAATTGTATTGAACTTTTCACCGTCTTTTACCCATCTCCTAGGAGCTTTTGCAATTGTTCATAAAACATAATTTTACCACTTCTGTGAGTTTAATTTAGAAACTCCAAGAGATACGATTAATATCAAGGAGTAAAATTTGGTTCAATTAGAGAAAAATAATTTTTTGGTGAATTGTAACTTTTTACTTTTATTTACCACGGTTAAAAGTAAATAGGGTAATTCAAGGTTAAAAGAATATTATAATAATTTAAAATTACATTAAAACTTGTCCAAACCTTATTAGATGAGTAATTGGATACCATGGTAATCTTTGGGTTGATTTTGGGACCCCATGGATCCACCTATAAAAGACAATGACACATTAGATTTATTAATTTAATGTAAAGAAAACATTGGCATTAACAAATATCCTTTAGTAATTAATTTTTATAAGAGGCTATATAAATTATATTTTCGACTATAAATATTCATTGGAAAGATAAAATTATTTCCTACCTTTTGGTATTTTTTTATAATTTTTAGACATCAAATAGATTAAATTATTTATGACATAATAATGATGCAATATTTATCTCATTAATAAATGATTTAAATAAATATGATTATAATGATTAAAATATTATCCAGAACCTATACAATTCCAATTGGATGATTTTATTTAGAATATGAGTCATCTTATATTCGACATTAATGTGTTTTGTACCTCTTTAAACCTAAGAAATATTTATAATAAAATAATGTTTTCACACTTCCCTAAAGAGCCCCTCCTCTCCCTTATAAAAGGAGACCACTTCTATGCAATTCCTCACACATATAATGCCTTTTGGCTCATACAAACTCTGCCCAATTAAGCTCCCTACATCCTTATACTCCCACTAGAATCCTTACTCTAGGAATAAGGCACTCCAAGAAGTCATTTTGGTTCAAACCAAAATAAGTTAACCAAATTAATGGTAATAGTTTCTCTTAAGTTGTTTTCTTTTATTCTACTTCTCCAAAACTCTTTTTAATAATTTCTTCTGTAACAACACTATTATCCTCAAAATACAAGTATGTTTTTATGAGATGGATTATAACTACACTTACACACACCTCCATATAATGGATGAAGACCATAATGTTTCTATGGATGGAAAACTAATGCCTCACGAAACGATGATTGTTCGGTTTTCTCCTACTACCTCTCATAGTGGCCATTATGATGTCACTGTATTCATATATGATCTATATTATGTTTATTATTTCTTTATTATTCTTTACATCCCAATTATATCAAGCCTTTATGGTTTCCATAGTTGGTAAATATGATAATCTCATTTGAGGAAGTGCGGACTACCGCCCCCTCAAAGTGATGTGATTCGTTAATGCTTTATGTGGGATGTATAAAGGATGTAGTTAATGATATTATATATGCTATTATGATGGAATTATAATATAACTATGTATCATTATGTTTTAATTCCATTAAAATAATAAATATAATTGAAAGTAGCGTTCATGTGTACGTACGGCTTACCGTCTCAATAAACGGTGCATTTCATTTCTTACCTCCAAAGGTTATGTAATATTATAAATACATGTATATGCTGTATATATATGATATATATGATATATAAATCATGAATATCATTCTATATATAATTAACCTTTGACCACATGAACAAAATGTAATTATAAGAAGTCCATTTTTGACTCAAGTACCAAATATCGACAAAACGAACATTATTATCTTAAATGGTTACATAATGTTTATAACATGGTAATAAGTGATATCAAAGGAATAATAAATTTGAAAAAGGTTCTTAATAAAGTAGAAATTAACATTGGTTTATTATTCATGAGATTAAAGAACTATCGAGTCAAGTCGGACACGGGGTAAGGGAACATCTTAACCCAATTTCCGTTCTTTGGGTTGGTCTCCTCTATCTTGTTTATGTCATTCTTTGATTATGTGAGAAATGAATTTTTATATCTTATCATGTATTTATAATTTCTTAATGTGACCTTATATTGAATACAAATAAGTGATATATTTACAAAAATATCTTTGTAAGGGATGATTATTCCAATCTCATTCTTATCCGAGATTCTTTATTCGTAAGTATTTACTGGGATTATGATTATTATCCTTGTCCATAAGTTCTAAAAATGTTTTCATAAAGTGTTTAATTTTCTTCCATGTATGTTTTAATTCATTTTTACCCTTTTCTAATTTTACCACATCGTATGGAAGGAATCATTCTTTTGTTTACCATACGAGTTACTTTTGGATTTTTCCGAAAAAAGTATGAGAAGAATGTTATTTTTTAACTTATACGGCATGAAATGATTTTTACTATTTAATAAAGCCTTATTTTCACGAATCACCCTCCAAAATATTTCATGACTATTTTCTAGAAAATCTTTTTTTAAAATTTCATGACCATTTGTGAAAAGAAAATTATTTTTTAAGAAGAAAGGATATTTTCCTCAAGAATTAATTTTAAGTGTTTTATCAAAACCATTTTACATCTAAGATGACATTATTTCATATATGTATGTTTCAAGTATAATGTCTCTATGATTTAAAAGGTTTCATTTTTCTTATGATGAAATGATATCCATTTGTTTTATATGGATTATGTTATGATGGGATGATGTTTATGAAACCCATTTTATTCTTTGGGTTATCATGAATGATTTATATTTATGTTGTGGCACACATAAGAATGATTTCATTATGATATGGGTGGGACCTATATCTCCCTCCAATGCATTGGGTAAAGATTTATATCTCATGAGATATACATGGCTGAAACGGAAAGTAAATCTGGTTCAGTAATACAAGGCTGGAACGACAAGTAAATGCGTTTCAGTAAGGGACTTTGTCCACTAAGACGGTCTTGGCAGCAATGCCTTGGCTGCTATGGAAATCATATCATGTGCTTAATGGTTTCCAGAATTACATGTTTTATTCCCATTCTATTTTATCATGATTGATGTTCCATTATGATACATTCCTTACGTACTTCCAAGATTTATGTCTTTGCTCAAGATTTTGATGTTAAAACATTATGTTCATGTTTTCTAAGTTCAAATGTATATGGTTTGTTTTATTTTATCCATGCTGACCCTTACTGACCATTTGAGCTCACCCTTTTTATGTTTTATTTTCCATAGGATATAAATAAATGTTTAAGGTAAGAAAACAAAAAGGGAAGATCTTTTTGGGAGGTGTTTAAGATATTTCACCATGATTAGAAGATTATATTCCATGTTTACAAAGACACTTAACTATTACGGTCCTTGTGTGTCTGTTTTTGTTATGTATTAAGTATTCTGCAAAAGTAATGTAATGTCCATGTACATCAAGCTTTCGGTCACTACAAATAGACCCATGTCCCAGTTGGCCAAGCCTGACAGGTCGGGTGGGACCACCTCGAGTCAGCCGACCAGGTGGGACCAGACCTGTACCCAACTAGCCCCCATTTTTCTAAAATGACTGTTACATTCAAACGGAGTGTCCATTTGAAGAGCCATCTACAGCATAGGGTCCCTTGGAATGAGGTGGTCCTTTTGAGATATTTTATTTGAGTGTTTGAGATTGTTATAGGATGTACATTTTTGTTTCAAGAATAAACTCTCTCGGTACAAGTAGAATTTAAGTAGAATTAGGATGATTCTTATGATGAGATTCTAGAAAGATTACTCCATTAATCACACATGGAGTGGGAACTTTATATCCATAAAATTTTGTAAAGATGAGACTCCCCCTGTTTTGGGTGTGGGTTTGTTTTCTCTTGTGTGGTTTCTTTCAAAATAGTGTTACACCCCTGTAAAATTAGGGAGCATATTCTCCGATAAGTCAGTAAAGGAAGTGTTAGTTCTCCCCATCCATGCAAGGGAACAGGTCCTTTATCCTTAGATTCGGTACTCCCCTATTTCACTAGGGTTAGGGTGCTCAATATCTATCACATATAGAGTTGGTACACACTACAGAGTAGAAAGAACGTTCTCTGTTGTAGTAGTCATTACTCCCCTGCAGTTCCAGAGTGCAGGTCCTCCTTACGCAGTGCTACGGAAGATTTGGTACACCACTACTATTTAAGAGAGAATGTTCTCTAGTCACTGAGTGATACTCCCCTTCTAGGAAGGTTGTGGGTCATAAATATAAAAATTGGTACTCTATTTCCTTTTCAGGGTGTGGGTCCTTTAAGAATATTACTCCCATGTTGTACAAGGTCGCGGGTCCTCCACATAAAAACTGACAGAGTTGGTACTCCCTGTCATACTTGGGATCCATTTCTCATGTCACATAGTAGTACTACGATACTGGGTAGGGTGCGGGTCCTCAACTGGAGATGTAGCTTCCTCAACTGTCTAATAGAGTAGCGAGGAGCGGGCCCATCCACATGATAAAAATGATACATATATAAGATCTAGTTCTCCCTTGATGGACTGATGTGCGGGAAACTTATTTATAGAAGGAACAGAGGTTTTGAGAGATGGTTAGGAGAGGGGCTCCCTCTTACGTGTATAGTAGTCAGGGCTGGCCTCTCTACATGGGTATCCTTAGTATTTCATGGGGAGCATGACTTTGAATACAAAACCTCTAGTGCCAGGAATTAGATTTGGGCCATGTAGATTGTACCCGATGAAGTGAATCTCTCAGACGAGTTCCATCAATGATGGCTGAAGTTGAGGAGTGTCATCACCTAGTTTCTGTATTATGACATGATCCTTTGATGAAATTATTTGAGCAGGCTGTGTTGTTGGGAACACTTGAATTTCATAGTTGATAAAACAATTATATATTTATCTTCATTGTATATGTATGGGAATATACCCGAGTACAGATAACTAGGCAATCAATTGTTATTTTTCTCTTCTGATTTACCTTCATGGATTTGGGGTCCCCTACAGTGTATTGTTTTACTCACCCCTACAAGGGATTTTCCCAGACAAGTCGTGTCTTGTGTAGACGAATGATGATTTGATGGAGTCTAGGGAGGACCTATACCATGTGTTGTTTCATGAGAGAGGAAAGACGAGGTCTACTCCTATGACTTCAAGTAGCTACCCTCCACCTACACTTCAAGTAAGATTTTAGGAAGATGAGTTTTCAAAACCTAGGGTTGTACCAATGTTCTATTTTTCTTTATGTGGGTTTTTATACTGCCAATTTTTACAAATTTTTAATTTACTAGAAGTTGGACTCTATAAGTGCTTTATTTAATGTATTGATACATTGTTTCCATAGATTTTAATTTCTCGTACCTTTGGATGAAATTTGTGTGTGTGTGTATAGGTTCTTGGAAAATTCCATCCATTTGCAGGATAATGACTTCGATGCTAATCACTAGCCCCAGTCCTTTGAATGGCGGGCATGGGCTAGTTGTGGAATGGGTCCCAGGTATTGGATGTGACAAGTTGGTTACAGATGTGGTTGGTTCTACCTCAAAGACCAAGGTTCTGTTGGTTTTGGTTTTGGTCAATAGTTTTAAGTGTTTCGAGATCAGATTTCAAGATATGGACTCTAGTGTTGGTGTAACAGCTGACGTATCCATACACAAGGACTCTAGAAATCTGGTTTCTTGTCTTGGTACATGGAAAAACTTGTTGTGGGGAAAATAAATGGAACATGCATCATGTAGGAATGCTTGTGATTTCCAAGACCTTTTTAATTCATTTGTCCAGGTATACAGTTTTATCATGATTCATATGGATATATTTCAGGATTCCACCATGATGAGAGCTAGATAGGATTATACAGTCTGATTATGATGATGAACATTCCCATAATGATGCTTCAGTTAAGAGCACTAGTTCATAAGAGTTTCCCCTGGGTGGTTTGCCGATTGTGCCACCACCAATAGCGCAGCATGTTTTACCATCAGTTTGGGCCAAATATGCGTCTAGGATGAGTGGACTTCTTGAATTTTAGAGGTAGAGACATCCTAGGTTCTGAGGTGGGACAGATCCTTAGGTTGCTACAGATTGGATTTTCATGGTCACACAAGTCTTTCTCTTAGTGTGGAAACTACCCGACCAGATGGCAGTCCTAGCTGAAATCCTTGCACAGGGCTCAATGGGATGATGTTGGAGTTTGGTGATCCATACGCATGATGAGGAAACCCTCACCTAGATATTATTTTAGCACCTTTTTAGGGAGGATTTCTTTTTAGAGATGTTACGTTATGTGTGTATTCGAGAGTAGTTTCACCTTTATAATGGAAGCATGATGGTAGGAGGGTACTCAACAGGATTCACAGATCCTTATCGCTACTCTACATATATTGTGCGGGACCCTTAATTTAGGTATGTGACCATCGATCATAGGGTACACCATCAGATCAGTACACCAGTGATACCCTTTAGCATTCTAAGATATACTTGGGTGATGGAGTTAACATTGGTGGTTGAGATCTTCCTTCCAGAGGAGAATATGGATGTGGCATACAATAGAGGTCACAATGTAGAGGCGTCTACTAGATCTAGATAAATAAATGAGACCGGATTGTGACATAGGTAGGATAACTGATGGACAAACACAAGAAACAGGGGTCTTTGGCACTGGAGCGGCACTAAGGAGAATATCAGCAACTGGAGAGGCAGTGTTTCACATGAAAAGACCTGGTGAATCTCATTGGGGATTGACCGACCCATCATGCTGCTAAGAGGGCTCTGGAAGATGAGCCTCCTTGTCAGAGACAACACATGTATCAAAGTGTTCCACAGGGCGGTAGATGAGGTAGAGTAGTTGTATGAGAAGTAGGAGGTAGTCCATTCCATGCTCAAGGAGTTGGGGTGTGAGGGAGAGGATAGCTACTTGCGGTCATGGATTATGACCAAGAAGATCAATGATAGATTTGAGGTACGATTTTTGTTTCTAATTTTGGATGTCTTTTTTTAAGAAGTCATAGGTTTTGGACATCCTTCTTTTTACCACGAGTTTTGTTTGAGACATCGAGGTTCCGATTAGACCATGGACTTAATGCTCAGGCTTAGAGACTCCTACTGGAGGAAACCTGTTGATCACACATTGACGCTGATAGTGTGACCTGACTCATAGAGATTAGAGTTGAGGTTTGGATCTCATAAGATTGGCATCGAGGCCTTATGACGTAAATTTGGGTATGGACTGTTGTTGTTCCTAACTGGATTGATGTTCTTAGGAAAAAGATGTGGTGTGTCTGCGATGGTAAAGAAGGGTTTTCCTTTAGGGTATAAGGTAAACCCAAGTATTATAGGGAGGAATCTCGTAAGGAGGCATGTTTTGGATAGTTCCATGGTTGTAAAGTCAGACCTCATGATGTTTCTGTAGTATAAAATGTTGGTTTACCATCCATACTCAGCTGAGATTCCACTAGTGAGTGCGGCGGTGTTCATGTTTCGGTAAGTTGTGTGGCTGCTGGAGGTTCTAGACCGAGTGCCTTGTATGACCCAAAATTTTCTCGTGGGACGACCTATTTTTTTTTAATATCCCTTCATGTTCATCATCATCCTTGAATTCATAATTTTTGTGGATTTTTTAGCACAGTTCATCCAGGGGTGGATTTGAGCTGCGGGATTCTGTTTGTATCTACATCCGGTAATCATAGAGGTGAGCCACTAGACAACATGACTACAAATGGATTGGAGTACATAGTGATATTCCCACATGTCGCAGATAAATAGAAATGTGTCTGTTGTTTCAAGATATTGACCTAGAAGAAGCTTGACATGAAAGTGGAAAATCTCAGTGTTTCCTTAAGGTGTGTGCTTTTATACAGCACATAGACCATTGATGAACTCAGTTTTAGTCCCTTGAGTTTAGTATTTTTCTTTTTGGGGATGAAAATCTTTATTTTGGGCAGAATGTAATGACCTGAAATTCAAGGGAAATTTTTTTCAAATTTAAATGGGATATTTATGAGACTAGTATCTAAGACGACACATAATCCCCAAACCCGTAGTGGCTGTAATGGATTTTCAAACATTTTATGATTATTAATTAAATGTGTGAATATGTTTTTCTACCCTTTGAAAGAATTTATGGCTCAAAAATACAAGGGCATCGTTGAACTCAAATCATCGGGATTCTTCAATAATGGTCCTAACGTTGGCTGGTAAGGGCCGAAAATGGAAGTTAGTTTTCAGTCATAAATTAAATAATTAATTAAAAATTATATTATTTTTGAATACTTAAAACTCCAAAAATTTAACTACGATTGGAAATATGAGATTACCACTAAGAATTTGAGGGAGTTGTTTCTTTAGGTGGTGCTTAACCTCGACAGGAACAAGCCGAGGGAGAATGTTTGTTTATGAGTTTTTTACAGGACTTATAATAACCCGCATGCATAGTTTTGTAAAACCCTAAAATGTTGCCAATATTAAAAATATGAGGGAACCATTGCATCTGGAACGATGAAATTTCCTTTTAATGAACACAACATTTACCTATGTGGGTCGACCAGAATATATAGTTTTCTAACATTTTAAGAAAACGTAATATAAAATAAAGAGTATATTTTGTTTTGTTTTTTGGATCCTTTTAAACTATTTCTGAAAAATGATGTGTAATGTAATTATACCAAAATGAATTTCCATTAATAAAACAACGTAATGACTTTGTAACAGAGTGTGATAGAAAATGATATATCCCAATTCGCCAAATAATTTCTTTGTAAGGACACTAGACATTGTTGAGAAGCCTTAATGAATTTGTTGGCGAATGACCAATTCTAGTGGGATCAATGAATATGATCGATCATAATGTTAGCAGTTGAGGATTGTGGAATGTTGGAGGGGGGAAGATTGATGTGGAAAAAACATTCAATCAATGCCATCAAATAATCAAATCCCTAGTTAGGGTCTGTTTATTGAATTAAATTGTCCCCCATTCTAGGTTTTAAATGAAAAAATCAGATAAACCCACGAACAGGTTGACGTACAGTTTGATCATTCTTGTGGGACGATTTTTGTTTCATTTTCTTCATCCTTCTAACAGATTAGGTCAAGGCAAGAACAAAAAAATTGATGCGGTTCAATACTTTTGTTGATTATTGGGATTTTGTACCCCACGTTCTTCACATTCATCATGGTTTGGCAAATATTCTCTCATTGTGTGACTATCCTTATCACAAAAACATGGTGTATTGGATCGAGGAAGGACACGACACAACGAATGTGCGATGATGATTGTTGGTGGGTAGGCCGAAGTCATGTGAGAAATACCAGAAATGAGGAATTTTCTGGCGAATGGAATCACAACAGATATTTGAACCCTAGTTGGTGAAGAACATGACTTGAGGATTCCAGAACACCTTCTTGTTCGAAGAAAAAACCACCAGAGAACTTCTGGTGGTCCACAGAATAGACCGCTGATGTACTGGTGCTAGCAGCGACCTGAGATGGTGGTCAGCCACCAGCAGCGGTGGCTAAAAAAACATGTGGCATCTACCACGAGGTAGATGGATATAAAGAACTACCACTTTCCCAGGGCTGTGTTTCATGACTAGACACACATGGTTGGGCTAAATGAATTATCTCTGGTCTGCTCATGCTGACTGGTTGTAGGTGTGGTAGTGCCAACTAGCACTGCATGGTGCTGAATCAGAAGTTGCAAAGCTGCATCTGAGCTAGATGATCCAGACCCACGGTCTAGCTAACTGAGCAGAACGAGTCAAATATGTGGCCATATGGGTAGATCCTGAATGGCCTCACACATAGGCCAACGGGATGGGTCGAATCGAGTCGGGTTGGTCGGACAGAGTCAGTCTAGACCCAGGGCCAACCAGCCCCCTTTTCACAAAATATCTCATAACATTCATACAAGGTGTTTGTTTAAGGAGTCATCTATGGCATTGGGACACTTGGGACAAGATGATCAATTTGAGATACTCTATGTGGGTTTTTGAAAATGTTAGGGGATGGTGTTTTTTGTTTGAATAGTAGGCTTTCCCGATATAATCTATCTTTGGGAAAAATCATGGTGATTCTTATGATGATAAGCTATAAATGTTACTCCCTTGATGACTCAAGGCATGGGTACTCGTTATACCTCATCTTTGGAAGGGACAGTACTCCACAACTTTTGAAAGTAGGTTCATTTTTCTTTCAGTGGTTTCCTTCAACATTTTTACTCCCCTTTAGGATTAGTGCACGACTTATTGGAGAAGTTAGTAAAGGAAGAGTCTGTAATTCAATTCCATGCCAGTGATCAGGTCCTCTATCCTTGAAGTTGGTACCTACCTATATTACTTGGGAATGATTCCCCAATATCTATCTCATATAGATTTAGTACTCCCCTACCTGTTTGGTAGAGGGTCCTCTGTAGTAGGAGTCAGTACTCCCCAACAGTTTGAGGGTGTGGGTCCTCCTTATGCAGTCCTACGGCAGGGTAGGTACTCCATTTCTGTGCAAGGGAATGGGTCCTCTAGCCTGGGGTGGGTACTCCCCTAATGTACTAGGGTGGGGGACCACAATATTGATCAAACTAACAGTGTCTTTACTCCCTGATATTTCCAAGTTGTTGGTCCTTTAGTCACAGAGTTGTACTCCCCTACTGGGTAGGGTGTGGGTCCTCGATATAAGAAGCTATACTCCCAACCCCATTAAGGGTGTAAAATCATTCATTAGTTGTACTCCCCATTCATTTCAGGGAACGTGTTTTCCACAAATGAACTAACAGAGTATGTATTCCCCTATTGTACAAAGGAACTGGTCCTCTAGACACTTACTTTTACTCCATTACAGAGTAGGTTTCAGGTCCACGATTGATGTTAGAGATCCCTTGGTTGTCAAACATATTAGTGAGGATTGGGACCATCAACATGATGAAAAAAATACCGAGATATGTGCGTGTACTCCCTCACCAGACTAAACTGTGGTCCGCTCATTATAGGAGTGACAAAAGTTTTTACAATATGGTTAGGTGTGTGGTTCCCTATTACATGTACAGTGGTGAGGAGGGCCTCTCTACTTGTGTTTATGTAGTACTTCATGGGGAACATATCGGTGAAAATTAATCCTCCTGTTCTGGGAATTATAGTTGAATCTAGTATATTATACATGATAGTGTGGATCTCTCAGACAGGTGCCATGGGGGTTGGCTGAGTTCAAGGAGTGTGATATCCTAGTTTGTTTATTAGGAATTAAGCCTTCAATTAAAATCATAATGGTGGCAATGTAGTTGGGACAACATGATTTTATTAGATTCTAAAACGAGTATATATGTATATTCATGGTATATGTATGGGAATATAGTTGAGTAGAGCTGACTATGAATTCATTTGTGGGTTCTCTCTTGTTATTTACCTTTGTGGTTTTGAGGTCCCCTGCTGAGTTTTGCATTACTCACCCTAGAACTACTTTTTCCCACATGCGTAGTGTCTTATGCCAATGGCCAACACTTTTATGGGGTCCAGGGAGGACCAAGACTAGGTGGTGTTCAGTGAGAGCAGACAGACACCACGTACTCCTACGACTTTAGGTAGATACCCTCCACCTACCCTTTAGGTAGGGTTCTCGAAAGATGAGTTTCAGAAACATTAGTTTGTACTTGTGATCTGTTTTTCTTTAGGTGGGCTTGTATAATATCCTAGTTTTACCACTGGTACATTACATTTTGTTGTTCTATGGTGGTGTTTTTCTTAGTGGAGTACATGAATGTATTCCTTGGCTTCTACATTCTAGTACCTTTGGCTAGGAGTTGTGTGTTTGTACAGGTGCTTGGAAAAGGCCTCACATTATAGGATAATGCCTTCGGTTATAGTTTCCAGTGCCTATCCTTTTAGAGGCAAGCTTTGGGAGTCGAGAAACGGGCATCGTGGGATGGGTTGTGACAATTTATTTGGACCATATGGGGTTTTAGGAAAAATAAATATGATCAAGGGATAATCATTTGAAATAACCAAAGGTTAGTTTCCAAAGGATAAACAAATAATAAGTAATATATAATGTGGAAATATTTTAACCAATATCATGAGTAGAATCCATCACGATGCTATTAGCATAAGAATCTCATATGAATATGAAATTATACTAGATGGATGTTAAATATTCTTTTCTAATAGTTTTATTATATTATGAAGTCTATGTTCAATAATAACATAGATTTAATGACCCTCAGCTTTAAAATTATTTATTCAAACCTGTGAAATCTCTTTATGGTCTTAAAGAAGTACCCATATCTTCATATGAATGATTATGTTATATTATTTTATAAAATTGATCTAACTTGGGATTTTATGGTACAAAGATTCTTATAAAAACTCATTAAAACCCATTTTTTCTGAAATATATTTTCATGAAGTTATTTTAAAATGAATACATAAAAAAATCATTGAATTTTTGAGACATATAAAAATTATTTGAAATGATCTTGATGGTTGAGATAAAAATAATCCTTGATTTTCATATTTATCAAAAAAATGACGTATTTTAAACTATAAAAATAAAAAATTTATTTAATTAAATGTTTTTACATTTTAATGTCCTAATATTTTCAAATATATTTTTCCTCAAATAAATTTAATTTCATCAATATCTGATTTAACAAACAACCATGAGTCCTAATGGTATGTAATATAGTTTAGAGTTTCAAACTAACTATTATATTGGCAAAGTCAATATGAATTACAAAATTTTGAAATGAATTTAATAATTTCATATATAAAGTATATAGATACATAATTATCAATTTATAATAAAGTCATTATATGATATACAAATAAATTATCTCCCAAAATGGTTATTATTTATTATGAACAAATAATATAATTATTTTCATCCAATTTTAGAAAATTTATTTTAAAAAATGAATTTCATTTTTTTAATTCACCATGTTAAAATTAACTCAGAGTGTTTTTTATAAATTTCAGAAATGATTAATTTTTTATGAATATTGAATATTATTAATTGTTATTGAAAACATTATTTTTGTTTAAAGAATTTATGTTGTCAAATTTTTATATTAAATGGTTTTAAAAATAAAAGTAAGTCAATTATATTATGAATAATCCAATAATGGTCCTTATATGTAACTTTATAATTTTTTTTGTGGTAAAAAACTTTTACTCTTCAAAATTCATTATTTTAATAAAATCCATTTTCATCTCATTTTGAGATATTAATTTTAATTTAAATTTACCTAGTAATATAAATTGAATCTTCTAAAACAAAAACCATATTTTTAATGAGTGTGTGTGAATATATTAAAGAGAATACTTTAATTTTTGATCAAAATGAATAGTAAAAATAGTACACTATTTGTCGGTTCGGAAAGAATAAAATATGTAAAAAGGGTAATACATTGAGATAAGGCTTTAAAATTTTATAACACATTCTCATATCCTATCGCATGAGTGTATATCATCCATAACTGTTAGTTTTTCTATCCTATGTCATCTTTGTTTTATTTTTCTTTGATTATGACCATTATATTATTATATACAAAATAAATACAACGTCTTTCTCTCTCTTGAATTTAATACCATTAATGTTTTAACATAATGATAAAAATAATATAATTTCACATGGAAATTTATATTTTAAATAAGAATTATTTTTTATCAATGTAATTTATTTTTAATTTCTAGTGATTAAATAATGACCTTAACTTTTAATGCAACATGGTCATGATATTTATTCAATTCAAATAAAAAAATAAATGTTATTAAAAATATCATAAGTAACAAGATATGGAAGAATTATTAGGGTATATGAATTTTTTTATAAATATAACACATTAGTCTTGTTTTAATGTTCTATATTTAAATTTCTTGAGAAGCTTTATTAGACTAAATTCAATGTAATTGAATAGTCCAAAAATAGGAATAATGAAAGTTATTAAAAAAAATAATTTATTTAATGATTTAAAATTGAGAAAAGTACTATCCAAGGCCATGTAAAAGGTATATGGTTTATTATATCAATCATTTTACATTTATTTAGAAATTTTTATTTTCTTGTAATGTAATTCCCTCATAATGTTTAAAAAACATTGATATGGCACTAATTGTCAATTAGCTTAGTAGGGGGGTTAAAACTAAGATATCACCTTTAAAAATTTACATAAATAGTCTATATTTTATTTTAATTGATGATATGAACTTATAATAATATTATCCTTGAAATAGAACCATTTTGTTCTATGTTAACTAGAAAATTAATTTATAATAATTTAATACTTTAAGAAAATCCCAGAGTATCTCTCTCATCACTTATAAAACATAACATATTTTCTTCTATTAATCGCACACTTTTATACTTATAGATTTGAAAATACATAATATAATTCCTTATGATATTCTTTAACCACATCATAGATTTATTGGTATTTCCAATTTACCATCCTTCAAAAGAATAATGTATAATCCAAAAGAGGTTTCTCAATGAAGAGGTACAACACATAACCGAGTACATCCAATTTTATTTCATATTATAACTATAAAATATATATTTTATTCATAAAAAATAATAAATTCATATCACTCAATATACATGAATGTGTTTATTATTATGGTTCCTCCAACATCCAGCCTCTCTTCAATCTACTGGTATGTGAAAATATATCTTGGGTGTACATGTAGACAACCAACTCCATGCAATAACCTGTAAATAAATCATGGATTCTTATTATAACATATTTATTGATTATATATTATTTAATTATTTGATTATGATTCTCTAATTTTTAATAATTATTTACCATTCTATGGATTCATCGTAGAAAAATTGAAATAATGTTCATACACATGTATGACATACCGTCAACCTGAATTAATTAATTAATTTTTCTATACGTAAATTTATATGAATCAATCTAAATTTATATAATGAATATATAATATATTTATATCATGATTAATAATAGGGATATTATGAACCTATGATCTGAGTAAAATTATTAGAACATTTGAACAAAAACATACAACAAAAACGAAACTGCTAACAATCAAAACAACGATTTTAATAAATAACTATTAATTAATGTGAATTTATATTCTATAAAAAGATCATATATTAAATAATAAGTATGTGGATATTTTTATATATATTTATTATAAAATTAAATTTTTTAAACAAAATATTATAGTTATTTTGATGAATGTGGATCATGAGGAAAAGGGGTTATATTACAATCTCATTGTTTGATGAAATTGCATATGATTAATATTTCAATGGTAAAATTTTATGAAATTTTTCTCAATGACATATAAATTTCTCAACTACATTATTTAAATATGTAGATTTTATATTTCCCATTCATACTGAACTCATTATGTACTCATGATACTAAAGGAATATAATTAATGAAGACCATATTTGTTTCTCTCTTTGGTCAAATATACATTTTCTTCACTTTAAATGTTTTCAAAGAATATTTTAAATAATAATTTACTATAATCACATAATTTTTGGTACCGATTTCCATCCATAATATAATTTTTCAATAATGGATTAAAATAAATATTTCTTCCCTTTGTCAAATGAGTTAATTTTAACACTTTACAGAAAATTTGAAATGAATTTATTTTTAATATACATGAAATAAAAATAAATCATTTCCTCCATAAATACTCAATTAATTGATGCTTCTATTTCATGTTTCCAAATTTATTCTCAATTAATATTTCTTCTTTCATATTTAAAAAACATTATATTTAAATAAGTGAATCTATGCGAATGGGATGTTTTCCTCTAGAAATGTTCTAGTGATATTTTCATTTAATTATCATATATAATAACATCAGTTGATGTTATATACACTTTAATGGGGTATTATCCAATGTTAATATCTTTATTAAATATCAATATGGTTTATTATTATGATGAATGTATTTTTATAAAGATCATTTCTTTTCCATGGAATGTGATATGATGAATTTTTTTTGATGTTGTAGCACACATATGTATGATATTCATTATGTAATGGGTGAATCAAGAATTAAAGTCCCCATCATGTATTGGGTAAAAAAGGACACGTCAGGATATAATACCCACATTAATTCTTAGTTAACCATTTTTAGTAAGGGTCTCTTTCTATTATGTTATTCTTGGTAGTGAAATGACACTATGTATTTAAAGGAATGTGGAGCAAACCCAATCAATTTTGATAGTTTTATAAGTGATAATTAACTAAATAAATTAATTTTTTTGTTTATGTGTATTCTAAACTTATAAGTATTGTACTATAGTATTCCACCCATGTCACACGTTATATTATTTCTTTTTTATTCATGTATTATGAACTTATAAACATTATTCCATGTCCTGTGATTATAATCTATAAATTATGGGTAATGTTTTCAAATGATATTCTCATGTCCTCAAATATATATAATGAAGTTATGCTTAAATAATCAATAATATCTCCCTTTTTTACCTTCTGAGCATCTGAGATCACCCTTTCCTATATTCCCCTTTCTTGAGATGTGATGAAATATTCAATGTATGGAATGACTAATAAGGGAACAAGTTGTTTACAACTAGGTGGAAAATGGTGTAGATATATTAGCAATTTTTTATTTATGTATCCTTTTATCCAACTTCAATAAATCTATATGATATTGGAATCAATCAAAATGTTTTGTATTAAATATTCATCTAAAAATATGTAATATTTACAAAGGAAAATGTTTAGTCTCTATAGGACTTTAAAGTATGAATACTTTTTCTACTTTTATGATTTCCAATATTAAACATGACTTGGAAAATATTAGAAAACTAGTTTACTATAAACTATCTAGAGGATCAAATGGTTGAAATCATTATCACTCTATATGTGGTATATGTAATTTGTTTTTAGACAATATTTTTTCTCAATATCAATCATATTGAAAAAATATTTCATTTTATTTCTGCCAATGTATCTTAAAATGTATAAAATGAACTATATCAAATTTTTTATTTTAAGAAAACATCTAATTTTAATTTAACATCATACAAAGATTCTTAGTTTGGTATGTTTATAATGAATAGGAAATAACCTCTTCAAACTGTTATTTTATTATAGCATCATTGGTAATATGGAAATGTAACAAACAATACTCTTTTACATTATCAAATCTTGAAGCTGAGTACATTGTAACTGAATTTTATAGGGAAAAATTGATATGGATGAATCAAACCCTTATGGATGTTGGTTTTATTTTTTTCAAATTATAATCAATTATGATACCACTAGATCTCTAAAAAATACAATACTCCATTCTAGAATAATGAAAATTGACTTAAGGAGTAGTTTCATAAGATATATTACAAAAAATGACGATTTATCTTTAGAAATTTTTTATACATAGAATCTATAAGAAGGAATTTTTACTTGGATAGTAACTTCTATTCATTTTAATTTTTTCAAATCGACATTAATAATATTCAATTTTATTTATCATTATTTTTTCTATTTTTCTCATGTTTTTTCATGAGGGTATATATATTTAGATAATACTCATTTGTTTTATTTATAGATCATCCATTTTATTTTGATTCTTGTCATATTACCAAACATTTCCATTTTTTAATGATTAATTTTTCTATAGCACTCTAAGGGACCTTTCATTTATCTCAAGATAAATAATTTAAATCATTATTTAGCACAAAATATTCAAATCCTTGTAAACCTCAAGGCGATATTCATAATCAAACCTATATTCATTAAAATATTAAAAATTATTTTAATCATGTATAATACAATGAATCCATATAGTTCTACCAATAGTAGGTCATAAAATTCAACGACCTTGTGAAACTTGTTTAGATGTAAGGAAATTGGTTATTAATTATTGGATAAAATAAAAATATTATTAATAAAATTATAAATAATCATGGTTGTGCATTTGTTTTGGATGATAATAATAATAAATTTTTCTAGAAAAAGGTACATTAGTTCTATGAGTATACAGTTTTCATATAAGAGATACGTTAGTCCTTTTCTGTTCTATTGTAAATAAGAATAAATTTGTTGATTTATTTAGATGGAATGGCCAATGATTTCCAATTACCTCAGAGGGATGTTTTAGCACCCCTGAATTAAGATATGTTACATTTTGTATGCCTATTTATGTGTTTAATGTGGTTGGAAACTTTTTGGGTGTGTTAGGAAGGGTTTTTAAAAGGTTTGGGGGACTTTATAGGGGTGAACAATTTGATAATTGTATGTGTAAACTGTTTAACTAACCCATGTAATTGTGCATAGTTTGTATGGAGAAATGCGGTTGGGCAAATGGTTAATGGGACAATTTTCCATGCTGTGTGGCCAGCCCAGGTAATCCAAGATACATAATAGTGGGATTCTACATAGTTAGTGCACTGTTTGTCTAACCATTTAATAACACCATTTGGGGAACTCTTTAGGTCAATAGTAGTCACACGGTTGGCACATAGTTTCTCATACCATTAGAGCGAGACATGCATGTCATCATAAATTGTTTTTTAATAAATGGGATTTCGCAAGATTTACCCTAAAGAACCCATTTTCTCTCCCACTCAAGTCCCACATGGTATTTTCACTTTTCAGGGGTTTTCCACCTCTTTGAATCATCTTGGGGTGTTTCAAAGGGTTTTTGTGGTTCAATAATGGATATTATCTCTTGGTAATACTCCTCTCAAGTTTGTTTCGTGGGTTTTCATAAATCTATTTCTCTCTATCACCCTCTCTCTATTAGTTTTATTAATCAATATTTGTTTCTAGTGGATCTATGGGTTTTTTCCCCTAAAATGGTGATATTTATGCTTTTGGTGTTTGTCAAAGATATGTATAGTGATTTCGTGGAAATTTCACTGATATTTTTGGAGTGATTTTGCATTGGCCGATTTCATGGAAACCCTAAGGTATGTTGTTTTACTCTCTTATTCATTTTTATTTACCTAAAATGATTAAATATAAAATATGTTTTCCCTTATAATTGATTATTATTGTGATGATTGAGGCTTGTTTTACACCCATATTATGGTGTTTTTTTATATTTATGAAAAAAGGGTTACTGTTGTATAAGGTTCAGGATGTCCTATTTTTAAATGACATTTTAAAAATTGTTGTCATGGTTGATTTTGGGAAATGGATTGAAAAAAATGGATTTAAAAAATGGGTTGTTTTTTAAATGATATTTTCTATGAATATGGTTAAAGGTAATTTTTAATAAATTTTGGTCTTATTGAAATTATGATAGCTTGTGTTGGAACTATTGAGTTACATAATATAATATTTTGTTTTGAAATTGTGTGTTGAAAAGGTTTTGGTAAATGTTGACTATTATGATTGTTTGCTTATGTGATATAAACATGCGTTCTATGGATGGATAGTGGGAGTTAAGAACAACCTTCAAGTGTTGGAATTGGGATTTTAGGTACCACTATAAAAATAGGACGAGGTTGGTTATGATGTTCCACATTCAATTGTAACACCGAGTACGAGTGTACGGAAAATGGTCTTTATGGAAAAATTGTCCATGCGGCCACACAAGGTGACTTGGGTTATGCAATAGGTAATGGGGAAAATGGATGAAGGCATATGTTGGGGTTATATTCAAATTGTTTTGATTCAGGCGAATTTATATAGCTAAGGATATGTTTGGATTATTGTTAATAGTTAAAATATTTCAATGTCTTGATTGTAATGATTTATATAATTGTGATAACATGTTTTATACTTGTAGTGTGAGTAGTGATGTCATGTAGGAAAATATATGGAATATGTTACTCACCCAATATTTTGTTAAATTTGTAATTTTGTGGAATTTGAATTCTAGGAAATAGTAAAAGGTATGTGATCTCATTGTTTTAGTGGTGCATCATGATGATTGGGAGGTATTGGGGTGCTTGGAGCATGGATCTTGGTGAGGTGTTGTGGAATTGTGTCGTAGATTCTTTTGGTTTTTTTTTGTTTAGTATTACACATGGTACATAGAGTACGTATTATTCTAGTTTGGTTGTTTATGTCCTTTGGTGTTATTGAATTGTGAAACATGGTTGACATGCATCATGTACTTGTTTTTATATTGGCATGTTTAGTTGGGTCTTTTCATTCACATTCGGAAAATCATCCCCCTTCCTTTAAGGACCCTCGACATTAATTTCCATCCTATGGTTCCTTGAGGATGCCTCTTAAGGAAGAGTATATACTATAACTCTACTCATAAAAATTAGAAAATGTGGGATTTCAAAAGTGGTATCAATTTGCTCGGTCCTTAACCTTAAAGTGAAAGATGTTTCTTCTGTCCTTTGTCCATAGTAGTTAGTTTTGGTGTGGTAATTTCTTTCTTTGATTGTTAATCAATTTGGGATGGTGGAAATGAGTAGAATTGTTGTAAATCCAATTTTATATCATAAAATGACACATCTAACCCAATAATGTTGAACTTCAAGTAACTAGGTTGTTGGGCACATGAGTGTTTTAGAGACATTTATTGTAGTGTGATCACATTGTTGTGGGTGTATCCAATGGGATTAGCATGGAATTCATGGTATAAATTACATCCAACTAGAATTTAATATGTAATTTTTTATATTTAATTATGAAGTGATATGAATGTTTTGATTATTGAGGAATATAGAAATTGTTTTCAAATGTGAAGAATTTGAAGGAGAACAGTTGTGGTATTTTGAAAATTTTCGATTTTGAAAACGTAGTGGATTTTTCAAAATTGTCAAACATAGAAAAATGGAAATTTTGAAAATTGCGATTTTGATAGCAGTAATGTGATAAAATATAAAATAATAAGACTTTAGTTTCTATGGATGGAGACTTATAGAGATTCATTTATTGGTTGAAATGGTTTTGGGTAGACATTATAGAGATCAACCAAGGACACATCAAAAAATGTGGGGGCATCTAAGCCCCATGACAACAAAAAAACTTGTTCAAAGACATGTAAAAGTATTCTAATATTTTAAATGTAAAATAAAATCAATGACATGAGTAATTTGGATCACTGATTTTAAATTAAGAAGAATAATAAACTAAGCATTATGGGTGCCTCAAAACCAGAAAGGGTGGAGGGGTGGAAGAATAAGATGAATCAATTATTCAAATTGTTAGGCATGCCAAAAGAGTTAACTGTGATGTTACCATCATACATGTTGGAGGATATTGTAAGGAAGTTGGGGATTTGGAGGTCCATGGTGGAATTTACTATGGATATACTTTGGAGGTTTTGAGGAATTGTTTAACATATAATTATACACCAATATATTCAAAATTCAACACAGTAGGGATATATTCTGTTTTCACTAGGAGAACCTTTTGATGGATGAATATTTAGTCATGTTTATAATCCAATTGTGGTTTTCACTTGAGGATGAAGCTAGTGCATCCTTGAAATCGTAAATCAATGTAATCAATCTTAATGTAAGAAATTCATTTTTAAATTTTGGTTCAATGTATAATTGATTACAAAGAAATTTTGAAAAGATCACCAGTGGATGAAAAGGTGTATATTTGGGGCTACATATAGGAAAGAAATTTGGAGCACTTGGGGAATGGTGTTAACTCTAATGTGGGGATCATGTAGAAGATGGAAACTTGTTTAAAAGTTTGTAGTATAGCTCCTAATCTGATGGATAGATTGGTGAATTTTCCTCAAAATACTCATAGTAAGACTAGATGTTTTCATTGTTGTTCTACAGGACACATGAATTGGGATTGTATAGATGGAACTCAAACATGTCATAACTACAAGATGACGGGGATTCATCAGTGTTATTTTCATAATGTTCTGGGTTCATGTGTTTTGGACACTCCTCATGATTCTTATGAATTCTATGCCTCGATGGGATTGGGGAAAAAATATACTATAATTTAGTACATCCAAGTTAGTCATGGTGGTTCTAGGAGTACCATGACTCCTTAGCCTGGGATGTTTTAGAAAGGTAATAAAGGATAGAGTTTGGCAAGAAATAAACGGTTTGTTTCCATGAAGGTTGTGGTAGATGATCATTAGGGGTCATCTATGGTGAGAGGTACATTTATTTTGTATTTTATGTTTATGAAGTTTTTGTTTGATACTAGTTATTCTCATTATTTCATTTAATGTTGTGTTTTTGTTTTTCTAGGTTTAAATTTTATAATTATACCTTATATTATAAAAAAAACCTTCAAATAGGTAAAAGATATAATACTTCTTTATTGTGTAGACCATGTTGTATAGTTGTGGATTTGGTTGAGTTGATGTTTTAATTATTAGTGCTTAAGATGTATGTTTATGATATAAACCTATGTATAGATTGGATGAATATGTTTAAGGCCCACAGTGACCATTTTTCATGAAAAATTATTTTTATGACGGGTTATAGAATTGAGAATCTCATTAGTGGCGGGAAAATATGACTTGGGGGGCAACATGCTTGTTGGAACCGGCTGTTGGGAAGATATCATATCAGTTATCGGCTTTTCCTTTTTCATCGATGGAATAGGTCAAGATAAGTAGTTTACAAGAAATGGTTGATCATTTTATGTATGTCTTTCCTGAATAATGTTCAGGGTTTCCAACCAATAGAAATGTGGAGTTTATGATTGACCTCCTTCAAGGGACTATTAATATATCACTTTGATCTCACTGGATCTCACTAGAAGAATATAGGGAATTAAATGTGTAGTGGAAGAATCTATAAAAAAAGGGTTCATCTGGAAAAGCACATATATGTGTGCAACACAAGTTTTGTTTGTGAAAAAGAAGGATGAAATTCCAGGAATATGTGTTGATTATCCTAATCTTAACCAAGCCGCAATAAAGAAATGTTGAAAAATTATATGAATTGATGGAAATTTTTATTATTTATGGGGATCCCAACGATTCTTCTAGATTGACTGGAAATCTGGATATCATCAGTTGAGGGTAGGTAAAGAGGATATTCCAAAAATATCATTCAGGTCCATTATAAGTATATGGTTATGCCCTTCAGTCTTATGAATGCACCAGTGGTCATTAAAGAATTTATGTGTTAGGTATTTTAACGATATATGGATTTTTTCATAGTGGTATTCATGGATGATAAACTAGTGTATTCAAGGATAAGGGTTAAACATGAGATACACTTGGTAGTAGTGATGGAAATCTTTAGAGGCCATAGATTGTTCTCCAAATTGTAAAAGTGAAACTTTTGGATATAAGAGGTACATTTTATGGGCTATGTTTTTTCTAATAGATGTTTTTTGGTGGATCTAGAGATGATATAGATTATTATATCTTGGAAACTTCTGAATAATGTTTTTGATATATGGATCTTTCATGGTCTATCTGGGTGTTATCGATATTTTGTTCATGACTTATCATGATTAGATTCACTAATGAATGCTTTTAAAAGAAATAATGTTCCATTTAAATGGAATGGTGAGTGAAAGAAATATTTTTAAGAGATTAAGTATCATTTTACTTCATCCCCAATCATGGTTTTTCCATAACAATGGAAAGGGTACGTGGTGTATTGTGATCCATCGGGATCCGGGTTGGGGTTTATTTTCATGAAAGGGGTTCATGTGGTTGTGTATGGGTCATGAAAGATGGTGGTGCATGAGAAAAACTACCTGACACATGATTTGTAGTTGGAAGTAGTGGTTTATGATTTCAAACCATTGAACCATTATCTATTCAGGGAGAAATTGATGATGTATACCAATCACAAGATATTGAATCATATTTTCTCACAAAGTGGATTGAATTTGATGTAAATGATATGGATGGTGTATCTCTAGATATTTGAATTTGAGATGATGTACACACCATGTAAGGGAAATTTTGTGGTGGATTCATTAAGTAGAAATTGATATTCCCATGTGATGAAACATGCATCAAATCAATGGTATTTGACATCATTTATAAACTAAATAAGGTTGGAATGTCAATACTAGGGTGATGAAGCCATTTTTTTATGGTCTTGTTTGTTCCTGGCATGGTTGGAATTTTTAATGAAGTGAATATGTCTGATTGGTAGTTTGTGGCTATTAGGTCCAAACTCAATGGTGGGGAGACCATTGAAGGATGGAAACTGAATGGGAATTTATTGTTATGATTTCTGAATCAGTTAGTTGTACTGATGTCTTATCAACAACAACTCCTTTATTCTTAACATCATTCTAGATGGTCTGTCCATACTAGAATTTAGAAAATGTAAATGGTGTTAAAAGGGATATTTTGGTGGGTTGGAATAAAAAGGAATGTGGCTGAGTCTATATAAATATTATTGAATTGTCAACAAGTTAAGGAAGAGAATTAGTGACCACAATGTATGTTGCATTCACTACCAATCTGAGTGTGGAAATGGGCTGAAATAGAGATGTAAATTTTTTAAATTCATACAAGATATTATGAATTAGAATGATTACATAACGGTGAATGTGGTTCAGTTCACAAATTCATATCATTTCATCCTAACTCATAAGTTTTATACGGGGGAGGATATGTACAATATCTATATCTATGTTGTGGGAAAGATGCATGGTGTAACAGTTTCGATTATATTAGATAGAGATTTGGGGTTCACATAACATTTATGTATATCCTTCTATGAATCCCTTGGGACATAGATGACGATGAGTATGTAATATCATCTCTAGAAGAATGTTAAATCCATGATCATGATAAAAATGATCAAAGTTATTTTGAGGGCATGTCTGATGTATTTTAAAGGATCATGGGAGGTGAAATTTTTATTAGAGGATATCCCCTAATATAAAAGTTATTAGATCTCTACACCTATGTCTCTATTTGAATATTGAATGGGAATTCATGTCATTATCCACAATATTGGGTGGAAACCTGGTTGAATTCAATGGATTGGCCTAGTCATGTCCACGAGATGATGAAGAAGATTATGTTGTTCAGGAAGAGAATGGTAATGAATCAGAGTCGTTAGAAATCATGTGTGGTCCATCATCGACCATTTTAGTCATTCGTGGTGGGAAATCATGTGATCTTATTAATATCTCAGTGTTTGTGAAATCATTGGTTTCGTAAGTAGTGTATGTTATATCTGAGGAATATCGGGACTTTTGACATACTTGATCAGGTTGGAGCGGTGTTATATCGATTGGACTTTCCACTATGGATTGGGGTTTTGTATAATAAGTTTCATGTGTCTCATTGGAGAATGTATCAAACAGATTGTAACCAAGGGATTCATTGAGATTGTGTTGAGATGGAGTCATATGCTTCCTTGGACCAAGTTCCAGTGCATATTTTGGAATGGAAAGTGAATGTCTTGAATCGTAAAATCATTGGGTTTCTACTTTATGAGGTTGAAATTTCCAATGTTATGGAGAATGCAGTACCCTCATTTTGAGGTATGTAACCATTGGTTATTCATTTTTATGTTTTTATTTTGGTAGGATAATTTTTGGAAGTATTTGGACTGAATTTGCGAAGGTTTGGAGGCCTTTCTAGGGGTGCATAGTTTTAACATGATTAGTGGAAATTGTTCAACAAACCCATGTAATTGTGCACAGTATGGAGGAGGCAATGGGGTGGGCACACGGTTAAGGAACATTGTTTCCTAACATTGTGGATATCCCAAATAAATGGTGATACTTGAGATGGTGGGATTCTACATGGTAGGTGCATTGTTTGTCTAATCATGCAACGAAACCCTATGGGAAACCCTTCGGGATAGTAGTAGTCACATAGTTAGCACATAGTATTTCAAAAAATTCATGTTAACCGTTCCTGACATTAGAATTTGGTCATTTAAAAATGGTATCAATTTGTATTTAACCAAAATAGCTCATTTATTCCCCCACTTGAATCCCACTTGATAATTTCTAATCTCATGGGTCAGGGAATGTCATCCATCCATCTTGGAGGTGTTTCAAAGTGTTTTTAATGTGTGTTAGTGACGATTTTCCTCTTTTATGTCTCCACTCTGTGTTGTTTCATGGAAATCCTTAGATATAGTTCTCCCTCTCTCTATCTTTTGTTTTTATATATCTACATTCATCACATGAATATATAGGGTTCATGTTTCCTAAAATGGAGATATTTGGTCTCAATAATTTTAGGTAATGAGATCTAATTTGATTTTGTGGAATTTTCACCTATATTTGTGATGAGCTTATGCGTTTTTGATTTTTCCCAAACCATAAGGTAGGTGGATTCACTCTCATATCCATTTTGATATAACTATAAATATTAAATTTAAAATTAATAGTTGTTGATGGAAATAGAGAATTTTTTCGAAGTGAGGATCTTGGTGGACATCTATTGTGTGATGTTTTTTGGATTTAGGGAATATTGTGGTATTTTAGAGTAATGTTCTTGATTTTGGATTTTTAAATGATAATTTTAATGCTGTTGGCATGGTTGATTTTGGGAAATTGATTTCAAAAAATGGTTTTAAATAAAAGGTTTGTTTTATTGATATGATATTCTTCATGAGTGTGTATTAAGGGTGTTTTCAATAAATGTTGGTCTTATTGAAATCATTGTAGCATGTATGGAATTGTTGAGTTTCGTAAGTGATAGTTTGGTTTAGAATGTATGTTTTTATATGGTTTTGGTAAATGTTTAATATTATGATTATTGGATTATAAGATATAAAAATGGGTTGAATGGAATGTATAGTGGGCCTGAAGGACCACTAACAATGGTTGAAATGTGGGTCAGATATACCACTATAAAAAGATGAAATGTTTGGATGTAAAGTTTCACCATCAATGGTAACACTGAGCTCAAGCATGTGGAAAATGGTGTTTATGGTTGAAATGATTGTGTCCACGTATAGTGAATTTTGATTTGAAATATAGAATGGGGATAATGGATAAATACTTGTCTGGTTATTTATTTTTAATTTGTGTTGATTTTGGTGAATTAATTTGGGTAAAAATATTTTTGGATTTGTATAATTATTGAATTATTTCAATGGATTATTTAATTTTGTTATATAACTGTGCTATTTTCATTAATCCTACTGCTGTGGGTAGGGAATTTATGGGGGAAAACCTATTGAGTATTGTACTCAACCCCTTCATCGGAAATTTTTTGATTTTATATATGTTGTATATCGAGACATAAGAAATGTTATCGAATGTCATTCCTTTATTATTTCATCATGATGCTTGGTCAGTATTGTGATTTTTTGAGCATGGAACTTGGTGTGGAGTTATGGAGTTGTGTCATAGCTTCTTTGGTTTATGTTTTTTATTTTTCCTCTTGATAGTCTAAGTATCTATTATTGTGGTTTGGATTTAATGTCCCATTGGTATTATTGAATTGTGAAACACGATTGGCATGCATCTTGATGTTGTTTTCTTATTAGCATGTTTGGTTGGGTTTTTTTATTCAAAAAGGTAAATTCATCCACCACAATTCATGAAGCCCTCGACATTAATTTCCAGCCTTTGGCACATGGGGATATTTTTTAAGGCGAAGTAGCACATCTACCTCAACTCATATAAGTGAGGAGGGGTGGGATGGTAAAGTAGTATGAAATTTTGTATGTAAATTTATATAGTGGATAAATTATATAACACGCAGGTATTTTATGATTTATTTCTCCTTAAAAAATTTATTCTTTTCAACAACATAAATAACATGTAACAAAATTCCTTAAGCTATTTGTGATATATATTAAAAATATTATTATTTTAATGTGATTGTTATATTATATCCATTACATTACTTTGTATGATGAATAGTATCCACATTATAAAATATAATTATTATAGTCCCACTCAAAAAAGTTATTGAATAATTCTTATGAAATAAGATCTCAGTTTTTTGTAAAGGCATATGTTTTATTTTAAAAAGTCATTGCTTCTTTTTGTGTACTGATATTTTATTTAATTTTTTGCACTTTTATAAATTTATTTCTATAAATAGTATATAATTTTTTAAAATAATATTTTAAAATTATCTTTCAATAAATTTTTTGTAATTCAATGAAAACGATATTTTTTGGGTTAATTATGAAATTTTTTATTTTTATAGATAAAAGGTATTTTCTAAAAATTACTTTCAAATAATATTATATATTTATATTTCTTAAAAAATTAAATAATATTTATATTATACATAATTTAAATTACTCATTTTGAATCAATATTAAACATTTACATGGTAAAAAAAGTACTAAACCAGTTATGAAATCATTTTTCAAAAAATCATTTCTTATGTGATTTATGGGATAATTATGAAATAAATTTCCACCAATTATTGAGGTTGATAATTTTTAAATGGATTACATATTTTGAATTAGTATAAATAATTTGATATAATATTGGAAATAAATTTTTTAATTGTAATGAATAATGAAAACAATAAATATATATCACCATAATAAAGGATAAATTGGTTTAACTAGGCTAAAACTAAGTGATAATGACAATACTTATTATCTCAAAAATTGTTGGATAAATTTATTTATACCCCCATTACCTTAGTCTCGATATTTAATTTCTTTTGGTAAATGTTTCCATGAAATTGATATATAAAATATTTTATGATAGAAAAATTTAAAAATATCACTATGTTTCTTTTAAATACAAAATATATGTTCATATACGGATAAAAATATGTTATAAATGAATATAATAGATTATTTTAAATATAATTAATTTATTATTATTATTTTAATTTATTTTAAAATTTAAAAATGTTATAACTACCTTAAATTCTTACACAACTCTAACATAGTGCTTGGGTACCGAGTTGAAATATCAAAGTAAATATTTTTTTTTAAACTAATTTTTTTAAATAATTGTCCAAAAATAATTTAGTTTTCAATAATAATTTATTATTGCTGAATAAATTGATTATATTAAAATTCTATATTTTTATGTCTTTAATTTCAAATTAAATGAATGGATTAAAAAATTCCATTCATGATATTTTATCGTATATAATATTGTATTAAAATATTTCAAAACAATACCATTTTTTAACGTTGGAATGTAGGATCCATGTTTTTCAACAATTTCACCCCATTTTCATTAATTTGTATATTTTTATCTTATATGTAAAATAATGCACTATTAATATTGAAAAATTATTTATTGTGATTAAGGATTAAATCATTTAAAAACAGGGTTAAAACTAAAGATATGTTTTAAAATTACTCAAAATCCTCTATAAACTGTATTAATTAAAGTTATTTAAATCATATCCATAATTATATTTTAATTTCTCTCAATTATGTTCTACTTTCACATGAAAATGTATTTATTCAATATAAATATTTTTATTAATTCCTTTTGTGTCATTTTATTCACAATAAAATAACACACTTCTCATCACTTCTATAGACCACCTAGAGCCACAAATCTCAAACATACAATAAAAATAAATTTTTCTACATCCTTATCCATTTTATATAGTATTTTTAATTTGAAAAAGACAAACACAATGTCCCATTACAAGATATCAAAAGAAACTCTTTCATAGAAGAGGTAATTGTATACCATAGAGCTTTCATTTTAATTCTTATATTACCATATTCAAAAATGTACTAACCATTAAAATAGAAAAAAATATTATGAACTATGTACAATAAAATAATTATGTTTACTGAATATTATTTATCCATCTATTTCTTTACCAAATGAGAAACAAATAGCTACTCGTGTGTATAGAGTTCTACCGCCCCATTAATAGATGTAATTTGTTTTCCATTAACGAATCACTTAGATTGTCATTATGATGGAAATAATTTGTATATATGATAATTATGAAATTTTTTCAATTATGGTATTACATTATATCATCTAATTCATTACCCTTCCTCCAATTAAAAAATGAATATGGCGCTCATGCTTTTGAATTCCCTACCATCTCTAGGAAGCGATATGGTTCAATTTTCATGTTTGTTCATCGAATATGATACTAAATATGTTTATAAATAATATTTATTATTTATAAAAAATTATTAACATTATACATATGATATATCCATGATCAATATTCAATTACCATAATGTTTCAATCCAAACATACTTGAAAAACGAAGCATGTGACACTTGAAACAATTACTATAATAAAAATGTTTTAACAAATTGTGATAAGATGTTATAAATGGATCATATTTATTGTAAAGATATTTTTATATCTCTAGAATATATTTATAATTAATATTTATTTAATATACATTTGGTTAAAATCAATTATGATGAATGTAAGGCATTGGGTAAGGTATTTCATCCCAATTCCCAGTCCATTTAGACATATTGTTGTAATATAAACCAATTTATTATCATGTGGTAATATAGAACATATCTCATGTATTTAAAATGAATATATATTTACTAATTATGATTAATGATTTAATTCATTTTTACTCTTTAAATGGGTTAAAATTTAAATTCTACCAACTTTTTAGAAATTTATTTTACAATACCTTTTTTGGATTGTTCTTATTTTCATTGATATAATATTATAATATATCCTTTATTAAATCCTACTATTTTCTTATCATGTTTATATTTTTGTAGTTTCCATATTTTATTCCAACTTTTACACTCTATGAATCCTATATAATAAAAATAATTTTTTAAATAAATTATTGATCTTATTTCTCTCTTGATCTAGTATACTTACCTCTAATATCCATATTTGTAATCATTATATTTCAAATGTTATTCCATTTCACTCAAATAATTTATTTAGGATATTATATAATATCTATACCTTTTTGTAAGGTTTTTATGAAATATTTCAAAAGTTTTTTTTAATTTTCATTTTAGTCGTTCTTTACAATAGAGAATGAAATTGTTATTTTAAATAGATACGGTATTAATGTATTTTTCCTATTCCATAACAATTTTACACAATTTAGCTTCTTATAAAAAATTTATTTAGTTTTATAAGATATATATTTAATGAAATATTATTTTAATGGTTTGTTTTCATTAACATTACTACTCAAAAGACATGATTTTATAATATAATATATATTTCTGATAAATTTATAGTCATCATTCATCTATTATAAAATTTCTAGTCATTAACTTTATTTGAAACATTCACTTCCATGTGATACCTTTTCATCATAAATTTAATTTTTATTATATTAATATATATAAATATTAAATTTTATCATGTATATGATTATTTCCAAAAAAATAAACTTATTATATTTGTGAATTTTTACTATTAATTTTATTTGATTGATTGTGGAAATTATATGTTTTAGATTATTAAATCAAATTGAATATTGATAGATAAGGCATAGTATTTATGAATTAAATTGGTCTTGCAATTTACGTGGGATGTATTTGAAATGTGGTGATGTGTGGGGAAAATTATAGGTGACTCATTGATGCATCTATATATCTCATGAGACAATCTAGTTGGAAAAAAATTTGAATTGGTTTTTGGTGGTTACCTTCCAATAAATTAAAATATGTTGGTAGAAGGCATTGATTGTATAAATGTCATGATGTATGAGTTCAATACATCCAACATTAATTATTTTTATTTTCTATAATTTAGTTATTATTATCCATGAGATTACATAACTGATATTTTTCAAAGATTCATGTTGTTGACATGTTATTCAATTTATGACATGTTTTCTCGGTTATATACCATTCCATATTGATAATTCTATATAAAATCATCATATAATGTACTGTACATAAACCATATTAATCAGATGAGCTCACCCATTTCCCCCTCCGCAATATATGAAGAATGATATTATAAATAATATCAAAAATTTAATAATAACTTTAAATGTAATGACTCTTTACATTTCCAATATTATATAGGAATCATTTGTGTATCTAGATCATCAAGTCTAATAAAATAGTGAATCCATGTTGAGTTAGTAACTCATATCATAATTTATTATAATAAATGAGAAACTAGATTTGGGTTATTAGATTTGGGGTTGTGATAGTTGGAATCAAAGAAAATGAATTAGAAACTATGGGAACTTGATTTTATATTATCAAAGGTAATATGAGAATTATAATAACCCCTTATAGTATTTGGGAAATTTTTACATTATATGGATTTATATTTTATAGATCAATTATCATGATGATTATGAAATACTTTCGTGTATTCCATTATTTAGTGATTATACCAAATAGAATAAAGGCAATTAACACATGTAGTCAATATAGGGATTTCCCTTGTGAAAAAGGAAGTTTTCTTTGTGTTTAACTGAGAAGATAATGTCTATATTAGGATAATTGACTCAAGATATAAGGAATAACCTCTCCCATATGAAGAAACATTATGTTCCATAGTGAGATTATTCTATTTTTGATAACATTATTTGACATATCCTCTAATTTTTTACAGAACTATTAATCGATTAGTAGTTGAACAATTTAATATTTCCCTCAAACTTATATTATGATATTTGTTAGGTTCCAATTAATGTGTAAAATCCAAATGTGATGTTCTATTTTACTGATAATGAAACATAAATTCATGTGTAATGATCTTCAATCATACTTGTTTTAATACCAATTCATGATGTATATACCTATATGATGGATGGTTAGAAAATTAAAATACAGGATATTGTAATTATATGGGAGTATTTGATCATTCTTTAAGAGCATCCTATTATAAACCAAAATAATGAATTTTAGTTTTCAACAAAACTTGTACCTGGTTCTACACCTATTTAAATTAATTGATATAAAATGGCCATGATTAGATTGTGGGAATTAGAGAATAATCTTTGGCAGACTTAAGCTGATGGATTCATTCAGCATAATTATTCACCATAGAAAGCATTTATTGTTTTGAATAAATATGGTCCAACACATTTTTGAATTCTTTATCAAGAAATATATAAAATGACTACTAATAAAAAGAATCATCTACAACATATTGATGAATAATGATATTTTTATGAGGAGAATACTATTTTTGAATTATTAATCATTAATAAATATATCATTAGATATGGTTCAAGATAGAGAATATACCAAATAAAAACTTCTGTAATAGGTATGATAATTTTGAATTTATAAATACTATTTGGATTTAACAATTTTCATGTTATATTTATTGATTTGATAAATATTGTCTTTATAGATACCCTTGTTAAGTTTGAGGTAGTCTTTATAGATGATTATCTTATAAATTCAAAGAGAAAGTAATATCATAAATAATATTTGAGGATATTTTTAGAGACCTTGATGAAAGAGAATATATTTTAAATATTGTGAATTTTTGTTACAAATAGTCACATTCTTAGTTCATATAATTTATTTTGAGGGTATATGGGTGAGTAATTTGTAGATAGTGGTTATTGAGTGATTTACTAGACCAACAATGGTAACACAGATCCATGGTTTTCCTGGGAGGGACATATACTACAAAATCATTATAAGTTAATTATAATGATTATATAATATAACTATGAAGATTACCATGAAGGGTTCCACAATATTATGGATAACTGTATATGGGGAGAGATTCAAAGAATTGAAGTGAAACTTTTTTGATCGCTTATACAAATGTTACCTTGTATTGAAGAAGGGTTCGTGATATATATTGATTCATAAAATAGAAATTTTGGATAAATCCTCATAAAAAATTTATATAGTGATAGATAATGCCTCTCTAAAATTGAATACTCATGATAATAATTTCCAAATTTATGATTTGGAATTAGAATTAGTAAATTTTAAATATAAAATATGGAGGAATTATCTATATGGTGAATGTTTTTATATATATATTGATTATAAAATTATGAATTATATATTTTCATAAAAAATTTGATTATTTTATAGAGAATATTTTTTGATATCATCGAGTGTTATGACTTCTCAATACATTTACACCCGCATATGGTGAGTATGGTGGCTAATGATTTGATTTTGAAAGACAATGCATGTTTTTAAACATTCAGTACTAAAAGATATCCAATATTTATCAATTTTTATACGCTAGATATTAAAATATTGTTTAAATGGGATAGATTTTATCTATATCAAATAAATTTTCAACCATCCATCCCTGAGAAAATTAAAAAACTGAAGAAGTAATATGAACAATTTGAGAAGAATGTGAGGAATCTTCATAAGTTCAACCATGAACATTATAGAATGATAATGTTCCAAAACCACATAAATTATTTGTAAATAATTAATTGAATAATTATTTGTTGTATGAAGCTCATTATTCATAATTCTGTGTTTATATTGTATGTATTCAAGTGTATAATGATATGAAGGAGAATGTTCAATGAGATAACATGAAAAGGGATACAAATGAGTGCGTATCATGATTCCTAGTCTTCCAGAAAGTTAAGACTGATATAAAGAAGTCTAATGGGATGATACAACCATTAATCATGTCATAATGGATATAGGAAAATCGTACCATGTAATTATCATCAGACTACCAGAGATATCTATTGAAAATAAATCTATTTGGGTTATAGGTGATCAACTTATGAATTAAAAAATATTATATCTATTATAGAATATTTATCTCTTAATAAACTTTCTCTATTATACATTATGGAAGTTGTGAGATTACAACGATTAACAAACTCAATATTCAATGATCTTGATCTAAGGAATACTTAAATGTTCTATAGAATCCTTCTCCATGCTCTGAATATTGAGGTGAGTATCAATACTACATACCATACATCGATAGATGGTTAGTATGAAATGAATATTCAAAATCAAGAATATATTATAGGTTCATTCTCAATGGATTTCAAAGGTGGTTGGAATAAAAAAACATTATTTAGTGGAATTTTCATATAACAATAGCATTAACTTGTGTATTCATATAGATCCTTATGAAGACCTCTATAAAAGGAATTTGTTAAAACCAACATGTTGGGGTGAAGTTGGAGAAGGAATGATATTTGAAATTTATCTTGTTATGGGAATGTTTGAGGATGTTAAATCAATTAAACAACATGTAAGGGTAGTATAGAGTAAAAAAGTATATGATGTAAGTCATCAAAAATATATAGAGTTAAAATTTTGTGAAAATTTATTCCTATGAATATCTATATGTATAAAGGTTAAGATATTTGGAATTATGGGGAACATTAACCCTAGTTTTAAAGTTCCATTAGAAATTCAGGACTCTATGGAGTTCTGGATTATCGGCTTACACTTCCATTGAATCACTCCAAATTTGACAAAGTTTTTTATATATATAGTGAGAAATTACATACCTAATATATCACATTTACTAAAAATAAAGACCATTCCATTAGAGTAAGATCTGTCTTCAGAGGAATAATTTATAGAAATTCTCTATCATAGTAATAAAGTTCTACAAAACATAACCACTCATATGATAAATGTTTTATAGAAAACCTATATATTTGATAAAGATATTTGGGAACATGATTATGTTACAGGTATGATGTATGTGTATTTATTTTTATTTGATTGATTGAAATGGTAGGGTGATGTTAATTTAATGGGTTAGAATTTAAAGCCTTGATATTTTGTTATATATTTATCTTTATATAAATGTAATGTGTCCAATATCTTACATAACACACAAGACTGAGATTTAATCAAATATTGTTATACTATAAAAAATTAAATTATATTTTATAAACTGGCCATTGGATTTTGTGAAAAATAATATGAGTAACAATATTATGAAATATATTTATAATTATCTAACAAAATTTTATCTTACTTATAATTTCATAGCAAATAAGAACTCCGTTTTTTTTAATTCATGCATACTTTTAAAAAATGGGTTATATTTTTTTGTATATATATTATTATTAATTTCATCAAATTATAGAAAATTATTATTTTAAAAATTTATTATTTAATATATAATCATGTAAAAATTATCTTATGGTGAATTTCTGGAAATTTTTGAAAAAAAATATTTTTTTGTTGATAATGAAAATACTTACTTTTAAAAAATCCTGTATTTTATTTCCTGTGTTTCTAATGAATATATCTTTGTTTTTTTATTCAAAATTATATTATATTATTTTTGGAAAAAAATAAATAATTTATAACTTTTTAATAATTAATATACTAGATCATGGTATACATGTACTTTTATAATTAAAAAATAATTTTTCATAATACAATTTTTCATTGGAATTTTTGGTATTATTATAAAAATAATTTTTACCACATATATTAATTGAATTTGATAAAATGTGATCCATATATAGAATAATAATTATTAAAATTATTTAATTAAATTTAAAAAATGGTATTAATGAAAAGTAGAAACAGAAAAAATTTGTTACCCCCACAAAATGGTTATATCAGTTTCAACTATGTTTAAACTTAGTAAAAAGGAAATAATAATTTTTATTAATTATTATATAATAAATATATTTTTACGCTTATAATATTTTTATTTAATTATTAATGATTATGTGAAATGTTCCCATTTAAATGACTAATATAATATTTTAAGTAATGAAAAACACATAATGTAAGTCTCTTTATTTTAAATATCTCTTATATATTCACATAGGAATAATTTTATGAAATAAGTAAATATAAATGTTTTTTAACATGATTAATTTAATTTTATATGTTAATTAAACTTTTAATTTTAGTAATGTTACAATTACATAAAATTCATAAAATGTGTTATGAAAGTGCCTGCGAAAGTATTATAAATGAAAAGGTAAATAATGTTTTTAAAAATTTTAAAACTAATATTTTTTTTAAATTATGATTCTAAGTTTTCAATATTTTTTTATAATATTTTATTATTGATGATGAAAATTATTTTATTCTAAATTGTTATTTTTTTAATGACTTTAATGTCAAAATAGTTGAATAGCTTCAAAAATGACAATGTTGATATTTTTAAAAAAAATAAAAAATTTAAAAATTAAAAAATCATAAAAATATTGAAATATGATAAGTATTATAATAAATATTCTAAAACTTCATCTTTTTTCATCTTATGATAAAAGTTTTACCATACAAGTAAAATTATAACACTTTATGATACAAAAAAATTACTACCATGGTTAAGGTTAAAATTGTTTAATAACGGAGTTAAACCAAATGATGAGTTTTAAAATACCACATAAGCCTATCCAAATTTAATAGTTTGTTTATATCTAAACCATATAATATTTTATAATTTAAATATGGTCACTATTTTCCACATTTACATTAAAATTAATTTAGTATATTTAAATGTATTTATCCATCCGGTGTTTTTCCTTTTATTCACAGTAAAAAAAACCCACATATCCTCTCATCTATGCATCATATTAAGCCACAATGATTAAAAAATACCTTCTCAAACAACTTCAAAATATCCTTATATATATTTTATAGGTTCTACTCATCATATAATACTATCCCTATTCCCTTTTATAGGATATCTAAATAATAACTTTTTTATGAAAAGGTAATCATCTTCGCTACGAAAATTCATTTTTATCTTCATTTAAATTATTCATGAGTGTTCTAATGATTAAAATATAATAACACATTATAAATTATATAAATATTTTTTTTGTGTTTATTTAATAATATTTTTCCATCTCATTCTATAATAAATCAGAAAAAACCATCACTCGTATGTACGGTGGACAACCGGCTTGTGAACCAATATAACTTACATTCTATTACCATCTATCATAGATTTTATAGTGATTTAACTATTATATATATATAATAATTATGAATTAAATATATATTTATGTTTAATATATCACCTACAACAATACACATCAATCCAATAAAATATTATAATGTGTCTCATGTTTATTTACAACCTACCGTCTACATGAAGTGATGTGGTTCATTTTACTTGTATTTTACACATTGATGATTTTAAATATGTATATAATTAATTTTTCAAAAAAATTATCTTTATTATAATTTTTTATGGTATAAACATAATTGGTATAGAAATATCATAAATGAAAAATCAAAACATACATGAGAAATTATGCACCTCACACTCAAAACAATTGATAATAACAAATAATTGTAAACCAAAAGTAATAAGATGTTATAAATTTATAATATATGATATTATTTATATGTATATATTTCAATAATATAATTATAATCATTATAAATTTAATTTTTCTAGAGGTTAAAATACCATTCATGGAATGTCAAACTTGAGGTAAGTGATTTGGTCTCAATTTTCACTTTATTGAAATATATTTTGTGTCACACACAAATTTATATTCAGGTGGTGTATATAATTTTTTTTTGTTTTAAATATGAAATTTTATATATTTAATATTACTAAATTTTCAATTAATTTTTACAATATCAAGGTATTTGAATTTAAAAGTCACCAAATATGTAAGAATTTATTTTATTATATCATTTTTAGGATTTAATTTAATTTCATTCAATAAATGATAAAAAAATCCATTATAAAATCAATATATTTTCATATCCACTGGATATATAAGAAGTTTCAATAATTTCCTTAAACATTTACTATCATTGGATCATGAATCAAGCATATAAATATAAAAAAAATAAAAATCTTATTTTTCTCATGATTTAGTTTTTATGGATATAATATTCAAAATTAACTATAGAAACTCATTTCTAAATTCTCTAATTTTTTATTAAAATATTTTATGTCATCTATGAATTTTATAAATTTTTAGAGGAATATTTTTACTGTTTCATGAATTATTCCTTTTTTAATTTCATTAGAATAGTCAATTGGAATATTTCTTTTAAACATATATAATGTTAATTTATTTTCCAACATCCACGTCTAGTTTATGCAATTTAGATTCTTCTAAAAAATTTCAATATTTTTAGAGAAATATATTTACTGAAATATTATTTTAATGGTTTACTCCCATTTTCATTATTTCTCAAAAGGAAAATATTTTTTTACAAAAAATCTATTTATTATTTATTGATATTCAAATATTATTTCTTATTAATTTTATGGTAATTAACATTATAATGAAATATTCACTTTTATTGATAATTTAACAATAAAAATAACATTTTACATATATATCTATAATAATTTTTTCATGGATATGATTATATTTAAAATTGTATAACATATCTATATAAAGATTCTTATTTTTATAGTTATTTGATTAAGTGGGGAATTCTCACTATTTTGTATTCTATAGTCAATACTATATATTTTCTGATAAGAATTTTTTTATGGATTAAATTGACTATTTTAAATATGAGGGAAGCATTGGACATGAAGTGATGGGTGGGTCTTGGTAATAGATAACCCATATATCTTCGATAGTTCTCGTGGGACAAACTATTTATCTAAACATATTAAATGTGTTTTTGTTGTGTACAAGCAAAAAAAATCATTTATCTTGAAACAAGACCACGATAGAATCAATGTCATGATATCTCTAACCATGATGTATAAAATTAATAATTTCCTCAATTTAGGATTAAATTGCTATTATCTGTAAGATTACTATATTGATATCATAAATGGTTACATTTTTTTAAAGATATGTATTACTCCTTATTTATTTATAATATCATCTATAGTATGAACCCTTACTGAGTATATAATATCATCAATTATTTTATTCTGTTCACATGATATGAAGAAGAATATTATGAACAATATAAAGGATGATACAATGTTTACATATGATATGCCTTCTTATATTTCAAATATAATATGGGAATAATGTGTGTATCTTGTTCTTCAAGATTACTAAAGGGATCGATCCTTAGTGATGTGATCCTTTGTTTATTAGGCTAATTTAATAACGTAAAGATGAATTTTGGGTACTAGAGTTGAGTTTGTTAGAAATCTCTCTACACGTTATGAAATCTATATTAAGATAATATAATTTAGAGAAAAAGGATGTAAATGATCTAGAGCCTCAAGGAATGTTCTGCATCAAATTTATTCTGTTAGTGATTCTTTAGATGAAGAGTGAGTTTGAAAATATTTTATTTCTTATCATTTCATTAATATTATTATTCATGAAAGAAAATAATTTTTATATGGTATGGTATCTCATGAGATATATGTTCTATATACAAATTAAATCCATCATATTTTTCCATTTTGATAGGATTTTGATGTTATTAATTTTGAATGTCAAGGTATGCCTACATGAGGCTTTATCTATATTATAAATGATTTAACCATATTCTGTGATAATGTGCTATAAAAATTTATTTATTTATGAATTTTCTCTACTATGAATAATTTAACTGTTAGAGATGAAATATAGATTGATTCAAACCCTACATAGTTAGAGGTATTGAAAAATATAGATAATATATTAGTAAATATAATGGATGTGTTTTCTAATAATACACCTATAGAATACATATTGGACAAAGTGTATCGTGCTAATCAAGGTAGGGGAGTGTGAGTTGTTTACTCAAATTAATTTTAATAAAAATTAAATTCTGAAACCAAGGGGAATATATTAGATGTGAATTATGAAGCGTGTAAGGTTTTCATTGAAACACCAATACTTGTTTCTTATCTACCTATAGTTTTAACTTTTTCTATGACCAAGGAAAAATTGTATACTACCTTTACAAGTTCGTAATAATTGTTCTAGAGAAGAAAATTTAAATATTTGCTATATTTTTAGACCTATTTAATATGTGTTCATCAATGGGGAGTAAATTGAGAATCATGTGTGAACTTTTTCATTTTGTAATCAATGATTTTTTGCATCTATATATAATATAATAAAAGTATGTCACAAATATACTTAGTATGTAGTTGCAAGAAAGATTTATATGTATTTAGTTAAAATATCTCAAGATGATATATAACCACAAGTTTAAGTGAGTAGATAATATAAAATACCTATGGTAGTTTAAGATAACCATAAAGTACCATAACCTTAACATATTAAAGTGTAAAATGGTAGTTATGATGTTATTACATGTGTAGTTAAAGATAATGGTGAATAAATTCTTTCCAAGCATGTAAAGATAATGATAGAATTTATTTTTTTATGTATTGGTATATAGAATATCATACTAATGCAATAAATCTTAAATAATATTCAGTTCCCCTAGTTTATTTTGATGTTCTAAGGATGATTTTTATGAGATAGTTTGAGTATATTAAGAGAATATATATTTCTATTCAGAATATTGTTTCTAATAATAAAATTTGGACATCGAATCATGACCCAATCTATTTTTGATATTTTTTGGGAACTAACTATACAATCATCATTTTATGTATTATGGGATCAAATATTAGTAGAAACTATAATTGTAACTATTTCTCAACCCCTTTATTCCCTGAAGGAATGATTTATATCTTTACATTGTGAATTTATTTCAAAAAAAATTCTAATAAATTATAAGAGACTACATTACTATGATTGATAGTATTAAGATCGATCCTTTAATACTTATCTATATACATGATTCGTCTAAAATATTAGTACTTTTATATAAGAGGATGTTCTTTTGATTAATTGTTCAGAAATGAAATATCAAAAATATAGAAGATTCGTTATTATAGGAAAACGAATAATTGTTCCATCATTATCTAAAACAAATTTCTGTTTGAGAAGAAAATATTTAAATGATTCATTAGTTTGATATAAACACTATAGTTTCATATTCGATTTTAGAAGAAGAAAATGATTTTCTTTAACCAAAATAGAATAAATTTTCATATAAAGTAAAATAAGTTAGATGATATTTCATAAGAAATCCTAGTTATTTCTTTCCACAAAAAATAATTACACTCTTTTTTATGATGTCCAGAAGGATAAATTCTAGTAACTAATTGTAAAGTGTGAAAAAGGCTAATATAGAGAATATTTTAATGAATTCAGCTTAGTGTTCATGGCATTTATTAGCTTTTTTCGTAAACATTTTCAATATAAATATTGGTAAAATGATCGATATGCAAGTGGATTCCTTATTTTAATTTTGAGGTATATCTTCTTTGGGACCTATTATTCCCCACCAACTTCCAAAAAATCTATTATGGTGGAAGTAAATAATTTTCAAGGTCTAAATTATTCTAATTAGAATCATAATATTTGAAAAAAAAAATTATCAAAAGCTCCCACTACTTCAACCATGTTTTCTTTCACTCCATCTAAATAGTTTGGCGTACATCTAACACTGAAAAATATATATTGTTATCCAATCCAGTATTATATGAATTTTTATTGGTTATCTATTTGGACTTGGAGGTATATCTGGCTCAAATTCCCCACTAAGATAAATTTTTGGAGAGAGTGTCAATTCCCCTATGCTTATCTCATCTTAAAATTTATCTATTATTAGTCTTTAAAAGAATAAAAAACTTTTATTGCTAATCCAAATAAAAAATAACGATTTTATTTCATATTTATATTATGATTGACTTTTATATATTTCATGGTTTCTCCATACCATTTGATTTTTGGTTTAATAATTTCTTATTTGTTTAAAATATACCAATTTATTCAATGTTTATTAATTTAGTTCATGATTTTTTTTCTAGGTTTTTATTTCTATTTATTCTATGACCCATTAATTATATTTTTGTTATATCAGGTTATGTTTAATCTCAATGAAAATCGATGTAATATTTAATTCCAATTTAGTACATAAAATTATTACTATTTACATGGGTTAATGTTAAATAATGATTGCATTTTTTTATTATCATAGTTGTTTTTTGATATCCCAAATATTCGTGAATATTGATAAATAATTATTAATGGGGGGAGAGAGAATAAAAATAATAATATTTTCCTTAAACAATTTTCTAATAAAATAATCTTTTTTTAAATTTATTATTATATGATTATGGGTTTTTTATCGTTACAAGGGGATATTATTTCATATAAAAATGTTGTTCCCATATATCTTAGTACATTATATGATTTTATGATTCAAAAAATCCTCATTTCATTACTGATGAGGTTATATTTTATATTATATGTTTTTTTATATTCATAAAATCCATGGGATGTTTGCATAATAAATACAAAATTAATTTATCTTCTGTGGAATGTATGTAAATGTAATTTATCTTATAAGGATAATGATTATCAATAAAAAAAATCAATTGAATTTAGTTCATTTAGATAAATATATCATATGTTTAATGGTTATTATAAATGTAAAATAAATATCATATAATGAAAACCTATTACTTGTAGTTTAAAATCATTTTAGGCTAATATATTTTATCCTATGAATGATTAACATAAATTGTTATCTTAATACATGTGTAAATTATCTAAAAAGTATATGATTTATCTCTCTAATATGTTATGACCAGAAATCTATATAAGATGGAAAATTATAATTTTACTTTATATTATGAAAATTAAATTCATAAATGAATTATCCAATAGGTTTCAATAAAAAATAGATTTCTTTTATATTACGATTGTTAAATTTTTACTTAAAATGACTGACGAGTAAGAATTTTATCTTACAAAAAGTAATTACCCTATTATAATAGTAAATCTATAATATTTATCTTAGGAAATCAAGAAGTTAATGAATATGAAGTGTTTTATATTAATAGAACTGTGATTCGAGATTTATCTTATATTTATTGATTTATCATACCTAATATATTTAGTATTATGATCTATAACATTGGAATGACTTTTGATTTGTTAGTTTATGATTTTAAATGAATTTGTAAATGTGTTGACTTAAATAGGAATTATTTTTATGGACAAATTGTCTTATTTCACAAGAATGTAAAAATATGATAAAAATGAATTTATACAACTCTTCTGTCAATGTTCATTCCATATTAGGAAAATAATGGAAATTTTGGATGATAATCTTGTAGATGTAGTTTTACAAAATAATGTTTTTCTGGAATATTGGGATTATAACGTGTTTTTATGTCATATTGAAAGGATTTGATACAAATAAATGAATTTGAAACTGAATTTTATGTAAAATATGTGTGCTTCATATAATATAAAATACATGACGCTTTTTTCTAAAATTTATATGCTACTAATTTTATATTTTTCAATCAAAGAACCTTTAGATATTCTTTTTTAAGATACATATATTCATTTTACATTTTTTCATCATTTTTTAGTTACTTATTTGAACTGAATGATTCACTTGTTTCAAATTTATTTAACATATATGAATATATTTTTAGTAATTTTATTATGTTTTCTTATTCATGTATAGATCATGGAAAGGGATTGTGCATTTAAAATGTATTTGACCTTTTTAACATGTAAACAATAATTTCAAATCATTAGGAAATAGCCGGAAAATATCTTATAGTGTGGAAATTCCCAAACTCTAGTAGTAGAGTGTTTTTTAGTAGACTAGTGGATATTTGATCCCTAAACCACTAAAAATAAACTATGATCTATCTTTATATTTTTTTCATTCCATTATAAATTTTTATTAAGATAATATCATAATCATTTAGTGGTAAATAGTTGGTATTTTAATGTACAAAAATCAAGAGCTCAATCCACCAAAATATTGGGTGATTTATACATTTTTTAAAATTTTAAGAACATAAAGGTATAATACATTAATACATTGAATCCAAGTTTAATACCTTGAAAAACAAATAAATTATATTAATGTCCCTTCCAATTGATGATGAAGGTACCTTTCTAGGATTCCATAATATTTTTAGTGATTTTAGAAAATTCAATAATAAGTCAAATGTAGTTGAAAAATATACTCATGTTAAGTGTGATCAAAGTGATCATTTAGATCATAAGATAACAAGGATTAATAACTTGATTGATTCTATATAAAATATGGAATGTTAACCTCTCTTTAATTACAAAAAAATGATAATATAAAATATTATCATGAATAATCAAAAGAAGAATCAATTGATTTTGATGAAGTAGAAGATGTATTTCTAAGATAACCTAGAATCATTAATGTTAATAATATAATGATTTTTATAGGATACCTAGTTTTTGGATTATGGACATGGTTTGTGTAGGAATCCGTGTAGAATTTGATATGTTCACTCGCAGAATGATCCAAAAACAATAAAATAATCACCATTTGATATAAATTTAGTGTTTCTTTTGAAGGGTATCTAACCCACTTCAAAAAAAAGGTATGTGAGTTAGTAAATATTCCCTCAAACTATCAAATTTCTGGTTCCCAATGGGTTTTTTAACAGTAAATACGATAATTGGTGTATCACTATAAATAAGGCTGGGTTTTTTTTAATGGAAACAACTTAGATGTAAAATTAGATTATGAGGAAACATTTTCCCATATAGTTATATTATAATCCATTTTAATCAAAAAATGCATATGAATATCATATGAATATAAAATTATACAATATAGATTTTGAATATTATTTTCTAAATTTTTTTAAATTTATGATTTCTATGTGGAACAACATCCATGCTTTGAAAACCCAAATATTCAAAGAAAAAATAAACACAACAATGCTTTGTATAGTCTTAAATATTCACCTAGATCTTGGTATACAAAATTATGTCATTTTATTTTATCAAATAGTTTTAATGTGTTATTGTTAGACACAATTATTTTAATAAAATCTTCCGAATAACCTATCCATGTGAAATTAAATTTATTTTATTTTATTTTCAGATTAACAAATATAAAAATGTGTGACCATTTTTATAAACTTATGAAAAAAGAATTTGAAATGAGCAAGATATATTTGCAAAACTATTTCCATTTTTCTTAAAATTTATCAAAAACAATTATTGAAATTTCTTTACGGGGGAAAATAATTACACGATTTAAAAAAAATGTTTTTACATTTAAATCCCAAATAAATTGTTATATATTTCTATTCATATAAATTTAATACCTTTATTTTATTTTGATACATAAAACCTCAGGTGAAACTGAAATGTAATATAGTATACAATTTCAAAATTACAATTAAATTAGAAGAATTTATAAAAGTATAATTTTTTATATTATATATAAATATTATATTAAAATAAAATAAATTGATAAAAAATTACAATATTTTTAGTAAGGCCATTATATTCATTAAAAATTCATTTTTCTCAAAAATGGTATTTATCACATTTCGAAGAAAATAATATAAATTTTTTTTACTATTGCAACAATTATTTTTAAAAATAAACATAATTTATTAAAATTGAAATTTAAAAACTATAATTTAGTTAATTTTTTATAATTTTATGAAAAGATTAATTTTTCGATTAATGATGCAAAATTTTCTTTTTATTATAAAAATTATTTTTTTATAAAATATTTTCAATGTTATATAGTTTTTTTTAATGTTTCAATGTAAAATTAGATCATTTTTGTTTTAATTAATCTAATTATTCAACATAAAAGTAATTATATTTTGTAATTTGGAATAATAAATTTCTATACTTCAGAAAACATTATTTTTTGACAAATACTTTTTTCCATGAAAAATATTATTTTTGAAAAATACTTTTAAGAATAAAAATGATTTAAAAAAATAATTTAAAATTTTAATTTTAATGACAAATAAATGTTTATTAAGAATAAAATATGGTTATATTAAAATTAAAATAGAAAAAATGATAATAAAAAATTAAAATTCTTTTACTGATGAAAATGATAAAAATAAGTTCTTTTATTAGGATAAAATATTTCTTAGGTTCTAATAATAAAAAATGGATTCTAATTTAAATATAATATTTTATATAATTTATTTTACACATTTAACAAAAATTATTTATTGAATTTATTTTCAAAAGCAGTTAATTTATTTAAATTTCATTATCGCTTCTTAATTTTGAAGGTATTTTTCAAAACAATTTTTTTCAATATTCAACCAATAATAGATTGTTTTCAAAAATCCAAAAAATTCAATAAAAGGTAATTTAAACCATATGAAATAAAAAATGGTATCCTTCTATTGAATAAAATATTCCAAAATTTCGGAATTTGTATTTATAAATATAACCATGAACCATTTCTATTACGATGACATAATAATAAAATATATGATATGAAATTCTCTAGGGAAGTAGTGATTACCAGTTATATTTTGATCATTAAAATTACTAGAGATCAAAAATATGTGACAATAATTCATAATTTAGTAAACTATTATGATGGAGAAAGGGATCCTATTGTGTGTGTATATATATATTCACATTGATAAATGGTATCGATTGACAACATTCACTCTAGTAATTAGTACCCCAACAATATTTCAAAATAATTCAAAAACATACATTAAATATATAATTGTATCCGAAAGAATTAAATAATTCCCACATAATGAGTTATATGATCCCAGCCTTCAATAATCTTAAATAATTCATCCCCCAAAGTGTCTATAGTTTATCTCAATAACTAAAATTCTTAGGGAAGTTGTTTCATGACGAATGTGAAATGTTCGTGGGTTTGAAATCCATAAAAACAATAAGGTAAAATTAATCTATTGTAAATAATTTCAATGATAATGTTATTTGTAATACTTATGAGTTAATTAAGTGGATATTATTCACCAGCTGGAAGGATTCTTATAAGTATTGGATCTAATGGGAATAATCTACATAAAGATTTAATGGTGGTGAAACTGATTTACCAGATAGAAACTATGTAAATCAAATATATATAGGTTCTAGTAAATTATCAATTAGTTTTATTCTATTTTAATAAAATAATAATCATCAAATAATTTCTAGTATCCCCCCTGGTGTAGGACATCATCAAATCTATAAAAAAACACGAATTATTCTTAAATAATTGTTTTCTAAACATTATTGTCTACCATGCACAATATTATTTTTTTCCCATTTAAGGGATTTATTATTCCCTATTCCAAAAACATAGTTTATATAGGTTCTTTCAGATTTATTAATTCCAAACATCATTTCTTATCATGAAATTTCAATATTATATCTTCTAATTTTGAGGTTCTAGGACCAATAGAAAACACATATATTCTGGTTCACATAACATAACCCTCACCAAGATTCTTATTAGGGATTACATAATGTTACTACCTGGTTTTAGTATATATAAACCTATAAATACTTGGGTGAAGAATAAATAATACATTATTCTACATATTTTCCATTTTTAATTTATCTTACATTGAATAAAAATTATCGTGTCTCTTATCATTTCATTTAGTGGTTGTAGAATTTATCATTTAGAATATTTTAAAATAAATAACAAGTAAATAATACAGATACATTTCTATATCCAATAGGATTCTTCATTACTAATATTTTTAGTTTTTTCATAAATTTAGATATTTTAATCTATTTCTAGAGGAATTTAATCATGTTATAAGTTGTCTATGTTTTTCTCTTTAGGTATGTTCCTTTGAGAATAAAGTTTTATATTTCTATTCCCCCGCTTGATTGAATTAATGTTAGGTGATCTCAATAAGAGAAATTCAATTTCAAACATGGTATACCCTTCATGAACATTTGTAATTGAATATTAATTTAAAATTATTTATTTGGATCATAATTTAATAAGCATGAACTAGATTATAGAAGCAGTATTTTTATAAATTTATAGATAAACAAATGAAACAACTGAAATGTTCAGCAATATATAATAAATTTGTTAAATTATTTTTAATTGGATTATATTGAAATTTTGGGATTCAAATGGAAATTCCTCATGATAACAATATTGGAGTGTGTGTGTTTTTGTGTTGTGAATAGAAAAATCCCTAAATTATATTAAATAAATATTCTAAGATTCAATTTCCCAAACATGACTTCCATTTTACGGTCGTCAAAAATACTATAAAGGGATGGATACTTCATTGAATAACATAGTTCCATATTTCATACACTCAATCATTGAATATATGATAAATCACATGAGTTTATTAGATACAAATGGGTGTAATTTGTTATATTTAGAGATAAAGAAGGGAAGGTGTATAATGAACATGAATGAGCAAGAAAAAACGACTTTTTATGATCAATTTTGTATTGAATGATCTTGATTTATTGAAATTGGGTAGTTCATTGAGGATATAGAATAAGAGGATTTTCAGAGGTTATTTTTCTTACTGGTATTGAGATTTCATTATATTATTAACTATTTATAATTCATTGAAAAAGGTTTAACCATTGGATAAAATAAATTCTTAGTATAAATATTGTTATGAGATTGTTTGGGGACATTGAATAGCGAAATCATGGGTGAATAAACAAATTAATATATTTATATATTATTATTTATTTCCATTTAAAAATATATATATATTATATTATATAGAATAATAAATTTTGTTTTATTATTAAAGAGTTTTTTTGGATTTTATAATCAAAATGACATAAATTTAGAATATCAGGGATTATATTTATTCTATAATTAAATTACAATATAAATATCATAGAAATTATTTTTCTAATAAATTTTTATACAATGAAATTATTATTTCATAATATTAGCTACGTTGTGGTTTTAACATAAAAATTATACACACCACATATGAATAATTCCACGATATTTGTGGGGATGGATGTTGTGGTTGTTAATGACATTTGGGAATGATATGATATCTTCTTAGTGGATATGGAATTTAATATAATATGGGAAATCTGTTAATGGATATGGGATGAAATTTAATAAACAATAGATTTGAATAAAAATTTGATGCCAAAAATAAATGGGCAATGGATGGAAATTAATGTGGTTAATGAAAAAAAATATCATTAGATATAGAATTCAATAATAAATGAAATATCGATTTTAAAACAAAAAATTTTATTTTTTAAATTACCATATTAATAAGATAATATATGATCCTTGGTGTTGTCGATATTTTTTGGGGATAGGGGCTACAAGATTTGGTTAAAGTAAAAAATATTCTTAGTGGAAGTGGTGGAGGTATGGTGATGTTTATGAGAAATTATTTTATTATTCTTATTATCATCCAATTAAATTTGGATTGTGTTGGATTTTACTATTCATGAATTTTATTGTGATTTGAAAAGAACCCCTCTTCATCTGGATATCCATAAAATTGCATATATGCTATGGGTTATCTGTTTTTTCCATAGACATCCAATTTGTCGAGGGAACATATGAAATACTAATCCTTATTTATCACTCTCTCTACTAGGTGTTGTATGGATATGATGATATCATATGGTGTTTTTCCACCATGGTATGATGATGTAATGTGGTAATGATTTTAATGTCCTTAATGTTCATGGTGATATAGTTTAATGGATATGGTTATGTAGGGAAGGAAGTGGACTGATAAAAATTGGTACATTAGACCCTCAATGTGTAATGGAATGTTTAGATGGGGTACAACATACATCAGAGGAGAAATGTATATTTGGACCACTGATAATGAGTAAATTGTACCCTATATAGTTTGGGGTAGGTATACTCAGGGGAGTTATTTTTCATATGTCCCCATTAAAGGTTGTTTCAAATATAAGAATTTAATATAACAATCCCACAAGTTGACTCACTAATCGTTTAATAATTTACTTCCAAACATTATTTTTTCTATTTTCATAAATAAAATCTAAATTTAGGTTTATATAAAAGATTTAACGACACAAAAACCAAATAAATATATTTTCTAAATGAAATGTGGGGTTTAATATTTGAGAAAATATAGTAAATATGTATGAAAAAAGTATATCAAAGGAAAAATTTGTGGACTAGTTTTTATCAATTGCAACATCCTATTTTTGGGCGTCACCCAAAGGTGCCTCATACCTGGTTGGTCACACTGACTCAAGCATATTTCACCAAAATCCAGAGGCTTCCGACTAGGAGTGAGTCCCTTGGGTGTGATAGTGGGGAAACTATTCCTTCATTGAGAGAGAATGCATAACAGAATAAGAAATAATAAACTATAGAGGAAGAAAATTACCATAAAACAAGTTAACAGTGCAAGACTGAAAGTAAATAACAGCGGGAGCACATACATAAATGATGCATGTCATATATGTCTTGGAAAGCAGTCAAACAAGAAATTACGATGGAAATAAAACTGATAAAAAGTACAAAGAAAATATAAAAAAGGGTGCTTTCCCTTATCTATGCATGCAACCATATAATGTGATTTGGTCCAAAAACAAGACCCAAACTGTTTTTGATAAGAATCCTAGTAGGAAACCAACATAATATTTTTTCTTAACTATCAATGAGTATATATAGCACATAGTAATGGAAATGAATCAAATAAATATGAGTACACAAATATAAACAATCCTACAATTTCATTTTATATTATTTATCATTAAGTGTTCATCAATTAATCATGTAAGTATCATATTCGATATCTCAGAAAAATACATAACAATATCAAATCCATGAAGGAGATATTTCCTCGAAGTCGCATCACAAACATTCAATATTTATGTTTATTCTATAGGTATCTCAGACAGTCTAACCACTCTGGACAAGTAATAAAATAAATTGGAAAGGACTCTCTACGGAAGAACTCACTATCAATTCTCCCTATAGTCTTTCCACAAAAAATATTGACTCTTTAGAGAAGTAATCAATTTAAATTCCCCTAGTGGTATCATAACATAATGTATTACCACTTTGAGGGAGTAATCATCGTTAATACCCCTTGTGGTCTTGTAGCATGAAATATAATATAAACTATGAGGAGGCACTCAACGTCAATTCCCCATGTGGTATAACTATAATCCGTTCCCACAACCCCATACAATTCAATCTTGCATTTATTATATCTAGCATCCCAATGTAATCCCAACTAATACATGAATAAATAATTTTCACGCATATCACAATCATTTAAAATGATGCAAAAGGAAATATGTTCTATCATATCATGTAAGGTAAGGAAACAATGTCTGCCTCATTGGAAATAAGGACCAAATAGCTGTTAATATTCAAACAAGGAAACAAAGTAATGTGAAGATCAATAAGCATGAAATTTCAGATAATACATTAATAATAAACCATTACTCCAACAATCAATATTAGACAGATAAAGCATGGTATAATTTCTTAAACCCAAAATACCTGAAACATGGGTACTGGACAATTATAAATTTAAACTCAAGGAATAACATAGAGAGGCAAAAAACCACCTACATTGACGTTGTACAATGAACACTCTCGAATTTCAGCCTTTGAATCATCTTAGATCAATGTAGATATACAAAACTGTCAAAAACATTCAACCTTTATTAACTCAAGAGTGTTAAAAATCAGGAGGAGAGGCTCTAGAAGAACCAAGAAATCACAGAGGGGATTTCAATTCACCCAAAAGAGATCGAATCAGACCATGGATAAGGAAATGGTGTCTTAGAGAAGAATCTACAATTTCAGATGCTCAACATGAGGTACGATGTGAAGAAGATGTTTTTGGGGATTAGATGTGACTACTGTCTAATTAGTTAATTAAAAAAGAGCACGGTGTGTACTGTTAATGAACACACCTTATATTTGCCTCAACCCACCCCCAATATTAGCGGTCTGCCAGGTCAACCAACATAGACATGTCTCTGCAACTACATTCCCAAGACATGGTTCTACATGGTAACTGAGTACACGGTGTGTACTCCTATGTACACAGTGTGTAATTATGAAATTTCCAAAATCTCCCATTTTTCTCAAAAACACCGGAAAACAATTACCTTAAATGAAAAGTAGATCTAAGTTCTTACTAACATCGCACATTAAGGAATTTTTTATTTGAATCTCCATAACAATTTTGCGAAGCAGTATCCTCAAACAGCTACGACCACTATGATTTCACATCGGTCTCCCTCTCCAAAGTCTCGTATTGCACTCAGTCCTGCTTCCACAATACCTATACCGGATGAAAAGACCGTCAATAGAGAACCATCATGTTGCATTCAACAATATGTATTGGATGCTCCTCTAAAGTTCTGCCCACCTCTAACTAAATATTTTCGGGCTGAAACATGAGATGTGTCTGAGAACTAATGTCGCAGTAGAGAAATGAAGAAGACTTCGTGCATAGTATAGTACCTATGAGGTAACTACAACTCATAGGAAACTATCCGGACTATATCCAAGACCTCAAATGGCCCAACATATCTCTAGTAATGATTTCTCTATCTCCTAATACTCTTATGTACCATCCTCGATGTGAAAAAATGGAAAACCAGATCTCTAACCCTGACCTTTAGAGGTCATCTCTGTCAATCAGCATAAGACATACGTCATAACTGTGCAGTAGATATCCTCTTGTGAGTCAACTCCACCAGCTCTATTTTCTCCTAGACAAGATGATGTCTCAGCATAGCTACCTCTCCTACCTACATCCAACATATGGGTGATCGACTATGCATACTTTACAAATCCTCAAAACGTGTAATCAAAATCGTCCCCTGAAAACTATTATTGTAGGAAATCTAAAATAGTGGTATGTTATTCCCCCAAAAATCATCTAAATCATGGATTCAAGATCGAAGCGTGACCACCATCACATGAATCGTATGTTTAAACTGGCCATTTATCTAGGGATGGTATGCTCTACTCATAAGCACTTATCTACCCAATGACTTCTATATCCCTTTCCAGAAACATAAAGTAATGTGGGCGTCCCTGTCTGAAATGATAGAACACAGAACCCCATGAAACTATACAATATAATGGATTTAAAATCATAAAATATCGTCAATACTAAATTTCACCTTGATAGGTTAGTAGTGAGAGTACATTGAGAGTCTCTCATTGATAATCCAAACTACATGATTCCCTTGAGGAGACCTCAGTAAACCTCTCACTAAATCCATCGCAAGAACATTCCATATATACTTAGGAATGGGTATATATTGTAAAATACATGATGGTAAATAATAGTGTTCCTTGACCTACTAACAGGTGGAACATCTCTTATCAAAAATTTCAATATCTCTCTTCACACCTGGCCACTAATACTGACGGAGTAAATCTCGAAACATCTTGGTGACACTCGGATGAACTGACCATGCTAAGGAATGGAAATCCCACATCAACTCCCCATGAACTTCTATAGACACATATACCCTTCCATGAATGCACCAGACCTCATCATTTCCTACAGTCCACCTAGGATGAGCGACCTCTCCTGACACACTCTCTTGTAGAACTGGGCCTTTAGAATCTAATAGTTGCCTTATTTTCACTCGATCCAGAAGAGTAGAAATAACAACTATAGAAGAAAGAAACATCTTCCACTATCTATTGTGAACCTATAAATTTATCTCAAAGAACATATACATAAGATTCCACTAACTAATGGCCTCCTAAATAGAATGTTTCTGATTCCTCCTACTCAACGCATCATCCATTGTGTTTCCCTTTCCAAGCATGTTAGTATTCTCAATGTCAAAAGACTTAAGGTACTCAACCCATCTTCGATATCTCAAATTCAGATCATGCTGAGTAAAGATATAAATGACATTATGGTATTCATCAAATACCATAAAATTCACTCCCTCAAGGTAATGTCTCCAAATAGAGCAAGGCATTAACAACTAGAGTCAACTCGAGATCAGGCATCGGGTAATTCCTCTCATGTGGGCTCAACTGCCGAGACCCGTACACAATGACTCTACCCCCCTACATAAGCTATGATACCATCCCGATACCTAATTCATAATAGTAAATGGTGTAACTCTTTCCCAGATTTGGAAAAACTATTATCATTACTGATGTCAACCTTCTATGAAGCTCTTGAAAGGTTGACTAACAAGAATACGACCACGAGTACATTTCACCCTTCTTAGTCAGGCATGTTAATGGCATTACTAAGTGTGGAAAGTTCTGTATAAAATGTCTATAATAACAATACATCCCCAGAAAACTTCATACCTCAAAAATATTCTTCGAATTCTCCAAAGAAACCTCTACTATCACTTTCTATAGGCCTACTGATACTCCTCTCACTACGATAACGACACCCAGGCAGTGAATCTGGTCCATCCAAAAGTGGAATTTTGATAAATTAGCATATAACATAGGCCCACTAAATGTACTCAAAATGATCTCAAGATGGATAGGCTAGTCATGTTGAGTGTGAGAGTACACCAAGATATCGTCCATGAAAACCACCATAAAGGATTCAAGTATGGGTGAAACAATCGTCTCATCAGTTCCAATAAAAAACGGCAGGTGCATTTATGAGAATGAACAACATAACCACATACTCATATGGACCATACCTGCTCTGAAAGGCTATAAGAGCTATATCTAATGGTATAACGTGCAAAGGATGATAACTGGATCTCAAGTAAATATTCTATAACACTCAGGCTCCTCGAAGTTGATCAAAGATATCGTCAATCCTCGTTAAGGGATATGTGTTCTTAATAGTTAACTATTTCAGCTTCCAATAGTCCAAGAACAGAATGAGGATAACGTCGTCCTTCTTCAAAAAACGTACAGGATAAACCTATGTAGAAGTTCAGTGTCGGATGAAACCCTTTTCTTACTAGTTTTCCAACTACTTCTTGATCTCTTGCATCTTTGGTTTAGCAATTCTATAAGGAGGAATGGTCACTGGTGATGCCCCTAGATCATGTTCAACAAAATATTCCACCTATCAATCTGATAGGAAGCCTGAAAATTCATCTGAATTGACATGCATGAAATGATAGACCATTGGGGGAATGATCATATGTGATGTCCCCTAGTCATCCAGATACAAACGAGCATTCTTGGTTACAACACCTCTCAACCCGTGATGCTCAGGTACATCTCTACTCACCTAGACATCCCATTATCCATTATGTAGAAACAATCTTCCCTCTGATAATGTGAAACTGACACTATGGTGATAGAAATACATAAAATCCTAGATGGGAACTAAGCAGTCCATTCCAAGAATGAAGTCATAGCACGACATCTCTATGACATAATAGACCCAAAAGAAGCCACACCCACCACACTCATGAGGTAACTCCTTTCACTGATGTACACTAACCTTTCTAGTCCACAATGGAGTGTCCAACGTCATGATATCAGTATAAGTACCAATATAGAGCCCAAGGATCTTCACAATAGCCAGTGATATAAAGCTATGGGAGGCCCCTGTATTGAGAAGGATAGAAGCTAAAATTGATGCAACCAAAATCAGACCTCAAAAAGTAGAGGTTCTGGGATCCTTCTTTTATTGGATTTGATCCACTACGAAATCCTGACCAGCACTAGGGCCATGTGAAGCTGTCTGGGATCCCTAACCTGATCCACCTCGTAGCTGTAGAAAACCATTTGTCTTCCCACTATGGTCATTACCACCACCTCGGCCTGAATGGCCTAAAGAACACCATCCCCATGTTTGATGTGGGACTAGTGGTCCTGCTTCAATATGAGTAGTATAAATAGATCCTTCCTCACTAGATATTGAAAGGGGGAGTTGTAGAAACGCTAAAGATGTCCCATCTTGCTGCAATATTGTCACCCAACTTGGTCTCTCATGCACAAATGTGTATTCTGTCTGTTGGATCAAAATATGAATACAGATGCTCAATTACAAGAGGTAGTGAATTGTAAGTTACAAATCATTAATTTTTAACCATAAGGAAAACTATGTTTATCAATGTTAGACAATGTAAATTCCCATTACCTCTTAGTTCTACATACATTTTTGTTTTGGGAAATATGGTTCCAGAAATGAAACTTAAGAAATGTTTACAAGAAAAATATTCTTCTTTAATGCATATAGAATTTTACTAATCATAGAATAAAAGTACTAGAATGTGTAAGATAGTTATACATTTCTTATTAATCAAAATCCTACTGAAAATAAACATGAAACAATACAAGGAACAAGTATGAAATAATTTGACCCAAAGAGAAGGGTATCCTAAAAACATGTATAGTCATCCCTTGATTTATGCTTTCATGAAAGTTTGTCTTACCCACATTAGGGTATACCCTCGATTGAAATATTGGAATCTATCTAACAATCCCTAAAAGCCCTAGAACTTTAAATAAGTCAGCACCTATGTCTTCTTATCCCATGAAATCCTAAAACATTAAGGTAGTCCTAACCTCTGTCTTTCTATACCCAGAAGCGCTTGATTGAAAACAACACCAATCAGAGTTGCATGAAGCAAGATGTACAAGATATTCAGTACCCACATGTCATGGGAGTCTCTATCTCTTGAAATCACATTAGCAGCATGTGATATCTAGATTGATCGAGTCGTTTGTTTATAATTAATGAGTTCATTTAAATGATCTCCTACTAATAGGCATTTTCCCAATGGTTAGCTCCCTCCTCCAATAGTCACATTTTATCTTGAATCTCAGAGGGACCTGTACATTTGTAACTCAAACAACATTTAATTAGAAATAGAATGTACGACATTGTTTCATAACTATAACTGGGGTATGTAAAATATGGTTTCGTAACCAAAACCAATTTTCTGGAGAGAAAGGATAAAAAATGTTCGGAGTGTAGGTAAATAAAAATGTGAAGATTATAAATCATAAATATCAAGAATATATTTATCAAGGAATTCAAAACCTGAATTCTATAGATTTTGGAGTATAAATTCCAATGAATTTGGAATCTGAATTTTGAGTAATTTGGAAACTTAATTTTTGAGGAATTTGGAATCTTAATTCTGAGGAATTCAGAACCAGAATTATAAGGAATTCAGAATCCAAATTCTGAGGAATTCGGAGTCCGAATTCTGTGGAATTCAAAATCCACATTCAAAAGAATTTGCAGTTTGAATTTTGAGAAATTTGGAATCCAAATTTTGAGGAATTCAGAACCCCAATTATAAAGAATTCTAAATCTGAATTCTGAGGAATTCAGAACTGAAATTCCTAAGAATTATGAGTCCAAATTCTAAGGAATTCAGAGTTTGATCTTTAGAGAATTCGGAGTATGAATTTCATAGAATTCGGAGTCTAAATTTAATAGAATTCGGATTCTGGATTTCAAAGAATTTAAAGATTGGATTTCAGAAAATTCGGAGTCTGAATTTCAGAGAATTCAGAATCTGAATTTCAGAGAATTTAGAATATGAAAATAGAATACCCTATATCATAGGATTTATAGGATTCTGATTTTTTTGATATGAAACTGATTTTTTTACCATAGATATAAATTGAGTTTGATTTAGAGAAACAATAACAAAAACAATAAAAACAAAGGTAAAGAGAAAATTTCCTTGAGGAATGAAATATTACTTATAAAGATAAATCATAGGGGAAATGAAAATTTCCTTGGGATAGTGGGTTTGTGATTTTCAAAACATAAAAGAATGGAAATTTTATAAAGAGTCCTTATTTACTCAACAGTCTCCCCATTTTTGGAAATAACAAACATCCTTTCGAAAAAGAATATAAGGACATAGGATTTTTAATGAATTGAAAATAACAAAATATCTCCCTTTAATTATGGATCAATTTGAATAATACTAAACCCCCCTTAGGTTTTGAAATCCCTAAGGATTTTATTCTTTATTTCATGAATGAGAGTTTTCAATTTCTTGCATATGAAAATCTTCTTTGGTAATAACTTCCCCTTAGATGAACTCCCACTTTCTTAAGGAAATCTCTTCTTTCATACTATTCTTTTAATCATTCCTTTCTCACCCTTTGTAATTTTCAAAAATGAATAGAGGGGAAAAAATGGATGGTACATGAAAAATTAGTACAAAACAAGAAAATATATGGAGGACGACTAGAATTTCATTAATATTGAATGAATTTGTACAAGGAAAACTCAAAAAAAAGATCAGAATTAAAAAACATTATACACCTTTCACCTTCGGCATCAGCTTATTGAAAATGGTTTTTAGCTTCCTGAGCTCCTTAGGATCTTCTTTCATATTCTTAAGAAGCTGATCCTGATCTTAGCTTTTTCTTTTCCAAGGCTCTAATCTTTTCTTCCCAAAACTTAAGATATTCGGCTTGATCTTGCAACACTTCTTCTTGCTAAACCATCTTCTCTTCAAATTCGGTTATGATATCCCTTTACCTCATACAATTCATGGTCACAGAATTAAGCTCCCCATTCATATCCTTAACTTCATGCTTCTGATTAGTCTGTTCAAGAGTCATCTTTTCCTCAAAGCTCATAGAAAGATCATTAAGCATGATATCTTCATTGTCAAATGCATCTTTGACATTATCCTAAAATTCAAAAAATTCTCTCATTTCTTCGACTGTCTTCCTTGACCATCTTGTAATCTTCTTACATGAACTTTTATGAGCCTCATAACCAAGGATAAAAAATTTTAAATTGGCCTCGAATCTGAGAAATTTATCTATAAGCATTGAAATTGAATCTGATTTCTGATTGAACGAATGTTGAATCAACATGCACATTGAATTTATACATGGAAACAAAAGAATAGTACCAACCATATTTTTCAAAGATTGTACCACTATTTTATTTCCAAGAGAGGATGATTCTGAATCATAATGTTTGGTTGGTGAGGATTATTTTTATATCTCATCAGCTTTCCTCTTTGACGAACATCCAACACATTTTTTTCCACTCCAGATTTTTTAGGTGTATTGACAAACACCTTCATTCCCTTATCTTCTGAAAGAATGATCTCCTCTGGTTTAGGTGATTCATGGTCCCAATCTGATAACTGAACAATTTTTTCTTCCTCAAATTCCTAATTTTTTGCATTAGCCACTTATTCTTCCAGATGAATGAAATCACGATTACTGCTTTCTTCTTCGAAAAGTTTTCCTACTTATTCTTGATCCTTTTCTTCATTCCCTGGAGTAGTATGTTATGAGGATTCGGCATGGGATATCCGGAATGATAATTTTACATTGGGACTTTCCTTATCATGATAATCTTCTTCTTGTTTTATGGTATTATCATTGTCATATCCTTCTTCTTCTTATTCTTTTTCTATTTCCTCTTCTTCTTACTAACCAATTTCTTCTTCTTTTTCTGGATCCGGAATCACCACATTCTTTCTCAGAGACACATGAAGTGATTCTATCAAAAAAAATTTGGAATGGGAATTTGTTCAAATGCTTTCTCATCATCCATGAGAAGTAATTGTTCAATTTCGGCTTCAAAATTTTTATTCCATTGATTCTTCTCTCTTAGTTGCTTCTCAAGTTCTTCAGTATCATTTATCTTTAACGCTTATTCCTCTACAGTGTCTAATCCAAACAAAGGCTCCCCTTCCATCATGTTCCTCTTGTCTTCTCTCGACATGGATACCACTTCATCAGGATATTACTTTTATTTCTTTGGCTTTGAAGGATCATATTATGTTTCCTTAGATACAAGAGTTTTTCCTTTTTCTTCTTGTTTATACACCTTCCTCTTCCTTCAAACCTTCTAGGAAGTCTCATGCACTTCTGATTTTGTGGAATGAGCTTGTATTTCATCTTCCAACAAATCATAAAAATATATTGAGTCACTATAAATACTAACATTCATTCCATTTTGAGTATCATCACATAACAACCTCACTTTGAAATTTCTTGTCTTAGAACTCCATGGAATTTATAATGATTTAAGGCAAAGAACCATAATCTTCGAAAGAATATCTAGATACATGATAATATGAGAATTCAAATTTCCATTCTTGATATTCTCAATCGTAAATAAGATGTACTTGACCAGGTAAATCTTCCTAAGGTTCACTAAGATGTCTAGAATATAGATATCACTTTTCTTTAGGATATCCTTATCCCATATTCTTGGGATGACAAAACCTTGGACCCATAACTCAAGATTCCGAAGGTTAGTTGATAGTTGAACAATTTTCAAAGTCTTCACTACTTCCAAACTGAGATAAGCTAGGGCCTTAGCCTTATCAAATATTCCTGAAGCATCTATTAATTTGTGAGCACAAAATTATGTTTCTCCTTCATAAGGAATTATAATCAAACTAGTTGCCTTGCTATAAAAAAGAGAATATGTCTTCCCATGGATCTTGAAAGAAAACTTATCTCTCCCTTATCCATTGAAAAAACTTATTGACTCATAATATTCACTCTATAGATCTGGATTGACGAGATAATGTGCCCATGGTTTTGACATACAAAGGCTCTCCCAACCATTCAGCTTTGAATTCTTTGAAATGATCGGGTTATACTTAGCATAAAACTTCATATCTACTAATCTTTCTCGATATATCTTCCATTCATATAATTCCTTTACAGTCGAAATCTATTTCTCTGGATAGGCTTCTATAGGAATTTGGAATAAAGAAAACCATTAATATTCGAAATGACCTTAATTAGAGTAGTGGGGATTTAGCATACCAGAGCTTAAAGATCGATGTGGGACAAACATTAGGGGGTACTTATATAAACGATTGAGGCAATAGTTAAACTTCCATGGTTGATCAAACGGTTGAAATCCTTCTGATTATATATGACATTTGAGATGATAATCGAAGAAGTATTTTGAGAGGTTTTCATCTTTTGAGGTTTTTATGATTAACATTCAGATTTAAAAATAGGTGAATCCAAAAAATTGTAAACAAAATGAAAACACCAATAATTAATAGATGATTTTGAAAATATAATAAATAAAACATTGATAAAGGTTTTCTAGGAAGATTACTCATAATGAGAGAAATTCTTCTTGAATAAATTTAGACTCTGAAAAAATTTAAAAACAAATTTAATGATAATTTTGAATTCAAAAATCAAATTACGAAAATTCTGAATACAAAAAATTTAGATTAACAAAATAAAGATGACTATGAAAAATTCAGACTAGAAAAAAGATTTGATTAAGAAAAATTTATAATATGAAAAAAAATTAGATTAGAGAAAATTTTAAAAATATTTTAGAATATGAAAAAAAAATAGATTACGAAAAATTTTAGAATACGAAAAAATTTAACTGTGAAACATTTTGACTAACAAGAAAATATACACCCCCTATGAAACAAAATTTCTTACTATAAGGAGATAGGTTTCAACAAGAAGTTAATATTTAAGATGACCTCATGGTTATCATTCAAAACTTCTATTTTATGAATTCAAATCTATCAGAGGGTAATGATTTTGTGAAAATATTTACATGTTGATCTTGTGTTCCGATATATTGAAGAATGATATCTTATTTTTGGGTGTGATACATAAGAAAGTGATGCATAATATCTATGTGTTTTGAACTAGAGTGATGTGAAGGGTTTTTACTTATGGAAATCACACTATTATTATCACACAAAATTTGTGTTTTGGTAAAATTCTTACCATAGTCTTTGAGTGTGTGTTGAATCTACAATACATGATCACAACTACTTCTATCTCCAACATATTTAGCTTTAGTTATTGAAAGTGCTACAATTTTCTGATTTTGAATGACCAAGAAACTAATGAATCTCTTAAAAAATGAGAAGTTCCAAATGTACTTTTTCTATCCATTATACATCCACCAATGTCAGAATCAGAAAAACAGTTTAAAACAAAATCATTTCTAGAAATATAAAAGAGTCCTAAAACCATGGTTCCCTTTAAGTAGTGAAAAAATCTTTTCACTGTGATTAAATGAGATTCCATAGGATTTGATTGACATCTTGCACATAAGAATACTAAAAACCTCATCATCTGGATGACTAGCTATCAATTATAGTAGACTTCGTATCATACCTCTAAATGATGTTTGATCTACTGGTTTCTCATCTTTATCAAGATCAAGTGAATTTGAGGTACAAATGGGTGTACTAATACTTTTAGTTTTGTCGTATCTATAATTTTTAAGAAGATATTTAATACACTTATGCTAGGATATATAAATTCTTTCTAGTATTTTAGAAATTTGAAATCCAATGAAAATGTTAACTCACCCATAATACTCATTTCAAACTCAAATTTCATTAGATTCACAAAAGAATCAATTAATGATTGATGAGTGGAGAAACATTATATTGACAAAAAAATAAAGTTGAAGAATTAAAACCTTCTTATTATCATTATTTATATAAAAATGTTGGATAATCATTTCCCTTAATGTAATTGTTTAGAAACATAAATCATTTCTGTCTATCATACCACGCACTTGGGCCTTGTTAAAGTCAATATAAAGCTTTGGTAAGTTTGAAAACGTGTGTAGGATGTTTTGTATCTTCAAAACCAAGAGGATGTTCAACAAAATCATCCTCTTAAACATATCAATTAAGGAATTCCCATTTAACATCCATTAGAAAAATGTTTTAAATTAATAAATACTACAAAGTCTTGTAGAATATGAATAGATTCATGTCTAACTACTAGAGAATAGGATTTTTCATAGTCTATTCCTTCTTGTTGATTATTGCCTTTAACATCTAATCTATATTTATTTCTTAGTATGATTCCATTTTCATCACACATATTTTTGAAGACCCATTTTACTCCAATAAAAGATGATTCCTTAGGTCTTTCAACCATGGCCGAGACATTATTCCTTTCGAATTAATTTAGGTCATCTTGCATAGCTTTTATCCAATCATCATCACATAATGATTCTTCAGTGATTTTTGTTTCTAATTTAGAATGGAATCCTAGATGTTCTACTTCATTTTATAAGGAACATGTAGTTCTTATAGGTTGATCTACATCACCAATGATACTATCCATGGGATGATTCTTAAGATACCATTGATTTGGGTTTTGTAAAACCTGTTCATCAACATATGGTAGGTTATCTTCTAGGGTAAATGTCAAAGAAAAAATTTATTGAAAATTTTCCTTATCCAAAGGATCGTATATCATGGGTCGATAAATAGTTTTTGAAAACACATCTGTAGATGTAGGTTGAGGGTGTATAAAAACAAAAGGATTAGATTCATCAAATTTAACCTCTACTATTTCTTCAATAGTACAAGTTTTTTTATTGAAAACTCTATAATCCATAGAAGGTGTGGAGTAGCCTAGGAAGATTCCTTCATCAGACATGTGTGTGAATTTAGGTATATTATCTTTAATATTCAATATGAATACTTTGTAACCAAATACCTTGATGTAGGAAAGTCTAGGGTTTATAACATTCTATAACTCATAAGGGGTTTTATTAAGAAAGGTAAAATCAAAACTCTGTTAATAGTATAACCATTATAACTTATAGATTCAGAAAAAAAAAGTAGCTATCGAATTTTCACTCAACAGAGTTCTTGTTATTTCTTAAAGAATTCAGTTTATTTGTTCAACAAAACAATTTTTTTGAGGGGTTCTTGGTGCTGGGATGTTTTGAGTAATTCCTTTTCTTCTAATTTTTTTTTGTAAAAAAAATATTTTTGAAATTCAACTCCATGATCACTATGAATAGTTATCAGTGGAATGATTTTTCCAATTTTAACATGGGATCTAAAAATTGGAAATGAGAAAAAGAATCTGCATTCTTTTCTATAAAATAGAGATACATCAAATCTAGTGTAATCATCAACTATGAGAAATACATAATATTTTCCTCTAATGATTTCAGTTTTTTTGGGACCAAAAATATCCATATGCACCAACTATAATGAATCAGTAGTTTAGACTTTATCGACAAATATAAAACCAGATTTTTGTTGCTTTCAAAAATGAAAAGGATCACCAAAGATTGAATAATCAAATCTAATATCTGTTAGACCCTTAACTACTCTATTCATAGAGAGTTTTCATATATTCCTAAGGTAACAATGTCATAACCTTCTATTTCTTAACTATGATTGGTCTTTAATTGCACTAATGATATATAGGTCTTCGATCCTGTTGTCTTTTATGTTTAGTGTGTATATATTCTCTTACCTATTGGAAAAAAGAATAAAATCTTCCTTAGAATTATGTACTAAGAACTTATCATTCCTAAAATTCACAAGGTAACCTTAATATAATAATTGATTTCTTCTTATAAGGTTGTTCTCAATCCCTTTAACTTATAAAACATTTGAAATCATTTTTTTTTTCAAGAAGAACAGTATTACCTATATCAATAATTTACCGCTTATCATTATCTCTGAATGTTACTTGTCATTCTTTCGACTTGATAACCTTTTCAAAGATTTCTTTGTTACCATTCATGTGCTGGGAACATCCACTATCCATGTACCACGTATTATTGTAGGTATTATCATTATTTTCTTGAAAATAATAGTGTTAGACATTTAGAACCCAAACATTCTTGGATTTGGAAACTTTAGAAAGCCAAATTTTAGGAATCCACAATTTCATAGAAAAATAATCTTAATGTGAACCAAAAGACTGAGTGTTTTTAAAGAACAATGTTTTGCCTAATGTCCACCAAAATGACATTTTGTGTAAAATATAGCACTTTGAGGAACAAAATATTTATTACTAAAAACTGTTTTAGAATAAGTATAACCAAATACAGAATTATTCCTTAGAGGTTGAATTTGAGAATACTTCTAATAGAAGATTTCCTTACCTAAGTTGATGATTTTAAAACATTTTCTTAAGGAAAATATTTCTGACTTTAGTTTAATAACTACGTTTTTATCCTAAAAAACAACTTTTTTAGCACTATATTTAGTCTTTAAAACATTTTCCTTAGAAATTTATTTTTCTAGATCCTTAGAAAGTTTATACTTATCAGAATTAAGATCCTAAAATATTTTTTAAATACATTCAAAATCCTACATTTTCTTATCAAAATCTTTTGAAAGATCTGATACATCATTAGTACAAATAGAAATTCTAGAATTTTCCATATAAATATTTTTCTTGATTTTATAAATTTCATTCTCAATAAATTCAGAAAACCTAGATACTTCTTCATAAGTAGATAAAGTATTATCTTCATCAAGAGAAGAATCTTCTTCCAAAGATTCATAATATTTATTTTCTCTATAATTTTAATTTAAGGAAACATTGGTTATAGATTCAGCATTTTGTACCTTAGCCGTTTGACAATGATTTTCAATAAGTAATCTGGATATTAAACCAATATTCTTCTGATATGAAGATTCATATTTTGAGGATTCATCAAAATTTTCTACACCACTGGTAATCCAGGTTTCATTAGCTTTCAAAACATTTTTATCTTTAGCTTTGTATTACTTCTTTCTATATTTCATAGAATGCTTTCCCTTTATATCCTTTCTACTAAGCATAGTACAATATGGCCTTATATTCCATTAATGTTTGAATTCATAAAAAGTAACATCAGTGTCTTTCCTGTCCTTTCTTTCATTATTCTGATATCTATACTGAATTTGTTTCATTCCATCTATTTTGTTCATCCTTCGAGCAAGATTAGCTAGCTCATTCTCAGAATTTCACTTTCACATGATTTAAATAAAATAATCACATTCTTTGACTTGGATCTTGTAACCCTTTCTGGAGTCTTGAGTTTTTTAGTAGTAAAGGCTGCACAACCATTTCCATTTTTTTATTGAAATCAATATCTTTTTTCATTATTGTCTCATATTATAGAAGAGGTCCAAAAATATCATCAAGATTAATATGAGATTCTTTCCTATTCTCATAAATAGTTGTTCTGTTAGATTCCCTCTCATTAGGCATGATATCTATAATGTTGGTCACAAATGACTCATCTTTAATTAATTTATCACACATATACTCTAAATGTTAACAATAGTCAGAAATCATTGTTGTACATTACATACTGGTTCTCCATAAATAAATATAAATCCATGATATTCTGCTATAAGCATAGCTCATCAAGTTTCTTTAACCTTGGATATACCTAAATGAGTAACCTCCAATTTCTTCTAAATATAATTTTCATCTTCACAAGATGAAATTTGACTATAGATATTCCTAGTCGTGGAACACAACAAAGTGTTGTATACCTTGTAGGTTAGTTGATATTCAGATTTTTTCATGATTAGTAAATGTTCTGGATTTCATAACAAGAATCTTGTATTCTCTAGTACGTGTGATGATGTTTTCCTCTCCATTATTAATAACAAAAGTATTCATACGATCTCTCCAATATTCATAATCGCTCCCATCATATATAGGTTGTGTAGTAGTATTATGGTTGTCAATCAAACCAACATTCATTCCTACCATTTAAAAGAAACTATATTTCCACAGAAAGATATTAATTGTAATGTTTGTAAACAGGGATTAAAATCCTACGTAAGGAAAATATTTATAACAATGTAACCTTGGAAAATAAAACTTATATGTGAATGTAAGTATTTCAGATACCCACTCTGATACCAATTGTAGGATTTAAATATGAATGTAGATGCTAAATTATAAGAGGTTGTGAATTGTATGGTTAAAAACATTAGTTTTAAAACTTAAGGAAAACTATGTTTAACAAAGATATAAAATGTAAATTTACAATACCTCTAACTTCTACAAATGTTCTAGGTTTCAAAAATATGGTTATGGAAATGAAACATAAGAAAATTTTACAAGATGAAGACTCTACCTTATAGCATGTAGAATCATACTAGTTAGAGTGAACACATACAAGAAAGTATAAAATAGTTATACATTTCTTATTAATCATAATGCAGCAGAAAATGAACATGAAAGAAAACATGTAACACGTATGAAATATTTTATCCCAAAGACAAGTGTATCCAACAAACATGGATAAATGTATCTTGATTTATACTTTCAAGAATGTCTTTCTCACCCAAACCATGGAAATACCTCGATAAGAATATCAAAATCTGTGTTTCTATCCCTACAAGCCCTCGAACATTAAGGTAACTGGTACCACTGTCTTTATATCTCTGGAAGTCCTACAACATTAAGGTAGTCGGCACATCATACTTCCTATCCCTGGAAGACCTCGATTATACGCTGCTCCACTTAGAGTCGCATGTAGTAAACTGAACAAGATAATCAGTACGCCCAAGGCATCATAGTCTCCCGCTCTAAAACTCACTTCAGCCGCATTTATCTATAGATTGATCAAGTCGGTTGGTTATGATTAATGAGATCGTTCAAATGAGCTCCTACATATAAGTATTTTCCCAATGGTCTTCTCCCTCGTACAACAGTCACATATTTACATGAATCTCAGATGAACCTGTAAAAGTGTCACTCAAACAATGGTTAATTAGAAACATAATGCATGAAATCACTTCATAACCATAACACAGGCAACTAAAATATAGTTTCTTAACCAAAATCAATTTTCCAGAGTCTAAGGATAAAAATATTGTTCAAAGACTATATAAATAAACACTTAAAGACTATAAATCATAAATATCCAGGTTCTATTTTTTAGGGAATTTAGACCATGAATTATATAGTTTTCAGAGTCTGAATTCCGCTGAATTCGGAATCAGAATTATAAGGAATTCAGAACCTGAATTATAAGGAATTTGGAATCCGAATTCTGAGAAATGTGGAACTAGATTTTTGAGGAATTCATAATAGAATTATTTTGAATTTCAAACCTGAATTTTAAATCATTCGTTGTCTTAAATATGATAAATTTAGATTCCAAATTTCACGGGATTTGGATTCTGAATTTTAGTGAATTTGGAGATAGAATTTCTAAGAATTCAGAGTCTAAATTACAATGAATTCGGAGTCCAAACTTCCGAGAATTCAGAGTATGAATTTCAAAGAATTTGGTGTCTGAATTTTAGGTAATTCAGAATCCGAATTTCTGTTCATTTGGAATCTGAAATTAGAATACCCTATATCAAAGGATTTAGAGGATTCTAATGTTTTAGATATGTAATTGATTTTTCAACATCAGAAATAAAATGAGATAGATTTAGGGAAACGGTAACATGAATATTGAAAACAAAGTTGAGGAGAAAATATCATTAAAGAAACATTCCTTATTAAGATAACTCTTAGGGGAAAAAAATTTCCTTGGGATAGAGTGTTTTTGATTTTCATAACAGAAAGGAGTGGAATTTCATAAGGAAACCTTATTAAATCAACAATTTTTGTCATTCCTGCACTGGTAGCACACCACCTGGTCACTTTTAAGAAAACTCTCCCTACTCGGATCTCCACACATTGATTCCTTGGGGGGATTCCTCTTATTCGTTTAAAGGGTACCAAATCTTGTTGCTGAACTACCGAAGCCCAAAAATCCAGAATCCCTCAGGTTGCGCTTGGTGATCATCATGGGGTTGAATAAAGAATATACAGAAGTCAACCTGAAGATGTTCACCAAGGATCAGATGACTTTCCTGAGACCATCCTCAAATTTCCTCTCCTGAAATAACTCATCACCCCCCCAGAATGGATTTTAAGCACTAAATCTCTATAATACGAAAAGAATACACCATTTATCAGAGTGTAACCTACTCTAAAATCATGAAATCTCAGCCTCGGTCAGCCCTTAGGGTCTCCAGGTAGATGTATTCATAAACGGTCCGCTGAAACTCTTCCTAAGCCATAATCTTCCTGCGTCCTGCTTGTGACATCATATCAGAGAGTCTCTTGGATGAATCACATAGCATGTTCGTAGTGAGATTCACCCTCGTTTCTGAAGGTGTCTCAAGATTCTCAAAGATAGATAGAATTTATTTGATCCATGACTCTCTAGCCTAACGTCTTCCATACCCTTAGAAGGTGTGAGGATGATGTTGCAAAAAAACCGATCTCAATTATTCCATAGAAGGGGAAGGATGTGGTGCCCCCTATAATTTTTGCATCATCCTCATGAATCCTTATCAAAACTGTGCATCGAAACCTGTATTCGGAATGATGGTTGGTTCCATGAAGGGAATGCGTGGTGGGTCTGCTGGTAGTCCTGGGTCTACCATTTTCAGTGTCTGATTATTGCCCCGACCCTGATGTACAACTGGATGACATTTCCATGGCATGACTCTACAAGGTCAATAGCATGTCTCAGGACAATAATATCGAGGACTGAAACATAGAATTGAAAAATGGAAGAGAGAAGGAAAAAATTTCATGTTTTTCAAAAAAGTATTACATGGCGTGTAAGCACTCTTCACGACATATTCCCTTAAGCCTTTACTTGGGTGTGTACTTCTGCCAACCCTAGTCATGTATCACCCTATTCACACGAAGTGTAATTGAATGGTACCTCCTACCCATGTACATATCCATGGTTAGAAATAATTGGTTCTCTTAGAACTAAATACATTGTGCATATGCCATACATGACATTTACTAGAAGGATTTCACTGACCCATATTGTTGGTCACATGGCTGGATGCACAGATCTCCAAAACATGTCATGTAATCCTAGTACACGTCATGTTCAAGAAATTATTTCCCACCAATGTGTCTACCCAAATGGTTGGTCACATGGTAAATAGATACACGAAGTGTTCATTACATACAGGACGTGTCCTAAAAATGATTCCCCATTCCTATCCATCTTCTCACACGGTATGTCACATGGTCATTATCTACACATCCTATAGAAAATTTACATGGCATGTATAGAGGAAACAACATTTTCTTCCCTAACAGAATGATTCATGGAATGTATTCTGCTTCACACACCGTGTATTCTAGGTTTTTCTGGTCAGTACGGCTCAGAATCAACTCCATATCCACATAAAAACACTAAAACATGAATTAATGTTCTGAATTCCAATCCATGGGGACCCATACTCCCTACGAATCAAATCTTGGCATCATATTCATATATATTACCAATTATAATAGTCCAATCAATTACATGATCCACTAAATTATGATCCATGAGGACCCATAACTCCTCAAGGACCAATGTTTGTAGCCCATTCAAATGAAAAATTAAATTTTCTAATACCATATCAAAATATCAATTATTTTATCAAGGAATTTATAGCAACATTCATATCTTGCACAACATCTATTACAATAGCATACAATCAATAATTCACCCTTAATGGAATGACAAGAATTCATGACATTTGATCCCTATAGAGTGCATGAATGATGAATGAGATGGAATACCATCATCTCATCGAGCTCCAATAGAAATGAAACATCCAAGATATAAATCATAATTGATTAAATCATGTTCATCCTTTAATGGTGAAATCAAATCAAATGCCACAATTTCCAAACCAGAAAAATTTTAATAACTGAGGTAAATTGGTTTTTCCCTCTACACAGGTTATTTATACCGGGGAAGAGCCTATTACCAACTACAAATTCCTTCCTATCCATTTCTATAGGCTAGAAAAAATTAGGCAAAGAATAAAAGAAAAACCATATCTCATACCAGTTTGTAATTTCTCAGTTCCGGGTTCCTCCCAAAGTTTCCCCGTACCCGGTTCGTCAAATGGCCTACGAAACATTTCCCCGAATGAAAGAGGTTTCCGACTAGCAGTGAGGGACTTGGGTTTGATAGATGAGAAGTTATTCCCTCCTTGGCAGAGCATTCATGGTAGAACAACAAAAAATAAACAGTAATTAAAGCAAAATACCATACGAGAATTAAACAGTGGAAGGTTGAATGTAATTAAAAACCATAGAACATATATAAATGATGCATGTCACATATTTCGGAGAAGGTATCCAAAAAAAGAAGTGTGCTAGATATACAACTAAACCAATGTACAATTAATACAAGAAAAATCTAGTAGCATTGCAAGCCTATACGTGGTCCTATGCTCTCTAGATCCAACCATCCAATCATGTACTTGAGGAAGATGGGCTCTTTCCCTTATCTACACCTACTACCATATAATATTTTTGATTCCCAAAATATGACCCATACAGTTTGTGAGATATAACCTAGTAGGAAACCACCACAATATATGTTCCTAACTATTAGGGAGTATATATAGCAGGTAATAATGTAAATTTAGCTAAGAACTTGGACTATACAAATGTAAGAAATCCTACAGTTTCCAATTACATTCATTATAATTTCATATTCATAATTTAATCAAGTAATTATCACAATAGGTATCTTAGAAGACTACCTATTAGGACCAAATCCAGGATTGTTCTTTTTTTTGATGCATCACAGACATTCAATATTTATGTTAACCCTATGGGTAGCTCACTCAGTTTAATCCCTCTGGCTACATAATGCAATAAAATGGAAAAGTCACTATGAAGAAACACTCAACATCAATTCCCCCTATCATTTTTTTAAAATAACTATAGCATCTATGGGGAAGAACACAATGTCAATTCCCCATGTGGCCTTGAAATATAAACTATGGGCAATTTGAGAGAGCACTCATCGTCAACCCCCCTTGCGGTATTGTATCATGAAATATAACAAGAACACTGAGAAACCACTCAATGTCAATTCCCCCTATAGTCTAACTACACTAGGTTATCACATCCTTGTACCACTCAATCATGCATTTACGATCATAATTATCCCAATGTAATCACAACTACAACATGGATAAATAATTACAATTCATATCACAAGAATTTAATAAAAATAAAAAGGTAATCAGTTCTATCCTTTCAAGCAAGGAATAGAAACAAGGTCTTGATCATAATCAACCTTGACCAAACTTCCATGAACATTCCTACAAGGAAACGCACCCACAGGGTGTTCCTTAAACATGAAATTTCACATAATACCAATAAAAACCCTTAATAAAAAAATCATTCTAAGACAGATAAAATATGGATTAATTTCCTTAACCCAAAATAACCCAAAACCTGGGTAATCGAAAAAATGGCATATACTTTCAAGGGAAAACAGTGAGAGGCAACAAACCACCTGCCTTGATGTCGTAAGATGAACACTTTCTATCGTCGTCCCTTTAATAGGACTATAATGATGTTGATCTACAAAAACGTCTAAAACTTTCAACCGAGAATAACTCGAGACAGTGTCGAAGTCTATAGGAGAGGCTATAGAAGAACCAAAAACTCACCAAGGGGATTACAATGCAACCAATAGAGATTAAATCAGAAGGTTCAAGGAGAATGGTGTCTTGGAGAAAAATCGATAATTCCAAATGCACCTTCATATGGTATGGAAAGAAGAATATGTTTCTAAGGATTAGACGCGACTTTGGTAAAATTAGTCAATTAAAAGAAATAGTACATGGCATGTACAGTTAACGAACAAAACTTTTATTTTCCCCAACTAGCCCTCGACATTAGCTGTCAGCCATGTCACCCCCCATGGCCATATAACATCCACTACCGACCCAAGATGCAACTTTACATGGTAACTAGGTACACAGCATGTACTATTATGTAGAAGGTGTGTACTTAAAGAATTTCCAAAATATCTTGTTTTTCTCAAAAACACCCAAAAATAGTATCCATACCTAAAAAAGAAGATCTGATTTATTACATCATTCAAGTTCATCCTTTTTTACTTTTTGAAATGATTATATAATTTTAATTCTCTAATATTGCTTAAATAACATTGGGTGGAAACCAAAATATGAATAACTATCATTCTAAGATCAATGTATAGAAGTTGATCCTCTAAGGAAACAATTTCAATTTGTCAAAGAACATAATGAAATTAAAACTATATGAACTCACTATGATCAACGATATGGTCTTACCAAATGATAATAAGAATTTATAACAACCACTTTACATCAATAAATTCAAAATAAATTCAGATTAATTGTAACACCCCAAGCTTCTATGGTACGCTTCTCTTTAAATAATGTGATAGCGTGTGTTGTACGCAACACCGAGTTCTAACACACCATAACCAATCAAACCAGCAGTTATGAATAGTAATACCTACTTTTTGAAATTATATATATTTTATTTTTTCAAAATTGAATTCATTTTTGGATTTGTAATATCGAATTTAGCCTAAGGTGAAATTTTGGTACTTTTCGGATAACTTTAATATTTTGATGAATAGTGAAAATTACTAAATTTAATTAAAAACAACTTTTTTAATCAAAATAATTAATAGTGATAAATTATGAATATGAGTGGTTTTAAAGTATAATTAGAATATATTTTTTCCATTTTATCCAATGGTGTTCATTATAATTAATTTCACTTTGAAATTGGACATAAACATTTATCAATCTTTTGATATATAATGTTTCTTAAAAACACGCTATTTGTTGTGACAGCGGGAATTAATTATAAAATTAATTAATGCAACTTATATGTTTGGAATTCGGTAAAATAGACATCATTTTTGAATTCGGAATATCAATTATAGCTTAGGGTGAAATTTTGGCATTGTTCTGAAAAACCTCAATTTTTTATGAATAGTGAAACTACTATGTGGTAGTTAAAAAAACTGAATTTTTCATAAAACATAATTTTACCGCTTCTATGAATGGAATTTTCAAAATCCGAGAGGCACGGTTAATATCAAGAAGTAAAATGTGGTTCAATGAGATGCAAATAATTTTTTATGAATAGTAACTTTTTACTTTTATTTACCACGGTTAAAAGTAAAATAGGGTAATTAAGGGTAAAAATGATATTAATATTACCCTAACACATGTCCTAATTCTATTGGACAAGTGTATCTCGACCCAAAATAGCCTTAGGAGTAAAATATTATCATTTAGGTCCACTTGGATTAGAATAGGACATTTATTATTATTTAATTCAAAGAAGAGTTAAAAGAGTTAAAATCAAAGTTTATTTACTATTTTTAATATATGGTTATACATATGATAAATTCGATTGTAAATATTCATTAGAAATCTAAAACAATTCCCTACATAATGATATTTTATTTATAATATTTAGACATTAAATAATTTAATTTATTTATGACAAAATTATGATGCAGTAATTACCTAATTAATGAAAAATTAGAATAATTGATATTATAAATACCCAAATAAATATAATTTGAGACTTTTTATAAATTATACTAATTTTCTAGTTTAATATGACATGTTAGGATTTCTTAAATTAACTTTTTTCGAAGTAATCATTCTGTTATTATTTTTACAAAAATCAATTCTTGAACAGTGTCAAAATTGACATAAAAGAGTTTTTAAAACAAATATTATATTATTAATTGATATTAAATTCATAAAAATCTAAGGTTCGGCCACGAGACTTATATCATGATATTTATATTATTAATGGACCACTTGGGGGTCTCTTAGATGTATATGGTAAGTGTATTAACCATATAATATAAAAATACAAAGAGACATTGTAAAAGTGAAACTAATTAACATAGAGTTAATACTTAAAGATAAGGTTAATATAAGTACCCAAACCTATCAAAATTCTATTGGTTGAGTTTTTTTCAACCTATCCCCACCTTAAACTTTGAATAATAAACATTGGAGTCATTAGAAACCGTATATGAATTTATTATAAATTAATATTTCTAGCTTTTCCAAAGGTGCCCCTCACCCCTCTTATATAAGGGCACTCCTCCTTCTCATTTCTTCACACCTTCAAAGCCTTCCGGTTCGGCCAAACGCTGCCCAATTACTCTCCCAACTTCCCTCAATACAACCTAGAGGCCTTAGATTGATCATAAATCCAACCTAATGAGCCCTTTTGATCAAATCAAAAGGATGAAACCGAAGAAGAGGTAATGATTTCACCACCCTTTTCCTAGTTCCTTTCTTCTTCCACTTCTTTTCCGTTGTTTTTACCATTATAGAATAATAACTCCAGTATCATATATATAATGTGATGTTATTATAAATATGTTACAACCATATTCAGTATTCTATCCACTCTTTTGAATAACATGTCACCATACGTGCGTACGTACGGCTTACTGTCTCCACGTCGTGGTGTAATTGTTATTCAATATATTATTATTTGGATGGGTATAATAATGATGTGTAACTCATGTAAATAATAAATATAACATGTTAATGATTCTGTATATATGATATACCATCCATTTATATATTATTTTAATATGAAAAGAATGATATTGTCGCTCGTGCGTACGTACGGACTACCGTCTCCACGAACGCGATGAGATTCATTCTCCATCGTATCCATTGAAGTATAATTATCATTTGATGATTTAAAAATGATGTTTAAGGACTTGATATCATTCTGGATATGAATAATATACAACCTATCCATTACAAACATGGCATACGTAACAAAACATATAAAATAAAACGAGTAAGTTAACACCCGAAACAACGATAATACTAAGATATTATTAACAAATAAATGTTAAAAGATCATATATGATAACATATTAATGTATATGATTCTTTTATAATTTAATAACAATTATTTCACCATTATACATGAGGTTAACCTACCCCAACCAAGGAAAAGTACAAGGTAAGAGTTATTTCACAATCTCTTCATTATCCGAGGTTGTTTATACGTAATAATCTACTGGGATCTCTTTATCATCCACATACATGTTTCTAAAAAATATATTTCAAAACATTTTTACTATTTACTAGAATATGAGTTAATGTAATTTATACCCTTTTTGACTTTTATAACTGGTTTATAAAGAAATCTTTCTGTCATTTTCAAAACAAAGTCCTTTTTAACCTTTTTGACATAATTAAGGTAAGAATGTTTTTTTAACTTATACGGCGGGTGCGGCTATTTACTGCCATTATAAAATCTTCAAAGTTTACCTTACAAGCTTATAAGAATATTTTCAAAGAAAATGGTTTATTTTATATGGATCTTAAATGATTTCAAAATAAAAAGAGATATTTCTCTAAAAAGAGTTCTGATTTCATCTATGTCAACATCCTTTGTTGGATTTTACGCTTATGTGAAGTTGATTTATTATGATACAAAAATATTATGTTTTATTGAAGGTTTTGTGATATTTTTACTATGGATGTGCTATTTTTATACCATTCATGGTTCATGGTGAAAGTATTGACATTTCGTATGGTAGTTTTAATAAGAATGTTTATGTTGTGTTTAAACCTTTTCACATGGAAATGCATTGGACATAATATGTGACGGGTGGAGCCTGCTATAGCTCCTCGATGAATCGGTAGGTCTCATGAGACAAACTAGTGTCTTGGCACAAGGCCCTGGAAAAATCTTATTTGTAGTCTTGGCACGAGGCCTTGTATATGTGGTTATGATAGTCTGGCATTATGCATTCCATCATTATGAAAGTGGTTACTGATATTGCATGTGATTATTCGATTAGTAGAATATCTATGTGAATAAGTAAATGGAAATATTTCATTTTACTTTTTCCATACTATGTTTAAGTTCAAGTTTAAAAGGATTTTGTTTTAGTTATACATTTCCTTAAATGTTTATGCTTATTTTTGAAAGTTTCCTCTATATTGTTATCCTTACTGGGCATTTGAGCTCACCCCTTTTCTATGTTTTATTTTTCCCAGGATGTGAAGAAGTAAGTTATGAATGGCCTACATGGATTTTATGTGGGGATATGAGTGTGAAATATGGAGACTATGTTGTTGTAGTAGTTTTTAACTCTATGATGTAATGTAAAACTTTATGGATATATCTAGTGTTTCCAAGGATACTAAACCAATCGGTCTTTCTAGATTTGATCCTTCTTGTGATCCTGCCAATGTTATGTAATAATGCACTGACTCTAGGTAACTGGGGTCGGGGCGTTACAGTTGGTATCAGAGGAAGTTTAGTACAAACCTTGGAAGCTAGATTTGGATAAACTATGATTAGAGCACGTATACCTAAAATGAACTATGAGGATTAGTATAGAAGAACTTCCAAGAATTTTGGTATTGTGGAGATTTTGTGAGTTTTCTGAGCAATACATCCCTGTATGGATACGAGCAGGTAGAGGCGGCTCTGGAACAGATGTACCTAGGGGTAAAACCCGAAAACACCGCTTTGAGCTAGACTCGAACGGGAACTAGTGCACGAAAACGGGCCTTTTTGCACTCTTGGTTACGACACTCCCAGGGGATATGCTTAGGATGACTCTCATTTTCATTACAAATCATTATAAAGGGTTTATGAGTATATAATTCCTCAAAGAAAACATTTTTACGATTATGGATTATATCCATAAATAATTCAATTTATGTTAAGTGTTTTATAAGTATGGGATTATGTATTTTGATTCATAAACTGATCTAGTTTATGCCATTGTTTAGAAATGGCGCCTAGTGGAAGAAATGGAAACTGTATCAATGCACGCACTCTATGTAGGGATTTCCCTCCTTCTCAAGATAATTATAGTGGAGCTAGTGATGCAACTGGTGCCGATCAGCTAATCACCATACTGGGAAAACTCACTCAGGTTATGAATAATAACCTTACCCGTATGGAGCACCCTGATCCGCAGTGTGGAGGATCAATGTTAGATCGATTCATGAGGCAACAACCACCAATATTTAATGGGAGTACACATCCCATAGTAGCTGAGAAATAGATATTTTCCCTAGAAAAAATATTTCAGGATTTGGGAGTAGTGAAAGGGAAAACGTTATCATGGCAGTTTACCGCCTCACTGGAGATGCTGATCAATGGTGGACATTGATTCAAAACATGAAGGAAGATGATGAAGTATCAAATATGGAATGGAGGGAGTTCAAAGATCTGTTTTTAGAAAAATACTTTCCTCGCGACCATCGAGCAGATATGTAAAGGCAATTTCTGAGTCTGAGATAGAAGGAGGATGAGAATGTCGCAATGTATGAGGCTTATATTAAAAGGTTAACAAGGTATGCTAGAGATTATATGAATAACCCATGAAGTAAGATTGATCGTTTATTTGATGGGTTAAAACCATTTCTCCGTCGAGCATTAGTCTCACAATCCTTCTGGTCATACGAAGACAATGTCTCATGTGATATCAAGACCGAAAAGGAATTCTCTAAGTCTTATGACTTTAAAGAAAAACAAGAGAAGAAGAGACCTGCTGATCAATCTGGGAATGGAAATAAGGGGAAGAAGGGAAAGGTTGAATATCCATCCTGTGGTAAATGTGGGAAGAAACACCTCGGTACATGTGTGAAGGGAATGGGAGTCTGTTACAAGTGTGGTGAAAAAGGCCACCAAGCTCGTCATTGTAAGGGGAAGAAGGAAGCTACCAATTTTCAGTGCTACAATTGTAGGGAGATGGGACATTATGCAAATGAATTTCCTAAGCTTCAGGAGAACTTACCTCAGAAAAGGCCAAGGGATCAAGGCCAAGCTTATGCTATCACTAATGCGGAGGTAGAAGCTCCAAAAGACGTGGTGGCAGGTAATTTAATGGTTTCCTCAAGTTTAGAAAATTCATTATTTGATTCTGGATCATCGCATTGTTTTATATCTTCCCAGTTTTCTAAGAAAATTAGATATTTCCAATTTTATTTAATAAAGGAGTTGTCAGTTAAAACTCCTAAGGGAAGTATCATTGCAACAAAGTTTTGTGAATCAGTCCCCATTAGAGCACATAAATGTTCTTTATCTACTGATCTCATCGTCATTCCTATGATTGAGTTTGATATAATCCTCAGTATGAACTGGCTTTCGGACTATGATGCGAAGATTTATTGTAAGAAGAAAGAGGTTACGATTCTTGATGATAATGATAAGGAACACCTTATCTTTAGAGCAGAATCGTCACAACCTAATTCTTATTTAGATCCACCCCCAGTAGCTCAACTAAATTCAATTATTGGGGAGGAAGAGAATGAAATAACTGTGGGTGAGGAAAGCAATGTTCAAATAGAGGATGTACCTGTTTTGAATGAATTTTTAGACGTATTTCTGGAAGATTTACCTGGACATCCTCCAAAACGAGAAGTTGAGTTTTCCATTGATTTAATTCTTGGATCAAGGCCTATATCAAAGACCCCTTATAGAATGTCCACTGTAGAATTAGTTGAACTAAAGGAACAACTAGAGAAATTGAGTAATAAGGGATTTATTCACCCTATTGTTTCTCCATGGGGAGCCCCTGTTCTTTTTGTTAAAAAGAAAGACAGATCTATGAGGTTATGTATCGACTACAGGGAGATCAGTGCTATAACAATAAAGAAAAAGTATCCCCTACCTCGCATTGATGATTTATTTGACCAACTGAATGGATCTCAATACTTTTCAAAGATTTAATTTCGATCTGGATACCATCAGTTGTGTGTGAAAAAGGAAGACATTCTGAAGACAACATTTCGAACTAGGTATGGGCATTACGAGTTTACTGTAATGCCGTTTGGATTGACTAATGCACCCTCTGTATTAATGGATCTGATGAATAGTGTTTTCAAGCAGTATCTCAATGAATTGGTGGTGGTATTTATTGATGATATCTTAGTATACTCCAAAAGCTACGAAGATAATGAAAATCACTTGCGCATTATCTAGAAGAATCTGAGAAGGCATGAATTATATGGGAAGTTTAGAAAGTGTGAATTCTGGCTTTAGGAGATTTCTTTTCTTGGCCATATTGTCTCTAAAGATGGAATATTTGATTATCTTTCTAAGACCAAGGCAATCCAAGAATGGCCAGCACCTACGAGTATAACTGAGGTACATAGTTTTATTGGTTTGTCAGGTTATTATCGACGTTTCGTCCAGAATTTTGCCCGATTGGCTAACCCATTAACGGAGCTCACACGTGAAGGGGTTAAATTTGTTTGGAAAAAAGAGTGTGAAGAATGTTTCGATGAACTTAAGGGAATATTATTCAATTCTCCTATATTGAATCTACCATCGGGGAATGATGGGTTCGTTATTTATAGTGATGCATCGAAGAAAGGACATGGTTGTTTCCTTATGCAGAATGATAGGGTTATTGCCTATGCATCACGATAGTTGAAAATTCATGAACAAAACTATCCTACTCATGATCTCGAGTTAGCAGCTGTGATCTTTGCTTTGAAGATATGGAGGCACTACCTCCATGGTGAAAAATGTGAGATTTATACTGATCACAAGAGTATAAAGTATATTTTCTCACAAAAAGAACTCAACATGAGGCAAAGGAGATGGCTTGAATTACTCAAAGATTATGATTGCACGATACACTACCACCCGGGGAAGGAAAACAATGTGGCAGATGCTTTGAGCATAAATGAATATGGAGTTTTCATCAATATGATAATTGAAAGGGATCCAATTTTCATGGATCTAGTGAAGATGAACATGGGAATAACCAGGGAATTAGAAACATCAATGCTTTTTCAGATGGTTGTCAAACCATCTTTACTAGAAAGGATTAAGAGTTCTCAGACCGATGATGATGAATTTCAAAAAAAGATTAAAGCTGTGAATGAGGGGAGACTGAGAGACTTTGTATATGAAGATGGAATTTTGAAATTTGAGAAGATACTTTGTGTTCCCGATATACCTGATCTAAAAAGGGAATTGCTGGATGATGCTCATAGTTCCAATTTCTCTATACACCCTAGGAGCACCAAAATGTATAGAGATTTGAAGGAACATTTTTTGTGGGACAATATGAAGAGGGAGATTTCTGATTTTGTGTCAAGATGTATGGTTTGTCAACAACTGAAAGCTGGAAGGAAATAGCTTGGAGGAGTCATGCAACCTCCTCCCATACTGGAGTAGAAATGGGACAATATTACGATGGACTTTGTCATGGGACTACCAAAGACTCCTAGAAGGAATGATGAAATATTGGTTATTGTTGATCGTCTTACCAAGTCATCACATTTTCTTGATATAAGAGAAGATCTACCACTGGAACGTCTAGAAAGACTATATATTAATGAAGTTGTGAGACTTCATGGAGTACCCCTATCGATTGTTTCTAATCGTGATCCCCGTTTTACTTCAAGATTCTGGAAGAGTCTTCAGAAATCCCTGGATACTGAACTTCATTTGAGCACTGCTTACCACCCTCAGACAGACGGACTATTCAAACCTTAGAAGATATGTTGAGATCCTGCTCACTTGACTTTCAGGGTATGTGGGATCAGTATTTACCTTTGGTAGAATTTTCCTATAACAATAGCTTCCATTCGAGTATTCAGATGGCACCATATGAAGCGTTATACGGAAAGAGATGTCATACACCAACCTGTTGGGATGACGTTGGTGAAAGAAAACGTGTAGGCCCAGAACTGGTGGAGGAAACGATGGAAAATGTGAAGGTAATCCAAAATCACATCAAAGCAGCTCAAAGTAGGCAGAAGAGCTATGCTGATAATCGAAGGAAGGATTTGGAATTTCATGTCGGTGATCATGTTTTCCTAAAGGTATCTCCATGGAAGGGAGTCATACGTTTTGGTAAGAAAGGTAAATTGAGTCCCATGTACATCGGACCTTTCGAAATTCTAGAACGAATTGGGGCTCTAGCTTACCAATTGGAAATGTCACCAAGTCTCTCCAAAGTTCACGATGTGTTCCACGTATCTCTGTTGAGGAAATACATGCCTGACCCAACACATGTACTCACATACGAGGAATTAGAACTGGAAGCTGATCTGTCTTATTGCGAAGATCCCATCAGGATTCTTGATACAAGAGAACAAGTACTGAGAAACCGAACGACGTGTTTGGTAAAAGTTTTGTGGAGAAACCATAAGATGGAAGAGGCAACGTGGGAACCCGAGGAACTAATGATAAAGAACCACCAGAGTCTTTTCATGTGATAAGTATTCTAGAAATTTCGAGGACAAAATTATTTAAAGGAGGGGAGAATTTAACACCCCATGCTTCTACGGTACGCTTCTCTTTGAATAATGTGATAGCGTGTGTTGTACGCAACACCGAGTTCTAACACACCATTACCAATCAAACTAGCCTCTATGAATAGTAATAACTACTTTTTGAAATTATATATATTTTATTTTTTTAAAATGGACTTCATTTTTGGATTTGTAATATCGAATTTAGCCTAAGGTGAAATTTTGGTACTTTTCGGATAACTTTAATATTTTCATGAATAGTGAAAATTACTAAATATTAATTAAAAACAACTTTTTTTATCAAAATAATTAACAGTGATAAATTATGAATTTGAGTGGTTTAAAAGTATAATTAGAATATATTTTTACCATTTTATCCAATGGTCTTCATTAGAATTAATTTCACTTTGAAATTGGACATAAACATTTATCAATCTTTTGATATATATTGTTTCTTAAAAACATGCTATTTGTTGTGACATCGGGAATTAATTATAAAATTAATTAATGAAACTTATATGTTTGGAATTCTATAAACTAAACATCATTTTTGAATTTTGAATATCAATTATATCTTAAGGTGAAATTTTGGCATTGTTCTGAAAAACCTCAATTTTTTATGAATAGTGAAACTACTAAGTGGTAGTTAAAAAAACTGAATTTTTCATAAAACTTACTGCTTATGTGAATGGAATTTTGAAAATCTGAGAGAGACAGTTAATATCAAGAAGTAAAATGTGGTTCAATGAGATGAAAATAATTTTTGGTGAATAGTAACGTTTTACTTTTATTTACCACGGTTAAAAGTAAAATAGGGTAATTAAGGGTAGAAATGATATTAATATTACCCTAACACATGTCCTAATTCTATTGGACAAGTTTATCTCGACCAAAAACAGCCTTAGGAATAAAATATTATCATTTAGGTCCACTAGGATTAGATTAGGACATTTATTATTATTTAATTCAAAGAAGAGTTAAAAGAGTTAAAATCAATGTGTATTTACTAAAACATTTTTAATATAGGGTTTTACATAAGATAAATTCGATTGTAAATATTCATTAGAAATCTATAAATATTTCCTACATAATTTTATTTTATTTATAATTTTTAGACATTAAATAATTTAATTTATTTATGACACAACTATGATACAGTAATTACTTAATTAATGAAAAATTAGAATAATTGATATTATAAATACCCAAATAAATATAATTTGAGACTTTTGATAAATTACACTAATTTTCAAGGTTAATATGATATGTTATGATTGATTTAATTAATTTTTTTCGAAGTAATCATTTTGTTATGATTTTTACAAAAATCAATTCTTGAATAGTGTCAAAATTGACATAAAAGAGATTTTAAAACAAATATTATATTATTAATTGATATTAAATTCCTAAAAATCTAAGGTTCGGCCAAGATACTTATATCATGATAGGTATATCATTAATGGACCACTTGGGGGTCTCTTAGATGTATATGGTATGTTTATTAACCATATAATATAAAAATACAAAGAGACATTGTAAAATTGAAACTAATTAACTTTGAGTTAATACTTATAGATAAGGTTAATATAAGTACCCAAAACTGTCTAAATTATATTGGTTGAGTTTTTTTCGACCTATCCCCACCTTAAACTTTCATTAATAAACTTTGGAGCCATTATAAACCGAATATGAATTTATTATAAATTAATATTTCTAGCTTTTCCAAAGGTGCCACTCACCCCTCTTATAAAAGGGAACTCCTCCTTATAATTTCTTCACACCTTCAAAGCATTTTGGTTCTGCCAAACTCTACCCAATTACTCTCCCAAATTCCCTCACTACAGCCTATAGGCCATTGTTTGATCAGAAAGCCAACCTATGGATCCCTTTTGATCAAATCAATAGGAAGAAACCGAAGAAGAGGTAATGATTTCACCACCCTTTTCCAAGTTCCTTTCTTCTTCCACTTCTTCTTTCATTGTATTTACCATTCTAAAATAATAACTCTAGTATCATATATATACTATGATGTTATTATAAATATGGTACAACCATATTCAGTATTCTATCCACCCTTTTGAATAACATGTCACCATACGTGCGTACGTACGGCTTACCGTCTCCACGTCGTGGTGTAATTGTTATTCAATATATTATTATTTGGATGGGTATAATAATGATGTGTAACTCATGTAAAGTACTTCATAGCCAGTCGTCGCATCAATTAAGAGTTCTGTAATCAGAACTGGGAAATCATCTTTAGGACAATACCGATTAAGATCTCTGAAATCGATACAAACCCTAATTTGTCCGTTCTTCTTCTTTACAGGGACAATATTAGCCAACCACTTGGGATACTGAACTTATCTAACGAAGTTAGCTTTGATCAGCTTATCCACTTCAGCAACAATTTTGGAAGCATAAGTTGGGTGTGTTCTTCTCGCGGCTTGCATAAATCCTCGATGTTTATTTGGTAAACCCAAATGATGAGTAGCAATATCAGGATCAAGCACAGGAATTTCTGTATAGTTCCAAGCGAAAATATCTTTATTTTGCATTAGAAAAGAAATATACATCTCTTTCTCTTCATGGGTCATGGCCCCACTAATTAAAGTGGGGCGTGGATCTTTCTCTGTACCCAGATTTATTTCTCTGAGTTCATCCACAGTGGTAGAGATACCCTCTTCAAATGCTGGAGGAGCATCTCTAAGATCTTCCTCTTCCTCTTCATCATGTGCTATTTCTTCCGTTTCTAATTTCATAGTAGATGACAAAACGAAATTTTCATGATCAGAAGAGATGTCAAAATTTTCACATTTTGAAGAAGATGCTTCCATTTCTGACCCTATTGATGATAAAGGTCCTTCTTTGGGAAATAAAGAGGAGATGATGGATTGAGAATTGACATCATTATTCACCTCCGATGTTGCTATAACTTCTTCTGCACTGATTGGCGAAGTATAGACCTGTTGGATTTCAGCAGATGAAATGAAGATGTCACAACTTGTGCTTTCATCACCGTTTGGTAGGTTACCAATTTCTCCCATGTTGTCTGGCTCAATTGCCATAATTGACATTATGGATCTTTCCATAAGAGTATTTTGATATAGGCCTATTTTGTCAATTTGACTGATAGGTAACACATAATCTTTACTCACATGTGTAAATGGATTTATTGGAATCTTCTCCAAACCATATAGAGCATTAACTTTGGTAATTTTCTTCATTGTAGATTTTTCTCTTCCCTTCATGTGATAAAATTCGCCTCAATGTATTGAGACTCACATGTCTTGAACGGGGTCTTATCGCCATACAATGTTCCAACTTGACCATTGAAACAGTATTTGAGACATTGATGGTATGATGAAGGGATATCCGCATGCTGATGTAGCCAGGGTCTTCCAAGCAAGACGTTAAAAGCTGAGTCTTGATCAACAATCATGAAATCCGAATTGGATACAAGATCTCCAAACTGAGTTCTGAGTGTATCTTCGACCAATGGTTCTTGTTCATTTTTATCATATCCTTGTAACATCATGGTAGAAGGAGATAAATTAGATTCAGTGAGGCCCAATCGACGAAGTGTACGGATGGGCATGAGGTTGACTCCTGGACCATTGTCAATGAAAGCTCTTCGGATATCCACACCATTGACTTTGCCAGATAAGTACAAAGGTTTTATGTGCCCATGAACAACATCATCTTCATCTTTATCAGTAAAAGATATCACTTCATGGAATTCTGCAGGATTATTCTCTATGTGATAGACTTCAGCTGCAGCAATTTCAGCTTCAAACTCCTGAGGACTTGACAAAGCTTCGATGAGTGCTTCCCGAAGATCTTTTGACAGATTCAAAGCATTCAAAATTGATAACTTGGCTGGTACTTGGGCCAAGTGTTTCAATATATCATACTTTTGATCTAGAGGTCTGCGTTTCCCAACAGGAATATGCGGTTTAGCAGGTACCTTGGAAGCAGATTCTTTAGAAGATGATGTATCTTGTATTGGGATAGAAGTTGGCAACATCCTTCGTTTTGGAATATTAGACCAATTAGATCCATTTACTTGTTGAGATAAAGAAGATGGAATTTTCAATCGGTCTTCCAAAATAACTGTTCCAAGACTGAGTTGACTATTGGCAGAAGAACTTTCTTGTTCTTTTTGAGCTCGTTGAAGGGCTCTACCACGAGTTTCTGCTGCATACACAGTGCTAGCAGGGGTAGAATTGGAGTAGTGGCTTCAGAAAGATCCATGTCTTCCCCTGTATCCTGAACCTCTGAAACTTCCTCGGATTCCCTTATTTGATACAGGGAATTCAGACTTATCAAAATTGAAATTACGACTGGAATACAGATATGTTAATTGAATCATATTAACAGAACCGAAGATTAAATCTTCGTCTAATAAAGACTCTGCCTGACTAGCTTGTTTAGGCTGTTCCGTTTGATGGGGCGGTGCCCATTGTTTTGAAGTAGATAGCATAAAGTCTTCTAGAGTCAAAGACAATTTAGGCTTTGACACATACTCATCTTCTTCTGATTCTTTTTTATTCTTTAAATCAAACCGTTTCTTTGAGGACTTTCCCTCTGACGAAGAGGGTTTTTCCGCAATATTGATGGAAGAAGACACAATTGGTTTCTTTAATTGTGTTCGAAAAATGGCATGAGTCTGATTGATTGTCTTTCTGACCATCCAATCATCAGACTTCTGTGCATTTCTACTTTTGACTTCTTTCCATTCACCTTACTCCTCTGGAACTGTAGCAGTAACACATGCTACCTGAGTCGATGAACCTTTCAACTTGACTTGTCCCAAGTCGACCAACTTTTGCAGGAGGTCTTTGAAGACAAAACACTCCTGGATGGGATGCCCTAACATTTGATGAAAGGGACAATAATTGGGACGGTCTTCATCTCCTTCCTTGTTTGGCCTCTTGGGCCCTGGTAATTGAACCAAATTATTTTCCAGAGCTGAAATGAAGTAACCAGGAACTTTCTCACTTCGGATTGAGTATGTTTTACTCTTCAAATCCTCAAATTGTTTTCGTCGTTGATCTCTTTGATCATTTAGACGAAATGGCCTTTGTTGTTGGTGTTCAGGAGGTAGAGCCCTTCGAGAAGATGAAGTTTTTGAAGTAGAAATAGGTACAGGTGCTTGTTTAATCATAACTGTAGCAGTTTCTGCTTTACCCATTCTCCTTCCTGAAGCTGATGGAATTACACGAGATTTAACCTTAGCCTGTATAAGGGAATCTTCAATATGCTGAGCGATTGAAGTTAGGTCTCGAAACCCTCCTGTGTATTTTACAGGGATCAATGGCGTGCATAATTCTTCACACAAATTTTCCACACAGATTGCCAACATCTCTTCCTGAGGGAGTGCTAAACTCAGGAAATACGTTAATCCCTTCCAGCGAGAAATGAAATTAGAGACTCTTTCATTATCCCTTTGCTTGAAGTTTGTATGATCGAAAACTGTTGTTTTTGGAAAAGTTGAGGTGAACTGAAGAAGGAATTTTTGACGAAGATCCTCCCATCTGATGATTGACCGGGATTGCAAGCTTGTATACCAGACAAAAACTAGTCCTTGCAAGGTTCGCACGAAGCATCTGAGTTTCACTGCTTCTTACTGCTCTAGAGTTCCCATCATAGGATCACAACAAGACACGTAATGCGTCAAATGTTGTTCAGGGTCGCCTGATCCATTGAAAGTAGGGAAAACAGGGTTTCCAAAACTAGATGGAGGAGAAATTGAATCTACCCATTTAGGGTAAACTTTCTTTTCTGGTTGAACTTGTGCCTGTTTCCCTTCCATAGTTTCTAACCAAGCTGTTAATGACACAATAGTAGTTATTAACTTTTGAGAAACATCAGGTTGAATTTGGTCTTGGGTAGGTGAAATGAATGGAGCTTGGATGGACGTGGTGATTGGTGCTACAACTGATGGTAGCAGTGCCAACTGTTGTTGCGTTTGACACGTAGGATTAGACCTCTGAGGGTGTACTGATAAAGGAGGATATTCCTGATCCATCTCAGTAGTTACAACAAATTCCTTCGGCTATCGGACTTCAGCATTCTTAAGAAGAAGACTACTCTGAAGTAGTTCTTCATTCAACCTTCTTAATTCTTTCATTTCTTCCTCTTGTTGTGAAAACCGTTGCTCTAACGAGAGCGATTGACCTTCTCCAGAGGAAGGATATGTAACCTGATTCTTTCTCCTCCCTTTGCTGGATACTTTTTGGAGAGAAGGAAGTGGATTACCTAGGTTCTGAGTAATCCTTTGACTTCGTGTACGCACACCTTCTTCATTTGTATCGGCGCATACATTTTGTTCAGCAGGACACTCTTCATATGAGTCCCCTGAGTGAGTATCCTCTGGTGGATTAGCAACAATTTCATTGATGACATTGATTGATGCATAATGCATTGCATCCCTTCTATCAACATTTCTGTGATATTGTCTTCTTTCATGTCTTTGATGAGACATTACCTTTAGTTGGTTCAATCCTTTAGGAACTTCTTGACGAGCTATAATTTGGAGGGAATCTCTTGATAATTTGGCTCTTCATTCCTCTTGGGGCTTCTTCCCCAATCGAGAAAAGACTGATATTCTCTGAGAAGGGGATTGATGATTTGAAAGAGTCCCCAGTCTCGAGAACTGGGGATGTTCCTGCTGCTTCCGCTCAACTCCTCGAATCCCATTTGATGACTCTGAGGGTTGGGTTAAAGGAGTCCCCAGTCTGGCAAGCTGGGGTGGATCTTGACATGCTATGTCTGAGACTTTCTTAAAATCTCTCTTGACCTTATGAATATTAGTTCGGAAATTAGCTGGATGCATTAGCCTGTATGCACTTTTATCACCTGGTTCAACAGACCGTTGGATGATTGCCGAGACTTATGTCATTTGATGATGTGTTTCCTCCATATGAGAGGCTTCTGCAATATTCTCGCCTGCTTGATGTAGGAGCAATTCAACAACTTGTTCTCTATATGCTTGATTTTGAGAGGACCTAGTTGAATCCTGTTTTTGAGCAAACTTTTGATTATGAACAAAGCCCATTGACTGTGGCCGGCCATGGGAAATAACATTGCATGAAACCATTTTCGGTGGGCTTTGCGGACTAGAAAGCACTGTAAAATGTAGTGCTCCGTGAACACCCCATCCTCTGATATGAACACCAGATGGAGCATTGGAAATTAACTGGCGCAATTTTCTTAGTGCACCAAGGCATGAACGTTGAAGGGTTCTCTGTTGCTTTTCAGCCTTCGGATACCGAGAGACTGATAGAGATGCCAAATCAATCTGACGTTGTAGCCCTTATATTTTCTTAAGATGATTTTCATATTCATCATAAGATACTACCTTCTTCTTCAATTGGAAAAGAGTTTTCCATATGTTGAGACGAATATCATGGACTCCATCTTCCGTCAACATCTTTGGAATGTCATACTGGGAGTCAGCCAAAGGCCAAAACATGACTGGTACCTCACTTTTCTACAGTTATTTCCTCATGTTCAGCATTTCCTCTTTATCATTAAATGGAGATTCTTATATCTGTTTTGACCAGAGTTGGTGGTTCCTTGTTGCTTCATCGGATTCAACAAGATTGGTAGAGAGATCATTGATCAAACTAGAAGATACATGACTTAGGGGTGGTTCGGAGAATGACCTACACCCTGGGCAATCTTATGATTGATAAAGAATTTCACTTCATACCGATAAAGCATCAGACATGACTGGTTTCGCATTTGCAAGTGCCTCAAGATAAGAGGGCGTTCTCGGCACTATATTGTCCACTGGAGTATTTTCCAGGCAATGTGAATCACTACTGCGGAGAGGACTTTTGCAGCGAAATTCATCATCATGAGGAGGACCACCATAATGGGTTACAGCAAAAGATGAGATCTCATGCTCCTTGGTCTTCTGACCACACAGAGGGTTCCTGTGGCTATCATCTGAAGAAGAAACTTCAAGATTGACCGAATTTTCATGAAGAAAACCTTAATGAGGATGTGTCTGTTGAAGACTTTCGGAATTAATGTTCCCGTTATTGGGAACTGAGGGAGTATAATCTTGAATTCCAACAGATAAATGTCTGAGGGATTCAAGAACTCCAGCATCGAGCAAGGCCTTGTTATAGATTGGCCTTTGATCTCTTGACTATGTTGGGCGGATATTTTTCTTAGATGCCTTCTTACTCGCTTTGGAAACCACTTGTTGATGAAAGTGGTTACTCTGAGCAGGTTTATGTGCCTGATCAGGAAAGATGGTCAGGTTAGGCTGACGATCTCCACTCAAATCAGGTGTATGTGCCTAACTTGGTTGTCTGTATGATATGGGGTAGTATGCCCCATAACCCTCTTGGACTGGAACAGATGTGTGTGTCTGTTCCGGAGTGAATCGTTGATGTGTCACTCCACTGCTAGGGATAGATTTATGTGTCTGTCCCTGAGATGATGCTGAAGCTGTTATGATATCCTGGCAAGCAACTATAATATGAGCAGGAATTTGCTTCTGCTCTTTCACCATTGACAAAATATGTTTGGTGACTTCAGCTGCCGGAATGGGGATATATGTCCATTCCGGGCTTGGAGTAGGTGTATGTGCCTGCTCCTGTCCTCCTTTTCCTATTAGTGAATCCTGATAGTACTCAAGTGTGGAGGTAGAGAGTTGAGTCTGCCTCCTGTTTGTCGTCAGAGCTTTCCTACTGACTTCTCCATGCGCTACCAAGCGATGCTGTTGGTAGGCTTGATTAGTACTAGAAGGTGTATGTTCCTGCTGATTAAACTTCGCCAAACACGGTTGACAAGATCCATCATATGTAGTCAGGCGAGCCTGCTGACTAACTGATGATGTATAAGCAGGTGTATGTTCCTGCCTATAGTACTCCGCTGGAATTGCCTGGCGGGATTGGCGTGATGCTGCCAGACGAGTCTGCTGGACAGCGGAATTAAAACGGACAGGTGTTTGTGCCTGCTCATTGTTCGCCACCATGTTAGGTTGGTGGACTTCTCCGGAGATGGCAGTGATGAAAACCTGGCCATTGTTAACTGGATTCCGTCTCTGGCGGTTCGTCTTGCCTTCTCGGGTTCGAGGAACCTGAGCTGAATGCCTGGAGTCGGTACACTCATCATGTTGAGGGCGCACTGCCGCACGAGTCTGGTGGCGATTGTTGATGGGAGCCCTCGGGAAGGACTCATGTATTTCTGAATTAAGGCCCTGAGGGTCCTTCTCATTCACTTCCTCAGAGTAAGGGAGCGAATGGAAATTGTGTTCCGGGGATAACGACCCAAAATGGTTGGAGACGGTAGTCAGCACCGCCTGCCTCTTGATCACTGGTCGTCATTGTCTGGATGACCTGTGTGAGTTGTTCACTTGGAGGGCCTTTCGGGCAGCCTCCAGAGTTGGGATGGTACCGTGTTGATGGTACTCCTTAACCAGCGCATTTGATACCCAGCGTTGAAGACGCTGAGTAGGTGATGTCATCCTCTGAGCGGATGACGATCCAGTAGGAATAGCAGCAGTAGTATTTGCAGTAGCAGTATTCACAGATGTGAATTTGATAGCAGCCATTATGGAAATACAAGAGATCTTGGAAAAGAGTGCATGTTTGATATAACAGACGTAATCAAGATAAAATTCAGCCACTTCATCCTTTGGATGAGCACACATGTCAATGATTGTTTTTGTTAGCCCTCTTATTGAGTTTTAAATAGGGGCTTAACAAATAGGTAAAACATTATTTTAACTTGGTTAAGGATTCACGTCGGGTTCACCATTTTTTGTTTCCCTCGGAATTCGGGGATGACCTCCTGGATGGGAGATTCAAATGTCCCAATCGGTTTCTAGCGGGTTTGTTCGTAGAACCAAAAACATCCAATGATTCCACATCCATTTGGACCTACTTCCCAAAGGTAGGCGCTCATTAGCTTGAGGACTGATGAGGCTTAGGAATTTGCATTGGTCGAGAGGATGGGAGGTCGGACTCATCACACCTTTTTGAGGGGAATTATTGTCTATTCCAGGACTCTCTTTATAGATTTAAGTTATGTTCGTGAATCCTTATTACATTACCAAGTATAAAATGAGCTTTTCCTTCAGTTTTGGAAATCAATGATTAAATATGTAAGAAATTCAGAGAATCTTTTATATGTATTCGAGGTTCTTCATCAATAGAGAATCATCTATATCTATTTTGAGATTCTTGGTCAATGGTAACCTTCAAAACATTCATATAAATGTCTCTTAGTCATTATGATGACCAGGCTAGTTTTAAAGCCACTCAGTGGGGCACTTGAAGTTTATTGTCATTCAGAAGGACATGAATTATTTCAGAGTTGGGATCGAACCCATAGATGGGCTAACTACGTATCCTTTGTTTTGGAAAAGGAATCAGAACCCACGTAGTTCGAGTAAGGGTATGATGTTTATGATTGATGGATCAAAGCAGGATGTCACAATTACTTTTACACTCTATGCTCACGTGATTCATGCTCGGTGTGATAAACAAGAGGTATTGGTAAAAATTAGACAATTGTGCCATGAAAGATGCAATCATAAGAAATGGTTTGGGGCTTATGTATGTATGACTACCCAGATGATTTACTTTAGGGAGAAAATCCAGGAACAGGGTCCATAAAGGTATATGTGCTTCATGGAGATTTGAATACTCTAACTTGGGACTTATTCCTGAAAAGGAAACCCAAATTAGGAGAGGATTGATAACTGGGTTTTACTCCTGAGAAGGAATCCCAGATCAAACGTAAATTGGGACTGGTTAAAGAGAATTTAAGGGACTTGGGGCTTATTCCTGAAAAAGGAAGCCCAAGATTAGGACTGGGACTTATTCCTGAAAAGGAGACCCTGGTTAGGGGACTTGGGGCTTACTCCTGAGAAGGAAGCCCCAAATTATGACTGGGACTTATTCCTGAAAAGGAGACCCGGGTTAAGGATTAAGGTTTGGGGCTTACTCCTAAAAAGGATGCCCAAATTAGATGACTTATGACTGGGGATTATTCCTGAAAAGGAGACCCAGGTTAAGGATTCTCTCATCTTAAAGGATGAGGTTGAATGAATAAACTCTCCATATTTAGTGACATAAGGATATTTAAATCACTAGTTTTTGAGAGATATTTCACATAATTCCTTTCAGATAAGGAAGTCAAATCAAGAAATCATGCCATAAATGGCTTTGAAGAGTGTCTTGAAGACTGAATCTTTAAAAGGAAAGTTATAATGGCTTAAGAGGGGTGAAATGGGCAAGAAAGGCACCCAAAAAGGAAGGGGAGCGCAAGTCTTGGAAGGCGCGCAGGTACTGCGGGGGCGCGCAAGTATTGGTCGCGCCGGTATACCTGCACGACAGGTGTTTTACTTGCGCGATGGTCAACCAGCATTGAAATACATGAGCGACTCTTTATTAAAGCCTTGAGAATTCTCTTGAGGTTCTTCCAGAAAAGGGACACGCAAGTTATATCGAAGGAATAAGGCGGCGCGCAAGTGGGACCACTTCCCTTAAGGGCTGGCCACTCAGGCGTGCAAGTGTTGATGAGTTTCAACACTTAGGCCTTCCTCCCTCTCTTTAGATCTTCCATTCTAAGTAATAAATTACCTTAGAAGTGTTCCGGAAGCTTTGAGAAGAGACTTGGGCGTCGGGAGCATCAATCCGAGTTTCTGGAAAAAGATCCTCTCGTGTGGGGGACCCACAGGGTCTATTTATAGGCAGGTGAAGACCCCGGGCGGTTACCGAGCAGTTATCAATTAGGTCGTGCAGGCCACTTGCGCGACCATAAGGGCGTCGCGCAAGTGGACTTGCGCGACAGTGATATATCTTGCGCGGTGCAGTTGCTTTTGATCCTTTGTTCATGCCTTTGTCGATTTTTGATATTTTCTTCAAAGGTTGAATCACTTTGAGCTCTTATATTCCCCTTTTCCGATTTTTAGATTCTGTGACAAAAGGAGTGTCAACAATCACCATAGGCCAAACATGAATCATACATTAACACTTTATGGGGGCATACCCTAGCCTACAGGAAAACCCACGGACCCAACCAATCTGGTCATTTGGTCACAATAGACCACAAACCTGAACCGAACAAACGAGGGGAGCCACCACATTGGCCTCCCAAACTTTTCCACAAAAGAGACCACTGACCAACACTTCATTCCAAATTATTAATGAAACACAAACCCAAAACATCGTTAACATAAGTGGGTTTATTCAACTCGAAACATCCCACAATAATAATCTCGAAAACAGATAATCCATACCTCCCAACCATACATTATCAAAACTCAACACTTTCCTTCAAAAAAATTATTTAAAAAAACAGTGTTGGTCGGTTGCGCATTTGCAAATGGTATCTCATGAGCCTCACACATGCATGTTTACATGCCACACTGGGAACTCACCTCATATCCATCCATATTTCTAAATAAACCTATGCATGTGGTCACCCTTGAGAATACCAAATAACAAAAATCAAACCTTTCCTCTTTTTAAAATAAAACTTTTAACCACAATTTTCCTTTCTCAAAAACACTAACCATAATATCAAAACCCAATTTTTCATCTCACAAACCAATTTAGAAAAGAATGCATAATTCAATAAAAGAACATATTCATTCCTTTCATAATTGTTTCAAAACATTTCAACCCATTTCAAAACAATTCTAATTTCATGAAAAACACCATTTCATAAATCTCCATTTAATTAAGAACTCAACTATTCTCATTTCAAGACAAGGTTCTAAAAGTTCATAATTTTTGTTTCAAATGTTCAGTAGTCACCAAAGCCAAAATCCATCTTCAACCCCCACACAAAAATTCTAGAACACTTAATTCAATCCAAAACACTTTTCCACAGTTAAAAAAATTCCACTAGAAACATATTTTAAAAACCCAAATTAACATAGTTCATACTTTCAAAAGAGGTGTAAACACATAATTTACCCTTTTTAAATAATTCTGAAATTTCATTTATAGAATTTTAAAAAAACCATTTTCACTTTACGAGAAAATAACATCACAAAAATTCAAATTCCTTAAAGTGAAGTCATTTTTTTCTTAAAAAAAACAAGTTTCCAATATTCCAAAACAAAGAGACACAAGACAATGTGAGAGGAAACTAGTTTCGGTGGGTTACTTGGACATATGGTTGGCAGCCATATTCCAATCACTTCGCCGTCACAGAGAGTATTCTAGGGAAATATCCACGGCTCCACATGGATTGTCAGGCCCTATGAGCTCACAAAGATTATTCTCCCAACTCTTTTTTAATTTCCCATAGTCATCATTAAACCAAGAAAACCAAAGGAATCAGATAAATCCATACTTCCCATGGTGACTTGAATCCTGTCATGAGGTGTGCTGGCCAGGCACACTACCCATGACTGAAATTTCAAGTCCGGAAAATCCTAGCACCGAACTATGCGGACTCTTCCCCAAATAACATGACCCAAGAAGCGAACCTCTTCTGATACCATTTTGTCACGAACTGAATCAGGTCGCCGCCAAAACCGGCATCAAACCCAGCCCATGACATGACCCGAAGGGTGTTCCATATCCCCACGTGCTGTCACAAGTTCTTGGGTATCAAAAAAATCTGGTTTGGGAAAGATTTACCCGAGTATGAAATCATAAATCATAAAAAAACAATCAATTATTAGAATCTGAAATTTTCTTGCTAAACAATTCTTAACAAAACCAAATCTGAAATACATGTGTTTAAAGACACTACAAGTGGTCTAAAAACAAATAATTACAACATAAAGACATTCCCATGGACTCCACACAATAAGGGGGTCATCACCTGCAAGCCTTCTCCGCAACTCTTCCCCAACAATGGGGACTAATACCATGAACCGCCATCACCCTTAGCCTTCCCTTTACATGAGTCAAGCATAAGAAGGTCTACTTACGACCAAGGGGTGTAAGTAGGGTGTGAGCATAAGCCCAATAGGATACCACCAGATGATTCCAAACACCATGCAATAAAATGTGAACAAAACAAGGAATTTTAATACACAACGTGAAACAGTGTAAAAATTCAAAGAAATGCAACTTTCAAATGAAAATGGTTTTCAATCCGAGAATTTCAGAATGTTGGAACATTAAATAGACATGTGAGATACTGTAATGTACTGCCAAAAACACCCCATAACAAGGGTAAATACCACAAATCCAATGATCATCAAAATCGGGAACACCCCTAAGCACTAGGTTGTCTCGGGCCCTATGTACCTCGTACCTCAGTGTAGAGTAACCATAGAAAAATCCAATCTCGTGAACGAGCCACTAGTGGGGAACATACCCATAACCTAGTGGTCCCCAATCATCTTCCACATAGTTTAGTTAGAGTTGTCGTTATCCAAATGCTAAGTGGAACATGGACAAAACTCATCTAATCCACTAGTCGTACTAGTACAAATCTGCCTGACCTAGGTACCCAGGCTTCCCCTTTTGTGATCAAACAATTTCAGAAAACAACACACATCCTTTTACATATAAAATATCACTACTGGTCACAAACAAATATTACAGTACCTACACACATTTTATACCATTTAAAACACACAATAGAATAATTTTATTTTCAATAAAACAACCTCTCAAAACATCACATTGTGTTGCACCCAAAGCTCTTTAAGATATCCACTTTAAACACAATATGAACACTTGTAAGTCATTAAAACAAAATTTCAGTTCAATACCCTTTAATGAAACCAATAATTCAGTTATGGGGCAGCCCAATATGAACCACGAAGTTATATCTTTTAAAACCCACCATTTTCACACAAACATGACACTTAAAGCCCATTTGCTTCCCAAACACCATTTAAAGAAACATTCACAGCAACAAAAAAAATAAACATCCAAAACATGTTTTTTAGTCCTAATTAAGTTCAATAAAATCAACTAAGTAATTATAGGTCAGCCCAAAAGGAACCAATAAATTATTTGAATGAAAAACCCCCAATTTCACCAAAAATTGGAACTTAAAATTCATTTGCATTATAAATGCAACTAAAACAATTTTTTACAGAAACATTCAAGTGAAATAAACATTAAGGTACCATGAACACAACATTCTAATTCACAAAAATTGCACACACAATTGAATCACCTACAAAAGTAACAAAAACCCTTGAATCTCCATGCGAAAATCACATCGCACCCCTGCCGCACCAAGAGAGACGTAGATCAAACCTAAAACCACAACAATTGTCCAAGAAAGACAAATTTTAAACCCTAGGTTCTAAATCCTAGTTTCTGAACATTAAGAAACTCAATTATGACCAATGAAACTCTAAGAACAATGAATGAAACCCAAAGTAGTTTGGAAGAGGAAAGAAAAGGGCTCATTTACTTGAAATATCTTGATGTAATCACTCCAAAACACCAGTAGATGAAATTTAAATGAGCCAAAAATTGGGGTTAGTTTGAACAAGATATATTAGGTAAATTAGGAACTAGAATGGAGGAAAAATATTGAGAGTTGAGAGAGTTATGAAAGAAAGACTTTACCTATTCAAATATGGGAGATTTGAGGAAGCCTATGAAGTTCGGTACCAAATCGCAATTAACCAGAGCTCCAAAGAGGGGGGGAGAGTGTTCAAACGCGCGGTTGGGTTACTTGGTCTTTGATGAGGATTGGAATCACCAAAATAGCCCAAAAATGTAATAAGTTATAACATAATTAAAATTTATTTTTAAAACAGGAATTGGGCTTTCAGGCAGGCCCAACCCCTTAGATAAAAACCCATATAAACCCTGGTAATGGATTTCTAAAAGCTCAAAATTACCTTGGTGGTGTTAATAGGTTAGGGGAGGTCGGGTAGGAATTTTAATTGATGAAAAATGTTTAAAAATGAAAAAGTTATAAAAGATACAAAATTTATTTTTTAATCTGGAATTGGGATCACTGTTTGGCCCAATTCATGAATACTCATCTATTCCTCTCAGAAACCGAGGGAAACCCCCAAAACAAAGCAAGGATGTAATTTAAATGAAAAATAGCTTTAAAATATGTCTTTTATGTGACATCAATACCTATAAATTACTTATATAATACTAATTTTAAGTCATATTATTGGAGAATAACCTCCCATCGAGAAATATTCATTGTACACAATGTATGGACAAGGATTTACTTGAGAATGTCAATATTAGAGACTGGGTGGTCTTCATGATGTTGCAAGTAATGTCTCATTCTTTTCACTTAAATGATAGGAGTGAGAAATTTCTTCTAGATATCATGATATTAGGACTTAGTATCTAGCATCATTTTTCTAATTTAATAGAGGATGTTATAATTCATTGTATCATTTTTCTTTAGTTTAAGAGCATCTATCGATCTTTCCATACTTCTCACATATTAGATAAGTGTTTTTCCTTATATTAGAGATATTAATAAATTTTGTCTAATATTATACAACTAGTTATTCTAAACATATTCTTAGAAGTTCTCAACCAATTTGTAGGTGACTCTCTTCTTTATTAAGTTAGTGATGTGGTGTGGTTTTCCAATCAGGAAATCTATGAAATGATGAATCTATTAAAGATACCATTGGATCCCCCTCAACTCATTGATATTCCCTGGATGTGACATCTCTAATATTAGACATGTCTTTTATGGGTTGAATTTGATTCCATGGAGGCATACCACAAATATATAGAATATATATAACATTACTGTGTAATAGAACTTCATTGATTCATCATAAAACTGTGTTTCCACTACTTATTGAGGATCACATTATGATCCATAAAGAGATCTCATTACTGTCAAGATGTGACTACCAGGTCATCGACATAAAATTTCATTATTTTTCCCAGGAAGGGCATAAAGATATGATGCATGTCACATTAGTAAGTAGTACCCGCATTATTTAATCCAAAGTGAAATGACCTGATATAAAAATATCCCTGAGGATCTCTAAAGGTAGTGTATTATTCATATTTAGGGTTCATTGTTATTCGATTGTACCATTAACACCCACCCATGTAGAATAGAACCTAGAAGTAAGTAGTTTCATCATTCAAATGTTCTATGATTATAAGTATGAATTAATCATTTGGGTAATTCCTATTAATGTCTATCAAATTAATATAGTCTCTTATCTTCCACATTATTTTCCTAATAGAGATAATTTCAAAGCACTATTTTAGGGATTTAACTTATTGGAAAAAGTGATATTTGATTAAATTTTCAACATATGATTCTAAATTACTATCTTGATAGGGGTTCATTATCTTGTATTTCTTCTTGAATCTTTAATTGTCATCTTGTAAAACTAGGTGACACATATCCACATTAGGGATTATCCTGGCCATTTATTTATAATTCAATAGATCACCAGTTTGTGATGTTTTATATATGAGATATAAATATTATAATACTCTAGAGGTATGGAGTCATTAACAGATATACATTGTGTGTCTTGTTTTGATCCCAGATTCACTAGTCAATATCATCAATGGTGTTAGATATTCTTCCACCATTAATAGAGGGGTGTTCATAAGGGAATCAATTTTTTCATCCATTTCTGATTCTCAAGCAGAATTTTCATAAAAATTTGGTAAACCTAGGGAATATATATCACTATCGAGGTATGAGAATCCATTGGAAATGAATTTTAATATTGGACTATAATAGTCATTAAAAAGGGATTCTGGAGCAGATTTTTTTTCATTAGTACTACCCTCGAGGGTACTAAGAGCCTGAACATTTAGCATTATGTTTTCTTCCTCAATAAATTTAATGGGGATCATATAATTGATATCGAGTATACTATTGGGATTCACATGGGAAGTACCCAAGCCATCAAGGCCTTAAAATACGTATCATTATCTACCATTTATTTTTTCATTTCTTTTTGTAGAATCCTAACAAATAATATATGTCATGTCATGACTTGAATAGGGGAATATCACCATGAATTATTCCAAAATTTACATTGATGGGGTATTCCAAACATTGATGAAATTTGGAAGTTACCACTATGTGGTTTTGAAGCCATTGTCTCCCAAGAAGGACATTATTTATTGTTTATTTCTAGATAGAAATAAACACATTGATAGATATGATATCGCCAAATTGAGCATTGAGGCTCATCTTCATGAGAATATTCTTCTCACTCTTATTGTAAAATTGAGTTATTAGAATTTTCAGAGACACGACAATTCACTATAACATAACTATTTAAGGGATCATATTCATATGAGGTTCATATCATGACCATTTTTTACCAGAGAACATTGGTTCTCAACAATTTTGAGATTTTCTAAAACATACATCACTCTAAAATGTACCTAGATAAAATCTTATTGATCCTATTATATGATTGAGATGGTGACATAGAATTATTTTGGAATAGTGTCTAAATGGTAATCCTTGATTATAGTTACTTCAATCAAGAACTCTTTTATGATATATAGGGCCTGGACGAGTGCCTCTTTGAGTTATTTTTAAAGATGGAGCAGATCCAAGAATCATATTTTTTATAGTATATCCACTGACTATTTCAAAATGTTATGCATTTGATATGGGGGTATGAACATTCTATGTAGAGTCTACTATATATTATGTGGCTCCAAAGTTGAGTTATTTAAGGTGGAAGGTCATTGTGTATCATCAGTAGTCGAAGGAGTATCTTCATCCAGTGGTGTATGTCATGTCGGCATTCACCTTTGTCAGAGTTGATCAGAAAATAATGACTAGGCTATACATTCTTATAATTTGAATAGGATAAGAAGATCTTTGGAGGTCTTTTAGTAATAATTTTTCTGTTTTTTAGTAATGCCTAATGGGTATCATATGTTTATATGTTCTCAATGGGGATGTGACTCTAAAAATGTAGTTGAAGACACCTGTATCATCCTCTATATCCTCGTCTTCTGCATCCTTATCCTTCAAAACCTAGGTCATGTACAGGGAGTTCATACTACAATTTTTATTCATTATCATATAAGGGATAAATTAACTGAACTATGTTAAAGTAGAAAAAATTATATGTTCATCTAATTAGGGTTCTGTTTGGTGGGATGGTTCACTTTCTCCGGATATTGAAAGATATTAACCTACAAGAATCAAAGCTTGTGTGGTATATATATGACTCTTTCTATTTTTTATATTATTGTTTATAGTTTTTTTCTTCTTCTAGGTGGTTTATTCAATGTTTCTTGTATAGAAGATGTGATATTTGTTGGATGTTGGATGTTGAATGTTAGCCCTCATTGTGGAATGATCTCGAATAGCTATCAATTTAGTTATCCAATTATCGATCATTAGTCCACTATTAGCCATAACTTCTTACCAGTCACCCACTTCTTTTGCATCCATGATACAAACAGAGGTCACCTATGGGAATGGATTACATCAAATAAACTTTCTAGCATCAACCATGCTTTGGGGAACTCCTTTGAAGAAAATGAAATCCCTGATGGTGTGGCCTTCCCTTCTATGGTAGTTGAATTAGTTTGGTAGATTAATGAGGTTGAAATCATTGGGTTTCCTAGGATCTAGTATATATTGAATGATGTTTTCCAAGTATTCACGAAAAAAATGGGGGTCATCTCATACTGTAATAAATATGATTCATTCATTTGTTTCTCATCATAGAAAACTCAAATCATTATTTTCTTCGTGTGAAGGGAGAATTTGTTATCGAGGCCACTCAACAAGAGGGTTTGAATAATTTGGGATACTAATAGGTTCTTCATTGGGAACTCTTACCAGTTTTTGGGAAATATCAGCATTTATAGTGGTACCAGGTATTTTCACTATTATGAGGACATGATTCGAGATTTAGATCAGTTCTAATCAGTGGAATCTTATATGAATTATGCAAAATTTTTAAACTCATTGATTCTACATGGATACGTTATCATGATTAAAGGAATTTTTAAATCATCATGATGGTTTTCACCATTTATTTACATTAGTTTCTATTATGATAGATGGATACGGAGTGAATGTGTTTAACACTTTCATCAGAATATTACATCTGAAACCATATTATTTTCACCTAGTTTGTAGTTTTTGAGTTCTAAATTTCTTATTTTATTTATTAGGGTGATAAAATAATAAAATAGTTTGCAATGAATGTCTCCGCATTTCACAAGGGATCTGAATGGAATGATAACACACCAATTGAATGACAGCCCTCTTATATTTTACAAAAAAATAGTTTGTTCTCCTTCTATTATTCATGATGTCTTATCATCGGGCCTCATTTAGACATGAAGTGAAAGAGATTATATTATGGATCTCGTATACTGTTAGAGAATGAGAAGGTAAGATTTCTGAAATTTTGTGGGGAAATAGTGTATATCACCAATTTGAGATATGGATTTTTCATAGGCGGTATGGGTTCACCCGACCCATTTATGGATTCCATTCAAGTAGGAAGGTATTCAATTACATCTAGTATTATTGGAGGTATCACTATTTGGGAAACCTTCCATCTATATGTAAAGGTAATGTATTTATTTGTTGTCCATATTTTCATACCCCTGGAATTATTAGTCTATTCTACGACTAAATAATATCCAAGATGAGGGAGAGTTTATCTCCATAATGATGTAAATTCCCAACAATCACAAATTGTTTCATCTATGTAGATTAGTTTCCTATATCTGAGCACATTCTGACACATTGATTCCACACTTATAGGTAGATTATCTCTCTATTGGAATGTGGGAGGATATATATTTGACTATTTTTAAAGACCATACATGGCAAGAATGATTCCCTGAGTATTTCCCCATTGGTCTACCTATGATTTAGTTTCTCATTCACAAATTATGCATTCCAATATTCTCTAGAATGAATTTTTTGTACTTTAGGTGGTTAACAGGATATTTCTACACCATTCCCATTATTCTCGATACATTTCTTCTGTAGAGGTGGGAAATCGTTGTTTGTAGGTTCTATGTTTTATATCATTCATTGATTTTGTGTACTTGTAGCCTTATTTGTAATATCTAGACCACCAACCTCATGGGGTATGGTTTCTTTATTATTCCCTCTATATTTTTAATACATTACATAATATTTAATGTGTTGATGGTAATGTTATTCACTCATTTGTATCAATAAATGGTTTTTATCCCATTACTCTCAACAGAATATGGTTGTTCTCCAACACTTTATCCTCATTAAAGGGTTTCATCATGGTTATTTCTTAGACCCCTTGTTCTATTGGACCATTTTGGCATACAAGAAATATGTGTTTTGATTTCCTTCACCATGAATTCCTCATATCATGGAATTTGAGTATTGACCAAAAGGGAGTTTCTGATCGTGTTTTTTGAAACTCCAACATGTAATGTATGGTCTCACAGATAGTGGAGTAGATGGGATGTAAAATGTTGATATTTACCACCATATATTGAGAATAATATTTTATTTGGGGTGATTTAATGATGAAAATTCCCCCATAATTGTGTTATGTGTAAGAATCAAGGATACTTTTAGTAACTATTGATCTTATTATTCAGCATTCGATGATTCCTACTGATGATTTGAGGGATCCTGAGACCAAAATTTTGATATACATGCCCTTATACTTATGGGATGGGGTTGGTTTGGAGATTACAAGGATTTTTTCAGAACCCTCTCAGGGTTTGATGAAAAGAGTGGTTTTGATTCATATAAACATTCCCACATCCCTAGTGTAATGGTTGGATTTTATCAACAACTGATATTTCATAGATAATAAAGGGGTTTTCTAACTTAATGGATAAATATGGTTGTTAAAATTTCCCTATCCCTATGGGATATGATTTCTCATTGATGGAAGCTACACTGGATTCAATTACGATCCATTTGATGTGGAATAATGGCACTCATTTTTAATCTGGGTGAAATGTTCACATATTCTAGGAGTAATTTTCAATGGGAAGTGTTCTGGTGATATATAACATCAGCTTCTACATCTAAAATGAATTCACATTTTTTAGGGGCCAATCATAATGTTCTATTAGCTTCCATATACCTCTATTCATGATGACTATGTATTTTTAATATTGGGGAGTTTTCTGTACTAACCAATTGGCAATTTCATTACATGGTCCCCTAATTTCAACTATAGAAATGAAATTATATGTACAAATATCTAGATATTATATTATTCTAGGGACACAGTGATGTGAAATACTCCACACTTACCACATCCTTGGATATGTATATCTATTGAGGATTCAATGGTTAATTGTTAAAGGCTCTTGGTGAAATGGAGGCATGCATTCAATTGATTCTTATTATTCTTTTCTTATTTTGGTTATTATGACATAAAGATTTAATTCATGTCTATTTTAAAATAGAGTATTTTTGTGGTCTAATGGTGACCAATGTATCATGTATATGGTATGTTTTAATCATTCAGCCTCTAATAAGTTACCGACATTTTTCTTAAAATGTAAGGCATGAAATAATTCTCCATATTATCTAGGATCTCATGGTTGGGAGGTTTTTTCTTTGATAAATCTATTCATATAAACATATTAAACTCTTATTCATCAGATTTATATTCCTCCACCAATTTATACCATAGGGTTTTCTTCTCTATGTCTCGTTATAGTCAATATAAAATGTTTTTGATAGTAACTAGGCTCTATATTTGGTTAACAAATGTGTTTTGAGCCCCTATCTATTGGTTGTTGTCAGTGTTCTGAGAAAATATCTATATTAAAGAGTCTTATAAAGGGTGGAATTTCATTATCTGAGAGATATATCATCATGTGGAGGTTCATCAAGATGAATTTTAGTTGTTTTTTTCATGTGATCCATATCATCACAACCATGAGGAGAACTATTAATGAAATTATAACATTATTATATTTTTCTCTAGTCAATAGATCCTTGATGTGTTGTGTGTATGCATCAAATAACCAAAAGAAAACTACTTTTGGTAATATTAGGTATTTAATCCTCCTTCTGCATTATGGTTAGAATATACCAATAAACATTTTTAGGATGAGTAGTTATATGATCCAACTGCATGATGGTTTCTAGAATACGTTGATACTCATGACTATAATTCACATCAGAGAAGATGATGTAGTATGATAGTTATATAATTTTTTATTGGTATGAATATAAGCCATCCTGCAATATGTTTCTAGATTATATTGGTTCTTCGGGTTGCAGCAGGTACTTGAGCTCTATTCAAATATGAATTCCCCATATGAATATGCCGGTGAATCCCTCTAATGGGAGAAGGGATATGAACCTTCTCTTTTATAGACTCTGAATTATTTTGTTGTAACCATTCATATGAAAATGTAGGGATATAAACCCATCTTCCATGATCTACTGGAATATGCCATGTAGATTAATTGGTCATGATATGTGCCTTCTCTGAGATTATCTCTGTATTATAATAACAAACCTCTGTTGGAAGGGAGATATTAGACCAGTAATGTTTCTTTTGAGTATGACACTAGTCGTTTTTGATAGGAATATTCACTCGACCCATGTAATGTTCCAAACTAAGTTGGTGATCCTCTGTTGGAATAGAGATATGGGCCTATTCATATGCCTCTAGAATATTTCACTAGACTATTTTGATAGGAATGTTTCCCTTTCTTGAGACATGTTCAAACTGATTTATTGATCTCCAGTTGCAATGAGGATATTATCCCAGTATTTTAACTCATAATTTATATTCATATTCCAATAGTCCTATTGGAAATGAGTAAGATTGTGTTATTTCTCTGATGGGGGAAACTATTCATATTAATCATGGTGATATGATGATTTGGATATCGAGAGAGGACTATGTTCCTATCCTAGTATATATACTATTGTTAGAATATACTAGCATACCTTATCTACAATTGTTGACCCTTTTGAAAATACAATCATGCAATACATGACTACACATTATCAGCCTCTAACATCAAGTTATACATGATGAGGTACTCAATTAATGTGGGTATATTATCCCACACTTATACTAATTGTGAATTCAAAATATACCAATGAGATTCATGAATGTGGGATAGGATATGTCTTTACCTCTTGATTTCTGATGGAATTTTCATGAAAACATGATCTAAACAATAAGGGATATGAGTTAGGCCATTGGATACTACTGGAATATTTCAATAGGCTTCATCAGCGGAAGAGATGACATGAGACCACACTCAATTATCCATTGATTTACACACCTAGTGAAATGTCATTGCTAAATATATATGATAGATTAGTGTATCAGTTTTTTGTGTGGTTCACTCATCATGTGACTGAGCGGAACCTCTAGGATGATGTTACTTATATATGTTGACAGGAAACCTCCATAGTACCTTTTAAACCATTATAGATCCATAGTCAACTCCTTCAACCACCTTTCTAAGACATGTATGGATTATAATTATTTATTTCAATGATAATATTCCTAGGTGATTGGTTGTGGTGACAAGATCAACTAGTTTCATTATTGTTTTCCCAAAATGAGGTGGAATTGTTGGCTTTAGCATCTGGAAACCTTTCTAGGTATCCTCGATGGTATAGATTATAAAATTTATATGGTATTCTTAAACTATTTATTCCACTACCTGATTTTTAAGGATTATGATTGGTTGAGGTTGTTTTTCATACCACATAGGATACTATTATTGCTAAGGTTTTAGACACTCTCTTTATAAGGACAGGATCTCGATTCAATATTTCTATGAGATAACTTCCTATATTCACAAAGACCATAATGAAATTATTCACCAGTAGTGTTTCATCTCATGTAGTATGCCTAATTAACCACCTAATCATATGTAACACAATTTTCCATTCTTTTTATTGTTTTATCAATTTTTCTCTCATTGAATTCTCATTGTGAAAGAGACCAATTTCTAGGGAACCCAAGTAATTATATATTTCACATATAGAAAAACCATTTTCATATTCATATGTCATATAAAAATATCATGGTTAACATTCAACTGAAAATTTTATTTTATTTTTGAGATTTATATCAGTTTTTCTATTTTAATTCCATTAAAAGAGGACATATAGTATCCCCAGTGTTTAGGTGACATAATTTATAAAGCCTATAATGATTTTTTTATTCTGTCATTACATTTATCCAAAATGGGTCCAACATTTTTGTTTCCCTCAGATATATATGGTATCTATATATTGACTGTGTGGTTTCCATGTGTGGTTTCATGATTATTTACATCGGGTTTACCATTTTCATTTTTTATAGAAACTCCCAATGGCTACCACATTCATAACTAGTTATAGACTTTCGTTCCAAATGAAGGTGATTGTAACACCCAGATATTTTATGGTATAGATTATTTTTATTTTCATTGATGTATTCTATTGTAAACTAACCCATTATTAGTTTGTTCTATATGAAATACATTAGTATATTTCAGTATACACAACACGATTATTGTCTTATGTTGCACACAATTTCAGGTTTTTTCATATATTTAATTTCATGCAACATTTAGTATAAATTTTTTTAAATGTATAAATGAATGATGTTTTTATTATGTTATAACTAACATCAAATAAATCATTGACTACATGTAACAATGACTTTTCATGCATTACATGCAAGAGAGACCTTTATTAACAGCTTGCGTTGTACATGATACCGATTTTTACAAAAATAACAATATATTTTTAAAATATAAATTTCTAATTGTATATAAACTATTATTTATGAAAAGTATTAACAAAATTTTGAATTTTATATAACATTATCATCCATCTTCCACATTTTCTAGAACATGGTATGAGAAGAAAATCAATTGTTTCGAATAAAAAATGTTTTTTTTTTCAAAATATTGAGGGTTTACTGCCTTTTGATGACACAAACATATTATATCTATTTTTAGAACACTTTATTACGTTAAATTTGATAAGATAATCTTATTATTTGGAATAGGGACATAAAAAATTTAATTTTTTGAATTTTGGGTATTTTTCTGATAAAATTCAAATTTTAATGAATAGTGAAAAATATTGCATTTTAATTCAAAACTACATTTTCATCTAATTTATTTTTATCATTAAATTATATTTTTATTTTGTCTTAGAGTTTAATTGGGATATAGTTTTATCATTTAGTCCATTTTTTTCAATTTATGTAATTTCACATTTTAATTGGACATAAACATTGGTCAATTTTTTGATAGTTATAAATTCTTAAAAAATCACTTTTTAGTTTTGTCAACGAGAATTAATTTTAAATTAATTACTACAACTTATGTATATTGAATTTGTAAAAATGGATTCAATATTTGTAATTATAATGTTCAAATTGTTAAAATAAGTACCTTTTAATTTTTGAACATTATGAATAGAACTACAATATTTCTTTTAATTTCCATGGTTAATGGTTAAATCTATTAAATAATGGTAAAAAATAATATTATTATAATATTAAAATAAAATAACACGTGTTTTAATCCAATATTTTGATTTATTTCCAACCATTGGGATCCTTTGGTCGATTTTGGGACCCCCTGGATTCACATAGATGTGAAAATGGCATTTTATAAGAATTAATTTAAAGTAATGATAATTATAACCAAACATATATATTTTACAAAATACAATTTAATATTGAGTTATATAACTAATATATATCTCTATATATATACATTATAAATCTATAATGATATTCTACAGCATTTTATTTTTTATATAATTTTTAGACATTAGATAAGTATATTTATTTTTGACGCAATTACGATGTAGTGATTACCTCATTAATGAATTATTCAAATAAATGAACATATAAATATTAAAATAAATTTAATTTGAACATTTTTCATCCATCTAAGAATTATATGGACAATATTGAAATATTAAGGAATATTTAATTCCTTTTTTGAAGAAATTTGGTTGTTATAAATTTTAAAAAAAATTCTTGTATGAATAGTGTCCAAAATTGACATAATTCATAACTTAAAAAATAGTTTTCTAAATGATATTAAATTACTAAAAATATAATATTTGTTAATATTATTAATATATGTATAAATATGTCATATATAACTTTTTTGGTGTATTTTTACTTGTTATGGTAATTAAATTAATCCACATTGTGTAAAAACATGATATCACAATAAGATTAAAAAGGGTAAAATAAGGGTTTAACTAAAAAGATAAGGATTAAAAATATTCAAAACATGCCTAAAATTATTAGATTATGATTATTAGGACCACCATAATCTTATCATATAATTATATGTGTTTTGGACTGTTTTTAATTGAAATTTAATTTGTAATAAATTAATAATTTTTGAGTTTCCTAAAGTGCCCCTCTGCTCTCTTATAAAAGGGAACCACCTCCCTCTTCTCTTCTCTCCATTTTAGACTTCAAGCGGTGCAAAAATAGGCACATTTAAATTCTAAAATTCTCTTGTAACATACTAGTTGTTCTGGCCAACTCAAAATCCCATCTCTGGTTCCTTACGAGAAAATCTAATGGAGGAACCTCGTGGAAGAGGTAGTCTCTTCTAAATATTTTTTTCAAATTTCTTTCTTCTTATACTTATCTTCATTATTTGTTTAATAATAAAGTAATACCATAATTATCACTCATATAATTATATGTTATTATAAATATTAAATAAAACTATTACACCTTCTATCCATCCTATGAAAAATGAAATCATTGTGTGTGAGTACGTACGACTTACCCTTTCTATGTCGTGATGTAATCTGTTTTTCACCACCACCTAACTTGGATGGGTATAATTGTGGAAATAATTACTATATATGATTATTATAAAATTATAAAATTTATGAGATATTATAAACCATCCAATTCAATACAATTTAATAATTATTAGAATGATTTTTTTGCTCGTGCGTACGTACGACATACCGTCTCCACGACGCGATGAGATTCATTTTCGATGTTAACCATCCAAGAATGATTATAAGTTATATATAATAAATAATTATGAAATATAAAATAGAATAATTATACATGATAAATGTATATATATATATATCATTTACTTGCTTTCGTTCAATTTAATAAGGAAACGAAAACATCGTTCATGCGTACGTATGGCCTACAATCTCCATTCCATTAAATTTATCTATCTATTATACATATATTTATATACTGAATATATATGATAAATAAATAATGTTTTAAAATATTTATTTAATTACATCATGATATAAAATATAATATCATGAATAAAAATTAAAAACATGTATGATAAATAAAACAATTATTACCCAAAACGTTGCTTAAACATGGAATTTCCAAATTAATAGGTGATATAATGTTGAGTGCAAATAATAAATGACATCATAAAAAATATTATGGTTATTTTAAAAGATAATAATATGTTTAAAACCTCCATAAAATTTTTTAGGACACATACCATAGAAATTGATCCTTAGGTAAGGGATAACTTTGTCAATCTCATTTTTATCAGAGATTATTTATTTGTAAGTATTTACTAGGGATATCTTTATCATCGATGTCCATGTTTTATAAAAAGGTTTTAATAAAATATTTTGTATTCTTCTATGTATGTTTAAAGACATTTTTATCGATTTTTATTTTTACTAAATTATTGGGACGGAATATTTCTTACATTTACCATACAAGGTACTTTTTGACATTTCTGAAAAAAGTATGAGAAGAATGATTTTTTAATCTTATACAGCATGAATGTATTTTTTTATCGTTTCATGACATATTATTTCCATGAATCTTTCTCTATATGGTTTCAAGATTATTTAAAAATAAATTCTTTTCATTTAAATTGTGTGTAATTTTGAGAAAAGAAAACATATTTAGAAAAAGAAAGGATATTTTCCTCATGAATTAATTTCAAGTGTATTCTAAATTTTTTTCCCATTTAAAATGTCACTCATTAAATATGGTTATATTTCTATCCATATTATTAACATTATTAGATTTATTTATGATCAAATTTTATTTATGAAATCCATTTTGTTATATCAATTATGATGGAGTGATGTTTATGAAACCCATTTTATTTCATTGTTTATGATATGGTAAATGTTTTTATGTTTTTGTGGAACACGTAATAATAGTTTAATTATGAGATGGGTGGGACTAATATCTCCCTCTAATGCATTGGGTAAATATTTTTATCTCATCAGATATGCATTACTGGAATGGAATGAAAATCTGTTTTAGTAATATAGGGCTGGAAGGAAAAGTATTTCGGGTTTAGTAATACATGGCTGGAACGAATTGAAAGCCCGGTTCAGTAATTGACTTTGTACACTATAATGGTCTTAGAAACAATTAATTGGATACTATGGGAAAAAATAAATTTTCATTATTTTTTTTCAACAATTTCATGTTTTATGCCAATTCTATTTTATTAGGGTTAATGTTTATTTATGATATAGGCCTTACAAACTGGCATGATTTATTTCATGACTCATGATTTCGCTGTTTAAACATTATGATCATGTTTTAATATTAAAATGTTTATGGTTTGTTTTATGTTTCCCATAATTACCTTCACTGATCATTTGAGATCACCCATTTAATGTTTTCTTTTCACTAGGATATAAATAACGGTTATAGATAGGAAAACAAAGGGGGTAGATATTTGTGGTAGATGTTGAAGATATTTCACCATGATTCAAAGATTATGATCCAAGTTTCCGAATACACTAAACTAATATAGTATTTTCCTTTCTATTTGTGTCATGTATTAAGTATTTTGAAAATGAAAATTAATTTCAATATACATCATGATTGGGTCTCTATAGTTGTTATCAGAGTGAATATTTAGACAACCTTTAGAAACTAGGATGTGAAAACATTAGTGAGATCACTAGAGATATTTCAATGATATTTCTAGGGATGTCCTAAGGATAAGTAATGTATAGGTTACAAACCTAGTATTTTATATAATCATGACTAATATAGGGTTAATGTAAAGTTATTATGGATTTAAATATTTTATGTAATTAACCTTACTTTTGTGTTTATAATCTCTGTTATTATTTCTCACACTTAGATTTCAGGTCGTAATCAATATATAGAACTACATAGAACATAGATAAACATAGATAAACAATGAATGTTTTAGACTTGGAAATTATTGGAATTATGATTCTTGATTTTCTAAGTGGATGTATCATGAAATTAATAATGGTCATGGTATGATTATGGTCATACTGATGAAGATAAAAATATTGTAAACGACATCTGAATGGTGTGTGATGTGCATCTAGTATTGTTTACAATAAAACTAAGAATCTTTATGTTGAGAAACTATAATACATGATTCATATTTTAGGGAAAATGTAGATAAAGGGTCATGAGTAATTTATTAATAATAATGTTTGATGATTAAGGGGTATATGTTTCAGAAATGAAAGATTATTTTATATGAATCATGAAATATAAAAGTGTTTTTAGTATGAGGATTCAAATGGATATGATTAGCAGTTCTAAGTAGATAAAAAGTTATTAAAGGGTAAGGTGATATACTTGAAGAACACCTGATTAATGGAAATATAACCCATAATATGTCATGTCTATTAACATAATGATGTTTGGATAAATATATGTTGTATTTGAATGTGTAAATTTGATGATGCAAGTTTCATGGGAACTAATTATGGAGTTGATTACTGTTGAAAAGAGGGTTATGAAATCATGGATGATGTATGCAACATTACGGGACCTAAGGAATTTATCTAATAAGTTTTGGAATAAGGAACAATTCATGTTTTTAATATGGTTTTAAGATAATTCATGTTGTTACTATAACTCAAAATAATACATGATTAAGGTATTCACATGTTAGGAATGTGACACCCAAGAACTACCTTATGATATATGGGAGATAAATGTTATGTCAATTTTTTATACCACATTTTAAGGATTTATATTTTATTTTTTTGTGCAAGGATTGTAATGTTATCCATTTATTGAGAGTATAAGTTATATTCTGATAGATGTTTGTTAGATTAATATTTAATCTCACAATAAGTGGACTTATGCATATTTTATTACCTGTAATAACAATTTTTGTGACAATGATTGATGGAATGACCAATAATTTTGTTTATGGATCACATGATCTGCTAACACTATAGGAATACAAATTCAACATCATTTATTTGAATAAGAAATAAAGTGGCAATTGTTAAAGGAATGGACAATGATGAGATTATACTGAAATCAAGTTAGTATTTCATCTCATGATCTTTAACTTTCGTAAAAGGATCCTGAAAATGAAAATTTTTATTCTAGTAAATTAATATCTGATAAATCAAATGATCCCTTAAATCATCGTATATTTATGGATTTATTGTATTGAAATTTCTCAAAACCATATTCTCTATCACTATACATCAGTACATGATGGTTAGATTTCTCTTACATATCCATGTTTTCACTAACCACCTATGTTATCCTCTCTATAATCCTATTGATGAGTTAGTTTGGGTAACCGTTATGTTTTTAACATTTATTTTTTAAAATTATGTTTTATAATACCTTTTTACAATGTGGGTTTCCATGAAAGAACCATTCATGTAGAAAACCATTTATTACCCCCAACGAATTCTGAGGGAAAATTCATTTTAAGGGGGTAGAATGTAACACCGAATGACTTTATGGGATAGATTATTTTTGAATTCATTGATTTCATATGTCGTAAACTACAACAATATTAGATTGTGATATACATGATAGTGTATTTTTTTGTAGTATACACATCACTATTCTTGTCTTATGTTGCACACAATTTCACGTTCTCTTGATAGAATTAATTTTACACAACACTGAGTGTAGAATTTTTTCATTATATAAATAAAGTAAGTTTAAATTATGTAATATGAAACATGAAATGATTTTTTCACTACATGCAACAATATCATGGTTTTTTTACATGCAATAACAACCGTCCTCGATAGCTTGCGTTGTACGCCTCATAGAGTTTCACTAAACAACGATATATTATTTAAATGTTATTCTTTAATGGGATATAAACTAGCAATTATGAATATTATTAATTATATTTTTAATTTTATATAACATTATAATTCATCATACATATTTTCTAGAACATATTATGATATCAAAATCAATATTTTCGGATAAAAGAAGTATTTTTTAAAAAATGGAGTTTTACCGCCTTTTGATGGTGCCCCAAATTTTTATCTAGTTTTTGAAACATGTATAAGATTAATTTGAAAACATAAACTTATTCATTATATGGGGGACATAAAAATTTAATTTTGGTGTGTTTTCAGTTTTTTTTACAAGATTCAAATTTTATTGAATAGTGAAAAATTATGCTTTATAATTCAAAAAAGAATTTTTCATCTAATTTATTAATATAGTTATATTATTTTCTTTAACTGGTTTTAATGTGTAATTGGATTATATTTTCATAATTTAATCCAATTTTGTTCCTTGGATGTAATTTCACATTTAAATAGAACCTGAACATGTGTCAATGTTTTGATAGTTATTATTTCTTAAAAACCGGCTTTATGGTTAAGACTAAGGAAATTAATTTAAAATTAAATAGTGCAACATATATTTTTTGAAATTGGAAAATTTAATTCCATATTTGGAATCATAATGCTCAATTTTTTTAATAAGTACCTTTTATTTTAGGACATTATGAACAGTAACTGAAGTAATTATTTTACAAACCATGGTTAAATCGTAAATTTAGTAAATAAGGGTAAATAATAATATTATAATAAGATTAAACTACCCTAAAAATGTCCTAATACTTCTTGATGAGATAGTTCTGACCATGGGCATCTGTGGGTCGTTTTTTGGACCACGTGGATTCAGTTGGATGTGAAGTGGAGATTTTATAAGAATTAATTAAAAGTAAAGACAATTATGAACTAAACATATATCTTTTAATAAATAGATTTTAATAGAGGGTTATATAAACAATATATACGTCTATATATAGTCCATCTAAATCTAAAAAGAATTCCTATATCATGGTCTATTATTTATAATTTTTACACATTATATAAACAAATTTATTTGTGACCAAATTCAGATGTATTGATTACATCATTAATGAAATATTCAAATAAATGAATTTATAAATATTAAAATCAATTTAATTTTATCAATTTTATGCCATCCAATAATTGTTTTGATGATATTGGCATATTATAGATGATTTTATTTCTTTTGTTTGAAGTAATCAGGTTGTTATGAATTCTTAAAAAAATCAATTATGAATAGTTCAATAATTGACATAATTCATAACATAAAACATAAAACAGTATATAAAATGATTTAAAATTATTAAATATCTATGATTCATACAAATGGTTAATATGAGTTCATATATGTCAAAAATATCATTTTGTGGGACTTTTGACATGATATGGTAATTAAATTAACCCAAAATGTGTAAATAACAAGATATCCCGATAAATTAAAAAATGTAAAATAAGGGATAAAAAAACGATAAGTATAAAAAAAATAATCAAACATGTCTAAAAATTATTTTATTATTTTTATTAGAACATAAGATTTATTATCTTATAAATAAATATTTTTTTGACAATTTTGAATCGAAGTTTAATTTATAATAAATTAATATTTTTGGAGTTTCCTAAAGTGCCCATCTCCTCTCTTATAAAAGGGAACCTCCTCCCTCACCTATTTACTCCATATTGAGCATTGAATCTTGGCCCCAACCAGAACATTTATATTATAAACATCTCTAGTTACATTCGAGAGTATTTGGTCTTCTTCAAATGTGAAAATCTAGTTCCCTAAGAGTAAATTTGACGGAGCCACGTATACGTAGAGGTAATCTCTTCTACCGATTCATTCAAATTTTTTCACCTTCTACATCATGTTCATTAGTTGTTATAATATAATGTAATGAAATTAATATCACCAATAAATGGATATTTTTATTATAAATATAAATGAAAACTATTTCACCTTCTACAAATCATATGAAAAATGAAGTCACCTTGCGTGCATACGTATGGCTTACCATCTCCACGATGTGGTGTAATCTGTTTTTCACAACCACCTTATGTGGATGGGTATAATGGTGAAAATAATAACTATATATGATTTTTACAACAGTATAATAATTTTGATATATTATACACTATCACCTTAAATACCATTCAACAAGTATGGAAATAATATTGTCACTCGTGCGTACGTATGACTTACCGTCTCCACGACGCGATGATGATAATTTTCCACATTAAACATTCAAGAATGATTATAAATTATATATAATAAATAGTCATGAAATATATGGAATAATAATTCTTCTATATACTTTTATACATATATCATTTATAAGCTTCGATTCAATTTAATAAGGAAACAGAAATAGTGTTCATGCTTACGTACACCCTACCATCTCCATGAACATTGTTTTCCCTTTTATTTATCAATCTATTATATATATATTTGTATTTTTATACTGAATATATAAGATATATAAATCTTGTTTTACCATCTGGAAGTATATAAATTATTATATAAGTAATAATATCTAGAATAACAATTCAAAACACGTACGATATATAAAATGATTATTACAAAAAACGTAGCTTTAACATTGATTTGGAAAATGGACAAGTGATATAAAGTTATAAGTGAAAAATATATGACATCATAAATATTTTTATTGTTATGTTACAAGTTAATAATATTTTTAAACCCACTATACAGGAGTTTCAGACACATATGTAAGAAATTAGACTTATGGTAAGGGATAACATTGTCAATCTTGTTTATCAAAGATTGTTTATTCGTAAGTATTTAATGGGGATATATTTATCAACCATGTTCATGTTTTATAAAAATGATTTCATAAAATGTTTAATATTATATTATCTATATTTAAAGTCATTTTTACACATTTTTTCTTCTAATACATCATTTGGAAGGAATCATTCATACGTTTTTCATATGAAGTTCTTTTTTAAATTTCCGGCAGAAGTACAAGAAGAATGTTATTATAACTAATATGAAATGAATGGAGTTTTTAAGGTATTTAGAAATCATATTTCAATTAATAATCCTATATATGATTTAAATATTAGTTTAAACTAAATTTAATTCCTTTAAATTGAATAACATTTTGATAAAAAAATATTTTTTGAAAAAGAAATGATATTTTCCTCAATAATTAATTTTAAGCATTTTTTCAAAATAATTGTCCATCTATGATATCACTCTTCAAATACAGTTATATTTATGTCCCTATTATAAACATCATTTGATTTTTTATTAGGGAATGATATTTTGTAATTCTATTTTTTATATCAATTATGATGGAATGATGTTAAGAAACCCATTTTATTGCATGGGTTATGCTATGGTAAATGTTTTTATATTTTTGTTGCACACGTAAGAATAATTTCAATATGAGATAGGTATGACCTATATCTAAATCCAATTAATTGGGTAAATATTTATATCTCATGAGATAGCATGACTGGAAGGAAAAGTAAATCTAGTTCAGTGATAGAGAGCTGGAATAGAAAGTATATCTGGTTCTGTAATACATGGCTGGAATGACATGTTTACCCTGTTCAGTAGTGGACTTTGTCCACTATGATGGCCATTGACACAATGCCTTGGAAAATATGGAATTCATATTATGTGATTATTTTTTTCCATAATTACATGTTTTATTCCAATGTTATTTTATAGTGGTTAATTTTCTTTTACGATCTATGCCTTGGGAACTATCAATATATATTTCTGGACTCTACATTTTGATGTATAATCTTTATATTCTTATTTTTACATTTAAATGTTTATGGCTTGTTTTATGTTCTCCTTGTATTCCTTTACAGATCATTTGAGGTCACCCATTTTATGTTTTCTTATTCCCATGATATAATGAAATGTTTTAGGTACGAAACCAAAAGGGAAAGATCTTTATGGGAGATGTTGAATATATTTTACCATGATTGGATGATTATGATCTGTTTTTCCAAATACACTAATCTTATACATTCTTTGGACATCTTTTTAGGTCATGTATTAAGTATTATGAAAAAATGTAATGTTCAAGTACTTTATGCTCGGGTCTCAATAGTGTTCATTCAAGGATTCAAACCCAATGATTCATAGGAACTCGCATTGGGTGTGATTATGGGGGGTTGGACTTATCACCCACAATTTAGTGGAATTATTTACTATTATAAGTCTATATTATTAATTATTTATATAATTGTGAATCTATCCCAAATCTAAATATGTTACTAGTAACCCTAATAAATGATTATGTGTTGAATCATTATATCTATATAGGGAATTCCCTAAAGAGACCATATGTATGTATCTGAGGTTACTTATCCATTTAATATTATTTCTTATAAATGGGTTGTTTTTTATATTTAATACATATAAAAAGGATCTCTATATTTTACTGTCATTTAGGTATGTGACGGGTGTTTTGATGATGGGATTCAACCTTTATAAGTTGTCCAAAATATCTTATTTATAATACGAATCATAACCCAGATATTTCATTTACGTTTTAACTATATTGTTGAACATCACGTGTAAATGATATATATGAGGGGACTTAGGAATCAAGTATGGATTTTATAAATTAATAATTTATTCTATGTATCCGGATTATAAAACGAATCAAATTCATTGTAGTTTGATTATACCTCAACCCGATGATGGGTCATAACAGATAATTAAGTCCCATGAGTGTTATTTTCTTTTGGTTTACCTATGATTTAACTCCATGATACATATAGTGAGTTGTATGACCTTGTATATAACTAGTCATATCATGTCACTAAATAGGGATTACAAACTCAGGTTTCCATAGATGGGTAAATTTATTATTTCAGTGATATAGTTGTTATTAACCCCTAAGACCATTGGAGTCATATTTTTTGTAAAAAACAATGAATAACAAGTGATTAGAATTCCCTCATAAGGATATGGGATATGTGAACTTGTGTGGCACTAAAAGAAGTGTTAGATAAGGATCTAGTCCCATAGGAAGTCATCCTATATTTCCAACTTATAGTAGGATTCAAACACCTCATTATCCAATTAGCTTCTCCATATAATGATATATGAAAGATAATATTAAACCCATAGAATGTTTTAGGGACCATGGGTAAGAGTGAATAAGAGGTTGAGGTACATAAACTATAGTGGATTCCAATTAGAGCTTAGGAATTTGGAAGGAATCCTATGTATTCTACATGTACATTAATCAGTGTTCTCATAGTCCAGTTGATCCAAACACAGTAATGGTTTGGAAAGGGTGATTACACTTGAATGAATTATTATTATCCCTAAAGGTTTAGGAAATTTAGGGACACAATATTGGAAGGATTCCCTTATTACATATTCATTGTCTATCTATGGAAAGATAAATATAGTTTGTGATTTTGGAAGCTCTATTGAATATGTTTGGTATGACTTGAGGGCTTTTCTGAGAGAATGACACAAATAGGGTTTTTTGAGCTCATAAACCTATCCCATTAAAGGAAATTAATTAATAAATTGGTTACACAGATGAAGGTTCTTGGATTATGGTTTAAATGCGATTTTCCTTATTTTACTCCCTGATAATGTTGTCATATCCTATCGTGTCTTCCCCAAATGTCTAAGGACTCTCGTGAAATGCCTTGATTGTCTATCATACATATCTTATGGTGTTTTCATAACATAGAAGACATGTCCAAAGGACTGATGGTTACATGTCAGAGGTCCTTTGTGTAATAAATAATTACATGCCCATGATGCATTGCATGATTGAAGTAGACATGTTTAGGGGCTTTACATGATGTTTGTGATGTCTTTGCAAGATCAACCAGACATGACCATGAGTTATCTCATGTCAGTGGGACATGTCAATTGGGTTTCATTTAATTTTAATAGTATTTCTAGGGTTTCATAATGGCATAACAATACTAGTGATGAGTCATTCAATAAAATGATCTTCAGAGAGTCACACACTAGGGTCTTCCAAACATGTACATGATCACAGGATTGAAAAAATTACAAATTCATGGATTGAAGTATAATGTATAAGGGTATTATAAATATGGTTGTAATGAATTTTTTTAAAGGAAATATGAGTCCATTAATGAGTTTATAGGTAGAGTCCACACATCCTATGATTTTCATGGAAATGGGGATTTCATGTTCAAGTTTCAATTTTGAGGTAACAAATCCAATGATTTGAATGGAAAGAGCTGTGCATGTACGGGGATTCATTTTGAGGATTCACTTAAATCAATTGAATTTAATGAGGACTGAAAGTCAATAGGACGGGGGATTTCATTGGAATAGGAATATATTGTCATGATATCATATGTTTATATACGATACATGTTAATATATGTTCGCATGATAAGGGTACATATCCATGATGGGTGTTCTAACCATACCAGGTCGGCAGTAGTTTGTCCCTATGATGTCATCATGGGACCAAGGGGGTATATAGAATTTATCAATAATCATGCAATCCACGCCCAATGAAACATCGAAAAAAAAATATTGTGGGATAATGTGATATTATATTCAAGATTACATGGAAGTATCATGGACATAGAGGGAATTCATAAATGCTTTTCTATCAAGTCTTCATGAACTAGTGTCTACATACCACATGAAATGGGTTTTCTATAGTGATCTTCATAATATAGTTTTCTCAATAAGATAATTATTTCATGATATTGGGTGATCATAATGTGTTAAAAAGATATATTATTATGATTTTATCCTATGGTGGGTTCTTATAATGAGAGTCTCTATTTTTTATGGATGTATCCTCTGGAGATGATAACCTAATTTTCTATTATTTTTCTTCCCTTCTTTTTGTCTACTCTACCCCCTCTCCCCCTTATATGTGTGTTATTAATGGATGGTAGGTGTTTTTCTGGGTGGAGGTCGGTCTATTATGGTTGTTCTTTTCATAGTGGGGATGCCTAATTCACTATCATGAGGTTGTGGGGGGTTAACATGGTCAATGTCGCATGATCATATGATGGATTCACATAATCTATCATCATGTGATTGAAAGATGTAATCGCATGATGGAATTCTTGACATACATCAAGGATTCACATGATATGTTCCTATGGAATCACATGACCAATTTTTTAATGTGATTAATTTACATACAATCACCAAGAGATTCACATGACAAAATTTGGTAGTATCACATAATTATACTATCTTTATTTGATGTGACTGCATTATTTCATGATCAGTCCTCATCTATATTCTTATGACATTGAAGATGATGGGATTTTCTCATGACGGATATATATATCCTTTATTATTGAAATCCATGCTCAAACCATAATTTTATCACATAATGATCATCATCTTATACTAGGATTCATAGTTCTTCTCATGATGAATTCCTATGATCGCATGATTGGGCCTTTCATAAAGTGGTGTTTTGTTGTGGGTAATTTCTTCAATGTACTATACTAGATGAATGCATTGTGTTGAATTTATGGATCATGTTTTTCTTCATATCATCAGAATTTCATGATCAAGATTCATGTGATTATGCCTCACATGATCATGCAATACTTAGTTATACCATCGCTACATCAAAGGTAGAGTGACCTAGAGACATCATGAATTGTCGAGATAATCATGTGATTAGAATATTTCTTCATGTGATCTTTGGATTGATAATTCATTACCATGGTGTCCAACTAATCGATCAGATGAAATATTTATGTAAAAGTACCATCCTTCAAGTAATAAAGAAGTAGATTTATTTTTATTTGATCCTTTGGATTTCAGAAATCATTCATATGATCATCACTAATTTTATTACATGATCATTGAAAACACTCACAATGGATTCACACGGCTCAAATGCTTAGGCTCATTTGATGGATCTGATTTCTTTGAGATAAGGAATTCATGGGAAATGAGGTTGCATGCATGGAACTAGAACATTGATCATGTACACTATTTATTAGTTTGATCATTATAGAAGGCAAAATTTATGGATGTAGAATGATGGAGTCGAGTGAGTTCGATGTGTGGCCCATTATAGTGCACTCATGGAATCTAGAGTGTGGAAAGATAGTGGTGACTGATGATTATCGCATAAGGTGATAGGATGGAATATTGTGATTTGATCAGATGGTTTTGGATATGTTGGTATAGTTCTTTATATTGGAATACTATCGTGCTAAATTCATGTCCCACGTCGATTTCCCACAATATAGGTATCCTCTAAATAAGAATTGATTTGTTATATTTTGTTTGATCCAGCAGTGACGTCGACACCCACAACACATTCACACACACCCACTCTAGGCATGCCCTCCAATTGTGTGGCCCACCTAGGAACACGTGAATACTTCTTATGTATAGATACTCTAGGATCTGTGCACACCAAAAAAACAATGCTACATGGTTGGATGGTTGGTTGGCTCCAAGGTGAGGTTGAGGCATCCCTCAAATGTTTCTCTTATTGAGATGGCTATTTAGACAGTTTGGCTGGACAATGTTTTAGATAAGTGAATCCTTAAAAAAAGAAACAAATATCTATAAAAAGCTCATAATGATAGAAAAAATATATTAACTTATAATATCTATCTGAAACCATTATTATCTAAGCATGCCACCTTCAATTCATTAATGAAAAATATAACATTATGTTTTTAGAATCCCCACCTTTCTCAAATATTCAATAGTAATGTTCCAAATATAAAATTATTGGTTCCCATAACCACACTAATCATGTAAAAATACCCACTCATTCTCCCCTCCTCCACCTCTCTAAATCCATCGATTACAAAACACCTCTCTTTACCCACATCAATAATCCCTCCAAGGTGGTTCTATGGTTCTAAGGTAATACTATCAAACATTTATAGGCTCTCTAACATGTTAGGGTTATCTACCTCAACATTTCATATCAATAATTTCCTATTTTATACTCCATTGACTTAAAAATATATATTTTCATAAGGTAACAGTCATGTATTACTTGAAAAATGATGTATTGCAGATGATAGAGTATCCATATCTCTCATAAATCCAATATATAATATTTTATATACACTAATTATGCAGAATAAATGAATATTGATTTTAAGTGGAATATTATTCTGTTATGAATACCTAAATATATTTAACATTCAAGTGAATTCATATATATATGTATATATATAATTCAACGAATTGTGACTTTCTTGTATGAAACCGACATTCGTTAATAATGGGATTGAAATTAGGAAACACATTATTTTATTAAATAATCATTATTTCACACGTAATGTTATATATATATGGAGAGTGTAAGTTTACAGTGCTCTAATTCATTGTGTAATGTTTACATATTATAGGATACCATTTCTATTTCATGATTAATTAACCTATTTAAACAATGTTATATTGCCATGGTGGTAAAACTCATTGTATAAATCTAATGTATTTATTATTAATATCAAATTATGATTATGATGTAACATTTTATATTGTTTCCAAATTTCTATGATAAATTTGTTTTTATGATAAATTTTTGTGTTTCCTTACATTTATTTGAGTATGTATAGTTCTTACCTCATTATTTATCATGAAATACATCTAAAATAACATTTATTATTTATCATCATTCTTGGATTTGATTATTACTATAAGGCCCCAGCCTTAAACCTTACTTAATCTTGAGTTATTACAAGATAACACATTGAGGATCTTTTCAGGTTTAGAGTTTTAGAGAATTAGATCATGAAACTTGCATTTCATTCCACATTTAAACAAATTGGTTACATAAAAGACAGTATTCATTCTTCCCATCAACGGAAACATATTTAAAATAAAACACAGATTCTTTCTTGACACATCCTTGACAATATCATCAGGTCATGTACCTTTCCCTTGACCTGTGAAAAACATTTCAAAAACATGGGATGAGCATAAAAATCTCAGTAAGGGTTATAAAAATATTAAAAGGAAACGAGTTCATATATACATAAGAATGAAATCATACTTTACCCATAAGACATAGACACTTTAACATACCTCATCAAACCATGAATAAATCATAGAAAACATAAGACATAAAGGTAACTTGAGGCATTCATAACAATCTTACGTAGGGAGTAACCCTCTTGGTTACGTTTGGAATACCCATCACAGTATATTCCCTAAATCTCTTCGGAGAAACCATAATGTTTCACTCCTTCGCGTTACCCAATATATTGGAGAGCTATATCGGGCTCACCCGCCCTTAGTTTATCACAGAACCACCCATCTTCATAATAATTCCCAAGAACCTCAACATAATCTTATCACATGAAACATGCATAAAGGAAACATAACATTTCCACCTTTCAATCACAAGATAGCAATACAACACATTGATATAAAAACATTATGAAAACCATTTTCAATACCAAAATAAAAGAAAAGTAAAACATGGTATTTATTTTTCTTTTAAAAAGAAGGAATGGCTTGTAGAGGAAGCCGAAACTCAAATAATGGTCATGACGGCGGAGAAGTCATTGTCGCCGCATACGTACGACAAAAACATTCCCTTTTGTCGTTTAATAAACACTTCGTATAAAAAAGATTCCTTTTAAATAAACGTAAAATTCAGAGGGGTTTATACACCGTATAAAAGAAGGTTGTGCATAAAACAAAATATGCATCAATGAAAGGAGATTGAGACGAAGTCCCTTACAAAGACGGTATCCTTGGTTTAAGGATAAATCAATTACATAATTATGTGTGACAAAAAAATACACCAAATATAAGTGGATATTAAGTGTAAAATAATCAAAGGTCATTCACACATATTCAAAGGATGACATATTCAATAACTACATGTTGAACCCAAAGAAAATGAAATTGGGTTAAGAAGTTCCCTTGACAGCCTAACGGCGTCACATCAAAATGAGTTGATGAGAGATAAAAAAGGTATATCATCATTTGGACATAAAATTTACATCAATAAGGATATATGAGAACATATACAAACATAACAATATGTAAATTAAAAGACCCAACCAAAGAAGTCTTTTAAAAAGAGGAGGGTGAAAGGTTCCCTTACCGACATGGGTATCTTTCAGAACATACACCCCATGAAAGAAGGACAATACATCATTGATGTAAATACTCATAAACGAAAGTATATTACACAAAGAGTAGAATAATGGGCAGTACATACCCCACTCAAACGAAATTGTGGGAAATGTAGCATAAATCTCACGGGAATAAAAGTGAGATGAAAAATCCCTTACGAAAACTCGGCAGCCGAACGGCGCCACATAAAACTTACAAAAATGGATTGATGAGATGAAATAAGGTATCTCATAATATTAACTTTAAGTTTATAGAAAGAGTAATATAAAATAACATCCCCCAACATAACAAATATGAGCTTAAAATAAGTGACATAAATGAGAGTACTTAAAAAGAAAGAGAGAGGTTAGATCTCTTACGAAAATTCGGCAGCCTAACGGCACCACTCAAAACTTCCAAAATTGATTTATGAGAGAGAATATGGTATCTCATCACATGAACATAAAACTTATAATAAGTTTAATATAAAATAACATCCCAATAACAAGAAAGATGAGCTTTATAGGGAATGGCATAAAAGTGTGTACTTAAAAAGAAAGAGAGGAGTAAGATCCCTTACCTCAAGTCCAACTTGTCTTGTTCGTTTCTTTATATCCCTGAATAATAAACTTTGGTCAATTAATAATTGCCTAAGTACCTACTTTATATATTATTATTCAGTTCATATCACATATTATAATGTTATAATAATTGTTTAATAATGTTAGTTCATATCAGACGTTTTTGTCGATGTTTGGTACATGAGTCAAAAATGAACTTGTTTGAAAAAAGATTACCCATGTAATTATAAGTAAATAATTTCCAGAATAGTATTAATTATTAAAATATCATATATATCCATTAAATATTCATTTCATACTATTCCATATCATTTGGAGATAAAAAATGAAAAGCACCGTTCATGGAGACGGTAGGCCGTACGTACGCATGAACGCTACTTTCATTTTCTGTCATATTAATTGAATTAAAACAAAGTGAGAGAGATATCTATATTTTTTAATTCCAGAATGATATCCATGATTTTGATGTAATATATTACATATATATCCATTATATATATGTACTTATAGTATTACATAACATTTTGAGATAAGAAATGAAATGTATCGTTCATGGAGACGGTAAGCCGTACGTACGCATGAACGCTACTTCCATTTCTATTTCATATTTAATGGAATTATAACATAATGATACATAATAGTCATTTAATTCCAGTATGGTATCATATATAATATCATTAAATATTTCCTTTATACGTACCACATATGGTATTAACGAATCAAATCACTTTGAGGGGGCGGTAGTCCGCACTTCCTTAAATGAAGATATCGCGTTTACCCATAATGGAAACCATAAAGGTATACCAAAAATAAAAAATACAGAATCTTAAGGAAATCATAAACATATTATATATCATATATAAATATAGTTTCATCTTAATGGCCACCTTTGAAGGTGTCAAAAAAATGTTTAACAATCATCGTTTCGGGAGGCCGAAATTCGCCATCCCCGGAAACAGACTTTTTTTAACCATTAGATGTAGGTGTGTGAAAGTTTAGCTCGAATAATTCTTATAAAAACATACTTGTATATTTATTATACTGTATTTTTTACAAAAGAAATGAATAAAAAGATTTTATGGGGTTGGAGAAGCAAAATAAAACAAAAGTACTCAAGTGAAGACATTACCTTAAAATCGGGTAACTCCCTTCGGTTTGAGCTCAAAGGCTTCCTTGGGAATACTTATGCCCAAATTGAGGCTTCAAGGATTAAGCGAGGGAAGTGGAGATAAAACATGGGCAGAGGTTGGCCGAGCCAAAGGCTTTGGGAGTGTGGGAAAAGAGGTAGAGGTGGGGGCCTTTTATAAGAGGATAGGAGGGGCACTCTTGGAAAGTAAAGAAATATTACTTTATTTGAAAATGAGTTTCGGATTTAAATGGTCCCACATTGATATAATTCTAGGATAAGTTGATAATGGTTCTAAATCCACCCATCCAATAGGTTTTGGACATGTGTAGGTCATAGATTTTACATTATCTTTCCATTTTATTTAAATCGATAAATAATGAGGTCATCGTTGCATCATCATGATGTCATAAAAAATTTAATTTATTTAATGTCTAAAAATTATAAAAAAAATATTGTGATGTAGGAAATCTTTTTATATTTCCAATTAATATTTATAGTCAAAAATTTTATTTGTATAACCCCATGTAAAAATTGTTTTAGTAAAACATTTCATGTTTGTCTCATTTTTACTTTAACTTTAAATAAAAAGATATTAATGTCATTTTCCAACCAAAGAGTCTTCATGGGGCCCCCAAGTCGACCCATGGGTTTTCTTGGTCGTCCATGACACATCCAATGAGGTTAGCAAATATGTCGAGGTCATTTCATATTATTAAAACATTATTTTTACCTTAAACTACACTAATTACCTCTAATCGCGATTAAAAACGTAATAAGTTACTATTCACCAAAAATTATTTTTATCCCATTGAACCAAATTTTACTTCATAATGACAACCATGTATGGAAGATTTTTGAAATTCAAAACACAGAAGTGGTAAAATTTCATTTAAATGAAAAATCAGTTTTTATAAGTACCACTTAGTGGTTTCACTATTCATCAAAAATTGAAGTTTTTTAGAAAAATCCCAAAAATTCACCCTAAGCTATATTTGATATTCCGAATTCAAAAATGAAGTATATTTTACAAAATTCAAAACATATAAGTCAAATTAATTAATTTAGTAATTAATTCCCGTTGTCAGAGCAAATAGCGTGTTTTTATGAAACAATAAGTATCAAAAGATTGACACTAGTTTAAGTCTGATTTCAAAGTGAAATTAATTCCAACGACCACTATTGGATTTAATGGTAAAAATATATTCTAATTTCACTTTAAATCCAATTCAAAATATAATCTAATCATATAAATAAATTAGATTAAAAAGAGGTTTTGAATTAAAATACAACATTTTACACTATTCATTAAAAAAATGAACTTTATCGGAAAGATACCAAAAATTTACACAATTAAATTTTGATGTCCCGATTCTTAAGAAGAGTTTTATTTGTTCCAATAGAATGTATAAGAGTGAACAAAACTATATTTAATGACGGTTCTCCATCAAAAGGCGATAAGTGAACCTTTAGTGAAAACAATGGCATATACGCCTAAAATTGAATTCTTTCCGTATTTTAAGCCTTTAACTTTTATTGGATAAATGTATAAACATTTAAAAACATGTATAATCATATTTTAGTTATTTCTATACATTCTCGCCAATAAAACAGCTACATGTTAACTACCATTTAAAACAATATTATTTTATTATTAGAGTGCAACGTAAGATTCCTAAGAAACTCGTTGTTGCGTGTTGGGTACGCCATCGAGCATAGCATCACCTTTAAAGTCATATTAATACTTTATTCACAAATATGGATAAATATGAAAATTTCATATTCTTTATTTACCTGGGGTGTTACATCCTTCCCCCTTTTGGGAATTGCGTCCTCGCAATTTTTAAAATTGAGCTTGGAAACATCCTTGAAAATCCTGCATCGGAACAAGAGTCGGTAAAACAATCACTTTAAAATAAAGAAAGATAAGTACAAAGGTCACCCGAGTTAACCCATATGTATAAAAACATGGACATGGAAGAAAAAGAAAAGGGTCATGTTCTTGAGGAAGAGTGATAGTAAACATGTCTAGGAGAAAGCTAACCATAAGAAAATCACAAACTTGTGATGGGTTAAACAGTATTCGATTCCCCAGTAGGAAAAGTTAATAGACAACAATTTTTTTTAAGTTACTTTTTATTGAGGAATTTATTCATAAGTAAACATAATCACTTATCATGTTGACTTTCAACTTTTACTTGATTCCTTAATCAAACTCATATTTTTTTCTAAAAGATGAGTATTTAGGGAGACTTGTTCGCATTAAGAGTTCTATAATCAACTTCTAGAGAATAACCTAATCCACAAAAGAGAACTATATACATCCCATGTATTTAGACTTTAACCAAAACCAAAACTAGAAATGTTAGTACAAGGTCAGATAATCCAAAAAAGGATAACCCTTTATAAAAAGAAAATCTATTCTTAATCTCAAAATTTGTCCAACAAAACCAAAAGTTCAACGAGGACCATCCGATAAACAATTTGTCCATAAAATTCTTCAAAGTAAACCAATCTAACATTGAAACCCAAATATTTGAAGGATTTAGTCACATAGTCTTCCAAGTTAAATCGTAACATTTATCTCCAAACAACATCAGTTGCTCCTAAAGTCTCGTATTGAAAAGTAATTAACCTAATCACATATCCTCCATGATAGGTTAATCATTTTCATAAATAACCCAAAATCAACTTACTCTTAATTCATAAATTCATCTAACTAAAAAGAATCAGTCAAACTAACCAGGGACTTCACGTAGTCCTGTGGTAGGTGATAAATACCAGTCGCACTTTGGTTGTGGGTTCGATTCCCGCAGCTTTGTCCGACACGACGGGTTGTCACACGGTCTGCGTGTTGTCATTTTTCCAAAACTATATAATTCTAAAACATTCCCCAAAAAGATATAAAATCTACAAAAATGATCATTACATATTTTAACCTCAAGTTTATCTCATGCCTTTCATTTTCCAGCATATCATATAATAACCCATAATTACCTCAAAAGTAAGGATCATATAAAATCTAATGTTTACCTTAATAATTATTACCTGAACTTCCACATCGATTGGTCATCTCGTACATGATGAATTACAGAACATACCAAGGTTCAAGTGGTTGATCATGACTCCTTGATAGTTGGTTTAGAACAACCACGAGTTTCCTCATTGAATCCCCAATTTTATCTAGTATCTTAATCATAGAACCACCATAGTTTCCTTCAAACCTGTTGTCTCTTTGGTGCCTGTTAGATCCATCCATTCACTAAAATCAGAAATTTCAGTGTGAGTATATCAAATAAACCATCATGTACTAATGAGTAAGATAAACACTAAGATATACTTACTCATTCACTTTATCTAATACTAGGACTCTTTCTGAAATCCTAACCATTATGGTAATGTCACTTATGCTTAAAGATTACCCTAACCTCTAAAGTTAACTAAACCTCCCTTTGATACCAACTATAAGGCCCCAGCCTTAAACCTTACATAATCTTGAGTTATTACAAGATTACACATTGAGTATCTTTTCAGGCTTAGAGTTTTAGAGAATTAGATCATGAAACGTGCATTTCATTCCACATTTAAACAAAGTGGTTACATAAAAGACAGTATTCATTCTTCCCGTCAACGGAAAAATTTTTAAAATAAAACACGGATTCTTTCTTGACACGTCCTTGACACTATCATCACGTCATGTACCTTTCCCTTGACCTATGAAAAACATTTCAAAAACTTGGGATGAGCATAAAAAGCTCAGTAAGGGTTATAAAAATATGGAAAGGAAACATGAGTTCATATATACATAAGAATGAAATCATACTTTACCCATAAAACATAGAAACTTTAACATACCTCATCAAACCATGAATAAATCATAGAAAACATAAGACATAAAGGTAACTTGAGGCATTCATAACATTCTTACGTAGGGAGTAACCCTCTTAGTTACATTTGAAATACCCATCACAGTATATTCCCTAAATCTCTTCGGAGAAACCTTAACGTTTCACTCCTTCGCATTACCCAATGCATTGGAGAGCTATATCAGGCTCACCCACCCTTAGTTTATCACGGAACCACCCGTCTTCATAATAATGCCCAAGAACCTCAACATAATCATATCACATGAAACATGCATAAAGGAAACATAAAATTTACACCTTTAAATAACAAGATATCAATACAACACATTGATATAAAAACATTATGAAACCCATTTTCAATACCAAAATAAAATAAATGTAAAACATGGTATATATTTTTCTTTTAAAAAAAAGTAATGGCTTGTAGAGGAAGCCGAAACTCAAATAATGGTCACGACGGTGGAGAAGTCGTTGTCGCCGCATACGTATGACAAAAACATTCCCTTTTGTCGTTTAATAAACACTTCTTATAAAAAAGATTCCTTTTAAATAAACGTAAAAGTCAAAGGGTTTTATACACCGTATAAAAGAAGGCTGTGTATAAAACAGAATATGCCTCAATGAAAGGAGATTGAGACGAAGTCCCTTACAAAGACGGTATCCTTGGTTTAAGGATAAATCAATTACATAATTATGTGTGACAAACAAATACACAAAATATAAGTGGATATTAAGTGTAAAATAATCAAAGTTCATTCACACATATTAAAAGGATGACATATTCAATAACTACATGTTGAACCCAAAGAAAATGAAACTGGGTTAAGAAGTTCCCTTGACATCCTTACGGCGTCACATCAAAATGAGTTGATGAGAGATAAAAAAAGGTATCTCATAACTTGGACATAAAATTTAAATCAATAAGGATATATGAGAACAAATCCCAACATAACAATATGTAAATTAAAAGACCCAACAAAATAAGTCTTTTAAAAAGAGGAGGGTGAAAGGTTCCCTTACCGACTTGGGTATCTTTCAGAACATACACCCCATGAAAGAAGGACAATACATCATTGATGTAAATACTCATAAACGAAAGTATATTACACAAAGAGTAGAATAATGGGCAGTAAATACACTACTAAAACGAAATTGTGGCAAATGTAGCATAAATCTCACGGGAATAAAAGTGAGATGAAAAATCCCTTACAAAAACTCGGCAGCCTAACGGCACCACATAAAACTTACACAAATGGATTGATGAGATCAAATAGGGAATCTCATCATATTAACTTAAAGTTTATACAAAGAGTAATATAAAAGAACATCCCCCAACATAACAAAGAGGAGCTTAAAAGAAGTGACATAAAGGAGAGTACTTAAAAAGAAAGAGAGAGGTTAGATCTCTTACGAAAATTCGGCAGCCTAACAGCGCCACTCAAAACTTCCAAAATGGATTGATGAGAGAGAATAGGGTATCTCATCACATGAACATAAAAATTAAAGTATGTTTAATATAAAATGACATCCCAATAACAATAAATATGATCTTTAGAGGGAATGACATAAAAGAGTGTACTTAAAAAAGAGAGGAGTAAGATCCCTTACCTCAAGTCCAACTTGTCTTCTTTGTTTCTTTATATTCCTGAATAATAAACATTGGTCAATTAATAATTTCCTAAGTACCTATTTTCGAGATTATTATTCAGTTCATATCAAATATTATAATGTTATAATAATTTTTTAATAATGTTAGTTCATATCAGACGTTTTTGCCGATGTTTGGTACATGAGTCAAAAATGAACTTGTTTGAAATAAGATTGCCCATGTAGTTATAAGTAAATAATTTCCAGAATAGTATTAATGATTAAAATATCATATATATCCAGTAAATATTCATTTCATACTATTCCATATCATTTGGAGATAAAAAACGAAAAGCACCATTCATGGAGACGGTAGGTCGTACGTACGCATGAACGCTACTTTCATTTTTTGTCATATTAATGGAATTAAAACAAAATGAGAGAGATATATATATGTTATAATTACAGAATGATATACATAATTTTGATGTAATATATTACATATATATCCATTATATATTTGTACTTATAGTATTACATAACATTTTGAGATAAGAAATGAAATGTACTGTTCATGGAGACGGTAAGTCATACGTACGCATAAACGCTACTTCCATTTATATTTCATATTTAATGGAATTAAAACATAATGATACATAATAGTATTTTAATTCCAGTATGTTATCATATATAATATCATTAAATATATCCTTTATACGTACCACATATGGTATTAACGAATCAAATCACTTTGAGGGGGCGGTAGTCCGCACTTCCTTAAATGAAGATATCGCGTTTACCCATAATGGAAACCATAAATATATACCCAAAATGAACAATACAGAAGCTTAAGGAAATCATAAACATATTATATATCATATATAAATATAGTGTCATCTTAATGGCCACCTTTGAAGGTGTTAAAAGAATGTTGAACAATCATCGTTTCAGGAGGCCGAAATTCGCCATCCACGGAAACAGTATGTTCTTTAACCATTAGATATAGGTGTGTGAAAGTGTAGCTCAAATCCTTCTTATAAAAACATTCTATTATATTGATGATACTGGATTTTTTACAAAAGAAATGAATAAAAAGAGTTTAGGGGGTTGGAGAAGAAAAATAAAAAAAAATACTCAAGTGAAGACATTACCTTAAAATATGGTAACTCCCTTTGGTTTGAGCTCAAAGGCTTCCTTGGGAAGACTTATGCCCAAAGTGAGGCTTCACGATGTAAGAGAGGGAAGTGTAGAGACAAAATGGGCAGAGTTTGGCCGAGCCAAAGGCTTTGGGAGTGTGGGAAAAGAGGTAGAGGTGGGTGCCTTTTATAAGAGGAGAGGAGGGTCACTCTTGGAATGTAAAGAAATATTACTTTATTTGAAAATGCGTTTCGGATTTAAATGGTCCCACATTGATAGAATTCAATGATAAGGTGATAAGGGTTCTAAATCCACCCATACAATTGGTTTTTGACATTTTTAGGTCATATATTTTACATTATCTTTCCATTTTATTTAAATCGTTAAATAATGAGGTCATCGCTGCATCATCATGATGTCATAAATAATTTAATTTGTTTAATTTCTAAAAATTATAAAAACAAATACTATGATGTATTAAATCGTTTTATCTTTCCAATGAATATTTATAGTTAAAAATTGGATTTGTATAACCCCATGTAAAAATTGTTTTAGTAAAACATTTCATGTTTGTCTCATTTTTACTTTAACATTAAATAAAAAGATATTAATGTCATTTTCCAACCAAAGTGGCTTCATGGGGTCCCCAAGTTGACCCATGGGTTTTATTGGTCGGCCATGACACATCCAATGTGGTTAGGACATGTGTCACGTTCATTTCATATTATTAAAACATTATTTTTACCTTAAACTACACTAATTACCTCTAATCGCGATTAAAAACTTAATAAGTTACTATTCACCAAAAATTATTTTTATCTCATTGAACCATATTTTACTTCTTAATGACAACCATGTATGTCGGATTTTTGAAATTTAAAACACAGAAGGGGTAAAATTTCATTTAAACGAAAAATCAGTTTTTATAAGTACCACTTAGTGGTTTCACTATTCATCAAAAATTGATGTTTTTTAGAAAAATCCCAAAAATTCACCCTAAGATATATTTGATATTTAGAATTCAAAAATGAAGTCTATTTTACAAAATTCAAAACATATAAGGCACATTAATTAATTTAATAATTAATTCCCGTTGTCAGAGCAAATAACGTGTTTTTATGAAACAATAAGTATCAAAAGATTGACACTAGTTTAAGTCTGATTTCAAAGTGAAATTAATTCCAATGACCACTATTGGATTTAATGGTAAAAATATATTCTATTTTCACTTTAAACCCAATTCAAAAGATAATCTAATCATATAAATAAATTAGATTAAAAAGAGGTTTTGAATTAAAATACAACATTTTACACTATTCATTAAAAAAATGAACTTTATCGGAAAGATACCAAGAATTTACACAAAGTAAATTTTGATGTCCCTATTCTTAAGAAGCGTTTTATTTGGTCGAATAGAATGTATAAGAGTGAAAAAAACTATATTTAAAGACGGTTCGCCATCAAAAGGCGATAAGTGAACCTTTAGTGAAAACTCGGGCATATACGCCTAAAATTGAATTCTTTCCGTATTTTAAGCCTTTATATTTTATTGGATAAATGTATAAACATTTAAAAACATGTATAATCATATTTAGTTATTTCTATCCATTACCGCCAATACAACGGCTACATGTTAACTACCAATTAAAATAATATTATTTTATTATTAGAGTGCAACGTAAGATTCCCAAGAAACTCGTTGTTGCGTGTTGGGTACGCCATCGAGCATAGCATCCCCTTTAAAGTCATATTAATACTTTATTCACAAATATGGATAAATATGAAAATTTCATATTCTTTATTTACCTGGGGTGTTACAATTACATTTCTAGAATGTAAAGATCACCCATTTCATTTTTATGATATAAGGTTATCCTAAGTTTTTTAAGAGTTAAATGGAAACAAAGAGACCATTATTGAGTTTTAAATAATGGTTCTATTTTTTATATATAATTAATAGTTTATTTAAAGAAAATATCAAAGACACTAGGACTGTTGATATTCTAGGATTTTATTATATTGATATTTATATAAAAAATATGACATAAAATGTATTATAAATCATTGTTGTTATAGTTCATATCAATGTAAGGAATAGATATTTTTGGGTATTAGTATTTGATATCATTATTGAAAACTATAATGGTATATATACATTTTAAAACATCCAAAAATGTTATAGGGTTATGGGTTTCTGATTTACAAAGAACTGAAATATCATTATTGATACAGATATGTGGATGCAGATACTGGAACAGATGCAGCTTGGGAAAAAATCATAAAAGTTCATATTGGTTATTTACATAGTCACCACATGTTTCACCAAAAATAGGCCAAACTAAAAAATTTATTTTACACTCCCATGTGATATTCATTGGATAATTCATATTCTGCTTAGTAACTTTTTTATAGATTTGAATATTAGGTTATAAAACATAATAGGATAGGTAAAATTGATAACCTATACTAAAACATATCAGTTCCAAAGCATTGATATTTGTGACAATCCTTCTATGGTAAATAGTTTATTATTTTTATTTTTTTAACCATATCATAAACATTCATTTATTTTAGATAATGGTGGTAAATTTGAGTAATCATGTCAAAACAACTGAGTGGAAATGTGATAATTTCCCCAATGAAGTTCCCAAAATGATAGGAGTGGGTGTTGAAAACATTATGACAGTACTAGCACAAGTAAAATAGTCCATGAGTAATAAGAAGAGTCAACTAAAATTACATCTTATTATGAGATAAAAACATTTATTTCAGTAATTTATATGAAAAAGAGATCATAAGTTTTGTGGATTTTTTGATACCTATATTTTAGAGAAGAAGATTTACTATAAGGATAAAATATTTTTTATACCCTATTTTTATATGTATGAAAATTTTACATTTTTCCTTCTATCAACTAGGGGGGAGACATTAAAAAGTGGTTGAAACCTATCATGGGTACAAATCATAGAGAAGGGATTAAATTAAGGGAAATAAATGGATTCAATTATAGGGTTTTCAATTATCATTTTTCCTTAATTTCTATCATAAAATAGAGGTGGAATTTTATTGATTGAGGATGAGGGAGAACTACTCTATAAGGGATTATGATGTAAAATTCATAAGACTTTTTTTATATTCCTCGTTAATTTTCATGGATCCTGGATTTAATTTTCAATATGACAATATAAGACTAGATCAAGTATTTAAAAATAATTATCAATTTGAGACTTTCAAAAATATAAAGAAATCGTTTATTTCTCCATTAATGTAGAAATATTCAATAGTGATTCCCATTGATCCCATGTACCTAGAGATTAAAAGTGGATGATTTTTTTTAAATCATTAGAACTATCAAATAATTCTCATTGTGATAAGATATTCAAAATTACCACTTTTAAAAAGTGTGGGAAGAAGTATCCCAAAAAATATATCAAGTGGGAAGGGCCTAGTTTCATATTTAAAATGGATGTGAATTACAGTAATGAATGTTGAAACAGATATAAAAATACCTGTAATTAGATAGAAGTAAAGGAGGATTATATCAAAATTTATCTAATGGTGCAAGCTTTCAAAATTAAAGAACATGGAAGTTACACGGACCATTGCCCAAAGATAAGGGTTTTCAAAGATATCTCACCACAATAACCTTTGAAAACAAGAGAGATATTATGGGATTATATTATCACAAATGTTGAGGAAGATCTTGATAAAGATGAAATGGTAGGTATTATGTCTATAAAATTATGAATAAAGAATATTCTATTGGATTTTGGTTATATACATTCATTTATATAATCCAATATTTGTAAATATATTCAAAATCAACCACAAAACACTATGGTTGAGATAATAGTGATTACAAAAAAAAATTGAAAACTTATTGAATATCAAGTGCATAACTCCACCACATTCAATATTTGAATTAAAAATATCCTAATTACCTTCTCATAATACCTTTAAAGGAAATAAATGTGATTCTATGAGTGTAAAAGCTATCCATATATATCTTATTTCAATTTTCTCTCGATGTAAATCACCTCCTTTTTCCAAAATCATCATCTAATTCAATACAACTACAAAGAGGATGATTAATATCCTTGAGAACATTCTATTATGACATAAAAATTATTACCATACCATCAAGAATATCTATATCAAATGATTCAGAAAAAGGATAGGATAAATTTAATAAACATACACATTATAAGGGAATATCTTGATGTATTCTCAATAGTTTCTTATTCTTCCTATGAATCAAGATGTTTATTTATCAACATAGTATACTCCTTGACCTTTACCAATACTTGTGACTCCATATAGAATAACTGTCACTGAATAATATGAACTAATGAAGAGACTTCATCATAATAAAGAAAAGGATTCTATACACCCAAATGCTTCACCAATTGTTTCGTTAAAGCTCAATCAAAAAAATGATGGGTAAATTGGTTTATTGTTGATTACCATGTGTTCAATAGGATCATAATAAATAAAAATTATCCCCTTAAATGGATTGATGAATTGTTCAATCAACTACACAAAGCCCAATATTTCTCAAAAGTGGATATTCAGTTGGGATTTCATCAATAAAATTTTAAGTATTATATTCCAATGGATTAATTTTGCACAAGGTTTGAACACTATGTGTTCATAGTTATTCCATTTGAAATCACTAATTCTCCAGCAATCATCATGGACATAAAGAATATAGTGTTTAGAAATTAACATGATAAATTTATGGTTTGGTGAAAACCAAGGAAACAATAATAATAAATAAATTATGTGTCTTAATAAAATTCATGATTATATTTTTGGAGTTTACATTAATTATAATTATTTAATATGCATAATTTAAATTAAAAAATAATTTTTTTATTCTAATAAGTGGGTTTCCCTCTATAATATGGATTTATATAAAAGATAAATTTACAAATTTTATAAATTGAGTTTACTAAAAGGGAATTGTAATTTTATATCAATATATCTACAATATATTAGGGGGGATTTTTGAAATTTTTCAAAAAAGAAATATTTTTTGGTTAATAATGAAAAATACAGATTTTGTTAAATAATTCATTTCACTCATATTATTTTAATAGTTTAACAAAATTTGGGATTGGATTTAAGTACTTTTTTATGAATTTAACTAAAAGTAAAATTTATTTCACATGAAAAAATGTTATGATTGATTTTTTTATAAATTCATTTCTAGCATAAAAACACATTTATCCAATTAAAAACCTTTTTTCATTTTGTAAATACTATTATATTAAAAATATTTTTCATTATATATATAAATATAATAATAAAAATACATTACATTTATTAATTTTGGAGTTCCAAATATATTAATTAGATCAATTAATTTTTTATCATAATTAATTTTAACCATTGAAAAATGTTTCCACTTTGATAATGGTTAAAATCGTTAATTATGTTTAAAACTGTAAGATATTATAAAAAATTTCATCATAAATTTTATTTCATAGATTATTTATATATATATTATCATATATACAAAAATGTGACTAATTTCATCCACTATCCCATGAATAATGCATAAAATTATTTTATGAAATTGAAAATTTACAAGAGTGCAACTCCCCTCATGTATAAATGAAAACCTTATATTCTCCCATATTCACATAATTTGAGTGATTTATATCAACCATGAACTACCTAATACCTTCCCAAAATCCATACCCACAACCTATTGGTCCTTATTATCATAAAATACAATCCTATAAGGCTTAATATGAAATCTAAAAATGGGTTTCCAAATACGAGTCATATCTGTAAATTTAGTGTTTTCATGTTTATTTATTTTTTCACCTCTTTCAGTTATTATATTATGATGATGGTATGATATCATATGTATGATAACATAATTAAATTGTTTTATATTAATATAATCATACATTTTACATCCTCTGGGAAATTAAAACATCACCCATGTTGTCTTCAACTTCCACAAAGCGATGTGTTTCTTTTTTCTTCACCACCTCACAGTTCTAGTAAAAATAATGAATTTAATTGATATATATGATATTAATTTAATAATAATGATTATATAAAGATAATATATTATATAACATATTATCTTAAAATCCATTTGAAAATGAGTTCTTTTATTGTTTGTATGTGTGGACTACCACATCTATGAAAAGATGAGATTCGTTTTCCATGATTGCATTTTAAAACTTGTTATAAAATATAATTTCATATATAAAAGTGATCATCATCCCATTATTAGTATTATAGGTATAATTTTCAAATTACCTATTTGACCATGGTATACATACCTAATTTTTTTATTATATACTTAACATCCTCCACATGTACGACATGAACATAACTAATTTTATTATGGTGTAGGACAAGATAAAAATGAAATTTACTGGATTATAATTAAGGAATAAGCCATAATTTTTTTCAAAAATATAAATAAAAAATAAAACATTATTATATAGCTTTTATGGAGTGTATGATGTGAGTATTACATGAGGTAAGGGTTTTTTTGTTAAAACCTTATTTTAAAATATTATTGTTTGTACTTGATTTTTCCAACATATCTATTTTTTTAAAATGTTTTTGGTATTCTTCTAATATATATAAATTTATATATAAAATAATTTCATTTTATTTAATTTATTTATAATGTTTTTAAAAAGAATTCATATTAATGTTTTCCAATTTGGTCATTTTTAGCATCTTCATAATAGTGTGAAAGGAAACTTTTTAATGTGTATGGAATGAATTGAATATACAAACATCATGATAATTAATTTTTTATAATATTCCTCTAAATTTTTATAGGGTTTCATGGAGAAAATAATATTTCTAATTATTGAATATAATTATTATTTTATGAGTTTTCCAAGATAATGGATTTTTATGTTTATTTTTTATGAAGCTATAATATTCATATTTATATATATTATAAAGAATATATTATTAGTTTTTATGATAGAATTAAAATGTTTTAGGTGTTTATATATTTTCTGGTCATATTAAATTTTTCATGATGACCACTAATCCTGATATAGCCCTCCAATTCATTGGGTATTGATTTTTTCATCATAGAATAAATGTTCAAAATAGTGTTTTATGATATTCCATTTGCAAAAATGATTATAAAAGATATATAATGTTTATTTCCCTTAAAACATAAGTGATTATTAAATGATTAGAAATAATTTTTCATGAAAATATTCTTATTTCATATTTTAATATAAGTATTTTATATTTAATTGAATGTGTAAACACCTTTTTAAGGATGAAAATTCCTTTTTTGGGTATTTTTTTCATCATTATGAATGTCTTACAAGAAATCGCGATGATATTTATTTTTTAATTTAATATTTTTAATGATATGTTTTATTATAATATTTATAAAATAAAGATTATTTTGTTGATTAAGTAAATGATTATTTGATCTCAATACTTCTTATAAATAAAATTAAAAAAATTCTTATCTGATTTCATGATTTTCAAAATTTAAAAAAGGGTTTGTTTTTTAATTTATCATTTAATAAGTAGTTTTATGTTCATCCCAAGTATCAAAATTTTTCATAATTCTTAAGGATGATTTGGAGATATGTTAAGGTCTATCAATTTTTCTATTAATATTTCCATCAATAGAAGAAAGATATTTTTTGTCCGGCATGAGATTATATTTTATAATACTTTTTTTATAAAATAGATAATGTATGGAAGTTTCCACTAATTTGTAAGGGCTTTAGATTTTTGTTTAAAAGTTATATGAAACATGAAACCTAAAATATAAATTTAATGTAATAAAATTATATCATTGTTATTAAATTAATAATTATTTTACAATTAATGAATCATTCATTATAGTTGATATTAGAGCATGGTTTTGACAAAGTTATCTATAATTATTATTTGAATAATTTTAATTTTAATGGGTTTTAATCATTGGATTATATTATCCTAATAAAACATTGAGTGTTTCAATGTTTTTTTCATCTAATATATTTTTTAGAATGTATTTTCATATATGAAACATGGTAAATTAAATTGAGATGAATGATTTATAACAACCCATATCATTATTAAACCTTAATTGATGATTTATCACATAAAGATAAATGTAACACTGTAACAAAAGATTATTATCTATAGTGGCTTTAATTAATTTTTTATAAATCAAAATAACACGATGCATGGGTATAAAAACGTTTTTTTAAACACAAAAACATGCCCTAATATTTGATCGATATTCTAATACTACATATAGTTACCTAGGGATGTAATAAAATAGGGTTTATATATAAATCCTATTAATGTAAAATATAATCATAAAATGATTATATTAATACATGTAATTAAATAAGAATATCATGGTGACATAATATGTATGATCATCAAATACATGAATTTTGAATAATGGTTTAACTTGGTAATATCAAGGAAACATAGGTTTATAGAGACAATAAAAAACATGATATCATAAACATAATTCGATGATAAAAACTAAGACATATAAACATAGGGGTATTATGATAGCCTCTAGTTCGGAATACATTGTCTTTCATGAGCTAAAAACAGTGCCAATTTTATTAGAAAAATATATTATTTTGGGCCCACTAATCACATTCATATTAGGTATAAGAATTTCTGTTCCACATAGATCATATCCTATAAACATGTATTTAAAAACTTTTAATCCCATCAATTGTTTTTTTGGGATACATAAATTTATTTCCCAAACCAATTAGGGGTAGTAAAATCAAGGTGAAAGATGTTTCATGGATATATGGATGGTTATTAACTGCACAAAAGATTGACATAGAAAATCACTAAATAGTTTTGGCTTCATAATGGATGTATGTAATTATAAATGTAAGGTTTTAATGAGAGATATATGTTATCTATATTTAATTATTAATAATAAAAAATAAAACATGGTTTTTAAAAAAACAATACTACAAGAAAATTTAATAAAAATTGCATAGTACAAATAAATTACGTGAAATAAAAAAGAATATATGAGGATCTTATACCTTGTTAGGGAACCTATAAAATAATAGGTGAGATTATTAAGATAATGGTATTACCATGTAATGGAATTATAGAGTTATAGGGAGAGTAACTTTATTCCCATTGGGTATTTAGTATATATGAGTGGGAGGTTGGGTGGGTATATATAGAAAAAGAGTGGGGAATTCATTATTAAGTTCTTGAGATACGTTCGGGACTCTATTTGATAAAATAATAAAAACCACAATCCTTCCCATGATTTGATCCCATGGTTTAGACCAAAGAAGTGTCCTTTTATATAAATAATAAGGAAAATAATTGCAAATTTTTAAATAATATCATTTCTGATGGGTAATTGAGCCATATATATAAATAATCGATTATAAAAGAATTTGATATAAAAAATGTTTCGTTAGACACATAAATGTATAATAAAATTAATAAATTTTTAATAAAAAACATTTTAATGTGGAAATATATTTTTTTTCTTCGATTCATTTTATTTAATTTACTAGATCACCTTTGGGTCATTATAATTGGATAATATAGACCGTATATTTATACGATATTTAATTTTTACCCAAAATAGCATGTATTAGAAAATGAGGGAAAATTCACCATTGGATAATTTCAACATTCTTATTTCAATAATATTTTTTATTTTATTCAAATATTTATCTAAATATATGAATTTAAAATATAGAATTAAAATCCTTATTTACTGTAAAAAAAAATTTATGAAAACAACTATTTTCATTCCCGTATAGAGATTAAAATAAACATCACTTATGTATATTATCTTTTTCATATAACTAAAAATTATATTACAAAAATAATTTATGTAGGTAATAATTATTAAAAATTGAATGAATTTGATAAACTGTGTTTTAAACCCACGTATTTTCTTAAAATAACCTTTTAGTTTCTTTATATCAGAAATTAATTTTTAGAAATTCTTTTGAAATTATATATATATAATCATATAATGAAAATAAATAAAAATAAGAATTTTTTTATAACAAATAAAACATAAAAATTAAAATTTTAGAGGTCAATATACAATAAACTTATTATATAAACATATTCTCTTAGGGTAAGGTGTGCGATGGTGGTACATTATTTGGGTGATTCGATAGATATGGTTTTTTTCATTGTCTCTTCTATCTTGGGACTCTCCTATAAATTGTTTCATTCCAGATTTATTTTTTTAATTTATTCTTGTTGGTGGTTATAGTAATATACTTGTGATTATATATCTATTTGAAGCTCCGATAAATGGGCATTACAGGTTATGAACTTACTGCTCAAGGAAAATAATTCTTCTATCTATTTAAATTAGATGTTATCATAACCCTTAATATATAGTAGTCATCACTGTAACTCTACAACAATTATATTATCAAGGGTTATTATTCCTAATGATCCTTTAAATTTTACTAGGTATATTTTATAATAGTCCAAAATAACTATTATAGTGCATCTATTTTCATTAGCTATATTACTTAATAAAGAATTTTTTCATTAATCAAGTAATATAATTTAGAAATTTTTTCTTTATTACATAAGGAAGATAATATATTTTTGAATAAAAAACTTATAAATATTCGTATTTAAATTGAATAATTTTAACTATATTAACTCGATTGATGTAGGTTATTTATGGTGTTTCACATTACAGTTATAATTTGAACTATCAATAGAATAATATAAATATTGTAGATAAATTAATGGAATTCAACAATAAAATATTTAGCAGAGCATTAGATAAATTGGTAGTTGAAGCAGGGATCAATGTATTCAAATATATATAATGGTTTATGGGTTGTTCTGTATAATATATGGTAATTATTTACATTTTTTGAATTTGAAGCCAATTAGGTCTGATCATTGGATAAAAATTACAAGGAATAAATATAGGATTCATGATATGGAGTGGAAATTATTAGAGGATCATTTACTTGGGAAGTATTTTACTATGGGTTTTCATCATAAGATGGGAAGGATATTTTTTGAACTGGTGTAAAATGAGGAGGACTCTATTTCCAACTATAAAGAAAATTGTACTATATTTTCCATCTACGAAAAAAATTATTCTAGGACATGATTGTAATATTGATAGGTTTTAATCTATATTTTCGCGATGTTTTTGAATTTATTCGACCTATATTGTATTTAATATCAATGTAAATGTTTTACAGAAAAATAAGAATAATAAGATAGAGATTTTTTAATTTTATAAAATTAAAGATAAGAAGCATTACCATTGTATATAAGTGGTAAACAATAAATTGAATAATTACAAAGGTAAGTGATCTAAATCTTATTCATTTGATATGTTAGGTAAAATTCATATTGGGATGTTTCTTTTATAATATGTAAAGTGTTATATATATAGAATGTTTTGAAATTGGGTTAATTATTACATCGAAAAGAATCATGGTAATTGTAAGAACAAATATCGTATATATGTAGTGGAATATTTTAAATCTAATGAGATAGGATATTATGTTAATGAATGGTTTATGAAAACCATTAATGATGGAAATCATCAACAACACAATAATAAGAGAGTGGAAATTTGATTCTCTATTTCCTTATAAAGTTCAGGAAAATCACATTAAGTTGTTAAAGGTTCATTAAATGTTTACTCATATTATAAAAAAATCTATTTATGGTCTACACATTCTTTCATTTCATGGGAAGTTTCATGTAAAATGGGATATATTATTCCATGAAATGGATGTATGAAATTTAGTAAAAATCATAATGAATGTATTAAGGAAACAATGATTAAGTGGAATCATCTTATTGATACCCATGGTATGGTTTTTGATTCAATGCATGTTTCCCTTCCTATAGTTGATATTTATGTCAATTTACAAGACCACTATAATTTCTAAAATATATATATTATAAATAATAATAATAATGTAAAATTTATTTAATTGATAATATGGTATAAATGTAACACAAAGTCTAAATGAACTGTAATATAGTATAACTTTGTAACATGTCCTTTATATTCGAAAAATAGAATGAAATAATAACATTTTTAAAATATTTATAATGGTTTTAGTTCATTTAAGAATATTTTTAGTTTGTTTATATGCTTTGAAATAATATTCTTTCTTCAAAATGGATTTTATTTCTTTTTATCATAAAATAACATATTTAATTTTCTACCCATATAAAAATTTTATTTCAATAAAAAAATATTTTTAAAAATAACTTGTTAAAATTATTCATAATTTAATTTTTATTAATTATATGAAATGATTATTTTTAAATGAATTGGAAAAATAATGATTTTATTGGAAGCTCTATTTTCAATTGAATAATTTTTAATAATCAATTTTCATTAAAAATAGTTATAAAATTAAAATTATTTCAAAAATATTATTAATAATAAAACCATTTTTATTTAAATTTATTTTAAGCTGGTTTTTCTAAAATCAATTTGTAATCTTATGGAAACAAATTTCTAAAACTACTTTTTATCGCCTTCATTGAGTTTATATAAAAATAAATTGATTAAACTATTGTCTATTAAGTTTGAAAAAGTTGAATCCATATTTTCAATCATAATTACAAAATTTTTAATTATAACACATTCATTTTTAACCATATGGATATGTAAGAATAGTTAAAAAAATTAAAAAAAATAATGTTAAAAAAAGTTTTTTGGTTGGTCAAACCAATATATAATGGAAAATTTCCAAATTAAACATATATAATAATATTTTGTAGAATAATTTAGACCAAATAATATCCAATATTCAAATACATATCCATTTGGAATCAATATTAAAGAGCAATAATTTCATATATTTTAATCATTTAATAGATTGCAAGTGTGTCATATCCCTGAATTATAAAAGGGATCCCCTCATATATCATATTTACACCAAATTATGCCTTATTGATTAACAAATAACTTCCATTTTAAATTATAAAGATCATTATTCATTAATTAGTGGCGTTTTTGTTCTTAAAATACCATCTAAGGTTCATTAATAAATTATCTAAAGGAGGAAAATCGAAAGAAGAGGTAATTGACTTACCCGACCTCTTTCCAGTTATTTATTCATCTACCTTCTAAAAAAATGTGGTATTCATCATAAAATGATAACATCATTATCATAAATATATAAAATTATTATTATTATTATTATTATTATTATTATATAACAACTGTGACACACCATATTTCCATCAAATGGGATGCGAAAGAATCTCTCATGCATTCGTGTGGATTACACCTCCAAGTGGCGATAAAATTAATTTTCAATCACAATCATTCATTAATGGTTATGATGAACGGGTTAAATTTAAATATATTATTTAAATAATTATTATTCATTAGAATTTAATATACTATTTATAACATCATACCTTCTTATTCCATTGAAAAAAATAACATCACTCATGTGTGGGTGTGGACTATCACTTTCATAATGTGATGTGATTCATTTTTCATTACCACATTACATGGATGGTAATAATGAGATGTTTAATTAATATATATTATATATATGATATAATAATTATTCTATAATGGTTAATTTAAATTTACATATCATTCATTCCATTAGTTAAAAATTGAAACTAGTTTTCATGCAAACTTATGGCCAACCATATCCATGAATGGTGTAATTCATTTTTATATCTCTACATTTTATGGAAGATAAAAAAATATTTAAATAATGATTATATTTTATTTTTATATCATAATTAATATTATTTATATGAGGTAACGATTATCAATGAAAAAATAACAAATATCGAACAAAAATTCTAATGATAAAAATGAAATAGTCAACACCAAAAAATAATGATTTTAAAACAGTTATGAATAATTGTGCGTTATAAAGTTAAATGTAGATATTTATGATATTTTATGTTTGAAAAAATATTATAATATAATTACAATAAATTTTAATTTATTATATATGAGGTTAAATTGACTTCTAATAAAGTCAAACATGAGTTAAGTGATTTTTGTTTCCATTTAATTGTAATATTTATATTTTATGATTGAATTTCCCTTTAATGAAATTATATGATACTTTATTGATAAATCCCTTAAATTATATTCCCTAATGATAATTTCATTATAATTCAGGTTTCCAATTATTTTCCTCATTTTAGGTATTCTTGGTAATGAAAGAACGCTTTTCTAAAAAACTGACTTTATTTCAATATTGCATCGAATATCCTTTTTCATTAATGTAAATTTTATCAAAAAGAAGATTCTAGACTAAATTTAATTTTATATAATGATTTTTTAAGTCATATTACCCATTTTTTATAAAAAAATAAATAGTGATAATCTTTTTTTCAGAATGATGTAGTTTTTAGTATTTTGATTATGGGAAAGGAATATTTCATGTAATATACATGGAATGAGGGTAAAGTTTAACCATCATCACTTTTTAGTACTCTACATCCTATATTTGAATGTTTAAACGATCTTTACAAATAAAATGTTTTCAATAATATTTTTGTATTTTTTAAAATTTTAATACTTTATTTACAAATTAAAATTGTATTTTCCTCATGAAATATTAACACGATATGTTAATGTAATCTCTCATTAATGATATAATATTTTTATGTCACATATTATTCAACGGGGTTATAATCATGTAATTCAATTTTTATTCATTCTTTGGGTGTATTATGGTTATGGTTATGAAATATCAATGAAACTCATTTTTGTTCCTTCAGTTAAGTTACGATGAATGTTTTTATGATCACGTGGAAGAAATATGAATGTGTTTATAATTATGTGATTGGTGGGCCTAGAATTATAAATCACACAAATTAATAGGGAAAATATTAATGTTCCATGATCTTAAATGTTTCACATGAGGTTATCTCCATCCCAAAAATTCTTTGTACATGAGATTTTATCCAATGACTAAAGAAAGTACCCCAACATTAATACCAAGCCTAACATGTTTTGAATGACTTAGTGGGTAGCATTAAAATATGATTTATATTATAATAATTATTCCATATTTTTTTAAAATATTTTATGAGATGATCTTATTGTTATATTATGTTATCATGGATCATTTTCTATGAAAAATTTTTTATTCATATCGTATGAAATTCCATGATTTATTCCATGAATCATGATTATGTTCTTTGAATTTACGGTTATGATTTTTAAATGCTAAGATTAGTTTTTCATACTATTTATGATCATATTATGTGCAAATTATCATTTGTATCTCCCATTATAACCCTTACAGATAATTCGGTCCCACTTTTTATTATGTATTATTGTTTCCAGTATATGAATAACTGTTTAATATATGATATGTAAATGAAGGGTTTTGGTATTGAACAACATATTGGGAGATAATGTCGATATATTCTGAATAATGTTTTATTATATCTATATTTAAAAAGACAATATAACTATAATTTTTTTGTGGATTGTAAGATTATGTATTTAATATTCATGAAATAAGATGTGACATTAATATACAAAATATATGGGTTGCAATAATTCATATCAGATCATTCTTTTCATTCCTTTGGAAACTATAATGAGATAAAATTAATGATAAACTTCCGAATATTTTAATGTAAATGATAATTTGTATGTAATTTTAAATTAATGAGTGTGTTTTTATTATAAAACCCTTCATTACACTATTCTATAGGTGGATGTGTTTTTAGGAAGAAATAATTTTATTATAAAAAATATAAAAGAGTTTTCCAACAATATATTTTCCTTCATTCTAGTTTAGAGTTAGTGTTCCCCTCATATGCACATAATTTTAAAATATGAGGGGATATTCTTATGTTAATTAACATTTTTTTAGAGAAAATGATTATTTATTTATGTAGATGATGATTATGGATGTCCTAAGATACGACTAAGGCATCATATACTAAAGAAATGTGACATTAATTAGACAACCAATAAATATTTTTTTATGATTATGTGGGTTTTCAAAATGATTGTTATATATCGCACTATTCTTGTGGGTTTTAGTTAATATATGGTAACTAAATGAAACATTTTAGTAAAAAATGTGATATAAAATGTTATTATTATCCTCTAAATATATATAATGTTATGTGATTTGGAATAAAAAATACCATTAATAGGTATATAAATCATTTTTTGTCCATGAATCACGCTAATTGTCCAAACTATAAAAGGAGGGAAAACGTTATGTTGACTCTTTCATGTGGACACATCCCCATTCTTTTATTGGATCAACTAATCCACTATTTTCATAGATATCTATCAACTCCATTGAACATATATTTTACTTTCTTCAGTGATCATAGAATGAAATGTTCTTTTTTGTTATATATCTATTTGAGGGTGAAGTGCATTAATAGTCGACCCCCATTAATAACATGCTAAAATATGAATAAACTGATTCCATTGAGTTATATTAGTTGAAAAGTTATTTTCAATTAGTACTTCCATTTTATTCATTATATAAAATAATGGAATTAATTAACTAATCTAATCCAAAAGGATGATGAATCCATTAGTTCATATTAGGAAAATTCTACAAAACATGTATGGTGAACTTCCATTAATATCATTTAATAAAAATTTATGATTTATTGATTTTTTTAGTTTATTAATACAATGTCATTGAAAGGTGTTAACCATAATGGATATAAATAGTTATGAAGAAATCATTAATTTTGTTACCATGGTAATGATAGATATTGGAGTTACTCATTAACATCAAGGTTTTTATAAGAAAACAACTATTTAATTCATATGGAATTATAAAACCACATATATAATTAGATGATATTTCCTTAACTAACAAAGTGTGGAGGGAAACATGGATAATATTTTGTATTGGTACAATTTAATGTTTTATGTGTGTAAATTTTATTAATCCTAAAATTTAATATCAATGTAAAGGGAAAGGAATGATGTGTAATAATAAATAAAATCTTCCATAGAATATACCATAAACAAATTTGTGTTTCAAAATCAATGGGTTTGTGAATTTTTCAAACCATTTCTAAAATTTTATGGTTAATTATGATGAATAATATCAAAAAACTTTTAATTACATAGAAAATGGGAAATCTTATTTGATTTCTATTACTAATGAGGGGTATGATAATAACATGGTTAAAGGAAAATAGACCATCCAATATAACACTACTAAATTATTATTTAATTATAGATCCACCCAAACATTTATATATGTATATATTTATAATGGTATCATAGTAAAAACTCAATTATTACATATTGGACTTGTGGTGATAACCATAAATGGTACAATAATCGCATCTCAAGTAGATGATTCCAATCTAAATTTTTTTTGTGAATGTTATTCATGAAAATATTAAAATTATTACACTAGATAAATATTATGTTATATTAGGCATGGTTTGGATTTATCTACCTTAATCCCACGTTAATTAGTGAAGACATGACGTCCCATGTAATAATTTAAACAAACCTATGATCACATTTTTTTCTGAAAATAAATAATAATTCCAAATATAAATTATATCAATTTTATGTTTCAATATTCCCATTAATAATTTGAATTTAACTAAAATGGTTAGAGTAAAAATCTAACTTGATGATATTCCCATTAGGTGGGTGTTTGGAAATTTCATTCTGAAAGAGTTTCCAAGTCCTACACCAAATCATCTATTTTTTCATAGAACTAATACATGGTAGTAAACCTATTTTAAAGACTCCAGTTAAAAATGACATAATTGGATTATTGGAATTGATGATGCAACTCCCATATAATCATGAATATAGGTTCATTAGGTTGTGATTCTCACCTTAGGTTTCACTAGTTCTTTTTGGTATGAGGAGAGAAATCAATGCGACCCTTCATTGGTTATCAGTTACTTTATATGATCATTATCATGAAATAACATCATATAATATATATTTATTTCATTTTTTTATCAAGTTCAAGTAGATCAATACTTTTAGTTGATTGGTATTAATTTTTGATATCATCAATTTAGGATCCAGAAGAGAGATATAGCTAAGAATGAGTTCCATAGCAGGTATGTACACTGGTATTCTATAGTGATTCCAGTTGGTCTTACTATATCACCTTTTATCTTCATCGATTTTATGACTAGATTCATTATTGATTAACTTATCCAAAAAAATTTATTATTTATAGATGATATTTTCCTATATTTAATGATAAAGGAAAATGATGAAAATTAATAGTTGATTGTTCTAATGAACCTAAGGAAGGATAAATATTATGTAAAATTTATATTGTACTACTATTTTCTAAAAAATATTTCAATTTGTTGTAATATAATATCATCAGTTTTATATTTTTGGATCCATTGATGAAAAAAGTTAATGAATGTCATTTTATACTAACCATGGTGACCAAGATCCATAGATTTCTTGGTATTTTTGATATTTTTTATTCATTATTGAAAATTTCTCAAGAATTTCTTATCCTCTCACCATGTTATATTAGAATGGATCCTAGATCATTTGTATAGATAACTATGTGGAATGTTTCTTTAAAATTATGTGAAGGTTAGTTAAAATAACTATTCTAACAGTACCCTATAGTGAAGAAGAGTTTTTGTTATATAGTGATTCATCAAAGAATGGACTAGGATGAATCCTCAAGAAGAATGAATTTTTAATATCATATACATCATTACAATTGATGATTCATGAAAAAATTACCCATATAATTATTTGGAGTTAGATACTATAATTATTCATTAAATATATAGAGGCATTATATTTATGATGAAAGGTGTTATAAATATACAGATCATATAAGTTTTATGTATATATTAACATAGAAATAGATAAATATGTTCTATAAAAGATGATTGCAGTTGATTAGATAATTTGAATCCTCGGTACATTACCACCCAAGGAAAATGAATAATTGGTCCAATTATTTGACTTAATAGGATCAAGCTACATTATATATGATGTTCTTTATAGAAGATATAATATTTTTGGATTTTTAAATGGTGGTTCTGTACATATTGAATGATGAAGGGAATTCTTGTGTTTCCTAAATTAGTGTTAAACCATATATCAATAAAAATATTAAAATTATTTAAAAGGGATGGTGTATAACATTAAAATAATGTGATAAATATTCATTATTTTAAACATTAGTATGATTAAATGATAAGGTTTCAGAACTGTGTACGGTGTCTCTCTATGTCATATTGGAAGAATGATCTATTAGTTGTTGATCATAGTTCTTCATAATCTCTTAATCCAAGAAGTATTAATATGTATAAAGATATAAAATATTATTTATGGTGAAAAAACATGAAGATATATGTTATAGAGTATGTATATTTATGCATAGTATTTCAACATTTTATATTTTAGAGATAGAAGACTATGGGTATGTTGCAACCATTACACATAATAGAATGGAGAAAGGAAAATAGAACCCTGTATTTTTTCATTAGATTCCACAAAATTTATAAGGTCGATAATGTAATTTGGGTTGTATTCAATCTCATTATGAATTCCTAAAACATATTTATTATTATTAATGTTTTATATCTTGATCATGTTTTAAATTTATACATTAAAGAAGTGGTAAATCATTATCGATTAAAATTATTCTAATTTATCTTATTTGTAGCCCCGGTTTACCTCAATGTTGTGTGGAATTTATCAAAGGGTTTTAGATTAAAAGATAATTTTATGTACTAATTATCATACTTATATATAATATCGTACATAGAGAATCATTCAAAACCTTAAAGAAGTTATGGTATCCTTTTTAATTGATTTGAATGGTTCTTTGGATCAAAAAATCCACATGGAATTTTTGCATACAATAATATATTTTATTCGATAATTCTTATGAATCATCCCAAATACCTATTTGGAATGATGTGTATAATTATAATGTGACAGGATGATGTTTAATAATGTAAACAATTTGGACCTAAGATTAATTACTAAATGGAAGAGCATGTCAAAGCCATTCAGAAACAAATTAAAGTAGCTTAGACTCAAATGAAAAGTTCTGTTGATAGAAATTCTGAATTCAAACACAGTGAGATGATATTGTAGATAATTTCTCCATGAAATAAGTTTTATATAATCATATATAAATGAGATATGTTCACTAGTTATATTATCCCCTCCAAGATTTTTATCAAGTACAGATGGTAGCTTATCATTTCTCCCTTCATCCGTACCACCCTCTCGTATGTGATGAGTTCCCTTTATCGCCAATAAAGATGTTGAAATTTGATTTTTCACGTATACTAAACTAAAGTTTCATACCATTATCACATTATGTTTTTTTATTAATAATAACCAAAAAAAGTTACTTATCATAAAACGTGCTATGGAACAATATTACTCAACTTCTTAATGTTCTCTTGATGAATCAATAATTCTATGAATCTACCTAGGATCCAAGGGATGTTATAAAATATACATATCCTCATATTATTTTATCAATGAAATGGTATTTTTGGGGAGAAACTAATTCCATGGAGACTTATTTTATCACTCAGACATTTTACGAAACATATATATATTATTTTTCACAATAAGTTTTATCTCTTTAATAGCTTGTGATTCATGAAAACCCTATTCTAAAGGAACTGTACTATTGTTTTCTATTATAAACTATCTGTTATATTGGTTTTATTAATAGGATAAAATATATTTATCTAATATTAATAATATTTTTGATAATTTAAATATATTTCTAGTGATGTTTTTATATGCTTCAAAAAAATAGTAAAAAATAGTTGTCTTCCTATGAAAAAAAATATAATTAGTTTTTTTAAAATTTAGATATGTATTTTAAAAAATAATTTCCTCTTTTTTATTTTTAACTATAAAATTTATCTTAAGGTGAATTTATTATAATTTTTTATAAATAATATTTTCTCATGAATAGTGAAATGTTTATATTATTATTGAAAACTATTTTTTTTGTTTGATGAATATAAAAAGCTCAATTTTTTATAATATTATATTAAAGGTAAAATGAGTTCTTTTATATTATAAATAATTAAATTATTTTCATTGGAATTAACTTAATTTGTATTTTGGTAAAAAAAAATTATACTTAAGAAAACATTTTTTCATGACAATCACATTTGGTCGCATTTTGTGAGATTATTTTGAAATTTATTTATAAATATTTTAGGTAAATAATTTGATAAATCAGTTTCTATATTTTATATCTGAATTTATGAATTTTATAAATATCCAACATTATTTTTTTTCATAATGAATAGTAAAAATAATAAAAATGTATTAAATTGATAATATCCAAACATGTTTACAAGGTAATTAAACCAAGTGAAAAGGGTAAATATGCCATATAAAACTATTTCAACGTTATATTATCAAAATATTATACCTCGTTATATCACAGCATAAAATATATTTCCATTTTAGAGAATTTTAATGAGAATGACTATTAAATTTTATATATTTAAATAGAAATATTTCTTTCATATCCCCCACTTACAAAAAGACAACCCTTCAAACTATAATTTTAAAAAATTAGCCTCCATTATCAAAGAAAACCTACCCATATATTTTTTAAACACAACTATCCATTAATTGTTTGTTTCATTCATTATAAAATTATATTCAAATAATCCTTACGAAATTATCTAAAGGGGATAACTAACAGAATGGTAACCATGTTACCTGAACTCTTTCAATTTATTTCTCCATATACCATCATTAAAGAAATTGTATGAATTAAAAAATAATATGTTATGCATCATTAATATAAATTAATAATATTATGTTTAATTTACTAATGTTTTCCAACTTATTTCTATCAAATGGAAAAGGAATGTATCACTCGTGCATACGTGTAGACTCCCACCTCCACGTAGTAATACAATTCGTTTTCTGTCACCATATTTCACTGATTATATTGGTACGGGTTAAAATTATATATATAATATTTATAAACTTATTATTGTTCTTGAATTAAAATTTCAGATATATATTCATTCCTTCAAATTTGTTTGGAAACGATAATGTCATAGATGGGTATGTGTAGACTACCACCTCATGGAAGTAATGTTATTCATTTTTCATTACTAATTTACATGAATGGGAGTATGTATTAATTTAATGAATATACATCATATATATAAAATAATTATTATTATATGATGGTAAATAATTTTTTACCATTCCATTATTCCATCTGTCTAAAAGTAAAAAAAAGTGTTCATGCATACGTACAACCTGTCATCTTCATGAACGATATAATTCATTTTTTATCTAAATATTTTACAGATGACACTAAATCTGTATATAATAAATACATAATATTTTAATATTATAATTAATATTCTAGATATGATGGAACTATGATTAATGTACATAAACTGGAACTACCAAACCGAATTTCTAATGAAAAAATTGAAATAGTTAACACCTAGGAACACTGATTTTAATTTAGAGTTATTAATACATTGGTGTGAACATTCTATAATTATATCATATATTATATTATATGTTTGTAAATTAATTTTTTTATATAATTATAATAATATAATGGTTTATTTATAAGTGTCTAGATCACCATAAAATCATTTCAAGCATTAGTTATGTAATTTGTGTTTCAATCCCAATTTTATTAGGATTTTTTATTCCTAAATATCGATTAGAGATAATCATATGATCCATTACAAATAAATCCATTTAATTTTATTCTCCAATTATTATTTTTTAGAAATAAATGTGTTCCATTAATTTTCCTCTCATTAAGTACTGAAGATACCAAAAAAAACTTTTATGGAAATCTGGAATTATTTCTCTCTTTAGTCGAAAACCCATTTAAATAATTGTATAATTTTTTTTAAAAAATAAAGAATATATATACTATTATTAGATGATATTTAAAATTAATCCTTTCCTTTGTTTAATTTTTTACAAAATGGTTTAAAAATTATCATAATATATTTTTCATAATGAGATACTTTTGAATTTTACCCAATATGTGAAACGAAAATTTCCCTTAATGTGAATGGCTTGAACATAATTTCCCCACATCAAGAGAAATCGGTCATTTAAGGTATAATTTACATGTATTTGTGTTTCATTACAAATAAAAAAACTAAATAAATATTCATGTTATCTTTTTAATGGAATTTTTCATCTATAATAACATCATTTTATGATACCTATTTGTTACTATAGATATTATCCAATGATACCTTATATATTCAGTCTTAGGGTTGTTCAAAATAATGATGATGAAATATAGGGGAAACTGATTTTATATTCCATTGGTTATTCCAGGATGAATGTTTTAATGATCTGGTGTAATACTTATGAAGGTATTTGTTATTTTTTGATGTATAGGACTATAATTATATATCCCTCAAATTCATTGGTTAATGAATAATATTATTTGATCTCAAAGGATACATGATAAGTTATCTAAATCCAAAAAAAATATGGTACAAGGGAGGTTATCCCAATCTAGAAGCAGGTACACATGCGTTCATCAAAGGTGTAAAATTTTATAAATGCCTTGGTTGGTTTCCTTGAAATAATATTTCTACAATTTCCCTTATTCCAAACATGTGAAACTATTTTTTTACATGATCATATCTCAGTGTTATGTTCTCATAGATCATGTTATTTTATCCCTTAATTATTCTTATATTATGAAACCATGATTTATTCGATGACTCATTTTTATGATCGTGGAATTCCTCAGTATGATTTTCAATGCTTAATCTCATGTTCTCATAAACATTAATGTAATTTTATGTTTAAATAATCATTGATATTTCCATTGTTTTTCCTTTTGGATCATATGAGCTCTCCCTTAATAACTTTTTCTTTTACTTATTATATGAATAAAATTTTCATATATGATATACATACAATGGGTAATAGTTATGAAGGACATAGTTAGAGATATTATAGATCTCTTACGAATATTTTGGTTATCTGTCCAACTTTATAATGACACGAGGCAAGGGTGATTCTTGAATAGATGGTAATATAATGTATTCGATAATCATCTAATAATATTTGATATTTATATATGATATGTTTGAGTCACTATACATTCAATGTATGGATTTTATTTTAGTTCATTGTGATATGATAAATTATATAGATACAGAATTTTTATACAATTTTAAAAGTGATTTTTATTTCGTATATATGAATGAGTCTATAACTATGAAATGTATACAGCATTTGAGAACTAATTAAATATGGTTTCTAAATTTATATTTATTTTAATGTTTGAGAAGAGGGAGTTTTTTCATATTTGTGATGTGCTTGTATTAATTGAATATATTGATGTATTTATTGAGGAATTTTATAGTTTTATTCATATTTGGGAAGTTGAATTCATTGTTAGTGTAGTTCAATTAGTTAATATAATCCAAAATCCCAATATCTTATGTCTCCATTTTCTTTATATCAATTAAATGAGAAGTTTCCTAAATTCATGAGAAGTGTTTTATTCAACCTAGACCATCACATTCGGGTGATTTTACTTTTATTATTAAAAAATTATGGTTCTATTGGAATTTTCATTGATTATAGATAACTAAATAAAATTTTTTATGATGAGGTTTCAATTTCCACATATATAATACTTTTTTATCATCATGAGGGAGAATAGTATTATTTTAATCTTTGATCTCAGTTATATATATCATCACCTTAATGTGAATAAGGATGAAATTTCAAAGATGGTGTGTTTTACATGGCATTGTCATTATGAGTTTGTCGTTATTCTAGTTGTGTCAATAATTCACCTACTATATTTACATATTTTATGAATGTATTTTTGCATAAGTAATTGGATAAATTGTTTGATGTGTTTATTGATGACATTTTTCATTATTCTAAATGTTATGGGGAAGATGAAAGAATTATAAGGATTATTCCATAGAAATTATAATAATAGATATTTTAGGTAAAATTTATTTAAATGTGAATTTTGGTTAAAATATATTTCTTCCCTTAGACATATTTTCTATAAATATGGAACAAATATTTATCTTTCTAAAACTAATGTTTTAAAGGAGAATTCTAGGCATAAAAAAGATATTTCGAATCATATTTTTCTAGTATTTTGGTGTTACTACTTATATTTTTTTAAATCCTTTCTAGGTTATTTATCCAGAAAACAATGTTATCTTGTAATAGATATAAATTAATCAAAGAAAATTAACGTGATGAATTCTTTTAGAGTCTTAAAAATGGATTGTTTAATGATCAAATTTTAGTCTATGCATCAATAGTTTTTAATTTTCTTTTTTATAGTGATGTTTATTTAAAGGGGCATGGTCGTGTAATTGTATGAAATGAGTAGTTAAATGAATTTTCATCAAAGCAATTGAAATATTTTCTTTAGAATGTCTCTATTCATGATCTAGAACTAGATAAAAATTATTTTTCTTTAAAAAACTAGAAGAATCTATTTTATGAAGAAAAATATTGAATATATAATTACAATAAAATTTTAATGTATATAATCACTCAAAAATAGATTAACATGAGGACTTGAAGATAGTGGGAACTAATATAGAATTATGTTTTCATGATTCAATATCACATAGTGAAGTCAAATATGGTAGTTGATTCCTTGAGATAAATATAATAATTCATCGTAATTTATTTTATATTTCGAACATAATCCATTGGTTATAGATTCTATGATTATTGGCCTCGAAAAATTACATACAGGAACTTCGAATCTTGTATTTTAGGTGTTAGTGTATTCATCTATTCTAGATAGAATAAACATTTCTTTGTAGAAATATAATGGTTTTAAATAAATAATAAAGTCGTTTTAGAAGATTGTGTTACCTGAATTTAATAATGAAAAACAAGGTGTTAAGTGGTATCAAAATATTATTTGTGTGTCAAGTCATTCTCATTTGAAGTTAGAATTCATATGTAAGGCTCATAGTTATCCATTTTTTATTCACCCTAATAGAGATAATATATATATATAGACCTTCAAGATTATTATTATTTGGAAGTGATGAATAAGGACATTGCTTATTTTATTATCATATATTAAATTTTTCAGTAGGTTCAATATTTGAGAAAATTTCCAATTGCGATGATTAATTATTTTATTCTACTTTAATTGAAAAATGATATTATGTCGATGTTTTTCATGGTTTTACTACCAAATACATCTCAAAATAAAAAATAAATTATGGGATTTTTTATAAAATAATTATATCTATGAATTTTCATCCAATTTAAGAGACTATATCTTTAGATCGTATTATTATATTTTTTCATAACTATATCGTGTGATTAAATGGATCCCCTATATCTATATTTTATAATTGTGATCCAATATTTAACAATGATTTTTTTGAAAGGAATTTAAAATGAATTTTGTACTAAATTAAATTTCAATACATCTATTTACCTTCAATTTGATAGACTATTAGTGAAAAAAATTAATCATTGGAGGATATGATTTAGGATTTGTCCTTTTATTATCAATGAATTTGGGATCAGTTTCCCTATTTGATGGGATTTATTATAATAACTCTTTTAATTCCTGTATCAAAATGAAGCATTTTGAGGCATTATAAGGAATTCAATGTCAGCCTCCAATATGTTTGGATAAAGTCAGTAAATAAATTTTTTTTGGAATAATAACTGGTATATTAATTTGAAAAGATGGTAAATATGATTATATAGAATATGAGGGTATCTCAGATAATACCAATATTTTATTCAAATAATAATACTGAATACTTTTCATTTGAGGAATTCGGTCATGTCATTAATTAAATATCATCAAAGAAAAGTTTTTTCGTTAGTTTAAAAGGGAATTTTAAAACCATGGTTTATTTATAAGTATTAAATTATCTAAAAACCAGGATCGATTTCTTATTGATTATACCTACCTATTATTATATCTTAGGTATATTATGTGTTTTATATTTTTTATTTTTTATGTAAATATTTACATGATGAATCTCGTATTTTGAGGCCCGAGGATGTTTATTTGGGAGACAATATTTCAAATAAAAAAATATAAAATAGATTCTATATCATAGGGAGTATATATTACCTCATAATTCTTCTCTTTCATTTACTTTTTTTAGATTATCCACAAATTTTATAAATTATCATGGGAATCTGAAATGACAATGAGCAAAAAATATACCAACCTATTTAATTGATGAAAAAAACTGTGATGGAGAAAATTATATAATAAGGAATGTGACCACACATGTAGTGTTGAAAATAAATAAATTTTATGTTTTATTAATATTCTATATTATATTATATTAATTCATATTAATTACAATAATTTTATAAGATTTTGCAAAATCGAAATGTTTTTAGTTTTATTCTAACTAAACAATGCTTTATGTATTTTATGGTTTTATTTTAAATATAAATTTACAAATTTAAGAAATATTATTGTTTAAATTGGAATTATCTTTTCATGTTATAATACCCAATATATATTTTGTTTAATTTTTATGATTGGAATTAAATGAATTTTAAGGGAATAGTGAAAAATTATGATTTTTATAAAAAATTTCATTTTATTTAAAACATTAAAATATACTGAATAAATTTAGATATAATTTAAATTAAACTTATTAAAATTATTATAATAATAATCCCATTAATTACATAAGAATAATTTTTACCCTTGAGTTTATATGAATTAATTTTTAGGAATAAAAACCCATTTTTTTCAAAAAAAATGTTTTGTTTCATTTGGAAAGATTATATTAAATTTAATTTATTAAACATCTTGAAATATAATAATTAAAATTTTATTTTTCATTAATAATAAAGATGTTCAAATTTTATAATGATATCAATATCAATTTTTTTCATAATTAATGGTGGACATTAAAAAATTATCACCACAATAATGGATAAAACATGTTTATTAAGGATAAAATTATTTGATATGGTCACAAAATATCCTATTATGTATTATATGTTATATGATTTTGAACCTTATTATATTATTGCCTAAATTTTATATATTTATTTCCTCTTTCCAATGAAAATGCATTATATTATTATAATACAATGGGAAAACTATAACAGTATCAGTACCTTGACTTATGAAAGACATGTCATATTTTCCCTTATTCACATATATTAAGCCATTTATCATGACCAATTCTTATGAAATAACTTACCAAAATCTTATATCTACTAGTTTCCCCAAAAATAATTTCGAAGAAGTCTTAAGGTATAATCCAATGAAGGTTTTCATAAGAGGATTTATTGTATATAACTAAGTGTTTTGATGTTATATCTCATTCCACTTCCTTAAAATAATATATAACCATGTTTATGTGATAACATCATTATCATAAAAATAAATATATTTTATTTTATTATGTAAAACCCTTTTTCTATCTCCATTTCTATCTCATGGAAACGAAAACATCAGTTGTGCAAATACAAGTATTTCCTCCTTCATGAAGATCAGTATTTCATTTTTCGTCAGTAAATCACAATTCATGTTATTGTGATGGATTTAATAGATTTAAAAAATATTAATGAAATTAGTATGCATTACGAAATAAAAAAAATTACATACCCTATTACACTATCATCCATTATGTACTAATAATGATTCTCATACATCTGAGTGGACTACCACCTCTGAAAAGAGGTGTGGTTCTTTTTTCATGTCCATAATTAATGGCTAATTATGTTTTTTTCAATTTGAAATTTTTTTAATTATTTAATTATTAATATTAATTTTATTATTGACAAATGACCCCTTTTAAAATGATCAAACTGAAGATGTTTTTTGGGATTATTAATAGAAGATCCTAAAAATGAACGACAAGAATTTAAAAGATTTATTAACAATATGGGATATAGTATGAAATGAAACAAATTTTATAATAATTAGGGAATACATTTTATTAAATTTATTAATAATATAAATATTTAAGATAATATTATTATATAGTAGTCAATGTATCTATGTGGTTATTTGAACTTGATGTAAGGGATTTTTTAAAACATTACTTTAAAAATTTTATAAATGTTATTATCTTTTTCCTCTATGTATAATTTCTTTAAAAAGTTATATGTATATTATTAAAATAATTAAATTTAATGGAAATTTAATTTAAAACACTTTCTATTTTTTTCTTGTTATTAAAAATAATTCGTGTAAAATATTCCAAACATGTTATTTTTGACATTTTAACAAATGTTTGAAAGGTGTATTTTTGAACGTATGAGTTTAGAGTGTAATTTCATAATATCATTAAAATTATTCCTTAAGAATCCTTATATTTATTTTGAAATTTATTTTCAAATAAAATCTTATCTTCCATTATTCTATAATTTTTTTATGATATTTCAAATAAAAATGATTTTTATTACAAAAAAATTAAAAAAATCTTAAAAGTGGTTCTTTATATGTGATGATAACAATTATCATTTTTCATGATTAAAATTAAATTTTATGAATGTTTTTTATATATTGTAGTCTTTTAAAATTTATCATAATTTTGTTTGATCCAAGTATTAAATTGGGTAATTATTCAAATCTCTATGGAATATACATAAAAATTTATAGATTAAGTAATTCCATTTGTAAGAGTTCTTGTAACATGATTGTATAAGTGATATGAAGTTTATTTCTAAGGTAACTAAATGAATTTTCTATTATTACAAAGACATATTCATTGATTTATTTTTATTCCATAATCTATGCTAATAAGAAAATGTTTAATGGCATGTTTTCAGATCATGTATGGGAGAAAAGTATGTTTCTAAAGAAACTATTTTGACGATTACTCAAGTTTTAGATAAGACCAATATGACTGTTATTTTACCTCAAAGATTGATTTTGATTTGTTTTATGAAATTACTTTTTAATTAAATCAAATTTAATGAGTAAGTAAATAAATATTTGAACAGAAAATTTATTATTTAGAAAGAAAAAATATTCATTTGGTATTTCATGAGTTTCAAAATAGAGTAATGGGTTTCTTTCTGTTTGATTCCCTTACTATGTTTTTTTCTCATCCCAATTTTACAAATGTTTTATATATGGCTCATTGATTGGTATGAACTATATCATTGTGTATCTTTATATTATGGTGATTCATCCTTAAATAATCAAACATGTTTTAAATGTAGATAATGTTTAAATTATGTCCTAAAAATTATTATTGAGTGAATGATTGAACATTAATTTGAAAGGGTATTATATATTAGTGTATTTAATAATTATCAAAAATTATAAACCTAAATGATCATGTGATTTTAATAAAATTACATAATTTCAATTAAACACGTTTTTATGGGTCAATTAAGTCATGGATTGGTATTGGTAGTCATTATAGATAAAATTTTCATATACCCTATATGACATTAGTAAAATGAAGAAAAGTGGAATGCCATGCTGATGATATTGAGAAATGAGAAACTATATGCATTGTATAGTAAATTAATTTTTTTATAGAAATGTTATTATTCTTGGGGAATGGTATCTCCGGAAATCTGGTATCTATGGGTCCTTATAATAAAATTGGTGGTTCATGAATGGACCATACCTAAAAAAATAATAGGGTTCTATAATATCCCAGATTATCTAGGTATTATCTAAAATTAGGTGAAAACATTTAATGATTTTCAAAACCACTAACAATGTACAAATTTAATGGAGTGATATTTGATTAGTCGAGTGAATGTTAAGAAACCATCAATGAGATAAAGAAGAAGTTAATAAAGATACTTTTACACACACTACCCACATATAAGGTTGGATTAATGAACTATAGTGATGAATCAATGAAATGATTCGCTAGTGTACTCATAGAGAATACATATGGTATTATATGACTTATGGCAGTTGAAGGTACTTAAGAAGAATTTCCATACACATGGTATAGACTTGGATATAATATTATTTTCAATAATGATTTTTAACATTATATCTATGAAGTAAATTTTTTTGTATATATTTATCATATGATACTCAAGTATATCTTTTTATGGGTGGATATCAAGATGATCTATTGAATATTTTTTAAGCCAATTAAGGATTTGGATTTCCAAATCCACTATCATCACGGATTGGAGAAAAAAATTAGAACCATTTTGTAGAAGATATTTTGAAATCTTATCCACGATGAGTATTGAGAAGGATTCATTTTTCATATAAATAAAAGGATGGAAATGGAAATAATAAATAAAGGAACCACATCCATCATTGGTCAAGTGATTTCTCAATTATCCATTACGAAAAATATCATTAAAGCTCAAAGGATTGATGTAGATATATAAAAGATGGTGGAATATATATAAATGGAGAGATCCACAGTGTTCAATACTGATAATGCTAGAATAGTATGATTTTGGAAATGATTTTTCACACCATAGTCTCCTTATATAATGATGTTGATAATTATTTATACTCTAATATCATAAATCTATATCCCCTAGGGAGAAAAAATTTATATAGATATATTAGATAACTATTGTTTGTAAAATATTTAGATAGTGAATGTAGAATATACATTAATTTTTTTATGTACTCAATTTGTCATTGAAATGAAAAATTATAATGGGATGATTAAACCATTACACATGCCTTTATGGAAGTGGGATAACATCACAATGAATAATGTTATTCTTACTCTACAGGAACCCAATTTGAATAATTCTAAATGGGTTGTGGATAACCACCTCATAAATAATACTAATTTAATTTTAATTTTTTAGGATATATCAAATAGTCTACTTATAATAATATACATTGAAGAAGTGGTAAGTCTAAGTGGAACAATACTATCGATTTTATTTAATCGATATCTGAGATTCACCACCAAATTTGAGAAATGTATATTTCATGCTCTAAAAATAGAATTTAATTTTCATATAGATTATCCCCATCATAATAATGTCCAATATTAGTGGAAAATTTATAATAATTGTGATACATTGAGATCTCAATAATTTCACATCAAAGTGGGATGTGATCAACATCCTTCATTAGTTGATTTCACATACAATAATAGATTTAATTAATGAATTCAGAAGGAAACGTATAAATCCATCTATTGAAATTAATATAATAAAATACATCATTCTAGGATAAAGTTATATAACAGAATATATTGCGAGTTGAACTAGTCGAGGAAATTATTTAGAAGGACAATTCTATTTAGAAAAACATCGGATCTGCACAAAATGTTCCTTCATATATCTCTTTTGAACAGATACATGATTATTTAGAATAATTGAAATCCAATAGAAATGTATATTGTCCCCTTTGATATTATTAAAAATGTGGGCATTGTATATTAATAACTAACTATCTCACCCAACTTATCTTAAGTACATGATGTGTTCAATTTATCCCTCTTGATGAAGCACATACCATATCAATATCATGTATTAAATCATGATGTGGTATAGTTGGATAATTACCTATCATATGGGTATCTTTTGGGGAATAGCCTGAACCATAGAGATAATTTTCTACACAATAAGACAGCCAACCTTCTCAATGTTCTCTGGTAGAACCAAATGTTTTAAGAAGAAACATGGGAATTTGAAGAAGGGGGAAGACTAAAGTAACCTCAATTATTCTCACCTTAATGTATTGAATAAAATATATAATGATATTTTTTAAGGGGTTATATTTTAATATCCGATATTATTTACAAATTTAGCATTAATATATTTTTTTATTAAATTAAATAGATAGATTTTATTACACGAAAAAACATTTTATTCCTATATTTCCATTAATTTCCCCTAAAATTTGAATTAAACTTTTTATGTGACATCATTGATAATAAAATGAAATTATGAAATATTCTGTGAATTATGAACAGACAATATGTTATTATGAATTAATAAAATATTGTTTTAGAAAAACAAAATTTCCATTAAAATAGATTAATAATAATAAAAGATACTGGTTGTCACACTAAAACACATTTTCATGATTATGTAATTAGAAAATTAATTTTAATTAATTAGAAATATTATTTCATAAAAAACTTTTTATTGTGATATTAGTTATTAAAAAATTCATTATTAACAAGGATATACACCTATCTAAAAATGAGATTAGATTTTAATAACGTGGAGTTTTAAAATTTTATAAACTGAATGCTCAATTTTTAAATATAAATTTATTTTGAAAATCCCACAAAGATAGAAAATTATTATTGAGAAATTGATTTTTTTTTGTTATATAGAACATTGAAATTATATTAGGGTAAATTTTTAGGATTTTTTTTAACAATGTTGGTTTTTTGTAAAAACAATATATCTATGGTTTTACAGGTAATGTGATATTTATAATATCATTATGAAGTAAGAATTACAGAAATATTTTTGAATGATTTTCTTAAATAAAAAAATTTATTTTAGTAATATAATATATATTTTAAAAATATTATTTATAATGAATAAATTTATACATTAAATTTTAGAACTTTTGTTTGATTTTTTTTCTTAATTAAAGTTAATTTTTTATTGTATACATTAAATGAAGTGCTTGATAGATCCTATTACATTTTAATGGTGAAAAATATTACATTAATCATTAATTATCCAGAAAACTCATTGCAATGGATTCCAACCACAATTGGTTTCATTAAATATTAAAATTAATAATTTTTTTTCCATTAAATAGATTTTTTCCATAGTATATATTCCCACCCCTTTAAAAATAAATATCTATTGTAAAGACATTGAGAATGAATCCCCTCTATTTCCAATTTTCAATAGTATCTTTAAGATGTTTCTTTATGTCCGAACCTAACCCATTGGGTCCCCACCTGGGTCAGCAGTAAGGTGAGAGTGACTCCCAATCCTACCTCTAATATTCTAAGGGCTAGCAAAAAAGCACCAAGAGGACATAACAATGAAATATGAGTCCTTAGTCCAATGTTATTATACAGATATGGAAAACAACTCTATATAGTGAAATTATATTACAAAGTAGTAACCTCAAGAGGGTAAACAATTCATGAAATAACCATTATGATACATATTAATCTACTGAATGGTAATAAAAAATTAAAATTGAAAAAATACAGGCCAAAATAGAGAAACAGGTGAAAATTCAATCATAAAAAAATTTAAATGGTTAAAAAGGGGATTTCTTGACTCACTATCCCAAACCTGGCCACTAGACTTGTTAATCACCACTATTTAGTCCTAACCATTACCAATACCATGTCCATCATACTAATCGATAATATGTATTCCATATTCATAATATGTGACATTTATATAAAAATCCCATACAGTGGTGAGTATAAACATTCTAATTATGAAACCCCCCTAAAAGGAGAAGTTTTTGAATAATACAATCAAATCAACTGATAAGTTAAGATAGTTAAGAAACCTAACATTATGTATGCAAAAAAAGAAAGTAAAGGAAATACAGAAGGATGATCTTAATATACATAGCTAAATACATACAATTTTTTATCCATAATCTCCAAAAGATCCCATATTTGATGCCTATAACCATGTAAAAACATAAGAATTGGGATGGATGTAATGCTCTTAGAAATTAGGATCATATTAAAGGTATAACTACTCCATTAGAGGACCCACTCCTTATCAAAGATTAATGATGTGACGAGTAACACTATATAGAAAAAGGACACATTAACTTATAAATGTGGTGTAGTGCAGAATATACATGAATAATTTTTTTTGTACATGTTCCCAAGTGAATCAGTTGTGTACCACCCCTAGAAATAGTCTGATGATCAATCCCAATCACTACCATTTGTTGAGCATCACTGAAGAGTTTTCCCACTAATATAACCTTGCATCATGTCAATGGTGCCAAAAGAAAGTCCACTATCACATCATATTAATAAATTACAAGTAAAAGGATACATTCATTCCATAATATGAGTCTAGATGACTAATATATTTTAACTAGATGAATTAATCGGTATAACATCGTGTGACCCACTGGGTGCCTAATTTACCACACAAATATGAATCCATGTTGTGTTATATGGCTATAATAAGTGTGTAAAACACCAACTACATAGTGTTTCTTCTAGATGACACGATGTCTAGGACCCCTCATGTTTTAAACGTTGTTCCCCACTAAAAATTGGTTCTTATTCTGAATTGGGGTACAAATTGGAAATTCAATTATGCACGGACATGTAAGAAAAATTGAATACCTAACAATGTACCACAAGTACAGGAATTTTCTAACCATCCAATGTTAAATGGAGTGTGATACTTATAGTGGACTGAAACCCTAGATTCAATGAGATTAACGGTAATAATATGTCTATTCCTCTAGATTACAAAGCATGTAATTGATTTTTTTACACCAGATGTGGTTTCTTCCTCATGTATCACCATCTCTACCATTTTGCACCATTACCTTCACCTAAAACTATAACTGATTCTAAATATACTACGAAATCATCAATCACCATCATTTTCCCATATTTTTTTGTCTAAAACGAGTCATATGATCATAAGAATGAGATTATTCATTCCTTCTCTTTCTAAAAAGTGATCACAATATATTAAAAAATAAAATTTTTTTGTCATAGATATTCCCAAAGGACTATAATTGAAGGTTCACAACACCAAACACAAAATACCAACCTATGTTCATCATAAATCAACATTCCACTCATCAATTCAGGATCCAGCATGCCATCCATTTCCCAATCATAATCCAATTTTCAAAATATCATCCTTAATCTATTCCTCTACCTTGATCCATACATAAAACATCCATATGTTTCTATCACACAATTATTATGAATTATAAGGTTCAATCACACTTGAGATAGTTTAAAAATGACTAATATCCAAACCCATTGGAAATTGATAATTATTAATAATTGATTTTTTAGGATTATGAAACATAAATAATTTGATATCATCATTGGCTGATGTGATACATGTAATTGATTTTATATTTTAAAAATTCATGAGTGTGAATTATAGGTGAAACATAATAAAATAATTAAAAAACAAAAAATTTATCATGTAAAAAATTTATGTACCCTATTATAGGTAAAATAACGAAAAGTGTTAATGTTAAAAGGTAAAGGATTAAAATACCAAAAAGATAAAACATTTATTGTGGTTTTGTGGTATTTCATGACCCTTACCATATTTTATGAAATTTATTATCAGAACAATATTTGTAATTTAATTTCATCTCAATGTTACTGGCTTTAAACATAAAATAATCACTATTTAATAACATAAAACCACCTTTCCTCAAGTAAATATTCCACCCCTCACCACCCCATTTCATCTCACAAGGAATTATGATCCTAAAATATCTTGAAAAACTCACATCCTCCATCCCCCCATGTCCATGTTATTCTGGTCTCACTAAAATACAAAATCTATACTCTTCAAGGCATCCTCCAAGTGGTGATATTCAATAGGTAATTTTCTAAAAACACATCTTTTAATTTATTTTCATTTTATACATTCCCCTAACACCTTTATAATACAAGGTATAATAACCATAGAATTAATTATTTATTGTATTTTTATGTTTATAATGGAATATATTATTTCCATCAATTTTACTACCTCTTATTTTTCAATGTAACGACACAATTGTATAAGTTATTGTGATTAACAATCTCCGCAAATAATGATTTTGTTCATTTTCCATTACGTCCATCATGGATGGTAATTAAAATATGATTATGGTGAGATAATATTTTAATAGATATATTATAACCTATTTTATATTCTGGATCTAATTTATACTCATAATAGAAAATAAAATGAAAGTAGTATGTGTTGTTCAGAAAAGCAACCAAAAATAACAAAATAATTATCATTGTCATTTTACCAAATGAATCATCCTTATACATGAAATAAAAATGATATATTGAACCATTTAAAATTATGGAACATCATTAATACTGTTTAATTCGACTTTTGTAGTTGTAATACCATTTTACTGGAACAAAAATAATTTTACAAAAATGAACCAATCAAGAAACCCTGAAACGAACGTATCCAAAACCATGAAAATAATAAAATATTATTAATAAATTTTTCATAAGATTATATAACATCATCACATAAGGTATTATAAACATTAATATAGTTTTTAATGAATTAGTAACATTATTTAAACCATTATATAGTAGGATAAAGTACACACCACTATAGGGAAGTGTTATGTAAGTGTTATCTCATCTCACTTTTACTTCAATGTGACATATGCTTTATTGAACCGTTATTTCTTGTCTATGGTGTATGAATAATACCATCTAATAAAATATATCATTAATATAATTATCATAATTTTATTAAATTATTCATTTTTTAATTATTACACTTATGAGTTATATGATTCTATTGATTACAAGTGATAATGGATTTCTTTACTCAATTTAAATTCATTAGGTTAAACACATACTCTACTATTTGTGTCATGATAATATTAAGTGTTAATTTAAATTTTATTACCTTATGTTTCATTCAAAAAAATTATGTTTATTTATAGTAGATACACATAATATAGTATTTTGAGTAAATCTCACCATAGAGACTTGGTTTTCAACATGTAATATATTATAATATTTCTACATATATTTCTACAGTTATGCTCTAAGACGACATGAGATGATGAGGCACGGTGTGCCCAGAATAAATTATACAAAAATATTAATTGTTTTTATACTATTCACGCAATGGAAATAGGATATCTATTAAATGGTTCATTAGATCATAAATCTAAGACCACTGGTTGCTCCGAAACGTGGTGTTTACCGAAGGTGCGATATAAAATATTTCAGTGTGGATGTTTGGACCCCTTGCGTTTTATTGGTATGTAAAATTGATGAATTAATTTGTTAATTTATTCATTTAATAGCTTAAACCCATATAACTATCAAACAGTAACTAAATTTGGAATCATGAGTCCATGGTTGGGTCCGGAGCAAGTTTTTTACCCTTGAAGGGTTATAACTTCTTTCAGTGTGGTAATTCTTTGAAAAACACCCCAAAGGGAAAATGGAAATTAAAATAATTAAACATAATTATTTTATCTCGAATTCCAAACCATGTAACATTCTAATGGGGACTTGGATTGGAAAAATGAGACAGTTTTGGAGTTTGTAAGGGGGTGTTTTTGAATAGGCGTGATATAAAAATAAGAGGGCGCGATGAATTCAGATTTCATGTTGAGTGGGATCCCTATAAATAAAATTTAAGTGTTTGTGGTTAAAAAAACTCAAATTCTCTCTCTCTCAGTCTATGCCCATGCTCTCTCTCTCTCAATCCATTATTTGTCATTCTTTGCCAGATCATGGAGCGGTCTCCACTATAACTTTGGTGGATCGAAGCGGGAGCATCGTGGACACGTCACAAATGACAGATGGGTGGATGGAGGTAGGATTTTGGTCATTTCATGCCCTAAATTTCTATTTCATGTTTTATTCTAGTTTTCAGTCTCCTTTGGCCATAAATCCTTCATTTTTACATCCAGACGATGGCCAAACATACACGACCATCATCGGATCCCCATCTCTAATTCCCTTTCTTCGTCATTCTTTGTTTTAATTTTTATACATGAAATATCATCAATGAATCATCGAGTGGAAATAATCTCTCTAAAGACCCTATCTCTCGGTTTCAAAAACCATATTCGGTTTCATAATCAGAACACTAGAGAGGCCTCGGTGGTCTAAATAAGGGACCACCAGAGTAGGCCAGCCGGTCATTATCGGTAGAGTGTGGCAGTTGTAGAGGGAAACAGTTACGGAGGGATGCACGGCGGAGCGGTCGTGCGTTGGGATGGCGGTGTTGAGGAAAATATTGTGGCGCAGCTGGATGATGGAGAATCAGGGGGACTAGGGGTGTGAGGTGTGGATAGCATCAGTCAAGTATGGAGGATCATTAGGGCACAGTCGGTGAAGAGGAGTGCGAGGCTCAGGCATGGATACTTCTGAGCTGGCGGTGCACTCGATGTGGGGAGGCGCCCGAGAAGGAGACTGGGTGGGGGAATAGGACCCACACAACCTAGGGCCTCCATGTTGATGCAATGCAGGCAGGTAGACCAGCTAGGTAGGATGGTTATTGTAGAGTGGGCCAGCCGCGGGATGTGGGCAACGCCAAAGGCGCATGGGCTGGTCTGTGGCAAGGTGGAACTGACACGGCCGGTGCGGGCCAGTCTAAGTGGAGTGGTTCGGCCAGTTTGGGCAGTACTAGCCGTATTTTGGGCAAAAAAAATGTAAACTCATGTACCTTTTGATACAAGACACCAAATAGGCTGATGTTTATGGTAGCACAATCATGGAGTTGAACCAGAATTTTTGACCTGGTTATGGGAATTTTTATTTCCCATACTGATGGTTGGTGGCACAAAACGCCTAATATCTAATAATAATAAATCAATTATAATTATTTCAGGATTCTTTCAATAGACCTAACTCTTAAATGGGATGTTTGATTGATCTACCATTAGTGGAAACATGACCCTGATTTGAGTGTGAACTTTGTGAGATTCTTCTCCCAATGTTTAAACTAAATACATGGTGCAGTCCCCATAGGGCCTGGTTCACACGTTTTTATGGTGAGATTCCACTTTATCATATGGAATCCATTAGGTGTGTTTGAGTACATGTTTCAAAGTTTTTTTGAGGGTATTTCAATGGTGCAATTCAACCGCCTAAATTCAGGTCCATATAGTGGCCCTCACAAGGCGTCTTTCAAACGCATGCTCCATTTTTATGACTAATGCATCATAATTCTGTTCAGGGAAAATTAATATACTTCCTTTCGTATTTTTATATAATGATCGAATTGTTGTGATCTGTTATGAGGTGCAATGAAATTTTTGTGATCGGTAGTGATCGGGTGTCGTTTAGTAATTTGTGGTGAAAAGAACCATTTTCACCAGTTTTCTATTTCAGACGAATGTGTAATAGATTCTGTTTTTTTTTCACAATGATCACAATGGTGTGATCCATTTGGATGTGGGGAGTTTTTTCTTGATCTCATTAAATGTGGAAACATTAAAGGTTAATCAGTGGAAGATATATCTTCCATGTGGAAGAGAATCCATGGATTTGATCAGCTCTGGCTCTTGTTATAGTGGAGAAGATGGATGAAGAGATATGGGCAATGATCTGGGACCGATTGAGGATCCATGTTCGTGAACCTATATTTCTGATCCCTTAGCATAATGAAAAGCATCGTGATGTCATCGGCTTCCTGAGAATTATGTTGTGTACTCTGATTTTACTATGACACTTTTAGCATCAATTTTTCACCCTTTGGGAAAAATAAATATCTATGTACACAGCTTGGTGATGAGTAGGGTCCACACTTCATGTGGGCCCACATGCACCATGTACCACTATGTTTTCTTCTAACTCTCGTATCTACTCCTTTTGAACTAAGATTTTCATGTGTGATTGGCCTTTCCTAAGTGTTTCTTAGCATAAGACATGATGGTGCCCTTCATAGTGGTTTTCAAGATGAGATGCCAGATTATCTGGGTATAATGCCTAAATGAGGAAACACATGATGACTACAACAATATTCTTCTGATAATATTAGCTTTCTTGATGCTTCCCGAGACATATCATCCAATAATTATGATTGGTGTAGTTTCGTGTTTACCTATAGCTAGGCTGGAATGTGGTTTGTAATGGCAGTGATCATAGTGATGTTTCATAATTACCAAGGATGTGTGGATCACTGGGATTTCCCTCTAGTGCGGCTTGGTAGTGGTGATCACTGTTTATATTTACATGTTTTTTCATCCATATCTACTGGGCAGTGGTGATCTCCCTTTCCCTTTACAGGTGTGTCCTACTAGCACCGTTGGGTGTTGTTGATCGTTGGGATTTCCCTCTAGTGTTCCTAGGAAGTGGTCATAGTCATTTATCACTATAGGATATTCCCTCCAGTGTGGTGGGGTAGTGGTGATCATCAGGCTTTCCCTCCAGCATTATTGGGTAGTGGTGATTGTCGTTTATAGTATCGTGCATACCTCAAATGGGGCTGGGAAATGGGTTTTTAGATTTGGGACACACTATGTTGTGCATGGAAGCCTTGTTTAATGTATATTTGGCCTCTCAAGAAAGACGAGATCTTTACCCAATAAGAAGCATCCTAGGGGTGCGATATAAAACTATGCAGAATAGTCAGTACCTCCTAGAGTGGATAGTTTTGATCTGTGGTTATTTGAGGCCCTTTTAATTGCAGTTTATTGAAGACATGTGGGATGATGCACATTGATGGTGTTTACTTATATAAATAGTGGTGATTATTTTCCTCAGATGAGCTAGTGATATGGAGATCCCCTTAATTTCTCATTTGGGTTTCTTTAGTTTAGCATATTTAAGTCATATTTGCAGTACACAGTCCTTGGTTTTTGGTTACTCTCCTTCCATGAAAGGTGAATACATGCGGTGTATGCCACATGCATTTTGTGTCTTGATTCTCATGGTTGAACAAGTCCAATATCCTTCTATAGGTTTCAACAACATGACATTAAGTTCATCATATCACCGTTTATAGCTCCTTGTCTGTGGATTATTTTACTTCACTTCTTTATTGGGTTGAGTTTTAATATTTTTCTATAACTTGATCTATCTAATGATCTCCTCTCATGTGAATATTTAGCTTCTCCCTGGAGCAATCATGGAATTATATTAGGTATTTTTATACTCTCCCCTTCATGGAGTTTCCCCACTCTATTTGTTCCCTTCCATATGATGGATAGGTAGATCATGAAATCAGAGGAGCATTGGTAAATGGGGTGTTTGGACCTCGTGTGGTGGTCATAGCTTGGGATTCAGGAGCAGGACTCTCCCAGCTTCTTTACTTTTTCACCTATTGTCGATTTTTAGTACTTTTCTAGTTGGGTGTGTACTTTTCCCTTTCTCTTTGCTTTTTACTTATCTGTGCATTTACTATTTAGTGGTATATTAATATAAGTTTGGTTTCTTTTTTATATCAATTTAGTATATTTATTTCTTTTCCTCTACACTTTTTCGTTGATTTGGTTGTTTGTGTGTACATGTTTTTAGGAAAAGTAATCCACGAGTTCATTGTGCCTTTGGCGCTATTCAACAACCCCTAGCCTATGGAGGAAATATTTGGGAGGTTGCGGCTCGATCCTCAATGCAGTTTGGGTCGTGACACTCACTTTATTAAAGTTTTCATGATATGGGATTCTTCACCAATTTACATTCCATTGAGACTTAATCATTAAAATATAGAAACTCACATCTATGTGGTGTATATATTATCCCCTTGACATGTAATATAATGTTTTTTTCATTACTCATGGAATTTTATGTTTAACATTTAATTATTTCATATAATATGATTTTATAGGAAAATTACCTAGTGATAAATGTTATTATACAATATCCCTTTCTTTTATTATTCCTAACATTCTCTGGAAATGATCACTTTATTGTAATAATTTTTTCTTATAAATTACCATTATGGTTAATATATATATATTAACAATAAATACAATTATATCCTAAACATTATTCAATTTTTTCATATGTTGTTTACATTGATATTTATATTATTAAAATTGTAAATATTGATAAATCTATATAATTTATTCAATATGGATATTTTATAGGATCATTGTTTATTAATTGATTTAATTATTCCAAATATAAGTAATGTTTAGGAATTTTAGTGATGGATTGGTCCCAACGTTATATGTCCCCTTGATTCATCGATAATTCTCAAAGATAAAATTGATTTACTAGTTAAATTAGTTTTTACCTATAGATTAAATAGTATTTTGAATATTCAGGACAGTAATGGTTCATGTACGATATACCTAAAGTAAAATAATTAAGAATTTACTTCTTTCAGTATTCAGTAATTATTATATAGAGTATTTTCTCTATGATAAATCTATATAATCGTTTCACTATCAAATTATTGATTAAATTAATTATGTGTTATGATATATCCCTTGCCATATTTTTTAACTTATCTAGTTATTTAAATGCATGGGGGCTCGATTATATACCATTCTATGTTAACTATTCTCACTAATTCTTTATTAATTCCATTTTACATACCCCTAACTAAGCATCTGAGCTCACCCTTATTTCATTTCCATTTCCCCAATTCACAAAGAATACATATTTGAATGAATTTTTAAGGATTCATTTTATTATATTTTATATTTATTATGTGTTATTTTCTATTCCAAATGTAATATAGGTATAAGGTATATAATATTGTTCTCTAAAAGAGATAAACTATTCATTCCTTAGGTAGTTGTATATTTTATGTATACCAATGTAATAATATAAGGCACCAACTTTGGGATACAGGGGCCAGGGCCATTAAAAATGGGTAATAATTGTAATCTTTATTTTAGTTTGGGTAATGTGGATGATTTAAATAGTATTGGAAGAAGAGATTATGATATGAAGATTATAAATTGAAATGTTTTAGTTTCTAATATTTTTTTTAGTTCCGAAGAGGATTTTTAAATGGTTTAAACAATTTCTTTTTTATTTTTATACAATGGTGATTTAAAATAAATGGAAATGGTTTTTAAATGTTTATTACGTAAAAAATAGTTTTTGAACTAAATGTGACTTTGAAGGGGGTTTTAAATGGGAATAAAATGTTGATTTTAAAAGGGTGATTGATCACCCCTTTAGTGTTAATATTTTGAGGTCTCTTTTAATGGGACCAACAGAAAAGGGTGGTCTTGCACCATTTTTGCTTTCTCAAAGCGGAACAATAATGTTTTTAATTCTGGATTCCAAATATTTTATACTGATGATTAATTATATCATTTTATAGAACAAGAAATGGTTTGGGTTTTATTTGATCCATGTTTTGGTTGTAAAAGTCCAATGTGTCTAATATAAATGTTTTGAAACATATGGAATTGAATAATAATGTAATGGTTTGGGATGGTTGAAATGGGGTTCCACATATAGGTTTTTGGTGAGTCTACATGGTGTTCAGTACCCATAGATTGTTTGGATGTTAGAATGATGCTTCTTACCCTTTGGTAGCCAAGATAGATGATCTCATTACACAAATGAATTGTAGTCTTAGAGGATGAACTAATGGTCTTGAATCCAATGATTTGGACTTGGAATTCCTTATCAAGTTTAGGATGGTTGAACTATAAATTATGGTTCATAGTTAGATACATCTAATAAATTCTCTTCTTTGTTGACATGTGACCCATTTGTAACATTATTTAAAAGTCAAACATGGACCTAAAAAGATTTATTGGATTAGGAATATCTTGGGACCTGATATCAAATTTTGATAATTAAATAATTTTTATTATAATAAAAAGTTATGTTATTTATTCATTTATACATAGACCATTTAAATTAAATATTGATAGATTGGATATAGAAATAGACATTTTCTGTGGTGGCCTACTGAGTTATAAAGACTTCCTCCTCAGACCTCCATGGAACTTTGGTACCTGAGTAGATTCCATTTATTTTAGGTAAAAGATCAAGAAATAGACCTATATAATCCTTTATTTTTAGTAGGTATGATAGATAATGGGATATCAGGACCGGGTTGGACTAGAGACAAAGTTCATGGTTTTTAACTATTCTGGTATTTTGGGTTTTTTATTATACGACAGCATGACAAATGGAGAGTAAATATCATGGATCATTTGGGTTATCATTGGTACTTACTATATGTTGTTCCATTTACTATTTATAATAATTTTTTTTACAAATTGATATAATTTAATATTTTTATTCACTATGATAATCATTTATATTCTACATAATTTATATGTATAGACCCATACTTATATTCAACAACATCTTGCTTATGTGGGGGAACACTTGAGGTCAGGTGACGCACCGACTCGAGGCATTGGTGGAACCTGGTCCAAGACATTACATATACTCTTATCACAAGTGATAAAATTATTCATACACCCCCCTAACATACTATGTAATAAATTTTTTATATTTATAAAATATATATACATAATAAATATTAATAATTCATCATTAAATGAACATTGAGGTGTTAATTACCCCATTTACCATGTTAGTTTAAATTTGATAGTTTTAATCCTTACACCGAGTTCATAATTTTGTTACATTCAAAATCATAATCAATATACAGTTTTTATATCAATTCATTAGATAAAATTTTATATGAATTCAAATAAACTGGTCATAAATAATTAATCACATTACCTCTTGAATATGGTAGTCTGTACGTACACATGAGTGGTGTTTTTATATTCTAATGAACATAAATACATGTAGTTAAATAATATTATATATTTAAAAAATTATAAAAATAGTATATATCTCATATATATTTATTAAATCACTCCTTATTATCATCCCTGTAAATAATAAACGAAAACTTAATCACACCATTTCGAGAATGTGGTAGTCCACACATACACCTCAATTATGTTATCATTTACTAAAATATAGGAGGGAAAAAAAGTAAATTTTATCATTTAATAATAATATTTAAGTTATAAAAATAATACATATTCATTAAATATATCAATATAATCATACCTAAGAGATGAAGATAAAAAATAAAATACATCCCTTTAGGTAGATGGTCGTTTGTACGTAGGCATGAGGTGTGTTTTTATTTTATAATAGATACAAATGAAATATAAAATGTTAATATATTTAGAATAAAACAATTTTAATATATTAAAAATACCTATTCCATAATTTTAAAATGTTTATATAAAATTGGAGAAGGAAAATGAAGAAATAATCTCAAAACAGATTGATAAAGGCAATTACCTCTTCTTGAGTATCTTCCTTTATCATACACCTTATGCCTTCATAAGATTTTATTCTAGTGGGACTAGGTATTATAGACCAATGGGATGAAATGTTTTATTATTTTTTCATAGGGATTGGATGAAATAGAGTTCTCAAGTGCTGTCGATTATTAGAAAAAAGATATCACCTTATATATTTTCGGTAGATAGAAAACATTTAAATATTCGAAACATTATTGTTTAATACATGACATACTCATGTCAGGTAGCTCTATATTGTCATATTATGAAATATTATATAGTTAATTTAGAACTAAAAATTACAAATGATATTAAAGATTTTATTTGATTTTATTTTAATCCTTATCTCTTAGGATAACACATTTTTAACCATTTTTATCCTTACTATAGTCACATGATTTTTACCATTATTAATATTAATTATGGACAAAAATTATTATAAAAATATTACATAATATGAAAATTTATAATTACAATAATGGAATAGATTTTATAATATCAAATTCATATAATTTATAGATCGAAATTATGATATTTTCACAAAAAAATGTGGACAAACAATTTTTAGAGAAAACGTACTTGTAAGCATAAAAATAGTATTATTACCATTTATTTACCTTTATCAGCCATTAGATTATTATTAAATTATATTAATTAATAAATATATAATATTCAAAAAGATATTTCCCAATGGTAATTTATTCAGTATATTATTATTGAATACATTAAGCATGATAAAAATAATTTTCTGAAGAAAAAAAATCTATTTTTACCTATATATGACTTTAAATACCATTATATCCAATTAATATTCAATTAATAAATGACTATTCTAGTTTTTATATACACTATAAATTTATTTCATCATTGATAAGTTGCGATATGTATATTTTCTTTTTAAAAAATACATAATACCCAAAAAAATACTATAGTTGAAAAATGAGGTCTTATTTTGTTCTTATCATTAGATATTTTTTATATATTTTCTTACCAATAATCCGTAAATATTTATTAAGTGAAACTTTAATACATATTTTATATAATTCATTCATTTCTATTCATAACCTCAAATTCAATGGCTATGTGATAATAGTGATATTCTATTGTGACATATCAATGGTATAACAATGGGCACCTCAGCTCGATGTTGCATATAATGAAGGATATTGAACACTTGAAATCATAAATTAATATCTATTTTAAAATATTTTTTCTATTACCGATAAGAATGAATTCGATCATATCATAATAGAATATATTACTAGTATTTCTTTTCTAATTATAAACATTTCCTCAAATATATAATGATATAAAAAATAACACTTTCACTAAACCATGACTAGAAAAAACGAACACATTCATTTTTTATGAAACTATATTCCTTTATTTATTCATCAATGTGAATGTTATATGATTTGGATTTTTTTTCAACCTATAAATGGACCTCTAAAACATTATTACCTTATTTGTATATTTTAGAGTCATAAACTCTACTAGTTGGGCCATATACACATCTTCCATACAGTCCCTATTAAGGAATTTTATTTTAAAATACATTTTCCAAATCTCATAATCATGTTAAAAGTCAATGGAAAGTATAATTTATATGAATTTTAGTATATAATATGGTGATAATGTTCCACCATATTTATTTTTTTATTCTATTTAATCCCTTATTCTACCAGTCTAGCCTTATAAGTACTAGTAATACATTTCTTATTTTATATCCTCTTGAATACACATTTTAAATCAGCAATATTTTCAACCATTGGAGGATCTAACAAACATTAGTTTTTTATATAGACTTCATTTCATAATTCATAGATTATTATCAACTAGTAGCTTCTTGGACACATTTTTCTTCTTTTTTACCATAGAGTATCATTATTATCAACTAATAATGAGTCATTTTTTTCAGTTAATAGAAAACCAAATCTCTATGGTTCTCTAACCTATCAATTTATCTGACATAGTACATGTGTTTGTATAATGTCAACTTACATGAGGTTAGATGGATTTTTTTCTATGAAAACTCTTGTATATATCGAGACACAACTTCATTGAAGCCTATCTCACTTCCCTATCTATTTGTTAAATATGTTCCCTTTTATGAAATTTGTGATTTCTAACAACCGTGATTCATTTATTTAAAGGGTCAAATTGGTAGAATCCTTTATATTCATTATGATATATAAAAAAGAAACATATAGTTCTTTAAGGTGAATGCTTATTTCCATATATAGCCATAAACACAATTAAAAACCCCATAATAATATATTAGATTACAAAATCCTCCATACATACAAATGTTTTTATAAAATACACTTTTACACATTAGTTGTAACCAAGATTACAATGTTTTCCACTATATATAATGTGTATCCCTAAATTGATCAAGTCATTATTTCATAACTCATAATTGATCTGACCATGCCAAAAAAGGTTTGGTTCCTACATTTTCATACAATATTCTACTGTAGTTTTTAGGTAGAATTGATTTGGGATACTATCCAAAAAACCTATAGATTAAAAAAAATATGTTTTAAGATATTTTCCACCATGGTCTAAGGGGATTTTTTTCCATCTTATGATGTTTCTTCTCTAAATAATTCATGTACGACAAGATTTTTTTCTAGGAATCTATCTTATCATTCATTGGGTATGTATAACCTTATCTATTAAAACTATTTTAAACATTTATAAAGCTTGATAAAATATATCATTCTTCCTTTGGAAGAGTATCACATACATATGTATGAACCAACTTAAAAATCATTATAGCCCTTTCCCTCTTTCCACTAAATTCTTATATGGTCAATTTAACTTATAAATAATCATGACATATATGATCAGTTATTATTTAAAAACCCATATTGATATATTTTTTTGTAAAACGTTTTATTTATAAATCCAATTCACTTATTCTATAGTTTGGATTGAAATTATTTTTACAAACTATATTTGTTATCAATTCTAAAAAAATCATATTACTGTACATAAAAAAATTATTTATGATTTCTATACCATAAAATATGTTATATTTCTAAAATAATTACATTATAAATCCATATTTTTAAACAATATAGTTTATATCAATACTAGAAAAAAAAAATGCTTTTGGTAATGCTCGAAACTTAATAAATGATCTTTGAAACAGTGATTAATTTTGTTTGAAAAGTTATATAGTATTATCCAATAGATAATAGAGGTATAAAATCTATGTTAGTGGTTATTTAATCCACTGCACAATTTAAAAGCTTCAAAATTTACTTTTTCTCTACGGTGATATACAAATGTAAGAACCACATTCTGTATCTAATTCCTAATATATAAAAATAGAATAATTTCACTCAATAATAAATGAGTGTGAAGCTTTCTATTACTTTTTTCATTTTTTTCTTATAGTGTACATTATTTCCACATGTAAAATAAATATCATCATCCCCCCTCACACTCCCCTTAATCATCCTTTTCTTAAAGGGAATTCTGATCAAACTTTAGATATAGTGTTAGTCTAGTGTCCCTACATCTTTTCCATTCTCTTATTAATCATAATAAAATAAAGACATTCATAATTAATTTAATTATCACCATACTGATTTGGATTTTGTAGATTTTGGATATATTATCAATTTCAATCAAATTTAATTTTATAACAATGCTAGTGAATATATGTGGGAGTACTAAATGTTTGGGATTTGTGTGTAACTCATATAGTAGTTTAAACCGTATGAATTATAGAAACTCAATGTAACCAATCATTAAGACAACATTAGTCCCATAAAATACACCCTCATTGGGTCTTCCCTTTTAGAGTCACTAGGAGATCTAATACAAATCCAGTCTAGTTCTCATCTAATGCAGTTAATGAAAATGATTTATCATGATTTATTCATCAATATTCTCAAGAGATGTATGGATATTATCATATACTGATGATAAGATTAATCACTGGGAATATATAACATCATAAAAGTTATTTATGTAGACATAACGATATTCCTCACCCACCTCCTTATCAGACAAATTGGAAACTTGGGATTTGTGCATGAAAAGTTTAAGTTATTATTATAGTATAATGTGGATGTTCCTATAAAAATCATGGATTTTATGATTACTAAGGGGTATTCCTTTATCAAGTATATATCATAGGGATATAAATGCCGATAAACATTTCATTTTCTTCATCAAAATAAAATTACAATTAAATACATTATCATTATTAATGGAATGTGTTTGTTGAAATTACATTAATTACTCTCCATATACATTACAATTTTATAATAGACCTCAAAATTAGATATGTAATATTTTTATTACCAAAACATATAGTGGAAAGAATCCATTTTTTCATACATATAATCCTAAATATTATCACTAATTCATAAAATTTTATTTAATTTTGCACTCATGAAAATTTTTGGATTGAAACTACGTGATCCATTGTGTAGGTTACGCAATCGTGAAATAGTAATTGGGATTTACTGAAAACATTCCTCTGAATTTTTATGTTATTGGAAGTGGTGATCAAATATATTAATTATTTAATTAATTTTTCCTATCATCTTTTTTAGACTCCCAAATAAAAAAAAGTTCTCAACATTGTCCTGACTAGACCTATAATTGTGTGTCCCACTTATCATGGATAATAGAAGGCATTATGACTTAATATTTATTTATATAGTTTTTTCTATTATGTTTAATCTTCTTAGTTTTATTATTTTCATCTCTTGTAAATGTTTTGTGGATTTTAAATTATCAACCAACCATGTAACAAAAAAATAATTTACACATAATCTATTTTCTCAAAATACAATATTATATGATTATTAATTCATTTTCTTCCATGATCACTAAAAATAAATAATATATATAATATTTAATTTTCAAGGACATTATAATGGTTAGCTTATAAATTAGGTGATAAACTAACACATATACCATTATTAGATACTCATGTAACACTAGATTGTTTTAAGTTGTAGCATTCCAACTATAATCATATATATCAGCTAGGTTGATTTCCCCTCATCTTAAAACATAAAACACCTCCATTATCCTATGATATATATCCATTACAAATTTTTCACTCACAAGAAGGTGAGTGGAACAATAGGGATCATTATGGGTTTACATAAAAGAATCAATGGACATATAGGTCCTTATATAATATAGAGGAGGGGATGACTCACATTTCGTTATTTTAATATAATAATAATTATTAAAAAATCACAATAAAAAATTAATGAAAATTAAATCCAAGACATTCCTAGAATTTTCAAGAATGTGATCATCATCCCATGAAACAAATATCCAATTATAAAACTAGATAACATTAATTTCAATCATCCTTTATGTAGATAAAATACCTAAATTATTAATTTAGTCATATTATTACTTAATTAATTAAATTATCTTAATATAAATCAAAATGGTCATCAATATTATCGTCCATTTTTATTTAAAAAATATAATAAATTCATTTTAATTAAAATTAATTAAATAAATGATGCTTAAATAGAGGAAGCATAACATGTACCTATTTGAACAACCTAATGTCTTTCAGGGTTATTTTCATGTTCTTTACAATAACATAGCCCATATCATACAAGTTGTGTTACATAATAACATAGAATTTACTATAAATTTTTGACACATTAACATGTGTTAATTAATTTTGTGTGTGCCAATTTTAATTAAAATTTTGTACAAAGAATATAAGAAGCATAAAAATGAGTAGTTTGGAATTTAATGTAGAAATTAGATACTCATTTTATGTTATTTAGGACTTATCGAACAACTTGTACTATCAATTTATGACACATGGGAACATGAATTATTTTTAACAGATAAATTATTTTTCATTCTATGTTTGGAAAATATATGTTTTATAGTCTCTCATTAATTGTACTCAATTTAAATGGGTACACTTTACATGGTGTGTGCATCATACTATTGGGAATATATTTGTTACAATGGTTATAAGCAATACACTCCATAGGACTCAGCTTGTAATGAATTTGATCATTTATGGTTCACATGGTGTGTACTCTATGAAAATTATATGTAATTAAATATGTATTATGTTCCATAAATTTAAGTCTCTATAGGACTTATAATTAATTTCCTAGGAATATTTTACCACATGGTATGCTAACTTGGTGGGGATATAAGGAATGTATTCAAATAAACTATGTGTATCCACTAAAACCATGTTCCTCGAAGACCATGTTCACATGTCTATTGTATAGAAACCACATATTACTACACATGAAAAACAACATCTACCACAATTGTATCCTAGTGTGGTGAGTATTCGTACATATTGTGAAGTTTTGTTACATGACTTGTAGTCTCATTCAATCTATCAAGATTCTTTTACCCCAATGAATGGGTTCTTCAATGGTTTTCTTGTTTTTCTAAATCATTATGGGTTATAAAATGGTGAACAATGAATATATATCATATATTAGATTAAATAATAAATGAATCAAAAATTAAAACCCCATAGTAAATGAATAAAATGATCAATGAATAATAAATAATTATGAATTTGTAAATGAACACTCTAATACAACGTGATGGTGTTAGGACCTGTGTAATTGATGGTGGTACTATTAGTAACATTTTATTTGATAGATTTATTGAAAAATATGAAAGTATTTAATAGTCTAATTCAATTTCTAATAAATATATACAATTAAACATTACATATAGTCCTCGAACCATGACAATAGCATCCTTCATGTGAAATTTATAATAAATTTAATAAAAATAGTAATACCTCATCTCTAAGGGCTTTCTTTGATAAATATATTGATCAATCGAACCCCATTATAGTTTTATAATCAAGATATTGGTAGGATCCAAAAAATAACCCATATAAAAGTTCTCTACACATGCTCACCAATATTTGAACAGTGCTGATGGAATGTTGGGTGCTATCATAGATGGGTTAATCATCTTGAATTATCCATCCTGATCACAACTTAACCATTCAGGATTAAAAGATTAACTCTCTTATTTTCAAGATCTTGGGAGGAAGAAAATATTTGTAGGAATACTCTCAGTCTTTAGAGAAACCTTACAGAAGTTCTTCATTGATAGAGAATTCTCTAGCGAGGGTTTTTGGTTTAAATTGATGTCTCTTATAATAAACCAATGGAAATGATATAAAAAGGTATATATAGATATGGTTTAAATAATAAATAATGACACATAGGCCTTTAATTATTTCATTAATCTTTATAGGACACCACAACTAATAATAAAAATAAAAATATTATTATTCTTACTATTTTTATTCTCATGATATGTTCATTTCACATAGATAAAATTTATATCATTGTTTAAATAAATTAATATTTATTTAAATCATACATAACATATAATTCCCACCAAACCCTTTAACTCGATTCGTGTTCCACTTAATCATTTACTGAATCACAAAATTAATATCATTATTTTAATAAATAAATATTATATTCTAGTTTTTATAAATAAATATTTCAATAGTAATAAATAACATTTATTAACTTGTGAATAGAAAAAGATAAATAAATATTCTATTTGATGATCTTGGGATTAAATATATATTTAATTATTTTAATAACATTATTGATGTAATAATATTTATCAAATAAAATATCCTAACTAAATATTATTACTCAAATTTTATAACACTATTTATTCCTATTATAAAATTAAAATAGTTTTTGGATGTGGTTAATAGATATAAAAATAATATGACCCTCTACACCTCTTCCGCAGTGGAATTGTGTGGAATTTCATAACGTCTAATATCATCATTTTGAAACATGTAAATACAATAATATATGAATAATTTAATGTCTCAATGATGAAAATGACATATGAATGCACCATGTGTCTGAGGAGGTTTTAATAGGTGATTGTGGGGGTGGTTCTTCTTATAGTGTAGATTTCTATGCCAATGTATTTTCTTTTTTTATTTAGTGATGAAAATGGTGGTAACCCAAAGAGGTTCTTCAATGATGTTATGGAGTTTCTGTTGTGAGGTTCCATCTTCTTTCACTATTCATTCTATTTTGCTAACTGGGGAAGCCTAATAGATGTTTGTTTGACATCTACAATTAAAAAATTTGAATCTCGTAAGGTGGTGTGTGGCAAGATCCTTTTTTTTGTTGTGGAATTTTGGTATTTTGGTTTGAAATTAGAATTTGTTATTTAGATTTGTTTCTTTTGTTTGATTTTTGATTGTGAGGTTCCAACTAACACAAATAGTTTGTTATTTATGAAATGAAAAAAATGGATTCGGAAAAAATTGCTCACTGTGTAACAAAATTTATATTTAATGATATCTTTAATATAAAAAATGTCTGTCTAGTTTCATAAACCTATGTTCATTATCTATGTTTTATTGAATATTGGAAATGAACCCATCTATAAACCATAGAAATTGTAATTGTTTTGACATTTCAAACCCAATAAAATGGATTAATATATCGACTTCCTCAAATAGAGGGACTGTAACACCGCATGTTTTTATGGAACTTTTTTCGATTGAATTAATTTTCATTGATGTTTTTCAATGCACTGTGTCATATATTACATTCAGAGGGGAATGAATTAGTGTACATTACACGCAACACAGATTTTGATTTCATTATAAAAACTGTAGTATAGTTATAGGGACTAAATAAATAACTAATTAAGACACATGGGAAAACAAAGAGGATATTACCAAAAGATAAACCTTGACATAGAATTGGTATAAAAATTGGTAATATAAATTCATAATAAAATAATATATGGTATAAGATATAAGATTATTATTCTGTAAAATATATATAATAAATTTAAATTTACTATACATGAAGATTTTTTAATTAAAATTAGAGTCCATACATACGGTAAAGGGATTTCATCACACTTTTTATGTCTGTGAGATACATGACATGTTCAACGATTTTTTCATTTACATGGTGTATATACTACTCATGAATGTATTTAGTGATTATTATTATTAAATTTATGGTTATTTTCATTCCACTTATATGATATTTTTTAATGGGGTTTATGTATCAATAGTTGTTTTTAAAATCCATTTATTTGTTCCCTAGGAAAAAATATTTTAAATTATTTTCAATATTTTCTATATGTTTCAAAGTAAAATGTTTTCAATCTTCAGTTATAATTTTCATGTTAATTTTGAAATAAAGTTTTTATCAACAGAATTTATGTTTCAAAAATAATTTTTCAATCAACTGGGATATTTTCCTCAAGAATGGTTTTTAAATTATCATTGAACCTTATTTCCCATCTAAGATAACATCTGTTGATGTTACATATCCCTTTCTAGGAAATGATCTAAATTTTCGATTCATATTTTTGGTTTGAATGGATTTTTCATGACGGAATGGTCTTTATGAAACATGTTTCTCTTTCATGTGTTATATATCTATGAAACCCATTCATCTTTTATAGCATATGATATTGATGAAATGATTATGAAACAAGTGTCGTATTCCAAAGGATATGATATGATTATATTTTAATGATAACCATTTTATTTAAAAGGTTATCATATTATTGTCTAGGATTTTCTGGAACATGTATGTATTATTTCATTATGTGATGGATGGGACCTATATCACCCTCCAATGCTTTTGGTAATGACTTTTATCTCATGAGATAGACTAAGATGCTATCGAATGTGAACCTTTACTACTAGGATGGTTGTGGGGTTGAACAATGACTACCAAGATGGTATGAGGAGTGAACTCATGCTACAAATATGGCCATGGGAGGGAAACATGACTTCCAAAATAGTATGGGGAGTAAACACATACTACTATGATGGTCTTGGTAGTGATTCTCATGTTACAATGTAAATTATATTATCTACTTATGTATTATCAATAATTCCATATTTTATTCCTATTTTATAATTCATGGATTATGTTGATTATATCATTATGATTCATGACTGAAAATAACCATTTTTATCTATTTTGAAAGAAAAAACACATTGAAAAACTATTAGGGAGGTCAGAAAAAGTGAAATCCAAGTGCATCTTTAATTACATGATGAAACCCCTCCCTTGGAAGAGACCCTAGAGTAGTGAAAGAGGACATACATTGGTCCGGTGAAGCCACGGATGCTAGGAAATCCGCAACCTTGTTTCCCTCCTACCATGTGTGAGAAACCTCAATGTGTTGGCCCAAAAGAATTATGCACCTTCAGATTTGATATTCAATTTTTCATTGAGTAGACCTTGTTCCCAAGAGAGCTTGATGAAGGATAAGGGAGTCCGTCTCCACCGCGTAGAGATGAATGTGCCTCTGCTGACACAGCTCTAGACTAGAGGCCATTTCAAGAGCTTCCACCTGCAATGAATCACCCCTGCCGTAGAAGACCGCAAAATCTGCAATAACAGCCCCCTTGTGATCGCGGATGACACCTTTGCCTCTCACATCCCCCCCGCGGAGTGACTCGTCCGTGTTAAGTTTCAACCCAGCGCACAGTGGGTTCTAGTGAACCCATTAGCCCTATCCAGGTTGATTGAGGATGGAGGATGTCAGAATGAGAGTTCTAACCAATGGAACCGCCTGACATGTTGTGCATAGGCAAACCATGTCCTGATGTAGGTTTCACGCTTTGAACATGAGACTGTTCTGTGAGCCTTTTAGGACACTGTGTCTTTCTTCGTTCCTAGCCATCCAGAGAACCCATCACCCCACCAGTATAAAGATGGCCCTTGCCTTCCTTTCAGTCCCCTTATCCCCTACTCCTTGAAACCAAGCATTGAGAAAAGCCTCCATCATTCCCCCTTGCCAATTCCACCCAGCACCATCCCCAAAATTCTTCAAGACCCAATTCGCCCATTCTCTATCCAAAAAGAGATGATCCACTGATTCTGTGCTTGGACTGTAGTAGCACCAACACTTGGTGACAATAATCACTCCCATACGATGTATATTGTTCTTAGTGGGAAAATCATGATTCCTTACTCAATTATGATTCATGTGTTATGAACATTAAATATTTATTCAATTATTCATGTTTATTATCTTTCATGTGAATTGTATGATCTTAAAATTATTTTATCACATTCCCATCCTTATATTCCCTTGTTTATTCTTAATTGTATCCTCAATTTACCCATACTGAGCATATGAGATCACCCCTTTTTTTATTTCCCCACGATTATGAGGATGCATGATATGTTTGATGTGTATAATAAGATTTATAATCTAGATGAACCTAGTGAAATATTATGTATCTCACTTATGTACCAGTGTTTTTGTTTCCATGTTTCCAAAGGCACTAGAATAATACAGTCTTTGGGTCTATGTTTTTGTATTATTTTAAATATTCACCAAAAGTGAGTTAATGTTAATGTATGTCATGAAAGTTTTATTGTAGTTGGTATGAGATAAAAGGTTTTTTTAACCTTTGGAAACTATTATTGCAAAATATTACTAAGAACTATTATGACCTATCTAAGGATAAGAATAATTATAATTACAAGTATTGGGAAATGTCTAGGAATTTTGGAAAATTATAGATTTAGTGGTTTCCTAAAAATACATAACTATCTAGATACTATAAGTGAATGTGAATCTAGAACAGATGTACCTAGGGGGTATATCATTGACAATATTTCACTGGTCTGACTTATGTTAATGTGGTGAATGAAAATGGGCCTTGCTGCACACCTATTTTGAAACACCAAGGGGATATTCTTTCGGACTTCACAAGAAATTAATGAACCATCATGATGAATTTAAAAATTAATTGGCCATGAATAATCTACGATAAATCAATGGTGTCATTGATTAAGGAAGATGTCATAATGTTGAAATCCTATAAGTTCCCTTTCTAGATTATGTGTTCCCCATTATGATTATTATTTCATACTGTTGGCCTTTTTGGTTTTAGTAAATTGATAGAACCTAAAGGAGTCAAATTAATTGTGATTTATATGGATAATGAAATTATTTTTCTCCCAGGAAATAGAATGATATGGGAGATAGAATTAAAAGACTTGTTGGTATGCTCACACTATATTTTAAAGCTATGAATAATGGTTGACATCTAAATGATCAAAGGAGGGAAAAACATTCTGTTGAGTTTTTTATGATGAAACAACCACCTTATTTTGGAGTCCCTTTGGATCTACTTGTTGTTGAAACAATGATCAATAATAATGAAAAGATATTATCTGTTATCTATTTTTCCGAGGAGGAGAAATTCATTCAGTCTATTTATAAGTTAGAAGGGAAAGCAGACCAGTGGTGGATTCTAATTAATAATATGATGAATTAATATGAAATTGAATCTAGGGAATGGGATGAGTTCAAGAACATATTTTTCAATAAGTACATTCCTTGTCATTTTCATACCAAGATAGGAAAATAGTTCCCTGAGTTCAAGAAAAGGGATGATGATTCTCTTGGTACCTGTGATGCAACATTCAAGGGACTTTCTAGGTACATTGTTTGGAATTATTATCCAAACTAAATGTTTTGTTTGTAGGTTCCTATGTGTCTTAAGTCCAAGTATCAAGAGGGAGTTGTCTATAAGACACATTAGTATATATGAATAGATTTTACATTGTGAAATCAATTTTAAAATTAATGTTGGTGTCACATATCAATCTAATGATTTTGACAGGAAAAGGGGAAGACATATTTTATTGGAAAATATAAAAACCATGATGAGAAGAATATAAGCTTTCTATTATTCTCTAATCATGGGAAGAATCATGGAAGAAATTCCCTACAAAGGTCTAATAATTTTTTTTAGTGTGGAAGGTATAGAAATCAGAAATTTGATTATCCTAGTGATCGAAAGAAGTTATATAACAGTTCCAATGAAGAGAAAGATACATAGAATAAAACTCTTTTTCTTAGGTTATATAAGTGTTAATAAAATGGTCATTATTCTAACCAATTCCTAAAACAAAGGGCTAGTGATGATGATCGAAATTAGTAACGTCTTAAGATGATGGTTAAGGGGAAATGTCATGGAATATCTATTTCTGGAGAGTGATACGTTAACAATGTGGTGAAAGGCACACATATAATCCAATATAGAACTAATAATGTTTTATTCAATTATAGATCAAAAAAATATATAATATATAAAGAAATTGATAACGGTGTTAAGAATTCACAAAATTGATTAGATATAGAACTACCATAGAAAACCCCTAATGGTTCGATGATTGCATTACAAGAAAATGATTCCTCTCCAGTTGACGTTTGTGGGAATGTTCTTCCTAAAAAACTACAAAATTATTAATTTTGTTGAATGTGATTCAAAATTAGGTATGTATTTTATTTCATGACAAAATCCCACATCAAGTATTAAGGAAGTGAAGTATCATTTGATATTTTAGACCCTCCAATAATCATCCGTCAATGTAATGATAAGTATGATCATCGTTCAGAGATTATATATAGTTATTCAGTATTAAGTCTTATTCATAATTTTTTTATCACAAATGGTTGGGGAACAAATTACATCTATGATATTCCCATTTTTAGGAATTTTTTGATGTATTTCCAGAATTGTTTTCTATCCTTCCACCAAAACATGAGTTTTATTTATTAATTGAATTCATACCAGGTTACACACCAATATGGAATACTCATTATAGAATATACTTGATTTATTTGTAGTAATTGAATAAGAATATCCAAGGAAATCATGATAAGGTATTAATTTGGTTGTGTGTTTCATCTTGGGGTGGACGAATTCTTTTTGGAAAAAACAAAGATGGATAATTGTGACTCTCAATTTATTATCAAGAGTTTAAAAAAATCACAATCAATAAAAATATCATATTCCCAATATTGATGACTTGTTTGATCAATTTCACAGACCTCTATACTTTTATAAGATTATCCTTCATTCCAATTATCATCAATTGTGGGAAAAGATGGTGGATTTAACCAAGACTGCATTCTATACAAGGTATAGACTCTATAAATATAAAGTAAATCCTTATTTCTTATGAAATCCCCTACTATCTTCCTGGATTTAATGAATAGAGTCATTATAAATTACCTTAATTTTATTTTTGTAGTCTTTATAGATGAAATTATTATCAATTAAATGTTAAGTAAAGGGAATAATAAGCACATGATAATTGTACTAAAGACCCTAATGAAGGAGAAACTATATGCTACATTTTCAATGTGTGAATTTTGGCTAAAATGGTCTCACTTTTGGGTCACATAATTTTTATAGATTGTATGGTTATGGATCAATCAATGTCATATGCAATTTAATGCTGACCATGACCAACCACAGTGAATGAGATCTATAGATTTCATAGATTAGATAGATATTAAGGAAGGATTTTGGAGAATTTATCATTACTAAATAATCTAACGACCACGTTAATTCGAAATGGTGTGAGGTTCATATGGATAGATAAATGTGAAGAAATTTTTAAGGAACTGATGAAATGGTTGGTCAGTGTACATGTGCTGACATTACCCTATAGTGGATAAGTGTTTGTAATATATAGTGATTCATCAAAAAATGGATTAGGATTATTTCTGATGAATAATAACATTTTTTATATCATATGACTCCACAAAGTTGAATATTCATTAGAAAAACTACCCAACTCATTATTTACAGTTCACAATGGTAATTTTTGCGTTAATGATATAGAGGCATTATCATAATGGAGAAAGGTGCACTATAAGAAATGATCCAAAAAGACTGAAATATATATTCACATAGAATAAGTTGTAAATGTGTTATAGACAATTTTTGGAGCTGATAAATTATTGTGACTTCTCAATACATTACCACCCTAGGAAATCAAACAAGGTGGATAATGCTTTAAGTCGAAAGGAACATGCCTGCTTATCCCTGATAAGGATAACATAAGATTTCATATTTTTTGATTTATAAAGGATTAGTCTAGAAATCCTAATATATGGGGAAAATATTATTATAACACCCCAGGGTTTTAAAAATATATTCAAATACATCAAAAAAAAATTTAATTAGATACTTATAAATGGCCTTTAAACATAATGTTTCCGCTTCTATGTTTTGAATTTCATAAAATGGTCACTTATGATTTTGATCAGTAAGTTATTTGGAGTAGGATAGAACCAAATTTTTTGGTGAATAGTAACATACCCTTATGAATAGAAATATGAATAGAAGTATTACCCTAATGAATATTAAATTGTATTATTAATTTATTTTTTATGGCTTTATGAAAATGGCATGTGGAATAATTTTTCAAGTTGTTAAAAATGAGTTATAGTTTTAAAATTGTTATTTTGGAATTACATATGGTTTTATTAAAAAGATTTAATAATATATAGATAATTATTTTCTGAAAATTCTATTCATTTTTGAATTATACACATCAAAAAATGGTTTTGATGAATTTTTGGTATTTTTCGGAAATTCCTGAATTTTGGAAGTATAGTGATAACAGAAAAACACCATATATAAATATTATTAGTTAAATACACTATTTATAAAATAATAACTAAATTAAGACCTTTTTTTAAACTCACATGTTTTTTTAATATTTGGATAAAAATAATGAAGACTATTCATAGTCTTGCAGAAAAATATTAACATAATGGTTAAAATAATGTAAAATCACTCCTCTCCTACACTATAAATAAAAACATCATTCCCCTCTTCCTCTCACACCTCTCACGCATTTTTCATTGTCTATGTTCTGAAAACTCTGATCCCCAAGTCTCTTCAGCACTATCAAGACCTATTGGTCCAACCCATAGTCCAAAAAAAGGTTCGTAAGGAGGATATGAAGGATAAGAGATAAAGTGGTAAGAATACCCTTCCTTTTAATGTGTTTTCTTTCCAATTCATTTATTTTATTATTCTATGTTTCTATCCCATTATCTAAGATGGATGAAATCTCGAGAATATTATGTATTATATATGTTATAATGTTCATCTAAAATATTATTCATCTTTATTCCTCTCATCTCCCTCTTATTCTAAAAATAACATCAATGTTCGCAATGTGCCGATTTACCAAAATCATGGACGATGTGTTTTAAATTTCCATTACATCCTAACATTATAATAAAAAAATCAATTTAATGGTTGAAAAAGAATTTAAATTTTATGATGTAATATATTTTATTTTATGAAATTAAATTATATTCATGACATTATATTATAAAATGAAACATGTTCATGATTATAAAAGAAATGCCAACATGATCTAAGAGGACATCACTAAATATTTATCAAATAATTCATCCTCATACCATATAACCAAAATGAATTATGGTTTAATTAAATATTATGTAAAAATATAAATACCATTTTATTCCACTTCTAGAATTTCATTTCCATATGAAAATAAAATCAAATACAAACTGTCCATTGAAATCATGTAATGGATGCACATGAAACAATGGAAGGAACCAAATACTAATAATTAAAGGGTGAAATGATGTAATGAAATAATAAAATAAAGTATTATCAACATGAATATATTTCTATATGATTTTAATAACATATTTTTAAACATTATATATGAGTTTTAAACAAGTTTTTAGTATCGAAAATCTGAGGTATGGTAATTCATAACTCACTTTCTATTCTTTTGGTTAACCTTCTACTTCACTATTTATGTGGTATTAAAATTGGTTTTGTGATGAATTTTTTTTATATTGTATTTAATTATGTGTATTTATAATATATATACATATTCAATCAACTATAATAATTCTCTCTTTAATTATATGATATTTGTAAGGGGTTTTTCTTTTAAAATATTCTTTTAAAATTATGTTTTTCAAAATTAAAAAGAAATGTTTTTATGCATTTATTCATGTTGTATGATTATGTTATGGTTCATGGTAATTGTTTATGATAAATTTTGGGACATATATCTCCCTCCAATTCATTGGGTATGTGTATATTGTAGGTCGGCCGTATGGTTACTCCATGTGTAACTGCGAATGTTACGTAATAAGATATCTATGATGGTTACATTGCAAGGTAGTAATGAGGGTTAAAATTAATAAGGTAGACATGAGGGTTAAAATATAAGTATATAATTACTTATCATAACTTTATTTTTATATTTATGTTATGTATTTTTTGTGTAAATCTCATGGAAATCTCATGTTTCACAAATAATGTTTATATGGGTTCTGGGTATATATTTTTGAAAATGGTTTCATACGTTACAAGTATTCAAAGACTAATATGTTCTTTCATTCTTTATATTTTCCTTACTGATATTTTTGTTCTTATCCCATGTTACTAGAAGATTTTCATAGGTTATAAATATGGGTAAGGAAAAGAAGGAATCTATGTTAAATGTTATGGGGATTTGTCCACAAAATGGTGTTTTATTTGAGTAGTTTTATATTTTGGATGAAATGGTTTCTATATTTCTGGAAGTGTCTCTATATGAATGAAAAATGTTATGTATTTTTTATATCCCAAATGTCTAATACTATAAACTAGAAAAGATCCTCAGTATGAAAGGAATTGTGTTCTTGACAAAAATTTAAAATTATGTATCGTAATAAGGTTAGGTTCTTATAGTTGGTATCAATGAATGGTTTAGATAAATTTTAGTGTTAGATATTTTTAATAGAATACCAAAAGTGATTTTTAATCTATGTTTAATTTTAACGGGTATTTAATTTAATGATTACCATTTTTCTTCGAGAAATATTTGTTTGTTCAGAATGGTTTTCCATAGAAGAAACAGGGAACTTGAGGTGGAGAGGCACAGACAGAATGATATCCTTCCGAATCGGCATCCCAGAATGATAGAGATTAGAATAGAGTAGTCTGTTGGACGTAATGGCTCTGTTGACATATGAAATAAATGGTGGTGGCATCCATTCAAGAGAAGAAACATATGTACCAAAAAGTAACAATAATATAGTGGAAATTTTTCCGATAGAACCCCTCCTACTATCAATGGTTCTTATGACCCTGTAGCAGATTAAGGATCGGTTAATGACCTTGAAAATATATTCAATTTTTGGGATATTCAGATAATTAAAAGGTAATTATTTCAATTTATCATCTATATGGTGAAGTTAATCAGTGGTGATCAATGGTTATGAATATCATTAATAGATAAGATGTTTATTCCTTGGAGTAGGATGGATTTAAAAATTAGTTCCTTGAAAAATATATTTCAAAGGTGGGGAGACTTTGGATGAAAAATAAATTCAATTAATTGAAGAAAATGGAGGAAGATTCAGTGGTTGTGTCTGAAGTAAACTTCACCTAATAGGTGAGGTATGCACTGAATCTTATTCTCCATCTTGATAGAAAAAACCACTTTTAATCCTGATTAAATCCAATATATTAAAGGTCATTGGACACTAGTGAATTCAAATGTTTTAGAAATCTTTTCTAATGTGCAGAGAGGGTAGAGATGGTGTTCGATGATGATAACGTTCAATTTGAATACAATTTGAATAAGTGTTCTATATCACAAGTGATTGGTAATAATCAACCAATGAAATCACATGGTTAATAATTCAAGTTTTCAGTGTATGAAATGTGTGGAAAAAACACCATGGGGAATGCCTTACCAAAACAGGGAAGTGTTTTTGATGTGATAATTTTAGAAATATGGATCTATATTGTAATGAAATTGACCCTAATACATAACCTGATTTGAATACCTTTATGTGTTTTATATGTGGATGGATGGGTCATTATGAAAATTCCTACCTAAACAGAGATCCTAATGATGCCAAGAAGCCATACATTAAGAAGAAATGTGTTTTGAGATCCTTTTGGACTACATCAGAACACATTTGTCCATACAATAATGTTTTATTAGGTACCTTTATTGTTTATTCATATTTTTTTCTAAATTTTGGTTCAATATAGGGTCCACACTTTCTTTTATTTATGATTAATTTTTTGGTAAATTGGAAATATCACCTTAAAAATGAGATTGTAACATATTGTTAGAACACTAGGGGAAATATTATAGAAAAGAGGAATTATAATAATATTTATATTGTGGTCGATGGAAAGACTTTTCCTACAAACCTTTTTGTTTTTTTATTAGTAGAGTTTTATCTCATTATTTGAATGCATTTTATTTATGTTTATCATGATAAGATTGAATGTAGAGAGAAATAAGTTGTTTTTCAGAAAGATTTTCAGTATGTATTTATGAATAAACCTATAAAATTGAAAAAATATCTGAATGCTGAGAAACTACTGAATTATTGAAATGAATTTTATCATGATAATATTTATGAAAAAAGTTAACATTTCATATTATTGATGTGTTAATGGAAAATGATTACCTTGACGTTTATCCATATTAGTTACCAGATGTCAAAACTAATCGGAAAGTCCAATTCACAATTGGATTGTTCCTAATGGAATGTCTATTTCAAAACCCCCATATTAAATGGCATAAATAGAACTAATTGAATTTAAAATCAGTTGCATGACTTTCTTGACGATGTCTTCATTCATCCTAGAACATCACCATGGGGTGATCCTGTTGTTTTCATTAAAAAGAAATATGGTTCCATGATACTTTTGATTGATTATAGATCATTGATTAACAACATTACTAAAAACAAGTATCATTTACCTCATATCGATGACTTAATTGACCAGCTCTAGGGATCTTAATACTTTTCCAAGATTGACATTAGATCCAGATACCATCAGCTGATGTTGAAAGGCAATGACCTCATGAAAATAGATTTTCATGATAGATATGGAAATTTTGATTTTTTTTGTTATGCTATTTGCGTAAACTAATGCACCTTGTGTATTATTAATTCTTATGAATAGATTACTTCATGTGTTCTTTGATATATTTGGGGATATGTTTATTAATGACATTATGGTATTTTCTAAGAGTAAAAAGGAGCATGAAAATGTCTAATGGTATTTTTTTAAACCTTAAAGGGAAAGAAATTATATTCAAAATTCTGCAAGTGTGACTTTTGGTTGCAACTGATTTCTTCTCTTGAACACATTTAAAATATGGATGGAGGAACTCTTGATCTTACAAAAACATAAGTTGTTGATGAATGGCCAAGACATAAAAATTTTACAGATATTTTTATTTTTATTGATTGAGCTGGTTATTACCGACAGTTTTTTATAAACTTTTCACAGTTATCTATCCCACTAACTAAGTAAACACAAAAATGGGTTAAATTTATTTTGAAAAAATAATGTGATGTTTTTTTATAGGAACTGAATAATAGATTCGTGTATGCGCCTGTTTTGGTCTTGCTTTCCTGAATTGGTGAGTTTTTCATATCCAATGATTCATCCTATAAGGGACATGGTGGTGTTTTGATGTTGAATGATCAAGTAATTGCATATGCTTCTAAGAAAATAAATCACATTAGTAAAATTATCCCACACATGATTTGGAATTGGCATATATTGTTTTTTTCATTGAAAATTTAGAGGCATCATTTATATGGAGTCCAATGTAAAATATATACTGAACATAAAAGATTGAAGTATATATTCACTCATAAGGAATTAATCAAGACAAAGAGAATATGGATTGAACTGATAAATTATTATGATTGTAGGATTAATTACCATCTATGAAAATCAAACCAAGTGTCAGATTAATTGAGTTGAAAACATCACATATCGCATACAATGTAACATTTGGAGCGTGATCCCATGATTAATGATTTGATGAATTTTGGCTTAGATGTTTTTAGTGCTAGAAATACAATTGTTTTATTTCGGGATTCAGTGTAGTCATTATTATCTGATAGAATTAAGAAATCACAAAAGGAAGATTATGAGCTAAAAAAAGTTATATTTGGTTAAATTGGGTATGTTTCCAGAATTTACCCTTGATAAAGATTTTGTAATGGGATTTATAAAAGGATTGTGTGTGCCTTGTGATTCAATATTGAAAAAGGATTTGTTGTTAGAAGATCATGTTTATTCATTTTCAGTTCATCCTAGGATAACTAATATGTAGAGATACCTTCAGGAGTACTATGGCTGGGATGGAATGAAAAGGGATATAACCAATTTTACTATGAAATGTTGAACATTTCAACTGGTTAAAGAAGTGTTGCAGTTGCCGAAGGGGATGCTTCATCATTTTACTTTGCTTGAGTGGAAATGATAGAATATATCTATTGACATTATAGTGGGACTGCCTATGACATATCATGGTAAAAAATTGGATTTGGGTTATTATTGACTGACTGATTAAATCGGCACATTTTCTCCCTATTCTAGATACAATGTCATTGGATCAGCTTTATCGATTGTACCTCAAAGAGATTTTCAGGATACATTTCGTTCCACTTTCCATTGAATTTTACTAGTATCTTTGTTTAACTTCTAATTTTGGTAAGGGCCTTCAGATGTCATTTGAAACATAATTAAATTTTAGTAATGCATTCCATCCTCAATCAGATGGGTAGCCAGAACAAATGATTCGGACATTGGGGGATATAAATTGATCTTGTGCAATGGAATACTAGGGATGTTGGGATAAATATATTTCTTTATTTGGTTTTTCTTATAATAATAATTTTCCTTCCAGAATACAGATGGAACCCCTTAGAGAATTGTATTTGAAGCGGTGTCGAACTCTGGATTTTTTTGATAATGTATGGTAAAAGATGTTTATGGGACCAAAATTAGTAGAGGTAGTGGATGATAAAGTGAAGATGATGGATAAACACATGAGGAAAACTCAGAGAAAGAAAATAAGGTTTTGTATACAATAGGAGGAATGAATTTTATTTAGAGGTAGGTGGGAATTTATTTCTTCAAATCATAGCATGGGAAAGTGTTATGTGTTTTGGTGAGAAATGAAATCTAAGTCCATGATTAAATGGACCTTATTAAATCGTGGAGAATGTTGGACTAGTCACATATCGAGTAGCTTTGCCTCTGAGTATATCTCAGGTACACAGTTTTTTTTCATGTTTCGATGTTTAGAATGTATTTTCTAGATTCATCTCATGTCTTGATCCCAGAAGTAACTCACCCAGAAGAGAACAATTCTTATGAAGTGGAACCCGTTCAGATTCTTGACCGAAGGGAACAAGTATTGATTAATAATATACTCCACCAAGTAAAGTTTTTCGGAGAAACCACATGGTTGAAAGAGTAACATGGGAGTCTGAAAATGTTACGAGGGAAAGGTACCCTCACTTGTTTAATAAGTAAATAAAATTTTGACGATGCAATTTTCAAAGGATGTAGATAATGTAACACCCCAAGGTTTTAAAAGTAAATTGAAATGCATGAAACATTTTTTTAAATATAATAGTTATAACTAGATTTTAAACATATTTTTTCTTCATCTATGTTTTGAATTTCAGAAAAGGTTATCTACGATTGTGATCAGTAAGATATTTGGAGTCTGATAGAACCAACTTGTTTTTTTTTTTGAATAGTAACATACACGTACGAATAGTAATATGAATAGTAGTATGACACTATGGAATGGTGAATTTTATTATTATTTTATTTCTTTAATAATTTATGAAAATGAAATATGGATTAATTTTTCAATGAGCTACAAAATGGGTTATAGTTTTAAAATTACAATTTTTGAATAAAATGTGATATTATTTAAAAATTAAATGAATAATATTTAGAAATTTATTTTCAAAAATTTGAGTTTATATTTGAATTATAAATATTGAAAAATTTGTATGGTGTATTTTTTGGTATTTTCTGAAATTCGTGAATTTTGGATGTACAGTGAAATACGGAAAAATACTGTATGTACAAATTATCAGTTAAATACACTATTTTAACATCATAACTAATTTCAGACCAACTTTTGTCATATTAAAATTCTCTATTTACTATTTTTATCACAATAATGATGTTTATTCCTTATTTTGGACAAAAATATTAATATAATGATTAAAATAATGTAAAATCCCTCTTCTCCTCCACTATAAAAAGAAACATCATTCCCCTCTTCCTCTCACATCTCTAAAGCCGAGATAATTGACTAAGTCTGGCTTAATACCCTCCACAAGGATCTTCCCCACGTCCAATACCTATTGGTCTCACAAAAATTCCAAAACCAATGGCCTTAAGGTGGATCTCATGGAGAAGTGATCAAGAGGTAAGAATCCTTTTTCTTTTCAGGTGTTTTCTTTCCAATTCCATTCTATTATTCTACACTCTTTCCCTCCCCTTATCCAAGTGGGGTGAAATCTCTATAATATTATGTATTCCGTCTTTTTTTATGTCCATGTAAAATATTCTTCATTTTTCTTCCTCTCATATCCCTATTATTCAAAAAATAAAAACATAGTTCGTGACATGCTGATTTAACAAAATCTTAGATGAGATGTTTTCAGTTTCTATTACATACATCAAATATGATCATAAAACCTATTTAATGTTGTAAATATATATTTAAAGTGTATTATTTCACATATTTTATGTTCTGGACTTAACTTCTATATATGACATTAAATTATAAAATGATACAAGTTCGTAATTATCAATAAACTGCCAAAATGATCTAAATAAATTGAACTAAAGTTTTATCTAACTATTCATCCTCATTCCATATAACCGAAATGATTTTTTTTCATTAAATATTCTGGAAACATTTTAATAACATTTAATTACACTTCTAGAATTTCAATTCCTTAAAACAAGAATATTAAATACAAACCGGCCATTGAAATCATGTAATGAACTCACTCGAAACAATAGAAGTAGAAAAGTAATGATAATTATTGGGGGGAAATGATGTAATTAAATGATGAAATAAGTTATTATACACATTAATATGTTTCTTAAAGATATTAATAACACTCTTTTAACAATTATACAGGAATTTTAAACAAATTGGATGTAAGAAAACCCCAAGGTAAGGGAAATCTTAACCTAATTTCTATTCTTTGGGTTAACCTTCTACTTCGTTATATATGTGGTATAGAAATTGTTGGTGTGAATAATTTTTTTATATTATGTTTAATTATATGTATTTATATATTATATATATATTCCATCAACTCTATTATGTCTCTCTTCACATATATGATATTTGTAAGGGTCTTTCCTTTTGAAATACTCATTTAAAAGTTTCTTTTTCAAAATTCAAAATAAATTTTTATAAACAATTATTCATGTTGTATGATTATGTTATGGTTATTTTAAATTGTTTATGATGAAGTTTGGGACCTATATCTCGTTCATATTCTTTGGTTATGTGTAATTTTTTAATCAGCTGTATGGTTACACCAAGTGTACCTGTGAAGGTTGCACAATAAGGTAGTCGAAAGGGTTATCATTGTAAGGTAGTCCCGATGGTTACAAATCATAATGTCGCTCTGAGGGTTACAATATATATAAGTAATTCCCTAAGTTAAATTTAGGGTTCTATTTATGTTCTAAATGTTTTTTGGAAATCTAATGGAAATATCATGTTTCACAAAGTAAGTTTAAATAGGTGACGAGTATGTATTGTTTGAAAATTATTTCATATGTTAAATTTATTCATGGACTAATGTGTTCTTTACATATTTTTATATCCCTTACTAATATTTTTGTTCTCATCTTCTATTTTTAAATGATTTTTATAGGTTAAAATGTTGTGTTAGACAAATAAGAAATCCATGTTTTATGTTAAGAAGATTTTTCAAAAAAAAACATGTTTTATTTGAAATGTTTTATATTTTGGAAGAAATGGATATTGTTTTTGTGGTATCTTCTCTATATGAATGTGGAATGTTATGTGTGTTTTATATCCCAATTATCTAAAACACTAAAAATGAAAATATTCACAATATTAAAGTGAGTTCTTGACTAAAATTCAATATTTTGTAATGTAATAAGGAAAGGTCCTTATAATAATATTTATCAAATTAATGTCCAACCCTTTTTCCATGTCATGATTAAGGCAGCTCAAAAATAAGATGTAGAGATACAAAATAAAGTTATAAATGATCATCATTTTATCCTTGATCAGAATGGAATGATAAAGTTCATTAAATATGAATCTATTCTTTCCATACCAAATTTGTAGAAGGGGCTATTAATGAAAGATAATAGTTCTTCATTATCCATTAATCTTGGTTGTATGAATATGTATAGGGATTTTAAAGAAACTTTTTTAGTGGTATGGCATAATGATAGATATCATAGAGTTTTTCTCTCAATTCTTAGTATTCCAAAAATTTAAGGCTGAAAGAAAAAAATTAAAAGTGATGTTTCATCCCTTACCCATACTAGAATGGAAATGGTAGAACATCACTACTAATTTTGTCGTTGGAATAAAAAACCCTTTAAATATTTCAATGTTGTATCTGTGGTTGTCAATCACCTTTCAATGTTAGTAGAATTTATTGATATCAATGAAGATTTATATCAGGATCAACATTCTAGGATATACATTAATGAAGTGGTAATGTTATATGGGTACCACATACTATTATATCTAATCAGGATCTATGGTTTGCCTCAAAATTGTAGAAAATTCTTCATAAATCACTTGTTACATAATTCAGTTTAAGCACATCATATCATAATCACACAGATACGAAATATGAAAGAAAAATTATATACTTAGATAATATGCTGACATCTTTTTTGTTATATTTTAAATTTTGTTGGGAACAACACATTCCTCTATTTTCCTTTTCTGAAAATAATATATTTCACTAAAGCAATCAAATGTAACCTTATGAATCTTTTTTTGGGAAAAAATGTAGAGCTCAAATATGTTCGTATGTAGTTGGAGAAAAAATAATATTGGAATAAGAGATATTAGAATAAATTATATAGAAGGTTAGATATATTCATCATTATATGACGGTAACACAACGTCCTTATAAAACATATGCTGATAACCATCCGTGCAATCTGGAATTTGATGTTGGAAAAATAGTGTTTCTACGAATCTGTCCCCAAAAGAAGGTTATGATATTCATGTAGAAAGTGTAACTACCACCTAGGTATATTTTTTTCTTTGATATTTTTGATCATATCGTGATGGTATCCTTTCACATTGAAATTCCTCTAAATATCTCAAAAGTATGTGATGTGTTCCATGTATCACTCATGAGGAAGTACATACATAACCCTTCAAATGTACTAAAATCTGAGTTTAAACTGATCAAGAAATATCTTACTTACGATGAAAAACTAATTGAAATTATTGGTCATATAGATAAAGATATGTGAAACAAGACCACTAACATGGATAAGGTTTAGTGGAGAAACCATATGTTAAAGGAAGCTACATGGGAACTTGAATATATTTTGACGTAGAAGTATCTTTATTTGTTTGTACTATAATGATGAATATCGATGGTGCATCTCATTTTAAGGGTTGTATAATGAAACACCCAAAGTTATTATTTAACATTTTTTTTGAATTAATTTATTTTCATTGATGTTTTAAAATGAACTACGTAAAACATTCCATCAACATGGCACTGACATGGCATGAATTACATGCACCACTATATCTTACCAAAAAAATATATTATTAAAATATTTTTTATTAATACATTACATAGTCAATATGATATCCGTTACAAATATTACAAAATAACTTATTAAAACCAATTTTTAACAAATATTAAATGAATTCAATACTTACAGTGAAACAATTAAATATAAATTGAATATTTTTATTAAAAAAAATTTAATGATCACAAAGATAATTTATCCTAATAATTTAAATTAATTATAATTATTGGGTGATTTTAATGTAATATATATTATATATTCAATTAAAATATTTTTGATATTTCTCTAATAGATTCTATAGGCATAAGATAATAACAAACCCAATTTTACACATAAAAACATATATTTTTATTAAGGTACATTTTCCACATTTTGATGATGAACCTACATTAAATATATATTTTGGAAATTTTATAAATTTTAAATGTAAAAATAAACATCATTTTTCAAAAAAAATTAATTTTTTTGGGATTTTTTTTGGTATTTCGCTATGATGTTTCATTTTTTTAATGAATAGTGAAAAATAATAAAATTTAACCAACGAATTCTTTATTCTTCTAGATTATGTATATAATAAATTATATTTTAACTAGGTTTTAAATATTAATTATGGGATATTTTTTCATTTAATCATATTTAGGTCATTTGAATCAATTTCACATTGAAATTGACTATAAAATTATAACAAAATCTTGAACATTTTTACTTTAAAAACATGCATTGTCGTCCTGTCTGCATGATTGTATTAAAATTAATTTCTTACACATAAGTTCTTTGAAATATTAAAGATTGATTATATATTTTGAATATGAATATTTATTATTTAAAATACTTTCAACTTTTTTTTAACAAAATCATTAGTGAATGTAATTAAAATTATTTACAATGAGTATGATGAAAATAACCTTAATAAGAGACTAAACCAAAACCTTAAGGCCCCAATAAACTAATAAACTTTTCCAAAATCCATTTTATTGACATATTGTTTCCTTATTCTCTATTGGATCTCATTTTTACCATTTTTGAATCCACTTTTATTAAACAAACGTGGGTGGGGTTTACCTTTTCCAAAATATTTCAAGAGTGCCACTCCTCCTCCATTATAAAAGGCATCATATCCTCCCACATTCTGACACATCTAAAGACCCATAATTTTGAAAAAATTATCCCAAATAGTTCCCCAACATCCCTCACATCCTCTATGGTCATTCCCTAGACATAAATCATTCCACGGAATCCCTTTGGTTTAATCCAAATAGAGTTACCTGATTAAGAGGTAACACCATCCCTTAAACTCCTTAATTTATTTTCATTATCCACTACCTCAAGGATTATTATTAAAAAATTGTTTTAAATTAATAGTATCCTAAATTCAATGGGCTGTTTTTATGATAATGTTTCTACCCAAATTTACACACACATCCATTTTATGTGTAAATAACATACTGTTAACATGTACGAAGATCTACCACCTCACTAAATAAGGATTGTTTGTTTTTCTTTTAAAGCATCTTATTAAGTAAATTATGATCGAAAATAAATATATATATGTATTATAATATATTTAATTTAGTGAATATATATTATATATGTGATATAATAAATATATTATAATATTATATATAAATATATACATACATATATGTCTTTTATTTCATTTCATTCAACATGAAATTTAAATGAAAATAACATTTATGCATACGTATGACCTACCATCTTCATAAATGGCTATTTCATTTAATACATATATGTTATATAGATTATTATATTAAAAATATACTGAATATATATTATATTTAAATAATTTTTTACATTCTGGAAATCCTGGTATAAGTATAGGGACCAAATATAAAACAAATTAAGAGACATCGGAAAAAACCAAGCAGATATTACCCAAAGTTAAACCTTAACATATAATTGATAACAAAACAGGTAATACAAGGTCCTAATAAAACCATGTATGTTATAATATAAAAGAATATTCTTTTGTAATATATTTTTTAAAAAGTGAAATTAATTATATATGAATATTTAACAATTACGAAGAGAGTCAAGACACTAGGTAAGGGAATTTCATCTCACTTTTGATATCTATGAGATACATTCCATATCCACCACTATTTTATTTTGATTGGTTTATATATTTCTTGTGAATATATTTTATGTTTATTATTATTTTTAAATTTATGGTTATTTACATATCATTTTTATTATATTTCTTTGATGGGGTTTGTGTTTCAAAAGTTTTTTTCTAAAATTCATTAATAAGTTCACAAAGAAAATGATTTTAAAATTAATTTCATGCTTCTTTATATGTTTCAATGAAAAAGGTTTTACAAATTTTCTCAATATTATATTATAATATTTCAAGTTTATTTTATAAGAAAATATTTTTCAAATTTATTTATGTTTAAAAAAAACATTTTTCCATGAATAAGGATATTTTTAACAATAACTGTTTTTAATAGATATTTCAAAATTATTTTCCATTTAAGATAACTTTTATTGATATCATTCATGTTATTCTAGGAAATGGTCTAAAGGTTACATTCCTATTATTTATATGAATGGATTATTATTGATGTCATGGTATTTATTAAACGTGTTTCTCTTTTATCAGTTATATGTTTATGAAATAAGTCTTACTTTCATGGGATATGATTTTGATGAAATGATTATTAAACTTGTATATCATTCCACAGGGTGTGAAATGAATACATATATAAGATACCCATTTAATTTCATGGATAATATAATGATTTTTTGTTATTTTTTGGCATAATGATGTATGATTTCATTATGATATATTTGGGACCTATATCTCACTCTAATTCATTGGGTAATGATTTATATCTCATGAGATAAACTAAAATGGTCTTGGGAGTGATCATCATTGACTAAGATATCCATGAGAGTAAACTGTGACCATAGAGATGGTACGAGAAGTGAAATCATGATTTTAAGATGTCTATGGGAGTGAACCATTATTATAAAAATCATATGGGGATTGACCCCATAATAATATGATGGTCTTGGAAGATAGGCTTTGGACACTATAAAAATAATATTATATGTTGATCTATTTTCTACAATTCCATGCTTTATTCTTATATAATGATATCGTAAATTACGTTCATAATTTATATATTATTCATGTCTTATGGACTGTCATAATTTTCTCCATGATTCATTTTTATGATATTTTATATGTAGGTTATTATCTTTACATGTTTTTATAATATTCTTATACTCCTATGCACATGTTTATGATTACATTTCTCCCTTGATTACCCTTACTGAGCATTTGAGCTCACCAATTTTAATGTTTCTTTCCACTAGGTTATGAATATAAATACACTATTTGATGTGTCTAATAATAGTTCTATTCATGATGAACCTAGTGTGACATGAAGTATCTCACTAATATTGTAGTGTTCATGTTTCCATTTTTCTAATTTCTCTATAATAATATGGCCCTTGGTTGTATGTTATTGTAATACCTAAAATATTATAAAAAGTTATTTAATTTTTATGTATGTCAATACTAGGTCATTATAGGGGAAAATTTTCAAATAATTTATCCATTAATTAAAAATCACTTGTGATACTCCAAGTGAATCCTAGTTCACAAAGATTATTTGTATTCATGGTTTTGAGAAATACATCTAAGTACATGACTCAGGGGAATTTTTTTAATCATCTGATGTCTAATACTTATCACACATATTCAAACACCGAAATTTATAATGACAAATAATCCTACAGACCTATTACTAGTGATTATGTTCTCATAAAATCATTTAATAAAGACTACCATGTGAGAGAAGCATGAGACAAATTCTCATCTGTCTAGTAATGTAATGTTCATGATAGAAAAAAAATATTATTTATACCATAATATAATGTTATTCAACTATAGAAAATGATTATAAGAATATATTTTTATCACTTTAAGGTTCTCATCAAAGTAGGGATGCACTATTCTCATTCAATGTGATAGATACTCCATGAAATTATAATATTAAAGTTACATAGAAGAAAAATAGAAAAATGTGGCATAATATTTACTACTATTTAATACTGTAAATATATTGGAAATATAAAATAATAAGTCATTAGTTATAAGTCCTGCACTACCATAGTTAATTGGTATTAGTTGTGGATGATTTCCAATAACTATGTTGGACCACGCATGGGATGAGGTAGGAAAGGTTATGATACTACACACATTAGTGGATACATTAATATTTATAAAGGATTCCATGAGTTCATTAGACACTTCAAGGGTTGGGGTAGGTTGGGTCATGGCCTTAACCACATTATTTGTGTCATGACATATTTGTTGTGTGGATATGGTTGTGATGATATTAATTGTATGGATGAAATAAGAATTTTTTATTTAGGTTGTGAGAGAGTCCTTCAAATGAGAAAGTGGTGCAAGGTAAACACTTTCTATATAATTAAATATTATAATACTCATTTGATTAGAACAATTTTTAGTGGGATTTGGTGAGGCTGGTGTTTCAATCTATTTCCCCTTCGAGGAGATGGAGGACCAACACGCCCAACTGTCGATCTCGCGGATGGATGAGCCACACTCAATTGCTAACGTCGGGTACACTGGTCTTTGTTTTGAAATGCCCAATGTTTCCATATCCAACGATACGTGGACCTGGTTTCCAAAGGCATGTGTCCACTGGGTTGTTTGGCCAGCGATGCTTAAGAACTCACATTGGTCGAGAGGATGGGAAGTCGGGCTCATCAAACCATTTTGGGTGGAAATTATTGCATGTTCCCGGACTCTCTTATAGATTTAAGACGTATTCATATGTTCACGAATCTTTGGTTTATACCCAAACATAGTATCCATGGATTTCTCCTGGTTGGAAATGGCTAGTTGAACGTAGGGGTTAGGAATAATTTATGCTCGAGGTTTACCATCCCTCATTGGATTAATGACCCCGAGGAGTCTAGACTCACAGAGGCGGCACTAGGAGTGGTGCGGTGAACCAGCGTGAAGATAGTCAGATCGACCGGTTATTGGGCTTGAACCTTAGGGAGGCTTCCTACGTACCCTTTCTAAGAGGCAGGGATCAAAGTCCATGTAGTTCTAATAGGAGTTTCAGAGAACCGACGTGAATGTGGACCCAGGGTTCCGATGGTGGTCGGGTATGATCCTCTTGGAGGCTTCATACGTACCCTGCCTAGGAAGCAAGGATCAAAATACATGTAGTTCGCATAGGCTTGGGGCTTATGATCTGAGCCAGCCCAGAGTAATGGATTGGGGATTACACTTTGAGGAGGCCTATTGGAGTGAATTGGGGCTTACACTTTGAGGAGGCCCCGTGTAGGATGTCATGGCTGATGCTTACTCTAAGCCCATGCGATTCATGCTCTGTGTGAGAAACAAGAGGCATCAAGGACCAGACGATCACGTTGCGAAAGGTGGGCCCATGAGGAATGGAGTGGGACTTTTGTGTGGAGAATCCCATAAGGTCGGGGCTTAGTCCTAGGTGGATTCCCAGGCGCGACAAAGCGCGGCGGGAGAGGAAAAGGGGGTGATCTTGTGCCCGTCACCTCTCTTGTTCCCGGGGGAAGTACCGAGGTGCATGGGGACGGCTTCCTTCTGACGGGTATGACACCCCCACTATGGGGAGGGGAGAAGTGGCAGACCGCCCAAGCGTGCGGTCCCTCATCCTGGCGAGTAGAAGAAGAAAGGGGGGATCCCGATCACGGACCCTGCATTACCCTGGGAATGTGAACCTATACATGCTTCGGAAACCTGCTCAAGGGTCGTGGAAACCCCTTCACCCTCGCTTATCGTGGCCATGTGAACTCAAAATGGCGTGTTGGTGTGCTTGAGGGTTACACCACACAGATTCGGTGGCTCTGGTGGAGGACTCGGCTCGGGGCCGATGAGTAGGCCAATGAGGGAGTCAGGGGGATCAGGCTGGATTGGGAGGATTTTACCCAGCTCATGGAACGGGAAATCTGAAGGATTCGACGGGCCACACTAAGGTATGGGTTTCGGCATCATTCACGTAGGGAAGTACTACGCGGGTGGAAAAGCCGTCTGCGAACTATGGTGGTCTGTGGACTGAGAGGATACCCACGAACCAGGGTGGTTGGCGAACTAAGAGGCCACCCACGAACCAGGGTGGTTCGCCGTCTGGCGAGCATCCCGCGAACCAGGGTGGTTCGCGGATTCGGGTTCGACCCGCGTACAAAGGGTTACATGGAGGGTTCCATGTGATCAGTGGTGGCCAAGGGTGGAGCTGATCGGGGGTTCATTAGTCGAGGCTTTTCCCACGTAGGAGGGTCCTACGCGGTGTGGCGGATCGGAAAAGAGGCATAAACACCCTAGTCCGCAGGAAGTGCATCAGTGGAGGGGCTATGGTTCACTGTTTTCTCCTTTTATGTTATTTTAAGTTCGCAGGTCACCAATGTATTATACACTTTTTCTTCCTTATTAGTTCGTTCCCAGGTTTATACCTGCTCTGGTTCGCGAACAGGAACTTCGCAGTTTGCGAAATCCTAATCCTTCCTTCGAAATCCTTCCACCCAAATCTGATCGATATCCTATGAATCCTCTTCATCTGAATCGTCTGAATCATCTGAATCTGACCTCCTTCCCTTCTCCCCTCGGTCTCCTTTTATAGATTAGGGAAAGGGATGTATCTTTGGTCACGCAACACCTTTTGCGGAGGCCCATGACCAAAAACCCATTTTACAGCTGACTTGGTCAATCTGTGACTCGCGGGGGCATTGAGCACTCCTCCTCTACGAACCGAACTCAGAGATTGCTTGGAGGCCGCGGAGGGTTCCGCCTCAATTTTTCGAATGACAGCGGAGGTGGTTCGGGCTGGCTGACATGGCTCGCGGCTGGCGCGGATCAAGACGGTGAACCAGATTAGCGCTCATCCTGCCTCGCGACCGCGGAGGGTCTCCGCCTCTATTCCGCGAATGAAAAGGGTTCGTGGAGGGGGTGCTTCACAGAGCCTATCCACATCGTGTTTCATGGGACTGGTCCTTCATTTTCCCTTCTTTGAATTTTCTACATTCTTTCTCCAGTTCTTTGGGGATTCGGGTAGAATCTCCTTTGCGGATTTTTCAGGACCCTACAAATGCCCCCCATCGGAATGGGGTCCGATTGGAATGAAGAGGAGGACATTTTTATGCACAGTGGTTTTGAAACTTGGATGGGTTGTGGTAGAGAGGTGGACCCGGTAGGGGACCATGCCTATAAGTACGGAGGGCCCTTTCATTTGTCTTCTACCAGATTCTCCACGAATACCAGTGCTCCTTCGCTTTCCTGCCTCCGCGTGCTTGTTCCTTCGCAAAGCACTTCGTCCGCGAACCGGCTGCTACTTCCATGAACCATTTCTTGTTCGCGCCGTTCTTCATCCACGGACCAACATCCCAGCCACGAACTAACATTTTTTAATTAATAAAAATGTATGTCACGTTGGGCCGTGAAGTAACTCACTCCATGGTTTTGATGGTCCGCGAACTAAAATCTTTGAAAATTTCTAAATCTTCTGAACCAAACCACTTAAATTCAGGATTTAAATTCTACAGAGAAACATGGTTCACGGTTTTCTGGCCAACGCTCCGCGGTCCAGAGTACCGCGGACCCCTTCCGCGAAGGGCTGGTCTGCGGGATACAGTCATCACGAACCACATTATGAGTCCTTCTTGAAGGCCTCTCGACGACTTTTCCATACAGCTGGTATTTTTGTCCAGATTTTATTATTCTAGACTAAACATTTTCCTGGTCTTCATAATGCAGGGAATGAATATGGTTCCCCCTCACCCTTTACCTAGGCATACGGCCGAGCCTCTCCCAATTGGTAATCAATGCCTGAGCGACATGGCCAGCTCTGTTCATGATGGAATCTGCCACTCCCCAACGTCTTCCTTTCATGCAGGCTGGCTCTCCAAGTCACAGCAGGAGTACCATTTTCTAAAAGTCTTCCTGCCTATGGGTTCGGTTTGTTGTTCGATACCTTGATTCGGGTACCATCCCGTGACAACAATCCTGAAGCATGGATATTTACTGCCACTATCCCTCAGTTCGTGATACCTGTCGGTGGGCAGCCTGCTCCGAGAGATACAACTGTTGGATCTGTGTTAAATCACCTTCTAGTATCTCCGATAGGAGAACAACGTCAACAGAAAGGAAAAATTCAATGTTATCAGAGCATTACCCGCAATGCCATGGTAAGAGACCAGTAAGGCTGGTCAGTGAATCAGGACCTCAGTCCAGGAGGAGGATTTAAGTCCTTGGATTGGGGGTGTCCTTTCTGGGTTCGCCAGAGCTGTGCGGAGTTTGAGGCAGAATTGTGAGCCATAGGCCTGTATGAAGCTTCCTGGGTGTCCCGAACCTATACCTCCTGGCCTCAAGCCCTTATTAACCAACTTATGAGCCGTTGGATCCCGGACACCAACACCTTCCATCTGGTCCACGGGGAGGTGGCAATTAGTCTCTGGGACGTCTTTCAGATTTTAGGGGTCCCTATTATTAGGGATACGTATGACGAATTCCTTCCTCCGCCTTCTGTGTAGGATGACGAAGGGAGAACCCCTCCCTTGGTGAAACGGCTCATTAATCTGGACCAGGAACATTTGAAGGATACATCTCTAAAAAAGCTTGTCCCTGGACGGGAGGAGAATTTAAAGAATACATCTCTGAGATAGCTTGTCCTGCATCGCGACTGGATCAAGGGGTTTTTCAAAGAGAGCAAGTCTGTAGCTCTTCCGCGTAGGCCCACGACCTGCCCTACAATGGTTTCCTGAATGAAGAGGGGTAGATATTGGTTGAACCTAGAGCAAGGCCAATTCAACAACTGAGGTTGGGAGCTTGTCCCAGATTTTGATCGGTTGCTTCGTCTGGCGGCATTTCTGGCCATGTTTTTGAGCGGCTGGTTGTTTCCTGTATGCGAGTCTAGTGGTGTGCGGGCCTCTACCATTGTTATGGCAGCACAATTGGCCACCGGCAACATTATCAACTTAGTCGTCCCAGTACTGGCCAGGATTTATCAATTTCTTGGTAATATTACCAACAGGAGCTGGCCAAACTGAGTGGCCGACCCTTTTCAAATTATATGGGGATGTCTAGGCGTACACCTCAGGAATTCCTACACTTTCATCTACCCTCTTTAGATTCTTGACACCATCTTCTGGCCATAATTGCAACTGACCAGCGGGGTTATGCCTGAAGAGTGGGCGTCCCAAGATAAGGATAGTCAATAGAAAGTTCAGAACATGCGTCTGCTATCGAGTCAAATCTCGTATTATGATCATTTCAATTTCTATCCACTTTCTTCCCCAGTTGGTGCCATCACGAATACCATAACAGAGGAGTTTAGCAAGCAGGGCTACCTATTTTCCCTCTGAGAGGGAATTCTGGTAGCTCGTATTGGCGGAGAATTGATCTGCAAGGGGTATACTCCTTGGCGATTCGGGCGTCAATTTGGTTGCGTCCAGGCATTGTGTCCTCCCACAATCAATAGTGCCCGCGAGAATCATCATTTAATGTTAGCCACGCAACTGTGGTTAATGTTTACCGGGGAGGATACTGGCTGCGAGGTCATGAACCCCACGCTAGCAGACTCCACACCCTTCTTATCCAAGAATTATGCTGAATCCTGGGTACAAGCATGCCCAAAATGCCAGCTAAGGACATTGGTGCCTACCATTTCAAGTCCCAAGACATCAAAGGGAATGAGGAAGCGAATGGGGTATGGTGCTTCAACTTGGCCGGGAAAATTCCTTCGCAACCCTGCTGGTCTCGTGCTTCCGGGGAAGATTTTAATAGATAGAGGCAAATCCTCTCATGTCCTCGAAGCTTCCCATAGGGGGTTGGTTATTCCTGCAGATGCCGCTTTTCCGAAAGCCTGGGGTCAATGGGCCGAATTCAAAGGTCGGTCATCCTTTCATGGGCACTACCCTCGTTCTCTATGGCAGTATCTTCATGAATCAGAAGTAGATTTTGATGGGCTGGGCTACATATCCTCCCCCATTGACATCATTTATGATGTGGACCCAGAGCGGGTCAATCAATATCTCCAGGATCTCAAAGCCTATATTTACGCATGCCAGGGTTATGCAATATTATCCCACTGAGTCCAGGACATGCTGCACCCAGTGACTGATGAGGATGGGGAAGGAAGTGACCACTCTTCAGGGGGCTATGGTTTGGATGATCTCCCCGTCATGGCTAAGGCAAGGGAATTACCCTCCATACCTGTGAGGTCCCGTCCACCGGTAGACCTAGAGATTTCTAGGTCGGTGGCGAGATTTGGAACACAATCACGGCCACCGGCGCCCCTACCATCCCCTTCCGCTGCCCGGCCCTCTCAGGTTGATCCTTCCAGGCTAGTCGTTCCCATTACAGTCGTATTCCTAGAATCATGGATGATTTGGGATGACCTGAGGGACAGGGGCTCAGATGAAGATGTTTGGGTATCACTCAAAATGAGCCCTCTCAAGCTCCCAGGTATTGGGGTTATCTTTTCTCCCCCTCACCTGCAGTTTGAAGAGTATTTGAGTGAAATAGTTGCCTCATTGAAGGAGATGGACGCATTCGTGCGCTCACACCAAAACCGTCTCTATGGGACCACCTGAGTGTCCATGATGATTAGACATCCCGAATTGTCCGACCCTGAAGAGGAGGTTTCTCTGCTCTCCCATTCTGACTTTCTTCCTCTTTTATTATGGAGATTATAAGTTCACTCCCCCTTGTGCAGTGTGTTGAAGAATCTTAGGGGGCAATTCCCTCTCCGGAGTATACTCCCCATAGTACCGCAGCAGGTGAGCATGAGCATTCACCCATGGGGGTCATCGAGGAGGGGTCTCCTGGTGAGACTGTGCTCATGGGAACAACCATCAATGACCCAGCCAGAGTCTTTCCTCCCCCAGTTCCTCCAAGCATTGTGGGCGAACTATCCCCTGGGCAGATTTAGAGATGGAAACAGGCGTTCCCTTTATCGAAACGGCTTAGATAGGGGATGTCGGGTAATCATGACTCCATGTTTGCTCAATTTCCAACTTGAATATTCTGATTCTGCATGTCATTAGTTGTTTTGGTGTATGGTGCAGGGCCACTCAGGGATCTGGCTGCGGCTACCCAAGCCGTCATACCCTCCACCTCCTTGCCATATGTGGAATCTCCTATAGTAATTCCAAGGCATGAAGAGATGGTGGTCCCTGATGGGGGGGCCAATGATATGGATGCTTTACTCCTGCCATTATCAGTCAGAGGTACGTCAGAGGGGAAACCGCTGGAATTCGAGAATCATGATGATCAAACAGCCTTTTCGGAGGAAAATGGGGTGCCCGCGATTGCTGAGGGGTCTCCAGATCTGACGGGGCTAGACACCTCAGACCCAATGGATCCCGTGGCATTGGAGGAAGAACCTTCCATCAGTCTAGTTGTCGGAAACCCAGAGTGGGCCGTTATCTTGTTCACTGGGGGAGTGATTTCCCCAAGCTTGGTCTCCGTAAGTGACCGCTTAGGGAAGGATTTGGGATCTGCTGACCTTGGGCATGGCCTTTGGTCCTGGGCACCTCTAGGGGTTCCCAGGACTCCCTTTCCTCTCGAAGATGTAGCATCTTTTTCATGTTGTCATGGCGGTGCAGAGCTTGAGGATGCCGACGACTTGACGATAAGGAGTAAGTTTCCCAATCTCTTGCCACTGACTCCTTTTTCTTCCCTTTTCAAATTAGGGGTAATTATCTGTCTTTTTGACTCTCGGGCTTCAGGATCACAACCTTTGTCGCTGGCGATTGTGTCATCAGACCTAACCATGCCCATGACCACAATTGTCATTAGCGATGTTGCCGTAGTGTCGGAGTTTGCGGGGGAAGCCACATCGGGTCTCTCCATGGTGACATTCATCACCGAGTATGTGACCTAATCCGGGATTGATTCCGAGCCCAATCAACAAGTCCTTTCTTGTCTTCAGCCTGCTCGCCAAAGGGGCTGGGAGAAAATCTGAAAGCTAATCTCTCAAACGCCCTTGGTCGAGATGCTGACCAAATTACCGAGGCTGCACAATTTTTTCATGCTATTGGGAATAGACGGATTTGACTATCATGGTGTTTATGACATATTCAAGCAGGTAGTCGCTGACCGAGAGAGGCTGGGTGATTTCGAATCTCGCCTTTCTACTACACAATCGGAATTCTACCTTTCTTCAACCCTTCAGCTTTGCCTAACTGAGGCTCATGATCACGCTGGGGTCTTTGAGAGGCTCTAGGGAGAAGTTATTGAGCATTGTTATCATCTGTAGGTGCTGACGAATGAGATACAGTGGCTATAGCAGGAAGAGGCCAATGTTGCCACCATCATTGAAGAAGGGGAGCGGCAGATGGAGGAGGAAATGATGGAGAGCACAAAGGAAGTCGAGGCGGAAAAAGAGTTGCGGGCTGGTGCAGAAGCTGAAATGGCCTTACTACAGAACCTCTCTCAATATATCAAGGATTCCCACTAGCACTTGATACAACTCTATGAATTTTCTGAAAATCTCATGTAATAAGCTTTCACACCAGAGGAGGCTCCGAGTTGTGGATGCCCTTCCAACCAAATTTGTTATGGAACAAAGAAATGTTTCTCCTTAGGAATCTTGTCATCTTCTCATGTGATAGGGATTTTTTTTCAAGATTGATACATATGTTAATTCCTTGAACATAGAATAATCAGAGTTCAGGACCATTGATAAAAAAAATAAAATGAGATCTAACTTTTTCCAGGACCATGGGATCCAGCGAGCATAGTTTGACTATTGCTGGGGTTTTGTAAGGAAGCCCCAGAAACTTTTGTCTTTTCTTTTAATAACCTGATTTTTCCTGGGCCCATTTGGTGTGGACCCAGCGGGTATAGCTCGGCTTTTTCTTAGGTCTCCCTTTTCGGTTTTTCGGCCTAACAGGCTTTGTACCTCTTTTCGGGAGCGGTTTAAAGTCCCACTATCAAGACTATCATTACTGATGTTTTAGGTCTAACATATTTGACCAGACATGGTGGGGAGAGGGCCCCAATAAGGTTCGGTTGATTAAAATATGTCTTAATAACCATCAGACGCACGTGGGGGGCATGATTAAATTTGAACGGCATGCAGGGCATGTCTCAAGGCATGGGCGTCATGTCGGTGTACAGAGGTAGGAGGAGCATTGCCTAAGGAGATCTGGACTTTGGTATACGGGCAGGGGGTGATCAATATGCAGAGCCACTGAGGGCATGGTATGCATATTCATACAAAGGTGTCTTTAAGTCATTGACTATCCATTTATGATGGCCTGGGGACTTCATGGAAGTCTGGTTCATGGAAACCACCATGGGTGGCCTGGAAAATTATGAAAACCACCAGAGGTGGCTCGGAAAGGGAATGTGACATCTGCAAGGGTTTTGGGAACATCTGTACTAATCAGGAGTGTGGTCGGGATACCACTTTCCTACGCATTTAGTTAGCGTAGGGGATTTTTGAATCATGGCGCAGTTTGAAGTCATGCAGTTGGGACATCATTTAAAATGGAACGACTTCTCATGGTTCTCAGTAATCCCGTCAAAGACGTTCCACCGTAATCAGGCAGGATTGTGAAAGAGGTAGGTAAACTGTAGCTTAGAGGGTTTCCGAATCCCGATATATACATGGGGGATTAGAGGAGTATGGAGAGAAGCATTTCCTAAGGATATCTTTCCCTTGGTAGACGGGCCAGGGGCGATCAATATGCAGAGCTGCTGAGGGCATGGTATGCAAAGTCATGCAAAGGTTTCCTTAGTTCAATGATTGTATTCCCCCGATATCCAAGCAACTTTAGGGATGTTGAGACTTGGGACCACTAGGGGTGGCTTATGAAAGTTTGGCTTTTTCTAAGTACAGTGTATGGTTTATGATGAGAGGGTTCCTGGATACGGGAGAAACATCTAGACTAAACTTCCCGAGAATGGGTAAGTAATCCCTTCTCACGCGGGTGTGAGACGGTGGCTTGTGCAGGTCTGACCTGTGCACTGAAGGATAGAGAAAAGCCTTTGCTCCTTACTTATCCCCATACAGGTTTGACGATGGAATTTAACGTCATGAGGTAAGGAAGAGGAGCATTATTAAAGGATGTTGTTCAGTTTAACATCATGCAGCGAGGACGGGGGAATTTCTCTTTCCTTTTCCCATACTGTGCAGTTTAAAATCATGCAGCAAGGACGATTGGCCGTGCAGTGTAACGTCATGCGGTGAGGATAAGGGGAATTATTAAACCAGTGAAAATTCTTGTTGTTGGAGGCATTACCCTGGATGTTTAATGCTTGGTCATTACAGCCTTACGCCAGGTGGCCAAGACATTCCATGCAGTTTAACATCATGCGGTAAGGATGTAGTTGTGAAGACTACTCTTTATTATAATTTAACTCGGCCCGAACATCTCGTCATGTCCAAGACGTGGAGAAGGGTTGATGGTGTAAATCATGGTTACGGGGCTTCTTGGATCTGGAGAGACGATATGGGGGCTATGAGGCCGGTAAGCGTATGGAGCTAGGAAGAGTATCACCCAGGAAATCATGTCTTTGGTAGACGGGCCGGGGGCGATCAATATGCAGAGCCGATGAGGGCATAGTATGCATAGTCATGAAAAGGTGTCCACTGGTCGATAACTTTCTACTTTCGATGGACGTGAGTGGTTATGAATATCTGCATTTATCTGGGCCACGAAGACTTTCATTTGGGTAAGGAAATGTATGGGAATGTCGGGGATATTCTCCCCTGGTTTCAGTCAAAGCTCAAAGAGCCACCTGCATAGATTTATTTTGTGTGTGGGGCTGTACCTTCACTCCATGCAGTTTAACGTCGTGCGGTAAGGGAGAAGTACTCCCAGTTTAGCGGTCATAGAGCTCAGACCATTCGGTGACTATTTCCGCAGTCACTCGAAGGATATCTGAGTTAACATGCTCTGATATGCTCTAGACAGGGTGGGGGATGAAGGTTGTAAACTGCAACTCTAAGGTTTCCCGGATCAGGATGTATGGTATGAGGGCTCTGGGGCCGGTAAGCGTACAAAGCTAGGAAAAGTGTCTCCTGGGGAAAACTTGCCTTTGGTGGACGGGCCAGGGGATATCAATATGCAGAGCCGCTGAGGGCATGGTTTTCATAGTCATGCAAAGGTGTCTCCGGGTCAATTACTTTCCACTTCTGATGGCCTTGAATGATTATGAAAATCTGAGAGTGCTCACAACTCAGAGATCGTCATATGGGGGATAATGGTGTCCAAGCATACAAGAAACATCTCTTCCTTAATTTTCCATTGAGTCAAAGTATCTTAGCTCTGGCTTGATGTTCGTGGATGTAGGTCGCTATGTGAACCACTGGCAGATACATAGGCCAACCGGGTAGGGGTACCCTGGAAACATTTGGATATGAAAAGGGGAAGAACTTGTAAACCACTACACTATAAATTTCTGGATCAGGAAGTATGGTATGGGGGCTCTGAGGCCGGTAGGAATACGGAGCTAGGAAAAGTGTCGCCCGAGGAAATCGTGCCTTTGGTAGATGGGCCAGGGGCTATCAATATGCAGAGCCGCTGAGGGAATGGTATGAATAGTCATACAAAGGTGTCCACAGGTCGATAACTTTCCTCTTTCGATAGCCATGGATGGTTATGAAGATCCACAATTATCTGGGTCGTGGAGTCTAATGTATGGAGAGGATGCATACAAATGTTCAAGGAGTATCTCTATCTCATTTCACCATGTATCTTGGGTTGGTCACGATGAAGTCTGTGCAGTTTAACGTAGTGAGGTAAGGACGAAGTCTGTGCAGTTTAACTTTATGTGGTAAGGACGAAGTCCGTGGAGTTTAACGTCATGTGGTATGGACGAGGTCCGTGTAGTTTAACATCATGCGTTAAGGATGAAGTCCGTGCAGTTTAATGTCATGCGGTAAGGATGAGTTTCCTGCAGTTTAACATCATGCGATAAGGACGAAGTCTGTGCAGTTTAACGTAATGCGGTAAGGACGAAGTCTACACCCCGTTCAGGTATAGTCCATATACGGGGGAAAGAGAGAATTTTTATATCTTTCTATCCGTTCAGTTTTACGTTGTGTGGTAAGGACAAGGAATACACCTCATTCAGGTCTATTCCATACACGGGGAGAAAAATGCATTTTTAACTTCTTATCCAGGGGGTATATTTTTTCGAAGTGGTTGGGCCTGGGTGTGGAATTATGGTGTCACTACATATCTTGTGAGGGCATGAATCAAGCCTCACATAGTTCTCTTTATGAAGTATACCTTGTGCAGTTCTGGTCCCTACACGGGAGAATGGGATTTTTTATCATTATTTTCATTTGGGAGTGGCTGGGCCAGGATAGAGGATCCCAGCGTCGCTACATATCCTGCAAGGGTAGGAATCAAGCCGTATGTAGTTCCTTGCAAGAGTGTTACACCCCGTGCAGGGCTGGTCCGTACACAGAGGGAAGGGGGTATTTTTAAAACATCTTGCCCGTGTAATTTAACGTCGTTCGGTGAGGAAGAAATACTCTTAGTTTAAGGTCATAGAGTTTGGACCGTTGGGTGCTTGGTATTTTAACGTCATGCAGCTCAGACGATGAGTAAACCCCATGCAGGTTGGGTCCATACACTGAGGTAGGGAGTAATATTTTTTTATAAGTGGATGGGCAAGGATAGGGAATCTCGGCGTTACTACGTATCCTGCAAGGGTAGGAATCAAGCCGCACGTAGTTCTATGGAATCCATGCAGTTTAACGTCATGCAGTGAGGACGAGGTATACACCCCAGGAAGGTCTGGCCCGTACAAAGGGGAAAGAGTGTCGGTGTAGTTTAGCGTCGTGCGGTGAGGATGAAATGCTCTTAGTTTAAGGTCATAGAGTTGGGACCGTTGGGTGCTTAGCAGTTTAATGTCATGCAGCTCAGACAATCCTCTCTTTCTTTTTTCTTTTCTTACCTGTGTATTTTATCGTCGTGCGGGTAGGATGAGGTATACACCCCGTGAAGGTCTAGCCCTTACATGGGGGAATGAGTGTCTGTGCAGTTTAACGTCGTGTGGTGAGGATGAGGTGTACACCCCGTGCAGGTCTGGCACGTACATGAGGGAAAGACTGTCTGTGCAGTTTAACATCGTGCGGTGAAGACGAGGTATTCTTTTTGGTTTCTATGCCAAATACTTCTTCAATAACCTCGCGTATGTAAGAGTAGTGTTGAATTTCCCATCCATGGAGATCAGGGAATATGCTCCATTATAGCAGACCTTATGTACAACATACGGTCCCTCCCACTTCTACTCCATCTTTGGAGGCTTCTTTCTGGGTATCATTGGGGTTCGGAGGAATAACACCAATTCTCCATCCAAGAAATACTATAGACGATTCATTTTGTTGAAGGCTCATGAAATCCGGTTCTATTACACATCCAGATTTTGCAAAGTGTGCAACCGATTCTCGTCTAGCTAGTCCAATTCACCTAGCTGCTTTTCTGACTACTCATCATCGGATAATTGATCACAGATGGAAACCCATAGTGAATGAAGTTGGAGTTCAATGGGCAGGACTGCCTCTATGTCATACACCAATGAGTACGGGGTGGCCCGAGTATCGGTGCAGATTGTGGTTCGATAAGCCCACAATGCATGGGGGAGTTTATCCGGCCATAAATTCTTGTCTTTTCCCACCATTTTCTGGAGAATGTTGGACACGGTCTTGTTGAAATCCTGTATCTGTTTTTTGGCCACTGCATGGTAGTAGGATGAGTGGTTAGCCTTGATACCATACTCGTGTTATAGTTTCTCCAATTCTGTCGAGCAGAAGTTGGTGCCATTGTCCGTCAGTATGGTATGTGGGACACCAAATCTGGTGATGGCATTGGTCTTCACAATTCTAACAACGCTTCTTGACCCGATTCCTTGAGGGGTATGGCTTCTTCCCATTTGGAAAAGATGTTGGTTACTATTAGGATATACTTTAGCTGTTTGGTTGTGGCAGGAGGATATGGTCCCATGACGTCCATCCCTCAGATGGAAAATGTCTAGGAGTAATTGGCTTGACGAAGTAACTCTGGGGGATGGTGTATGAAGGTGGCATGTATCTGGAACGAGTAGAATCTCGCGGTAAAACACTCGTAGTCTCGTGACACTGTGGGCTAGTAGTACCCAAGCGTTCAAACCTGATGGGAAAGCTTGGTCTCTGGATGATGTGCTCCACATGCTACGGCATGTACATCACTCATTACAGCAGCAGTTTCTTCTCCATCAAAGCATATGAGGAGCACTCCGTCGAGGCCTCATTTGTAGAGACCCACTTACTGACCCGCACCACCATATAGGACAAAGTTGATTTCCCTTCTCCGTATTTTCTCTCGTTCATCCCTGTCTGATGGAAGTTCTCCCTGTTGAAGGTAGTTTGCAATGGGGGTCATCCAGCCAGTGGAAGGATCATATGGCTCGGGGATAGGACTGACTTCGTGGATTTCATGCATCTTGGTCTGATCAAATGGAAATACAATTCGACGATGAGCAATACTGATAACTATTTCATTGTGGCATGTGTCATCTAGGGATGTGGCTGTGTTATCTAATGCATTAGCCTGAGGGTTCTGAGACCAGGGAATATAGGTCAATGTTGGTTATGTGGAGAATTTTTCCATTAACCCTCGTACATGGTCAAACAGGGGGATTAGCTCCTCCTTTTCTTCTCCCAAGTCCTCATCTTCTTGATCCAACAGGGGGAGAGTTTCCGGTCTGAGCCTTCGAGGGTTTGTGGGAGAGGCATCGTGGGAATCCCCGCTTGAGTATTCGTCCCCAGATCGAGGGTTGGCAGACGTTCCTTCATTTTCATTCTCGACCATCATGGCTGAAGTCATGAGGACATATGAGTATGTACATGGACTCCTACTCTCAACATGGTTGATGGACAGGACATAATCTCTGCGAAGTTGCATGAGGGGGTAATCAGGAACCATTTCCGGGCCATTTGGAGCAGGGATCCAGTCAACATCATCGACCAAAGGCTTCTTTTTATTTTTCTCATAGAACTCGGTGTCAATGTAATGTGACTCGGAGAGATCGAAAGGGGCCTTTTCGGCGTGCAATGTTCCACTTTCCCCATTGATGAATTACTTGATACATTAGTGGTAGGATGAAGGAACGACCATGTGCTTATAGAGCCACAACCTTACCAGTACGGCATTGAATGCTATGCTCTGCCGGACCACCAGGAATTCTGTGTAGGCTACCAGGTCACCAAAATGGGTCCTTAGCTTAATTTGTCCCATTGACTTCTGTTCACTCTTATCATAACCCAAAAGAGTTGTGGCTGAGGGGATTAGATCATCCTCACTGTAGCCCAACTTACAGAGTGTCCGTAAGGGAAGGAGGTCAACTCCAGAGCCATTGTCTATAAAGACTTTCCAGATTTAAATACCATTATGCGTGTCAGACACATATAGTGTTCTGATGTGTCCTTGCATGATGGAATCTTTGTCCTAATCGGTGAGGAAATCACCGCATTGCATTCAGTCGGGCCAGTCACCATCCGGTAAATCTCGGCTACAGCTACCTTGGCTTGAATCTCCTAGGGGCTGATCAAATCTTCTATAAGTGCCTCCCTGACGTCAGCTGACAATATCAGAGCATCCATGATCGACAGCTTGGATGGTACCGATGCCAGATTCATACGGATATAGTATTTCTGCTCCAACGGCCGACGCTTCTCCGTTGGCAGGAGAATCTTAGCAGGTGCTCTGGGGGCTGGATCATTTAACGAGGATGGACCGGCCATGGGATCGGATATTGATGGTGTTCCCGTGTTTTGATGACATGGCTTGCCTGGTCTGTGTGTACGCACTAGGCGGCCAGACACTTGCTCCTCCCTTGGTGGGTATCGCAGAACAACATGGCAAGAGTGGCTGCTTGTGGAGGTGGAGGGTCATTCTTTCTCCTGTTGAGTCCATTGAAGGGCTCTCCCATGGGTTTCCGTGATATTAACGTTTTGGGGCGGGGTCCAACCGTAGGGTTGGTTTCAGCCGTGGTTGCGCCTCCTCGGGTATCCCCTACCTCTGTGATTCCTCCTCCTGGTTCCTCATGCAGGTAACTCGAGTTCATAACCATACCCATTATCAGGGAATGATTCCATAAGATGGATGAAGTTAATAGAACCAAATATTGTCTCTTCATCCTCTGACAGGTCAACCTGGTCGGTTGTCCTTGATGGTGCCATTTGGGGGGTCAGTGCCCGTGGCGCCAGATTCGAGGTCATATAATCTTCTAGGGTCGGGGCTATCTTTGGCCCCGTTGCAGAATACTCCTCTGGCGATTGTTTCTTCCTTCTTTGTTTACGCCCAGATGACCGGATCGTGGAGGAATATGAGGTCGATGCTACCGGATGTGCGGCGTCAGGGGCTGTTGGAGGCAACACTAGTTGCTGTAGCTGAGCTCAGAGTATTCCCTAGTATCGGTTGATAGTCTTCCGAGTAATCCAGTCATCGAATTTCTTCCCTTGCTTGCTGGTGCCTTTCTTCCACCCCTCCTCTATGTCGGAGTCGGTGGTAGAGATACATGCCACATGTGTTGGGGTGGTCCCAACTCGACCTGTCCGGAGTTTACCATCCTTTGTAGGAGGTCCTTGAAGACAAATAATTCTCAGATATTGTGCCCCAACATCCGTTGGTAGGGGCAGTAATCTGGACTATCATCGCGGCTGACTTCTTCAGGTTTCCATGGCTTCGGGAGGCAGAGTAGGTTGCAATTCATGGGGGCAATGAAGTAGTCGTGGACTTGATCGTCTCAGAACGAGTACACTTTTTGTCTTCTTTACTCAAACTGGATCTGCTTCGGTCTTATCTAATCAACCCGTTTAGCCGGAGGCGGCTGCAGATATGCTGGAGGCCCTTGACAATTTGGTGGAGGCCTGAGCGGTGGAGCGGGCACAGGAGCCGTCTTGAGTGTGATAGCGGACGCTTCATCTCTAGGGGCTCTTTTTGCAATAGCCTACGAGGCTATTTAGGACTTTAGTCCGCTGTAGGGAGTCCTCAATTCTCTGGGCAATGGCCGAGAGATGGCAGAATCCAGTGGTGCACTTCACTGGTATGAGCGGTGTTTGCAGCTCATCTCTAAGATTATAGATGCATATGGCCAGCATCTCATCTTGAGGCATTGGCCTATTCAGGGAATATGTCAGACCCTTCCATCTGGCAATAAAATCTGAGACCCTATCGTTCTCTTTCTGCTTGTAGTTCATGAGGTCGCTGACTATTGTTTTAGGCAACGTCAAGCTGAAGTGAAACAGGAACTACTGCCGAATGTCTTCCCAGCTCTTTATTGACTGGGCTGGAAAACTCGTATACTAGACAAAGGTGGATCTTTGCAAGGTCCGTACGAAGCATATGAGTTTTACTGCTTCTTCTTGCTCTGGAGTTCCCATCATAGGGTCGTAATAGGATGCATAGTGCATCAAATGCTGTTCTGGAGGCCATGTGGGAAGTGGAATTCATGAAAATTATTAAAAAAAATTAAAAAAGATTCAAATTTAGTTTTTAAATTTGGAAATGGGCTCATAGTTGGCGCAAATCAAGAAGTAACCACCCTTTTCTCCAAAAACTCACAAACATGATATAAGACACCCATGGTAGGATGATTATAATTATATATTAGTTAATAAATAAACATTCAACTCACCCAAAAACCCACGATAATGATTGTGATTTACAACACACTGAATCAAAACAAGGACATGAAAACCAGGTTTGAAAATTCTCCCAACCATTAAAGCTTTCCTCCAGAAAAATCCATAACACTTCCTAGCTGATTGATAAATGACTAAGTATTCTGCATAAGTACAGTCCATTCTCGTAATCTAAGGACATTTCTCCCACCAAAATGGAACATAATCCTCTTTCCAAAAATGAAAAAAACACACATCTACTTCTCAAAAATCAAAATAAGGATCATACCACACATCTACAACCAATCCAAGACATTATTGTTGGGCCTTCAACAAAAGATCCTAATAACCACCCAAAAACAATTAACATTATGAATTCCACTGATTCCCAGGGAAATAGAAATGACCCTTAGCCATTAAGAACCAGCCAATCATGAACAAACATGATTTCCACATGATCTAGAATTGGTCCTCTTCCATAAATGACAACCAAAACCCCCTTACAATATCCTACGAACACAGACCATTAATGCACAATATGATCATTGAAACTACCCACTCCGGAAATAATGGAACAAGAACATAGCTAAAACACCTCACACTGACCAAAAATCACCACCACATTTGGAGGGGAGGGAATTGGCCCAATGATTGGACTATTAAAACCAAAGTTGAAAACCATCCACCACTCTTTGCCTATATACGGATAAAATCCAACACCGCTCCAAATTCACATGGGTGGTCCACATAAGAAGAGTGCCTAAAACCTCGCATCTAATATGGAATAATCATAGACACTACATAAGGGGTATTTCTTTCACATTCTTTAAAGATAATGGAAAATAAAAGTAATGATAATCCACAATAAGAACACATAAATTGCCTTAAACAATTGGTGATGGTAAGATCTTAGTCAAGCTCCCCACACATCTGGAAATTTCCTGACTACTTGAAATGATTCACCTTGTGGCCTATGGATAGAGACCTAATGATTGAGTCATCTTCTGTGCCACATCCAAAATCTAAGGATCACAACACCCCATGAAACTCACTTTCTCAACAAAACACCTTCATCTAAATAGGAACTCATAGGTGCATATAACCATTCTCTCTCACTCCGAACAATGAATATAATGGACAAGGAATATGGAGAAACACATCAACACCACTGATCACAACTACTATATCTAAAAGAATTATCACAACAGGGAAATAATTTTAATCAATCCCAAAGAGCTATATTTTCTATCAATAGAGTTAATGTGTCATCCAAATAAGTGTATTTGATGTTAGAAATGAAGCCTTATGATGATCATATGGATGTCTTGCTAACAAATAACCACCCATGGACACATAAAAATATCCAACATATCCGTATAATTCCACTGAACATCGCTCCAAAACTTAGCCAATTACAAGATCCCATCTCAAGACACATCAAGAGTGATGCATACAGCTCATGAGGTAGACTACCAAAAAAACCACACATCAAAAACATGAAAAATAAACCCACATAAACATTGGTTTAAAAAAATCAGCATAAAACGTCTTTGAAAAACAAACTATCTTTGTGGATTTTTACAATCACCAATTATTTTTCATCATGTTTCACTCATATGCACATTCTCGTCCACCCCGAGCACCCAACCACTATTTAGTATCGGGCATCCCTCAACATATCTATACAAAACCATGCATGTGGGAACCTGTGAAAACACCAAAGGATAAAATAAACATCCTCATTTTAGAAGCCAAAAAATACAACCCATTTCAAAAATCATGTACCTTTCTTAGGAACACTATCCACCATGTCAAAAACCATTATCATATTTCAAAAAAAAATTATTTACGAATATTGAAAAGGAAAAACTATAGGTCTCCATAAAAATAATCTTTGTTTATTCAAGAAAAATATACATCTCAACAATACAAACATTATCTAGAACCATTTGATTTAAAACCAATTTCATTTATTTTAAAAAAACTTCAAAAACATGCCTGACATTCAAACATCCCTTTCCCATTTTAAAAAACAAAGAAAGATCTATTTTCTAATTACAATAGCCATAAAGTCCAAAACCCTTTTTAACAAAACACCAACTACTGAAAACAAATTCCCAAAACCAGTTCATTATATTCAAGAACTCTTCAAGAGCCCACAAGATTCCATTTTAAAAAAAATCTAGATCATCTTAAAATAATTCCTTACTTCAAACCATTTAATTTCAATGAACTATAAATTTATATTAATGAAACATTATCCTATTAAATAATTCCACCATCTCCACAAATATTTGTTTCAAAAAAACACAACATTCTCAAAAACATTCTTATATTATGCATTGAAACCCCACTTCTACAATTCTCACACAAGGTTTTTTAGAAAAAAATTTAGAATTCAAGAATGGTCTAAAAGAGCCACAAAAGGGAACTACTCTTGGTGGGTGACTTGATCGTATGGTTTGCGGCCATATGTCAAACACACAACAAAAAAAGAGATATTTATTAGGACCATGTCCTAGAACCACATGTTTTTCTAGGACCTACATGATCAGGAATGCCATTAGTTCAAATCCCCTTTCTGTGTCCCAATCACAAAAAAAAAATTAATGAACCAAAGAAACTAATAAAATCAGACTTCCCATAGACACGTGAGGATCGGAACAAGAAAGAGTTCGTAACCCCCTTCTTGAAATTACCCTTCATGTTCTGATAATACTACTACATATTCCTTGAAATTCTACAAATAATAAGGGTTCTCTAAAATGAATAGTCCACTATGATATGACCTGATCTGATACCATTTTTGTCAAAAACCAACCCAGGTCGACCCTGAAACAGTCACCCGGGCCACTCCAATACAAGTCCCAAGAGGCGTTCCCGGTCAACCTAGGATTGTGAAAAGCACCATGGGAATTAGTAGAGTGAAAAGGTAATGATTTATACTAAATATAAACAATTAAATAAAAATTAAAAAGAAATTGTTATCCCTATATAATTTTATATAAAAGTTGTACTAAACATTATTTACCCACGAAAGTCAAAGTACAACTAAAACAAAAACACCACCAACCAAACATGGAATCCAACTAACTCCATGTGACCCTTCTAATCACTGTCCAACATTACAATAAAACATCACCCAAGGTGATCTAACTTATGAAGAAACTGATAAAAGGGGTAAACATATAAGAATACTATATACATGAGAATTAAAACTCTGTAGGTTAGCCCGATATACTATTCCAAACTCACTTACCTTAAAATAAAAGTAAAATCAATTATATGTTTAAAATAATATAAATAAATATTAGTTTTCAAAACAAGGTTCCATGCTAAAAACATTACAAAATAAAAAGGATTGAAATTTTTCATATACAGTAAATGCTTGTGATCGATTTCAAAGTGATGTAACTTCAAAGTGAAAACGGATTTCAAGTGGGATACTTTAAAGAATGTACCCCCTTAAATAAAACACACATGATACAGAATTTTCCAATCAAACTCAACGTATTACGATATGGAATACAATATATCCAATGAACCCAAGTCATGGGAACACCCATTGTCACTTGAATGTTGTGAGCCCTAGTTACCTCGTATCATAGTGAAAAGCAACCCAAACAAATATCTATTCTCATACAAGAACCACTAGTATGGAACATACCCATAACAAAGTGGTCCACAACATCATCATAATAGTTTATTTAGTGTTTCCATCATCAAACTTGTTACGTGAAATACGGATGAAACCACTTCTGATCACTAGTATACCAGTACATGTCTACCCACATAGATACTCGAGTTTCTCTCTTTGTGATAATAAAAGTTCCAAAAGCTGTGATATTAAATTTACATCTAAACACACCAGTTCTAGTCGCACACACTCCAAATAGTAGATAAAATGTTTTCACCCTTTTTTCAACTCAATAAACTATATAAAATTTTAATAAAACAATTCCATTAAGGTTAATAAATCATTGCACATGAATTCCATATTTGAAAATGCGCATTTTAAGCCAATTGCCCAACAATCACATAAAAAAATAATTAGCATCCCTACAACCATTTACTAAATCAATTTCATGAATATTAACATGAACCTAAATGGTAAAACATTGAATACACATGAAAAACCTTTTTAAAGAGAAATGCCAAACATGCCTTTAAACATTTTACCAAAATAACATATTACAAAGCTACAAATTTAAATTTTCATAAAGAGTTGTAAACATGCCATTATATGTAGAAGAAAATTTTCATAAACCCTTTATAACATTTATGTTACACATTTAGGCACAACCATTTTCATAAGAATTCCAAACATGCCTCTAACCGACAACTCATGCCAAAACGTGGAAAAAACCAAAAGCCAACACATTATAAAACCAATACAACATTGTAATGACATTAAAGGACACTGAAATATAAAATTAAAGGATTTAAATATACTAACAAATTCAAAACAGTTATTTTATATCACATTTAGCCCAGAAGTTCCAACCATGCACCTTTTTTAAGACTAGGCTTGCAACATTTAACAAGACAATTTCTATATGACACCCAAAGGGGAAAAACTGAAATTTTCCTACTAAAAATTTAGTAAAGTAGTTAGACCAGGTCATGAAATTCACAATCAATATGAAAAAACAATTGTAACATTTATTTGAAAAAGCGGTGTGCAATTTTATAATGAAACAAATCCATTTTACACAATAGAAGGCATAAATAACCATTTTTCACACCAAATAATTCATCCAATGGTTGAACAGAAATACTAGACATGTAAATCATGTAAGAAAAGAATGAAAAGGATGAATCTTTAATAATAAAAGAATTTTCATGGGAAAAAAACTTTAAAACCATGGTGGAAGGGAGAGTCACACCCAAAAACACCCGTTACGGGTTCCAAAACTGTATATCTATGAAATCCGGCCCTAAAAAAATAAAAACACCATGAAAATTGATGGGAAAATAGAACCCTAGGTCTACCATGACCATGGTAGTAAATAAAACTAAGAAAAAAATGATTGAAAAAGGAAGTGGGAAGATAAAAGAGAATGATTTGATGATGACATTTAGAAGAACCACAAACAATTTGTGAGAAATTTCCCACAAAGAGGAACAAAAAGATGGAGATCGAAGGGGGAGATATCTATGGTCGATATCCAATATATAGGACTCTATTTAATATTTTCAATCACCAATACATGGTAAAAATGATTAACATATAAAAGAAACCAAATATTTTTTTAAAACAAGAAATGGGATCTCGGGATGGCCCAATACCTAAATGAAAAACCAAAATACACCATGATTATGAATTCCTAATAAGTATAAATGGATATGGTTTTATGAATATGATAAGGGAGGGAAAGATGGAACTCTTATTAGTTAAAATTGTTGAAAATGAATTGGTTATAAAAGAATCAAAAAATTTTAAATCTCAAAATTAGCAGATGGTTGGTCCAAATCATGAAGTAACCACCCTTTTCTCAAAAAATTCCCAAAAAATATATGGATCACCAATTGTAGGATGATTATAGATAGATTGAAATTAAAAACAAAATATTAATCTCACCCAAAACCCATGAAAAGTATTGGTATTTCCAACACATTCGATCATAACCAAGACAAGAAAAACCAGGTGTGATAGTTAGTTAGTTATTACAATGAACATTTTTAAATTCTATCAAAAATTATTAATTTAAATATAATTTTTAAATGTATTCCTAATAAAAGTAAAATGTTATATTTTGGAGTGATGTTGGGTGATCTTGGTCTCTAGGACTAGCCTTAACACATTTTCTAAAAATATGAAACCCCACACCTTTCCCATTATTCCCACACGCATCATGATAAGAATATTTAAATGTGGTGTACAAGACTTTGTGCTCTCCCTTGATGTAAAAATTACCAACCATATATTTAAATTTATTTCATGACTTGTATTTATTAAAATTTATCATATCAATTTTTTCAACAGGTAAGAGGTCAGCGCCCCTTTTGTTTTGAAACCAATCAAACCCTCTCATTAATTGTATAGTGGGATCCCATTACATGACCAATTGGTCCCCTGGGTATTAAACACCTTGTGCACATAAACCTAATGCTCATCAATTCTAGTGCAAGGCCACTGACACCCATCTATTTCAAGTTAGTCTTACACATACTTTCGTGATCCTTTCACGAACACCCATATCTCCATCGTTCATCTTGTGTTCTAGATGTTGTTGATGCGCCTTCAATGTCATCGGCCTCTCACCACCATAATCCAATGCCCTTATATGATCCAACAGCCACCATAATCGAGTCACACCCTTCCACAGATTCCATCAAAGTCTTTCTTTAGGTATCCTTGGAGGTATGCTAACAACCCTCTGGGATGCTTCTCTCGATGTCATGAATACTGACCACGACCACTACAGAGACCCACTCCCCATTTTTATATCCCTCTACCCAGACTACCTACACCAAATAAAACATTCATATGCATATTAAACCCCTAATTAGTCCCCAATTCGAGAAGGTTGGAATTTGGACCCTATAATAGATGTATAATTATATTGTGTTTATACCACCTGGAAAACACCCCTACTATATTTTCGTTTATTATATTAATATTTAATTTAAAACATAGAAAAACTATGAAGTCATTTATTTAATTAAAATAGACTATTTTGGTCATTTCTATCAAAAAATATTAAATCTTTTAATCAATTTAATATGTTATCATTCTTATAAAATAATGAAAATGAATTAGTATAGCTTGATCAATAACTAAATTCCCTTGTTTTCCTCTATGACCATATTTTTTTGGTCTCTCTATAGAAAATCTTGACCATGGAGGGTTTTTATATATTATAAAAACAAATAATCTAGAAAAACAAGTATAATTGAAATAATTTATCAATCAGTATATATTTTTAGGGGGAATGGTGGGAGATGACATGGAAAATGCATTCATCACATTTATTTCGAATAATATGATTAAAAAAATTTCCTTCTTAAAATTTATTTTAATAAAGAAAATAAATTCTCTAGTTCTTTTACTTATTTAGTAGTAATACCTTTTTATATATTTATTAATGGTATTGAGTATTTCATGAAAACAAGGATGTAAACACACACAAACCCTTTGAATCCCATTGATTCATGCCCCATCCTTCCCCGTAATATTTTAAATGATCCAAATGAAATATTTATAATATTTTGTGTGAATAGGTTTCCCAGTCGATCAATTAAATTTCAACATATTTTACATACACTTTTTTATCCCTTTAGATGAAATTAACCATGTATTTCAATTCCCAATAGTCTTTTCTACCCAACATCATGTGATCTGACTTCTTGTGGAAGAACCTTTATATTTTCATGAACCCATTGCACTCAATGACTCCAATTTTTACCTATGTCATGAATTTCATGACCCATTGAGAAAATCATTGCTTCCCATTTAGTAGTTTCTTTCATGTATTTCCCAATAATATCTATCATCATGTAGTAATCACACTCCATCAATATTTGTTGCAACATTTCACTGATGCATGATTCATCCATCCCCTTATGGTCATATACCATGACATCCATTACATCGCTGAGTGGGTTTCCATCACATAACCTGAAACCCATTGCATCATAAACGTCAGTCATTTATATCCACTATTTATAGTAGCCTTGTTTCATGTCGACTGCATTGTCCATGGATCAGACTCCACCATGATAGGGGCATCACCTCCATCAATATATCCCCATAGAGGTCAACCTTCACGTGGAATAAAGAATCCAAAGATAACCCACACTCTTGTGTTTCCCTATGGGGAATCAAACCCCTGCTTGAACATAGTATAGATGGTTGGTAAACCGCTCATCTAAAAACATTACTAATTTATATATATATATATATATATATATATATATATATAATTTAAATAAAATCCTAATATATTTTTATTTTTCATTACATTTAATGATGTATTACAAAAATCTTACACTTCTTAAATTCCCATAGCCCTCTTTTTTATAGTAGAGTCTTCCTTGACATTCATTCAAGGATTTTAATTTCTGATTAGGGTTCCCAATTTCTAGAATATTATAATATAAATTTAATACTATTAATAAAACAAAAATAATAATAAATAATAATTTAATTTAATATATTGATAATTATTGATAATAAATGAATATTCATGTATAATTAATTGTAAGTAATTATAATACTTTAATTCGAAATTAAATAATAACCCAATAATTAATTTCAACTAATTAAATATGTAATTAAATTTGTAATTAAATTAGTAATTAAATTATTATATAATTAACAAGTGAAAATAATTAAATAATTCGTATTTTAATTATTTATATAATTAATAATAATAACAATATATATAATCTACGTGTAATTAGAAATTATTATTATTAATGTAATTATTAATTAATAATACAAATATTCAACAAAATAATAATTTTTAATAACTATTATTAATGTAATATAGTTACTAATGATTAATACTATAATTATATTGCAAGAAATAGTAATATAATATAAAATATCAATAAAAATTAAATGATAATAAATAATTTTTTATTTTTATAAATAATTTTTTTTTACTATAAGTAATAATTAATAAAAATAATATTTATTAATTGTGTAATTAATATTTATTAATAATATATATTAACGTTTAATAATAATAACATGATTAAAAAAGTTATATAACACAGGTTATTATCAATTATTAATATAATTAATAATTATTAAAATTTAATAATGTAATTAATAATAAATAAATTAATAAATAATTATTATTTATAATATAATTAAATATTAATTATTTTTAAATATTATGATTTAATAAATTATTATTATTAATTTAATAAATATTTAAATGAATTAATCTTTTTTAGTAACCCATGAAATCCTAGAAATAAATAAATCTTAAAATTTATAATAATTCATTTTCTATATATCCATATTCATCATAGTTTTATAAATGAATATATATAATTTTTCAATCGAAAACTGAATAGTTTTATTTAACAAAATTATTTTTCAAGGTATTACATGTATTTAATTAATAATAAATTAATGAATTTCATATTTTTAATTTGATACAAATGGATTTATTTTTCGATTTATCATAGTGGATTTAACATAAGGTGATTTTTTTCTAAATTGAGTGAATTTTGGATGAATAATGAAAAATTCTAATTTTAATTAAAATAGACTATTCTTTTCATGTTTTCAGAAAGTATAATTATATATTGGATTTGTTTTAAATTCATATTCCCATTTTTGTACATGTAATGTAATTAATTTCAAATAAATAAACATTATAATTTTCTTTTGGTATAAAATAATTTTTATGTTTAAAAACGGTTCTTTTCTAAAAACACTTTTCATTGAGGTTTGTGTATGTATATTATATTTAAATTTTACTAACTTTTCAATTAGTATATGGTAAAATTAATTTCATTTTTTTAAATTGGGATGTTAAAGTTTTTTAGTTATTTCAATTTTATTTTTATTCATTATGGATAGTATCCATGATTAAACATTGTCAAAATGGTAATGGTTAAAAGATTTAATGAGGGTTCTTAAAACCTTGAGATACGTTTTAAAATGTCAGAAAATATTTTCATTTTCTATTGGATGAGTATATTTATACTCATCATTCTCCTAGATTTCAAATATGTTAATTTTTTTCCATTTTCCTTTGATAAATACATATAATGTATTTAATAGTTTTGAGTATATGTAAGTGTGCCAGTAACATCACTTTTAAAAATGTACATACAATACTCACTTATTGACACTAATTTTTCACTCTATCATAGAACATAAATGATAAAATCCCATATCAATTCTATTCCTATTTTAATAGAGTTTTTGGTCTCACTAAAAGATTAACATATGAAGGCCTAAGGTGCATGTAAAGAGTGGTTTTCTAATGGAGATTTATAATTATTAACTAAGTGTTTCATGTTTATATCATCCAAAACATCCTTTAGATATTCATTTTCCAGGAGAAAATAATAACATCCATTAATTATATATAATAATTTTTTATGTCTACACTACAACCTTTTTTAGTCTCTTTTTCTATCTTATGAGAAATGAAAACATTATGTGTTCGTACATTTGTACTACCAACTCCACTTAGTGATGTGTTTCATTTTTTATCAAAATATATTATGGATGGTTTAAATTATAGATTAAATAAATACTTATGTTATTTTTTAATTAAATATTATTCTATAATTATAATATTTTACTTACGTTCTTACCCTTCCATACATGGGAAAATCATAACCTCACTCAAATATACATGTGGAGTGACACTGCATTTCAAAATTATTATGAATTTTAAATGGATGTAAATAATAAATAAATATGAAATAAATATAAATTTTATTATATTTTAAAGTTAAATATTATTTACTTTAATTATTTTACAACCAATAGAAACTTTTAAATGTTGTTCATGTGTATGTACGAACTACAACCTCCATGAAATTATGTGTTTTATTTTTCGTTACCAACATAAATGGATGGTTTTAAATTTTTATTTAAGTTATAAATATTATAATTATAACATGTTAAATATTTTGGAGGTAATGGAACCATAAAACCTTTATTATATTCAACGTATTGATGTTTTTTGAGGTTATAAAATTAACAACCCAAACACACCCTATATTAACTTACCCAATTTATTAACTAAATAGAACATATTAATAATAAAAATAAATGGAACAATGATAATATAACGAGGATGAAAATTTTTATTAACAAATTAAATAACTAATATAATTTTATAATTCAATAGTTAGAGAATATATAAAGCAAGACATGTTTTATAGTAATTGACATTCCTTTAGAAATCTTGTTTCAATATTTTCCTCAAAATTCTTTTTCTTCTGTGTCGAGGTTGTTTAAATGTTTTAAAAATTTACTATTTAGGAATATAGGAATGTAATGGTCATTTTATGATATATATAAATTTATTTACAATTTTTTAAAAATAAATATTTTTAATATTTTTTGAACGATTTAATTTTATCTTCTTACAAATGTGAAAAAAAATGTTTTTTTAAACATATGGCTGGAGACCATTTTCCATCAATCATTGAAATTATATAGTATCAAAATTATTTTACAAGATAATATTGTATTCCAAAGTTCTCAATACTCCTATTATTCACATATTTTGGATTCCTAATAGTTTTCAATGAAAAAAAGTTATCTTTGATTCTTTTTTACGTTAAAATGGAATGGTTTTTTTCTAGTGGGTTAAAATGTGTATTTTTCGTAGATTTTATGATAAAAATGTGAATGAATATAGTTTTTAGTTTATGATAAAATGAAATTGAAAAAAATATGATGATTTTTAGGTCCAATATGTCTCTTTATTATAAGTGAACTCAACATATTTCTCCAATAAATTAGGTCATGATTTAGGCTTGAAAAGATAAAGATGGAGAGTTATCACCGGGTTGGTTACTCCTATAGAACAAACATGGCATTAGTTATTCTTAAATGCGTTAAACATGAGTGGAAATGGGTTATGAAGATAATAAAATAATATCCGTATAGTATTCTTGAAAATGGGTTTTTTATAGAAATAAGTTAAATTCATGAGGTATGAAATGTTTATGGACATTTAAAGATTAATGGTTTGTTTTTTTTTTTGAATATTTTTATGATTTACCATGTGTGTCATGATCCCTTAATGTTGTTTACAATAATTATTAATGGGTTAAATAATTTTATTATTTAAAAGAATGTTTCTTTTAAATTGTGGGAATGTTTTATTTATATGCCAAATGTTCTTTTCTAAAAATAGAAAACATTTTTAAGGGTTCTCATTTTTTCACTAGACTAACAATATTTATTTATTTTTATATAGAATTTCCTATTATTTATACTCATATAACATTTTAAAGTGTTTTTATTTGAACTGAGGATTAGTAGAGACTATTTAAAGGTAAAATTTACCAATTTGTTCTTTTCATATAAGAAAAAAAGTGTCTTGAATGAAATGAGTTTGTAATCATAAACCTTTTTTGGAAAAAATGTACAATGGGTTGAAGTGTACAATTTTTATATAATGTTTTCCCTTATTCCATAAAACTAAAATACTAAAATATAATGGTAATGTAAAAAATTAAACCCTGGATATTAATCACAAATTTATGAGTTGTAAATGTTGTGGTTCATTATAACTCTTCCCTTGGGGGATTTTTTGAGTGGAAAAGTAAGCCAATAATTTTGTATCTGAACAAGTTTAAAATCCTAAAAACCTCCATTGTAGGGATTTGTGAGTAATCTGTGGATTGTAATTGTGTCCTATAATTGTTGTAGAGAGATATTTTACCACATCACAAGTAGTATGGTTGTAACAAAATTAGGTTCATCCAGCAATGATAAAGGGGAATTTAGGCTATTAAATTGGGGGCCTTTAGGCTATAAATTTAAAATTGTCTTTTTATGGAGTGGGTCAACCCTTATATGGGTGTTTCCCATCCTTACTTATTCATTGATATGTTAGTGGTTTTCTTTTCTTCTAACCTCTAGGACCATAATAAATAAATACTAAAACATCCAATAGATAATTAGAAACCTAGGCACATGAACAAACTATTTAAAATGAAATGATAAATTAAAATAGAGGGGATGGTGGTTATAATCCAACTTTACCATCAAGGTTAAGAGATATCAAAAAGGAAAACCTGTTATACATCTAAATTTTAATTATTTAAGACTTAAAATTCAGTTCTTGATCTCATGTTCTAATTACATATAGGACCTCTTGGGTTATAACATTTATGATAATGACCCTATAACAAGGAAAATGTTTTCAAAAGACCTCCATTATCATATTCTATAAAAAATTCATTGTTTAAAGAAACATGATAGCTCATAATATATATATATATATAGGCAATCACATTTAATTTATCACGATGTATCAGATCCTGAGAATAAGAATAATAAGAAATTAGTTCATTCCCATTTCCATAAACACAATTAAGGTCCTGATGAACATTCATGGTTAATAAGATCACATAATTAAAATACTTTTTTTGAAAATTTATTGATACTATTGAATGACCAGACAAATTCCCGTGATCCAAGACATGGACTCCAAAATACTTTTTTCTACCATGCCACTCCCTTGGATTCTCCCATTGTATGTTACCCCCTCATTGGACATAAATTTTTATTCTCTTTTATAAAACTACATATAAGATGTCTCCTCTTTTGTAACTTTTCATCAATATCAATTTTTGTATGAAGATCATGGTTAGTAGGTACATCCTCCATATCCTCCAACTCAATACCCTTGGTATGTATATACCTGATAGGGTATATAATTTTAGGGGTTAACCCTTCATATAATATGTTATCCATAAACTAAAAACGTATTCACCTATAAATATATATTTCTCTACTTCTAAAAATGGAATTTTATGCATTGTATAACTATATCTAGAGATTTCATCTTTATAGAATCACATTGTGCAAGCTCTTTCCCCTTTCTTTTTCTTACATCGTCATCTCTAATCAAAATACTAGTTACAATATAAGGATTTATCATCTCCTACTCTATATCATACTCCTGAAGTTACATTCTCTTGTCGATAGTCTATCACAGAGAAATAGTGACCTACTGATTTTTTAAAATCCATCCCCCTGTCATAGAGATACTAAACCACTAAAATTATAATTCATCTTAGTTGTCTTATTTCCAAAATTTTGTATTATATGTCACATCTAAGAGTATATAGAACGATTTACATCTCTTATACAGTGCTTCTTTTGATGTTCAATGACAAAAGGATATAGATAAAAGCATAAAACTTCCCATTGACAATACATAAATTTAACTCATCCTTCATAATGGAAATAACAACTTTATAAATCATTAAATAATTATGATTAACTAGCACTCTAACTCTTTAAAATTAACCATATGATGTATCCATAGTGGATTGATCCATTCTAATAGAAAATGTAACTGTAATGAACATTAGTTCTATGATTGAAATTTCAATTTTATTTAATTTTTCATAAAGAATAAATAACATAATTTCACATAGATAGATCAATAGAAACATTAAAAATGAATAATTAATGAAAAAAGATATATTTCTAGAAGTTAATAAACCTATAACGATGAAATAATAACTTGACCTTTGGAATTGTATTAAGACACTTATGTATAGTAAACCAACCAAATGAATGGAAACCAAACCCATGAAATTATCAATAAAATTTAGGAATCTTATAAATTAATTATGATAAAATTATATCACTGTATAAGTTAATGAATATTTTAGAAATTATTAATTAATTTCTATATATTGTAAGTCATAAATATTTATTTAAAATATTATAATTAAAGAAATTATATATAAGAATATTTATTTTCATAAAAATTATTCATGAATTAATTTTTATTCTTATGATATTAGAATAATTTGATGAGACCTTAGTTAATAATTCAGAACATTATAATATGACTTATAAATTTAAAATCATTAATTTTTTTATTAAATTATGATTTTAATTAAAAATTATATTTCTATAATTTAAAAACTTATTTTCCTAAAATATTGTTTCTATTTTATATCTACACATTGATAAATTGATATGGTGAATTTTATATATTTTTCTAAAATACCTTAATTTTTTATGAATAATAAAATATGATAATTTACGATAAGTGTTAAATACATGAATAATTTCGTCATAGTTGATTTATAGATGATTTAAGAACAAAATATATCACAATAATTCATTATTATAATATATTTGTGGATAATTATAAATCTATTCAAAGTCTTGTGCCAAAAATAATAAGAAAATGAACAAAATATTCAAAAAAACACCAATCTCCTCCATTATAAATACCACCCCTCACAACCCTTTCTCCTCACACCTTCCAACCCATTATTCTTATAAAATTTAGGCCCAATAATATTCCAAAGACACTTCTCTATTTCCATGATCCTTTATTTTAATCTAACGACCAAAAACAATCCCTTTAAGGAGGTTCTAAAGGAGAAGAATTAAAGAGGTAAAAAACATATTTCTTTTCATTTATTTTATTTTCAATTTCATTTATTTTCTTATCTTTCCCTAACATTATCTATCCAAATAGACACGATAACTCCATTATCATTTATATACTATAATTATATTATGTTAATGTAATATCCATAATCAAACTCATTTCACCCCTCCTTTAATTGTAAAAATTGGAACGTCATCCGTCAGGTGTTGTTTTATCGCCTCCAAGGAAGAAAAGTTTTAATTTTCCATCGTTGTATTCAAGGCAGGTCATAAAACCATTTGTAAGGTTAAAAAATATATTATAATACTTATTATAATTTATATAGTATTCTATAACCTTTATATATACATGATACTAATTAATATGAGAACACACTTTCATGACATTTGAAAAACAACCAAAATGATCTAAATGATTATCATTAAAGTTATATCCAATTATTCATATTCATATATTGAAAAATACAACATATAAGACAATTAAATATTTTAAATTTTCATTAATATCATAAAATTCCAATTTTGGATAATTATACCCATATTACATGAACATCCATGCTCATATACAATTAAATGATCAAGAAAACCAAGGAAACGAATACCCCCGAAACGATAAAATTGTATCTTATAACTCATCAAAAAGAACCTAAATTATCATAATATAATCATATAAAATTTAATTCTTGTATAATTTTTTCTTAATTAATCAATTAATAGATTTATTTATATTATCAAGGATATTAATGTCTTGTACAGAATATATTTGTACATAAGTTAAGGGTTTCTTTCCAAAATACCATTTTCATCCGGGTTATGCTCTCTCCCTCTATACAATAATTTAACTATTAATTATTTTTAAATAATTATTATATATTTTTTATACATTGAAATCCTATGTTTCTTTAAAATTAAATATTTCATTTATAAGAAATATTGGATTTTCCAAGTTTTCCACCACAATTATTCCCAGTACACAAGCCCGATTTAACGGAATGTCTCAATTTCATACCCATTTTTATGTTCCATTCATAATATTCATTAATACACAGTTATGTTTCTAAAATAAATAATTTTTTCCTGAAAAACTATATTTTTTCATTTCTTATTTTATACATACAATTATAAAAAATTAAAAAGATTTTTCCAAATGAACTCTTCTATGAACAGTGAAAAAAATGTATTTCTCTCCATAATTTCTAGATGATTTTTTGTGTGTATTTTCATCTATTTTAACTCCAATGTTCAATTATTTGATTTTTTACGATTTATATCTTATTATTATAAGTTAAAAAATTTATTAAATGGTTTACGATTTTTTTTACGGTGGTTGTTCTAACATAATACCATTGACCATTCTACTCACAATAGTTAGTGATTATGTTTACAGATTGGGGAATGTTATTTACATTTCATTCAAATATGATATTTATGTTTAAAAATATTCATATGGGTAATGAATTGGACTTATAAAGTGAAGGGTTAGGACCATTGTATCCCCTCAATTCATTGGTAGGTCTCATGAGAGAAAATAGAAATGGATTTTGGTCGAGGCATTAACCATTTATTTATATATGCCTTGGTCGATTAATTGATGATATTTTTCAGATGTATGACATTATGAATTATCTAATTATGATATTAGTACTTTATAAATAATTAGTTTATTTTAAAATTATAATATACATTTTTATGTTTCATGTGATTATATATATATAATTATCCATTTATCTTTTATTACTTACATATTATGCTCAAAATTTGGTTTTAATAACATTAGTTATTTTGTTATTTATCATGCATTATTATTTATGCTTCCATTGTATTACATAACCTTAAAAAGTATCTGACTTCTCCCCTTTATAATGTATAATTTTCCTTCAATATGTGAAGATGTATATTATGAATGACTTGTTAGAATAATCTAGAAGTTTATGGGTGTTTCTAGGGAATTGATATGTTTTTTTTTAATTCTAGTTGTAATGTATAACTTTTGCATATATATTGTCTTCCAAAACTACTAATCTATTCATTCCATCAAGATGTGAATTATTTGTTTATTATATCAATTTATTAATGTATGGAACTGACTCTTTGATTCCAGGATCAGGGTCCAAACAGTTGGTATTATAGGATTTTTATTAGAAACCATGGAATCAAGATTTTGAAAACATAAATTGGGGAAAAAACCCCTAAGATAGAAATTGTGTATAAACATAGAATAGCATCTTATATTTTTGTAAAGATATATATTATATGGTTATTCCTAGAAATAAATCCATATCTAGGTACTAAAAGTAGATATGGTTCTGGCACAAGTATACCTAGGGGTAATAACTCTGACAAGGTGTCCTGGTCCTAACTCATCGCAACCTGGAACATGAAAATGGGGCTTAATATGCACTTGGTTCGACAATATAAGGGAATATTCTTTAGAAAATTCCAATTTTAAATACACACCATTTTAATGGATTAAAAATTAATATTTTCCCCAATAAACCATATTTATGATTTTAAAATTAGATATGAATAAAATTTTAATTTTTTTAGTGTTTTGCTAGTCTAAGATTATTCATTTTCATTCCAAACATTATTTTGTGTATTAAATTATTTAGAAATGGTTCCTGGTGTATGTAATGAAAACCCTATCAATGTTCATATCCCATTATAGGATTTCCCTCATATGAAAGATAATTATATTGGTATTGGAGCTATGACTAGTGTTAAGATACTTATAACTATACAAGGATAACTGACTCATGTTATGAACAATAAACATACCCATAAAGAGTATCCTAATATATAATGTGGAGGAGAAATGATAGACTACATTATTCCACAACAACCTCCATTATTAAACGGTATTACAAACCCATTTGTAGCTGAGTAGTGGATATGTTTCATAGAGAATATATTTCTCTCATTGGAAAATAGTGAAAGTAAGAAGGTTATCTTAGTAGTTTATCATCTATTAAGAGATAGTGTGGTCTTTAATTAAAAAAATGGAGGAGGAATAAATGTAAAATATGGATTGGGTTTATTTATAAGAAATTTTTTGAGATAAATATTTTCCCTAGAAATAGTGAGCGGATATATAGAGGAAACTATTGAGTGTAAAACAAAACATGTATTAAAACATTTCGATATATGAATCAAATGTAACAATGTTAATAAGGAATTCTACAAACTAAATATTTAATCCAAGGAGAAGGATTGGTCAATTCATTTATGGTTTGAAACCATTCTTCTTGGAGGAACTTATATCCAAAAAATTCTATTCATATAAAGTTAAAGTCTAATACTCAATCATGAAAGTGAAAGAATTCTCTATGTCAGATGAATATAATGAAAAAAAAATAAAATAATAGGGCAACCAAGGAAAGAATGGATAAAGGTAGGAATAAAAATTGGAGTTTCGAAATGTGTGATACCTATTGAATGAAATATATTGGTGCTTTCTTATCAAGAAAAAGGAGTCTGTTACATGTGTGGTGAAAAATTCCACAATGACAGTGGTTACAAGGTAATGAATGATACTTCCAAAAATAAATGATACAATTTTAAATAGATGGTAAATTATTAATATAATTTTTCAATGCATCAATGAAACATTCCTCATAAATAGCCAAGGGAGCATGGACAAACTAATGAGATCACACTGCTGAGGTTAAAGATCCTAGTGATGTTTTGGTATGTACTTTAATTGTTTCCTCAAACATAGACAATTGTTTATTTGATTTACGATAATCACATTCTTTTATATTTTCTTAGTTTTCCATAAAAATTAAACATTTCCATTTTTTTTAATAAAGGAGTTTTTATACAATACTCATAAGGTAAGTATCATTGCAACAAAGATGTGTTGGTCAGTCCCCTTTATGACACATAAGTATACTCTAGTTGATGACCACGTCATCATACCTATGTTTGACTTTGATATAATCCAAAATATGGAATTTATTTTAAAATGGGATGTGAAAATATTTTTTAAGAATAAGAAACTTATAATTAGTGTGGAATCTATAGAGTTTCATTTCTTTAAAGAATCAAATTAATTATCTGGTTCTGTTATAGATACACCTACATTAGGTCTTCTAAAAAAATTGGTATGGGGGAAGAAATAACATCACCTATGGATCCTAAAATTGTATATGTACCTACTGTGAAATAATACATTGATGTATTTCAATAGGATTAACCTGGACATCATTTATAGTGGGATGTTTAGATCTCTATTGATTTACTTTTGGGTGCAAGAACTATATCAAAGGTTCCTTACAAAATGGTCACAATGGAATTAGAAGATAAGAATAAACAACTAGAATAATTGAGTGATAAAGTATTAATTCTACCTAGTGTTACTCAATGGGGTTCCCCCACTATTATTGTCAATAATAAAGATGAATCCATGAGTTTTGTCATTAATTATAAGGAAATCAATCCAATTACAATAATGAATAGTTTTCCACTTCTTCACATTGATGATTTATTTGATCAAATTCATAGAGACAAATATTTATTAAAGATTGGACTTTCATTTGGATATCTTCAATTTCATGTGAGGAATGAACATAATATAAAGAAGATATTTAGAACCAGGTATGGAAATTATGAGTTTACATTAAATCTATTTGGACTGACAGATTCAACCTCTATTTTTTTGATCTTAGGAAAAGAGTGTTCAATGAATATCTTGATGATTATAGTGTGGTATTTATTGATGATATACTTATATATTCTATAATATATGAGTACCAGGATAACCACATGAAATATCTTATGGATAAACTTTGAAGAAAAGAGTTATAAGGGAAGTTTAGGAAGTTTGAATTCTTACTTCCATTAGTTTTATTTATTTACCATATTTTGTCTAAGGATGAAATAACAATTAATAATATGAACAAGAATGAGTTTTAGGAATGGCCTACTTATTCAAATGTAAATGAAGTATGTAGTTTTATTGGTTTATCTTATTATTATTGGAGTTTCATGGAGAACTTATCCTGATTAGATAACCTCATAACATAGCTCACTTGTTAAGGGGTTATGTTTATTCGGTTAATGGAATGTGAAGAATGATTTGAATAATTGAATAAGAGAATAGTGAATGCTCTAATATTGACTCAACCATCTACAAATAGTGTGTTTTTGATTTACATGGACTCATTAAAAAAAGTACATGGTTGTGTCCTTATATAGAATCATAGAGTTATTTCCTACGCATCAAGGTAGTTAAAAACTCATCAACATAATATTCCAACTCGTGATCTTGAGTTAATAGCTATAATATTTTCTCCAAAAATATAGAGACACTCTCTCTAAGGATAAATATGTGAGATATATGTAGATCACAATAACATGAAATATATCATATCACAAACATAAATCAACATTTGGAAAAGTCGATGGAGAGAGCTACTAAAGGATAGGGATTTTTCAATAAACTACCACCCAAGGAAGGTGATTGAGGTAGTAGATGCACTGATTATGAGGTAACATGGAGTTTCGAATAAAATGAGGATTAAAAAGGATACTATGTCCAAGTATCTAGAAAGATGGATATGGTCATTATCAAGGAATGTGAATCATCATTACTTTTTAAATTTGATTCATAACCATCATTATTTTAATGGATAAAAAGTTATCATTTTAATGATGAAAATATTCAAAAGAAAATTAAAGTAGTGAAGGATGGAAATTATGTGGACTTTTTGTATTAAGATTGAATTATAATATTTGGGAAGAGGTTATGTATTCCCTATATACCGGATCTAAAGATGATGTTATTGGATGACTCCTATAGCATGAATTTCTCTATACACCCTAGTAAAACTAAGATGTATAGATATTTGAAGTAACATTTATGGTGGGATAACATGAAGCGTGAAATTGCTAATTATGTATCAAGGTGTTTAATTTGTCAGTAGGTTAATACTGAAAGACAACATCATAAAGGATTAATGCCACATATTATTATTCCTACAAGGAAATGGGAAGTTACCATTATTGTTTCACTATTTTACCAAAAAATCAAAGAAAGAATGATGCAATATGGGTAATTATTGGTCGACATATCAAATATTTTGCATTTCCTCGCTATAAGAGATGATTTGACACAAGAGAACCTTGCACAACTCTATATTATTGACGATTTAAGACTTCAGGGAGTACCTATTTTAATTTTTTCTTATCATGGCCCATGATTTACATTGAATTTACGGAAAGGACATCAGAAATATTTGGATACTGAGCTTCATTTGAGTATGTATTATCACCCTCAAATTGATGGGCAGTCTAAAAGGATAATTTACAGATTGTAAGACATGTTGATATCATGCTCACTTGGCATTCGAGGTATGTCAGATCAATATTTTACATTGGTATAATTTTGTTATGGAAATAGTATCCATTCATGTATTAAAATGGAATAATATGAAGCATTTTAAAGAAAGAAATATTGTACACCAACTCATTGGGATGAATTAGGAGAATAAAATCTTGTAAGACGATATCTTGTAGAGAAAAAATGACAAAGATAAAGACGATTAAAACACATTCAAGGAAGATAAAAAGTATGAAAAAGAGCTATTCTAATATTTGAAGGAATTATTTGTAATTTTATTCATAAGATCAAGTTTTCAACATAACTATCTCTATTTTAGGATGTTATAAGATTTTTGAAGAAATGGAAATTGTGCCTTAGGTACATTAGACCTTTGAAGATCCATGATATATTTATAGTTGTTTCTTATGATTTTTTGATTCAACATATCCTTTCTAAAGAGCACTATGTGTTCTATATATCTTTGTTAAGGATGTACATGCTAGACCCAACTCATGCCCTCACTTCATGAGGCATAAATTTGGAACCTGGTATTTCATTCAGTGAAGAGCCTATCATGATTGTAGACATTAAGGACTAGGTGTTGAAGAATCAGACGACTCAAATGGTAATGGTATATTTGAACAATTATAAAATTAATGAGGAGATATGGGAACCAGAGGATGTTATGATGCTAAACTGAATGAGGCATTCTAGAACATTTGAGGATGAAATTTTTATAGGATGGGAGAATGTAATGACCCAGAATTAAATCATTGAAATTTCCATTATTCTAATTATTTCAAATAGTATAAATCATTTAAAATCCCATATAGTGCATAATATAAACATTACAAATTAATAATGAATGAACTAAGAGATATTTATAGAAGTTAAGGAATCGATTCTGATGAAATAGTAACTTGACCTTTTGAATATAAATATGACCATTATGAATAGTAAACATTCCAAATGAATAATAACCTCACCCATGAAAGTATAAAAAAATAGGCATCTTATTAATGAAATTATGATACCATTATATCATAGTATATGTTATTGAATATTTTAGAAATTATTAATTAACTGTTGGTATTTTTTGTAAGTCATAAATATTTAATAAAACATTTATAATTAATAACATAATTTAAAAATAAATTTATTTTTATAAAATTTATTTATGAATTAATAATATTTTGATTTTTTTTTAATTTTATGAGACCATTATTTATTTTTCAGAGTGTTATAAAATCAATTATAAATCTAAAATCTGCATTTTTCAAGTAAAGGCTGATTTTAATTAACAAATAAATATCTCATAATTAGAAAATTATTTTCATATAATGGATTTAATTTTATAATTTTTAACATTCAAATATGGTTAGGGTGAATTTTTGTGAATTTTCTGAAATAGTTGAATTTTTTTGGAACGGTAAAATATAATAATTTGCGATAAATACTAAATACAAGAATTATTGATACATAGGTGATGTATGGATGATTTAATTCCATTATATCAAGAAATATTTAATTATTTTAATTTATTTAGTGATAATTTTCATACTATTCATAGTCATCATTCCAAATAATAAAAAAACTGTAAAATATTCAAAAAACACCCCCTCATCCACTATAAATACCACCCCTCACCACCCTTTCTCCAACCACCATCCAATCATTGTTCCTTATAAAAAAATTTCCAAATCCTCTACCCAATCCCATACCACACATCTAGGATCCTTTGGTCTACAAAAATACCAAAAGCAACCCCATAATGGAGGTTCTCAAGGATGAGAATTCAAGAGGAACAAATCCTCTTTCTTTCCTTTTTTTTCATTTCTATTTATTTTATTTTCTCATGTTACCTCACCTATCCATTACAAAGATAAATTTTAACTCCATTATAATTTATATACTATAATTATATCATTTCAATTGATGACACATCATCAAACTCCCTTTTCTCTCCCTATTATTCAATAAATGGAAATGATGTCCATGAGGTGTTTTTATGGCCATCAAGGACGACAAGATTTCATTTTCCTTCACCGTGTTCAGGGATTGTCCTAAAAAAATAATTATAGTAAAACCATATTCTATTATACTTATAATAATTAGTATTATATTTTTTAACCAGTATATATATATATGTGATATTAAGTAATAATACAAAGCTATTTCTTGATGATTGAAACGCCACCAAAATAATATAAATGTTATCTTTAAAGTTATATCCAATGGATCATATTCATATCTAGAAGAAAAATAATATATAATAACATTAAATATTATATATTTTCATTCATAAAATATAATTATAATTTTATTTAATTTTTCTCATTTGACATTAACTTCAATACTCACATACTAGTAAACTGATCTTGATATCCAAGGAAATAACGACTCCCGAATGTTAAAATTTTATCTTATAACTCATTAAAAAAATCATAAATGAACTTAAAAAAATTATATTAAAAAAATACAAATATGAAAGGTTTTTAAATAACAAATTAATGGTTTTATTTTTATTTTCAATGGAATTAAGGGAAAGTGCATAACACTTTTGGACATAGGGTAAGGGTTTCTTCCCGAACCTCCATTTTCATTCGGGTTATGCTATCTCCCTCTATACACCAATATAATTCTTCTTTATTTTTATATACCTCTTTTATATTATATTCATAAATTTTAAAATCATTTTTCCATATTGTTTTATATTTTATTAAAAGAAATTCATGTTTTTCAAGGTTCTCTTATCAATTATTCCTGATACGCTAGCCCAATTAAATGTCACATCTTGATTTATTACTCACATTCAAGTATCATCCGGAATATGTTTTAAGACACAAAGTTTTTTCTAAAATCACTAATTTTTCATGAAATCCCATATTTTTCATTTATGGATTTATAAAAAGTGCTAATACAAATACAAATGATTTTTTTGATAGAACTCTTCTTTACAATGTAAAAGGGGTATTTTTTTCTAAAATTCCTCGATGATTTTACTCTATTATTTTCATATATTTCAAAACATATATATATTTTTAAGATTTATTTATATTGATGTATTATTAATGTCTTCTACCATATTTTATTAAATGATTTTTTTTTTAATTTTGATTATGGATGTGCTATCTTGATATCATTCACCATACTACTCATAATGGTTAGTGATTTTGTTTACTGGTTTGGGATAGTTATTTACATTTCATAAAAATATGATGTTTACATGTAACCCCATTCATATTATGAATTTATCGAAATTATAAATATTTGTACTAAATGTATATGCATACATAAAAATATATGATTGTGAATTATATGTTTAAAAACATTCTTTTTTAGACATAGAGGAAACCTTGTTTAAGAGAATTAAACATAATGTGTGGAGAAACATCTTTTTTATTTAAAATATAATCATAAAGAGACATGGGAATGATTTAAAAATTATCATAATTAGTTTTTTTCAATAATTATTCCAAAGGTTGTATTTGAAATTAATTTCATTCACACTAATCATGGTCAATATCATCTTCACAGTGGTTACGATAAAAAAAAGTAAAAAAATTGGTTCTATAATAATGTTTATAGAATCATAGAAATTATTTGAATGATTATGATCATAAAAATTTAATCTATGATGTAATACAATGTAAAGAAATTGTTTCATAATCAAATCGGTTACGATGAACAGAATACATAACAGAACAGTGAATTTATAAAAAAATCACTTTCTATTATAATTTAGAAGATATTTAAAACAAGTAAATGAATAAAAATATTTTATCCCAAATCGATGGGTATCAAATACCCTATGATTAGGGTACTTTTATTTATACTTTCAAGAAATTCTATCTTTCCCATACCAGGGTAATCCATCAATAGGATTTTGGGCTTTGGTCTGTCTGCCTATTCCCATCTGCCCTTGACCAATAAGGTGATCGACTCCTCTTTCTTCCTTGACCCAGAAGACATTTATTTTTAAATTATTTGCACAAATATCTTCCTATTCACATAGTTCCTCTATTATAATCACAATTATCATCATCACACAATGAAAATAAAAATTCATGAGAATTAAAAGTATATGGAACAAGTATTTCACAACCTATACACTTCAAGATTTTAAAATCGTGAAGAATTGGAAAAACTCTCATATAGTGTCTCGAAAATCTAGATAAATATTTTTTGAGCTCTTTCAAATGATCTGGTATTTATTAGTTTTTTCTTTATTTTTTATCTTTGCCTCTAATAGTTGGGTTTTCTCTTGAAATTTCGTAGGTACTTGGACACCTAGCACTCCAACAGTCATCTTATAACTAAAATGGTAATATCATTTTATAATGAATATTAAAATAGAATGCACAACATATTTTCCATTTAAATATTTTCCATTCATTGTAATTTAGTTTTCAAATACAAAAAACTAAATATAAATGTTTTTGATGATTTTTAGTATTATTTATATCATTATAAAAATATTTTCAAAATGAATATAGGATAGTTTGTATGATAAAAATTTTATTCACCGTGATTGAAAGAAATTCTATCTGGGATCATTACCATAATCATGGAACTAATAATTTATGTAATACCCATTAGTATGATTATAATCGTATGCATATGGAAAAATTAATTATATTCATATACTATAATCAACTTTAATATTAATAATTATAAATCTTATTATTAAATAAGTTTTTAATTAATCAGTAATAATTAATTATTAATCAAATTTTTTATTTAATTACAAATTTAATTAAACGGTATTAATTATTATATTATAATTCAATTATTAATTTCAATATTAAATTTATTTATAAATAAGTATAAATAATTAAATTTTTTTATCAATCATTATTAATTATCCTAATTATATTTTGTTCTATTTTTATTGTAATTTTTTAATTTCTTTATAATATTATGTTAAATTAAATAAGTAATTATAATATAATTTAATTACTAAGAGGAGGTGGAGGTTTAAGAGCAACTATATGATCATTTGTATGGTGGTTATGGATCCTTTTAGGTTATGTCCTTCAAAAATTAGTTGAAATTCGATATTTTATATTAGGGTGGATCTTCTATTGTGACATAGCCACATAAATCATTGATAGGGATTCATGGTGTTTAGTGATATATCCATATGATATTTCATTGATTTTGGTATGCATATATGATTCCTATATAAATATTGAATAATTTTTCATAGGTGATGATTACCACCCTATGAATTTACTTTTAGATGAACTAAAAGAGACGGAAGTGGGGCCAGAATATATGACATAAGCTGGCTGTTCATTAGACTCATTCTTATAATCAACTATATGAAGTATTCTTATGAAAGTACCCATAGCAACTAACCCATTGAATAGGGAGTCTATATTATAGTGACTAAACATATTTAAGTTCTCCTTTGTTTATCATCTTATAATCAAAAAGGATGAAAACCATAATGTATTATTGAATTGATGGATTGGGCATTGATGATTGGGGGATTTATTTATTTTTCATGCATCCATCTTGGTCAAATGTTTTTCAATTCCTCATTCCAATAAATTTTCAATGAAAAAAGTCATTGAGAATTTGATATCTATTTTTTAAATTAGTGAAAGGTTTTGTGGCCTACATCAAAAGTTGATGGGTTGGGGTTTTTAAACAAAATCATCTAAGGGACAAAAGAACTTGTCCTTTCCAACGATCTGAGCCATGGTAATGTACGAGGATCTCATGTAAATTATAAAGAGTACAAAAATAAAACCTAAATAACATACCATTTCACATATGAAGGCGTGATTGACTAAAAATTATTGCTAGTGATAGTTTCATGAAGAATTCATATCATGATACCTCTAGATCATCAACATGCACATCAAAAATCCACTGGAATATTGATCATCGAATATCAGTTGTTATCACGATGATCCGATGATGTATTCAATGTCCTAACGATCACCACAACAAAATCCCTTTGATTTGTGAGGATGATCATGATACTCTCTCTTGGATCAAATGCTTCTCTCTCTAGTTAGCGGGAGGAGAGAGAGAATCTCATTTTTTATTCCATGAAATGAATGAACAATTACAAGAGAGATAGCCTCCTCCTTTATTTATAATGGTGTTTCTAAATACCCGGTAGGTTTCCCTGGCCCACATTTATTTCAATACCCACTAAATAAATAATTTTGAAAAACTATACTATTTCAATATTATTTATTATTTTATCACATAATTTTAATATATATAAAATATATTACATGACAAAATCCAATCCATTTAGCTCGACTCAAAATCCTTCTTAATATTAAAAAATCCTTGAATGTTAAAATAATATTTGTTTGATTAATATTATCTTGTATTTACTATGATTTTAATTACTGTAAATAAATTCAATCACAATTATTTATAACTTGGATAATAATGAATTTATTTAATTAATGGTGATCGATAACTTAGACAACACTCGGACAACGTTGTGGGTCCCACCATGTCAAATATACTAATTCTACTGAATATGGTGGATTCATGAATACACTATTGTATGTTCCCCTCTAGGCCCTTATCTCAATACCGTTAAATATATTCCAAAAACTAAGACTGTAGTCTAGCAACCCTTCATGGCCCCTAACGAGATAAGTATTATTATAGAAACTACAACCAACTTACGAACACTGACTATGTAATATAATCTATTCGTTATTAAATATCTCATTAAGAAGGATGCACACTTGTGTCATCTCCCTTTTCATACATTATTATTTGTTTATCTATCCAGATGGATTTTACTATCTACTGCTTTGGAAAAATACTTATAAAGGCAGCACCATTCAGATCAACCAGTCTTGAGATATAAAACTTCTTAAATTTGGAAGCAACAAATTCTTTCATTACCATTCAACCAATGTCATACCACCAATGACATACCCAACACAATATACATCCCCATGATTTCAATATCATAGTTTCTTTCTTACATCAAAGTACGCAATCAAATGATACATATTAGTAATAGCCTCATGTTAGGAGACCAATACCCATGTCTGTAGATTGGAACGACCAATGACACCCAAAAAATGTGTTGTTCCAATTGTGGTGTCACGACCCGCCTTCACCAAGATGAGAGAAGGGACATTAAGTTGCCAGACCCTTCCTTCTCCAAGCTGAAGGAGATATAATGACCCCCGAGACCCACCTTTAATAGGTCCTGGAGTGGCGACTAGAACCATGGGTATAGAATCACACACAAGATGGAAGGCATTACCCTTTTTATTTAATAGGATCGTGAGATAAGATAGTAAATCCTAACAACACCAAAAGTGGAAGTACAAGTAAAGCCAAAACAAACCATTCTCTTATGCATGTTCCCAAAGTAAATGATAAAAATGTAAAATAAAACCCCAAAAAGAAGTACCAAAAGAAAGAAAAACAACAACATCAACTGTCCCAACGGCTGAACTAGTACGACCATGCACGATCCCTGATGTCCTCCTGGAATCCTGAAAACAATTTTATATATGTACCAAAATCTCTTATGCACAAGTGGGGAGGCATTCTAATTCCCCATGAGAAAAGATATAACTAAAAAACCTAGAAACGAAAACTGACCACCCAAGCCTCATCAAGGCACACTCCCCAAATAACGAAAGTCAAGAAATATAATAGTAATAACACATCGAGGATTGGGTACCCCGCTCGACTTCCCCACTGATTATTGAGGACCTCCTACGCATCGAACATCTCCCGCCATTCTCACCGCAGTCCCACTTCCACACCCCGCCCACACACACCAGGGACACAACCACACATCCCGCCCATAAACACTTGGGCAAAAACAACCACATGTAAACACGCCCACAAACACCTGGGACAGAACAACTACTACCCCTCCCTGAGACACAAGGACCTCATCCCGAAGACACTTGGGAACAAACTTCCCGCACACATCTGGGCAACCACCACAACTACCTTTCCTGAAGAATCTTGTGCTATAATGGACCTCAGGCCATCATAGCCTACCCGATGAGTCTTGGCCTATTCGGGAAAGGGAGTAGAAAAGGATCTAATAACCAGCCACCCATAGGAGTGTATTGAGAAACACCCTCCCCCATGAAATGGGGGTGTTCGGCACTAGGTGCTAAACTTGGGTGGGGCACGAATAAGAAGTATAAGAACTAAAATTATATAATATATATAACAAGAACTCACCCCAACCTAGGAGTTCCAAAACCAACTTAAGAACAAACAACCTCATTACTATTCATTCACAAGAAACATCAAACCCATGACCATGTCACCACTCATCCCAGAAAGCAATTCCCTTCATGTTCAAGTGATCTCTTTTAAGTAAATCCTGCACTACTGGGAAACTAACAGGAAAAACCAAAAGCCAGGGAAAGAGAAACACCCAAACAAAAATTTAAGCATTCACACCTGGTTCTCTTGTAATGTCACAACAACAAAGGGATCCCTGAGATCCCTCAATGTACTGGAACCAAAACAAGCTTCGAGATATAGCCCCGCACAGCTTCAGATTCACAACCAACAACTGTTCCATAACAGAAGATCCCATCCCCATCCACATCACCCCATAAGCATCAAACAGAACAACAATCCTATTACAAAAACAGAGTAGAGAAACATCTAGGTTCAAGCACATCATTCATTAGGTTCTTCATTATTTTGGTTAACCGAGGTGACCACACAAGGATTGATATTCACTGGGAATCCATTTAACCAACTGTGTTTAGGTGATTAACCAATTTCCATGTTACAGTCATTTAATCAACACAAAAGAAAAGGGTTCATTAGTTCAAAAGGAAAGACCACCAACGACCATGATTTTCAGTGACCATAATCCCATACAGTTCACAACATATTGCAATTATAAAAGAGTACAGTAGAATTGTCAAATGCACCCCATAATTCTTTAACAGTCTCTTTATTATCTTTGTTAAGGTTTGGTTTCATCCATTCCCACAAAAACAGTGGTGTTCCCATCCCGCATGATACTCTATAAGGAGAGAAGAAGGAAATTCCCTATATTTTTTATCAAGGATGGAAGTTCTTCTCCACGTTCCAAGAACTAGGGATGCGTGACTTGCAGGGGAGGAATGTCGAGGACTCCAAGGGTGAGCAGAAAGGCTCCAGCACAGGCGCACCACTCACCTCAGGAAAGAGAACTCCAAACGCACAATGAAGAAAAAGATACTGGCCAAGAGGAAGAAGAATGAATTTATAGTGTGATATAAAGATGAGATCTCATTGTTACGGGATATGTAATTTTGAACATCTATAAAGTCGGATCGTGGTTTTTCCATGCGGTTTGGTGGTTATGCACGATGGAATTAATTTTCATTTAATAATTCTCCTCAGAGAGGTGGTCATAACAGCTATGCCTTAAATAGTTTTTTTAATCATAAGGAAATTCTAAACAGGGGTGGATCTGGAAGGTACAGGGAAGGGCATGACACCGAGGAAAAACCACATGTTTTGGTAAGTTAATGATTTCCCTACTCTTAGGGGATATTAAATATTATTTATGGGCTTTAAATGGCTTTGAAAGGGGGCATTAAATTGTCTTTACGTCAAAAGATATGTTACGGGAGCGGAAAATTCGGGAACTAGGAAGGAACGAAGACCGCTCGGTGAGGAAAGGGTGCCACTGTCACGGTTCCACCCTCACGGTGCCACCCTCACAGTGCCACCCTCACGGTGCCACCCTCACTGTGTCACCCTCACGGTGCCACCCTCACGGTTCCACCATCACAGCGGATCCGTGTTTTGGAAAAGTAATGGACCCGGTGGGTCCAGGCCATTACATTAGATACCTATCAAACTATTCTCGCCCTCGAGAATCAAAACTAGACCTGAAGAAAATAGGGATTTCAAACAACCACCTCGAAAGATACCTCTCAAGAGTGAACCTAATCAATATCTATGAACACCTCTCCCTAAAGTAACCTAGCAACACTTGAGGGTCAAACTATCCAATCATATGGGTTTAGGAGTCTCCTCCTCTATGTCAAGATACTATCCGCTATGGGTGTAACTGAATCGCCCGCATGGGTTTAATTGCATCCACCATAATGCGTCTTGATTAGGGATCGGGTCCACCCCTCCCTATAGTCAGGACTCATTGCACACATACACAGAATAAGGAAAACCACACGTTCCATAGTTAACAAGTTAAATCGTTCCATCACAAACAAGTACAAACAAAATAGAACAAAATTCAAAATAGCTCTGGGTACTGGGCGCGTATCTGCGTCTCCCCTTCCCAGGTACTTTCCTCGAGCCCTCCATGCCTCCAAAACACATGAACCAATGGAATGGTCCTTCCACAGATAACCTTCTCCTCAAAATCCTTTATCCTCACTAGTCTTTCCACAAAAGTCATGTCTTCCTCGATATCCAGCTTTCCCCAGTCGAGGACGTGTGAATCGTCATGCCTATATCATCGGAGCTGAGACACATGGAAGTCATCGTGCAGTCTTAGTAACGGTGGTGGTAGCGCTAGCTGATAGGCCACTTCACCATCTCGCCGTAGCACTTCGAATGGTCCGAAAAACTAGGGAGAAAGCTTACTCCCACGCCGAACCTCTATTTCCCATGCCGAGGGGAGACCTTCACGAACATGTGGTCCATGACCTCGAACTCCAAGGGTCTCATCCTATTATCGGCATATGACATCTTCTAGTCATGGGCCGCCTTCATCCTCTCCCATATAAGCTAAACCTTCTCCGTCATGCTCTGCACCACCTATGGGACAAGAACACCTACCTCCCAGACCTCTATCCATCACACGGGTGAGCGACACGACCTCCTGTAAAAAGCTTCAAATGGAGCCATGCCAGTGGTAGAGTGATAGCTATTGTTGTAGGAAAACTCCACCAGAGGCAAGTGTCGTTCCCACAATCCCCTAGAGTCCAGAATACATGCTCGTAGCATATCTTACAATGTCTGGATGGTGCGCTCTATCTGTCCATCTATCTGGGGGTGGAAAGCAGTGTTAAGACATAGCTGGGGACCAAAAGCATGCTGCAATCATCTCCAGATTTGTGTGGTAAACCGTGCATCCTTATCCGAGACTATGGATCTCAGGACTCCGTGAAATCGCACCACTTCAACCACATACCTATATTCTGTGGAATCCACAGTACATGACTCCTTGATTTCCAGGAAGTGGTCTGATTTCATCAGTCTATTCGACACTACCCAGATAGCATTGCAACCCCCTTGATCTCAGGGTAGTATCATGACGAAATCCATCGATATGTCATCCCACTTCCACTTAGGGACATCTAAAGGTTGTAACAGACCCCCCTAGGATGAGGTGTTCAACCTTCACCTGCTGACACATGAGGCACTTTGCTATGAACTCTGCCACCACCCGCTTCACCGCTGGCCACCAGAACTGTCCTCTCAAGCCCCGGTGCATTTTGGAAGCTCCCAGATGTACTTCCAGGGGTGAGTTGTGGAACTCACCTAGAACTCTCTCGTGCATCGTCTCCGGAACAAACAACTTCCCTCTGAAAAGCATCTGATTCTCGCCATCCTCCTTCCACCCATTGGGAGCATCGACATGGTTAACCTAGTCACACATTACTTCACTCTCTATGTATCCCCACTGAGACACCTCCACCGGCCATAGGAGAGAGGATTGCAATGTCAACTAAAACAGACAGCCTCTACCACCATCTTCCCTTACATCCAAGTGTAGGGCAGCCAACTCCTCCATCACCTTCCAAGCATCTTCCGACTCTCAAACCGCATCCTTCTGTGACTTCCTGGTCAAGGAATCAGACACCACATTCACTTTTCATGAGTTGTAGGAAATATCAAAATCGTAGTCCTGGTGGAACTCTATCCAACTTCATTGTCATAAGTTCAGGTCCCGCTGGGACAAGATATACTTCATGCTTTTTTTATCCGTGAAGACCACGAAGCGCTCCCCCATGAGGTAATGCCGCTACAACTTTAGTGCGAACACAACCACCACATGTTTCAGATTGTGGTTGGGATAATTACCCTCATGGGGACGTAACTATCTAGACCCATAAGATATCACCCTTTTTCTTTGCATCAGCACACACTCGAGGCCTTGTCTTGAAGAATTACAGAACACCTCATAGGTCGCCCCTTATTCTAGAAACCTCTGCACTGGGCAACTTACCAACTTCTCATTCAGATAGCTAAAGGCTGCCTCGGACTGCACATCCAATACGAAAGCTTGTTCCTTCTTGGTAAAAGCTGTCAAAGGTTCTGCAACTCAGGAGAAGTTGGGTAAGAAGCTCCAGTAGTAACCTGCCAGTCCAAGGAAGCTATGATCCTCTGCCATGTTCTTGGGTCTTTCCCAAGAAATAACTGCCTCGACCTTCAATGGGTCCACCACTATTCCCTGTTCAGAAACCATGTGCCCAAGGAAGTACACTTATCGCATCCAAAACTTGCACTTGGAAAATTTTCCATAGAGTTGGTGCTGTCAGAGAGCCACTAAAACCATTCTCAAGAGCTCAGCGTGATCCTCCTCTAATCTTTAGTAGACCAGGATGTCGTCAATAAACATGACTACGAACCGATCCAGGTATTCCCGGAAGACAGAGCTCATGAGTCCCATGAACACAGATGGTGCATTCATAACACTGAATGACATCACTACAAACTCAAAGCTTTAGTACCTACATCTAATGTTAGTCTTTGATATGTCTCTCTCATTCACCCTCAACTGGTGATATCCAAACCGCTGATCGAACTTAGAGAACCATCCTTCTCCCCTCAGCTTGTCAAAGAGATCGGTTATCCTTAGATGAGGGTAGAGATTCTTGACTATCACCTGATTCAGTCTCCTGTAGTCTTTGAACTACCTCAGACCACGATCTACCTTCTTTGACAACAAGACAAGAGCTACCCATGGTGACGAACATGGTCGAACAAAACTGTTCTTCATCAGATCGTCAACCTGAATCTACAACTCCCGCAACTCAACATCACGTTGAGGGGGTAGAGTCACCACATTTTCAGGGAAGACCTCCATAAACTCACCGACGATCTCTAGGACATCCACCATTTTTGTATCTACCAACTCCAGTAACAGTTCAGCTAACAAGGAAAGGAGGGGATCCACTCGCAGGTTACCTTCCTGGTAACCCCGCTCAATGATGAAAATCACACGTCGGCCACCCAAGTCTGAAAACACAATCCTTCCTCGAATGCAGTCAATAATGGAACATATAGAGAACATCTAGTCAATGCCTAGGATGACATCGTATGGATGTATCTACAACAGTAGAAGATTCCTTACTGACTGATGTGGCCCTATCATCAGTCTATGCCCTCGATAAACATAACACACGTCGTTCTGACCTCCAACTAGTGTACTCAACACCAGGGGAACTGTATGTCTCTCAACATCTAGACCCAAAGCACGGGCCAGACTGGGGGCAACAAAGGAGTGTGAATCTCCTGTATCGAACAACGCATAAGAAAGAGTACTAAACAAGTCGATCGTACCTAGAACGACTTTGGGCCCTGCTGGAGCTACTGCCTCTACGGAGTGTAACTGCCCGCACCCATATCCTCTACCACTCAGTTGTCGGCCGCCTCCCCGACCATGCCTTGGTCGAGGTCCCTGAGGTGGGCCTCCTCCTGTGATGTCTTCCCTTCGAGGAGAGGGAGCTCGCTGTCCCTGATGCTTCTGCTGAAAGGTCCTGGCTGGAAACTTTTGTGGCTGGGGAGGGTGCTGAATTGGACCACCCCCATTGTACTATACTCGGTCCGAGAACAGATTCCGAAGGTACCCAAGGCTTCCACAGATGAAGAATCTCGGTCCTGGGACCGAAAGGAAAGGGCGAGGACTGGGAGATCGGAACTGGAACTGCTAGGGCCTGCTCCCAACTTGTTGAAACCTAGAGGGTCATGATGTCGGTGGCCTGCTGCTGACAGCCTTCCCCTTCGACGATCCCAACTGGATTCTCTCTCGCGATACACCTCCCAGCGTGTGCATACTCTCGACCACTTCAGCTTTCTTATGGACCTCCAAGTATGTCAGTAAGGGGAAGGGAGTAACAGCATACTGAAGATAAGGTCTAAGTGCCTCCTCCAAATGTCTTCTTGAGACTCCTCATCTGGAAATAGGTCCGGATGAAAGTGGAGGAGATCCTTGAACTTGATCTCCAACTCTCTAACTGACATGCTCTCCTGCTGGAGGGAGAGTAACTCCTGCCTCTTCTCAGCATTCATCGTGGAAGAGAGGAATTCCTCCCGGAACTCCCTCTCTAAGTCAGACCACGTATCCGCAGCCTCCCTCTTCTCCCCGAAGTAGAGCATCCACCACTAACGTGATGCTCCCCGCATCTGGCTTACAGCCGGAAGAACCCAGTACTCCATCGGAGCCCGGATCATGTTGAAAGCTATCACCAGCTCATCTAGCCATATTTCTGTCTCCATGTCCTAGGTGCTTCCCTCGTACATCCCAAGGGTCTTTCGCTGAAAGGAAAAAAGAGTCCTCCTCCACTGATCATCATCCTCCTCTTGGTCAGATCTCTGCCAATTGGCCAAGTGAACCTCTGGTGCCTCGATCGCTCGTACTACACTTGGTCGTCGTCCGGGTGCCATAGCAGCAAAGTCAACAAGGAATGCCTAAGCTCGAGTAGTGTAGAAGATTGGTGTTAAATTTTCATAGACTTGTTATTAATTCTAAATCCCCAAATACCCATAAAACACAAGAACACAAGTCATTATGATTCATCTACCTTCCTTAGGGTCTCTACCATGCAATCAGTGTAGCCTTACATGGTCTTTCGGTAGGCCCAGAGTCCCAGCATCGAATCAGGGGGGGCCCTAAAATCCCATGTCCTAGCCGGTCATTCATGGCCTATTTCACGCACCAAGATCACCCAACACTGTTTCCCTACCATCCCATGCAATCCTCATTATGCCTAAACCAAGACTCAATTGTATCTCTCAACCTACTCCTCTGATACCATTATGTCATGACCTGCCTTCACTAAGATGAGATAAGGGACAGTAGGTTGCCATACCCTTCCTTCTTCAAGTTGAAGGAGAGATAATGACCCCCGAGACCCGCCTTCAATAGGTCCCGTAGTGGAGACTTGCACCAAGGGTATATAATCACACACAATATGGAAGGCATTACCCTTTTTATTTAATATGATCGGGAGATAAGATTGTAAATCCCAACAACACCAAAAGTGGAAGTACAGGTAAAGCCAATACAAACCATTCTCATATGCATGTTCCAAAAGTAAATGATAAAAAAGTAAAAGAAAACCCCTTAAAAGAAGTACCAAATGAAAGAAAAACAGAAACAACAAATATCCCAATGTGTGAACTATTACGGCTCTGCACGATCCCTAATGTCCTCCTGGAAACCTAAAAATAGTTTTATATACCTAGGGTGAGCATACAAGTATACTTAGTAGGGAAAACCAAAAGCTCAAGTGCCCAAGTGGGGATGCATTATAATGCCCCATGAGAAAAGAGGTAACCGAAACACCTAGCAAGGAAAACTGCCAACCCAAGCCTCACCAAGTCACACTCCCCAAATAACACAAGTCAAGAAATATAATAGTAATAACACATTAATGTTTGGGTACTTCACGCCACTTCCCCACTGGTTATTGAAGACATCCTACGCATCGAACCTCTTCCGCCATTCTTACCGCAGTCCCACTACCACACCCTACCCACACACACCTGGGCCACAACTACACATCCCGCCCGCAAACACCTGGGCCACAACAACCACTCGTAACCACGCCCGCAAACACATATGCCAGAACAACTACTACCATGTGCGAAAAAACCTAGGCCTCATAACGAAGACACTTGCGAACAACCTGCCCGCATGCACCTGGGAAACCACCACAACTACCCTACCTGAAGAATCATGGGCTATAATGGACATCAGGCCATCACAGCATGCCTGATGAGTCTCGGGCTATTCTGGAAAGGGAGCTGAAAATGAACCAATAACCAGCCACTCATAGGAGTTTTTGGTAAAACACCCTCCCTCATGAAATGGGGGTGTTCGGTACTAGGTGCTCAACTTGGGTCGGGAGAGAATAAGAAACATAAGAACTAAAATTATATAATATATATAATAAGAACTCGCCCCAAACTAGGAGTTCCAGAACCAACTTAAGCACAAAAACCCTCGTTACTATTCATTCACAAGAAACACTGAACCTACGACTATGTAACCACTCATCCCGGAAAGCAATTCCCCATTGATCACATTCTTGTTTTCATGTTCAATTGATCCCATTTATGTAAATTCTGCACTACTAGGTAACTTACAGGAATAACCACAAGCCAGGGAAATAGAAACACCCAAACATCAATTTATGCTTTCACAACCAATTCTCTTGTAAAGTCGCAACAACAAAGAGATGTGTGAGATCCCTCTAAGTATTGGAACCAAACCAAGCCTCGAGATACAGCACCACACATCTTCAGATTCACAACCAACAATTGTGCCACAATAGAGGATCCCATCCCCATCAACATCACCCCATAAGCATCAAAAAGAACAACATGCCTACTACTAAAACAGAGTAGAGAAACATCCAGGTTCAAGCACATCATTCGTTAGGTTCTTCATTCTTGTTGGTTAACTGGGGTTACCACACAAGGATTTATGTTCACAGGGCATCCATTTAGCCAACCGAGTTTAGGTGATTAACCAATTTCCATGTTACAATCATTTAATCATCACAGAAGACAAGGATTCACTAGTGAGAAAGGAAAGACCACCAAAGGCCATGATTATTAGTGAGAATTGGCCCATACAGTTCACAACATATAGAAATTATAAAAGAGTACAACAAAATTGTCAAACAAACCCCATAATTCTTTAACAGTCTTATTATTATATTTGTTAAGGTTTGGTTTCATCCATTCCCATGTAAAAAGAGGCGTACCCACCCTGTATGATACACCATAAGGAGAGTCGAAGGAAAATCCCTACCTGGTTGATCAAGGATCGATGTTCTTCTCCACATGCCATGAACTGGGGATGTGCCTAGAGGAAGAAGAAGGAATTTATAGAGTGATATAAAGATGAGATCCTGTTGTTACGGGATATGGAATTTTGAACGGCAATAAAGTCAGATCGTGGTTTCACCACGCGGTTGGGTGGTTACGCACGATGGAATTAATTATCATTTAACAATTCTCCTCAAAGAGGTTGTCATAACAGCTATGTGTTAAACTTCTTTCTTTAACCATAAGGAAACGTGTAATAGGGGCGGATCTGGAAGGTATGGGGAAGGGAGTGACACCGAGGAAAAACCACATGTTTTTGTATGTTAAGGGTTTCCCCCACTGTTGGTGGATTTTAGATATTATTTATGGGATTTGAATGGATTTGAAAGGGGGTATTAAATCATATTTATGTCAAAATATATGTTGCGAGAGCATAAAATCAAGAACTTGGAAAGAATGAAGACCGCTCGGTGAGGACACGGTGCCACCATCACGGTGGCACCATTATGGTGCCACTTTCACTGTGCCACCCTCACAGTGCCACTGTCACTGTGTCACCTTCGTGGTGTCACCTTCACAGTGGAGCCATGTTTTGACAATGTAATGGACCAGGTGGGTCCGGGCCATTAAATGGGGGGTATGTCCCCATGATCGCACTACTATAGATCACTAAGTGAGAACATCATGAGAAGAAGTAACAATGCTTATGAGCCCCTATCACCTAATAGTCAATCATCTATTTTGTCCAATCATCAAGATGTTAGTAGACCGTAGAACATATAATTTTGATTAATGGCATAGTATCTCGAGGTTCTCATTATTTTCAGGGATCTGCTATAACCTATCAACATGAAAGTTAATCTATGGACATTACAATTATATAGTGGATGACGAAATATATTCAGAATAATTCTAATAATATATCATTTATAACTAACTATACACATGATATGGAAATCAAAAGTATTTAATAGTTGGGTCTTGGTCACCCACTATTTCAACACTCCTACTTGTTCAAGATCTATCTTTCTAAAAAATGTGTTAGCTACTCACATGATAAAGATCATGAATATACAGAGAAATGGATTTAACTTCTGAGTGTGCCACATTTTTACCATGTCGAATATCATCTATATGAAACCACGTCTCCTTGAGTAAAACATCTCCTGATAAGGTATCCCAGAGTATATCACTTTTTTTCCATTGTCATAACTTTAAAACTCTTCTCGAAAGAATATCATGATTTACATTATGTTATTAATTTTTTGACTAGGTGAAATTCCATAAAATGGAACAAATCGTTTCATTTATCTATTTCTTAGATCCTATAGAAGCTGCAATATACTCATAATTTTAGATATTGCTACCACTGGCTTTTATAAGCTTGAATCGCTCATATACTTTTTCTAACTATGATACATAATCAAATTGATCTAAAGATTACTAGTTTGGGTACCACCAAAACTAGTATACCTTCTTCTCCATATACTAGATACATATCATTTTTACTTTCAAGAGTACAAGACGATAGCTCTGACTACTTCACTTACAGTGCTCCTAGAAATAATAATTATCTTCCTATAGTAATGAATATCCTGGAAGTAACAATTCATGTACATATTATGGATTATGTGATTGATCCATCAATGGAGTGTATGGAACTCAACTCACAACATTATTCTCTTCCCATGATCTAATCATCTCAACCTGAAGAGATTAAGACATGTTACATTGACAGCAATTTTGATCATGAATTGTTCCATCATGAATTTTTCAATACAATGTCACGTTATTTATGATTGACTATGTCCAAACATCCATTAGATATACCTTAATAGATCTAAATCCCTATAACATAGGTTTCAACTTTATGTTAGTCATTGTATAATTTCTTTTTATCCTAACTTTATTGATCTATAAGATCAATATATGTTTTCAATATTTTTCTGAACATATTTCACTTGAATGTATTGTTTCTCCCACTATCCTTTGGTAGACACAATTCAAATTTTCATTCGAAATGAATGCTCTATGCTTGTGTTTCTTACATTAATCCAAAATTTGATATCAGTAACTTGCAACCTTCATTGCCATTTGATGGTGTCATCATCCCTTTCTGGTTGCGTTGTATAGGCACATTCCATGAAAGATGATCTTGACATCCAATGACTAATATAATAGACTTATAAGTTAACTATTAAATATAAAATTATAATGGATTGAGGCATAACATCATGGTATAACCAATCGTGCCTCATTGGTACCACGCTTGAACAATACATGTACAAATTCATATGAATACCCACCATAGTTTTCAATTTATATTCCCCTTTGAATTCGATACATGTAATCCATTAATAATTTTAATTTTTCTTTCCTGTCTTAGCTAATTTACATAAATTGGTTACTTTGAGTAATTGTTTATCTTAATGAATAATTTATCCTTGGCAGTGGTGAATATAAAACCATCACCTTGGTTACATCCTTCCTACGTAGTATGTGTCACTGGAACGTTCTTATTCTACATGTACTTGTTAAACTTTTTTCCAATGTCAACCATTTGTGCATCTCGATCATTGACTAAATCCAAATCAATTCATCTCCCACTATCCCTAACAGATATGTGTACCCATATATAGAAATGTATTCTAATAGTTTAGTACATATTTTCTATTTAATGGATTTATGTAATATCCTAAGCATCTTTTAGTATATTTACTTAGAAGCACCATGTGTTTAGCTTGAATCATATATGTTTGTTTTTCCTTAACAGACGCTTTGCATCATTAACACATATTCAATAACATAATGGATTTTCATCATAATATGATGCATATGATATCCATTAATCATTTATTAGTTGGAATGTTTGTTTTGGGATTTCACCATTATTTTTAAAGTACATTATGAAATATAATTGAAGTTTCTCAAACATGAAACATTGATACTCCATACTTCATAACAGTAATATATAAAATGTGCATTTAGGAATTATTCCAATCTAAATTTTGCTGATAAATGTTAATATGTAAGACTCAAAATCTATCCTCCTTAAGAACATCAATATCATGATGTAGATAAGGTAACATCCCTTTAGGAATTACTCAATGTTATATTATCATGGTCGACAATTTTATAATGAATTTATTCTTCAATATACCGATTTGAAGCATCTCATATCTTTTGACTGTTTATATACTTCACTATCACATTCCTTAATGTCTTAAATTAATATTATGAATTATCTTTTTCTCTATCTTTTCTTTTGGAATAGTTCACACTCCCTTATTGATCTAATTCCAAAATCATTTTGGATTACATTTATTTCTAATGGATTCATTGTACAAACTAAAGATGTCAGCAATACCACATTTGTTTAGCTATGTCAAGCCTGAATACCATACTCTGTATTTTCTTAACAAGCTATTTTCGTTTAACATGAAAAATAATTTTTTTACCACAGCTGAGTATGTCTTAAATTTTATATTCATCATGTATTTCATATGATTCAAGTAAGTCTAAACTATATTTTGAGTATGTTAGACCAAAATAAAATTCATTCCGTGAATTTTGATAATGTATCATTGTGAAGTAAAAGGTAATGTGAGATAAATGTTTATATTATACTCAACAACATGTTCATCTATAATCATTCACTTGGAAAATATATGTTATGTGTTTTCCACTACTGAATTAAGAATCACCCTTTCTCATCTGCGTGGAGAAGACACTTTAATTCAAATAATGTTCTTATTATTTGATGCATACTGTTTTTATATACACATATGTTATTGGAATATTTTATTCAATACCCAATAATTATGATAGAAACATTATTTTATATTGATAAATATTCCTGAACGAGATGCGGGTACATGCTTCTTGTATTTCAGTTCATTTCATTTTAAACATCCATGAATTTATTTCAATATGTTATGAAAATATCCTCCTATTAAATAACCAACAATTTTTCTTTGAATGACATGATGATAGTTCCTTTGGTGTCACTTTCCATAGGCCTTTTTGCCTTGTCTTTCAATATATTATGCATATGAACACATGATGATGCTATCATTAATATTCATATTACTTGGAGAATGTTACCTTGAATGTAATGAATCTCATATTCTATATGGTTCATTTATATAATTAAATGAATCTAGGGAAATATGGTGTAAAAACTATAAGAATGGGTTTAGGAGAATGATTATGGACTTTTATTCACTTTACACAAATCAAGTGAAATCATCACATTCAAATCATTCTTAGATTTCACCATGGAAACATATTGGAGATGAAAATACATGTAACATCATCCATGTAATGATTTACAGACCACAACTAACATCAGAAAATAATTATAGAATTATAATAGAACCATTATATGCTCAATTCATGATTATCCTATAAGCTTTTTACACTCTCACTTCCCAAGGATTCTTAACAAGTTGGGACATTACCACCTTGATTCTATGATATAGTAATATTATGCGCAATCATCGGAACAATATTTCAAATCCATGCCAGTTTGGACCTTAAATTTATCCAATATTAATCGTAGTTTTATTGTAGAATTACATTCAATTCTCTACAAATAAAATTTTGTAGATTAGTACTTTTTATGGTTGTCACTGAATGCGACATTACTAATTAGTTTAATCATTAAATGTCTCCAACTATTTTTATCGAATTCTAGGAACCCTCTATAATTGAATTGGGATACTCTCTCATTTGATTTATTCTAGTGGAATAGATCCTTAAACCACTATTATAGTCTACAGGCTTTGGCTATGCCAATACTCAGAGGACTCAAGGTAGGATTTTGGCTGGCCAACTATATTTACTCATGGTTACATGATCTGTTGAGTAATGTCCCTTCTTTAAAAATCATAACATGATTTAATCATTTCATTCCTTTAAAATTAAAACAATCTAGGTATGTCTATTTCAATAATGCAACTTTAGTTTAGTCAACCCACCAACCTAATAAGAACTCTCCAGAAATAATGCATGATAAAATTAAATTGCATTAAATAAATAGGAGGGTTATAAATTAAATTAAATTATTCAAATAATTTAGGTAATTTAATTAATTATCATTCCTATAATTAATTTAATTTTTTATTCCAAAATTATATTAATTAATTAATGTAATTTTACAGAAAAACTAAACTAATTTAAATCCTGGGAATTAAAATTATTAACCAAAATTAATTATAATAAATTTATTTTAGATAATAAAATAAAATTAATAAAATTATTTTATCTTGTTTAATTTAAATTGTTGTTCCCCGAAATAATACTACAGGATCTATGCGGTTTGGTCCAAACATGCCCATGGACATACCAGGCAGCACAAGGCCAAACATGGTCGGGCTGATCCACCCAAACCTATTTCCGGTAGGGCAGATATGCTTGGACCATTTCGGGGATAATTTTTCCATGTGAAAAAACATGTAAGAAAAAAAATACCTCCCGAGTGTAGACGGAATCAGTCGGGGTCGCGGTTCTGGTCAGTTCTTTTCGGTGTAGACTGGTCCAGCGAGAGGAGTTGAGCGGGCAGGCAGTAGGGGAGTTTTGACCTCAAGGAGTAGGGCAGAATCCTATTTGGAATGGGAGAAAACCAGTAGCACCAGTGTGGTGTGCTGAAGGAGGCCAGAGTAGACTCGGTGTGTGCGGGGTACAGGCTAGGATGCGGGTGACCGTGAAGATGGTGTGTTGTCGTGTGTGGTCGGGATCTGGGCGAGGGGTGGGTACGGCGTGTTGAGATTCATCACATTTATTGATGAGAGAAGAAAATTATTAATGGAGGGATTCATATCACCATTAATTGAAGATTTTCTCTCAACATTAATGGATATTTAATTCTCAATATTAATGGATATTAATGGATGTTGACTGCATTAATTGATTATTATGGACTTGGCGTCTATATAAGGAGGATGCATAAACATATTTTTGAAAGAGAGAAGGGTGTGCCAGCAAGATGTATCCGGCAAGGGAGACCCGGGAAGGGGTTTCCACGTTTGGGGTGGCCCATGTGGCACGACGATGATGGCGCGTCGGCGTTTGATAGGTGCGGAGCAGCGACAAAACAAATTGATGATCATGACCACGTATCGAAAGTCTTCCTGATAGCGGTGATCAGGTGGCGTGTCCCTATTGAAGATCGGCGGTACATCATAATGGCGAGATCATTCGGGTGCCGCAAGCTGGTGCGAGGTTGACGCATGTTCGGGTGAAGATCTCCGAGGTAGTGATGTTTCCTCGACAGAAGGGTGACGTTTTGTCACAGATTGATCTTATGATACATGGCGTCAACGGGATGTTTATCAATGAAATGGTGGAGGCGTATCGGGGTGTGGTTTTCAAACAGGTTTTCTACGCTCTCTCATTTGTAATTCAAGTTCGGGCATTACTTGGATTCTTGTATTTTCTGATTCATTGTGGATATTTTGGGAATTGCCTCGTGGTTTTTTAATCCTCCACATGGGAGGGTTTTTCCACGAAAAAAAAATCATGCGTGTTGATTTCTTCATTCTGCTTATATCGCTTTGGGTTTCTCACGATATTTTTTTGGCAAGAAATTTTCAGCCCGAATTCAGGATTCTCCCCAACAAGTGGTATCAGATGAGTTTGGTTTGTGCTTGCAGTTTAACGTGAGGATTTTGGATGTTACGAAGAGGATCGCAGATGCGTGCATGGAGCAGAATAAGGTTTGAAAATTAAAGCAGATTGAGAGAGGTGATACACATGTCCGCTCGTAGGATGTTGAGCATGGCGGGAGAAAGTTTTTCCTGCAGGTGATCCAGATTATGTGGCTATCACGATTATGGGGGAGCCAAATGTTTCTAGTTCTTATTTTGTTCAGCAAGATGGTGCAGATACAAATGTGACGAAAATTTCGGCGTTTGGTTTTCTTTTTACAGAGGGATCTGATATTTTTTTATCATAAGTACAAAAGGACGTTGTCATATTTTCTGCAATTGATGATGGTTGGTGTGATACCGACATACTTTCTTTCCAGCTGGGTTTGTTGGATGGTTCTATTCATTAATGTGATGAAGGGGGAGATTGTTGAGATTCATCACATTTATTGATGAGAGAAGAAAATTATTAATGGAGGGATTCATCACATTTATTGATGAGAGATGAAAATTATTAATGGGGAGATTTATATCACCATTAATTGAAGATTTTCTCTCAACATTAATGGATATTTAATTCTCAATATTAATGGATATTAATGGATGTTGACTGCATTAATTGATTATTATGGACTTGGTGTCTATATAAGGAGGATGCATAAACATATTTTCTAAAGAGAGAAGGGTGCGCTAGCAAGATGTATCCGGCAAGGGAGATCCAGGAAGGGGTTTCCGCGTTTGCGGTGGCCCGTGTGACACGACGATGATGGCGTGTCGGCGTTTGACAGGTGCGGAGCAGCGGAAACACAAATTGATGATCATGACCACATATAGAAAGTCTTTCTGATAGCGGTGATCAGGTGGCGTGTCCCGATTGAAGATCAGCGGTACATCATAATGGCGAGATCATTCGGGTGTCGCAAGCTGGTGCGTGGTTGACGCATGTTCGGGTGAAGATCTCCAAGGTAGTGATGTTTCCTCGATAGAAGGGTGAAGTTTTGTCACAGATTGATCTTCCGATACATGGCGTCAGTGGGATGGTTATCAAAGACATGGCGGAGGCGTATCGGGGTGTGGTTTTCAAACAGGTTTTCTACGCTCTCTCATTTGTAATTCAAGTTCGGGCATTACTTGGATTCTTGTATTTTCTGATTCATAGTGGATATTTTGGGAATTTCCCCGTGGGTTTTTAATCCTCCACATGGGAGGGTTTTTCCACGTTAAAAAAATCATGCGTGTTTATTTCTTCTTTCTGCTTATATCGCTTCGGGTTTCTCACGATATTTTTTTTTGCAAGCAATTTTCAGCCTGAATTCGGGATTCTCCCCACACGACGTGTGTGCGGTGGCACTCATCACAGGTCGGAATCATGTGAGGGTAGTGGATGGATATTACCTAACAAGGAGGTCGGGAGGGTGAGGGCCGGGAGGGTTCCAGCGCGTGCCTGCTTGGTTAGATCCAATCCGGCGGTGGCCAGGGTGGCCGAGAGGTGGGGCGGCACGGTGGTCGTAGATCGGGAGGAGGGTGGTCCAGAAAAGGTTCCATCATGTGATGGTGGGGCGCGAGACTGGGGTAGGTCTGTCCGTCAGTGGAGACCGGAGTGCGGCTCGGGTGGAACCCTTCTGAGGCGTGATGTGGTAGGCAAAGGGGGTCCACATGCACCACCTAGTTTTCCTTTTTTTTAAGTCTTCTCTTTTTTTTAAAAAATTGCCACCATCCATTTTTTTATTTTTCTTTACTACTAACCCCAGAGCAGGTCTCCCCACCCCAACCTTTTTTAAAATAAGTCTCCCAATTCTTTTATTAAATTTCATAGGATAAAATTAAACATTTAAAATAAATAAAAATATAATTATTATAATAAAATAATAATGTATTATAACTACATTATTATAATAAAAAAATTATTATAATAAAAAAATTATTTCGCAAATTATTTAATTTCTAAAATTAAAATTTAAAAATTATTGGAACTAATTCCAATTAACCAAGACCAATCAAAACATTATCATTTTTATGTAAGAATTAAAATTTAATACCCGAGACCAATCCGAATATTTGATCCAATCCGAAAATTTAAAATGTTAATAACATGGTTGTTCGAGATTTGATCGACCCATGGTTTGATCCTCTTGAACCATTTTGGAACCCTCGACATAATGGTAATGAAAATATAATTTTATAGGAATAGAAAATTTAAGTGATCCTTTTGATACCACTTAAAGGTTTCGCGGCCTATAGTGGAAGCTGTTGGGCCGAGGATTAAAAACAAATTCATCAATGGGATGATGTAACATGTCATATCTAACGATCCCAGCCCCAGTAATGTCCGAGTATATCGCATAAATTATACAGAGCATAAAAATAATACTGAAAAAACATATCGTTTTAGATCTGATGGTGTGCTCGACTGCAAATTTTCGCTTGTGAACATTTCATAAAAAAATCATTGTAGGATCCCAATCGATGATTCACAGTTGCTTCAAGAATACACTATAATGTCGATCATCAAATACTAGGTGCTTGCGTGGTGATCAGACGATGTCTTTGACATCCCGTCAATCACCTCAACGAAATCCCTTCAATTCTTGAGGGAGATCATAGCTCTTGGATCAACTACTTCTTTCTCTGGTTAGATGTAGGAGGGAGAGGCTCTCATTTATCATTCCATGAAATGAATTAATTATTACATGAGAGAGAGCCTCCTTATTTATTTATAGTGTTGTTGCTAAATACCCAGTTGGGTTCCCCGGCCCCTATTTATTTCAATTTCCCCTAACTAAATAATTTTGAAATACAATATTGTGTCAATATTATTTATTATTTTAACAAATAGTTTTAATATATGTAATATATATTACGTGATAAAACTTGATCCATTTAACTCGACTCGTAATCTCGCTTAATATTAAATGAACCATGAATGTTAAAATAATATTTGGTCGATTAATTTTATCACATATTTACTAAATGTTTATGTACATTAAATAAATTGAATACAAATTATTCATAGCATTAATAATAATGAATTTATTTAATTGTCAGTGATCGATAACTTAAAAAACACTTGGACCCTGTGGTGGGTTCCACCATGTCCAATATACCTATTCAACTTAATTGGGCAGATTCTTGAACACACTATTATGTGTGACCTTCCATACCCTTATCTCAATTGCAGTGAATAAAATCCGCAAACCAAGAGCAGATTCAAGAAACCCATCAATTACTCCACATACACGAATTGATATTATAATTCAACACCGCCACCATCAAGAATAATTTTTCATATGTATGGATTAAAATTAAAGGGTTGAAATGTATTCTATGGAACCATAAAATTAAATATTCCATCACTTCTATAGTTGGGGTTCTATTTTAATTGGTCAAAGAAAAAGGCCAGTCTAGTTTGGTCTCATTAATAGGGTACTTGTTGAGGATTTTTTTAGATTAACCTTGTATCTATAATATTTTTTCACTGGGATAAAAAGTAGAATTTTTTAAATATAAATGTATATTTTATGGATGAATGTATTTTTTAATCATGTTAATTTATTTATATTTTTTATTGATGATTTTATTACCCTAGTTTTCAAAATAGAATCTTTTAGCCTCTATGAAACCATGGAGAGATCATAAATCCCACGCAGATATTTTGTAGGGATAATTTGTGACAGTCAGAGTAGTACTGCAAAATATAAAAATAAATAATTAATAAATAAATTAAACGAACTAGTAGTTGTTTTTCAAAATACCTCTTTAGGGATGCTAGTTTGTTGATGAAAACGATCTCTTTCATAAATTTACAAACATAATAACCGCAATCATTATCGTTTGTTTGTTTTGGACACTATAAAAAAATTGATCATTAGTAAACTAGAAACACTCTCAAGAAGAACTCAATGTCAATTACACTTGTGGTCTCGTAACGGAACTATAGAAACTTTAACAGAGCACTCCACATCAATACCCCCTAGTGTCTTGTAGTGTGATAATTATAACAGAAACTCTAGGAAAGACCTCAATACCTCTGATTATTTACATTTATCAATCCTTATTAACATTAATGTCATGATATTTTAATTATAGTATGTACTGAGCATGAAATTATTGGTGTGTCCTTGCCACACATTACAAGTCATCTCACTATAATCAGAAAAAAAATGATAAATTTGTGAAATAAATGATTTCCTATGGACGATGATTAGTAAAGGACCACGTCGAGGGAATATATTTTAATAATTATCCCAAAATGGAGTGAAATGTACTAAAAAATACCCATTCATAGCAGTAACATATACCTACCAATGTTCATCAAGTCTGTCAATAGTCTCATTTTGGTAGAAACCAGAGAAATTAGTCGGAAAGCTCCGGTGAGGGAAACAAGGGGTTTATATAAAAGAAACAATGAAAACGCACACCCCTACATAATAAGAGGAGATAAAGAACACAATACAACAATTTAATTTACTAATAAATTAAATCAAACCAATACAAAAACTACCCTATGTTATGAAATAACCCATATCTCATATTAGTATGAATATTTAATAAAAAACTATTATTTCTGTATCATATATTATATTCTATGTGTTTGGATAATTATTTTGAAAAGTGGATTATTATTTAAAATATTTCACTAATGGGTGGTGGAATCAAATCCATCATAGGCGAGGTAACTCAATCCACCAAAAAATATGATATAAATTTTATAATTGAATATATGATATTTCCAAATTTCTATTTTGATTGAATGTTAATTGTTAATTCAATTTATCAGTGAGTGAAGACCTTTATTTGTGGTTTTTCCCTCGTAGAGGTCATACTAACAAGGATTGTAATAGGAATAATCACACTGACCATTAACAGGTGGGAATAGGCATCACTTATTTTATCATAAATAGAAATTTTTAAGCTCTCACCTACTTGGTTCAAGAAAGTCCACACTTAGTAGGTATGTAGACTCTATATATTATAAGATAGTGAATTGAAATGGTTTGAAATGTGTTTGGGAATGGGTCTTTTGTTTCTCCCAAAAAATATTGGAACTTATCGAGTACAAGAGAGTAACTAGATATTGAGATCCATGTCTAGAGAAGCATTGGTGTCATGTAGGATCATCTTATTCATTAATGAATACTATTTTGATTGATTCTATGGATCATAAATTTAATACTTTTCATTTGGGTATGAAAGACCCTGATGTTAGAACTCTATCTGGTATGACACCACAATCTTAAAAGGTGGATACTGAATAATGTTGGGAATACATTTTTGAGGATGAGAAAGATGAGGGGCATTGGGGTTTTACATAGACATCATACAAATATGTACTTTTGGAGAGTATGGAAATTGAGTCAATTGTTATCTTTGATTAATAGTATAGTAAAGAGTTCAATAGAATAATGTTAAAATTGAAATGTAGAAGTAGAATAATATTTTCACTGATAAGGGTAAAGGGTAGATAAAATTGGTTGGTGTTGTTTCAAGGAATCTTTATAAGAAGTGTTATTTATTTAATAATTCTCTGGTTTAAAGGAACGAAATATATACTAGATATATAGATATTTATATCTCATTGGCATATCAAATTACTCTAGGAAATATTTATGGGAATGATAGTACAAATAATAGGGTAGTAGTCCAATTTCCCACATCCAACGCTTTTGATTCATTGGATATTTCCTCTAAGGTAGAGGTCTAGATAAGTTATCTAATGAAGATAAGTGGATTTGGGCAAGGATCGGGTTTCACTCAATATTTCTAACCTTCAATATAGACCCAGTAAATCTAATATTTCATGGAATATATTTTTGATAATTTTTTATAGTATATTATTGAAGAATTTGAGGAGACAATGGTGATCAACTAAAAGAATGAAATTCTCGTAGTGTAGTTTGAAGATGAGATTCCACCTCATGGTCACAATAAGGTTATATTTAAAGGATTCGAGCTACTATTTGATGTCATTATTCCAAAATTGAATCATGGTTCTTTCATGAAATATGATTATATTGAAGTACATAAATTCAATCTTGGAAAATTTAAGGTAAATTTAGATCCAACCCCATAATATATATTCCATAAATTTTATGGGAATTTGGACATGCGTCCTGTTTAATTTTTCTAATTTTGTACCATCTTAATCATCCTAAAATAAAGAAATAAGATCCTAGTTATAGGAAAAATTCAAGGAGTCTTGGTTGTCATCCAAGTTGTATAGCCATTCATTGAGGTCATTATGGGTGGCGTTCACTCTAGTATTAGTTGGTCTTTGACATTGAATTCTAATCCCTATTCATTTAGAGGGTAGTCATTACCTTGTACAGCCACATTTTCCTGTTTTTTAACTTTTTTATCATTTTTATTAATTTTTATGGGCCCTTGGGTCTAATATTTTTCCTATTATGATATTTTATTTTATAATTTAATAAATAAACAATTATCATTACACCAACATTTAATAATTAATTAAATAATTGTAATTACATATAATTAATTATAAATACTTATGTATTTAATAATAATAATTATTAATCATTTTAACTAAATTAGTCTATATTTTTAATATTCCCTTACTAATAATATTTTATTGTTTTATAAATATACTAAAAATTGAGAACTCATATCCCATATTGAAAACCATGAAGGAATGTCAAGGTGGAAAACTATATATGGGAAGGTTTGGTGGGGGTTTTATGGGAACAAAAATTATATTAATACATTACAGAAAATAAAACTATATAAATTAACAGTTAAATACTATTATAATATCATTCATTTATTCATCCCTCAAAAACCATCTCTATATTTATTTTCAATAAAAATTATATTAATTATATGTAAAACCATCCATTGAACATTGTGTTCAATGATAGGATGAAATGTATGTGGTGAGGTGTTAAATAGTAGTGAATCAATTAGTAGTATCCTGATGAGTGTGATCAGTTGCAGTGGTGGTCTTGAAGCATTGAACTCTATCTAAGTATCATGAGATAGTGTAGGTTTATGATAACGAATTTTCATCATATTTTAATAATTTTAATATTTATCATTTCTTACATGGATATATATATTTTTTATGAGTTAAAAGGGGGATTGTGTCCCTATATATGTCGATGTACAAGTGTATTAGAAATTGGTTTTTAATTTTTGAACCACTCACCCACTGTGATTATATATACAGGATTTGATAATATATGGTCGATCCATGAATTAAATAATGATCATGGAATTAAGGTAATCATATTATGAACAATATGTGATATGCAATTATGAGTCGTGTCATGGGTCATTGGTTCGACCACATATCCCCTCTAATACATGTTTTCATTATATTATTAATATAAAAAATATACACCTTTTTTATAATTGAATTGTCAAAATAACTCTATATTATATGAAGATCGCATGTAGTGATATTTTAAAAGGCATTTGGGTTCATTCTAGTGACCCTATACTATTTTTTCGACCCATTGTAATAATTTAAATATTATTTTATAATCTTTTTATTGATATTTTTTATTTAATATATTAATTTCTAGTCACTACGTGTGATTGTAGAGACCCATCAATATATTCCAAAAACTCCCATATTTTGAAAAATATCATCACTTTTTATCTTAATATGGTAATTTTACTATTGGTATAGTACAATTTGAGTTCACATTTCATGCCCCTAGTCAGTCTCATCATTTTTGTTTCCATAAAAATGAAAAAACCCATAATATTCTCATTGTTAATTATTTTTAATCTTCTATATTTGGGGTATCTTTCACCATCATAATATCTAATTTGGATAAATCTTTAGGAATTATGATACTATAGACTTGTTCTATAAATATTTTAATAGTGTATGTAGATGTGTGAAAAGAATCAAATGATCATCAATCCAAACAAATGGTAGAGATGTAGGATACATAACCTAAAACAATTACACATTTGATGTGTTTTATCATGTATCATAAGCTAATATAATATATATATATATATATATCTTTTTATGTTTAAGAAATTAAATCATTTTTTATTTCATGGTTTTAGAATATCAAATAATCCGATTTATAGATATTTTGAATCTTCCTTATAATGGAAGTAGAACTTTACAATGAATAATGTTTAGGTCTCTTCGAATAAAGGATATCAGTTATAGTGTATATTTATTAAGTTGAAACTCATATGATATGTATTCATGTGATGAATTCTTGAATAGTTGAATGTAATTTACTCATGTGTTAAAATAAACGAGTGAATTAATGTACACTTGGGGATAATACTTGGGAAATTTATATGGGATATATTATTCTCATATTGTATTGGTGATTTTAATTAGAATCAATTGTTTGAATCTCTATTTACCTTAAATATATCTTATTCATTCACCTTTACCTAGAGAGGAACTATCGTGTCACAGTGTGAAGGATAGTCATGACTAAGAGTCATGAAAATTTGGATAGCGCATGGATACAACATGAATGATGAATCTATTTTATCTTCTCTTGGAGATATTCATCATGAATTTAAAGAAGACAATAATAATGGACATCATTAGGGAATGTTATTTGAAGATAGTTATTCGTTATATATATATATATAATTTTTAGGCTTCATTTATGTCGATCAAGAGAACATTGGTTTCTAAATCATTATTTTATGTTAATTAAGTGTTAATAACTCCTAAGAACCCATTTAATAGAATCAGCGGTTTATATTCTGTTTTTAATCTCTAAATCATGTTTAAAATTAATAAACATGATATAATAATTGGGGTTTTATTATTTTTCATAGTTTTCGATATAATTTTTCCATATGGAAAATGAATATCACAATCCCATTCATCAAATACAATTTTCATGGTTGGAATTATGTTATTCTATAAAGTTATATATATTGTGATCACAACCCAAAAAATTCTAGGATTTTAATTCTATTGCAGTTCAGTGGATTTAGTTTTGGGAGGATGTTTTTATAGATTAATGATCATCTTAATGTGTGGAAAAACACAAAAAATCCTCTCCTGAAGGCTATGGAGGCTTTATATGTTAAAAAGATATGATGAATCTCTACTTTAGAAGATGGTCCATAGGTATTGAAAATTAATTTTATTAGAAAGTGTAATATAGGTATTTTCATCATGGAACATGTTAAAATATATGATTTATACAAGGTAACATTGCTCCTCATTCCAGTTCAAGGTTCCTCTATAAAGTTAGATAGTCTGTGAGACTAGAATAACATCACAATGTCTTATATAAAATAAATTTGGATCCCCATGAACTATTTGATTAGAAACTACATTTTAAATTAGACACAGTTCTTCTTAGGATATTATATAAGAATAATATCTATTATTATTTCAATATATACTATTTTTCTAGTTTATTGTAACTCATGTACATTCAATAGTAATCAAAATGAAAACAATGTTACTACTGTGGATACATTAAAGATTTTTTGAACAATGTTATCCCTTTTTGTTATCTACACTATTTTTTTCATTTTGTTTTAATTCCATCTATATACATATTATTTTTCTAAAATAACTATGAGGGTTGACTATGTGTGTATTCTAGGGTGTGAAGGCCTTATATAATCTAGTAAATATAGTATGGGGATTAATTCTAGAAAACCTCATTATACATAATTATATATGGTGGTAAGATTTTAATAATTAAAAGGAGTGGAGAAATTTGATCAACTAGTGGTATAAAAGAATATGGTGTTTTTTCATTTAAAAAACACTTTTAATATGGTCATGTTTTGATCACTCTTTCATTGAAGTTATTTCATTTTTAGTGAGATATTATAGTCAGCATAATGCATGGCATCAGATATGGGTATTTTCTATGTCAATAAGTTTTATTGAATTTATTTGGGATTCTAGATAATGAATTTTGAGGATCATTTTATTCAAAAGGAAGTGTATATTCTAATAAATGGTGTGATCCCAAGAAAAATGGAAAAGGTGGAATGGGAATAGTTGGATAAGAAGACACTTGGGTTTGATAGGATGTCATTGGGACCTAATGTTTTCTTTAGTAATAATTATGTTTAGAAAAAAATAGGACACTTAAAATTCATGTATGAATTTTAGGAGAAACCTATGACACATGATAAGTTCAATATTATTTGGATGTTGTTTAGAATGATGTTATTAGAAGTAAGACCAGTGATAGATCACATGAATGAATTCAATTTTATCTAATCACAATAGGAATATATAAAATAAATATTTAGTTATGATTTATGATAAATATTATTGTTATCTTCATGGTTTTAGTCATATTATGTGATCGTAATAACATTTATTAACTCCTACAAAGATGTACATTGAATTTTTAGACATTAAAAACTTAATTATCAATGAAAAAATTTATTAAATGGGAGTCCAAGCACCATTCTCTAGTAGAATCATTATTAATAGATGAGTACTTTCACCCTATAAGAGATATCAAAAGAAAAAAAATCCCATGTTAAATCATTAGAAGGAAGGGAAATTAGTTCTAATGGTTTTGGTCCAAAATTATATAGTTTTGGAATGAAAGTAAATGTCAAAAATAATTTCATAAGTCACATAGAAAACTATTTAGGGAAATAAAATTTTTGGATTTTAAACTCTATAAGTACTATAGAAGGGTGAGACATATTATTTCTTATGGTCAACATTTTTACTAAACCAAGGGTGGTTGATTCTAGATAATATTTACATTCAATGATAGAACATGGATACATAGTATATTTTGTATATGAAGTTATTGGAAAAGTTCATTTAATGGATGATATATCTATGATGTCATCAAAACGGGTGAACTAAATATTTAGATATAGAATAGTGGGTTTATAAGAACTAATGGAGTCAAAGACATCCCAAGACTATGGAAGAACATCACTTCCATGTGGATACTTTACGATGAAAGCTACAAAATGAAATTTTATAATAAATTTTAGAAAATGACCGGAGGATCCATGGTGGTTACAAAATGAGTAAATGATGGGACCCTATATATGAATTTAAGTACATTTAAAATTGTGGTTTTCAAAAAACATCTTAGAATTTTCTGGAAATTTGGAATTACAGGACATGTCATCTCAATGATATGAATGTGAAATTTATAACAGCTAATAAAATAATTAAGATTTATCATGTAGATATTGGATGGTTTGAAATTTTTTTACTGGGTAAACAGTGACGTGTGTAATTTGATATAGAAAAGCGGATTCCTAGATATTGGATGTTAGAACTAGTTCACTCTGATGTTGGGAGACTTTACAATATTAGGTATCATATAGGTTCACTTGACAATTTAGCATTTAATGATAATGCAACGTGAACAATTTGGGATTAATTTAGGAATAATATGTGTGATTTTATTTATTATTTTATTCAATGTAATGTCACTATGGAAAGGGAATGTTATCAAAATTTGAAATGTATTTTTTTCAAAAATGGTCATTAATATGTATGACCCAACTTCCGAAACATATTTTAAAATCTGCAGATATTTCATGACAAGATAGAATTACATTGAAAAATCATATAGTGTAAAAAAAGAATCAAACATTGATTGGTAAATCCTGAGGAATACTGATAAATTTCAGAATGTTAAAATGAATTGGATTCTAATAATTCTACATATTGAAACACCTTATCAAATGAAGTCCAACAACTATTTTATTGTGTTCCTAGATGATAACCATCTAACAATTTTTCTATTCATGTCATCTGTTCATGTTTATTTTGAATATTGATACAGATTACAGAAAAAATATGAGGAGTAGTTTATTTATGGGTATGAATATAACATTTTTTGAATTCAAATATAGTATGATAAAAACTGATAATTAATACATTTCCAAGATGTTAAATTTTATGGGAAGTTCTAATGGAAGGATTGAAAAATGTATTTCATTGAAGTGATGAAAAATATCGAATAGAATAATTACAAGTTAATCTTGATTCATGTACCAGATTATCATAAATGATTAATGATTACGATGGGTGGATTAAAATTTTTCAAATGAGATTAGTGGAATACAGGAAAAGAAGATCAAAAAATATTGAAGCATGAGTGAGAGTATCATATGCTAAGACTCTAGCAGTTTGATAATCAGAATAAGTGGTTCCCAAAAAAAAAAAATTCATATTTTTATCTAATAAAGTCATCATGTGTAATAAACCTAGTCCATTTTTATGAGGATAACATTAATATATTACTTTTAATTGATGTAAGTGAACCAAAATGCCCGAATGAAGTGAAATAAATTAGTTACTCAGAAAAATGAAAGTATACAATGAATATATATATGTATTAATTGAACTGTAATGTTACATCGGAGAGTTTATTTTTACTAAAAAGGAAAATTGAATTATATAAAATGTGGCTATACTTCTTTAAGGAATAAGATGATGTCATGAAAAAAAATTCAAGGCCCAACTTGAAGTGAAGGGATTTCTACAAAAAGAAGAAATTGGATTCTAAAATATTTTTTCTCTATTAGTTAAACATGAAACTATAAGAATAATTCTATGAATATTTAAATATAAACATCATTACATGGAATAAATTTATATATAAATATAATTCCTTCATATATATTTAGATAAATAAAGTAACATGATGATATCGATGGGATTCACATAAGAGGGGAACCAGAACATGGAATTTAAAATGAAGAAAAATATTTATAGATTAACAAGATAATGGAATCATAAGTTCAATTATTTCATGTTGGAAAAATTATTTGGATGGTTAAATACATACCATTGTATCTACCATAATGCATGGGAAGATAGATAGTTCATTATACAACATTTGTATGTGGATGAGATTTTTTTAGTTGGACCAGATAATAGAAGGGCTCAAAGGCAGAAGAGTGAATTTTCTAAAATATTTGAGATGATTGGTCTTGGATAAGACTATAATATTTTATTTTTTTCATATAGAAGGATTGAAAATATACTATATTTGTGTTTTCCCCCAATATACAACATCAGGAACGCCATTAAAGTTTTTTGTATTTTCTAGGTGTTTCCCAGCCTCAACAACTCTTAATAGAAAATGAAAAGTTCATACTGATAAAACACTAAAATTAGAATTATAAATATGATAAATGGATAAAATTATATATTAATTATTTTTATGAACCTTTATATGAACAATTATTTATACTTAAATGGAAATTTAATTTTTTCTGGAATTTATATGTATTTTCATATCAATCCCTAAAGGAGAACATTGGGAGGCGATAATTGGATTATATGATACATGAAAGGATTAGATGAATTTGATCAATATTTTCTGGGAAGATTATTTTTGATAGTTTTTTTCAATGTGGTCTTCATTGAAGAATTAGTTACATTGAAGATAATGATCAGATCTTTGATAATTATGGTGGAATAATGATTAGTTCATTGTTATATGTGAATTGATTCATAAAATTATCTATTATGAAAGTAGGTTATATAGAGATATTTATTGTAGGATATTAGTTGGTTTGGATGATGAATTTTTTGAAGGAACAAATAGGAATTAAAGAGTGAGGATTCCTATTAAATGAAAATCAAATAATTTTCCATTTGTCTTTAAATACCTTTTTTTGGGAAAAAATAAATAATATTGACCTCAAGTACCACTTCATATAGATCATGATGGATGAAAAATTCATAAATATATGGATTTTATATGGAAGATAAAATCTAGCTGACACGTTCCCCTAACATTTAGATCATGATTATAGGGTGGATATTATGGTCCAATTGGACTATGGTGAATATAAGGAGTTGGAAGAACATTGAATATTTTTATGTAAATGGGATGTTTTTTGTTTTAAATATTGCTGGAGGGTTTATAATGTTTTCCTAATGATATATTAATGTGGGATACTTTTTGGGATGAAAAGTCTTTATTAGTTCACTAGATATAGTATATCAATGAATGTTTTTCAAAATATGTATTGGATGAATGTTAATGTAGAAGTGTCATAACCCATCTATGTGGCATAAAAATAGAAAAAGTTAATATATTATGAGGAGTCTTTAATCAGGAAAAAGGATTAGATGTATGTAAAATATTATTTAATAAAAAGAGTGACATAAATATGTTCATTTGGGACATTAATCCAATTTTATAGTGCTACTATAGATCAACATTCACATTTCCATGTGTATGTATCACCACCTATTTAGTTGGTCACTATTATTAGAGTGGTCTAATTTTATCTTAAATAAACATAATTTTGGAACCTATAAAATTTTGCCCAGTATATTCACTACAAATCATAACTAATTCATTTTTAAATATTGTATATGCATAATATTTTTATTCATATTCCTACAGATTAATTTATCATTTGATTTTAGATCATGTACTTTTGATAGTAATGGAAATGGAATTAGCGTTTCTCAAGTGGATATAGGATACATTTTATGAACTGCTTTAACAAATTATGTCCATTTATTTTATTTTATTCTATTGATTTTAAATCTATTAGTCTCTTTATTAGATTATTTAAATGTATACATTGGTCTATTTGTTTTAGTGAGTAATGTGAAAAGTCTTCCTATCTTCTAGTACACATTGCCAAGGGAATACATTACCAAACCCCATTCTTTTTCACTTCTTCTTATCTTATGGTCTTAGTAATTAAAAGGTGTGTGTTGAGATTCCTAACACGTTAGAAAATTAAATAATTTGTGTTTAGGTCGCAACATAGGAAATCCGATATCTTTTTCTATAACATAGTGTAATTGTTTGGTTTTTAGTGTCTCATATAACACGACATCATGATTTTATAAGGTATGGTATTTTAACTCATTATTGTTAAAAAAAATATGTATATAATAATTAAAATATATACAAGATATTATAAGCAATGAAATTCTAGGAACCAATTGTTTTGAAATTTAAAAAGTCTATTGTCAAATCTTATGAAAGATGTTGTGCACTAAATTACTTATACACCAAGGGATATCATGAGATATTACAGCCATCTCCATGGTTATCGATAAAATTTTAGGATTTACAAATCATAATGTGTTCAAGGGTGGTAGCATATACATCATAACATATGATATCATATATTTATTAAATACGATGTGTGGGGGAAAAAATATTTTTCATTATTAAAATTATGAATTGAATTTTATTGTTTATAAAACATAATAAATGATATTTTGGGATATTTTTTAATTTTTAATGTTTTTAATCGATTAATTTATTGTATATTATTTATAATTATTTATTTAATTTAATGTTCATAAAACATTTAATATATAAATACCCACAAATATTTTTGTTAATATTATATATTTTTTAAAAAATATATAACATTACATATAATTAAGAAATAAAATTTTCTCGTGGAAAATATTAATATAATTTAAGTTATTTTTTTATAAATTACAAAAATGAGGTCATAATAAAAATGTTTTATATTTTAAATTTTAAATTACTCATAATTACATACACTGAATTTTTAAAATTAAAGAACATATGTGAAAATTTATTTACATCATATCAAATGTGGTATTGATAATTTATTTCATATACATTTAAATAATATTGAATATGTGATATTTAGTTTATGTAATTTGTTTATATAATAAAATTTCAATAAAAAATGTTCTTTTTATTTAAATTTAATATTTTTCATGTAAATTTCATATAATGAGTAATAAGGAGAAGCTCATATTATGTATAAATATAAAATATAAATATTTATATAATTATGGAATGTCTATAATGCATTATAAAATGTCTATAATTTCTTGATTTATGAAATTCTTATAAATATTTTATCTTATTTTATTTATGAATTGTTCATTTATTTATTTTTTTCCCCTTTTTTAAAATATATTTTTTATATACATAATTATGGAGTATGCATAGTTTGAATGTGTTTAAACTGCTTATAAAGATTAAAATATATGAATCTAAGGAGTTATATGCTTGATATTATAATAGATTTATTTTCAATTTAACTTAACTTTCAATTTTAATAAGCCATGATATTGAATTAATAGGTTAATTATGATTTTCACATTTTATATGTCTTGATTATGATAGAATTATAATCATTATTATGTAATGAATCCATGGGTGGGGGAAATTTGGTTGGACTGTTTACTAGATTGGATGATTATACCTTGTCTACAAAAGTGGGGGTTTGATATATATGGATCTAGGCTTAGTCTTATTAGATTGTAAATTTGATTTAATTATAATCCATTACAAGAAATGGTTTCATATACCTTATTCATTGGATGAACATGTATATGTATGAATATAAATATATTTTAATTTGGTTTAGTAACATGAGCTGTGATTTTTGAATATAGATAAAAATCTGTATGGTGTGAACATATTGATTTTTCCAAATTAATTACAATAAAAAAATAAAAACCTAAAATAATTTATGGATAAATGGAATTACATGAGATAAAATTATGATAATAAATACCATTCAAAAAAACAAAGTCTCTCATTCCTTAAAATGAAATCAAATATTAATACATTGAACATTTAATCTGGTAGGTTCTCTCAAAGTATGGTGCCCCCAGATTATCTTATGTAAGGCATGGAGGAAATGGTTAATCCTAAGAGTTTTGTAACCAAATCATTGTGTGATCGTTGGGTTTCACCTAGTAGGGAATCCCTAAAAATTATGATAGTAGATGAATTATGTATAGATTATCTATATTATGTATAGGGAAAAGTGTTTTCCACTCAACCATCCAAGATTCATATATATTATGATTGAAATAATGTCTATCATAGATAACTAACTAATAAGGGGGACACCAAATCCAACAAATTGGTCTATTAAAATGGAGATCATGGACTAGAAATGGATATAACAAATTTTAAAGGGTTAATCATTTTAATGGAATCACATTTAATAAAAATAATTATTAAATATCTGAAAACATGATACTCATTAGATTAAAACATATAATTAGATAAATATAATCACTATAATAAAACATAACTTTGAGGTTAATCTACTAGAATGAAGAAGTTTAATGTAAGAAACTTCATGGACTTGTAAAAAATATAGGAAGCATTATTTAGAAACAAAAGAATTATATATTGTTGAAAATACCATCCAATATGGGATAATGTTGATGCATTTCAATTGGTGGATCAAATAAAGGATTAGAATAAGTATAGGTTTATTCATATAAAGGTTATCATAAGAATTATTCCAGAATTAACAAATTTTTTGTTATCATCAATGGAAATGTTTCAAAATTGGAATTAATTCAAAAAAACAATACATGGTATTCTTGAAGTGTTGAAGATAGTTGAACTAGTAATGATATGTCCTTGTTTTGATACTATAATGACAATAAAAGTGTGTAAATGTTCAAAATGGGATAATAAAACTTATTTTTAAAGTCAAAAAATGTTTCTTATATTAAAAATCATTGGCCATTGAGACCTAGTGTTATTAATAATGAAGAAAATTTATAGTTTTTAATCAGATTCTCTAGAAAACATGATGGGGTTTAGAAACACCATGGAATTTCATTGTCATGTAGCATTGGTATAGAAAAAACTTGTTTGATTTGGAGATTCAAATATACAAATTGCATGATTTAATTTTTTTAACTATATTAGAGATAAAAATCTAAAGAATAATTAATAGAGCTTTTATTTTGTATTTAAATGATGAATTAAATGGGTTTTGACTCATATATTTGAATGAAACTGATTCTTATCATTCTCATAAGGATATAATTAATGAATGTGTATATGAATCTTATTTTATATATATGATAAGAGGATTTTATTATTAAAAACGGGTTGTCATAAAAATATGAGATGCTGAAATCGATACAGTTGGCCTAAGATTCAGTGGATTTAAAAAAAAGATAAGGTTAAAAAAATTTTATCTCTGATAAAGGAGATTATTCAAGTTATTTCTTAAAATATGTGGAGTTATGATTACACCATCAATAGTGGCATATTTTAATGAATAATGCCTTCTTTTTAAAAGATAACTCTATAAACATTGAATACTATATATGATATGGATACAGTTGTTTATTTCATAAAATTTCATACTAAGGAGAAATAATAGTTATGTGATAAACACAATGTTGTTTGTGAATCATAAAATGATATTTTTAAGATAATATTTCATCAAAAATGATTTTTAGTCTATGTTTTCAATTAGATAACTACATAGTGATCAAAATAGCGGTCAATCTATTCAATATTCCATGTGAATTTCACATAATATCTTATAGGTGTTTTTGATGTGTCGATAAAGGTTATTGATAATAGCTATAAAAGATACCATAATATTTCAAGAACAACATTTAACAGAAAGGGACCCAATAATGATGATGTTGTACTTAGAAAGTCTTTTGGTATACTAAACTAGTTATTAACTTCATAAAATTTGATGTTGTGGATATTGATTTACCTAAGGACTGTATAGGTTCAATGGGTGGAGAATCAGTTAAAAATGGTACATTTTTCATTTTATGATACTTTTCAAAATCAACCTATATCAGTTTTTGAAGTGAGGGATCTCACATCATAACTCACACACATTAAGGAAATAAATAAACAAGGAATCTCGTTGTACAAGGTTCAACTCACGAAATAATAAGGCTAATACATGGAATGATCTAAATTAACTTGAGGCCATATGACCCATATCAATGGTACAATGATATAGATATATCTTTTATTAATTATACATGAAAAAAAAATTTATCTCTTGAAAAGGATCCCTACCAATATACACTACCATTGTGTATTCTACTGAGGTATAAATTATCAAACTTCTTTTGATGATTATCTCTCGACAATATGATAGTTCTTCTTCCCTTCATCACTATATAATTTTTTTTGACCATGTAATTCTTCCATGAAACATGTTACTACTATGATGATCAAAAACACATACCCATATAATTATATTTTATGAATTTCTTATATTATTCTACTTTTACTTGTTATATTAATCTCTTCCACTAGTTCTTTTTTCGAAACTATTCTACACAATAAAATATCTTATTTAAAATAATATTTTCATGTTATTCAATATTTTATTGATGAAAATAAGTTTATTGGTAAATGAAACAATATTCCACAATCCCTCTACACTTATGACAGACGAGGTTTGATTATATCTTGATCTGTAGTAACATGATCTTTCTTCAATTTAAAATATGAATTTTAATTTTTAATTTCACCAATAAACATATATTAACTAAAATTCAACTTATCCCATATATTTTTGAACCATTTGATCATTTTATAAATCTTAGTCACCATTTATGTGGTTTTAAATAGTAGATATACAGTATATAATATCCCCTTGAGTCATAAAATATTAACCAAATTATATCCACTAAAATATAGAAACATTATTTAGATCACAACATTCTCTTCCATCGCCAAAACATGATATATGTTGTTTGTAATTACAATAGCTATCATCATTGAATGTTGTGCCTTATTTTAGTCTAACTATTCTGAATTATTTTGATATTTATCATGACAGTCCTAGAACCATTGAATGTTGTTCGCTCGGTGTTTCAAATAATGATTCTTTTCTTTTAACTGGGAATCCACCACGATATGTATCTCCTTATTTGAAACATCAAATAACTACAAAAACATTTCATTCATTGGGAATAAGTGTCCCTAATACATTGATACATTTTCTTAACCGCCTCTAAAGATACATCGTGGAACGGAGATCCCCATTTTGATTCCCATATATAAACTATATTATGAGATACCTTGACAACAACAAGTACATGTTATAGATCACTCTTTTCCACATGGAAATTTCGTAGTCACAATGCCTTATGTTGTGCCCATGTTACAAATGTACTATTTGTTTTATTTATATGTAATTAACTTCAAATAACTAATATGTGTTATTTAGAACAATATGACATGGAATATCTCTTATACTCGGACCACGACCTGCCAAAACCCAATTTTCTTATGTAGCATTTTTATTTTCACTTCATAGACCATCTCTATGGTAGTTTCATGAATGACCATAGGGTGGTGATGTCCCTTCACTTTTAAACACCAACCTTAAACAACAAAACACATTCCATGATCATTAAATCAAACAAAAACAATTTCATTAACATTATCTCAATTGAATTAGAATAAAACACCTAATCTAGAACATGATTTATGTGTCAAAAACTAAATATTAAACACGAATAATATTCACTTATTCTCTTCATTAATTGACTAAAACATCTTCTTGGGTGTCAGAAATTTCCTCTATGGTCACCTTTTTCATCACATGATCAACAATCTACAAAACATATCTTTGTCTCCATAATCTAGGTGTTTCTATTTTTTGTCAAATAAGGAACATAATCTACATTTAAAATCATCCTATGTAGAAATAAATAATCATTTGATAATTCTAATCGTACGTGGGTGAACCTAGAATATGAAACATGAACATTATATAATAAAATAATATATTCTAAAAAATGGTTTACATTCACTTCGTCACAACCTTTGAAACCTTTTGATATTAATACCTCTTAAAACAGACACAATTGGATTATAACAAAGAATCCAGCTGATCAAAAACATTCCTTTACTCAAAAAATTATTTCAATTCTAAAAAATATCACTTCATCATTACTATAACGAGTTCTTATATAAATTCTCACCTAACATATTAGTGTTGGATTAGGCTATACCAAATAGGCACAAGAGGGGGGGTGAGTTGTGACTTTTACAAATTCATCACGAATAGTGATGATTATTGAGTTTGTCCTTTTATCATTATTAGATTTTTATGAGGTAGAAAATAAATAGTTAATGGATGCAAGGATTTATAGTGGTTTGGGGAACGGAAAGACCCTAGTAAACTCCACCAATGCTCTACTCCATGAGTTTGGTGATTTTCACTATCTGATCCTCTAATCCACAGACCATCCACAACTGAGTGAAGGTATTTGACACCTTTACCAATTAAGGAAAAAACCAGAGCCTTATAGTTCATATGTAGAACCAAATACACATCTTAGTATGAGAATACGATTACTAAAAATAAAAATATTATTAATCTCAAAATTATTTCTAGTGGATCATCATAGTTACAACAACATGAAACTGATAGTAGAAAGATAGTCATCTATAAAAAATATGTTCTTCAGATAAGGGATGTTCTAAGTCGATCCAATTGCAATAGATCATGAAATAAATTCATAAACTCCAAAAAAATGCATTCATGAAAGATATTTTAATGTAGAAACAATGAATCATCAATGTGTTTCTTCTTCTTCTTCTTCAGAAAAACAGAGTTTGATAGATATTTGTAGTAGCAGATCTATAAATCTCGAATGACTCTGTGAAACTATTGTCGTGAAGAACTCAATAGATTGTTATATATTTTCCTTATGATCCCCCCCCCCATTTTTAATACAAAATAGCACTTATATATAGAATAACGACCAGTGTTTTCCTTAAAAATTTAGATCCACAAAAGGCGCCTTTAGGATTATGATATCCAAATGATTGAATAAAAAAGTAGTCGTAACTACCCTGAATATTTGGCATAAAAATATACTATTAAATCAATACTTTAAAAAAATAAATGGCATTGAATCATTCAAATATGTGCTTTAAAATAAGTCTTTGAATTTTTCTTGAAATTAGTCTAATAATTTGCATAAAGACGATTGCTCAATAATGTTATCATTTAAATCACTAATGCCAAACATATGGTTGAAAAACATATCATACATTTATCTGAATGTATGGTTCACAATGTAAGGTTAATAACATAAGGTACAAAATGTAAGGTTGACAACATAAAGTTGATCAACCATACATTTCTCTTCAACTATCAAATGTATTGTAAAATATCCATAAATTCCTTTCTAGAAAACATAAGATACATGATATGTAAGGTTAATTATAAAAGTAATGTTAATGATCCATAATTTTATCAGCTTACAAACATAAGTTATAGGATCCATTATTTTTGATAAAATGTATTATTGTTTTCAAAAGTAAGGTTGATGTACCATACTTTTAAGAAACTAACATAACGATCCATAATAATGTAGGGTTCTTATTCTTAAAAATTTCTGATATCTCGAACGTAAGGTTCCTTCCAAATGTAGGGTTATTATTCCATAATTTTGTCTATAACATATAGTTTCTTAGCCATACATTTCTGATATACCATAATGTTAATGACGGATTCCATCCTTACACTATGCTCCTCAATTTATGGGTATGAACAGTGTTTCTAGAACACGCGAATGTGATTTCCAAATACGTAGAGCATGAACAGTGTTTCCAAAACACGTTAAACTATTTTCTGAACATGTTTTCAAATATTCCTTGTGGATTAAAGACTTTCATATTATTCCAAAACAGAGAAATAAAGAATATTATTTTCCTGAAATATAATCAATATAAAATCACTAGAATAACAAATAAGGTTATTTGTGAACATCAAAATCATCATAATGAGATGGAGTATTGTTCTCAATGATCTCCCCTTTATAAAATAGAGTGTTGTTGAAAACAATACTTACTCAACAATCCATCCCTTTCTATATGATCACAAAACCCATGAAATAACCATTGAAATTATCTTACAAAATTAGTAGTATATGGTTTAGAATTTTTCAATGATAAAAAAATTATATTTTAACAAAATTATTTCTTAATTTTTACATTGTCTCCCCCTTTATAATGTAATATAATATCTCCTCCTTTATAAATAAATAAAATAAAATTTTTTGATTATCCAAAAAAATTCACCAAGAAAACATTATGAAATTTCTCCCCTCTCAGTAAAAAAATGGTGTGTTTATCCATATTTCTCCCTAAAAAATTATGTTGTGTTTATCCAAATTTTTCCCTAATTTTTTTGTGTATTTCCATATTTCTCCCATTTTTTGATATCAAATATAATCCTAGAAAAAATAATATAACACATTTTAATTTAGAATTGTACTTAAGTAAATGATATGATAAACAGTATATCAATATTTGAAATTGGATTGCTAGCATCGTAACATAGCAATAATAGTAAAACTAATCAAAACAAATGAAAATAAGATCAGAGTATATTTTATGGAAAATAAAATTACATATACAGTATTGACAATGAGAATCATGGTTGGGCTAAAAAGGTTTGGGAAACAGGTTTCAATACCTCTAAATGACTTCCTTGAGCTCTGACATCTGCAATCACAATATTTTCCTGAATCCATCACCTAACTCGACGATAAGATCCATTACTTCTCGAGTCAGATGGATATCCTCAATCAAAATTACTCTAAAAAACTCATGTAAACTATCTTCCTTCTCTATAAACTGATTTAGCTTCTCTGTGAATCTGTTCGATAGAACTCTGACCCCTGGTTCATCTGAGGTAATATGGTTAATAAGAGGATTTTGATTATCTAGAAGAACATATAATGAAGCACATTTACATTGAAGGTCCTCCAATATATCATTCATATTTCTCATTACTGTTGTGATGGCCTAAAATCTCCTTATCAGATCAGGTGAAGTACATATGGTACCTTCTTGAATGCATCTGACAGTTTCGAATTGTTGCCCCATGAAAAGCTTAAAATCTACTAAATATGACTTCATTACCTTCTCAGATTTCAGTTTTCCATCTCCAGCTAACATTTTCTTCTTAAAAGCATCTACTTCCATTTTTTATACTAAACTATCATTCATGTTCTGAAATTTATTTCTCTATTTTTCTAATGCTCTCCTCAAAGCAACATTTTTTGATTCAAATCTTGTTAACATTCTATACAGCTCCTCAACATCTTCTTTCATAGAGTTAGTGGCACCTTGTTCTAGATTCTCAGTATGAGCATTCCCAATTTTTAACAAAACTAAAGGTAGAGATTAATCATATGATTTCTCTTCATCTTCCCTTTTTACTAGCTTCTCAACTAATTATTCCTTTGAGTCCTTACCTGACTCATCTACAGAAAAATGCTTATTAATAACATCATAATGAATATAAGAGGATTCTATTCTAAATTCACATGAACAAGTTCTTGCTCCTCCTGAGAATCTTCTTCATTGATTTCCTCTAAGACTGGATCCTCTAATACAGGTTCCTATTGATCTAATCCCTCTTGAACTATTTTTTCTTGAACTAATTCTGGTCCATCCACTTCAACTTCTCTAGACTTTTCAATATTTTATGGCATGATTTATTATTCCACTTGAGTTGCCACCTCGATCTGGGATATAATGGGTTGTTCAATTTTCTGTACTGCATGTTCTATAATAAATATATATCTCAAAATAGGAATAGATGCATCATCAGTTGCTTGAACAGGATCCTCACCAGTTAAATCCACTCGATGTCTATTATCTAACGTCCCTCTTTACATTCCTTATTAGCAGATGGATCGAATAATTCAAATCTCATTCTACTTGAGGTTCCACATGCTCTTGATTCAGCCATGACTTCATTAGACATAGCAGGTTGCTTTCCCTAAGTCGATTCCTTTTCTTCCTCTTCTTCAACTAGAATAATATTTCATTTCACATTAATCTAGATGAATCCAATCTTCCTTATAGTTATAGCATTTAAAATATTACTTTATGGAATCTTAATTTGGCATTTAATAATTTTACCCAATCATACTGAAATAGAAATTTTGAAATGAAACTTCCACAGGGATAAAATTTCATTCTTGCCTCTGGTCAATTGCAGCAGTTGAGATATCTTACTATATATCTCGAAAAAATAAATTTTATTTCACTCATAATCAAAAACATCTTGTACATGTCAGGGAATAAAATCTTCTCTATCTATGACATCCTATGTACAATCCATGTTGGCACAAACATAGAAATAATCATCTAACCAGGTTCCAGATCCTTTATGAACATTTTTATTATACTTGTAGATCCAAATAAAAATGAAATAATCTCCTCTTACTTTTTATCATCATCTCTAACATTCATTAAGTCGAAATTATTAACTCCCTCATGAAGGAAGTTTATGATTATAGCAATTTTTAACATATGAAATTAAAAAATCCCAATCTTCAATTTTTTTTCAATTATGGTTTCCTCTTTATCACTAAGACCGAACATAATGGATTTCAAAAAGTGACGAACCTCTACATTATATAGAAACTCTGTATTTTTTCACTGATATTCTACTCGAGATTATAAAAAGAGAGGGATTGTCACAGCATGAGATCTGTTTGATACAACCATTATAGGTTGATTAATTTTCAATATAGAATCTTTCTTCTTTCCATGCACTAATGCTTGACATTACTAGCTTCTCCTCCCTAGTTTCTTAGTGTCTTGTCCATTTATATTTTAATTTTCTTTAGGCTCAAAGTTTTAGGGTTTCAAAGATTAGTCAAAAGTAGGCGAAGGTGATAAGGTTTTTTGGTGTTTCGAAAGATTTTGAGAAAATGAACGGGTTTGAAATTTGAAACAATTTCTAACACACATGATTCCCATGTAATTTTCTTACATAGTTATCATTACATTATTTAAATAAAATAAAATTTATGCCGCAAAAAAAATCAAAAATTGTAAATTATTCTAATCAAAAATAATTAAATTATTTAAAACAGTGAAGATAATCACGTAAATAAATAAAATTAAAATTTCATTTAAAATTAAATAAACCTAGATCCATATTAAAAAATAAAACCTCTCAGTGGAAAGCGGTTTAGAAAAAATATTTTCTAATTGAATTTTAGTACTTACAAATTCTATGAATATATCCTTTTTAAGAACACGATCTCTTAGAAAATGATTTCTGATATCAATTTTCATAGTTATAGAATGATTAATAGGGATTTTTGAAATATTTATATCACTTGTATTGTCACATAAATTATATGTGTTATTAAAATTTATTCCAAAGTCTATACGAGTATTTTTTATCAAAAAACTTGTGCATAACAACTTCTTACAGATGCATATTCTTCCATGGGTGTTGACGGGGCAACTGAGTATTGTTTCTTACTAGACCATGACACTAATGATTTATCCCTAAAAGGTTACAAGTCCCTGAGGTGCTTTTACTATATAATCTACAACTTCCAATGTCAAGATCTAAATAAGAAATTAATTTAAAATCATATGTTTTTTGATATATAAGAGATTAAAAAATAGTTCTTTTTAAATATTTAAAAATTATTTTAATTGCACGTAAGTGAGATTCTTTAGGATCATATTGATATATAGCACAAATAGATAATGAATAAATTAAATCTTCCCAACTAGTAGTAAGATATAATAAACTAAAAATCATACTTATATATAACATGTTGTCAACTAATTTTCAAATTTCAACTAAATCACATTTTATATTATTACACATAAGAGTTGAATATGTCTTGTTTTTTCAAGAGTATATTTCTTTAGTAATTCAGTAATGTATTTTTATTAATTTAAAATATTTCCAAAATCCTATTGATAAATTTGATATCGTAAAAAGAAATTTAATTATCCCATGATACTCATTTCAAATTATTTTTTCATTAAATTTGAACACTCTTGACAAATTTTTTTGTTTGTTGAACCAAAAAATGCATCATCAACATAAATTTAAACCAATAAAATATTAGAGTTAACTATTTTCTTAAACAATGTTGGATATGAAATCCCAATAGTAAAATCATTTTTTAAAAGAAAAGAACATAATATTTAATACCAAGATCTAGGTTCATGTTTAAGGCCATAAAGATCTTTAGTAAGTTTAAAAACAAAATTTTGCTTTTGTGAGTTTTCAAAACCAAGAGGTTTGTCAACATTAACTTCCGCCAATAAGATACCATTTAAAAAGGCAGACTTATCATCCATCTGAATTAATTTAATGTTTATATGAGATGTGTAATCTAAATGGATTCTTGTAGCGTATAATCTTTCTACGAGTGCAAAGGTCTCTGTAAGATCAAAATATGATTGTAGATGCCCAGTTACAAGTGGGGGTGAATTGTAAGTTTAAAAACATTAGTTTTTAACATTAAAGAATATTATGTTTAAAAATGTTAAACAATGTAAATTGACAAGACCTCTGAGTTCTACTAACTTTTCTATGTTCCAGAAATACGGTTCCAGAAATGAAACTTATGAAAAATTTACAAGGAAATGATTCTACCTTAAAGCATATAGACTCTAAATAATCAGAGTATAAAAGAATAAGAAAGTATGAGATAGTTATACAATCTTTACTAATCAAGATGTTGTGGAAAATAAACAAGAAACAAAACAAGTAAAAAGTATGAAATATTTTTACACAATAGGAATGGTATCCAACAACCAGGGATAATGTTCCCTTGATTTATACTTTCAAGAAAGTCTGTCTTACTACACCAGGGTAATCCCTTGATAAGAATATTAGAATTAGTCTTGTTATCCCTACATGCCCCCGAACATTAAGGTAGTCAGAACCTCTATCTTCTTGTCAACAACAGTCCTCGAACATTAAGGTAGTTGTCCATCTCTGTATTCCTATCCTTGAAAGTCCTCGATTGTACACTACAACAATTAGAGTCTCACAAAGAAATCTGAACAAGAATTTTAGTACGAACAAGGGATTAGAGTCTCTATCTCAAAAAATTACTTCAGCAGCTTGTAATCTCTAGATTGATGGATCAGTAATGAGATCATTCAAATGACCTCTTATTTATAGGAACTTCTCCAACGGTCAGCTCCCCCCTCCAACAATCCTAGTTTTCCTTGAATCTCAGATGGACCTATACACGTTTCACTCAAAAAATGGATAATTAGAAACAGATTGCAAGACATTGTTTCATAACTATAATAGGGGAAGTAAAATATGTTGGCTTAAGAAAATCCAATTTTCTAGATTCTAAGTAAAAATAATGTTCGGAGTCCTTGAAAATAAACACTTGGAGACTATTAATCATAAATATCGGGATTCTATTTTCATAGAATTTAGAACCGGAAATCTATTGATTTTAGAGTGTGAATTACATTGAATTTGGAGTATTAATTCTAAGAAATTCGGATTCAGAATTATGTTGAATTTGGATTCAGAATTATGAAGAATTCGAATTCCGAATTCTATGGAATATGGAGTCACCGTTTTAAAACATTCTAAGTGAGAATTATGAAGAAATCAGAATCCGAATATTGAGGAATTCAGTGTCTGAATTATAAGGAATTTAAAGTCTGGATTTCAGATAATTTGGAATCTAAAAACAGAATCTTCTATATATACAGATTTATAGGATTCCAAGGTTTTAAATAAGAAACGGAGTTTTAGACATTAGAAATAAATGGAGTTAGAATAAGATAAACAATAAAATGAATAATGGAAACAACGGTAAGGATAAAATTTCCATGCGGATGGAAAATTTCCTTATTAAGGTAAATCTTATAGGAAATTAAACTATCCTTGGAATAGAGTGTTTGTGATTTTTAAAACATAAATTAATGGAAAAGTCATAAGGTAACCTTATTTACAGAACAATCTCCCACCTTTTGGAAAGCACAAACATCCTTTCGAAAAGAATTTAAGGACTTAGAATTTTTATGGACTTGAAAACAAAATCGTATCTCCCTTTAATTATGGATCAAAGTGAATACAACTAACTCCCCTTATGTTTTTAAATCCCAACGGATTGTATTCTTTATTTCCTAAATGAGATTTTTCATTTTCATGCAATTTCTTCTGGAAATTGGGGATGACCATGTTTTTTAAGGTTAAAACATTCCAATCGATTTCTAACGGGTTTATTCGTAGAACCAGAAACATCCAATGATTCTATATCCATTTGGACCTAATTTCCAAAGGTAGGTTCTCATTAGTTGTGGACCAATGAGGCTTAAGAATTTTCATTGGTCGAGAGGATGGGAGTTCGGACTCATCACACCATTTTGGGTGGAATTATTGTCTACTCTGAGACTCTCTTATAGATTTGAGTTATGTTCGTGAATCCTTATTAATTTACCAAGTATGAAAATGATCTTTCCTTTAGATCTGACAATCAATGATTGATATGTATGAAATTTAGATAATCTTTTATATGTATTTGAGGTTCTTCATCGATAGAGAATCATCCATATTTGTAAGAGATTATTATTTAATGGTATCTTTCAACAAATTATATAGAAATCTCTTGGTCATTATGATAACCATTCTGGTTTTAAATCCACTCAGTGGGGAACTTGAAGTTTATTGTCATTCAGAAGGACATGAATTATTTCAGAGTTGGGATCATCCCCACAAATGGGCTACCTACGTATCCTTATTTAAAAAGGAATCAGAACTCACATAGTTAGAGTGAAGAAGTATGAGGTTTATGCATTATTAATGTCCCAAAGAAAGTTTTCATAATTACTTTTACGCTCTAAGCTCATGTGAGTCATGCTTAGTGTGAGAAACAAGAGGTACTAGTAAAACCTGATGATTGTGCCACGAAAGATGTAATCATAAGAAATAATGTGGGTCTTATGTATGTATGACAACCCAAGGTAGATGATGATTGGGATTTACTTCATGGAAGAAACACTGGAACAAGGTACATAAAGGTATATGTGCTTTATGGATATTTGGATACTTAACTTAGGGTTTACTTATGAGAAGGATGCCCAAATTAGAGGGGACTTGTGATTGGGTTTTATTCCTGAGAAGGAATCCCAAGTCAAAAGAAATTAATCTTGGGGCTTATTTCTGAAAAGGAGGCCCAGGTTAGGGGGACTTAAGATTTGGGGCTTACACCTGAAAAAGAGGCCCAGGTTAAGTAAAATTATGACTGGGGATTACTCCTGATAAGGAGGCACAGGTTAAGGGGACTTGAGACTTGGGGCTTAATCCTATGGAGGATGCCCAGATTTGGGAACTTGGGGCTTACTCTTAATGAGGATGGCCAGATTAAATATCTTCTCATCTTAAAGGATGATCTTGAAATGAATGAAATCTCTAACCATAGTGACATAATAGTTATGTAAATCACAATGTTTTGATATATGTTACACATAATTCCTTTAAAATAAGGAATCCAATAATGAAACCATGCCATAAATGTCTTTGAAGAGGGTTTTGAAGGATACATATTGAAAATTATAGGTGGATTTGAAGAAAAAAGTTAAATAAGCAGGAGGGGCACCCAAAAAGAGGCAGGCGCACAAGTATTGTTTGGGCATGCAAGTCCTAGTTGCGGAAGTATACTTGCGCGACATGGGTGTACATGGGAAACGGTTAACCAATAGGGTAATACTCAGGTGAGACTTGGCTCAATCCCTTAGTATTATCCCTAAAGCTTCCAAAAGGGTGGTGCGCTAGTTCTATTGAAGGGATAACGTGGCACGCAAGTTTCTTCATTTCCTATAAGGGTTAAACACTTAGTCGTGCAAGTGTTGATGAATTCCATCACTTAGGCCTTATTCCCTCTCTTTTGATCTTCCATTCTAGGTAAGAAATTACCTTAGTAGTGTTCGGAAGACTTCAAGTAGAGACAAGGGCGTCGAGAGCTTAAATCTGACTTTTGAATTTTTCTTCCCCGAAATGGGGGGCCCACAAGGGGTATTTATAGGCCATTGAGGACCTTGGGAGAAAATAGAATAGGTTGTGCAAGTCCCCTACACGACCCATATGTGGCGTGCAAGTATACTTTCGCGACCATTGTGAAGCTTGCATGACCCATGCTTAAATAAATCCTTGTTCATGCGTTTGTCAATTTTTGATGTTATTCAAATGATGAATCTCTTTGTTCTTAAGGTATTCCCCTATTTCATTCATTAGAATTTGTGATGTAAAGGAGTGTCAATAGAAGTCCCCCCTCAGAGTCATATCCGAAAAAGGAAAGAGCATTTGACTCTGAGGTAAAGGAGAAATCCAAGGGATTTTTTGGGAGCGCAGGTTTTGAGCGCGCAAGTAGCGGCGCGCAGGTGCGAGACGCGTAGGGTATGGCGCGCAGAGGTACGACCTTGCCTATAAATATGGGTGCCACTCTCGTGCAAAACACCCAGCTTTCAAAGCACTTCACTCTCATCGCACAAGTTGGCTCTCGTTCACGCAGGTGCTGTTGTCCGCGGTTCAATGCTTGTTTGTGTCGCGCTTCTGCAGAGGGATTTGGACATCCGTGGTGATATCTGTGCGCCCAGACTTGCGTGACCAAATTAGTCTTGCGCACCAACATGGGACTTGCGCGCCTTAATGCCTTAGCCATTTTTTTGAATTTATTCACAAATTTTATGAATAATAAACTTACTTATGAGTTAATTATTCGACCATTGTGCAAATTCAATGGCTCCTAGAAGAATAGGAATGGATAATGAGCTAGATAGTAAGAAGATTGATGACATGATGAGCATCGTTGGCCATGATTATTACAGTATCTATGATAGCACTCTCCTAGATTTGTCCATGTACTTAAAGAAGTATCTTCTTAATTTCCCACAAAGTATTTTCCTTCCTCTGTATGGGCATGGTTATCTACAAGAAGTCAACATTAGAGAGCCAAAGAACTATCTCCTGCATTCTTTGTTTCAAACTTACACAAACTTTTCTTCAGCGAATTTCTCAGTTGGAGGAACATTTGATAATGCTGGAATAGTGGATAAGGCCTACATAATGCATCATAGCCCTGGTTCTCTTGATCTAAAACTTTACAATCCTGATCTGCAGCCGCATTGTTATCCCTCAATCTTTCGGAACTCTCAGATGGATCATTCCAAAGGCTGAAAGAAGAGTTAGGACTTCTATCCTAGAAGAGGTGTGAAGCCAACTTGGATGGTGGCATATTGGGTGCGACAAACTTGTGCAGAGTTTGTCGAGGATCTGAAAGGAGTTGCAGTATATGAATCCATCTAGGCTGGGCAGACATATGTCTATAGGAATGATGACTTTGGGCTAGAGCTAATCAGCAGTTGGAGCTTAGAAAACTATTCATTCCAACTAACTCATGGAGAAGTAGGCATCAGTTTGAGGTATGTCTACAAGATCTCGAGGGGCTCCAATTTTAGGCGTTATGTATGATGAATTCATTCTTCCCAAGGCGACGTGGAATGATTCGGAGAAGACTCCATCTTTGGCTCGGAAATTATTGAAAATTTTCTACAAGCTCAAGAACTCAGAGTCCTCCAAAACTCATTCTAGAAAGGATATTCATCCAGAGGAGTGGAAGGATATGTTTCTTACCAAGAAGAAGGAGAAGGGGCCCACCTGTACTCGTCCTACTACCTGCCCCAGAATAGAGAAGAGGGGTGATTTTGGCACATTCTGGCTGATTCTAGATGTGGTAGAATTTGAGAAGTGGGTGTACGAAGTGGATCAGAGAATCCCAGAAAAGACCCTTCATGTGAGCTTATTAGCCTTGTGGCTCAGTGTTTATCTTCTTCTAATCAGGGATTCGAAGGGAGGCATTCGGCCAGGGACCTCCGTTGTTGCATCCATGTTGGCTGAGAGGAAATTGGTTGGGTTTGCTACCCCAATTTTGGCGATGATTCACAGGATCATACTCCATTTCTTTATCAGTAAGTCTCAATTGAGAATAGTGGGACCATTATAAGTTTTTTGGGGATGGATATCTACTCATTTCAGGGAAAATTTTGTACAGAGCATAGTAAATGTTCCTGGATGTTCTTTCAGGCCATCAGTGCAGGCATTTTCTGTAATTTTTCCATTATCTCTTAACTCCTATGATATGAAGGCGAGGCTAAGCATATTCAAGGAATTCCATTTCTTTTCTAATGGAAACCCACCAACCAGGATGTTTGTTGATGATGGAACAACCGGCCTAGAATTGAGGTCATACATGATGGCTTCTAGAGATGGTGTATTGGCCACTAGGATTGACGGAGAGATTATATGCGAGGCCTATGCTCCATATAGATTTGCTCGCCAATTCTAGTGTCTGTAGCAGACTGGTTTATCCCCTCCTATGCATGTCAGTTCAGAGAATCATATGATGTTTTCCAAACAACTGTGGTTGTGGAAATCTATGGAGAAGATTAGGGAAGTGTTTGATCTACCAATTTCTATAGTGGTGACAATCTTGACTACATGGTATGCTGAGAACTTGGTAGCATCATACCCTGAAGGGGTACTGAATCATCCGGTTCATCGGGTGGGGAAAAAGAAGAGAACTGTCGCGAAAGAAACCCTTTATCTAGAAGGTGACTCTTCCACTCCCAGAGCTGATTCACCATGTTCCTCACCCAGGACTGACTCGCCGGATTCTCAGGATGGGGATGATGAGGCACAAAATGTGTCAAAGTGGCTTCGTACAAAATATAATCCTCCTGTCAGAATCAAGAGACCCACTCCATCGACTCCTGGTGAGTCTATATAATTGAGAAATTTAATCACCATTACTTTATAGAGTAACAAGTTTTATTTTATTATCCTTTATTTTTAACTTCAGAAGCTAGGAAGAAGTTGATGTCCAAGATTGTAGGACCCTCCTTGCAGCCTTCTGGTACACATGCTGAATATCTACGACCAGAGGATGTCCAGACATTGATTATTTCATATTGTGATGCTGAAACTACCTGGATGGACCTATGAGATGGGATATACATCCTTGGAGTAGCTATTCTTCAGGCTTCTACTGATATTTGTTTCGAGTATAACCCCGATGAAGTGTGGGCCTACATCAGAGAGCTGAAGATGCTCATATATTCCACTGATGATTCCATTCCTATCACTAAGCGGGTGAAGGAAATGACGGATTTTGGAACCACTGAGGGGACTGGTGCTTCCGGAGATGAGGAGTGGCACTATTACGTGGCTCCTGAAGATGTAAGTCTCTTTCCTTGTTTTCTTTGCAACTTGACTCCAGTTAAAGATTTTTTACTCAAGGAAATTACTTCCTTCATCCTACAACTTGTAAAGAAAGGAACTACTGAGGATCCTTTACCACAGTATAGCCCTGGTGGTACTTCCATCGGAACTAATGAATCTCTTCGTGATTCGGGTGAGGTATCTCTAGGCCACCAAGCCTTGGATGAGGAGTTAGACATGTATTTACATTCTCCAATTATTGTATTTGGAGATGATGATGTTAACACTCTCAAAAAGCCAAAGAATCAAAGGCATCGAAGCAAGAAGTCCACAGATAAATGCTTAATTATTAGTGGTATGTCCTTAGCATAGTCATGAGTCATAACTAATGAAAATATTTCTCATACTTCATGGGATTGTAGGGGATTCTTCAATTTCCCCTTTAGGGGAGATTATTTACCCTCTTGTGAGGATGACAGAGGGTGGTGGTGAACATTCGAAAATTCATGCTGACTTGGCTGCTCCTGAAGAAGATCCCATGTCTCTTCCTAGTACCGCTACTGTTGCTGCTTCAAGGAGAGAAGATCTTGATTTTGTTAATTTAAAAATGCTTCATAAAATGTTGAATGAAAACATCAACTGACTTCCATTCTGTGATACTTTAGGCTCAACAGTTGCACCAGAACATTTGGCAGCCACTGCAACTGATACTATAATTTTCTCTAAAGAAACTGTCTTGGGTCAGAGGTTGCAGGATGAGGGTCTCTAAGAGGATACATCAAATGCTCCCACTGGTGAGACTAAACAAGAATCTGAGATATCATTGGATGAAATGGTGAAACTTGGCGCGTCTTTGGAATACATTCTAGATCTTGTTAAATTACCATGTAATTTAGAAGATTTTGGATGTGAGTGTAATCCTTCATCCTGTAAAAAATTTCATATTACATCTCTGACCATGATTGGTTGAAATGTGAAGTTCCATCTGAGCAAGCTGATGAATTGCCAATGTCTGAAGGGGGTATATACAACCCTACTATTGCATAGACACTAGCTCAAGTGGAGCTTAATTCGGTAGGGCTTCCTGAAACTCGTCCTGAAAATCCTGTTGAAGATAGGAAATATGGGGAGGATCCTTCTCATGTTTCTGATCTACCATCGAGTAAGAGATTATAATATTTTTAGCTGCACATAATTTTCAAGATAAATTAATCAACTTTTGTTATCCTTTGAAACTAACAAAAACATTAAATTGACTATGAAAGGCCGTCAATTTCAATGGATAAATCTTGAGGTGAAGTCTTAGCCTCCTCCCCAACGGGAATAGAAAGTGAAGTAAAAAGGGTTAGGGGGTAAGGGGACAAACATGGAACTTCTATAAGTGCATTAATCCCGGACTATATTCCCCCTTGTGATAGTGATGCTGAATCAGACCCGGAGGTACAAAAGGCACTCCATTTTTCACGACTAATGGCATGGAAGAACATATGGAAGATCATATCTGAAGTGTCTCTTGAAGACCTACCTTTGAAGATCTCCCGACTGTCATCCCTATTCGTCATGTTGGGACTTAGCGGTTTTGGATATCAAGAGATCCATTCCGCGGTGAAACAAGTAATTATAAGGAGGGAGTAGGATCATAAATACCATCAAGATTTGACCAGATCAAGGCTGTTGACCAATATCATCAAATATGTGGTTGTAGTGTCCCGAGATGAGGTTAATCATGCTGCAAAGATGAAGGAGTTGAAACATAAGATCAAGGAGAAAGTTGTCCAGCAGATGCACCTTCAGTAACAGTTAGATGATGTTACTGGGGAACTTGACCAGCTTAACAATTCCCTGGAAGGAGTTCAAACAAATGGGATGAAAGCCATCACATATTCTAAGAAATAAATCCATCAATCTGAAAAGAGTGAAGCTGGTCGAGTGCATGAACATCAAGTGGCTGCTGGTGAATCTCGGGATTCCATAAATGAAATGAAGAGTTATAATGAAAGACTCTTGTAATTAATGAAAAATATACGAGACTCCAGTCTGTGGATGTCCTTCTAACTCTTGTGCATCAATGAAAAACACTTTCATCTTCAATCATTTGTGCATGCATTCTCTTTCTACCTGCTTGAGATAATTTTACCTAAGCCAGTGGTCCTTGTAATCATAGTTTGATTTTTTATAGGATTATAAAAATAACCCTACAAACATTGAATCTTTTTATTTCTAAATATTACCGAAATCATACAAAATGTATGTTTAGTGAGCTGGGACTTGACTTTTTTTCAAAGTTCCCTTGTCTTTTGTGGGCAGTTTAAAGTCATGCATGTTGGACATAAAAAGCATAATGTTTAAGGTCAAATATCTTTGACTGAATGGATTAGAATTAACTCAATTACATTATAATTTATCTGAAAACATATTACCATATTCAAGTATGGGGGAAAACATGTAAACTATGACTTAAGAAATTTTGAATCTGAGGAATGATATGAAAAAAGGTCTAAAAGGAATTAGAATAAGTATTTCCTAAGAGTGAAGTTACCACTATTTAACAAACCCGTTAGGGGGTTGAATTATGCAGGTCCACTTAAAGGCATTGGCTGCATAGTCAAATAATAGCGTCTTTTGGCTGACAGGTCCATTATGTGGACTACTTATGCAAGGCCGCCTAAGGGAATGTGTTGCATAGTCAGGTAAAAGAACTCTCAGAAATTTTACTTTTCTATTGCTAAAAAGCCTGTGGATGTTTATGGAGATTCAAATTTTCCAAAACATAGAGTTTTCTATATGGAGAGAGATACTTGAATATGGAGAGGATATTTCCAATCAATATTGTCAAAGAATTGGATGAATGTCACTCTTGTGAAGGTCTGACCCAAACATAGGGAAGGGAAATATAAACCCTAGACTTTAATGATTTCAGATCATGAAAAAGAGTATGGGACAAATATGTTAAGGATGGCTATTTTTTTGCAGATCCCTATATATTGTTGTTTAAGACAAACAAGGACAAAAGAGGTTTTCTTCCCAAGAATAAATTTACCACTATTTGACAAACTTGTTAGGGGGTTGAATTATGCAGGGCCACTTAATGGCATTGGTTGCATAGTCAAATAATAGTATCATTTGGATGACAGATCCATTATGTAGACTACTTATGCAAGGCCGCCTAAGGACATGTGCTGCATAGTCAGGCAAATGAATTCCTGGGTATCAGACATTTTGTGAGTAGAAGTCAAGAAAAAGGTTATGTAGATCTGGAAATATTTAAGGTTAGGAGTATGACACATGATAAAGGGTATTGTCTGATGCATGTAGGAGATACACAGACCAATACTGACCATAATCATGTTGTGACTGGGTCTTGAATTGAGGTATTGGACTTCACTACGTATCCCATAATTATGGGAGTCAAGCCAAACGTAGTTCTAGAAATACAGTTTAACGTCATGTGGGACGAGAATGTGGGAGATCGTAGTTTATTATCCTAGAGCTCATACTGTAATAAGGAATATCCATTGTGTGTTTTATAAACATGATTCGAATGAAGACCAGGGTTTCCATATCACATTCATGTTTTATCATGGGGAATTTTCATCCAAGGGACTGATAGTGGAATTTTGGGTTAGGTCCAAAGACTTGGGGCTGGATTCGAGGGACACTCGAATGTTCCTATGTATCCTATAAGGATGCGAATCAAGCCGCACATAGTTCAGGAAATACCCTATGTACAGATTTGGTTCGTACAAGTGAAGGGTGAAAGGGGACTTTAGTGCAATGATGGTTTCACCCAAGATTAAAGGTTCAGGCATTGCCATGTATGCACGTAATCTTTAGAATATAACATGATTGGAAATCAATGTAAATAATGATTCCCTCTCAGGTGAGGGCGTCAAAGAATGTTGTATTTTATTGTCTTACAAGACAAAAGTGAAAATAGTTTAAGGTCATATGCATGGACCATGGTGAACCAATGTAAACAATATTGGTTCTAGGGGAGACTTCATGAATCAACATCGTATGAGATGGAGGTGAACCGATGTGAAGAGAAAGAGATTGATTTTGAGCTTGAACCTCGGGTGGTTACCTACGTACCCAGCCTAGAAGGTGAGAATCAAAGTCTGTGTAGTTCGATAAAAGAATGAATTGGTGATAAAGTTGTTCTTGAGGACAATGACCTAAAAATGGATTTGGGACATACGCATGGTTAGCGGCCCAGAGAGGGTGTTATGGTTGATGTTTACTCTAAGATCACATGAATCATACTCGGTGTGAGAAACAAGAGGTATCAACAACCCTAATGATGCACAGTTTAATGTCATGTAGGACATATAAGGGACAAGACACAGTTTAATGTCATGTTGGACGAAAGGGGACTTTGTAGTTTAAAGTCTTGAAGTAAGGACTTGGGGGGGTCTATACAGTTTAATGTCATGTAGTAAGGATAGAAGAGGGGCTGTATAGTTTAATTTCATATATAAAGGTTGAGTGCTGCACAGTTTAGCATTATGTATCTAGGAAAACATAGTTTAACGTCATGTTGGACGAAAAGGGTGTTGTACAGTTTAGCATCATGTAGCTAGGATGTATTAGGGACTTTTTCACAGTTTAACGTCATGTGGGACGAAGAGGTGAACAATTTAATGTCTTATAGCTAGGATGATGGTTATGAAGTTTAACGTCTTGCTGGATGTATTGTATTTATATTACACAAAATACTTCTTAAATAATCTTGCATTGGTTGGAGTTGTAATGAGTTCTCCATCCATTGAGATTAAAGAATAATCTCCATTGGAGTAGACCTTATGTATTGAGTAAGGTCCTTCCCACTGTGGCTCAAGTTTGGGAGGTTTCTTTCCTGGTATCATTGGAGTTATGAGAACCAATACCAATTCTTCTTGAATGAATGAACGAAGATGACCTTTTTTCTTGAAAGCCCGTGCTATTTGGTTCTGATAGACTTCCAAGTGGTGCAGGGTGCACAATCGTTTTTCATATAATCGTTCCAATTCATCCAATCGCTTTTTAGATTGTTCATCTATAGATGAATCATCAAAAATGGATACACTGAGCGAAGGTAATTGAACTTCAATGGGCAAGACTTCTTCTGTTCCATATACCAATGAATATGTAGTTGACCGCGTAGCAGTGAGGGTGGTGGTTCGATAAGCCCATAAAGCCTGAAAAGTTTTATTAGGCCATGATTTCTTATCTTTATCCACCATATTTTGTACTATGTTTGAAAAAGTCTTATTGAAGGATTCTATTTTACCATTGGCCGCAGCATGATATTGAGGCGAATGGTTGGATTTGATGTTGTATTCTTGATACAACTTCCTTACCTCAGATGAACAAAAGTTGGTTCCATTATCCGTTAATATGGAATGAGGGACACCAAATCTAGTAATGATTTTGATTTGATGAAGCTAACAATTCTTTTAGAATTACCTTTTTTGAGAGGTACTGCCTATGCCCATTTTTAGAAGAAGTCGGTAGTAGTATGAATATACTTAAACTGCTTGGATGTGGCCAAAGGGTAAGGTCCTACAACATCCATTCCCCATGTGGAAAATGGCCATCAGTATTTAGTTGTATGGAGAAACTTTGGGGGTTGATGGATGAAGTTGGCACATACATGGAAAGAATGACACTTCTTAGTGAAATAAACGCAATATTGAATCATTTAAGGCCAATAGTATCCATGCCTTCGAATTTGATCAGACAGTCTATGTCCAGACTGATTGGCACCACAGAATCCTGCATGTACTTCTTTCATGCCAGCCATTGTCTCTACACCATCAATTCATCTGAAGATAATTCCATCAAAACCCCTATTGTAGAGAATTTTCTCTAAGTGATCTGGGCTATCATAAAGAGTAAAATTGATCACACATCACCAGACTTGTTCGTTCAGGGCTCTATCAGGTGGGAGTGTTCCATTTTGAAGGTATTCCCTGATAGATGTCATCCATCCTATAGTATGACCATATGGTTCAAGAATGGGACTAATTTCATTGATTTTCTCTATTTTGGTTTGAACATATGGTGGAACTATATGACGGTGGGAAATACTAATGATTTTTTCATCCTGATTTGGATGTTCCAGAGCTGTGGCTATATTAGCCAGTGCATTAGCATGGGCATTTTTTGATCATGGAACATAAGAAAATGTCAGTTCTGAAAAAAATTCCACCATTAACTCTCTAACATAATCATTCAAAGGGATTAACTCTTCTTTTCTGATGGCATAATACCCATTGACTTGTTTGATTACCAGGTCAAAATCACCTTTCACCTTTAAGTGATTCACTTGCGCCTGAATCGCCCATTCTAATCCTGTGACGAGAGCTTGATATTATGCTTCATCGTTAGTACCTCCTTCCAACAATAAGAAGGAATAGGGTAGCATAGCCTTTTCCGGGGAAATAGACACAATTCCTAACCCAAATTTTTTGAATTTAGTATCTTCCATTTTCTTCAATGTTAATCTACTGGAAGCACCATTAATGTACATTTTCCATGTTTGAATATTATATTGAATAGAAAAGACTTCCTCATTAGGAATTTCAATATCTAAAGATGTGTCTTCCACTGAAGGGTGTTCAGTAAGGAAATCAGCCAGAGCTTGGCCCTTTATTTCCTTTTGAGACACATACTGGATATCAAATTGCTGCAAAATAACATCCCACCTTTCCAAACGTCCTATAAGCATTGGAAGACTAAGGATAAATTTGAGTGGGTTATTTTGAGATACCAATTGAACCTCATTATGTTTCAGGTAGTGTATCAATTTCTGAACTGTAATGATTAATGTTAGCCAGCTCTTTTCAATACAGGAATATCAGTTTTCTGCTTCAAGCATAGTCCGAATGAGATAGTAAAGGTTGTTTTAATTCCCAACTTCATTATTTTGGGCAAGGAAGGCACCCAATGATCGCTCTAAAGATGTCACATAGAGGATAAGTGGTCTTCCTTCAAAAGGTTGCATTAATACTGGTGGAATCAAGATATATTTCTTGGTAATATTGAATCCTTTTTGATATTCTTCAGTCCACTGGTAAGTGACTCACTTCTTCATCAATCTGGTTTAGTGTAAACATTTTCCTACCAAATTTGCGATGAAACGACCAATATAGGCCAAGTTTCCTTGATGTCCTCTCAATTCTTTCAAATTCAGATGAGGTGACATACCAAGGATTTATTTTTTCTTCTCAGGATCAGCTTCGATACCACGATGGCGTACAACAAAGCTGAGAAATTTTCCTGTAATTACCCTAAAAGAACATTTTAAGGGGTTCATATTCAAATTGTGTTGTTGAAGTTTGTGTAAAATGATTTCCAAACCAGCCAAGTTATAATAATTTTTTCTGGAATTAACCACCAAATTTTCCACATAACATTCAACAAATTTCCCTAATAAGGGTTTGAAGATACGGTGCATGGGATGTGGATAAGTTGTACCTGCATTCTTTATCCCAAAGAGCATTAACCGATAGAAAAACAAATCTTGAGGGGATATGAAGGCTATAGATTCTTTATCTTCTAGAGACATTCAGATTTGATTATACCCAGAATATCCATCCATGAAGGAAAGTGCTTTATAGCTAGATGTTACATCAATGATGAGTTCTGTGATCGGAATTGGAAAATCATCCTTGGGACAATGCCGATTAAGATCTCTAAAATTAATGCAACCTCTAATTTGTCCATTCTTCTTTTTCACATGGACAATATTAGCCAACCATTTGGGATGTTTAAATTCTCTAATGAAATTATCTTTGATAATATTATCCACTTCAGCTTCAATTTTATAAGCATAAGTTGGGTGTGTTCTTCTTACGGCTTGCCTAAATACTCGATGTTTTTCTGGAAAACCCAAATGATGAGTAACAACATCAGGATAAAGCCCTAGAATTTCTATATAGTTCCAAGAAAATATATCTTGATATTTCTTTAAAAATGAAATATAAATTTCTTGCTCTTTAGGAGTCATGGCTGCACTAATTAAAGTGGGGCAAGGATCTTCTTTTGTACCCAGATTTATTTCTCTGAGTTCATCCACAGTGGTAGAGATACCCTCTTCAAATGCTGGAGGAGAATCTCTGAGATGTTCCTCTTCTTCTTCAACATGTGTTATTTCTTATGTTTCTAATTTCATTGTAGATGATGAAGCATAAATTCCATAATCAATAGAGATGTTAAAATTTGAACATCTTGAATAAGAGGCTACCATTTCTGACCCTATTGATGATGAAGGGTCTTCCTTGGGTAATAAAGAGGAGATGATGGATTGAGAATCGACATCATCATTTATATCTGACATTGCTATAACATATTCTGGTCTGGTTGATGAAGTATAGAATTGTTGTATTTCCACAGATGAAAATGAATACATCTCCATTTGGGCATTCATTATTGCATGATGAATCACCAATTTCTTCCATGCTGTCTGGATTGGTTATTGTAGTTGAAATTATGGAAGTTTCTATAAGAGTTTTTGGATTTGGGTCTATCCTATCAATTTGACTGATTTTCAACACATAATATGTACTCACATGTATGAATGGGATTACTGGAATCTTTTCCAAAACCATATAGAGAATTAATTTTGGTATCCTCCTTTGCTGTAGATACCTCATTTCCCTCCATGTGATATAATTTTGCCTCAATGTATTGAGATTCACATTTTTTAATGGGGCTTTATCACTATACAATGTCCCAATTTTACAATTGAAACAATATTCAAGAAATTGATTGTATGATGAAGGTATATCCACTTGTTGATGTTGCCATGGTCCTCCAAGAAAAATGATGAAGGCTATGTCATGATGAACAACAATGAAATATGAATTGGATACAAGGTCTCCAAACTAAGATCTGAGTGTAATATCGCCCAGAGGTTCTAGTTCATTTTTATCATATCCTTGCAACATCAAAGTAGAAGGAGATAAATCAGATTCGGTGAGGCCCCATCGACGAAGTGTACAAATAGGGATGAGGTTGACTCCTGAAGCATTATCAATGAAAACAAATCGGATTTCTATATCATTGACCTTGCCAGATAAATAAAAAAGTCAAATATGTCCATGCACAACATCATCTTCATCTTCATCTATAAATGATATCACTGAATGGCATTCTACAAAATCATTCTCTCCATGGTAGACTTTAGCTGCAACAATTTCAGTTTCGAATTCCTAAGGACTTGACAAAGCCTCAATGAGTGCCTCCCAAAGATCCTTTGATAGATTCAAGGAATTCATAATCGATAACATTGCTTGTACTTGGTCCAAATGTTTCAAGACATCATACTTTTGATCCAAAGGTCTTCATTTTCCAACAGGAACATGTGGTTTCGCAGGTACATTAGAAGTTGATGCTTTGGAAGTATATGCTTCTTGTATCGGGGTAGGAGTTAGAAATACTACTTGATTTAGAATATTAGACTGACTAGGACTATTTATTTTCTTAGAGGAAGAAGGTGTAACCTCCATAGGATTATCCAAAATAACTGTGTCATGACTGAATCTTCCATGTGTGGAAGAACTTTCTTGTTCTTGTTGAGCCCGCTGAAGGGCTCTACCACGAGTTTCTGCTACACATACAGTTCTAGAAGGGGTAGGATTGAAATAGTGGCTTCTGTAATATCCACCTCTTACTATATATCCTATACCTCTGGAACTCCCTCTAGTTCCTCTGTTTGTTACAGGGAACTCAGGCTAATCAAGATCGAAATTGTGACTGGCATAAGGATCTGATGAGTGAATCATGTTAACAGAACCAAGGATCAACTCTTCATCTGATGAAGACTCTGCCTGATTATCCAGTTTAGGCTATGCCGTTTGGTGGGGCGGTGCCCGTGGCATTGATGTATATGGAATAAAATCTTCCAGAGTCAAAGACAACTTGGGCTTTGACATGATCTCATCTTCTTCTCACTACTCTTATTTCTTTGAATTATGCCACTTCTTTGAGGATTTTCCTTCTGATGAAGGGGGTTTTGTTGTGGAATTCATAGAAGAAGACACAATTGGTTTCTTAAATTGCGTTCGTAAAATGGTATGATTTTGGTTGGTCATTTTTCTGACCATCCAATCATCATATTTCTACACAATTTTTCTTTTGACTTCATGCCACTTTCCTTCTTCTTCTAGATCTGTAGAAGTAACACATGCTACCTAGGTTTCAAAAACCATTCATTTTGACTTGTCCCGAGTCTACCATCTTTTTTAGGAGTTTATTGAAGAAAAAGCACTCCTGAATGGTATGCCCCAACATCTGATGAAATGGGAAATAGTTGGGACGATCTTCATCTCCTTCCTTGTTTGGCCTTTTAGGCCTTGGCAATTGAACCAAAATATTTTCCAGAGCCGAAATGAAGTAATCATGACCTTTTCCATTTCGGAAAGAACAATATTTGTTCTTCAACTCCTCAAATTGTTTCTTTATTTGTTCTCTTTGATCATCTTGATGAAATGGCATCTTTTTTTTATGCTTAGGAGGTGTAGGGCATCGATAAGATAAAGGTTTCGAAGTAGAAGAAGGTATAGGTGCTTGTTTAAGTGTAACTATAGTTGTCTCTACTCTACCCATTATCCATCCTGGAACTAATGGAATTACATGATTTTTATCCTTAGTCTTTGTAAGAGAGTCTTCAATCTGTTGAGAGACTGAAGTAAGGTCTTAGAAGCCTCCTGTGTATTTCACATTGGATCAACAGTGTGCGTAATTCATCACATAAATTTTCCACACAGATTGGCAACAATTCTTCTGGATAGAGTGCTAATCATAAGGAATATGTTAATCCCTTCCAGCGATCAATGAAATTAGAAACACTTTCATTCTCCCTTTTCTTACAATTTGTAAGATAAAAAACTATTGTCTTTGGAAATGTTGAGCTTAATTGAAGAAGGAATCATTGGTGGAGATCTTCCCACCCGGTAATTGACCGGGATTGCATGTTTGTATACCAGACAAAAGCAGGCCCTTGTAATGACTGTACAAATCACCTGATCTTAACTGCTTCTTGTTGTTGAGGAGTTCCCATCATAGGATCACAAATAGAAACAAAATGTTTTAAGTGTTGTTCTGGGTCTCTGAAACCATTAAAAATTAGGAATTTGGTACTTTAGAAATTTGATGGGGGGAGGAATTACATCAACCCATTCCAGATAATCTCTCTTTTTTGGTTGAATTTGTGCACGTTTTCCCCCATAGCTACCAAAAAAGTTATTAATGACTCAATGGTAGTCATTAACTTTTGAGAAACATTTGGTTGTCTTGGTCCTGAGCAGATGCAATAACTGGAGCTTGGAAAGGTATGGTGGATGGTACTGCAAATGATGGTAGCACCACCGATTGTTGTTGCGCATGACCCATAGGATTAGACCTGTGAGGGTGTTCTGGTAAAGGAAGATATTCTTGATCCATCTCAGTAGCTTCAACAAATTCCCTTGACTGACTGACTTAAGCATGCTTAGGAGGAAGACTACCTTGAAGTAGTTTTGTATTCAACCTCTTTAATTCCTTCATTTCTTCCTCTTTTTGTGCGAACCTTTTCTATAGTGAGAGTGATTGGACTTCTCCAGAGGAAGGATAGAATGTAACTTTATTTTTTCATTTTCCCATGTTGGACACCTTTGGAAGAGGGGGAAGTTGGTTTTTTGACGGAATACCTAGATTCTGGGTAAGACTTTGATTTTGTGTACACACACCTTATTCATTTACCTCTATGTGTACAACCTCCTGAGCAAGAACTTCTTCATCTAATCCCTCCAAGTGAGCCTCATGTTCCATAGGATCAGAAAAAATGGCATTTATGACATTTATTGTTGCATAACACATTGCATCCTTTCTATCGGCAATTATGTGTTACTATCTTCTTCCATGTCCTTGATGAGACATTGCCTTTTGTTGAGTTGGACCCTCAGGAACATCTTGATGAACCATAATCTGGAGGAAATATCTTGATAATTCGGCTCTATATTCCTCTTGTGGATTCTTACCTAATTGATAGAAGACTGATTTTCGCTGAGGAATAGATTGAGGATTTAAAAAAGTCCTCAGTCCGATGGATTGGGGTTGTTCCTGCTATTCCTGCTCAACTCCTAGAATCCTATTTATTGATTCTGAGGGTTAGGTTAAAAGAGTCCCTAGTCTGGCAAGCTGGGGTGGTTTCTGAGCTTCTATATCTGATATTTTCTTAAAATCTCTCCTGATATTGCAGAATTTAGTCCAGAAATTGGCTGGATGCATTAACTTACATCCACTCAAATCACCTGGCTCAAATGACCGTTGGATGATTTCTGAGACTTTTGTCACCTGATGATGCATCCAATCTAAATGAGAAGCCTATTCGATATTCTCATTTTCCTAATGCAAGAGTAATTTGATAAATTGTTTTGTGTATGCCTTACTTTGGGAAGAACTAGCTGAGGCCATTTCTTGAGCAAGGTTTAGATTACAAACAAAACCTTTTGGTTGTGGCCGGCCATGGGTAATAACATTGCATGTGACCATTTTTTGTGGGCTTTTTTACTGGATATTACAGTGAAATGTAGTGCTCCAAGAACACCCCATCCCCTGATATTAATACCATATGGGGCATTGGAAGTTAACTAGCACAATTTTTTTAGTGCGCCAAAGCATGAACGCTGAAGGGATCTCTGCTGCTTTTCAACCTTCAGATATTGCGAAGTTGAGAGAGATTCTAAATCAATTTGGCGTTGTAACCTTTCTATTATCTTGACATGATTTTCATACTCATCGTAAGATAATATTTTATATTTCAATTGACAAATAGTTTTCAACATGTTGAGACAAATATCATAAATACAATCTTCCATCAACATTTCAAGGTTATCATACTGAGAGTCATCCAAAGGCCAAAAAATGAATGGTACTTCACTTTTCACAAGTTTTTTTCTCATATTCATCATTTCCTCCTTATCATTTGATGAAGACTCTTCTACTTTATTAGACCAAAGCTGGTGCTTCTTTGTTTCTTGATCACGTTCAACAAGATTGGTAGAGAATTCATTTATCAAACTAGAAGATGAATGAACCAGGGGTGGTTTAGAGAATGACCTACACCCAAGGCTATCTTCTAATTGAGAAAGTATTTCACCTGTTAGTGGTAAAGCATCAGACATGACTGGCTTCACATTTGAAAGTGCCTCAAGATAAGAAGGAATTCTCGTTACTTCATTGTCATTTGAAAATTTTTATAGGCAATGCGAATTACTACTACAGAGAGGACTTCCGCAGCTAAATTCATCATCATGGGGAGGACCACCATAGTGGGTTACAACAAAAGATGGAACCTTTTTCTCCTTGATCTTCTGGCCATATAGAGGGTTATTGTGGCCCTCACCTGAAGATGATACATTGAGATCAACCAAAATATCATGAAGCAAGCCTTCATGAAGAAGTTTCTGATGAAGATCTTCGGAATTATTGTTCCCACTATTAGGAAATGCTAGAGTAAATTCGTGAGTTTCAAAAAAAAATCTGAGGGCATCAAGAACTCCAGCATCAAGCAAGGCCTTATTACAGATTGGCTCTTGATTTCTTGACTGTGATGGATGGGTCTTTTTTTAGATTTCTTCTTAGTAACTTTAGGAACCAGTTGTGGACAAAATTGGTTATTATGGCAAGGTGTATGTGCCTGCTTAGGAGAAATGGTCCGGTTAGGCTGGTTATCTCCATTCAAATCATGTGTATGTGCCTGACTTGATTGTACGTATGACATGGGGGAGTATTCCCCACAACCCTATTGGACTAGAACAGATGTGTGTATCTGTTCCAGAGTGATATGTTGATGAGTCACTCCACTAGTAAAGACAGATTTGTATTTCTTTCCCTGTGATGCTGCTGAAGATATTATAATATTCTGACAGGCATCCATAATATGATCAGGGATTTGCTTTTGCTCTTTCACCATTGTCAGAATTTTCTTGGTGACCTCATCTGCCAGAATGGGAATATACATCCATTTTGTGCTTGTAGTAGGTGTGTATTCCTTCTATTGTCCTCCTTTTCCTATCAGTGAATTCTGATAGTACTCATGTGTGGGGGTAGAGAGTTGAGTCTACTCCAAATTTGTCGTTGGGGCTTTCCTACTACTTCTTCGGGTGAAACCAAATGAGACTGTTGGTAGGCTTGATGAACATTGGCAGGTGTATGTGCCTACTGTGTATTATTTTTCATGTATGGTTGACAAAGTTTCTTCAACACTGGCAGACGATACTACTGATAGAATTTTTGATTGTAAACATGTGTATGTCCCTGCTTATCAGTTACCACCATATTTGATTGGCGAGCTTCATTTGTTGTAGTCATACAAGCCTGCTGACTAGATGATGAGTTATAAACAAGTGTGTATTCCATCCTATAATACTCTGCCTGAATTTCTTGGAGATATTTTCATGTTGCTGTCGGACGAGTCTGGTAGGCAGTAACATCAGGACGGATGGGTGTAAATTCCCACTCGTTGTTTGCCATCAAGTTGGCTTGATGGACTTCTCCGGAGGGGGGCATAAGTAATAACATGCTCCCTGTTGACCAGATTTCACCTTTGGTGGTTTGTCTTGTGGACTTGGGTCTGTGGAACCTGAGTTGTGTTGGGCGGAGAAAAGACGGGAAGGATGGCAAGAGGGGGGGTGAATTGCCTTTTAAAAAAAAGATTAACAAATTAAAATCAAAGTTGAAAGTGCAGCGGAAAGTAAAGAGGCAATCACACAAGAAATTGATAACGGAGTTCGGCCAAAACCCGGCCTACGTCTCCGCTCCCAACTCAACCGTTGAGAGATTCCTATCGCTTGCTTTTCAATGGATTTAGCAAGAAACCCACTAGGCTTTGAGGTAGCACTAGGACCTATTACAGCTTGCTTTTATTGGTTGAGCAAGAACCCACCTACTTTTAATGGTTGAGTAAGAACCCACTAGCCTTTTTAACGGGTGAAGGCTAGCTCACCGGTGACTCAAGCCTTTTAAAAGGAAAGGCTTGAAGAAACCTCTTCACACCTTAATGGTGATGTGAAACCCAAAAGAAAGAGGGATGAAGAAAGAGTTTGGGGTTTGTAGGCACAAACCCAAATTTAAAGCTCAAAATAAATAAACAATAAAAACCATATAGGAGGAAGACTTGGGTGCCAATTGGATGATGGAGTTGATGTAGCGTGCTCTCCCAAGCTTCTTGAGGTGCTCCTTGGATTGGAAATTGGTTGGAGCACTTGAGGATCCTTGAAGGTGGAGCGCCGGAGGTTCGCCAAATGTGCAACAATATGTCCGAGCGCTTGGTATATGATCCGGTTGGTGTCTGGGGCTTCCTTGGCCTTTATTTATAGGCATGGAACCCTTGGGGAGGCTTCGGAGCCGTTGGAGAGGCTTAAAGAGCCGTTGGGAGCCAAGTGGGCCAGCCTGGTCAAACTGCAACGGCTAGTTTGACTGGCTCCACCGGCTGGCCGGTACAGTCCCACCGGCTGGCCGGTGTGTGCAAAAAGGCATAGGATTCGGGCTCAGCCTCCACCGGATGGCCGGTGCTAAGGCCACCGGTTGGCCGGTGTGGAGACAGTAGCTCCCACTGTTCTGCTGGGTTCCACCGGCTGGCCGGTGCTGAGGCCACCGGTTGGCCGGTGGTGAGGCAGTAGCTTTCTTTTCTGTGCAGGTGCCACCGGCTGGCCGCTGGTGTGCCACCGGTTGTCCAGTGGTCTGGACAGAAGGATGCCTTCTGTCCAGGCTCCATTGGCTGGCCGGTGGTGAAGCCACCAGTTGGCCGGTGGACTGAAAATCAGTCCATTTGTGCCTTCTTGCTTTCTTGGCCCAACTCCTTGGCCACATGAAATGATTCCTATCAACCAAAAACACTTGAAAGAGGATTAGATAAATATGAGGGTGATTGTGATCATGAAAATAAAACCTTGAGGGGTTCGAGAGGTACAACAATCTCCCCCTATTTTGATGATCACAATCACCGAAACAAACAATGAAAAATACTGAAATGAAAGGTATGCTTTAAAAGATTTTTCCCCCAATCAATCAAGAATTTCTCCCCCTTTGTGATTATCAAAATAGCACGGGGCATAAAACTTGATTAAGGGAAAACGAGATTTTAAATCAATTGAAATTTTGAAATTTGAATTGAAAGTTTTGAATCAAAAATTTGAAATGAAAATTTTGAATTGAGAATTTTGAATTGAAAATTTTGAATGAAAATTGAAATGAAAAATTGAATAACAGTTTGAATTGAAAGTTTTGAATCAAAAAATGAATAAGAGAATTTTGAATTGAAAAATTTGATACCAAGAGTTGAAATTGAAAGATTGAAAAGAAGGTTTTGAAATTGAAAATTTTGAAATGAGAATTTTGAAGGAAAATTTTGAATTCACAAAAAAGGCTTAAAAGAACCTAACTCCCCCTAAATAAAAACAATGAATCACCGGGGAAAGGAAACTATTTTTGGCCCGGAGAGACTCGCAAGAAGGGATTTTTCAATCCATACTTGTCTCATGGCGGGTCTTCTCCTATAGAACTCATCGGAATAGAAAATAGACTTGGGTTGGCCGTACCGGACATTTTTGCAATTACACTCATAAATGAGGTGCCCGGGTTTCTTACAATAATTACAAAATTTAAAACAAGAGCTCCCCCTTACAAAAACAGTGGGTGCATGGGAGGAGGAAGCTATATTAGTGTAGCCAAGTCCATTGGTGGTTCTAGATACTCGTTGAGAACCTAAGAGTTTGGACAAATTTTGTTCACCTTGGGTGAACTTGGCTAGGGATTCCCTTAGGTCTTTAATGGTTGATTCCAAAGAATCAACATTTGGGAAATTTTGGATTTTTAGGGAGAGTTCCTCCTTCTCTTTGAGAAGTTGGTCTTTTTCGGAGGAAAGTTTTTTAAAATTCTTTTTTAAAGCAACGAATTTTGAAGAAAGCTCATGAAAACCATTTTCCAATTGATCTCGCACATGTTGGAGTTCTTCGTATGACAAATGATTGAAAGAATTAGAAGAACTAGAGGATGAGGAAGAAGAGTCGGAAGAAGTTACCTCATGAAATGCCATTAGGCATTTTGTACCTTGGTCGCTCGAGGAGGAGGAGGAGGAAGAAGAGGAGGTGTCACTCCATGTCGCCTTGAGGACCTTTTTCTTTCCTTTTTCCTTTGGCGTGGCCCGTTTTTTGTTGAGTGGGCAATCGGGCTTGTAATTCCCTTTTTGGCCACACCCGTAGCATTTCACCTTGGGCTCGGATTTTTCGGTGGGTTCTTGCTTTCGGTGCTTGCGGGATTTCTTCTTCTTGTGCTTCTTCATAAACTTGTGCATTTGGCGGGCGAGATTCTCCATTTCTGAGTCGCCGCTTGAAGATGAAGAAGATGAAGATGATGATGAGGAGGAGGAGCTTACTTCTTTGTGTACCTTGAGGGCGATGTTCTTTGGTGTCTTGATTGGTGTGCCCTCCTTTTGAGCTTGCCTCCTCATCGTGATCTCATAAGTCATGAGAGATCCGATGAGCTCCTCTACCGGCATATTTTTGACGTCCTTAGCTTCTTGGATCGCCGTCACCTTTGGTGCCCATGAGCTCGGAAGGACCCATAAGATCTTCTTGACCATCGTCTCGGCTGAAACATCATCACCAAGAGATTTCCTTCCATTGCAAATGTCAGTGAAGCGAGTAAACATATCGGTAATAGATTCGGAAGAATGCATAGTAAAGCTTTCAAAATATTGTCTATACATGTCTAACCGAGTATCCTTAACTTTGTTAGTGCCCTCATGGGTCACTTCCAATAGTTTCCAAATTTCATGAGATGAGGTGCAAGTGGAAACTCGGTTGAACTCATTTCGGTCAAGGCCGCAATGAAGAGCGTTCATGGCTTTGTCATCAAGCTCAAAGTTTCTAATATCGGCAGGGGTCCATTTGGATTCGTCGGGGGTAGACAAAGTATAACCTTTCATGACAATTTTGTAAATAGGATATCCTATGCTTCTTAAAAAAGTGGTCATGCGGGTTTTCCAATAATTATAGTCGGACCCATCAAAAAATGGAGCCCGACCCAAAGAAAAGCCTTCGGGGGCGAAAGAAGTGGATGCCATCACAATGGATCTTTGAATTTGAAACCGTTTAAGGTATTACTCAAATTATCCCTCTGATACCAATTGTTGGGCGGAGAAAAGACGGGAAGGATGGCAAGAGGGGGGGTGAATTGCCTTTTAAAAAAAAGATTAACAAATTAAAATCAAAGTTGAAAGTGCAGCGGAAAGTAAAGAGGAAATCACACAAGAAATTGATAACGGAGTTCGGCCAAAACCCGGCCTATGTCTCCGCTCCCAACTCAACCGTTGAGAGATTCCTGCCACTTGCTTTTCAATGGATTTAGCAAGAAACCCACTAGGCTTTGAGGTAGCACTAGGACCTATTACAGCTTGCTTTTATTGGTTGAGCAAGAACCCACTTACTTTTAATGGTTGAGTAAGAACCCACTAGCCTTTTTAACAGGTGAAGGCTAGCTCACCGGTGACTCAAGCCTTTTAAAAGGAAAGGATTGAAGAAACCTCTTCACACCTTAATGGTGATGTGAAACCCAAAAGAAAGAGGGATGAAGAAAGAGTTTGGGGTTTGTAGGCACAAACCCAAATTTAAAGCTCAAAATAAATAAACAATAAAAACCGTATAGGAGGAAGACTTGGGCGCCAATTGGATGATGGAGTTGATGTAGCGTGCTCTCCCAAGCTTCTTGAGGTGCTCCTTGGATTGGAAATTGGTTGGAGCACTTTAGGATCCTTGAAGGTGGAGCGCCGGAGGTTCGCCAAATGTGCAACAATATGTCCGAGCGCTTGGTATATGATCTGGTCGGTGTCTGGGGCTTCCATGGCCTTTATTTATAGGCATGGAACCCTTGGGGAGGCTTCGGAGCCGTTGGAGAGGCTTAAAGAGCCGTTGGGAGCCTAGGGGGCCAGCCTGGTCAAACTGCAACGGCTAGTTTGACTGGCTCCACCGGCTGGCCGGTACAGTCCCACCGGCTGGCCGGTGTGTGCAAAAAGGCATAGGATTCGGGCTCAGCCTCCACCGGCTGGCCGGTGCTGAGGCCACCGGTTGGCCGGTGTGGAGACAGTAGCTCCCAATGTTCTGCTGGGTTCCACCGGCTGGCCGGTGCTGAGGCCACCGGTTGGCCGGTGGTGAGGCAGTAGCTTCCTTTTCTGTGCAGGTGCCACCGGCTGGCCGCTGGTGTGCCACCGGTTGGCCGGTGGTCTGGACAGAAGGATGCCTTCTGTCCAGGCTCCATTGGCTGGCCGGTGGTGAAGCCACCGGTTGGCCGGTGGACTGAAAATCAGTCCATTTGTGCCTTCTTGCTTTCTTGGCCCAACTCCTTGGCCACATGAAATGATTCCTATCAACCAAAAACACTTGAAAGAGGATTAGATAAATATGAGGGTGATTGTGATCATGAAAATAAAACCTTGAGGGGTTCGATAGGTACAACAAGTTGAACCACTAAAGGCGATACCCTCATCATGTTGAGGGCGCACTCCCGCATGAGTCCAGCGGTGATTATTGATGGGAGCCCTTAGGAAAGAATCATGTCTCGCTAAATTAAGGCCTTGAGTGACCTTATCATTCACTTCCCCATAATATGGGAGGGACTGATGATTTCATTCCTGGGATAACGACCCAAAACGGTTGGATACAGTGGTTGGCACCACCTGCTTCTTGATCACTAGTCGTCAATGTCCGGACAACCAGGGTGAATTATTTACTTTGAGGGCTTTTCGAGCGGCCTCCAGAGTAGGAATGGTTCCGTGTTGATGGTATTCCCTAACCAGTGCATTTAAGACCCATCATTGAAGATGCTGAGTAGGTGATGTCGTCCTCAGATCGGATGAGGATCCAGCAAGAGTAGCAGCATAGGCATTCACAGGTGTGAGCTTTAGAGAAGCCATTTTTGTAATGTAGAGAGATCATGGAAAAGGATTTCTGTTTGATATAACAGACATAATCAAGATAGGTTCATCCACTACATCTTTTGGATGAGCAAAAATTTTATTGATTGCTTTTTTTTTCCTCACATTGAGTTAAATAGGGGCCTAAAAATAAGAAAAACATCATTTAACATGGTTAAGGATTCACATCGGGTTCACCATTTTTGTTTCTTCTGAAAATTGGGGATGACATTGTTTGTTTAAGGTTCAATCATTCCAATTGGTTTCTAATGGGTTTATTTTTAAAACCAGATACATTAAATGATTCTATATCCATTTGGACCTACATTCCAAAGGTAGTTGCTGATTAGTTGTGGAAAGATGAGGCTTAAGAATTTGCATTGATTGAGAGGATGGGAGGTCGGACTCATCACACCTTTTTTGGGGGATTTATTGTCTACTCTGGGACTCTTTTATAGATTTGAGTTATGTACGTGAATCCTTATTAATTTACCAAGTATGAAAATGAGTTTTCCTTTAGATCTGACAATCAATTATTGATATGTATGAAATTTAGAGAATTTTTTATATGTATTTAAGGTTCTTCGTCGATAGAGAATCATACGTATTTGTTAGAGAGTCTTAGTCAATGGTATCCTTCAACAAATTATATAGAAATATCTTGGTCATTATGATAAACATACTATTTTTAAATCCACTCAGTGGGGCACTTGAAGTTTATTGTCGATCATAAGGACATGGATTATTTCAGAGTTGGAATAATACTCGTTGATGGGCTACCTACGCATCCTTGTTGGAAAAGGAATCATAACCCACATAGTTCGAGTGAAGAAGTATGAGGTTTATGCATGATTAATGGCCCAAAGAAATATTTCATAATTAATTTTACTCTCTAAGCTCACATGAGTCAAGTTCGGTGTGAGAAACAAGAGGTATCAGTAAAACCTGACGATTGTGCCATGAAAGATGCAATCATAATAAATAATGTGGGTATTATGTATGTATGACTGCCCAAGGTAGATTAGGATTGGGATTTACTTCAGGGAATTAACCCGGGAACATGGTCTATAAAGTTATATGTTCTATATGGAGATTTGGATACATAACATAGGGATTACTCCTGAGAATGATGCCCAAATTAGAGGGGACTTATGATTGGGTTGTATTCCTGATAAGGAAGCCCATGTCAAAATAAATTAATCCTCGGGCTTACTCCTGAAAAGGACGCCCAGGTTAAGAAAAATTATGACTGGGGCTTACTCAGGAGAAGGAGGCCTAGGTTAAGGGGACTTGAGACTTGGGGCTTATTCCTATGGAGGATGTCCAGATTAGGGAAATTGGGGTTTACTCCTAAGGAGGATGCCCAGATTAAATATCTTCTCATCTTAAAGGATGAGGTTGAAATGAATGAAATCTCTAACCATAGTGACGTAATAGTTATGTACATTACGAAGTTTTGAGATATGTTCCATAGAATTATTTTCAGATAAGGAAACCAACAATGAAACCATGCCATAAATGGCTTGGAAGAGGGTTTTGAAGGCTAAATATTGAAAAGGAGAGGTGGATTTAAAGAAAAGAGTTAAATAAGCAGGTGGGGCACCCAAAAAGAGGCAGGCGCACAAGTCTTGTTTGGGCGTGCAAGTCTTGGTCGCGCAAGTATACTTGCGCCACATGGGTGTACGTGGGCAACGGTTAACCAATATGGTAATACTTGGGTGAGACTTGGCTCAAGCCCATAGTATTATCCCTAAAGCTTCCAAAAGGGCAGCATGCTAGTTCTATTGAAGGGATAAGATGGCGTGCAAGTGTATTTATTTCCCTTAAGGGTTAGACACTTAGGCACACAAGTGTTGATCAATTTCAGCACTTAGGCCTCATTCTCTCTCTTGAGATATTCCATTCTAGGGATGAAATTACCTTAGAAGTGCCCAAAAGACTTCAAGAATATACTAGGGCACCGAGAGCTTAAATATAACTTTTGGATTTTTCGTCCCCAAATTGGGGGGCCCACAAGGGGTATTTATAGGCTATTGAGGACCTTGGGAGAAAATAGAATATGGCACGCAAGTCACATGCACGACCCATATGTGGTGTGCAAGTATACTTGCATGACCATAGTGAAACTTGCGCGACCCATGCTTAAAGAAATCTTTGTTCATGTCTTTGTCAATTTTTGATGTTCTTCAAAGGATGAATCTCTTTGTGCTTAAGGTATTCCCCTTTTTTATTCATTAGACTCTGTGACATAAAGGAGAGTCAACACATGCATATGAAAATCTTCTTTGGTAACAAATTTCCCTTAGATGAACTCCCCTTATATAGGGAAATCCATTTTTTCATAGTATTATTTTTATCATTCCTTTATCACCCTTTGTGATTTTCAAAAAGTAATATAGGGAATGGAAAATGGATGGTACATAAAGAATTAGTACAAAATGTGCAAATATATGGGGGACAATAATAATTTCATTAAGATTGAAAGCATTTGTACAAGGAAGAAATTCAAAAAAAATATCAGAATTGGGAAAAAATTTATCCTTATTTCTCCTTCAGAATCAGTTTCTTGAAAATGGTTTTCAGCTTCTTGTGCTCCTTGTGATCTTATTCCATGCTCTTGAGCAACTGATCCTGGTCTTCACTTTTCTTCTCTAAGTCTCTAATATATTCTTCCTAGTCCTTAAGACTTTTTGCATGAGCCTTCAACACTTATTCTTGTTTAACAAGATTCTCTTCAAATTCGATTCTAAGATCCCTTTCCATCAACCAATTCATTTCCATATAATAAAATTTACATTCAGATCCTTCATTTCTTCCTTTCGAGTTGTTTTCTCATGATTTTCCTTTTCCTCAAAGCTCTTAGAAAGATCATTTGTCTTTCCATCTTTAGTGGCAAAGGCACCATTCACATTATCATGAAAATCCTAAAAAGCTCTCAGGTATTCGAATATCTTCCTTGAAAATATTGTAATCTTCTTGCATGAAATTTTTTGAGCCTCATAGATTATGAGGAAGGATTTGAAATCTTCCTCAAGTTTGACAATTTTATCCATATGCATTGAGACTGAATCTGATTTCTTATTGAAAGAATGCTAAAACAATTGATACCTTGAATTTATACAAGGAAATAAAATAATAATTCCAAACAGCTTTTTAAAATATTGTACCAAAAAATCATTTCAAAGGGTGGATGATTCCAAATCAGAATATTTTGTTGGTGAGGGTTCTTTTTCGAACTCTTCAATTTTACTCTTCAGCAAAGTACAAACATCTTTCTTTTTCAGTACAGATTTTCTAGGTGTATCGACCTGCACCTGATTTCTGTTATCAACTCCCTAAATGATATCTCTTAGTTTACGAGATTCATGCTCACTATCCGATAACTGAACAAATTTTTCTTCCTCAACTTTCTATTTTTCTGCATCAGTCACTTGATCATCTGGATGAACTAAATCATGATTACTGCTTTATTCATTAGAAGGTTTGTTTACTACATCTAGATACTCTTCTTCAATACCTAGAGTATAATGTTTTGAGGAATCAGTATGGGAAGTCCAGATTGATAATCATATAGATGGAATTTATTTCTAATGGTAATCATTAACTTGCATTATGAAAGCATCTGTTTATTCCTTTCTTTTTATTCATGTTCTTATTCTTTTTCTTCTTCTTATTCTTTAAAAATTTCTTCTTCTTGATCTATATCTGAAATAAACAACTTCTTACCCAAAGTCTCAGGATGTTATTATTTTAAAAATGATTCTAGTACCTCATGTTGATCAGAGGCTTTTTCAGTAGCCTTGAAAAGAGATTGTACTATCCGAGTCTCAAACATCTTCTTCCTCTACTTCTTTTCCTTTTTTTTCTTCTTATCAGGATTCTCAAAAGCCTTTATCTTTATAGAAATTTCTTCACCAGGATAAATCCAAAACTAAGATCCCCTCCCTTCTTGTTCTTTTTGTCTTCTATCCACTTATCCACTACTTCATCAGGATAATCACTTTTCTTCTTTGGCTTCGATGGTGCTGATTGAGTTTCGATAGCCACAAGAGTTTTTCCTTTCTCTTCTAGTTCCTTTTCCTTCCTCTTCCCTCCACCCTTCTTTAAAGTCTCTTCAACTTTCGATTTTTTCAGAGAGATTTAATTTCAGCTTCCGACAAGTCATTGAAATCTCCAGATTAAGTTTTAAATTTAGCCTTTGTTCTTCTTAGAGTATCACAACTCAACAACATTACTTTAAAATTACTTGTCTTGGAACTGCAAGGAATTTTGAATGACTGATGACAAAGAACAATAATTTTTTAGAGTATTTTCAGATACATGATAATTTGAGACTTCATATTTCCATTCTTGATATTATATATTGTTAGAAAAACATACTCTATTAAATTGATCTTCCTAAGATTTACATAAAAATATAATTCGTAGATAACACTTTTCATGGGGGTATCCTTGTCCCCTTTTCTCAGAAAAAAATCCCTGAACCCATAGCTGAAGAATCTGAAGATTTGTAGAGAGATGAATAATTTTCGAAGTCTTTACTCTTTACAAGACAAGATACTCTATATATTTCTCCTTGTCAGAAGATCCTACTACATCCGGAAATTAGTGAGTATAGAATTATACTTCTTCATTAAAAGAAAATATAATCAAAATTTCTTCCTTACTGTAAGTAAGAGAATATGTCTTCCCATAGCTATTGAAAGAAAAAATATCTCTCCCTTCTTCATTGAAAAAACATTCTGACTCATAAAATTCAATCAAAATCTCCAGGTAGACTGGATCATGTGCCCCTGGTTTCGATATACAAAGGCTCTCCTAGCCATTCAACTATATATTATTTTAAAGGATAGAGTCATACTTATCATAAAATTGAAGACTAACCAACATTTATCGGTATATCTACCACAAAAAAAATTTCCTTTACAGTCGACATCTCTTTCTGAAGAGAGGATTCTATAGAAATTCGGAATTAAAAAAACATTGAATATTCTGAATGACCTTAAGTAGAGAAGTAGTGATTTAGCATGCCAGAGCTTGAAGATAAATGTGGGACAACCATTACGAGGTTCCTTATATAGGTGATTGAGGTGACAGTTCAACTTACATGGTTGATCCAATGGTAGAAATACTTTTGATTAAATCAGACATTTGAGATGTTAACTGAAGAAAGATTTTGGTAGGTTATGATCTTTGGAGGATTTAATGATAAACATTCAGATTTAAGAAAAAGTGAATCCTAAAAAGTATAAACCTGATAAAAATACCAACATGTAAAAGGATTATTAAAAAAAATTAAGAAATAAAATATCCCTTCTGGATTACTAGGAAAATTATTCTTAATGAGGGAAAAACACCTTTAAGAACATTAGATTCTAGAAAATTTCAAAAAAAAAATTAATGAAAAATTTGATTACGAAAATTTGATTAAATAAATTTTGGCTACGAAAAATTTTGGCTAGGAAAAATTTAGAGTAAAAAAATATTTGACTATGAAAAATTTAGGCTATGAAAAATTTAGACTATGAAAAATTTGACTAAAAAGCAAATGTAATAACCCTATAAAAAAGAGTTTCTTAATGTAGGGATAAAGGTTTTAACAAGAAGTTAATATGTAATATAACCTCATAGTTATTATTCCGAACTTATTTTTAATGAATTCAAATCTATTAGAGGGTAATAATTTTGTGAAAATATCAGCAATTTGATCTTGCATTTTGATAAATTGAAGAATGATATCTCTTTTTTGTGTGTGTTCCCTAAGAAAGTGATGTCTAATATCTATGTGTTTTGAATGAGAGTGATGTGCAAAGTTTTTACATAAGGCAATGGCACTAGTATTAACACACAATATTTTAGTTTTGGTAAAACTCAAACCATAGTCTCTGAGTCTGTGTTACATCCACAATACTTGAGCACAACAACTTCCAACTGTTATATATTCAGCTTCAGTAGTGGAAAGTGATACTGAGGGTTTCTTTTTTCATGAACAAGAAAATAATGAATCTATTAATAAATGACATGTTCTATATGTACTTTTCCTATCCATTCTATATCCACCAAAGTTGTCATCCGAAAATCCTTTAAAAACAAAATCATTTCCACAAGTATAAAAGAGTCCCAATTCCACTGTTCCATTTAAGTAGCGAAAAATTATTTTCATTTTCTTTAAATGATATTACTTAGGATTGGATTAATATATTGAACATAAGCATACTGGAAACATCAAGTCTAGATGACATGCTTTCAAGTATAGTAGACTTCCTATCATGCCTCTAAATGATGTTTGATCTACTAGTTTTTCAGCTTCATCAGGATCAAGTAAATTTGAGGTACCAAATGGAGTACAAGTACTTTTAGTTTTTTCATATCCATACTTTTTAAGAAGATCATTAATATAATTATGTTGGTATATATATATTCCTTCTGGTTTTTGAGAAATGTGAAACCCCTGGAAAAATGATAACTCACCCATCATACTCATTTCAAACTCATATTTAATTAAATTTGCAAATTAAACAGTTAATGATTTCTTATTTGAACCCAATATAATGTCATCAAAATAAATTCGATAAATAAAAACATTTTTCTAATCATTATTTACAAAAAGGATTGGATAAACATTTCCCCTAATGTATTTTTTTTGTAACAAAAATCCTATAAGTCTATCATACCAGGATCTATGGGCTTGTTTAATTCCACATAAAGCTTTGATAAGTTTGAAAACATGTTCAAAATGTTTTGTATCTTCAAAACTCAGAGGATATTAAAAAAATATCCTCTTTGACTTAAACATTAAGGAAAACACATTTAACATCCATTTTAAAAAGTATGAAATTAAGGAATGCTGCCAAGGAATGTAGAATGTGAATAGATTCAACTATAGCTACTGGAGTATAGGTTTCATAAAATTCTATTCCTTCTTGTTGATTATATACTTTAGAAACTAATCTAGATTTATTTCTTACTATGATTATATTTTCATCACACTTATTTTGGAAGACCCATTTTACTCCAATAACAGATGTTTCCTTAGCTCTTTCAACCAAGGTCCATACTTTATTCCATTCAAATTCATTTAGCTCATATTGGATGGTGTTTATCCAATCATCATCACCTAAAGCTTCATCAGTTCTTTTTGGTTCTAATTGATAAATGAATACTAGATGTTCTAATTCATTTATTAAGGATCGACTAGTCCTTACAGGTTGATTTATATCACCAATGATACTATCACTGGGATAAATCTTAAGAAACAACTGATTTGGGTTTTGTAAAACCTATTCATCAACATATGATAGATAATCTTATGTGGTAAATGACTCAATAAAAATTTCTTGAACATTTTCCTCATCAGAAGGATCTTTTATCAAGGGGAGATTATTAGTTTTTCAAAACACATTTGTATATGTATGTTGAGGGTGTTTAAAAGAAAAAGGATTTGTTTCTCCAAATATAAAATTTAATGTTTCTTCTACAGTACATGTATTTTTATTTAAAACTCTATTAGCATTAGAAGTTGTGGAGTAACCTAAGAAGAATCATTTATCGGATTTGGGTGATAATTTATATGGATTATCATTAGTATTCAGAATGAATACTTTGCATCCAAATACAATGAAGTAGGGAAGTTTAGGTTTTATACCATTCCATATCTCATTAGGGGTTTTGCTATGAAAAGGTCTAATCCAAACATTATTTATAGTTTAACAAGCAGTACATATTGCTTCATCCCAAAAGTGTTTAGCTATCGAATACTCACTCAACATGGTTCTTGTTATTTCTTGATGAATTTGGTTTCTTCTTTAAACATCACCATTTTTTTATGGGTTCTTGGTGCTGAGAAGTTATGAGTAATGCCTTTTCTACTACAAAAAGTTTCAAAATCAGAATTTTTTAAATTCTCCTCCCTGATCACTATGAACAGTTATCAGTGGACGGTTATTATAATTTGTAACATTGGATCTAAATATTTTGAAATAAGAAAAATCTTATGATTTTTTTGCTAGAAAATAATCCTACTTGAATCTAGTGTAATCATCAACAAGGAAAAACCTATAATATTTGCCTCTAATACATCCATTTTGTGTTGGTCAAAAAATTTCCATATACACCAACTATAATTCACCAATAGTGGAGACATCACCAATTGATTTAAAACATGATTTATGTTTCTTTCCAAATTTACAAGAATCACAAACTATTCTAGAATCAAATCTAAGCTCCAGTTGATCCTTAACTACTCTTTTCGTAGAGATTTTTCATAAGTTCCTAAGGATATTGTGTGATGCCCTTCTATGCCATAACCATGATTGGTCTTCTATTGCACTAAGGAAAGGTAGGTATTGGCTCTTAAGGTCTTATAAGTTTTGTTTCTATACATTCTCTTGCCTATCGGAAGAAAGAATAAAGTCTTCCTTTGAATTGTGTACTAAGAAAATGTCATTCCTAATATTCCCAAGGTAACCTTCATCACATAATTGGATTATGCTAATGAGGGTTGTGATTAAGACCTCTAAAAAATAAAACATTTGAAATCAATGTTTTTTCATGAAGAACAATGTTACCTATACCAATAATTTCTCCACTAGCATTATCTCCCAAAGTTATTTTTCCTCTTTTCATGTTCATAATCATTTCAAAGATGTTATTGTTACCAGTTAGGTGCCTGGAACATCCACTATCCATTTACCATGTATTTGTTTGGTACTATCTTTATATTCTTAAAAATAAGAGTTCTAGCCTTTTGGAACCCAAACATTCTTGGATCTGGAAACTACAGAAATAATGATTTTAGGAATCCACATTTTCTTAAAAAAATAAGCTTTATGAAAACCTAAAGACTGATTTTTGTTTGAATAATAATTTTTCACCCAATGGAAACCACACTGACATTTAGTGTAGAATGGGGCACCTTGAGAAACAAAATAATTATTTCTAAAAACTGTTTTAGAATAAGTATAACCAAAAACATATTTATTCCTTTAAAGTCAAATTTGGGAATACATCTTATCAATGTTTTCCTTACCAATGGTAATGTTTGACAAACACTTCTTCAAGAAAATATTTCTGACTTTCATCTAATAACTATGTTTTTATCCTCAGAATATTAGTTTTAGCACTAGAGTTAGTCTCTTAAATATTTTTCTTAGAAATTACTTTTTCATGATCCTTAGAAAGTTTATCCTTCTCAGAATTAACTTCCTCAAGGTTTTTTGAAATAATTTCAAAATCATTAAATTTCTTATCATGATATTTAGAAAAATCTGATACTTATTTAGTTAGAATAATTTCCTGTATCATGATTTTTATTGACTTTATAATTTTCATTCTCAAGAAGTTTATCAAACATAGATACTTCTTCATAAGTTGGTAAAATATTATCTTCATCAGAAAATGATTCTCCCTCCGAATATTCATAATATTTAATATCAATATAATTTTATTTAAGGAATCATTGGTTATAGATTCATCATTGTGTATCTTAGGCATTAGGAAATGATTTTCAATTGGTATTCTAGATAATAAAACAAGATTCTTCAGACCAGAAGTTTCATATTCAGAGGATTCCTCAGAAGAGTCTCCACCACTGGCACTCTAGGTGTCATTAGCATTCAAACAATTTTGAGAATTATATTTGTAGTACTTATTTCTAATCTTCTTATAATTCGTTTCCTTTCTATCCTTTCTCTTTAGCATAGGAAAATCTATCCTTATATGCCCTGCTATTTTGAATTCATAAAAAGTAACTTTAGAGTCTTTCTTATACTATCTCTCTTTCTTCTTAATTTTATACTGAAATCCTTTATTCCCAAATATATTGTTCATCCTTTTGAGAAATATTAGCTATCTCATTCTCAGAATGTTCACTTTCAATTGAATCAGATAAAACTGTGACTTTCATTGAGTTGGATCTTGTAACCCATTTTGGAGTCTTGGCTTTAGTACTAGAAAAGGCTACACTTCCATTACCATTATTTTTCTTATTGAAATCAGAATATCATTTCATTCTTGTCTCTTGTTGATGAAGAGTTCTAAAAATATCATCAATAATAATATTAGATACATTATTATTCTCATTATTAGATGTTCTCTTAGAATTCTACTCATTAGGCATGATATATATAATCATGTCCACAAGTGCCTCATCATCTAAACCTATCTCTCCCATGGATTGTAAGCTGTTAACAATAATAATAAATATTTTTTGTACCTTTCATACTGGTTATCTATAAGGAAATAGAAATCCATGATATTCTGATCTAAGCATAGCTATTCTAGTTTCTATAACCTTGGATGTACCAAAATGAGTAACCTACAATTTCTTCCTAATAAAATTGGAAGCGTCAAAAGAATAAATATAAATATATATATTCCTGGTCATGGACACCAAAAATTATTATGTACCATGTAGTTTAGTTGGTAAAAAAACTTTTATTGATTAGTAAAAGTTATGACTTCATTATCATGAATATTTTAATATTCAATAAGCATAAAGAAGTTATCCACTTTAGTATTAATAAAAAAGTCTTCATACAATCACTCAAATACTCATAATCATTCCTATCAAATTTAGGTTGTATGGTAGGATTTAGATTGTCAATGAAACAACCATTCATTCCTTCCATATAAAAGAAACTATCTTTCTACAGAAACTTGTTAATAGTAATGTTTGTAAACAAGGGTAAAAATTCCTAAGCAAGGAAAATATTTTGAACCATGAAAACTGAACAAAAAATAATTTATGTGAATATAATCATTTCAAAGACCTCCTCTTATACAAATTGTAGGATCGAAATATGAATGTAGAGGCTTAATTACAAGGGGGGTGATTTTTAAATTTAAAAACAATCATTTTTAACTTTATGGAAAACTGTGTTTAACCAGGTTAAACAATGTAAATTTAAAAGACCTCTTAGTTCTACAAACTGTTCTAGGTTCTAGAAATTTGGTTCTGAAAATGAATCTTAAAAAAAATTTACAAGGAAAATATTCTACCTTAAAGAATATAAAATCTTACTAATTATAGTATACAAGTACAAGAATGTATAAGTTAGTTATGCATTCCTTATTAATCAAAATGTAGTTGAAAATAAACTTGAATCAAAACAAATAATAAGTATGAAATATTTTAATTCCAATAGAAGGTTATAAAAAAATATTAAATAATGGTCCTTTGATTTATACTTTCAAGAATCCCAGTCTTACCCATACCAGGGTATTCCCTCGATGGGAATATCATAATGTGTCTTGCTATCCCCTCAATCCCTCAAACATTAAGGTAGTCGACAGATCTGTCTTCCGGTCAACAGAAGTCCTCTAACTTTAAGTTATTCAGCCACTTTTGTCTTCCTATCCCCAGATGACCTCGATTATATACTGCCACAATCAGAGTCACACGAAGCAAGCTGAATAAGATGTTCAGTACGCACAGTGCATTGAAGTCTCTCTCTCTATAAATCGCTTCAGTAGAATATAATCTCTAGATTGATGGATTGTTAATGAACTTGTTCAAATGAGATCCTATTTATAGGAACTTCTCCAATGGTCAGCTCCCTCCTTCAATGGTTATATTTTTTCTTGAATCTCGAGGGGACATGTACACGTGTCACTAAAAAAATGATTTATTAGAAATAGATTCCATGACATTGTTTCATAACTATAACAAGGGTATGTAAAATATGGTTTCTTAAACAAATCCAATTTTCTAGAGTTTAAGGAAAAATAATGTTCCAAGTCTAAGAAAATAAACACTTGGAGACTATGAATAAAAATCATCCAGATTCTGTTTTCCATGGAATTCAGAACCTAAATTCTATAGATTTCGGAGTCTGAATTACATTGAATTCGGATATTATATTCAATGGAATTCAGAATTTAAATTCCGAGGAATTCAGAGTGTCAATTATAATGAATTCGGAGTCAGAATTCTAAAGAATTAAGAGTAATAATTCTGAATAATCCGGAATCTGAATATTCAAAAATTCAGAGTCCGAATTCTGATGAATTGGGAGTTCGAATTTCAAAGAATTCAGAATCTAAAAACAGAATACTCTATATCTAAGGATTTATTGGATTCCAAGGTTTTAGATAAGAAACCAATTTTTAGACATTACAAATAAAAGGAGTTAGAAAAATAGAAACTATAAAATGAACAATTAAAACATAGGTTAGGAGAAAATATCCATGTGAAAAGAAAATTTCCTTATTAATATAAATCTTAGAAAAAATAAAAATTTCAATGGGATATGGTGTTTGATATTTTCAAAACATAAAATAATAGAAAAGTCATAAAGAATCCTTATTGACTCAATAGTCTCATCATAATCTATACCATATTCTTGATTACATCCTTTAGCTACTAATATTTCTTTAATTCTAGTTATTATTCCTTGATCGTCTTGTTAATTTATAAAGAACCATTTAGTTCCTTTAACTGGATAGTTATGAGGCCATTCACCTAAATTTCAAACATCATTTCTATTGAACTGGATTAGTTTTTATTGCATTTCTATCATCCAAAATTCATCAACTAATACTTTATCTAATGTCTTAGGTTCTAATTGGGATTGAATCGTAGAGAATATAACAAGATTTCCTATATTTCTTCGAGTTTTTATTCGAGATTCTAGGTCTCCTAAAATAGTTTCTAAAGGATGATTCTTCAGGGTTCTAGAAAGTCTATCCAGTAGACTGTTAGGTTTTTCAATGTCATGTACTTCTGAACTAGACTGAATAACATTTATATATTTTTCAAAATCATCTTTTAAGTTCTCAAGTCTCATATTATCATTAGAGTCAGTTTCATCAATTTGTCCTTTTCATTTCTCAAAGGGATCATATTCATCAAATTTCACACGAATTGATTCTTCTATAATCCGTGACATTTTATTAAAAACTCTATATCTTTGGAAGCTATAGAATATCCTATGAAAATTTCTTCAACAGATTTTGGATCAATCATACAATGATTTTCCTTGTTGTTTAAGGTATAAACCTTACATCCAAAAACATTAAAGTAATTTACATTGGGTTTTTTGTTATTCTAGAGTTCATAGGGTGTCTTTTTAAAAAGTGGTCTGATTGAAATTCTATTCATTATATAGCAAGTTGTACTTACATATTCTAACTAGAAATAGGTATAAATAATGTATTCATTTATCATAGTCTTAGCCATTTCTAGAATAGTCATATTTCTTCATTAAACAATTCCATTTTGTTATGGTGTTCTTGGTGCCGAGAAGGTATGTTTAATACCCTTATTTGAGCAGAAGGAATTAATTAAAGATTCTAAAATTCTCCACCATGATCACTTCATAATGAAATTATTTTAAAACCTTTTTTATTTTGGAAAACTTTTCCATAACATTCAAATATATTAAAAGCTTCATTTTTTTATTTCAGAAAATAAATCCAGGTAAATATAGAATAGTCATTAACTAAAAAATATACAAATAATTTACCAGACATGAAAGATATTCTTGAAGTTTTAAACATATCCATATGGATATGTTCTAGAGGTTTAGATGTAGCAATTTTGTTAATAGATTCAAAGGATGATTTGTGTTGGTTTCCAAGTTGACATGCATCACAGAATCTATCACATTAAAAATGGAGACTAAGAAAATCATGAAACTAATTGTTTCTTAGATAATTTATATAAATAATATACATTGAAATGTCCACGTCTTCTATTATAGATCCCAGATTCATTTATCTTAGAAGTTAAGGAGTTTACATTTCTTTACATAAAGAATTTATGTCCAGAGTATAAACATTATCACTTTTGGGTGCTCTAAATTTAAGCAATTTATCTTTAAAAATAGAAGTACATTTATTAGAAAAATAAACAAAATAACTATCATCCTAGAGTTGAGAGAGACTTATCAGGTTGTTTTTAAATCCTTTTACATTGTGTAATTTATTAATTGGGAAAACTTCTGGATCTCCAAATGTTCCATTGAAAATAATTTTACCTTTTTCATTATCACCAAATGTGACTAATCCTCCAATGTTTTGAGTTAATTTTTTAAAATTCGAAGAATTCCTACTCATATGCCTGGAGAAGCCTCTATCCATATACCATATTTCAATTTGGCTTCTGTGACCTACTTCATACAATGGAATTTAAACAAAGGCTTGTTTTGGTACCCATATTTTTTTGGGTCAAGCAGTGTCAGCCAGGAAAGACCTTGGAATCCAGACATGCATTGTTTTTTTAAAATAAATAGAATCAAAAAAAATTACTTAAAACAAAGGATTTATCAATCCAACTTATTTTGGTTTTCTTGAATAATATTTTTAGATATGTGACCTTTTTTCTGACTGTTTTTGAAAATTTTACCTTTTGTACATGGAACAAATTAGTTCTTATACAGTTTGGGTTTCTCACCTTTACTGCCTATTCCATATCATTCCTTTTTAACCACATTCATTCCAAGAACTTCTTTTAGTGTATTTTCTCATTTTGTAAAAAAAATCACTTTTGTATGTTTCTACTTATATTTTTAGTGTTTTTATTTTAGATTCATTATTTGTTCAGTTATTGTTTGATAGGTTACATTTTTCAATTAACTTTTGATGTTGTTTTATCTGAGTGTCTCTTTCTCCTAAAACAGTAGTGGGATTATTTTTTAGTGATTTATGTTTCTTAAATAAGGAATCTTATTTTTCTTCTAGGATGTAGTAGTAAGAAGCTAGTATATTATTTGTACAACTATAATCATAATCAGATCAGTAATAAGATTGTACCTCATCCATTTCTGCCATAAATCACATATTTTCTTTTAGTTTGATTTATCTTTTTTGAGTCATATTTTTATGAGAAACTAGAGACTTCAGAAACACTCCAATTATATTTCATTTCTCTTTTTTATTTCTACTCTTAATCATTATTTTTGAGAAAATTCTTTTTCATTTAAAATTTTAATTGTGGACAGTAAGGTCTATTGTGACCCATCATATTTCATTCTTAGTATCTGAAATCCCTTGGTTCTTTTTTATCCTTTTTGAAGGAATTTTTAAATCTCTTTTTTATTATATAGAATTTGATGAATTTTCTATCTAGTTGAGCCAGTTCAAAATCATAATTAGATGAATCAAAATTCTCTGATTTCATTTTGATTTGTTTCATTATCTTTCTACTATTATCTTGGGATGTTACTTTCAAAGCAGTATTTTCTCTGTTGATCAAGAATTTATTATCATTTTCTTCATCTTTCATTTAAGTATCATACATCATAACAGTTCCAATTAACTCTCTCATTGTAATATCTTTGACTAGTAATGGTTTTCTAATACCTGCTGATATCACATTCCATCTAGGTGGTAGTACTCTCAGTACTTTCATGTCTTGATCTTATTAGTTGATGGGATCTCCCAAGGTAGTGATGTTATTTACAATTTCTATAAGATTTCCATTAATCTAGGTGGTTCTTTATCCATTAAACATTATTAATGTGTCAAATTTTAATTTATTTGTGGCATACCTCATCTGTCTGACATTGTCAGTTCCTTCATAAGCAACTGCAATTATCTGTCACATTTCATAAGCTGCCTGGAAATAAGATACTCTATTGAAATAATCTAGTCTAAGACCAAATATGATAGCATTCATAACTTTAGAGTTCATGTCATACTGTTCTTCTGTATCGTCACTCTATGTTTCAGGTTTCCTTGGAATTACATAGGGAGTTAGAATTTTTTAGTAGAATTTCTATCCAAGGTTCTTTAAATAAATGATCATCCTTGATTTCTAGCATCCATAATTTTCACGTTTGAAGTAGGGAGATCGAACCATTACCATACCCTGTCATGTATCAGCCATTATTCAATGCATAATAAAAAAACATTCAACTTGTTATAGGTTTGATAAATTCTCCTCCTCCGATACTAATTGTTGGATGGGGTTATATCAAATACATATAAGAGGGGGTGAATTGCTAATTTTACAAATTCTCCATGAATAGATATGATGAATGAGTTTTTCCTTTTATCATTATCAGATTTTCCAAGCAGCCGAAAATAAATAGTTAAAGGATGCAATGATGTATAGTAGTTCTGGGAACAGAAACCCCCTAGTCCACTCCACCAACGGTCTGCTCCACAATCTTAGTGATTTTCACTAATTGATCCTCTTATCAAGATACCATTCACAACTGAGTGCAGGTAGTTGACACCTTTACAAGTTAAGGTTTAAAACAGATCCTTCTGGTTCATACAAAAAACCGAATACACAACATAGTAAAACAATATGGTTACTAAAAATAAAAAATTATTTCTCTTAAGATCATTTCCAGTTGACCTCCATAGTTACAACAGCACACAACTGATAGTATATAGATCATCATCTTCAAAAAATATGATTTTTAGATAAGGTAAGTTCGGAGTTGATCCATTTTCAATAAATATTTATATAAATTCAGAATCTCCAAAAATAATGGATTCATCAAAGATATTTGATGTAGAAACAACTAATCCTCAACGTGTTTCTTCTTCATCATAAAACATAGTTTGATAGATCTTGGTAGCATCAAATCTATAAATCTCGAATGACTCTATAAAACTATAGTCGTAAAAAACTCAAGATCTTGTTATATAGTTTTTTGATGATTATTCGCTAATTTTTAATATAAAATATCACTTATATATAGAATAAAAATGGGGGTTTTTGTTAAAAAATTAAATCCACAATTGTCTCCTTTAGAATCGTGATATTCGAATGTTTGAATAACATAGCAGTCAAAACTCCCCTGAATATTCTGAATGAAAATATCCTCTTAAATCGATCCTTTGAATCACAAATAAATGGATTTAAATCAGTCAAAGACGTGATTTAAAATTGAGCTTTGAATTCGGATTGAAATCAGCCTAATAATCTGCATAATGACCATTTCTCAATAAATTTGTAATTCAAATCTCTGACGCCAAACATAGGGTTGAACTGTATAACATACATTCTATGAACATAAGGTTCAAAACATAAGGTTGATAACATAAGGTTGATAACGTATGGTTGATCAACCATACTTTTCTCTTCAACTCTCTAATGTACATTAAAATATCCATACTTTCCTTTTTGGCAATCATAAGAAACATGATATATAAGGTCCATTATAAAAGTAAGGTTGAGGATCTATACTTTTATCAGCTTCCAAACGTAAGGTTTATGATCCATGTTTTTTTATAAAATGGAAGGTTGTTTTCAAAATTAATTTCGATGAGCCATAAATTTAAGAAATAGTCATAACAATCCATACTAATTTAGGGTTCTTCTTCTATACTTTTCTGATATCTCGAACGTAAGGTTCCTTCCAGAAGTATGGTTCTTCTTCCATAATTTTGTCTATAACGTATGGTCTCTTAACCAAAATTTTATGATATTCCATAATGTAAATGATGGATTCTTTCCTTACGCTATGCTCCTCAACGTAGAGTATGAAAACTGTTTCCAAGACATGGGAAAGTGATTTCTGAACACATAGAGCATGAACGGTTTTTCCAGAATAATTAATTCCATTAAGTTTCATAAATGAAAAATTCATATCCATCATTTACACCAATGACCTAACAAATGAGCATAACATAAGGAAGGAATCCATCATTTACAATATTAATTCATATCCCTTTTTGTTAATTATCACTTTTAGAAAAATTAGATTCTGTATCATTGGTGTTCACAATAAAATATTTTATTTCTTGTGTGTGTGTCAAATAATATTTATTGATATTTTAAAAAAAATTCTCATGATGAAATGAATGAAAAAACTCTTTTTTATTTAATCCATGATTATTATGATCATATTTCTATTTTTTGATAACCAATTAATGGTATCCATATGTATAAATAAAAAGAGCCTCAGAATAATATTTTTTAACCTATTTTGGAAATATCATGCATAATTTAAAAACTATACCCACTAAAATACTTTACTAAAAATGAGTAATTGCCTCACGTTTCATTGTTATAAATTAAAAGTAATATAAAAATAAATAAATAAGATAAATATAATTTTATAATCATTAAATAATTCAAAATGTCAAAAATAACAAAAAAGTGTCTAAAATCTCTTAAATTGAAAAAGGATGTTTGGAATCATCATTATTTTATATAAATATAAATATCATGTTAATTTACTACATAAGAATTATTTTTGATAGGAATTACTATACCAATAAGAAACATTTTCTATATATAGATAAAATTATCCATAAGCATGAGTTATGTATAAGCCTCAAAATCCATATAAATGATTTTTACAAAAGTATAAGATCCAATAAGAATGATATTTTTGTGACATTAAAAATCTATTAACATCATCACACTTGTAAGTATGAATTGGGTCACATAATAATCTTATATTTTATATAATATTAATTTACTATTATTTTGAAACCTTGTTTTTTTGGCATAAATATGAATATAGGTTGATGTAAAGATCAATATTGTTGGTGTAAACATCATCTACGTCATACTAAATCTTTATGATTTTTATATTTGTGAAAATTTTGAATACATTAGACAATGTATTGAAACACAAAAATATAAAATTAGTTATAGAAACATTTTGAAAATAAACTACCTAATGAATAAACCAAATGTGATTTAACAAAACTATAGGAAATTATAATTATATATTTAATCATGCAATGTATTTGGAAACACTTTGAGGTATTTGTAATATTAAAAATAATATAAAAAATTCAATAATAAAAATATCACCATCAGTGAAACATAATATTTAAATAAAAATATAGTATTCCTACCCCTTCTTGAATTCATAAATGGTTTATACATCTATAGATCTATGTTTCCCTTCACCCCTTCAATATAACTGAATGAAATAATAAGATTTGAGAGGGGAATATATCTTACTTAATCCATTGATGATTGAATTGTGATAATTCATATTCAACCATCATGGATTAATATTAAAATTTAAATTTAAATAACAACCACCTTTATCATCCAAATTAATTTTTTAATCCAATTTCTTATTAAGAGTATGTATCTCCTTTTAATCTTTATCCAAATTACATACTAAAGTCTCTTTATTCTTGTTTATCTTGACTTCATTATTTTCATAAAATTTTCATTATTATCCTAAAATTGAAACACCTTCTTCTTCTATATTTACATGATCAATTTTCCATGAGATCAATAATTTATACTTCTTATTGAGTAGACTTGTTTTCTACCATTTTTCAGTCAATAATATTTAATGGACTTATAAATACTTTATTCTCATTTTGAGGCATCTTCTTCTTCCATATATTTTTCACTAATCTATTGTTGGAAAAAATTGATGCTCTTATTGGTGAATCATTTTATGAAATTGTATTGTGATAAGATCATCATTTCTATGACCTTATTTTTCAAATACTTGACAATTATCATTAAATTCTTCAAAATAGTTCTGTATATTCACACTATGTTATAGACAAACATTATTCTTGGGTTTTATAGTTGTAATGGTATTTATCCCCAACATGTGTGCCTTACAACACTATTTAGGGACTAAAATTTTCAACCTATGAACCATTAACATATTTTTATATTTATAGAGCCTCTAAAGAACCAAATTTGACTATAAAAGTTCATTATTCTTCTCGAAAATCTAATTTTATCAACAACAAAACTTTAAAAAAATTCTATATATATAAAGTATTTATAAAATCCACTTGATGAGACAAAAATTTTATTCACTATAAAAATTATCCTATTAATTGTATATTTTTTTCCCAAAAATAATATACTCACTCACTATAACATATTTTATTTTTAATTAGACTTTCTAGTATAAAAAATTGAAAAAAACTTGCTTCTGTACTTTCCTTCCCATTACTTGAATTCTATTGGGAATAAACATTTAATCTAATCGTTCTATGATCATTATAAAATTATTAGTTGAGAATATTCTTTATTGTAAAAATATTCAATCTATCTTCAACCACAATAACTTTTTCTTCCCTTGAAAAATATCCCACTTCATACGTGGAATCATATAAATCATCCCTCAATTTTGTTTAATATAATCTTCTTTCTCCAGAAAATCCACCCTGAGAGATTCAAGGAATTTATTCCATTAAATGAACTTATCTTTCCACATTTTAAATTTGTTCTTATTATCAAGTGAAAATGTTATACCTACAAATATTTTAGGAGTAACTCAAATTCCTTCAATCTAAATTCACTATTTTCAAAAACAACATTATTGGACACAATCATATTTCTTCTATTCACTTTCCACATCTAAAAAACGTATATATGATCTTCATTAATTAGTTTTCCAATATTAACTCTACATTATATTCAAGTACCTCTTCATCACCCCATGATGAAACCTCTTCTTTCATATTCGATCCAACTTCTCTTTTGAAATCCTTTTCATTCACTATTATTATGAATGTATTATCAACTATACAAGTTGTGCAATTATAACTCTCACTGCCATAAAAAAAAGTAATCATAATTCATCAATAGAAAACTCATTTTCCTAGTAAATGGATTGTTTTTCTTTTAACATATCTATGAGAACATTACTCTCTATAAATCAAGGTAATTAATCAATGATACTTTATCAGAGGACAACAGTTTATCTTATATCTTATATTATTCGTGATCTGTAATTGTTTCAGTTAAATAAAAAATATTATCATAAATGAAAATCATTGAAGTTAACATGCCATTAAATTTACGTTTTCCTCTTGAAACATATACTCAAATAAGTGACATAATATTTTCAAAAATCTCACAAAGTTGTTAAATTATATCTAATCTGATATCATTGTATTCATATTCTATAGCTTCCTTAGCTTTGTTTGAGGAACTTTCATTATTCACTGAAATAAAATAGAGTTCTTTCTTAATAGAACTTTTTTCATTGGGATACATTTCTTTCAAATCTCATGTGAAACAATTTTATTTCCCAAGTTATCTAGAAGATTGTTTCCAGTATCACAATCTGCTATATATTGAATTTGGAATAATATCTTTTTAATATGATATAAGGAATCTTATGGACAACCATTGAATCATTAAGAGTATCACTAAAACTTCTAATGGCGCTTACCACAAAATTGACTCCTATGAATAATTCATTAATGTATGATATTTCAATCATACTCATATTTTCATACATTATACACCAAATACATAAATTAAAATATTTATACATTACTATTTTATTCATATATATTATGTATCTTATTCCATATGCCTTTGGAAATCCTGATCACAAAAATTGTTCATAATTACTTGTATGAATTATAGCATACAATGAAATTATTTTTAAACCAAAAAAACTCTAAATTATTTCGAACAACCTAAGTCAATTATTGGTATTATTTAATGATTTTGAATACATAATTCAAAATATATGTAACATCCAAGAAGAATGGAAATCAATTAAGGTATCACACATTCATTATAAATACTATAATTTTTCATCTGAATATGGGAACACACTTACTATTCATTGAATTTATAATCTCCATGATAGATATACTAAAAATGATAAAAACACCAACTAAATTGAATACCTTCAATAATGAAACATTGATTCATTATAACATTTATAACAAATAGAACAACTCAAATACCAATATAGTTGATAAATATTTCAAGTAGTGAACATTGAATTTCAAATCATTGATGGAAAAAAGGACATCATGTTAAAAATTGATATACATAGGAATAGTATAGGTCTACTAATAGGGGTGAATCATGAATAATTGTGTATTTTATTTTAAGTAATTTCATTTAAATTCAATTTTCACAACTCTTTTGAGTGATAAATATCACTACATAAATCACACACATTGAGGAAATCAAAATAGATGGACACACAATTCAAAAGTTTTACCTATCAGGATATAAAATCTAATACATGGCATGATTCAGACTCACATAATATCATATTGTAAACTACTATATTATTGATTTAACAAACATGGTATATCCATGACCCATGATATAATTAAAAATAATATTATTTTCTCTAGAAAACTCTCCAGACCATGTTTCACAATTATCTTTTATTCTATTGAGGTTAGGATTATCTTTATTCAACATATTTTTTATCCTTACAATATTATAGTGTTATGAAACATATTCAATTTATATAATAGGTATGACTTATTTTCTTATTTCTCCCCACATTTTAATATTGTGATGATCACACAATAAAACCATTACCGTAATCTTCTTTAGATTCTTCTTTTTCTACTACCTGTTATTCATTCAATTACTATATTACTCTTATATTTTTATTTGTAAACTATCATTAACAATAATTTACTTCTTCTAAATCATATTATAATATAATTCCATCCTAAAATATAAAAAATATTCTTTTCGATACAATACAAAAAATTCCACAATATATCTATTTATATGAAAAAAAATTGGATTATGTCTTACACCACAACAATATCATCACACATAATCATAAAATTATAATTTTAAATTTTAAATCATAAAATAAACATCCTCTAATAATGTTAAACCAATCCCATTTTTTTGAATCATTGAATCATTCTAGATGTCATAGAACCATTGAACATGTTGGAGACATTAGAGATCAAGTATAGAGTATCCCATTAAGTCATAAAAGATCCATGTCACTATATCAACTATATTAATGAATAATTATTTAGACCTTGGATCATCATCCTTTGAAAAACATATTTTATCATGTTTCAACTCACCATATATATCACAACAGTATGTCAGGCCTAATATTTGTCCTGTTATTCTGAAATGTTTCAATATTTCACTTGACATTCCCAACACCATGATGCGTTATCCACTCATTATTTCATGATGGGTTTATTTTAAATAACTATGGAATCCTCTATGAAAGATATACCTCCATTTCAAAATTTATACATGTTAAAGTTCATTTACATCCCAAGGGAAAAGTGTCCTTAATAAATTAACAACTTCTCAAAACAGTCACCAATGATACATCAGAATGTGGTGATCCCTTTTTTAATTCCTATACATCAAATTCTCATGTAAAACACCACAAAAACATTTAAAAAATTTATAGGGATACATTTCACCTAAAAAAATTTCTCAGTTACAGTACCGTGTACAACACCTTTGTAAATAATTATCTACTTGTTTTACTATTATTTAATGTTATTTATCACACCGATTCATGTTTATCATTTCACCACGGAAATGGAATATACTTCATCCTTAGTCAAAAACTATAAATAATTCATATTTTATGATTAGTCTCCAAATCTTCACATCACACAAAACCATTACAACTATTTCATCCATGGCCAAGTTGCATTGATGTTACCATCACTTCTAAACACCAATCATCTTTTTTAGAACATCATACATGTTCTTTAAATCATTTAAAAATCATGAAATGGACTTCATATTAGATTAATCCTCATTAAACACTTATTTTTGAACTTGATTTATATTTTGACTACCAAAGAAGACATAATAATAAAATGCACTTATTCTCTTTATCACTTAACAAAATAACATCTTCATGGGATACAATAATTTTCCACAAGTTCACCATATTCCTCACTGTATCAATAATGTTCAAAACATATCTTTCCAACAATAGTGGATTAGGATGTCTAAATATTTTCAAGGAATTTAACATTAGTAATTGGATACCTAAGTATCACCATTTTATATACAATTTTGTTTCATAGATTGTTCACACTAAATAGTTTACTAATTGGGTTTTATCAAATTTTCACAAAGAGATGTCATGGGAATTACCTAGGTATGTATTAAGGATAAAAACCCCTAAAAATATAGAAAACATAAGGTAGTTCTAGCATTAAATCAAATATGATATGATAAAAAGGTTCTTATAAATGGTTTTTTAATTTTCATAAAAGGGTTTATGGATGTAAAATGAATTTTGTTATAAAAAATGTATCTCTATTTTATCATTAATTCATGTTGGAATTATTAATATATAAATATATATATTAAAATATATTTCATGAATTATAATGATAATTAACCACCCAAGTAATAACATTGAGACATACCAAACCAGTGTTCATCAAGGGTTGTATCGGCTATGAGGAAATATTTAGGTTAGTGTGAGTAGGGTGTTTTTATTAGGATTTGGAATTAGCTCATGAGGAAAAAGTGGGCTTTCTTCATTGTATGGAGAACATAGTATAAGGGTGTCATACACTATGGATTTTATATATTTACGGTGTGTGGTCCATGTTTAAAGTCCCCAATACCTAAGATTAGAGAGATAAAAAGTATGAGATACTTCATACATTGATAATATTATTATGTTATCCTTTCTACATAGCTAATAAATGGATGTTTGAATATGTTATTTTTCATGTTGTTGGTTGTATCATAACCAAGATCGGATAATATTATCTCATATATCAAGTGTAAAATTTTGGCCCTTGGTTGATATGTATTGAGGATGTTTATGGTCATACCTATATAAGAAATATGAAGTTATTATTTATTTACTTGAGTTTTAAATGATGTGATCATATATAAAGGTTAACGACATGTTATGTATTAATCAATATGGTCATGTTATACATGGATAACCAAGATGGTATTAGATAGATATATGGGATTCACATACCTTATGAAATATTGTCACTCGATGTAATTCACATAGGGATAATAGGAAAAATCATTATTACATATGATAAAACTTGTGGGAATAAGTGTAGAGATAATTTTTTTTGTCAAGGTCACATTAGATCAGTTAATAGCTTGAGTAGCACGAATTTATAGCAACAGACCACCCATTCACTTCAAAAGAATAGGAAATTTGATTTATTATTTAGCTGCATTTTCATAAAACCATTATAAATATTAATTTATCCATTTATTAATAAAATAATGGTTAATTTATTAGGGTTTATATATATTTTTTAAAATATTTCTTTTTTAGACACATATCATTTTCCGAAATTTAAAACATCGCCAATTTAATTTTAACTATATTTATAAAATATGTCTAAATAAATTAAAAAATTAAAAAATAATAATAATTTAATCTACATACACCCAAACTAAATCACATGAACACATATATACAAATATATATATATATAAATATATATTTCAATAGATATATTTTAAAATAACACTATGTTTGATAGTGATACGAAATGAAACACTATGCCTAAATGAACCATGAAATATTTTTTATTTGAATTAGACCTTTATAACCTTACCATTGAATTTGAAGGTATGAATTTGACTAACCTTATTATGATATATATATATAAAGGACCTACTGAATAAAAATCTATTGACTATATCTAATTAAATTATCACTCAATTTTCAGTAATGTTATTTTAAAAAATATATTTTCTTTACAAATGATTTTTCTAATTTTTTTAGAAAATAATATAATTATTTATTGTTTAATTTATATAATTTAATTTATAAAATTTAATTATTTTTAAAAAAATCATATCAAAATTATTTATGTGTGATTTTTTGGTATTTTTCTAGAAGAATTGGGTTTTCAATGAATAGTGAAAATACTGATTTTCAGGGAAAACAATATTTTTTATTACAATAATTTACAAAGATAAATTTTATTTTAGAATGCCTTCAAAGAGAAAATTATTCAATAATAATATTAATAATATATATATATTTAATTTGGAATAAAATTTAAACATTGAATTTTTTAAAAAATATATTTAGACTTCAAAATAAATTTTTCTAAAAAAACATTTTGAATCACATTTTTTTATTTAAATTTACAAAAATTCATCTAGATATATATTGAATTTGTGTAAATACATTAAATATTTGGAATAAAAATAATTTTTATTAGGTAATAGGATCAACATAATTTTTAGTCATAGTGAGTGTAAAAATTGTAAAATATATTTACATGTAATGGTTAATACAAGCTTATCAAGGGTTAGAATAAATAGATAATAATTAAAAAGAACTAAAAATTATGATTTCTATAATTTAACTATGTACACACTGTATCATCTATTATTTAGTAATGGTACTTTTTTGAACCATTTTTAGTGAGTAACACTTTAATATATTTTATACTTTTTAAAGAATTTCATGTGTGTCCTATCCCCACTTATAAAAGGAAATACATTATCCAGTCATCCCCACACTTAAATTTCCTATTCTAATTGTAAAATATCTACCCAAATAAATTCCTTATATCTTAATCCAAGACTTATTTTCCTGACACTGATCTTAAATTCATCATATAAGGATTTAGGTATAAACATAATTAGGCGGTCTGTAGAAGATATTGGCTTCTTAACCATGAACTTTCATTTTTTCTTCTTATGACTCATTAAAATAATAATAAGAAATGATGAAATAATAATTATAGTATATAAAATATTTTTATATATTTTGATATTTCTTTAATAACCTATATCCATCACTTCTTCCATTAGTTGTGATTTGAAACTGTTGTTCATTTTTACAGTGGACTATCGCCACACGAACTGATGTAATTCATTTTCAATCACCGCCTCTCATTGATCATTATAATTTTCTATTTAATGTATATATATATGATATTTATGAAGTATTTATAATTATTTTAATTAAATATATCATAAATATTCTTACTTTTCTATTCATGGAAAAATGATAACATCGTCGGTGTGTGTTTGCAGACTACCACCTCAACCAAGTGATATGATTTGTTTTACACAACCACTAAACATTGATGGAATGTATAGGTTTCTATAACGAAATAGAATATTAGGTAATGTTAATTATAAAAATATAAAATAATACTTAACTTCCTTTCATCATAATCATTGAAAATGGAAGTATTTGTCCTGTATATGTATGACGTACAATATCCCTTATTGTAATATAGTTCATTTTTCATAAAATTATTTATTTATTTGTTTTAAGATAATAATTATTTATCAAAAATGAAATGTTTTCTGGATATTCTGAAAAAATTACCATTTTTTGTATAATTAACCTTTCAAAGTCATTTTTGAAAAATCAATTGAATATCGTCAAATCATCTGAAGCAAACATATTTGAGTATATAATTAAATATAACATGGTGATAAATGAAATATAATGAATAATAAATATTAAAAAGGAGCTTATGAACGTAATTAAATAACAAATTCTTATTATTCAATAAGATAAATAACTTATAAGATTATTCAAAACCGAGTTAAGTGGTTTTTAACACAATTTCCATTCATTTGGTTGTATCACTTCTCAATAGATTCTATTATGTCAGAATATTGTGAGAAATGAAATTTTATTAAGTTATACATTATTTTAACTTATACTATTTGGATTTAAATTTCCTACACATAATCTATTCATTGACTAATTCTGATTTCAATTACATGTTCATTGTATGTAATTTAATAATAATTTACATGCCATTAAGACATATTTTGAATTATGAACATATTTTCCATTCAATGGTGTATGTATTGTGCCATTGAGGTATTAAATCTTTATATTTATCTATTAATAATTATTAATTATTCAATTCATGTAACTGTTTTAAGGGGAATGTTTAGAAGACAAGTCGAACTTCTTTATTTTTTGATCATTTCTATTTTTCTTCTGTGTCTATATTTTTCAAAAATATTTTACAAAAATATTTTTTATTACACAAATGATTTATTTAGTACATTTTAAATTATACATGTTTTTATAAAGATAAAATGTATCCCCATTAATTCTTTCCTTAAAAAGAATATTTTAATTATTTTTTTAAATAATGTTAAAATGACTATTTTTATAATGTATATAGTGTTAGGGGGAATTCCCACAACTATAATCGTTTTAGGAACATTGGATTCTTCAATAGTTATTTTTAATTTTTAAAAGGAATCAATTTTATAAAACATATTTTAAAGGTTTTTTTTCATTTTCATATATTCTTTAAAATTAATAATTTCACTAAAATATCTACTATTTATATGGTCAATTCTAATCTCTATATTAATTTTTTAAACATTAAATTTGTCTTAAAAAATAATATTTTCTGATAATTAGATAATATAATTCTCTTAAAAATATATATTCATTGTTTCATTGACATGATTATTTCCTAAACTGTATAGCATATTTACATTGGGTGTTTTAATTTTATTATTATTTGAATGATAAGGGATATATTAATTTTATGCATTTTTTATTCGATACAAAATGATTTTTTTTAAGTCATATTGTTTATGAATTAAATTGATCATTCAATATATGTGGAATGCTTTGGAATGAAGTGAAGGGACGGGTCTGATATTTTATATCCCCTCAATGCATTGATTGTCTCATGAGAATAATCAGTTGTCTAAATTAAATTGGTTTTTTGTGTATATATTCCAATGAATTAAACGATATTGGTACCGGGTCTTAAGGGTATATATATCATGAAGTTGGATATCATGAAATAAAATATTAATAGTTTACTTTATTAAATAATCTGTAATTATTATCAAAAAGATTATTTTACTTCATATTATCATTGGATACTTTTCATTACCAATTTATTTATTAATTATCATGTGTTTGTGGTTATCTACATTCTGTATATTGGTTTTTCCTAATTGAATCCCAATTTATTCTGAGGTTTTTAACTATTATTGAGCATTAGGCCTTCACATATTTTTTCATACCTTATGAATAAGGATATTATGAACAATATCGAGAAAGAAAAAATATTATTATCATGTGTATTTTATATTACAAATGTGAAATGGGAATAATATATCGATCTAGTAGCCAATGATCAATATTTTAAGATATGATACTTTCTATAATAGACTAATATAATAAAGTAGAAACTCTTTCTTGGTTATTGGAGTTGGGGTTGTTATAATTTGTATAAAAATGTTCAAGGGAAAACATGGGAACCAGATTTTAAATTAACAAAGATTACATGAGAGTTATAATTGTCACATAATGTATTTTGAGAACTTTTTACAATATTAGGATTTTATTTTAGGGCTAAATATTCGTGATGATAGTGAACAAGATTAGTGTGTTCCATTATTTAGTGATGGTACCTATTGGAAGATGGGAATCAAAACCTATAGATAATGTAGGGATTTTCCTACTGAGAAAATCCATAAAGATAGAGTTGAGACTAATAATATCACAGTGATACTTATGAATCTAACTCTGGTTATGATAAATAACGTTTCCCAAATAGAGAATAATGTTTTTCCAAATCATGTTTTTCCTATGTGGGGTCATTTCATGTAATAAAATCCTCAATATTTTAGTGGAAGAACTAATACATATGTGGTTAAATGATATATTAAATATCTTTAAAATATATTCAATGTGATGGGATGTAATGAAAGTAAAAAGGTTATTTTGATAGTTTATATTTTAAAATTAGATTTTAATCAATGGTGGTAATTGATTTAGAAAAAATATTTATTTATGAAATATAAATCTTGGAATGGAGAACTTTTTTAGTGATATATTACGATAAATACATTCTAAATGAGGAATGAGTTTTTATGGAAAATGAAATTATCAATCTATGATATAGGGGACATGAATGTGTTCTATGTATGAAAAAAACATTATAGTATTTTAAAAGAGTTATATGGAGTATGAGAGTAGTATATAAAATTATATTGGTTATTTATATTATGGTTTTAATTAGATCCTCCAAAGGTAATTAGTCTATAAATTGTTTTACCATTTGATGATATTGTATCAAGTACCATCAGAATGAATTAATAATTGTTTGTGTCATATATTTTCTATGGAAATTAAGAGAATAAAAGGATAACTAAGACTGAAGGAAAAAAAGAAATGAGGATACAGGAAAAAAGTCAAGGATGAAAATTCACAATTTTGATAATTGTGGAAATAAATACCTATGATCTTAAATAATGGGAACATGAGTATTTTTCATTTGTGGAGAAAGTGTTCACAATTATACTAAAGGAAAGGGAACGAAACAACCCACAATTATCCAATGAATCAGTTGTAAAGAGATGGGGAATTATTCAAACTAATTTCCAAAGAATCAATGTAACTTACCACAAATTAAGCAATGGATATAAGGACAAGATTATGTTATTCCTACAACCTACATGGAATGATTGAAGTTTTTCATGGGAATAATGAATTATTTTTTATTAGTGTTTTATCAATTATATTTAGTTATGGGAATAATGAAACATTTTAGTATTTTGATGTAGTCATTTTTAATTAAGGTTTTGGATGAATATGTTGAATGGAACAGATAACCATGAAAATAGATTCAGTGGTAAAGTGATATTTTTAGTGAATTCATGAAAAAGTAAAAGATAACCCTTAAAATGTTCTAGATGTTTAGTTAATACTATTAAATTGGGATAAATAAATTATTGAGATTTCTGAAGAATATGGGATTTTATTCGAAACATTGAAATTGGTTAGTTATTTGAGGACAAAGTGATAAATTTTATTAAATTTTTTCATGAATGGAATATATTTGATAATCCATGTGGAATAAGAATAGAGAAATTTTTTATAAGAAGCAATTTTTCATTGATGTTTTATGGTGATTTAGATTATTATTATGTTTTAAGAGAATATATGATATTATGAGGAACTTTATGTTTTTTGGGGATAAATTTTGACTCAAATATTCTGGGTTTTTAGGCATTGAATTTGTTATAGATATTTTGGAGGATTATTGAGGTTAAATATTTAAGGTATGGATAAAATAGAACATTTCGGTTAGTGATGAGGTTTTATTGATTAATGTATTGTATTGGATAATATGTGCTATCCATTTTGGTTTTGTTAAATAATTATATAATGAATAAAAGAATTTTAATACTTTTATAGATATTATTATATCTTAAATGTTTATATTAGTTATTTAGGCATAAAAAATCATCTCTAATACTCATTATTTTGAGAAATTACAAAAAAAATAAATTGTAAAAGTCAAGTAAGCATATTTCCTTATATCCTTAGTCAATATGGTAAATTAATTAATCAACTATTTGAAAATTAACCTGAAATACAAATTTTATCATATTAAAATCATTTTTGATATATTGATATTTTTATTCACCCGTCACAGATTGAAGGTTTTTTTTTTGTTATAATATTTCTCATTGAAAAGCACTCGATAACTCTTTATTGGTCCTCAGAAATTATTTTTCTCCTCCATATCAATATTTCCACTTCCCACCAATGTTATTATATTTTTAATCCTTTTTTTCATAATAAACTTCATATTTCCCTTTCCCAAAATTTAATAATAATGATTAATAATATTTTAATGATGTCGTGTTTCAACAAAAAAATAAAATTTAAACCCACCTATTACAATGCACGACTTCAAATTTTTAGGATTATGTTTATTTAATGGGTTAGAGTGTTACACCATAAAATTTTAAAATAAGACAATTTTTGATAACATATACGACACACAACACTGAGCCTAAATGAACAACAAAATATTAATCATTAAATATGATCTTTATATACTATTCATTGAATTTGAGGGTCTGAATCATATTAACCACATTATGAAATATATATAAAAGACCTAATCATTAATAAATTATTGATAACATCTTCTTATATTGTCATTAATCTTGTTATAAAGTCATTTTTTAAAAAAATTCTTCAAAAACAAATTCTTGTTTATTTTGTTTTAAATTATATAATAATTCTTCCAATTTTAGAAATAATTATAAGATAAAATAAGAAACTATTTAAAAATTATTATCACAAAATTACATTACGGTTAATTTGTGGGAATTTTAGATACTGTTGTTTCTCAATGAATACTAAAAAATGATTTTTATTTATAACAAGATTTTCGTTTTAAGAATTTACAATCTACAATTTTATTTCCAAATGGAATAAAAGTAAAATATTGTTCAATTGTTTTACATATACTATATTTATTATCTTTGGAATAAATATTATACTCTATTTATTTATAAAAACAATTTATAACTTAAAAATATATTTTTTGGAAAACCATTTTCCATCGGTTTTTTTGTACAATAATAAATTAAATTCATTAACACAATTGAATATAATTTGATAAAATGGATTCCATATTTTTAATCATATAATCAAATTTATCTAATAAGTTCAATATAATTTTTGGTCATAATGAATAGTAAAATTAGTGAATTTTTATTACTGTGATTGAAGTTAAAACCTGTTTTCCATGGATTAAACATATGAGAAAATAACTAAAATGACTAAAACATTATTATAATTTCTATTAGATGGACATATTTGGAACCTATATCATATAATATTAATTAATGATTCTATGTAAAAACATTTTTATTGAGAAATATATTATTATATTTTACTTCTTTTATACAATTCTAAGTGTGCCCTCTCCCCAGCTTGTAAAAAGATACCTCCTCTCTTCTCCTCTCCCCAATTAAATTGAATTTTATTTTTATATAATACATGATACAATTAAGTCCTTAAATTTATAAACCTGACCTATAACCCATATTTTTTCAATAAACTTTTGGAGTAAGGATTTAGGTATAAATATAAAGAGGTTTTATGAAGAATCAGTATAGTTGTTAACCATGTGTTTTTGTTTTATTTAATATTCTACCTCCATAAAATCATCTTACCGATGATAAAATAGTAGAACTAGTATATTACAAAAGATGATATGCTATTATATTAATTTCAAAACTTATATCCATCTACTCTTATATAAAATTGGAAACAAAATAATCAGTCATGTTTGTAATGGAATATCGCCTCATGAACGGATGTAATACATTTTTCATCACAACCTCCCATAGTTGGTCATAATGATGAATTTATTGTATATATGTATTTTATCTTCTGGAAATACTTATAATTATTTAAAATTAATATATCACATGTTTTATTACTGTTCAAATCATTGAAAAATGATAATTTTGTACATCCATATGTGGATACTACTACCTACACGAAGAGATGAGATTCATTTTTTACCATCACATCAATTCAATGGAATACATATGTTTATTTAATTATAAAATATTTTATTTAAAATATATTGATCATTCAGTAAACATAAAATAATATCTACTGTATTCTATGGTTATCATTGAAAAATGGATGCCTTACTCATGAGTACGTACCACCCATCATATACATGATTGCAACATAGTTCACTTTTGGTTGTCAATTTTTTTAATAGTTTTAGAAGTATAATTTATGTCTAAAAATTATAATTATTTCATGACTATTATTTTTGATATGATGATATGTAATGTCTCCAATTTCCTGTTTATTATTTTTATAAAATATATGGAAATATTTCAAGACCATCCTTTGAGACGATATACGATTCGGAGAACTGGGGTTCCTGGAATAATTTTTTGAACTAAATTAAACGTTTACAAAGCGCAAGTGACTTTTCTGAGAAATTGGAAAAAAAAATGGTTTCCTAGACACAAAATCATTTGGTACCATTTCATTTAGAGGAGTGACTTTATCTTAGGCAGCATCTAACATCGACAGGCACAGGTCGATAGCAGAAGTTTGTTTTGGGGACGTTTTAATGGAAATTAAATAAATTTCATAGTTTATTTTATTTTATTGTCTCTATAATGCGTCAACATGTTATGTGGTTTTAAATAACTAAGATCCTTGTTTTGTTCTTATAACCCTGGTAACACTCTTTAGAATCCTCTAGAACCTTGGAAAGGATCCACCCTAAGGAATTCGTGATGAGTGATGATGAACGAAGAGGAATAGATCATTGTGAAGTGAGATCAAATATAGAACAAAAACCACTTTCTGTATTCATATATGATCAAGGTAGGGGTTTTTATTTCAATTATTTTTTCCCCATTCATATATTTCTAATGACTAATGTGGATAAACAAACGATCCAGAGTACTCATGAATCGTTCATTCTTTTGGGAGGGTCGTTTATTGGGTTTAACTTGGGGGGTTATTCTGTGCACGATTAGATTTAATTTTATTTTTTTCTATTTGGTGCTTCTAACATTAGCGGATCAACGCTCTGATGAATGATGTTGGATGATCATTACTCAATTCATTATTATATTTCATCTTCCCCTTTTTACCAAGTGTTCTTCGCATTCTTCATGGGGTTATGAACAATGGATCATTGCATGTCTGTTTCGTAACACAACCAACCCAAATTGAAGATCCGACATTGTGACATCCTAGTGTAGGTGTGACTATGATGGAGGTAGACGAATAGAATTGTTTTATGAGATATCAGTCTTCAACTGTTCTTTGTGTGGGTGGATTGAAACATGTTTTCTGGGCAGATTGGAGGCCTGAAACCAACAAAATCAGATTTTCCATTGTGGGTAGACCACGATTATTGAATTTCATGGTGATATGAGGGCCGGATTGACATATCTATGATTAAAAAATTATAGGGGGTAAGAAATGTGTTTTCCAGAAAATCCTAAATAACACAGCATGTTCTCGATAGAAAATGGTGTGTGGGGTCGGCACGACAGCTGCTAGGGTTTTGTTATACCAGAATCGATGACACGACATGTAAAAAATATCATAGGTTGTGTGGGTCCTTACACAGGACTCATCATGTATCTTGAATGATAAAGGGACACAAGGTGGAGTACACGACATGTACTCCACCACATGGCCAGACCAAGCTAGTTAGGCGTGTTACCCCTTGTACCAATACATGGGTTGGCAAACACAGGTTGAAGCCTTGTATAGTAACACGACCATTGTACTTGGAGAAATGCCTAGATAGTAGGACATGGCTTTTCATGTTCTTGCATTCCATGTATATCTCTTCCTACGAGGCATGCTCTTCGACATTGGTCATTGTACACAGGTAGTACCTAGGGTCATTGGACATGACAAGTGACATTTCTCGAAATCATGTACCTTTCTATATATGGATTGTTCTTCTTTTATTCCATTCCTTGGACACGTTTTATTTGGGTTAGTTCCCCCTTGCATGTTCCCCTGAATGTCAGGTATCGTTTCCATCCACATGAGTATAATCCCTTCAATAGGACTTTTTGGGTAGAGTCTGGATCCCTCTGAGAGGCCTATAGTGAGATCCTCTACCCATTCTTTACCCTATGTAGAGTCTGGTATCATTATGACCAATTCTATCCGAAATTGATCCTCTAGGAAGAATGTGATCTTGGATGAGTTTTGTTATAGGCCAAGTCCCTGACAGTGACCCCATCCGGGTATTGAGATCTTTCCCCACTAAGTAGTGTGTTCTCATGGAATGAGTGAATATGATCTCTATTCAGATCTATATGTGCATATAGCTCTTTCATGAAACTTATATGAAGGTAATTCTCAAACGAACATCAATAGAGCTACCTGACTCTTGGAGTGAGTTCTCCAAGATGAGTGTATCATGGAATCTTCAAACTGAATCCATATGGTGGGTATGTGATCATTATAACATACCTCAAGACTATGTGTCTGGGTTTTTGAGTATATCTTGATATATTTCTCTTTCTATATGTTATGTAGACATATATTATATATAGATGAATATTCCATTACTTTTTGTGTCTCTTTTTATTTTTCATTGCCCCCTATTGAGTATTGTTATACTCACCCCTGCACGGGATTTGGCCACACGTGTCATGTCATGTGTAGATGAGTAGCCTTTTGATAGAGTTCAAGGTCGACCCGGACCAGACCAAGAATTTTTAGCTCCCTTATAGTCTAAGGTGTTCCTAAAGCTATAAAGAAGAAATCCCAGTACCAATTTCTAGATTATATGTTGGAATTTATAGTTTGCAGACTCTTTCTTTTGGTGTGTTTTTATTATGGCCCAATTTACATTCGTCACTCTGCATTCTATTGTACTTTGAGGTCGTGTTTAGTTATATGCATGAATTTCAATCCTTATTATTTTTTACATTTCAGAATTTTGGGCTTAGAGATATGTGTGTGTGTGTGCATGTAAATAGGCAATGTCTCCCATGTTAGTGAAATGCCTACTTGGTGATAGTCACCAGACCCTAGCGTAATGAAGATGAGCCTAGGGAGTCGCTTCATGGGACCCACTGGGACATTTCGTGATTGAGTAGTATAATAGGTGGTCAGTTCTACCATAGGACCAAGAGTCTATTAAATAGGTTAGTGTAAACTGTGTTATGTGTTCTAGCTTACATTTTAGGGTAAATACATCATTGCTGGTCCAAGCGGCCGACGTATCCATACACCAGGACACTGATAACCAACTTTTCGACTTTGTACATGAGAACACTAATGGTAGGAAAAAAATGTTACATTCATCATATAAAAATGGGTTGTGTTTTCATTTTCCTTTTGTGTTAGCTATCCAGATATAATCTTTGACCATGGTACATATTGTTTTCTTACAGGATTCCTCCACGATGAATAACCGCTAGGGTTCTGCGAATTAATCATGAGGACAAACCCCTCCATAAAGAGGCTTATATTTAGGGACCAATTCCCTAGGTGTTACCTATAGGTGGTTCACCTACTATAACACCACCATTGGAGAAGCACATGGTACTTGTAGTACCAATAACTAAGGAGTGCAGTCTAAGTGTGCTCTTTGTGTTTTAGAGATAGAGACCCCTCATGTTATGAAAAAATCCCAACTGTCAGACAGAAGAGGACATGCTTGAGGCAGTGACCCAAGTTTTCCTTTTAGTGGGGACACTAGTGGACCTGATGGTGATCCTTGGAGAAATCCTTATTTTGGGTTTTTTCAGGACGATGGTGGTGTTTGACCAAGAAATATAATGACGGGGAGACCCATTTTTTGACTGATATCAAGCGACTCTTTAGGTAGGAGTTCTCTCCGGTTATGCTGAGAGTAGTGTGTATTCATGAGATTCTTCTATTCCAGAAGGGTAGTTTAATGGTGGATGATTATTAATTTAGGTTCACCATCCTCTCTAGGTATTCGATGGATATGGTCCAGGATCAATACATTATAGATCAGACCTTTGAGTGAGGTTTCCGATGGGACATCCGTGATAGTGTCGTTCCTCTAGGAATTTTGACATTTCCGAGAGTGATCGAGTGAGAATTAGTGATCAAGATATTCTTAGATGAGTAGAAACAGTCATTTGTAATCAATAGCAGGTAGATAGGTGTCGAGACCTCAGTAGTAGGGAGCTGACATTAGGCATAGGGATCAGGATACGAGATAAATCCCATGAGGTACCAATATAGAGAATCTAACATTCATATCTCCTAGGATGGATACAATCATCCTTTGGATAGGTGATGCCACTCGTGAACCCACTGAGGGAATCTCACTAGAGACAGTCTAACCAGTCGAACTGCTGACATAGAGGTGATTGATGGAACCCTATGGTAGAGGTAGAGAGTGGATCAGGCTATATTACCAGGTGGAAAATGTGGAAGATTATTAGAGATACCTAAAAGAGGTGGCAGATGCATTAACCTACTTCCACCACCACCCCATGAGGTTTGAACCAGACATAGGGAGCTGGAGGATAAGGGTAAGGCATTTACATGTGGTCCAGGTGTATAACCCAGGGACTCTATGGATGATCTGAGGTACGATCTGTGTGTTTTATAACTTATTTTCCATACATATAGACACAGGTACCAGTAATTATTTCCACAACACATGTCTTATGTGAAACATTGAGGTTCTAGTGGATCCATTTACTCAACCCTTACTCCTTGAGACACCTATTGGTGGAGACTTAATGACCATGCATCTTTACTGACATTGTGGTCTTACCCTTGGAGGTGAAAGTTTCAATTGGAACCTCTTGGTCAAATTTTGAAGGCCTTACAAAGTCATTCTCACTATGTATTGGTTATCTTTAGTCTTTTTCAATGTTTATTTCTTTAGGCGATGAGTGTGGTGTGTCCGCAAAGATGGAATGAGGATTCCCTTTTTCAGTGAAAATATAAATTAGACAGCTCAGAATGGCTTCTGGCATAGGAGGTTGATTCCAATCACTCATGAGTTTTATTGCTTTACCCTTAGATTTGCAGATCTTATAGGATTTTAGTTCCCATTAGTATTGGCGGAGTACGAGGACATCTTTCCATATGATTTTACAGGATTACATCCCCATTGGGAAATCAAATTATGCATCAACATACACCCTAGGATGGAACCAGTATCCTCATCGGTGTATCAGATGGCTCCGGTAGATCTTCGTGAGATGTGGGAGCAGCTGGAGGATTTGTAGAGGAAGGGAATCATACAACCTAGTGTTTCACCCAGGGTGGCCCTAGTTCTGTTTGCGATATGGCAGATGAGATTTTGAGGTTTTGTGTGGATTATTAGCACCTAAACTAGGTAATGGCGAAGAAAATGTATCGACTCCAAGGATTGATGACATTTTTGATCAACTGATAGGGTTACAATGGTTCTCAAATGCTGACCTTCGTTTGGGTTACCAACTATTATGATTACAAGATGATGATATTCTGAAGATAGCTTTTATATACTGCTATGGCCACTACGAGTACTTGGTGATGCCTTTCGGTGTAATGAACACCCATGTAGTGTCCAATGGACATATAATCTAGATCTTTCATACTTACATTGATCGGTTCGTAGTGTTCTTCATCGAAAAAATATATATGTAATCAATGTCTGAGGAGGAGCATGTAGAACACCTGCATATGGTTCTAGACATACTCGAAGAGCACCATCTTTATGGGAAGCTCATGATGTTCTGGTTCTATATTGAAAATTTCCAATTCCTAGAACATGTTATCTCAACATATGGATTAGTAGTGGACCAAGCTATGGTCGAGGTAGTGATAGCATAAGAGCCACCCTGGAGAGTGACAAAGGTGTGGGGATTCCTTGGGATGGTAGGATACTATCATAGATTTATCCCTGATTTATCCTGAATATCATCACAATGATAGCCTTGACCCGAAAGGGACATCATTTAGTATGGAAAGAGAAGTTCTAGTCAGCTTTCAATTAGTGGAGTTATTGTTTGATGAGTGAATTAATATTATAATTTTCATAAGAGGGTGTCAAGTACGTAGTTTTTGGTGGCACATCATGGACGAGGCTGGAATATGTCCTGATGGATAGATAGGAAGTGATTTATTATTTTTCTTTCTAGATAAGGTCATTTGAGAAAAACTATGTGACTCATGATCCGGAGTAGGAAGTAGTAGTATTCTCATTGATGATGTGGTGACACTACCACATGGGTGAACAATTTATCATCTAATATGAATACAAGATCTTTGGCAACATCCTCTTGTAGAAGGATCTGAATTTGAGACCGAGGTGATGGATAGAGTTCCTCCAAGATTATGACTTAGAGATCATCTATACTCCTGGGAAGTGGAATGTTGTAGAAGATTCTCTCAACAATAGATTGATTTTTCAGCTGCTGAGTGAGTCATTGGAGTGGTTGGCCCCACTAAAGTTATCTTTCATGGATATAGATGATGGAGTATATCTCCGGTCAATGGTTTTCACCCCTCCACTCATGCAGCGATTCAAGGATGAAAAACAAGGGGATGTCAATTACAATACCTTAGGTGATTTTTTATCAACAGGACAAGTTCCTGGAGGATATTACCAAGGTAGGGATCATATCATTATTTTCAAAGGACGCACAGTAGTGCCAGTCGAGTGGATGGAGGTGGATCCTTGTGGGTTTCAAACATCCCCCTGACAGTATATCTAGGAGTGGAAAAAATGTACCAGGACCTCTGGCGTTAGTTATAGTGCACAGGTATAAAGAATGAAGTATTAGAGTTTGTTTCTCAGAGCCTTATGTGCCAGCATGTGATGGTTAAGCCCCAATTTCTAGTGGGGTTATCTCACCCCTGGATGTTCCAGAGTTAAAGTGGGATGGAAAATAGATGGAATTCATGATGGGGTTACCATGAACATCCATGGGACATGATTCCATATGGGAGATCATTGACTGACTTTCAAAGTTAGACCACATCCTAGCTATCAGGGAGCAGAGTTACATAGGGATCTTGGGACAGCTCTACATGCAGGTGATAGTTCTACTTCAGGGCGTACCTTCAATTATAGTCTCATATCGTGATTTTCATTTTAAATCCCAGTTGTGGAAGGGTATGAAGGTGGAATTTGGGAGTCATCTATGTTTGAGGACAGTGTTCCATCCACATAAAGGGGGTCAGATTGATAGGAACATTTAGGTTTGAGAAGATATGTTTTGGGCCTATATCTTGGACTTTGGTCGTAGTTCGGAAGACCATCTACCACTGGTGGAGTTTGTGTATGAAAATAGATACCACTGTATAATTTTTATGGTATTGTTTATGGATTTAATGGGTGACCCATCCAATCACCAGTTTGTACGACCGACTGCAGAGAGTCACCACACAAGGGTCTAGAGTTGGTGTGAGTTACCACGGAGAAGGTGCAAATCATCTTGGTGTAGATGAAGACTTCACAAATCCATCATATTTCTAATGCTGAAAAATTTTGGAGACCTCTAGAGATCTAAGAGGAAGACCATGTATTCCTTCGGGTATAACCTCATCAAGGGTTGTGAATATTTTGTCTGGGTGACTGGTTGTCTCCAAGGTTCATCTTCCCTTTTCAGATACTACGAAGACTCACTGAGGTGGCGTACCTCGATAATCTGCCATCGTAGTTGCACCAGGTACATGATTCTTCCACGTATCACAGCTGAGGAGGTACGTGCATGATCCATCACACATCATCAACTGGGGTGAGCTAGACATCGAGGATGGAGCGACATTCATAGAGTACCTAGTGAATATTGGGGATCGATGGGAGAGAAACAATAGCGGGTGAGTGATTCCCCTAGTGTGTATCTGGTGTAAGCACATTAATCTTCATTAGAGAATGTGGGAGTGAGAGGATCAGATTCAAGCATAATACTCGTGTCTGTTTGAGTAGCCTTTTGTTTTGACTTCTATGGATGTAAATGCCCTATGGTGGGGAGAATATAATGTTTCATATTTATCATGTATTATTTTTAAATATTAAGTGGAATTATTTTTAGAGTAGGAATCATAACTGCATGCGATTCCAAGGCCCGGAGTGCCTGAAATAAATTTTTAAAATAAATTAATCTTTTAAATAGAACGTGCGAGTGGGTTTTCTGATAAAGTGGAATAAATTCTAAATGGGTTCCCTAATCAAAAATCTGAGGTCACCATTGCGTTCAGAGTAGTTACATAAAATTAGGAAAGGCATAACATTGATCAGCACATGTCAACATCAGAAGTTGTTTTTTGGAAGATTTAATGGAAATAAATTAAATTTAATTGTTTATTTTATTTTAACATTTCTAAAATGCAGTGACACATTTTGTGGTTTTAAAAAACCAAGAGCCCCGAATTAGGCTCATAACAAAGGAAAATTTCCCTAAAATCTGTTGATACTTTGGGGAGGAACCACCGTGGAAAATTCCCAGTGAGTGACGATGAATAACAACGTGTCGACCGTTGCATGGAGAAATTGAATCCTGGATGACAAACACTTTCCATATTCATCGATGATAGATGTATGTATTGTTATTTCAATACTTCATTCCCAGTTCATGTATTTAAAATGACGAATGTAGAGAAACACACGAACATGTTGACATGTGAATCGTCCTTTCTTATGGGATGTTACTTTGTCGGGTTTATCTTGGGGGATTAATTCGTGCATGATTTGATTTGATTTGATTTTTTTGTTTGATTATTATAATAATAAAGTATCAATGGCTTGATGAATGAAGTTGGTGGTTCCTTACTCAATTTTTTGTGTGGATTTCTTCTTCCCCTTTTACCCCACAATATTCGTGTTCTTCGGGGTGTTACGAACATCATATCATTGCACATACGTTTCACAACAAAAAGATACCAAATTGGATATCTTACATTATGATGACATAAAAGAGGTGTGATGATGATGGTGGCAGACAAATCAAACCATTTCGAGAAAAATAGACCTTCAGTGATTTTTCATGCGGGTGGATCGAAAAACGTTTTCGGGGCCGATCAGAGGCCTAAAACCAACAAAATTGTCATATTAATAGTGAAAAGACCTTGAATATTGAGCTTCAAGGAGATCAGAAGGCCAGATAGATATATCCAAGATAAACTGAAGCATAATTGGATGAACATAGATTTCTAAAAAATCACGAAAAACAAGTTATGTTCTCTAATGAACACAAAGATTAAGGCATGCTCAGCGGGGGATAGAGTTTTGTGATGCAGGATGCAATGACATGGCATGTGATGACTGTCTCATAGCGTGAGGTTCCTTATGCGGGACTCGGTGTGTATCTTAGGTGATACACAGACACGTGGTGGAGTACACAACATTTACTCCACCACATGGCCAGTGAAGCTAGTTATGCAAGTTACCGAATGTACTGGTACATGGGTTCTCAAACATAGATTTAAGCCGTGTACGGGCACATCGTCAGCCTACTTGGAGCAACCCTTGGATTATAGGACATGGCGTTTCACATTCTTACACACTAGGTATATATCTTCCTACATGGATTCCCCTTCGACACGGGTTGTTGTACACCGGTAGTACCCAGGGTTATACGACACGACATGTGAACATTCTTCATGACATGTACCATTATATACATGACATGATCCTATTTTCCACCATTCGTTGGATAGGTTTTGTTTGGTTCAGTTCCCCATTTCCCATTCCCTTGAATTTCATGTATCGTTTCTATCTACAACATAATGATCCCTTTAGTAGGACATTCTGGATAGAGTCAATATCCATCCAAGAGGTCTAGAGCGAGATCCTCTACCCATTTATGACCCAAGGTCGAGCCAGGTATCGATGTGACCAATCCTATAGGGTGCCGATTCTATACATATAAGGTGACCTGGAAGTTTATTGGTATACGCTAAGGTCCTGGGAGTTATCCCCAACTATGTATCATGATCATCCCCCACTCAGGAGCGAGTTCTCCTAAAATTAGTGACTTTTTTCTCTCTTCGTATCTATCAGTGATTCTAGCACTCTCATGAAACTTCCCGAAAAAGGTACCTATCAGACAGATTCCATCTGAGCTACTAAACTCATGGTGTGAGTTCTCATTGAAAAGTGATTCATGGAATATTCAAACTGAATCCCTTACATGGGTAAGCGATGGTTGTGACTTACCTCTAGAATATGGGTTTGGGTTTCGAGTATATCTAGATATGTATATATTTTTATATGTTCTATAGATATATATTTTGTAAAGATGACTGTATATTTACTTTTGTATTTCTATGTGGTTTTTGGGGTCCCCTGCTAAGTATTGTTATACTCACCCCTACATGGTATTTTCCAACTTGTGTCATGTCTTGTGTAGAAGATAGGCCTTTTGACTGAGTCTAAGGATAACGAGGACTGGATCATGCTTTGTGAGATCCCATACAGGCTGAAGTGCTCCTACAGCTTCGACCAGCAGTCCTAGTACCTATTTATTTTTTATAGGATGGAATTTGTAGTTTACAAACTCTTTCTTTTGGTGGGATTGTATTCTAGCCCATTTTACATTGTATACTTTACATTTCTCTGTAATCTATTGGATGAGTTTAGTTGTATTCATGTATTTTCTTCCTTAGTGGTTTTTACATTTCAGCATTTGTGGGCTTAGATATGTGTGCCTGTGTACAAGTACTTAAGCAATTCCTCCTATATTATTGATATGCTTACTCAGTTCTAGTCACCATCCCCAGGCCTATTGGAGGTAGGATTGTGGATTCTTGGCACATGCCCCACTGGGATGGGTCATGACATGATATTATTAATTATTTTACCATATTCAACATTTCAAAATCATTGTGTACATATGAACTATATATAATCAAAATTTCTAACATGAACATAACTGATTAAGTAATTATGTATAACCTAGTAATAAATAAAATTAATGGAATAAAAAATGAACAAGGGTAATAATAATGTAAATAATTAACATATGTTTAGTATTCTAGAATACAAGGAACACTTATTATTAGTCGAACATGATGTAAGCGGTTTCTTAACTCAATTCATTTCCTTGGGTAATATCACTTATCTATTGATTATATTAGGTAATGATTGTGTGTAAAACAATGTTGATTATTTTTTGATGTATTTGAACATATATCGCATGGATTTACATTTTTTACAAATAATTTCTTCATTGAATACTTAATATTTCAATGATATGCTCTTTGTAATAGTTTTGCCTGAATTTCCACTTCATTGAGACATATTTGATATTATAAACTGATTAAATATTAAGTGGTATATAAAAATTCCAATTAAGGTATTTAACATGAATATTAATTTATTCATGATGATTAATGATTCAATTCAAATTATTATTTCATCATGAATGTTAAAATGAAAATCATATCTTATTTATCTTTTTAATCGGGTATATTTTCACGACCCGACCCTACTCTTTCTCGAGCCGAAACTACCCCAAGCCCGCCTCCATAGGCCAGGGGCGAGTGACCAGCGCTGAAGGCACAACAACTCGGGGAGGCCTTTGACTAAGTACCTGTACACACACACGCAACACACTCAATGAAAAAGTGCAGAGTAAAAGGAAAAGTAAAATACCAACTGCTATAAATAACCACAAGAAAGCATCGACCTCTAAACAGTACAAAGTAAGTGCTGAAGGTAAATTGAAAAGAAAAGGGAAAAACACGCAACCAACAAGAAAAGTGTCACAAACCGACAACAGGTAAACAAAAGTAAAATAGCTGGGGGAGTCCCACACCTTGAACCCAACTACGACCACCACACGCGGTCCAAGCTCCCGAACTCCTAAGATTTTCTGAAGTTATGACCAACCTGTCCATCGTCAGCAATGGAAAACCAAGTGCGGGCAAAGCCCAATCAGGGGTGAGTATAAAAATATTCAGTAGGATACCCCGAAGGATTGAGAGAGAAACAAATGAGGTACCTAAGGGTGAGCAATATATCGAATAGGGAAAAGTAAAGGAGTACAACTGAGAGTGCAACACAGAGTATAGTAGAGAGTCCAGCTCAACCCAACAAGAGAAAGGAGGTAGACTCGTCCAGACACAAGGAGCTGGAAATGGTGAGAAGATGAACATCCCATCGAGTCTTCGCTACATATAGCAGGAGAGTAGAATCATCCAACCACGAGAAGCTAGACACGGAAATCACATGGCATACCCCACGCGTCTTTGCCTCTCCTGGAAGGAGAGTAGCCAAAACCCAAGGAGTGGGTACTGGAACAAGGTATATACATATACATATGCTCAAACAAGAATCCCGAACAAGATCGTAAGGGGATCACAATCCCTTATATCAGACCAATAAAATGAGTAGCCAACAGTCCCAGAAGTAAATACCATCGATGCCCAGCATCCCGCACCTCTGCCCCGAACTACAAGTCAAGGGGATCAAATCACCACACCTTGACACTAACCGCTTTGGGCGGCTCTGACTCGCCCGCATGGTTTTAGGTTGCATTGAAAGGACACATCTCAGTGGGGAAAGTGCCCCTCGTACTTGAGAGTTATAGGGGAACGTCATGCCACACCTCGCCACTGCCCGGTAGTCAAGAGGTCTCCTCAAAGTCGTCAGGCGACCCCCTACCCAGCCCCACTGGAGGGTAATCCCTGGAAGTCGACGGGTACCCACTGGAGGGAGACCCGGCAAGAGTCGACGGGTGCCACACTGCCTCATCCCGTAAAAGGGTAATCCACTCGAGGGATACCTAACTAAAGTCGTCAATGAGTCCCAATGCCCAGTACCATAAAAGGGTACTCAACTGGAGGGAGGCTCAGAATCGTCATTGGGGACCACTTCCCAGCCCAACTGGAGGTAAACCTGACATTGGGGACCACTTAAAATCCCCACTGGAGGTAAACCCATCATCGGGGACCACTTCCCAGCCCCACTAGAGGTAAACCTAGAACCACTCTGGCCATCCCTGCTGGATGGTAGTGCTCGGTGAACACCGTTGTACTGGACATCCCTGCTGGATGGTAACCCACTGGCCATCCCTGTTGGATGGTAACCCACTGGCCATCCTTGCTGGATGGTACCTCACTGGCCAGCCCTACTGGAAACAACCTCCTGGGTAGAGGATCGGTGCCCGCGTAATGTGTTGGTCACACCGAATCCACAAGAACTCTAACATGGAACATGAAGGGATGGGAGAAACTCCTCGGAACCCTCAGGGCGATGATGATCCAATCTGATGAGTCACTGTCAAATAGGACCGAGACAACTCATCCCAGAAAGTGGAAAAACACCCACGCTGTATGAGCACACATAGTCATAAATAGTGTCGTAGTCTAGTGAAAGGGGCATGGTATTGAAACCCCTCACAGTTGAAGAAACAGAAAAACCAAACCATCTCTTCCGGCCAAACCATCAAGAACAGAACGAGGGGAAAACTCAACCCTGCTGGTCAACAAACGAGAACAGAACCAGGGGGAAACTCAACCCGGCTGGTCAAACAAATGAGAACAGAGGGACCCTCTATGTCAGTAGAGTTCAAGGGTACACAAATCAGAACACGACACACACAAGGGGCCCACATTACGTGTGTCCCCAAATCAACTCCAACCAAGCACACAAATGTTCTCTGGTACAAACAACCACACGTACCTCCAAGCGTTCCCATATACTCCCAGAGTATACCACGTTTCCAACCTAAAGGCTATCGTGCACAAGGCACCCAATGTCAACACGAAGGGTGTAAACATGACAACTCCAACTTTCCACCTCATCGGCCCAGGCACATCCAACTACATCTCTTCAAACATGTAATTCACTCACACAAGAGTGCACATGATCATATTCTAAAGGTTCTCCTCCGAACACAGCAAGAAGAACTCCCACCGGAGCACCCTTCAAATTTCCACATTTAATGAGATCTCGAAAGAGACTACTCACATCCAAATGGATCACACCATTGTAATCCTCATGGAAAAACACGCGAGATAGACTATTTACTCGCCTCCAATGGATATCCGACGTAAAAGTCGTCGGACACCGCTTTACACCCGAATGGCATCCCGTGGTCCCGAGCCACAGCCCTAAAAATAGTCAGGCGCATTGCACCATTGTGATCCCCTCGGGAAAACATGTCAAAAATACTGCTCACTTGAGTGGAATAGATATCCGGAGAAAATGATACATTTCATCAAATCGCGTACGAGCGGTTCTACGTGGGACCTGCACCCCGGTCATGAAGCACAACGAACGGAGCACACCATTGCGATCCTCCCGAAAAAGTACACAATATTTACTATTAAATTGTCCAAAGCAGACACCTGGTGATAAAGCTGGAAATCACAGCCAACTCCCAAAATGGCCCTCGCGGGGCCCACACCAGTGTGCTGAATTAAAGCGGGCAGATTGCGCCATTGTAATTCCCTCAGAAAAACACCTAGAAACGACTGCTAGCATGCCCCGAACAGATGACCAATGAAAAAGTTGTTAAACACTGCTCGTAGCTTCAAAGATGGGTCGTGGGGCCCATGCCTCAACTTCAGCTTCACCTCCCGGAAACCCCTTGGAAAACTTCGCCTTGACACCAGGGTCATAACACCACTGATGTCGCTCAAAATGGACATCAGATGTGTTCGCGCCACCCAAAACAAAAACCCCCGGAGAAACGCCAAACTACTTAAAGGCGTGTCGCGCCTTTGAGTTCCCTCTTTTAGGGAATTACAAATTCCCAAGAAAATATCAAAAAGTTCACCTCGAGCCAACGACTGTGTCACCGCTGACGGCTTGTGAATCCAACACGTGGTCCGCATTTTATGGGCGTTTTAAATTTTTAAAGAATGAAAACAGGTGGGGCAGGCCAGTTCGGCCGACCCACCCTGCTTGAACCAGCCCACAGGCACGCGGGCCGGCCTAACTCACCCCGACCAGCTCAGCCGGTCCGGTCTCCTGAGTGGACCCGCATGGTGTGGGTCCTGTCTGCCAACCGGGGTCACGAGGACCCCGGCCCTCCGCTCACGTCAACTGGCCAAAAGGCTGGTTGCCTCCCCGTGTCGCGCCAAACAAATACCCGCAACACGCGGGTCTTACTCCCCCGAGGTTGCCACATGCTGCCGAAGACCCATCCCGCGCCGCCTCCTCTTCCCAGCGCCACCGCTCGACTGCGATCCGCCCCGCTGAGCCAGCGCCTCCGCCGACCTCCTCCACTCGACCTCACCTGGGGCGTCCTCCGCTGACTCAGCGCCTCCGCCGGCCTCCGCAGAAGCCTGCTTGCCCAGCTTCCATCCGGGAGCCCCATGCCGCTCCACGCCGCCACGCTCCTCCGTTGACACCCGCCGGCCACCGGGCTGAACCGCCAGAAATGCCCTGTACCGCCGGAAGAACACCCTAAAACCCGCTGATTTCGGCGGATGACTGCGAGCGCGTAAGGACTCGGATTTTAAATCTGTAACAAACATTGGAATGCTCGGGAAAAGTACTACGCAAATATGGGATTTTCTCGAAGAAATAGCAACAATTTTTCACATATAATTCAATTCAAAGGAGATACGGAAAACAAAAATAAGAAACGTAACCTCCTACCTGGTTAGGCATTTCCCGGAGCTTCGCTGTCGATCCGCACCCCGCCGTTGTCGCTTCCACCTTGATTGGGAGGGAGGAGGAGGAGGTGGAAGAGGATAGAAGGGGGGGGGGGGTTTGCCAGGGGATGCAAAGGGAGGGGAGGAGGAGAAGGGGAAAGAGATGAGTTATAGAAAAAAAAATTAATTTAAACATTTAATTAATTTAAACCCCCAAAATGACCCGCATCCGAAACCTCAGGCGCAGTCAAGATTAAGCTTCCCCTAGGGTAAACACCACCTCCCGAGCACAACGGAGGTCTTTGAATTTGAATTTGAGCCTCTGTTTGAATGTTATAAAACTGAATGCTCGGTGCTGCCAAATTATGAAAACGCCCCTAGGGCCATTTTCCACAAAAGCCCCGCGCCCGTGAAACCTACACACCTCCTAGGGTAAACGGCATGCTCCGGACTCAACGGTGACCTCAATGTTCCAAGATGAGCTACCACTTAAGAGATACTTTCTCTCAGCATTAAACGAATAAATAAATTAATTATTTATCCGGTTACTGTCCCGTTAACGGGCGAGGGGTCCCAACGTCCCGCACCGACGTGATTTATGTCGTTTCTAGGGTAAACACCCCATTTCGGACCCATCCGTACACTTAGATTTAGGATCCGATGAAGGTTTTAGGAGTTATCCTATTTATTTGGCATGCCCAGTGTGAACGCACTGAAAATTTAATTTCAGCCACACCGGGGCTTGAAATCGCACACCGTCTGAAGGCGCTGCTCTGGAATAACATCAAGAATATTCCAAAGTCTTTTATATCAAAAACAGGGTTTCTTATATATATATTCTTACATTCCTATATTTTTTCAAAATTATTTTACAATAGCCATTTTTTACTCAAATGATTTATTATAGAAATTTTAATTTATCCTTTAATTTTTACATGGTTTTAAAAGAGTTTTTATAATTTTTTCCTTAAATGGGTCATTTTAAATAGTTTTTTAATAAAAAGACTAAACTGATGTCTTTTTTTAATGTATAGGATGTTAATCGACTTTCCAAACAGTATCATAATTTCGACCATTTTAATTATTATATAATATTACAAAAAAATTGAAATGGTAAATCACTTTGCAATGTGATTTGAAATGTTTCATTTTCATTTTTTATATTCGTTAAAATACTAAATTTTTTCTACAATGTCTACTTTTTTATTGTTATCTCTCATCTCTTAATTAATTTGGGGAAAATTAAATTTATATATAAAAATCAATTTATTATGATCATTAAACATGATATTTATCTTAAATATAAATTTTTTCTATATCATGGATATGATTATTACCTAAATTTCATATAATTTATATATATGGTGTTTTGCATTGAATTTTGTTTAATTGATTGGGGAAATATTGATATTTTATGTTTTTTATTTGATATGGTCATTTATTGATAAGGAAACTTCTTTACGAATTAAATTGATCATTCAATATAAGTTGAGTTCATTGGAAATGGAACAAATGGTGGGATATGAAATTATACATCCCATTGATGCATTGATAGTCTCATGAGATGAATTAATCGACCAAATTAAATCCGTTTTTTTTGTACAGCTACGCATTGATTAAACTATTATAAAATAAGGTCTTGACAGTATAAATATCATGAAGTCTACGATCATGAAGTCCAAGATGAATCTTTTCCTTCAATGATAATTTATTTTGTATTATCCATGAAATTATTTCATTTTAGATTATCCATAGACCTGTTTCGTGATCATGTAATTGATTTAATGGAATGTGAGTTCATTTGTTTTTTTATCCATATTATTTATGCCTTATTCATTCATGATAGCTTCTTTTGTACATAACTATTTATTTACATATAATCTCATGCTTTATTTTTCTATTTTCCCCATGACATGATGTACAATATTATGAATAATCTCATGGATGCCAGAATGTTTCTATTTTATGTATTAGATATTACCAATATAATATGGGATTCATGTATGTATCTTGTTTTCCAAGACTAGTAAACTGAGTAATACTATAGGATGAGATCCTTAATATCACATACAAATATAAAAAAATTGATAGTTCTACGAGTTTAATAGAGTTAGGGTTGTTACATATGTAAATATAAACACACACACACACCAAAGTGAAAAAATAATTATAATTAATTATCAATAACTAAATAAATGATCATTATAAAATATATATCTCTCTGTGTGTGTGTTAATTTATATCTATATAGAAATTTTTATATTTATTATAATATTTATTTTAGAATAAAATTCTAAATATATTAATAATGTTATGTATATGATTGTATTATATAGAAAAAAAATAAATTATATTTTTAAATAAATTATTTACACATACATACATACACATGTACACACAAATAGAAAATTTAAAACCTAATTAAAATTAATAAATAATAACTGGATAAATGATCATTAATATGTAAATATGTGTGTGTGTTTGTATATATATATATATATATATGTAAATTTATAAGTATATTGATATTATTTAATATGTATTTATATTTTGTTAAATATAAATATACATATAATCATAATGATAATATTTCTTATAAAATTATATCACGAAATATTAAAAATACAAGTTATAATAAATATATACAAATAGAGAAAGATCCATACATACAAACATACATATAAAAACACTAACACAAATGTTAAAACACAATTATTAATAATTTATATGAACTTAATAGATGATCCTTAATATAAAAATATATATTAATATATATATAGAAATATATATGCATATATATAGTAATATATATACATATATATAGTAATATATATACATATATATAGTAATATATATACATATATATAGTAATATATATACATATATATAGTAATATATATACTTATATATATTTATTAGTATATTTAAATTAATTAATACATGTATACATATATAGAGTCTTATATATATATATATATATATTAGTTTATATATTAATTAAAATATTTTTTTATTTATATTAATATATTAATTAAAATATTAATATATATATATATTTATTTATTTTTATTTTTATTACAATGGCAATGCCCGAACAAGTGGTTCAGACATTGTGTCCACTCTACCACTTCATGAGAAAAAAAATCATGACACATTGATAATTAAAATAGTTGGGGTGGGTAATGTTATCTCTATGATTCATGGAAGGGGTGTGAAAGGTGCTTGTTAGTGAAATAGTGATTAGGGGACCATGGAAAAAGTTAATAAACATGACTAAATTTCACATACCTTATTTTATAGTGTTTTTATAAAATAAGGGAAAATAAATTACTCATGTTTATAAATGACAATAATTAAAAATAATAACATTGGTAAATGAAACCTTCTTATTTTTTTCTTACAGTTAAAATTTATGAAATTTTTATTTGTTGTAAATGCTAAAAACTTTTGTGAGGGCACACATTGTGGTAAAATTAATTGTGGGTTTGACTCAGGGTGCCACTCGAAAATGTTTTAGAGTTTATCCAAAATGTGTTTGGAATGAGTATTCACCAAGTATTAGATACAATATGATATATGAAAATGTTAATGATAAAATTACAAAAAAATTTTTTGAAAGATATTCAAAAGTAGATCTAGATATGATTTCAAAATTTATCATTTATGATATAATATGTGGTCAGGTGGCACTATTTATTTGAGCATTTAGTGAGAGTGGGAGATTGAAGGAGATATCCCATATAGAGTAACAAGATATATGACAATAAATAAATCAAGGAATATTATATTTCTTTGTTTTGTGATACTATATAATATTATATATCAATATTATATCACTACCTTGACATGGTAGTAAAAGGTCAGAATGATTAATGTTTGGATCATATCAACCAAATGATATCATTACAAGGTAACATTTCCTAAAAATAAACACATGGGAGATGTATAAATCTGATGAATTCTGAAATAGAAAAATCCCATTTACTCATAAATTGTAATATATGAGTAAATGAATGTGTATTCAGGGATCTTCCCCAAGGTGTTTATCCGGGATCCACTACTATGGGATGGTTGTTATGATTTCATTATGAGGATCCTAGATGAATCTCTATATATCTTTAATATCTATTATTTTTTATCATTACCTAGTAATCCATTGTCATGCCACAATGAGAAAGGGAATCCCACTCAAGAAAAAATTGATTCATAATATCTTATGGATAATCCATGGAGGATTGATGTATTTTGTAATCTTATTAGAAAAATTCATCAATAATCATAGTGGAAAAATAAATCTTCAGTTATAGGTATACAAAACATATGTTCATAATTTTATCTATATTTATGGTTTTAGTTTTTCTGTGTGATGGTCTTGGAAATTTTAATTTTTAATCAATTCTATTTCTATGTTTATGTCTTAGATTTTAACACCCACAAATTCTAATGAACATTCTATTCAAAAGTTTGGATGACACATGACACCAACTATGTAAGGGAATATAATATTCCAAAACTATAAAATATATTTACTATTTTAAATAAATTGAATCTTTAGATTTCAATTCTTGCAATACTATGTTTTCTAGCATTTCTCATATCTATGACTTCAATCGATAACTTATGTTACACCCAAGACTGTGTTTTACCGAACAAAAATATATTATTAAAATATTATTATTTAATATAACATGATATAACATATAAATTAAATTAGCGGTTATGAATATGATTAAATAACATACAATTTTACATGGGTTACACAAATATAAAATGATTTCATTATTTATCCATTAATTATAAATTGATATAAAAACTATTTGAATATAAAGAAAATGTTTTTATGCTCCCAATAGTGGTTTATTCAAATAAATTTAATTAATTAAAATTAATTGTGAAATTAATGAAATTTATATAATATATATTCATTAAAATATTTATTCTATTAATCCAATATATTTTATATGAATAAGATGAGAACAAAACCAATTTTTTGTATAAAAGCCTATGTATTTATAACGATGTTTTTATTTCCTTTTACTCGTGAACCTATTTTAAATATTTTCTTCAAACTTTTATGATTTTTATATATAATCATAAATTTATTTATTTAATAAGAAACTTTGAAATTATGTTAGGGTTAATTTATGGTATTTTTTTGAAGTTTCATTTTTTGATGAATATTAAAAAAATAATGAATTTTAATTCCTAAATGATTTTTAAAATAATTTATTTATAAAAGATAATTTATATTTGTTATTTGTTATAAATTTTAACTATATAAATTTTTATATTAATTCATCTAATTTATATTATTTTAATCAATTTAAATTTGGAATTGAATATAAAAACATAGAAAAGATTTGATCATCTTACTATAATAACCCACTTTGTCGTCTCATTTATGGGATTCAATTTAAAATTTTTTTTACCACTTCTACGATTAGAATATAAAAAAATGGAATTCTTACAAGGAATTATCATTATTTATAACGTCTAATATGGTCAAATTATTATTTTTACAAAACATTTTATTAAATGTGGTTAAAATTAAATAAAACGGTTAAGGGAATAAATAATTACACATGGGAATAAACCATAAACATAATGTATTAAATAACATATAAAATTTTCCAAAAAAAATTTATTTCTTATTTGTACCATAATCACTGTTTAAAAACAATTACCATTATTAGGGGCATTTTTATTAAGAAACAAATTGGTAGAATTCCCTTTTCAAAAATATAAAATAATGTCACTCCTCTACCACGATAAAAGGTACTAAACCCTCCAACTTCCTCACAACTATAAATCCAATTTCAATCAACAAAAATCTACCAAAATATCTCATAAAAGTACATAAACTAATCCCATAATAATTTGTTGGTCATAAATCCAAATAAGGAAGACTTTTGGTCCAAAACAAAAAAGAGTTACCTGAAAACGAGGCAACCTTCTTCAATGACCACTTAAATTTTTTTACATCTTCAAACCATTAAATTATTATTGTTACATTATTAAAGAATAAAATATTTTCAAAAAATACATATATGTTTTTATTCTAACAGATTTTTTAACACATATACACATTTCCATCTAATGGGTAATGGACATACCATTTATGTGTACGGGGAATTATAGTCTCACAAAACGACGTCGTTCATCCTTACCACATCTCATGGTTGGGAATTATGATGGAAAAATTATGTATATAAGATATATATTATATTTATAATGTATTTATTCTTCTATGGTTCTTCATTAATACATAACATTATGCACTCCATTTTATTGGAATACTAAGACATCATTTGTTGAAGTGTTGACAACCACCTCCACAAAGTGATGTGAAACATTCTCACTATAAATGGAATGAATAAATGCTGGTTTTAATTAAATATATGTAACCAAAATTATATATATATTATATTCCTAAAATAATTACATTTTAAAAATATAATATATCATTTTCTTTATTACTCTTCTCACACCCGAAAAAGTGATAACATTGGTCGTTGCCATGTAGACTATCACCTCATCGAAATAATATGATTCCTTTTACATAAATGGAGTTACATATATATATAAGTATATTTTACATCCTAACAAGTTATATCTAATATATTTATCATTATTTAATGATATAATGATATATACCTTATTTTTATAAGGATCACTGAATAATGGGAATGTTACTCAGGCGTACGAACAACCTACTGTCTCCATGATTATAACATTGATTAATTATTAATATCCACCATTCATGATTTTATTTAAAATTATAATTTTTTATAAATATGATAATTATTTTATTATTATTATTATTGATATGTTCTTATAATGACCCATTTGACCAAAAGATGAACTATGAATGTTAATTTTGACACATAATCTAAAAATGGTCAAAACACCCGACGTAAGATTAATTTTTTAAGTAGGTTTTTAAAAAATTATTAAAAGTGAAAAAAATTTATTATAAATATAAAAATTTTATTTTTGTGACTAAATAATTTACATGTTTTTATTTTTCAAGTACACAAAGGCACATGTGACAATTCAAACTCAAGTTAATGGATTCTTATATAACTTTTCATTCTCTGAGGCATACACCATTTTTACCAAATAATTATATCTTTTTGTGTATCTACTCCCCCTTTACAAAAAATATCTTTTTAAATGGTATAATAAATGGTAAAATGGAATCAATATTGGAAAATAATTATTCAAATGGTTTTGTTTAATAGATGTTGGATTTTCTGTAGAAGGGAAACGATAAATTTTTATTTATTAAAAATTTATTTAGATAGTTATATGTTCAGTGTTATTTATATTGTTCATTTTTTCTATGGTTAAACCTAATATGAACATATCCCCCATGTGGATGTTGGTAAATGGTTAATCCAAGGGTGAACATGACCCATATGTGGACAATGGATGATGGATAAACCTTGTTTGATCATTGACCTCATTGGATATTTTTTTATTGTTAAAATAATGGTGAATATGAACCGAAAGTGGATGAAATTAGATGGTTAAACTAATAGTGGAAATACCCACCTGATTGGATAGTAGTTAATGATAAATAAAGTGGTGAACACAACTATTAGGTTGATGTTGGGGACCTTTGGATGAATTTATTATCCTTTTTAATGTGTTGTTGGTTTGGGATTGGTATATTAACAATAGTGGGAGATTGGTTGGAATAGTTATTGTGATGTATTGAGAGACACCCAAGAATTATGTAATGATGTTACATATTTTTTATGGCCTATAACTAGTCCTAAAGTTCAATGTTTGTTTATTGTTTCAGTTTTAAATATTTTCAAAGGTTTTATTTGTAACTGTTAGCCTGATAAATTCTGCATGCCCTATTTATGGACAGGTTAATTTTGTGGATGTCATTAGAGGTGTCCTATAGTGTTTTACTCACACCATTGTCAGGATTTAATGATTCTTGGGTGCCCAATAATATTTCTCATGTTATTGTTTTCACATCTGTTGCTGGGAACATAGATCTAGTTATTCATTGATGAGTGGGAGAGATCAAATTAAATACTGATATTAGGACATGCAATCGATCAGAGTTGTAGTATATCCCCATATTTTCTTATTTGGTATATGTAATCAACCTAAAATTTTCCAATTTTATATATTGAATTATTGTTCTAGGCTTTATTATAGTTTATTTATTATCATTCTTGTTCACATTTTTTACTTATATTTCCTATTTATTTTGACAGATGATTTTTTTATTCTATATGGTAGTACACACTTTTTAATATGGGTAATGTCCTCCCCACGATAACTCTTAATATCCCTAACAAAAGTGACTAGTATCTAAATTGTCATGAACCATCCGATGTACCCTAGTAACCTGATAGCAATGCCAGAAAAGACGTAGACTGAAGGGTGTTATCAATCCCTATAGGTCAGAAAATAGCACCTGGCATCATAAAAAATTAAAGTGGGAACTATTTTTTCACTTAAAAGATGAATGAAAAATAAAACAAAACAGTATGAACATCTAAGAAACTCCATTGTGAGTAATGTATCAGAATACCATAGTTCATGAAGATCTCAAATCACTACAACCTAAATACCAAAACATTTGGATAACAACCCCATGGTCCTTAAAGACACAACTCACAAAGTCCCAACCTCTACTGCTACATCCAACTCCATGAGATCCCTTCACTTTTCTGGAACATGGAAGAAGAAATTCTACAAACACCAAAAGGAAAAAAAGTAGGGTGTTAGCCTGTGTCTAGTAGGATACCCCTGAATATTCCATAACAGATTCCGAATATATTTTATCCAAAAAAATCATTCAATATTCTAAATAAATGGGTTTTTAAATTTAAAAATAAAATTTAAAAACGCATGATATACATTTTCAAAATGATGGAAAATACTTTTAAAGAAAAACATTTTACATTACAAGAGATTAAATATTTAAAAAATGGGTTTAATAAAATAGTGTATGTAAATATAGAAAAGGAATGTAATGTGGTTTTATGACATTGTCATAAATTAATATATCAAATATAAATAAACAAGTGAGAAACAAGGTCATATTCTATATAGGTACAGAATATTATCCAACTATAGGACATTGCACTCTATTAGTGATCACATCCACATGATTGTAGTCACATCAGCTTACACTAGATAGAGGTGACTTGTCACCCTCCCATCAGGGATGTGACCCATCGAAGGTATGGTTTCAAACATTTTAACTGTGTGCAGTGTATCCAAACATCTCACCAACTACCTAATGCTTGAATGAACTCTTATATTTTTGAAAATGTTTTACAAGATAACTTAAAAATATTAAATCCCATTCTTCCACTACAAAAATCAAAATATTCCCTTTAATACCAAAACATGTTTTAATCAATAAATTTGGCCTTTTAAGAAGATAATAAGTCCATGTTTCAATCAAAACATTTTAATCCATTTTCCCAAAATTTAACTCCATTATAAATCAGTTCAATTCTTTTTACAATTGATTTCCATAATTAAATTCAATAATTTAATTGAAAATTTTATGTAAATTCCAAAATTTAAATTCAACCATTTAAATCGACTAATTTCTACAAACCCATCCCAATTCAATGGATTAGGGGTTTTCAAAATTTTAATTCCAAAACCATTTCAAATATGTTGATTCATTGGAATGGTATTTTTTACAATTTAATTGAAATAATATTTCATCAAATAAATATATGTTTACAATTTAAATATTTCCAGAAATTTAGGAATACTTAATTTTGCAATTGGGATGGAACCACAAACTTATTCACAAAACACAATACTCATAACGTCACCCATAAAGGTGAATTATTGTGAAGATTACCTCGTACATCAACCTAGAAGAAAAATCCAACACTGAAGGGCATAGATCCATCAATTCCAATACGATCGATTGAAAACACAAGAGAGGTTAAATAGAGATAGATGAATAATGATAAATAATTCTTACCTAGATATCTCCCTCCACAAAATAATGATTAATCACCAATTAATGGATCAAGAAGAGTTTTAAGGCTCTATGAATAACAGGGGAAGTATTTGGTTCGAGGGATAGGGAATTGAAGAAGAGGATGAGAGAAATTTCAAGTGCACTACTGCTTTTGTAGGCTCCTATCAGGGTTTTACACATTGTACAATCCATTACATGTCGTGAAATCCCGATGTAATACATCTTCAAGAAAAAATGCATTGACATGAATTAAAGGATGAATCGTGAGTCAAATTAGTGATTTTCGCATTTTTTAAATTTTTAAACCTAGTCCACTAAATAAAACCCTTCACGTTATGTTACCCGGATGGGAAGTGGAAGCTTATGGGCCATGATATTAAAATTTTTACTACACTGGAGAGACAAAACAATGAAATCTCTGGTGATCCTATCCTGGTACGGTCTGAGGACCACACATGGATATGAAAATGCATAGAATAAAATCTAAAATGTACATTGTTCAGATCAGATGTGTGCACGTCCTTCATAGGAAGCCAGTGACCATTCATCAAAGACTCCATCGTTGAATCCCTATAGATCATCTACACACACATCATAAAAATGCTCTCATGTCATTTGTTGGAATCTGGTTACTATCACGGTACACCAACGATCTCTTCAATGCAACGTTGATCACCTCAAGAAAGAGTCTTTGATCCATGAAGAAGGAACCTTGAAGATCTTAATTTCGTGAGAGAGTCTCTCTCTAGAATATAGGATGAGAGAGATTCTTTCTAATCAATCACATGAATAGATACATGGGAAGAGCCTCTCTCTTACATATATAAGGAATATCTAAAATACTCGGTATGGGTTCCTGACCCCTGTGTAATAGATATTCACAACATATGTTTTATAAATATATATTTATGAAAAATCAAATTCTGAAAAAAAAAATATTTATAATTTTATCACTAACTACAATATATATATTAAATTTATATTACATGATAATCTTGAGTCTATAACTCGACTCACTTCTACGAAAAATATAAAACAAACCCAGGATATTTAAATCCGCTCGAAAACTATTCTATCTTTGATTTTACGTAATAACTTGTAAATACATGTTATAAATAAATTCAACAAACTATTCAAAACATGAAAAATTAAATAATTTATTTATTAATTGGCGATCCATAGAACATGGATAATACATGGACCCCGTGTCCAGCCTCACAAAGTTCTATATTCCTATACCATAGAATATGGAAGATTCTCAAAGCGCTATAGTGTTTGACCCTCTAAAACATTATCTCAATAGTAGTGAGTGATATTCACCAACCTAGAGTGGGGTATAGAAACCTACCGAGGCCCATATAGAGGTAAGGTGAAGTCAATGTAATGACTACCTTTCTACGAACATGGTCTGTGTAATATAATCTCTTCGTTAACGATATCTCAATAATGAAAAATGAACACTAGTGTTATCATCATTGATCTTGCATTATTTTATTTGTTGATTTGTCCAAATGGTATTACCTTCCACTACCATGGCCATGTATTTAATGAAGTTGAAACTATCCTAATCAACCTAGACCAGGATATCTCTTCCCCAATACCGAAGTGAAAAATACTATCTTGATCATTCATTCAATGTCATGTCTCCAATGACATACCCAACACAAACTATCTCGCAACGACTTCATTTTCATTGTGTTCTCCTAGAGTCAATGTATGTAGTTAAATGACATACATTGATAATGATCGCAAGCCTGAAGACCATTACACGTGTGCATAGATAGTAATGACCAATGAGATCTGAAACATGTGGTGTTACTATTTTACGGGTCAGTCCTCATGATCTCAACTACAATAGATCATCAAGTGCGAAAATCATGATAAGAAGTATCAATGCTTATGAATCCCCCAGCACCTGATATTAAAACATAATCTGTTTTCTTTTCGAATTATGTAACTGGACTACAAGAAATTACATTAAGATAACTATCATGGCATCTTGGGGTTCTCATTATAGCATGAGATCTGCAATAACCCTTTGATACAGCATATAATCTAAGGAAATTGACATAAACAAAGTGGATGAATAAGTATCTACACTATTATGTAAAGAAAAAAACATGTATATATAAAAAACATAATACATGTTGTGGTAACCAATATACAACACATGTTCTGTCTAGGACACCAACATTCAACACTCCCACTTTCACTAGATCCAACTACTAACAAGTTTCAATCTGCTAGTTGTCACATGAAAATAATTCTTTTGCTGAGAAATTAATTTTGTCAGGGATCTGACACGTTTCTCTCTATGGATACTCCACTAATTGTGACTTCAACTCTTTGTGTAAAATCTCCCAAGAGATGAAACTTTCGAAGAATATGCTTTATCCTCTGGTGAGACTTGGGCTCCTTTGAAGGAACCACTCTTGTAGTATTATCATAATATACTGGAATATTTTATACACATCTAGTCACAACACCAATGATTGAGATAAATATGTGTATCAAGACTACTTCTCCTATTGCATTTGGTAGCTATAATTAATTCAGACTCTACTATCGAATCGGCAACCACTACTTTCTATGAGCTTCTCCAGATCCCTACACCACTACACCAACAAAAGATGCAGCCTGACTACTATTTCAGATCACCATGATCTATTTGGAATCAAGCATCAGTTTATCCTCTCACTACTAGTTCCTTGTTAGTTCCATACACTAGGAACATATCGTTTGTACGCCTCAAGTACATTAGGATAGTTTTAACAGATTCCCAATGCAACTCTCCTGGATTTTTTGATATCTACCCACCATGATTAAAGAAAAGGGGACATCAACCATAGTACCTAGAATGGAATACATTAATGACCCCTACTAAGGCATAAGGAATTCTACTCAATATTTCAATCTCCTCCTGTGTTTGTGGACACATTTTCTTGGAGAGATATATACCATGGGACATAGGAAACAATCCTCTCTTGGAATGTTCCATATTTAACCGTTTGATTACCTTGTCAATATATATATGTTGACTTAACCGATGTATCCTTTGAGATATATCCCGATAGATCCTGATCCCTCCAATGTAGTCTTCAACACCTAATTTTTTCATGGAGAAGAATTCATTTCACAAATTCATAACTGATAGTAAGACATGCACCTCATTTCCCATAATTAATATTTCATCAATATAAAACTGTAGGAAAAATATGCCATTAACTACATTCATTTAATTGGAACACAGATCACATTCATTTTTGATAGAAATAAATTCTCTTATGTACTCATCAGAACAAACATTCCATGACCTTAATTTATACTTCATCCCATAAATGGATCTCTTCCACTTAAAAACATGATTGGTGTTCTTTGACTTGAAAACCCTTTGAGTTTAGTCATATAGACATCTTCAATGAACTGTCCATTTAGAAAAGAATTTTTGACATCCATTTTCCAAATTTCATATTCATAAAAGGATGTTATTGCAACAAATATTATGATGGATTTAATCATTTATACTAGTGAGAAGGCTTCATTATAGTCAATTCCTTGGTGTTTCCGGAAACCCTTCGAGACCAGTTTTTATTTAAAGGTATTAGAGTCATCATCCTTGTCTAGCTTCTTTTAGAATACCCATTTACATCCAATGGGATTTACATCAGTTGGAAGGTCTACAAAATTCAAACATGATTTTTATACATGGACTCCATCTCAAAATGCATGGCTTATTTCCATTTTACAGCTTCTTTTCCTTCTACTAGTTCATTGTTGGTTATAGGTTCATCATCATCAGAGACTTATGTTTCACCTGAATCGGTGACAAGAAAACCATAACACTTTGGTTCTCTATCCTCTCGTGTAGTCCTACATATTATTTGGATCTCAGGAACAACTTCTTCTTCCACTACCTCTTGTGGAATTTGTTCCTCTACCAACTCTTATGCATCTAGAGCATTAACATCATCGAGGTCAACCTTGATCCCACTATTTCCAATAGAAATGTGTTCCCTTTCTAGAAATATGGTGTGTCTATCCACAAAAAAATTTCTATCTAAAGGGTTATATAGGTAATATCCTTTGGTTTCCTTAGGATAACATACAATGATGAACTTTGGGCTTCTAGATGCTAATTTGTCACTTGGAAAAGTCTTGAAAAATTCCTATCACCCCTATAAACGTATGTGTGTTAGACTGAGTCTCTTTCCATACCATAAGTCATATCAAATCCCATCTGCAACTTTACTTGGTACTCAATTAATGGAAGATTCTCTAGTCTACAAAGCATATCACCAAAAGTATAATGGAAGAGTTTCTTGACTCATCACTGATCTGTCCATTTCAAGCAAGGTTATATTCCTCCATTCAATAACACCATTTCATTATGGTGTATAAAGAGGAGTGACTTGGGATACTATACCACACTCCATCATGTGATCAATGAAATATTGGATATGATACTCTCTACCTCGGTCTAAGCAGAGTGCTGTTATATTCAAACTAAGTTCGATTTATAATTTATTTTGGTATTCATAAAATATCCAAAAGGAATCAGACTTATACCACATTAAGTAGATATATCCATACCTACTATAGTTAATGGTAAATGTAATAAAGTATAAAAAACTACCCCTTTACTCTATTGAAAATGGGCCATATACATTAGTATGTATTAATTCTTGTATTTCATTAGCTCTATCTATCTTCCCTGAGAAAGTTATTTTTTTCATTTTACCTTGTGAACATGCTTGACGTGCATTAAATGGTTTAACTGTACCAAGTATAAATACCCTTCTTCCTTTATTTTTCGTAATCTCTTCTAATTTACATGACCTAGCCTGAATTTCCATAGGCAGGTGATATATGAGCCATGTTGGTCGTTTTTTTCATTGATTTCCATTATTGGGTTCTTGAGTTCCATAATATATAAACCATTGTTAAGAAGTGCCATACCATAACATATGTTATCTCTATAAAAGGGACAACATTTACTTCCAAACTTGAAAAAAACTCATAGTTTCTAGAATCAACATATAGATAATGTTTCTGGTTACAGAAGGTACATAATAACAACTCATTGAAATTAGAACCAAAAAACACGACAATGATAAGTGGTAGTCTCCCACTACCAAGGCTTTCATACATTCACCATTTGCAGCTCAGAGATCCACACCACCTTTTCAATCTTCCAGATGATACTTAGTTCCTATATATGAATACAAATGTGTGAGACACATGTCGAATCCAATACCCAACTTGTAGATAATAATAAATTGCATTCAATGAAAAAAAAATAACAGAAGTAGAAGCATCAGTTTTCTTCTTCATCACAACTTTGCAATTCTACTTCTAGTGCCCTTTCTTGACACAGCCATAGCAGACAGCTTCTTACTCAATACTCTACCTCTAAATATTGGGATTCTTTATAAGACAATTCATTGGTGTCTTTGGCATTGAATTGGCTTTATACTCCTTTTACTTTCCATTGTTTCTTTTGTTATCCATAAGGACCAATTAATTGAAATTTTCATATCCTTGTAAGCTTGGAGAACTAAAGCCAGAAGGTATGGGAGTGACTTTTTAATATAATTAATGTTATAGTTGACAATGAATGTCTAGAAGAATGGAAATAAAGACGAATGAATGAGATCCACTGTTAGTTCTTGGTTCAATTTGATCACAAGGGATTTAAGGCTCTCAATATACCCAATCATCTTGAGTACATGAGGACTGGCTTGGTCCCCTTATGCTAGTGTGCACTTATAAAGGGAACTTGAGATGTCATAACTCTCTTGTCTATCCCTCTCCTAATATAAAACTAGGAGATGTGAATGCATCTTGTAGGCATCCTCATCCTCATTCATTTTTTGAAATTGGATGTACATGGATGAAAACATGATGCATTGAACATGAAGTTCATCATCTACATGATTTTTCCAATTTTATTTTTTTCCATACTTCCTCCTTGAGGTGGCACATCAATAACTAAGGATTTCGGAATATATAACATTTTATCTTAGAGTATTTCTATGCGAACGCGCCTGTACCACTCCTGGAAATTATTACCAGTAAGAATATTTTCTTTATCCAGAATTGATTGTAGTGAAAAAGTACATGTGCTATTGGTGATTTACATTTTTATATATACACCAAATGAACAGTAGAAGATATTACTTTTCCTTGATTACCATTTTACATATATGATTAATATATTATTATTTCATTTTAATGTATCCCACAATTTTAGCAAACCTTAATAGCCCTCACTATTATTTTCATAATACTCTGTCACTTGAGTACTCTAGTGGAAAGGATCATTGAAACCTCCCTCATAGTCTAAAATATATGGAAACGTCATTACTCAGAGGGTCATAAGGTAGGCACTATTCTGGCCAACCACATGACATGTAGTTCCTTGTATTGTTGAGTAATGTCCTAGATTTTGGAATCTGAACCTGATACCCTCTACATCTTGTCTCTAATGTGTTAAAAATTTATCTATGTCCAATCCATGACTACTCACTATAGTTTATTTGATCCATTTCTCTCATTAATACACCTCGTTAGTAATAGGATCTCTCACCTATGGCTTATGTGCCACCCAAACACCCGGTTTTGATTAAATGTTAGTAATGGAAGAAATTTTAGACATAATATATCTTTGAAATAATTTGATATTTCTTGATTAATATATTTATTTTTCTATTTATATGATCATACTAGATTGTCACGCTCACAACTGAACATGAAATTGATATACACTCGTCAAATATGTATGCATTTTTATATTGTTTACTATTCTATGTGATTAATAAATAATCATGTACTCATATAAAATAATAAACAATGTATAAATGTAAATACTGTAATCTGATTGGTCATGACCATTCTATTATGATCGATCCATAACGTATCAATCCTCACCTAATGGCAACCATACATTAGATGACACCTGACTCCTGTCGCAGCTAGCCCCAATGCAAAGTTCATGAATCTCGTCTGGATTACCTCCTCGACATTGGAAGGGTCTACATCTCATATCATCACCATATAATTACAAACATACATGCACAAAGGATAGGGGGTCTAGGGGTACAAAATAAAATTAGTGCATTGTAAATGCATGACCTTATAAATATTTCAATTAAATGATTATTAGAAAATCGTTATTTATATAATAAATTATTACAATCATTGCACATGTTGAATAAATAATTAAATAGAAAAACTATACATGCATTGTTTGGTTGCATTATCAAGACGAGTCAGTATAAATTAAGAGCAATCAAAATTAAACTCCAATAAATTTAAATAGAACAAGGATGTTCTAATAAATTAAATGAATTTAAATAAATTCAATTAATTTATTTATCTCTTCTAATTGATTAATTTATTTTTAATTCCAAAATATTAAACAAAATTATTAATTTATTTTTAATTAAGACAATAAAATTAAACCATTAATTTAATTATAATCTTATTTAAATATATGTTTCAGATTCTACTTAATCATAAACCCCATATTAATTCTAATTATTTTAACTTAAAAAAACTAAATTTATTAAATCTATTTATCAGGGTTACCTCTAGCTAGTGAATGGATCCGACAGGACTGGGAACTGTCGTGAGGGAGTCTTACAGGAGTGTGGCCGAATAGCGACATGACTGCGTTGAGACCGTAGAGTTATCACGGCGTGATCACATCATTACTTCAGCATTGCCATGGAGAGACCCTGTCAAGACAGTGGCGAGACCACGATGAGACTGCGGCGAGACTGTGGAGAGACCGCGAGGAGACCACCGGGAGACCGCGGCGAGACCATGGTAAGACAACAACGTGACTGTGGCGTGTCTGCCCTGTCCAACAACACCCCCACAATGACACTGTCCTTCGGCGAGGCGAGACCGGACAGGGCCGGCGGAAGACTCCTATGGAGAGGTGCGAGGGAGGGGGCTTGTTGATCTGGCATGCCATGAAGGTGGTAGTGAGATGATTCTGATAAGCTGCTAGGGTGGTGGCATGCTGCTCCGGAGAGCCTGGTGGGAGGTGTTGGGATCAGTTCCAGAGAGCCTCAAGAGAGGTCGGGTGTTGTCTCGCAGCTGGGACAGGGAGGCGGAGCTAGTAGCAGGTGGCTTGGAGCTCTAGCGAGATGCAGGGTGGCGGCCTACTACTCGTTCGTCCGCAAGAGGGAGGCATGATCGAGGTGGTGTGGTCTGGCCACAACAGTAGCGGCGAGGTCCTCTAGGATGGGGTGTGCCAGCGTAGTTGGGAGACGGGGCGAGCCGACGCAGTTGGGAGATGGGGCGAGCTGGCACAAAAGAGAGGTGGGGCGGTGTGGTCCAACAACATGGGGAGTGGGGGAAAGGGTTAGTGCTCTGTGTGGAAGGAGAAGAGGCTTTGGGGTCTTTCATTTTTTTCTATTAGAAAAAAACCCAAACCCCTTATTTTAATGAGAAGACTAGGGGTCTTGGTCTCCACCTTGGACTTTTATTAATTAAATTTATAAAGTATAAAGGCTTTTATAATTAAAAATGAGATATGAAAAGTCCCAAAGACTAATGGAATTCCCTTTTTAAAAAATTGATAAAACCAAAATAATATTATAATATAATATATTTTATTTATCTTTTAAAACAATCCCACCTGAAAAATTCCGATGTCCGAATTCCGACCAAAGAGTGGTTGGATTTGATTACATGGAAGAACACCAAAATAAATTAAAAATGAATTCTTTGTAAAATAATAATCCAAATAACGTAAAACCAATAACATCAATCCAATTAATATTTTCAAATGGCTGAAACATTTCCGTGTAGAAATGGATCGATGTACGGTCAGATCCGTTGGAACAATTTTAATGCTTTGAACTTATATGTACTTCAATTTAATTTTTTCTTTGACTTTGAGAAACCACACATCTCTCTGATTATAGTGTAAGGTACTAGGAAAAACAGTGGAAGCTGATGGGCTGGGAAAATAAACTTTATGTGTCACTGATGCGATGTAACAATGTCAACTCTAGTGATTGTATCCTAGTACAGTCTTAGAACCATGCATAGATATAATAGAGAACAAAATCAAATCGAAAAAGTACCTTGTTTAGATGAGACATGTGCATGTCCATCATAGGATGCCATTGACCATTGCTCGAAGTCTTGGATGTCGAATCCCTCTAGATGATCTACACACACACTTTAAATATTCCCGCGCGTCGTTAGTCAGAATACGGGTGATAGCACGGTACGCCAATGAGCTATTTGACGCAATGGTGATCATCGTAAGATAGAGTCTTTGATCCATGAAGAAGGAATATTGATGTTCAATCTTGATTGTGATAGTGTCTCTCTAGAATTTAGGAGGAGATAAAGGTTCTCATTTTCAAACCATGAATTGTTACTTGGGAAGATTCTCTCTCTTAATTATATAGGGAATATCTAAAATACCTGGTATGGGTTCCCGACCCCCGTGTTATAGATATTCATAGTATAAGTATTATAAATATTTCTTTATGACAAATTAAATTATTCCATAATTAATATTTATAATTTATCCCTAACTACAATATATATATATATATATATTAAATATATATTGCATGATAATCAGGAGTATATAACTCGACACACTTATCCCGAAAATATTAAACAAAATTTGGATACTTAAATCCGTTCCAATAATATTTTATGTTTTTATTTACTTAATCACTTGTAAGTACATATTGTAAAACAATTCAACAAAATATGCAATACACGAATAATCAAAGAATTTATTTATTTATTGGTGATCCATAGAACATGGATAATACTTGGACCCCATGGATGTCACGACCCAACCCTACCCGGGCTCGAGCCGTAACTACATCAAGCCCGCCTCCATAGGCCAGGGGCTGGCGACCAGCGCCGAAGGCACAACAACTCGGAGAGGCCTTTGCCTAAGCACCTGTACACACACACGCAGCACACTCAATGCAAAAGTGCAGAGTAAAAGAGAAACTGCTATATAAAAACTAAAAATGTGCATCGACCTCTAAACAGTACACATAAAGTGATGAAAAGGAAAAAGGGGCAAAACACATGCCCAACCAGTAAAGTGACACAACCCAGAAACAGGTAAACAAAAGAAACAGCTGACGGGTCTCCCACCTGGAACCCAACCACGACCACCGCACGCGGTCCAAGCTCTCAAGCTCCTACGCTCCACTGAAGTCATGCTCCACCTGTCCGTCGTCTGCAAGGGAACACCAAGTGTGGGCAAAGCCCAAGCAGGGGTGAGTATAAAAATACTCAGTAGGATACCCCGAAGGCTCGAGGGAGCAACAAAGAAGGTACCGAAGGGTGAGCAGTAGACAGGAAAAGTAAAGGAGTACAACTGAAAGGGCAGTAAGAGTAACAATAGAGAGTCCAGCTCAACCCAACAAGAGAAAGGAGGTAGACTCGTCCAGACACAAGGAGCTGGAAACGGTGAGAAGATGAACTTCTCGTCGAGTCTTCACTACCTATAGCAGGAGAGTAGACTCGACCAACCACGAGAAGCTAAACACAGAAAGCACAGGGCATACCCCGCGCGTCTTCGCCTCTCTTGGAAGGAGAGTAACCAAACCCAAGAAGTGGGTACTGGAACAAGGTATATACATATCTTTGTGCTCAGCAAGAAGCCCGAACAACGTTGTAAGGGGATCTCCATCCCGTAGCTCATCCCAAGAAAAGTGTAGCCAACAGTCCCAGAAATACACCATCGATGCCCAGCATCCCGCACATCTGCCCCGAACCACAAGCCAAGGGGATCAATCACCGCACCTCGACACTATCCGCTTTGGGCGGCACTGACTCACCCGCACGGTTTTAGATCACGTCTCAAGAACGCGTCTCGGTGGGGAAAGTGCCCCTCGTACTTGAGAGTTCTAAGGAAAGTCAAACCACAACTCGTCACTGCCATGCAGTTGAGAGGTCTCCTCAAATTCAAAGTCGTTCCATCACCGACCCGTACAACCAAAGACCCCGCTCCGGCGGTCACGGAGGAAAGCCACAGACTAGCCTAGTAGAAAGGATTGAGTCTGGAATGCCAACAGGTGTCCCACTACCCAGCCCTGCTGGAGGGTAATTCTTAACCAGATATCGGGTGACCCACTGTCCAGCCCCGCTGGAGGGTAAACCCTAATACATCATCAGGCGACCCACTGCCTAGCCCCACTGGATGGTAGACCTTAATAAGATACTGGGTGACCCACTGCCCAGCCCTGCTAGAGGGTAAACCATAATACTCCATCCGACGACCCACTGCCCAGCCCCACTGGATGGTAGACCTTAATACATCATCAGGCGACCCACTGCCCAGCCCCGCTGGAGGGTAGACCTGGAATAAATTGACAGGCAACCCACTGCCCAGCCCCGCTGGAGGGTAGTCCTGGAACTCGACGACGGGTGACCCACTGCCCAGCCCTGCTGGAGGGTAGACCCTAAGAGGTCGTCGGGAGACCCACTGCTCAGTCTCTGCTGGAGGGTAGACCCTAAGTGCATTGGGCGACCCACTGCCCAGTCTCTGCTGGAGGGTAGACCCTAAGAGCGTCGGGTGACCCACTGCCCAGTCTCTGCTGGAGGGTAAAACCCTAGAAGCCAGTGAGCAACCCACTGCCCAGCCCTACTGGAGGGTAAACCCATAGAAGTCGATGTGTAACCCACTGCCCAGCCCCGCTGGTGGGTAAAAATCAGAACTACTCTGGCCATCTCCACTGGAGGGTACAACACTGGCCAACCGAACACGGAGTGGGTATCGCGCAACCACCCAACTCCAGAACAACTCACCCCAAAGGGGTTCAGCGCCTGTTCCATCACAGGGTGCCACTAGTACCGCTACCAGCCGATCTATCGAGAACGAAACTAGGGGGAGACCACTCAACCCTGCTGGTCAAACAAACGAGCACAGAGCCAGGGGAAAAACTCCACCCTGCTAGTCAAACAAACGAGCACAGAGGGACCCTCTACGTCGCGAGAGGTCAAAGTACGCAAAGCAGAACACAGAACGCACTTGGGGCCCACACGACGTGTGGCCCCACGTCAACCCCAACTGAGTGCACAAATGTTCTCAGGTACAAACCACACGTACCTCCAACCGCTCCCATATACTCCCAGAGTATACCTCGTTCTAGCCCAAAGGCTATCTTGCACACGACACCCAGCGTCAACGCGAAGGCGTGACGTAAAAACTCCACATCAAAGGCCTAGGCACGACCAAACACATCTTGCGAAACATTTATATCACTCTCCCAAGAGTGTGCAATCACACGCCAAGGGTCCGCTACAAACACAGTAGAAGAACCGCCCCTGGGGCACCTTCACATTTCCACAAGATCGCGCAAGAGGCTCCGTACAACCAAACGGATCGCACCGTTGTAATCCCGGTGGAAAAACACGCGAGATCGACTAATTACTCGCCTTCAACAGATATCCGACGAAAAGGTCACCAACACCGCCTCACTCCCGAATGGCATCCCGTGATCCTGAGCTTCGGCCCCAAAAATAGTCGGGCGCATCGCACCATTGCGATCCCCTCGGGAAAACACGTCAAAAGCACTACCCACATGAGTGCAACGAATATCCAGAGAAAAAGGTGCATTCCGGCGCACCGCACACGAGCCGTGCTACATGGGACCCACATCCCGGTCTTGAAACTCAACGAACGGATCGCACCATTGCGATCCTCTCGAAAAAGCACACAAGATGGACTATTCACTTGTCCAAAACGGTCGCCCGGTGATAAAGATGGAAAATCACTATCGACGTCGAAACGACCCTCGTGGGCCCCGCACCAGCGTGCGGAATTAGACCGGGAAGACTGCGCCAACGCGATTCCTTCGGAAAAACACCAAAGATCGACTGCTCGCACGCCCCGAACGAACGTCCGAGGAAAAAGTCGCTAGAACGCTGCACGCAGCTCAAAAGACGGGCTGTGGGGCCCGCACCTCAACCTCGACCTCAATGCCCGAAATCACCCTGGAAACCTCCGCCTCGATGCCAGTGTTCCAACTCCGCTGACGGTGCTTAAAATGGACGTCGGATGCGTCCGCGCCGTCCAAAACAAAATCCCCCAAAGAAACGACTAACCCCTCGACGTACGTGTCGCGCCACCGAGGCCTCTCGTTTCGGAAATTAAAAATTCCCCAAACCATCTCAAGCGTTCCCCTCGATGAAAGGTCCACGCTACCGTTGACGGCACGCAAAACAGACGCCCGTAACGAAAGTTACGGGCGTCGGAAGTTCCAAAGGGGGAAACACCCTTAGGCCGGATCGGCCCGGTCCGACCGGTCCGTCCGCAGCCGGCCCGCGGCCCGACTGCGGGTCCGGTTCGCTCCACCGCGGCCAGCTGGCCGCGGTTTGTCAACACCGACCGACCATCACGTCCGGTCCCTTTCCCCACAGTGACCCGCGACATGCGGGTCGCGGTCGCGCCGCACGGGGTCGCGCGCCTCGCGGCCCCTCCCCCTCTGCCTTACGCCGGAGCCGCCGACCGGGATCCCCCCTCGCCGCCGTCCGTGCCAGCTACCAACCAGATCCCCTTTTCCTGGCCACCGCACCACCGTGATGCCCCACGGCCACCTCCTCGGACCGAAGCCGCGCCGCCGCGCCTCCTACCGCCGGAGCACCCAAACCGGCCGGAAACCGCCGGGACAACCCAAAATTCCGGCAATCTTCGCTGGGCCACTGCAGCCTCCTCGCAACTCGACTTTACGAACCGAAACAAGCGATGGAAAGAGGAAAACCCTACTACGCATTCATGTGGTTCGTTCGAAAATCCAACAACAATTCGAGCATAAGATTTAGGTTCAAAGGATGTGCGGGAAGGAAAAACGCAACAAGACCCTACCTCGTGGGCGTTGCTCGGAGCTTCACCGCGATCCGCCGCCTTGCCGAAGCTGCCTCGCCGGAGATGGAGGAGGAGAGGGGAGAGGGTTTCACCAGGGGTTTTATGGGAGAAGGGAAGGGGGAGGGTTTAAATAAATTAATTAACAATTTAATTAATTTAAAACCCCCGAAAAGACCCGCATCCGAAACTCCCGAAGGGGTCGAGGTTGAGCCTCCTCCAGGGTAAAAACCACCTCCCAATCACAACGGAGGTCTCAGAATTTAAATCTGAGGCCCCGTTCAAAAGTTATTAAACTCAACGCCCGAGGGCGCCAAATTACGAAAACGCCCCTAGGGCCATTTTTCACAGACGGCCCGTGCCTGCAAAACTTACACCCCTCCTAGGGTAAAAGACACATTACGAACTCAACGGTGCCCTCCGTTTTCCAATACGATCCACCGTTTAGAAGATAATTGCGTTTCAACATTAAACGAATTAATTAATTAATTAATTAATCCGTTTAATGTTCCAGAAGCGGGCGAGGGGTCCAAACGTCCCGCGCCGACAAGTTTTATGTCATTACTAGGGTAAACACCCCATTACGGACTCATACGTACACTCGGATCTCTGATCCGGATAACCGTTTAGGATTTATCCCATTTATTTGGTGTTTCCAGAGTGAACGCACTGAAAATTTAATTCCGGCCACTCCGGGGCTCGGAATCGAACGCCGTCTAAAGGCGCTGCTCTAGAATATCATCAAGAATATTTCAAAGTCTTTCGCAGCAAAAACTAGGTTCTTACATCATTCCCTCCTTCATGCTTTTCGTTCCCGAAAAGCAAAACTAGGGAGCAACACAGGGTACTAAGCCCACACCTGGCTTTCCCATACCCAGAAGAACCCACGCACAACTCTGCGTCACAGCACACAGACCAAAGGATTGATCCATTCACGCGAGGTCGGCCCTTTCCGATGTCATGCACCCACTCCAGACTTTGGGGTTAGGGCAAGGCGGTAGGGAACCTCGCCATCCCTTTGCATGGTCTCAAACGGCCCAAAGGCTCTCGGGGATAGCTCACCTCCACGACCGAACCCTTACGTCGCACGCCGCGACTGGAATCACCGCCCGCACCTGGAACAAGGCCCAGTGATTCCCTCCTTCAGAATATCCATATGGTAAAACACCCATGGATATCTGATCACGCAAGATTTCACAGTCGATGTCTCTCAACCAAAACTCTCTTACACACTCGGAAGCGAAAGAGTCAACACCATCGACTAAAGGAAAAGGTCTCACGCATTTTTCCTCACTAACACAGGGTTACACTCGACGCCCTACGTCACCCTGGTAACACCTCAAACAAGTAGCAGGGAGAAAAGCCTTTCCCACGCAGAGCCTAACAATTCTACTGCAAAAAGTAGAAGAGTCGCAAGGGGTACCTCTCATCATCCCATGCTCTGCAGGATCGTAGACATCCAAGCTCACGACTGTCCACGGTCCTAACTGCCAGCTCTCGAAGCCTGACATGGACCACCCAGTGGCGATGAGAAGACCTCGTAAAGTCGTCCCCCACCACCAACTCCTCCCTCTCCTCTTCTAGAACCACCTCTCTGGGTACTACTCCGATCACAGCACTACCTCTATCGTGGTGGTGCACCTACTGCCTGACTGAAGCTCTCTGCATGCCTGATCGGGCAGTCCCATGCCAGGTGACCTCGCCCATCGCAAGCATAGCACCGACTCTCTCTGGGATGCACTGGTGCCCTCTGGTGCCACCGTGGTGTATAACCACTTCCCGGGATCCACTCACGGAAGGGCATCCTCGGCTGAGGCCCTGCGCCTTTTCTCCATAGTGGTATATGACCACGTCTCTGAAACCAGCAGTGGGAAGGCCACCTGCATCGAGGTCCTGTCCTCCGGCGCCTGCTGACTATGGCAGACTTCTCAGCTCCAACGTGCCTGCTGCCACCACCAACTCCAGAACGTGACAGGAAGCTCTCTACCACCATCTCCTGCTCTAGCACCCCGACATATGTGGAAATTCCCAAGGGTACTATGACAGCACGAATCTCTCGGCGGAGACCCTGCTCAAACTTCCACGCTCGGATGTTGTCGTCATGGACAAAGTCCGGGTAAAAGCGTGCACGGTCTGCAAAACTAGCCGTGTACTCGGCTACCGTCATCCCTCCCTGCTGAAACTGCCAGAGCTCCTGAATCCGAAAGGAGCGCAAGCAGGAGGGGAAAAACTCCTCACGAAATAAAAACTGAAAGTAGTCCAACGAAAGTGACGACTCGTCAAGAAACTGAGTCACCAGACTCCACCAATGCCAAGCTGCTCCACGAAAAAGGGTGCCTGCCAAAACCATTCTCTGATCTATCGGCGTCTGCACAAGCCTGAAAAGGCGAACCACTTCCACTAGCCAAACCTCTACTGCCTGAGGGTCTGGCTCACCACTGAACCTCAGCGGTCTCTACCGCTGGAACTCACGGAGTGTGCTCAACCAGCGCTTAAGCTCATCCTGCTCTGCTAAAACTACCTACTTCTCAATAGGTGGGGGTGCTGCTACCGGCCCACCCGGAGAAAGGGGCTCGCATGATGGGTCCTGGACTGTGGCCTCGTATCTCACATGGTCGTCGTCACGAACCAAAGATGGTATCCTGGCTGGCTATCCTCGCAGAGACATCCTGAATATTATCAAGGATTTCTGTGGTCAGATGAGCATATATGTATATACGAATAACCACGATGGGGAGCTGACTCAAGAAGGACAGTCAAAGACTCGGTCCTATGTGATGCAAAAAACCAATTCTTCCCTGCAATAAGTGTCTCAGCATGCCGAGTTGACAAGCGGGTTATCAAGGTCCTGGTGAATGGATACGTCAGCCGCTGAACCATCACTGGACTCCCTGGCCTGAGAGACACTCTCGAGACACGTTAACATTGTTGCCCTATATCCCAAACAATTCCTCTTTTAGGGACGTCCGCACAATGCCCCAAGGAACAAACCACCTCTGATACCACTTTGTCACGACCCGACCCTAACCGGGCTCGAGCCGCAACTACCCAAAGCTTGCCTCCATAGGCCAGGGGCTGGCGACCAGCGCTGAAGGCACAACAACTCGGGGAGGCCTTTGCCTAAGCATTTGTACACACACACGCAACACACTCAATGAAAAAGTGCAGAGTAAAAGAAAAGACAAGCAGAGTAAAAGAGAAACTGCTATATAAAAACTAAAAATGTGCATCGAACTCTAAACAATACATGCAAAGTGCTGAAAAGGAAAAAGGGGAAAAACACGCACCCAACCAGTAAAGTTCCACAACCCGACAACAGGAAAACAAAAGAAACAGCTGATGGGTATCCCACCTGGAACCCGGACACGACCACTGCACGCGGTCCAAGCTCCCAAGCTCCTACGCTCCACTGAAGTACGCTCCACCTGTTCGTCATCTGCAAGGGCACACTAAGTGCGGGCAAAGCCCAAGCATGGGTGAGTATAAAAATACTCAATAGGATACCCCGAAGGCTCGAGGGAGCAACAAAGGAGGTACCGAAGGGTGAGCAGTAGGGCGAACAGGAAAAGTAAAGGAGTACAACTGAAAGGGCAGTAAGAGTAATAGCAGAGAGTCCAGCTCAACCCAACAAGAGAAAGGAGGTAGACTTGTCCAGACACAAGGAGCTAGAAATGGTGAGAAGATGAACTTCTCGTCGAGTCTTCGCTACCTATAGCAGGAGAGTAGACTCGGCCAACCACGAGAAGCTAGACACGGAAATCACGTGGCATACCCCACGCGTCTTCGCCTCTCTTGGAAGGAGAGTAACCAAACCCAAGAAGTGGGTACTGTAAAAAGGTATATACATATCCTTATGCTCAGCAAGAAGCCCGAACAACGTCGTAAGGGGATCTCCGTCCCGTAGCTCAGCCTAAGAAAAGTGTAGCCAACAGTCCCAGAAATACACCATCGATGCCCAGTATCCCGCACATCTGCCCCAAACCGCAAGCCAAGGGGCTCAATCACCGAACCTCGACACTATCCTCTTTGGGCGGCACTGACTCGCTCGCACGGTTTTAGATCGCATCTCAAGAACGCGTCTCGGTGGGGAAAGTGCCTCTCATACTTGAGAGTTCTAGGGAAAGTCAAACCACAACTCGTCACTACCCTGCAGTCAAGAGGTCTCCTCAAAGTCAAAGTAGTTCCATCACCGACCCGTACAACCAAGGGTCCCGCTCCGGTAGTCACGGAGGAAAGCCACATACTATCCTAGTAGAAAGGGATGAGTCTGGAATGCCAACAGGTGTCCCACTGCCCAGCCCTGCTGGAGGGTTATTCTTAACCAGATATCATGTGACCCACTACCCAGCCCCGCTGGAGGGTAAACCCTAATACATCATCAGGTGACCCACTGCCCAGCCCCGTTGGAGGGTAGAACTTAATAAGATACTGGGTGACCCACTGCCCAGCCCTACAGGAGGGTAAACCATAATACTCCATCCAGCGACCCACTGCCCAGCCCCGCTGGAGGGTAGACCTTAATACATCATCAGGCGACCCACTGACCAGCCCCGCTGGAGGGTAGACCTGGAATAAGTCGACAGACGACCCACTGCCCAGCCCCGCTGGAGGGTAGACCTGGAACTAGATGACGAGCGACCCACTGCCCAACCCTGCTGGAGGGTAGACCCTAAGAGGTCGTCAGGTGACCCACTGCCCAGTCTCTGCTGAAGGGTAGACCCTAAGTGCGTCGGGCGACCCACTGCCCAGTCTCTGATGGAGGGTAGACCCTAAGAGCGTCGGGTGACCCATTGCCCAGTCTCTGCTAGATAGTAAAACCCTAGTAGTTAGTGAGAAACCCACTGCCCAGCCCTGCTGGAGGGTAAACCCATAGATGTCAATGAGTAACCCATTGACCATCCCCGCTGGAGGGTAAAACTCAGAACTGCTCTATCCATCTCCACTGAAGGGTACAACACTGGCCAACCGAACACGGAGTGGGTATCGTACAACCACCCAACTCCAAAACAACTCACCCCAAAGGGGTTCAGTGCCTGTTCCATCACGGGGTTCCACTAGCACCGCTACCGGCCGATCTATCGAGAACGAAACCAGGGGGAGACCACTCAACCCTACTGTTCAAACAAACGAGCACAAAGCCAGGGGAAAAACTACACCCTTCTAGTCAAACAAACGAGCATAGAGGGACCCTCTACGTCTCGAGAGGTCAAAGTACACAAAGCAGAACACATAACGCACATGGGGCCCACACGATGTGTGGCCCCATGTCAACCCCAACTGAGCACACAAACGTTCTCAGGTACAAACCACACGTACCTCCAACCGCTCCCGTATACTCCCAGAGTATACCTAGTTCTAGCCCAAAGGCTATCGTGCACACGGAACCCAGCGTCAACGCGAAGGCGTGACGTAAAAACTCCACCTCAAAGGCCTAGGCATGACCAACCACATCTTGCGAAACATTTATATCACTCTCCCAAGAGTGCGCGATCACACGCCAAGGGTCTGCTACAAACACAGTAGAAGAACCGCCCCCAGGGCACCTTCACATTTCCGCAAGATCGCGCAAGAGGCTCCGCACAACCAAACGGATCGCACCGTTGTAATACTCATGGAAAAACACGTGAGATCGACTACTTACTCGCCTTCAACTGATATTCGACGAAAAGGTCACCAACACCGCCTCACGCCCGAACGACGTCCCGTGATCCTGAGCCTCGGCCCTGAAAATAGTCGGGCGCATCACACCATTGCGATCCCCTTGGGAAAACACGTCAAAAGCACTACCCACATGAGTGCAATGAATATCCGGAGAAAAAGGTGCATTCTGGCGCACCGCACACGAGCGATGCCACGTGGGACCCACATCCCGGTCCCAAAACTCAATGAATGGATCACACCATTGCGATCCTCTCGAAAAAGCACACAAGATGGACTATTCACTTGTCCAAAACGGTCGCCCAGTGATAAAGATGGAAAAACACCGTCGACGTCGAAACAACCCTCATGGGCCCTGCACCAGTGTACGGAATTAGAGCGAGCAGACTGCGCCAACACAATGCCCTCGAAAAAACACCAAACATCGACTGCTCGCATGCCCCGAACAGACGTCCGAGGAAAAAGTCGCTAAAATGCTGCACGCAGCTCAAAAGATGGGCCGTGGGGCCCGTGCCTCAACCTCAGCCTCAACACCCGGAACCACCTTGGAAACCTCCGCCTCGACGCTAGAGTTCCAGCGCCACTGACGGTGCTTAAAAGGGACGTCGGACGTGTCCGCGCCGTCCAAAACAAAATTTCCCAAAGAAATGACTAACCCCTCGACGTACGTGTCGCGCCACCGAGGCCCATTGTTTTGGAAATTAAAAATTCCCGAATCAATCTCAAGGGTTCCCCTCGATGCAAGGTCCATGTTGCCACTGACGACACACAAAACAGACGCCCGTAACGAAAGTTATAGGCGTCGGAAGTTCCAAAGGGGGAAACACCCTTGGGCCGGACCGACCCGGTCCGACCGGTCCGCCCGCAGCGGGCCTGCGGCCTGGCCGCGGGTCTGGTTCACTCCGCCGCGGCCAGCTGGCCACGTCCTGTCACCACCGACTGGCCATCACGGCCGGTCCCTTTCCCCGCAGTGACCCGGGACATGCGGGTCGCGGTCGCGCTGCGCGGAGCCGCGCGCCTCGCGACCCCTCCCCCTCTGCCCTACACTGGGGCCGCCGACCAGGATCCCGCCTCGCCGCCGTCCGTACCGGCCACCAACCGGAGCTGATCCTCCTAGCCACCGCACCACCGCGACGCCCCGTGGCCGCCTCCTCAGACCGAAGCCGCGCCGCCGCACCTCCTACCGCCGGAGCACCCAAATCGGCCGGAAACCTCCGGGACAACCCAAAATTTCCACAATCTTCACTGGGCCGCTGCAGCCTCCTCGCAACTCAGATTTACGAACCGAAACAAGCGATGGAAAGAGGAAAAACCCTACTAAGCATTCATGTGGTTCGTTCCAAAATCCAACAACAATTCAAGCATAAGATTTAGGTTCAAATGAGGTGCGGGAAGGAAAAACGCAACAAGACCCTACCTCGTGGGCATTGCCCGGAGCTTCACCGCGATCCACCGCCTTGCGGGAGCTGCCTTGCTGGAGATGGAGGAGGAGAGGGGATAGGGTTTTGCTAGGGGGTTTAAGAGAGAAGGGAAGGGGGAAGGTTTAAATAAATTAATTAATGATTTAATTAAGTTAAAACCCCCGAAAATACCTGCATCCGAAACTCCCGACGGGGTTGAGGTTAAGCCTCCCCCAGGGTAAACACCACCTCCCGAGTACAACGGAGGTCTCAGAATTTTAATCCGAGGCCCCGTTCAAAATTTATTAAACTCAACTCCCGAGGGCGCCAAATTACAAAAACGCCCCTGGGGTAAACGGCACATTCCGAACTCAACGGTGCCCTCAATTTTCCAATCCGAGCCACCGTTTAGAAGATACTTTCTTTTCAACATTAAACGAATTAATTAAGTAATTAATTAATCCGTTTAATGTCCAGAAGCGGGCGAGGGGTCCAAACGTCCCACACCGACAAGTTTTATGTCATTCCTAGGGTAAACACCCCATTTCGGACCCATCTGTACACTCGGATCTCTGATCCGGATCACCGTTTAGGAGTTATCCCATTTATTTGGAATTTTTAGTGTGAACGCACTGAAAATTTAATTCCGGCCACTTTGGGGCTCAGAATCGCATGCCGTCTAAAGACGCTGCTCTGGAATATCATCAGGAATATTCCAAAGTCTTTCGCAGAAAAAACTGGGTTCTTACAATGGAGGGGCCAAAGAAGTTTAATATTCCTATTCCGTAGAATAGGGTAGATTCTTAAAGTGCAATTGTTTGTGGCCCTCTAGGACAATATCTCAATAGCAGTGAATAATATTCACTAACCAAGAGCAGGGCCTAACAACCCATCAAGGCCCCTATAGAAATAAGGTGAAGTCAAAGAAATTAATACCTTCCTACGAAAAAGGCCTATGTAATATAATCAGTTCCTCGTCACTAACTCAATATCGAAAAATAAACACTAGTGTCATCATCATTTATCCTGGATTATTTTAATTGTTGACATGTCTAGACGATCTTACCTTACACTACCATGGCCTTAGTTTTAATGAAGGTGAAACCATTCTAGTCAACAAGTCCCGTGATATCTCTTCCTCAACTAGGAAGTGAAAAATCCTATATTAATTATTCAATCAATGTCATGTCACTAATGACGTACCCAACACAAACTACCTCACTATGACTTCATTTCCACGGTTTTCACCTTGTATAAAAGTACACAATTAAATGACCTACATTGATAATGATCTCAAGTCTATAAACCATTACACATGTCTCTAGATAGGAAAAATAATTGTCACCTGAAATATGTGGTGTTCTTATTTTGAGGGTCATTCATCATGATCTCAAATACTATAGATCATCAAGTGAAAACTTCAAGAGAATAAGTCTCAATGCTTATGGGCCCCCTAGCACCTCATAGCCACTCAACATCTTTGTCATTTCGTAATGATGTAACTAGGCCATAAGAAATTACATTAATATTACAATAATGTCATCTCAGGGTTCTCATTATAGGCTGGGATCTACTACAACCAATTTGATACCACATGTAATCTAAGGACATTTCCATAAACAAAGTGGATGCAGAAGTATTTAAACTATTAGGTAATGATAAACACATGTATATATAAAAAACCACATACATGTAGTGTTAATAAATTTTCAACACAATTAGGTTCTAGGGAACCAACTTTCAACATTCACTACATGAATTCCTCTTTCAAGGCTTTCACCCTACGACAAATTATAAGTCGTGTAACCCCAGTTCACGACATGTATTTCCCTGGAATCCAATAGTCAAAATCCAAAATAATGTGAGAGCCCAACCAAACTATGACTTCACCATTTGAATCATCCTCTAAAATCAATCTCAACCTTACTCTATTAATGAAAGGTTAAACATGTGATAAGGTTAGATATGTACTTTTCATTTAGGGAATAAGATATTAAAACCTATACACCATAAATACTTTATATCCCTTGAAATACGATCAAGAATGTTCCATTATAATGATATGATACCACCACTCTCTCATTAGTGCCTCATATTCCCACGTCTCGTGACTATCAAACCATGTTTTCATTGCACATGAACCAATGGGATCATCTTCAAATGATGTAAATTGATCAAAAAATGAACTACCATGAATGGTCATTCATGGAAGATAAATTATGCTTAATCTCAAGATCAATGCCGCTCAAAACATTCGATGGATCAGATATAAACTTTCACAACTAGGATACATAGATACCATTATGTATCGACATCATCTATGGTGGTAGTTATAAAAGTTAAGAAACATTACCCACTTGATCAACAACCTCAAATGGTCCCACAAAATGAGGAGCAAACTTTTTTTTATTCCCAAGACATCGATGACCCAACCGAGGTAAAAAATTATGAACAGGTAGTTACAAACTAAGAAATCCAATGGTATATGATGATGATCAACATAAGACTTGTACCGGCTCTGTGCTGCCAACATTATCTGATGAATCTACTGAATCTTAGTTGCCATCTCCTGGACCAAACATGGCCCAAATGTGATTATCCCATGCCCCACCAATGTTAAGAACACAAGCACAAGGAATATCCTCCTGAAGTTGTATAACTATTTATTTCTAGAAATCCTACTATGGATGGTATGCCACACTCAAACAGACTTGAGATCCAATTGCATCATGAAGGCCTCTCCAAACGATATATGTTATCCAAGGATCTCAATCAAATACTATATCATATGGAACTCCGTGAAAGTGAATTATTTCTTTCATATGATGATTTCACAAATCATCACCATTGGTTGTATCTCTAATGGGTATAAAGTGACACCACTTGGTCAATATATAGATCACAACCCATATCTCATTCATCATTATATGGGTATGATGAATCCCATCAATAATGATTATAGAGATTTTATACCACTTCCATGTAGGGACTATAAGTGTTTGAAGTTAACCTGAAGGCTTATGGTGTTAGGAATTCCCCTGTTTCCTTGTATAGAAATAAGAAAAAAACTCATCAATGTCATGCCTTATTCCAGGCCACCTGAAATGTTATTGCATATCATTAAACATATCAATGGTTCTAGGGTGCACAACCCATTAAATATTATAAAAATCACCAATTATAGTGTTATTTTATGCTAATAGTACAATGAAGTGAATATAATAGAATAGAACACCCTCTTTAGAGAATAACCATTGTGAAATTATCTCCCCTATAAATGGAGTCTCTAATGCTACATAATTAATCAAAAACCATTGATCCCAAAAAATCATCTCAAGAAAATTGGATTTCAATTGAACACTATCTAATGAAACTTCATCCTATTTCCCCTAAACCCCAATATGAAACTGTGCAAATAGATCAACCAATATCAACTTTTCTGAAGATTATTTTTCATCCTAGGTTAGAAGTTTCTTACTCAATGATTCTCCATTGACATTCCCTTTACTTGAGGTTAATTTATGTGATATCAATTTTTAACGCCATCCGGAACACCACACAACTCCTATGAAGAAGGTTCAAATAATTTTGAGAGAAGATATAACTCATGATTTTTGTGGTCTCAAAACATTGAAAACCATTCTCTATAATGTTAATGACACCAAACGTTCTGAACATGCATCAAAGATGCAAGTTCAAGATCTTGGGTAGGATAATTATTCTATTGTGGCCTAAGCTGGAGAGATCTATATGAAACTACATGGTCACCCTGTATATGAGCACAACCCAATCCTTAAACTGATGTATCAGAAAAGACCACATAGACCTTATCGGCCTCATAAAGATTCAACATTGGCATAGAATCCACAATATGAATCAACTCAACAGAATAACTATGAAATTTATCATTATAGTCAAATCTGACTCCCCTTTTAATTAGAGTGTTCATTGGAGAATACAATGTTGATAATTCCTTAATGAAGTGGTGATAATATCTGGATAACCCCAAGAAGCTATGAATCTCATAAACATCTCATGGTTTCTCCCAAGTCATAAAAACCTTCACCTTATAAGGATAAACAAATATTCCTTGTTTCAACACCACATTCCCCAACAATTTCACATCCCAAATCCAGAAATCTCACATTGAAAGCTTTGTATAATGTTGGTGATTTCTCAACAGACTCAGAAATATTCTAAGATGATGAACATGATCCTCCTCAGGAATTCAGTGGATAAGAATGTAGTCCAAAAATACTAACTCAAATTTATCCAGATATTCATCCAAAATCTAGTTCATAAATCCATGAAACATTAATATAATTTTTAAGACCAAAGGGAAAAACAAGGTACTCATAATGTTCATACCTTCTCTAAAATTTAGTTTTCTAAATGTCAGATTTTTTTTATACCTAACTACTAGTAACCTCATCAAAGTTCAGTCTCTAAAAACCCCTTCACAGATTTAAATTAATCAAATGAATCTTCTATCCATGGAAATGGATACATGTTCTTTACCATAAATCGATTGAGAATTCAGTAATGAACACCTAAGAAAATGGAAACATAAGCCTTCTTAAAGATGAAAACTAGTTCCACCTAAGGTGACACACTTGGTATTATACATCCTCTTTCAAGAAGATCGTCCAACTAGGACATCTGCTATTTCAGATCTGCTTGTGTCATGTTGTAGGACGCAGTTGAAACAGGTTGAATTCCAGGAATTAAATCTATAGAAAAATCAACCTCCCCCACCGACTGGAATCTGAAAATATCTAAAGAAAATATATCTATAATCTCTACAATGTTTGGAGTAATATTTCCACTCACTTAATCCCTCTACAGATTAGATGAAAACATTGATATCACTTTCCCAAACTCTGGAAGAGAGGGTCCAAATCTACTAAATCTTCAGTCTGTTTCTCTTTTATAGATAAGAGGCACACCACTAGGTGTGGTATAGTGTACCCTTCAAAGATAAAAAGAAATCCTAGATTTATTGGAAAAGAGCCAATCCATCCTGAATATGATGTTAAGTGGTTTCTTATCGAGAACTAGAAAACTCTAAGAAAGCTTAAGGTCTGATAGAGAGAAGACAAAATTGGGACTATGGAGACCCTTCCCTCTCTTCATACCAAGGGGTTTAGAAATATCCATTGAAAAAATAGTTTCTCCATATGAATATTAATAATATTAACAATACTAGAAGAAATTAATGGGTGAGATACACCAGTATCAAATAGTGTAGTCACTAAGTTTGATGTTAAGGTAATGGTCCCTCTCACGATTGTTGGACCCAGGTATGCTTCATTTGGAGACTCTTACACTATGTAAAGGAGCATCACACTGGATGCATGTGGTTTTAACCCTTTTGTACGTGAAGCATATGATTACCCCATAGTTTTAGGAGGATTTCATGTTCATGTTCCACTGAGAAGATTAAAGAAGTGATGGAAGAATCTCAATAAGTTCCATGAACATCCACATGAGCTATAGTTCAACAGTTCCTCAGTGAAAACCCTCTTATAATGTACTTTATTTCCACCCTGGTAGCAATCAAAATAACATACTCCTACGGCTATAGGAGTTTTGGATTGACCCTACCATTTAAAACTACCATGAGAATAAACATGATTTTATTTTCCTATGAAGGAATCAACCTACCTCTGATAACACTTTTTCACAAACCTACCCAGGTTCCTTGGTAACACGATAACTAAACTGGCCCTGACATAGGACTAATGGAATTCTTGATCCCCACATGTCGATGACTAGCACATGGCATTATAAAACATGAAAATGGGAATTATTTACTTACTAACATAGATGAATCAAAATAAAATAGGATAATATTCATATCAATGAAACTCCATTGGGATTAAAGTAACAAAATAAAACAATTCATGCAGATCCCAAATCACTACAACCCATCTACCAAAACAACCAGGAAAATATTTCCAAGGACCCTATGGACACAACAATCCATGTCCCAAGAAGAACAGCTGGATCCTCCTCCAATAGATCCCTTCCCATTTCTCTAACTTAAAATAATAAATTCTACAAAAACCCGAATGAAAAATTAGGGTCTGAGCCTTATCCCAGTATGATATCACCAAAGATTCCATAAAAGACACTAAATACCTATTATCCAAATAAAATATTTCAATTTTAAAAATAAATTGATTTGGAAATTAAAAAAGAATATTTAAACAAAACATGTTATACATTTTACAAATCACAGAAAATAAAATTTAAGAACAAGATTTTACATTACAAGAGATGGAATATTTTAAAGAATGCCTTAAATAAAACATTTACATAAAATATTTTATGTAAATGTTTTAAAGGCATGTAATTTTGTTTTACATCATTAGCATACATTTATATATCAAATATAAATACAAAAGCAAGAAACATGGTCATCTTCCCAGTAGGTATGAAAGTATTATCCAGTTATTGGACTCCTCACTCTCTATGTGATCACAAAAAAATGAGTATACTCATATCCCCCTAACACTGGCTCAAGGTGACTTGTCACCCTTCCATCATGTATGTGACCCACTATAATTATGTTATAGAACATTTTAATATTTTATAGTGTGTCCAAATAACATACCAACTAACTAAGGATTGCATGGGCTATAACAGGATGGGAAATTTGTTTTTGAACTGATTAAAATACAATTAAATCCCATTCAACCATTTCAAAAATCTAGTTTTTTCATTTAAAACATGACAGGATTTTAGTAAAACATTATTCCATTTTGACAAGATAAAACCACTAGGTTTCTATAAAATCATGTAAGCCATTATCACTAGTTTTAAGTCCATTCAAAACCAATTGCCTCTTTTACACAATTCATTTCCACAATTAAATTAAAAAAATTTATTGAAAATATTTCCTTCAAATCCACAATTTAAATTCGACAAATGAAACTGAAAATTTTTATAAACACACCCCTATTCAATGGAATTTGGTGTTTTCCAAATGTTTATTATAAAAAAAATTTCAAATATTTCATTTCACTAGAATTAGTTTTTTATTAATTTAATTTAAATAATGATTTAACAATTTAATTTTAGTCAAAAAATTTCATAAATCAAAAAAATTAGGAATAATTAATTTGGATAATCGAGGTGAAACTACCTAGATCTTTTCAAAACTCAACACTCACAATGCCACCCATTAATAAGAACAAAGGTGGAGAAGACCTTGAAAACAAACCTATAATAAAAATACAACACCACAGGGAATATATCCATCAATTTCCTAGATTATATATTGAAAACTAGGAGATGAAAAAGAGAGATAGATGAAGAATGATGAGGAACACTTACCTGTATATCCACCGCCTATTCAATGATGATTAATCACCAAAGGAATTGATTCAAGAAGAGTTATAAGTCTCCATTAATAACTATGTAAATTATTGGGATGAGGGAGAGGGAACATATGAAGAGAATTAGGGAAATTCCAAGTGCACTTCTACTTTTAATTGTGCCTGTCGGGGTATTACACAACGTGTAATCCATCAAATGTCATGAAATATCTATGTAACATAGTCACGGGAAGAAAATGTGTCTCCATGCATTAATGGACATCGTGAGTAAAATTAGTGGTCCATCAATTTTTCAAGATTTCTAAACATGTTTCATGACATAAAAACCTTCATAGAGTGAATTCCTCTTTCATAGCTTGTACCCTGCGACAACATACATGTCATCAAATCCCAGTTCATGACATTTAATTCCCTACCCACCTGCATTTAAAATCCAAATGAATATGAGAGTCCAAAAAAACTATGAATTCACCATTTAAAGAAACCTATCAACTCAAACTCAAATCTAATCCATTATTAAAAGGTAAAACTGAGATAATGTTAAAGATGTACCTTTTAGTTCGGTAGTAGGTTGTTACATATATTTATGGGAGGTGTTATTGAGGTCACATGGAAAACCGCTCTGATTACAGTTCATGGAGTGAGTTTGTCTAGAACATTACACACCTAGTCCGGAAACCCACTAACCTGATAGAGGTTTTAGAATCCTACATTAAATAGCTTTATATGAATCATTGTTATACCTTGATGACAAGGACTAGTGACGAAGAAAATATTCAATAGAGAGAGTTTTAAATATTCTTCTCAGAGGAGTACTACCCATCCACATAGATAATGTTGGGAGATTAAGAGTTATATGATCATTTTATGTTTTAATGTCTATATAGAGTATTTTTTATGTTTTAATATCCTCATGAGGTACTCTCTCAATATGATTCCTAGAATATTACTTATAGAATAATAGTTAGAGTGCAGTATCCTCAAATAGATTTCAGTGAAAATCATTTTCCATTATCTCTCTATCTATACTATTATTTTAATGAGTTCTCTAGGGATAGAGAGATTCTTGGTTGAGGGATGATATAATATAATAGATGGACTTGGTTTTTTGTGATTAGAGTCATCAGTAGTGATCAACCAATGTCAAGAGTGGATATTTTTATATTATAGTTATACAAATCTGAATCCCTATCTCAGAGATCAATGATAGAAGAGTCTTATAGAGAGTTCAACTAGTATAGAGTGTGGTTATGCTAAAACTAATAAATATGGGGTTATTTGGTCCATGGATTCCCAAATCAATGTGTAGTCTGAGTGAATCAATACAAAAACATATTTAATAGAGGCATCGACATGATTAGGGGTATCCCTATGTTTGTTTTTCCATTCCCCAGATGTTGTAACTATAAATGTGATGGAGGTTCTTAAAGAGGATCTAGTGGTTTATGAAGCTATGATCCACCTCTACCACAACCTCTATGAAGTAATCTTTAGGCTATCGGTCCCAAGGGTTTGTTCAATGGATAAATGTATGTGATGGTGGAATCTGGCATGATAGTTCCCATTATGGTTCAAGGTAAAAAATGTGATATCTCTATAATGGAACCCCTACTTATCATCACCTATGAATGAATATATTTTTTTAACATACCTTTTAAAAGTTCTAGAAATAATGATAGATAATTGATCCTGACATATTTAATTGAATATATATAATAAAATGTTTCACACACAAACCCACATCTTCTAATAGTATATGATTTCACTTACTGGATAAGCGATTTCATGGGACCTCATAGGGGAAAAATGATTTCATACAATGTCATAATTAATATCATATATTTATCCTTGATTCATGCCTAAGTAGAAAAATATATTTGAAATTTAGTGAGTTTCAATGTTTATGGATCCATATTTTCTTTCATAGGTAAGTGGGAACTTCGGTAGGGAAGACAACAGCCTATCTGTAATAGGTTTTTTTGTCAATCACACATTAATTAGATTGATTGTATTTTTCTATAGTAGATGATATAAATGATCCATGTAATATCATATATTATATTGGATTTAAAATTAATAAGGAATTTATATTTTCATTTACTAAATTCATGTAATTTTGAGTCCTGATTTGAAATGGTGTTTTGAGAGTCACAATGCCACATAGGGTTGCTTTGAGACGAGGAATGAGTCCAAAGAGGTACCTCAAGTGTTTTAAGATATATTAGGATTTTTTTTATTAGTTAATATTTTTTTATAATTTTTCCCATGGTGAACTATTTGGTGTTCACAGTTTAGGAGAAACCATTATACCCTTTGATTATCTTATGGTTTTTCGTACTGTTTGTACTGAAGAAAATTGATTTTCATGGTTTAAAAATGGTTTTGGCTAAACCATGCAATGTAAAAGGAGAAATTATATATGGATGATTTTGGTATGAGGCATGGTGCATGATATGGAAATAGATTTAGATAGACCATGTGCCTAGTTTCATTGGGAATAAAATGCTAACCACATGTTTGGAACATGGGATGTCTAACAATATAGTCTAACCAAACATGGTATTTGTAATGGAGAGTGTAGGGTGCTTGGTTAAAACACAATTTTTAAAACAATGCATCTAAAATGTGTGGCTTCCGAGAACATCATTAAACGGTTTATTTAAATATATACCCACCCCCATGGTTTTATGCCACTCTACCCCATTTCTCCCCCACTCGGTTAATATGAACCTGGGGGTTCCCAACACCCTTTGTAATGACCCAATGTTTTTTCAATAGAATTTCCTTCTTATAATTATTCCTTATAGTAGAATTACCTTAGGAAGCATAATGAAATATGATGATACTAAATACTATGTGATCATTTAACATAATTTTTCCAATTATATGGTTTGAATTTCAAAAATCTAACATACACAGTTGTGTTCAGGGTGATTGTTGGAGTTAAATAGAAAAATAAATTATTTTTGGTGAATAGTAACATACCCTTATGAATAGTATTGTTACCCTTATGAATAATGATATAACTTATGAATAGTAATCTCACTTATGATAGTATATATGTAGGATTTATATGACAAAATGATGTACCAATGTTTTTGAATAAGTAAACAAATGTTTTAAAAATATTATTTTTCAAGTAAATTGTAATTTCATTTAAAAATTAAATTAATCATATTTTGAAAATTATTTTTAAAAAATAGACATAATATTTGGATTCTACACATAGAAAAATGGTTAGGGTGAATTTTTGGGATTTTTCTAAAATACATGAATTTTTTATTAATAGTGAAATAACACAATTTACAAAATAAGATAGATACACTAATTATAGAGTCATGTATGATGTTATACTTTTGTAAGCCCAATTTTTTTCAGATTCACATGATAAAATTACAGTTATTAGTCACATATGACTTACTATTACTTTTATTGTGGAGAAATATTAAAATAATGAATATTATAAGGATAAATCCCCCCTCCCCTCCACTATATATACCACCCTTCACACCCTCATTTTCTCACACCTCCAAATCATAAAGAGTTGTCTAAAATATGACCATGAATATTCTCTATCCCCTATAAAACTTCCAAGATCTTATGGTCTCATCAAAATACCAAGCCTATGTTCTATAAGGAAGATCACAAGAGGATGATTCAAAAGGAAATTTCTCTCTATATCTTTTCATTCATTTTCCTTTCAATTTTCATTTCATTTCTTATCTAATCCTCAGATTATCTTCTAACAATTTCATGATAACTCTAGTACGATTGATATAATGGTATAATATCATATAAATGGAAGATTAATAATTATTTTCCGCCCTCCCTCTCTTTGTTATTTAAATGAAAATTTTTCCCATAATGTGTTAATTTACCTAAATCATTGGTGATGCACTTACTTTTTCCTTAAAATCATTCAAGGGTATAAAAAAACCATCAAATTTTTGAAAAAATATTGTAAATTGTATGTCTTATCCCCTTTTATGTTTTGGAACTAAAGTATTAACATGACACTATGTGATAAAATAAAACATGTTCATTAGGATAAAAAACCACCCAAATTAACCAAAAATGATCACCGCCAATTTTTATCTAATGATTAATCCACATGGTACATAAAAAATTAATTATAAGATCTTTTATATCTATATAATTTCACTGATAATATATATTAATAATTCTGGACGTTTAACCACATTTCAAATGAACATTCGTTCATGAATACGTGTGAACTGTTCATAAAAGTTATGAAAATTAACACTCTCGAACAATGAATCTAAGCTATATAACTCATAAAAATTCCCATAAAAGAACATAATTAATCCATAGTAAACCATTTTTATGTATTAAATGTTCTCTCATTTCTAATTAATGAATATATTGTCATTATACAGCACACTAAAGTGATGAAGACATTCAGATACAAGGTAAGGGGAAATTTTCGAACGAACTTTCATTCTCCGGGTTCTCCCTCTTTCGCTACATTTTTTGTATGGTCACTCCTTAAAAATAAATTTTTCATATTTATCATACAATTATGGAATGAATATGTTTTAAATTGGAGTTTATGTCAAACAAATGTTTTCCAAAAGAATTATTCTTTAAAAAACACAACTTTTTTTCTCACAGAAGTATGATGGTTATTGTATCATGTTTGTTATTCCCACATTCATTTTAGAACCCAATGTTTATGAATGTATTATTGTGAGATGAAACATATTACTTTCCATGGGTTAGTTATATTAATTTTAAATATATGTTCATCATGGAAAGAATGATAATGATAATATTAGGATGTGATGGGTACGCCCAGAATTATATAGTGCAATATGAATGTTTGAATGTGATGGGTGTGACAAGAATTAAACATCACTAAAATTCAATTTGTAAATTGATTAATATCATTAGATAAAGTTAAATGATGTGTGAACACGATTCTATATTTTTTCAAAAGTATGTGTGGTATTTAACCCCTAAGACACGATGTTTCATTTTTATTCATTGCCACATTTCATGTCCTTTATTAATGTTTCTTCTCAAGTTCATGATAATTTTCCTATGTTATGATTATTCCCACCCATTTATATATTTTTAATATAAATACTATTATTGGGATTTTATATCACCCCCTTTTCATTTATATCCTTAGGTGACTACATGTACTAAGGAGAGGGCAAGTTCCAATGAGAATATAGGGAATAAGGAATTAAATAAATGTGTATGTTTGATGTTGTTAATGTTATGTATGGTCCTAGTTTTCCCAAGACACTAAACCTATGTATCCTCACGGTGTAATAATAATATGTTTTTTTATATTTATAACTATGTAATAGTAATGTAAGAAAATACCAGGTTGTTATAGTTGGTAACATAGGAAAGGTTTAGTTAATTTTGGAATTAGAATTACTGATCCCAAGAGAAAACCTATAGCAGTAGATTATATAAAAATATTCACACCAAAATCATTACATATGGATACCATATTTTATTCTTTTTGTGTAAATCAAATAGATAAATAAGTTATTCATTACTTTTTTACTTATGTTTTGTTCTTACCTTTTCTATTTTAGAAAATGGTGGGGACTAGGAGAATCCTGAAAATCAACTCATGTGGGGGGAAATGCAACGATTTCCCGAAAGACATCCCTAATGATTTGAGATGTGGAGTTAAAAACATCATAGATATTCTTACCCAACTATATTAGGTTATAAAAAATAACCAAAATAATTTGGAACGTCCTCATTCACCAAAGAGGGAGAAATTGGCTATCAATTGTTCTATACGGAAATGACCACTAGCATTTAGTTGACCCTCTGATACACTAGTTGTGAAATAGTTGGTTACTTCAATGGAGAATATCTTTTATGGGCTCCACTATTCTGAGACAGAGAAGGTGACACTATTAGTTTATAGTCTAAATGTAGAGGTTGATCAATGTTGGTATTTTATTAAAAACACCAAGCCAAGTGAGGAAATTGAAGAGATGGAATGGGAAGACATTAAGATCATGTTTCATAAAATGTATCTCTGATGAAATATTCATACAAAGATAGAGAGAGAATTCACAGAGATCAAGAAAAAAAGAAGGATAATCTATCACAACCTATGAATTGAATTTCACAAGGCTTTCAAGGAACGATTCAGGTTTTGTTATAAATAATGATAGCAAAATTGATAGATTCATTAGTGGATAAAACCCACACATTCAAAGTCAATTACAATCCGAGACTTTGGGAGTTATGAAGAAGTAGTATGGTGTGCTCTCAAAGTGGATATAGAGTTTTTAAAATAGTTCCATGGATATGGTGATAATAAATAAAAGATGGATTGTCAATCTAGAGGATCTATTTATAAAGTTTGGAAGAAAAATCAATGACCCACATGCCAAAAATTTGGGAAGTTGCATCATGGGAACTGCCTCAAAGGGACAGGGACGTGCTTCATGTGTGGGAAATAAAGACACCGTGCTCAAGAGTGTCAAAAAGACTTGAAAAGAAAAGATAATGTGGTGGTAGAAAAGAGATAAAAAACCCCTGTTTGATGCTATAACTGTTGGGAGAAAGGTTACTATGCAAGCTAGTGCACTAAACCTCAAGTCCTTGAGGGTAATCAGTGTCAGCAACCACCAATGCCAAAGTAATAAGGGAAGGCTCATTCCATCACTGCTGCGGAAGTGGACCAAGATAAAGAAGCCCTACAGGGTACACTTCCTATTCAATAAACACTGGAAAAAGTCTTATTTTATTTTGGTTCTATGCATTCGTGTATATCTTGCATGTTTTCTGGAACAATATAATCAAATCCCCAAAATCTTGAAGTAGATATATCTGTAAAAACCCCATGTAGTTAAATCATTGCAACCCTAGTGTTTGACTCCTCTCTTGTTGGTGTATGTCATAAGATTCTTCCAAAAAATCTCTTAATTCTTTCCTTGGTGGAATTCTATGCTATAATGGGAATGGATTGGCTCTCGTTATATAGAGCATGTATCAACTATCAGGAAAAGGAAATATCTTTTCAACTTCCAAACCATCCCACGATCCTCTACACATTCAAGGACGGTTATGAATCTCCTTTGAAAAATCCTTCAATGGTGTGGGTGTCGATTCCATATGAAGAAGAATACCTTACCAAAATGGATGAGTCAATGAAAAGTGACAACCTTGTAGAAATTCCCATTGTGAGTGAATAGAGTGAGGTATACCCTAAATAGTTACTCAGAATTCCCCCAGATTGTGAGGTAGAGTTCTCAATAGAACTCATAGTATGAGCTACTCCTCTCTAAATGTGTCCCTATATGATGGATCCTATCATACTAGAGTAGTTAAAGAAGAAGTTTCAAGAGCATTTTGACAAAGGGTTTTGATGCCATATTTCATCACTATGGGGTGAACCGATGCTCTTTGTGAAGAAGATGGATGGAACAATACCGCTATGTATCAATTATCAAGAACTCAAAAAGATCACAATAAAAATGAGTATCCTCTTCCAAGTATTGATGACTTGTTTGATCAGTCAAGAGGAGATCAAAACTTCTTAATGGTCGATCTTCGTTCTAGATATCATCAGCTAAATGTGAAGAAGGAATATATTCAGAAGATTGAATTCCTTAGAAGGTATGAGCAGTATGAGTTTATAGGGATGACCTTTGGATATACTAATGCCCCTAAAATCTTCATGGATTTTATTAATAGTTTCTTTAGACATTACCTAGACAAATTTGTCATAGTGTTTATTGATGATATTCTCATTTACTCCAAGATAATGGAGGAACATGAAGAACATAGAAGACTTGTGTGGGTGACATTGAGAATGGAGCTGTTGTACACCAAGTTCATCATGTGTGACTTTTGGATGATGAAATTCACGTTATTGGGACATTTGATCCCATGTGAGGGAATTTTTGTGGACCCTTCTAAAACAAATGCGATAGTGGAATGTCCCAAGCCCTCTAGTGTCACAGAAATCCATAGTTTTCTTGGATTAGATGGGTACTATCAACATTTTTATGAAATGTTTCATGATTTTCAAGACCACTAACTATGTTAACAAGGAATGAGATAAAGTATGTCCGGATGACAGATTGTTAGGGAAGATTCAAGGAGCTAAAGAGAAGGATGATCACTGCACCTCTACTCACACTACCAAATAGGGGAGAAATTTTATGATATTGTGTGATGCTTCAAAGAAAAGATTGGGTTGTGTACTCATGAAAAATGATAATGTGATAGCCTGTGCCTCATGCAAGTTGAATATCCATTAGTAGAAATTCAAAATGCATGATCTAGGGCTAGCAGCTCTGATTCTTTTCTTGATAATCTCGAGGTACTACCTTTATGGTGAAATGTGTGACATATACACTGACCACAAAAGCCTAAATTATATATTCACACAATAGGATCTTAACATGCATCAAAGGATATGGTAAGAGATAATAAAATATTATTATTTCTCTATTCACTATCATCCTGGAATGTCGAATAAGGTAGCTGATGCTCTAAGCAGAAATGAGCCTGCTACTCTATCAATGATGTGAATTGAGAAAGACCCTATCTTCGTGGATATGCAAAGGATGGATTTGAAAATCATAAGGTTAGGGTATATATCCTACCTTTCCCAAATTATTGCAAAACCATCAATCCATAACATGATTAAGGAGGCATAAAGGAATGATCTAGAGTTACAAAAGAAGGTGAATGTAGTAATGGAAGTGAACCAGTAAGAGTTCCATATCAATGATGAAGGTGTGATTTGGTTTGTATTGTGACATTGTGTGCCTTCATAACCTGGGAAAAAGAAAAATCTATTGGAAAATGCACATATCTCAATATTCTCTATCCATCCTTGTGGCACCAAGATGTACTGTGATCTCCAAGAACACTTTTGGTGAGATAACATGAAAAAAGTGATCGTGGAATATATGTCAAGGTGCTTGGTATGTTAGCAAGTAAAATCAGAGTGACAAAAGTCCAATGGGTTGATGAATTCATTGCCTATACCCATGTGGAACTTGGATAATGCCATTATGGACTTTGTCACTAGTCTCTTGAAGAAATTGAAGGGAAATAATTCGATATGGGTTGTGGTTGACTGACTCAAAAATAGTGCCCATTTTATCGCTATTCAGGAAGATCTATCGCTTGAACAACTTGCAAGGATATATGTGAAAGAATTGGTGATACTACATGGTTTTTCACTATCGATTTTCTTTGACCGTGATCCATGGTTCACATCTAAATTCTGGTGAAGTATTCAACATGCCTTGAGTACTAAATTGATTTTCAGCATGGCCTATCACCCCCAAATTGATGGCCAGTCTGAAAGGACTTTTCAGACGCTTTAATAAATTCTATGAGCCTGCTCGTTAGAATTCAAAGGTGGATGGGATCATCATATTCCATTGGTTTTGTCCTCATACAACAATAGCTTCCACTTTAGTATTCAGTTATCTCCATATGAATATCTGTACGGAAATCATTGTAGAACTCTAGCTTTTTGGGATGAAGTTGGAGAAAGAAAGCTACTTGGACATGCCCTTGTGCAAGAGAGGACATAGAAGGTTCAAGTCATCGAAAAACACATCAAATATTATCATAGTTGGAAAAGGAGCTATGCTGACAACTGCCTAAGGGACTTGGCATTCTATGTTGGGGAAAAATTATTCTTTCGAATATCACCATGTAAGAGAGTCATGTTGTTTGTAAAGAAAGGGAAGCCAAGAATATGGTACATTGGCCCCTTTCATATCCTTGAATGCATAGGATATATGGCCTATCGACTTTCAATTCCACTAAATATGGATCAATTTCATGATTTGTTTCATGTATCACTCCTGAGGAAGTACATACTAGATCCCTCACATGTACTGAACTAAGAGGTGGTGCAGGTGGAAGATGATCTCTTCTATGAGGAGAATCTAGTAGAGATTCTGGATAGGAGAGATAAGGTTCTACGCAACAAGACAACCCACCATGTCAAAGTGTAGTGTAGGAACCATAAGTTTGAATAAGCTACTTGGGAACCAAAAGTGGTGATGAAGGAGAAGTACCCACATCTGCTTTAATAAAACGAAATATAGAGGGGAAAATTTTGTAAGGGGGGAAGAATGTAATGACCCAATGTTTTGTTAATGCAAATCCCATTATTATAATTATAAAAAATAGTATAATGAAATTAGTATGCATGATGAAATATCATGATACTAAATACTATGTGATCATTAAACATTATTTTACCACATATATGGTTGGAAATTCCAAAATTAGACATACACAGTTGTGTTCCGGGTGATTTTTTGAGTCTAATAAAACAAACATAATTTTTGGTTGATAGTAACATACCCTGATGAATAGTAATGTTACCCTTATGAATAGTGATATACCTTTATGAATAGTAACCTCACCTATGACAGTATATATGTTAGATTTATGTGAAAGCATGATGTACTGATGTTTTGGAATAAGTAAACAAATATTGTAAAACTGTATTTTTCATGTAAATTATTATTTTATTTAAAAATTAAATTAATTATATTTTGAAAATAATTTTTGAAAAATTGACTTCATTTTTGGATTTTACACATCGAAAAATGGTTAGGGTGAGTTTTTGGGATTTTTCTAAAATACATGAATTTCTGATGAATAGTGAAATACAATAATTTACAAAATAAAATAAATACACTAATTATAGAGACATTTATGATGTTATTCTGATGTAACACAAATTATTTCATATTCACATTATAAAATTAATATAATTGGTCATGGAAGACGCACTATTACTTTTTTTGTGGAGAAATAATAAATTAATAAATATTATATTGAGAAATTCCCTCTCCCCTACACTATAAATACCACCCTTCACACCCTCATTTCCTCTCACCTCTCAATATTCAAGACTTGTATAAAATCTTCCCAAGAATATTCCCTAGACACTATTCCATGTCCAAGATCTTCTGGTCTCATCAAATGAAAAAGACAAATATCCTTAAGGAGGATCTCAAGAGGAGGATTCAAGAGGTAATTCCTCTCTCTCTTTTATTTTATTTTCCTTTCTAATTTCTTTTATTTTATTATTTTTTACTCATAATATCTTATCCAAGTTTCATGATAACTTTATTATTCTTGATATAATTTTATGATATTATGTTAATGTAAGATTACTCATTATACTCCCCCCTCCATCTCTTTGTTTACAAAATGAAATTGTTTATCAGGATGTGTTAATTTGCTTAAATCACGGGCGATGCACTTCCTTTTTACTTCAAATTATTCAAGGATTCCAATGAAAAAGTAAATTTTTTGAAAAAATATTGTAAATTTTATGTCTTATCACCTTTTATGTTCTGGATCTAACTTATTTATAAGAAACTATAAGATAAAATAAAACAGGTTTATTGTGATAAAAAACCCACCCAAATTAACAAAAAATGATCATCGTTAAATTTAATCCATTGATTCATCCTCATGGTAAATAAATTTTTTTTATAAGATCATTTATATCTATTTAATTTTACTAAGAATATATATAAAAAATTATGGATGTTCAACCATATTTCAAATGAATATCTGTTCATGAATACATGTGAACCGTTCATAAAAGCTATGAAAATTAACACTCCCAGGCAATGAATCTATGCTCCGTAACTCATCCAATAGACCATAAAAGAACTTAATGGAACCATATAAACCAAATTTAATGTATAAAATGTTCTGTAATTTATAATTAATGAATATAATGTCATTATAGATGAAATTAATGCGAATAAGTCTTTCAGATACATGGTAAGGGAAAATTCTCAAACCCAATTTTCATTCTTCGGGATCTCCCACTTTCACGAATTTTTTCCTAATATATCTCCATAAAAATAATTTATTCATCATTATAATACCTTTTATGGGATATACATGTATTCTTCAGGAGTTTATGTCAAATAAATGTTTTCCAAAATAAAACTTCTTTCAAAAACACACTTTATATTTCTCACTCAAGTTTGATTATTATTGTATCAAGTATGTTATTCCCACTTTCTTTAGGGAAAAAAGTATATGAATGTTTTATTATTAGATTAAAACAATTATTTTCAATAGTTTAGTTATGTAAATTTATGATATACGATAAATGTGTCATGCATGATATAGATAATGTTATGATTTGATGGGTGCGCCAGGGATTATATAGAGCAATATGAATTTTGGAATGTGATGGGTGCACATGAAATTATACATCGCACCAATGCATTAGTAAAAGTGATCAATCTCATTATTTAAAATGAAATTATATCTGAAAAAATATTCTATCATTGTTCACAACTATGTTTGGTAGTTAAACACTACGACATGATGTTGAATTTTTATGCATTCCCATATTTCAAGTCCTTTATTAAGGCTTCCTCTCATTTTCATGATCCTTTGCATATGTTATGATTATGCTCACAAATTATTATATTTTTCTAATCGATCCTCTTATTGGGATTTTAGATCACCCATTTTTGATGTATATCATTATGTGACAACATATAATAAGGAGAGTGAAAGTGTGAATAAGATGCTAGAGAAGAAAGAATTGAATAAATGTTTATGTTTTATATTGTAAATCTTATGTATGGTCCTAGTTTTCCACAGAAACTAAACCTTTGGATCCTCATGGTGTAATACTATTATGGTGTTAATCATTATAATTATTTAATAGTAATGTGTGAAATGGTTTGGTCGCTATACCCTTCCACCTTCTCTAACCCCTCAATTTTGGGTGTGTTCTCGGTGATTATTTAGATTATTGAGGTAATAATAAAACTCTAATATATTCATTTTTATTCCCCTGGCTTGCATCTAATTTTAGAGCTATCTAGTTTTGGTTTTATTGTTGATTCCATTGGAGCATCATATAATTTTATTTTCTCATTTGGATTTTGGCCAGATTATGTAGATGAGATCTTGAGACAAATTCATTACATTATTGTTTGTCATTTTATTATGTTATGAATCTATGGTTAATATACATTTTTTTCTTCTTTAGGTAATTTAATTAATTTCCTTAATGGTGTCACCTCTTATTCCCTTTCCCTAGAATGGTGTTGGGAGTTTATTGTGGACATCCTGTGGCATTTGAGTGTATTTTTAATAATTTTTAATCACTTTGTGAGTTTTTTAGAATTATTTATAGTGGGGGATTTTTTTATTAATTTTCATTTTTATATTTAATTAGTTATTGATGGTTGGTGTGAGGTTAGAGCTTGTTGGTTGATACAACCTTGATTGGAGGTTGAATATTTTGGATGAGAATTGGATGCACCATAGAATGTCCAAAAACCTTGGGAATGTTATTGATATCATTATTCCAAAGTTAAATATTCTAGGAGAATTACCTATGGTCTTGAACATTTTATACTTGTGTCTGTGGTATGTTCCTTAATGAAATTTTGCGATTTTTTATTTACATGGGTTAAGTGAATAGTTATTGGATTTAAATTGATATTCATAACCTTCAATATATTCTGTTGGATCTATTTGTATTAATTAAACCATACCTATAGTCACCCTTGTGGTGTGAGGTTTATGAAAAATGGTGAAGTGGTTGAGCTATGAGCTTTCCTTGGTAAATCATGTTGGTTGAAATAGGTATATGAATAATGAAAAAACTAGTATATATTGGTAATAAATAAGTTTTGACTTTTGAGATAATAAAGTGTGTTTTTTAATGTGGTAAAATTTTAAGATAACACATATATGATTTTGAAATGGTTTTATGTGTGTTTTTTGGGTATTGAGAATGTATTGACTATCAAAGGGGGAAGTCAGTGTTTTATAAAAGTTCTTATTTGGAAATAAGGTCTCCCCCTCTAATTGTATTTATATAATGGGGTTATAAATATAATTCAATGATGGATTTAAAATGGGGTTGTTGTTTCACTTGAGGGGATATTTCTTAGGGAATCTTTTAATGATTTGGTAAAAATAATGTCATTGACCTTGTTTTAGTACTGAATTCCCATAGAGAACTTTTTAAATGATAAGGATTTAAAAATAGTTGATGAGATTATATGAATTGATGTATGGTCGAGGTGTTGAACCATTTTTTATAAATAATTTAATGGTTTAGATGCCAGATTGAGAAATTGGGTGAAAAAGTTGTATAATATGTATCAAGTGTCAAAATGAGGATCTCGACGCTAAATGTATATGTGAATTTTTAGTTCCAGAATGAGGCTATAAAAGAACTAGTAAATCATTTTGGAGGGTATGTTGAACTAAATATCTATATCCCTATTTTGTTTATTAAACTAATGCTACTAGGTGTGTTTGTTTTTTGTTTAAATGAATGATGTACTGATTCTAAAGGAATTTCTATTTTTTGTTAATGAGAATGCTGGAAAAATACTCTAGGAACTGTTGATTTTTTGTGTACATGAATGTTAGGATGATACTCTGAGAATTTTTGTTTTGTTTGGTAGATTAATGTTAGACTAATATTCTATATACATTTTTTTGAAGATGACTAGAGTGTTGGGAATGATTCATCATGTTAGTACCAATAGTTTTTTAAATGGTAGGGTGTTAGAAAAAGGTTACAGGATTGTATGACGATGTTATTAAATTATGTTTTTGATTTTAATATGATATTTTGGGCACTGATGGAATGGTCACAAGAGAATGGTACCATGGATGTATGTTTTTTCCTCACTAAGTTTAATAAATAGTGAAACCCCATTTTGAATTATATATTATGTATCCTCTTATGTTATGCTTTAGATGATTTTTAGGTCGATGAAACATTGGTTGGACTGGTTGTCACCTTAGAACCCATGAGACAATTTGTACTAGAAGAGATATTTTTTCCTTGGATTGTATCTATTTATTATTATAGTTTTTATATTCCACTTCTTATCTAATTAAACTATTGAGATGACTAGTAATTTTATTAGACACCACCAGTGGTCACCTACTTAGTTGTAATCACACCTTTATCAGGATACCACTATATATGGGTACATGATAATCTCTCACATGTTTTTATAGAATAGGATTGGAAAAATTCCTATGTGGATATCTATATGGTCAAGCAGGATAGATCAAATAGTATCTGGAGACTGAATAGGTTTTGTCTCTAAGATTGTATATACCCTTTTTATTAGTTAATTTTACTCAAGTATATCATGTTACCAGCCTAGTGGGATTTTGGTTGTATGCATGAAATTTTCATTTGTTAATTTAAAATATGTCATTTTATTACAACATGTTACAGTTTCTGATTATTTATTCATTCTATATACACTATTTTTTATGTTGGTTAGTAATTTATATTTGGTCATGAACTATGATATTGGGGTATAGACTCCTCATAGTTTCACTCTAGACACCCTCTACTTGTCCTAAACCTCTAGCATTTAAGGGGGAACCCCTTAGGTTAATGTGGTTAACTAGATCCGGGAACCATCTCAGTAATTTCAAATATGGGATGTTAAAAATTTGTATCAAGGCATTAGTTTCTTGTTGTTTTACTATTTTAATTTTTTTTCTATAGGTATAAGAATGTTGGCATGCTTTTGATGGATACTGGCCAGGTGAATCACAAAAACATGTTCTGATAGGATATCCAGGTTACCCGAGCTTGGATTTCTATTCAGATTTGTGATGTTATTATTTTATTATTCTTTTTATTTTATAAATCCACATGTAGTTTAGAAATTTACAAATATGATGAGATTCAGGTTCTTGGACCCTTGGAAAGAGGCCTATGATTTGGTTTTGATGGTTATAATGTACAGAAAATAAGCATATCATGAACAATGGTAAAATCATAAGATACATATGTTATAGCCATACTAGTTTTTTGGTTTTATGGAATTCCTTATTATGGTAGTTCCTACACACATTTGATGAGCCACTTGATGATGAGTATGGTAGTTTGATCCTCGTGGACATGTAAGTGAATTTACCCTAGTGTGTCGATGTGATATGGGTATATAACTATTAGAGCCATGTGGATGAGTTCTTCATCAGGGATGGTACTGTGTCTTGGTCCTCTAGGGATCATTATTATGATTATATTTTCATAGAGGATGGGTTCCCTAGTTGAGTGTTGATGTTGGGTTTATGGATTATTTTAAATATGATATACTAGATTGGTTGTTTTGACATATTGATGTTATGTACATTTGAGACCATAGAGAACCTGACACCCTATGATTCATGGAATTTTTTGAGTTGTCTTGGACATCAATGGATGTAAATAATAACTTGAAATGAGATATGACAAGTGTAGAATGGTGGGAGATCATAATGGCCTTCTTGATGTGAAACCTCTTTAGGGAGTTAGTGTCTTGTGGCTTTTGAGGGTGACATGTGAGAGGTGTCAATTGAGTTATGTCTACCCCTAAGGATGTGAATAATTTGTGGATGATAGAAACTTTTTCCAATGATTCATTAATGGTGAAGCCTAATTCAGAGTTCAGTCACCTGGGATACCTTTTTTCTAGAAGGACTACTCATGTGCTAGTGCATTAGACATGTTTTTGGTCTCAAAAGAGTAAAGTTAATTAGGTTCCTAACCGAGATAATTATGGTGTAGTTGGATTGTGTCATATGGTTATGATATAGTCTATGTTCACATATTGGTCCACAAGGTAATTTTGTTTTGGAGGGAAATATTGGTAAGGTGATAAACCCAATTAGCTCGACATGCGTCTTTTGGAATGTGCTGAGAATATAAGTGAACATAGTGGAACATTTGGATGTTTCGTGGATATAATGAGGTCATACATATGTTTCTGGATCGATGAGTTGTCAATGGTTTTGGAAATCACCAAGGGTGGTTTGTTAGGGGTAAGACCAGCTTGTAGTATATTGATAGCAAATGAGTAGGGATTCTGAGCAGATTTTTCATGATTTGTGACTCGATGGAATCCTGATACTTTTTTGATGTTTGGGATATACATGAGTGAGTAATATTAATGTGTTAATGTAATATTTTATACATGAGTGTGTGGGGATGCGATGTTATGTTTGTATTGTGGATCAGACATTATAGTAGTGTACACCTAAGGTTCTTGAGTTGAGATGTAAATCATGAGTAGGATAAGAACTAGGGTGGTGTGATTAGAATATTGCGTGAAGGGATGCATGAGGATTTTGAATAAGTTTGATATGTCCCTATAGTTAATGGTGTCACCAGAAATAGGTGAGTTTATAGTAGAATTTTTTGACGATTACATGACATACTTTTAGTTTAGAGATGATCACGACCAATATGTTGACATCATCTTGAGGATGTTGATATGGATACACATATATGACAAGATACCTAAATTTATTTTTGGTTGAATTAAGGTATTATAAGGAGGTGGATTTCATGGAACTGTGTAATTGAATCCATATAGTGGGAAGTGAAATATTGTCCTTTGGTGAGTTATCTCCTCATGTGAGACCAAACATCAAAGAATAATGTGGTTCTGTACATATAAGTGGTGAATGGTCAATAGTTAACACCTCATTTTCTTTCAATGGTGAGAGTGATGTGAACATATTCAATTCTTCGGATAGTTTTTGCTGAGGCATGGTCCATAGTGGTAGGATTTTGATTAGTAATATGGCGACAATGATTCTCATTTAGTGGGGATTGATGATTTTTTATGGAGTTGTGACCCTCATGTTGGATGGTTTGTATGTCTATGGAACTAGTCATGGATCAATCTAGGTGGGATCAACATGATATTAAGGAATATATAATGTGAATTATTAAATGATACATGGAATTATAATAGGATTCTAGCTATGTGGGATAACTCTTTAGACCATAGGATTTTTGTATGACGTGGTTCTGAAAAATAATATGAGGTGCTTGTGTTGGGGGTTAGACAATGGTGTGGTAGGGCCCGATGACATTTTTAGGTCAGTTGAAAATATGAGAATGTAATTTTTTGAGGAGTCATGAATGGAATCTAGTGGGTGTGTTCGACTGATAATGGAATTCCACTAGGCATAAATTAATTATGGTTAGGTAATGTGGAAATGCTCGAAAAATTGGAACCAAACATTTTTTGAAAAAGTCACATGAGGTTTGATCGAGTAGTGTTGTCTTGTTAAATAGGTGTGTTTTGGATTTTGGACTAGGCTTTTGAGAAAAAAAAATTCATTCTTAGTGCACTCTTGGATGTATAATATGCATCCACTCTAGTTTTTTTAAATTAATTAATGGGTATTAATGATTATTTATATTATCGTGGTTGTTGGGGAATGATATGATGGAAAATGCTTTAGGCACATTGTGGGAATACATGTTCGGGGTTATTTCACACTTTCTAAATGGTGGTGGTTCTATGTGTTTGTTGTTGTTAGTGAAATGTTTAAATTATTTTGTAGAGAGACATAGTTGTGATTAGTAATTGGGAAATGACATGAGTTTTGGTCCTGTTTTGATAATAAACATTGTATCTAGTTTCAGTTAGTTGGTTTCCTTGAGTGGGATGTTGTGCCTCGAAAGTGTTTCATGGTTTTAGAGACTGAATGAGATTAGTGGAAATGATAGGTGATTTAATTGGTCAAGGTAGTGTAGTTTAGTTGGCTTTCTGAATTATTAGGGATGATAAATATAATGGAAGTAAGATTTTAAAATACATCATTTGTTTTGATTTATAATTCATAAAGAATTTGAATTTTCATTTACTAAATGGGCCATTTATTAATAAATACTAGAAATGGAGTTTAGAGCGTTGTAAAGCCCAAAATTGGGGTTTTTTATACAATGGATGATCATCAGGATGTATATTATATTTTCACATGATATTTTGAGTCATTGGATTATGTTTCCATTGTTTTGGAAAATTATTACCATGGTGTATGTTTTTATGTTCCCGATTTAGCACAAATCGTGCGAAAACGTGAAGGTTAGAGGCGTTTCATTTCAATTTTAACTGAGCATGGTTGATTTTCACTCTTTGATCATGGTTTGGGGTAAACCATGTGAGGAAAAAGGATAAACCATGTGGGGTTGAGAAGTCTCTAAGTAATAGTGCCTTGGTTATGCATGGTTTAAGGAAAAACCACATGCCTTGTTATAGAGGGGAGCCAGTGATGACCCCAAAATAGGTTCTCCATTTTTATAACTATGTGTTCTAACCATAAATGGAATTCATAAAGGATAGTGTATAGTTAAAAATTGGTTGATGGTTTTGAAAACAATTTGGTAAAACCTTTTAGATTCCACGAACATCACTAAAGAGGGAGATTTTACCAAAATTACCCCTTAGGATTTTATTCCACTCCACCCCTTCTTGTTGCGAGGTTAGAGAATTGGTGGTTGAGAAAAGGTTGTTTGGATGCTGATGAGTCTAGATAAGACTTGGATGGACCATGGAACCACCCCCATTTGTTGGAAATAATAGAGAATGTATCATTGATGAGGTAGGTGGTCTAAGATCTTTAACCATAATATAGTCAATTTATATACATGTGTATGTGGTATGTGTCATAAATCCATTATATTGTTGGTTTAGTTCTTTGGATTAAGTTAATAGATTTTGGATTTAAATGGTATTTTATTCCTTATTTTTATTTTTTTTGGATCCATTGGTGTTAATTAGTCCATAACTTTGGCCTCCCTAGGATGTGAAATTATTGGAAAAAGGAAATTTGGTTGTGTTAGGTGAATAACTCAGTTAATTAAATTTTTTATATTAGTTAAATGATTTAAGAATAAATGAGTATATCTTTGTAAAAAATGCTATGAATTGTTGGAGAATTAAGCATGTTTTTGAATGTGTTATGAATATATAAAAATTCCTATGAGGTTTTGAAATGTTTTTTGTGTGTTTTTATTGGGCATTGACCTAGTTTTTAAGGTTAAATGGGGAAGAAAATGTTTTAAAAATATTGTTGTTAAAAATGAGGTATTGGAATCCAATTTGTTTTATAAAATTTCATAGAAATTGATTCTAGTGATTGATTAGAAATGGGTATGCAGTTTCCCTATTGGGAATATATCTTGGTGGATCTATTAATGATTTAATTAAAGGAAATGTGTTGGAATGTTTTTAGTATCTAAGTATCATAGGGAAATTGGTAAATGTTAATGGTTTAAAATGGTTTTTGGTGATTTTATGATTGTTCTTAAGGTTGAGGTGTTGATCCTTTGTGTTAGATATATAATCGAATGGATTAGATACCAGACTAAGGAATTGGGAATAAGTGGTGTACTATATTGATCAGGTTTATTATTAAGTCTCTATTCAATGATAATATATTTGATGATTTGGTTCTAGACTGAGGATCTGTTGAAACTAGTATACCATAAGGAAATGGATGGTGGAATAATTCTCTAAATACATGGTTTAGGAGTTGCACATATGCTCATGGAGTTTTATTTTTTTCTAAATGAATAATGGATTGATTCTTCAAGATATATTATCTTTTGAGTATGTGAATGTTGTATAGATTCTTAGAGAAAAATTGTTTTGCATACATGAATATTCGACTAATCATCGTAAGAATATTTTTTTGTACACATGATTGATGGATAAATACTTCAATGACTTTTTCTATAAATATTATTGGAGTGCCGTTAATGATTCCTTGAAAAGGTACCTATATTTTTGTACATGGATGGGTGTTTTATATATGTTCTAGCCATATTTTATTGTGATGTTAATTTATTTAGACATCAGACTGACATTCTGGGAATTAAAGGCATGGATACAAGAGATAGGTACCATGGTTATAAGTTTTATGAATCCTTGAGTTGAAAAATAGTAAATAAACTATTTTAAACATTATATTATATATCCTCTTATGATTTTATTTAGATTATTTTATTAGTTCTATGTACATTTTTTTTCCAAGGTGTCACCTAAAAATCCTTGGTCCATTTGTTACTAGATGAGATATTATTTTACTTAGCCTGTAACTCTATTCCTATACTATTTATTTATTACACTATTTATATACATACACTATTATACTAATTGGTAATTTATTTCAACGCTATTATTGGTATCCTAGTGAATTGTACTCATACACTACTTAGTCCTCCACTACACATGGTTACTTGGAAATCTATCATATGTTTATTTCAGGCACACGTTTTAGTCGAGACCTTTGTTTAGTTCTGTACAGTTGAGTGAGATAACTCAAATATTATCTTATTATATGATGGGTTTCATCTAGAAGATGTTTTTGATCCTTTTTAGTAGTTTACTTTATTCTGGTATGTCATTTAACTGTCCTAGTACGTGATTTCTTTTATATATGCATGGTCATTCGGGCCTTTAAATTATTTCTTTATATTACATCATGTTTTTGTTTCTGTTTATTTATACCCATTGTGTACTCAGTTTTGTTTTATGTTTTTTTTATTTATATATTATTGTTGAATCTAATATAGTGGTATAGTCTCCTCATACATCCACCATAGACCCTTGCTTTTAGTCGGTAGCTTCAACCATATGTGGAGGTGCATTTAAAGTCATGTAGACAACCAGCTTTGGGAACCGCCTCAGTGGATTCTAGTTGGTGACATTTTAATATATCTCCTGTAGTTACAGAGGAGTAAAAAGATATATTTATATTATATGTTATATTTTATTTTTTCTTCATTGAGAGTTTAAATTCTATATTGATCTGCATTCCAGGGCCACACTGATATCTTCAGTAGTATATTTGATACCTGTAGTTGAACATATAGAGATGAAGTTATATATGGAGGAACTTATAAATAAATGTTTTTTAGATACAATGAGTTCCCATAGAAAACTCAAATATGTTTCATCACAAAATGGAATGGGATATTGAGGGTTTTTATTGATTATTTGAACCTCTAGGTTTGATGATTATTTCGGACAAGTACCCTCTTCCATGAATCCATGACATTTTTAAAAAAATTAAAGGGGTGAGGTGGTTCTCAAATATTGATCTATCGATTCAATATCAACATCTCTAGGATCATGAAGAGGGAAACCTCAAATAACAATTCTTATTATTCTATGAGAAATTTGATTTTCTAATGTTGAATTCTCTTGTATTTTTCCTTGGTTTTGTGAACGAAATATTAAAAACATTCATGGACTAGTTCGGGGTAGTCTTTTTTCCATAGATATCAATTATATTGAATAATTAAAAGTTATGGTAAAATTTAGTACAAAATCCAACTAGAAATTTTCAACCCACTCAAATATAATGTTGATTGAAAGATTGAATTTTTGGCCAAATTAGAGTATCATATTAAAATTGTACCAATATTGGAAATTTATAATGGAAATAAATTTTACCAAAAGTAAAACAATTATTATATGAAAATAAATGTTAAAGTGTATTAAAATTTAAGGAGCAAGTAAATTTTAAAAACTAGTAATTTTCTAGATAATAATATAGAATCACAAAAAAGATTATTATTATAAAAAAAATCATTAATTAAATAAAAAATATTGGAAATATATTTAACCTAATCTTAGTTATCCAACTACTTATTCAACATTACAAACTTTATACCAATTGGATTATAATTAATTCTAAACCCATAACATCATTTAATCTAATAGTTGGTAGTAGTAAACACTATCCTGTAGATACTCTATTATATCCTAAGTTGGTAATAATTATAATTTCTTGGACATAATTGAAAAAAAATTAGACAAAATAATATATTTCCCTTGAATCCCATTGATCTGATTGGTTGAAATCAACATAGGTTCATATCCACAGAATCTAATTGACCATAGAAGATTAGATAATGAACAACTATAATACCAAAATATAAGTTCATTTTAATGAAACCATTCCCCATTATATCTCTTAGAGAAAACAATATAAAATAAAAAAGTACCATTGGAAGTAATCAAAGAATCAATATTACACAAACATAAAAATTTCTAAATAAAATATCAAAATAGTGGTGTATCATAGGTATCTTCCTTCCCATTGAATCCCTTGTTCTAATTTATAGATTCCCCCAAAAAACTCAAATGTTTGTATTTATAACTATTTTTATAAGGTTTTAATTAAATTGGATTCATTAAACTATCTTTTAATGAACATATATTCTAACTCTACATTATAATGAATTTTTTCACCACCCCATTATAATGTTCAACATTTTTGAATAGATAGGATGATCTGGTAGTTAATCATAACATATCATAGTATGTTATAACATGTACATATAAAAAATCATTAATATTGATGTTTATTTATTCTATAAGATTTTATTGTAATTTTGGTAACTAAGGGAAAATAATAATCCTTTTAGTTATCAGTCTTATCTTAGATAATCACAAAAAATAATCAAAAAATTAAACAGGACAAAAATAATAAATAAAATATCATGTAACTTTTGATGTTGTTTAACATCTTAAATATTTAATCGTTCAATATTCTAAAATTTCTCCTCCTTTTGAAAAATTTATTTATCCCATTTTACTAAAATTTTGATGAACCTAATTATTAAAAAAACATATTCTTCTTAATTTTTCCCCTATGGGATTTTTAAAAAGTCAAAATAATATTGAAAACACTATAGAAGAAACATCCATATTCATTAACAAAAATAAATGAATGAGTCTCCTTTTTTATATTCTATTTTGTCTCATAGAGTTAGACAGTTTCCCTCTTTGAAGATGAATATTTAAGAATATCTATTAAATATAGATTCTAGCAATCCACTTATTTAAACAAATCTAATAAAAATAAAAATATCCATCTTCTAGATAAAAAAGATACTCTACGGAATATATTTCAATAAAATATATAGTTATAAACTATGAAATTAATTAAAAAGGTTCATTAAAAAAATAGTTTTGTTTCTATTAGAGATGATATTTTTAATTTAATAAAATAATGTTTAATAAATTATTTAAAAATTATATTCCTTTTTTTCTTATAGTTTATTACATTATCATCTCTATATTTCTAATCCCATTCACTTTAGTTTGTTATGATTTATCATCTTCCATAAAATTTCTATTCCAATAATCTTACTCACACTTTTATTCCATTAATTCCCAATAATTATCTATTAACATATGTTTATGATCTATATTCAGGTCAATAATATGATGGAATAGTTCTCCAGATGTTTCTCGTACTTATTTATTTTCTTCATAATATAGATGTGTATTACAAAATATTCCTTAAAACTACATTAAATGTGATTCATCTTTCCTTTTGGATCATGATTATACATTATCACCCATGAAACATGAAAATATATTAAAAATCTATGAATATGACTTATCCTCATGTTAATATAGGATAATATTGTAATTATGTTTGTTACTCTGTACAATTTATTATCTGTAAAAACATTTTGATTTCCCCAACATTTTTCTTTTAAAATTATAATCTGAAAAGATTTCTTAATTGGTTTTAGATCATTTAACATGTAATTTTCCTTTCTAATGATCCTTATTTTTGAATTAAATAACCTGGAAATAAGTCTGAAGTGGGGATTGATATTCCACAAAATTATCAACATCTTTTATATCATGTTTTATGTTAACTGGATTTGTTCCTTTCTCAAACATCAGTGGCACCACTGAAAAATCTTTTAATAGAGTATATTTAATATAATATTTCTTTAATTTCCTACTTTATTCATCTGATTAATCAACATTATATGATCTATAAGACATATGATTACTCAAATAAGATGGTGTATAACTCTAATATATCGATGAATATGAATATCCTCAATGAATGTATGTTTAATGAGAGAATTAAATCATAACCTCAAATTCTATGGGTGTATCCATTCATTCATCTTCTAGATATTGAAATGATTCTCAGAATGATTCATCATAATCCATTGATTTCATCTTTATTTTACTATGAATAACTTCTAAAAATTTTAACTTCTTTTTCATAGATTTTTAATAAAATATAGTTTCTCATATTTTAACTGGTGGTACTGAAGCATGAGACTTATTTATTTTTAGAGAACATTTATTCCCTTTTATATTCTTTATATTATAGTTATACAAGTATTATAGCCTTAAATTATAATTTTATATTATAATTTATGGATTTATTGACATTCTTTCCTAAGGATTTTTCCTAACCTCATCATCCTTCTTCTACACATAATCAGCACATCTTTAAAATAATCTATAAAAACATTCATATGAAATCATATTTAGCTTTTAGGAAAGTGATTTAACTACTAAAACATCAACATTTTCTGATTTATGCTTCTTCTATACAGTCTATATATTCTGAAAATCTATCATAACATTATATTTTAAGATATTATCTATAGTTTTATTTATTTATTAATGATAATATATCTTTATTCTATTTTTGGTTTTAGAATTTAATGGATTTTCCAAATCCCTTTTATTATTTTAAAGATCTATAATAATCAAAATCTGAATAATTTTTACTATCATCCAATTCAAGGTTCTATTATAAGGTAAAATTTCTAACTTAACTGAACTAATGAAAACACTTCTTTTATAACTCTATATGAATTTACTCATTCTATTTAGAAAGTCAAATATGATGATGTGATAAACATTAATAGTGTATTTATCAAAATTGCTTGGAAATAAATGCAACAACCCTAAATCAAATATCCTGGAGGCATAAGATATACTACAACGTTGGTATAAAATAAAAAAGATACAATTTCATAGTATTATAGGTTTTTTTACTAGAAAAATAGATCTATACATAGCTTAGACATATCATTTTAAACTTTTAAATATAATATATGTTCCCAGTGATAAATATATTATTCCTTATAGAATACCCATGAAATTATTTTTAAGTTCCCTTTCGGGTTTCCTAGGGTAAATAAATAAAATGGTGAGATTATATTCTAAATATGAGGTTGAATATCTTGGATTCTATCACATAATTTCAAGGCATGATGTATATGAAAAGAATAAATAATAATAAAACATTCTATAAAACGTTTTTGATGAGAAGGTTATATAACCAATCAAATAAAAATAATTACATGGAAAACATATCTAATATTATAATTATGGAATTCATAATTAAAGACATATTAATCATATAGTTGAGGTATTATAGAAATACACCGTACATAAAAGGTGAAGAATATTCTAAATACCTAAAATATTTTGTCCCATGACACCCACTAATGCATCAATGGGATATATAATTCCAAGACACACACATAACTAAATAATTCAAATGAATTTATCATGTGACAAGAATGAATAATATTAACATATTATAGGAAATTTACTAATAAGTAATTGTCTATAATCTCATTACAAGCATACAGAATTTGAAAAATTCCCTAGTCAATAAATGATATAAATTTCATGATAAACCCCTTCAATTTGTAATGTGTATACAAAATATAGAGTAATATATATATGACTAAGTGAATTTATAGAATAGATCCTTGATATTAATGGATATGGATATGAAATTAAATATTTTTAAATCATTCGTTATTGTAAACAAATAATTGTATAGAGTATCAAAAAAATATCCCATGAATGTATCAAACCTTATGTGTAGTTGGGATAACTAGTTATTCACCATGTGAATATTGAGTTAATACCCAACAAAAAATTTTAGGCTTAGTATCCCTAGGAGAATATATGTCAAATCCTTCACAACTTGTTTTTATCCAAACATAGATTTTTTTTTCTATGAAACAATAAATATGCACATTACCAAAATTTTAGGACAATTTCTTATATTTTGGTTTATTCCTTGGGTTTTCTCTAATATTTAATAATTATTATTGTTTATGAATATAGTATAATAATAGGAAATAATTGGTCACTTTTTGACAATATTTTAAACTAGATAAAAAAATATGATCATATAATTATTTATAAAGGAGTTTCAAAAAGTATTAAAATTATATAATTGTAATTGAAGGGAAAATTGGAGGATTGAAAATAATTTTATTTTATTTATTTAAATAAAAATTTAAAAAACCCAAAAATAAAATAGAAATATAATTTTTATTATAAACCCATGAAAATAATAATAGGGATATAAATAATTAATAATTAACATAATTTCAGGAAAATTCATACAAATGGAGAACATAAACAACAATAATAAATCAAGGGAAGGTAATTGAATTTGTAATTCCTTTACATCAAGTCCCTAGTAATATGTTTTGTGTATATAAATTCTTGAATAAGATAACTAATTTTATTAAAAACATGATTCCAACCCTTTTACATAAATAAAATTCATTTTTTTCTCTATTTATTAAAATATTTCATTAATTTATTGCATAATATTTTCTGTCATTGGCCAGAGAATGTTTTTCAATGAATGTAATTAGCAATTATTCAATATATTTATCATTATAAATTGATTTATTTAATAGTTTCATCAAAACTATAATTTTCATGGTACTATAAATTGAAGGTCAAAAATGATTTATGTTGTACCAAGTTCATTGTATAGAAATTTGTGGTATGATTCATAAAGATAAAATATATAATAAAATTGGTAACATTTAACATATAAAATATTATTTAGTAAAATTGATTTTTAATATAAATATTACCATTCCAAACTAGTAGAAATATTATTGACATATTAATATCACATGTTTACAAAATTTATTTTTCCCTAACCATCATTTTAAAAATTAATTTCACTATTCATATAGGTTGTTAAACCTACCAAACCAAGAACATGAAATAATTAATTGAATAAGTATGATTATGTAATGGTTTTATTTTATCATAATATGTTTATAAATATGAGAACATAAAAATTTATTAATTATTATATCAAATTAATATTATCTAAGTTTTATTAATCAATCTGGATATAATTATTACCTCTTTATTCCTATTGCAGGTAAAACCAACTGAAATAGGAGCATGTTATAATTTCTAAATGAATAATGGTATGGTGTTATTTAATGATAATATTACTCTTATAGAATCATAAAAATGTCAAAATAATGTCAATATAGTTAAAAAATATTTACGCATATTGAGAGGAATACTAATGCAAGAATCTTTAGATATGATAAACTACTTATATAGTATATTTTAATATTTTATCAGAATCCCTATTTAATTATATGGGATTTAAGAAATGTCTCAGTGCCATGATCTCTAGAATGTGGGATAATATTACTCGCTATGGAAATAAGTCTAATTAATTTGTGGTGTTAAATTTATTTAGAGGACATGATGGGGTGGTGGAAGGCTCATTTTATAACTATGGGGAATGGAATTTGGGAAAATATATAACACTTAATAAGAAAATACTGTCAAAATTGACGTATGAAAATAAAAAATTGACTAATAATTAAAAAAATAGGATATTAGGTTGACAAACTAATCATAAAATCCATTAAACATTTTTTAAAGATATATTAATTTTTTACCATTGATATAAAACTTTTTACGTTTTTGCCTTTACCTTAATGACTAAACTTCACCAGTGGAGAATTTTTGTAACTAAAAATGAAAAAAACCATTTAACCTATACATGATGATCTAAATTAATGAATACATTTTATTAGATTAAATTAGTAAAATTGATTACAATTGATTATAAAAAAATATAATTCAATAATATAATTTTTAGGAGAACATATTTTTTAAGCATAAAAATATGTTTATGATAAAATTATAAAGGTTTCTAATTTCCATGAAATTAATTGATTTATTATTTAAAAAAATATAGTTTTTTGTATTTAAATTTAAAACAAAACAATAATATACCTTGGGAAACATAATTAAAAGAAACATAAATAAAATAAATATTGGGATAAAATATTAATTTTGGCTTGAAAATATCAATAATTGGTTATTAATTTTGATGGAATATTTTTGAATGAATTATTTTATTCTATAGATATAAATTTTTCTGAGTAACATTTTATTTTAGACTTTAATTTTTTTTACATCTTGAAAATGATATAAAATCTATTTTAATTTTAGAATCAATATTTTCATTTTTCACCTAAAAAATCAACAATTTCTCGAAAATAACTAAAAAATCACCTTAATTTTTTTAAAGATAAATTCCAGAAATTATGTATATTTTATAAAATTTAATTTCTAGAATTTTGAAATATAACATTTAAATATTTTTACAAAAAATGAATCTTTATAATATACTATAATTACAAATTAAGAGAAAATATGTTTTTAAATAGCTTCAAGGTTGTTGTGCTTACCTACTATAGAAGAATATTAGGTGTTATTGAAAATGGATTGGAATGTGTCCTTCACTAGAAACAAGTAAAATAAATTTTCTCAAACATAATAATAAAATTACTATGGAAGGATATTCTCTATTATAGATAATGCTTAGCTTGTGTGACTTGAACAAAACAAAACCAAATAGAAAAAAATAACCAGCAGTTACGAGATGACAGTGAAAGGGTAAGAAAATAAATGAGGGTTTACTGGTAATGGAAGAAGTAAAAAATAAAATAAGGTGTAATATTTGAAAATTCTAGTGTTATTGGGTAGTATTGAAATGATATAAAAATATTTATTTTTATTATATATTAAACCAATGAATGTTTTTGATGTGATAAAGGAAAACTAAATGAATCTATATCATTAGAAGAAGAATTATCTAAAGAAGTATACTAATAAATAATATTTATAACAAAACTCATGATTAAAAGGCTTATTGTTTTAGAAAAGTATTACAAAAACCATTTCTATATAATAAATCAGTTATATATGAAATAAAAAATCTCAAATCCTCAAATTTTGATTCTTGATGTCGATAAAAAATGATTTTTATGAAGAAGTGAGAAGAATAGAACTCTAGAAAAATTATCTTCAACACTCATTAAATAATGTTATTCAATAATAGATAAAATGTATTTCAATTCATCAATCCCAATAACATAAGATAATTTGTTACTCATATAAGTATTAACATTAAGTATATTTAGAAAAACATCTCATTACATCCAGAAAGAACTAATATAATAAGTGAAGAAACTTCTCTATTAAGAGTATCCCCTTCCTCCTCTATACTCATAATAAAATACCTATAGTGTCTTATCTATTCTTATTTCAGGATAAAAACTCAATTGTGTGCAGCATTTTTAGTGAATTATTGTGAAATGGATTATCCCATCTATTTGTGTAGGTCCTCCTCTTAAATTATGTGGACACTCCAATATCGTAGCCAACATAAATGATATCAACCTCAAACCTCACCATAACAACATCGATATGGAATTACAAGTCATATTATATCTTATTCATTGTGTGACTTAATTAGGTATCCATCAATGAATTTCACTCTTCATAGGTGGAATTTCTTCCCCAAAAAGTATGATGTATCTTCTTTAAACTCTTTATTTATTACCAAAAGTTTCCTATAAATTTAACAACATTAGAAAAATCAATTTATTCTCCTCTATTTCTTCTATTTTCATTTGAGAATTTATGGAAACATGAATATAATAAAACTTATTCAAATCCTCATGAATCATCAATATCAGTGGAATATACATTTGTTAGACACCGAATAACCTCTATGTGGGGGTGGGTTTAATAAAGTACCTTTAATTTCGGATAATGGTACCCTTACCCACCCTATGAAATGATGGAATGAAATTTATGCAAGCTTCTCAAGCAACATCAACTATAGATGGTTATAACCATAACATAACATGAAAAACCCTGATTTTTTATCCTTTCATAGAACATCTGATGAAAATATATTTATAATGGTATTTCATGGATTAACCTTCCTTAGGTTATAGGGGAATGATATATTACATTTTTATTGGTTTCCTTTTACCATTCTATTTAATCAAACCCATAAAAAACTCAAGATAAGTTTTAACACCTTTCTCTATCTTCTTCAATAGTCCACACCATGGATCTAATTTAGAATATCCATTATTTGTAAGCACTATCAAGAATTAGATGAATATATATCTATGTGTAATCATAAAATCTTAAAATCAAATCAATGGAGATATTGAGACCCATCCTACTCATCATCCAATCATGAACAATAATATTAAACAGTTCATAATTTATTATTTGGTTCTAAAACCCTTTCATAGATGTCATCTGATTCAACTCTAAATTATATTATTTATCACATTAAAAAATCATTCTCCATAATATTTTCCAATCTCATATTAAAATTTTAATTCTTATTTTTTACTTGGTACTTAATCAATCCACCAAACCATAGTCTCTGCTTCCTTATTACTGAAATTAAAGAATAATATTTATCCCTATTGTTCAATCAAACTCTACCTTTTGACGTAGAATTTTTCAAAATAGAAGGATTGAGTTAATTTTAAATAGAATATTACAGTAATTATTTGTTAGGATGGAATGACACTGAGTATGATATACTCTATAATACCAAACATATGATCGAATAAGTACAATGAGATACAAATACAAGGGGGGGGGGGGGGTTAATTGTATAATTTAAAAATTTCCTTAGGAAATTTTGGATAACCAAAATTCACAACACCTCTAAGTTTTAAACACTTGCTTGATTCTGGAAAAGTGATTCTGGAAGTGAAAATTAACAAAAGTTTACACTAGCTAAGATTCTACCTTAAAGCGTATAGAATCTAACTAAATCAGAGTACAAGTAAGGAATTATAAGAAAGTTATACATTCCTTAACAATACACAAAGTAGTGGAAAAACAAAGTAGTAAAAACTACAAGTAACAAATAATAACTCTTTTAAACCAAAGAGAAGAGTATCCAACAACCCCAAATAAGAGGTCCCTTGATTTATACTTTCAATAAAGTCTATCCTACCCACACAAGGGTAAGCCAATGATACGAAGATCAGATTCTATCTTGATATCCCTATGATCCCTAAACTATCAGGTAGCCGACACCTCTATCTTTCTCAGCAAGGAAGCCCTCAACATCAAGGTGTTGGAATCTCTGTCTTCCTATCCCCGGAAGCCCTCGATTGTAATCAACAACAATCGGAGTCGCATGAAGAAAGTATGCAAAAGGAAAAGTTTGAACAAGCTGATAAACTTTCTGCACGAAGTTTTGAGAGTTGATAAGAGCCTCTCTCTTTAGAAATCACTTCAATAGCATATAAGCACTGATGTAAAAGTTGTTGCTTCTTTTCAAATGAGCTCTTATTTATAGGTGAAGGTCTAACGGTCAGCTCCCTCTTCCAACTGTCATATTTCCCCTTGAATTTTGGAGAGACCTGTACACATGTCACTCAACTAATGGTTAGTAAATAACTTAAAGTACGACATCATTTTGTAATGAAAAAAGTGTAACTATATGTAAAACTGAACTTCCAAATGTAAGTAAATAAAAGTTCGGAGTCTAACCAAAATGGAATTCAGAGTCTATTAATAAAGAGATATTCAGATTCTGTTTTGTAGGGATTTGGAACCTGAATTCTGTAGAAATACGGAGTCTGAATTTCAAGGAAATTCGAAGTCTGGTTTCATCAGAATTCTGAACCAGAAAATACAGAGTTTGGAGTCAGAGTTCATGAGAATTAAGAGTCAGAACTCATAAGAGTTCGGAGTCTCAATTCAGAGAACTCAGAGTCTGTACTTAGATATGTTTGTAATCAGAATTCAGAGTCAAACTACATGAGATTTTGTATCCATAATTCGAAGTGGAACTTCATGAGAGTTCATATCCAGAATTCAGAGTGGAAATTCATTAGAGTTCATATCCAGAATTCAAAGTGGAACTTCATTAGATTTCTTATCCATAATTTGGAGTGGAACTTGATTAGAGTTAGTATCCAAAATTTGGAGTGAAACATCATTAGTGTTCGTATCTAGAATTCAGAGTGGACCTTAATTAGAGTTCATATCCAGAATTCTGAGTGGAACTTCAATAGAGTTCATATCCATAATTCGGATCCTAAAACAGAATGCTTCATATCTAAGTATTATATGATTCTGAGGTTTTTTATATGAATTTTATTTATATACTTTAGAAAAATATTGATATGAATAATGAAAACCTGGTAGGGGTAAATTCCTTTGAGAAAGAAATTTTCCTTATATAAGTAAATTAAAGATTTTCTTAAATATAAGTTGTTTGTGATTTTCAAAAAAATAAGGAATGGAAAAGTCATAAGGAAAACCTTATTGACTCAACAATCTCCCCCTATTTGGAAAGCACAAACAACCTTTCAAAAAAGAAAATAAGAACTTAGAAAAAATTCTAGACTTTGAAATTAAATCTTATCTCCCTTTGTTCATAGATGATGGTGAATACAACTAACTCCCCCTTAGGCTTTGGAACTCTAAGGATTGTATTCTGGATTTCCAGAATGGAATTTTCATTATCACGAGAATGAAAAACTTCATAATGAGAAACTCCCCCTTAATTAAGGATAGTGCTTATTTAATTAGAAAATTTTCTTCCACCTTTTAGATTTTTCCTTCTCCCCCTTTTGAGTAATTCCTTTTCCTTCTCCCCGTTTGTGATTTTCAAAAATAATTTAGGGAATGGAAAAGTAATAAAGTACCTGAAAAATTATTAAATACATACATACAACACAAGCCACCAAACTTTTTCATTACAATTGAAAATATTTTTACAATGAAATAAATTACAACAAAAAATTGGATTCTTCTATTTGTCTTCCTTTTCCTTGGGGATTAACTTCTCCAACAAGGTTTTGAGTTTCTTCAAGTATTTCTGGTCTTCCTCAGCTTTCTTTTCTAAGGATTTAATCCTTTCATCTTGAGCCTTCAGTGCCTCAGACTGTGCCCTAAGAATTTCATCCTACTTCACATGCTTTTCTTCGATCTCAATACGAAGTTCTCTTTCCCCTTTCCAACTTTGAGAAAATGAGTTCAGCTTCCCATTCATATCCTTTACTTGTTGATTGCAAGAATATTGATCAAGGGTCCACTTATTCTCAAGATTATTCATCTTGGCATCCTCGTTATCAAAGGCATCTTTTACATCATTCTGAAAATGATAAAACTCATCCAATTGATCATCAACTTTCTTTAACCATTGAGTGATTTTGCTGCATGATTTCATATGAACATCATAATTGATAAGAAACTTTTTATGCTCATCCTCATTTTTCACACACTTATCCATGACCATAGATATGGATTCTGATTTCTGATTTAGGCTGTGTTGAAGCATCTGGAACCTGGAGTCTATGGTGGGAAAGATCTGAATTTTATCCACCAATTTCTTTAAAGACTCAACAACAAAGTCATGACCTAGTGCTGATGACTCTGAATCAGACACCTTGCTTGGGGATTGTTCTTCTTCAATTTCCACCAGCTTTCTTTTAGAAGAGCCACCAACATGATTCTTCCTTATGATATCTTTTTTTGGGGTGTCCATAAGCACTTTCTTACCCTTATCAACTTTCGGAATGGGTTCTTCATCAGGAGATTCTTCCTCACTTTCAGATAGTTGAACAATCATGTCTTCATCTGGTTTCTCCTTCTCTGCTCCTTCAAGAAAATGATTCTCATAGCTTTCTTCCTCAGATAATTCATTTTCTTCCTCTTCTTCCTTTTCATCATCTTTCTTACTGTCTTTCTCATCTCCCTTTCCCGGAGAGATAAGCTTTGAGGATTCATCCTTTTCTTGAGAATCCTCAACTTGTTTAATCAAGTCACCAAGATCACCACTGACTTATTCTATTTCTTTTTCTTCTTCTACTTCCTCATACTCTTCTACTCTTTCAACAACTTCTTTCTCTTTATGCTTTCCTGGAGTGAAGTAGTTCTTTCCAGGGGTCTCTGGTAATGGTTGGACAAAAAATGTTTCTGGAACCAAAATCTTCTCAGAAGCTACTTCTGTATCTCTCAAAAGATATTGTACAGCCTCATCTTCAGACATATTCTTCTTCTTCTTCATCTTCTTATCTTTTTCTACCGTCTTAAGGTATTCAGCTGTCTTCTCCCTTAAATATTTTTCTTCAGCCAGGTCCAATCCGAACTGAGGTTCCCCTTCTTTCCTTTTCTCCTTATCTTCCCTCCATTTAGCAACCACCTCATCTAGATATGCCTTCTGTTTCTTCGGCTTGGGGGGTGCGAATTGGGATTCCTTAGCTTTAGGGATCTTTTCTTTAGCAATAACATGCTTCAATTTCCTCTTCTTAGCAACCTTCTTCACTGGATCATCCTTATCCTCATTTTTCGGAATGGCTTCTGCCTCCTCCTCTGGAAGATCGTAAAACTCACCTGACTCTTTTGAAAAACCAGCTGCCATCCTATTTAAGGTGTCATCACTCATCAGCATTATCTTACAAATTCTCGACGTGGAGGTTTAGGCCACCTTAAATGAATCAAGACACCGAATAATCAGCTTGGAGAGAAGAGTAGGGTACATAATAATTTGAGCCTTCAAAGTCCCATTCTTGATGTTCTGAACTGTAATAAGAATATGCCTCATCAGATTGATGTTTCTTAGATTTACCAAGAAATCCAAGATGTAAATATCACTCTTCTTTAGGTTATCCTTATCACCTCTTCTCGGAATGAAAAAACCTTGAACCCACAACTATGGAATCCGGTTGTTGGTAGAGAGATGAGAAATATTAGCTGTTTTATCATCTTTGAGTCTAAGGCAATCCATTGCCATCACTTTGCTGAAACTACCTTTCACATATGGTAGCTTATGTGAACAAAATTCTGCTTCACCATCGTATGATAAGCCCACCAAGCTTTTAGCCTTGGTGTAAGATATCTTGTATGTCTTACCATAGCTCTTAAAAGAAAATCTTTCTCTGTAATCTTCTTCATAGAAGGAAACATACTCTTAGAACTCTACAAGAAAATCTGTATAAACAACATGTTGATCCCCTGGTTTTGATACACATAAATCTTTTCAACCATTGAGTTTGATATTCTTAGAAATTAGAGAATCATACACACTGAAAAAGTACTGATGGACTAACCTTTCCCTGTAGACTAACCATTTTGAGATTGGCTTCGTTGAAGACATATATTGGGAAGTGGCTTCAACAGACATTCGGAATGGAGGGGCACTGAAAGATTCAGAACGGGATTTAAGAACTGAGGTAGAGCTTCGAAACATGAGGGCTTTGAAAAAGATGTGGGACAACCATCGGGGGCCCCTTTATATAGGCGATGGTGGTGACCTTTGAACTTCCAAAACTAATCTAACAGTTGAAAAACTCTTTGATCTGATGTGATGGTTGAAAACATACCCACAAGGAAATCTTGAATCTGGTATTTTGAGGTTTTAACCAAAACATTCATATTTAAGAAGAAATGAATCCGAGAAATTTTTTTAAGAAAAAAAAACTACCAACAACTAAAAAAGATTATGAAAACTTATGTAAGGAAGTCATACCTTTCGGATTGTCTAGGAAGTTTATTCGTAATAGGTGATGTTCTTCTTGAAGAAAATTTAACTACGAAATACTTACTATGAAAAACTCACTACAAAAAACTTAATACTAAAAACATACTACGAAAAAACATAAATTCGAAAAGTTTATTGAAAAATCTTTGAGGATGAAAATTCCAGTAAGAAAAGTATGAGTAAAAAAATTTAAATTACGAAAATTCTCATTACGAAATTTTTTATTATGAAAATTCTCATTATGAAAATTTCCATAATGAAAACTTCATTACGAAAATTTCCAGTATGAAAATTTTATTATGAAAATTTCCAGTATGAAAACTTTATTCCGAAAATTATCAGTACGAAAACTTCATAAAAAAATTTGAAATACTGATTATGAAATGTTTTTAAAAGCTAAAAACCAAATGTACTCCCCCTATGAAAAAGAGTTTATTACTGTAAGGATAATGGTTTAATAAGAAGTTAATTAATAAATATTACCTTATGTTTATCATTCCTATCTTCTATTTAATGTATTCAAATTCCAGCTGCTACATATTCAGCTTTAGAAGTGGAGAGTGCTACTGAGTGTTGCTTCTTGCAAGACCAAGAAACTAATGAATCTCTTAAGAAATGACAAGTTCCGGATGTACTCTTTCTATCCATTCTACATCCACCAAAGTCATCATCTGAAAATCTTTTAAAAACAAAATAATTTCCAAAAGTATAAGAGTCCTAAATCCACGGTTCCCTTTAAGTAGCGAAAAATTCTTTCACTGACTTTAAAAGAGATTACTTTGGATTGGATTGATATCTTGCACATAAGCATACTGAAAACATCATGTCTGGATGACTGGATATTAAGTATAGTAAGCTTCCTATCATACCTCTAAAAGATGTTTGATCCATTGGTTTCCCAGCTTCATCAAGATCAAGTGTATTCGAGGTACCAATGGGAGTACTAATACTTTTAGTGTTGTATTATCCATACTTTTTAAGAAGATATTTAATATACTTATGTTGAGATATATAGATTCCTTCTGGTTTTTGAGAAATTTGAAAACCAAGGAAAAATGTTAACTCACCCATCATACTCATTTCAAACTCAGATTTCATTAAATATGCAAAGGAATAAATTAAAGATTACTAAGTTGAACCAAATATAATGTCATCAAAATTAATTTGAACAATGAAAACATTTTTCCTATCATTCTTTATAAAAAGGGTTGGATCTTAATTTCCCTTAACATATTTATTTTGAAGCAAAATTCTTGTAAGTATATCATACCAATCTTGTGGGGCTTGTTTAAGGCCATACAAAGATTTGGTAAGTCTAAAAACATGATCAGGATGTTTTGTGTCTTCAAAGCCAGGAGGTTGTTCTACAAAAACCTCCTCTTGAACATAACCATTATGGAAAGCACATTTCACATCCATTAGAAATAGTTTAAAATTGAAGAATGCTATAAAGGCAAGTAAAATATGAATAGATTCATGTCTAGCTACTAGAGCATAGGTTTCTTCGTAGTCTATTCCCTCTTGTTGATTATAGCCTTTAGCAACTAATCTAGCTTTATTTCTAATGATGATTCTGTTTTCATCACACTTATTTATAAAGACTCATTTTACTATAATGATAGAAGTTTCCTTAGGTCTTTCAACCACGGTCCAGACTTTATTCCTTTCGAATTCATTTAGTTCATCTTGCATGGCTTTAATCCAATCATCATCACCGAAATCTTTATTTAGTGATTTTTGGTTCTAATTGGGAAAGGAATGCTAGATGTTCTACTTCATTTATTAAGGAACTTATAGTCCTTATAGGTTGATTCACATCACCAATGATACTATCAGTGGGATGATTCCTAATAAACGACTGATTTGGGTTTTGTAAAACTTGTCCGTCAACATAGGGTAGGAAATCCTCTGGGGTAAATGTTTCAGAAGTATCTTCTTGACCATTTTCCTTATCAGAAGGGTTTTCTATCAAAGGTTTATAATCAGTTTTTGAAAACACATCTGAAAATGTAGGCTGAGGTTTTTTGAAAACAAAGGGATCAGTTTCATCAAATTTGACATGTACTGTCTCTTCAACAGTGCAAGTGTTTTTTTAAAAACTCTATAAGCCTTAAAAGTTGTGGATTAGACTAATAAAATTACTTCATCAGATTTTGGTGTGAATTTGTGTAAATTATATTTGGTATTCAGAATGAATACTTTGTAACCAAAAACCTAAAAGTAGTAAATTCTAGGTTTTCTACCATTCCATAACTCATAAGGAGTTTTATTAAGAAAATGTCTATTCAAAACTCGATTTATAGTATAACAAGAAGTACTTACAGCTTCAGCCCAAAAATGTTTGGCAACAGAATACTCACTCAACATGGTTCTAGTAGTATCTTGAATAATTATATTTCTTCTTTGAACAACTCCATTTTGTTGAGGTGTTATGGGTGATGAAAAGTTGTGAGTAATACCTTTTCTACTACAAAAAGTTTCAAAATCATAATTTTGAAATTCTCCTCCATGATCACTATGAATAGTTTTCAATGGAATGTTTTTCTCATTTTTGACTTGGGATCTAAAACTTTTGGAACAAGAAAAAGCTTCAGACTTATTTTCTAGTAAAAAGACCCATGTAAATCAAGTGTAATCATCAACCCAAACAAATACATAATATTTTCCCCCAATACTTCCAATTTGCGTAGGACCAAAAAGATCTATGTGCACTAACTGTAATGCATCATTTTTTGAGACTTCACCGATTGATTTAAAACTTGATTTATGTTTCTTTCCATATTGAAAAGGATCACAAACTTTTGAAAATCAGATCTAAGCTAAGGTAGATCCTTAACTAAACCTTTCTTAGAAATCTTTCATAGGTTCTTAAGGATATAGTGTCCTAACCTTCTATGTCACAACCAATAATGATCTTTAATTGCACTAAGGCAAGGTAAGTCTTGGCTCCTATGGTTTTCAAAGTTTAGTGTGTAAACATTATCTTGCCTATTGGCAGAAAGAATAAATTCTTCCTTGGAATTGTGTAATAAGCACTTATCATTCCTAATTTTCACAAGGTAGCCTTCATCACATAATTGGCTTATACTGATGAGGTTGTTCTTAAGACCCTTAACTAACAAAACTTTTTAAATCAATATTTTTTCAAGAAGAAAAATGTTACCTAAACCAATAATTTATCCCTGAGCATTATCTATGAAAGCTACTTTTCCTCCTTTCGTCTGGATAATCTTTTCAAAATACTTTTTGTTACCAGTAATATGCCGGGAACATCCTCTATCCATGTACCAATTATTGTTGTTGGTACTTTCCCTATTTTCCAGAAAATAAAAAAAGTTAGGTTTTCGAAATCCAAACTTGTCTGGATCCGGAAATTTCAGAAAGTAAAATTTTGGGTACACACATCTTCTTAGAAAAACAAGCCCTATGAAATCCTAAAGATTGGGTTTTGTTTAAAGAACAATTCTTTTCCCAGTGACCACCACATTGACACTTTGTGAAAAATGGGGCACTTTTAGGAACAAAGTAATTGTTACTAAAAATCAGTTTAGAACTAGTATAACCAAAACCAGAAGTATTCCTTCGAGGTCGGATTTGTGAATACATTTTATCAAAATTTTCCTTACCATGGGTAAAGTTTAAAAAACACTTCCTCAAGGAAAATATTTTGGATTTGAGTTTGATAACTAAGTTCTTATCTTCAAAAACATTTGAACTAGAGCTAGGCTCGAAAACATTTTTCTTAGAAATTACATTTTCAAGATCTTTTAAAAGTTTATTCTTCTCAGAACATACTTCCTCAAGATTTTTTGAAATACTTTCAAATATTCATTTTTCCTATCAAGATCTTTAGAATGATTTTATATTTCCTTAGTAAGAATAGTATTCCAAGAGTTTTCTTTATCGAGATTTTTTCTGAGTTTTGAGTTCTCAATCTCAATATGTTCAGTAAACCTAGAAACTTCTTCATAGATAGGTAAAGTATTTTTTTCATCAGAAGAGGATTCTTCATCAGAAGAGTTATATTATTTACTATCATTAGAATTTAGAGAAACGTTGGTCAATTGTTCAACATTGTGTACCTTATCCATCAAACAATGATTATCAATAGGTATCCTGGATATAAGACCAAGATTCTTCTATCCAAAAGATTTATAATCAGAAGATTCATTTAAAGAGTCACCACCACTGACACTCCAGGTGTCATTAGCTTTCAGAACATTCTTAGCTTTGGACTTGTAATACTTATTTCTGTTCCTTTCAGAATACCTCTATTTTCTTTCTTTTCTTTTGATCATAGGGCAATCGGGTATTATGTGTCCAGCTCTCTTGCATTTATATCATGTTACTTCTGAATATTTATTATCTTTGTTTTCCTTCTTCTTATACTTGGATTGGAAATTTCTCTGACCAGATATCTTGTTCATCCATCGAGCAAGATTAGCTAACTCATTTTCTAAGACTTCACTCTCACTAGATTCGGATTGAATAATAACCTTCTTAGATCTGGATCTAGTAACTCTCTTAGGAGGCCTAGATTTCATGTGATTTGAAGTTGTAGTAAAAGAAACACTACCATTCCCATTCTTCTTTTTTATGTTTTCCGCATCTCTCTTTATTCTAGTCTCATGTTGAAGAAGATTTCCAAATAGATCATCAAGAGAAATTTGAGTAACCTTTATTTTTTCATCGATGACAATTCTCTTTGATTCCCACTCATTGGGAATGATGTCAATAATCTTGTCAATAAGAGATTCATCATCTAGAGATTTCACTCCCATAGACTATAATCTATTCACGATAGTCATGAATCTCTGTTGCAGCTTACAAATTGGTTCTCCATAGGGAAAATGAAAACCATGATACTCCGCTCTGAGCATGGATCTTCTAGTCTCAATCACTTTAGATGTACCAAAATGTGTAACTTCAAGTTTCTTCCATATACAATTAGCTGTTTCACAAGAAGAAATTTGGCTATATATATCCCTAGTCATTGAACAAAGCAATTTATTCTGTACTGTATAATTGAGTTGCTATTCATGTTTTTCTTTATTAGTAAAAGCACTTACTTCCTTGTTAGGAATTTTATATCCTCCAGTAAAAATGACAAAGTTATCTACCACAATATTGATAATGAAAGTCTTCATACGATCTCTCCAATATTTGTAATCAATACCATAAAAAATGGGTGGTCTAGTAGGATTTATGTTTTCGATAGTACCAACATTTAAACCTGCCATCCTTAAGAAAAACATTGTTGCACAACCTTGTTAGAAGTGTATGTTTGTAAACAAGAGAAAATATTCTAAGAAAGAAAAATTGTATCTCTACGAAAAAAGTGAATCTAAAGTATGATTTAGAAAAGTAGATTCCACAAAGTATGAATCTGGAAATATGAATCTGAATGATCAGTTCCAACTGTTAAGAATAAAAACTTCTAAATATAATCATTAGATTAATTCAGATTGAACCAAGTGCTCTTATACCAATTTTTAGGATGGTATGACACTGAGTATGATATAATCTATAATACCAAACGTACGATCGAATAAGTATAATGAGATACAAATATAAGAGGGGGGGGGGGGTGAATTTTATACTTTAAAAAATTCCTTAGGAAATTTTGGATAACCAAAATTCCCAACACCTCTAAGCTCTAAACACTTTCTTGATTCTGAAAAAGTGATTCCAGAAGTGAAACTTAAAAAATGTTTAAACCAGCTAAGATTCTACCTTAAAGCATATAGAATAAAACTAAATCAGAGTAGAAGTAATGAAGTATAAGAAAGTTATACTTTAATTAACAATACAAAAAGCATCGGAAAAACAAAGTAGTAAAAACTACAAGTAACAAACAATAACTCTTTTAACTCAAAGAGAAGGGTATCCAACAACCCTGGATAAGATGTCCCCTGATTTATACTTTCAAGAAAGTCTATCTTACCCACCCTAGGGAAAGCCATCGATACAAAGATCGGAGTCTGTCTTGCTATCCCCGCAAGCCCTCAACTATCTGGTAGTCGGCACCTCGGTCTTCCTCGGCAAGGAAGCCCTCAACTTCAAGGTGTTGGAATCTATGTCTTCCTATCCCCAGAAGCCCTCGATTGTAATCAACAACAATCGGAGTCTCACGAAGCAAGTCTGCACAAGGCAAAGTTTGAGAAAGCTGTTCAAACTTGCTGCATGAAGCTTTGAGAGTTGATAAGAGCCTCTCTCTATAGAAATCACTTCAACAGCATGTAAGCACCGATGTCAAAGATGTTGCTTCATTTCAAATGAGCTCCTATTTAAAGGTGAATCCCCAATGGTCGGCACCCTCCTCTAACGGTCATATTTCCCCTTGAATTTCGGAGGGACCTGTACACATGTCACTCAACCAATGGTTAGTAAATAACTGAAAGTACGACATCGTTTTGTAATGAAACAAGTGTAACCATAAGTAAAACTGAATATCAGAATGTAAGAAAATAAAAGTTCAAGGTCTAACCAAAATGGAATTCGAAGTATATTAATAAACAGATATTCAGATTCTATTTTGTAGGGATTCAGAACCTGAATTATGTAGAAATCCAGAGTCAGAATTTCAAGGAAATTCGGAGTCTAGTTTTATCAAAATTCGGAACCAGAACATACAAAGTTTGGAGTTAGAGTTCATGAGAATTCAGAGTCAGAACTCATAAGAGTTCAGAGTCTGAATTCAGAGAACTTGGAGTATGTACTTAGATAAGTTCGTAATCAGAATTCAGAGTCGAACTATATGAGAGTTTGTATCCATAATTTGAAGTGGAACTTCATGAGAGTTCGTATCTAGAATTCAGAGTGAAACTTCATTAGAGTTCGTATCCAAAATTCGGAGTGGAACTTAATTAGACTTCGTATCCAGAATTCGGAGTGGAACTTCATTAGGGTTCATATCCAGAATTCAGAGTGGAACTTCATTAGGGTTCGTATCCAGAATTCGGAGTGGAAATTCATTAGAGTTCATATCCAGAATTCAGATCCTAAAATAGAATGCTTCATATCTAAGTATTATATGATTCCGAGGTTTTTGATATGAATCGGATTTTTATACTTACCAAAAATATTGATATGAATAATGAAAACCTGGTAGGGTTAAATTTTTTTGAGAAGGAAATTTTCCTTATATAAGTAAAATATAGATTTTCTTAAATATAAGTTTTTTTTGATTTTCAAAACAATAAGGAATGGAAAAGTCATAAGGAAAACCTTATTGACTCAACATTATTCTTCCTTGATAAGAGTTATTTTTCCATGTTTTTAATGAATCTAATCACAATGATCAAACTAAAATCCTTAACTGCATTGGGTTATGGATTCACTATTGATTGATGTTGAACTTCTCAATGACATGTCCACCACTCAAGATACTTCTTGTGGTAAATATTTTATAGACGTGTTTTATCATTAATGCTATAATGAATACCATAATCATTTACCAGATTCTCACATTCACTCTCTCTTTCATAGCGAGTCAGAATTTTGGATTGTGTGTTGCATGATAATTTGACATGGTTGGTTGACTGGATCCTTTAGAAAATGAATCAACCCTTATGTATCCATGGAATATTGCCATTACATACCAGGTAAAAATACACATATTACAAAATTAATGACAATATAATTTATAATAACTAAATACAATAAGATAAATCAAAATAAAATATTTTAATTATTTGTTACTAAAATTAAAAACTAATATAATGAGATAATTAAATGTAAATACCTATAAATTCTTACCTCCAATGAATTATTACTTAAAAGCATGTGAAATTTTTTCTCAAAATAAATAGAATGAATATTTCATTTAACTCCTAATTATTTAAACACCAAAACATATATTTTTAGCATATAAATAAAAGAATAATATTTTTAACCACAAAGTAATAAGGATCCAATGATTTTTAATTATGAAAATATGTTCAATATTATGCACTAAATAAATTCACAAATTTATAGGTTTTAAAAAATATTCAAAATATGATACATCAAATTCACCCTCAAATTAGATGTTTTATAGACCAAATCAGTCCATTTTTCAATTTTAATAGAAGAAAATAAGTATCAATATTATAAAATTAGTATTCCATAATGAATTGTTTTTTAAAAATAATTTCCCCATGGACAATATTAAGTTATCAAAGTGAATGGAATATAAAAAATAAATGGTTTTAGTAAAAATTTGGTTTTCTGATTTACAAAAATTATTATGATGTAAAATTATTTATATAATTAAACACAAATAATTTTTCATCCAACAAGATATTATAAACAAATATATATTTCTTGGTGAACAAAGTACCATATAAATAATCCACTAAGTATAAATTAGATGTATCACTAGATAGGGTGGATAAAAAAAATTTCAGAGGAATAAATAATCTATCCAAAAATAAAATAAAAAAAGGTGATTAATTTCAACCGGGATTAATATTTTCATTTCTTAAACCATATAAATTTAAACCTATGAGTTTAATTCATATCATAAAACTCATTTTAAACCATTATTATAATACATTTATCTAAAATTTATTAGAAAATATTTTTTTCAATGGGTAAAAAAAAGATATTCCTAATCAATTCCATTTTATAATAGACATTAATCTCATCAAAGTGGAAATAAAGGGCATAAATATTGAGAAATCATTTCAACCACTAAAAACTCTAAATTCATCTTAACATAATTTTTTATTTAAATATTATTGGGTTTTGATATGAATATAATTAATGTATAGTAAGATACATTTTATGATCCCACTTCTACATTTAAAACCCAAATTTTACCCCCAACGTATAATTCCAAAGGGGATGAAATAGTTAAAACATTCATTTAAAAAGCAACTATGAAATTTATCTATGATATGTAAAGTGGAAAGGACATAGTACATTTCAAAAATATCTTTCCACACAACTCTATAGTCTGAATACGCATAACATGAATAAGAATTTTACATTCCACAAATACAATATTTTTAAAATAAAATATAATTTTATATATAAAAACATGCATTAATACTACAGTTCACAAAAAGGATTTCAATGGAATAAAAAATAGAAATCGGAGAATACTATATCAGTATTCAATGATCATTAAATAAAAATCAGAAATTAGTTTCTTTTTAATTTTATTTTAGGTTCTAAAAGATCACTTTAAAAATAAATTTTCATCTTTAAAATTTACTAAACCACCAAAATAAGATTCTTAAATAATAAAAACGAGAATAATTAGAACTAATACACCCCTACGATAAAATATTATATCATTGTGGTTCATCCAAATGTATCATCAGTTTTTATCTTTTAAAATATCCCTCTAGTATCCTATTTATATCTCTTACAAATGAAAATTAGATTATCATTAGAATATAAATTTCAATTTTAAATAAACATTCAACAAAAAATTGGTTTAAAGGAAGGTTGATCTAGAATTTTTGATTCTTATATATCCTTTTTTAAAACCAAAATAATTCATCCTTTAAATGTGGTGTTCTTTATTTTTGTGATAGGTATATTAGAAAAATGGTTGATTGATGTGTAGGTTTTTGGAACAGGTTCACAAGATCTTCATTATAGTCAGTCAACACATAAACAATCATATGGGATAGCTATTGTGGTGTCTTTATTTATTCATGTAGTAAGTTGAGTGGCCACACGGTAAATACACCCCTTATTCTTTAAGTCACTTATTTTTTTTATGGTAACTTCATTTCATCATTTGCATGATTGAGATTACATATGGACACCATAAAATAATATTAATATAACAAGTAATGTGGTTAATTAACCTTTTGCACTAGATTAAGATGTCATATGACAACATCACCTCATGGATTATTGACTTACCATATAATATATTCTTCTCTTCACACATGCTATCAATGTGGGACATTATTTTCTATCATGGTAGATTCTTGATGCGGTCAATTAAATTACCTTTTGTGGCCTATGAACCCTGGTAGGTTATGAATATGCAAGGTTGGTTGGATCTATTCATTTATAATATTAAAGAATTATATGCAATAGAGTTATAGATAGTTATTTAAATATAAAACAAAGAATATACATAGAAACCCAAGGGTTTCATCCCATACAGAACTGAATTTAAATAATTTTATAATACATACACACTACATTATAAACATAATCATTCAATGGTTATGATTTATTAATTATTTTTTTATTATTCTATGAAGAAATTATATCATGTCCCCTAAAAGTTTATAAATTATTAATATCCTATAGAATAATCCCTAATTTGAAATGTTTCTAGTGACTAAGCATTGTTTCCATAATTTTTTCAATGTCAATTTTCTCAGAACAAATTATTAATGAAGTTAGTAGCTCAAAAATATTTCTATAATGAATATAATTACTTAAAAAATTCTTCCCCACACTTGATAAGTCCATGAATTTAGAATAATTTGTAGTAGTCACGGAAAACATTTCACTAAACCATTGAAACACTCTTTAAGCTAGCTTTATGTTTTTGAAGTTGGGGGAGTTTCCCTATCTTCACTATGAATTCATATTCTTATGGGAAAAATAATTTATCCATAGAGTTCATTTTATAAGGTAAAATCACATTATATATTGTAGGAAAATATCCAATATTATAAATTTGGACTTTTTTGTAATGTTAAGAAAAATTAAATTTCTATAACTTCTAAAGGAAAAAGAGAAACCCAAGAACAAATGTCAAGTTTTTCAAATTCTCCCTCAATTAAATGGGTTGACTGGTAATAATCCAAATTGAATTAAAAGTAGATTAATCTCTAGAAATATAATATTGTGTGTGGTGTTCAACAACATGGGAGTCATTATCAATAAAAGAGAGTGGTTTAGTCTAGACCTTCTCTTGGGCCTAGGAAATAAGTTACCTTATCATGATATTAAGAAATAAAAATTTCTATAGTTCATGTGTGGATTCAAAATCAACATTAAATGACCTAAATTTTTTATAATATGGGTTAGGTAAATCACTTTTAACCCCATATCAAAACACATCTTCATTGACAAAAATTGATTTCCAATTAACCTCAAGAATGGATATATAAAACAAATGAAATTATTTAATATCTTCCAAGGAATGGAGGGTTATTTTACCCATGGAAATATAAATGGTAGAAACACCAGTAACATAGAAATATCCACCATAAGTTATTATAAAATTGTAACCACACTCTATATCAATAATGAAAACATTTGTGCGAAAAGAATTCTATCATGCCCTGATTATGAAATCACCCACGCATCCATAGGGATGAGTTAATAACATATTAGCAAGTTGAAAAGATATAAGGTTCCATTAAAGTCCCTTATACATTATATATTTATCATGGATAAAAGGAATAAATTTTATACTAGTAACAATATCATAAAATATGTTCAGTTCCCCAATTCCTCCTATAAAACATTGAATAAAAATATATACAAGGCCCTTTATTTTTTGATGTAGATTAATTAATAAGACAACGATACATTATTTTTTTTAGAATTATGGTAGCGTATTATTCCAAATCACTTTTTTAACCACACACCTCTTAGGAAATATGTAATATGATTTAATTGTTTTAAAATATACAAAAAATGCAATATTAATGATAAAATATCTACATATTTGAATAAATTTTAAATATTAAGGTCTCTAATTATATTTTTTGAGTATTTTTTGAAATGGAATATGAGGGGAATAATGTTATAAGGAGGTATACTTCTCACCTTCTCATTGAACCCCACCTTTATCTCACCTTCTTTGATCAACTCTCACTTTATTTTCATTTGTTCCCTTTTTAGGTCTCGGCTAATCATTTAGTTTATTTTAGACCTTGAACTATAAGATTCATGATTTTTTATTTTATAGGTTTTGAATTTTGGGTTAAGATAAATCATATATCCCTTCATTAAATGGTTTCACCCCTAATATTTTTTAGGCCTTTTAAAATTATGAAACCAATTAAATTCTCTATTGGATTGGGTTTAGTTGTGTTGGTCAGCTTCCAATTCCCTCTTCCTCCAAATACTTTTACCATTTTATAACTTTTATTTGCATATTTTCAATTTAATATTGTTGGTATTATATTTTTGGGATCAAATTATCAATCAATAACACTATTTCAGCATTTTATTTGACTATCAAATTCCATTTTGAAATATATTTTTTGGTGGGTTAGAGTACTTAGGGGAAACATCAAGTTTTTTTATCACCCCGTGATCCTTCTCAAACTAGTTTAGCGGATTTTTTATCTAAAATTAAATTTATTGGAAAATAGATCATTATGTTCATGTTTTATTTCCCCATAATCAACAAGTTAATCACTCTCAACATGATAAAAGTGTACTTTAAACTTTTGATAGTAGTTCATAGTGTGACCATACATCCCATTGTGATTACATTATAACTTAAATGAATATTTGTGACAATGAGGAAGACAAAAGGTTTTTTCTACTGTTATTAATAACATTCTTCTTACAAAACATGTATTATTACATTTGAAAATGATTTTAAATGATTATTTTGATCACATACCTCGTGATTTATGAAAAATAACATTCACAATATTGATCCATAGGATTTTTATTATAAAGTGTGAGGATATTATAGAATGCATCCATCAGAAGATTTGTTATAAATAACCATAATTTTCATATATATGTATTTCATATTTTTATATGAATAATCATTATATATCAAAAAGATCCTCAATAGAATTATAAAAATATGTTATCTTTGGAAACATAGAAACATAAAAAACCAGTTCATAAGAGTATCTTAATAAGTTCATCAAAACTAGAACCAGTCTTAAACAAACCGTAATTTAAAAAATTCTACCTTACAAAGGGAAACAAAATAAATGGTGACATCAAATTTTCATTATAGGTAAATAAGGGATATATCATTGATCACATAAATATAACATGTGTATATGGATATGAGAACCTACGAATCTCATTTTAAAACCATACCATATATATAAAATATCATAATCATGATTGATGGAATAAATCATGGTAGTTAATAATAAATAAATCATAAATAAATCGACTATGATGATATATGTGAGAAAAAAATGAAATAATAAATTGAATTATGGAGAACCCATAATCAATGAAATTTATTTCTATAGTAGTCAAGTTTTATTACTAAAGCTATCATAGTTGAATGGGTTCACTCCCAAACCATCATAGTAATCAAGGTTCACCCTTTAGGCTACCATAGTGGATAGAGTCCCTTTATAACGACCCGATACTAGTTACACAGAGTCAGTTCATTATTACAATACATTGGCATGATCACAAGGAAATCATGTCTTGAAAGGCCAATCAGTTTAGTATTATTGGAAACAAGATTCATACATAAGTTCAACATTACCACATGAAAAGAAATACAAAACAAATTTATTACATTAGAAAGATCCAATCCTCCTAGATTATGCCTGCAAGTCACTCATAACTAACTTCTTCATATCCTGGTAAAATGAAACATAAGAAAGGGGTTAGCTCAAACGCTCAGTAAGGGTAAGCAATACAATATAAGATAACATAATATTAATTATGGTGAATAATTGAAACCACATGCCTTTACCAATAATAAACATGAATAATTTTATGGAATGAATATGAGCTAAGTAAATAATACCATAATAAAACATAATCTTGCTTATTCTATTAGTTGAATGACCACATGAACCATCAATATTATTTTCATAATGAGGGAATGTATATTGTCAGAAATTCTGAAACATTTTTTCAAGGCCTCGACCAAGATGTCTAAAAATGATTAAGGCCATGTCCAAAACCATATATTAAATTAGGAAAGGCCCCAGCCAATTCCATGTCTAGTTATATCATGAGACCTACCGATGCATCGAGGAGCTATAGAGGGCTCCACCAGTCACTTACTAAGTCCAATACATTCCTTATATGTAAAGGTTGAAATATAACACAAACATTCGTATTAAAACTAGCATTTGAAACGTCAATACCTTAAACAATGAATGGTATAAAAATAGCACATATATAGTCAAACATATCACAAAACCGTCACTACAATATGGAAGTTTTTTATCATAATAAATCAACTTCAAATAAACATAAAATCCATCAAAGGATGTTGACATAGATGAAGTCAAACCCTTTTTTACAGAAATATCTCTTTCTATTTTGAAATCATTTAAGAGTCGCATAATTATAAAGAAAACATTTATTTTGAAAATATTCTTATAAGCTTGTAAGGGAAGCTTTGATGATGTTATAACAGTGTAAAATAGCTCCACCCACCGTATAAGTTAAAAAAACTTTCTTACCTTAAATTTTTCAAAAAGGTCAAAAAGTAGCTTGTTTGGAAAACGACGGAAAGATTCCTTCCAAATCATGTAAGGTAAAATAAGGGTATAAATGATTTTAACCCATTGTCTAGTAAATAGTAATTTTTTTTGAAATACATTTTTATGAATCAAGGATGTGGATGATTAAGAGGTCCAAGTAGATAATTAAGTATAAACAACCTCACATAATGAAGAGATTGTAAAAATAACCCTTAACTTGTATTTTTGACTGGTCGAGAGTTGGTTAACCTCCTGTATAATGGTGAAATAATTGTTATTAAATTATAAAATAATCATATATATTAATATGATATCATATATTATCTTTTAACATTGCTTTGTTAATAAAATCTTAGTATTATCGTCATTTCGGGTGTTAACGAATTCATTTTCCTATATAGTATTTCTTATGTGAGTCATATTTTTTATGTATTTGATTTATCTTATTCATATAAATAATTATATAAAGTCCCTAAACATTATTTCTAATCATCAAATGAAAATTAGTCTTGAATGGATACGATGAGAAATGAATATCATCGTGTTCATAGAGACAGTAATCCGTACGTACGCATGAGCGACAATATCATTAATTTGATATTAAAATAATATATATTTGGATGGTATATAATATATATATAATAATTATCATTTTTAAATTAATTACACATCATTATTATACCCATCCAAATAATAATGTATTGAATAACAGTTACACCACGACATGGAGACGGTAAGCCATACGTATGCACGTATGGTGACATGTCAATCAAAGAATGGATAGAATAATTAATATGGTTGTTACATATTTATAATAACATCACAATATATAGAAGATACTGGAGTTATTATTTTATAATTTTATCAATAAATAATGAGGATGTGGAAGAAGAAAAGAACTTGAAAGAAGTGATGAAATATTTACCTCTTCTTCGGGTTCTTCTCTTGATTTGATAAAAAGGTCTCCTTAGAATGGCTTTATGACTAAAGGAAGGACTCTATGATAAAGGTAGGACAGTTGATATGGTATTTGGGTAGAGTTTGGTGGATCCAAATGGCTTTAAATGTGTTAATTAGAGAGAAGGAGGAGTGCCCTTTTTATAAGAGGGTGAGAGGTACCTTAGGAAAATCTAGAAATATTATTTTATAATAAAATCATATTCGGTTTCTAATGGTTCGAAAATAAATTATTTAAAGGATAAGGTGGGTATGTGTCGAAAACTACCCAACCAATAGGTGTTAGATAGGTTTGGGTCACTAAATTAACTTTATCTTTTAGATTTAACTCTTAGTTAAATAGTTTGACATTTACATGTCTCTTTGTATTTTTATATTATATGGTTAATAAACTTACTATATACTTCCAAGTGAACCCCAATTTGTTAATGAATGATACAAATATAAATATATATTTCATTTCTCTAACCTTTATATTTCTATGAATATAATATCAATCAATATTATAATATTTGTTTCAAAAACTCTTTTATGTCAAATTTGACACTATTTGGTATTTTGTTTTTTCCAAATTCATAACATGATTATTACTTAGATATAAATTTATCTAACCAACCCTAATAAGTCAAATTAACTTAGAAAATTAGTGTAATTCATAAAAAGTCTCAAATTACATTTATTTGGATAATTATAGTGTCAATAATTTTAATCTTTCATTAATTAGGTAATTACTACATGATCATTGTGTCCTAAATCAATTAAATTATTTAATGTCCAAAAAATATAAATAAAATAAAATTATGTAGGAAATATTTTTATGTTTCTAATGAATATTTATAGTTGAATTTATATTATGTGTAACCCTATATTAATGTTTTTTAGTTATTAAACTTTGAATTTAAAACTTTTAACTCTTCTTTGAATTAAATAATAATAAATGTTCTAATCTAATTTATGTGGAACAAAGAGGTTAATATTTTATTATTAAGGTTTTTTTGGACGAATTATACTTATACAATAGAATTAGGACATGTGTTAGGGTAATAATAATATCATTTTTATCCTTAATTACTCTATTTAAATTTTACCGTCATAAATCAATGTAAAAAGTTACTATTCGTCAAAAATTATTTTCATCTTATTGAAACACATTTTACATAATGATATCAACCGTGCCTCTTGGATTTTTGAAATTCAACTCACAGAAGCAGTAAAATTAGGTTTTATGTAAATTTTCAAATGCTCCTAGGAGGTGGGTAAAAGACTGTAAAAAGTTCAATAAAAATTTTATATATAAAAAATTATTATAAATTGAATCCAATGAATTAAATTGAACTTATATAGGTATTATGTATATATTTTGACCTAAAATAAATTTAAAAAAATTAATTATTTAAATAAAAATTTGGTTTTAAACTATAACTCAGTGTTTTAACTATTCATTAAGAATTGATAGTTTTCAGAAAAATACAAAAAATTCACCCTAATCCAATTTTGATATTCCAAATCCAAAAATGAAGTCCATTTTAAAAGTTAAAATTTATAAAATTTCAAAAAGTGTGTATTACTATTCATAACGGCTAGTATTATTGGTTGTGGTGTGTTAGAACTCAAAGTTGCGTACAACACACACTATTGTATTATTCAAAGAGAAGCGTACCATGGACACTTGGGGTGTTACATTCTCCCCTCCTTCAAATAATTTCATCCTCAAAATTTCTATAATATTACTGCATAAAAAGACTCGGGTGGTTCTTCATCATAAGTTCCTCGTATTCCCACATTGCCTATTCCAAATTATAGCTTCTTCATAGAAATTTTACCAGACGAGTCGTCCTGTTTCTCCGCACTTGTTCTCTTGTATCAAGAACCTTGAAAGGCTCTTCGCAATAAGACGGATCGGGTTCCAGCTCTTATTCCTCATAGGTGAGTACATGTGCTGGGTCAGGTATATATTTTCTCAATAGTGATATGTGGAACACATCATGAACATTAGAGAGACTTGACGGCATTGCCAACCGGTAAGCTACAACCCCAATTCATTCTAGAAATTAGAAAGGTCCGATGTACCTAGGACTTAATTTTACCTTCCTACCGAAACGTACAACACCCTTCCCTGGAGATACCATCAAGAAAACATGGTCTCCTACCTGAAATTCCAAATCCTTCCTTCAGTTATCGGCATAGCTCTTCTACATACTTTGAATTTCTTTGATGTGGGTTTGTATTACCTTCACATATTCCATTGTTTCCTCCACAAGTTCTATGCCTACAAGTATTCTTTCACCAACATCATCCCAACAGGTTAGTGTGCGACATCTCTTTTCATATAACGCATCATATGGTGCCATCTGAATACTTGAATGGAAGCTATTGTTATAGGAAAATTATACCAGAGGTAAATATTGATCTCACATACCTTGAAAGTCAAGTGACAATGATCTCAACATTTCTTCTAAGGTTTGAATAGTCTGTTCTAAATGTCCATCAATTTGATGGTGGTACGCATTGCTCAAATGAAGTTCAATATCCAGGGCTTTTTGAAGACTTATCCAGAATCTTGATGTAAAACATAGATCACGATCAGAAATAATCGATAGGAGTACTACATGAATTCTAAAAAATTCATTAATATATAGTCTTGCTAGACGTTCAAGTGGTAAATATTCTCTTATAGTATGAAAATGTGCTGAATTGGTAAGACTATCAATTATGACCCATATTGCATCGTTCCTTCTAGGAGTCTTTGGTAGTCCCATGACAAAGTCCATTGTAATATTATCCCATTTCCACTCAGGTATAGGAAGAGGATGCATAACTCCTCCAGGTTTTTGCCTTCCATCTTTCACATGTTGACAAACCATACATCTTGACACAAAATCAGCATTCTCCCTCTTCATGTTGTCCCACTAAAAATGTTCCTTCAAATACCTATACATCTTGGTGCTACTAGGGTGTATAGAGAAATTGGAACTATGAGAATCATCCAACAATTCCCATTTTTAGATCAGGTATATCAGGAACACGATGTCTCTTCCCAAATTTGAAAATTTCATCTTCATACACAAATTCACTCAATCTCCCATCATTCATAGCTTTAATCATCTTTTGAAACTCCACATCATCAGGTTGAGAACTTTTTATCCTTTCTTGTAATGATGGTTTATAAAAAATTTGAAAAAGTATTGATGATCCACCTTTAATGGTTATTACCATATGCATATTTACTAGATCCATGAGAATAGGACCCCTTTCAACTCTCATATTGTTCAAAAATCAATGAACTTTTCTACAAAAAGCATCTTCCACTTTATTTCCCTTCCCCGAGTAGTAGTGTATCATGAATTCATAATCCTTGAGTAGTTCATGCCATCGTCTTTGCCTCATGTTGAGTTTCTTCTGTGAGAAAATATACCTCAAACTCTTATGATCAGTTTAAATCTCACATTTTTCACCATAGAGATATTGTCTCCAAATAATCAATGAAAAGATTATAAATGTTACTCAAGATCATGAGTAGTATATTTTTTCTCATGAATTTTCAGCTGTCGTGATGCATAGGCAATAACTCTATCAATCTGCATAAGCACACAAACAAGTCCTTTCTTCGATGCATCACTATAAATAACAAACCCATCATTCCCTGAGGGTAGAGTCAATATAGAAAAATTGACTAATCTTCTCCTTATATTTTCAAAATATTCTTCACACTCTTTTGTCCAAACAAATTTAACCCCTTTACGTATGTTCTTGGTTAAAGGGTTAGCCAATCAGGAAAAATTCTAGAAGAAATTCCGATAATTACCTGCTAAACCAATAAAACTGTGTACCTCAATTATACTTATTGGTGATGGCCATTCTTGGATTGATCTTTCCTTGGATAGATCAATGGAGATTACATCCTTATAGATGATATGGATAAGAAAAGAAATCTCCGGAATCAAGAATTCACACTTGCTAAAATCCCCATAAGATTCATGTCTTCTAAGGGTCTTCCAGATAATGCGCAAGTTATTTTCATGATCTTAGTAGCTTTTAGTATACTGAGATATCATCAATAAATACCACTACAATGTCATCATGATTTTCCTTGAAAACTCTATTCATTATATTCATGAAAATTGAGGGTGCATTAGTCAATCCAAAAGGTATTACTGTAAACTCGTAATGCCCGTACCTGGTTCGAAATGCTGTTTTCAGAATGTCTTCCTTCTTCACACACAATTGATCATATCTAGATCGAAGGTCAATCTTTAAAAATTATTGAGATCCATGAATTTGGTCAAATAAATCATCAATGTGAGGTAGGGGATACTTTTTCTTTATTGTTATAGCATTGATCTCCCTGTAGTCAATGCAAAACCTCATAGATCCATCTTTCTTCTTAACAAAAAGGAAAAGGGCACCCCATTGAGAAACACTAGGGTGAATAAATCCCTTATTACTAAATTCCTATATTTTTTTATTTAGTTGCACTAATTCCACACTGGCCATTCTATAAGGGGTCTTCAATATGGGCATTGAACCAGGAAATAAAGAAATGGAAAACTCAATTTCTCGTTCTGGTGGATGTCCTGGTAAATCCTCTGGAAATACATCAACATACTCTTGCACAATATGTGCATACATTATTTCAACATTCTTTTCCTTGCCCACATATATTTTATTCTATTCCTCCCCAATAATTTAATTTAGTTGAGCTACTAGGGAAGATTTAGATAAGAATCAGGTGGTGACATTTCTGCTCTAAAGATAAGGTGTTCTTTATCATCATCATCAAAAATATTAACCTCCTCCTTCTTACAATAATATTTTTCATCATGGTCCAAAAGACAATCCATACCGAGGATTATATCATATCCAATCATGGGTATGGCGATGAGATCAGTATATAAAGAACATTTATATGCCCTAATGGGAATAGATTCATAAAACATTGCAGTAATGATACTTCCCTTAGGAGTTTTGAATGACAACTCCCTTGTTAAATAAAATTGGAAATATCTAATTTTCTTCGCAAACTAGGAATATATGAAACCATGTGATGATCCAGAATCAAATAAACCATTGGATAAACTTGTGGAAAATATTAAATTACCTGCCACCACATCTTTCGGGGAATCAACCTTAACAATAGTGATCACATAAGCTTGGCCTTGATCCCTTGGCCTTTTATGAGGTATGTTTCCCTTACGCTAAGGAAATTAATTTTCATAATGTCCCACCTCCCTATAATTATATCATTGAACATTGGTAGCATATTTCTTTCCCTTACTATCACCAGCTATATGGACTTTCTATCCACATTGGTAGCATACTCTATTTCCTTTTAGACAGGAACCAGGGTACTTCCTTCCACAATTACCACAGGGTGGAAATTCAATTCTTCCCTTCTTCCATGTTTCCTTATTTCCATTCCCAGAGTGATTAGCAGCTCTCTTATTCTCTTTATTTTCATTAAAGTCATAATACTTGGAGAATTACTTTTATGTCTTGATTTCACACACGAAAATATCTTCCTATGTTGAGAAGGATTGTGATAATAATGCTCGACTGAGAAATGTTTTCAACTCATCAACGAAACGATCCTTCTTACTTCTTGGGTTATGTATATAATCTGCAGCATGCCTCCCTAGCATTGTAAAGTTAGCCTCATACTTTGCGACATTCTCATCCTCATTTTGCCTCAGTCTCAGAAATTGTCTTTCCAGATCTACTCGATGGTTAGGAGGAAAGTATTTTTCTAAGAAAATATCTTTAAACTCCGTCCATTCCATATTTGATACTTCATCATATTTTTTTGTGTTTTGAATCAATGACCACCATTGATCACCATCTCCAGTGAGGCGGTAAACTGTCATGATAACTTTTTCCCTTTGGCTACTCCCCAAGGTGTGAAATATTTTTTCCAAAGAAGTTATCCATTGCTCATTTACTAATGGATTTTTACCCCCATTAAATGTTGGGGATTATTGTATCATGAAGAGGTTTAACATTTATCCTCTGCATTGTGGATCATAGTGCTCCATATGGGTAAATTTATTATTCGTAAGCTGTGTGAGTTGTCCCTATAAGGTGATAATATGATCCGCACGAGTTGTATCACCAACTCCATTATAATTATCTTGATCAGAAGGGAAATACCTACTTGGAGTGTGTGAATTTATGCGGTTTCCATTCCTTCCACTGGGCGCCATTTCTAAACAATGGCATAAACTAGATTAGTTTATGAATCGAAATACATAAATCCAAACTTGTAAAATACTTAACATAAATTGAACAGTTTATGGATATAATCCATAATCATAAAAAAATGTTTTATTTGAGAAATTATATACTCATAAAACCTTCATAATCGATTGTAAAGAAAATGATAATTATCCTAAGCATATCTCCCAATAGTGTCGTAACCAAGAGTGTAGCAAGGCCCATTGTTGTGCACCAGTTCCCGTTCAAGTCTAGCTCAAAGTGGTGTTTTCAGGCTTTAACCCTAGGTACATATGTGCTAGAGCCTTCTTTACCTGCTAATATCCATACATGGATGCATTGCTTGTAAAACTCACAAAATCTATACAATACCAAAATTCTAGCTAGTTCTTTTATACTAATCTTCAAAGTATATCTTAGGTCTAAGTGATCTAATCAGAGTTTTTCTAAATCTAGTTTCCAAGGATTGTACTAAAATTTCTCTGATACCAACTGTAACGCCCCGACCCTAGTTACCCAGAGTCAGTGCATTATTACATAACATTGGAATGATCACAAGGAAATCATGTCTCTAAAGACCGATCAATTTAGTATTATTGGAATCAAGATTCATACATAAGTTCAACTTTACAACTTGAAATGAAATACATAACAAATTTATTCCATTAGAAACATCCAGACCTCCTAGATTATGACTACAAGTCACTCATAACTAACTTCTTCATTTCATGGGAAAATGAAACATGAGAAAGGGGTGATCTCAAATGCTAAGTAAGGGTAAGCAATACAGTATAAGATAACATAATATTAAGCATGGTGAATAATTGAAACCACATGACTTTACCAATAATAAACATGTATACTTTTATGGAAATAATATGAGCTGAGTGAACAATTCCATAATAAAACATAATCATGGGTATTCTACTAGTCGAATGACCACATGAACCATCAATATTATTTTCATAATGAGGAAATGTATAATTCCAGAAATTCTGAAAATTTTTGTCAAGGCCTCGACGAAGACGTCTAAAAATGATTAAGGCCTCGGCCAAACCCATATTTTAAATTGGGAAAGGCCTCAGCCAATTCCATGTCAAGTTGTTTCGTGAGACCTATCGATGCATCATGGAGCTATAGCGGTCTCCACGCGTCACTTACTAAGTCCAATACATTATTCATATGAAAAGGTTGAAATATAAGATAAACATTCATATTAAAACTAGAATACAAAATGTCAATACCATAAACCATAAATGGTATAAAAATAACACATCCATAGTCAAATATATTACAAAACCTTCTATACAATATGGAAGTTTTGTATCATAATAAATTAACTTGAAATAAACTTAAAATCCATCAAAGGATGTTGACATAAATGAAATCAAAACCTTTTTAGGGAAATATCTCTTTATATTTTGAAATAATTTAAGGGTTACATAATTATAAAGAAAATTTTTATTTTGAAAATATTCTTATAATATTGTAAGGGAAACTTCGACGATGTTATAACAGTGGAACATTACCGCACCCTCCGTATAAGTTAAAAAAACCTTCTTACCTTAAAATTGTCAAAATGGTCAAAAAGTACCTTGTTTAGAAAATGACAAAAAGATTCCTTTCAAAACATATATGGTCAAATAAGTGTTTAAATTACTTTATCCCATTGTCTAGTAAATAGTAAAAATGTTTTGAAATACATTTTTTAAGAAGCATGGATGGGGATGATAAAGAGGTCCCAATAGATAATTATGTATAAACAACCTCATATAATGAAGTGATTGTGAAATCATCCCTTACCTTGTACTTTTCCTTGGTCGAGGGTAAATTAACCTATTGTATAATGGTGAAATAATTGTTATTAAATTATACAAGAATCATAATCATTAATATGATATCATATATGATCTTTTAACATTTCTTTGTTAATAATATCTTAGTATTATTGTCGTTTCTGGTGTTAACGAATTTGTTTTCCTATATATTATTTGTTATGTGAGTAATATTTATTATGTATGGGAAGTATATTATTCATATAAATGATTATATTAGACCTTTAAACATTAGTTTTAATCATCAAATAAAAATTAGTCTTGAATGGATACGATGGGGAATAAATCTCATCGTGTTCGTGGAGACGGTAATCCGTACGTATGCACTAGTGACAGTATCACTCATTTGATATTAATATAATATATAATTGGATGTTATATAATATATACAGAATCATTATCATGTTTAAATCAATAACACATCATTATTATACCCATCCAAATAATAATGTATTGAATAACAATTACACCACGACGTGGAGACGGTAAGCCATACGTACGAACTTATAGTGACATGTCATTCAAAGGATGGATAGAATAATGAATATGGCTGTGAAATATTTATAATAATATTAAAATATATACAAGATATTGAAATTATTATTTTATAATGGAAACAACAATGAAAGAGGAAGTGGAAGAAGAAAAGAACTTGAAAGAGGTGATGAAATATTTACCTCTTCTTTGGGTTCTTCATTTTGATTTGATCAAAAGGGCTCCATAGATTAGCTTTCTGAATAAAGTAAGGCCTCTAGGATGAAAGGATGATAGTTTAGAGGGTATTTGGGAAGAGGTTGGTCGAGACAGATGGCTTTGAATGTGTGCATTTTAGAGAGAAGGCAGAGTACCCTTTTTATAAGAGGGGTGAGGGGACCTTAGGAAAATCTAGAAATATTATTTTATAATAAAATAAATTTCGGTTTCTAATGGCTCCAAAATTAATTATTTAAAGGATAAGGTTTTTATGGGTCGAAAACCACTCAAAAAATTGGTTTTAGACAGGTTTGGGTCACTATATTAACTATATCTTTTAGAATTATCTCTTAGTTAAATAGTTTGACATTTACCATATCTCTTTGTATTTTTATATTATATGGTTAATAAAAATACTATATACTTCTAAGATAACCCCATGTGGTTATTTAATGATACACCTATCATTATATAAGACTTTTGGCCGAACCTTAGATTTTTAGGAATAGAATATGAATTAATAATATAATATTTTCTTTAAAAACTATTTTATGTCAATTTTGACACTATTTGGTATTTTATTTTTTCTAAATTCATAAAAGCATTATTACTTCAAAAAATATTCATCTAACCAACCCTATTATGTCATATTAACCTATAAAATTAGTGAAATTCATATAAAGTCTCAAATTACATTTATTTAGATATTTATAATGTCAATTATTTTAATCATTCATTAATTAGGTAATTACTTCATCATCATTGTGTCATAAATAAATTAAATTATTTAATGTCTAAAAAATATAAATAAAATACCATTATGTATTAAATAATTTTATCTTTATAATTAATATTTATAGACGAATTTATCTTATGTGTAACCCAATATTAAAAATGGTTTAGATATTAAAAATTGAATTTAACACTTTTAACTCTTCTTTGAATTAGATAATAATAAATGTCCTAATATAATCCAAGTGAACCAAAGAGGTTCATATTTTATTTCTAAGGTTATTTTTGGTTGAATTATACTTATCCAATAAAATTAGGACATGTGTTAAGGTAATAATAATATCATTTTTATCCTTAATTTCCCTATTTACTTTTTACCGTTGTAAATAAAAGTAAGAAGTTACTATTCACCAAAAATTATTTTCATCTTATTGAACCACATTTTACATACTGATATCAACCGTGTCTGTTAGATTTTTGAAATTCAACTCACAGAAGTGGTAGAATTAAGTACTATGTAAATTTTCAAATGGTCCTAGGAGGTGGGTAAAAGACGGTAAAAAGATCAATAAAATTTTTATATGTCTAAAATTATTATAAACTAACTCCGATGAATTACATTGAACATATATAGGTATTATGTGTCTATTTTGAAGAAAAATAAATTTAAATAAAAAAAATTATTATTTAAATAAAAATTATGTTTTAAACTATAACTCGGTGTTTTTCACTATTCATCATGAATTGAAAGTTTTCAGAAAAATACCAAAAATTTACCCTAAGATAATTTCGATATTCCGAATCCAAAAATTAAGTCCATTTTAAAAGATAAAATTTTAAAAATTTCAAAAAGTGGGTATTACTATTCATAATTGCTAGTTTGATTGGTTGTGGTGTGTTAGAACTCGAAGTTGCGTACAAAACACACTATTGTATTATTCAAAGAGAAGCGTACCATGGAAGCTTGGGGTGTTAAATTATCCCCTCCATAAAATAATATCATCCTAGAAGTTTCTAGAATATTACAACATTAATATACTCAGGTTGTTCTTCATCATAAGTTCCTCGGGTTCCCACATTGCCTCTTCCATCTTATGGTTTCTCCATAGAACTTTTACTAGGCGAGTCGTCTGGTTTCTCAGAACTTGTTCTCTTGTATCAAGAACCTTGATAGGCACTTCACAATATGACAGATCGGGTTCCAGCTCTAATTTCTCATAGGTGAGTACATGTGTTATGTCAGACATGTATTTTCTCAATAGTGATACGTGGAACACATTGTGAACTTTGGAGAGACATGGAGGCATTGTCAATTGGTAAGCTACAACCCCAATTCGTTATAGAATTTCAAAAGGTCCGATGTACCTAGGACTTAATTTTCCATTCTTACCAAAACGTATAACACCCTTCCATGGAGATACCTTCAAGAAAACATGGTGTCCTACCTAAACTTCCAAATCCTTCCTTTGGTTATCGGCATAGCTCTTCTACCTACTTTTAGCTGCTTTGATGTGGGTTTGGATTATTACCTTCACCTTTTCCAACATTTCCACCATAAGTTCTGGGCCTACAAGTTTTCTTTCACCATCATCATCCCAACACGTTGGTGTGTGACATCTCTTTCCATATAACGCTTTAAATAGTGCCATATGAAAACTTCAATGAAATCTATTGTTATAGGAAAATCCTACCAGTGGTAATTATTGATCCCACATAGCTTGAAAGTCATGTGAGCATGATTTCAACATGTCTTCTAAGGTTTGAATAGTCTGTTATGATTATCTATCAGTTTAAGGGTGGTAGACAGTGCTCAAACAAAGTTCAGTATCCAGGGATTTCTGAAGACTTTTCCAGAATCTTGATGTAAAACATGGATCACGATCAGAAACAATGGATAGGGGTACTCCATGAAGTCTCATAACTACATTAATATATAGTCTTGGTAGACTTTCATGTTGTAAATATTCTCTTATAGAAATAAAATCTACTGACTTGGTAAGACGATCAACAATGACCCATATTGTATCATTCCTTATAGGATTCTTTGGTAGTCCCATGAAAAAGTCCATCGTAATATTATCCCATTTCCACTAAGGTATGGGAGGAAGTTTCATAACTCGTCCAGGCTATTGACTTCCAACTTTCACTAGTTTACAAACCATACATATTGACACAAAATCAGCAATCTCCCTCATCATGTTGTCCCACCAAAATTGTTCCTTCAAATCCCTATACATCTTGGTGCTAGCAGGGTGTATAGAGAAATTGGAACAATGTGAATCATCCAAAAATTCCCTTTTTAGATCAGGTATATCGGGAACACAAAGTCTCTTCCCAAATTTCAAAATTCCATGTTCATACACAAAGTCAGTCAATCTCCCATCATTCACAGCTTTAATCTTCTTTTGAAACTCTTCATCATCAGCTGGAGAATGTTTTATCCTTTCTAATAATGATGTTTTGGAAACCATTTGAAAAATTATTGATGATCCACCTTCCATGGTTATTCCCATATCCATATTTACTAGATCTATGAGAATAGGATCCCTTTCAACTCTCTTATTGTTCAAAAATCCATGATCGTTTCTACTTAAAGCATCTACAACCTTATTTTCCTTCCCTGGGTGGTAGTGTATCATGCAATCATAATACTTGAGTAGTTCAAGCCATCATATTTGCCTCATGTTGAGTTCATTATGTGAGAAAATATACTTTAAAATCTTGAGATCAGTATAAATATTAAATTTTTCACCATAGATATAGTGCCTCAAAATCATCAAAACAAATATTATAGCTGCTAACTCAAGATCATGAGTAGGATAGTTTTGCTCATGAATTTTCAGCTGTTGTGATTTATAGGCAATAACTCTATCAACCTGCATAAGGACACAACCAAGTCCTTTCTTCGCTACATCACTATAAATAACAAACCCATCATTCCCTGAGGGTAGAGTCAATATAGGAAAATTGACTAATCTTCTCCTCAAATTTTCAAAAAATTCTTTACACTCTTTTTTCCAAACAAATTTAACCCCTTTACGTGTGTTCTTGGTTATTGGGTTAGCCAATCGGGAAAAATTCTGGAAGAAACTCCAATAATTCCCTGCTAAACCAATAAAATTGTGTACATTAGTTATACTTATTGGTGCTGGCCATTCTTGGATTGATCTTGTCTTGGAAGGATCAATGGAGATTCCATCCTTATAGATGATATGGCTAATAAAAGAAATCTCTAGAATCAAGAATTCACTTTTTCTAAACTTCCCAGAAGATTCATGTCTTCTAAGGGTCTTCCGGATAACGTGTAAGTGATTTTCATGATCTTCATAGCATTTAGTTAACCGAGATATCATCAATAAATACCATTACAATGTCATCATGATTTTCCTTGAAAACTCTGTTCATTAGATTCATGAAAACTGAGGGTGCATTAGTCAATCCAAAAGGCATTACTGTAAACTCGTAATGCCCCTACCTGTTTTGAAATGCTTTTTTCGGAATGTCTTCCTTCTTCACACACAACTGATGATATCCAGATTGAAGGTCAATATTAAAAAATTATTGAGCTCCATGAATTTGGTCAAATAAATCATCAATGTGAGGTAGGGGATACTTTTTCTTTATTATTATAGAATTGATCCCCCTGTAGTCAATGCATAACCTCATAGATCCATCTTTCTTCTTAACAAAAATGAAAATGGCACCCCATTGAGAAACACTAGTGCAAATAAATCCCTTATTAATCAATTCCACTAGTTTTTTATTTAGTTTCACTAATTCCATAGTGGACATTCTACAAGGTGTCTTCGATATGGGCATTGAACCAGGAATTAAATAAATGGAAAACTCAGTTTCTCGTTCTGGAGGATGTCCTTGTAAACCCTCTGGAAATACATCAACATGATCTTGCACAATATGTGCATCCTTTATTTGAACATTATTTTCCTCACCCATAATTATTTAATTCTATTACTCCCCAATAATTGAAAAGAGTTGAGCAACTGGGAGTGGATCTAGATACGATTCAGGTGGTGACATTTCTTTTCTAAAGATAAGGTGTTCTTTATCATCGCCATCAAAAATAGTAACCTCATTCTTCTTACAATAATTTTTTGCATCACGGTCTGAAATAAAATCCAAACCAATTTTTATATCAAATTCAATCATGGGTATAACGATGAGATCAGTAGATAAAGAATATTTATATGCCCTAATGGGAATTGTTTCACAAAAATTTGCAGCAATGATACTTTCCTTAGAAGTTTTGACTGATAACTCCCTTGTTAAATAAAATTAGAAATATCTAATTTTATTAGCCAAATGGGAAGATATGAAACAATGCGGTGATCCAGAATCAAATAAATCAATGTCTAAACTTGAGGAAACTATTAAATTACCTTCCACCACGTTTTTTGGGGCTTCAACCTCAGCAGTAGTGATCGCATAAGAATGACCTTGATCCCATGGCCTTTTCTGAGGTATGTTTCCCTGACACTTTGGAAATTAATTTTCATAATGTTCCATCTCCCTGCAATTGTAGAATTGAAAATTGGTAGCATCATTCATTCCATTACAATCACCAGCAAGATGGCCTTTCTATCCACATTTGTAGCATACTCCTTTTCCTTTTAGATAGGCACCAGGGTTCTTCCTTCCATAATTATCTCAGTGTGGAAATTCAATTCTTCCCTTCTTCCCTGTTTCAATATTTCCCTTCCCAGAGTTTTCAACAGATCTCTTCTTCCCTTTCTTTTCTTTAAAGTCACCAGACTTAGAGAGTTCCTTTTCTATCTTGATAGTACACGAGACAATATCTTCGTATGCTGAGAAGGATTGTGATACTAATGATCGATGGAGAAATGGTTTTAACCCATCAATGAAATGATAAATATTACTTCTTGGGATATGTATATAATCTGTATCATGCCTCGCAAACATTGTAAAGTTATCCTCAAACATTGCGACATTCTCTTCCTCATTTTTCCTCAGACTCAGAAATTCTTTTACCATATCCGCTCAATGGACATAATGAAAGTTTTTTTCTATGAAATTTTTTTAAGCTCCATCCATTCCTTATTTGATACTTCATCATCTACCTTTGTGTTTTGAATCAATGACCAACATTGATCATCATCTCTAGTGAGGCGGTAAACTGCAATGACAACTTTTTCCATTTCATTACTCCCAAAGGCATGGAACATTTTCTATAGGGAATTTACCCATTGTTCAGCTACTAATGGATTTGTACCCCCATTGAATGTTGGTGGTTTTTTCCTAATGAAGTGGTCTAACAATAATCCTCCGCGTTGGGGATCAGGGTGCTCTATAAGGGTAAATTTATTATTAATAATCTGTGTGAGTTGTCCCAGTATGGTGATAAGATGATCAAAACCATTTGTATTACTAGCTCCACTATAATTATCTTGAGTAAGGGAAAAATCCCTACATGGAGTGCATGTATTGATATGGTTTACATTCCTTTCACTAGGCACCATTTCTAAACAATGGAATAAACTAGATTAGTTTATGAATCGAAATACATAAATCAAAACTTGTAAAACACTTAACCTAAATTGAACAATTTATGGATATAATCCATAATCATAATAAATGTTTTCATTGAGGAAGTATATACTCTTAAACCCTTCATAATGGTCTGTAATGAAAATAAGAATTATCCTAAGCATATCCCCTGGGAGTGTCGTAACCAAGAGTGCAGCAAGGCACATTTATGTGCACCAGTTCCTATTCAAGTATGGGTTAAAGAGGTGCTTTTGGGTTTTACCCCTAGGTACATCTATGCCAGAGCATCCTCTACCTACTCGTATCTAGACATAGATGTATTTCTTGGAAAACTCACAAAATCTCTACAGTTGCAAAATTCTAGGCAGTTCTTCTATACTAATTCTCAAAGTATATCTTTGGGATATGTGCTCTAATCAGAGTTTATCTAAATCTAGTTTTCAAGGTTTGTTCAAAACTTTCTCTGATACCAACTGTAACGCCCTGAACCAAGTTACCTAGAGTTGGTCCATTATTACATAACATTGTCATGATCACAAGGAAATCATGTCTCAAAAGACCAATCAGTTTAGTATTATTGGAAATAAGATTTATAAATAAGTTCAACATTACAACTTGAAAAGAAATACATCACGAATTTATTCCATTAGAAACATCCAAGCCTCCTAGATTATGCCTGCAAGCCACTCATAACTAACTTCTTCATATCCTTGGAAAATGAAACATAATAAAGGGGTGATCTCAAACACTTAGTATAGGTAAGCAATATAGTGGAAGATAAAAAAATATTAATCATGGTAAATAATTGAAACCACATGTCTTTACCAATAATAATCATGAATACTTTTATGGAAAGAATATGAGGTGAGTAAATAATGCCTTAATAAAAAATAATCATGGGTATTATACTAGTTGAATGACCACATGCACTATCTATATTATTTTCATAACGAGGGAATGTATAATGTTTTACATTCTGAAACATTTTTTCAAGGCCCCGACCAAGAGGTCTAAAAATGATTAAGGCCTCGGCCAAAACCCTATATTAAATTGGGAATGGCCTCATCCAATTCCATGTCTAGTTTTCTCATAAGACCTACCAATGCATTGAGGAGCTATAGTGGGCTCCCCCCATCACTTACTAACCCCAATACATTCCTCATAAGAAAAGGTTGAAATATAACATAAACATTCGTATTGAAACTACCATTCGAAATGTCAATACCATAAACCATGAATAGTATAAAAATAGCACATCCATAGTCAAAAATATCACAAAACCTTCAATACAATATGGAAGTTTTGTATCATAATAAATCACATTCATATGAACTTAAAATCCATCAATGGATGTTGAAATAAATGAAATCAAAACCTTTTTTAGAGAAATATATATTTCTATTTTGAAATCATTTAAGAGTCACATAATTAAAAATAAAACGTTTATTTTGAAAATATTCTTATAATCTTGTAAGGGAAGCTTCAATGATGTTATAACGGCGTAAAATATCCGCACCCACCATAGAAGTTAGAAAAACATTCTTACCTTAAATTTCTCAAAAAAGTCAAAAAGTACCTTGTTTGGAAAATGATGAAAAGATTCCTATCAAAACTGACATGGTCAAATAAAGGTATAAATAACTTTAACCTAGTGTCTAGTAAATAGTAAAAATGTATTGAAATAAATTTTTAAGAAGCATGAATATGGATGATAAAGAGGTCCCTGTAGATAATTATGTATAAACCACCTTAGATAATGAAAAGATTGTGAAATTAACCCTTACCTTGTAGTTTTCCTTGGTTGAGGGTAGGTTAACCTCCTGTATAATGGTGAAATAATTGTTATTAAATAGTGTAAAGAGGTACCTCAAGTGTTTTCAGATATATTAGGCTTTTGATTATGATTGAATATTTTTTGCGAATTCTACCCATGGTGAACTATTTGGTGTTCACAGTTTTGGATAAACCATTAGACCCTTTGATTCTCTTTGGGTTTTTCCAACTGTTTGTAATGAACAAAATTGATTATCATGGTTTGATCATGGTTTTAGGTAAACCATGAAATGTAAAAGGAGAAATTGTGTATGGATGATTTTGGTATGAGGCATGGCACACGATATGGAAATAGATTTAGACAGACCATGTTCCTAGTTTCATTGGGAAGAAAATTCTAACCACAAGTTTAGAACATTGTATGTCTAACGATATAGTCTAACCAGGCATGGTATTTGTAATGGAGAGTGTAGGGTGCTTGGTTAGCACAAAATTTTGAAAACAATGAAACCAAATTGTGTGGCTTCTGAGAACATCATTAAATGGTTTATTTTAATAAACACTCCCCCATGTTTTTATTCCACTCTACCCCATTTCTCCCCCACTCGGTTATCATGAACCAGGGGGTTCCCAACCCCCTTTGTAATGACCCAATGTTTTTTCAATGTAATTATCTTCTTATAATTATTACTTATAGTATAATTACATTAGGAAGTATAATGTCATATCGTGATTCTAAATACTATATGATCGTTAAAAATAATTTTTCCACTTCTATGGATTGAATTTCAAAAATCTAACATACACAGTTGTGTTCAGGTTGATTTTTGGAGTTTAATAGAAAAAAATTATTTTTGGTGAATAGTAACATACCCTTATGAATTGTAATGTTACCCTTATGAATAATGATATACCTTATGAATAGTAACCTCACTTATGATAGTAAATATGTAGGATTTATATGACAGCATGATGTTCCAATGTTTTGGAATAAGTAAACAAAAGTTTTAAAAATAGTATTTTTCAAGTAAATTGTAATTTCATTTAAAAAAAATAAATTAATCATATTTTGAAAATTATTTTAAAAAAATGGACTTACTTTTTGGATTCTACACATAGAAAAATGGTTAGGGTGAATTTTTGGGATTTTTCTGAAATACCAGAATTTTTTATTAATAGTGAAATACCATAATTTACAAAATAAGATAAATACACTAATTATAGAGTCATGTATGATGTTATGCTTTTCTAAGCTGAATATTTTCCGATTCACATGATAAATTTACAACAATTAGTCACGGAAGACCAACTATTACTTTTCTTGTGTAGAAATAATAAAATAATGAATATTATATGGATAAATCCCCCCTCCCCTCTACTATATATACCACCCTTCACACCCTCATTTCCTCACACCTCTAAATCATCAAGAGTTGTCTAAACTATGACCAAGAATCTTTCCTAGTCCCTCTGAAACGTCCAAGATCTTATAGTCTCATCAAAAGACCAAGCCTAGGTTCCATATGGAATATCTCAAGAGGAGAATTCAAAAGAAAATTTCTCTCTCACTTTTCATTCATTTTCCTTTCAAATTTCATTTCATTTCTTATCTAATCCTCATATTATTTTCTAAAAATTTCTTGATAACTATAGTATGCTAGATATAATGGTATAATATCGTGTTAATGGAAGATTAATAATTATTGTCCTCCCTCCCTCTCATTGCTATTAAAATGAAAATGTTTCCCATGATGTGTTAATTTACCTAAATCATGGGTGATGCACTTCATTTTTCCTTAAAATCATTCAAGGCTATTAATAAAACCATAAAATTGTTGAAAAAATATTGTAAATTTTATGGCTTATCCCCTTTTATGTTTTTTGAACTAACATATTAACATGATAATAAGTGATAAAATAAAACATGTTCATTGGGATAAAAAACCACCCAAATTAACCAAAAATTATCATCATTAAATTTTATCTAATGATTCATCCACATGGTACATAAAAAAATTCATTATAAGATCACTTATATATCTAAAATGTCACTATGAATATATATTCACAATTCAGGATGCTAAACCACATTTCAAATGAACATTCACTCATGAATATGAGTGAACCGTTCATAAAAGCTATGAAAATTAACACTCTCAAACAATGAATCTAATCTCTATAACTCATACAAAGGCCCATAAAAGAACATAATAAATCTATATTAAACCATATTCATGTATTAAATGTTCCCTAATTTATAATTAATTAATATATTGTCATTATATAGAACACTAAAGTGATGAAGACATTCAGATACAGGATAAGGGGAAATTCTCAAACCCAACTTTCATTTTCTGGGTTCTCCCTCTTTCACTACCTTTTTTGTATGGTCACTCCTTAAAAATAATTTTTTCATAATTATCATACCATTTATGGAATTTATATGTTTTCCACTAATTTTTATGTCAAAAAATGTTTTCCAAAAGAACTCTTCTTTCAAAAACATACCTTTTATTTCTCACAGATGTATGATGATTATTGTATCTTGTTTGTTATTCCCACATTCACTTTGGATCCCAATGTTAATAAATGTGTTCTTGTGAGATGAAAAAAATTACTTTCCATGGGTTATTTAAGTTCATTTTTGATATATTTTCAACGTGGAAATCATGATAAGGATAATATTAGGATGTGAAGGGTACCCCCAGAATTATATAGTGTAATATGAATGTTTGAATGTGATTGGTGTGCCCATAATTACACATCGCTCCAATTCATTAGGTAAAATGATTAATATCATTAGATGAATTGAAATGATGTGTAAACAAGATTCTATATTTTTTCAAAAAGTATGTGTGGTAGTTAACCACTAAGACATGATGTTTCGTTTTTTATTCATTGGCACATTTCAAGTCCTTTATTAATGTTTCCTCACATGTTCATGATAATTTTCCTATGTTATGATTATTCCCACCCATTTATATATTGTTCATATAAATACTATTATTGGTCTTTTAGATCACCCCTTTTTCATTTATATCCTCAGGTGTCTACATGTACTAAGGAGAGGTCAAGTGATAATAAGAATATAGGGAATAATGAATTAAATAAATGTGTATGTTTGATGTTGTTAATGTTATGTATGATCCTAGTTTTTCTAAGACACTAAACCTATGTATCCTCAAGGTGTAATACTATTATTTATTTTATCTTTATGAATATGTAATAGTAATGTAAGAAAATTCTGGGTCGCTATAGTTGGAAACATAGGAAAGGTTTTGTTAATTTGGGAATTATAATTACTTATCCCTAGAGAAAACCTCGAGCATTAGATTATGTAAATATATTCACACCAGAAGCATTACATATAGATACCATATTATATTCTATTTGTGTAAATCGTACAGAGAAATAAGTTATTCATTACTTGTTGACTTATGTTTTGTTCTAACATTTTCTATTTTAGAAAATGGTTAGAACTAGGAGAAACCTGGACAACAACTCGTGTGGGGGCCAACACAACGATTGCCCGAATGACATCCCTAATTATTTGGGATGTGGAGTCAAAAAAATCATGGAGATTCTTACCCAACTATCCTAGGTTATAAAAAATAACCAAAAGAATGTGGAACATCCTCATTCTCCAAAGAGGGAGAAATTGGCTATCAATTGTTTTATATGGAAACAACCATTGGTGTTTAGTTGATCCTCTGATCCACTAGTTGTGAAATAGTTTGTCAACTCAATGAAGAATATCTTTTATGGGATCTACTATTTTGAGACAAAGAAGGTGACTCTATCTGTTTATCTTCTAGACGGAGAGGTTTATCAATGATGGGATGTAATTAAGAACACCAAGCCATGTGAGAAAATTGAAGCGATGGAATGGGAAGACATAAAGATCATGTTTCTCAAAATGTACTACCAATGAAATATTCATATGAAGATTGAGATATAATTCACAGAGATCAAGAAAAAAAGAAGGATAATATGTCACAACCTATGAATTTAATTTTACAAGGCTTTCAAGGAATGCTTCAGGTTTTGATATAAAAAATGATAGAAAAATTGATAGATTTTTTAGTTGATAAAACCCACACATTCAAAAGGAAATTACAATATGAGAATTTTGGAGTTATGAAGAAGTTTTTCGTTGTGGTCTCAAAGTGGAGATAGAGTTTGGAAAATAGTCCCATGAATATGGTGATAAGAAATAAAATATGGAGTGTAAATATAGAGGATGTAATTATAAAGTTGGGAAGAAACCGAAAATGACCCACATTCTAAAAATGTGGGAAGTTTCATTACGGGAACTGCTTAAAAGGGATGAGGAAGTGCATAATGTGTGGGAAAGAAAGACACTATGCTCTAGAGTGTCAAAAACACTTGAAAAGTAAAGAGAATGTGGTGGTATAAAGAAGATAAACAACCACAGTTTTATACTATTACTATAGGAAGAAATGGCACTTTGAAAGCCAGTTTACTAAACCTCGAGTCCTCGAGGGTAATTAGTGTCAGCAGCCACCAATGCCAAAGAAACAAGGGAAGTCTCATGCCATCACTACTGTGGATGTGAATCAAGATAAAGAAGTTGTACAAGGTACACTTCTTATTCACTCAACAATGGAAAAAGTCTTATTTTATTTTGGTTCTATTCATTCTTGTATATCTTGCATGTTTTCTAGAACTATAGAATCAAATCCCCAAAACCTTGAAGTAGAGATATCTGTAAAACCCCCAAGTGGTTCAATAATTGAAAACCTAGTGTTTGAATCCTCTCTTATTGTCATATGTCGTAACATTCTTCAAGAAAATCTCGTAATTATTTCCTTGGTGGAATTTGATTCTATAATGGGAATGGATTGGCTCTCATTATATAGAGCATGTATTAACTATTTGGAAAAGGAAATATCTTTTCATCTTCCAAACCATCCCATGATCCTGTACACATTCATGGATGATCATCAATATCCTTTAAAAAAATCCTTCAATGGTGTGCATGTCGATTCCTTATGAAGAAGAATACCTTGGAAAAATGGTTGAGTCAGTGAAAAGTGACAACCTTGCAGAAATTCCCATTGTGAGAGAATACAGTGATATATATCCAAAAGAGTTACTCAGAATTCCCCCGTATCGTGAGGTAGAGTTCTCAATATAACTCATATTATGAGATACTCCTATCTCAATGTGTCCCTATATGATGGCTCTTATCAAGTTAGAGGAGTTAAAGAAGAATTTACAAGAGCATTTGGACAAGGGTTCAGATGCCATTGTGCATCACTATGGGGTGAACCAATGATCTTTGTGAAGAAGATGGATTGAACAATGCAACTATGTATCGATTATAAGGAACTCAAAAATATCACCATAAAAACTAGTATCCTCATCCAAGGATTGATGTCTTGTTTGATCAGTTAAGAGGAGATCAATACATCTCAATGAAGGATCTCCATTCTAGATATCACTAGCTAAATGTGAAGAAGGAATATATTCAGAAGACTGACTTCCTTAGAAGGTATGGGAAATATGAGTTTATGGTGATGACCGTTGGACATACTAATGCCCCTGAAATCATTATGGATTTGATTAATAGTGTATTTATATATTACCTCGACAAATTTATCGTACTGTTTATTGATGATATTCTCGTTTACTAAGAGAATGGAGGAACATTAAGAACATTGAAGACCTGTGTTGGTGACATTGATAATGGTGATTTTATATTCCAAGTTCATCATGTGTGACTTTTGGATGATGCAAGTCATGTTCTTGGGACATGTGATCCCATGTGAGGGAATTTATGTGGACCCTACTAAAACAAATGCGATTGAGGAATAGCCCAGGCCCTCTAGTGTCATAGAAATCCATACTTTTATTGGATTAGATGGGTACTATCTATATTTTTGAGAAATTTTTCATGATTTTCAATATAGCATCCCACCTTTTTATCACATAAACTTTCATTACATTTTACAAAACCGAGGATATTTAAGGTTTAGTGTCTTGGAAACTAGGAACCTAAAACATGAAAACATAAAACATTCTTCTTAAACACTTGAAAGGATTATCCTCATGATCATACTAGGTTCATTACTGCATCTCATAACCTGGGGACATACATCAAAAGAAAGGGTGAGCAGAAGGCCCAGTAAGGGAAACAAGAGAAACATTTTACATGTGAACTTGAGATACTTCAATAAAGTCATAAAAAGAACTTTAAGGCATGAGAAAGAAATCATGAGGCATATCATAATAAAAATAAATTTTTTCATAACATTAAGATGTGGCTACATCATTTAACATATAAAATCATGAACATATCACCATGGTCCATCCCCAAGGTGTCATTTGAAAATTACCAAGGTTATTCACCAAGATATCGTGAAAATTGTAATATCTAGTGGTTACATCATTACCCAATGCATTGGAGCGCTGTCCGGGCGCACCCTTAAATTTTCCTTTATTATCATGTGATCCACATATATCATCATCAAACATTTCATAAATAACCCATATAGAATAAAATAAATGGGTTTCATTTCATAATCATAACGTTTTAAAAACTGCTTTAAAGACATGATCATAATGTCACTTTAAACCCACAGAAAGGGAAAGCGGGTCTCAGGTATGTAAATACCAGAATTTAAAATAGAATATTTTGATATATATGTGAATACCCTTGTAGAAATTAGAGCTTTGAGTATTCAATTTATAACATAAACTAATTTTGAAAAAAGAGAGAGGCATTTTGAGACGAAAATTCTGCAGCATAACGACTATGTTTCGGGGTTTTAGAAAACATTGAAAAGAGAGGGGACATGGGTCAAACATTCATAAATGAACCATAAAACAGTAGAGGGACAGAATAAGAAGGATATATGAACATGGTAATAAAATATTAAGGACATACCATTTGAAACGGAAAACATGGAAGGAAGACAAAAGTTAGATTTCTCTTATGAAAATTCGGCAGCCTAACGGCGTCACTTAAACTTCAACAAATTGATTTGAAAATATAAAAATAGGGTCTCTAATAATGTGAACATAAGAGTTCAGTATGATAGATATAGAGATAATACCCCAACATAATAAAAAAATAACTTTAAATACTTGACATGAAAGTAGAATTTTGAATAGAAAGAGAAGAGTGAAAGAATCCCCTTAAAAATTCGGCAGCGTAACAGTGTCACTTAAACATTCTTAAAACGAATTGATGAGAGAAATATGGGGTCTCTCATAATATGAACATAAATAGGGTAGTAATATGAATATAGAAGAACATACTCCAACATAATATCATGGAGTATAAAAGAAATGACATAAAAGATATTACTTGAAAAGAAAGAGAGAGGTCAGATCCCTTACCTTAAAACGTAACTCTTAAAACTCAAAGGTTTGGACCTTGAGGGCTTGGGGGCACCTTGGGAGGACTCCTTGGGAGTTAATGAGACCAGAAATTCGTTGGGGGAGAGTTGGGAGTGAAAACAAAAGGAGGAAAGGGTGGGTATTTATAGGGAAAGTGAGGGGACAAGGCATTAATGGCCAAGGGACACCTCACAAGTGCTTTTCTCAAAACCATGTGCTCTCCCATGGCATTTACCATAGAGTTAGGCCACATGGGGCCCCCAATACAATAATTCATCACCTTTGGTCGGCCAACCCTTAAAATATCTCATGAAATCATCTTGGCACAGTTATGATGTCATTAAACATACCGAAACCCTAAAACTGTATTTTTACTATTCACTGAAAATTCAACTTTCTCAGAAAAATCCCAAAATTTCACCTTAACCAAACATAAATGCTCCGATTTCAAAAATGAACTCCATTTTATAAAAAATATTTTTCTAAATATGTTTAATTTATTTTTTAAATAAATACACTATTCATCGAAAATTCATTTTTATCAGAAAAATTCCCAAAAATTACCTTACCATAATATCGATGCTCTGAGTTCAAAACTGAAATCCATTTTATAAAAATAATTTTCTAAATATTTTTAATTTAATTTTTAACTAAAAAACACTATTCAACCAAAAAAACTAAAACTTGAATAATAATTTATGGAACCGTTATTTAACCATTTTATTGAATCACATTACTTAATCAAGGTGCCTAGATTATATTAATACCTTCTTTAAGTGAGATTACTAATCCATTTGGACACATTACTAATCCTAATCATAAAATCACTATTCATAATTTACTATTCATCAAAAATCAAGTTGATCATATTAGAATCTAAATTTCGTACTGGACATAATTGTAGAAGACTATTTTTTGAAAATCATTACACATTTCTAATTATTTAAGGTTTACATAAACATTTTTTTAAAATATCCTTTCTCTAAAATTCACAAAAAATATGCACACTATATTTATCCGGATATTTGAAAATTCATAAACATAATCATAAGAAGAAATTCCATTTTTTTATTTAAAACAAAGGATTACACAAGGCAGTTATAGTCTCCTTACATAGCCCCTTATCACACCAGCATAGGACCTAAGTGTAAGGTGTGCTAAGGTGAGAGAATCCGAGGGAGGCTCGGCCAACATCGCACGAGTATTAATTTCTATCAGTTTGAACTTCTCGCGAAGGTGATCCCGTTCTAGCTTCACACAATGAAGTTCAGCTTGGGTTTGGTCCAGAGCAAAGCCCAGTGGTGCTACCTCCTTCTGAAGTTCTATTAGATGGGCTTCGATCGATCCAAGACTACTGGGTGAGGCCATCAAATCTTCTTTCTATATTAATTAACCAAGATTACTTATATTTAGAGACAATAATCAAAACGTTTAGTTTCTGCGGTCATATTGACCAATGGTCATATAACAGTCAAAACCCAACGGTCTCATTTTAATTATACTAATGTTATCAAATGAAACATTTTTTTGAGTATAAAAAAACACACACAAAATTAGGAAACAAGATTTATTCAAAATTTCGGGTCGTTACAATCGTCCCCCTTAAGAAATTGCGTCCTCGCAATTTTTAAAATTGGGTTTTGAAATTTCATTGAAAGTACCACATCAGAAAAGTAGTCAGTAAAACTATTACTTTAAAAGAAATAAAGGGAAGTAAAAAGGTCACCCGAGTTAACCCATACTAGGATTCCATGTAATAAAACATGGACATGGAGGAAAAAACCAAGGGTCACGTTCTAAGGGAGAGTGATAGAAAACATGATTAGGAGAAAGTTAACCATGAGAAAATCCCAAACTTATGATGTGTGTAAACGGTTTTTGATTATCTAGTAGGAAACGTAAACCAACAAAGTTTTTGTTTTACATTCCTTTTCATAATTTTGAGGAATTCATTTACTACATATAACAAAAACATAAAGAAATATACCTAACTTCCAGTAGAGTTTCATCCTTTCATAAGTCTCTACAAAAAATAATCTTTTCTCCAAATGATGAGAATAAAAAAACACTTGGTCTCATCAAAAGCACAAGAATCATCTTCTAGATAATCACATAATCCACAAAAGATTAACTATATATTTCTTCTATCTTTAAACATTATCCCAAAAATAGAAAGGTTAAGGTAACACAACTCTTCAAAAAGAAAGAATCCCATAGGAATAGAAAATACTTTTAAATCTTCAAAGTTCCATGGTAGTACCCAAAGTTCATCATAGACCATTCCATAAATAACGGTCCTTAAAATTCTTCAAAATAAACCAAACTAAGATTGAAACCCAAATACAAGAAGGATTTGATAGCATAGTCTTCCAAAATAAACTTCATTGTTCATCTCCAAACAACATCAACCACTCCTAACATCTTATAACAAAAGCAGCTAACCTAAACATATTTTACCCAAGATAGGTTAATCATTACCATAAGTAACCTAAATTACAATAAGTCCACCTTAAATTCATCGATTCTTCAATATATAAGTCAACCATACTCCTCAATGAAAATACCATAGTAATCTATTTACCTCGATCATATAGGGTCCCCAAAATAGTGAACATCTTCCAAAATAATAATCATTTTTAATACCCTAATCATCTCTGTCATATTAATATTACAATCGTCGCATTTCCTATCACATTGGTTGCTGGGACATGTTCTTTCATTTCCCACCATTAACTAAGAAGAGAAAGTATAATTAGGGGCTTAAATACTTATCCAATAATCATGAAAAGGAACTTAAAGCATATATTGATAACTTGTAGAAGAAAAGTATACCCTACCTTGTGATCCACTAGGTTCCCATCTAGGTTATCCATGATCATATATTCTTATGTGAATATTTATTTTATTTTATCTTTGTTCCTTTAACAATGGTTTATACTAAACTTATGAATTTACCAAAGCATATCCCCCGATAGTGTCGTAACCAAGAGTGCAGCAAGGCCCGTTGTCATGTACCAGTTCCCGTTTGAGTCTAGCTCAAAGCGGTGTTTTCGGGTTTTACCCCTATGTACATCTGTTCCAGATCCACCTCTACCTGCTCGTATCCAGATAGGGATGTATTAGCTTGGAAACCCCTTACTCAATACTCACCAAAATACCAGGAAGATTTCCTATATTTTAACTTTTTTATAGGGTTATTCCAAGAGTTTTCATATCATAATTTCCAAAAATAACTAAACCATCCTTTAATACCAACTATAGTATCCCGCATTTTTAACACATAAACTTTCATTACATTTTACAAAACAGAGGATCTTCAAGGTTTAGTGTCTTGGAAACCAATAACATAAAACATGAAAACATGAAAACATTCTTCTTAAAAACTTGAAAGGATTCTCCTCATGATCATCCTAGGTTCATTACTGCATCTCATAACCTGGGGACATACATCAAAAGAAAGGGTGAGCAGAAGGCCCAGTAAGGGAAACAAGAGAAATATTTTACATGTGAACTTGAGATAATTCAATAAGGTCATGAAAAGAACTTTAAGGCATGAGAAAGAAATCATGAGGCATATCATAATAAAAATAAAATTTTTCATAACATTAAGATGTGGCTACATCATTTAACATAGACAATCATGAATATATCACCAAGGTCCATCCCCAAGGTGTCATTTGAAAATTACCAAGGCTATTCACTAAGATATCGTGAAAATTGTAATCTCTAGTGGTTACATCATTACCCAATGCATTAGAGCGATGTCAGGGTGCACCCTTAAATTTGTCTTTATTATCATGTGAGCCACATATATCATCATCAAAAATTTCATAAATAACCCATATAGCATAAAATAAATGGGTTTCATTTCATAATCATAACGTTTTAAAAACTGCTTTAAAGACATGATCTTAATGTCACTTTAAACCCACGGAAAGGGAAAGAAGGTCTCATGTATGTAAATCCCAGAATTTAAAATAGAAAATTTTGATATATATGTGAATAAACATGTAGAAATAAGATCTTTGAGTATTCACTTTATAACATAAACTAATTTTGAGAAAAGAGAGAGGCATTTTGAGACGAAAATTCTATAGCATAACGATTATGTTTTGGGGTTTTAGAAAACATTGAAAGGAGAAGGGACATGGGTCAAACATTCATAAATGATCCATAAAACAGTAGAGGAACAGAATAAGAATGATATATGAACATGGTAATGAAATTTTAAGGATATACCATTTGAAATGAAAAAAATTGAAGGAAGACAAATGTTAGATTTCTCTTATGAAAATTCCGCAGCCTAACGACGTCACTTAAACTTCAACAAAATGATTTGAAAAGATAAAAATAGGGTCTCTCATCATGTGAACATAAGAGTTAATTATGATAGATATAGAGATAATACCCCAACATAATAAAAAAATAACTTGAAAGACTTGACATGAAAGTAGAATTTTGAAAAGAATGAGAAGAGTGAAAGAATCCCCTTAAAAATTCGGCAGCCTAACGACGTCACTTAAACATTCTTAAAACGAATTGATGAGAGAAATATGGGGTCTCTCATCATATGAACATAAAAAGGGAAGTAATATGAATATAGAAGAACATCCTCTAACATAAGATCATGGAGTATAAAAGAAATGACATAAACGAGATTACTTGAAAATAAAGAGAGAGGTCAGATCCCTTACCTTAAAACGTAACTCTTAAAACTCAAAGGTTTGGAACTTGAGGGATTGGGGGCACCTTGGGAGGACTCCTTGGGAGGTAAGGAGACCAGAAAATCATTGGGGGAGAGTTGGGAGTGAAAACTAGAGGAAAGGGTGGGTATTTATAGGGAAAGTGGGGGGACAAAGCATTAATGGCCAAGGGACACCTCACAAGTGTTTTTCTCAAAACCATGTGCTCTCCCATGGCATTTACCATGGAGTTAGGCCACAGGGGGCCCCAAATACAATAATTCATCACCTCTGGTTGTCCAATCCATAAAATATTTCATGACATCATCATGACACAGTTATGATGTCATTAAACATACCGAAACCATAAAACTGTATTTTTACTATTCACTGAAAATTCAACTTTCTTAGAAAAATCCCAAAATTTCACCTTAACCAAACATCATTGCTCTGATTTAAAAAAAACCCCATTTTATAAAAAATATTTGTCTAAATATGTTTAATTTATTTTTTAAATAAATACACTATTCACCGAAAAATCATTTTTTTTCAGAAAAATTCCCAAAAATTACCTTAACATAATATCGATTCTCTGAGTTCAAAAATGAAATCCATTTTATAAAAATAATTTTCTAAATATTTTTAATTTAATTTTTAATTAAAAATCACTATTCACCCGAAAAAACTAATACTTGAATAATAGTTTATGAAACCGTTATTTAAACGTTTTATTGAATCACATTACTTAATCAAGGTGCCTAGATTATATTAATACATTCTTTAAGTGAGATTACTAATCCATTTGGACACATTACTAATCCTAATCATAAAATCACTATTCATAATTTACTATTCATCAAGAATCAAGTTGATCTTATTAGACTCTAAATTTCGTACTGGACATAATTGTAGAAGACCATTTTTTGAAAATAATTACACATTTTTAATTATTTAAGGTTTACATAAACATTTTTTTTAAAATATCCATTCTCTAAAATTCACCAAAAATATGCATACTATATTTATCTGGACATTTGAAAATTCATACACTTCATCATAAGAAGAAATCCCAATTTTTTATTTAAAACAAAGGATTACACAAGGCAGTTACGGTCTCCTTACATAGCCCCTTATCACACAAGAATAGGACCTAAGTGTAAGGTGTGCTAAGGTGAGAGAATCCGAGGGAGGCTCAGCCAACATCGCACGAGTAGTAATTTCTATCAGTTTGAACTTCTCGCGAAGGTTATCCCGTTCTAGCTTCACACGATGAAGTTCAGCTTGGGTTTGGTCCAGAGCAAAGCCCAATGGTGCTACCTCCTTCCCAAGTTCTGTTAGATGGGCTTCGATCGGTCCAAGACTACTGGGCGAGGCCATCAAATCTTCTTTCTATATTAATTAACCAAGATTACTTGTATTTAGAGAAAATAATCAAAACGTTTAGTTTCCAGTGGTCATATTGACCAATGGTCATATAACAATCAAAACCCAACGGTCTCATTTTAATTATACTCATGTTATCAAATGAAACATTTTTGTTGAGTATAAAAATAAAATAAAAAAACACACAAAATTAGGAAACAAGATTTATTCAAAATTCCGGGTCGTTACAGTCAAGACCTCTAACTAAGTTAACAAGGAATGGGATAAAGTATATCTAGATGAAATATTGTTTGGGAAGATTCAAGGAGCTAAAGATAAGTATTATCACTGCACTTCTACTCACACTACCAAATAGGGGAGAAATATTGTAATATAGTGTGATGATTCAAAGAAAGGATTGGGTTGTGAACTCGTGAAAAATGATAATGTGATAGCCTATGCCTCATGACATTTGAATATCCATGAGGAGAACTTTGAATTTCATGATCTAGGGTCAACAGCTCTAATTTTTTTCTTGTTAATCTTGAGGTACTACATTTATGGTGAAATGTCTGACATATACACTGACAACATGAGCCTAATTTATATATCCACACAATAAGATCTCAACATGCATCAAAGGATATGGTTGGAGTTAATAAAATATTATTATTTCTCTATTAACTCTCATCCTAGAATGTCGAATAAGGTAGCTGATGCTCTAAGCATAAAGGATCCTGCTACTCTATCAATGATACGAATTGAGAAAGACCCTATCTTTGTAGATATGAAAAGGATGTATTTGAAAATCATAATGTCAGGGGATACATCGTACCTTTCCCAAATTATTGCACAACCATCAATCTCGGAGATGATTAAGGAGGCACAAAGGAATGATCTGTAGTTACAAAAGAAGGTGAAGGCAATAATGGAAGAAAAGCTGTAGGAGTTCCATATTAATGATGAAGTTGTGATTTGGTTTGGATTGTGAAATTGTGTGTCTTCATAACATGAGATAAAGAAACAGCTATTGGAAAATGCAAATATCTCAACATTCTCTATCCTTGTGGCACCAAGATGTACCGTGATCTCCAAGAACACTTTTGGTGCAGTAACATGAAAAAAGATATCATGGAAAATATGTCAAGGTGCCTGGTATGTTATCAAGTTATATCAAAGTGAAAAAGTCCAATGGGTTGATGCAGCCATTGCCTATACCCATGTAGAAATTGGATAATGCCACTATTGACTTTGTCAATAGTCTCTTGAATACATTGAAGGGAAATAATGCAATATCGGTTGTGGTTGACCAACTCAAAAATACTTCCCATTTTATCACTATTCAGGAATATATATCATTGAACAACATGAAATGATATATGTGAAGGAATTGGTGATACTACATCATTTTCCACTCTAGATTTTCTCTGATTGTGATCCATGGTTCACGTCTAAATTCTGGTGAAGTCTTCAACATTCCTTGAGTACTAAATTGAATTTCAACATGGCCTATCACCCCCAAATTGAGGGACAATCTGAAAGGACTATTCAGACGCTTGAAGACATGTTAAGAACCTACTATTTAGAATTAAATGGTGGATGGGATCAGTATCTCCCATTGGTTGAGTCATCATACAACAATAGCTTACACTTGAGTATTCAGTTATCTCTATCTGAATATCTGTATGAAAAGCGATGTAGAACACTAACTTGTTGGGATGAAGATGAAAAAAGAATGCTACTTGGACATTACCTTGTGCAAGAGATGATAGAGAAGGTTCAATTCATCCAGAAACACATCAAATCATCTCATAGTTGTCAAAGGAGCTATGCTGAAAAATGTCGAAGGGACTTAGAATTCGATGTTGGGGAAAAATTCTTCATTTTAATATCACCATGGAAGAGAGTCATACTGTTTGTAAAGAAAGGGAAGCTAAGCCCATGGTACATTGGCCCCTTTCAGATCATTGACCACATAGGATTTGTGGCCTATCGACTTTCACTTACACTGAATATAGATCAAGTTCATGATGTGTTTCACGTATCACTCATGAGGAAGTGCATACTAGATCCCTCACATGTGCTGAACTAAGAGGTGGTATAGGTGGAAGATGATCTCTCCTATGAGGAAAATCCAGTAGAGATTATAGAAAGGAGAGATAAGGTTCTACGCAACAAGACAACCCACCTTGTCAAAGTGTAGTGGAGGAACCATAAGTTTCAATAAGCTACTTGGGAACCATAAGTGGTGATGAAGGGGAAGTACCCACATATGTTTTAATAAAACGAAATATCGAGGGAAAAATTTCATAAGGGGGGAAGAATGTAACGACCCAATGTTTTGTTAATGGAATTCCCTTCTTATAATTTTAATTAACATTATAATCACATTAGGATTCATGATTAAATATCATGATACTAAATACTATGTGATCATTAAACATTATTTTTCACTTATATGGTTGGAATTTCAAAAATTAGACATACACGGTTGTGTTCTGTGTGATTTTTGGAGTCTAATAGAACAAACATAATTTTTGTTTGATAGTAACATACCTTGATGAATAGTAATGTTACCCTTATTAATAGTGATATACCCTTATGAATAGTAACCTCAACAATGATAATTTATATGTTAGATTCATGTGAAAGCATGATATACTGATGTTTTGGAATAAGTAATCAAATGTTTTAAAAACTGAATTTATCATGTAAATTATTATTTTATTTAAAAATTAAATTAATTATATTTTTATTTTATTTTTTGAAAAATTGAATTCATTTTTTGATTATACACGTCGAAAAATGGTTAGGGTGAATTTTTGGGATTTTTCTAAAATACTTGTATTTTTTATGAATAGTGAAATACAATAATTTACAAAAAAAATAAACACACTAATTATAGAGTCATGTAAGATGTTATTATAATGTAATACAAATTATTTCATATTCACATTATACAATTACTATAATTTTTCATGGAAGTCTCACTATTACTTTTGTTGTAGAGAAATAATAAATTAATAAATATTATGTTGAGAAATCCCCTCTCCCCTCCACTATAAATACCACCCTTGACACCCTCATTTCCTCAAACCTCTCAAGCATCATGACTTGTCTAAAATCTGACCAATAATATTCCCTATACCCTATTCCATGTCCAATAGCTTTTGGTCTCATCAAATGTCAAATCCTTACATTCTTAAGGAGGATCTCAAGAGGAAGATTCAAGTGGAAATTCCTCTCTCTCTTTTCATTCATTTTCCTTTCTATTTTCTTTTCTTTTATTATTTTTTCCTCATCATATCTTATAGAAGTATCATTATAACTCTATTTTTTCTTGATATAATGGTATGATATTATGTCAATGTAAGATTACTCATTATACTCCTCCCTCCATCTATTTGTTAACAAAATGAAATTGTTTCCCATGATGTGTTAATTTGCCTAAATCAGGGGCAATGCACTACATTTTTACTTCAAATTATTCAAGTATTCCAAGGAAAAAGTAATGTTTTTGAAAAAATATTGTAAATTATATGTCTTATCACCTTTTATGTTCTAGAACTAACTTACTTATAAGAAACTAGGTGATAAAATAAAACAAGTTCTTTGTGATAAAAAACCACCCAAATTAACCAAAAATGATCATCATTAAATTTAATCTATTGATTCATCCTAAAGATACATAAAAAAATTCATTATAATACCATTTATATCAATTTAATTTTAATAAGAATACTTATAAACAATTATGTATGTTCAACTACATTTCAAATGAATATCCGTTCATGAATACAGGTGAACCGTTCATAAAATCTAAGAAAAGTAACACTCTCAGAAAAATGAATATATTCTCTATAACTCATCCAATGGACCATAAAATAACTTAATGGAACAATATAAAACAATTTTCATGTATAAAATGTTTTTGAATTTATAATTAATTAATATAATGTCATTATATAGGAAATTAATGTGAAGAAGGCATTCAGATACAAGGTATGGGAAAATTCTCAAACCCAACATTCAATCTTCAGGATCTCCCAATTTCACTCATTTTTTACTAATGTAGCTCCATAAAAATCACTTATTCATCATTATCATATGTTTTATGGGATATAAATGCTTTTTTTGGGTGTTTATGTCAATCAAATGTTTTCCACAATAAATCTTCTTTCAAAAACACACCTTATATTTCTCACTCATGTCTGATTATTATTGTATCAAGTATGTTATTCCCACTTTCTTTTGGGAACAAAAAGTTTATGAATGTTTTATTATTATATTAAAACCATTAAATTAAATGGTTTTGTTATGTTAATTTAAGATATATGATGAATGTATCCTACATGATATTGATAATGTTATGTTGTGACGGGTGCGCCTGAAATTATATAGCACAATATGAATATTTGAATGTGACGGGTGCACCTAGAATTATACAGTGCTCCAACGCATTGGGAAAAGTGATGACTCTCATTATTTAAAATGAAATGATGTGTGAAAAATATTCTATCATTGTTCACAACTATGTTTGGTAGTTAAAAACTACAACATGATGTTGGATTTTTATGCATTCCCATATTTCAATTCCTTTATTAATGATTCCTCTCATGTTCATGATCCTTTCCCTATGTTATGATTATGCTCACTGATTGTTATATTATTATAATATATCCTCTTATTTGTCTTTTAGATCAATAATTTTTTATGTATATCCTAAGGTGACTACATATACTAAGGAGAGGACAATTGCGAATATGAAGCTAGAGAAGAAAGAATTTAATAAATTTTTATGTTTGATATTGTAAATCTTATGTATGGTCCTAGTTTTCCACAGACACTGAACCTCTGGATCCTCATGGTGTAATAAAATTATGTTTTTAATCATTATAATTATTTCATAGTAATGTATGAAAATTTGGGGTCTCTATACCATTCCTCCTTCTCTAACCCCTCGATTATGGGTGTGTTCTTGGTGATTATTAGAAGTATTGAGGTAATAATAAAACTCTAATATATTCCTTTTAATTTCCATGGATTGCCTCTAATTTTAGAGATATCTAGCATTGGTTTTATTGTTGATTCCATTGGAGCATCATGGAATTATTTGTTTCACATTGGGATTTTGGTCAGATAATGTAAAAGAGATCTTGAGACAAATTCATTACATTATTGTTCGTCATTTCATTATATTATGAATCTATGGTTAATATTCAATTTTTTTCTTATTAAGGTAAATTAATTAATTTGTCTAATTATGGAACCTCTTATTCCCTTTCCCTTGAACGGTGTTTGGGGTTTATTGTGGACATCCTGTGGCCTTTTAGTGGGTTTTTAATAATTTTTAATCACTTTGTGAGTTTTTTTAGAATCATTTATAGTGGTTTATTTTTTATTAATTTTAATTTTTATATTTAATTAGTTATTGATGGTTTGTGTGAGGTTAGAGATTGGTTGTTGATACAGGCTTGTTTGGATGTCGAATATTTTGTTTGAGAATTGGATGCACCATGTAATGTACAAAAGAAATTGCAAATGTTATTGATATCATTATTCACGAGTTAAATATTCTAAGATAATTACCTATGTTCTTGAACATTTTTCTACTTGTGTATGTGGTATGTTCCTTAATTAAAATTTGTGGTTTGTTTACTTACATGGGTTAAGTGAATGGTTATCATCTTTAAATTGATATTCATGACCTTCAATATATTATATTCGATCTGTTTCTATTAATTAAACCATACCTATAGTCACCATTGTGGTGTGATGTTTATGAAAAATAGTGAAGTGGTTGAGCAATGATCTTTCCTTGGTTAATCATGTTGGTTGCAATAGGAATATTAATAAAGAAAAAACTAGTATATATTGGTAACAAATAAGCTTTTACTTTTGAGATAATAAAGTGTGTTTTTTAATGTGGTAAAATTTAAAGATAACACATATAGGATTTTGAAATGGTTTTATGTGTGTTTTTTTGGGTATTGAGAATGTATTGAGTATCAAAGGGGGGAGTCAGTGTTTTATAAAATTTATTATTTGGAAATGAGGTATCCCCTCTAATTGGATATATATAATGGGGTTGTAAATATAATTCAATGATGGATTGAAAATGGGTTTGTTGTTTCCCTTTTGGGGAGATGTCTTTGGGGCACTTTTAATGATTTGATTAAAATATTGTTATTGACCTTGTTTTAGTAATGAATTTCCATAAGGACCTTTTGAAATTATATGGATTTAAAAATGGTTGATGTGATTATATGAATTGTTGTATGGTCGAGGTGTTGAAACATTTTTTATAAATAATTGAATGGTTTTGATACCAAACTGATAAATTGGGTGAAAATGTTGTACAATATGTATCAAGTGTCAAAATGAGGATCTCGACATTAAAAGTATATGTGAAATTTTAGTGCCAGAATGAGTCTATAAGAGCACTAGTAAATCATTTTGGAATGCATGTTGAACAAAATCTATATATCCATATTTTATTTGTTAAACTAAGGTTACTAGGTCTGTGGGTTTTTTGTTTAAATGAATGATGTATTGATCCTAATGGAATTTCTATTTTTTTTCATGATAATGCTCGAAAAATTCTCTGGGAACTATTGCTTTTTTGTGTACATGAATATTAGGATGATACTCTGATAATTTTTGTTTTTTTGGTAGATTAATGTTGGACTAATATTCTATATACATTTTTTTTAAAATTACTAGAGTGTTGGGAATGATGCATCGTGTTAGTACCAAAAGTTTTTTAAATAGTAGGGTGTTAGAAAAAGGTTCCAGGAATGTATGATGCAGATATTATTTTATGTTTTAGATTTTAATATGATATTTTGGGCACTGATGGAATGGTCACAAGAGAATGGTACCATGGATGTATGTTTTATTCCTCTCTATGTTTAATTAATTGTGAAAACCCCTTTTTACTTTTATATAATGTATCCTCTCATGTTATTCTTTAGATGATTTTTTTAGGTCGATGAAACATTGGTTGGACTGGTTGTCACCTTAGAACCCATGAGACAGTGAGTACTAAAAGAGATATTTTTTCCTTGGATTTTATCTATTTTTCATTATTATTTATGTATTCCACTTCTTATCTACTTAAACTATGGAGATGACTAGTAATTTTATTAGACACCACCAGTGGTGACCTACTTAGTTGTACTCACACCTTTATCAGGCTCCCACTATACATGGGTACACGAGAATCTCTCACATGTTTTTATAGCATAGGATTAGAAAAATTCCTATGTGGATATCTACATGGTCAAGCACGATAGATCAAATAGTATCTGGCGACTGAATAGGTTTTGTCTCGAAGATTTTATAGATCCTTTTTATTATTTAATTTTATTCTAGTATATCATGTTACCATCATAGTGGGATTTTGGTTTTATGAATGAAATGTTCATTTGTTACTTTAAAATATGTCATTTTATTACTACAAGTTACAGTTTCTGATTATTTATTCATTCTATATGAACTATTTTTTATGTTGTTTAGTTATTTATATTTGGTCATGAACTATGATATTGGGGTATATACTCCTCATAGTTTCACTCTAGACACCCTCTACTTGTCCTACTCCTCTATAATTTAAGGGGGCACCCCTTAGGGTAATGTGGTTAACTAGATCAGGGAACCGTCTCAGTAATTTCAAATATGGGATGTTAAAAAGTTATATTAAGGAATTAGTTTCTTGTTGTTTTCCTATTTAAATTTTTTCTATAGGTATAGGAATGTTTCATGGCTTGTGATGGATACTGGGCAGGTGAATCACAAAAACACGTTTTGATAGGATGTCCAGGTTACTAGAGCATGTATTTCTATTCATATTTGTGATGTTATTGTTTTATTATTCTTTTTTATTTTATAAATTCACATGTAGTTTATAAATTTAAAAATATGATGAGATTTAGGCTCTTGGACCCTTGGAAAGAGGCCTATGATTTGGTTTTGACGCTTATAATGTACAGAAAAGGGGCGTCTCATGAACAATGGTAAACACATTAGATCCATATGTTATAGCCATACTAGTTTTTTTTGATTTTATGGAATTCCTTCTGATGGTAGGTTCTACAAACATTTTATGAGACACTTGATGATGAGTATGATAGTTTGGTTCCCGTGAACATGTAGGTGAATTTACCTGAGTGTGTCGATGTGATAGGGGAATATAACTGTTATACCCATGTGGATGAGTTCTTCATCAGGGATGGTAATTGGTCTTGCTCCTCTAGGGATCATTATGATGTTTTATTCTCAAAGAGGATGGTATCCCTAGTTAAGTGTTGATGTTGGGTTTTTGGATTATTGTATATATGATAAATTAGATTGGTTGATTTGACTTATTGATGTTAGGTAAATTTGAGGTCAAAGAGAACATGACACCATATGACCTATAGAATTTTTTGAGTTATCTTGGAAATCAATGGATGTAAATAATAACTTTACATGAGATATGACTAGTGGATAATGGTGGGAGAGCATAGTGACCTTCTTGATGTGAAACCTCATTAGGGAGTTAGTGGCTTGTGGATTTTGAGGGTGACATGTGAGAGGTGTGAATCGAGTTATGTGTACCCCTAAGGATGTGAATAATTGGTGGATGATAAATTTTTTTTCAAATGATTCATTAATGGAGAAGCCTAATATGGAGTTTAGTCACATGGGATACCTTTTTTCAAGGACTACTCATGTGCTAGTGGTTCAGACATGTTTTTGGTCTCAAGAGTGTAAAGGTAATTAGGTGCCTAACCAAGATAATTATGGTGTAGTTGGGTTGTGTAATATGGTTATGATATAGTCTATGGGCATAGGTGGTGCTCAAGAGAAATTTGTTTTGGAGGGAAAGATTGGTAAGGTGTTAAACCCAATTAGATTGGGATGCATCTTTTGTAATGTGCTGAGAATATAAGTGAACAAAGTGGAACATTTGGATGTTTCATGGATATAATGAGTTCATACATATGTTTTTGGATCTATGAGTTGTAATTGGTTTTGGAAATCCCCTAGGATGGGGTTTTAGGGGTAAGACCAGCCTGTAGTTTATTGATAGCAAATGAGTAGGGATTCTGAGCGGATTGTTCATGATTTGTGACTTGATGGAATCCTGAATTTTTTTGAGGTTTGGGTTATACATGAATGATTAATAGTAATGTGTTAATTTAATATTTCATACACGAGTCTATGGGGATGTGATGTGATGTTTGTCTTGTGGATCAGACATTATGGTCGTGTACACCTAAGGTTCTTGAGTTTAGATGGAAATCATGAGTAGGCTAAGAACTTGGGTTGGTGTGATTAGAATATTTCAGTAAGGGATGAATGAGGATTTTGAATAAGTTTGATATGTCCATATAGTTAATGGTTTCACTAGAAATAGGTGAGTTTATAGTGGAATTTTTCGATGATTACATGACATACTCTTAGTTTAGAGATGATCACGGCCAATATCTTGACATCATCTTGAGGACGCTGAGAGGGATACCTCTATATGTCAATATACCTAAATTTATTTTTGGTTGAATTAAGGTATTATAAGGTGGTGGAGATCATGGAACTATGTAATTGAATCCATATAGTGGGAAGTGAAATATTGTCTTTTGGTGAGTTATCTCCTCATGTGAGACCAAACATCAAAGAATAATAAGGTTCTGTAATTATAAGTGGTGAATGGTAAATAGTTAACACCTCATTTTCTATCAATGGTGAGAGTGATATGACCATATTCAATTCTTAGGATATTTGTGGCTGAGGCGTGGTCCATAGAGGTAGGATTATGATTAGTAATATGGAGACAATAAATCTCATTTAGTGGGGATTGATGATTTTTATGGAGTTGTGACCCTCATGTTGGAAGGGTCATATGTGTGTGGAACTAGTCACGGATCAATCTAAGTGGCATCAACATGAAATTAAGGAATATATAATGTGAATTATTAAATGATACATGGAATTTAATAGGATTTTAGCTATGTGGGATAAATCATTAGACAATTGGATTTTTGTATAATGTGGTTCTGAAATAGAATATGAGGTGCTTGTGTTGGGGATTACATGATGGTGTGGTAGGGCATGATGACATTTTTGGGTCAGTCGAAAATCGGACAATGTAATTTTTCTAGGAGTCATGAATGGAATCTAGTCTATGTCTTCAAGTGATAATGGAATTACACTAGGCATAAATTAATTATGGTCAGGCAATGTGGAAATGCTTGAAAAATTGGACCCATACATTTTTTGAAAAAGTCACATGAGGTCAGATCGACTAGTGTTGTCTTCTTAAATAGGCGTGTTTTGGATTTTGGACTAGGCTTTTGAGGAAAACAAATTCATTCATTGTTCACTCTTGGATGTATAGTATGCATCCACTCTAGTTGGTTTTCAATTTCATTAATGGGTACTAATGATTATTAGTATTATCGTGGGTGTTAGGGCATGATATGTTGGGAACTGCTTTAGGCGCATTGTGGGAATACAAGTTCGGGGTTATTTAACACTTTTCAAATGGTGGTGGTGCTATGTATTGGTTGTTGTTAGTGAAATGCTTAAATTATTGTGTGGAGAGACATAGCTGTGATTAGTGATTGGGAAATGACATGTGTTTTGGTCCTGTTTTGATAACAGACATTATATCTGGTTTTATTTAGTTGGTTACCTTGAGTGGGATGTTGTGCCTTGAAAGTGTTTCACAATTTTAGAAACTGAATGAGATTAGTGGAAATGATAGGTGATTTAATTGGTCAAGGTAATGTATTTTGGTTACCCTTGTGAATTATTAGGGATGATAAATATCATGGAAGTGATATTTTAAAATAAATAATTTTTTGATTGATAATTCATAAGGAATTTGAATTTTCATTTACTAAATGGTCCATTTTTTAATAAAGACTCGAAATGGAGTTTTAAGCATTTCAAATTATAAAAGTGGGGTTTTTTATAAAATGGACGATCATCAGGAGGTATATTATATTTTCACATGATATTTGGAGTCATTGGGTTATGTTTCCATTGTTTTGGAAAATAATTACCATGGTGTTTGTTTTTATGTTCCTGATTTAGCACAAACTATGCGAAAATGTGAAGGTTAGAGGGTTTTCATTTAAATTTTAACTGATCATGGTTTATTTTTACTCGTTGATCATGGTTTGGGGTAAACCATGTGAGTAAAAAGGATAAACCATGTGGGGATGAGAAGTCTCTAAGGAATAGTGTATTGGTTGTGCATGGTTTAAGGAAAAACCACATGCCTTGTTGTAGAGGGGAGCCAGTGATGACCGAAAAATTGGTTCCCCATTTTTATAACTATGTATTTTAACCATAAATGACATTTATAATGGATAGTGTATGGTTCAAAATTGTTTCATGGTTTTGAAAACCATTTGGTAAAACCTTTTAGATTCCACGAACATCACTAAAGAGGGAGATTTTACCTAAATTACCCCTTGGGTTTTTATTCCACTCCACCCCTTCTTACCCAATTTGGTGTGTAGGAACTACTGGGTTCCCACCCCCTTCCACATACTCTAACCCATCGATTTAGGGTTTTTCATTGTGTCTATTTATTGTTTTGAGGTAATAATAACCCTCATGTGTCTTCCTTTCTCCTTCCCATTACTTCTCCCAAATTTTGGAGTTCACTAATTTAGGTTTTTTTTGTGATTCCACTAGATCATTGCAGAATTTTCCTTTTCTCATGGGGATTTTGGTCATCTTGAGAAGAAGATATGTTTATATGACTACCTCACATCATTTCATAGAATTATATGAATTTATGATTCTATAGTGTATTTTTTTAGGATTTTTTTATTAATTTAAATTAATTAATTATTTTAATGGAATCTATTCTTAAGGTATTTCATGGGAATGGTATTGGGACTCTGTTGTAGACCACCCATGATTGTTTGATAGAGTCTTGGTGTGTTTTATGGCAATATGTCCAGTTATAGGCTTTGTTATTTTCTTAAATATAATTGTTATAATTAAATAATTGTTGATTCTTGTTGTGAGGATAGAGCATTTGTGGTTGAGAAAAGCTTGTTTGGATGTTGATGAGTTTAGATATGACATGGATGAACCGTGGAACCGACCCTATCATTGGAAAGAATATAGAATGTATCATTGATGAGGTAGGTGGTATAAGATATTTAACTATAATATAGTCTATTTATATTCATGTGTATGTGTTATGTTTCATACATCCATTATTTTTTTTGTTTACTTCTTTGGATTAATTAATTAGATTTAGGATTTAAATAGTATTTAATACCTTATTTTTATTTTTTTGGATCCATTGGCGTTAATTAGTCCATCACTTTGCCCACCCTGGGATGCAAAATTTTTGGAAAATGGAAATGTGGATGTGTAAGGAGCATAACTTAGTTAACTACAGTTGTTATATTAGTTATATGATTTAGTAATAAATGTGTAGATCTTTGTAAAAAATGCTATGACTTGTTAGAGAATTAAGCATGTTTTTGGAATGTGCTATGAATATATGAAAATTCCTATGAGGTTTTGAAATGTATTTTTGTGTTTGTATTGGGTATTGACCTTGTTTTTAAGGTTAAATGTGGAATTAAATATTTTAAAAAGATTCTTGTTTATAACTGAGGTATTGGCATCCAATTGGTTTTATAAAATTGCTTAGAAATTGATTCTAGTGATTGATTGGAAACGGGTGTGCGGTTTCCCTATTGGGAATATGTCTTGGACGATCAATTAATGATTTAATTAAAGGAAAGGTGTTGGAATGTTTTTAGTATCGAAGTATCATAGGGAAATTGGTAAATTCTTAAGGATTAATTTTTTTTGGCGATTCTATAAATTTTCTTTAAGGTTGAGGTGTTGATCCTTTGTGTTAGATATATAATCGAATGGATTCGATGTCAGACTGAGGACTTCGGAATAATTAGTATACTATATTGATCAAGTTTAGTATTATGTCTCTATACAATGATAATATATTTGATGATTTGGTTCTAGGATGAGGATCTATTCACACTGGTATACCATATGGGAATGGATGGTGGAATAATTTTATAAATCCATTGTTTAGAAATTGGACATATTCTCATGGAATTTTATTTTTTTCTAAATTAATGATGGATTCATTCTCCAAGAACTATTTTATTTTGAGTATGTGAATTTTGAAAGGATTATTAGAGATTTTTTTTTCATATGTGAATTTTCGACTAATCATCAGGGGAATATTTTTTTATACACATGATTGATGAATAAATACACCAATAACATTTTTTATAAATATTATTAGAGTGTCGTTAATGATTCCTTGTATAGGTACCTATATTTATGTACAAGGATGAGTGTTTTATATTTTTTCTAGCCATATTTTATAGTGATGTTAATTTATTTAGATGTCAAACTGACATTCTGGGAATTAAAGGCATGGATACATGAGATAGGTATCGTGGTTGTAAGTTTTATGAATCCTTGAGTTGAAAAATAGTAAATAAACTATTTTAAACATTATGTTATATATCATATCATGTTTTTTAGATGATTTTATTAGGTCGATGTACATTTTATAGACCAAGGTGTCACCTAACAATACTTGGTCCAATGGTTACTAGATGAGATATTATTTTACTTAAATTGTAACTCTTTTCCTATACTATTTATTTATTCCACTATTTATATACATACACTATTATACTAATTGGTAATTTATTTCAATGATATTATTGTTATCTTACTGGATTTTACTCATACCCTACTTAGTCCTCCACTCCACATGGGTACTTGTAAATCTCTCATATGTTTATTGCAGGCACACATTTTGGTCGAGACCTATGTTTAGTTCTCTACAGTTGAGTGAGATAACTCAGATAATATCTTATTACTTGATGGGTTTCCTCTAGAAGATATTTTAGATCCTTTTTATTAATTTATGTTTTTTTGTGTATGTCATTTAACTATCCTAGTGCACGGTTGGTTTTATATATGCATGGTCATTTGGGCCTTTAAATTATTTATTTTTATTACATCATGTTTTTGTTTATGTTTATTTATACCTTTTGTGTACCCAGTTTTGTTATATGATTATTTATTTATATCTAATTTTTGACTCTGATATAGTGGTATAGTCTCCTCATACATCCACCATAGACCCTTGCTGTTAGTTGGTAGCTTCAAACATATGTGGAGGTGCATTTAAAATCATGTAGAGAACCATCTTTGAGAACCATCTCAGTGGATTATATTTGGTGACATTTTAATATACCTCTTGTAGTTACAGATGAGTAAAAGGATATATTTATATAGTATTTTCTATGTATTTTTTCTTCATTGATATCTTATCTTCTATATTGATCTGCACTCTAGGGCCACACTGATATCTTCAGTAGAATATTTGATACATGTAGTTGAACCTACAGAGATGAAGTTATATATGAAGGACCTTATAAAGAAATTGTTATTTATATATAGTGAGTTACCTTAGAAAACTCAAATATGTTTCATCAAAAAATGGAATGGGATATTGAGGGTTTTTATTGGTTATTTCTAGCTCTAGGTTTGATGATCATTTCGGACAAGTAACCTCTTCCATGAATCCATGAAATTAAAAAAAAATAAAGGGGTGAGGTGGTTCTCAAATATTGATCTATGGTTTTAATATCAACATATCTAGGATCATGAAGATGGAAACCTCAAATAAGAATTATTATTATTATATGATAAATATGATTTTTTGGTGGTGAATTCTCTTGTATTATTCCTTGGTTTTGTGAACAAAATCATAAAAACATTCATGTAATAGTTTGGGGTAGTCTTTTTCCTGAAGATGTCAATTATATTGAATCATTAAAATTTGTGGTGAAATTTAGTCAAAATCCAACTAGAAATTTTCAACCCACACAAATATAATGTTTATTGGAAGATAGAATTTTTGGAAAAATTATAGTATCATATTTAAAGTGTACCAATATTGTAAATTTATAATGGAAATAAATTTTACCAGAAGTAAAAAAACTATTATATGAAAATAAATGTTAAAGTGTATAAAAATTAAAGGAGAAAGTAAATTTTAAAAAATATTAATTTTCTAGATAATAAAATAGAAACCCAAAAAAAACTATTATTAGAAAAAAATTCATTAATTTTATAAAAAAATTGGTAATATATTTAACCTAATATAAGTTATCCAACTACTTATTCAACATTACAAACATTAGACCTATTGGATTATAAATAATTCTAAACCCATGACATCATTTAATCTAATAGTTGGTAGTAGGAAACTCTATCTTGTAGATACTCTATGATATCCTCAGTTGGTAATAATTATAATTTCTTGGACATAATTGAACAAAATTTTTTAGAAAAAATTATATCTAACCCTCGATCTCATTGATCTGATTGGTTGAAATCAACACAGGTTCATATCCATAGAATTTAATTGACCACACAAGATTAGATAATGAAAAACTATAATACCAAAATATAAGTTTCATTTATTGAAACCATTCGCCATTATATCTCTTATAGAAAACACAATAAAAGAAAAAAGTACCAATGGAAGTTATCAAAGCATCAATATTACACAAACATAAAAATTTCTAAATAAAATATCAAAATAGTGGTATCATAGGTATCTTCCTCACCATTTAATCCCTTGTTCTAATTTATAGATTTCCCCAAAAAAACTCAAATGTTTGTATTTATAAATTTTTTATAAGGTTTAAATTCAATTAGATACATAAAACCATCTTTTAATGAACATATGTTCTAAATCTACATTATAATGAATTTTATCACCACCCCATTTTAGTGTTCAGAATTTTTCAATGGATAGGATGATCTGGTAGTTAATTAGAACATATCATAGTATGTTATAACATGTACATATAAAAAATCATTAATATTTATGTTTATTTATTATATAGGATTTAATTGTAATTTGGATAACTAAGGAAAAATAATAGTCATATTAGTCATTAGTCTTACCTTAGATAATCACAAACCAGAATCAAAATATTAAACATGAAAAAAATAAGAAATAAAATATCAAGTAACTTTTTATGTTGTTTAACATCTTAAATATTTAATCTTTCAATATTCTAAAATTCCTCCTCCTTTTGAAAAAATTATTTATCCCATTAAACAGAAATCTTGATGTACCTAATTATTAAAAAAACATAATCTTCTTAATTTTTTCCCCTTTGGTATTTTTAAAAAGACAAAATAATATTGAAAACACAATGGAACACACATCCTTATTCATTAAAAAAAATAAATGAATGAGTCTCCATATTTATATTATGGTTTGTCTCATAAAGCTAGACACATTCCATCTTTGAAAATGAATATTTAAGAATATATATTAAATCTATATTCTAGTAATCACCTTATTTAAAATAATATAATAAAAATAAAAATATCCATCTTCTAGATCAAAAATATACTCTAAGGAATATATTTAAATTAAATATATAGTAATAAACTATTAAATTAATTAAAAAGTTTTATTATCAAAATAGTTTTATTTCTATTAGAGACGATATTTTTAGTTTAATAAAAAAATATTAAATAAATTATTTAAAAATTAGATTCCTATTTTTTATTATAGTTTATTACATTATCATCTCTAGATTTCTATCACATTCACTTTAGCTTGTTATGATTTATCAACTTTCATAAACGTTCTATTCCAATCATCTAACTCGCACTTTTATTCCATTAATTCCCAATACTTATCTATTAACATATGTTTATGATCTATATTCAGGTCAATAATATGATGAAATAGTTCACCAAATGTTTCTTGTACTTATTTATTTTCTTCATAATCTAGATGTGTAATACAAAATATTCCTTGAAACTACATTAAATGTGATTCAACTTTCCTTTTGGATTAAGAGTATACATCACCACCCATGAAACATGAAAATATATTAAAAATCCATGAATATGAATTATCATCATGTTAATATAGGATAATATTGTAATTATGTTAGTTACTCTCTATAGTTTCTCATCTGTAAAAACATTTTGATTTCCCCAAAATTATTCTTTTAAAATTATAATCTGAAATGTTTTCTTAATTGGTTTTAGATCATTTAATTTGTAATGTTTTTTCTGATGGTCTCTATTTTCAAATTAACTAACATGGAAATAAGTCTGACGTGGGGATTGATATTCCAAAAAATTCACAACATCTGTTATATCATGTTTTATGTTAACTAGATTTGTTCCTTTCTCAAACATCCGTGGCTCCACTGAAACATCTTTTAATAGAGCATATTTAATATAATATATTTTGTATTTCCTAATTTATTCATCTGATTAATCGTTATTATATGATCTATAAGACATTTGATTACTCAAATAAGATGGTTTATAACTCTAATATATCGATGATTATGAATATCCTCAATGAATGGAGGTTTAATGTGATAATTCAATCATAACCTCAAATTCTATGGGTGTATTCATTCATTCATCTTCAAGATATTGAAATGATTATAAGAATGATTCATTATAATCAATTGATTTCATCTTTATTTTTCTATAAATAACATCTAAAAATTGTAACTTATTTTTCATATATTTTTAATCAAAGATAGTTTCTCATATTTTAACTGGAAGTACTGAAGATTGAAACTTATTTATTTATAGAGAACATTTATTCCATTTTAGCTTATTTATATTATACTTATACAAGTATTATAACCTTAAAATTCTAATATTATATTGTAATTTATGGATTTATTGACATTATTTCATTAGGGTTTTTCCTAACCTCATCATCCTTCTTCTACGCATAATCACCATATCGTTAAAATAATCATTAAAACCTTTCATATGAAATCATATTCAACTTTTAGGAAAGCGATTTAACTGCTAAAAAATCAACATTTTCTGATTTATGTTTCTTCCATATAGCCTATATATTCTCAAAATCGATCATAATGTTATCTTTTAATATATTATCTATAGATTTATTTATTTTGAATCATAAACTATCTTCATTCTGTTTGTCGTTTTAGAATTTAATGAATTTTCTAAATCCATTTTAGTATTTTCAAGATCTATAATAATCGACATCTGAATAATTTTCACTATCGTCCTATTCAAGGTTATATTATAAGGTTAAATTTCCACCTTAACCAAACCAAGGAAAACACATATTATATAACTCTATATGAATTTCACAAGATTGAATTTCCACATTTCATAGTAGAAGTAATATATGATGATGTGATAAACATTAATAATGTATTTATCAACATTTCTAGGAAATAAATGTAACAACCCTAAATAAAAAATCCTAGAGCCATAAGATATACTACAACATTGGTACAAAATAAAAAAGATAAAATTTAATAGTATTATAGGTTTTAGTTTTACTAGAAAACTAGATGTATACATAACTTAGACATATCATTTTAAACATTTAAATATAATATATGTTCCCAGTGATAACTATATTATTCATTCTACAATACCCATGAAATTATTTTTAAGTTTTCTTTTGGGTTTCCGAGGGAAAATTAATCAAATGGTGAGCTTAGATTCTAAATATTAAGTTGAATATCATGGAATCTATCACATAATTTCAAGGCATGATGTATATGAAAAGAATTAATAATAGTAAAATATTCTATAAAACGTTTTTCATGAGAAGGTTATATAACCAATCTAATAAAAATAATTACATGGAAAAACATATCTAATATTATAATAATGGAATGCATAATTATAGACATATTAATCATATAGTTGAGGCATCATAGAATGAAATCAAGCATAAAAGGTGATGAATATTCTAAATACCTAAACTATTTTGTCCCATGACACCCACCGATGCATCAATGGGATATATAATTCCAAGACACACACATAACTAAATAATTCAAATGAATTCATCATGGGACAAGAATGAATAATATTAACATATTATAGAAAATTTAATAATAAGTAATTGTCCATAATCTCATAACAAGAATACAAAATTTGAAAAATTCCCTAGTTAATAAATGATATAACTTTCATGATAAACCCCTTCAATTTGTAATGTGTATACAAAATATTGAGTATTATATATATGACTAAGTGAATTTATAGAATAAATCCATGATATTAATGGACATGTATATGAAATTAAATATGTTCAAATCCTTTGTTATGTTATACAAATAATTGTTTAGAGTATCCAAAAAATTTCCCATGAATGTATCAAACCAAGTGGGAAGTTGGGATAACTAGTAATTCACCATGTGAATAGTGAGTTAATACCCAACAAACATTTGTTAGGTTTATTATACCTATGAGAACCTATATCAAATCCTTCACCACTTGTTTTTAGTAAAACATAGATGTCTTTTCTAGGAAACAATAAATCTACACATTATGAAAATTTTAGGACAATTTCTTATATTTTGGGTTATTCATTGAGTTTTCTCTAATATTTAATAATTATTATAGTTTATGAATATAGTATAATAATAGGAAATAATTGGTCTGTTTCTAAAAATATTTTAAACCATCAACAAAAATATGATCATATAATTATTTAGAAAGGAGTTTCAAATCGTATTATAATTATATAATTTTAATTGAAAGAAAAATTGGAGTATTGGAAATTTTTTAACTTATTTATTTATATTAAAATTTAAAAAACCCCAAAATTAAATGGATATATAATTTTCATTAGAAACCCATGAAAATAATAATAGGGATATAAATAATTAATAATTAACATAATTTCAGGAGAATTTTGACAAATGCAGAACATAAAAAACCATCATAACTCAAGGGAAGGTAATTGAATTAGTAATTCCTTTACATAAAGTCCACTGTAATTTGTTTTTTGTATCTAAAATCTTAAATAAGATAACTAATTTTATTAAAAACATGATTCCAACTCTTTTACATAAATAAAATTCATTTTTATTCTCTATCTATTACAAAATTTCATTAATTTATTGCATAATTTTGTCTGTCATTGGCCACAGAGTGTTGTTCAATGAATTTTATTAAAAATTATTCAATATATTTATCATTATAAACAGATTTATTTGATTGTTTCATCATAACTATAATTTTCATGGTACTACAAATAGAAGTTCCAAAATGATTTATGTTGTACCAAGTTCATTATATAGAAAATTGTGGAACCATTCATAAAGATAAAATATATAAAAAAAATTGGTAACATTTAACATTTGAAATATTGTTTACTAATATTTATTTTTAATATTAATATTATCATTCCCAACAAGTCGAAATATTATTGACATATTAATATCGCATGTCTACAAAATTTATTTTTCCCTAACCATCATTTTAAAGATTATTTTCACTATTCAAGTAGGTTGTTAAAACTACCAAAACAAGAACATGATATAATTAATTGAATAAGTTTGATTATGTAATGGTTTCATTTTATCATAATATGTTTATATATATAAGAACATATAAAATTATTAATTATTATATCAAATTAATATTATCTATGTTTTATTAATCAATTTGGATATAATCATTACATCATTTTTCCTATTGTCAGTAAAACCAACTGAAATAGGTGCATGTTATAATTACTAAATGAATTAGAGTATGCTATTATTTAATGATAATATGACACTTATATGGTCATAAAAATGTCAAAATCATGTCAATATAGTTAAAAAAAATATTTACTCATATTTAGAGGAATACTAATGCAAGAATCTTTAGATATGATAAACTACATATATAGGATATTTTAATTATTTATCAGAATACCTATTGAATTATATGGGGTTTAAGAAATATATTAATGCTATGATCTCTAGAATGTGGGATAGTATTACTCGGTATATAAATTGGTCTAATTAATTTGTGGTATTAAATTTATTTAGAGGGCATGATGGGGTGGTGAAAGGCTCATTTTATAACTATGGGGAATGGAATTTTCAAAAATATATAATACTTAATAAGAAAATAATGCCAAAATTGACGTATGAAAATAAAAAAATTGACTAATAAATAAACAAATATGATAGTAGGATGAGATATTAATCATAAAATCCATTAAACTTTTTTTAAATATATATTAATTTTTTACTATTGATATAAAACTTTTTCTGTTTTTTTCTTTACCTTAATGACTAAACATTACCATTGGAGAATTTTTGTAACTAAAAATGAAAAATACCATTTAACATATACATGATGATCTAAATTAATGAATATATTTTATTAGATTAAATTTTTAAAAGTGATTAAAATTTACACTAAAAAAACAATAATTCAATCGAATAATTTTTAGGAGAACATATTTTTTAATCATAAAAAAATGATTATGATAAAATTATAAAGGATACTAATTTCCTGGAAATTAATTGATTTATTATTAAAAAAAAGATAGCTTTTTTGTATTTACAATTAGAATAAAACAATAATATACCTTAGGAAACATAATTAAAAGAAACATAAATAAAATAACTATTGTGATAAAATATTACTTTTGGTTTCAAAATATCAATCATTGGTTTTTGATTTTAATGGAATATTTTTGAATGAATTATTTTAATCTTTAGATATATATTTCTCTGAGAAAAATGTTGTTTTAGACGTTTTGTCATTTTTACATCTTGAAAATGAGATAAAATAAATTTTTAATTTTAGAATCAATATTTTTATTATTCACCTAAAAAATCAACTATTTCTAGAAAATAACAATAAAATCACCATAATTTTTTTAAAGATAAATTCGGAAATTATGTATATTTTTAATTTCTATAATTATGAAATATAACATTAGAATATTTTTTTTCAAAAAATGAATCTTTATACTTTACTATAATGACAAAATAAAATAAAATGTGTTTTTCAATAGCTTAAGGGTGTTGTGCTTACCTACTACAGAAGAATATTCGGTGTTATTGACAATTGTTTAGAATAGGTCATTCAAAAGAAACAAGTAAAATTAATTTTATGTAACCTACTAATAAAAATACTATGGAAGGATATTCTATATTATAGATAATGCTTAGCTTGTGTGACTTGAACAAAACAAAACCAAAAAGAAAAAAAAAACCAGCAGTTACGAGATGGGAGTGAAAGGGTATGAAAATAAATGAGGGTTTATAGGTAATGGAAGAAGTAAAAAATAAAATAAGGTTTAATATTTGAAAAATCTAGTGTTATTGGGTAGTATTGAACTGATATAAAAATATATATTTTTATAATATGTTAAACCAATGAATGTTTTAGTTGTAATAAAGGAAAACTAAATAAATCTATATCATTTGAAGAATAATTATCTAAAAAAGTATACTAATAACTAATATTTATAAAAAAACTTGTGATTAAAAGGATTATTATTTGAGAAATGTATATAAAAAACCATTTCTAGACAATAAATCAATTATATATGCCATAAAAAAATCTAAAATCCTCAAATTTCGATTCTTGAAGTCGATAAAAAATGATTTTTATGAAGAATAGAGAAGAAGAGAACTCTAGAAAAATTATCTTCAACATTCAATTAATAATTTTATTCAATAATTGATAAAATGTATTTCAATTCATCAATCCCAACAACATAAGATAATTTGGTAGTAATATAAGTATTAACGTTAAGCATATTCAAAAAAACATCTCATTATATCCAGAAAGAATTAATATGATAAGTGAAGAAACTTCTCTATTAATATTATCCCTTTCCTCCACTATACTCATAATAAAATACATCAAGTGTCTTCTCTATTCTTATTTCTAGATAAAAACTCAATTGTGTGCTCCATTTTTAGTGAATTATTGGGAAATGGATTATCCCATTGATTTGTGTAGGTCCTCCTCTTAAATTATGCGAACAATCCAATATCATACCCATCATCAATGATATATACCTCAAACCTCACCACAACAACATCCATATAGAATTAAAAATCATATTATATCTTATTCATTGGGTGACTTAATTAGATATCCATCAATGAATTACACTCCTCATAGGTGGAATTCCTTCCCTGACAAGTATGATGTATCCTATATCAACTCTTTATTGATTACCAAAAGTTTCTTGTAAATTTAACAACATTAGAAAAACCAATTTATTATCCTCTATTTCTTCGATTTTCTTTTGATAATTTATGGAAACATGAATTTGATAAAACTTATTCAAATCCTCATGAATCATCAATATCAGTAGAATATAATCTTGTTAGACACTGAATAACCTCCATATGGGGGTGGGTTTAATAATGTACCTTTAATTACAGATCATGGTACCCTTACCCACCCTAGGAAATGTTGGAATAGAATTTATGCAAGATTCTCAGGCTACCTCAACTAGATATGGTTATAACAATAACATAACATTTAAAACACTAATTTATATCATTTCATAGAACATTTGATGAGAATTTATCTTTAATTGTATTTCATGTATTACCCTTCCTTATGTTGTAGGGGAATGACATATTACATTTTTATTGGTTTCCTTTTACCTTTCTATTTAATCAAACCCATCAAAAAAACTCAAGATAAGCATTAGCGCCTTTTCTATCTTCTTCAATAGTTCACACCATGGATCTAATTTAGAATATCCATTATTTGTAAGCACTATCAAGGATTAGATGAATATATACCTATGTGTAATCCTAAAATCTTAAAAACAAATCCATGGAGATATTGAGACCCATTCTTCTCATCATATAATCACCTATAATAATATTTAACAGTTCATAATTTATTATTTGGTTCTAAAACCCTTTCATATTTGTCATCTGATTCAACTCTAAATTATATTTTTTATCAAATTCAAAAATCATTCTCCATAATGTTTTCTTATATCATATTCAAAATTTAATTCTTATTTTTTACTTGGTACTTAATCAATCTACTAAACCATAGTCCATACTTCCTTAGTACTCAAATCAATGAATAATATTGTCCCTATTGTTCTATCTAACTCTACCTTTAGAATCAAAATTTTTCTAAATAGAGGGCTTAAGGAAATTTTAAATAGAATATTATAGTCATTATTCTCCCTCGATAAGAGTTATTTGTCCATGTTTTTAATGAATCTAATCACAATGATCAAACTAAAATCTTAAACTACAATGGGTTTTGGATTCACTATTGATCAATGTTGAACTTCTCAATGACATGTCCATCACTCAAGATACTTCTTGTGGTCATTATTTTATAGATGTGTTTTATCATCCATGATATATTGAATACCGTAATCATTTACTAGAGTCTCACATTCACTCTCTCCTTCATAGAAAGTCAGAATGGTGTATTGTGGGAAGTGTTGTACCTCTCGTACCCCTCATGGTTTAATTTTCATGATCACAATCACTCTCTTATTTATCTAATCTTGTTTTAAGTGTTTTTGGATGATAGACATGATTTCAGGTGGCCAAGGAATTGGGCCGAGAAAGCAAGAAGCCAAAGTGGACTGATTTTCAGTCCACCGGCCAACCGGTGGATGACCACCGGCCAGCCGATGGAGTCTTGACAGAAGGCTTCTCTTCTGTCCAGACCACCGGCCAACCGGTGCCCCATCACCGGCCAGCCGGTGGAACCCAGACAGAATGGGTCAGCTACTGCCTCAGCACCGGCCAACCGGTGGCCTCCTCACCGGCCAGCCGGTGGTGCCTGAGCCCGAGCTCTCTCCCTTTTCCAAAGCACCGGCCAACCGGTGGCCAAGCACCGGTCAGCTGGTGGAGCCAGTCAAACTAGCCGTTGGGCTTTGACCAAACTTGTCCACTTGCCCCCCAACAGCTCCGAAGGCCTCTCCATGGCTCCGAAGCCTCCCAAAGGCCATTTGAGGGTTCCCCCTCTATAAATAAAGGACTAAGAAGCCCCAGAAACGTAAGGAAGCCCACGGGAACATTTTTCATCATTTGGCGAACCTCCGGCGCATTCCACCAAGGAACATCCACTTGATCCAACTCAATTCCACATCCAAGGAGCACCACCATAGAAGCTTGGGAGCACTCTTCATCAACTCCATCAATCCTTTGGCGCCCAAGGCTTCTCCCCATTACGGGTTTTCATTGTTTTATTATTTTGAGCTTTAATTTGGGTTTGTGCCTACAAACCCCTCATTTCTCTCATCCTCTCTTCTTTGGGTTTTCACACCACCTTCAAGGTGTGAAGAGGTTAGTCAAGCCTTCCCTTTAAAAGGCTTGAGTCATAGGTGAGCTAGCCTTCACCTGTAAGAGGGCTAGTGGGTTCTTGATCAACCAATAAAATCAAGTGGGTTCTTACTCAACCAATAAAAGCAAGCTGTAATAGGTTCTAGACTACCTTAAAGTCTAGTGGGTTTCTTGCTAAAATCATTGAAAAGCAAGCGGTAGTAAATATCTCAACGGTTGAGTTGGGAGCAGAGACGTAGGCTTTGGGTTAAGCCGAACTCCGTTATCAAGTTTTGTGTCTTGCCTCTTTTATTTCCACTGCACTTTGATAATTGTTTTAAATTGTTAATTTTTTTTAAAATGCAATTCACCCCCCCTCTTGCCATCACTTCTCCGCCCAACAATTGGTATCAGAGGAAAAATTTGAGTAATACCCTAACCGGTTTCAAATTCAAGATCCTTTGTGATGGCTTCAACTTCTTTCGCCCTCGAAGGTTATTCTTTGGGTCGTGCTCCATTTTTTGATGGAACCGACTATACCTATTGGAAAACCCGCATGACCACTTTTCTTAGAACTATTGGCTATCCTATATATAAAATTATCATGCATGGTTATTCTCTTTCTTCTCCCGATGAATCCAAATGGACTCAAGCCGATATTAAAAATTTCGAGCTTGATGGCAAAGCCATGAACGCTCTTCATTGCGGCCTTGATCGTAATGAATTCAATCGAGTTTCCACATGCACCTCATCACATGAAATCTGGAAACTTTTGGAGGTTACCCATGAGGGGAACAACAAAGTCAAGGATACTCGATTGGATATGTACTGTCAAGATTTCGAGTCTTTCACCATGCATCCATCTGAATCAATTACTGAAATGTTTACTCACTTTACTGACGTTTGCAATGGGAGAAAGTCCCTTGGTGATGATGTGTCTGCAGAAACGATGGTCAAGAAGATCCTTTGGATCCTACCAAGCTCATGGGCACCAAAGGTGACGGAAATCCAAGAAGCAAAAGACATCAAGAACATGCCGGTCGAAGAGCTCATCAGATCCCTCATGACCTACGAGATCACCATGAGGAGGCAAGCTGAAAAGGAAGGCAAACCGATCAAAGTTCTAAAGAACATCGCCTTCAAAGTTCAAAAAGAAGAAAGCTCCTCCTCTTCATCGTCTCAAAGATCCTCCTCCTCATCGTCTTCCTCTTGAAGCGGAGATTCAGAAATGGAGAATCTTGCCCGCAAAATGCACAAGTTCATGAAGAAGCACAAGAAGAAGAAATCTCGCAAGGCTCAAACCGACGAAAAATCCGAGCCTGAGGTAACATGTTACCGGTGTGGAAAGAAAGGCCATTACAAGCCCGATTGCCCACTCAAAAAGAAAAAGGCCAAGCAAAAGGAAAAGAAGAAGGCATTCAAGGCCACATGGAGTGATAGCTCCACATCCTCATCCTCCTCCTCCTCAAGTGACAACGGTAAAAAATGCCTACTAGCATTTCATGAGGTAACCTCTTCCGACTCCTCATCCTCTAGTTCTTCAAATTCTTTCAATCATTTATCTTATGAGGATCTCCAACATGCTAGAGATCAATTGGAGGAAGGTTTTCACGAACTTTCTTCCAAATTTATTGCTTTGAAAAAGAATTTCAAAAAACTTTCTTCCGAAAAGGAACAACTTCTCAAAGAAAAGGAGGAGTTGTCCCTCAAGGTCCAAAACCTTTCCGATGTTGAGTCTATGGAATCAACAATAAAGGATTTAAGGGAATCCCTAGCTAAATTCACCGAAGGTGAACATAACCTTTCGAAGCTCCTTGGTTCCCAATGCATATCTAGAACCACCCAAGGGCTTGGCTATTCCAAGAAAGCTTCCTCTTCCCATGCTCCAACTAGTTTTGTAAGGGGGAGCTCCCAATACAAATTTTGCAACTATTGTAAAAAACCCGGGCACTTAATTTATGAGTGCGATTGCAAAAATGCCTGGTATGGTTGGCCCAAAACCATTTTCTTTTATGATGAATTTTATAGGAGAAGACCCGCCACTAGACAAGTGTGGATTGAAAAATCTCTTTTAGCGAGTCTCTCAGGGCCAAAATTTTTCTCCATTTCAAAAACCTCTCCCCGGTGATTTGTTGTTTTTATTTAGGGGGAGTTTAAGCCTTTTTACTTTATTTTCAAAATTTCATTTCAAAACTTTAAATTTTCAAATATTTCAATTCAAAATTTTCATTTCAAAATTTTTGATTCAAAACTTTCAGTTCAAATTTCAAAAATTTCAATTGGTTTTAAAAACTCTATCTTGTTTTTCAACGTTTCCCTCAATCAAGTTTTATGCCCCGTGCTATTTTGATAATCACAAAGGGGGAGAAATTCTTGGTTGATTGGGGGAGAAATCTTTCTCTCATGCTTTGCTTTACTTTTCAATTTATCCTTTAAAGCATTCCTCTCATTTAAATCTTTTACATTGCTTGTTTTGGTGATTGTGATCATCAAAATAGGGGGAGATTGTTGTACCTCTCGTACCCCTCGTGGTTTAATTTTCATGATCACAATCACTCTCTTATTTATCTAATATTGTTTTAAGTGTTTTTGGATGATATGCATGATTTCAGGTGGCCAAGGAATTGGGCCAAGAAAGAAAGAAGCCAAAGTGGACTAATTTTCAGTCCACCGGCCAACCGGTGGATGACCACCGGCCAGCCGATGGAGTCTTGACAGAAGGATTCTCTTCTGTCCAGACCACCGGCCAGCCGGTGGAACCCAGACAGAATGGGTCAGCTACTGCCTCAGCACCGGCCAACCAGTGGCCTCCTCACCGGCCAGCCGGTGGTGCCTGAGCCCGAGCTATCTCCCTTTTCCAAAGCACCGGCCAACCGGTGGCTAAGCACCGGTCAGCCGGTGGAGCCAGTCAAACTAGTCGTTGGGCTTTGACTAGACTTGTCCACTTGACCCCAACGGCTCCGAAGGCCTCTCCAACGGCTCCGAAGCCTCCCAAAGGCCATTTGAGGGTTCCCCCTCTATAAATAAAGGACTAGGAAGCCCCGGAAACGTAAGGAAGCCCACGGGAACATTTTTCATCATTTGGTGAACCTCCGGTGCATTCCACCAAGGAACCTCCACTTGCTCCAACTCAATTCCACATCCAAGGAGCACCACCATAGAAGCTTGGTAGCACTCTTCATCAACTCCATCAATCCTTTGGCGCCCAAGGCTTCTCCCCATTACAGTTTTTCATTGTTTTATTATTTTGAGCTTTAATTTGGGTTTGTGCCTACAAAACCCTCATTTCTCTCATCCTCTCTTCTTTGGGTTTTCACACCACCTTCAAGGTGTGAAGAGGTTAGTCAAGCCTTCCCTTTAAAAGGCTTGAGTCATAGGTGAGCTAGCCTTCACCTGTAAGAAGGCTAGTGGGTTCTTGCTCAACCAATAAAAGCAAGTGGGTTCTTGCTCAACCAATAAAAGCAAGCTGTAATAGGTTCTAGACTACCTTAAAGTCTAGTGGGTTTCTTGCTAAAACCATTGAAAAGAAAGCGGTAGTAAATCTCTCAACGGTTGAGTTGGGAGTGGAGACGTAGGCTTTGGGTTAAGCCGAACTCCGTTATCAAGTTTTGTGTATTGCCTCTTTTATTTCCGCTGCACTTTGATAATTGTTTTAAATTGTTAATTTTTTTTAAAAGGCCATTCACCCCCCCTCTTGCCATCACTTCTCCGCCCAACAGGAAGCATGATAATTTGACATGGTTGGTTGACTGGATCCTTCAGAAAATGAATCAAACCTTATGTATCCATGGAATATTACCATTACTTATCATCAAAAAATACACATATTACAAAATTAATGACAATATCATTTCCAATAACTAAATCCAATAAGATAAATCAAAATAAAATATTTGAATAATATGTTAGAAAAATTAAAAACTAATATAATGAGAGAATTAAATGTAAATACCTATAATTTTTTTACCTCCAATGAATTATAACTTAAAAACCTGTGAAATTTTTTCTTAAAATAAATAGAATGAATATTTCATATGAATCTTGATGATTTAAACACCAAAACATATATTTTTATCATATAAATAAATGAATTATAATTTTAACCACAAAGTAATAAGGATCCAATGATTTTTAATAATAAAAATATATTCACTATTATGAACTAAATAAATCCACAAATTTATAGGTTTTAAAATTTATTCAAAATATGATACATCAAATTCACCGACACATTAGATGTTTCTTAGCCCAAATTAGTCTATTTGTCAAATCCAATAGAAGAAAATAAGTATCAAAATTATAAATTTATTATGCCACAATGAATTGTCTTTTAAAAATAATTTCCCCATGGACAATATAAAGTTCTCAAGCTGAATGGAATATCAAAAATAAATGGTTTTAGTAAACATTTGGTTTCATGTTTTACAAAAGTGATTGTGATATAAAGTTTTTGATATAATCAAACACAAATAATTTTTCATCCATCAAGATATTATAAACAAATATATATTTCATGGTGAAAAATATACCATATAAATAATCCACTAATTATAAATTAGACGCACCATTAGATACGGTGGATAATAAATTTATCTGAGGAATAAATAATCTATCCAACCATAAAATAAAAAAAGGTGATTAATTTCAACCTGGATTAGTATTTTCATTTCTTTACCCATATAAATTTAAACCTTATAAGTTTAATTAAAATCATAAAACTCATTTTAAACTATGATTATAATACATTTATCTACAATTTTATTATAAAATATTTTTTCAATGGGTAAAAAAAGATATTCCTAATCAATTCCATTTTATAATATACATTAATCTCCTCAAAGTGGAAATAATGGGCATAAATATTGAGAAATCATTTCACCCACTAAAAAATCTAAATTCATCTTTATATAATTTTTTCCTTAAATATAATCGGGTTTTTATCTGAATATAATTAATGAAGAGTAAGAAACATTTTAAGATCCCACTACTACAATTAAAACCCAAATTTTACCCCCAATGTATCATTAAAAAGGGGAGGAAATAGTTAAAACATTCATTTCAGAAGAAATTATAAAATTTATCTGTGATATGTAAAATGGAAGGGATATAGTACATTTCAAAAATATCATTCCACACAACTCTATAGTTTGAATACTCATAGAAAGAATAAGGATTTTACATTCCAAAAATACAATATTTTTAAAATAAAATATAATTTTTGTATAAAAACATGCATTAATACTGTGGTTCACAAAAAGGATTTCAATGGAATAAAAAATAGGAATCAGATATTAATATATCAGTAGTCAATAATAATTAAAGATAAATCAGAAATTAGTAGCTTTTTAAATTTATTTTAGGTTCTAAAAAATAACTTTAAAAATAATTTTTCATCTTTAAACATTACTAATCCACCAAAATAAGAATCTTAAATCATAAAAACAATGATAATTAGAACCACGACACCCCTACGATAAAAGATTATATCTTTGTGGTTCACCCAAATGTATCATCAGTTTTTAAATTTTAAAATATCCCTATAGTATCCTCTTTCTATCTCTTACAAATGAAAATTAGATTATCATTAGAATCTAAAGTCAAATTTTAAATAAACAACAACAAAAATTTTGGTTAAAAGAAGGTTGATCTAGATTTTTTGATTCTTATATATCCTTTTTAAAACCAAAATAATTATTCCTTTAAATGTGGTGTTTGTTATTTTTGTGATAGGTATGGTAGAAAAATGGTTGATTGATGTGTAGGTTTTTGGAACAGGTTCACAAGATCTTCATTATAGTCAGTCAACTCATAAACAATCAGATGGGATAACTGTTGTGTTGTCTTTATTTATTCATGTAGTAAGTTGAGTGGCCACACGTTCAATACACCCTTTAATCTTTAAGTCACTTTTTTTGGCAGCTTCATTTCATCATGTGTATGATTGAGATTACATATGGACACCATACAGTAATATTAATCTAGCATTTAATGTGGTTAATTAACCTCTTTCACTAGATTCAGATGTCACATGACCACATCACCTCATGGATTATTGACTTACCACATAACATATTTTTCTCTTCACACATGCTATCAATGTGGGACATTATTTTCTATCATGAGAGATTCTTGTTGTGGTTGATTAAATTACCTTTTGTGGCATGTGAACCCTTGTAGGTTGTGAATAGGCAAGGTTGGTTGGGTCTATTCATTTATAATATTAAGGAATTATATTCAATAGAGTTATAGATAGTTATTTAAATATAAAACAAAAAAGATACATAGAATCCCATGGGTTTCATCCCATACAGAACTGAATTTAAATAATTTTCAAATACTTACACACTACATTATAAACATAATCATTCAGTGGTTATGATTTATTGATTATTTTTTTCATTATTCTATGAAGAAATTATATCATGTACCCTAAAGGTTTATAAATAATTAATATACTATTGAATAATCCCTAACTTGAAATGGTTCTAGTGACAAAGGATTGTTTCCATAATTTTTTCAATGCAAATTTTCTCAGAAAAAAATAATTAATGAAGTTAGTAGCTAAAAAATATTTCTATAATGATTATCATTACATCAAAAATTCTTCCCCACACTTGATAAGTCCCGGAATTTAGAATAACGTGTTTTAGTCACTGAAGACATTTCAATAAACCATTGAATCACTCTTCGAGTCAACTTTATGTTTTTGATGTTGGGGGAGTTTCTCTATCTTCACTATGAATTCATATTCTTATGGAAAAATAAATTATCCATATAGTTAATTTTATAAGATAAAAACACAATATATATTTTAGGAAATTATCCAATATTATAAATTTTGAATTGGTTGTATGGTTAAGAAAAATTAAATTTTTATAATTATAAAGGAAAAAAGAGAAACCCTAGAACAAATGTCATGTATTTCAAATTTTCGGTCAATTAAATGGGTTTACTGGTAAAAATCCAAATTGAATTAAAAGTAGAGTAATCTCTCAAAATATAGGATTTTGTATGGTGTTCAACAACATGTGATTCATTATCAATAAAATAGATTGGTTTAGTCTAGACCTTCTCTTGGGCCTTAGAAATAACTTTCCTAATCGTGATATCAAGAAATAACAATTTCTATAGTTCATGTGTGGATTCAAACTCAACATTAAATAACATAAATTTTTCATAATATGGGTTAGGTAAATCCCTTTTAACCCGATATCAAAACACATCTCCAGTTAAAAAAATTGATTTCCAACTAAAATCTAGAATGGATCTATAAAACAAATGACATTATTTAATATATTTTAAGGCATAGAGGGTTATTTTACCCTTGTAAATATCAATGGTAGAACAACCTTCAACATAGAAAGATCTACCATAAGTTATTATAAAATTTTAACCACACTCCATATCAATAATGAAAACATTTGTGGGAAAAGAAATCTATCATTCCCTGATTATGAAATCACCCACGCATCCATAGTGATGAGTTACAAACATATTAACAAGTTAAAAAGATAGAAGGTTACATTCAAGTCCTTTATACATTATATATTTATCATAGATAAAAGGAATCATGATGATACTAGTACCAATATTATACCAGATGTTCAGTTCCCCAATTCGTCCAATAAAACATTGAATAAAAATATATACAAGGACCTTTATTTTTTGATGTAGATTAATTAATAAGACTGTAATACATTATTATTTTTAGATTTATAGTGTCATATCATTCCAAATCACTTTTTTATCCACAAACCTCTTAGGAAATATAGAATATGATGTAATTTTTTTTTTAAAATATACCAAAAATGCAATATTAATGATAAAAGATCTACATATTTGAATAAATTTTAAAAATTAGGGTCTCTAATTCTATTGATTCAGTATTTGTGGAAAGGGAATATGAGGGGATTAATGTTATAAGGTGGCATACTTCTCACAATCTCATCGAACCCCACCTTTTTATCACCTTCTTTGATTAACTTTCACTTTATTTTCATTTGTTCCCTTTTTAGGTCTCGACTAATCATTTGGTTTATTTTAGACCTTGAACTATAAGTTTCATGATTTTTTATTTTATAGGTTTTGAATTTTGGGTTAAGATAAATCATATATCCCTTCATTAAATGGTTTCACCCCTAATATTTTCTTTTTTTACGCCTCATCAAATTATGAAACCCATTAAAATCTATATTGGATTGGGTTTAGTTGTGTTGGTCAGCTTCCCATTCCCCCCGCCTCCAAATACATTTACCATATTATCACTTTTACTTCCATAGTGTCAATTTAATATTGTTGGTATTATATTTTTGGGATCAAATTCTCAATCAATCCCACTATTTCAGCGTTTTATTTTACTATCCAGTGCCATTTTGAAATAGAAATTTTGGGGGGTTAGAGTACTTAGATGAAATAACTAATTTTTTTTATCACCCCTTGATCCTTCTCAAACTAGTTTAGCATATTTTTTTTCTAATATTAAATTTATTTGAAAATAGATCATTACATTCAAGGTTTATTTACCCACAATCAACAAGTTAATCACTCTCAACATGATGAAAGTGTAATTTAAAATTTTGATAGTAATTAATAGTGTGACCATACATCCCATTGTGATTATATTATAAAATAGATGAATATTTGTGACAATGAGGAAGGCAAAGGGTTTTTATGCTTTTATTAATAACATTCTTCTTACAAAACATGTATTATTACATTTGAAAAAGATTTTAAATGATTAGTTTGATCACATACCTAGTGATTTATGAAAAATAACATTCACAATATTGACCCATATGATTTTTATTATAAAGTGTGAGGATATTATAGAATGTATCCATTAGAATGCATGTTATAACTAAACATACTTTTCATATATAGGTACTTCATATTTATATATGAATAATTATTATATATCATAAATATCTTCAATAGAATTATATAAATCTATTATCTTTGGATACATAGAAACATAAAAAACCAGTTCATAAGAGTCTCTTAATAAGTTCATCAAAACTAGAACCATTATTAAACAATTCATACCTAAAAAATTCTACATAACAAAGGGAAACAAAACAAATGGAGAGATTAGATTTTCATTATGGGTAAACAAGGGATATATCAATGATCACATAAATATAACATGTGTATATGGATATGAGAACCTACAGATCTTATTTTAAAACCATACCAAATATATAAAATATCATAATCACGATTCATGGAATAAATCGTGGTATTTCAAAATATATAAATCATAAAGAAATCGATTATGATGATATATGTGAGAAAAAAATTGAAATAAAAAATAGAAATATGGAAAACACATAATCAATAAAAATTATTTCTATAGTAGTCAAGTTTTATTACTAAAGCTATCATAGTTGAATGGGTTCACTCCCAAACCATCATAGTAATCAAGGTTCACCCTTTAGGCTACCATAGTGGATATAGTACCTTTGTAATGCCCCGAGCCTAGTTACCCAGAGTCGGTGTAATATTACAATACAATGACATGATCACAAGGAAATATTGTCTTGAAAGACCGATAAGTTTTGTATTATTGGAAACAAGATTGATACATAAGTTCAACATTACAACATGAAAATGAATACAACACAAATTTATTATATTAGAAACATCCAAGCCTCCTAGATTATGTCGGATAGTCACTCATAACTAACTTCTTCATATCCTAGGGAAATGAAACATAAGAAAGTGGTGAGCTCAAAAAGTCAGTAAGGGTAAGCAATACAGTGGAAGATAACATAAAATTAAGCATGGTGAATAATTGAAACCACGTGCCATTACTAATAATAAACATTAATCCTTTTATAGTAGGAATATGAGCTTAGTAAATAATTCCATACTAAAACACAATCGTGGATATTCTACTAGTTGAATGACCACATGAACCATCAATATTATTTTCATAATGAGGGAATGTATATTTCCGGACATTCTGAAACATTTTGTCAAGGCCTCAGCCAAGATGTCTAAAAATGATTAAGGCCACGTCCAAAAAAATATATTAAATTTGGAAAGGCCCCAGCCAATTCCATGTCTAGTTATCATCGAGGAGCTATAGCGGGGTCCACCCATCACATACTAAGTCCAATACATTCCTCATATGAAAAGGTTGAAATATAACCTAAACATTCGTATTAAAACTAGAATTAGAAATCTCAATACCATAAACCATGAATGGTATAAAAATATAACATCCATATTCAAACATATCACAAAACCATCAATACAATATGGAAGTTTTTTATCATAATAAATCACCTTCATATAAACATAAAATCCATCAAAGTATGTTGACATAGATGAAGTCAAAACCTTTTTTAGAGAAATATCTCTTTCTATTTTAAAATCATTTAAGAGTCACATAATTATAACAAAAACATTTATTTTCAAAATATTCTTATTAGCTTGTAAGGGAAGCTTTGACGATGTTATAATAGTGTAAAATAGCCGCACCTACCGTATAAGTTAAAAAAACATTCTTACCTTAAATTTGACAAAAAAGTAAAAAAGTACATTGTTTTGAAAGTGACAGAAAGATTTCATTCAAAACATATAAAGTAAAATAATGGTATAACTGACTTTAACCCATTGTCTAGTAAATAGTAAAAATGTTTTGAAATACATTTTTATGAAGCATGGATGTGGATGATAAAGAGGTCCTAGTAGATAATTACATATAAACAACCTCTGATAATGGTGAGATTGTGAAATTAACCCTTAACTTTTACTTTTCCTTGGGAGATGGTAGGTTATCCTCCTATATAACGGTGAAATAATTGATACTAAATTATACAAAAATCATATACATTAATATGATATCATATATGTTCTTTTAACATTTCTTTGTTAATAATATCTTAGATTTAACGTTGTTTCGGGTGTTAACAATTTCGTTTTCCTATATATTATTTCTTAGGTGAGTCATATTTGTTATTTATGGGATTTATCATATTCATATAAATAGTTATATTAAGTCTTTAAACATTATTTTTAGTCATCAAATGAAAATTAGTCTTGAATGGATACGATGGGGAATGAATCTCATCATGTTCGTGGAGACGGTAATCTGTACGTACACACGAGAGACAATATCATTATTTTGATATTAAAATAATATATAATTGGATGGTATATCATATATATAGAATCATTTTAATTTTTAAATTAATTACACATCATTATTAAACCCATACAAATAATAATGTGTTGAATAACAATTACACCACGATGTGGAGATGGTAAGCCATACGTACGCATGTATAGTGACATGTCATTCAAAGAATATAAAGAATAATGAATATGGTTGTGCCATATTTATAATAAAAACACAGTTTATAGATGATACTGGAGTTATTATTTTAGAATGTAAACTACAAACACTGAGGATGTGGAAGAAGAAAAGAACTTGAAAGAGGTGATGAAATATTTACCTCTTCTTCGGGATCTTCCTTTTGATTTGATCAAAATGGCTCCATTGGTTGGCTTTCAGACTAAAGGAAGAAATCTAAAATGAATGGATGACTATTTATAGGGTATTTTTTCAGAGGTTGGATGATCCAAATGGCTTTGAATGTGTGAATTAGAGAGAAGGGTGAGTGCTCTTTTTATAAGAGGGGTGATGGGCTCCTTAGGAAAAGCTAGAAATATTATTTTATAATAAAATAATTTTCGGTTTCTATTGGCTCCAAAATAAATTATTTAAAGTATAAGTTGGTGATAGGTCGAAAACCACTCAACAAATAGGTTTTAGACAGGTTTGGGTAACTATATTAATTGTATCATTTATATTTAACTCTATGTTAAACATCGTGACATTTACAATTTCTCTTTGTATTTTTATATTCTATGGTTAATAAACTTACTATATACTTCCAAGAGAACCCTAAGTGGTTCATTAATGATAAAAAAAATCATTATATAATACTTTTGGACAAATATTATATTTTTTGGAATAAAATATCAATTAATAATATAATATTTGTTTTAAAAACTCTTGTATCTCAATTTTGACACTATTTGGTATTTTGTTTTTTCTAAAATCATAAAAGCATTATTAGTTCGAAAACAATTCATTTAACCAACCCTAATATGTTTTATTAACCTATAAAATTATTAAAATTCATAAAAAGTATCAAATTACATTTATTCGGATATTTATAATGTAAATTATTTTAATCATTCATTTATTAGGTAATTACTGTATCATCATTGTGTCATAAATAAATTAAACTATTTAATGTCTAAAAAATATAAATAAAATACCATTATGTAGTAAATCGTTTTAGCTTTCTAATTAATATTTATAGTTGAAGTTATCTTATATGTAACCCTATATTAAAAATGGTTTAGTTACTAAACGTTAAATTTAACACTTTTAACTCTTCTTTAATTAGATAATAAAAAATGTCCTGATTTAATCCATGTGAACCATAGAAGTTCATATTTTATTACTAAGGTTGTTTCTGGTCAATTTATACTTATCCAATAGAATTAGAACATGTGTTAAGGAAATAATAATATCATTTTTACCCTTAATGACCATATTTACTTTTAACTGTGGTAAATAAAAGTAAGAAGTTACTATTCACCAAAAATTATTTTCATCTAATTGAACCAAATTTTACTTACTGATATCAACCATGCCTCTTTAATTTTTAAAACTAAACTCACAGAAGTGAGAAAAATATGTTTTATGTAAATTTTCAAATTTTCCTAGGTGGTGGGTAAAAGACGGTAAAAAGTTCAATAAAATTTTTATATATCTAAAATTATTATAAACTGACTCTAATGATGTACATTGAAATTATATAGGTATTGTATATAAATTTTTACCTAAAATAAATTTAAATAAAAAAATAATTATTTAAATAAAAATTCTGTTTTAAATTATAACTTAGTGTTTTTCACTATTCATCAAGAATTGAAAGTTTTCATAGAAATACAAAAAATTCACCCTATTCTAATTTTGATATTTTGAATACAAAAACGAATTCCATTTTAAAAGATAAAATTTCAAAACGTGTGTATTACTATTCATAACGGCTAGTTTGATTGGTTGTGGTGTGTTAGAACATGAACTTGTGTGAAACACACCCTATTGTATTATTCAAAGAGAAGCGTACCGTGGAAGCTTGGAGTGTTACATTCTCCCATCCTTAAAATAATTCCGTCCTCAAAATTTCTATAATATTACTACATAAAAAGACTCAGGTGGTTCTTCATCATAAGTTCCTCGTGTCCCCACATTGCCTCTTCCATATTATGGTTTCTCCATAGAACTTTTACTAGACAAGTGGTTTGGTTTCGTAGCACTTGTTCTCTTGTATCAATAACCTTGAAAGGCTCTTCGCAATAAGACAGATCGGGTTCTAGCTCTAATTCCTCATAAGTTAGTACATGCATTGGGTCTGGCATGTATTTTCTCAATAGTGATACGTGGAACACATCGTAAACTATGGAGATACTTGGAGGCATTTCCAACTGGTAAGATACAACCCCAATTCGTTCTAGAATTTCAAAAGATCCGATGTACCTAGGACTTAATTTTCCCTTCCTACCAAAACGTACAACACCCTTCCATGGAGATACCTTCAAGAAAACATGGTCTCCTACCTAAAATTCCAAATCCTTCCTTCGGTTATCGGTATAGCTCTTCTACCTACTTTGAGTTGCATTGATGTGGGTTTGGATTACCTTCACCTATTCCATCGTTTCCTCCACAAGTTCTAGGCCTACGAGTATTCTTTCACCAACATCATCCCAACAGGTTGGTGTGCGGCATCTCTTTCCGTATAACGCTCCATATGGTGCCATCTGAATACTTGAATGGAAGCTTTTGTTATAGGTAAATTCTACCAGAGGTAAATATTTATCCCAAATACCTTGAAAGTCAAGTGAGCATGATCTTAACATGTCTTCTAAGGTTTGAATAGTCCATTCTAATTGTCCATCAGTAGGAGGGTGGTACGCAGTTCTCAAACGACTTTTAGTATCCAGGGCTTTATGAAGACTTTTTCATAATCTTGATGTAAAATGTGGATCACGATCAGAAACAATCTATAGGGTACTTCATGAAGTCTCACAACTTCATTAATATATATTCTTTTTAGACGTTCAAGTGGTAAATATTCTCTTATAGCAAGAAAATGTACTAACTTGGCAAGATGATCAACAATGACCCATATGGAATCGTTCCTTCTAGGAGTCTTTGGTAGTCCCATGACAATGTACATCTTAATATTATCCCATTTCCAATCAGATATGGGAAGAGGTTTCATAACTCTTCCAGGGTATTGCCTACCATCTTTCACTTATTGAAAAACCATACATATTGACACAAAATCAGCATTCTCCCTCTCCATGTTGTCCCACCAAAAATGTTCCTTCAAATCCCTATACATCTTGGTGCTACCAGGGTGTATAGAGAAATTAGAACATTGAGCATCATAAAATAATTCCCTTTTTAGATCAGTTATATCGGGAACACAAATCCTCTTCCCAAATTTTAGAATTTCATCTTCATACACAAAGTCACTCAATCTCCCATCATTCACAACTTTAATCTTCTTTTGAAACTCCTCATCATTAGGTTGAGAACTTTTTATCCTTTCTAATAATACTTTTTTGGTAACCATTTGAAAAAGTGTTGATGATCCACCTTCCATGGTTATTCCCATATCATCTTTACTATATCCATGAGAATAGGATCCCTTTCAACTCTAATATTGTTAAATACTCCGTGATCTTTTCTAAAAAAAGTATCTCCCACCTTATTTCCCTTTTCCAACTGGTAGTGTATCGTGCAATAATAATCCTGGACTAGTTCATGCCATCGTCTTTGCCTCATGTTGAGTTCTTTCTATGGGAAAATATATATCAAACTCTTTTGATCAGTTTAAATCTCACATTTTTCACCATTGAGATAGTTTCTCCAAATCTTCAAAGCAATGATTATAGCTGCTAACTCAAGATCATGAGTAGGATAGTTTTTCTCATGAATGTTCAGAAGTTGTGATGCATATTTAATAACTCTACCATTCTATATAATGCCACAACCAAGTCTTTTCTTCAATGAATCACTATAAATAACAAAACCATTATTCCTTAATGGTAGATTCAGTATTGGAACATTGACTAATCATCTCATTAGTTTATCAAAACATTCTTCACACTCTTTTTTGCAAATAAATTTAACCCCTTTATGTGTGATCTTGGATAATGGGTTAGCCAATTGGGCAAAATTCTGGATGAAACGCCGATAATAACCTGCTAAACCAAAAAAACAGCATACCTCAGTTATACTTGTCGGTGCTGGCCATTATTGGATTTCTCTTGTCTTAGAAGGATCAACAGAGATTCCATCCGTAGAGATGATATGGCCATGAAAAGAAATCTATTGATGCCAGAATTCACACTGGCTAAATTTCCCATATAATTCATGTCTTCTAAGAGTCTTCAAGATAATTTTCACGTGATTTTTCATGATCTTTGTAGCTTTTGGAGTACCAAGGTATCATAAATAAATACCACTACAAAGTCATCAAGATATTCCTTGAAAACTCTGTTAATTAGATCCATGAAAAGTGAGGGTGCATTAGTCAATCCAAAAGGCATTACTATAAACTTGTAATTCCCATTCTTGGTTCGAAATGATGTTTTCAGAATGTCTTACTTCTTCACACACAACTGATGATATACAGATCGAAGGTCAATATTTGAAAAGTATTGATCTCCATGAAATTGGTCGAATAAATCATCAATGATAGGTAGGGGATACATGTTCTTTATTGTTATAGAATTGACCTCCTTGTGGTCAATGAACAACCTCCTAGATCCATTTTACGTTGTAACAAAAAGGGAAGGGGCTCCCCATTGAGAAACACTAGGGAGAATAAATCATTTATTACTCAATTCCTCTAGTTGTTTCTTTAGTTCCACTAATTCCATAGTGGACATTCTATAACGGGTCTTCAATATGGGCCCTGAACCTGGAATTAAGTCAATGGAAAGCTCAATTTCTTATTCTAGAGGATTTCCAAGTAAATCATCTAGAAATACATCAACATACTCTTGAACAATAAGTTCATCCTTTATTTGAACATTATTTTCCTTGACCATAGTTACTTCATTCTCTTCCTCCCCAATAATTGAATTTAGTTGAGCTACTGTGGGTGGATCTAGATAAGAATCAGGTGGCGACATTTCTACTCTAAAGATAAGGTGTTCTTTATCAACGTTATCAATAATAGTAATCTCATTCTTCTTACAATAAATTTTCGCATCATGGTCCGAAAGCCAATCCATACAGAGGATTATATAATATTCAATCATGGGTATGATGATGAGATCAATAGATCATGAAAATTTAAATGCCATAATGGGAATTGATTCACAAAACATTGTAGCAATGATACTTCCCTTAAGAGTATTGACTGACAGCTCCCTTGTTAAATCAAATTGGAAATATCTAATTTTCTTAGCAAAATGGGAAGATTTGAAATAATGTGATGATTTGGAATCAAATAAAGCATTGGCTAAACTCGAGAAACCATTACATTACCTGCCACCATGTCTTTCGGGGATTCAAACTTAGCAGTAGTGATCACATAAGCTTGTCCTTGATTCTTTGGCCTTTTCTGAGGTGTTTTTCCCTTACACATAGAACATTCATTTTCATAATGTCCCACTTCCCTACAATTGTGGCATTGAACATTGGATGCATCTTTCTTTCCCTTACTATCACAAAAAATATGGCCTTTCTATCCACATTTGTAGCATACTCATTTTCCATTTAGACAGGCAACATGGTGCTTTCTTCCACAATTATCATAGGGTGGAAATTCAATTATTCCCTTCTTCCTTGTTTCCTTATTTCCTTTCCTAGAGTGTTTAGAAAATCTCTTTTTCTCTTGCTTTTCTTTAAAGTCATGAGACTTGGAGAATTCCTTTTCTGTCTTGATTGCACACACGACAATATCTTTATATGTTGAGAAGTATTGTGATACTAATGCTTTATGGAGAAAAGGTTTCAACCCATTAATGAAACGATCATTCTTACTTCTTGGGTTACGTATATAATCTGTAGCATGACTCACTAACCTTGTAAAGTTAGCCTTATACTTTGTGACATTCTCATCCTCCTTTTTCCTCAGACTTAGAAATGGTCTTTCCATATCCACTCGATGGTCATGAGGAAAGTATTTTTCTAAGAAAGTTTCTTTAAACTCCCTCCATTCCATATTTTATACTTCATCATATTATTTTGTGTTTTGAATCCATGACCACCATTGATCAGAATCTCTAGTGAGGTGGTAAACTACCATGACAACATTTTCCTTTTCACTACTCTCCAATTAGTAGAATATTTTCTCTAAGGAATTTATTCATTGCTCATCAACTAATGGATTTGTTCCCCCATTGAATGTTGGCGGTTGTTTCCTCATGAAGTGGTCTAACATTGATCCTCCATGTTGTGGATGAGGGTGCTCCTTATGGGTAAAGTTATTATTCATAACCCGTGTGTCTTGTCCTTGTATGGTGATAAGATGATAATCACCAGTTGTATCACCAGCTCCACTTTAATTATCTTGATCAGAAAGGCAATCCATACATGGATTGCGTGCATTGATATGGTTTCCATTCCTTCTACTAGGCTCCATTTCTAAATAATGGCATAAACTAGATTAGTTTATGAATCGAAATACATAAATCCAAACTTTTAAAAGACTTATCATAAATTGAACAGTTCATGGATATAATCCATAATCATAAAAAATGTTTTTTTGAGAAAGTATATATTCATAAACCCTTCATAATGGTTTGTAAATAAAATGATAATTATCCTAAGAATATCTCCCAAGAGTGTCATAACCAAGAGTGCAGCATGGCTCGTTGTTGTGCACCAGTTCCCGTTCAAGTCTAGCACAAAGCGGTGCTTTTGGGTTTTCACCCTAGGTACATCTGTGCCAGATCCTCCACTATTTGCTCGTATCCAGGCAGGGATGTATTGCTTGTAAAACTCACAAAATCTCTACAATACCAAAATTATAGCAAGTTCCTCTATAATAATCCGCAAAGTCTATCTTTGGGCTATGTGATCTAATCAGAGTTTATCTAAATCAAGTTTCCAAGGATTGTAATAAACTTACTCTGATACCAACTGTAATGCCCCGACCCTAGTTACCCAGAGTCGGTGCATTATTACATAACATTGGCATGATCACAATGAAATCATGTCTTAAAAAACCGATCAATTTAGTATTATTGGAATCAAGATTCATACATAAGTTCAACTTTACAACTTGAAACGAAATACATAACGAATTTATTCCATTAGAAACATCCAAGCCTCTTAGATTATGCTTGTAAGTCACTCATAACTAAATTATTCATATCCTGGGAAAATGAAACATAAGAAAGGGGTGAGCTCAAACTCTCAGTGAGGGTAATAAATACAGTGGGAGATAACATAATATTAAGCATGGTGAATAATTGAAACCACATGCCTTTACCAATAATAAACATGAATACTTTTATGGCTAGAATATGAGCTGAGTAAAAAATGCCATAATAAAACATAATCATGGGTATTCTACTATTTTAATGACCACATGAACCATCAATAATATTTTCATAATGAGGGAATATATAATGCCGGACATTCTGAAACATTTTTTCAATGCCTCAGCCAAAACGTCTAAAAACGATTAAGGCCTTGGACAAAACCATATATTAAATTGGGAAAGCCTCGTCCAATTCCATGTCTAGTTGTCTCATGAGACCTACCGATGCATCAAAGAGCTATAATGAGCGCGACCCGTCACTTACTAAGTCTAATACATTCTTCATATGAAAAGGTTGAAATATAACATAAACATTCATATTAAAACTAGTATACGAAATGTCAATACCATAAACCATTAATGGTATAAAAATAGCACATCCACATTCAAGCATATCACAAAACCTTCAATACAATATGCATGTTTTGTATCATAATAAATCAACGCGAAATAAACTTAAAATCCATCAAAGGATGTTGACATAAACGAAATCAAAAACTTTTTTAGGAAAATATTTCTTTCTATTTTGAAATAATATATGGGTCACATAATTATAAATAAAACATTTATTTTGAAAATATTCTTATAATATTGTAAGGTAAGCTTCGACGATGTTATAAGAGTGGAACATTGCAGCACCCGCTGTATAAGTTAAAAAAACATTCTTACCTTAAATTTGTCGAAAAGGTTAAAATGTACCTTGTTTGGAAAACGACAGAAAGATTCCTTTAAAAACATATAGGCTAAAATAAGGGTATAAATAACTTTAACCCATTGTCTAGTAAACAGTAAATTTTTTTTGAAATATATTTTTAAGAAGCATGGATGGGGATGATAAAGAGGTCCCAGTAGATAATTACGTATAAACAATCTCGGATAATGAAGAGATTGTGAAATTAACCCTTACCTTGTACTTTTACTTGGTCAAGGGTAGGTTAAACTCCTGTATAATGGTTACATAATTTTTATTTAATTATACAAGAATCATATACATTAATATGATATCATATATGATCTTTTAACATTGCATTGTTAATAATATCTTAGTATTATTGTCGTTTTGGGTGCTAACAAATTCATTTTCCTATATATTATTTGTTATGTGAGTCATATTTGTTATTGATGGGAAGTATCTTATTCATATAAAGAATTATATTAGGTCTTGAAACATTATTTTTAATCATCAAATGAAAATTAATCTTGAATGGATACGATGGGGAATGAATCTCATCGTGTTCGTGGAAACAGTAATACGCACGTATGCACGAGCGACAATATCATTCTTTTGATATTAAAATAATATATAGTTTGATCTTATATCATATATAAATAATAATTATCATGTTTACATAAATTACACATAATTATTATACACATCCAAATAATAATGTATTGAATAACAATTACACCACGACGTGGAGACGGTAAGTCATACGCACGCACGTATGGTGACATGTCATTCAAATGATGGATAGAATAATGAATATGGTTGTGCCATATTTATAATAAAATCACAATATATATAATATTTTTAAGTTATTATTTAATAATGGAAACAACAAAGAAAGAGTAAGTGGAAGAATAAAAGAACTTGAAAGAGGCTATGAAATATTTACCTATTCTTTGGGTTCTTGCTTTTGATTTGATCAAAAGGGTTCCTTAGGTTGGATTTCTGAATAAAGGAAGGCCTCTAGTATGAAACTAGGATAGTTGAGAGGGTATTTGGGAAGAGTTAGGCCGATCCAATTGGCTTTTAATGTGTGAATTAGAGAGAAGGCAGAGTGCCCTTTTTATAAGAGGGGTGAGGGGATCCTTAGGAAAAGTTAGAAATATTATTTTATAATAAAATACGTTTCTATTTATAATGGCACCAAAATTAATTATTTAAAGTATAAGGTGGTGATGCGTTGAAAAACACTCAAAAAATACGAATTAGACATGTTTGGGTCACTATATTAACTGTATCATTTAGATTTAACACTTAGTTAAATAGTTTGAAATTTACAATGTCTCTTTGTATTTTTATATTATATGGTTATTAAACTTATTATATACATCCAAGAGAACCACCAGTGGTTCATTAATGAAACATATATCATTATATAAGAATTTTGGCCAAACATTATATTTTTAGGAATTTAATATCAATTAATAATATAATATTTGTTTTAAAAACTCTTTTATGCCAATTTTGACACTGTTTGGTATTTTGTTTTTTCTAAATTCATAACAGCATTATTACTTCAAATAAAATTTATATAACCAACCCTAATATGTAATATTAACCTATAAAATTAGTTAAATTCATAAAAAATCTCAAATTACATTTATTTGGATATTTATAATGTCAATTATTTTAAACATTCATTAATTAGGTAATTACTGCATCATCAGTGTGTCATAAATAAATTAAATAATTTAATCTCTAAAAAATATAAAGAAAAGACCATTATATAGTAAATATTTTTATATTTCTAATGAATATTTATAGTCAATGTTATATTACATGTAACACAATATTAAAAATGTTTTATTTATTACATTTTAAATTTATGACTTTTAACTCTTCTTTGAATTAGATTATAATAAATGTCCTAATCTAATCCAAGTGAACAAAATAGGTTAATATTTTATTCATAAGGTTTTTTTGGTCAAATTATAATTATCTAATTGAAATAGGACATGTGTGAAGATAATAATAACATCATTTTACCATTAATTACCCTATTTACATTTAACCGTGGTAAATAAAAGTAAAAAGTTACTATTCACCGAAAATTATATTCATCTCATTGAACCACATTTTACTTACTGATATCAACCGTGTCTCTCATATTTTTGAAATTCAACTCACAGAAGCGGTAAAATTATGTTTTATGTAAATTTGCAAATGCTCTTAGGGGGTGGGTAAAAGACTATAAAAAGATCAATAAAATTTTTATATATCTAAAATTATTATAAACTGACTCCAATGAATTAAGTTGAACTTATATAGGTATTATGTATCAATTTTGACCTAAAATAAAATAAAATAAAATAAATTATTATTTAAATAAAAATTCCTTTTTAAACTATAACTCAGTGTTTTCACTATTCATCATGAATTGAAAGTTTTCAGAAAAATACAAAAAATTTACCCTAAGCTAATTTCGATATTCCGAATCCAAAAATGAAGTCCATTTTAAAAGATAAAATTCATAAAATTTCAAAAAGTGGTTCTTACTATTCATAAGGGTTAGTATGATTGGTTGTGGTGTGTTATAACTCGAAGTTTCGTATAACACATGCTATTATATTATTCAATGAGAAGCTTACCGTGGAAGCTTGGGATGTTACATTCTCCCCTCCATCAACAAATTTCATCCTCAAAATTTCTAGAAGATTACAACATTAAAATACTTGGGTTGTTCTTCATCATAAGTTCCTTAGGTTCCCATGTTGCGTCTTCCATCTTATGGTTTCTCCATAGAACTTTTACTAGAAGAGTCATCCGGTTTCTGAGCACTTGTTCTATTGTATCAAGAACCTTGACAGGCGCTTCACAATATGAAAGATCTGGTTCTAGCTCTAATTCCTCATAGGTGAGTACATGCATTGGGTCAGGCATGTATTTTCTCAACTCTGATAAGTGGAAGACATCGTGAAATTTGGAGAGACATGGCGGCATTGCGAACCGGTGAGCTAAAACCCCAATTCGTTCTAGAATTTCTAAAGGACCGATGTACATAGGACTTAATTTTCCCTTCTTACACAAATGTATAACACCCTTCCAGGGAGATACCTTCAAGAAAACATGGTCTCCTTCCAAAAATTCCAAATCCTTCCATCATTTATCGGCATAGCTTTTCTGCCAACATTTAGCTGCTTTGATGTGGGTTTGGATTATTACCTTCACCTTTTCCATCATTTCCTCCACAAGTTTTAGGCCTACGAGTTTTCTTTCACCAACATCATCCCAACATGTTGGTGTGTGATATCTCTTTCCATATAATGCTTCATATAGAGCCATCTGAATACTTGAATTGAATCTATTGTTATAGGATAATTATACCAGAGGTAAATATTGATCCCATATACCTTGAAGGACAAGTGAACAAGATCTCAAAATGCCTTCTAAGGTTTGAATAGTCTATTCTGATTGTCCATCAGATTGAGGGTGGTAGGAAGTGCTAAAATGAAGTTCATTATCCAGGGATTTCTAAATACTTTTCCAGAATCATGATGTAAAATGTGGATCATGATTAGAAACAATTGATAGGGGTACTCCATGAAGTCTCAAAACATCATTAATATATAGTGTTGCTAGTCGTTCAAGTTTTAAATCTTCTCTTATAGCAAAAATATCTTCTGACTTGGTAAGACGGTCAACAATGACCCCTATTGCATCATTCTTTCTAGGAGTCTTTGGTAGTCCAATGAAAAAGTCCATCGTAATATTATCTCATTTCCACTAAGGTATGGGAAGAGGTTCCATAACTCCTCAAGGCTGCTGACTTCCAGCTTTCACTTGTTTCCAAACCACACATCTTGACACAAAATCCAAAATCCCCCTCTTCATGTTGTCCCACCAAAAATGTTCCTTCAAATATCTATACATCTTGGTGCTACTAGGGTGTATAGAGAATATTGAAACTGTGAGCATCATCCCAGAATTCTCTTTTTAGATCAGGTATATCGTGGACACAAAGACTCTTCCCAAATTTCAAAATTTCATGTTCATACACAAATTCACTCAATCTCCCATCATTCACAACTTTAATCTTCTTTTGAAACTCTTAATCATCAGCTTGAGAACATTTTATCCTTTCTAATAATGATTGTTTGGCAACCATTTGAAAAATTACTGATGATTCAACTTCCGTTGTTATTCCAAAATACATATTTACTAGATCTATGAGAATAGGATCCCTTTCAGCTCTCATATTGTTCAAAACTCCATGATATTTTCTACTCAAAGCTTCTGAAACCATATTTTCCTTCCCCGGGTGGTAGTGTATCGCGCAATCATAATCCTTGAGTAGTTCAATCCATCATCATTTCCTCATGTTGAGTTCATTATGTGAGAAAATATACTTCAAACTCTTGTGATGAGTATAAATATTATAATTTTCACCATAGAGATAGTGTCTCCAAATCTTCAAAGAAACAATTATAGCTATTAACTCACGATCATGAGTAGGATAGTTTTTCTCATGAATTTTCAGCCATCATGATTCATAGGCAATAACTCTATCATTCTGCATAAGGACACAACCAATTTCTTTCTTCGATGCATCACTATAAACAACAAACCCATCATTACCCAATAGTAGAGTCAATATAGGAACATTGACAAATCTCCTCCTCAGTTTTTTAAAAAATTCTTCACACTCTTTTTTCCAAAAAAATTTAACCCCTTTACGTGTGTTCTTGGTTAATGGGTTAGCCAATCGGGCAAAATTCTGGGCAAAACACCGATAATAACCTGTTAAACCAATAAAACGGCATACCTCAGTTATACTTTTCGGTGCTATCCATTCTTGGATTGCTCTTTTCTTAGAAGGATTAATGGAGATTCCATCCTTATAGACTATATGGATAAGAAAATAATTCTCATGAATCAAGAATTCACACTTGCTAAACTTCCCATATAATTCATGTCTTTTATAAGTATTTAGGATAATGCACAATTGATTTTCATGATCTTCCTAGATTTTGGAGTATACCAAGATATCATCAATTAAACCACTACAATGTCATTATGATTTTCCTTGAAAACTCTGTTCATTAGGTTCATGAAAACATAGGGTTCATTAGTCAATCCGAAAGGCATTAATGTAAACTCGTAATGCCCATAAATAGTTCGAAATGATATTTTCAGAATTTCTTCCTTCTTCACACACAACTGATGATATAGAGATTGAAGGGAAATCTTTAAAAATTATTGAGCTCCATGATGTTAGTTGAATAAATCATCAATGCAAGGTAGGGGATACTTTTTCTTTATTGTTATAGCATTGATCTCCCTGTAGTCAATGCACAACCTCATAGATCCATCAAACTTCTTAACAAAAAGGATAGGGGATCCCCATTGAGAAACACTAGGGAGAATAAATCACTTATTACTCAATTCCTATAGTTGTTTCTTTAGTTTGACTAATTATATTGTGGACATTCTATAAGGGTTATTCAATATGGTCCTTGAACCAGGAATTAAATTAATGGAAAACTCAATTTCTCGTTCTGGAGGATGTCCAGGTAAATCCTATAGAAATACAATAACATACTCTTTCAAAATAAGTACATTATTAATTTGAACATTCATTTCCTCACCCATGGTTATTTCATTCTCTTCCTCCAAAATAATTGAATTTAGTTGAGCTATTGGGGGTGGATCTAGATAAGAATGAGGTGGTAAAATTTCTGCTCTAAAGATAACGTGTTCTTTGTCATCGTCATCAAAAATAATAACCTTTTTCTTCTTACAATAAATTTTTGCAACATGGTCGGAAAGCCAATCCATACCCTGGATTATATCAAATTCAATCATGGGTAACATCAGTAGATAACAAACATTTATATTTCATAATGGGAACTGATTCACAAAACTTTGTAGCAATGATACTTTCCTTAGATGTTTTCACCGAAAAATGCCTTGTTAAATAAAATTGGAAATATCAAATTTTCTTATCAAACTGGGAAGATATGAAACAGTGCGATGATCTAGAATCAAATAAATCATTGTCTAAACTTGAGGAAAACATTAAATTACCTGCCACCACTTTTTTTGGGGCTTCAACCTCAATAGTAGTGATCGCATAAGTATGGCCTTGATCTCTTGGCCTTTTCTGAGGTACGTTTCCCTGACGCTTTTGAAATTCATTTGCATAATGTTCCAACTCTCTGAAATTGTAGAATTTAACATTGGTAGCATCTTTCTTTCCCTTATAAGCACCAGCAAGATGGAATTTATGTCTACATTTGTAGCATACTCCTTTTCCTTTTAGACAGGAACCAGGGTGCTTCCTTCCACAATTATCACAGGGTGGAAATTCAATTCTTCCCTTCTAACCCATTTCCTTATTTCCTTTCCCAGAGTGTTCAGCAGATCTCTTCTTCCCTTGCTTTGCTTAAAAGTCACAAGACTTAGAGAATTCATTTTCTGTCTTCATAGCACACTGGATAATATATTTGTATACTAAGAAAGATTGTGATACTAATGATCAATGGGGAAATGGTTTTAACCCATAAATTAAATTATCAATCTTACTTATTGGGTTACATATACAATCTGAAACATTCCTCACTAACCTTGTAAAGTTAGCCTCAAATTTTTCGACATTCTCATCGTCCTTTTGGCTCAAACTCAGAAATTGTCTTTCCATATCAGCTCGGTGGTCACGAGGAAAGTATTTTTTGAAGAAAATTTCATTAATCTCCCTCCATTCCATATTTGATACTTCATCTTTTTCCTTTGTGTTTTGAATAAATGACCACCATTGATCAACATCTCCAGTGAGGCGGTAAACTGCCATGAAATTTTTTTCCCTTTCGCTACTTCCCAAGGGGTGGAATATTTTATCTAGGGAATTTATCCAATGCTCAGATACTAATGGATTTCAACCCCCATTGAATGTTGGTGGTTTTTTCCACATGGAGTGGTCTAACATTGATCCTCCGCCTTGGGGATCAGGGTGCTCTATATGGGTAAAGTTATTATTAATAACCTGTGTGAGTTGTCCTAGTATGGTGATATGTTGATCAGCACCAGTTGTATCACCAGCTCTACTATAATTATCTTGAGCAGGAGGGAAATCCCTACATGGAGTGCGTGCATTGATACGGTTTCCATTCCTTCCACTAGGTTCCATTTCTAAATAATGGCATAAACTAGATTAGTTTATGAATCGAAAAACATAAATCGGAACTTGTGAAACACTTAACATAAATTAAACAGTTTATGGATATAATACATAATCAAAAAAAATGTTTTCTTTGAGGAAGTATATACTCTTAAACCCTTTATAATGGTCTGTAATGAAAATGATAATTATCCTAAGCATATCCCTCGGGTGTTTCATAACCAAGAGTGCAGTAAGGCCCGTTTTCGTGCAACAGTTCCCATTCAAGTCTAGCTTAAAGCAATGTTTTCAGGTTTTACCCCTAGGTACATCTATGCTAGAGCGGCCTCTACCAGCTCGTATCCAGACATGGTTGTATTGTTTGTAAAACTCACAAAATCTCTACAATAAAAAAATTATAGAAAGTTATTCTATACTAATTCTCAAAGTCTATCTTTGGGCTATGTTCTCTAATCAGAGTTTATGTAAATCTAGTTTCTAAGGTTTGTACTAAACTTTCTCTAATACCAACTATAATTCCCTGAACCTAGTTACCCAGAGTCGGTGCATTTTTACATGACATTGGCATGATCACAAAGAAATCATGTCTCAAATGACCGATCAATTTAGTATTATTGGTAACAATATTCATACATAAGGTCAAATTTACAACTTGAAAAGAAATACATCATGATTTTATTCCATTAGAAACATCCAAGCCTCCTAGATTATGCCTGTAAGTCACTCATAACTAACTTCTTCATATAATGGGAAAATGAAACATAAGAAAGGGGTGATCTCAAACACTCAATAAGGGTAAGCAATATAGTGGAAGATAACAAAATATTATGCATGGTGAATAATTGAAACCACATGCCTTTACCAATAATAAAAATGAATACTTTTATGGAAAGAATATGTGCTGAGTATAAAATGCCATAATAAAACATAATAATGGGTATTAAACTAGTAAAATAACCATAGTAACCATCAATTTTATTTTCATAATGAGAGAATGTATAATGCTGGACATTCTGAAACATTTTGTCAAGGCTTCAGCGAAGACGTCTACAAATGATTAAGGCCTTGGCCAAAACCGTATATTAAATTTGGAAAGGCCTCATCCAATTCCACATCTAGTTTTCTCATGAGACCTACCGATGCATCGAGAAGCTATTACGGGCTCCACCTTTCACTTACTAACTCCAATACATTTCTCATAAGAAAAGGTTGAAATATAACATAAACATTCGTATTAAAACCAGCATACGAAATGTCAATACCATAAACCATGAATGGTATAAAAATAGCACATCCACAGTCTAACATATTAGAAAACCTTCAATACAATATGGAAGTTTTGTATCATAATAAATCACCTACATATAAACTTAAAATACCTAAAAGAATGTTGACATAGATGAAATCAAAACCTTTTTTTAGAGAAATATCTCTTTCTATTTTGAAATAATTTAAGAGTCACATAATTAAAAGAAAAAGTTTATTTTGAAAATATTCATATAATCTTGTAAGGGAAGCTTCGATGATGTTATAACGGCCAAAAATAGTTGCACCCACTATATAATTTAAAAAAAATTCTTACCTTGGATTTGTCGAAATGGTCAAAATGTACCTTGTTTGGAAAATGACAAAAATAATCCTTTCAAAACATACATGGTCAAATAAAGGTATAAATGACTTTAACCCATTCTCTAGTAAATAGTAAAAATGTTTTGAAATAAATTTTTAAGAAACATGGATGTGGATGATAAAGAGGTCCCTGTAGATAATTACATATAAACAACCTCGGATAATGAAAAGATTGTGAAATTAACCCTTACCATTACTTTTCCTTGGCCTAGGGTAGGTTAAACTCCTGTATAATGGTGAAATAATTATTATTAAATAGTCCAAAGAGGTACCTCAAGTGTTTCAAGATATATTAGGATTTTGAATATGATTTAAGATTTTTTGAGAATTCTTCCCATGGTGAACAATTTGGTGTTCACAGTTTAAGAGAAACCATCAGACCATTTGATTCTCTTTGGGTTTTTCTAACTATTTGTACTGAACACAATTGATTTTCCTGGTTTGATCACGGTTTTGGGTAAACGAAGAATTGTAAAAGGAGAAATTGTGTGTGGATGATTTTGGTATAAGCCATGGCTCACGATATGGAAATAAATTTAGATATACCATGTCACTAGTTTCGTTGGGATGAAAATGCTAACCACATGTTTAGAACATGGGATGTCGAACGATATAGTCTAACCAGGCATGGTATTTGTAATAGAGAGTGTAGGGTGCTTCGTTAGCACACAATTTTGAAAATAAAGAAACAAAAATGTGTGGCATCCGAGAACATCTTTAAATGGTTTATTTTAATAAATACTCCCCCCATGTTTTTATGGCACTCTACCCCATTTCTCCTCCACTCGGTTATCATGAACCAAGGGGTTCCCAACCCCCTTTGTAACAACCCAATGTTTTGTCAATGGAATTACCATCTTATAATTATTCCTTATAGTATAATTACATTAGTAAGCATAATGAAATATCATGATACTAAATACTATGTGATCATTAAACATAATGTTTCCACTTCTATGGTTAGAATTTCAAAAATCTAACATACACAGTTGTGTTCATGGTGATTGTTGGAGTTTAATAGAAAAAATTATTTTTGGTGAATAGTAACATACCCTTATGAATAGTAATATTACCCTCATGAATAATGATATACCTTATGAATAGTAACCTCACCTACGATAGTATATACATAGGATTTATATGACAGCATGATGTACCAATGTTTTGGAATATGTAAACAAATGTTTTAAAAACAGTATTTTTCAACTAAATTGTAATTTCATTTAAAAATTAAATTAATAATATTTTGAAAATAATTGTTAAAAAATGGACTTACATTTCGGATTATACACATAGAAAAATGGTTAGGGTGAATTTTTGGGATTTTTCTGAATTATTGGAATTTTTTGTTAATAGTGAAATACCATAATTTAACAAATAAGATAAATACAATAATTATAGAGTCATGTATGATGTTCTGCTATTGTAAGCCCAATTTTTTAATATTCACATGATAAAATTACATTAATTAGTTATGGAAGATGAACTATTACTTTTATTGTGGAGAAATACTAAAATAATGAATATTATATGGATAAATCCCCCCTCCCCTCCACTATATTTACCACCTTTCAGACCCTCATTTCCTCACAACTGTAAATCATCAAGAGTTGTCTAAACTATTACCAAGAATCTTCCCTAGCCCCTATAAAACGTCCAAGATCTTATGGTCTCATCAAAATATCAATCCTAGGTTCCATATGGAAGATCTCAAGAGGATGATTCAAAAGGAAATTTCCCTCTCTCTTTTCATTCATATTCATTTCAAATTCCATTTCATTTCTTATCTAATCCAAAGATTATCTTCTAAAAATTTCATGATAACTCTAGTAAGCATGATATAATGGTATAATATCATGTTAATGGAATATTACTAATTATTTTCCCTCCCTCTCTTTGTTATTAAAATGAATATGTTTCCTATGATGTGTTAATTTACCTAAATCATGGGTGCGACACTTCATTTTTTCTTGCAAATCATTCAAGGATATCAATAAAACCATAAAATTGTTGAAAAAATATTGTAAAATTTATGTCTTATCCCCTTTTATATTCTGGAACTAACATATTAACAAGACACTATGTGATAAAATAAAACATGTTCATTAGGATAAAAAACCACCCAAATTAACCAAAAATCATCATCTTTAAATTTTATCTATTGATTCATCCACATGGTACATTAAAAAATTCATTATATGATCTTTTATATCTATTTAATTTCACTATTAATATATATTCACACATCTGGACGTCCAACCACATTTTAAATGAACATTCGTTCATGAATACGAGTGAACCGTTCATAAAAGCTATGAAAATTAACACTCTCGAATAATGAATCTAACATCTATAACTCATAAAAAGGGCCATAAAAGAACATAATGAATCCATATTAAACCATTTTCATGTATTAAATGTTATATAATTTCTAATCAATTAATATACTATCATTATACAACACACTATAGTGATGAAGACATTCAGATACAAGATAAGGGGAAATTCTCGAACCCAACTTTCATTCTTCTGGATCTCCCTCTTTCTCTACATTGTTTGTATGGTAACTCCTTAAAAGTAATTTTTTCATCTTTATCATACCATTTATGTAATGATAATGTTTTCCACTAGAGTTTATGTCAAAAAAATGTTTCCCAAAAGAACTCTTCTTTCAAAAACACACCTTTTATTTCTCACAAAAGTATGGTGGTTATTATATCATGTTTGTTATTACCACATTCATTTTGGAACCCAATGTTAATGAATGTGTTCTTGTGAGATGAAACACATTCCTTTAAATGGATTAGTCATTTCCATTTTTGAAATATGATCTATGTGGAAAGCATGATAATGATAATATTAGGATGTGATGGGTATGCCCAGAATGTGGTGGGTGTGCCCAGAATTACACATTGCTCCAATTCATTAGGTTAAGTTATTAATATTATTAGATAATGTGAAATGATGTGTGAACAAGATTCTATATTTTTTAAAAAGTATGTGTAGTAGTTAACCACTAAGACATGATGTTTCATTTTAATTCCTTGCTACATTTCAAGTCCTTTATTAATGTTTCCTCTCAAGTTCATGATAATTTGCCTATGTTATGATTATTCCCACCCATTTATATATTGTTCATATAAATCCTATTATTGGGCTTTTAGATCAGCCCTTTTTCATTTATATCCTCAGGTGGCTACATGTACTAAGCAGAGGTCAAGTGCTAATAAGAATCTAGGGAATAAGGAATTAAATAAATGTGTATGTTTGATGTTGTTGATTTTTTTATGGTCCTTGTTTTCACAAGGCACTAAAAATATATATCCTCAAGGTGAAATACTATTATGTTTTTTATCTTTATAACTATGTAATAGTAATGTAAGAAAATTCTAGGTCACTGTAGTTGGTAAAATAAGAAAGGTTTAGTTAATTTGGGAATTATAATTACTAATCCCTAGAGAAAACCTCTATCATTAGATAAGGTAAAAATATTCACAATAGAAGCATTACATATGGATACCATCTTTTATTCTTATTGTGAAAATCATACAGATAAATAAGTTATTCATTACTTGCTGACTTATGTTTTGTTCTAACATTTTCTATTTTAGAAAATGGTGGGAACTAGGAGAAACCTGGACAACAACTCATGTGGGGGCAACACAACGATTGCCTGAACGATATCCCTAATGATTTGGGATTTGGACTTAAAAACTTCAAGGAGATTCTTACCAAACTATCTTAGGTTATAAAAAATAACCTAAAGATTTTGGAACATCTTCATTCACCAAAGAGGGAGAAATTGGATATCAATTATTTTGTATGGAAATGACCACTGGCGTTTAGTTAATCCCCTTATCCACTAGTTGTGAAATAGTTGGTCAACTCAATGGAGAATATCTATTCTGGAATCCACTATTCTGAGACTGAGAAGGTGACTCTAGATGTTTATCGTTTAGACAGAGAGGTTGATCAATGATGGGATTTCATTAAGAACACCAAGCCAAGTGATGAAATTGAAGAGATGGAATGGGAAGAAATTAAGATCATGTTTCTTAAAATGTATTTCCCATGAACTGTTCATATGAAGATTGAGAGATAATTCAAAGATCTCAAGAAAAAAATAAGGATAACCAGTCACAACCTATGAATTGAATTTTAAAAGGCTTTTAATGAACGGTTCAAGTTTTGTTATAAACAATGATAGAAACATTGATATATTCGTTAGTGGATAAAACCCAAACATTCAAAAAGAAATTACAATCAGAGACTTTTGGAGTTATGAAGAATATTTTCGATGTTCTCTCAAAGTATAGATAGAGTTTGTAAAATTGTCCCATATATATGGTGATAAGAAAGAAAATATGGAGTGTCAATCTGGAGGATCTAATTATAAATTTGGGAAGAAAACTCAATGACCCACATGCCAAAAATGTGGGAACTACCTCAAAAAGATGGGGAAGTGCTTCAGGTGTGGGAAAGAATGAGACCATGCTCAGGTGTGTCAAAAATACTTGAAAATAAAATAGAATTTGGTGGTAGAAAGGAGATAAAGAACCACGGTTTGATGCTATAACTGTAGGAAGAAAGGGAACTATGCATGGTAGTGCACTAAACCTCGAGTCTTTGAGGGTAATCAGTGTCAGCAGCCACCAGTTCCAATGTAATAAGGGAAGGCTCCTACCATCACTGCGGCGGAAGTAGATCAAGATATAATTTCATATAAGGTACAGTTCTTATTTAATCAAAAATGGAAAAAGTCTTATTTTATTTTGGTTCTATGCATTCCGGTATATCTTGAATGTTTTCTAGAACTATAGAATCAAATAAAAAAACCTTAAAGTAGATATATTTGTAAAAACCCAAAGTGGTTCAATCATTGCAAACCTATTGTTTTACTCCTCTCTTGTTGGTGTATGTTGTAAGATTCTTCCAGAAAATCTCATAATTCTTTCCTTGGTGGAATTCAATGCTATAATGGGAATGGATTGGATCTCGGTTTATAGAGCATGTATCAACTATCGGGAAAAGGAAATATCTTTTCATCTTTCAAACCACCCCATGATCCTCCACACATTCAAGGACGCTCATGAATCTCTTTTGAAAAATACTTCAATGGTGTGGGTGTCGATTCCTTATGAAGAAGAATACCTTGCCCAAATGGTTGTGTCAATGAAAAGTGACAACCTTGCAGAAATTCCCATTGTGAGTGAATACAGTGATGTATATCCTAATGATTTACTCGAAATTACCCCGGATTGTGTGGTATAGATCTCAATAGAACTCATAGTATGAGCTACTACTATCTCAATGTGTCCCTATATGATGGATACTATCAAAATATAGGAGTTAAAGAAGAAGTTTCAAGAGAATTTGGACAAAGGGTTTAGATGCCATAGTACATCACTATGGGGTGAACCGATTCTCTTTGTGAATAAGATGGATGGAACAATGCAGCTATGTATCGATTATCATGAACTCAACAAGATCACTATAAAAACTAGTATCCTATTCTAAGGATTGGTGAATTGTTTGATCAGTCAAGAGGAGGTCAATACTTCTCAATGGTGGATCATTATTCAAGATATCATCAGCTAAATGTGAAGAAGGAATATATTCAGAAGACTGACTTCCTTAGAAGTTATGGGCAGTATGAGTATATGGTGATGACTGTTGGACATACTAATTCCCCTGAAATCTTCATGGATTTGATTAATAGTTTCATTAGAAATTACCTCGACAAATTTTTCATAGTGTTTATTGATGATATTCCCATTTACTCCAAGAGAATGTAGGAACATGAAGAACATCAAAGACTCGTGTTGGTGACATTGAGAATGGAGATGTTGTATGCCAAGTTCATCATGTGTGACTTTTAAATGATGCAAGTCATGTCCTTGGGATATGTGATACCATGTGAGGGAATTTATGTGGACCGTTCTAAAACAAATGCGATTGAGGAATGGCCCAGGCCCTTTAGTGTCACATAAATCTATGGTTTTCTTGGATTAGGTGGGTACTATCGATGTTTTGAGAAAATTTTCATGATTTTTAAGACCACTAACTAAGTTAACAAGGAATGGGATAAAGTATGTCTGGATTAAAGATTTTTAGGGAAGATTCAAGGAGATAAAGAGAAAGTCGATCATTACACCTCTACTCACACTACCAAATAGGGGAGAACTTTTTTGATATAGTGTGATGCTTCAATGAAATGATTGGGTTGTGTACTCATGAAAAATGATAATGTGAGAGCCTATGCCTCACGATAGTTGAATATCCCTGAGGAGAACTTCAAAATGCATGATCTAGGGCGGGCAACTCTGATTTTTTTCTTGATAATCTCGAAGTACTACCTTTATGGTGAAATGTGTGACATATACACTGACCACAAGAGCCTATTTTATATATTCACACAATAGGATTTCAACATGCATCAAAGGATATGGTTAGAGCTAATAAACGATTATTATTTCTTTATTCACTATCATCTTGTAATGTCGAATAAGGTAGCTGATGCTCTAAGCAGAAAGGAGCCTGCTACTCTATCAATGCTGCGAATTGAGAAAGACCCTATCTTCGTGGATATGAAAAGGATGGATTTGAAAATCATAAGGCCAGGGGATACATCCTACCTTTCCCAAATTATTGCACAACCATCAATCCAGGAGATGATTAAGGAGGCACAAAGGAATGATCTGTAGTTACAAAAGAAGGTGAGGGCAGTAATGGAAGGGAAGTTGTAAGAGTTCCATATCAAGGATGAAGGTGTGATTTGGTTTGGATTGTGACATTATGTGCCTTCATAACCTGGGATAAAGAAAAAACTGTTGGAAAATGCACATATCTCAACATTCTCTATCCATACTTATGGAACCAAGATGTACTGTGGTCTCCAATAACAATTCTGGCGAGATAACATGAAAAAAGAGATCGTGGAATATATGTCAAGGTGCTTGGTATGTTAGCAAGTTAAATCAGAGTGGAAAAGTACAATGGGTTAATGTAGACATTGCCTATACCCATGTAGAAATTGGATAATGTCACTATGGACTTTGTCACCAGTCTCTTGAAGACATTGAAGGGAAATAATGCTATAAGGGTTGTGGTTAAACGACTCAAAAATACTTCCCATTTAACTCTATTCAGGAAGATCTATCACTTGAAATACTTGTAGGGATATATGTGAAGAAATTGGTGATACTACATGGTTTTCCACTCTTGATTTTCTCTGATTGTGATCCATGGTTCACATCTAAATCTTGGTGAAGTCTTCAACATGCTTTGAGTACTGAATTGAATTTCAACATGGCCTATCACCCCCAAATTGATGGATAGTCTGAGAAGACTATTCAGACTCATGAAGACATGCTAAGAGACTGCTCTTTATAATTCAAAGGTGGATGGGATCGACATCTCCCATTGGTTGAGTACTCATACAATAATATCTTTCACTTGAGTATTCAGTTATCTCCATATCAATATCTGTATAGAAAGCGATGTAGAACTCTAACTTGTTGGGATGAAAATGGAGAAAGAAAGTGACTTGGACATGCCCTTATTTAAGAGATGACATATAAGGTTCAAGTCATCCAGAAACACATCAAATCTTCTCATAGTTTGAAAAGGAGCTATGCTGACAACCATCAAAGGGACTTAGATTTCGATTTTGGGGAAACATTCTTCCTTTGAATATCACCATGGAAGAGAGTCATGCTATTTGTAAAGAAAGGGAATCCAAGACCATGGTACATTGGCCCCTTTTAGATCCTTTACCATATAGTATTTGTGGCCTATAGACATGAAATTCCACTGAATATGGCTCAAGTTCATGATGTGTTTAACATATCACTCCTGAGGAAGTACATACTAGATCACTTACATTTACTAAACTAAGAGGTGGTGCAGGTGGAAGATGATCTCTCCTATGAGGAGAATCCTGTAGATATTCTAGATAGGAGAGATAAGGTTCTATGCAACAAGACAACCCACCTTGTCAATGTATAGTGGAGGAACGATAAGTTTGAATAGGATACTTGGGAACCATAAGTGGTGATGAAAGAGAAGTACACACATCTGTTTTAATAAAACGAAATATCAAGGAAAAAATTTCTTAAGGGGTGAAGAATGTGACGACCCAATGTTTAGTTAATGGAATTTACTTCTTATAATTATACATAATAGTATAATCACATTAGGAATCATGATGAAATATCATGATACTAAATACTATATGCTCATTAAACATTATTTTTCCACTTATATGGTTGGAATATCTAAAATCAGACATACACGGTTGTGTTTAGGGTGATTTTTGGAGTCTAATAGAACAAACTTAATTTTTGGTTGATAGTAACATACCCTAATGAATAGTAATGTTACCCTTATGAATAGTGATATACCCTTATGAATAGTAACCTCACCTATGATAGTATATATGATAGATTTATGTGAAAGCATGATGTACCAATGTTTTGGAATAAGTAAACAAATGTTTTTAAAACAATATTTTTCATATAAATTTTTATTTTATTTTAATATTAGATTAATTATATTTTGAAAATTATTTTTGAAAAATTGACTTCATTTTTGTATTCTACACATCGAAAAATGGTTAGGGTGAATTTTTGGGATTTTTCTAAAATACATGAATATCTCATGAATAGTGAAATACAATAATTTACAAAATAAAATAAATACACTAATTATACAGTCATGTATGATGTTATTCTAATTTAATTCAAATTTATTCATACTCAAATTATACAATCACTATAATTTTTCATGGAATTCTCACTATTACTTTTTTTGGAGAAATAATAAATTAATAAATTTTATATTGAGAAATCCCCTCTCCCCTCCACTATAAGTACCACCCTTCACACCCTCATTTCCTTACACATATAAAGCTTTAATTCATGTCGAAAATCTGCCCAAGAATCTTCCCTAGACCCTATTCCATGTCTAAGAGCTTCTGGTCTCATCAAATGACAAATCCTAATATCCTTAAGGAGGATTCAAGAGGTAATTCCTCTTTCTCTTTTCTTTCATTTTTCTTTCTATTTTCTTTTCTTTTATTATTTTTTCCTCATCATCTCTTATCCATGTTTCATGATAACTCTATTATGCTTTATATAATGGTATGATATTATGTTAATGTAATATTACTAATTATACTCCTCCCTGTATCTCTTGGTTAACAAAATGAGATTATTTCCCAGGATGTGTTAATTTGCCTAAATCAGGGGCGATGCACTTCCTTCTTACTTCAAATTCTTCAAGGATTCCAATGAAAAAGTAAAAATGTTGAAAAAATATTGTAAATTTTATGTATTATCACATTTTATGTTCTGGAACTAACTTATTTACAAGAAACTAGGGGATAAAATAAAACAAGTTCATTGTGATAAAAAACCACCCAAATTAACCAAAAATGATCATCTTTAAATTTAATCTATTGATTCATCCTCAAGATATATAAAAAAATTAATTATAAGATCATTTATATCTCTTTAATTTTACTAAGAATATATATAAATAATTATGGATGTTCAACCACATTTCAAATGTATATCCGTTCATGAATACAGGTGAACCGTTCATAAAAGCTATGAAAATTAACACTCTCGGACAAGGAATCTATGCTCTGTAACTCATCTAATAGAGCATAAAAGAACTTAATGGAACCATATAAAACTATTTTCATGTATAAAATGTTCTATATTTTCTAATTAATTAATATAATGTCATTATAGAGGAAATTAATGTGAAGAAGGCATTCAGATACAAGGTAAGGGAAAATTCTCAAACCCAACATTCATTCTTCGAGATTACCCACTTTCACTCATTTCTTGCTATTGTAGCTCCATAAAAATAATTTATTCATCATTATATTACCTTTTCTGGGATATAAATGTTCTCTTTGGGAGTTTATGTCAAACAAATGTTTTCCAAAATAAATCTTCTTTCAAAAACACACCTTATATTTCTCATTCAAATTTGATTATTATTGTATCAAGTATGTTATTCCCACTTTCTTTTGGGAACAAATAGTTTATGAATGTTTTATTATTATATTAAAACCATTCCATTAAATGGGTTAGTTATGTTCATTTATGATATATGATAAATGTGTCCTACATGAAAAAGATAACGTTATGATGTGACGGGTGTGCCCAAAATTATATAGCGTAATATGAATGTTTGAAGGTGATGGGTGCGCCTAAAATTATACAGTTCTCTAACGCATTGGTAAAAGTGATTAATATCATTATTTGAAATGAAATTATGTGTGAAAAATATTCTATCATTTTTCACAACTATGTTTGGTAGTTAAACACTATGACATGATGTTTCACTTTTATGCATTCTCATATTTCAAGTCCTTTATTAATGCTTCCTCTCATGTTTGTGATCCTTTTCCTATGTTATGATTATGCTCACCAATTGTTATATTGTTCAAATATATCCTCTTATTGGTATTTTAGATCACTTATTTTTTATGTATATCCTCATGTAACTACATATACTAAGGAGAGGACAAGTGCGAATATGAAGCTAGAGAAGAAGGAATTAAATAAATGTTTATGTTTGATATTGTAAATCTTATGTATGGTCCTAGTTTTCCACAGACACTAAACCTCTGAATCCTCATGGTGTAATACTATTATTTTGTTATTAATTATAATTATTTAATAGTATTGTATGAAAAGTTTGGGCTGCTATACCCTTCCTCCTTCTCTAACCCCTTGATATTTGGTGTCTTCTCGGTGATTATTTAGAGTATTGAGGTAATAATAAAACTCTAATATATTCCTTTTTTTCTCGGGCTTGCCTCTAATTTTAGAGCTCTCAAGTTTTGTTTTTATTGTTGATTCCATTGGAGCATCGTCGAATTATTCATTTCTCATTGGGATTTTGGTTAGATAATGCAGAAGAGATCTTGAGAAAAATTCATTACATTATTTTTTGTCATTTCATTATATTATGAATCTATGGTTAATATTCAATTTTTTTCTTCTTATGGTAAATTAATTAATTTCTTAAATGGTGTCACCTTTTATTACCTTTCCCTAGAATGTTTTTGGGAGTTTATTGTGGGCATCCTGTGGCGTTAGAGTGGATTTTTAATATTTTTTAATCACTTCGTGAGTTTTTTATAATTATTTATAATGGGGGATTTTTTTATTAATTTTAATTTTTATATTTAATTAGTTATTGATGGTTGGTGTGAAGTTAGAGCATGGTTGTTGATACAAGCTTGTTTGGATGTCGAATATTTTGGATGAGAATTGGATGCACCATGGAATGTCCAAAAGACGTTGGAAATGTTATTGATATTGTTATTCACGAGTTAAATACTCTTAGATAATTACCTATGGTCTTGAGCATTTTTCTACTTATGTATGTAGTATGTTCCTTAATGAAATTTTTTGGTTTTTTTACTTACATGGGTAAAGTGAATGGTTATCGGATTTAAATTGATATTCACTACCTTCAATATATTCTATTGGATCTGTTTCTATTAATTAAACCATACCTATAGTCACCCCTGTAGTGTGATTTTTAAGAAAAATGGTGAAGTGGTTGAGATATGAGCTTACATTGGTTAATCATGTTGGTTGCAATAGGTATATGAATAAAGAAAAACTAGTATATATTGGTAATAAATATGTTTTAAATTTTGAGATAATAAAGTGTGTTTTTTAATGTGGTAAACTTTTAAAATAACACATATAAGATTTTGAAATGGGTTTTTGTGTGTTTTTTTGGGTATTGAGAATGTATTGAGTATCAATGGGGGAAGTCATTGTTTTATAAAAGTTCTTATTTGGAAATGAGGTCTCCCCCTCTAATTGGGTTTATATAATGGGGTTATAAATATAATTCAATGATGGATTGAAAATGGGTTTGTCATTTCCCTTTTGGGGAGATGTATTGGGGGAAATTTTAATGATTTGATAAAAATATTGTCATTGACCTTGTTTTAGTACTGAATTTCCATTGGGGACTTTTGAAATGCTATGGATTTAAAAATGTTTGATGTGATCATATGAATTGTTGTATGGTAGAGTTGTTGAAACATTTTTTTATAAATAATTGAATGGTTTAGACACCAGACTGAGAAATTGGGAGAAAATGTTGTACGATATGTATCAAGTGTCAAACTGAGGATCTCAACACTAATAGTATATGTGAAATTTTATTGCCAAAATTAGGCTATAAGAGCACTAGAAAATCATTTTGGAATGGATGTTGAACTGAATCTCGATATCCATATTTTATTTGTTAAACTAACACTACTAGGTCTGTTGGTTTCTTGTTTAAATGATTGATGTACTGATTCTAAAGTAATTTCTATTTTTGGTTCATGAGAATGATTGAAAAATTATCTAGGAACTGTTGCTTTTTTGTGTACATGAATGTTAGGATGATACTCTAAGAATTTTTGTTTTTTTTGTATATGAATGTTGGACTAATATTCTATAATTTTTTTAAAAGATTATTAGAGTGTTGGAATGATGCATCGTGTTAATACCAATAGTTTTTAAAATGGTAGGTTGTTAGACAAAGTTTCCTGGCATGTATGATGCTGATATTATATTATGTTTTAAATTTTAATATGATATTTTGGGCACTAATGGAATGGTCATGAGATAATGGTACCATGGATGTATGTTTTATTCCTCTCTAAGTTTAATAAATATTGAAAAACCCTTTTGACTTTTATATTATGTATCCTCTCATGTTATGCTTTATATTATTTTTTAGGTCGATGAAACATTGGTTGGGTTGGTTGTCACCTTAGAACCCACAAGACAGGGAGTACTAGAATAGATATTTTTTTTCCGTGGATTGTATCTATTTTCATTATTATTTAAGTATTCCACTTCATATCTACATAAAATGTTTAGATGACTAGTAATTTTATTAGACACCACCAGTGGTGGCCTACATAGATGTACTCACACCTTTATTAGGCTGCCACTATACATGGGTAAGTGAGAATCTCTCACATGTTTTTATAGAACATGATTAGAAAAAGTCTTATGTGGATATGTACATGGTCAAGTTGGATAGATAAAATAGTATCTGGCAAGTGAATAGGTTTTATCTCCAAGATTGTATAGATCCTTTTTATTAGTTTATTTTGTTCTAGTATATCATGTTACCAGCCTAGTGGTATTTTGGTTGTATATTTTAAATGTTCATTTGTTACTTTAAAATATGTCATTTTATTACAACATGTTACAGTTTCATATTATTTATTCATTCTATATGCACTAATTTTTATGTTGTTTAGTTTTTTATATTTGGTCTGACACTATGATATTGAGGTATATAATCCTCATTGTTTCACTCTAGAAACCCTCTACCTATCCTACTCTATAATTTAAGGGGGCACCCCTTAGGGTAATGTGATTTACCAGATCAGGGTACCATCTCAGTAATTTCAAATATGGGATGTTACAAAGTTGTATCAAGCCATTAGTTTCTTGTTCTTTTACTATTTTAATTTTTTTCTATAGGTATAGTAATGCTTCTATTATTGTGATGGATACTGTGCAGGTGAATCACAAAAACACGTTCTGATAGGATGTCCAGGTTACCGGAGCTTGGATTTCTATTCAGATTTGTGATGTTATTTTTTTATTATTCTTTTTATTTTATAAATTCTTATGTAGTTTAGAAATTTACAAATATGATGGGATTTAGGCTCTTTAACCCTTGGAAAGAGGCCTATAATTTGGTATTGATGCTTATAATGTACAGAAAAGAGGTGTCTCATGAACAATTGTAAACACATAAGACCAATATGTTATAGCCATACTAGTTTTTTGGTTCTATGGAATTTTTTATGATGGTAGGTTCTACACACATTTGATGAGGCACTTGATGATGAGTATTATAGTTTGGTCCTCGTGAACATGTAGGTGAATTTTCCCTAGTGTGTCGATGTGATATGGGTATATAACTATTATAACCATGTGGATGAGTGCTTCATCAGGGATGGTAATGTGTCTTAGTCCTCTAGTGATCATTATGATGTTTATATTCATAGAGAGGATGGGTTCCCTAGTTAAGGGTTGATGTTCAGTTTATGGATTATTTTATATATGATAATCTATATAAGTTGTTTTGACATATTGATGTTAGGTAAATTTGAGACCAAAGGGAGCATGAAACCCTATGAGATATGTAATTTTTTGAGCTGTCTTGGACATCAATGGATGCAAATAATAACTTGACATGAGATATGATTAGTGGAGAATGGTGGGAGAGCATAGTGACCTTCTTGATGTGAAACCTCTTTAGAGAGTTAGTGTCTTGTAGCTTTTGAGGGTGACTTGTGAGAGGTGTCAATAGAGTTATGTCTACCCCTAAAGATGTGAATAATAGGTGGATGATAGAAATTTTTTTCAATTATTCATTAATAGTGAAGCCAAATATGGAGTTTAGTCACCTGGGATACCTTTTTTCTAGAAGAACTACTCATGTACTAGTGCTTTAGACTTGTTATTGGTCTCAAGAGAGTAATGTTAATTAGGTGCCTAACATAGATAATTATGGAGTATTTGGATTGTGTAATATGGTTATGATATAGTCTATCGACATAGGTGGTTCTCAAGAGAATTTTGTTTTGGAGGGAAAGATTTGTAAGGTGATAAACCCTATTAGCTCGGGATGCATCTTTTGGAATGGGCTGAGAATATAATTAAACATAGTGGAACATTCAGATGTTTCAAGGATATAATAAGGACATACATATGTTTTTGAATCGATGGGTTGTCATTGGTTTTTGAAATCACCAAGGGTGGTTTGTTATGGGTAAGACCAACCTGTAGTATATCTCTATCAAATGAGTTGGGATTATGAGTCGAATTTTCATGATTTGTGACTTCATGGAATCCTGAATTTTTTTTGCGGTTTGGGATATACATGAGTGAGTAATAGTAATGTGTTAATGTAATATTTCATACATGAGTGTGTGGGGATGTGATGTGATGTTTGTCTTGTGGATCAGACATTATGGTAGTGTACACCTATAGTTCTTGAGTTTAGATAGAAATCATGAGTATGCTAAGAACTAGGGTTGGTGTGATTAGAATATTGCGTGAAGGGATGAATGAGTATTTTTAATAAGTTTGATATGTCCTTATAGTTAATGGTGTCACCAGAAATAGGTGAGTTTATAGTGTAATTTTTCAATGATTACATGACATACTCTTAGTTTAGAGATGATCACGACCAATATCTTTACATAATCTTGAGGATGCTGAGAGGGATACATCAATATTTCAAGATACCTAAATTTATTTTTGGTTGAATTAAGGTATTATAAGGAGGTGGAGATCACAAAACTATGTAATTGAATACATATAGTGGGAAGTGAAAAATTTTCCTTTGGTGGGTTAACTCCTCATGCAAGAAAAAACATTAAATAATAATGTGGTTCTGTACTTATAAGTGTTGAATGATCAATAGTTAACACCTCATTTTCTTTCAATGGTGAGACTGATATGACCATATTCAATTCTTAGGATAGTTTTGGCTAAGGCATGGTCTTTAGTGGTATGATTTTGATTAGTAATATAGAGAAAATGATTCCCATTTAGTGGGGATTGAAGATTTTTTATGGAGTTGTGGCCCTCATATTGGAAGGTTTGTATGTGTGTGGAACTAGTTATGGATCAATCTTGGTGGAATTAACAAGATATTAAGGAATAGATATTGTGAATTATTAAATGATACAAGGAGTTTTAACAGGATGTTATCTATGTTGGATAACTCCTTGGACTATAGTATTTTTGTATAACGTGTTTTTGAAAAAGAATATGAGGTGCTTGTGTTGGGGATTGGGCGATGGTGTGGTAGGGAATGATGACATTTTTGGGTCAGTGGAAAATCTGTCAATGTAATTTTTCCTAGAGTCATGAATGGAATCCAGTGGGTGTGTTCAAGTGATAATGGAATTCCACTAATCATAAATTAATTATGGTTAGGTAATGTGGAAATTCTTTAAAAATTTGAACCATACATTTTTTAAAAAAGTCACATAAGGTTGGATCGACTAGTGTTGTCTTATTAAATAGGTGTGTTTTGGATTTTGGACTAGGATTTAGAGGAAAAAAAATTCTTTCATAGTTCACTCTTGGATGTATAATATGAATCCAATCTAGTTGGTTTTCAAATTCATTAATGGGTACAAATGATTGTTAGTATTATTGTGGGTGTTAGGGCATGATATGTTGGGAACTGCTTTAGGTGCATTATAGAAATACATGTTCGGGGTTATTTCACACTTTTCAAATGGTTGTGGTGAAATGTGTTGGTTGTTGTTTGTGAAATGTTTAAATTATTGTGTGGAGAGACATTGCTGTGATTAGTGATTGGGAAATGACATGAGTTTTGGTCCTGTTTTGATAACATACATTTTATCTAGTTTTAGTCAGTTGGTTTCCTTGAGTGGGATGTTGTGCCTTGAATGTGTTTCACGATTTTAGAAACTAAATGAGATTAGTGGAAAGGATAGGTGATTTAATTGGTAAAGGTAGTGTAGTTTGGTTACCATTGTGGATTATTAGGGATGATAAATATAATTAAAGTGATATTTTAAAATACTTCATTTTTTTGATTGATAATTCATAATGAATTTGAATTTTTTATTTACTAAATAATCCATTTTTTAACAAAGATTCGAAATGGAGTTTCGAGCATTGTAAAGCCAAAAAGTGGGGTTTTTAGATGATCACGAGGAGTTATATTAGAGTTTCACATGATATTTAGAGTCATTGTGTTATTTTTCCATAGTTTTGGAAAATAATTACCATGGCGTATGTATTTATTTTCCCGATTTAGCCCAAACCGTGCGAAAACATGAAGGTTAGAGGGTTTTCATTTCAATTTTAACTGAGCATGGTTTATTTTTACTCTTTGATCATGGTTTGGGGTAAACCATGTGAGTAAAAAGGATAAACCTTGTTGGGTTGAGAAGTCTCTAAGTAATAGTGCATTGGTTGTGCATGGTTTAAGGAAAAACCACATGCCTTGTTGTAGAGGGGGGCCCGTGATGACCTCAAATTTGGTTCTCTATTTTTATAACTATGTGTTCTAACAATAAATGGAATTCATAATGGATATTGTATGGTTCAAAATTGGTTCATGGTTTTGAAAACCATTTGTTAAAACCTTTTACATTCCATGAACATCACTAAAGAGGGAGATTTTACCTAAATTACTCCTTGGGTTTTTATTCCACTCAACCCCTTCTTACCCCATTCGGTGTGCAAGAACTACAGGGATCCCACCCCCTTACACATACTCTAACCCATCGGTTTAGGATTTTTCATTGTGACTATTTGGTTTTTTGAGTAATAATAACCCTCACATTTCTTCCTTTCTCCTTCCCATTACTTCTCCCTAATTTTGGAGTTCTCTAATTTTGGTTTTTTTTGTGATTCCACTAGATCATTGTGGAATTATAATTTTCTCATGGGGATTTTCTTCAGCTTGAGGAGAGGATATGCTGAGATGAATACCTCACATCATTTCTTATAATTTTATTAATTTATGATTCTATAGTGTATTTTTTAGTTTTTTCTTATTTATTTAAAATAATTATTTATTTTAATGGAATCTTCTCTGAGGGTATTTCTCAGGAATGGTATTGGGACTCTATTGTAGACCACCCATGATTGTTTGATAGAGTCTTGGTTTGTTTTCTGATAATATTTCTAGTTATAGGCTTGGTTATTTTCTTAAATATAATTTTTATAATTAAATAAATTTTGATTCTTGTTGTGAGGTTAGAGCATTGGTGTTGAGAAAATCTTGTTTGGATGATGATGAGTTTAGATAAGACTTGGATGTACAGTGGAATCTCCCTCTGTCCTTGAAAAGAATATAGAATGTATCATTGATGAGGTAGGAGGTCTAACATATTTAAACATAATATATTCAATTTATATACATGTTAATGTGGTATGTGTTATACATCCATTATATTGTTGGTTTACTTATTTGGATTAAGTAATTATATTTAGGATTTAAATGGAATTTTATACCTTATTTTTATTTTGTAGGATCCATTAGTGTTGATTAGTCCATCACTTTGGCCACCCAGGGATATGAGATTTCCGGAAAATGGAAATGTGGTTGTGTTAGTAGCATAACTCAGTTAATTACATATATTATATTATTTAAATGATTTAGGAATAAATGTGTAGATCATTGTAAAAAATGCTATGACTTGTTAGCGAATTAAGCATGATTTTTAATGTGTTATGAATATATGAAAATTACTATGAGGTTTTGAAATGTTTTTATGTGTTTTTATTGGGTATTGACCTAGTTTTTATGGTTAAATGGGGACGTAAATGTTTTAAAAAGATTCTTGTTTCAAAATGAGGTATTGGCATCCGATTGGTTTTATAAAATTGTATAGAAATTGATTCTAGTGATTGATTGGAAACGGGTGTGTGGTTTCCAAATTGGGAATATGTATTGGTGGATCTATTAATTATTTAATTAAATTAAAGGTGTTGGAATATTTTTAGTATCGAAGTATCATAGGGAAATTGGAAAATGTTAATGGTTTAAAATGGTTTTTGGTGATTTTACTAATGTTCTTAAGGTTGAGGTGTTGATCCTTTGTGTTAGATATATAATCGAATTGATTAGATGTCAGACTGAGGACTTGGAAATAATTGGCATACTATATTGATTAGGTTAAGTACTAAGTATCTATAAAATGTTCATACATTTGAAGATTTGGTTCTAGACTGAGGATCTATTCACATTGGTATACCATATGGGAATGGATGGTGGAATAATGATCTAAATCCATGGTTTAGGAGTTGGACATAGGCTCAAGGAATTTTATTTTATCTAAATGAATGATGGATTGATTCTCTAAGAACTATTATCTTTTGAGAATGTGAATGTTGTATGGATTCATGGAGAACATTTTTTTTTCATACATGAATGTTCGACTAATCATCGGGGGAATATTTTTTTTACACATGATTGATGGATGGATACACCAATAAATTTTTTTATAAATATTATTGGAGTGTTGTTAATGATTCCTTTAATAGGTACCAATAATTCTGTACATGGATGGGTGTTTGATATATGTTCTAGCCATATTTTATAGTGATGTTAATTTATTTAGACGTCGGACTGACATTATGAGAATTAAAGGCATTGATACATGAGATAGGTACCATGGTTGTAAGTTGTATGAATCATTGAGTTGAAAAATAGTAAATAAACTATTTTAAATATTATATTATATATTTTCTCGTATTTTTTTAGATGATTTTATTAGGTCAATGTACAATTGCTTGGCCAAGGTGTCACCTAACAATCCTTGGTCTAGTGGTTACTAGATGAGATATTATTTTACTTAGATTGTAACTCTTTTTCTATACTATTTATTTATTCCACTATTTATATACATACACTATTATAATAATTGGTAATTTATTTGAACTCTATTATTGGTATCCTACTGAATTTTACTCATACCCTACTTATTCCTCCACTGCACATGGGTACTTTGAAATATCTCATATGTTTATTGCGGGCACACGTTTTGGTCGAGACTTATGTTATGTTCTCTACATTTGAGTGAGATAACTCAGATAGTATATTATTACTTGATGGGTTTCATATAGAAGATGTTTTATATCATTTTTATTAGTTTATTTTATTCTCGTATGTCATCTAACTGTCCAAGTGCATGGTTGGTTTTATATATGCATGGTCATTCGGGCCTTTAAATTATTTCTTTTTATTACATCATGTTTTTGTTATGGACTATTTATACCTTTTGTGTACTCAGTTTTGTTTTATGTTTGTTTGTTTATATCTAATTATTGACTCTGATGTAGTGGTATTGTCTACTCATACAACCACTATAGACCCTTTCTATTAGTCGGTAGCTTCAATCATGTGTTGAGGTGCATTTAAATTCATGTAGAGAACCTTCTTTGGGAGCCATCTCAGTGGATTCTATTTGGTGACATTTTAATATACCTCTTGTAGTTACAGAGGAGTAAAAGGATATATTTATATTGTATGTTCTATGTATTTTTTCATCATTGAGAGTTTAACTTTTATATTGATTTTCACTCTAGGGCCACACTGATATCTTCAGTAGTATATTTGATACCTGTAGTTGAAACTATAGAGATGAAGTTATATAGGGATGACCTTATAAAGAAATGTTTCTTTAGATATAGGGAATACCCTTAGAAAACTCAAATATTTTCCTCACAAAATGGAATGGGATATTGTTGGGTTTTATTGATTATTTCCACCTCAAGGTTTGATGATCAGTTCGAACAAGTACCCTCTTCCAGGAATCCATGAAATTTTGAAACAATTAACGGGGTGAGGTGGTTCTCAAATATTGTTCTATGGTTTCAATATCAACATATCTAGGATCATGAAGAGGGAAACCTCAAATAAGAATTCTTATTATTCTATGAGACATATGATTTTCTGGTGGTGAATTCTCTTGTATTGTTCCTTGGTTTTGTGAATGAAATCTTAAAAACATTCATGGACTAGTTCGGGGTAGTTATTTTTCCGTAGATGTATATTATATTGAATCATTAAAAGTTATGGTGAAATTTAGTCAAAAATCCAACTAGAAATTTTCAACCCACCCAAATATAATGTTAATTGAAAGATTGGATTTTTGGCCAAATTATAGTATCATATTAAAAGTTTACCAATATTGTAAATTTATAATGGAAATAAATTTTACCAGAAGTAAAACAACTATTATATGAAAATAAATGTTAATGTGTATAAAAATTAATGGAGCAAGTAAATTTTAAGAAATAGTAGTTTTCTAGATAATAATATAGAAACCCAAAAAAGATTATTATTAGAAAAAATTTCATTAATTTAATAAGAAAATTGGTAATATATTTAACCTAATATAATTTATCCAATAACTTATTCAACATTACAAACATTAGACCTTTTGGATTATAATTAATTATAAACCCATAACATCATTTAATCTAACAGTTGGTAGTAGTAAATTCTATCTGGTATATACTCTATGATATCCTCAGTTGGTAATAATTATAATTTCATGGACATAATTGGACACAATTTTTTAGACAAAGTAATATCTAACCCTTGAAGCTCATTGATCTAATTGGTAGAAATCAACAGATGTTCATATCCACAGAATCTAATTGACCACACAAGATTAGGTAATGAAAAACTATAATACCAAAATATAAGTTTCTTTTAATGAAACCATTCCCCATTGTTTCTCTTAGAGAAAACAAAATAAAAGAAAAAAGTACCATTGGAAGTTATCGAAGCATCAATATTACACAAAAATAAAAATTTCTAAATAAAATATTAAAATAGTGGTGTATCATAGGTATCTTCCTTCCCATTGAATCCCTTATTCTAATATATAGATTACCCCCAAAAAACACAAATGTTTTTATTAATAAATATTTTTATAAGGCTTCAATTCAATTGGATGTGTCAAACCATCTTTTAATGAACATATGTTATAACTCTACATTATAATGAATTTTATCACCATCCCATTATAGTGTTCAACATTTTTCAATAGATAGGATGATTTGGTAGTTAATTAGAACATATCATAGTATGTTATAACATGTACAAATGAAAAATCATTCATATTGATGTTTATTTATTCTATATGATTTTATTGTAATTTTAATAACTAAGGGAAAATAATAGTCATTTTAGTCATTGGTCTTGCATTAGATAATCACAAACTAGAATCAAAATATTATACATGAAAAAAATAAGAAATAAAATATCATGTAACTTTTGATGTTGTTTAACTTATTAAATATTTAATATTTCAATTTTCTAAAATTTCTCCTCCTTTTGAAAAATTTATTTATCCCACTTACCAAAAATCTTGATGAACCTAATTATTAAAAAAACATAATCTTCTTAATTTTTTCCCCTTTGTGATTTTTAAAGAGATAAATAATATTGAAAACACTATGGAACAAACTTCATTATTCATTAACAAAAATAAATTAAGGAGACTCCCTATTTATATTCTTATTTTTTTATAGAGTTAGACACTTTCCCTCTTTGAAAATTAATATTTAAGAATATTTATTAAATGTAGATTCTAGTAATCCCCTTATTTAAATAAATCTAATAAAAATAAAAATATCCATATTATAGATAAAAAAATACTCTAAGGAATATATTTCAATAAAATACATAGTAATAAACTATTAAATTAATTAAAAAGGTTCATTAACAAAATAGTTTACTTTCTATTAGAGACGATATTTTTAGTTTAATAAAACAATGTTTAATAAATTATTTAAAAATTAGATTCCTATTTTTTATTATAGTTTATTAAATTATCATCTCTAGATTTCTAATCCCATGCACTTTAGTTTGTTATGATTTGTCAACTTCAATAAAATTTCTATTCCAATCATCTAACTCACACTTTAATTCCATTAATTCCCAATACATATTTATTAACATATGTTTATGATCTATATTCAGGTCAATAATATGATGAAATAGTTCTCTAGATGTTTCTCGTACTTATTTATTTTCTTTATAATCTAGATGTGTATTACAAAATATTCCTTGAAACTATATTAAATGTGATTCATATTTTCTTTTTGATCAATAGTATACATTACCACCCATGAAACATGAAAATATATTAAAAAAATATATGAATATGACTTATCCTCAAGATAATATAGTATAATATTATAATTATGTTTGTTACTCTCTACAATTTCTCATCTGTAAAAACATTTTGATTTCCCCATCATTATTCGTTTAAAATTATAATCTGAAAAGTTTTCTTAATTGGTTTTAGATCCTTTAACATTTAATGTTCCTTTATGATGATCTCTATTTTCATATTAAATTACATGGAAATATTTTTGACATGTGGACTGATATTCCACAAAATTATAAACATCTGTTATATCATGTTGTATGTTAACTGGATTTGTTCTTTTATCAAACATCAATGGCTCCACTAAAACAAATTTTAATAGGGAATATTTAATATAATATTTCTTTAATTTCATAATTTATTCATGTGATTAATCAACATTATATGATCTATAAAACATATTATTACTCAAATAAGATAGTGTATAACTCTAATATATCGATGAATATGAATATCCTCAATGAATAGAGGTTTAATGAAAGGATTTAATCATAACCTCAAATTCTATGGGTGTATTAATTCATTCATCTTCTATATATTGAAATGATTATAAGAATGATTCATTATAATCCATTGATTTCATCTTTATTTTACTATGAATAACATATAAAAATTATACCTTATTTTTCATATATTTTTAATCAAAGATAATTTCTCCTATTATAACTGGCGTTACTGAATCCTGAGACTTATTTATTTTTAGAGAACATTTATTCACTTTTAGCTTCTTTATATTATACATATACAAGTATTATAACCTAAATTGTAATTTTATATTATAATTTATGGATTTATTGACATTTTTTCCTTAGTATTTTTCATAACCTAATCATCCTTATTCTACTCATAATCACCATATCTCTAAAATAATATCTAAAAACATTCATATGAAACCATATTCAACTTTTAGGAAATCGATTTAACTACTAAAACATCAATATTTTCTGATTTAGGTATCTTCTATACAGACAATATATTCTCAAAATCCATCATAATGTTATCTTTTAATATATTATCTATATATTTATTCATTTTATATCAGAAAGTATCTTTATTCTGTTTGTGGTTTTAGAATTTTATGGATTTTCTAAATTCCTTTTAGTATTTTCAAGATCTATAATAATTGATATCTGAATAATTTTCACTATATTCAGATTCAAGGTTCTATTATAAGGTAAAATTTCTAACTTAACTAAGCCAATGAAAAGACATCTTATATAACTCTATATGAATTTCACAAGATTGAATTTCCACATTCCATAGAGGAAGTCAAATATGATTATGTGATAAACATTAATAGTGTATTTATCAACATTTCTTGGAAATAAATGTAACAACCCTAAATCAAATATCCTAGAGCCATAATATATTCTAAAACATTGGTACAAACTAAAAAAGATAAAATTTCATAGTATTATAGGTTTTAGTTTTACTGGAAAACTAGATGTATACATAGCTTAGACATATCATTTTAAACATTTAAATATAATATATGTTCCCAGTGATAACTATATTATTCCTTCCAGAATACCCATGAAATTATTTTTATGTTCTCTTTTGGGTTTCCCTAGGAAACTAAATCAAATAGTGAGCTTAGATTCTAAATATTAGGGTGAATATCGTGCAATCTATCACATAATTTCACGTCATGATGTATAATAAAAGAATGAATAATAATAAAATATTCTATAAAACGTTTTTCATGAGAATGTTATATAACCAATGTAATAAAAATAATTACATGGAAAACATATCTAATATTATAATTATGGAATGCATAATTATATACATATTAATCATATAGTTGAGGCATCATATAAAGAAATCATGCATAAAAGGTGATGAATATTCTAAACACATAAACTATTTTGTCCCCTGACACACACTGATGCATCAATGGGATATATAATTCCAAGACACAGACATAACTAATTAATTTAAATGAATTCATAATGTCACAAGAATAAATAGTAATAACATATTATATGAAATTTTCTAATAAGTAATTTTCCATAATCTCATAACAAGCATACAAAATTTGAAAAATTCCCTAGTCAATAAATGATATAACTTTCATGATAAACCCCTTCAATTTGGAAATTATATAAAAAATATAGAGTAATATATATATGACTAAGAGAATTTATAGAATAAATACATGATATTAATGGATATGGATATGAAATTAAATATGTTCAAATCCTTTGTTATGGTATACAAATAATTTTTTAGAGTATCCAAAAAATATTCCATGAATGTATCAAACCAAGTTTGTAGTTGGGATAACTAGTTATTCTCTATGTGAATATTAATTTAATACCCATAAAACATTTTTTAGGATTATTATCCCTAGAATAATATTTGTCAAATCCTTCACCACATGTGTTTTATGAAAACAATGATTTCTTTTCTTGGAAACAATAAATCTGCACATTACGAAATTTTTAGGACAATTTCTAATATTTTGGTTTATTCCTTGGTTTTTCTCTAATATTTCATAATTATTATAGTTTATGAATGAAGTATAAAAATAAGAAATAATTGGTATATTTTTGACAATATGTTAAACCAGAAATAGAAATTTGATCATATAATTATTTATAAAGGAGTTTCAAATCGTAATATAATTATATAATTTTAATATAAGGGAAAATTGGAGTATTGAAAATTATTTTATTTTATTTATTTATATTAAAATTTAAAAAACCCCAAAATAAAATGGAAATTTAATTTTCATTAGAAACCCATGAAAATAATAATAGGGATATAAATAATAAATAATTAACATAATTATAAAAAAATTCTTACAAACGTAGAAAATAAACAACGATCATAACTCAAGGGAAGGTAATTGAATTAGTAATTCCTTTACATCAGGCCCCCAGTAATTTGTTTTTTGTATCTAAAATTTTGAATAAGATAAATAATTTTATTAAAAACATGATTCCAACCCTTTTACAAAAATAAAACTCATTTTTATTCTCTATCTATTACAATATTTCATTAATTTATTACACAATTTTTTCTGTCATTAACCACAGAGCGTTGTTTAATGAATGTCAATAAAAATGCTTCAATATATTTATCATTATAAATATATTTATTTAATAGTTTCATCATAACTATAATTTTCAATGTACTATAAATAGATTCTCAAAAATTATTTATGTTGTACTGTGTTCATTATATAGAAATTTGTGGTACGATTCATAAAGATAAAATATATAAAAAAAATTGGTAACATTTAATATATAAAATATTGTTTAGTAATATGGATTTTTAATATAAATATTACCATTCCAAACAAGTAGAATTATTATTTACATATTAATATTACATGTTTACAAAATTTATTTTTCCCTAACCATCATTTTAAAAATTAATTTCACTATTCAAGTAGGTTGTTAAACCTACCAAAACAAAAACATGATATAATTAATTGAATAAGTATGATTATTTAATGGTTTTATTTTATCATAATAATATTATAAATATGAGAACATAGAAAATTATTAATTATTATATCAAATTAATATTATCTATGTTTTATTAATCACTCTATATATAATCATTACATCATTTTTCCGGTTGTCGGTAAAACCAAATGAAATAGGTTCATGTTATATTTACTAAATGAATAAGGGTATGCTATTATTTAATGATAATATTTCTCTTATAGAATCATAAAAATGTCAAAATAATTTCAATATAGTAAAAAACATATTTACGCATATTTAGAAGAATACCAATGCAAGAATCTTTAAATATGATAAACTACTTATATAGGATATTTTAATCATTTATCAGAATCCCGATTGAATTATATGGGATTTTGGAAATATCTTTGTATCATGATCTCCAGAATGTGGGATAGTATTACTTGGTATGGAAATTGGTCCAATTAATTTGTGGTATTAAATTTATTTAGAGGACATTATGTGGTGCTGGAAGACTCATTTTATAACTATGGGGAATGTAATTTTTTAAAATATATAATAATTAATAAGAAAATAATGTCAAAATTGACGTAAGAAAATAAACAATTGACTAATAAATAAAAAAACTGGATAGTAGGTTGAGAAATTAATCATAAAATCCATTAAACGTTTTTTTTAAATATATATTAATTTTTTACAATCGAGATAAAACTTTTTCCATTTTTTCTTTTACCTTAGTGACTAAACTTTACCAATGTAGAATTTTTTTAACTAAAAATGAAAAATACCATTAAACCTATACATGATGATCTAAATTAATGAATACATTTTATTAGATTAAATTTGTAAAATTGATTAAAATTGACACTAAAAAACTATAATTAAATAAAATAATTTTTAGGAGAACATATTTTTTAAGCAAAGAATAAGTTTATGATAAAATTATAAAGGATACTAATTTCCATGAAATCAATTAATTTATTTTTTTAAAAAATATAGTTTTTTGTATTTAAAATTAAAATAAAACAATAATATACCATGGGAAACGTATTTAAAAGAAACATAAATAAAATAACTATTGGGATAAAATATTACTTCTGGTTTCAAAATATCAATCATCAATTTTTAATTTTGATGGAATATTTTTGAATGAATTATTTTAATATTTAGATATAAATTTTTCTAAGAAAAATTTTATTTTAGAATTTTTTTTAATTTTTACATCTTGATAAATAGACAAAATATATTTTAATTTTAGAATCAATATTTTCATTATTCACCTAAAAATCAACTATTTCTAGAAAATAACAAAAAAATCACCGTGATTTTTTTAAAGATAAATTCAGAAATTATGTATATTTTAAATTTAAAGAATTTTTAAATATAACATTTATATATTTTTACAAATAATAAATATTTCTACTATACTATAATGACAGATTAAGAGAATACGTGTTTTTCAACAGCTTCAAGGATGTTGTGCTTGCCTACTATAAGAAGAATATTAGGTGTTATGTATAATGGTTTGGAGTAGGTCATTTACGAGAAACAAGTAAAATTAATTTTCTGTAACCTAATAATAAAAGTACTATGGAAGGATATTCTATATTATATATAATTCTTAGCTTCGTTTACTTGAACAAAACATAACCAAATAGAAAAAAATAACTAGCAGTTACAAGATGACAGTGAAAGGGTATGAAAATTAATGAGGGTTTATAGGTAATGGATGAAGTAAAAAATAAAAGAAGGTATGATATTTGAAAATTATATTTTATTGGTTGGTATTGAAATGATATAAAATTATGAATTTTTATAATATGTTAAACCAATGAATGTTTTAGTTGTGATAAAGGAAAACTAAATGAATCTATATCATTTGACAAAGAATTATCTAAATAATTATTCTAATAACTAATATTTATAACAAAACTTGTGATTAAAAGGTTTGTTGTTTGATAAAACTATTGAAAAAACCATTTCAAGATAATACATAGGTTATATATGCCATAAAATATCTCAAATCCTCAAATTTTGATTTTTGAAGTCGATAAAAAATGATTTTTATGAAGAAGAGAGAAGAAGAGAACTCTATAAATATTATCTTCAACACTCAATAAATAGTTTTATTCAATAATAGATAAAATGTATTTCAATTCATCAATCCCAATAACATAAGATAATTTGGTACTCATATAATTATTAACATAAATTATATTCAAAAAAAAAAATCTCATTACATCCAAAAATAATTAATATAATAAGTGAAGAAACTTATCTATTATGATTATCCCATTCTTCCTCTATACTCATTAATAAAATACCTCAAGTGTCTTCTCTATTCTTATTTCTAGATAAAACCTCAATTGTGTGCTCCATTTTTAGTGAATTATTAGGAAATCAATTATCCATTTGATATGTGTAGGTCCTCCTCTTAAATTATGTGAACACTCCAATATAAAATCCAACATCAATGATATCTACCCCAAACCTCACTACAACAACATTCATATGGAATTACAAATCATATTATATCTTATTCATTGTGTGACTTAATTGAATATACATCAATGAATTATACTCCTCATAGGTGGAATTTCTTCCCCAATAAGTATGATGTATCCTCTATAAACTCTTCATTGATTACCAAAAGTTTCTTTTAAATTTAACAACATTAGAAAAATCAATTTATTCTCCTCTATTTATTCTATTTTCAATTGAGAATTTATGGAAACATGAATTTCATAAAACTTATTAAAATCCACATGAATCATCAATATCAATGTAATATACTTATGTTAGACCCCGAATAACCTCTATGTGGGGGTGGGTTTAACAAATTACCTTTAATTATGTATCATGGTACACTTACCCACCCTATGAAATGTTGGAATGAAATTTATGCAAGCTTCTCAAGCTACCTCAACTAGACATGGTTATAAAAATAACATAACACGAAGAACACTAATTTTTATCCTTTCATAGATCATTTGAAGAAAATTTATTTATAATGGTATTTCATGGATTTCCCTTCCTTAGGTTGTAAGGGAATGACATATTACATTTTTTTGGTTTCCTTTTACCTTTCTATTTAATCAAACCCATCAAAAAACTCAAGATAAGCTTTAACACCTTTCTCTATCTTCTTTTATAGTTCACAACATGGATATAATTTAGAATATCAATTATTTGTAAGCACTATCAAGGATTAGAATAATATATATCTATGTGTAATCCTAAAATCATAAAAACTAATCAATGGGGATATTGGGACCCATCCTTCTTATCATCCAATCACCTACAATAATATTAAATAGTTCATAATTTATTATTGGGTTCTAAAACACTTTCATATATGTCATATGATTCAACTCTAAATTATATTATTTATCACATTCCAAAATCATTCTCCATAATATTTTTTTATCTCATATTCAAAATTTAATTCTTATTTTTTACTTGGTACTTAATCTATCCACCAAACCATAGTCTCTGTTTCCTTACTACACAAATCAAATAATAATATTGTCCCTATTGTTCAATCAAAATCTACCTTTAGACACATACTTTTTTGAAATAAAATGCTTGAGGTAATTTTAAATAGAATATTATAGTCATTATTCTCCCTCGATAAGAGCTATTTGTCCATGTTTTTAATGAATCTAATCACAATGATCAAACTCAAATCTTGAACTACATTGGGTTCTGGATTCACTATTGATCAATGTTGAACTTCTAAATGACAAGTCCACCACTCAAGATACTTCTTTGGGTCATTATTTTATAGATGTGTTTTATCATCCATGCTATATTGAATACCATAATCATTTACCAGAGTCTGACATTCACTCTCTCCTTAATAGTGAGTCGGAATGGTGGATTGTGTGATGCATGATAATTTCACATGGATGGTTGATTGGATACTTTAGAAAATGAATCCAACATTATGTATCCATGGAATATTACCTTTACATATCAGAAAAAAATATGCATGTTACAAAATTAATGAAAATATCATTTCCAATAACTAAATCCATTAAGATAAATCAAAATAAAATATTTGAATAATTTGTTTCAAAAATTAGAAACTAAAATAATGAGAGAATTAAATGTAAATACCTATAAATTTTTACTTTTAATGAATTATTACTTAAAAATATGTGAAATTAGTTCTTAAAATAAATAGAATGAATATTTCAAATAACTCCTGATGATTTAAACAGAAAAACTTATATTTTTTATCATATAAATAAAATAATAATAATATTAACCACAACGTAATAAGGATGTAATTATTTATAATTATAAAAACATGTTCACTATTATGTATTAAATAAATTCACTATTTATAGGTTTTAAAATATATTCAAAATATGATACATCTAATTCACCCACACATTATATGTTTGTTAGCCCAAACGAGTCCATTTGTCAATTTAAATAGAAGAAAATAAGTATCAAAATTATAAAATTCATATGCCACAATGAATTTTCTTTTAAAAATAATTTTCCCATTGACAATATTAAGTTAAAAAAGTGAATGGAATATAAAAAATAAATGGTTTTAGTAAAAATTTGGTTTCTTGTTTTATAAAAATGATTATGATGTAAAATTATTGATATAATTAAACAGAAATAATTTTTCATCCAACAAGATATTATAAACAAAAATATATTTCTTGGTGAACAAAGTACAATATAAAAAATCCACTCGGTATAAATTAGACTCACCACTAGATAGGGTGGATAAAAAATTTATCAGAGGAATAAATAATCTTTCAAACAATAAAATAAAAAAGGTGATTAATTTCAACCTGGATTAGGATTTTTATTTCTTAACCCATATAAATTTAAACCTTATGAGTTTAATTCAAATCATAAAACTCATTTTAAACCATTATTATAATACATTTATCAATGATTTTGTTAGAAAATATTTTTTTCGATGGGTAAAAAACAAGATATTCTTAATCAATTCCAATTTATAATAGACATTAATCTCATGAAAGTGTAAATAAAGGGCATCAATATTGAGAAATCATTTCACCCATTAAAAATTTTAAATTCATCTTTATAGAATTTTTTTCCTTAATTATTATCAGGTTTTGATCTGAATATAATTAATTTATAGTAAGAAACATTTTAAGATCCCAATAATATAATTAAAACCCAAATTTTACCCCCAATGTTTAATTCCAAAAGGGAGGAAATAGTTAAAACATTCATTTCAAATGAAACTATGAAATTTATCTGTGATATGTAAAGTAGAAGGGATATAATATATTTCAAAAATATCTTTCCACACAACACTGTAGTCCAAATACTCATAGCATGAATAATAATTTTACATTCCACGAATACAATATTTTTAAAATAAAATATAATTTTCTGTATAAAAAAATACATTAATACTGCTGTTCACAAAAAGGATTTCAATGGAATAAAAAATAGGAATAGGAAAAATACTATATCAGTAGTCAATGATCATTAAAGGAAAATTAGAAATTAGTAGATTTTTAAATATATTTTAGGTTTCAAAAAACCACTTTAGAAATAATTATTCATCTTTAAAATTTACTAAAATACCAAAATAATATTCTTAAATCATTAAAACGAGAATAATTAAAACCAAGACACACCTATGGTTAAAGATTATATAATTGTGGTTCATCCAAATGTATCATCAGTTTTTGTCTTTTAAAATATCCCTCTAGTATCCTATTTCTATATCTTACAAATGAAAATTATATTATCATTAGAATCTAAAGTCCAATTTTAATTAAACATTCATAAAAAATTTGGATTAAAGGGAGGTTGATCTAGATTTTTTGATTCTTATATATCATTTTTTTAATCCAAAATAATTCTTCCTTTAAATATAGTGTTCTTTATTTTTGTGACAGGAATTTTCGAAAAATGGTTGATGGATGTGTATGTTTTTGGAACAGGTTCAAAAGATCTCCATTATAGTCAGTCAAATCATAAACAATCAGATGGGATATCTATTGTGGTGTCTTTATTTATTCATGAAGTAAGTTGAGTGGCCACATGGTCAATACACCCCTTATTCATTAAGTAACTTCTTTTTTTTATGGTATCTTCATTTATTCATGTGGATGATTGACATTACATATGGAAACCATAAAATAATAATAATATAACATGTAATGTGGTTAATTAACCTATTGAACTAGATTTAGATGTCATATGACCACATCAACTCCTTGATTATTGACTTATCGCATAACATATTCTTCTCTTCACACATGCTATCAATGCGGGACATTATTTTCTATCATGGGTGATTCTTGGTGTGGTTGATTAAATTACCTTTTGTGTCCCGTGAACCCTGGTAGGTTTTGAATATGCTTGGTTGGTTGGATCTATTCATTTATAATTTTTAGGAATTATATGCAACAGAGTAATAGATAGTTATTTAAAAATAAAAGAATGATGATACATAGAAACCCATGGGTTTCATCCCATACAGAACTGAATTTAAATAATTTTCCAATACTTACACACTACATTATAAACATAATAATTCAGTAGTTATGATTTATTGATTGTTTTTATTTCATTATTCTATGAAGAAATTATTACATGTCCCCTAAATTTTTATAAATTATTAATATCCTATAGAATAATCCCTAATTTTAAATGGTTCTAGTGACTAAAGACTGTTTCCATAATTTTTTCAATGCCAATATTCTCAGAAAAAAATAATTAAAGAAGTTAGTAGCTCAAAAATATTTCTATAATGAATATTATTACTTTAAAAATTCTTCCCCACACTTGAGAAGTCCATGAATTTAGAATAACGTGTAATAGTAGCTGAAAACATTTGAATAAACCATTGAAACTCTCTTCGAGTAAGCTTTATGTTTTTGAAGTTGGGGGAGTTTCCCTATCTTCATTATGAATTCATATTCTTATGGGAAAAATAAATTATCCATAGAGTTAATTTTATAAGGTAAAAAAACATTATATATTGTAGGAAATTGTCCAATACTATAAATTTTGACTTTGTTGTAAGGTTAAGAAAAATAAAATTTCTATAACTTCTAAAGAAAAAAAGAGAAACCCTAGATCAAATGTCAAGTTTTTCAAATTCTCCCTCAATTAAATGGGTTGAATAGTAAGAATCCAAATTGAATAAAAGTAGAGTACTATCTAAAAATATTGGATTGTGTGTGGTGTTTAACAACATGGGAGTCATTCCTAATAAAAGAGATTGGTTTAGTCCAGAGATTCTCTGGGGCCTCAGAAATAAGTTTCCTAATCATGATATCAAGAAATACCAATTTATATAGTTCATGTGTAGATTCAGACTCAAAATTAAATAAACATTTGTATAAAAACTAGAATAAAAAAATTCAATACCATAAACCTTGAATGGTTTAAAAAAATAACATCCACATTCAAACATATAACAAAAAATTCAATACAACATGGAATTTTTGTATCATAATAAATCAACATCATATAAACTTAAAATCCATCAATGGATGTTGACATAGATGAAATCAAAACCTTTTTTCGAGAAATATCTCTTTTAATTTTGAAATAATTTAAGAGTCACATAATTATAAATTAAAAATTTATTTTGAAAATATTGTTATAATATTGTAAGGGAAGATTCGATGATGTTATTATGGAAGAAAATAGCCACTCCCGCCGTATAAGTTAAAAAAAATTCTTACCCTATATTTTTCATAATTGTCAAAAGTACCTTGTTTGGAAAATGAAAAAAATATTCCTTTCAAAAAATACATGGTCAAATAAAGGTATAAATGACATTAAACCATTGTCTAGTAAATAGAAAAAATATTTTGAAATAAATTTTTAATAATAATGGATATGGATGATAAAGAGGTCCCTATAGATAATTACGTATAAACAACCTCGGATAATGAAAAGATTGTAAAATTAACCCTTAAATTGTAATTTTCCATGGTCGAGGGTAGGTTAAACTCCTATATAATGGTGAAATAATTGTTATTATATTATAAAATAATCATATACATTAATATGGTATCATATATGATCTTTTAACACACCTTTGTTAATAATATCTTAGTATTATCTTCGTTTAGGGTGTTGACGGATTCATTTTCCTATATATTCTTTGTTATGTGAGTCATATTTATTATGGATGGGATATATACTATTTATATACAGAATGATATTAAGTCTCTAAACATTATTTTTAATCATCAAATGAAAATTAGTCTTGAATGGATATGATGGGGAATGAAACTCATCGTGTTCGTGGAGACGGTAATCCGTACGTATGCACGAGTGACAATATCATTTTTTGATATTAAAATAGTATATAATTTGATGTTATATCATATATACAGAATTATTATCATTTTCATATCAATTACACATCATTATTATATCCATCCATATAATAATGTATTGAATAACAATTACACCACGATGTGGAGACGGTATGCCGTACGTACGCACGTATAGTGACATGTCAATCAAAGGGTGGATAGAATAATGAATGTGGTTGTGACATATTTATATCAACATAACAGTATATAGAATATACTATAGTTATTATTTTATAATGGAAACAACAAAGAAAGAGGAAGTGGAAGAAGAAAAGAACTTGAAAGAGGTGATGAAATATTTACCTCTTCTTAGGGTTCATCATTTTGATTTGATCAAAAGGGATATTTAGGTTGGATTTCTGACTAAAGTAAGGCCTCTAGGATTAATATAGGACAGTTGATAGGGTATTTTGGCAGAGGTTGGATGAGCCAAATGGATTTGAATGTGTGAATTAGAGATAAGGGGGAGTGCCCATTTTATAAGAGGGGTGAGGAGAACCATAGGAAATGCTAGAAATATTATTTTATAATAAAAACATTGTCAGTTTCTAATGGCTAAAAAATGAATTATTTAAAGGGCAAGGTGGAGATGGGTCTGAAACCAGTCAATAAATAAGCTTTAGATAGGTTTGGATCACTATATTAAATTTATCTTTTAGATTTAACTCTTAGTTTTATAGTATGACATTTACCATGTCTCTTTGTATTTTTATATTATATGGTTAATATAAATACTATATACTTCTAGGAGAACCTCAAGTGGTTAATTAATGATACACCTGTCATTATATAAGTCTTCTGGATGATCATTATATTTTTAGAAATAGAATTTCAATTAATAATATAATAATTTTTTAAAAAACTCATTTATGTTAATTTTGACAATATCTGGTATTTTGTTTTTTCTAAATTCATAACAGCGTTATTGCTTCAAAAACAATTAATATAACCATCCCTAATATGTTATATTAACCTATAAAATAATTGTAATTCATAAAAAGTCTCAAATTACATTTATTTGGTTATTTATAATGTCAATTATTTTAATCATTCACTTATTAGGTAATTAATGCATCATCATTGTGTCATAAATAAATTATATTATTTAATGTCTAAAAAATATAAATAAAACACAATTATATAGGAAATATTTTTAGCTTTCTAATTAATATTTATTGTTGAATTTAAATTATTCTTAACCCTATATTAAAAATGATTTATTTATTAAACATTAAATTTAACACTTTTAACTCTTATTTGAATTAAATGATAATAAATGTCCTAATCTAATCCAAGTTGACCAAAGAGGACCATATTTTATTCCTAAGGTTGTTTTTAGTAGAATTATACTTATCCAATTTAATTAGGACATGTGTTAGTGTAATAATAATATCATTTTTACCCTTAATTACACAATTTACTTTTAAACGTGGTAAATGAATGTAAAAAGTTACTATTCACCAATATTTATTTACATCTTATTAAACCACATTTTTCATACTTATATCAACCATTTCTCTCAGATTTTTGAAATTCAACTCACAGAAGCAGTAAAATTATGTTTATGTAAATATTCAAATGCTCCTAGGAGGTGGGTAAAAGATGGTAAAAAGATTAATAAAATCATTATATATCTAAAATTATTATAAAGTGACTCCAATGAATTACATAGAACATAAATAGGTATTATGTATCTATTTTTACCTAAAATAAATTTAAATAAAATAAATAATTATTTAAATAAAAATTTTGTTTTAAACTATAACTCTGTGTTTTTCATTATTCATCAAGAATCGAAAGTTTTCAGAAAAAATACCAAAAATTCAACCTAAGATAATTTTGATATTCCAAATAAAAAAATGAAGTCCATTTTAAAAGATAAAATTTATAAAATTCAAAATGTGGGTATTAATATTCATAACAGCTAGTTTGATTGGTTGTGGAGTGTTAGAACTCGAAGTTGCGTACAACACACGCTATTGTATTATTCAAAGAGAAGCAAACTGTGGAATCTTGGGGTGTTAAAACCTTAATGAACTAGTTTTAATATATATTAAAAATATGTTGATCTCATGATATAAAAATTATTACCCCATTAATTTTATGGATATATAATTCTAGTCCGACCCCTTCTTAGTTATAAATTTCCCACTACCCTTCATTTTAACATAACTTTCGTCAATGATTATAGTGTTACCACTATCCTTGGTTATAAAAAACCACCATTAATTGTTATAATATAACCATAATACCATAATAAAAACATATATATGTGTTATAAAAAATCATAAAACATTAATCTTATCATCACATCATAACCAATTAAAAGAAACAATATTTTATAATGATTTCATCAATGCATCCTAGAAAAACCCATAAAAATTATTTTATAAAAATAACATCAACTTAATCATTAAACATCCAAAAAAATAGTATTAATGGTATCATTGAATCATTCCCAATGTAAATAATAATATACATAAAAAATATATTATCCAAAATGAAAATTCCTTATAAATATCACTGAAATATATTTCCTGAAGAGAATAAACTTTCCATTTTAAAAATCACTTTTGAAACAAAAATCCCTCAAAAATAAAAACATAAACAATTATTATAAAATAACCTTAGAAACATGTAATGTAAAATTAAAAAAAAGAGTAGGTGGGATGGATTGAAACCTCATTATTTTCATATAACTTAAAATAAAACATTCCTTTACCATTTCTGTAAGAAGTCAAAAAAGTACCCCATTAAAAAACCAGAAATATAGTTTCTTTTATACCATTTTTGAGAATTTAGACATGGTTAAATATTAATTTTAAAAATAGATTAAAATTTTAAAAAACTTCTTCGAAAAAACTATAAATAACATGGATATGGATGAATTTGTATTTTTGGCCGAAGAGAGAAATTAAGTCGATTTTCTATAAAAATATATTTTCCATATCTTAAGTATTAAGTTATGTAAAGTCAAATATAGAAATTTATTCTCAATAAATAACCAGATGATAATATAAATCATAGGTTTCTGGAGAGTTATATCCTAATAATTCATCATTGTAAAATTATTCATAAAAAAATCATGACAAACAATGAGATTATAATTGAAAACCCTTTACCACATTAGTAACATTTGAATTTTATTCCATAGGAAATAAATTATCATAAATGGATATATAAATACCCTTAAATTTCATAATAATGAAAAAAATAAATTAATCTTTAGAACATACACAACATAAAAGAAACATATGGTGAATATGGAATTTGTCTTAGAAAAATAAACGTGGGATGATAATCCACTACCTTAGGTCAGAAATCCTTCGTATGAATTAGACCTTCCAATATTTAAATTAATTTATTAAAAATATATTCCAAAACCATAATAATATATACCATACCGTATTTATATTATTTATAACTGTTTATTGCCCATTTATTAATAATTCTTTATTAAATCACTAATATATGTTATGTATTCATTGTTTTCCATGATTGTTTTTGTTCCGTAGTTTGGGTCCTTGAACAATGATCACAGTTCCATTATCTCCCAAATTTTAATAATTATATAAAAATCTTATATTTTCATAATATATATGTTTTGAGTTAGCCATGAAAGTAGATATAGAAAAATTAATTGCACCATTCATGAAGATGGTAAGTTATATGTAAGTATTAGCATTATATTTATTTTTTGATCAATTGAATGAAAAAAAGATAATCATTAGTTTAAAATTAATTTATAATTGATATATATTATAAATGATATATATATACATCAAATCCATCGATATTACCATTCATGTAGTATATAAATGAAAATTTAATCACATCGCTCCATGGAGGTGGTAGTCAACACGTACGCATGAGGGACATTATTGTTTTCAAACAATTGGAAATCTAAAAATGTATAACATGATATTATCATTACATAATTATACTTATGTAATCATTATCATTTGTAAACATTGATCCCATCATAATACCTATCCAATAATATATTTATTAAAAATTAATTGTATTTCTACATGGATATGGTAAGTCATATGCATGCATATGAGATACTTTCACTTATCATTTGATTGAAAAAATAAGAATATAGGTGGTTAAATAATTATTATAATGATTTGAATAATGTAAATGAGAGGTTATCATTTATTAATGAGGTTAGGGTCACTTTTGTAATTCCATAACATATTTAAATATAATAAGGTTATACACTAGCCAAAGTTCTTCGAAATGGATAGGGATTCAAATATAATGTTTTATGTGGTATAAATACAATAAAAAATAAAATTTGTATTGGTTTATGTGGTTATTTAAACATTATAATTTTGGTTTAATCCCATAGTTAACATATTTTTACAATATCCTTGATAATGTCTTTTTCACTCTAAAATAGAAATAATTATATATATAAGGTAAAAGATAGATCATAAATGTCCATGGTAAAAAGAAATATAAAAAATAAATTGTCCATATTTTCCTCCTTCAATATTTTTATGATTTTTAAATAATTTAATAATATATTATTTTGGTAAAAAATCCTTATTTTACATTTATTACATTATTCACTTAGTTTCACATAAAGAACATATTTAAAAAGTATGAATTCTATTATAATACTTTTATACATTAATATAATTTATTTTATTTATCTATAACATTCTTTGAAATTTATATATTACTCAAATCACATAAAGTTTTGTTTTTTTTAAACTCTTTATTTTATTCTTCTAGTAAAAAAATATTATAACAATTTTTTATAATAATTTTAGATAATAATATTATTTATAAAAATTATAAATAAAAATAAATTAGTCAAATTATTTCATTGATCGTGAAATATACATTTATATTCATTTATAACTGTATTTTTTACCAACGTAGACAAATAAGATAAATTGAAACCTATGAGAGTGAAATTCTGTAACATTAATTTTTTTAAGTATTATATCAATCATCTTAAAAAAACATTTTCCACTATAGAAATATATTTCATGCATTAGGTGATAAGGGTAGAATTATATTAATCTAATAATATTTATATGGGAAAAGTATGGCTTTATCGCTTATGTTTAATATGGATTAACCAAATTGTCACTTTTCCAATGTTATAAATTTTTCCACGGTTACAATTCATGTTGAGTAAATATAAAAGAGGATTATTTAAAAAAATATTAGGTTCCTAATTCCTATTATGAAATAACATTTTTAAAATTTAATACCTATTAGTGCCAAAAATTAATTCTTATATTAGCATGGAAAATGAGATGACATCATCTTCAAAGAAGAACACGTTTTAACCATAAAACATGGTTTATTCTTATCTAATTCTTAAAAATAATTATTTTAAAACATATTATTTAATATATAATATATACATTTTAATAAAATCATTCAAAATAAGTGATAAATTTAATTTATTAAGTTAAAAACACATTGTTCTCAAAAATACAGTATTTAGTAGAATTACATTTTATGTATAAATTATATACTAAATTGAAACATAAAATTAATTACAATGAACATAATTGGATTATATATAATATAATACAAATAGTTATACCTTTAAACCATTTAAAAAAATAACATTTTTTGTACATTCTTGGGATAAAAATACAGTTTTTAATAAAAAATTATTTTTCTCTATTCACTATAAAATTAATACTATTATAAAATTCAAATAAATACACCGTAAGATAATTTTTATATGTGGATTTAAAAAATATATATATTTTTTAAAAATATAACATTTTATAGTGTAAAAATTTATATATAATATTTTCCTATAAAAAATCAGTATGAGTCATTTTGGATATAATATATTTTTTAAGTACAATATAACTTTTCTATAAATTGAGTTATTATTTTAAAAGACTTAATAAATATGTTTATATTAAATATAATATTATTCATATATTTAATAATGTATTTAATCATATTTATACCTTGTAATTTAACATCATTGTTATTATAATTATATTTATGTAATAATATGTAATGGTTTTCTTATGATAAATGTTGTGTGTAATATATGATATCGAATATAATCTTATTCAATTAAAAATGTTGGGTTTTGAATTACCTACCCCCCCCAATTTTTAAATTTTATCCCCACAATTTTAATTTTTCTTTTTAATCAAGGGTTTTTTCATTTGAAATTTTTTTTTGGGAAATTCCCAAATCATCAAAAGAGTTAATAAATATTCCTCTTGAAAAGAGGGAAATTAAATTATTAAGGTCTTATAATATAAAAAATAATTGATTTTCCAAATATGAAATCAGTATAAGAGTGTTAAAATATAGACATGAAAGAGAAAACGAATTCCAAAGGACTGATAGAATGTTATATAGAACATTGTTATGAGAAAGCTAACAACAAAATAATCTTAAATCTATATTAAGTGTATAGATCGTTTATTAATTTTAAATGAATCTAAATGAGTAAAATTTTATTTCAATACCTTTTTCCTAAAGTTGAAAAATTCTATTTATTTGATGATAAAATATACTTACTCGATTTATTTCCACATCATAAGCATAATTTTAAAAATTTGTGGTGCGTCAATTAATTTCAACAGAATATTCTACTCCAATACATAAATATATAAGATGAATTTTTATTATCTAACCATCTAAACTTATATTTTAATGGATCATAAGGTATATAAAAGAATGAAAATCCTCAAATCCTATCACACAATATTTATTAAATCCAAAAATATAAGAAAAAGTTATATAATACATTAATTAATAAATAATGAATAATTTCCCCCAAATATCAACTTAATTCATTTCATAAAAACTTATTCTTATGACTGTTCCAGAAAATATTTAAGAAAAAATTTAAATCCCAAAAATAAGAATGTTTTTTTAAAATATCTTATCACAAGATAACAAGATGTGGCTCATAACGTCACATACAAAACATGTTACTAAATTGATAATATATTATATTAAATCATAATAAAAACTTGAATCACTATAAAACCATAATCAACCATATATTCTCTAAAACATAACCTAGTAATTATTCCCCATTTAAAAATACTATTGAATATACTCTATAAATCCAAAAGTGAAATAAAATTCATCCATGATGACCTCAATCACTTTTTCTTAAAATCGCTATCAAGTTTTAGGGTTAAAAATAAGATCGATGTCAATCAACTATTAATCAAAACTAAAGATTATTTACTCATCATAGGACACAAATTAATGTTTATCTTTTTTTCATAATCATGTTTTCTAAAAAAAAAATAACACTCTACCACTAAATTACGTTTTATCGATATTAGTACCATTGAAATGTGTAATCAAATCATGTAATTAAATGTTTAAATAAAAATACAAGTTTCATGATATTATTAACAAAATTATAATAATTATAATTCATATACTACATTATTTATGAAACCAAATACGTTTCAATAATTCCACTTCCATATTATACCATTAACCAGAATTCATCAAATAATTACCTATTAATTATTTCATATAAAATAAATATTGTCTTAAGAATCATCAACCTCAATTTAATCAGGTTTATTACTTTTTATATGAGATGTATTTTTAAAAAATATCATAACATTCATAGTTCATTCCTTGTCTCTTCCTCATCATCATTAAAAACCATTAATAATAAAACCATGATGATTCCCTTATTGAGCTTTCCCTCTATGACATATATTTTTATAATGACCATAATTTCCACATTTAAATATTTAACCATTGAGGAAAACATAGGGAGACCATTATTCTCATCTATTTTATTAGCCATACCTCTCATTTTTCCTCAATAATTACATTCTTTATGTCATTTTTCATAGTCAAAACACATTCTTGTTCCTCTAATACATTCCCTTGGGCGATTATTCCAGCATTTTAGACATATTAGAAGATGAATATTTCTTCTTCCAAGATCTTTATGAAACTAAATATTTCACATATTATGTGTTTTAGTAAACTCTACAAAGCTGATATTGGAAATCATATAATGAGATAACTGGTTAGGAAAAACCACAAGATTTTACATTCCATATCTTATTTAACTTAGTTACACATTAGGACAATCATTCCACTCATTGTTCCATTCAACATTAGCAAGATTCCTTTGGGTTCCATTAATTGACTAAAACTGATAAGAATAGTGTGGAAAAAATAATCATATTAGGAATCCACATAATCATAAAATATAATTTATATGGTGTGAAAATCGTTAAACATTCTTGTATGATAGCTTATGTTTAACCTATGTCATTTAAGATTGCCACCAATTTTTTGGGATTTTATCTTAAAATTAGACATAGATAATGGTTTAAAAATATTATTATCTTATCCTAGTTTCTAATTGATAGCTGAAAATTAATTTAATATGAACTATAGTGACTCATAATATTCATGCATATTTTTATCATGATTATAGATGAATACTTCTTATATATCATAATGATCCACACCATGAAATGTACAGGTCAATTGTATTTGCATATATGTACATGGACACAACTTTTTCATAAGATCATCTTATTAATGATTTCATAACTGGTACCCAACGAAGACATTTCATTCCAAAAAAAATTCTTTATAACCTGTGGAAAAGAAACATAAGGGATGGTGACCTCAGACTGATTGTATGGGTAAAAAGGGGAGATTCATGGATAACATTAAAAGCATATAAATAAGGGAATGAGAACATTATAATAACATTTTAAAACCATACACTGAATATCAATGATCATAATATTGGTTCATGTCATAAATCATGGATGTTCATAAGATATGAATCTCAAAGGAATCAAATAACTAGATACATGATATCATAACATTTAAAAAATATATTGAATTGAAGTATAATCACAATTATAAAAAATCAATGCCCAAGTATTGAAGCCTCACTACCAAATATATCATATTGTAATGGTTTCACTCCCAAAACCATCATCATATTCATTATTTTCTCGTAATACTATCATAGAAGATAGAGTCCCAAACAAAAATAGGGTCACTCGTAAGACTATCATAGTAGATATATTCCTATACTAAACTAGGTTTACTCATATTCTAGTCATGTTTATCTCGGAAAATATCAATCATTACCCAATTCATTTGAGGTTTCTATCATTGTTTCCCACCAGTCATTTGTTATAACATTACCACTATCCTCAGTTTATAATGTTACCACCATCCTTATTTATAATGTTTCCATCATAATTGGTTATATGGTAACCATTAACCTTTTTTATAACATAAAAACCATTAAATTATTAAAACTATAAATTTTTGTTCCACTAGATCCTAAAACATTCATTATATCATCACATTATAACCTATACAAAGAAAATGGGTTTCATAAACATTTAATTCCATCATAATAGCATAAACCAAAAAAAACATAAATGGGTTTCATAAATATCTCATAAATACAAAAACAAGACATAGAGATAATACATAATAATGGTATCATTGGACCATATCCTTAGTAAATAATAATTAACATCAAAGGATATTATTAGGTATGAAGATTCATTTAAAATATTACCAGGATATATTTATTATTGAAAATAACTGCCCCATTTTTAATTTTTTAAATAAATATATTTCAAAAATTTTATGGAAAAAATTTTATTTGAAAATAATCATTGGTATAAATTAATATACAAAACAATTTAGAGGTAATAAATATTGGAAATTCATTTCATGTCGTATATTTTAAAAGTGAACATTGAATTGATTTTTTTTTTTTGTAAAAAGTCAAAAAGTTCCTAATTTAGTAAATAAAAAATAAGTTTCATTTTTTAAATATTTTTTAAAAATTAGCAAATTTCTAAAAATAAAATTAAAAAATAATAGTATAATTGTAAAAATATTTTGAAAATACTTTTAGAATATATGGATATGTAAGAATATGTTTTTTCAACCGAAGTGAAAATAATGAGGATTTTTATTAAAAATATATTTTTAGTCTCTTTAGTAATTAATATGATTAAAATTAAATATAAACATATATTATCAATAAATAAACAATTTGGAAAAAAACTCGTAAGTTTATTTTTAGGTCGATTATAATAATTCATCATTTGAAACGTAATCATAAACAATCTTGATAAGCAATGTAATTCTAACATAAAACACTTTACCACATTGGAAACATTTGAATTGTAATACCCATGAATGAAAGAACCGTGGAGATATATATATATATATATATATATATATATATATATATATAAACCCATAATATTTTTTGATATATCATAAAATAAATTATTGGGTTATATATACACCATATAAAATAAAAAACCGGTGAATATGGCATGTGTTTTAGAGAAATAGATGTTAGATGAAAATCCATAGCCTCAGGTCTGAAATGCTTTGTATGAATTAGACCCTCCTTTATAAATATAAATTTATTATAAATATATTAACTAACAATAATAATATATATCATTCCATATATAATTTATTTATAACATTTTATAACTCATTTATTAATAATTATTTATTAAAATCATTGTTCTATGTGAAATCTAATTTGTTCTTCCTGTATTTTTTTGTTCGTTTTAATTTTTAAATTGATCCACAATCTCCTAAAATTTATTATGATATAATAATAAAATATATTCATTCTATATATTTTAATACGTATCCATAAAATAAGATATATAAAAATGAATTACACCATTTATAGAGATGGTACGTCGTACGTAAGCAAGAACACTATTTTTATTTTTCAACGGATGGAGTAAAAGATAAAATAAATTAATTAACATTCAAATAATCAATAATATATCATATAAATAATATATATATTCATAATATTAGTCCTTATAACCATCTATGTAAAATACAAATGAAAAACAAATTACATCACTTTGTGGAGGTGGTTGTCCAGACATTCGCTTGAGGGACGTTATCATTTTATAATATTTTGGAAGCTAAGAATATATAATATTATATTTTAATTAAAAGTTTAATTTATATAATAAATATAATATATTAACATCAATCCAATCATAATATCCATCCTAAAAATATGTTAATGAGGAATAAATCTTATCACTATACGGAGATGGAAAGTTGTATGTACACACCAGTTATACTTTAACATCTTATTTAAGGGAACAAGAGTAAAGAAATGTTATTTCATAAGAATAATAATAATATTTAATTATATTAAGGTTAATTAATTACTAATTTATAAAAAATATATTACATTTAAATGAGGTAAAATAAGAATAAAAATAATGTGATCTTTTCAGGTGATTTTTTTGAAACATGTCCCTTAGTAATCCTTTTGAGGACATGAGGATTCGTATTTTGGGAAGACAGGAACCTATAGAATGCAGGTAAGCAATATTATGAGGGATTTTGGTATGTTATTTTTGATCTCTAATATAACTAGTAATTTTATTAATAGAATAGAGAGACACCCTTTTATAATTGAGCGGAGGGGATCGTTTGGAAATTCATAAAAAATTAAAATAAAATATGATCATTATATAGAAAATATTATTTTAAATTAACCTAGTTTGGAAGATAATATTTTATGTGTTTTAATTCTCAATAAATAAAAATTATTCACTGGTTTATGTGGTATTTTAAATCTTATCTTTTGTTTTATCCCCTTAGTTAACCTATTTTAACATTAATTTTAGTAACATCTTTTTCATTCTTAAAAGGTCATAATTTAACATATAAGGTGAAAATGGATCATAAATAGAAAAGGGATAACCTTTTATACCATATATTATCCACCTTAACCAATTTTAATATTTTTTTGATTTTTTAATATTTTAATAGTATATTATTTTAATAAAAAACATTACTGTAAATTTGGAAAATATTTATTTAATTTGAATTAAACAAAATAAATACAAAGTATTAAATATATTATTATAATTTTATATATCGCCATAATTATATATTTTTCTATAAAACTATTGGAACACTATAAGTCACTCAATTTATAATAATTTTTTATTTTTAAATTCATTTATTTTATTTTTCTATTAGATAAATGTTACATCAATGTGGTATAATAATTTAATGTAATTATATAACATATAAAAATTATAAATAAATTTCTATCAAGAGAATAATTTTATTTAGATAAAAATTAAATGTTTGTATTAATTCATAACTTTATATTGTCCATATATGGATATATAAGAGATATTTAATACTATAAGAGTGACATTTTGTAACATTCATCGATTTAAATATTTTATATGCCATTTTTATGGAAAATTGACCATTAAAAATAACATTAGATTCTATTGTGGAATGAAAAATATTTCAATAATACAATATGAATTATGCAAAAAATTTAGGTTGTTATCACTTATTTGTAACCCAGATTTACCAGATTTACCCTTTATCGAGGCAATATATTTTACTACAGTTACTATTCCTATTGACAAAAAAAGTGTCATATTTACCAAATTTGATCCTCCATATTAAAAACATGGAATAAATTTTATAAAATTTATTACCTATTATTTATATAAATTAATTTTAAAATAATCACATAAAACACAATGAAAATTATTTTTAGAAAAATACATTTTTAAAAGCATAAAATGTCATTTATTGTTTTCTAAGGTTTTGAAAATACTATATTAATTTTAAAAAGATTTATTAAATATATATCATAAAAATGATGAAAATAATTCCTCAATAGTTATCAATATAATTTATTAATTTATAAACACATTGCGTGCATAAAAATAGTTTTTTAGGAAAATGTCTCTCTTTGTATAAAAATGTTGTTTAATAAATTTAATCATAAAATTGATTTTGATGAACTAAATAAGAATATTTAAAATATAATAGAAATGATTTAAATTTTAAAATATTTTGTATCTAAATATAAATTTTAAACATTCTTGGAACTAAAATATAGTTTTTAGTAAAAATAATTAATTTTCACTATTCATTAGAAAATCATTCTTTTTAGAAAAACTACAGAAAATCAACCAAATAAAATATTTATATGTTAATAAAAATCGTATTTAATTAAAATTCCAAAAGGATTCCAAATTTAAATATAATATTTTCTCACAAAAAAATAAAATAATTCTGAAGGTAATTTATTTTTTAATTATAATTTTCCTTTTCAAAAAATGAATATTTATTTCCAATGAATTAATAAAAATAATTATATTAAGTGCGTTATTTTTTAATATAATTCAAAAAATAACAATCATAATCATAATCTTCAATTAAACTATTATGTTATAAAGATCATATTTAAATAATAATATTTTATCATTCATTTATGTTTAGTGTTGTGTGTCTTATATGCTGTTGAAAATAATGTTCTTCTTATAATATCATAGGGTGTTGTATGGGGATATGTTTGGTAATTTAGTAATTTTCTATGTGATTCTCGGATCATATCCCATGTTGAATAAAGAATATCTCTCACATCATTGACAATACTAATTATCATATGATTTATTTATATTGTGTTTTACCTAGAATTGTTTTTGAAAAAATGTGTTGAAATATTTTTCCCTATATTGAAGGATTTCCTCATCTATGTTATGGAAAAATCTTATAGCCATTCCATTGAGGACAAATGGGAACACCCTAAACCAAATATCCTCTTAAATAATCCCATGGTGAGTAAACGGTTGTTATTAACTCTAAAAATTTATAATGAGATCAACTGAATCCTCATGGGACTAACCAGTAAAAAAGGTAACATGAAAATGGGAGAATATTTAATTTCATATTTCCTATACCAGAGTGAAATCATTCCTCAATAATGATTTAGAGTCACATTATGAAATTGAATCTCTACAGGCCTTAGAATATTGGGGACTGGTTCAATATGTCATGGTGGGTTTAGATTTGTATTTAAACTTTTAACACATTGAATTCTAGGGATTTCTAGTTATGTTTCGGTTTTATTTCTACAAAAATAATCATGGTTCTAAATTTTAGTTATGATATTTTTTAATTTAAATTTATATGCCTATGTGTTCGTTAAAAAATAGGTTAATTTCACGAAATTGTATATTAGACAGACATTATTTTTTAAGAATTTGAAAAAATAAATATTATTAAGAAATTGGTTTGTTATTTTTCATTACTAATTTTTACTTACATTTTCTTAATGGTTAAAAATTCTTCCCCAAAAATAAAACCAAAATTTTATAAGGGTAAAATAATGTTCATTTATTATCATTGGGTCAAATTAATTATTTATAACCTATAACTAAATGTATTATAGTAAGTAGGGGAAAGTCGCAAGTAATGATTAGGTAGTATACCAAAAAATAGAAACAAACAAAATAAATTAAAAAAAAAATAAGTGTTTAGATAATAGTGAATGTGGGTGAACATTATTGAGGGTACTCAATTAATTGATGCAGAAAGAAAATAATTTGATGCTTAATAATTGAAAAATCTAGGTTAATTGGGATGGACATAATAGAGAGAAAGTGATATTGTTCTTTTAGTAGGTTTATACACCTAATACTGAAGTAATGAGAAAATAGAACTAAACACCTAACTATATTAAGAAGAAAATCCACACCATAGAAATCTCCTATGAACTAATATTCATAATATATATCAATATGGTAAGTAATATTCCTTGATAACATTAGAAACAAAACCTTTACAATATTGTCCTTTAGTCACATATTTGAAGGAAAAAAGAATCTCAACTCTTCCATTATCCTTGCTTGAAATTGAGAGAAACTATTTTGATCCAAAACAGGATTAGATAACCTGATTGAGGGGACAAATTGATGTTTGATATTCTTTTCAATCCACTTCATCTCCCATTAAATATTTTCCTCTTTACTATGAGGGACACTTATTTTCATGTTTATTTTTTTATTGATCTCATCCTTTTCATGTTAATATGAAGATGACACATATAAGGTAAAAAAAGAAATAAATCAAAAGGAAAAAAATGTTTTACATAGTTTCCCCTTGTTGGGATATATCCTTGGATCATAAAAAGGTCATGTTCCAATGTAAAAAATCCACTAAAGTTCAATGTTTTTAGATTAGTCGAGGTCACTCCCACATGATTTTCACTACTAATAAAATGTTTATGGTAGATTAACAATCTACTTTGCATCACATCCATCACAATTACCTTTTATTCCCACTAATTCAAATTTAAATCGATTATCATGCATGAAAAATTAAAATATCTTATATTGTTGAGAGTTTCACTTAATGTATGATATATTCCATTGAACATCTCATGCTCTTTCACTACCTTGGATGTAGTAGAGAATTAACACATTCTCTATGTTTTTTTAAATGGTGATGATCTGTTACCTTCTTCTTTTTTAAAATTCATATGTGATAATGATATTTCTCATTGGTAAACCCTAGCATTCAACCTCTGTATGAGACCATGGCACATAACCCTAGAACGAGATCCTCACATGTATCCCTTGTATAAGATTGTGGCACATAACTCATTCACAAGATATTAATGTGTATCCCTTGTCTGAGATCCTAATGAATAATCCATACATGATATCCTATTATAGAACACTTTCATGAGATCATAGTGTGTAACCCTTGTGCAAGATCCTATCACATAGCCCCTCCATGAAACTCCCTTGTGATAATCTTCTATAGGACCTCCCTAAAAGACCTCACCATGAAACCTCTCCATGAAACCTATTTGTGAGACTCCTCAATGAGAACTATCTGAAATACCTTATTCTAATCATGTGAGTCATGAGATTTTTTCTCTTCATATGAATCAAAAGACATTTTTTTGTTTCTGTCGGTCGCATGACATTATTCCATTCTTGCAGATCGCATGACTATGGTGCAAGACATTGTTCACGTTACCATATTTTTCAATATAAATGCATTTAAATATTAATGAAAATACTATGTTCATACTTATCATTTCAAGATACCATCATTAAACACACACACACACACACACACATATATCCCCTTTACAAAACCCCTTTTCAAGACTCTTTTCAATTTATATTGATCATGTGATCCTAGTAAAATACCTTGTTATACTCATGAAAAATACATTGCTTCAAATTAATCCACATAATAAAAAATATATTCTTTATTAAGGCTGGGTCATGGGGTTGTCATAAGAAAAAATATACCACCATAACTATATTACTTGTAGATATCTATTTATTCCCTCTCCTTAGTAATCAAGCATACATGCTCCATGTGATCGCTTATCATGATCACCTCCACATGTCACAAGTGCTTCTCAGGATCAATTACATTGTCTTTGAGTGTAACATGTAATCCCATCACTTCATAAATTTATTATCATGCATTCTTCACATGAGGTCAACATGTGATCAATTATCAATCATGCATTCATCGATATTTTCCTCAATCATTTCATGTGTTCTCATCAAATGATTGAATAACTATCATGCGGTCATGGGATTTCAAATGACTATGAGGTATTTCATTCATTTCATCAATATTTTCCTTCATGAAATTAAAATGTCCCCACATGATATCCCCTATCAATTATGTGGGAATTCACTAGATCTCTTTGTGAGATCCCGTGAATATCATCTGTATATTTTTGTGATATCTTTTCTAGATCCACTAAAAATCATATTGTGTATTGTGTGACCTATTCATGAGATTAAATGAACATAATTTAGTGCTTAGTGTTATCTCTTAACTAGAACCCCTGATAATCATGTGGTTCTTCACATATCTCCCCATGAGATCCAATAAAAATCAGGCATGCTTTGAGTGATTTCATACAGATATCCACTAACAATCATTCAACGTCTTTCAGTGCTACGCTTGATCTCATAGATAGGTCATGCGATAATAATGTGGTGTCTTCATGTTCATAGCATGATCATTTTTGAAATTCATTCCTAGTGTGATAAGTCATAACATTCATGTTTCTTATGATTAGTACTTTGATTTGGGCTCTAAATGATCAGTTTTTACATTTACGATCGAGTTCATTCGTTATGACATTTGTATGCCGCATGACCTGTTCCAAAATTAGTGCTCACTCTTAATTCCTCATTATAATACCATCCTTTTTAAAAAACATCAAACCTTTTTAGAAAAAAATCAACCAAAAACCACCATCAATATATATTTTTGTCCCAATAATTTCACACGTTTTTTGTTTACAACACCTAAAATATTCAAGAATAAACTTGTTGAAAATTCATGAACATGAAAACCTATTTACATATACAATCGGAAAAATTGATAGAGGGATTCCATAACATGTAATCTAAGACCGCGTGATTTACGATAAATGTGGGAAACAAGAGTATCCTTTAAATTACATCAATTAATAACTTTTTTCTCAAACCCACCTCTTGAAACCCTATTGATACCAAAAGATATAAAAAGGAAAACCTTTGAGATCACTTCTTATTTGCACCTGTCAATTTATTGTAACATGATACCAAAGGATAATTATTTTCATAAATATTATTCATTGATTGACCATCTATTAAATATTTATATTTCTAAATCCCCATGATTTTCTACTCCCCCTATTAGATTATCCCAAAATCTCGATCAATATATGTTCTTCCCCTTTGTAAATGAACCCAAACAACACTCTATTGTGTTCTATAACATGATACAGAACAAAAATAAAAAAATCAGTAGAAAAACAATACTTGTGGAAAGGGGGTCCAATATCCACAGTTTTCATGTTTGGGTAGTCAAATAAACACCTAGATTCATTCACATTTTTTTAAATAATACATTAGATATGGCCTTTATTGGGATGTTTTCAACCAATAGTTCAATGGGAATATACTCCAAATTCTCAATCACATTACCAAATTTATGTTTAATTAATTTATATTTAATTTTAATATGTTTTATGAGTTATATCCCATTAAATCAATGATCACCATGTATCATATTTTCTATAAACTAAAAAAATAGTTGGAGAAACACATTGTTCTTATACCCCCTAAAATACAAATAAAGTGATATTTTTCCCCCTTAGGTCATGTAATTCTCAATTTCAGAGAAATATTATAATTTATAGCTTCACACTAATGAACTATTTTATGAAACAAAAATTACGACATTGCATTAATAACTTGATAGAACCTCTAATCATTTTGATAAAGAACTATTTATAGGAAACAATTTTATAAGATTATGAACACCAATGTCGTCCTTGTCAATTAGTTACTTATATGGATGAAAACAACATTAATTTCCACCATTATTCATATTACACTATTATCAGATCTTGAAATAACACCTAGATTGATTGTCACTATATCTCCCGAAATATACCCATCTTTGGAAAGATACGGATTATTAACTCCATTATTTAAATATTCAATAATACATGGAACCACTAGATTATTAAAGTATTGATTTGATAGCTATTTTGTTTCGCATCAAGATCTTCATCATATAACATTCATTTTCAGTAATTTATAACTTGATAATACATATTTACAAAATATATTTGATTTTTAAATAACACTTGTTGAATCTGAAACTATATTTTAATTTAAATAGTTCATATTTTTCTTTTCTCGTGTATATAAAATAAGATTATGGACATGTGCCTTTTTAAAAAACACATAGACCATAGGTCATATGTCTCTTAAATTCATATATCACTTCAAAAATATATTATAAAAAATAATGCATTGGGAGAGGGAAACCGTTAAAATCATAATGGAGGGGATTTGGTCTATCATGATAAACCAACCATTTTATATTTACATGAAATGAATTTTACTATTTTTGTTATTGTTATAACTTCCCAACCAACATCAAATGTTCTTGTCATATAAGTAGAGATTCCCACATGCTTAGTCTAGTTTTAATATTTAGATTCTATAGGTTTTGTCTTTTTCATAATATTTTGTTTAAATCCACTAGAAAAAATTATTATTTTTATGTCCCACCAATAAACAATTTTCTTTATTATTCCTCGGAGAAGGAATCACTCCTCTAGTCATCTTCTCTTAATTTATCATCCATTTAGGGGTTTTTCTCCTGCCTTAACTTCAAGTAGTATGTCACGAAACTTAAATTTTTCATGGAATTATTCATTAATTTTCCATGTATTGGTTATCCAAGGCACCTCACCAATTATTTTCGAGAGATATTCTTTCACTATATGTACATTCATTTAACTTAAAACAAGATAAAATCCTCCATTTTCTTCCATGTTTTTTTAAATTAATTCCAATAGAGTTTTTGTATGTTTTATAGAAGAGTTTTCTTGTACATATTTCATTGATATCATTGTGTTTCCTATAAGATTATAAACCAATTTTTTATCACAACACATTTTCGTAAAGTACATGATTCATTGTTATAAACTACTATAGTTAAGAATATCCTATTGGGTAAATTTGTATTCCCTAATTTATTCTAGATATAATATCTTGTCAAATTCCCAGGATTATAACATATAAAACATCCCCCATAAGAAACATGCCTCAAATCACCATTTCCAATATAAGATATTAATGTAGTTAGAGTTATTATTTTAACAATGATCCATTTGGTTTCTTTACATATACTAATAATATGTCCCAATATTCCACAATAGTATCATTCCATTAGTACTTTCTATTTAGATAATTTCTTATTAGACATTCCAAAATTATCCTTCTAACTGTCATAGTCAGTAATTATTTTTATTTACATTATAATATATATTCTAATACCAGATAATAAAAAAATGAAATATGACTATGCATTCCTCTGAAATAGAACATGATATCAAGACATCTTGAAAAGGTCAATTTATATTTGTTTCCTACAATTATTTAATTATCCTTATTGTTTCAACTGTCTATGATTTTCTTCTTATCATGCAAGAGAGATGGTCCATCATAGAAAATACATAACTTTTCTAAATTACATGGCCATTAGTATTAGAAAATAATTTCATGTTGTTCCCCGGAAATAGCATATTTTATTTTCATTTAATTATTACCTATCTAAGGATGGAAAAATAATAAAGTTAATGAATCATAAATTTAGGTTACCTTTTTTCCTTAGATTGATCTGTATATTTCTTGATTTATTCTAGATCGTATCCAAAAATTTGAATCATGAAGTCACTTGATTCAAGTTATGTATTAAGTTCCCTCTTGAGATTCTTACCACTAGTAGTCTCATCTTCAAATTTTAAAGAGAGATTTACTTCAATGTCAATTTCACTATTATTTATGAATTCATATGATAAACATAATATTTATAATCATTTATTTTTTAGAAGAAGTTCTAAGAGATTTTTATTTAGATCATCATTTCTGGATTTTAAATAATGTATTTATTTTATGATAAAATTCCTTCTTTGGTCATCGCCTTTGATATTTTGTAGATCTATAAATTGAGAATCATTGTTCTTTCTAAGCATAGTGATCAAATAATAAATTCCATTATTTAGAAATTTTATTTTGTTAAATTCAATTTTTATTCTATGATATAGATATATTGAGACTTTTTTGTTATAATTTTTGATACTATTACTTAGTCATATAGAAACCATGTACTACTAGACTTATTATAATTTCATCATTGTAACACCCCAAGCTTCCACGGTACACTTTCCTTTGAATAATACAGTAGTGTTTGTTGTACGCAACTTCGAGTTCTAACACACACCACAACCAATGAAACTAGCCGTTATGAATAGTAATACCCACTTTTTGAAATTTATAAATATTATTTTTCAAAATGGACTTCATTTTTGGATTCGGAATATCAAAATTAGCCTAGGGTGAATTTTTGGTATTTTTCTAAAAAACATCATTTTTGGATGAATAGTGAAACCACTAAGTGGAAGTTAAAAAAACTGATTTTTTTCATAAAACATAATTTTACCACTTCTGTGAGTGGAATTTCTAAAATCCTATAGACAAAGTTAATATAAAGGAGTAAAATTTGGTTCATTGAGAAGAAAATAATTTTTAGTGAATAGTAACTTTTTACTTTTATTTACCACAGTTAAATGTAAATAGGGTAATTAAGGGTAAAAATGATATTAATATTACCCTAACACATGTCCTAATTCTATTGGACAAGTGTATCTCGACCAAAAACAACCTTAGGAATAAAATATTATCATTTAGGACCACCTGGATTAGATTAGGACATTTATTATTATTTAATTCAAAGAAGAGTTAAAAGAGTTAAAATCAAAGTTTATTTACTAAAACATTTTTAATATAGGGTTAAAAATAAGATAAATTCGATTATAAATATTAATTAGAATGCTAAAAAGATTTCATAAATAATGATATTTTATTTATAATTTTTGGACATTAAATGATTTAATTTATTTATGACACAATGATGATGCAGTAATTACCATAATAGTGAAAAATTAAAATAATTGATATTATAAATACCCAAATAAATATAATTTGAGACTTTTTATGAATTAAACTAATTTTATAGGTTAATATGACATGTTAGGAATGATTTAATTAACTTGTTTCGAAGTAATAATTCTGTTATAATTTAAAAAAAAATCAATTTTCTATATTGTTTCAAAATTGACATAAAAGAGTTTTTAAAACAAATATTATATTGTTAATTGATATTCAATTCCTAAAAATCTAAGGATCGGCCAAGAGACTTATATCATGATAGGTGTATCATTAATGGACCAATTTAGGGTCTCTTGGAGGTATATTGTAAGTTTATTAACTATATAATATAAAAATACATAGTTACATGGTAAGTGTCAAACTAATTAACTAAGAGTTAATACTAAACGATATGGTTAATATAATGACCCAAACCTATATAAATTATATTGCTTGAGTTGTTATCGACCCATCCCCACCTTAAACTTTAAATAATACACTTTGGAGCCATTATAAACCGAATATGAATTTATTATAAAATAATATTTCTAGCTTTTCCAAAGGTGCCCCTCACCCCTCTTATAAAAGGGAACTCCCCCTTCTCATTAATTCACACCTTAAAAGCCATTTGGATCAGAAAAGCTCAGCCAAAATACTCTCTAAAATTCCCTCACTTCATCCTAGAGTCATTCCTTTAGTCAGAAAGCAAGCCTAAGAAGCCCTTTTGATCAAATCAAAATTAAAAACCCGAAGAAGAGGTAATGATTTCACCACCCCATTTCAGGTTCCTTTCTTCTTCCACTTCTTCTTTCTTTGTCATTCCCATTATAAAATATTGAATCCAGTATCTCCTATATAATGTAATGTTATTATAAATATTGTACAACCATATTCAGTATTCTATCCATCCTTTGAATAACATTTCACCATACGTGCGTACGTACGGCTTACCGTCTCCACGTCGTGGTGTAATTGTTATTCAATAAATTATTATTTTGATGGGTATAATAATGATGTGTAATTAATGTAAATAAGAAATATAACATGATAATTATTCTGTATATATGATATAACTTCCAATTATATATTATTTTAAAATCAAATGAATGATATTGTCGCTCGTGCGTACGTACGGACTACCGTCTCCACAAACGCGATGAGATTCATTCTCCATCATATCCATTCTAGTATAATTATCATTTTATGATTTCAAAATAATGTTTAAGGACTTGATATCATTCTGTATATGAATAAGATACAAACTATCCATGAAAAAACTGCTTATGTAACAAAACATATAAAATAAAACGAGTAAGTTAACACCCGAAACAACGATAGTTCTAAAATATTATTAACAAAGCAATGTTAAAATATCATATATGATTCATATTAATATATATGATTATTTTATAATTTAATAACAATTATTTCACCATTTTACAGGAGGTTAACCTACCCCAACCAAGGAAAAGTACAAGGTAAGGGTTTATTTCGCAATCTCTTCATTATCCGAGGTTGTTTATACGTAATAATCTACTAGGACTTCTTTATCATCCACATCCATGTTTCTTAAAAATGTATTTCAAAACATTTTTACAATTTACTAGAATATGGGTTAAATTCATTTATACCCTTGTTGACTTTTATAAGTGGTTTATAAAGGAATCTTTCCATCGTTTTCCAAATAAGGTTCTTTTTAACCTTTTCGACAGAATTAAGGTAAGAATATTTTTTTAACATATACGGTGGGTGCAGCTATTTTCTGCCATTATAAAATCTTTGAAGCTTCCCTTACAAGATTATAAGAATATTTTTAAAGAAAATGTTTTATTTTATAAATATGTGACTCTTAAATTATTTCAAAATAAAAAGAGATATTTCTCTAAAAAGAGTTTTAATTTCATCTGTCAACATCCTTTGATGGATTTTATGCTTATTTGAAGTTGATTTATTTTGATACAAAACGTCCATATTGTATTGAAGGTTTTGTGATTTGTTTTACTGTAGATGTGTTATTTTTATAGCATTCATGGTTTCTGGAGAAAGTATTGACATTTCGTATGCTAGTTTTAATATAAATGTTTATGTTATGTTTAAACCTGTTCATATGAGGAATGCATTGGACTTAATATGTGACGAGTGGAGCCTGCTATAGCTCCTCGATGCATCAGTAGGTCTCATGAGACAAACTAGTGTCTTGGAATAATGACTTGGCAAAAATATTATTTGTAGTCTTGGAACGAGGCCTTGGATATGTGGTTATGATAGTCTGGCATTATGCATTCCATCATTATGAAAGTGTTTATTGATATTTCATGTGATTATTCGATTAGTAGAATATCCATGTGAATAAGTAAATGGAATTATTTCATATTATTTTTTCCATACTACGTTGAAGTTCAAGTTTAAAAAGATTTTGTTTTAGTTATACATTCCCTTAAATGTTTATTCATATTTATGAAAGTTTCCTCTATATTTTTATCCTTACTGGGCATTTGAGCTCACCCTTTTTCTATGTTTTATTTTTCCCAGGATGTGAAGAAGTTAATTATGAATGACCTTCAGGGATAGTATGAGGGGATACGAGTGTAGACTATGGAGACTATGTTGTTGTAGTTTTCATTTTTATGATGTAGTGTAAAACTTTATGAATATATCTAGTGTTTCCAAGGCTACTAAACTAATCGGTCTTTCGAGACTTGATCTTTCTTGTGATCATGCCAATGTTCTATAATAATGCACCGACTCTAGGTAAATGGGGTCGGGGCGCTACAGTTCGTATTAGAGGAAATTTAGTACAAACATTGGAAGTTAGATTTAGATAAACTCTGATTAGAGCACATAGACCTAATATGGAAATTGAGGATTAGTATAGAAAAACATCCTAGAAATTTGGTATTGTAGAGATTTTGTGTGTTTTCAGAGAAATACATCACTGTCTGGATACGAGCAGGTTGAGGCAGCTCTGGCACAGATGTACCTAGGGGTAAAACTCGAAAACACCGCTTTGAGCTAGACTCAAACGGGAACTGGTGCACGACAACAGGCCTTGCTACACTCTTGGTTATGGCACTCCTGAGGGATATGCTTAGGATAACGCTCATTTTCTTTACAAATCATTATGAAGAGTTTATGAGTATATACTTCCTCAAGGAAAACATTTTTATGATTATGGATTATATCCATAAATAGTTCAATTTATGTTAAGTGTTTTATAAGTATGAAATTATGTATTTTGATTCATAAACTGATCTAGTTTATTCCATTGTTTAGAAATGGCGCCTAGTGGAAGAAATCAGAATCGTATCAATGCACGCACTCCATGTAGGGATTTCCCTCCTACTCAAGATAATTATAGTGGAGTTGGTGATGCAACTGGTGCTGATCAACTAATCACCATACTGGGACAACTCACTCAGGTTATGAATAATACCCTTACCTGTACGGAGCACCCTGATCCACAGCATGGGGGATCAATGTTAGATCACTTCATGAGGCAACAACCACCAACATTCAATGGGAGTACAAATCCATTGGTATCTGAGCAATGGATAAGTTCCCTAGAGAAAATATTTCAGGTTTTGGGAAGTAGTGAAAGGGAAAAAGTTATCATGGAAGTTTACCACCTCACTGGAGATGCTGATCAATGGTGGTTATTGATTCAAAACATGAAGGAAGACGATGAAGTATCAAATATGGAATGGAGGGAGTTCAAAGATCTGTTTTTAGAAAAATATTTTCCTCGTGACCACTGAGCAGATATGGAAAGACAATTTCTGAGTCTGAGACAAAAGGAGAATGAGAATGTCGCAAAGTATGAGGCTAACTTTAAAAGTTTAGCAAGGTATTCTAGAGATTATATACGTAACCCAAGAAGTAAGATTGATCGTTTCATTTATGGGTTAAAACCATTTCTCCTTCGATCATTAGTCTCACAGTCCTTCTCGTCGTACAAATACATTGTCTCATGTGCTATCAAGATAGAAAAGGAATTCTCTAAGTCTTATGACTTTAATGCAAAGCAAGAGAAGAAGATATCTGCCGATCAATCTGGGAATAGAAATAATGGAAAGAAGGGAAGTGTTGAATATCCAACCTGTAGTACATGTGGGAAGAAACACCCCGGTACTTGCTTAAAAGGAATGGGAGTCTATTACAGGTGTGGTCAAAAAGGCCACCAAGCTCGGGATTGCAAGGGGAAGAAGGAAGCTACCAATGTCCAATGCTACAATTGCAGGGAGATGGGACATTATGCAAATGAATATCCTAAGCGTCAGGGGAACTTACCTCAGAAAAGGCCAAGGGATCAAGGCCAAGCTTATGCTATCACTACTGCTGAGGTAGATGCTCCGAAAGACGTGGTGGCATGTAATTTAATGGTTTCCTCAAGTTTAGAAAATGAATTATTTAATTCTGGATCATCACATTGTTTCATATCTTCCCAGTTTGCTAAGAAAATTAGATATTTTGAATTTTATTTAACAAGGGAGTTGTCAGTTAATACTCATAAAGGAAGTATCATTGCAAGAATGTTTTGTGAATCAGTCCCCATTAGAGCACATAAATGTTCTTTATCCACTGATCTCATCGTCATACCTATGATTGAGTTTGATATAATCCTTGGTATGGATTGGCTTTTGGACCATGATGTGAATATTTATTGTAAGAAGAAGGAGGTTATGATTTTTGATGATGATGATAAGGAACACCTTATCTTTAGAGCTGAATCGTCACCACCCAATTCTTATCTATATCCACCCCCAATAGCTCAACTAAATTCAATTATTGGGGAGTAAGAGGATGAAATTACAGTGGGTGAGGAAAGGAATGTTCAAATAGAGGATGTACCTATTGTGAATGAATATGTAGATGTGTTTTTGGAAGATTTACCTGGACATCCTCCAGAACGAGAAGTTGAGTTTTCCGTTGATTTAATTCCTGGATCAGGGCCTATATCGACGACCCATTATAGAATGGCCTCTATAGAATTAGTTTAACTGAATAAAAACTAGAGGAATTGAGTAATAAGGGATTTATTCTCCCTAGTGTTTCTCCATGGGGAGCCCCTGATCTTTTTGTTAAAAAGAAAGATGGATCTATGAGGTTATGTATCGACTACAGGGAGATCAATTCTATAACAATAAAAAACAAGTATCCCTTACCCTACATTGATGATTTATTTGACCAACTGCATGGATCTCAATACTTTTCAAAGATTGACCTTCGATCTGGATACCATCGGTTGTGTGTAAAGAAGGGAGACATTCGAAAGACAGCATTTTGAACCAGGTACGGGCATTACAAGTTTATAGTAATGCCTTTTGGATTGACTATTTCACCCTCTGTATTCATGGATATGATTAATAGAGTTTTCAAGGAATATCTCGATGAATTTGTGGTGGTATTTATTGATGATATCTTGCTATACTCCAAAATATATGAATATCATGAAAATCACTTGTGCATTATCCTGAAGACTCTGAGAAGACATGAATTATATGGGAAGTTTAGAAAGTGTGAATTCTAGATTCAGGAGATTTATTTTCTTGGAAATATTGTCTCTAAAGATGAAATCTATATTGATCCTTCTATGACCAATGAAATCCAAGAATGTCCAGCACCTATGATTATAACTGAGGTACACAATTTTATTGGTTTGGCAGGTTATTATCGATGTTTCATCCAGAATTTTTCCCGATTGGCAAACCCATTAATGAAGCTCACACGTAAAGGGGTTAAATTTGTTTGGACAAAAGAGTGTGATGAATGTTTCGAAGAACTGAAGAGAAGATTAGTCAATTCACCTATATTGACTCTACCATCGGGGAATTATGGGTTCGTTATTTATAGTGATGCATCGAAGAAAGGACTTGGTTATGTCCTTATGCACAATGATAGGTTTATTACCTATGAATCATGAAAGTTGAAAATTCATGAACAAAACTATCCTTCTGATGATCTTGAGTTAGCAGCTGTGATCTTTTCTTTGAAGATATGGAGGCACTACCTCTATGGTAAAAAATGTGAGATTTATACTGATCACAAGAGTTTGAAGTAAATTTTCTCACAAAAAGAAATCAACATGAGGAAAAGGAGATGGCTTGAATTACTAAAGGATTATGATTGTATGATACACTACCACCCGGGGAAAGCAAATAAGGTGGAATATGCTTTGAGCAGAAAAGACCATGGTGTTTTGAACAATATGATAATTGAAAGAGATCCATTTTTCATGGATCTAGTAAAGATGGACATGGGAATAACCAGGGAAGGTGAAACATCAATGCTTTTTCAAATGGTTGCCAAACCATATTTACTAGAAAGGATTAAGATTTATCAGACCGATGATGAAAAATTTCAAAAGAAGATTAAATTTTTGAATGATGGGAGATTGAGAGACTTTGTGTATGAAGATGGAATTTTGAAATTTGGGAAGAGAATTTGTGTTCCCGATATACCTGATCTAAAAAGGGAATTACTGGATGATGCTCATAGTTCCAATTTCTCTGTACACCCTGGGAGAACCAAAATGTATAGAGACTTGAATGAACATTTTTGGCGGGACAACATGAAGAGGGAGATTGCTGATTTTGTGTCAGGATGTATGGTTTGTCAACAAGTGAAAGCTGGAAGGCAACAACCTGGAGGAGTCAAGCAACCTCTTCCCATACCAGAGTGGAAATGGGATAATATTACGATGGACTTTGTCATGGGGCTACCAAAGAATCCTAGAAGGAACGATGCAATATGGGTTATTGTTGATCGTCTTACCAAGTCAGCACATTTTATTGCTATAAGAGAAGATCTACCATTGGAACGTCTAGAAATACTATATATTAATGAAGTGGTGAGACTTCATGGAGTACCCCTATCGACTGTTTCTGATAGTGATCCCCATTTTACTTCAAGATTCTGGAAAAGTCTTCAGAAAGCCTTGGATACTGAACTTCATTTGAGAATTGCCTACCACCCTCAAACAGATGGGAAATCAGAACGAACTATTCAAACATTAGCATACATGTTGAGATCCTGCTAACTTGACTTTCAGGGTATGTGCGATCAATATTTACCTCTGGTAGAATTTTCCTATAACAATAGCTTCCATTAGAGTATTTAGATGACACCATGTGAAGAGTTATACAGGAAGAGATGTCGCACACCAACCTATTGGGATGACGTTGGTGAAAGAAAACTTATAGGCCCAGAACTAGTTGAGGAAACGATGGAAAAGGTGAAGGTAATCCAAAACCATATCAAAGCATCTCAAAGTAGGCAGAAGAGTTATGCCGATAATCGAAGGAAGGATTTGGAATTTCAAGTCATTGATCATGTTTTCCTGAAGTTATCTACATGGAAGGGAGTCATTTGTTTTGGTAAGAAAGGTAAACTGGGTCCCAGGTACATCGGACCTTTCGAAATTCTAGAACAAATTGGAGCTATTGCTTACCGATTGGTAATGCCGCCAAGTCTCTCCAAAGTTCCCGATGTGTTCCACGTATATCTGTTGAGGAAATACATGCCTGACCCAACGCATATACTCACCTATGAAGAATTAGAACTGGAACCCGATCTGTCTTATTGCGAAGAGGCCGTCAATATTCTTGATACGATAGAACAAGTACTGATAAACCGGACGACTCGTCTGGTAAAAGTCTTGTGGAGAAACCATAAGATGGAAGAGGAAACGTGGGAACCCATGAACTTATGATGAAGAAACACCTGAGTCTTTTCATGCAGTAATATTCTAGAAATTTCGAGGACAAAATTATTTGAAGGAGGGGAGAATGTAACACCCCAAGCTTCCACTGCACGCTTTCCTTTGAATAATACAGTAGCGTGTGTTGTACGCAACTTCGAGTTCTAACACACACCACAACCAATCAATCTAGCCGTTATGAATAGTAATACTCACTTTTTGAAATTTATAAATTATATTTTTCAAAATGGACTTCATTTTTGGATTCGGAATATCGAAATTAGCCTAGGGTGAATTTTTGGTATGGTTCTGAAAAACTTCATTTTTGGATGAATAGTGAAACCACTAAGTGGTAGTTAGAAAAACTGATTTTTTCATAAAACTTAATTTTACCACTTCTGTGAGTGGAATTTCGAAAATATGAGATACATGGTTAATATTAAGGAGTAAAATGTGGTCGATTGAGATGAAAATAATTTTTGGTGAATAGTAACTTTTTACTTTTATTTACCACGGTTAAAAGTAAATAGGGTAATTAAGGGTAAATATGATATTAATATTACCCTAACACATGTCCTAATTCTATTATACAAGTGTATCTAGACCAAAAACAACCTTAGGAATAAAATATTATCATTTAGGTCCACTTGGATTAGATTAGGACATTTATTATTATTTAATTCAAGGAAGAGTTAAAAGAGTTAAAATCAATGTTTATTTGCTAAAACATTTTTAATATAGAGTTAAAAATAATATAAATTCGATTATAAATATTAATTAGAAAGCTAAAGAGATTTCCTACATAATGATATATTATTTATAATTTTTAGACATTATATAATTTAATTTATTGATGACACAATGATGATGCAGTAATTACCATAATTGGGAAAAATTAAACTAATTGATATTATAAATACCCAAATACATATAATTTGAGACTTTTTATGAATTACAAAAATTTTCCAGGTTAATAGGACATGTTAGGAATCATTTAATTAACTTTTTTCGAAGTAATAATTCTGTTATAATTTTCAAAAAAATCAATTTTCCAAATAGTGTCAAAATTAACATAAAAGAGTTTTCAAAGAAAATACTATATTATTAATTGATATTCAATTCCTAAAAATCTAATGTTCGGCCAAGAGACATATATCATGATATTTGTGTCATTAATGGACCACTTTAGGGTATCTTGGAGGTATATAGTACGTTTATTAACTATATAATATAAAAATACAAAGTGACAAGGTAAGTGTCAGACTAATTAACTAAGAGTTAAAACTAATAGACAAGGTTAATATAATGACCCAAAACTGTCTAAATTCTATTGGTTGAGTTTTTGTATACCCATACCCACCTTAACCTATAAATTATCCACTTTGGAGCAATTAGAAACCGAATATGAATTTATTATAAAATAATATTTCTAGCTTTTCCAAAGGTGCCCCTCACCCCTCTTATAAAAGGGCACTCCCCCTTCTCATTAAGTCACACCTTGAAAGCCATTTGGCTCGGCCAAACTCTGCCCAAATACTCTCTCAACTTCCCTAACTTCATCCTAGAGTCATTACTTTAGTCATAACTGCAACCTAAGGATCCCTTTTGATCAAATCAAAAGGAAGAACCCGAAGAAGAGGTAATGATTTCACCACCCCTTTTCAAGTTCCTTTCTTCTTACCCTTCTTCTTTCTTTGTTATTCCCATTCTAAAATATTGAATCCAGTATCCCCTATATACTATAATGTTATTATAAATATGGTACAACCATATTCATTATTATATCCATCCTTTTAATAGCATGTCACCATACGTGCATACGTACGGCTTACCGTCTCCACGTCGTGGTGTAATTGTTATTCAATAAATTATTATTTGGATGGTTTTAATAATGATGTGTAATTCATGTAAATAATAAATATAACATGACAATGATTATGTATATATGATATAACTTCCAATTATATATTATTTTAATATTAAAAGAGTGATATTGTCACTCGTCCGTACGTACAGACTACCATCTCCACAAACGCGATGAGATTCATTCTCCATCATTTCCATTCAAGTATAATTATCATTTGATGATTTAAAAATAATGTTTAAGGACTTGATATCATTCTGGATATGAATAAGATACAACCTATCCATTACAAACACGACTTATGTAACAAAACATATAAAAGAAAAAGAGTAAGTTAACACCGGAAACAACGATAATTCTAAAATATTATTAACAAAGCAATGTTAAAAGATCATATATGATATCATATTAATATATATAATTATTGTATAATTTAATAAAAATTATTTCACTATTATACCGGAGGTTAACCTACCCCAACTAAGGAAAAGTATAAGTTAAGGGTTTATTTCTCAATCTCTTCATTATCCGAGGTTGTTTATACATAATAATCTACTGGGACTTCTTTATCATCCACATCCATGTTTCTTAAAAATGTATTTCAAAACATTTTTACTATTTACTAGAATATGGGTTAAAGTCATTTATACCATTGTTGAATTTTATATGTGGTTTATAAAGGAATATTTCCGCCATTTTCCAAACAAGGTGCTTTTTAACCTTTTCGACAGAATTAAGGTAAGAATGTTTTTTTAACTTATACGGCGGGTGCAGCTATTTTCCACCGTTATAAAATCTTCGAAGCTTCCCTTACAAGCTTATAATAATATTTTCAAATAAAATTTTTTATTTTATAAATATTATACTCTTAAATTATTTCAAAATAAAAAGAGATATTTCTCTAAAAAGTGTTTTGATTTCATCTATGTCAACATCCTTTGATGGATTTTACTCTTATTTGATGTTGATTTATTATGATACAAAACCTCCATATTGTATTTAATGTTTTGTGATTTTTTTACTGTGGATGTGCTATTTTTATACCATTCATGGTTTATGGAGAAAGTATTTACATTTCGTATGCTAGTTTTAATATGAATGTTTATGTTATGTTTAAACCTGTTCCTATGAGGAATTCATTAGACTTAATATATGACGGGTGGAGCCCGCTATAGATCCTCGATGCATCGGTAAGTCTCATGAGAAAAACTAGTGTCTTGGCACAAGACCTTGGCAAAAATATTATTTGTAGTCTTGGTACGAGGCCTTGGCTATGTGGTTATGATAGTATGGCATTATGAATTCCATCATTATGAAAGTGGTTATTGATATTGCATGTGATTATTCTATTAGTAGAATATCCATGTGAATAAGTAAATGGAATTATTTCATTTTATTTTTTCCATACTATGTTGAAGTTAAAGTTTAAAAGGCTTTTGTTTTAGTTATACATTGACTTAAATGTTTATTCTTATTTATGAAAGTTTCCGCTATATTATTATCCTTATTTGGAATTTGAGGTCACCCCTTTTCTATGTTATATTTTTTTCTAGGATATGAAGAAGTAAATTATGAATGACCAGAATGGATAGTATGAGGGGATAAGAGTGTAGACTATGGATACTATGTTGTTGTAGTTTTCATTTTTATGATGTAATGTAAAAAATTTATGAATATATATAGTGTTTCCAAGGATACTAAACTAATCGGTCTTTCGAGACTTGATCTTTCTTGTGATCATGCCAATGTTATGTAGTAATGCACCGACTCTGGGTAACAGGGGTCAGGGCACTACATTCATTATCAATTGTTCTAGAATCAATAATCATGTAAAATATTTCACTCATTCCTATAATATCATTGAATTATTAAATAGTTTCAAATTATGATTCATCCAAACAAATGATTAGTACATTGTTAGTTTCCTTTAACAGAATAATACTCTAACCATATACACTTACACAATAATCAATTTCACTAGAATTTCACTTCTTCTTTGATGTTCATCCCTTTTTTCATGAAACACAATGATAAGAGAAAAATAAAACCTAGATTCCAATAGTAAAATAAACCATACTATATAAAACTAGTCCTATGAAATAACTACATGCTATGATACAAATGTTTAGGCCCACAAGGGATTTAGGAACCTTGAGAGGTGGGTGAATCAGGGTATGTATATTCTTTTTATATTTCTTCTTTCAACATAGTATCTTAACATCTTTATTATGAGGGTCACATCTATATATAAATAGTAATTATATTGATATTATCATTTCAATATTTATCTAATGATGAGTCATTTAAGTGAAATAACTAATTTAATCATAAGGACACAAAAAATTTATTTTGTTCACTCTAATGGAGCTGTATCCCAAGAGTATACAAGGGTGATATTCTATTGAAACACATACACTAAAGTAAAATTTTATTATATTAGGTTTGGTTACTTCTACCTAGTCTCACATCCCTTATAATGTTTATGGTATATGTATATTATTTTGGATATCAGATCTCTCACACTTACCTGTTTTAATCACTTATTTAGAAGGAATAACAACTAGAATGAAATACACATAACAATATATTTTATTGTTAAGAGTTTCATAGAAATTATGGTAGATTTCATTGAACATCACATGCTCCTTCATTGTCTTGATATGAGATTCCCCTTGAGAATCACATTTCCCTGAGATTACAAGGAAACTCCTCATCATGTTAGAAAGTTCTTCGAGGAATTCCAAATCATAAACTTTCCAAGATTATTCATGATATCCATTCCATTTTTCTTATATATCAAAACCTTATTACATTAAATTACTCAGTTGTAGTAATGAATAAATTCCTACAGCAAGTATTGTAGAATGGTGAAGATTTTTTGTCCGGTTTTCCTCTTTTTTTTTGTAATTTAGACATGAAAATCATATTTCTAGGATGTTCTCCATGGAATGTTACCAATGTATGAGACCTTGTAGCATAACCAATGAATGAGATCTTGATACATAACCCATTCACGAGATCCTAGAATTTATCCATTACACGATAACCTAGTTCGTAACCCTTTTTTGAGAACCTAGCAAGTATCCCAAGTGAGATATCCAATATTGGAAAAATCATTAACATTCTACCGCTTTAAAAAGATAATTCCTCAAAAATAGTTATATATACAACTCATGTAAATATGAGTGTAGTTTTTCATTATATATTCATCACGTTCCCAATTTTCTCCCTCTAAATTGTGATTCTACCGTAGTAATTTCACCAGTCAATCCATCCATCATTGTAATACTTGATCTCTATTATTAAAACATTTCATAGACTCTTCATTGAAATAATTTTCTTATTCTAAAACTATTATCTCATTGATGAGTATGTTTGTCCATTTTGGCATGTACATACTCAATAATGAAGCATCAAAAGTGTTATTCACTTTAGGGAGGTTCAGAAAACTATCCATGTGATAATGCACAACTCTAATTCATTTTAAAATTTAAAAAGGACTTATTTTCCTTTGACTTAGCTTTTCCTTCTGGTTGAACCTTATAACTCTCATCCATGGATATAACTTTAATAAGTCATGATCTCCCACTTTAATGTTAAATTTTTAATTTATATTATCAGTATATATCTTCTTTATACTTCAGCATATGATAATATAATCTAGAATATCTCTAAACATTACAGTTTTATCCAAAACCAGTTCTAGTCCATGTAGTTTCCTTACACTAACTTCATCCGAAAACATTATAATAAAATATCTTTTCCCATTAAATGATTAATATAATGCAATATAAAGTCATAAATGAATTCTATAATTGTTTGAAAATTGAAAAAAAAGAAAATAATGGTCTAATGTTCCTTGAAAATCAATTGATCATGGTGTTAGAATTTACTGTAATGCCTAAATATTCCATTAAGATTATCGATATATTGGACAATGGATGATGGTTCTCAAATGAATATTAATGTTGAGATCCTTTTAAACACTCCTCCAAAATTTTTAACTGAAATAAGGTTCAAGGTCATATACAATAGATAAATCCATAACATTATGTATTCTTATATCATTAATATAATGATTTAAAATAATCTCAGGTTATAGATTCTCTATTATTTTTAATAAATGAGTAGACTTGGTGTGGTGATCCATAATGACCCATATAACATAATTTATCCAAGAAGTATTTAGAATTAAAATAAAAAATTCAATCATAACATCTACTCAACTCCACACAAGTATATTGAAATGTTTCATAACCCTCTTAGGATTTTGTATCTTAGTTATAACTTATTAACCAATAAAATATCAACCCCCAATTATAAATATTCAACCTTATGTTGTCACACCAAAAATATTCCCAAAAATTCCTATACATTATGGTTTTACTAGGTTGTATAGAAAAATTTGATATTTGAGAATTATATATTAATTCCTTGTTCAGATCTAGTGTTTGGAGAACACTTAATATCATTCCAAATATAAGTACTTCATCCTCATTGATAAATTCCATTAATCTATCATTTTTATATCTTTAATTTTATTTTGTAAAATTTTTTCACCAGGTAAGAACTCCTTCATATTCTCTATTAAATATGTTTTAACAATATGTTCGAAAATAAAATGTGTATCCCCTTCTTGAATAATTTCAATATTCCACCATTCTATATCCATGAATATGGGATCATTATTTATCCCAATCATGGTTATAACTCCATGGCCCATTCTACTTAAAGAATAAACTACATTGATTTCATCTACAGATTCGTTGTGCATAACAAAATAATTCACCTTAAGTAATTCAATCCATCTTCTATTTCTCATGTTGATCTATTGTTAATGGAATATATAAATTATACATTTTTGACCCATATAAATGTCATATATTTTTTTAATACATTGTTCCTCCATATCATAAAGGAAAACATTGCAACTACTAACTCAATATCCTGAGTTGGATAGTTTTGTTAATGGATCATTAATTAACATAGTTCGTAAGATAACTCCCTATAATTTTTCATAGGGACACATAAAAATCCTTTCGTTGATGAATCCCTATATATAAAAAATCCTTCCGTTCCTGCATGAAATTTTAATTCCTTTTCATTAACTAATATTTTAGTCACATATTTGAAACATTTTCACTTTTATCTATCCTAGTTAATTTTACCCCTTTATTAGATAATATTTGTGGAAACACTGAGAGTCAAAATAATAAAATTCTTTATAGATGAATAAATGAAAGAATAAAAAATAACAGGAAGAATATTCTTGGACACATTAATTTACATAGTTCTGTAAATGATACTTATTTCAATAGAGTGGCAGAAATTTAAATATGATTGGGAGAGGAATTAAATGGAAATTATTGAGTTCCAAGAAAACAAAAACACTTGAATTAATGAACTAATAATGAAGATGATTGAATGTTTCCACCAACCACAATGAATGTCCACTGTGATATAAATGCAGGTTTTTGGAATATCATAGAGCTATAGTACTGCTATCTCCAAAGTCAGTGATGTTGTAGTAACCATTCAAAAGTTTGTATTGCTATTGTTCCCTATTAGTGTCATATGTTTATGTTTTATATATACCATTTAGAGTTTATATTGTTCCAAAAAAGTTTCAAGGGGCCTTCATCCCTTTATCCCTTAATTAGGGGTGTGCTACCCCCTTCAACCCCAAAAAACCTCACCATAGAGGTCAAACCCTGAGAGTTGTTGTCTAGTGTATAATATGGAGTAATATCATTCAACCCAACTTCATCCTGATAGATCAAGATACACTATTCCAAAAATCTCCCACATAGATCATGTTCAACTATACATACCTACATCAATGAAATTAAATTAGAGAAGTTACTTAATTTGAGATCCTCCTCTTCACCCATTAATTCATGATTTTTTATTGAGCATAAATTTCAAGCTTATGATTCATAAAATAATATTTAGTTTCCCTTCTGTGCTACAAAATTCTTCTCCCACATTATACCTCTTATCCTCCATTCATGAGTGGAGTACCACAAAGACACAATTATTCTTTAAATTCCCTATAACCATCAGCTTCATCAACATGTATTCTGGAATATCAGTTCCACAAATCATATAAAATATGATGAAACCATATTATATCATGTATTTGATAAAGTATTACCGCAAATAAACCTGGTTCATTCAGGAATGAAATTCTAGGTTCTTTAAAAGATGTATTAAAATACTACTATCATATTGTATTATATTTTACTTTGTATTTCTACTTATCTCATTCAATAATTTCAACAACAAAACCTTGTTCTTTTCCTATTTATTTATAGAAATGTATTCTTCCTTTTTGGTGGATAAATCCATGTCCTTGGGAAATTTAGATATCCATCTTACTATAGTTACAGAATATGTATGTACAGAACCTAAAGTACTCCTCCTATTATTGATAGAACATCTAAGTCCAATATCTATATACCTGTGCATGGACTTTAGTTTCCCCAAGCACAGAGATATTTCCTTTCTTCCCTTGTGGTATCTTAATATCCATTTCCCAGCTTCCCATGGATTAATTCTAGTTTTATTTAAGTACCTTATAACATCTCCCACTACATGAGTAATATTAGGTTAGGTATAGACCATTGAATGTAATAGAAATTCAATAATTTATTTATATGTAACATTTTCCATAGACACAAAATCTTCAACTACCTTCAGTTCTTGTTCCTTGTACATTTTGAAATTTGTTTATATGAGAATAGAAAATAACTTTTTTATCTATACTAGATATGATCCAAATATTAAAATGTAGTCATCTTGTTATAATATAAAATTTTCAGATGTGTGGTCACTCTTGATTGACATCCCCAAAACATTTTCACCTTCTCCAAGATCATTCACCCAGAACACCTCGGCTGGCTTCCCTTTCATCTCATCTATTATCTGCATACATGACCCTGTAATGATAATTCCATCCACATAAAAAACTAATATAATGCATCCATCACAAAAATAATTGAAATATTCATATTGATTGATGAAACATTGTTGGCATGTAGTTTTTATCATGAATACATCAAACTTTTTGTTCCACGATCATGGTGATTTCTTTAAACCATATAAGATCTTCGAAACATTTAACACCCTGAATTCCTTCCCTAACTCAATATATATCTCAATATATTACATATGAATATCCTTCTATTTATCTCAATTATGTAAATTCATCCTCATGAAATTATAATTAAGATGTAATTCTTCTAATGTAACAATACTAAGAAGTACACATATGGTAGTAAGCTTCATTGTAGGTGAGAAAATTTCAATTATATACACACCTTCCAACTATTAAAAAACATTCCCTTAAAGCCTTACCATGTATTTTTTATAACCATCATTTTCTTAATTAACTCGATATACCCATTTGAACTTAAATGCTTTCTTTACTTGTGAAAATTGTGTCATTTCCCATTTATTGTTATCATGCATTGAAAAAATCAATTCCATCATACCCATATCCCTTTTGTTTGACTCCATCAACTACATTAACAATTCATAAAACATAGTTCTCCACCATCAGTACAAATGTATTTTAAGAATTTTTAATACCTCTATATAAGTATTATACAATTTTTAGTCAACCTAGATCCACTTGGGTATTTGGATCAAATGGTTTCTATGTCACATGATCATGTACACCATTAACCACCACTTTCTTCTTAACATCTGATTTTTTATTCCCACTATCAACAAATATATGATGAAGATCCATTTATGTGGAACATTATTCAAATATCACAATCTATATTTTGATGATCATCCTTTTTTATCATGATGAAAGAGATAAAAAAAATCCCCCACGCCATAGATAATAAAGAAACAGGATTTGGACTTGACATAAATATTTTATCTTACTAGAACATCTAAATGATCATTTTACAAATAGAAAAAGTTCATAAAGGTGCGAGAATTAACTCCCTTATTGACCATGCCTCCTTAGGTAGACATTCTCTCATTCGAACATATATTCTCTTAATGATGAGATATGTTTTTATGTTCTCTACAACATTCCATAAAATCTTACATAACCCCCTGTGTAGCTTCATACTCTTAACATGCTTATTTGGTGTCCTATTCATCCTTTCAACTACATCATTCTATTTTGGTGTACCTATAAGACTCTTCTCTCATCAAATACCATTATTAACAAAGAATTACTTGAACTCTTGACTATCATACTCTACTCCATTTTTGGACCTCAAATATTTCAATATTGATCATGAATCATTATACACCATTATTTTCTATTTCTAAATCATGTTAAACATGTAATATTTTCTATTTCGATAGTAAACTCATGACTTTTGTATTTACTCATTGTTAAATGTAACACAATATTGATACCCTCTCTGGGTATGCATTGGTACTGGGGCCCAAACATTAGTGTTCACAAGTTCTAGCTTCCCAACCCTCTGTGTTCTTCCTCCGTTTTCAATGGTTAACTTCTTTTGATTTATAAAGATACAATCTTCATACAGGAAAACATCAACTGATTTTAGCTCTAGTAGATTACCTTTTGTTGAGAGAATCATCATTCCCTTATTAATCATGTGACCAAACATGTAGTTCCATAGCCATGGATCCCTAACATATTTTATTGATCCAAGGATTTCTATAATATTGTTTTTCGTATTCGATAAGGTTTGATTATTTTTTGAAATTAGATTTTCCCATATATCCATTGGTTATATTTCATACACCAATAATGAAAGTGAAACTAAATCATATATCATCAAGATTTCTGATAGAAAAAATATTACTATTTAATCCAAGGATATAATACACTTTTCTAGAATGAGAAAACTTCTATTATTGGCTTTAATCATTGCATCTCCCTTCCCCATAATCATCATGGTCTTAGTATCAGTAATATTTAACATTCCAAAATTTCTATGACCATAATTTTTTATTAAATCCCTCTATAATGTGGAATGGAAGGATTCCCCTAAATCTAAAATACATGCCTTTATAAGTCCATTAATATTATAAAAAAACACCATAAGCTATTTCATTAATTGTTTTTTTGTATTATATTTAGGGACCTTCCATTTTTTATCCATAAATTGTTAATTTTTTATTTATTCCCACAAAAATATCTGGTAAAATCAAGTATCTTTTACTAATATTGTTTCTTTCCTATTGATTTTGATGATTCTATATTAATATTTCATTTCTCATAACCTCTTATACTTACACATTCAGATGATAACTAGAAAATATGATTGACTCCATTATTAATATCTTCACTGAGGATCAAGACTCTGAAATCCATCAAAATAAGATTTTTATTCCCTCATGATCTTCTCATGGTTTTTATCATCATGTCATAATATTCAAGTAATGAAGACTATAAAACTAGTGCACGTACCATATCATCAAGTGTAGTGATCACTGATGTCAACTGACATATAATGATATTGAATTTTTTGATGTGATCTACAATAATCTTCCCCAAAATTATTTTCATATTGAACTTTCATGAAATCATGTATACTTTTTTTGATGTAGAAGGTTTGTAAAACATATTCATGAAATCTTTCATTAACCCATCCATTGTATTTTCTTATTTAGTGTCGGTACCTACATTTTATATCAAAATTAGGTGAAAAATAAAAAAAATATCAATCCATTATCTCCCTGAATTTCCCATAAATTTCCATTCATTTTGCACTCATAATTGTTAAGAGTATATTTTTATGGTAATGATATTCCAAAATATACATCCTCTATTAATTGAAATCATTTCTATATAAGTGACTGATCTTCACCAAGCCTTATCTCATATCCAATGATTAATTTTAGAAAAATAAAACTTAGATATTGAAACATAGGATTTGATACCATTTTTTATAGAAACATGAAGATTCATAGTGAAATAATGATTTGTATATCAAGAAAATAAAGAGGAGAAAAGGTATGAGAAGAAGACCATGGGACTCACTGATTTATGTTTTTTGGGAAATGATTCCAACATCCATGCATAGGTATAAATTTTAATATAATAATGAGTATAATTATAAGTAAATTTCAATGTTCAATCATAATAAAACCCTAGGTTTAATAATCTCATTAATAAGACGATTAAACAATGCCAAAAACTACTTAGTTATTCCATTGTGCTATTTAGGCTAGTGATTAGAATCCATTAAACTACAATACCACTGTCTATAATATCAATGACCCTACAATATCCATTCCATCATTTTAATGGATATAGTTACCAATTAGTGTCCTATATTTATCTCCACTATAGTATTACAATGTTGCTATATTTCCAAAAATTTAGGTCAATATCCTTCATCACCAAGACCCATGAGTAGTGGTACACTACCCTCTGAAACCCCTCATTACCATTTCTTGGAGGTTGAACCCTGAGAATTAATGTCTGATGGGATCAATCCAACTAGAACTTGTTAAAACCACATCTAAATTGATCAGGATACACCATTCAAACATTAACTTGGTTAAGGTGTTGGTCAACCTAGAAATTTTTTAAACAAATCACTGATTGTATCCTACTATTCCAAGGAAAATTTATGTCCCAGTGATGTTTAATTTAGTGGGTAATTCCTCAAGTATCTTAGTCATTGAAGGATCAATAAATTTTCCATCCTAGGTGAAAATATTTCCATGAAGAAACATTTTGGATCCAAAATTCACTCTTAATAAATTACCCATATAACTCAATCTCTTTAAGAGTCTCAAGAATGATTCTTAAATAATTCATATTATCTTCATAAATAGTATTTTATGTAACATACTAGAAACTATAAAAAAAAGAATTGATAGTTATATTACATTATTGGTTTAATTTAATAGAGTTCCTAAAGGATCAAATAGTCTAGTAATATTGGAAGAATAAGTAGATTTTTAAATTAAACTTGAATAAATAATATATTTCATGAAAATATCTTGATAACATGATAATACATTCGATCATATCTATGAAAACTACACATTATACAACATTAGGTTTCATGGGGAAAGGAAATAAAAAAGGGTGATCTCAGATACTTAGAAAGGAGTAGTATTTAATAGAATCCTATACAACATAAATAATTCATAAGTGATATGGAAAGAATAAATGAACAATAGGATTTCCTAATAAACTACAATTGGTTGGATCTATATATATAAAAAATAAATTAAAACATGTATAATAGTAATCATTTATCTCATACTGATGTATTTCATAATTCCAGCCATCTAAAACATTTTTAAGTCTCTTTTATAATATATTTTTCTATCATTTGAAGAGTAATAATCAAAAATCAAAGCTATTTCATCTAATAAGGCACATCATTTCATCATGTGCCTATATAATTTTGGGACCCAATCATAACCAAACTAAGTCCAATGTATTATTCATAATGGCCATCAGGACCCTTCATACCATTCCTTGAGGAACCTCTTACTCAACAAAACATTAATATCCACCAAATGATAAATATAGAAATTTAATACTCCTCCATTCAATATAATTATGTTAATACCTAAGAGAACATACATTAATCTACATGTATGTAATGGGGTTTCATTATAGTAATTTTAAGTACCCTAATCAAATAAATATGGTGGTTAGTGTACTTAAAACAAGTTAGTTTATCAATGGATGGTAGTAATTGAATTCAGAAGTTATCAATAGTAGGAGACCAAGGAAATTGTAGTAAAATCAATATTTATTGTTAATAAAGAGAATATGAATATTTTAAAGCATATCTCATGATATTTTTAATCCAATTATGCAATCTTTGGCCATTCAATTCTGCATTAGAGTGATGAATTTCTTAAAGATCATCCAATTATTTTTATTGTGATTAACCCAAGATGAATCTGTTTTAAATATGAATTCAATTTATAGTATCCAAATATGGATGTATTTTCTAGGAAACTATATATACATTTACTTTAAAGAAACATCTTATGGTCTCCCCGCCATTAAAAATATTGAGTTACAAAGTGTAATTTGTAACTATAGAATAAAATAATGCGAGTGAGGGATACGAATATTTACCTTAAAATACATTAAATTTAGTGGGAATTATTTTAAAATATCTTCCATGGTAATTCATTTATCAAACATAATAAAAGCAATGGCGATGATAACATGAGCCCCAAATAATTAAAATTGAAAAATAAAACCACATATTAAGGCATGGGAAGAAATTTATTCATAACCTCCTAAAATATAGTGATTAAAAATTAATATAAAATACCATGATGAAATTAATTTTATGATATAATATATGAAACATATAGTATATACACCACTTAAAGGTAATTAGGTGTATAAGAAAATATGTTCCTCAAAGAGAGAAATGTGAGACAAAAAACCCTATACTATTGTCCAGAATTACTAAAACATAATTTAAACACCTATATAATAAAAAGAACTCCCTTAATAATTAAATTAATAACCTTAATAATATCCATTTTCATTCATACTCTTCAGAAAAAATCATTCTTTACGTGAAATCTCCCAAATTTCTACATCAGGTGTTTCTAGTATTGATCATTAGTATTAGTCTCATAATAGTGGTGTTCATAATATTTTTTAATCCAAAGTTTATAATTAATAGATAATTATTGTTACTATTAAATATTACTTGTAATAATTTAAGATGGTTGAAACCCCTTTCAAGTGTATTTTAGTATTTATACTTGAATATGAAATCGATAATAAGCTTGTTTTGGTTATTGATGTTATCCAAAGTGTTTTTTCTTAATTTAGTGACCAAACCCCATAAATCTTGGATTTGGTGCCAAAAACCATTACATTGGAATAAGATACTAGTAAATCTTGTCCCAAAAGACTAAACATTTAGTATTATTGTTAATATAAATAAATACACTAGTCTTGTACTAATAAATTATACTCAAATTAAATCATATATTTTTTATTCTCTGATAACTTTATTCCACCTACCGTATCCATGCCTATCTTTTTTATCACATTTTAGGGAATCATAGGGAATGATAACCTAATAAGGGTGATCTAAAATTATTATTAAAGGTATATATAGTGCAAGTAAGGATGAATCAATGATAATAATCAATATGGAAAGGTAATAACTGAACAAAAGTGCCATATAATCAGTAGACATTGAAGGAAGGGAATAAAAATTATCGAAAGGTAAATAACTGAACACACAATACACATAATCAATAAAACTAGAATGAAATTAAATCCATAGATAATTTCTAATAAACAGTCTCATGAATATAAATAATAAATTAATTCTCAATAAATGAAATGCATTATTGTTGTATGTAATGTTTCCTAGGAAAATTATACCTTTACCATCATGTTTTACCATTAATACAATTTAAATATTCTAGGTAAAAAACATTAACTTAGCGTAGACCACTAATTTCATCACTTGAGACTACCCATTCATCAAGGGACTTGCTTTAAATGGTAAATATCCTATTTCTTTCATGTCCAAATCATTCATTGTATATCAAATAATCGATTTAAAAACATGAACAAAGTACCGTATCAAATATTTGTATTGAGTAAAAGATATAGATCTACCAATATTTCTCCAAATTAAAAAATAAATATAAAATTAATTGTTATATTTAAAAAACTATATGGTTTAATATGTGAAAATATCAATGATAAATGATATGGATAGTTAGTGTAAATTAAATGTCAAATTATTATAGGAAAGTAAATATTTCAAGGGGGCATAAAAATTAATCAAGGAAGATAATATCAATGTTATCCTAAATAAAATCAATTAAAAACCATCTAGATTAAGAATAAGGATTTTATAAATACAACATATCCCAATTTGAATAAAAATAAATGGTTTTTGTCATTAATTAATTAAAATAATATAAAAATATTTCTTAAGAACAATCATGAGGATAATTACCTTTTTATTTTGAAAAACATTAAGAAACTATTTTTCATTAAAGGTAAATTTTCAAAATATTTTCTATAAAAATTACCCTATTATACATTCTAATAAATCTTTGAAGAAATTATAGTGGGTAAATTTTACATACCATACAAGGTAAAAAGAATATTATTTTTTCACTATAAATAGGTTATAAATATTCCCTGTTCAGAAAGTAATAAGAATATTTATTTAAAATAATTTGTGAATAAAAAATGTTGTAAATGTGTATTTAATAAAATAATTTATAAATGTTAGAAAAATAATTGAAATTTTATTTACAAAATAGTGTTTTTAGAAGAGAAAAAATTTCTCCGACTAAAGATATAAATGAAGTCGGGTTTTATTAGAAGCATTTTCTGAGAAATTTTGTTTAAAAATAGTGGAAATAGAAAAAGTACATAGAAATGGTGATTAATAACAATATTATAATAAAGTTAAGGTATTTAATAAAAAAATATCCGAAAAATTTCTCTAATGGAAATTTGTGTTTAAATAAACCCAAACAAAAATGATCCCTTGACATAAACCCTGGTAAAGACAATAATATGGATGTGGGTAAAAAATAAACGGATAGATTATGTGAGTACTATTTAAATACAATTATGGAAACTATAAATAAAATAATATATAGTAAAAATTTATTTCACACGTAATCCTAGAATATTAACGATAATGACGAAGTAATAAAACCCAATGGAAAATAATTGGGTTATGAAATTCTTTACCAAATTCTAAATTTTAATTCAAATAAATGTTGAAAAAATAAATCAAATAAAAACTCAAAATACCATGAAGATAAAATAAATATTGATAAAATATATCAAAAGTTTAAGTTGATACACTGCACAAAATTTGTTATAGGTGAATATGAAATTTATCTCACTGATATAAATAGTGAGATGAAAATCCCCTACTATTTGGAAACTTTTTTATTATATACCCCTTGAATGATTTAAATTAAAAATGAAACTGTAAACAATTTAATATAAATGTATTCATGATATGAAATAAATTAGGGGAATTATATTCACCACACAAAAGTTTTAGGTGCATAAAATGGTGGATCCCTCATAGAAATAATAATGAGACAAGAGTCCCTTAGCATGAATTTTCTTTGGGATGAAAATAATTTATCCTCCTATATAAAGGTTTTAACTATTTTAATAAACCTTAAAAAACTATAATAATACTTATAATATCATATATTAACTAATTATAATATCATATTACTATTTTGTTAACAATATTTCATTATTTTAACTATTTCATGTGTTAATTGCCTAGTTTTTCAGGTATGTTTTAACTTTTTTTCTTATTAAATAGATCATTATTTCAAAATATATAGAATTTAAAATATTATGAAATTATTATATATATGAAGTACATATTTATATAAAATAATCAAAAATATTTGGATATAGTAAATGAAATGTGTCGTTCAAGGTGACGGTACGTCATGCGTACACTTAAACACTACTTCTATTTCTATATTACATTAAAATAATGAAAAATCAATGATATATATGTTTATAATAATTACAGTACCATTATTATATCATATATTTCACATATTTTTATTAAAAAAACATTTATATATTCCATTTATTGTGTGAATTAGTCATATCACTTTGAGGAGGTGTTAGACCACACTTCAACAAACAATTTTATCATTTTTACCCAAAATGGAAAGGATGAAGGTATGCATTATAAAAAAATCCCATAATTATGAATAAAAAATAAATATAATATAATAATATATATATATATATATATATATAATATATATAAATATCATATGAACATATTGTTTCTAACATCATTTCCCACAATGAGGGGTGGTAAAGGACAATCAAACCACATGGTTTGGGAGGCAGTCGTTCGTCGTACATGAATGGTATATTAGAAACCCATTTGATGGATGTGTGTGTAGGTGTAGGTATAAATATAATTATAACTACATATAAGTATATTTTGGAAATATTTTGTAATATAATAATGTTATAATAATAAATTAAGGGGTAGAGAAATAAATAAAACATAAATGCACATTGAAGAATGTAACCTCTTTTCATGGAAACTCTAATTAGTTTTACCCAAAGGACTTCTTTAGTTTTCTGTTTTCCTAATGTGGGGATACTAGGAATTGGGGAGGTATTTTTAGAGATAGTTTTGGTCAGGTTTGGGTGATCCTAAGGTATTTATAGGTGTAAATTGGGGGTTTCCTTTTTTTAAAGTGGATGAGTTGTAGAATTATTTTAAATTTTTGAAAAGGGATATCCATTAACGTTTTTCCAACATCAAATGGAAGAAATAACTATAAAAATATGGTGAATGTGAGGATAAGGTATAAATATTTCCATAAAATTTATTTTTAATAATTTTATAGGTCATTTTGGGCCTTAAGTATAATATTTTATCTTTTTTTAAGCGAATTTTTCACTTAATCGCTGTAATTAATTTTAATAAGTTCCACTAATATTTTTGTCAAAAACCAATTTAAAATTATTAGAATTTATAATGTAATATTTTTAAAAATTTGTAATACATTTTTTCAAATTCCAATCACATAAGTGGAAAAAAATAATTTAAAATTAATCCCACGGATGGAATGACAATGCGTGTTTGTAAAGTAAAAAATTTCAAAAGTTGCTATGTTTTTATATACAATTTCAATGTGAAATTAATAATAATGATATAAATTGGATTAATTGATATATAATTTTTATAAATAATGTTTAAGGAAAATAAAAAAATATAATTTAACCTTGTAAATAACTTAGATGGAGAAAAGTAGTTTTGAATTAAAATTCAGTAGTTTTCAATATTCATAAAAAAACTAAACCTCATAGAAAAATATAAAAAAAAAATCCAATCATAATTTAAATTTTAAAGTTTCAGAAATGAAGTTTATTATTTCAAATAAAATTTATAAAACTGTAATTTTTTTTGATTTAAAGTCTGTTCTCCATAAAAGTGGAAAAAGTGCCTTTATAAAAATATAACTTTTTATTAAAAATATTTGGTTTGTTAATATCTTATGACTATAAAATATATTTAATGAATTTTAGAAAAATTTATTTGATATAATATATATATATATATAAATATATACTCTTCTAATTTATTTAATCTTATTCATTACCTCCAATTTAATGTCTAGTATATATCTTATTATATTAAATTATAATATCTTAATAATATATTATTGTTGGAAAAAAAGGTCTTGCATGTAACACAATCTACCGAACAAGTTCATTCTTTAGTAAAGTTCAAGATAACTCATTGTTTCATTGGTTAAACTATATATAATATATTTATTTAATTATTTAATATATTTTAAACTATCAGGGTGTTATATTCCATTCTATGCTTGGTGTTGTGTGTCAAACATTCTATTCAATTAAATTTTCATAAATTAGAAATTAAGGGTATTAAATTCTCTCCAACTTAATAAAATTTAATCCTTTCAATTTAATTTTGATCATGTTGATCAAGGGTTTTAGATTTTTAATTTTATTATTGAAAAACCTACATAGTAAATATGTTTAGTAACACATATTTTAAATAAAAAACAAAATAATATGAAAATGTAAGCAAAAATCTATGATTTTGAAAAAGAGAGCATTATTGAAAACATGGATATGGAACATAAATATAACTATAAAGTTATTATGGAGTGTGATATATAACATATTCATCTGATTTTTTATCACAAAATAGTAATGTAGAGCTGTGAATAATGGTTGTCAATATCATCAAAATGATGATAATATGACAACATTTGGGTTTCAAGATCCTTTTTCCTAGATTAGTCGAATTCTTTCAATCTTTAAGAATATAATTAAATATACATACATGATATATTTCTATAAGCACAATATTATTATTTAATTATGATTTGAACTTTTTCTACTTATTGTCTTAGAACATGTTGCATTATATGGTTAAAAAATATAGTAATATCTAAAACCTCATCCCTAGTTTAACTTAAACCATTTCATAAATGGTTAACCATTAAAAATATTATGATCCAACACATTAGAATCACTTCCATTATAATTTATAATATCTAAATTATTTAGATATATCAATCATCTCTTGATACAAAAATCATTATATTTACATTAGGAAAAGATTTAGTTTTATCTTTCCCTCACCCATGAGTTTTTAAAAAAGTTCATCTTTCTATTGAATCACATTTCGTGGTTATTGGTACTGATCAGCACACAATTTTTAATCTTTGGTGAAAATGTACTACTAAAAAATACTTATAAATTCAATAATATTTAGAACCAGGATATCATAAAAAAATCATTTACAACATTATTAAATGATCCAAATATATAATAAAATTAATCATTCTACATCGGTTATATCAATAACAAAATATTGAACATGACCACTTAGCATCTTGTATGGTAGATTCACTTAATTTTTGGGGAATTAATTTTCATAGTGCCTTGAACCCTTATAGTTATAACACTAAATACCTGTTTTATCATTCTTCCCTTTGCATTATTTTTCTTACTAGCCCCACTCTACACACATTGAAAAAAATCCATATGCTTTGACACATTTTCTAGGGTGACTCTTTTAACAGTTATGACTTGTGGAAAAATAATTTTTCACCTTCTTCCCTTTAACATTATTTTCAATTTTTTTCTTCCTCATTTTATTAACATTGAGGGCATAATATTTTTAGAATTCATTATCTATATTGATTTCACATAAAATTAATTCATCGTATAGGGAAAATGATTGAGAAACTATTTCCCTTCAAAGACTTGTCTTAATCCAATAAAATAAGTTAACACTCATGCATTCCATGTTGAATATGAGATCTATATCATACATTTCTAACCTAGTAATTGTATCTTTATACATTGCAACATTTTCATTCTCCTTTTGTTTTAAAATATTTAACTTTTTCTTCATATAAATTTGTTTCTCAAGAGGGAAATATTTTTAAAATAATGTCTCATTGAAATATTTCCATTCCATTTATTCTTTTTTCTCTTCCTCTCTAGTATTATAAATCAATGAACACTATTTATCATCATCTCTATTAGTAAAATACAATGAATTTTTAACATTTTTCTTTTTAACCACTCCTTAATTCCATTAGTATCTTCTATAATATCTTAACCCATTTTTCATCTGCCATTAGGTATGTAGTCACACTAAATGAAGGGGGTCTTTAACATAATGTAATCCAACTTCATTCAATCTCATTGTGGATTAGGTTTATCCATTTGGGAAAGGTTTTCTATCATAACAATATTTGGCTTCCCTAATATATCCAGAACATGATAAGTGCTAATAATAACTATATTGCCTTTCAAAATAGAGAAAAATCTTCATTATCCATGGGTATTGATTCCATTCTACCTTCCATGCTCCATTTCTAAATAATGGAATATACTGGATTGGATCATAACATTATGTAACGTATTCCATAATCCAAAAAATACTAAAAAACATATCATAAGTTGAATTAATGTTCCACAACAAATCTCATAATGATAAAAATGGTTTATTTTGGGAAATATTTAATTTTAAATAATTCATAATGGGTTGTTTAGAAATTTTGAATTATCTTATGAATATACCCTAGGCATGTCAAACCACATGAAGAGTAAGGCCCATTTTTTGTATCAGGTTATGCTTGAGTCAGGCCAAACACAAGATGTTAGAGTTGTTACCCCTAGTTATATCTCTACCAGAACCACATCCACATGTAGCATCTAGACATGGATTTATTGCTAGTAATATGAACATAATATCTACCTTACCAAAGTTCTCGGAGCTTCTACTATACATATCCTCAAATTCTATCTTAGGGTTATGTTTCCTAATAAAAATTTTCTAAATCTTGTTTCCATGTTTGTTTCTAATCTTTCTATGAAACCAACAATGGTGACCTTACCACAGAAAGCCCCCAGATAATGATTACTACAATTAAATTAACCTAATACACAATTAAACCACATATGAAATGACCAAACAAGTTATAGGTCATTGTAAACTAGATATCTACAAAAGTCTTTTATTACAAATTAATACACAAATTACAAACAAATTTTTTTGATAATAACTTTATTCTATCTAGTGTATAATTTCATAACATTATTATCAAACCATAGATAATCCTAGATAATGTATTCATAATAAGGGTGAGAACAAATACTGAGAATGTGTAAGTATAGTGAATGAAATAATGATTCATTGATCATAGTCAATATTTTTAGGTAATAACTGAAAACCCATTACTTATAATATATAAACTAAAATTGAAGTTCTTAAGTAGTATGGAAAATTAAATAACTGGAGACATATGACATGTAATCAGTAAAAATATAATTAAAGTGTATCTATAGATAATGTAAAAGAAATAATCTCATGTTTAATAATAATAAACGAATTATCAATAAATGAAATTCTTCATTATTGGATGTCTTGTTTCGTATGCAAATTATACATTTTCTATTAAGATCTATCCTCATGATAGTTTAAATAAAACTAGGTAAAACCCCATTATCTTAGTCTAGCCAAATAATTTAGTCTCATGAGACTATAGATGCTTTAAAAATATTACTTTAAATGGTCCACATACCTTGTATTACATGTCCAAACTATTCCTTACATATCGAATAGTCGATTTAAATTCATGGACAAAGTCCATTATCAATTTTATTTATTATGTTAAAGATATGGGTTTAACAATATTACCCCTATAATCAAATGACCATCAATCTATTTTATCTATGTAAAAATGGTATATGATTTAGTCAATGATAATAACCCGGATAAATGATATGTATAATTTGTGGAAATTTAATGTCCTTTGATCATAAGAAATTGAATATTTCAAGGGGACTGGAAAAATGAATCAAGGGGGTGAATGTCAATACTATCCTAGGAAAAATCACTCAAAACACATCGAGGGGATGAATAAAGATAGTATTAATATAACATAACCCAAGAGGAGTAAAAATAATGGGTTGATACTATTGATGGATAAAAATACTATAAAAGTTATTTTAGATCATTCCTTGGGAAAATAGCTTTTTTTAACCATTTTTTAAAATATTTTTCATTGAAAATAAGTTTTGAAAACATTTTCTTTATAAATTATCATTTTAAACATGAAATGGAAACTTCGATGAAAATACAGTGGGTAAATTCGTGATTATTGTACAATGTAAAAAGAACATTACTTTTTCATGGTTAATAGGTAATAAAAGTTCCTTTTTTGAAAAAATATAGGATGATTACTTTGAAAACATTATTTAAAGGAAAACGGATTAAAAAATATTTAATAAATAATTTATAAATGGTTAAAATAAAATTTTAACACTTTTTTAGTGATCAGAGTTTTATGATGAAAACAGGTTCTCCCACTAAAGAGGTAAATAATGTCGGGTTTTATTAGAAAGATTTCCTGAGACATTTTTAGAACAAAAGAGTTTGAAAATATTACTATTACTTGTAAAAGGTCATGAATAACCATAATATACGAAAATAAGGGTCTTTATTAAAAAATTATTCAATAATTTCCTCTAATGTACATTCAAGGGTAAACAATCTCGGACAAAATGAGATTGTCATGTAAACCCTTAAAAAGGCCATAACGTTGACATGAGAATCAATCAATGAATAAATTATGTGTGTTAAATGTAAATCCACATAAGACAATTGAAATTAAAAAATATATATTAAAAAGTGATTACACAAATAATAATATAATATTAATGACAACTATGATGTAATATTACCCAATGGAAATGAATCGGGTTATTAAATTCATTACCATATAGTAACTATAATTTCAATTCCAATTAGAATAAATAATTAAAATAAAAACTCAATATTATAAGAATATATAATAATTCATGATATAATTTATCAATATGGGTTTTATACACACCCCACAAAATAAGCAAGTGGTGAATATGTTATTTATCTTATAGTTGTAAAAAGTGAGACGAAAATCCAATACTACCTAGTATCATTTTAATTATAAAACCCATGAAAGAAATAATTTAATATTAAACTATAAATACCATAAATATAAATTTATTCATCAAATTAAATAATATATTTTAGTATATACACCACAAAAAAGAGTTATGTGGAGAAAATGGTGTATGCCTCACACAAAGATTAGTGAGACAAGAGTCCCTTACCAATTGTTCCTTTTAGGAGAATATCATTTATACTTCTGTATAATAGGGTTTTATAGTATTAATAAATTAATATTGTACCATATTAATATTTATAATATCATATTTTAACATCCTAATGTTGCTTCCTACCCATTTGTTAACCCTCTTTCGTTATTTTCACTATTTTAGGTGGTAATTGCCTAGTTATTCGAGTATGTTTTAACTTGTTATTTCTTTTCTTATTACCTAGGTCATTATTTCATCATCTCTATAATTAAAAATCAGAATTAATTATCATATATATTCAGTATATATTTATTTATTGTAATCCATAATATATTTATATTGGAAAGGAAATGCATTGTTCATTGAGATGAAAGGTTATTTTTTTGCATTAATGCTGCTTCTATTTCTTTATCATATTCAAACAATGAAAAGTAAATGATATATATGTTTATTATAATTAGAGTGTTATTTTAATGTCATATATTTCATATATTTCTTTTAAAACTATACTATACACATTTAATGTATAGTGTGAATGAGCCACATCTCTTTGAGGAGACGATAGTCCACACTTCCACAAACGATGTTTTCGTATTTACAAAAAAAATATTGCATGACGTTATGTGATATATAAAATTTATATATGTATGTATGAAACATAATTATTATATATATATATATGTATATATCATATTAAAACATCATTCCCATCACAATTCTTAACCATGATAGGTGTTATAGAAAAATGAATTACATCGTTTTGTGATGCGATAGTTCGCCTTATAGTAATAGTAAATTCATTACCTATTTGATGGATGTTTTTGTAGTTTTAGGTAAAAAAATTACATTAAAAAATATATTTATATTTTTAATAAATATTTTAATATATAAAAAATTATTTATAAAAGATTAATGTGTTGACTAATAATTAAAACATAAATGCAGATTGATGAATGTTACCTCTTTCTGGGTTACTCCTTTTGGATTGCACCCAAGTGTTTCCTTGTTTTTCTTTCTACCAAATTTTAGACATATATGATGATGTTATTGATTTTTTATGATTATTTGTGTTGATTTTGGGTGATCCAAATGGCTTGAGAGGTGTGAATTAGTGGGAGGGGTGATTTCCTTTTTATAGTGGAAGAAGAGTGGCATTATTGAAATTTTTTTAAAATGGAAATCCACCCACATTTTTCAAATGTGAATTTGACCCAATAATGATACCAATTATATAAAGGTAATTATATGGTATAAATATTTCCATAAAGTGGATTTTTTACCGTTTTATATGCCATTTTGGTTCTTATGTTGGTGTTTTAGTCATTTGTTAAGCTAATCTTTCTCTTAATCATTATAATTAATTTTAATCACTTTCACTAATATTTTTCTATAAAAAAATTAAAATTATTAGATACTATGAAACATTATTATTACATATACGAAGTCCATTTTTACAAATTAAAACCATTAAATCTGAACAAATTATTTTAAAATTAATCTCACAGACGGGACGACAAAGTATGTTTTTAAATTAAAAGTCTTCAAAAGATTTTCAATTTTTTATATCCAATTTCAATGTGAGATTTATTATAGTGATCTATATTGGATTAATTAATGTAAAATTATTCTAAATAAAAATTAAACACAATAATAAATATAATTTATCTATATAAATAAATTATATGAAAAATTAGTTTTGAATTAAAATTTAATATTTTTCGGTTTTCATCAAAAAATGACATCAAAAAGAAAAATAAAAAAAAATTTACCCTAAGATAATTTTGATAGAAGAATTTAAAAAATTACGGTTATATTATCATATTAAATTTATTAATTTTTAAAATGAAGATATAAAATAGGAGTTCCATTAAATGGTTACAAAACTATCTTTGTAAAAATATAGCTTTGATGCTTAATATTAGGTTTTTTCATATCTTGTAACGATAAAATATATTGGATAATATATAATAATTTTATTGGATATATAAAATATATTCTAATAATTTATTAAATCATATTTAAAAACTTTAATTTAATTGATAGTGTATATCTTATATATTAAACAATAACATCATAAAAATATATTGTTTTTCTGAAAAACTTATTCTCATGTGTAACAAAAACTACTGAAAAAGTCATTCTTTTATGTAATTAAAATAAAATATGTGTTGTGTGAATTAAATGCTATAGATTATATTTATTTAAAATATTTAATATATCTTAATGTTTCAAGACATTATATTTCTTTTTACGCTTGGTATTGTGTTTCAAACATACTATTAAATAAAATGTTCTTACATTAGAAATTCCGAGAGTTATACATAATAAATGAATTAAATAATTATTAAAAAAATACAAAATGACACAAAAACATTTATTTATATATTTTTATCATATTATACACGTAATTATTTTCCCATTATCATTAATTTTATAAAATAATTTTAAACAAGTAAAACCAATTTTTAGAGAAACATCATTATTAAGATTTAAATTCACGTGTATGTTAAAATTGTCTTGGATACTAATTATAATTAAATAAATTGAATAAATATAAAATAAATAAATGATATTAGGTATTAAAGTTATAAAAAATCAATATATCCCATAAAAAATACATGATTCAATGAGGATACCAAAAATGTTTTATAATATTAAATAATCATTTTATTTAGTTATAAAAATGTTTTCTATAGTTCTTCTAAGTAAAAATAATTTTTTAAAATGAATAAGGATGTTCCTTCATTTCATATTCAGTTAAAAAATTGTTTTTATAAATTTATATTCCATTATTATGTATTTATAATTTCATAAAAATTATTGGTTTTGTGAAACCCATATTTTTAATAAAAATCACCATTTTTCGAAAAAGTTTAAAAAAATTAATACTGAGATAACTTGGATACTATGAAATAAAAAATAAAGTTATTTTAATAAATTTATAATTATATAATTAATAATTTAAAAAAATCATTAATAACTACACATTAATTGGTATATTGTGTAATAGTTCAACATACAATGTTTCATTACCACAGTAGAGTCTCAGATGTAACATTCTCCCCTTACCATTAAAAAATTTCATCTAGAAAACTATGTTATATATACTAGTTATTTCAAAAATAAAGATACTTATTTATATAATATTTAGCCTCCCAGGTTTCCAATACATTTTTTGTTTTCATTAAAAGAATTTTGACAAAGTAATTATTTGATTCCATGATGTATTCTCTCTAGTGTCAAGAATCTGGATAGGATCCTCATTATAAGAAAATTCATTCTCTAACTCTTCTCCCTCATATGTGAGCATATGGTTTGGACTAAGAATTTTTTTACTCATTAGTAAAACCTATAGTACATAATTTACTTTAGAATGGTTGGATAGTATATCTAATGTGTATGTTACATCCCAAATTCATTATAATATTTCAAAAGGCCAAATATACCCCGGGTATAACTTCTCATTTTTAGAAAATCATACAAATCCTTTCCATGGTGAAACCTTCAAGAATAAATGATCTATAACATGAAGTTCCAAGTATTTCCTTAAATCATCGTCATAACTCTATTTTCTAATCAGATTAGCTTTAATATGATCTTGAATAGCTCCTTCTTTAATAGTCATCTCATACATGGTATCGAGGTTACCTAACATTCAATATTCAAATTCTTCCCCATATGTTGGAGTATTAAACCTCTTCCCATACAATGAATTATATAGTGCTATATGGATTCTTGGATAGAAGATAATATTATATAAAAACTCCACCAATGTAAGTTACATATACCAAGTACCTTGGAATTTAATAGAACAAGATCTCAACATTACTTCTAATGTCTTGATATATTTTTCAGAATCCCTACCAATATAGGTATGATAGTTGGTGCTTAAATGTATCATACTGTTAATATTACATTGGAGACTAATCTATAATATTAATGTGAACAAAGGGTCAGTCAGATATAGAAGTTATATGTTCCCCATAAAGACATAAAATTTCATTGATATAGTGTTTGGAAAGGCTCTTAAGGGTTAGATATTATATTTTCACAATGAAATTCCAAGACATTGTATGATAATCAATGATGAATTTAATAAAAACACAATTACTTATAGTCAATGGGATTCTATTGAGAAAGTGTGTTGTAGAATTTCTCCACATTCATATTTGTATATGTAGTGGTTGCATGACTATCTAATTATGTTTACATTGAGACTTTACTTACTGGTATCCTAATAATATACATACATATTAAACAATTTATATCATCATTTCATTCCAAAGGAAATATTCTCTTAAATCCCTATAAATTTTAGTGTAATTAGGGTGTATAGATAATTTTAATCTATGGGGTTCATCTAGATTTTCCTACATCAACTCTGGTGTGGATAGAACACTAATGAAAAAATAGGATATCATGTCTATTTTTTCTTAATTTTAATGTTTATTTATAATAGAGGATTAAAAATAAGAAGTTATAAAAAGTGATTCAATGTCAATTTTAAAATAGAAGACAGTAAAAATTTATTTTTGGGATTTTAGGACCATTTTTCAACATCTGTTTCTACTATAAAAAGATTTCCAAAATGCGATTTGGCATCAGTTTCTAATTAACATTGGATTTTGAAGTTCCATTTTTTTTAAAATTTTGTGCATCGGTTTTAATATAGTACTAGCATAGAAAAAAATTTCAGCCATATTTTTAGCATCAGATTCTAAATGAAACTGATGCCGAAAATGATCATAGGTGTCAGTTTACAAAAAAAATCAAAGATCATCATTATTTTTTTAATTTTTTACCATGGGTTTTGAAACATGATGAAACTGAGAGATAAAAAACTAAGAAATTTTAAATATGAAACTTCCACAAACATTTAGATTCTTATAATAGTAAAAATAATATACAAAAATAAGAAATCATGAATGATACAATAAAAATCTAAAAAAACATACCTAATTTAAAAAATTAATAAAAAAAATATATCTATTTAATTATATTTTAATATATAATTATAAAACACATACCTGGTAATTTATAACATAATCATTCATTGTGGTTGTTGTTGAATCATTATTTTGAGATCATTAGGTTAAAACACCTATTATAAAAAACTAATTATTATTTGAACACTTTTTAATATGGAAATGAAATATTATTTATAAACATTAAAATATACGTACCTTATAATTTAGATCAAAATCATACTTAAAAAATAGTTAACAATGATGTGGATTATAAAAGATCAAATATTTCAAGATTTTCAATGGATGGATCTTGATATACTAAATGAAGATGAATCCTATCTTGATCAAATGAATGTTTAACCAAGTATCCAAGTGATGATTAAAGATGAGCATATATAAGCTGTAAAGATGTAAAAGATGGTTTAATTTTTTTTTAGAGTTTATCACTGATCATGATGGAATGATTAGGTTCATTAACCCTATATGAATTCCATCCATACCATATTTTAAGAATAAGTAGTTAATGTAATCTCGTAGTTAATCCTTCTCCATTAATTTGGAATGCATGAAGATGGATAGAGATTTGAATGAGTATTTCCAGTGGGATTGAATGAAGAGATATATCACAGAGTTTGTATATAGGAATTTGGTATTTAAGAATGTTAGGGATAAAAGAAAAAAATTATAATTGGATGTTACAATTACTTCCTATAATAGAATAAAAATGGGGAAAAATCACCCTGTATTTTTTCATTAGACCCCCAACATCATTTAAATGGAATTGTCTGTATTTAATAACCTTAATATGTCATAACATTTAATCACTAACATAGAAGAAAAAACTCTAGATAATCTTTTCAGGATATAAATTAAATATGTGGTATGTTTTTGGGAATAACACTTCCATTTTTCCTGATCAGGATTCAAGATTGACCTCAATGATCTTGAGATGTATTCAGTAAGATCTTGATATAGGGTTGTGTTTTAACATTATGTATCATCCTCCGTAATATTATTAGTATGAGTGAAAAGAAAAAAAACCTAGACAATATGTTGATATATTGTTCTATAGATTTGTAAGGTGGTTGGGATCCACACATTCATCTAGCTGAGCATTCTTACAATAATATAATTCATTCAAGAATTCATGTTTAACTTTTTGAATACCTATATTGGATGAAATTTAGAGGAATAATGTGGTGGAATGTAGCTAAAGGAAGAATTCAATTGGGACCTGAGATTTCAGAAGAAATGGTATAGAAGATTAAACCCATTCAAAAACACATCAAGGTAGCTCAGATTCAGTATAAAATTTGCATTGAAAATAACCAATGTTATTCTGAATGTTATGTTTGTGACGTGGTCTTCCTCAGAATTACTACATGGAAGATGGTTATGAGATTTGGGATAAAGGGGAAAAATCCATTGGTTTATTGGTCCCTTAGGGATTATTGATCATATTAGGACCATAACATATCACTTGAATCCTCAACCAAACCGCTCTCAATTCTATGATGTGTTCCATATATCTATCTTGGATAAGTATATACAAACCCTTCACATGTACTAATCTTTGAGGTTATAGCATTGGATCCAGATCATTCATATAAGAAACAAATGGTGGAGATTTTGTATCGTATAAAGAATATACTAGGAAATAAAACTAATTACCTAGTCAATTTTTGGTGGAGAAACCACCAGTTTGAGGAAGCAACATAGGATCTTAATGATATGATGAAGTACAAGTATATTCATTTTTTTATATTGGAGTGACGAATTGTGAGTGAGAAATTCATTTAGAGGGGGTAGTTTGTAACACCCCCCCCCGTTTTTTTTGATAAATTACATTTATTTTTTATCTTATATTAAATAAAATAATGAGTTAATATTTTATTATACAGAATGCCAAGCTATGATTTCTCTTCACCCAAAACTATGTTAGTTTTCATTACACATGACACTGAGTTTTAATAAAACAACAATATAATACTATTATTATTAATTAAATGCAACAATTATAACCTAGATGATAAGCTTAGAGAGACTAATTACAACAACTAATTTTTAAAAATTATTCATAAATTTTTTATATAATGAAAATATATAGACAATTGTACTTAATTTCCACTAAAATCATTATATATTTTAGAAATACTATTTTCCAAAAAAAAATACTTATTTGATTATTTCCCTAAATATTAACAAAATTAAATTTTGACACATTTATATAAATATTTTGATAAAATAATATTTACTTTTAAATTCATCAATTCAAAATTTTCTTATGGTGATTTTTTGGTATTTTTCTGAAAAGATCCATTTTTTACAGAATAGTTAAAAATGCTGTATTTCAATTGAAAACCGCCATTTGGGTTAATCTATTTATAAAGTTAAATTATATATTAAATAATTTTTGAGTAAAAAAAATTTAAATAATAAATACATTGATCCAATTTCATTTATTACAATTAATTTCATTTTTGATTTTGATATAAAAAATTGTAAACTTTTTGGCATTTCCTCATAAAAAACACTTTCTCATCTTGTCTGAGGGATTCATTTTAAATCTATTTTTTCTAATTTTGTGAATGGAATTTGGAACAATGGATTCAATATTTTTAATCATCGTAATTTATAATATATAACTAGTTAACGTTAATATTTGACCAAAATAAATAGTAAACAAAATAAAAAGTATTTACAATGGTTAAAGTAAAAAAGGTATTATTAGGGGAGTGAAAATAAATGTAAAAGGTTTAAAATTACCCAAAACATTACCAAACCCCATTTTATGGCCATATATAGATTTATCTATTCTTTTATTTATAATGTTCCACTATTGGAGCCTTGTGACATGAAAAATTCATCAGTGGAATCCATTTTTAAAAAACTTAAAAGTTTGCCACTCACCTCAATTATAAATGGTCACTCCCTCTCCTCTCCTATTCACAACTTCAGTAATTTTTTAGAAAATGCATACACAAATCACTTACCTAAATCCATCCTCAAATCCTATAATTATAAGTATCATCCTTAAAGATTACATAATCTACTAAATTCCTTAAAAATTAAATTCTTTTATTCACAAATATATTTTCAGTTTATAGTTTTATAAATCTTGGATATAATTAATACAAATCAACCCATAATAATACAAAATTTAAATTACTAAAATAATTTCTAGTTTTCATAATAACTGTTTTAATAAAAACAAGAAATCTTTTCCTGAGAAGTCATCAAAACAATCATCTAGGATTCTCCTTTTCTATTAACCATCCTTAAACCCAATGAAATACATTTTAAAATATGGGATGAGAACAAAATGGTCTTAAGGGATATAAAAATAAGGATAAAAACCAATAGTACATGAATACTTATAAATATATGAAATCATTTTCACAAAGACATACCTCCCCCCCAATATGTATCATATATTTGCATTTTGAGAACATGATATTTACATAGAACATAGAAAACATAAATAAAATCATAATGGTAACTTGGGGAATTACTTAATTATGATTATACCCATCAGGGTTACTATATTATTTGTAACCATCATGGATACCTTATAGTGTAACCATCATAGTTACACTTGGAGTAACCATATGGTCGACCTATAACATTAACATTCCAAATACATTGGAGGGAGATTTTGGTACCACCCTTCATCTTAAAATATTCCGAGTAATTATAAAATAATCATAAATTAGGATTACAAACATCATAAAAATCATTTCCTTTTGAAAAAAGAAAGTAATTTTAAAGATGATTTTAAAAGAAATATCCATAAAAATATCATATATTTGAAGTGTGAGTTGATAAAAAGAACATAATTTCTATATATACTCTACGTATTTTTTTTTGAAGAAGGTGACATGAATTGGTTTCCCAATTCATGTCGAATGGAATTTATTAATATTAAAGTTTACAGTGAAAACACGAGGAGTAATGGATTTACACCATCCCAAAACAGAGAAAACAACAAAATACATATAAAAACTTAATGTACCGAGTAACGAGTCTTCAAACAGGCTCAAATAAGATCCAACGAGAGTCTATGACCTCCACTATAGAAGAATAATCATAGTGTGTAGTCCGAACATGCATTATCCTCTATTCCATGACATTTCCTGCTTCAAAACTGAGACTTCATGTGAGTGTTACTTCTTTGAAAGTGATAAAGATACTCCAGATTTCTCATCAAAATTCACCCAAAGAAAAAGAGATGCATCCATCTGGAGAGATTCCATCATGGCTTCATTATCACAGTTCATAGAACATAAATACAATCGGGGTATCATTCCAAAATGTTTCAGCATGCTGGAGAAGAAATAATTCCATCCAAACAAGCAGTTATACATCAACAACTCTGTACTAGACAGATGAATTGCATAGTCTATTTTGCATAGCAATCCAGATGCATACTTCCATGGGAAAAATAGGAACCAACCTTCATGCCAATAGAGTAAAACCATGCTTTAATAGAGAGAAAACATCCTATTGGGAAAGAAAACCAACATCAATCCAGACTTTCCTTCAGTCACTTCAAAGCGAAGGCACATTCAGAGTCATGGTCGGACCGCCACTTGAGAGAGGAAGGAAATAGAGTTTCTATCCATTCCAGTGAACCAAAATAGAATTGTCAGCCAGAAAATAAAGCCCGCAAATTCCAAAAAATAGCCAGAGAAGAAGTATGTAAACTAGCAAGATCTTGAACACATAAATCTGACACCCAAAAAATTTCCAATGTAGTATCATAGAAACAGAATGAAACCATAAGATCTGAAAACACATAGCTGAAGTCAGAATATCGAATCAATGACATCACAGAAAGGCCACTTTTTGAATCATCAAGAGGTTTGTAAGTTCATCTTCAATTTCTCATTGAAAATGAATCTCTTAGCCTCTAAGTACTATTCTAAATTAATAATCCCCTGTTGCAACTCCTGTTGAGCAATTTCTTGTTGCTTATCCATGTGGGAAATCCATTCTTGAATATCATCTTCTGTGAATTGATGCGAGTAATAATATAAGACTATGATGGATTCTTGAATTGTTGGTTTTTCTAGCTATTTTTCATAAGTACCCTTTTTGTTGACATCCATCGATCTAGTAGTAATTGTCCTTTCTATTTGTGAATAATCCTTACGTATTCTAGTTTTCTTTGGTTTCGGGGTAATGAATCCATCAGCGTCTACCAATGGCTTTTTCCTTTTTTAGCCATGGAATTCAGGTACACTTCTTCTAGTTGCCCATGTTTTTCTTCTTCCTCTGTTGATGAGTCATTATCAGATTCATCATTCTGATCCTTTTTTCCTTCCTCTTGATCTGCATTGACATTTAGGGCAGGACATTCGTTACTTGTGGAAATTGTTGGGTTCACATCAAGATACAAGGCATGATCTTCCATATAATGATGAGATGAATCCTTAACCAAAACTTTTTGAGTACCCCTATTCTCCACAGGGAAAGGTTCTATAGCATCATAAACCGCCCTGAAAAATTCTCCAACTTGATTCTCAAAAATGCAAGTATCTTTTGTGACATCATTAACAACTAAACTAGTGTCTCTAATCTCATCATCTATCTGACAAGACTCTTTAGAAGTGCTTGGAATATTGTAAGTACTTGGAGTTTTAGAAGGGTCAGAGATCTTAATATCGACAGGAAGAGGATCCTGTGATTTAGAAGAAATATTGTAGACTTTTTCCACCAATTGTAATTTTATCTATTTTGGAGGAGGAAACACTAGATTTCCACAGCTATTAAAATCATGACCAGTTTTAGAACACGTGATACAAAAAACTGGAAGGTTTTCAAAAACCAGATTCTGAACAAAACCCTTATCCGTATTCTGAATCCAAATGCAGTTTGGAAGATCTTTTGAAAGATCGATTTCAGGGCATACTCTTGCAACCGAAGGTCTTGTCAAATTTATAGTAGCATAGTCTAGATTTATAGGAGTTCCAAAAGGTTAGCAATAACAAATAAATAATTTCTTTTAAAAAGATGAATTTCCAATTCTGGAATGGAAAGCCATATAGGAACAATGGTAGATTCAACACCGGCAATGTAATCCGGAGTCCATTTTAGCACTTTCATGGTGGATCTCCCAAAATTCCATGAACCACGCATCCAAAATCGATAATAATCCATATCCGATGAAAGATGAAATAGTACATTAGAAGAGTTCAATAAATCAATTTGTAAATCAGTGAAACCTATCTTTTCGAAAGTGTTTCTAAGGAACAGGAGCGAAGGGTGATGTTTTGGGAATTTTCCGATCAAGGTGAAATGTAAATCTGAGGAAAGAGCGGTTACCTAATCCTTCGTGAATGATATGGAATTTAATCCTCGGTATCTGAATGATTTTGGAGCAAACTGATCTTCAATCTTCAGGTCATTGTATGAATCACCCACGGCTACTTCGGCGAAATTCCGAGCATCTCGAATCCCTTCTCTAGGGTTTGCATCATCGACACCCACACCAGACAAAGCCCTGGCTCCCGATCCCACTCCCATCTTAAATATACTATAAGTATATATAATAACACATAATATAATAAAATTTAATTTCATAAATAAATATATTAACACATAATCAAAAAAATAAAAGGTTACCCCAATGAATAGAAATTAAGTTAAGAATTCCATTACCTCAGGTTCGTCTTACTTAAGATGTGATTAAACCTCATGTACAATGGTTAAATAAGATTTATTTCTATTTTAAAGAAACCTATTCATTTTTACAACAGATTATAAGATAATTTTATAACATCATTCCACCCATTTATTAATAATATCTTTTTACTTCTATTGTTTCAAGAGCATTATTTACATGGTTCCCAGGATCTGTTCGTAAAGGATTTATTTTGTCCAATGGAAGTGAAACAGTAAAATTGGAATGAAATGGTATTATTATATTTAAATAATATTAAATGATACCATAAATATTTTTTTTCAGATATTATGATGAATTATTAGAGAAAACATTAATGATATTCGTTTAGATCACATTGGGGTTCTTCGATAATCACAAAGAAGTTATGTTATATAATTTAATATTATCTATATATGATAATTGAAGAACATAAATGAGGTTATATAATAAAAAATAAAATATATTTCAACCAATAAATTGGTTCTATGAATATCCATGAAGGTTTTATTGGTAATTGAAAAGACATCATCCGTGAGGTTGGTAAATCGACACATCACAGAAGCTGTTTTTATTTTTAGCATTAGAGGGAGATGAGAATAACTACGATGATGAATTTTTACATTAACATGAGGAAATTATACTATATATAAGATGGTGGAGTTTCATGAATCTTTGATAAGTGTAGGTTAAGATGGTATAAGAAAATAAAAATTATTTAAATGAAAATAAAAGAAAATGAAAGAGGTTCTTTATCTCTTGAATTATCCTCCTTGAGAACCTCTATAAGGCCTTTTGTTTTGGCCTTTAGATGAGACCAACAGGTCTTGGAGCTGGGGAAGTGTCTTGGGAAGAGTATTAGGAAAAAACTGGACAAGGATAAATCATGAGAGCTGTGAGGATAATAGGGGGTGACTGTGGTATTTATAGTGGAGGAGTGGGGTTTTTTCTAATATTATAATCCATATTTTTTTCCTAGAACACCAATAGTGTTATTTTTAATGAATAAATAAAGTAATTAGAGAATTTGAGTTCTAAACAAGGGTTCTTACCTCAGAATAACATCATCCATGACTCAATAATTCATTTATTTATCTTATTCCATAAATTTTTAAATTTTACTATTCACCAAAAAATCTAGTATTTCAGAACAATCCCCAAAATTCACCCTAAAAATTTATAAATGTGTAGAATTAAAAAATGAACTAATATTTTAAAAATAATTTTCTAATTATGAGAAATTTAATTTTTAATTAATATCATAATTTATTTGAAAAATTATCTTTTTTAAAATTATAACTGATTTAACAACACTTTGGTAAATTAATTAAGGTCACATAAAATTATCTTACAATCATAATACATTACAAATAATAATTTATGAATATATGTTATGAAAATATGTTTTCATTTAAATAATTATATTAATAATAAAATTTTAATTACATATTTATGAATCACAAATATACTAAAACTTAATTTATAAATTTGAAAAAAATATTTACTTGTGTAATGGTATAAATATATAATATTTTTATATATAAGATGGTTGAATTTTATTTATTTTTTATTAGGTGAGGTTATATTACTATTCCTAATTATCAGGATACTATCCCTAAATTCAAATTACCATTCCAATAGTATAAATTTCATAATTTATATAAATATCCTTTATTTCATTATACATTTATAATGAATATGATTATATAATTACAGAATAAGAAGAAATTATTTTGTAACTACCTATGTTTTTAAATTCTCCCCACCTTCTGGGAATTGTGCTATCACAATTTTTATTCACAAGTGAAATATGTGGGGATACCTTTCCCAAAATAGAATATGCATATCCCCATGTTACATATTCCCCCATGTGGTTTCTCAATATATCCTTACCCTATTGGATTATCTTATTCTGCAATACATGCTCTCTATGATCAAGAATCTAAAAAGTATTATATTCATTATAAAGGTTTTCTTCTAACAAAATTTTTTTTGGATCAAACCATGAGAAGAATATGGTATATAAATTATTATCATTGAAACCTATAAACTTTTGTTTACATAAGATAAACTCAGAGGAAAAGAAATATGGTAGGAAACTGGTCCAACTTTCTCTAGGATTTCATTAGGTATGATGACCCATGGACATAAAATTCGATTCACACAAAAACACATAACACTTTTCTATGGTGATATTCAAATAAAAACATGATCACCTACTTAAAAAGGAAAGTATTTCCTCCTTTTATCTTCATAACATTTCTGGCTACTCTGATCTATCCTCATGTGTTGTTGGATTATCTTCACATTTTCAACCACATCCTCTACTAATTCTAGTCGCATAAACTTTGGTTCTCTAATATAATCCCAAAATGATGGAGTTTGAAACTACCTACCATATAATTCCTCAAAAGGTTGTATTTTTGTACTAAAATAAAAACTCTTATTATAAGGAAAATAAAATGATGAAAATGATGATCCTAACATCCCTGGTAAATCATTATACAAGATTAAAGAATATCCTCCAATTCTTGAATTGTTTTCTCTAATTGTCTAATAGATAGAGGATAAAAGGAAATTCTGAAATTTAATTCTATTCCCAAAGACTTTTGAAGGCCTTTCCCAAAGTTAGAAGTGAAACTAGGATCATGGTCTGATACAATTCTATTAGGATATCCATGTATCATGAAAACCCCTTTGAGGTATAATCTAGAAATATAATCCCAATACATAGTATCTCAATTGGGAAAGAAATTTGTAGATTTAGTCTTTCGGTAAACAATAACACAAATCACATTGTTTCCTTGAGATGTATTTGGTTGTCCCACCCTGATTTCAATAGATATATAAACCCATTTTCATTCTCACATTGGAAAAGGATTTAGTACCCACTTTGTTAATTGTTTCTCTGCTTTAACATGTTGACAAGTCAAACATTTCATGGTAAAATATGCAGCATCTGTTTTCATTAATACCACTAATATTCCTATTGAATGTATCTGTGCATCTTAGTACAACCAATATGAACATTAAATGATGAACTATGAGCTTCAAACGACAATTATTTCTTCAGCTGGGAATCACAAGGCACACATAATCTCTTTCCAAATATTAAAACACAATCTTTATCAATGTTAAATTCTAGATACATAACATTATTTTCAATTATACCTTTTTGCGAATCTCATGGCCTTCCTTTTGTGCTTTCTTAATTCGGTATCATAGAGATGACTTCACTAAAACCTAAAACAAAATAGAGTAATTTTCTACACCAACAACATACATGAATTCATCAGATTATTCATCAAGGGTTATTATTCAATACATAACATTTTAAATAATGAATTATGATTTTGGGTCAAGGTATCGACCACTATATTTTGTTTTATAGGATGTTAATTGTGACATCCCAACCCAGGAGCCATTGAATGATGCCTTGAACCTGTTAGCTACAAGCCCTCAATCATGATTCTCGGTATTATAGAGGGTGAAGACTATTTGTGAGGGTCTGATAAGTAAGTCTTGGGGAGACTATACCCTCTTTTATTAGAATAAAAAACAAATGGAAGAAAATCAAAATAACCAAGTATGGAAGGGTATAAATAACCAGAACAAATCCAAGGCATATGATAACCCAAACAAGATGATTTAATACTCAACTGAAAGATAAAAGATTCTATGAAAATGTAAATGTCATATTTCTATAATTCAACTGAATGTAATGACACAATGACTCCCAAGAGGGTCCTGAACCACATATGGTTCACTCTCACATTCTCTAATCCCAAACTACAACCTATCCCAGGGCCATTCCGTTACCCCATCCTACACCAATAATGTATTCTTGAGTTCCAATCAAGCAGACTAAATAGGATCTGAGGAAAACTCATTAGGCCCCAACCATTGGTGTCTAAAATGAGTCCAGTCAAAAGATAGTGATTATATTTTTTAAAAGCAATAAATAAAATCAACCATTCAAACAGTTACCACATTTTCATCTAATCATTAATCGTCACATTAGGCCCAGTTTCATTTCATGTTTCCCAAATAAATCATATTAAATATCATAAATTATTTAGCATAGGCTGTCATACCTAGAACCCCAAATCATCATTGAATAATAATTCATTATTATCATTCATTTGGTGTAGGTTGTCATGTCTATCACCACAGTTTCGTTGAGTATAGGTCTTCATAACTAGTAATTCTTTTCTCAGTCAGTGTTGTTCATCATTCATAGAACCCCATAATATCAATCTTGGATGACTATTGGGGAGGAACGCCAGGTCCAAGTCCCAACTTCTAATCTATCAAGAACTCAATGTCTAGCACCAAAAAAATCTCATCCATTTAATCATTCATTAATTCAAAATAATTTTCAACATTATTCATTTAATAATCCATAAATTATTTAAACATTTAAAAGTCCATTAGTTAATTCAATAACTAAAAAATATCATAACCCATTAATTAAATCATCAATTAATTAATCAGTCAATTACATTCTCATTCCATAATTAATTATTCACAATTAATTATCCACATCAAAACCCAACATGTCATAATTAATTATCACAATTAATTATCATAGATCACAACATTTCACATTATTAATTATCTCTATTAATTATCTTTGGTCAACATCATGGCACATAATTAATTGTCTTAATTTATTATCTTACATATCCAAACATAATTCCATAATTATTTACCCCCAATTAATTTCCATAATGAAATCAATCTAATATCTTAATTAAATTATATCAACCCATTAAAAATATCAAAAATATCTATTTGGGACCCCCCTCGTTTGTTCCATGAAATAGATCACAATTAATCACAGAGGAAATATCAATTCAATTCCACATTCCTAATTACTCTCATTTAGAAAATAAATTATCATGAGAATATAGAAAATCAAAAATGTATACACATATCAAAATCATGACTATAGGAGTTAGATTTAGACAAACTACCTTGATTTATTGATGGATGTTTACCCAACAGAAATCCCCAAAATCTGAGCGGCACAACGTAATCGATCAAGCTCCGAATATAAATCCCTAAATCCATAATTAAGATCAAAGGAATCGATATATTGAAAATAATGAACTAGATCCATTGTTTTAGATATATATCTCAAATCATAGGTTTAGATCCATGAAAACAGGGGAGATCTTAAATGAAAAGATATAGAAAAGATAAGATAATGAATGAGAGAATCATCTGTATAAAATCCATAGACCTAGAGGGGAGAAGATAATCAATCCCGGATTATGATCTCAAAGAACGGTGTTGAGATCACCTAGGAATCCCTTCTGAAGGCTTTTAGAATGCCTAAAAATTGTCAAGCTCAAGCTGAGGATTCATTAGATAGGTTTTGGGGGATCCTGTGGTTTTAAAACAAATTTTCGGAATAAACATGGTCGCACACACCGTTTTACCAGGGAGGACAAATGGTTAGGCCAAACTGTGTTAAAACTTTGTAGTGTTCACTTCCTAAATAGATTGATGACATAAGGTTAGGCAAGCCATGTGCCATCTTTGCAGATATCCATTGTTCGCATGATTAGCTTGCGCACAATTTAGACATACTATGTGCAAACTGGGCATAGCCCCCTGTCTTCCTAATTCTTTATAAAATTCTCCCAAACATACCTCAGGTCATAACCCTTCTCTATGGTACTTAATAGATAACAAAAAGTACCTGAAAACAAACCTGATAATTATCTAGAAAAGGACGGGATCTTACAATCTCCCCACCTTATAACAGCTCATCCTCAAACTGTACTCACAAACTTCTCTAAGATTTTGGGCCAAAAATATTGGTCCATTGATCCCATATTTCTTCTTCTTGTTCCCATGTTTCCTATTGAATAATTCAATATCACTATATCATATGAACTAACAGCATGGTCTTTCCCCATAAGACTTTCTCACTGCAACCTAGAACACGTATCAGATGATCCTTATAGAACTCATCTATCTAAAGGTCAACCACTTCAACATCAATCACATGATAAGTTTTAAGGTGATAATTTTTTAGTTTTGATACATGGAAAACCTCATGCATAATGCCTAATTTATGTGGATGTTCTAATTAGTATTCCACCAACTTGATTCTCTCCAGCACCTCAAATGGTCCAACAACCCTAGGCACTAACTTTCCCTGCCTTTGTTTCCTATGGTGACCCAATCTATGTGACACCCGAAGGAATACACGATCACCCTATTTATACACATGGGGTCATATCTATATATTATTATATAACTTCTGACAACTATGATCCACAACCATACTTTTCTGAATAAACTATACCTACAGCGATGCCTCCGGAACAAGACTCGGTCCCATTAGCTCTAACTCACCATCCTCTAACCAACATAGCATCGATCTAAAAGGTATACCATAAAGTGCCTCATATGATTTTATCTTTAGAGTTTCTCAATAACTATTCTTATAGGCTAAATCCACTAAAGACAAGTGTTTCTCCCAGTAACCACCAAACGCATGCACACAAGCTCGTAGAATATCCTCTAACACTTGTATGGTACACTATGATTTTCAATATGTCTGTGGGTGGAAGTCCATACATAATTGATCTTTTTCACCAAGCACCTTATGTAAGACCTTCTAGAATCATGAAGTTATGTGAGAAGCATGATCTGAAACTATATTCAGTGGAACCCCATGAAAATGAACTATATATCTCACGTACAGTTCTCCCAAGTGATCTACTATAAAAGATTCCCTGATTGGCAAGAAATGTTTTAGCTTTGTTAGTGGATCCTATATGACCCAAATATCATCATTATTCCTAAGATTCCTTGTATGTTATACCACGAAATCCATAGTCATGTCATCCCACTTCCATTCAAGAATAGGTAATGACTACAATATGCCTCCAGGTTGTTGATTTTCTGCTTTCACCTACTGATAAGTTAAACATCTAGTTACAAACCCAACTATTTCCTTTTTCATGCTTATCCATAAAAAATGTCTTCGTAGGTCACAGAATATTTTTTCACCCCATGATGTACCAACCAATTTGAGGAATGATATTCTTTCATGAGTTCCACTTGTATACTTGCATGCATAACAACTCTATTTTTAACATAGATGATCTCATCCTCATCTATCATCTCATCTGAAGGTCTCTCCCCACCTTCATGTCTTTCCAATATGGATAAACACTCTGGATTCTCATAATTTCTTTCCTTGATCCATCTCAAGAGTGTATACTCGACAGCTATAGAGACAAGAGTCATCTTATCCTGAACAACCACATGTATTTCCTCCAGCTAAGTCATTATCTTCCACTCTGCACTGGACCTATATACAAACTAATTCTGAGTTTTCTTGCTCAAGGTATTATCCATGCTATTACCCTTTCTGGGTGTATATTCTAGTGAAAAATCAGAGGACTATCTATACTCTACCCATCTTCGCTGCCGATGATTCATTTCATGCCGTGATAATATATACTTCAAGATTTTGTGATCTATTAAAAATATAAACTTTTCACCCAAAACATAGTGTTTCCCACACTTAACAGAGTATACTAATACTTCCAACTCATGGTCATACGTAGGTTAATTCCATTCATGTGTCCTAAACTACTGAGACCTATAAGAAAAGACTCAATCCCCGTGAATCAACCCAACTTCGAGTATGATCCCAAAAGAATCATAATACACTGTGTACTCCTCACCCGACTCTGGTAAGATCAAAATTGGTGTCGATGTCAAGAACTTCTTCATCTCTAGGAAGTCATTCTCATATGATTTTTCCCAAATTTTTTTATCACTTTCTTTTTTAAACATGTAAGCAGTTCTTCCAATCAGGGAAAGTCTTAGATAAACCTCCTATAATCACCAGCTAATCCCAAAAAGCTTTGGATATCGAAAACATTATTGTGATACTCCAAAGAGAACACTGCCTACACTTTTTCTGGGTCCACTGCCACACCTTCTTCCGGGATGATGTTCCTAAAATATTGTACCATGTTAATCCGAAACTAAAATTTAGATAGTTTGGAATATAGTCGATGCTCTCTTAGTGTACCTAAAACACTTTCAAGATATTGGGAATGATCATCATGAGTCTTAGAGTACACCAAGATTTCATCCACAAACCCCACCAAAAATTTATCCAAGTATTAATCAAAGATCATAATCCTCAAGGACATAAACACTTCTTGGAGAATTTTTCAACCAAAAAGGCATTATGAAAAAATCATAAAGGCCATACCTTCTCCTAAAAGAGTTTCTTTGTATATCAGAACCCCGAACAATCACCTGATGATACCCTTATCTCATATTGATATTTGAGAACACACAATCCCCCTTCAGATGGTCAAATAGATCATCGATACACAAAATAGGATTTCGTTTCTTCATTATTATTTTATTCATCTTAAGGTAACCAAAACAGAGATGTAAACTCTCATCGACCTTCTTTGCAAAAAAAAATAGGTGATCCCCTAGGCGACATACTTGGATGGATGTACCCTTTATCCTCCAACTCCTCCAACTTTGTTTTGAGCTCCTTAAGCTCAGTCGGTACCATTCTATAATGTGGAATAGATATAGGTTCTTCCCTCAGCATGAGATCAATAGTGAATTCCACATCTCTCTCACATGGAATCCCAGAAAAGTCTTTATGAAATACTTCCTGAAATACTTTTACTACTAGTTGAATAATTTCTTGTATACCACTCCCATCATCAAGAAAAATACTAGAAACTTGGGCTTTGTGATCTCCCAGTTACTGAGTAATGGTCCCAGCTATGCCTGCATGGATATCCCATTCCCCACAGTGAACATACTGGTCACCCTCAAGAGATACAAATGTAACACTCCTTCGTTAACAAATGATGTGAGCTCGGTTTGCGACTAGCTAGTCCATACTCATAATTAGGTTGAATCCCGTTACATTGAGGGCATATATATCCCAAATGAAATGATACTCCTCGATCTCTGGCGAACATCCCTTTCATAAATAGATATCCCTAGATCATGTTTTCAATTGGGTATCAATATTAATCACCCCGCTTATAGACTCCACCAAAAGGATCAATCCATTAACATGATTTACATATATAATGGAATGAGAGACACTATTATCAATCTATGAAGTATATGTAGTTGAAGAAACTATATTATAACCTCTCACTGTCAATGGACAAGACTTTCTCTCCACATGTGTAGGTTTCACTGCATGTAACTATCCTACCCCTCTTCCCTATGGAGTCGTATGAATCCACTGAGTAGCACCACTCTGCTAATACAAGAGCTTATACCCTAATGAACCATGTACACTACCTTTAACACCTCTTCTGATAGAACTATAACTTCCAGAACTATTTGTTATAGAATACCCTCTTCCATAACTCTGACTCGGAGCAGCTACTCCCTCAGCACCAAACTACCACTGCTTCCTCCAGAACTTCAATGGGTGTCCCATCATGCTACAAAATAGTCACTAAACAGGTGGTCGAGGACAATGTGTAAAATAGTGTGCCTTATTACCGCAATGGTGGATATCACGTGAGTAAGATCCACTGCAACTGTCCCTCTCAACTATCCACCTTACTTTCTGCTGTCCTACCAATGGTTCTTGTGACGTTACTTCCTTCTCTCAGAAGGCACACTCCCTGGTAATCTAGCTACACTTCTAGTATTGGAAGCCTCCTTCAGGTTCCACTATGAAATGAGAGCATGAATAACCACTTAGGATAATTTCTTCACTCTTTAGATATTCACTAGGGAATTAATTTCACACCTAAGTCCATCCTGCAAATTTTTTTCCAAAGAAGCCTCATCTACCACCAAAGCTAGAGAAAAATGTTGTAAATCCATGAAATGTTTAGTATACTCCATTATGGACATTCTTACTTAGTCAGATGCCTAATCATTCAAGAATTCTCTTGTCATAGTGTGTTTGGATTGAAGTGCTCCAAAACTTTCTCATGAAATTACATCCATAATATATCATCAGTCTTCCCAGACCGTACCCGAATGTCCCACTTGTAATTTGTTGAACCTTTTTGCATATAAGTAGCCAATTTGACCCTCCTCCCTTCTAGTGTATTCAAATGGTCAAGTATTATATCTATTGATTAAATACATAATTCATATCCCTCGGGTCCACCATCTCTTGTAAAAGTATAAGGGTGTTGCAACTGAAACTCTCTTATCAACTCCAACGTGCTTTTCTAAACCCACCTAGGGGATCTCTACAGGAATTGTATGAAACATGTATTGTTCCCTTATAACGGTTCCCTTTATTCCTCAATATGCTCTAATGGTGCCTCAATATCACTGTTTGGAAGTTAATTCTGAGCCACACCCCTTGGTATCTCCCTCAACAGGCGTCGTAGAGGCATATATCTACAAATCCAAACACACCTCATAGGTGTCATAACACAACCTTATGGCATTTTTGTAAGAGGAGAAACTAACACAATAATTTTCAACATATCCTTTCCCATTTTTTTCTCTCACCACATGATTAACACCGAGGCCCTATCCCTACCCTTAACCATCCTACTCCTAAGTTTTTGTTAACAAGGGTACATACATTCTCATTAATTTATTAAACCATTAATTAATCACATTAACTCAAATTAATTAACTCAAAAACTAATTAATTAATCACATCCATTTATTATATAAAGGTTCTCATTAGACACCCATTTAATCTCATTTTATATTATTATTTCAATATCACAATAAGGAAAAAAGTTCAAGTTCAAAAACTTACCCACAACCCATTTTCTCATGAAAGAAATGAATGATTCATGTTACAATAACCCTGAATGCCTAAAATGATGCACGCAGACTCATGTATCTTGCCTCTTTAGGACAAGAAAATAAATTCAACAATTTTGAAAAAAATAAAATTATACCACAATTGTGTCACCCAAGGTTAAATAATATCTAACTGTAAAAACAAACAACAATCACTAAAATCCCACCATATGTACTCATATTTTCCCTCATACATGGGTTTGAAACTCCAATTCAGGAGATCATTACCAAGCCTCAACTTTTCCTAGTATCATGTCTACCTTTCCCAAAATAGTATGAAAAAATAAAAAGAAAGAAAAAAAACTCCTTTCATAACAATTTGTGACATCTTGACCTAGGATCCACTAAATGGTTCCCTGAGTCAGTTGGCCACATGCCCTCAAACGCACCTCCCAGTATTCTAGAGGGTGCCGACTAGTAGCGAGGATCTATTAAGTTAGTCTTGGAGAGACTATACCGCATTTTATCAGAAAAAACACCATCATAAGAAAATAAAAATAACAAAGTACATAACCGTATAAATAACCAGAACAAATCCAAGACACATGTTAACCAAAAAATGAAGATACAACCCTCAACTAAAAGTAAAAACATGCTATAAAAATGAAAATATGATGTGTCTGTGATGAAAATGAATGTAAAGACACAACGACTGACATGAAAGTCCCAACCCACATTTGGTTCCCTCTTATATGCTCCAATCCCAAATTGAAGTCTATCCCAAGGCCTTACCCTTATCCTGTCCTGCAACAACAAATTCAACATGGGTGTCAATCAGATGGACCAAATAGGGTGTGAGTAAAACTCAGTAGGCCACCACCAACGGTGTCGAAAACGATCCCATTCAAAAGAAAGTGTATGTAGTTTTATGAAGCAATAAATACAAAACAATAATTTAAACAGTTATCAAATTGTTATTTAATCATTAATAATCATATTTAGACTAGTTTCAATTCAGGTTTCCTAATTGAATCATCATTTAAGATCATAAATTTTTTAAAGTAGGTGGTCGTGCCTAGAACCCAAAATCTCCATTGAATCATCAATCATTATTATCATTCATCTGGTGTGTGTCGTCATGCCTAGCACCATAATTTTGTTGAGACTAAGTCATCATGCCTAGAACTTCTTTTGTAATTTGTTTTAGGTTGTCATGCCTAGAACCCCCTAATCTCATGATTAGATAACTATTGGGGAGGAACGCCATGTCCGAGTAAAAAATTATTATCTGTCTAGAAATCCATGTCTATCCCCACAAAAATATCATCCATTTTATCATTCTTTAATTCATAAGGTTTTCCATATTATTAATTTACTAATACAATTATTAGTTAATCATTTCAAAGGCCATTAGTTAATTCAAAAATTAACAAAGCACATAACCCATTAATTAATTAATCAATTAATTAATCAATCAATACCATTATCATTCCAAAATTAGTAATTCACAATTAATTATCCATATCAAAACCCAACATGTTAAAATTAATTCTCACAATTAATTATCTTAGATTACAACATGCACATTCTTAATTCCCTCAATTAATTATCTTTGGTAAACATCAGGGAACATAATTAATTCACAGAATTAATTATCATACATAGCCAAACATATTTACATAATTAATTTTCTACAATTAATTATCTTAACACAGTAAAACTGATATCTAAGTTACCAGATCTCTAGCCATAACAAATCTCCAAAATAACTATTTGGGAACCCCCTTCATTTGTTCCATGATTCAATTCTCAATTAATCATTGAGGAAAACTCAATTAAATTCAATGTTCCAAATTACAATAATTTATGAAATCATTCATTAAGAGAATATAGAAAATCATAAACTCTAACAAATATCAAAATCATGACTATTGGAGTTCTATTTAATCATTCACCTCAGTTTATTGACAGACATTATCCCAATGAAAATCCCCAAAATTTGAGTGGCACTACATCATCAATAAAGCTCTATATCAAAATCCCTAAATTAAAATATAAGATCAAAAGAATCCAGATTATGAAAGTATAGATATAGATCCATAATTAAAGATCTATATATCAACTCATAGGTTCATACCCAAGAAAATAGGTGAGATCTTTCATGAAATGATCTATTAAAGATAAGAGAATGAATGGTAGGAGCATTGAGATGAAATCCACTTACTAGGTGGAGAGAGGATCTTTAATCTAAGATTTAGATCATGAAGATTGGTGTTTAGATCACCTTGGGAGCCCTCAAAATGGATTTGGGAACAACTAAAAATTAGCAAGCCCAAGGCTAGGTTGAATTAGAGAGGTTTCAGATGTTCAGTTTGTTTTAGAACCAATTTTAGGAAAAAATGCGCCGTGCGCACAGTTTCACCTAGGTGGCTGTACAGTTAGGCCAAAATGTGCACCAAAAGTGTTGCCTTCCATTTCCCGTATGTCTTGAAGACACATGGATAGGAAAATTGTGTTCCAACCGTGCCGACTTCCAATGCCCACATGCAGTTAGCTTGCGCGTGATTTGGCCAAACCATGCACAAATTGTGTACAACACCCTATCTTCCCAATTCCTTAGAAACATCCCCTAACACACCCCAAGTGATAAACCATCCCAATTTTATATAATAAACAACCAAAATTACCTAAAAACCAACCTGATATTTCTCTTGAAAAGTACGGTGTCTTATAGTAATTTATCGTGAAAACATAATCCTTTATGAGTTCAATCCATGTTCTCTGCATCATGTTTAATTAATTCTGAGTAAATATATAATTTAGGATTTTATGGTCAATATATATTTCAAATTTAACATAGTATAAATGATGCCTCCAAATTTTCCAAGAATAAATCAAAACTATTAATTCCAAATCAGTTGTGGGATAATTTCACTCATTAGGATTCAATTGTCTCCATGAATATAAAAATACAAAATCTTTCGGAATTTGAACACAACCAAGTCCCTTCAATGAATCATCAATATAGACAAAAAATTCACCATTTCAAGAAGGTTGGGATAAAACTTGAGCATTCATTAATTCATTCTTTAGTTATTTAAAAGAAACATCACATTTTTTAAGTAAATTTATCCTCTTTTAATGTTAACATAGTTTGTGGGCTTCATCACTGTGAATATATTTAAACAAACCATTGGTAATAAAATTCTAATCCAAAATAATTATGAATATCTATATTGTTTTTAGGCCTTTTCCATGTATCAACAAATATTTTTGGTGGGATCAACTATTATTCCATCCTTATTTACAATGTTCCCATTAAAATAAATCTACTGAAACTAAAAATCACATTTGAAAAAGTTTCCATATAAATTATTTACTTTGATTGTTTGTAATAAAATCCATAGATTTTTTTACAAAAACTCATAACTTTTGGAAAACACTAAAATATCATCAATAAAAACAAGAACAAAATTTTTCATGTAATCATCAAAGATTCTATTCAGAATATCCATGAATAAAAAAGAATATTTTCAAACAAAAATTCATAAAAACTCATAAAGACCATATATTGTGTAACAAGTTGTTTTTTGAATACAATCCTCCTTCACCATCAACTAATGGTACCTAGATCTTAAGTTAATCTTGGAAAAATACGGACCACTCTGGAGATGATCAAATAAGTTATCAATACAAGGAAAATGATACTTATTTTTAATAGTAATGCTACTAAAAGATCTATATTAAATGAAAAGTCTCATGAATCCATAATTTTTTATTGAATGAAGTGGGAGAACCCCATGGTGAAGTTATAGGATGAATAAATCCATTATTAAGAAACTCTTGAAAATGAATTTCAATTCCAGAAGATTCACTTGATCCATTTGATAATAGGGTTTTAAAATTGGCCATGCATAAGGAATTAAGATGATAGTAAATTAAACATCTTGACCAGGTAATACACCAGGAAACTCAGCAAGAAAAAATATGGGTATTCATTTACCACAAGAACATATTTAATTTGAATTGTTCACTTTTTCCACAATATGAAAAAGATAACATTCATTTCCATATTTTAAAATTTTGTTGATTCCTGATAAGTTATCAATTTTGTGGGATATTTATTTTTTTAAACTAAAACTATTTCTAAGAAACAAATTCTATATCTCTGAAATCAATCATAGCATGATAAACCAAATTCCAATTCATACCCAAAATAACATACAACTCTACTAAGGGAAAAACTACAAAGTTTTCAGGTAATTTATTTCCACAGAAAACAACATGGAGATTCTAATAATTTCTTTTACTGTAATATTTCCCCTAGTATTTTAACCATAAGTTCCAATTTCATTTCATGAGGTGATATTTCAAATTTACTAAGAAAATATCAAAAATAAAGGAATTTGTAGACCATTTATCAAACAAGACATTATATAAAATCTGTGTAAACAAACAAAGTACTTAATACCACATCATTGGACTACCCAACATCTTCTGATGTAGTCCCAATGGATCTCACTACACCCTTCTTCTTATAATTAGACTGATTTCTATGATTTTGAGGTTTCTTTGGGAAGATATTTTCCTAATTACGCATCTCACCACTTTAAAAACACATTATAGATTTCTTATCAGAATTGATCTTAAGTTCATTTTCATTATAATCTCACAATATATGTCTAAACATACCTCTTAAAAAACACTTCCCATGTTTGTTATGGAATTCAACTGGTTTCTTCATACAAACCATTTCACAAACTGGAAACTATAATTTCTTACCTTCCATTATAATTTTTTTATTCCTACCCATTACTTTCCATCTAGACCAAATATTTTTCTAATTGTTAGAGTACATGTGATCATCAAAATATGCTATTTCCACCCTATCATAAAATTAGAAATGATTTTAATAACTTTTTAATTCAGAGGAGGCAAAATACCTTCGATATATTATCTTCAATCTTGAGTAAAAATTATTTATTTTTCGGTCAATATTCTGAATAAGATTTAGAGAATACCTTGACAATTGGGTAAAGTTGTCTTTAAACACGAAAACTGAGTCCTCTTGCTTTTTCTTCATTTTATCTAATTATTTTTACTTCCTAAGTTTTAAAATCTAGGAAAATATTTTTCTTGTAACATATATGTAAATTCAACTCATTCATAGGTATCAATCCTTTTACTATCTCGAATATTATTAACCATTGACCACCATTGGTAATATTTACCTTCAAAATGATAAATGAAAAGACTATTATTTTGATTATCTAATCACCCCATAACATATAATATTTTTTCAAGGGCTTTAATCCATCCTTAATTTTCCACGAGGTTAGAAGATCCACTGAAAGTAGGAGGGTGTTTCCTCATAAAATGTTTAACTATCATTTTGTTCCTTTGAAGCTGCTTTGGTTTTTATTTTTCATTGATTCCACTACCATTTATAGAATGTGTCAACTAATCCATTACCATCACAATTTGTTTAGTTCTAATACCCACCATTCACATTTGTGGATTTAGAAATATATCTTCATATAGTGCCTTCGTACTTCGGCATCCAAATTCCTTTTGTAGAAAACCATTATGAGAAAACATATATTTGATGAAGAAACAAGGTAATATTGAAATTATATATCATTTCAATTTAAACATAATGTAAAAGTCATTTATGGTATTATATTAAAATCATCCTAAAACATAATTCTATCAACACATCTCTCTGATACTAACTATAAGGATTTGACCATAAACATTACATAATCTAGTAAATTCCTTTATAATTCAAATATTACATTCCAAAAAAATTTATTGGTTTAGAAATTTATAAAGTAATGACATAATTCATACATATCAACCCATAAGAATAAAAATTGGGTACTACTAAAATAAAATCCATTTTTCATAATATAAATGTTCTTATTGAAAAAACAAATTCCATTCATGAAAATTATTCACATCATTCATCTTGATTACTTGTTTTTACTTTCCCATCCATAAACTCTGTGAAAACAAAAATTAAAACATGATGTGAGAAAAAAAGATCAGTAAGGTATATAAAATTTTGGATAGAAACCATTAGTAAATGGATAATTATGACCATATTAAATCATTTTAACAAAGACATACTTCTCAACCAATATGTATCATATAGTTATTTTGGGAGAACATGAGGTTTCTATAGAACATAGAAAAAATAAAAATTATCATAAAGATATTTTGGGGAATTGAAAACATAAATTTTTAACCATAATAGCTATCCTATTATTTGTAACCCTCATGGCTACCTTACTATGAAACCCTTGCAGCTACTTTATAACATAACCCTCATCGGTACCTTACGGTGTAACCATTCGCGTTCCATATGGTGTAACCATATGGTCATCCTCCAACATAAACAAATCTAATGAATTCGAGAGATATATAGGTCCCACCAATAATCATAAAAAATTCTCCATAACAAGAACATAATCACAAAACAAGATTACTTACATCATATAAATCATTCCCTTTGAAAAGAAATGGAATTAAAAGATGATTTTTAAAGAAAGTCCCATGTAAATATCATACATTTGATGTTAGATTTAATAAACATAATGGAATTTTTGTTTAAAATACAAATAAAAATAATAAAATATAATAAATAAATATTAATTTCACAAATATTCTTAATACCACATAATAAATATAATATAAGGATAACACCATGAATTGAAATTGGGTTATAAATTCCCTTACCTCGAGTTAGTCTTACTAAAAATGTTTTTAAACCTCATGAATAATGTTTAAAAGATTTTTATTAATATTTTATATAAATATATTCATTTTTGAAACACTTTATATGATTATTTTATGACATCATTCCACCCATTTATTAATAATATTTTGTTATTTCCATTGTTTCGAGGGTTTCATTACATGGTTTCTATAATCGGTTCATTGAGGATTTTCTTCTTGAATGGAAGAGAAACATCAGAAGTGGAATGAAATAATAATAATATATTTCCAAAATTTTAAAATATACCAAAATTCATTTTGTTTTCTGATATGTTGATTAATCATTAGATAAAACATTAATGATATTCATTTAGATAATTTTGGAAGTTCTTCGGTAATAAAAACTAGTTTAGTTATATAATTTAATATTATGTATATACGTTAATTATTTAATATAAAAGAGGGTATATAATACAATTTAAAATATATTTCAACCATTAAAATATTTCTACTCTCATCCATGAAGGCGTTAATTGAAATTGAATACACATCGTAGATGATTTCGGTAAATCGACACATGAGAGACATTGTTTTTATTTTTTTGATTAAGAGGGAGAGGATAAGAATTATTATGATGAATTTCTCAATAAGTAGAATAAAATTATAGTATATATAAGATAATTTATTTTTTAGGTCTATTTGATTATATGTGGTGAAGAGAGTATAAGAAAAGAAAACGAATTGAAAAGAGAATAAAAGAATATGAAATATGATTTTTTTATATCATGAATTATCCTCCTTGAGAACCTCCTTAAGGCCTTTTTTTGACCATTTGGTGAGACTAGTAGTTAATGGAAATGGGGAAGAGTATTTGTAAGAGTATTTAGAAGAAATATGAAATGTATAAAAGCATGTTAGGTGTGAATAAAATATGGGGTGATAGGTTGTATTTATAGTGGATGAGAGGGGGTTTCCCATTATTTTAATCACTATTTTATTATATTTCTCAAGATAAGATATAGTTTTGGTCACTAAAACTAAATATAGTAATTAGTGAATGTGAGTTTGAAACAATGGTTCTTACCTAATCATAACATCATCCATGCCTCAATAATTCATGTATTTATTTTTTTGGTAAATTACCATATTTCACTATTCACAAAATATTCATGTATTACAAAAAAATTCTTAAAATTCAAAAAGACCATTTTTCAACATGAATAATTTAAAAATGAACTCCATTTGTTGAAAAAAAATTGTATATATAATAAATTTAATTTTAATTTAAAATCAGAAATTATTAAAAAAAATACAAGTCTTAAAACTATAAATGATTTCATAACACTTTGAAGTATAAATTAATGTACCATAAAATTATCGTAAAATCATAAAACATAAATAAATAATAATTTATGAATCTATTTTATTAAAATATATTTTCTTTTAAATAATTATATTAATTATAAAACAGCAATTAAATATTTATTACTCATAGAATATCAAAAGTTAATTTATAATATTAAAAAATTTATTTACCTGTTCAATGATAGAAATATATAATATTCTCACATATAAGACGGATAAATGTTATCTGTACTTTACTGGGTTAGGTGATTATTCTATGGGTTATATTACTATTACTATTGGTCATGTTACTATTCCTATGTTCAAATTATTATTCCATCAGTATAAATTCCTCAATTTCTATAAATACCACTTATTTCATTATACATTTAAAATTAATTTGACTAATTAATTATAGTATGAGAAGTGATTATTTTATAAGTACCTGGTTTGTTACAAGAATCCTTATTTTAAATACAAACCAAACCTAGGTATGCTTTGGTGAAATACATAAGGAGGATACATAAATAAGATGTAATGTTTATCAAGGAGTATTTTTGTTTTATTTATTACTATAACATAATTTATTCTTATTATAACAAGATTACATAATAAACACCTTATATTAAATTTACTAATATGTTTATATGTTAAGTATGTGACTTACAACCATCTCCACTTCTATCAAATTGGTTATAAAATTATCATTCCTGTATATAGAGGACTATCGCCTCTCAAACCAAAGTCATTTAGTTTTCCATTCACTCCGATTAGGGTTGTATATAATGATATATTTAATTTTCATATATGATATTTATGACATAAATATACTTTTATAAATATTATATCACACATACCATTATACTCTGAAATTAGTGGGAATGCATTAATTTTTTTTATGAGTACGGTAGGCTACCGCCTCGCGAAGCGATGTGATTCATTCACTTATTAAATTGAAGGTATTAACAATGGCTTTGATTAACATATGTGATATATATATCATTTAAATTTTTTTCTTTAAATCCAAAAATAATTTTGAATCAAATTTCTTGCATACATACAATCCATCATATCCATGAACGATGTATTTCATTTTCTATCACTAAATTCAATAGATTAATTTAAATAAATATATAATGAATTTAAATGATACTTATATCGTATATATAATTCTATATGTATTGAAACCATTATTAATGTAAATGGACAAAAAAAATCAAAACATATATTAAAAACAAAGTGTTTATTGCTCAAAAGAAAACATTAACATGGAATTATTAATAAATGGTTAAAAATGTTATAATAAAATCATATATGGTATAATATATAAAAAAATTGGTAATTGATATATAATAAATGTATTTTTATTATATAGTAGGGTTCAATATGTAATACAGATTTGAAGACTTAATGTAATGGATTTCTCTCTCAGGTTAATTTTATGTGAGACACAATCTATATATAGGAATTTCTTATTTTTTGGGGTGTATATACATACCATGAATTTATTTTATTAATATTATCATTAAAATTAGTGGGGTTTACAAATAAATTCTAGGATATCACTTTCATTGGTTTTATGATTAAAAATATACTAATGTGGTACAATATTTTTGTCTCAATTTTCTTTATTTGAGATTTACATTATGTTATGCAGAAATATTCATTTGTGATTTATATATATAGAACATTATACATGTTATATATTGAATTTATTTATCCACATGATATTTTAAGTTCCATTTTTTATTCTTTCACGGCGATTAGCATCCAAATATACCTAATAGGTAAGGATTTTATGTTACAATATCATCACTTATCTAAATTATTTAGGACTATGTTTCAAATGAGAAAATATTATGATCCATCTCTCAAGAAACTGATGAATTTTTTCTATTTTAGTTTTTATGAATATTATCAATTAATACCACCACTCTCCACTCATTGGTATATAAAATAATTGCAAATATGTGTTTATGAAATATGACATTATTTATCACTTTGGTTGGGAATCCATTTTCTTCCAAAACCATATTTATAATAATGTTTTTAATGATTTTATACTATTATCCAATTATTATTAAAATTAATTTTTAACTATGTTTATCATTTTTAGAAAAAAATTATATATTAATCTTCATGTCTTTTTTAAAATAATTCCCTCTTGAATCTGTAGAAAATGGGTAAGGAATCATTGTTTTAGCATGTGTGGCATGAAAAAAAATAAAATCATCATGACCATTATTTTATTTAATATTTAATTATATTATTTAATGGTTCTTTTCAAATAAAATTATTTTGAAAAAAAATATGTTTTAAGAAGTTTTTTTCATTTTAGAAAGGATATTTCCCCAAGAAATGTATTAAATGATCATTCAAAATCATTTTTCATTGAAGATAATGTTTATTGGTGTTACCTATACATTACTGAGGATATTTTCCAATGATTCCATTATTATTATTTCTATGAATGGTTTAAATTTATGATGAAATCATTTTTATGAAACCATTTTCTCTTCCACAGGTTATACCATCATTGAATTATTATGAAATCCTCTTTTACACGTGTTATAATATCATGAAATGAGGAAATGATAATGAAACCTATCTCTTTTCCAAAAGTTATGATATGATCAAATATTTATGAAACCCATTTAATTTCATGGAATATGATATAATTAATGTTCAATGACCTTATGGAACATATACCCTTGATTTTCATTGCATTATAGGTGGGTCCTATATCTACCTCTAATGAATTGGGTTATGATTAATGTTATATGAGAGAAAATTGTACACGGTAGGAAATACTAAGCCTGAAATAGGGTGCACAAGAGGTTATCTAAAACCTATATTAGGTATAGGGGTGTTTATCCCACACCTAACATGTTTTTAATGTCTTGGTAGGTTGCCTTGACATAAGATTTTCTATTCTTATATGTGTTCCAAAAATCGATATCTTATGAAAATTTTATTCTATCATGGATCATGTTCTTTGATTCCCATATTATTAATGTTTTACGAACTACCATTATTTATTCCATGACTCATTATTATGATATTTGATGTGTATTTTATGTTTTTAAAATTTTATGTTCATGTTCTCATACCATTTTTTAATGTTATGCTTATATGTTTACTTTGTTTACCCTTACTGAGTATCTAATCTCACCCTTTATGATGTTCCCTTTCCCCAAGTTGTGAATAGTTTTATTACATATGATATTTTTAATAATGGGATTAGTTTTAAAGATAATATTGGGGGATGATGTAGTTTACATATGGACCAGTTTTTTTCATTTTAATGTATCCGAAGACACTAAAATATTATGGCCCTCAGGTGTGTGTTTATGTAATGTATTGAAAATTCATAAAAACGAAGTAATAACTATGCTTGAAAATCCTAGAATCTAATAGATTCTAATGAAATATATTTAATTATTATAAATTAAATAAATTATATAAGGCTTTTAAGATATGGAAAATCAAAATCTCCCCTTAAAAGTAATTAATTAGAAGAAAATACCAAAATGGTTTTTTATATCAAATTATAAAATTAATTAGTTACAAAAATGTTTTTGATAGGTTTTATATGTTCAAAAAAAATAATAATTTTATTCCTAAAAATAATATTTCACTGAGTAAAATATTTTATAAATTTTTTGGTCATTCTTAAATAAAAATAATGTCATAAATATTTAAAGCGTCATGAGAACGACACATTAGAATGAAAATAGACTTTTTTAGAAAAGCATAAAAAATAAATACCAATCTAATTTTGATATTTTGTGATTAAAAATTAATTTATTTTGATTGATTTAAAATTTTAAACACACTCTATTGAATAAATTTATGGATAAATGTACATTAGATGGTGAATTTCATGGTTGTTCAAGATATGGTGGTTAGCTAATATAGTTGATTCTTGTTTTTTATATAGTTTATTAATATATCATTAATAAATACAATAATTAAATAATAAAGAAAATATTTTTATGATGTATTAATAATATAAATAAATATATTAGGTAATTAATTAGTCTGAAGGGAATCATTGTTAACAAAAATTGTTCATAACTGAAACAAATTATCAACTTTGGTATATAATTTTCACTCACATATAATTGATGATTACTATAATAATGATAAATCATTCACAAAGTATTGGTTTCTTTAAATTTAATTAAATAAATCATAAATTCATGGAAAATGATACTTATTATTTATAGTAAGGTATTATATTTCCTAATAATATATAGATATCATCATCAACCTATCCATTTATTTGAAAAATTAAATACATACCCCTCTAGGTGGAACATTAGGGAATTTGAATAAATTTTTAAATAACCCCTTTAATTGTTGTTTTAACTTCAACAATTCTACATGGTACATTCTATAAAGAGTGTCAGAGTATAATAAATGAGCTATAAATATAAAAAATCATTAGTTTTGGTCAAGAATTCATATTATTTCCCTTTGATGATCTTTTCAGTTTTATATTATTAGATACATATATCATAAATCATACATTAAAAACCATATAATAAAAATTGGATGATTCTAATCATTATCAATTTATCCCATAATTTATGATTTAATAATAATGCATGATTCATTTTTATGGGAACTTATCATGACTTTTAACATACCTTATTCCATTCCATACCCATACTTAAACCCCATGAAAAACATTTTAAAACAAAGAATGAGCCCAAAAAGTTTAGTAAGGTACATAAAAATAAATACATATGTTAGTCTAGTAAAAGAATAAAAAATAATGTAACATTTATGTTTATTTTCGATGATCTTTTATAGTATGAAATAAAACATATTCACATAAATTACTCAAACAAATATTTCTCAATGTAATCCTTTAAAACCCATAGAAATATATTAAAAACCATTTTTATAACTTATATAATCACATAAATAACCCATTTTAAACCTATATTATAAGTAACTAGAGACATGTAAAATCCATAGGAGAAACCCTTTGGTAAATCACTTCTTATTTTCTATTAATACAAGGAACAATAAATAATGTATTATGGAACTATCTGGGTTCACCCATCATAAAATCAATATGGATATCACCTGGAACTTTATGGATGAACCCATCACAAAATATGTAATAGGATCACCCTGTTCTATCGGGGTATACCCATTTCTTAGGAATAATTCTCAAGTATAACACCATGAAAAAATCATTGTTTATTAATCATTATTAACATAAAACATTTAAAATACTCTTTTGAAAATGAATACTAATCACATTAAGATATCCAAATACCCTTTTCTTTTAAAAAACTCCATTTTCAATAACAAAATATTGTCTTCTTTTGAAAACCCATTATCAATAACAAAATACCCTTTTCTCTTGAAAACCCAATTTCCAATACCATAATAAAAAAAATGTCAAAGAGGGTTATTCTTTGAATAAAACATAAAATCCTATAATGGAATCCAAACATCAAATAATGGTTACAGAGTTAGAAAATTCATTATCTATGTATACACTAAAATAGAACATTCCTCTTGTTGTTTTCAAAAATATCATATATAAAATAAATAAAAAGATTTATTTGGAAGTCATTTAAAATAAAGTAAAAATAAAAATAAAATTTAATTTATTAATATTTTTTGTACAGATAAAATAATTCAAAATTTCATTTAAAAAACATTAGCATGGTAGAGAAAAATTAGGAAGGAAAACATTGATGGGAGCTGTTTTAAAAACAAAATTCCCTTGTCATTTGGGAAACACTTGAATCATATGACGTAATAAAAAATAATATTAAAAATTGAAATATCTTTAAAAAATAATACTCATAATATAACATGTCAAAGAGGTTGTATATAAAAATTATGAATGAATATAGGTTTATAACATCAAAATATTCCTTGGTGAAAGTAAATTGAGATGAAGTCCATTACACTAATTTTGGTTTGTCGAATACATTCTATATCTTCCTAGATAATAAATGTTTGTTAATTATTTAAATTCTTGATAACCATTTTCACGTTTATTATTCCTTTTATATCACTTTTTATAGTTTTATATAAAATTACATAATTAATTAAATTTATGTTCGGTGTGTCGATAATATTTGGCTTGTATGTCAAAATTTACTTCGATAAGTTTACTATTGGTCAAATAGGACATTATTAAACATATAAATAATAATAATTATGGAAGAATTGTCATATTTATTGTCAATTAAACATTTTTAAAACAGATAATGAATGATGGTTATGAAAAATAAACCATGTTATTATCTTGGAGATTGTAGGTCATTTGTATGCATGAGGAACGTTTCCATTTTTAAATGATCATCTAAGAAAGAATATAAGTAATATTTTTTCATTAAATAATTATAATAATATCATAAATTACATATGACTTCATTAAATACACTTATATATCATCAACGTTTTGTGGTGACTGAAAGAAGAATCACATTGCTTCTTGGCGGCTATAGACCACACATTCACAAATGTTGTTATCAATTTTCATTGTATAAAAGAATATGATATATTTTATTTTAAAAATTATAAATATTTCATGAATATAATAATTATGTAATTTATAACACATATATTCATTAACTCTATCCTTATTAACTTCCATATAAAAAGTTAGTGAAAAATGAAATGCATCACATTGTGAGGTGGTAGTTCACCGCCCACACGAGCGATGTTATTATATCCCTTGTGGAATGGATTGTAAGAAGGTATATGTGATATAATAACTATTTAATTATAAATGTTTTATAATTTTAATATATATACTCAAAATAAATCATTAAAAAATTCTATGAGAGGTGATTTTGTAAAATGAATGAAGTCGGTTAGCGAGGCGGTATCCCGCCATACACATGAATGATGATTTTAAATCACATTTAATGGAATAAGAGATGGATTTAGGTTATTAAATTCATATAACAAAATATAAATATATGTTAGATAATATTTATATTATATAATAATAATTGAATAATATTTTAAGATTGGTAAATAAAATCTTGACACATGGTTAAAAATGACACCTATACTTCAAAAAGCCTCCTTAGGTAAGAAAAAAAATCCATAATAGGATGAATTTGTGATCAATAAAAAGATTCTAGGATGTTGGAATGTAATTAATAAAGATATTTTTGAATTTATTGAAAGATAAAAATTTATTTTAATGTGTGATGAGGAAAAAAGGGTGGGTGTCCTTTTTAAACGAGGTGAGTGGCACACTTGTAAATTTTGAAAAGAAAAAGGTGTACCCATATTTTTCAAATTCATAAACACCAAATAATATAACATTATAGATATTTATAAATTATAAAGTATGAATATATCAATAAATATATTTTATAAAATTTTTTATTCCATATTAATCCTTATATTTTTATTTTATCCCCATGTAAATCCATTTTTACCTTTACTATGAAAATTCATTTTTAAAGTTTCCACTATTATTTATGGAAAAAAATAATTTTTAACATATTAGATAATATAAATTGTTATGATTAAAAATATTTAATCCATTCAAGAAAATTATATTCATATATGTAGAAAATATTTAATTAAAAAAACCTGACAGCGAAACGAAAAAGATGGTTTTGAAGAAGTGTATTTTCCAAGAAACAAATGGTTTAATGTTAACTATATTAATAATAATAATAATTATATGAATAAGAGGAAATATTTACTGATATATAATATATAAAGTTTAGTTATAACATCACTCGTTAGGAATTATTTTAAATAATTAATTTTTTAAACATTATGCACATTAAAACAGTTTTCAAAGAATTTCCATATTTAAACCCAAAAATAAACAAAAACTAAAATAAAATTTAATTTTGATTATAAAGTAATTAACTTTATTAAATATAACTAAAGGATACTTATGTTTCTTTATTTAATATTAAATACATAATGGGTCATTTAAATTAAAAACTATATGGAAGAGAAATGACATTTTGACAAAAATCATTATTTTAAACTATTCATTAGAGAATCAATATTTTCCAAAAAATTCAAAAATATCACTCTAAGTGAATTTTTATATTTTGATTTAAAAATGATATTTATTTTATCATATAATGTTACTAAAATATCTCAAATTTTATTATAATATTTTACTAAAAAATCAATGAAACTATATTTTTGAAGAAAACCTATTTTTTGAAGAATAATGAAAATTTACAAAACAATTATTGATTACATACTAAGGATTTATCAAGAATTTATATTGGTTATGAGATTTATAAATTTATATCATAATTATTTTATTAAAATTCATACATCTTTATTCAACTGCTTAGTTATAATGGTTATATATTTCACATGTCATTAAAGTTATGTGTTGTGTGTCGATGATGTTATGTAACATAGATTACTTGTATAAAATATTGAGGTGTTACCAAGATATAGATTATAAATCATGTATTAGTAAAATGGAAAACTAAAGTTCATATATAGGCGTATATCTAATAAATTATTCTAGAAATGAATCAATGTACTATGGAACAACATATACATCTTCCATTTTAAGGATGTTTTTCCCATCCATATATTGTGTTTTCTCTCCCTCTTCTCCCAAGATTTCATTAATGTATGATAGAGTAGTTGGATCCATAAATTTAATATATAATAAATTATCTCACCTAAAAATTAGGAATTTTGTTCCTACCTCACAAATATTAATCTTCTCCTCCTGGAAACAAATTCTTGAATTATTCTTCATGATCCAATCTGTACCAAGGATTGTAGAAAAAATAAACCACATGTATAAAAATAATATTTGAAGATATATAATTTCTATGAATTTTGATAGATACTTACTAATATATAATTATAGAAATTATAATTCCACTTGGTGTTTAGATTGATAACCCTTTCTCAATGTTTTTTGGGGATGATTTAATTTTCATCAAAAACATGGAACATATAAAATGATGATTTGGTCACGAATTAAATAAGGAATTAGAAAAAATTGAGTTTATAATGAAATTACACATTATTAAACAATTCATAAAATAATATTAAACTATAGAATAGTATAATCTTGGCCTTACTCTATAGGTCTCACATGTTGTAATTCCCCATGTCACATACAAAATTAATTCAAATAATACTTCAACTCCTAATAGTTGAATAATAGAACATTAATAGATCCATTATTTAATTTATGAGTTGGTATATTTCTTCACCACACATAATGAAAATTATCATTCCCTTCAAACATTCCATGGGGTATTTCTTTCAATAATTATTATATGTTATAAATTCAAACATTCTGATTTTCTTTTTCACCACATTCTTCATATCATGATTTTATTCCATTGTCAACTTATCAGGTATTATTTTTAATAAACATGGATTTGAAAATTATTTCACTATCTTGATAGAACTTTATATATTATCTGAATATGAATAATATATTTAGAGACTAATTCTAATTTAATAACTATATTTATCATATAAAATTTGTGGTCAATTTTACATTCAATATTATGAATATAGTCTACAATATCTCATGCTATCCTCAAAAAGTTATACTCATAATCACCAAAGGATTCATCCACCATTAACCTTGGATGATGGAATTTCGTCAAAAAATTAACTCTTTTCTAATGAGTAAAATATTTTCCAAAAAGTATCACCATTAATGTCGTATATTCCATATGTTAAATAACTTCCACCACCAAAGGGTTTTTAAATTAATTAATATCATTTATATGTTTCCCCCATTAGATGTTATCCTTCTATAATAACATTTTTACTTTCATTGTACTCAATGGAAAGACATGTTTTCTCAAGAGACTTGACTCATTTATCATCTACCAATATATTAGTGGTTCTATTGATTAATGAAAGTTATTGTCGCATGAAGAATTACAACATATTTACACATTGTTTTGAATTGACCAGTTTATCCACAAAAGAAATGTTATTAGTAAAAATATTAGTTACCTTCACTAATCTAGTTTTAATCTAATATATTACAACTTTTTCCTCATAAACATTCCGAGGAGGAAATCCTTAAATGTGTTACTATTGTTCATATGGTTCCCATTATTTTATATAGTATCTGATTATATTCAATGGAATACACTTAATTAGATTATAACAATATTAATATTATATTATAATATAAGATCTTTAGGTAAATAAAATACTCTTGAAATTCATCATGAATATATTAAGGGTTTATTATAATGTTTATATTGTCTAACTATGATCATCACTATCTAGTTCTAATAGATTATACAAAACCCTCTCAAATTAAAACTATTACAACCTTGATTCTACTAGCATAGAGACGAAGGGTATATTACTACATTGGTATTGAATAAAAGAGATCACAGTGCACAAGATCCAATTGTTTTGTATTCCTTAAAGACTATATTAATTAATGGCTTTTACATTACATTAGAAAACATAAAATCAAACTTATGTTCTTAGTGACAACTAAATTATCCCATTTATCATATCCAAGAAATTACTCGGTGTTATATTTTGGGATTCATATGGAAAAGAAAACAATATAAATGTTTGAGATCATATTCATAATAGATTGTAGCATTCAGTTGAAGCTATCAAATAATTTCAAGGCCTGATAGATATATAATGAAATAAAAATAATCAAATATTCTATAATACCATTATCACGATCATGTTATATAACAAAAAAAATAATCACAAAGAAATAATAACTAATATCATAGTGATGGAGTTCCAAATGATGTATTTAATAATATAATCATAGATGCCTTGTGGAAATATATAATACATAATTGGTAAGGCATATTTCAAATACCCAAACTACAGTGTTTCGTGAAATATATTGTTAATTTTAGGGGAAATATAATTCAAGGCCCCACCAATAATGATATATGTACAATTTATTCATTATATGAATTGATTTAATTAACATTACATAATCAATATTCTTTACAAATCAATAATTTTTATTAATCAGAAATTGAGCATTTAGTTTTTTAATAATTCCCTAGTTAATAAACAACATAATTTTCTTAGTAAAATTCCATAAATTTGTTATGTTTTAATTCCACATAGAGTAATGGTTATTCGATTAAGTCAATATATATCATACATTCAACGGATTAAAGAACATGGATAATAAAATACATATTTCAAATCCATTATTTTGGTTTATAATGAATATTGTGAAATTTCCAATGAAAATCCTCTGGCACTGACAAACCAAGTACACTTTTAGTCCTTTTCACTATAAATCTATTGTAGACAAAGTTAGTTCCCAGCTTTCCTTTTTATAGTTATTACCCCCAGGTGAATCTGTATAGAATCCTACCTCCCATTATTTATACCAAATAAGGATATGTCTTTTTAGAATCCCCCACTATTCTCATTATATAAATTTTTGGATCACAACTTATATTTAGATTTATTCCATGGATTTTCTCTAATATTTTAGCATGTATCTCACTTCTAAAGGTAGTATAGTAATATGAAATAATTAATATCTTATTAAAAAATAAATGGGATATGACAAATATACAGGTATATAAATACATGAAATGTAATTTCAAATAATATTAAAACTAATTAATTTTAAATGAATGGAACATAGAGGATTGGAAATCCAAATATTTCTTTTTATTTTAAATTAAAAAATTTTCAAAAAAATTGTGATCGTATTTTTATTTTGAAACTTATGATAATATAACTAGGAATATTGATAATGATTAATGAATATATATTTACGAACATTTAAATAACTAGATAACATTAACAATGATCCAAATTTAATGGATGGTTGTTGAGTTGATAATTCCCTTACCTCAATTCTAAAGTCATTGGATATGTTCATCTACCTTATTTAATGACCAAATGAAGTTTATTACACACATGACTCATGAACCTTTTTTATATTGCTTAATTATTCAATGTTCATGTATTATGATATGTCCTTAATTTATTTCATATATGTTACTGTAATTGGTCAAATTCCATTGTTCAATTAAATTATTTAAAATTGATTGGGTATGTTTACCATGAACAGTGGAGTTATAGAAATGGTTCATTTTGTTTATAATTTTTTTGGTAATAAAATATTTATTTCTTAATGATTTATAATGTTCCATGTTTATTTTATGGAAAAAAAATTTATGATTAAAAAATATAAAATATAAAATATTTTTTTATTAACTGTTATCATACACAGTGTTTTTTAATATTATGATTAAATGCTAATATTGAAATTATAAAAATAATAAAAAAAATAGTATTAACATAATAATATAATATGATACTAGGAATTAATTTTCAATATCAATCCATGATAAAAATTCATAGAATCATTCTTGTATGTAGTTAGTCCAACCAAAATAAGAACATACTAGAATTAATTTGATAAGTACGATTATATAACAATTTTATTATAGTATTATTATTAAAGAATTATGAGAAAATATCATATTATAAATTGTTATATAAAATTACTAATATTTAATATTTATTAATAATTCATGATATAACAATTATAACACTATTATATTTGTTTCTAGAACTGATCAAATTAGTAGTGTCTTATAATTACAAGATAAATAAGAGTATAATGTATTTTAATTAAAATATGAATTTTAAATAAGATTAATTATTTTAAAAATATGTAAATATCATGAAAAATAACATTTAATAATATTAATAAGAATAATAAATGAAATAATGATTATTGTGGAAATAATACTTATGAAGAAAAGTTTAATCTTATCTTGGAAAACATATTTGTTTCGAAGGGTTTTAGAAAATTTAAAGTGGTGAAGAGATCAGCAATATTAGATATTGATTTTTAGGAAGCAAATGGTGTATATTAATGGTAGGAATTCTAATTTTTTGAGTGTATTTGAATGGGTGGTGGAATAATCCTTTTATAACTAAAATTAATGACATATTTATAAATGCTTAAAACATAATATAGTAAGAATGTCGTAGTTTGAGAATTTTTGATCTGAAATTTAATGATAATGAATAAAATATGAGGATTGGGAGATAAATTTCTCATCCCGAAATTAGATTCTAACTTTTAATATATTTTCTCTTTCCACTTTATTTAAATCATTTACTATTTTAGTGTGTATTTTATTGATTAACATTTACCTATGTAATTTATTTTTTACACTAAAATGAAATAGGCCATTAAACTTAATTTGAAATTGATGACCTAAAACATTAAATTATTTTTATTAGATCCAATCTCGAAAAGTGATTAATGTTAGTTCTCTGATAATAAATGTATAATTAATTAATTATAGTTTTTAGAAAACCATATTTTTTATATATAAAAATGATTTTATTATAAAATCATTAAAGTTAATGTTTTTACTCACATTAAGTGTTTAATTATTAAACATATTATAGTTGTGTTCTTTCAATAAAAATCCAAAACTAGATTCTATTGTGTGAAAGTATATTTTAAATAAAATAACAAAAAATATTTTTTATTAGGTGAAAATTTCACATAAGGATTCAAAATTTCATTCATAGGTTTTTATTTTAACATTATATATTTAAATAAATTATATTAATCTATAAATTAATTTTATATAATAAAATTGTTTTATAAATTTATATTTAATTTATATATAATAATAATATAATAAAATCTATGTTATTGGAAGAAAATTTATTTTCCCTATTCACCTAAAAATCCACGATTTTGGAGAAATCCAAAATAACACTACAAAAGATTATTTTGTGGTTTTAATTAAAAATATAATGTCTACTTTATTAAATTTCAATTGAAAAATTTATAAATATTACATTCAAATATATATATATATATATGAATAACATTTAAAATATACACTATTATAGAAATGATGTGATAGAATGTGTTTTGTGAAAAAAATTCAGGGTAGTTATGTTTAACTACTCCAATAAAATCTCATCTATTAAAAAAAATATTATAAAAAATTAACAAGAAACTACCCATATAGATGAATATGATTTATTTTATAAAATTTTACATTTACTATGAATAGGTTCTCCCCATACATTGGATTCTTGTAATATCCATAAGTATCGGGATGTTTTTATGAAATGAATGATTATTCTAATTTTACAAATAGACCAATAAATTGTGATAAATTATTCATTTGGGTCATAAAATCATGATCCTAAACATTGACTTCAACTTTCTACTCTCCATTTGAATAACTAAATAAAACAACTGGGTAGATATGAAGAATTAATGAGGGATAAAATATTAAATTCTTCTTAGTAGGAAGAACTTCTGAAGCCAAGCCCGGAAACCTGATTTCACTATTTGAGAGGGATTAATTTTCTTGACACCATTTAGAATATATCTATTTTCTCTAAAAAATATCTAGTTTCAATATAATCAGATGAATACATATAAAATATTGAAGAAAAGATAAATGGATGTTGGTATTTGAATTTATTAGGGGATCTTAGTGAATAGCTACAAAAAACTCTCCATCCAAAAAGCCCTTATATAAGATATTTCTTCTATATTTTATTTTATTTGATCTAAGAGTACAAATAAATGCACACTAAAAGAATATCACACCAAAACTCTTAAAAATTATTAAATTTTAAAAATTATTTCTATTATTTATTTGAGATTAAGTCATATATCTTAAAAATATATTTACATCGAAATAACATACTTAATTTAAATGAAATAAATCTATTAGAAAATATTGAAATATATAAAAGAAAAAGAAAAATATAACTATCAATTAACGATATCATAAAATATATAAAAATATAATGAAACATCCTCAATATTCTTATCCATTATTATGAATTGATATTAATCCATAGTAGATGGTTACAAAAGTGATTCTTAAAATTATGTTTATATCCTTTATTTAAATTGGTAGAATACAAAAATCTCTAAAATAATATTATCCAAAAAAGAGAGTATCACCCCTATATAATGGAGTTATTCATCAAATAAAAACATTAAATAAACCAATCATGTAAGTAAAAATAAATGAATTTTAGTTATAAAGATATAAATTAATATAAACAAGATACACTTAAAAAAAGGTTACAATGTATCAGAAATTAGATTTCAGTTGTCGGTACGTAGTGAATTCATATAATCATAATTTTTTTTGAGGCATACAAACATACATAGGTCCATAAGTATGATCCACTATAATATTGGGAACCCACATCATCTCAACTATTTAATGATCAATAGTTATGATTTCTTTAGAGAGAAATGAATTTTGAGATATGAATCAATGAATCTTATTTAGTTAATATTTGATTCTCTAATTACCTCCTCTTCAAAAAGTAAATAACTTGGAAAAAATAGTTCTTTTGATAGTGATTCCTTCTGATGGGATTATAACCTAGTCTAAAAGTTATCCTATTAGGGATAATACATTTATATATTTTATCAAAAATATTTATTCTAGTTGTAAAAAAAACTATTCTTAAAACCCTCCACATTGAAATTAATCTTAACATTATTATTCATAACATTTGATGAGATAACAATATTAAATAATTTATTAGTTGACATAGAACCTTTTTTCTTAATTTATTTTTATGAGATAATAATATATTTATCATGGTTATAATTTTTTTTAACATTGTTCTTTAATTCCATTAAATCATAATTTAGCTTCACATTATCATTTTTCACCTATGAACATAGTCATCATTATTTGTTAAATCTAATGTTGATTTATTTTTCAATTTATTGTATAATATATTATCCTGATTTATCTCCAAAAAAATATATTTAATCTTAGTATATCTTTTAAAGAAATTGATAAGTGTCTTGGATTATTCAATGTACTCCTTTGATTCTTTTCTGGATTGAGGTACTTCTAATGCCTCACCATCTAACTTATCATCGAATAAAAAGTAATAATTAAAATTCAAATTCAAATTCATTACATATTCATCAATAAACCTAGCCTTCAATAAATATTCATTTTTTGTAACATTAATAAGAAATCCATTTATCTTTTAGTTGTTATCATTATCACCCAATTAATTGTCAAAAGTTATAGAATCATTAATTACACTATATGTATCTAAATATATCAGTATTTTCATTCCATTTATTTTATAATGTCTCCTGGATAGTTTTATTTCTATTTTAGATTTTGGAAATAGTATATAATAAGACTCAGATTCTTTTCTTCGTTTAAAATAGTCTCAAATATATCATTTTTCTAATTGAAATCCTTTTTACCCTTGTTTTTGTAATCTCAGTAATGTCATAAAAAAAATTGTCATTTGAACAACTAATTAACTAGTTATGCATATTATCTATCTTTATGTTCTTGGATAACTATTGTTTGAGGTTATTTTTATAATTTTTATTTAATTCAATATTCATTGCATTATAATCATTGGAATTTACTATTTTAGATGTTGAATGAAAATAAACACCAATATTATTTATTTCATTTTTTAGTATCTCTATTCAAAATCTTCTCTTAATTAATGAGATTTAAATTTGAATTATCAAGATTAAGTATTTTTAAATTTTTTGTATCGTCAATAAATATTTTATTTGATTAAATTTTTTTAGGTTGAATATCGATAATTTTTTCCACCAATTAGTCCTCAGTAATTTCATTATAACTAGAATAGTGAAGATTTTTTAATATAGTAATAAAACATTTATTAATTATTGAAATTGAATCTTCCACTACAATATCAATGGCCTAATAATATTTTATAATCATATCTCTTATATTCTAATGCTATTTATATGTCCGGAAATTATTTGATTATAATTCATTCAAAATTCCCTTAGTTTTTCAACATGAAGACACTTTAATATATATATATATATATATATATTTTAATAACACATAATTAACATTATTTATATTTAAATAAAGTTGAAACAGTAAATTTTCATCTTAATTAAATGTTGTGATTTTATTCATAGAAATCCTATATTTTCTAGTTAACATGAAAGAGTTTTTTTACTATAATATTAAAGTAAAAGGTTTCTGTACCATTTTATCAATGGTCACCGTTTATTCCCTTAAATATAGGTGGATTATTTAGATTTAATGTTTTCTATCCCCCAATGGGTATAACACATTCAATAAATAAAACAAAAGGATATTTCCTATATGATACAACTCATGAAAGGAAATTAATAAAAAATTTGATGAATAAGTTGATGATAATATAAAGATTAGTATCATACATAGTGACATTCCCTTATAAAAAATGGTTTCATATAATGATAGGTATATGGTGGAACTACAAGATCAGTGTCAATTATAGTTAAATAAAATTAAAAAATTTCATCCTTCTCAAATTCTAGGAAGATCAGAACATATGATTTTCAACCAAATCAAAGTATTAATGTAAACGAAAACCAATATATTACATGAATAATGGAAATAAATTCTAATATATGCAAAAAATATCTAATAAAAAATATAATTAAACAAAATATAAAAAAATGTAAAAAAAGAAAGTATAGATATTTTGATAAAAATCCAAAACCCCCAAAAAAGAAATTATTAGTGAAAAAATATATTCTTTTAAAATAATGAGTAAGGATGATACATAAAATTATCTATAGAATCAAAATAACAATATATATTCATAAACTATATAAATATCCAAAAGTACTAAGTTCCACACCTTTATCTTTATGAAACCCAAAAAATTGCTAGTAGTAAGTTATATCCAAAATCACTTTGTTGATATCCTCGATCAGTATTATATCTAATCCTACTGATTTTATTGAATACATAATTCAGAAAAATCATCTTCCAAACCAAGAATATAATTGATTTGAGTGATTAAAATCATTAAAGGTTCTTATCCATGGAGCCTAATCATCTACATAGTATTATATAATGAATAATTACAACATGAAAAACTAAGGACCTTATAATGATACCTCTCCCAAATATAGGTATTATTGAAACTTTACATAATTAAAAACTATAATTAAAAAATTTTAATTCAAGGAGATGATTAAAACAACAAACCTACTATAATAATGACCAAATTATATAAGTATATCGAGTATATTTCATTCCATTAATCTCATTTCCAATTTATATATAATGTCTTAACATTCTCCAATGGTGGAATTCCACAAACTTCTTGTATGTTTGCAATAACATCAAAAGTATCACAGATTATTATAATGAATTTGATCTAAATATACCTTTTAATTATATTGATCAAAATATCATTAAAAAAAATATCATATGTCGGTAGTATGGTTGATCTAGAGTTAATAAAAACTTACCATCAAAATTTATAACCTACATAAGTAAAATTGAAAAAAAAATAAGTTATTTTAGTACAATATGATTGTATTTTGGTTTTTAGAAGTAAATTTAATGATGATTTATTTGACTCAATAATCATTGTCATCGATATTATTATTTATTCATCCTACAAGAAAAAGCTTGAGGAGAACCTTATGGTTTTCCTATACATACTACATGATCGCCTACATTATGGAAAACTTTTAAATTTCCATATAATGGAGCATGTTATATCAGAGCGAGGAGTATATATTTAACATAAAATAATAAATTTTTTGTTCCTTAAAATCCCATCAAGGGTGAGTTTGAGTTTTGTAGATTCCTTAGGATGGTCGAATATTATTAATTATTTCTGAAAATATTATATAGGAGCGTATCCCCCATAAGTATCATTTTATAAATAGGGAATCCCTTTATGTGGAAATAGTACTTCCAAAGTGTATTGAAATTGAAAAATTTAAGGTTGTCTAATGATCCTATGTTACATATTCCAAACCATTTATTAGAGAAATTATTACTCTACAATGGATATGGGATAAGGATTTGATGTGTTCTGATCTAATGGTAGTTAAAGATTACTTTTGTTCCTATGAAAGTGAGACCACATGAGCATAAACATATAAAACTTGATTTGGATATCATGAAGGAAGTATTTTATATGAGAACATTGAGGTGTTTCCAATGTGGTAATAATTTCATAGACTATCTGGAATAGAAAAATTTTAAGTACATATTATCTTGTTAAGATATCAATATGTTATATGGTAGATTGTCATATTTCCTATATGACTATGAATTTGGAATTATCTACACTTTGGTAAAGAGAAATTTGGTGAATGATTACCTTACAAGGAATATCAATCATATATTATTGATAAGGAATGTAAATATTTGGACTCAATATGGTTTCACATGGTAGGTGAAGGGAAATTTTTTTATATTCAATCAATGCTATTGTCCTCAAATTTATTTAGTTATTAATGGTGTTATATCTTAGTGATATTGAAGAATACATCCTATTTGACCAATTATCATAACTCAATGACCCTGGAATATTTTATAAATATTTGGACCCCATAATTCACTTTTAGTTTATGATATTTGACGCAGTCATACTACATGAGGAGGAAATTTGAGATTTCTATAGTACCCCTTGTAAATACATCCTTGGGTAGATAATATGTACAATGATCTAAGAAGCTAGTACCGGGATCTTGGTATGTTGAAGGGTGTTTTTTATTTCATATCACAGTGTCTGACCTATCAATAGGTGAAGTATGAGAACCTGAATTTTTATAGGTTTATCTTAGGCCCAAGAAATATTGGTGTAGAAAATTGATGGAATACTAAGGTATTTCACCATGGGAGTTCCATGTTTTTTAAATTTATATGATGTTATATATATGATAAATGATTGAATGAAAATTTTTTCCCACATAATTATTCTTTGGAAACATTGTTCTATAAATATCTTTGTTTAATTTTATAGAGATGATATTATTTGATTGCATTATATACATTTGATGTAATTTTTTTTACAGAGATTATCTCTTCATTTCCTGATTATAAAGGATCTTTCCATAGGTATTACAAATATAGTAATGGTAGAGTATGTCATTCCACCCTCGGATGGGTGGATAAACATATATAACCATTCAGGTTGTGAAGGATGTTTTGATGAATTGTGTAATTGATTCTCACTATACATGGGAAGTAAAAAAACTATTAGTGATGTTTTCATATAAATAGAGATACCCCAATATTATTAGCATGTAATGTTTAATGTATATATATGATAGACACTATAAGATAGCCATATGATGGTTTGAGATTCAAGATTTGTCACTTATGGATCTGGAGTTGGTATTATTTATTATAGTGAATGTCTAGGTGATCTAGGAGGGGTTGAAGATATCTTAGAGCTATAATAATTCCTATAAAAAATGATAATGAAGGCCCCTTGATTTATAGGAGGGAGATCTTGTGTTCATAAAGGTCTCAATATAGTGTGGTTTTTAGAGGTTTGGTCAGGAAATAAAATCATCCTAGACTTTAACTAGTCCATTTAAAATTGTGTACTTTGTGGGAGGTGTTTCTTACTATATACTATTACCCCCACAGACGTAATGAGTACAAAAAATATTCCACATGTTGTAGCTAATGATTTATGTTAATGATTTATTTTATATTATTGACTAGAGAGTTCAATATGTGAAGATTTATTATACTTGTGATGAATACTCATGGGTGATTGTGTAATGGAATTATTGGATCATATGAAGTCTAAAAATATTACTAGTCCATTTTCTATAGTGCTATGGGAAACTTTTTAAGATCACATTGGAGCATGAGAGTCTAATTTTGCCACATTACCCTTACATAGTTTAGTGATAAATGTCATTTGGAATAAAAATACATGAATGTGGGGAGGATTTTTCAACCCCAAAAATGTTTAATTGACCTTTATAATATTTTAAATATTATTTTATGTTGTGTTTGATAATCCATTTTCATTTAAGTTAAGATATAAATTAAAAAATATATTATTTTTAATGTGAAATTTTAATTTTGACTTCGTGAATATATGATATTGGAGATCTGTATATATATTCAAAATGGATCCCATGATATGGAAACCATCACCTCAGTAGGACTCAGAATTTTGGGTTTACCCTTGGGGTGGTATAATTTCAATTAACATTTTGGGCTGTAGGTCGGGATCATTAGTGGTGTTTGAACAGAAGTTCTAAAAACCCTAAAATTTCCAAATTTAATTATCTCTAATACCCTCAATAAGGTTTATTTATCATTTAAATGAACCCAATTTGGGATAAATATTGGGGAATTGGGATATTTTGGAATTCTTTCTTTGATGTGTTCATTAACATATGCTGGTAAAGATGTATGATAAAATGAAAATCTATCCAAACAAAATGTAAGGGTCATATTTTCCTTGAGCCCTACCATTGTGTTTTAAGGTGATTAGAGGTGTTAGGGAGGAACTTGTGGGATTAGTGTTGTAGTTGAGCTTAAATTAAAATTGATTTATGGTTCCATGACATGAAGCCTCTAGAAATAAATTTGGGGCGATTAATAGTGTATCCTAGTTTCCATAAAAATATGGATATGTAAAGGTGATGGTTTTGGTATATCATTCTATATATTGGTAGCTACAACATGGAGGGAAGATTTGGAATATTGTCATATGGTCCATGTTTCCTTATATTTACTAGGTTTAGGGTCACATTATTGAGGTCATGGGGTTGTGTCATTGTGTTACCCATGAATTTTAGGATCATGTTTATCTGTGTTTTTCAAAAGAGATATATGTTGGTATTTTTACCATGTATTCTGGATGGAATATTTATCCATGATGCCTCTAGTGTATTCATCCATGTTATGTTGTAAAATTATATAAAACCCTACCAATTAAGGGGTGGTTAAGGAGGTTGAATATTTCTATAATGTTTTATTAGATGAAAATATTTTTTCACATGAGTTTAAAATACACATAATTTTTCCTTACACATTTGAATGCTCTGGGACCCTAACATTATTTTTAAAATCCTTTTATTCCAATTTTGTTACTTATAAGTATTCTCCCTTTATAAATAATTTCAAGATGATATGAGGTTATTATGTTATTCTATGATGGTTATGTTCTATTAGGTTCTACTATAATGATTATATGGTTGGTTTTATTCTTAATCTTTATCTTATTTTTTATTAATTAAGTATACATGGTTCATGTTTGGTTTTATGATTTTTTTTATTTTTCCATGTGGAAGAGGAAATTGAATTTTGTAATTTTTTATTATATATTTTTTATGAGAATGTTTGGAGCATCTTATTGAGTTATGGGATTTGATAATTTTATTTCTCTAAGGTGAATGTGTGGGAGTATTATTCTTTAATATATTGGGTAATGATGGAATTTTCCGAATAAATATAATAATATATGGACTAAATGAAGGATTAATTATGGATTTTGGTTATGGGATCTCATGTGTATTTTTTTCTATATTATTTTTGTCGATTTTTTTATAGATAGTGTTTTATATTTTATTATGGATTTTATTGTGTTTAATAATGTTAATTTACTAGTAATTTATTAAAAAATTAACATTTGGATTATGAAGGTGTGATTTAGTAAATAGACAGGAAATTTGGTAATTAGTATTCCATGTAATTATATCAAATATGAGCATACTTTGAACGCTTGTTTACATAGATTCATAGTTTTTTATAGATGATAAATTATAGGTCAAATGTTGTTTAAAACCCATTCATAATATACTTTAAATTAAATATAGGAATTAAAATAATAGTTTTGTATAGAAAAAGGAATTAGGACTGTCCGAGCATGTTCTTATTCTGAATTAATTGTATGATTTATTTTTAAGGAATTTTTTCCTAGGAGTGTTCCATGGTTAAAATATCTCTTATTTATTGTATCCATGGTCTTGGGAATTAGATACATGATGTCTTTTAATGGTGACCTAATGTAGTTTTTTTTGAAATAGGATGGAGGCGATGAGCGGTAGTTATATTTGATGGTAGCTATAGTTTTATGGATCATTCAAGTGCAATGATGTCAAAAATGAAGTGTGGGAGTCATGATTAATTAATAGGAGGACTTTCATTTTGGTACTTTTGAGATTATTTTTTGTTGTCTGGATGGATTAATACAATTTTTTTTGTGATTTTCAACTTCTTGATATCTTTTTCTTATATGAACAAAAAGTGAAACCATATTTCCATAGATTATTATGAGTCATAGTGTACCCAAATATTTTTGTATTCTTAGATGGAATTAATGAAATAAAGGGGTTTTTCATAGTGTTTATAGATGATAATGATATACATGATTGGTATAAAATGAAAGAAATATTTATGGTTATTATTTCATTAATTTTATTTGACTAATTCATTTATCATGAAAATAAATAATAAATTATTATATTTAATGCCATGTTAATTAATTAATATGGATGTTTGTGAATTTATGATCATTTGAGATCTTTACCAAAACACTAAAATCCTAAAATATTTTGTGATGAAAATGACCAATGATCCAATGAGGCTATGTAATTTCCCTCAATGATGTTTTGTGTGATATATTATATATTTTCATATTTTATAAAAATCATCATTACTATTATTTATTAAACGAACACCCAATGGTTTTGGGGAATTTTCTCCTCTATTTGGGATGGTGAAGGAATATATTGTTGACTTATCCCTCTCATCCAATATCCCTTTGGTTGTATTTGTGTATTGGCATATCCTAGGTTATAATAAATTATAGTATAAGGTTTGTTCCTATTGAGGTTGTGATGAATCTTAATTCCACTATTCATCTTCGTGAGATCTCTAATGGATTGAAGAAATAGATCACATGTGTATTCATCTGTGATGTATACAGATTCCAATGGGTGCACATGCATCGTTTGTTCTAGATTGTGAAATAACATATTTAAAAAGATGACGTGGTTTCTAGATATATTCATGGTTACATATGATATGATAATGATGATGATGGTTTTGGATATAAGAGATAGTGTATATATAATATGATTGCATGATATGAAATGTCACTTATGGAGTGGATGATCATTGGATGTGAGTCGTTGGGGTTTGATAATGAAAAAATAGTTGGGAAGTGGATTTGGGTAACCTTATATTATATATATTAATTTGGTATAGAATTATATACTTGTACTCATTACATGCTGAGTGACACATGGTGAGGATGGGAAAATAGATCTACCATTTTTGATAAAGAGTTTGATTTATTTATTTATTCATTAATCTTTGGTATACTTATTTAAAAAAAGATATTTTTTCGGAAGGATCCCACTAAGTATACATGTTATTCCTCCTCTATGTATTTATAAACTATATAAACGGTTCATATAATCTATTTATGGATCGATATCATCATTACCATCTTGAAGAGGTGTTTAGAGTAGTTGGATCTTTGTGGTGGATATCAAGGAAATATATTTGGTAATTTTAGTTATAACAAATTTTTTAGATTTTATGACATTTCATTGTGTATTATGACTGAATATTTTTTTATACAAGGTTTTATTTAGTGGTTTATCACCTTATCTCTTTTTACATAATTTATATTGAGGGATATTCCTCCAATATGTGTAATTTATACAACTTTAGTTCTTTTCACCAATCTGTGGCCTATTAGTGGTGGGCTTAAAAGGACATTATATCCCTCTCATCACTACCTTACCTTGAAGGGTACAATTAGACAGAGGGGATAATGACATGTAAGGTTTAGATTTTTATTAATAAATTTTACCCCATTATTTTTAATTCATATACCAATTATTTATCTAGAATTGATATTCACTTTTATAATAATCCAATTTCTTAGATTATGTTTTTTATTTTCATTATTTGAGTTTTTATGGAATCAATAAATGTAATGATCATGAATTATATCAAATAAATTTCTCTACTTATAAATACATCATATAGTATAAATCACATAAAATCAATTAGAGAACAGAATACAAATTTTTTAAATGAATTGTGTATGAAATTAGAATTATTAATGGAAATTAATTAACCTTAACCAGTGGAATAGTAACATGAATTTTGGAATAGTAATGTGGCCATTAAGAATAGTATCCTTGAAAATATAATATTAACCTCACCTATGAATGTATAAAAATCTTTAGGCATCATCTAAATAAAAATATGATATATTTATATCATAGAAATAATAAATAAATATTTTAAAAATTATAAATTATGTATTGGTATTTTTATAATATAAAAATGTTTATTTAAATTTTAATAATTATTAAAATTATTAAAATGAAAGTTTCCTTTTATAAAATATATTCATCAATTAATTTTTTTATTTTTTTATTAAATAATAATTTTATGAGGCCATAATTAATTTATCAATGTGTTATAAAATCAATTATAATTTAAAATTTTGATTTTTTCGAATAAATGAAGATTTTAATTAAAAATTATCTTTATTACATTTATAAAATTAGTTTTATAAAATGGAAGACATTTTTTAATTCTACACATTTAAAAATGGTTCTGTTAATATTTTTTTATTTTTTTAAATTATTGAATTTTTATTGGAAAGTAAAATATAGTAATTTGTGGTATATACTAAATGATTTGATTATTGAGTCATTGATGATGTATGGACTGAGTAAGTACCATGGTTAACACTCACATGAAATATTTACTTTATTTCGTCACATGAATCAATATTATTCCCCATCTTTATCCAAAATAATAAACAAATGAATAAAATAATCAAAACACCCCTTTCTTCTACTACAAATACCACCCCTCAACACCTCTTTTCCTCACACATATAAAGCCCGTAGGATTTTCCAAATACTACCCAATACTCTACATAATTATCATACACAATTCAATGAGCCTTTATTCTCAACAAAATTCCAAACTCCATTCCCCTAAGGAGGATCTCAAGGAGAATAATTAAGGTCGTAATAACCTCTTTATTTTTCGTTTAATTTCATTTCAATTTTGTTTCTTTTCATTTTATTTATTTTCCTCTACTCATCTACCCTTATCCAAGTGACATTATAAATCCATTATAATCTATATAATTTAATTATATTGTGTAAATGGAACAATCGATCATCAATTCTCTTCCACTCCCATTTTCTTCAAAAAATTAAGACATCATACGTGATGTGTCGATTTTTCATATTCTAGGATGATGAGTTTTTAATATCCATTAAATCCCAAAATTTTTGTCACAAATCCATTTTTTTTGTAAAAATATTATAATATATATATATATATATTAAATTTTATTTTATGGTTGTAACCAGTATATAAACATAATATTAATTAATAAATCTAAACTAGTTTGTGTTAACTGAAAAAATACGAAAATAATCTAAACAGTTAACATTAATGTTTTATCTAATGAATAATAATCAGGTGTTTAAATACAAACATATATAAGAAAATTTAATATTATTTATATTCATTAATAACATATAATTTCAATTTGAAAAAACTATTCTAATTTTACATGATCTTTCATACATGTATACAAGTGAACCAATCATGGAAACCATGGAAACAAGCACTCCCAGAAGATGAAATTGAATCTTATAACTCATCAAAAATTCTATTAGTGAACATAATAATATTATAATAAATATTATAAATGTTAAGAAGGTATATAATTATTAGTTTAATGGATTTAAATTTATTTTCAAGGACATTGAGTTCAATTGCTGAACACTTTCAAAAATAAGATAAGGGATTGATTCCAAACCTCCATTTGATCTATCAAGTTAATATTTCTATCTCTTTACGCTATTGCAATTATTTATTTGTTATATAATTCTTATAATTTTTTTATATGTTCCAAAATAAATAATAAATATCATTTCATCTTTCTTTGATGGGGAAATACATGTTTTAAAAAGGTTCCCTTCTCAATTATTCCTAATATGAAAGTTCAATTCTCTATTTCGTACCCATTTTCATGTTCACTCCATAATCTATTTTCATACAAAATTATTTTTCTAAAATTATTTATTTTATCATGAAAAACTATATATGTTTATTTATTGTATTATACAAACAATTATTCCTTTTCTATTTCAAAGAATCATTAAAATTTTCCTATAAACCACACTAAAGTTGCTTATTTGGAAAGATCCATAAAAAATACTTTTATTGTTTTTCACTTTAGTTTGATATAACTTATCATGATAAATGCCAATTTTCCAATATGAATGTCCATTTATTATTTAAGTCCATTATTTCATGTACACCATTATTTTATTACATTTCTTATTCATGTTAACATGATCATGATACACAATTCTTTCCATGGGAAACCCATTTGTTTATGTTTCATTCCTTTTATATGATTCTTTATGAGGAAAAAATATTCATGAACATGTTATGATGGTTGTTCCCAGATAGTTCTCTAATTCATTGGGTAATTTTTTGTCTCATGAGATGTCATGTGTAATGGTCTTGGTGGTTAGGCTTGACTCATGCTCCTCTATTGCAATGGTCTTTTAATTAGCCTTGCCTCATGATCCTCCATGTGAAATTGTCTTGGAGGTTTTCCTTGACTCATTCTTAGTTCATTTTTCATGTTTTTTCAACATTCCATTGATTCTATGATTACATTATCCCATGATCTATAAGTTATGTTTCATTATTTTAATTCAGGTTTTATACCTTTTTATGTAATCATAATATACCTTCTAACCCATGCTATTATTTGTTCCTATGTGGATTACCTTACTTGGATTTTAGCTCATCCCTTTATTCATGAATTTCCCAGGTTATACTATGAATATGTAAGATCTAAAATTATGTTAGGTTCTCTTTATAGATATTAAATAAAATTAGTTTTTATTTTGGTTTCATGTTTTCAGTTTTATGTACCTAATATTATAAATACATTATACATTATTATCCTTGGTTTATATTTGACGTATAATTATTCTTAATATCATGTTATAACATGTGTAAAAGTAAATGTCCATTATATTTGGTATCATTGGATGGTTTAGTTATTTTCGACATTAGGAATATAGAACATTAGTATAAACTCTAGGGATAATTCTATCACCACGGAAAACCTAGATTAAAACGTAGGTAATCATAATACAAGAAATGCTTTTTATTTAAAATTTTATCCATGTATGCTAAAAGTTTCCATTTTATATTCTTATTAACTAAGTATTAAATCCACAATAATTTTAATTTATTTTCATAATTAATTCTTAGACATTGTAGAACATGTTCCAATAATCAATGTGATTGTAAATGTGACAGTTTCCCAAATGAAATGTCAAATATGATAGGAAAAGGAGATCAAAACCTTTTTATAGTACTTGATCAATTGGATCATGTTATGAATAATAACCTAAACCCTGAGGAACCCCCTCTTTCTCCTAAAAAATAGATTTTTTTGGTCAAATCCTTTATGTGAAAAATTCCTCCCATGTTTTGTGGATCTTTAGATCCCTGTTCATTGGAACACATAATATATAAGGACCCAGCCTTAAACATTACTTAATATTGAATTAAATGAGAAATTCACATTGAGGATCTTTTCAGGTTTATATTTTTAGAGAATTAAGACATAACTATTACATATCAAAATATTACAAAGTAGACACTGCTACATAGTTTCCGTTTTTTTCTTTTTACAAAACATGAACTCTTGAAAAAAAGAGATTCATGTCTAGTTTCATGTTTAAGACAACATGAATTTTCCTTGATCCCATCCTTGGCCCTATTCCACATTATATCCTGTGAAAAAAATTTCAAAAAAACTTGGGATGAGCATAAAAAGCTCAGTAAGGGATAAGCAAAGAAGGAAAACTGTTAGTTTTTCAAAACAATTAAACCATGGATACTTTATCAAAGTAATACTTTTCAGCTTTATGAAGTAGTAAATACTCTCCCCTGAATAAAAGATCATTACTTACCCTTTTGTAACCAAAAGAACATAAAACCCATATAAATAACACATAACATATAAAGGTAACTTTGGACATAAACATACTTTAATGGAATAACCATATAGTCAACTTCCACACATATCACTAAATGGAATAGCCATACAGCCGAATTCTATACCCAATGCATTGGAGGTTATAACGTAACCACCCATCCTGCTATTCACGGCACCACCCATCATATGGTTTATCACGTAACCACCCATCAAATATCCAAGTACCATTATAAAATCATAAGACATAAAAAATATAATGGAAAGATAACATTTCCACATTTCGATCAGAATATATAATTTAAATATATTGACATAACAAATCATTATTAATACCATAAAATATTATATGGTATTTATTTCATTTTAAAAACGTTACGGCTTGTTGAGGAAGCCAAAGACAAAATAATACTCACGACGGCTTAAAAGGTTGTTGTCACTGCATACATTAAAAGAAACATTCCTTTTTTTAGTTTATTAAAATTCTTTGTAGAAAAATATTCCCTTTGAATGAGATGAAATTTCAAAGGTGTTTTATACAGCATACAAAAGAAAGTCTTTTATTAGAACAAAATATGCCTTAATGAAAGGAGATTGAGACGAAGTCCCTTACCTCGTGTCCAACTTGACTCGATCGCACTTTAATATCTTGAATAATAAACTAGTGTTAATTTCTACTTTCTTAAGAACCTTTTTCAAACTTATTTTTCCTTTTATATCACTTATTTCCATGTTATAAGAATTATGTAATCATTTAAGTTAATAATGTTCATTTTGTTGATATTTGGTACTTAAGTCAAAAATGGAATTCTTACAATTACATGTTGTTCATGTGGTCAAAGGATCATTATATCCAGAATGATATTCATGATTTGGATATCATATATATCATATATATCCAACATATACATGTATTTATAATAGTACATAACATTTATAGGTATGAAATGAAATGCACCGTTCATGGAGACGGTATGCCGTACATACGCATGAACGCTACTTTCATTTCTATTTCATATTAAAGGAATTAAAACTAAATGAGATATATATATATATATATATATTATAATTACAGTATAATATATATTTTATATATTTAACATAAGTTCACTAATTACATTCTTTATAAATTCCATGTTTGGCATGAACGAGTCACATCACTTGAGGGGTGGTGGTCCACACTTCCTCAGAAGAATTTTTCATATTTTCACAACATGAAAAGCATAAAAGTATGTTTTAAATATAAAATAAAGAACAATATAGAGGTCATAAATATATTATATATCATATATAAATACAGTGACATCATAATGGCCACCATGAAAGGTGTTAAGAGAAGATTAAACAATCATCGCTTCGTGAGGCAGTAACTCGCCATCCACAGAAACAGTATGTTCTTTAACCATTATATGGAGGTGTGTGTAAGTGTAGCTCTAATACTTCTCATAACAACATCCTAGTATATTTAATATACTGTTGTTGTTAAAAAAGAAAGGAATATAAATAGTTTAGGGGGTTGGAGAAGCAAAATAAAACAAAAGGACATAAGAGAAGTCATTACCTTTAAATCGGTTGACTCCCTTTGGTTTGAACCAAAAGGGTTTCTTGAAGAGGTTTCTGCCTATGTTAAGGCTTCTAGGATCAGGAGAAGAATGTTGAGAGATAAAATGAGCAGAGTTTGGTCGATCCAAAGGCTTGAGAGGTGTGGTTAAGGTGGTAGAGGTGGGGGCATTTTATAAGAGGGAGGAGGGGTACTCTTGGAATGTTATAAAATGTTACTTTATTATAAAATGATTTTCGGATTTTAAAGGACCCAAAAGGATATATTTTGAGGATAAGGTGATAATGGTTCAAAATCCACCCATTCAATAGGTTTTTGACAAGTGTAAGTCCTAAATATTACCTTATCTTATCATTTAATTTAAAATGTTAATTAATGAGGTAATTGCTGCATCATCATGGTGTCATAAATAAATTTATTTATTTAATGTATAAAAATTATAAAATAAATATCATGATGTAGGAAATCTTTTTATATTTATAATGAATATTTATATTCAAAAATATTACTTGTATAACCCCATGTAAAATTTGTTTTAGTAAAACAATACATGTTTGTGACATTTTTATTTTAACTTTAAATAAAAAGTTATTAACATCATTTTCTTACCCAGGTGGCTCCATGGGGTCCCCAAGTTGACCCAAGGATTGTCTTGGTCGGAAATGAATCATAAAAGAAGGGTAGGACATGTGTCAAGGTAATTTCATATTATTAAAACATTAATTTTACCTTAAATTACACTAATTACCTCTAATCGCGATTAATAAAACTTAAAAGTTACTATTCACCAAAAAATTATTTTCATCCCATTGAACTACATTTTACTTAATAATGAAAACAATGTACGTAATATTTTTGAAATTAAATTCACAAAAGTAGTAAAGTTTCATTTAAACAAAAAATCACTTTTTAACTACCACTCAGTGGTTTCACTATTCATCAAAAATTGATGTTTTTCAGAAAAATACCAAAAATTCAGCCTAAGCTATATTTGATATTCTGAATTCAAATATGATGTCTATTTTACAAAATTCAAAACATATCAGTTGCATTAATTAATTTAATAATTAATTCCCGTTGTCAAAACAAATATGGTGTTTTTATGAAACAATATATATCAAAAGATTGGCAATAGTTTAAGTCCAATTTCAAAGTGAAATTAATTCCATTGACCACCATTATATTAAATGGTAAATATATATATATATTTTCACTTAAAAAAATTCAAAATATCATCTAATCATATAAATAAATTAGATTAAAGAGGTTTTTAATTAAAATACAACATTTTTCACTTATTCATTAAAAATGAACTTTATCTGAAAAATAACAAAAACATACACAAAGTAAATTTTGATGTACCGATTACAAAGAAAGATTTGATTTGGTCCAATAGAATTTATAATAGCGACTAAAACTATTTTTAAGGAGGGTTCACCATCACAAGGTGATAAATTGACCTTTTAGTGAATGTTAGAGTATCTATGCCTAAAATTGAATTCTTTTCTTATTTGATGCCGTTATCTTTTATTGGTTAAATGTAAAAACATTTAACAAACATATATAATCATATTTTAGTTATTTATATTCATTACCACCAATACAATAGCTGCGTGTTAACTACCATTTAGAATAATATTATTATATTACCAGCGTGCAACGTAAGATTTCAAAGAAACTTGTTGTTGCGTATCAGGCATGCTATCGAACATAGCAACCCCTTTAAAGTAAAATTAATATTTAATTCAAAAATATTAATAAATATGAAAATGTATTATTCTTTATTTACCTGGGATGTTACATCCTTCCCCCCATTTGGGAATTACTTCCTCACAATTTTATTCACTTATACAAATATGTTGGGGTATTTATCCCTCATAGCATTTTCAAATTCCCACGTTGCCTCTTCAACCATATTGTTTTTCCACAAAACCTTTACCTGGTGAATTACCTTATTCCACAACACTTGCTCTCTATGGTCAAGAATCTAGACTGGTTGTTCTTAATAAGAGATATTCTCTTCCAATTGATCTACTTCTGGGCTCAAAACATGAGATGGATCTGGCATATACTTTCTTAACATCGAAACATGAAAAACATGTGTACCAGAGATAAACTCGGAGGTAAATCCACTCAGTAAGCAACTGATCCAAATCTCTCCAGAATTTTATTTGGTCTATTGAACCGTGGACTCATCTTTCCTTTCTTTCCAAATCACATCACACTTTTCCATGGTGAAACTTTGAGAAAAACATTATCACCTACCTCAAAAGATAGATCCTTCCTCCGGTTATCCGCATAACTATTATGCCTACTATGAGCTGTTCTCATGTGTTCTTGAATCAACTGAACTTTTTCTGCCATCTCTTCTACCAATTCTGGTCCCATCAGCTTCCTTTCCCCTACTTCATCCCAAACAGTTGGAGTTTGACACCGTTTACCATATAATTCTTCAAACGAAGACATCTGTATACTGGAATGAAAACTATTATTATATGGAAATTAAACCAAAGAAATATGTTGGTCCCAACTTCATTGATAATAAATCAAGAAAGAACGTAGCATATCCTCCAAGGTATGAATTGTTAGTTCTGACTGCCCATCTGATTGAGGATGAAAAGTTGTGCTAAAATTAAATTCAGTACCCAATGACTTCTGAAGGCCTTTCCAAAAGTTATAAGTGAACCTGGGATCATGATCAGATACAATGGAGAGGGGAACTCCATGAAACCTGACTATCTCTTTAACATACAACTAAGCAAGTTGATCTAGATACAAAGTATCTCTAATAGGAAGGAAATGAGCAGATTTATTCAATCGATCAACAATAACCCAAATTGCATTATAACCTCGAGATGTATTCGGTTATCCCACCACAATGTCTATGGATATATTTTACCATTTCCACTTTGGCACCGGTAATGACTGAAGAATCCCTTTCTGTAACTTTCGCACTACTTTAACCAACTGACAAGTCAAACACTTCACAGTAAAATCAGTAATATCTCTTTTCATTCCATCTCACCAGTAATACTCCCCCAAATCTCTATACATCTTAGTACTGCCAGGATGAACTTAAAACGGGGAACTATGATCCTCACATAACAACTCATTCTTCAACTATGAATCACAAGGCACACATAATCTCTTCCCATACCCCAAAACACAAACATTATCAATGTTAAATTTAGGTAACATACCCTTCTGAATCAGCTCTACCATTTTCTACAACTCAGTATCTTGCTTCTGTGCTTTCTTAATTCTGTCTGATAGAGATGATCTCACTGAAACCTAAAGCAAAATAGAAGAACTTCCAGCACCAGCAACTTCAATGCCAAGGTTCATCAAATCCTTAACTAAATGATCACATTCCAAACGTAACATGGTTAATAAAGCATTACTTTTTCAACTCAAAGCATCAAACAATTTATTTGCTTTTCCTGAATAGTAATGAATTATACACTCATAATCCTTGATTAATTATAGCCATATCCTCTATCTCATGTTAAATTCTTTCTGAGAAAATATATACTTTTAACTTTTGTGATCAGTATATATTTCACACTTTTACTCCATACAAATGATGCCTCCAAATTTTTAAAGAAAAAACCACAGTAGCTAATTCCAAATCATGTGTAGGGTAATTTACCTCACGTATTTTCAACTAACGTGAAGCATAAGAAATTACCTGATCATTCTGGATAAGGACACAACCAAGACCCTTCAACGAAGCATCACTGTAGATAACAAACTCACCATTCCTGGAAGGTAGTTCCAAAACTGGATCATTCACCAATATTCATTTCAACTCCTGATACCACTTCATTTGATGGCCCAACATCTGATGAAGTAGTTGCAAATGATTTCACCACACCTTTCTACTTGTAGTCTTACTCCTTCCCATCATTTGAGCTCTTTCTCGAACACTCGTTTGCATAATGACCCAGCTCATTGCACTTGAAACATTTCACTAACTATAAATCAAATTTGGTCTTACCATCACCCTGACCTTTTTCAGTGTAATCCCAAGCCTTATGTCCCATCTTACCACATCAGTAGCACTTTCAAGAATTCAAAAGACATTCCCCATCATGATTTTTACCACTTTATCACAAACTCTAAACTTAGTTTTCTTACCATTAGAACTTTTTGAAGAATTCTTCCCTTTCTATTGACACCTCGATCTCCTCTTCTATTGGTTGTTATAGAACACTTAATCATTGGAAAACTCCATTTCCACCTTCTCCACACATCGAAAAAGTTTTTCATAACTTTTAAACTCATGAGAAGCTAAAGCCCTTTGATACTTTGGATTAAACCCTGAGTAAAAATGGTTGATTTTACTATCAAGATATCGTATGAAATTTGAAGCATACCTTGCCAGTTGAGTGAAATTTGCTTCATAAGAAGCCACTAAGTCATCCTCTTGCCTCAATTCTAGGAATTGTTTTTTCATCCTAAGACGAATTACATTAGGAAAATATTTCTCAAGAAACATACCTTTGAATTCATCCCAATGAATATCATCAATCTCATCACTATCCATGATATTTTTCACCATCGACCACCACTTATCAGATTCAACTTCAAAATGGTAAACAACAAGATTAACCTTTTTATTTTTTGAACACCCCATGACATCAAAAATCTTCTCCAGTGATTTAATCCACCCTTCTCCTAGCACAGGGTCAGATGATCCTCTAAATGATGGGGGATGTTGCTTCATAAAATGTTACACCACTGACATGTTCCTCTATAGTTGATCTGGCTGATCTCGTGCATGGATACCACCACCATTTATAGCCTGAGTCAGTTATGCCATCACTGTAACAAACTATTCAGTTTCTATTCTGACCATCTCAGGTTGCTGATTTGGAAGATTATCTTCCACCTGATGTCATCCCAACATAGCTGCCCTGTTTCCTCTGCAGAAAACCATTCTGAACATAGAAATATATTAGGCAAAGCAACATGGTAATCTTTAAATGCTATATCTTTTCAATCATACCATAAATTAATTTATGGACATAAATTTAAAAAAATTCTAACTTTTATAGTTGTCTAAACCAACGTTTGATACCAATTATAAGGCCCCGACCTTAAACATTACTTAATATTGAATTAAATGAATAATTCACATTGAGTATCTTTTTAGGTTTAGTGTTTTAGAGAATTAGGACATAACTATTACATCTCAAATGATTACAAAGTATACACCGCTACACAGTTTCCCTTTTTTTCTTTTTACAAAACATGAACTCTTGAAAAAAAAGAGTCATGTCTAGTTCCATGTTTAAGACATCATGGATTTTACTTGATCCCATCCATGACCCTATTCCACATTATGTCCTGTAAATAACATTTCAAAAAAACTTGGGATGAGCATAAAAACCCTAGTAAGGGATACACAAAGAAGGAAAACTGTTAGTTTTTCAAAACAAGTAAACCATGAATACTTTATCAAAGTAATACTTTTCACCTTTATGAAGTAGTAAATACTCTCCTCTGAAGAAAATATCATTACTTACCCTTTTGTAACAAAAATATTACCATAAAACCCATATAAAGAACACGTAACATATAAAGGTAACTTGTCACATAAACATACTTAAATGGAATAACCATACGGTCGACTTCAACACATATCGCTAAATGGAATATCCATACGGCCAACTTCCATACCCAATACATTGGAGGTTATAATGTAACCACCCGTCCAAGTATTCATGGCACCACCCGTCACATGGTTTATCACGTAACCACCCATCAAATGTCCAAGTAACATTATAAAATCATAAGACATAAAACAAATATAATGGAAAGAAAAACATTTCCACATTTCGATCATAATATATCAAATAAATATATTTACATAACAAATCCATTATAAAAACCATAAAATAGTATATGGTATTTATTTCATTTTAAAAACATTACAGCTTGTTGAGGATGCCAAAGACAAAATAATACTCGTGGCGGCGGAAAAGGTCGTTGTCACCACATACATTAAAAGAAACATTCTTTTTTTCCTTTAGTAAAACACTTCGTAGAAAAAGATTCCCTTTGAGTGAAATGAAAATTCAAAGGTGTTTTATACAGTGTACAAAATAAAGTCTTGTATTAGAACAAAATATGCCTCAATGAAAGGAGATTGATACAAAGTCCCTTACCTCGTGTCCAACTTGAATCGATCGCTCTTTAATCTCCTGAATAATAAACTAGTGTTAATTTATACTTTCATAGGAACATTTTTCTAGATTATTATTCCTTTTATATCACTTATTGACATGTTATAAGCATTATTTAATCATTTAAGTTAAAAAAGATCATTTTGTTGATATTTGGTACTTAAGACAAAAATGGACTTCTTACAATTACATGTTGTTCATGTGTTCAAAGGTTCATTATATCCACAATGATATTCATGATTTGGATATCATATATATCATATATATCCAACATATACATGTATTTATAATAGTACATAACATTTAGAGGTAAGAAATGAAATGCACTGTTCATGGAGACGGTAAGCCGTACGTACGCATGAACACTACTTTCATTTCTATTTTGTATTAAAGGAATTAAAACTAAATGAGACATATCTATATTATAATTACATAATAATATATATGTTATATATATAAAATACTTTCACAAATTACATTATTTATAAATTCAATGTTTGGCGTGAATGAGTCACATCACTTGAGGGGGTGGTAGTCCACACTTCCTCAGATGAAATTATTGTATTTGAACAACATGAAAAGCATAATGGAATGTTTTAAATATAAAATAAATAAGCATATAGAGGGAATAAATATATTATATATCATATATAAACACAGTGACATCATAATGGCCACCATGAAAGGTGTTAAGAGAAGATTAAACAATCATCGCTTCGTGAGGCAGTAACTCACCATCCACAGAATCAGTATGTTCTTTAACCATTAGACGGAGGTGTGTGTAAGTGTAGCTCAAATACTTCTCATAAAAACATACTAGTATATATAATACACTGGTTTTGTTATAAAATAATGTAATAGAAAGAGTTTATGAGGTTGGAGAAGCAAAATAAAATAAAAGGACATAAGAGAATACATTACCTTTAAATCAGGTAACTCCTTTTGATTTGAACCAAAAGGGTTTCTTGAAGAGCTTTCTGCCTAAGGTAAGGCTTCTAGGATGAGGATAGGGATGTTGAGAGATAAAATGAGAAAAGTTTGGTCCATCCAAAGGCTTGAGAGCTGTGGTTAAGGTGGTAGAGGTGGGGGTCTTTTATAAGAGGGAGGATGGGCACTGTTGGAATGTTATAAAATGATACTTTATTATAAAATGATTTTCGGATTTTAATGGTCCCAAAAGGATATATTTTGAGGATAAAGTTATAAGATTTCTAAATCCACCATCCAATAGGGTTTTTACAAGTTTAAGTTCTAGATTTTACCTTTTCTTTTCATTTAATTTAAATCGTTCATTAATGAGGTAATCGCTGCATCATCATGGTGTGATAAATAATTTTTTTTATTTAATGTATAAAAGTTATAAAAAAATATATCATGATTTAGGAAATATTTTTAGATTCAAATTAATAATTATAGTAAAAATTATGACTTTTATAACCCCATGTAAAATTTGTTTTAGTAAAACAATACATGTTTGTGACATTTTTATTTTAACTTTAAATAAAAAGTTATTAATGTCATTTTCATACCCAAGTAGCTCCATGGGGTCCCCAAGTTGACCCATGGATTGTCTTGGTCGGCCATGACTCATAAAATAAGGTTAGGACATGTGTAAATGTAATTTCATATTATTAAAACATTATTTTTACCTAAAATTAGACTAATTACTTCTAATCGTGATTAATAAAATTTAAAAGTTACTATTCGCCAAAAAATTATTTTCATCCCACTGAACCAAATTTTAGATACTAATGACATCCGTATATATTTTATTTTTTGAAATTCAATTCACAAAAGTAGTAAAGCTTCATTTAAATGAAAAATCAGTTTTTTAACTAGCACATAGTTGTTTCACTATTCATCAAAAATTGATGTTTTTCAGAAAAATACCAAAAATTCACCCTATGATATATTTGATATTCCAAATTAAAAAATGATTTCTATTTTAAAAAATTCAAAACATATCCATTGTATTAATTTATTTAATAATTAATTCCCGTTGTCAAAACAAATAGTGTGTTTTTATGAAACAATATATATCAAAAGAATGACACTAGTTTAAGTCTAATTTCAAAGTGAAATTAATTCCAATGACCACCATTGGATTAAATGGTAAAAATATATTCTAATTTCACTTTAAAACCATTTCAATAGATCATATAATCATATAAATAAATTATATTAAAAGGAGGTTTTGAATTAAAATACAATATTTTTCACTTATTCATTAAAAATGAACTTTCTCGGAAAAATAACAAAAACATACAGAAAGTAAATTTTGTTGTCCTGGTTATAAATAAAGATTTCATTTGGTCCAATAGAATGTATAATAGTGACCAAAACTATTTTTAAGGAGGGTTCTCCCTCAAAAAATGATAAATCATCCTTTTAGTGAATAATAGAGTATCTATGCCTAAAATTGAATACTTTTTTTATTTTAAGCCTTTGTTTTTTATTGGTTAAATGTAAAAAACATTCAAAAAACATATATAATCATATTTTAGTCATTTATATTCATTCCCGCCAATACAACGGCTATGTGTTAACTACCATTTAGAATAATATTATTTTATTACTAGTGTGCAATGTAAGATTTCAAAGAAACTCGTTGTTGCGTATCGGGTACGCTATCGAACATAGAAACCCCTTTAAAGTAAATTTAATATTTAATTAAAAAATATTAATAAATATGAAAATTTCTTAATCTTTATTTACCTGTGATGTTACAAACTAACTCCATTAAGATAATATTTTCTATCTTCCAGTGCTTGGAAGAAGAGAAAGTTTTGCTTGAAGTCTATCGTTTGGATGGGGAAGTGGATCAGTGGTGGAAATTAATCAAGATCATAATGTATAAGGATGTAATTGATTTCCTGGAATGGGTTAAATTTAAGATGATATTTTTTGTAAGTATTTTCCTTGAAATATCCATATCAATATGGAAAGAGACTTCCTCAGACTAAATAAGAAGGCAGATAAGCCTATCTAATCATAGGAAGAAAACATCACAAGGCATGCATGATACACCTATATATTTTTAATGTACAAATAAATCATTGAGGATATGTTTTTATTGAAATAAAGACACTTCGCTGAAAAACATTCATGATTTGATACATTGAAAGATATGAGGAGATTGATTGTTGTATCATTATGTTTGAAATAGAGATTGGAAACTCTCGATGGTATCATGGACCCAAAGATAAAAAATATAAAAATAGGGCTAAATATGGGAGGATAAACAGATAAATTCCATTATGGAAAGGAATCCCAACATCCCATGTGTCCAAATTGTGGGAATAAACATTTTCGGAATTGTTTAATGGGAACTAGTAGATGGTAAAAATGTGGAAGCATGTGGCAAATGGATAATAACTTCTGATGCAGTTTGAAGAATCCCAATTGCTGAAAGAATAATGGAAGATCAATACTTAGACTATGGTGTAGTGTTTCAACTACAAGGGACATGGGAATTAGGTAAACCATTTCCCTAATCTAAGGGTTATGGGAGGAAATAAACAATAACAACCTAAAAGGTGGAAGTCAAGGGACTATTCTATTACAATAGTTGAGGTGGATCCTAATAATGATGTGTTGATAGGTATGCTAGTTATTCCATCAATAAAAGCTAAAATTCTGTTTGATTCTAGTTATACATGTTATTTCATCTCTTGAAAGATTAGTACAACGATTCAAACACTGCCTCAAAATATGTAGGTTGAGTTGTTTATGAGAACACCAAATCGGGATGTTATTTCATTAAAAGTATATAACTCATATCTTGATTATGTTTGTGGAATAAACCCCCATAAAATCTTATCATACATCCTTTGGTGGAGTTTTATGCTATATTGTGCATGGATTTATTATCGATATACAAATCCAACATTGACTTTCAGGAAAGGGAGATCACTCTTTACATCCCAAGGTGTCCTCCAATTATATAAAAGTTTAAGGAAAATGGTGACCCTCCATTAGAATCATAGTCCCATTTGTGGATATTATTTCCATATGAGAAATAATATCTATCTCAAATGATTGACAAAAAGGAGAGGATCATCCTTTAAGACATTCCCTTTGTGAGGGATTACAATGATGCGTTCCCCATAGAGTTTTCTTTTATTCCTCCTGACACAGAAGTTGAGTTATCAATTGAACATATTCTTAGATATCTACCTATATCAAAGAAACCTTATATAATGTCCTCTATTGAGTTAGTAGAACTGAATAAAAAGTTACAGGAGAATCGGGATAAGGGTTTTATATGCCTGATTTCTTCACCATGGGGGGTTCCAGTTATCTTCCTCAAGAAGAAGGATAGATTAATGCGTCTCAAAATTGATTATCATGAGATCAAAAAAATCACAATAAAGAAAAAGTTTCCCCTTCCATGGATAAATCAATTGTTCGATCAACTATATGGGTCTAATTATTTTTCTAAGGTGGACCTTTGATAGGGATATCACTATTTAGAGGTGAGGAAAGAAGATATTCCCAAGATTGCCTTTCGAACAAGTTATGAACACTATGAGTTCATAGTAATTCCTTTCATTTTCAATAATGTTTCAGCAATATTAATGGAAATAATAAATAGTGCCTTTAGATATGAAATTGAAGAAACAGTGGTAGTCTTAACTGATAATATTATGATATACTATAATAGCAAGGAAAAACATGACGAGAATTTGGGTATCGTGATAAAGAAATTTGAATTGAGAAAATATATTAAAATCATTGTAAATGTCAGTTTTGGATGGAGGAAGTATCATTATTGGGGAATGTTATCACCAGTAAAGAGATATTTTCGAGCCCTTCAATGACAAAGTCAATCGAGGAGTGTCATAGGGATACATCTCTAATGGAGATCCATAGTTTCCTTCATCTATTAGGGCATTATCAATGATTTTTTAAGAACATATCACTATTTTTTACCCCATAAACCATGGTTACTCAGAAATAATTAATGTTTATATAGAGATGTTTATGGGAATACTGCTTCAAAGATTTGGAAAAGAGGCTTATCAATGCACCAGTACTCACACTTCTAACAAGTAGGGAAATCATTATAGTGTACAATGATGTTTCAGTGAAAGGATTAAGTTGTACACAGATAAAATATGATAAAAATATATCCTACGACTCATGGAAGTTGAAAATTATTGATCAAAACTATCTCATTCATTATTTGTATATAGAGTTTAAGATCATTGCATTGAAAATCTTGCAGCATTATGTTTTATGGGGAGATGTGTGAGATATATACTGATCGTAAGAGCCTTAAATATATATTCATAGAGAAGAATAATAATATACACTAGAAAAAATTAATAGATCCCATCATGGATTATGACTACTTAATCCACTACCATCCTAATAAAGAGAATATGGCTCACTACTATGAAGTCAACCTTTAATAGATCTAGAATAGAACTTTATCAGTGCTAACATTCACCGATAATTTGAGAACAGTTAAAGGCGTAAAGAATTTATTAGTGATAAAAATCACTCCTAAAGGACCCCTTTAATAGTGTTTTTAGCACCATTAAATGTCCCTTTTATCAATGATTTTTTATCACTGTTAAAGGGAGACTTTAACAACACCTTTGTAGCGCTGATAAATAGCCTGCTGATAAATGGTTTATAAAACAAATTCGACACCCCACCCACCCCTTTCATTAGTCCCCCAACATTTTATCTATGTTTCCCCCATCAAATTATAATCACATTAGATAATATCACCCTCCCACGTACACCCCTACCTCTAGCAATTTTCGAAACCTAGACCTCTAACATTTTCATCAAAGCCTTTTCCACTCCACTATACTTTTTTATTTAATATTTTATGATATATCTGTATATTTATATATATTTCATTACATTGTTTTATAAATATATTTATACTTGTTTATATATATTTTTATATTTTAAAAGAAGTATTTTACATTTAAATATGTAGAATTATTTATTTATAAAATTAATATTTTATTTCTGAATATATAAAAAATAATTATATATGGTTATATATTTGATTATAAATTATAATAAATTGTGTAAAATGATAAAATTTAAAAATCATAATATCAATATTAATGTAAGACATAGGAAAAAATTCATTACCCACCAAAAAGGAGAAATAAGACCTCTATAAATGATCCTGAAAATCCATTTCTTGTTTAAAATTAAAGGAATGCCGACTAAAAACATAGTTTGGGAAGCCTTTTGGGACTTTCTTGGCCTCTAAAAAATGCTAGATGTTTAAATCTATCCCAAAGGGTGTAATGATCATCTCAAACTTCAATTTGATATGTGGTAGAGGTCAAACAGACAACAAAATCAAAATTTATGGGCATTAGATGTTTAGTTTAGGTTTTCAACTAATTTTAGATATTTTATTGATTTTATTGATTTTTTGTGTATCATTTAGGAAGGAACATAAACAATAATTTCTAAAATTATATCTTAACCATCTCTTATTGATAAAATAAATAATTCTCATATGAATTATATGAAAATTCAAAAAATAAGGTCGAAAATATTAAAAATATGAGATTGTTAATGTTCAAAATTGATGAGGAAGGATTCAAAGGATTTTGGTCACTTATATGTGTACCCACTAATCCAAAGATAAAGAAATATAATCCCAATGACCCATGTAGGTCAACCTTCACTATTCACCTAGGGATCATAGAGATGTGTTGATATCTCTGAGAGAACTATTCATGGGACAATATGAATAAAGTGATCAATGAATATACATAAAAATTTGTTAGTATGTCATCAAGTGACGGATGAATGGAAAAAGTATAAATAGATTATTAAACCAATACTCATACCAACATGGAAGTAGAAAAACATCATCATAGACTTTGTAACTGGACATAAAAATTCATCAAGGTAAAATAATGTTATATGGTTCATTGTGGATTGTCTTATAAAGACAACTCACCTTATCTCAATTTTAGAGGGATTCCAACTCGATCAAATCGCATGGATATTCATCAATTAAGTGGTGAGTATTCATGGAGTTCCACGGTAAATACTAACTAATCGAGATCTAAGATTTACTCCCATGTTTTGGAAAATTCTCCAAAAATATCTAAACACTTAGAAGATCTTTAGTGAGACCTATCATCCTCAAACTTATGGTCAATCTAAGTGAACTATTCAGACATTGGATGGCATGATAAGATCTTGTTCTATGGTCTTAAATGTTTTATGTCACCAACACCAACCTCTGGTCATGTACTCCGACAAAAATAATTTCCACATGATCATCCAAATGGATCCATATGAATCCCTTTATGATAAAAGATTCAGAACACTAGTGTGCTGGGATGGAGTCAATGAACGAAATCTACTAGGAAAATGTTCTAAGATATGGTAGAAAATGTGAAAATAAATCACCAGAACATCAAAAAATCCTATAGTTACAGAAGATTTATCTTAAAAATCATCTCTGGTACCTGGAGTTTTGTGTTGGAGATATGGTGTTCCTCTATATATATCCATGGAAGAGGATCACAGTATTTGGGATAAATGTAAATCAATGTTCTAGGTACATCGACCCATTAATGGTTCTTGATCTTTTCAGAGCTATGGCCTATTAACCAACACTTAAACCTACCACATATCAAGTGAATGATTTGTATGAAATATCCCCATTGAGGAAATACATATCGTATTCCTCACATTTACTAAATTCAAATGTTCTATAGTTGGAAAATGATCTCTCTTACAAGGAGAATACAATGAAGATATTGGATCACAGAGATATAGTTACCTGTAACAGGACCACACACCTAGTCAAGGCACTATGGTAAAATAATAAATACAACAATCCATCATCGGAACCAGAGGAACAAATTAAGTATAAATAATGTCACATGTTTTCCTCTTAGTTTGTAAAATGAAATTTCAAGGGTAAAAATTACTAAGGCGGGAAGAATGTAACGACCCAAAATTATATCAATTGAAATTTTTCTTACTATAATTATGTAAAATTGTATAGAAGCATAAAATATCATAGATAACACAATAAAAAATTATAAATGAATTTGAATTAATTGATATGTATTTATAGAAATTAAGGAACCTAAACCAATGGAAGAGTAACATGACCTTTAGAATAGTAATGTGACCATTAATAATAGTTACCCATACAATATAATAGTAACATTGCCTATGAAAGTATAAATAAAATTTTAGAATCTTATAAATTTAAACATGATACATTTATATCATTGTTCAAGTAAATAAATGGTTAAAAAATGATAAATTAAGTATTTGTATTTTTGTGAACATAATAGTCTATTTACAATTTTACAATTAATATAAATATTTCAAAAAAATATTTTCAAAAAATGGATTGATATATTAATATTTTTTTGTCTTATGTATATATTATAATTTTACAATTCTTTAATTAATTTTTCAAAGTGTTATAAAATTAGTTATAACATCAAAATTGGTATTTTTCAAATAAATAATGATTTTAAAAACAAACTAAAATTCTCATATTTTAGAAAAATAATTCATCAAATGGAATCCATTTTTGAATTAAACAAATTAAAAAATGTTTAGGTTGAATTATTTGGAATTTTCTAAAATAGTTTAATTTTTGTGAATAGAGAATTATGGTAGTTTACAGTATAAGCTAAATATAAGAATTATTGAGAATTAGATGATGTGTGGATTATTTAAACACCATTGATTCAAATTCACATTCACTAGATACTATATTTAGAAACATGAATCAAAAATATTCACGGTTTTGATCCATAATAATAAAAAAATTATTATAATAATCAAAAAACACCCCTCTCCCCTATAAATAACACCCCTCACCACCCCATTTCCTCAAACCTATAAATACATTAATCTTGTCAATATTAATCCCAATACTCTTACCAAGTCTCTCTAATACATACAAGATCCTTTGGTATCAATAGTAGACCAACCACAATTACCCTAAGGAAGTTATCAAGGTGAAGAACTCAAGATGTAAAAACCTCTTTAATTTTCTTTTAATTCCTTTTCATTTTTATTTATAATATTTTATTTTATTTTCCTCTCCTAAACTCCTCTTATCCAATGTAAATGATAACTCTATTATATTTTATATTCTATTATTTTATTATGATAATGGACGAATCCATTATCAATTCTCTTCCCCTCCCCTTTTTTCTAAAAATTAAAACATTTTTTGGGATGTTTTGATTTATCGCATTCAAGGATGATGAGTTTTCAATTTCAATTAATACCATAAAGGATGGTATTAATTTTTTACCATTAATACATGATATAATATATGTATTATAGCTTATTTATTGTACAACAACCATTATATACACATAATATAAATTAATAAAATAAATCTAGTTCGTGATGATAAAAAAAAAACCAAAATATTCTAAACGGTTATCATTAATGTTTTATTTAATGAATCGTCCTCACATATATAGAAAAGCGATATATAAGAACATTTAATATTATATATCATTATTAATAACGTATAATTTCAATTTGAGATAGTTATTCACATTTTACATGATCTTTCATATACATATACAAGTGAACCAATCATGGAAACTAAGGAAACAAACTCTTCCAAATGATGAAATTAAATTTTATATCTTATCATAAACACCATAAATTAACTTCTTTAAATTATAATAAAATAAATAAAACTTGTAATGGTTTTGAATTAATTAATTAATGGATTTAATTTTATTATCCAGGAATTAATGTTCAATTGAATAACTCTTTCAGACATAAGGTAAGGGATTCTTTCTAAACCTACATTTTTACTAGGTGTTACACATTATCTCTCTTTACCCTAATTAAAATCTTATTTACGTTTTATATACTTATTATAAAAAAAATTACATCTTATAGACTCATATATATATATAATTTCAAGCTTCATTAATTGGAATATTCATGTTTTAAGAAAGATTCCTATTTTAATTCTTCCTCATATGAAAACCAGATTAAAGGGAACATCTCAATTTATTATCCATTTTCATGTTCAACCTATAATATAATTGAAGAAAACATTTTTTTAATAAAATCACTATTTTTATTACGAAAAACTATCTTGGTTCATTTTTGGTTTTATAAAAACAATTATTCTTTTTCTGTTTTTAAGAATCTTTATATTGTTTCTATAAACCGAACTAAGGTGGATCATTTCTACTATTTCATAAATAATATTTAATATATGGTCTCACTTAAAATTGACATAACTTATCACAATCTATTACTTTTTTCTATAATTAATTTCCCTGAATGATTTAAATCCATTATTTCATGGATACCATTTAGATATTTCCATTTTATAATGACTATTTACATGACTATAAAACTCCATTATTTTAATGGTTTTCCCTTGTGTTTATTATTTATTCCATATGTATGTTTATTATTTTGGAACCCACATTAATAAACATTTTATGACGTTACACATCGATAAAACTATTATGTATTCATTAATGTTTAGTCTCATGAGAGGTCATGTGCAATGGTAATGGTAGTTATCCTTGACTCAAGATCCTCCAAAGGAAATGGTAATGGTGTCTTTCCTTGTATCATGCACATCTATGATAATTGGTCTTAAAGGATCGCATTGATTCACTATTATTTCATTTTCTATGTTGTTTCCAAATTAATATAATGCTAGGTTTATATTATTCCATTATAAAAATGTTATTCCTCTTTATTTTTATTCATGTTCGACAACTTTTTTATGTCATCGTGCTTTGTCTTCAAAACCACGTGTTATGAAGAATTGAAATGTGTATTCCCTTACTGGGATTTTAGCTCGTCCCATTTTTCATGTATTCCCTAGGATATCCCAAACATATGTATGATCTAAAACGATATCAATATATTTTTATAGAGATTAAATAAAATATGTTCTTATATTGATTTCATGTTTTATGTTTTATGTACCTAATATTCGAACGACACAAGACAATATAACCCTGGGTTTTTATTTGATTTCTAATTATTCTTAAAATCAAGTATTAATATGTAAAAAAGTATTGTACAATTATAATAACATATAAAATATTATTATTTGGAGGATATAAAATTGGGTTTCTAGTTGAACCTATCCAACAATCCCCCATCTATCCCACCCATTCATTTCACCTATTAGCATAGACTAGAGACACCATCAATTAACATTGGTGTTATATGCGACTTTCTGATAATAGTTCTTCAATTAATTTCCCTCCCTACTCCCTGACCTCTTATCATTTGTGTAATTTTCTAATGACCTTAAAATTAGCTCACAGTATGTGATGGAATAGATGGGGTAAACTAGCTCATATAGAGTCGTGGATTTTTATGAGCATTTATTTGGTGTTGTGTTCTCTATTATGTAATTATAATATGGTTAATAAAGGAAAAAAACTAGGTATATTCTAACTATAAAAGGATTTTGAGTTACTAAAAGAGTATGTAAATGGCCATTATAGTTGAGTTGGTGATTATGGACATCGATAGTAGTCTCTCGGGTGTTTATCGAGGAAATATTTGGGGTAGTAATAAGATTTCAAAATTAATAGAGTTTATAGAACCAATCATAGAAATAACATTACATTTTATATTCTAAAACAATATATGTTCATCATGCTACAGTTTTTTATAGGGATTCTATTCATCGTTAAATATCACACAGGGTGTGCCCTTGGTTTATAAAATGTTTGGTTCCAAAGTACACAAGTCAATGTGTTCATGAATACATGCTGTGATAAAAAATAGACATACATATCATTTAGCCAAGTAAAAAAATTTATACCTTTTCCACACAACTCATGTTGTTGGTAGTATATTACCTATCCAATTATATATCCCATTCATTATGTACCTCCCAAATACTTTATATGTTAGCCAAATTTCTCATGACATTTTGACAGTAGTTTGTGACTCGACTAGTACTTGGGTGTGACATTGCATCTTCACATGAGTACATGTCATGTAATACTTTCCCTTTGGTATTTTCAAATCATGGTCCATGAGACAAGGATTTTGGAATATGGGTTGTCTATTCTAATATTTTTATATGAATAATGAAATATTGCATTCCTCTTTCTCAATTGGTTCAAGATAAGGATAAATAAGTTAATTTTAGATTCCTTAACTAAATATGGATATTGACTATGTTTTTATGAGATTTTTAGGGTAGATAGGATATTGGGTGGCCATGCCTTAGAATATTTATGATAGGTCATGGGTTCCATATACTATTTTGATAATTTGATCCCCCATGCTAAATTTACAGGTCCTCTAGATTTGGGTACAGGGTTGGTAACCCATTATCCCCCACACGGAACATGTCACCTATATAACTGATTGGTTAGTAAATCCCCATCAATAATGCATAGATCTTTTATGCATGGAATTATTACACCATAGATCTAAATTTATTACTTAACGAGGTGTGGGTCCTATATTGAGTTTGGTACTCCATTGAATAACATGCATACAATAGCAAGGATTGAGTCCCATACTATAGATTCCAACTGAAGGTGTCGGTTTTTGAAATCTATGTAGTATGATTTCTCTATAAGTTAAGTGGAATTGGATATTCGTATAGCTGGGATGTGAAGACACTAGAAACCCAATTTTCTTTGTTATTTATCCTTAATAATATCTATGTTTTTATCCTCTTCTGGACTTTCACCATGGAATGGTTTATGAGTTTTCATGCATTTTATCTTTTCCCTTCTTGGTTTTTATGGATACCTGCTAGGCATATTTACACCCACCCATACATTATCCTTCCTCTCACACATGACAAGTATTATGTAGATGATGGGTTGTTATGTAGTTACCATAGAAGATATGATGTTGGTTAACTAGGAGTTTAGTTGATCTTGTAAGTTATGTGTGCATTCAGTGTTCCTTTTATGAGCTATAAAATGATGAGTCCCTTCATTTTTAGGTATTTAGGTTGGTATTTTACATTTTATATTCAGATAATATAATTTATTACAATTATAGTGATTTGTTTGTCTAAATCTATGGATTATTATCATGTGTATCATGCATTTATTATGATAATTGGTTACTATATTTAGTTTTCCATATATTTTTCTTCAATAGGGATATATGTGTTTCATATAGCATTTATAGTCCAAGTCCATCCATAAGTGTGCAATTCCTTCTCGATTTTAGTTAATGGATCATTGTAATTTTAGGTGGGATTTTAGGGGCATGATTGGATCACCACTAGCCCATAAGATGTTATATATGGTTTGATTATTTTAGGAAGTTTTGGATTTTTAAGGATGTTGTGATTTGGGATTTATAGCGACTAAGGTCATAATTAATTTGAAAACTAAATAGATTTTTTTTCATTATCATAACACGATGATACGATTATTTTCTTTAGCACCCAATGTTAACTAAAATCTAAAATTGTGACATTAGCCTTTACTCTATGTGGGGAAGGATACATAATCCTAATAAAAATATTGAATCATGGAGAACATATGATCGAACTTGTTATCAGAAGTATAATTAAAAACACTCATACAAATGAGTGATTTAATATAATTCATGATTTTATAGATGTGATTTAGAAAAATGATGTATATTAAACCCTTGGTGAGTGTTTTAAGTCAGGAAATGATTGTTCGATATCTGATATGATTAAAGTTATTTACATAAATAATTAATTATTAGATAAATTAATATCTTTTAATTAATAATTTTTATTTTTGAAGGATATTACATTAACTAAACATTTGATGAGATTTAACATGAAGTATTATCGGTTTGTGACAATGGTATAATATAGTTTAATGTGTACTCTGTAGATTGAAGTTGTTCAATAATTTTACAATGCATGTTAGGATATTTATTCTATTTATCATTATCTACTTCATAAGAGTAGTGTATATGGAGTGTTTTTTATTACAAGTGAATGTTTACCAAATTTTTCACCATGTAATAATGGAAGGATAACTGATTGTGATCGAGAGTAGTTCAATGTATCATGGACCTACCTATTTGATTATAATGGATTGAACAAGAGTGATGTACTTCTCACGATGTAATAATGATAATGATGTGGATTACATATAGTGATTATGTGTGTATCTTTGTGATAATTAATAATATTACTTATGATAAAGAAATGATTACAAATCTCCTTAGAGTTGCATACCTCGTTAGAGGGTGATTTCATGATTATTTCTATGAGTACATTGTCCTTTTGGTAGATATGAATTGGAAAAATTCAATGATATTAAAATTACTATCAACTTGTCTTCATTCCATTATATAATCATTTTGAATAGTTAACCATAATGATTATATATTCTTGAGGATTTGTTTAAATAGTTTACATGGTAGTCAAATAAACTACTTGAATTGTTTGATTGGATAGTCATATAGAATATTAAATCTAGTGTCTTTAATTGTAATGGGGACTAATTTGGGTTATATATTTCTTATTTTGTTATTTTTTATTTTATTTCAGTGATGGAGTACCATTTTCAGGAATATAACCACCTAAATTAGTCTTCTTAGGTGTTACCCAATATCCAAATCCGGAATGTAAACCGAATTGTAAACTTAATTGACCTTTCCTCAATTCCACTTATTGATTTTTATTAATATAGATTCAATTTTCAAATGGAAACTGAATGTAAAATAATTATCAATAATAATTTTACATTGGTAATAGATGTGAAGTTATTATGATATTGGGTTTTTCACATAATGTTAGGTATTAGGGGAATACAAGTAACTAACTAGTGAGTGTTGGTTAATAGGGCCCATACTTATTTTGATGGTTTGTGTTATACTATAAATATATTTTTATTTAGCGAGTTGTATTTATAGTGACATTGGGAATGGGATGTTTAAATAAGATAGACATTTGAATAAAGATATATATATATATTTTTAATGTCAAAGTATATTTATTAACAGTGATTCATGGACATCTTGAGTGTAATAAATTTTTTCTTAATATATTGTGAGATTTCAAGATATAATAACTCACTAATTTATATATAGGATAGTTTCTTAAATGTGATTTATTTAGTGGATATGAAACTATATATTATGGTTTTAGTAATTTGAGTATTATTCATTGATGATATAGACTAAATAGTTCATCCTTTGAGGGTAGCCTACTGACCATAGTGATTTTCGTAAAACTGTTTTTATATATAGGGTTACAGGGTTGTACCAGTAATGTTTAAAATTTGTGTTAACTCAACTATGAATGTATAGAATCCCACCTTATTTGTCACATAAACATTCATTACATTACACAAAACTGAGGATCTTTAAGGTTTAGTGTCTTGGAAACTAGGAACATAACACATGAAAACAACATAAACCATTCTTCTTAAACACTTGAAAGGCTTCTCCTTAAGTTTATCCTAGGTTCATTACTGCATCTCATAACCTGGGGACAAACATCAATAGAAAGGGTGAGCAGAAGGCCCAGTAAGGGAAACAAGAGAAACATTTAACATGAGAACTTGAGATACATCAACTATGTCATGAAAAGAACTTTAAGGCATGAGAAAGAAATAATGTGGAATATCATAATAAAAATAACATTTTTCATAACTTTAAGATGTGGCTACATCATTTAACATATACAATCATGAACATATCACCAAGGTCCATCCCCAAGGTGTCATTTTAAAATTACCAAGGTTATTCACCAAGATTTCGTGAAAATTGTAATCTCTGGTGGTTACATCATTACCCAATGCATTGAAGTGCTATCAGGGCGCACCATTAAATTTGACTTTATTATCATGTGAGCCACATATATCATTATCACACATTTCATAAATAACCTATATAGCATAAAATAAATGGGTTTCATTTCATAATCATAACGTTTTAAAAAACTGCTTTAAAGACATGATCTTAATGTCACTTTAAACCCACGAAAGGGGAGAGAGGGTCTCATGTATGTAAATCCCATAATTTAAAATAGAACATTTTGATATATATGTGAATACCCCTGTATAAATAAGAGCTTTGAGTATTCAATTTATAATGAAAATCATAACAGCTATGTTTCGGGGTTTTAGAAAATATTGAAAAGAGAGGGGACATGGGTCAAACATTCATAAATGACCCATAAAACAGTAGAGGGGAAGAATAAGAAGGATATATGAACATGGTATGGAAATTTGAAGGACATACCATTTGAAATGAGAAACATGGAAGGAAGACAAAAATTAGATTTCTCTTATGAAAATTAGGCAGCCTAACGACGTCACTCAAACTTCAACAAAAATGATTTGAAAAGATCAAATATGGTCTCTCATCATATGGACATAAAAGATCAGTATGATAGATATAGAGATCATACCCCAACAAAATAAAAAGTAACTTTCAAGAACTGACATGGAAATAGAACTTTGAAAAAGGAGAAAGGTGAAAAAATCCCTTAGAATTCGGCAGCCTAACGACGCCACTTAAACTTCAACAAAAATGAATTTGAAGAGATAAAATGGGGTCTCTCATCATATGATCATAAAATATCAGAATGTTAGATATAGAGATCATACCCCAATATAATAAAAAGGAACTTGACATACTTGACATGAAAGTAGAACTTTGAAAAATGTGAAAGGTGAAATAATCACTTAAAAATTCGGCAGCGTAACGGCGCCACTTAAAACATCAAATACGGAATTGAAGAGATCAAATAGGGTTATTTCATCATATTATCATAAAATATCAGTATGATAGATATAGAGATCATACCCCAACATAATAAAAAGTAAATGGAAAGACTTTACAGGAAAATAGATCTTGAAAAACGAGAAGGGAGAAAGAATCTGTTACCAAAATTTCGCAGCCTAACGGCGCCAATTAAAACTTCATAAAACGAATAATGAGAGTAATAGGGGTTCTCTCATTATATGAACATGAAAAGGCCAGTAAGAGGAATGTAAAAGAACATCCTTCAAAATAAGAACATGGATCATAAAAGGAATGACATAAAAGAGATTACTTGAAAAGAAAGAGAGAGGTCGAATCCCTTACCTTTAAAACGTAACTCTTAAAACACAAAGGTTGGGACCTTGAGGGCTTTGGGGAACCTTGGGAGGACTCCTTGGGAGTTACAGAGACCATAAATTCGTTGATAATGATTTTGGAGTCCAGAGGATGAGATAATGGCTTGGTATTTATAGGGAAAGTGAGGGGACAAGGCATTAATGGCCAAGGGACACCTCATTGGTGGTTTTGGAAAAACCATGGTATTTGCCCATGGTATTGGCCACATGGGTCCCCCATACAATAATTCATCACCTTTGGTCGTCCAACCCTTAAAATATCTCATGGCATCATCATGACATAGTTATGATGTCATTAAACATACCGAAACCCTAAAACTGTATTTTACTATTCACTGAAAATTCGACTTTCTCAGAAAAATCCCAAAATTTCACATTATCCAAATATCAATGCTCGGATTTCAAAAATGAACTCCATTTTATAAAAATAATTTTCTAAATATTTCTAATTTTTTTTTAAATAAATACACTATTCACCGAAAATTCATTTTTTTCAGAAAAATCCCTAAAAAATACCATAACATAATATTGATGCTCTGAGTTCAAAAATGAAATCCATTTTATAAAAATAATTTTTGAAATATTTTTAATTTAATTTTTAATTAAAAAACAATATTCACTCGAAAAAACTAATACTTGAATAATAAGTTATGAAACTGTTATTTAACTATTTTATTTAATCACATTACTTAATCAAGGTGCATAGATTATATTAATACTTTTTTTAAGTGAGATTACTAATCCATTTGGTTACATCACTAATCCTAAGCATAAAATCACTATTCATAATTTACTATTCATAAAAAATTATGTTGATCTTATTAGACACTAAATTTCGTACTGAACATAATTGTGGAATACCATTTTTTGAAAATCATTACACATTTTTTATTATTTAAGTTTTACATAAACATTTTTAAAATATCCTTTCTCTAAAATTCCTCAAAAATATGCATACTATATTTATACGGACATTTGAAAATTAATAAACTTCATCATAAAAAGAGATCAAAATTTTTATTTAAAACAAAGGATTACACAAGGCAGTTACGGACTCCTTACATAGCCCCTTATCACACCAGCATATGACCTAAGTGTAAGGTGTACTAAGGTGGGGGAATCCGAGGGAGGCTCAACCAACATCACACGAGTAGTAATTTCTATCAGTTGGAACTTCTCACGAAGGCGATTCTGTTCTAGCTTCACAAGATGAAGTTAGTCTTAGGTTTGGTCCAGACCAAAGCCCAGTGGTGCTACCTCCTTCCCAAGTATTGTTAGATGGGCTTTGATCGGTCCAGGACTGCTGGGTGAGGCCATCAAATCACATTTCTATATTAATTAACCAAGGTCACTTGTATTTAGAGACAAATATCGAAATGTTTAGTTTCTAGAGGTTATATTGACCAATGGTCATATAACAGTCAAAACCCAATAGTCTCATTTTAATTATACTCATGTTATCAAATGAAATAGTTTTATTGAGTATCAAAAATAAAATAACACACAAAATTAGGAAACAAGATTTATTCAAAATTTTGGGTCGTTACAATCCTCCCCCCTTAAGAAATTGCGTCCTCGCAATTTTTTAAAATTGGGTTTTGAAATTTCATTGAAAGTCCCAAATCGGAAAAGGAGTCAGTAACACTATTACTTTATAAGAAAGAAAAGGAAGTACAAAGGCCACCCGAGTTAACCCATACTAGGACTCCATGTAGGAAAACATGGATATGGAAGAAAGAACAAAGGGTTAAGTTCTGGGGGAGAGTGATAGAAAACATGATTAGGAGAAAGTTAACCATAAGAAAATCCCAAACATATGATGTGTGTAAATGGTCTTTGATTACCTAGTAGTAAGCTTAAACCAACAACGTTTTTATTTTACATTCCTTTTAATAATTTTTAGGAATTCATTTACTAAATAGAATAAAAACATAAGGAAATATACCTACCTTCCAGTAGAGTTTCATTTTTTAATAAGTATCTACCAAAACTAATCTTTTCTACAAACTATGAGAACTCAAAAATACTTGGTCTCATCAAAAGCACAAGAATCATCTTCTAGAGAATCACATAATCCACAAAAGATTAACTATTTATTTCTTCCATCTTTAAAAATTATCCCAAAAACAGAAAGGGTAAGGTAAAACAACTATTCAAAAAGAAAGAATCCCATAGGAATGGAAACTACTTTTAAATCTTCAAAGTTCCATGGTACTACCCAAAGTTCATCATTGACCATTCCATAAATAAAGGGTCTTAAAATTCCTAAAAATAAACCAAACAAAGATTGAAACCAAAATACAAGATGGATCTGATAACATAGTCTTCCAAAATAAACATCATTGTTCATCTCCAAATGACATCAACCACTCCTAACATCTTAAAACAAAAGTAGCTAACCTAATCATATTTTACCCAAGACAGGTTAATCATTTCGATATGTAACCTAAATTACTATAAGTTCACCTTAATTTCATTGATTCTTCAAAATATAAGTCAACCTTTACTCCTCAAAGAAAATACCATAGTAATATATTTACCTTGATCAAATAGGGTTCCCAAAATAGTGAACATCTTCCAAAATAATAATCATCTTTTAATCCCCTAATCATCTCTGTCATATTAATATAGAAATTGTCACATTTCCTATCTCATTGGTTGCTGGGACATGTTCTTCCATTTCCCTCCATTAACTAAGAAAATAAAGTACAATTAGGGGCTTAAATACTTAACCAATAATCATGAAAAGGAGCTTAAAGCATAGAAGGATAACTTGTAGAAGAAAAGTTTACCCTAACTTTTGATCCCCTAGGTTCCAAACTAGGTTATCTATGATAATATATTCTTATGGGAAACATTATTTTATTTTATCTTTGTTCCTTTAATAATGGTTCATACTAAGCTTATGAATTTACCAAAGCATATCCCTCGGGAGTGTCGTAACCGAAAGTGCAGGAAGGACCATTGTCGTGTACCAGTTCCCATTCGAGTCCAGCTCAAAGCAGTGTTTTCGGGTTTTACCCCTATGTACATCTGTGCCAGAGCCACCTCTACCTGCTCGTATCCGGACAGGGATGTATTTACTTGGCAACCCCTTACTCAATACTCACCAAAATACCAGGAAGATTTCCTATATTTAAACTTTTCTATAGAGTTCTTCTTAGAGTTTTCATATCCTAATTTCCACAAATAACTTAACCATCCTCTGATACCAACTATAACATCCCGCCTTTTTTTGTCACATAAACTTTCATTACATTACACAAAACTGAGGATCTTTAAGGTTTAGTGTCTTGGAAATCAGGAACATAACATATGAAAAAAACATAAAACATTCTTCTTAAACACTTGAAAGGCTTCTCCTTAAGTTCATCCTAGGTTCATTACTGCATCTCATAACCTGGGGACATACATCAAAAGAAAGGGTGAGCAGAATGCCCAGTAAGGGAAACAATAGAAACATTTAACATGGGAACTTGAGATACATCAACTATGTCATGAAAAGAACTTTAAGGAATGAGAAAGAAATCATGTGGCATATCATAATAAAAAAACATTTTTTATAACTTTAAGATGTGGCTACATCATTTAACATAGAAAATCATGAACATATCACCAAGGTCCATCCCCAAGGTGTCATTTGAAAATTAACAAGGTTATTCACCAAGATATCGTGAAAAGTGTAATCTCTAGTGGTTACATCATTACCCAATACATTGGAGCGCTATCAGGGTGCACCCTTAAATTTTCATTTATTATCATGTGAGCCACATATATCATCATCAAAAATTTCATAAATAACCCATATATCATAAAATAAATTGGTTTCATTTCATAATCATAACGTTTTAAAAACTGCTTTAAAGACATGATCATTACGTCACTTTAAAACCAAGGAGGGGGAGAGCGGGTCTCATGTATGTAAATCCCATAATTTAAAATAGAAAAGTTTTATATATATGTGAATACCCCTATAGAAATAAGATCTTTGAGTATTCACTTTATAACTAAAATCATAACAACTATGTTTTGGGGTTTTAGAAAACATTGAAAAGAGAGGGGACATGGGTCAAACATTCATAAATGACCCATAAAACAGTAGAGGGATAGAATAAGAAGGATATATGAACATGGTAATGAAATTTTAAGGACAAACCATTTGAAATGAAAAACATGGAAGAAAGAAAAAAAATTAGATTTCTCTTATGAAAATTCGGCAGCCTAACGACATCACTTAAACTTCAACAAAAATGATTTGAAAAGATCAAATAGGGTCTCTCATCATATAAACATAAAAGATCAGTATGATATATATAGAGATCATACCCCAACATAATAAAAAGGAACTTTCAAGACTTGAAATGGAATTAGAACTTTGAAAAAGGAGAAAGGTGAAGGAATCCCTTAAAATTCGACAGCCTATCGACGCCACTTAAACTTCAACAAAAATGAATTTGAAGAGATCAAATGGGGTCTCTCATCATATGATCATAAAAGATAAGTATGATATATATATATATATATCATACCCCAACATAATAAAAAGGAACTTGAAAGACTTGACATGAAAGTATAACTTTGAAAAATGAGAAAGGTGAAAGAATCACTTAAAAATTCGGCAGCCTAAGGGCGCCACTTAAAACTTCAAAATAATGAATTGAAGAGATAAAATAGGGTCTATAATCATATGATCATAAAATATCAGTATGATAGATATAAATATCATACCCTAACATAAAAAAAGGAACTTGAAAGACTTTACATGAAAATAGATCTTAAAAAATGAGAAGGGAGAAAGAATCTGTTACGAAAATTTCGGCAGCCTAACGGCGCCACTTAAAACTTCATAAAACGAATAATGAGAGTAAGAGGGTATCTCTCATTATATGAACATGAAACGGGCATTAAGATGAATGTAGGAGAACATCCTTTAAAATAAGAACATGGAGCATAAAAGGAATGACATAAAAGAGATTACTTGAAAAGAAAGAGAGAGGTCTGATCCCTTACCTTTAAAACGTAACTCTTAAAACTCAAAGGTTGGGACCTTGAGGGTTTGGGGGAACCTTGGGAGTAATCCTTGGGAGGTAAGGAGACCAGAACTTCGTTGAGAATGATTTTGGAATCCAAAGGATGAGATAATGTCTTGGTATTTATAGGGAAAGTGAGGAGACAAGGCATTAATGGCCAAGGGACACCTCATTGGTGGTTTTGGAAAAACGATGGGCTCGCCCATGGTATTTTCCCATGGTATTGGCCACATGGGTCCCCCATACAATAATTCATCACCTTTGGTCGTCCAACACTTAAAATATCTCATGACATCATCATGACATAGTTATGATGTTATTAAACATACCGAAACCCTAAAACTGTATTTTACTATTCACTGAAAATTCAACTTTCTCAGAAAAATACCAAAATTTCACATTAACCAAATATCAATGATCGGATTTCAAAAATGAACTCCACTTTATAAAAATAATTTTTTACATATTTCTAATTTATTTTTTAAATAAATACACTATTCACCGAAAATTCATTTTTTTCAGAAAAATCCCCAAAAAATACCATAACATAATATTGATGCTCTGAGTTCAAAAATGAAATCCATTTTATAAAAATAATTTTCAAAATATTTTTAATTTAATTTTTAATTAAAAAACACTATTCACTCGAAAAAACTAATACTTGAATAATAAGTTATGAAACTGTTATTTAACTCTTTTATTGAATCACATTACTTAATCAAGGTGCCTAGATTATATTAATACTTTTTTTAAGTGAGATTACTAATCAATTTGGTTACATTAATAATCCTAAGCATAAAATCACTATTCACACTTTACTATTCATAAAAAAATTAAGTTGATCTTATTAGACTCTAAATTTCGTATTGAACATAATTGTAGAATACCATTTTTTGAAAATCATTTCACATTTTTTATTATTTAAGTTTTACATAAACATTTTTACAATATCCTTTCTCTAAAATTCCTCAAAAATATGCATACTATATTTATCCAGACATTTGAAAATTAATAAACTTCATCATAAAAAGAGATCAAAATTTTTCTCTAAAACAAAGGATTACACAAGGCAGTTACTGTCTCCTTACATATCCCCTTATCACACCAGCATAGGACCTAAGTGTAAGGTGTACTAAGGTGAAGGAATCCAAGGGAGGCTCGACCAACATCGCACGAGTAGTAATTTCTATCAGTTGGAACTTCTCACGAAGACGATTCCGTTCTAGCTTCACACGATGAAGTTAGTCTTGGGTTTGGTCCAGACCAAAGCCCAGTGGTGCTACCTCCTTCCCAAGTTTTGTTAGATGGGCTTCGATCGGTCCAAGACTACTGGGTGAGGCCATCAAATCTCATTTCTATATTAATTAACCAAGGTCACTTGTATTTAGAGACAAATATCGAAATGTTTAGTTTCTAGAGGTCATATTGACCAATGGTCATATAACAGTCAAAACCCAACAGTCTCATTTTAATTATACTCATGTTATCAAATGAAACAGTTTTGTTGAGTATCAAAAATAAAATAACTCACAAAATTAGGAAACAAGATTTATTCAAAATTTCGGGTCTTTACAATATTCCCCCATTAAGAAATTGCGTCCTCGCAATTTTTTTAAAATTGGGTTTTGAAATTTTATTGAAAGTCCCAAATCGGAAAAGGAGTCAGTAAGACTATTACTTTATAAGAAAGAAAAGGAAGTACAAAGGCCACCCGAGTTAACCCATACTAGGACTCCATGTAGGAAAACATGGATATGGAAGAAAGAACAAAGGGTTAAGTTCTGGGGGAGAGTGATAGAAAACATGATTAGGAGAATGTTAACCATAAGAAAATCCCAAACTTATGATGTGTGTAAACGGTCTTTGATTACCTATTAGTAAGATTAAACCAACAATGTTTTTATTTTACGTTCCTCTTAATAATTTTGAGGAATTCATTTACTACATAGAATAAAAACATAAGGAAATATACCTACCTTCCAGTAGAGTTTCATCCTTTAATAAGTATCTAACAAAACTAATCTTTTCTCCAAACTATGAGAACTCAAAAACACTTGGTCTCATCAAAGGCACAAGAATCATATTCTAGAGAATCACATAATCCACAAAAGATTAACTATCTATTTCTTTCATCTTTAAACATTATCCCAAAAACAGAAAGGGAAAGGTAAAAAAACTCTTCAAAAAGAAAGAATCCAATAGGAATGGAAACTACTTTTAAATCTTCATAGTTCCATGGTACTAACCGAAATTCATCAATTACTATTACATAAATAAAGGTTCTTAAAATTCCTCAAAATAAACCAAACTAAGATTGAAACCCAAATACAAGAAGGATTTGATAATATAGTCTTCCAAAATAAACATCATTGTTCATCTCTAAACAACATCAACCACTCCTAACATCTTATAACAAAAGTAGCTAACCTAATCATATTTTACCCAAGACAGGTTAATCATTTCCATAAGTAACCTAAATTACTATAAGTTCACCTTAAATTCATAGATTCTTCAAAATATAAGTGAACCTTTACTCCTCGAAGAAAATACCATAGTAATCTATTTACCTTGATCAAATAGGGTTCCCAAAATAGTGAACATCTTCCAAAATAATAATAATCTTTTAATCCCCTAATAATCTCTGTCATATTAAAACAGAAATCGTCACATTTCCTATCTCATTGGTTGCTAGGACATGTTCTTCCATTTCCCTCCATTAACTAAGAAAATAAAGTACAATTAGGGGCTTAAATACTTAGCCAATAATCATGAAAAGGAGCTTAAAGCATAGAAGTATAACTTGTAGAAGAAAAGTTTACCCTAACTTGTGATCCCCTAGGTTCCGAACTAGGTTATCCATGATCATATATTATTATGGGAAACATTATTTTATTTTATCTTTGTTCCTTTAATAATGGTTCATACTAAGCTTATGAATTTACCAAAGCATATCCCTCGGGAGTGTCGTAACCAAAAGTGCAGCAAGGTCCATTGTCATGTACCAGTTCCCATTCGAGTCCATCTCAAAGCAGTGTTTTCGGGTTTTCCCCCTATGTGCATCTGTGCCAGAGCCACCTCTACCTGCTCGTATCCAGACAGGGATGTATTTACTTGGCAACCCCTTACTCAATACTCACCAAAATACCAGGAAGATTTCCTATATTTAAACTTTTCTATAGAGTTCTTCCTAGATTTTTCATATCCTAATTTCCCAAAAAAACTAAACCATCCTCTGATACCAACTACAACATCCTGCCTTTTTTTGTCACATAAACTTTCATTACATTACACAAAACCGAGGATCTTTAAGGTTTAGTGTCTTGGAAACCAGGAACATAACATATGAAAAAAACATAAAACATTCTTCTTAAACACTTGAAAGGCTTCTCCTTAAGTTCATCCTAGGTTCATTACTGCATCTCATAACCTAGGGACATACATCAAAAGAAAGGGTGAGCAGAATGCCCAGTAAGGGAAACAAGAGAAACATTTAACATGGGAACTTGAGATACATCAACTATGTCATGAAAAGAACTTTAAGGAATGAGAAAGAAATCATGTGGCATATCATAATAAAAAACATTTTTTATAACTTTAAGATGTGGCTACATCATTTAACATAGAAAATCATGAACATATCACCAAGGTCCATCCCCAAGGTGTCATTTGAAAATTAACAAGGTTATTCACCAAGATATCGTGAAAAGTGTAATCTCTAGTGGTTACATCATTACCCAATACATTGGAGCGCTATCAGGGTGCACCCTTAAATTTTCATTTCTTATCATGTGAACCACATATATCATCATCAAAAAGTTCATAAATAACCCATATATAATAAAATAAATGGGTTTCATTTCATAATCATAACGTTTTAAAAACTGCTTTAAAGACATGATCAATACGTCACTTTAAACCCAAGGAGGGGGAGAGCGGGTCTCATGTATGTAAATCCCATAATTTAAAATAGAAAATTTTGATATATATGTGAATACCCTTATAGAAATAAGAGATTTGAGTATTCACTTTATAACGAAAATCATAACAACTATGTTTTGGGGTTTTAGAAAACATTGAAAAGAGAGGGGACATGGGTCAAACATTCATAAATGACCCATAAAACAGTAGAGGGATAGAATAAGAAGGATATATGAACATGGTAATGAAATTTTAAGGACATACCATTTGAAATGAAAAACATGGAAGAAAGAAAAAAATTAGATTTCTCTTATGAAAATTCGGCAGCCTAACGACATCACTTAAACTTCAACAAAAATGATTTGAAAAGATCAAATAGGGTCTCTCATCATATAAACATAAAAGATTAGTATGATAGATATAGAGATAATACCCCAACTTAATAAAAAGGAACTTTCAAGACTTGAAATGGAATTAGAACTTTGAAAAAGTAGAAAGGTGAAGGAATCCCTTAAAATTTGACAGCCTATCGACGCCACTTAAACTTCAACAAAAATGAATTTGAAGAGATCAAATGGGGTCTCTCATCATATTATCATAAAAGATCAGTATGATAGATATATATATCATACCCCAACATAATAAAAAGGAACTTGAAAGACTTGACATGAAAGTAGAACTTTGAAAAATGAGAAAGGTGAAAGAATCACTTAAAAATTCGGCAGCCTAAGGGCGCCACTTAAAACGTCAAAATAATGAATTGAAGAGATAAAATAGGGTCTCTAATAATATGATCATAAAATATAAGTATGATAGATATAGATATCATAACCCAACATAATAAAAAGGAACTTGAAAGACTTTACATGAAAATAGATCTTGAAAAATGAGAAGGGAGAAAGAATCTGTTACAAATATTTCGGCAGCCTAACGGCACCACTTAAAACTTCATAAAATGAATAATGAGAGTAAGAGGGTATCTCTCATTATATGAACATGAAACGGGCATTAAGATGAATGTAGAAGAACATCCTTTAAAATAAGAACATGGAGCATAAAAGGAATGACATAAAAGAGATTACTTGAAAAGAAAGAGAGAGGTCTGATCCCTTACCTTTAAAACGTAACTCTTAAAACTAAAAGGTTGGGACCTTGAGGGCTTGGGGGAACCTTGGGAGTAATCCTTGGGAGGTAAGGAGACCAGAACTTCGTTGAGAATGATTTTGGAATCCAAAGGATGAGATAATGGCTTGGTATTTATAGGGAAAGTGAGGAGACAAGGCATTAATGGCCAAGGGACACCTCATTGGTGGTTTTGGAAAAACGATGGGCTCGCCCATGGTATTTTCCCATGGTATTGGCCACATGGGTCCCCCATACAATAATTCATCACCTTTGGTCGTCCAACCCTTAAAATATCTCATGGAATCATCATGACATAGTTATGATGTTATTAAACATACCGAAACCCTAAAACTGTATTTTACTATTCACTGAAAATTCAACTTTCTCAGAAAAATACCAAAATTTCACATTAACCAAATATCAATGATCGGATTTCAAAAATGAACTCCACTTTATAAAAATAATTTTTTAAATATTTCTAATTTATTTTTTAAATAAATACACTATTCACTGAAAATTCATTTTTTTCAGAAAAATCCCCAAAAAATACCATAACATAATATTGATGCTCTGAGTTCAAAAATGAAATCCATTTTATAAAAATAATTTTCAAAATTTTTTTAATTTAATTTTTAATTAAAAAACACTATTCACTCGAAAAAACTAATACTTGAATAATAAGTTATGAAACTGTTATTTAACTATTTTATTGAATCACATTACTTAATCAAGGTGCCTATATTATATTAATACTTTTTTTAAGTGAGATTACTAATCCATTTGGTTACATTACTAATCCTAAGCATAAAATCACTATTCACACATTACTATTCATAAAAAAATTAAGTTGATCTTATTAGACTCTAAATTTCGTATTGAACATAATTGTAGAATACCATTTTTTGAAAATCATTTCACATTTTTTATTATTTAAGTTTTACATAAACATTTTTACAATATCCTTTCTCTAAAATTCCTCAAAAATATGCATACTATATTTATCCGGACATTTGAAAATTAATAAAATTCATCATAAAAAGAGATCAAAAGTTTTCTCTAAAACAAAGGATTACACAAGGCAGTTACTGTCTCCTTACATAGCCCCTTATCACACCAGCATAGGACCTAAGTTTAAGGTGTACTAAGGTGATGGAATCCGAGGGAGGCTCGGCCAACATCGCACGAGTAGTAATTTCTATCAGTTGGAACTTCTCACGAAGGCGATTCCGTTCTAGCTTCACACGATGAAGTTAGTCTTGGGTTTGGTCCAGACCAAAGCCCAGTGGTGCTATCTCCTTCCCAAGTTTTGTTAGATGGGCTTTGATCGGTCCAAGACTACTGGGTGAGGCCATCAAATCTCATTTCTATATTAATTAACCAAGGTCACTTGTATTTAGAGACAAATATCGAAATGTTTAGTTTCTAGAGGTCATATTGACCAATGGTCATATAACAGTCAAAACCCAACAGTCTCATTTTAATTATACTCATGTTATCAAATGAAATAGTTTTGTTGAGTATCAAAAATAAAATAACTCAAAAAATTAGGAAACAAGATTTAATCAAAATTTCGGGTCCTTACAATCTTCCCCCATTAAGAAATTGCATCCTCACAATTTTTTTAAAATTGGGTTTTGAAATTTTATTGAAAGTACCAAATAGGAAAAGGAGTCAGTGACACTATTACTTTATAAGAAAGAAAAGGAAGTACAAAGGCCACCTGAGTTAACCCATACTAGGACTCCATGTAGGAAAACACGGATATGGAAGAAAGAACAAAGGGTTAAGTTCTGGGGGAGAGTGATAGAAAACATGATTAGGAGAAAGTTAACCATAAGAAAATCCCAAACTTATGATGTGTGTAAACGGTCTTTGATTACCTATTAGTAAGCTTAAACCAACAACGTTTTTATTTTACGTTCCTCTTAATAATTTTGAGGAATTCATTTACTACATAGAATAAAAACATAAGGAAATATACCTACCTTCCAGTAGAGTTTCATCCTTTAATAAGTATCTACCAAAACAAATCTTTTCTCCAAACTATGAGAACTCAAAAACACATGGTCTCATCAAAAGCACAAGAATCATATTCTAGAGAATCACATAATCCACAAAAGATTAACTATCTATTTCTTCCATCTTTAAACATTATCCCAAAAATAGAAAGGGTAAGGTAAAACAACTCTTCAAAAAGAAATAATCCAATAGGAATGGAAACTACTTTTAAATATTCAAAGTTCCATGGTACTACCCGAAGTTCATCAATTACCATTCCATAAATAAAGGTTCTTAAAATTCCTCAAAATAAACCAAACTAAGATTGAAACCCAAATACAAGAAGGATTTGATAATATAGTCTTCCAAAATAAACATCATTGTTCATCTCTAAACAACATCAACCACTCCTAACATCTTATAAAAAAAGTAGCTAACATAATCATATTTTACCCAAGACAGGTTAATCATTTCCATAAGTAACCTAAATTACTATAAGTTCACCTTAAATTCACTGATTCTTCAAAATATAAGTGAACCTTTACTCCTCAAAGAAAATACCATAGTAATCTATTTACCTTGATCAAATAGGGTTCCCAAAATAGTGAACATCTTCCAAAATAATAATCATCTTTTAATCCCCTAATAATCTCTGTCATATTAATACAGAAATCGTCACATTTCCTATCTCATTGGTTGCTGGGACATGTTCTTCCATCTCCCTCCATTAACTAAGAAAATAAAGTACAATTAGGGGCTTAAATACTTAGCCAATAATCATGAAAAGGAGCTTAAAGCATAGAAGGATAACTTGTAAAAGAAAAGTTTACCCTAACTTGTGATCCCCTAGGTTCCAAACTAGGTTATCTATGATCATACATTCTTATGGGAAACATTATTTTATTTTATCTTTGTTCCTTTAATAATGGTTCATACTAAGCTTATGAATATACCAAAGCATATCCCTCAGGAGTGTCGTAACCAAAAGTGCAGAAAAGCCCATTTTCGTGTACCAGTTCCCATTCGAGTCCATCTCAAAGTAGTGTTTTTGGGTTTTACCCCTATGTACATCTGTGCCAGAGCCACCTCTACCTGCTCGTATCCAGACAGGGATGTATTTTCTTGGCAACCCCTTACTCAATACTCACCAAAATACCAGGAAGATTTCCTATATTTAAACTTTTCTATAGAGTTATTCCTAGAGTTTTCATATCCTAATTTCCACAAATAACTAAACCATCCACTGATACCAACTACAGCATCCCGCCTTTTTTGTCACATAAACTTTCATTTCATTACACAAAACTGAGGATCTTTAAGGTTTAGTGTCTTGGAAACCAGGAACATAACACATGAAAACAACATAAAACATTCTTCTTAAACACTTGAAAGGCTTCTCCTTAAGTTCATCCTAGCTTCATTACTGCATCTCATAACCCAGGGCCATACATCGAAAGAAAGGGTGAGCAGAATGCCCAGTAAGGGAAACAAGAGAAACATTTAACAAGGGAAATTGAGATACATCAACTATGTCATGAAAAGAAATTTAAGGAATGAGAAAGAAATCATGTGGCATATCATAATAAAAATAACATTTTTTATAACATTAAGATGTGGCTACATCATTTAACATTTAAAATCATGATAAAATCACCATGGTCCATCCCCAAGATGTCATTTGAAAATTACCAAGGTTATTCACCAAGATATCGTGAAAAGTGTAATCTCTTGTGGTTACATAATTACCCAACACATTAGAGCGCTATCAGGGTGCACCCTTAAATTTTCATTTATTATCATGTGATCCACATATATCATCATAAAAAATTTCATAAATAACCCATATATCATTAAATAAATGGGTTTCATTTAATAATAATAACATTTTAAAAACTGCTTTAAAGACATGATCATTACGTCACTTTAAACCCAAGGAGGGGGAGAGCGGGTATCATGTATGTAAATACCATAATTTAAAATAGAAAATTTTGATATATAAGTGAATACCCCTATAGAAATAAGAGATTTGAGTATTCACTTTATAAGGAAAAGCATAACAACTATGTTTCAGGGTTTTAGAAAACATTGAAAAGAGAGGGGACATGGGTCAATCATTCATAAATGACCCATAAAACAGTAGAGGGACAGAATAAGAAGGATATATGAACATGGTAATGAAATTTTAAGGACATACCATTTGAAATGAAAAACATGGAAGGGAGAAAAAAATTAGATTTCTCTTATGGAAATTCGGCAGCCTAACGACATCAATTAAACTTCAACAAAAATGATTTGAAAAGATCAAATAGGGTCTCTCATCATATAAACATAAAAGATCAGTATGATAGATATAGAGATAATACCCCAACATAATAAAAAGGAACTTTCAAGACTTGAAATGGAATTAGAACTTTGAAAAAGGAGAAAGGTGAAGGAATCCCTAAAAATTCGGCAGCCTAACGACGCCACTTAAACTTCAACAAAGATGAATTTGAAGAGATAAAATGGGGTATCTCATCATATGATCATAAACGATCAGTAAGATAGATATAGATATCATACCCCAACATAATAAAAAGGATCTTGAAAGACTTTACATGAAAGTAGAACTTTGAAAAATGAGAAAGGTGAAAGAATCACTTAAAAATTGGGCAGCCTAACGACGCCACTTAAAACTTCATAATACTGAATTGAAGAGATCAAATAGGGTCTCTAATCATATGGTAATAAAATATCAGTATGATAGATATAGAGATCATACCCCAACATAATAAAAAGGAACTTTAAAGACTTTACATGAAAGTAGATCTTGAAAAATGAGAAGGGAGAAAGAATCTGTTACAAAAATTTCGGCAGCCTAACAGCGCCACATAAAACTTCATAAAACGAATAATGAGAGTAATAGGGGATATCTCATTATATGAAAATGAAATGGGAAGTAAGATGAATTTAAAAGAACATCCTTTAAAATAAGAACATGGAGCATAAAAGGAATGACATAAAAGAGATTACTTGAAAAGAAAGAGAGAGGTCTGATCCCTTACCATTAAAACGTAACTCTTAAAACTCAAAGGTTGGGACCTTGAGGGCTTGGGGGCACCTTGGGAGTAATCCTTGGGAGGTATGGAGACCAGAACTTCGTTGATAATGATTTTGGAATCCAAAGGATGAGATAATGTCTTGGTATTTATAGGGAAAGTGAGGGGACAAGGCATTAATAGCCAAGGGACACCTCATTGGAGGTTTTGGCAAAACCATGGGCTTTCCCATGGTATTATCTCATGGTAATGGCCACATGGGTCCCCCATACAATACTTCATCACCCTTGGTCGGAAAACCCTTAAAATATCTCATGACATCATCATTACATAGGTATGATGTCATTAAACATACCAAAACCCTAAAACTGTATTTTTACTATTCATTGAAAATTCAACTTTCTCAGAAAAATCCCAAAATTTCACATTAAACAAATATCAATGATCTGATTTCAAAAATGAACTACATTTTATAAATATAATTTTCTAAATATTTTTAATTTATTTTTTAAATATATACACTATTCACTGAAAATTCATATTTTTCAGAAAAATCCCTAAACAATACCATAACCTAATATCGATGCTCTGAGTTCAAAAATGAAATCAATTTTTTAAAAATAATTTTCTACATATTTTTAATTTAATTTTTAATTAAAAAACACTATTAACCTAAAAAAACTAATACTTGAATAATAATTTATGAAACCTTTATTTAACCATTTTATTGAATCACATTACATAATCAAGGTGCCTGGATTATATTAATACTTTCTTTAAGTGAGATTACTAATCCATTTGGTCGAATTTCTAATCCTAAGCATAAAATCACTATTCATAATTTACTATTCATCAAAAATTATGTTGATCTTATTAGACTCTAAATTTCGTATTGAACATAATTGTAGAATACCATTTTTAGAAAATCATTACACATTTTTTATTATTTAAGGTTTACAAAAACATTTTTAAAATATCCTTTCTCTAAAATTCATAAAAAATATGCGTACTATATTTATCCGGACATTTGAAAATTCATAAACTTCATCATAAGAAGAGATCAATTTTTTTTTTTAAAACAAAGGATTACACAAGGCAGTTACGGTCTCCTTACATAGCCCCTTATCACACCGGCATAGGACCTAAGTGTGAGGTGTGCTAAGGTGAGGGAATCCGAGGGAGGCTCGACCAAAATCGCACGAGTAGTAATTTATATCAGTTGGAACTTCTCACGAAGGCGATTCCGTTCTAGCTTCACACGATGAAGTTCAGCTTGGGTTTGGTCCAGACCAAAGCCCAATGGTGCTACCTCCTTACCAAGTTCTGTTAGATGGGCTTCGATCGGTCCAAGACTACTGGGTGAGGCCCTAGAATCTCCTTTATATCTTAATTAACCGAGGTCACTTCTATTTAGAGACAAATATTGAAATGTTTAGTTTCTAGCGGTCATATTGACCAATGGTCATATAACAGTCAAAACCCAATGGTATCATTTTAATTATACTCATGTTTTCAAATGGAACAGTTTTGTTGAGTATCAAAAATAAAATAACACACAAAATTAGGAAACAAGATTTATTCAAAATTTCGGGTCGTTACAGAATGTGTATATAAGGAGATTGGTTTTTGGGGATTGTTTCATATATCGCTATTTTATTTGGTTTTTTTGTGTTTTATTCCATTTTTTAGATTTAACAATTAATTTAGTAGTTTTAGCTGTCTTGATTTTTTTATTTTTTTTATTGAAATTCTTGAATTATACACTACTTAGTATATAATTTGATCATGGGTTTCTTAATGTTCATGGATTTCTGGTTTACATTTATTTTATAGTTTTTCATTGTGTTTTATGGATGGTAATACCTCCAAGTCTTTATATTTATACACTTAGTTATAGTCACTAGCGAATTTATTATTATAGGTGTGCTTCGGGGGTCACATTTTGTTCAATTAAAAACCTAGTATAGGTTTTAGTGGGATCGTATTATTATAGAGAAGTATCAGAGCATTTAGTTGATATATAGAATGAGGTTTAGAGTTGAGAACATTGTAGGTTCTTTTTTCATTGGGAATACTATGGAAAAACTATTAAGATTGTTTATGGTTCATTAAAACAGGATATTGAGTCCTATATAGGGTGTGTAATACAATTCATTCCTACGAAAGAACATTGAACATATTTTAGGTTACATGAGTACTTATAGAATCGATTGTAATGTATAGTTAGGTTGGTACATGCATCATATGGATGCAAGGACATGATCTATACACATTTTTTCATGTAATAGGGGAAATTTTCTATGATTTAAAATTAAGAATTTATCATAATATATATTGAAATTATCTATTTGTTAATGTATAAATTTATCAATTTTTTGGTTTCTTCTGAATGATTTATTATATCATGTGAAAAAAATAAAGTGGAATTCGTTAGCATCCTCTAATCAAATTTTCACCTTATACCAAAATGTATAGTGAGTTTATATATTCTATGACATCTAATTTTTGTGTGATGTTTTTATATTATTTTGGGTATTATTTGAGAGGAATGTCTTACGTCATGTTACATTATTTGTGGGTTTCCCGCTCTATGCCTTATTTTTTTCTAGGATGTAAATTTTATCTATATTTAACGTTTATTCCCTATTTTATTACCCAATTTAAGAATGTAATTAATATTATGATATGATGGTTATACCCTCTATGATTAACCATTATTGAATTTATTATTATATTTGTGATTACCCATGAAATTGATTGTCCAAATAATGTTGGCTAGCGATATATAAGATAACATATATAAGACTATGATTAGTTGTAGGAGTTTTGTTTGTTTTAAGAAGAAAAAGTTTCATTATTTATAGAAAACAAGTTTTATTTAATTAAAGACTTTTATTTGTCCTTGGTTTTTGAAAATGACAACAAACCCATAATAGAACAATATTTAACATGATTTATTTACAATTTATATTATGTTGTTTTATTTTCTATTTTTATAAGTTCTGATAATATAATTTGTGTGATAACATTTACAAGAAAATAAATGAATGATGTAATGGTGGGATGTTGGTCAAAATTTATAGAGGTGATTTCAATTGAACATGTGATTCCACTTCTCATATAGTTTCAACCATACCCAAACATCTCAAAAATTTAAAAATTTATATTTTATTATAAATATGACTATAAATTGAACTTGAGGCTTTATAGGGTGGTAGATATAATAAAGAGAAAAATATTGTGATACTGCTAAAAGAGATTTGGATTATTTTTAAACATGAAAATATTTTTTCTTTTGAGAAGCTTTGATTAATTTATTTTTTTCTATATTTTTTAATTAATATATTAAACTCTGTGGGGATTTTGTTTCCCCCTTTGTATTCTTTTTTGTTTATAATTTCTCATTTTACGCTCCTTGATGGTCAATAAGGTTATGGATTATTGAATCTGCTATTTTCTTGATCATGTTGATCGATGATATTTTATGCATAAAAATATCTTTGTAACCTAAATGGGTGTTTTAACAATGTATAGGTTAAGACTAGTTGTTGATAATTTGATCTAAGAGGATCTTAAAGATGATATTCATGATAACTATGGACATGTTAAAGTTGAATAAGTTTTAGTGTAAACTTGGTTACCTTGGGTGTAGAGACCCGTATCTTGACGTACATGGACATTACATTACATTTGCGGAATACTTAGTACATAAAAAACACACACACACAAGGATCGTAATAGTTTAGTGTCTTTGGAAACTCGGAATATAATCTTCTAATCCTGGTGAAAGATCTTCAACATCTCCCATAAAGATCATCCTTTTTTTTATACCTAAAACCTTTTTTTAATATCCTGGGGAAAAGAAAACATAAAAGGGTGAGCTCAAATGCTCAGTAAGGGTAAACAAAAGAAATATCAATCACATCATATACATAAGCACATAACTTTTGGAAATATTAACCTGTAAAAGATATCATAATTTCATAACCTGGGATAACTCATGGAAGTGAAATGTAATCACAATAATCATAACTTAAAACATTAAACTTTGTGGCATACACACATAATCATAGAGAATCATTTCTTTTTAGTCAAGACTCATTGCCAAGACTATCTTAGTGGACAAAGTCCCTTTCTGAACCGAGTCACCCTCGTTTTAGTCCTATTTCACTGAACAGGTATAACCTACCATTCCAGCCATGTCTATCTCATGAGATATAAAATCTTTACCCAATTCATTGGAGGGAGATATAGGTCCCACCCATCTCATAATGAAACCATTCTTATGTGTGCCACAAAATCGTAAATCATACATCATTGCATAACCCATATAGTAAAAATGGGAATCTTAAACATCGTGACATCATAAAACAACTCATATAAGATAAAGGAATTCATAAAAATAATTTCATCACAACATAATCAAATCAATGTAATAATAGGGATAGAAACAGAACCCTTTATTTTCTTATATGGAAAATAATTTTTATAAAACACTTGAAATGAATTCTTGAGGAAAATATCCTTTCTTCTTCAAAATCAATTTCTTTTCACAAAACATCATGCAATTTTAAAAGAAAGATATTTTATTGAAAATAGTCATGAAATCTTTTGGAGGAAGCTTCATGAAAATAAGGCTTTATAAAAACGTAAAAATCCGTTCGTGCCGTATAAGTTAAAAAAACATTCTTCGTACTTTTGTCGAAAAAGTCAAAAAGTACCTCGTACGAAAAATGACAAAAGATTCCTTTCATATCTTTTACTAAAAACTCACCAAAGGGTAAAATTGGGTTTATAAAATTGTAGTTGGATAGAAATAACATTACATATTGAGGAAACATAGATGTGGATGATAAAATACACCCTAGTAAATACCAACGTATAAACAATCTCGGATAAAAATGAGATTGTGATATTTCCCTTACCTTAGGTCCGATTTTCTTCGTAAGTGTCCGAACCTCCTGTATAATGATTTAAATAATGTCATTTACTTATTAAAAAATCATATTCATTGTTATGATATCATATATGGTTCACTTATGCCTTTATATTACCCGTTCTTTTGTAAATTCCATGTTAAAGAGCGTATTGGGTAAAATTGTTTCATTTGTCGTCAGTGTTTTGACTTGTAATTATTCATATGATTACTTAGATCATGATTACTTAATTCCAGAACATAAAACATGATTTATATATATATATATTCAGGATATACATATATATAATAAATCAGTAAATGGAAAGAAATACACCGTTCATGGAGACGGTAGTCCGTACATATGCATGAACGCTGTTTTCGTTTCCTTATTGAATTGAATGGAATTAAGTAGATGACATACATATAAATATAAATAAATACAGTATCATTATTATGTCATATATTTCATTAGTACTTATTATATATACTTTATAATCATTCATGAATGGTTAATCATTGAGAATGAATCTCATCGCGTCGTGGAGACGGTAGTCCGTACGTACGCACGAGCGATGATATCGTTCCCATGGTCGTGGAATTGTGTTGAAGTGTATGTATACTATTTCAGTATCAATATCACTCTATAATAATCATATATAGTTACTCATTAAACCATTATACCCATCCTTGTAAGGTGATGGTGGAAAATAGATTACACCACGGCGTGGAGACGGTATTCCGTACGTACGCACGCGCGGTGATTTCATTTTTCCGTAGGATGGATAGAAGGTGAATTAGGGTTGTTTCATATTTATAATAACATATAAGTATGTAAGTAATACTTATGTTATTACTTTATCATGAAACAACTAAAGAAGAAGAAGTTGAAGAAGAAATAAATTGAAAAAGATCGGTAATGGATATTACATCTTTTTGACGCGCGTTTTCTTAACCTCCACTTAAAGAACTAAGGATGGTCTTTGAAGAATACCATGACCTATAAGATGATAATAGGGAAGTGGAGAAGAGATTTTGGAAGGTTTTGGCCGAGCTTGAAGGCTCAAAGTTGTGTGAGGAAGAGAGGGAGGAGGTGCCCTTTTATAAGGGAGGAGAGGGGCACCTTAGGAATATCTCAAAATATTATTTTATATTAAAGTCAAAATCGGTTTATAATGGTTCTAAAGGGTCTTATTTTTAAGGTAAAGTGAGGATGGGTCGAAATACTATCAACCAATAGGATTTAGACAAGTTTAGGCTATTATTTTAACCTTATCAATTAGATTTAACTCTAAGTTAAATAATTTAACTTTTACCGTGACTTTTTTTTTTCTTACACTATATGGTTAATACACTTACTATAACATGCCAAACGAACCCCAAGTTGTTTATTATTAATATATATATCCTTATCTAAGTCATTTGGCCGAACCTTAGATTTTTAGGAATAAAATAACAATTAATAATATAATATTTTATTTAAAAACTATTTTGTGTCAATTTTGACACTATTTGATATATGATTTTTGTAAAAGTCATAACAGAATTATATGTTCGAACCAAGTTGATTAAATCAACACTAATATATCTTAGTAACCTATAAAATTAGTGGAATTCATAAAAAGTCTCAAATTATATTTATTTTGGGGTTTATAACATCAATTATGTCAATATTTCATTAATAAGATAATTACTGCATCATCATTGTGTCATAAATAAATTAAATTATTTAATGTCTAAAAATTACAAATAAAATACCATTATGTAGGAAATCTTTTTATCTTTCTAATTAATATTTATAGACGAATTTATCTTATGTATAACCACATATTAAAAATGCTTTACTTATTAAACTTTGATTTTAACTATTTTAACCCTTCTTTAAATAAATTAATAATAAATGTCCTAATCTAATCCAAGTGGGCCTAAATGGTCATATTATATTCATAAGGTTGTTTTTGGTCTAATTACACTTATCCAATAGAATTAGGACATGTGTTAAAGTAATAGTAATATCATATTTACCCTTAGTTACCCTATTTACTATTAACTACGGTAAAAAAAGTAAAAAGTTACTATTCACCAAAAAAATTATTTTCATCTCATTGAACCACATTTTAGTCCTTGATATTAACCGTGTCTCTCGGATTTTCGAAATTCCACTCACAGAAGCGGTAAAATTATGTTTTATGAAAAATTCAGTTTTTTAACTACCACTTAGTGGTTTCACTATTCATCAAAAATTGAAAGTTTTCAGAAAAATATCAAAAATTAGGCCTAAGATATATTTGATATTATGAACTCAAAAATGATTTCTATTTTACCAAATTCACAACATATCAGTTGCATTAACTAATTTAAAAATTAATTCCCGTCGTCAAACCAAATAGCGTGTTTTTAAGAGATAATAACTATCAAAAGATTGAAACTTGTTTTTAACTAGTTTAAATGTGAAATTTCATCCAATGACCAACATTGTATTAAATTGTAAAAATATATTCTAAATATACTTTAAAACCACTAAAATTAATAACTTATCACTATTAATTATTTCGATTGAAAAAGTTGTTTTTAATTAAAATTTAGTAATTTTCTCTATTCATCAAAATATGAAAGTTATCCGAACATCACAAAAATTTCACCCTAATCTAATTTCGATATTCCGAATCCAAAAATGAAGTCAATTTTGAAAAATAAAATTTACAAAATTTCAAAAAGAGGTTATTACTATTCATAACGGCTAGTTTTAATAATATTTTAATAGCATATCGTTGTTTAGTGAAACTCGGTATTGCGTACTACACACGCTACCAAGGAAGGTCGCGATTGCGTGTAATGAAAGGCAAGTCAAGGATGCGTGTTGTGAAAGCTCCTTTTGGTGTAGCGTACAACACAAGACATTAATGAAATTAAAAAGAATATTTTTCATAAAATCTTGGGGTGTTACATTCTACCCCCTTAAAATGAATTTCGCCCTCGAAATTCGTCGGGGTTATAAATGGTTTACTACTCGAAAGTTTCTTTAATAGAAACCCACATCGTAAAAAGGAATACCAAAACCAATCTTTAAAAACAAAAGTATGAAATGTAACGGTTACCCAAATAAACTAATCACTGGGTTTCCACATAGGTGAAAATATGGATATGGAAGAGAAATATAACCATCATGTTCTGAGGGAGAGTGGTAGAGAACATGGCTATGGAAAAGCCAGTAATCACAAATCCATAGATTTGTGATGATATAAGGTACCATCGGTTTCATCAGGTATAAGATCACTAGGACAACATTTTTGGTTTTCAAGATCATTTCCCTAAAGTTGAAAATTTGAATTAGAATAAATACTTACTTTATTTTGGTACAATCTCACTGTTGTTTGTGCGTTGAACAATTTCCACTTCATCTCTTAAATAAATGAAGTTGAATTTGTTATTCGTGAAGTGTTAGAAGATCATGTGATAGAATGACGGGTCATTCCATCTGTCTCAAACAAAAGGTTAGCAAAAATTATATACATAAGTCGATCTATAGTGAGATTAATCATATATGGTTCCTAAAATGGACTTATACTTCATATATCATACTGCTTAATATAATAAAACTTGTTTCTACTGAACAGGGACTTCCTGTAGGCCAGTGGTAGGCGATAAAGGCCAGTCGTACTTCGATCGTGGGTTCGATTCCCACATCCTTGTCCGACGCGATGGGCTGTCGCCCGTCCTGCAGGTTGTCCTTTTTCTAAAACTACATTACTATAACATCCCGTAAATAATATCGAAAATCTTCTATCCTTAAACAATACTAACTTATGTCCAACATAAACCATTCTAATCTTTAGGCTTATCCATAATACTGCAGTTCACTCTCATAATATAGTGAAAACGATTACCAGAGATTTAATACTGTCGTTGATCCCCATATATCATAAGATATGTCTTGTTGGTCACATTCCAAACATTCAAAGGCCTTAATCATGTATTCTCTTGAATACCCATTGAACCTTAGTGAAAACATGAATGCAGTTAAAAGTTAACTCTTTCCACATACCAAAATCCAAAAATTCTATATACTCAAACCATGATATAACCTTCTCCTTATATCAGTCATGAGCTCATGAATACAATCAAACACCTCATTATCTTATTATTCCTTCATTATGCGCATATCATCTACTTTCCCAAAAATATCTGAATAACATTTCATGGTTACTAGTACCATTAATCATACAATTTAAAAACTTAGGAAAGACAATAGTGTAACATTCCTTATATGTCTCTTTATTCCATAGTACCATGAGATTACTTATACAACATTACACTTGATAAACATGTAATCGTTCCACTACCTTCTTAAACCATTGACCGAGCTTCAACAATTCTTTCATCTCACATATCATTTGTAGTCTCTTCATCATCATCAACATAAATACTTCCCATACGACCATACTGATTCTCTTCATGAGACTTTCCCTTAGGGCATTGGTTTGCATAATGCCCGTACATTCCACATCTAAAACATTTAACCATTGTTGATGTCGTAGCAATACCATTATCCTCATCCATGTTGTTAACTGAACCTTTTCCTTTGCATTTACTTGCTTTGTGTCCTTCTTTTCCACACCCAAAGCACCTTCCAGTTCCTTTGAAACATTCTCCTTGATGCCTCTTCCCACATGATTTACATAGGGGAAATTGAACTTTCTTTCCTCTATTATCATCATGAAACTCCATCTTTCTCTTATTAGCCGAGTCAGGAAACTTACCAAATTTTACTTTATTGATCATATTATGAGATTGCTGATTCGGCATAATAATAATGTTTGGACTTCCAAATCCCATTTCATTATGAAGAATATCATTCCATTGTCCATCATATCCTCCATTATCGTGAATCATCTTGTTTCCAACCATTTTCTAAAACCCAAAAAAGAATAGTGTGAGAGGGAAAAATCATGCTAGGGAAAACAACATAATAGAGGTGGAGTATCCTCAATATCTAACATCTTAGGTTAAATTCTATGATCGTTACCGTAGTTCTAGGACTGTATCCTATACGTATACTTATCCTTAGGGACATCCCTAGACATACCTTATAAATATCTCTAGGGATCTCACTAAAGTTCTCGCATCCTAGTTTCCAAAGGTTGACTAAACCTTTAATCTGATACCAACTGTAGAGACCCGTATCTTGACGTACAATGACATTACATTACAATTGCGGAATACTTAGTACATAACAAAAACACACACACAAGGATCATAATAGTTTAGTGTCTTTGGAAACTCGGAATATAATCTTCTAATCCTGGTGAAAGATCTTCAACATCTCCCATAAAGATCTTCCTTTTTTTATACCTAAAACCTTTCTTTATATCCCGGGGAAAGGAAAACATAAAAGGGTGAGCTCAAATGCTCAGAAAGGGTAAATAAAAGAAATATCAATCACATCATATACATAAGCACATAACTTTTGGAAATATTAACCTGTAAAAGAGATCATAATTTCATAACCTGGGATAACTCATGGAAGTGAAATGTAATCACAATAATCATAACATAAAAAATTAAACTTTGTGGAATACACACATAATCATAGAGAATCATTTCTTGTTAGTCAAGAGTCATTTCCAAGACTATCTTAGTGGACAAAGTCCTTTTCTGAACCGAGTCACCCTCGTTTCAGTCCTGTTTCACTGAACCGGTATAACCTACCATTCCAGCCATGTCTATCTCATGAGATATAAAATTTTTACCCAATGAATTGGAGGGAGATATAGGTCCCACCCATCTCATAATGAAACCATTCTTATGTGTGACACAAAATCATAAATCATACATCATTGCATAACCCATATATTAAAAATGGGAATCTTAAACATCGTGACATCATAAAACAACTCATATAAGATAAAGGAATTCATAAAAATTATTCCATCACAACATAATCAAATCAATATAATAATAGGGATAGAAACAGAACCCTTTATTTTCTTAGATGGAAAATAATTTTGATAAAACACTTGAAATGAATTCTTGAGGAAAATATCCTTTCTTCTTCAAAATCAATTTCTTTTCACAAAACATCATGCAATTTTAAAAGAAAGATATTTTATTGAAAATAGTCATGAAATATTTTGGAGGAAGCTTCATGAAAATAAGGCTTTATAAAACCGTAAAAATCCGTTCGTGCCGTATAAGTTAAAAAAAACATTCTTCGTACTTTTGTCGAAAAAGTCAAAAAGTACCTCGTACGAAAAACGACAAAAGATTCCTTTCATATCTTTTACTAAAAACTCACCAAAGGGTAAAATTGGGTTTAAAAATTGAAGTTAGATAGAAATAACATTACATATTGAGCAAACATAGAGTTGGATGATAAAATACACCCCAGTAAATACCAACGTATAAACAATCTCGGATAAAAATGAGATTGTGATATTTCCCTTACCTTAGGTCCGATTTGCTTCGTAAGTGTCCTAACCTCCTGTATAATGATTTAAATAATGTCATTTACTTATTATAGATTCATATTCATTGTTATGATATCATATATGGTTCATTGATGACTTTATATTACCCGTTCTTTTGTAAATTCCATGTTAAAGAGCGTTTTGGGTAAAATTGTTTCATTTGTCGTCCGTGTTTTGACTTGTAATTATTCATATGATTACTTAGATCATGATTACGTAATTCCAGAACATAAAACATGATTTATATATATATATATATTCAGGATATACATATATATAATAAATCAGTAAATGGAAAGAAATACACTGTTCATGGAGACGGTAGTCCGTACGTACGCATGAACGCTGTTTTCGTTTCCTTATTGAATTGAATGGAATTAAGTAGATGACATACATATAAATATAAATAAATCCAGTATCATTATTATGTCATATATTTCATTAGTACTTATTATATATACTTTATAATCATTCATTAATGGTTAATCATTGAGAATGAATCTCATCGCGTCGTGGAGACAGTAGTTCGTACGTACGCACGAGCGATGATATCATTCCCATGGTCGTGGAATTGTGTTGAAGTGTATGTATACTATTTCAGTATCAATATCACTCTATAATCATAATATATTGTTACTCATTACACCATTATACCCATCCTTGTAAGGTGATGGTGGAAAATAGATTACACCACGGCGTGGAGACGGTATTCCGTACGTACGCACGCGTGGTGATTTCATTTTTCCGTAGGATGGATAGAAGGTGAATTAAGGTTGTTTCATATTTATAATAACATATCATTATGTAAGTAATACTGATGTTATTACTTTATCATGAAACAACTAAAGAAGAAGAAGTTGAAGAAGAAAGAAATTGAAAAAGATCGGTAATGGATATTACCTCTTTTTGACGCGCCTTTTCTTAACCTCCACTTAAAGAACTAAGGATGGTCTTTGAAGAATACCAGGACCTCTAGGATGATAATAGGGAAGTGGAGAAGAGATTTTTGCAGGGTTTGGCCGAGCTTGAAGGCTCAAAGTTGTGTGAGAAAGAGAGGGAGGAGGTGCCCTTTTATAAGGGAGGAGAGGGGCACCTTAGGAATATCTCAAAATATTATTTTATATTAATGTCAAAATCGGTTTATAATGGTTCCAAAGGATCTTATTTCGAAGGTAAAGTGGGGATGGGTATAAATCCTATCAACCAATAGGATTTAGACAAGTTTAGGTTATTATTTTAACCTTATCAATTAGATTTAACTCTAAGTTAAATAATTTAACTTTAACCGTGACTTTTTGTTTTCTTACACTATATGGTTAATACACTTACTATAACATGCCAAACAAACCCCAAGTTGTTTTTTATTAATATATATATATATCCTTATCTAAGTCATTTGTCCGAACCTTAGATTTTTAAGAATAAAATTAAAATTAATAATATAATATTTTATTTAAAAACTATTTTGTGTCAATTTTGACACTATTTGATATATGATTTTTGTGAAAGTCATAACAGAATTATCTGTTCGAACCAAGTTGATTAAATCAACACTAATATATCATAGTAACCTAGAAAATTAGTGGAATTCATAAAAAGTCTCAAATTATATTTATTTTGGGGTTTATAACATCAATTATGTCAATATTTCATTAATAAGATAATTACTGCATCATCATTGTGTCATAAATAAATTACATTATTTAATGTCTAAAAATTACAAATAAAATACCATTATGTAGGAAATCGTTTTATCTTTCTAATGAATATTTATAGTAGAATTTATCTTATGTATAACCCCATATTAAAAATGATTTACTTAAACTTTGATTTTAACTATTTTAACCCTTCTTTAAATAAATTAATAATAAATGTCCTAATCTAATCCAAGTGGGCCTAAATGGTCATATTATATTCATAAGGTTGTTTTTGGTCTAATTACACTTATCCAATAGAATTAGGACATGTGTTAGGGTAATAGTAATTTCATATTTACCCTTAGTTACCCTATTTACTATTAACTGCGGTAAAAAAAGTAAATAGTTACTATTCACCAAAAAAATTATTTTCATCTCATTGAACAACATTTTAGTCCTTGATATTAACCGTGTCTCTCGGATTTTCGAAATTCCACTCACAGAAGCGGTAAAATTATGTTTTATGAAAAATTCAGTTTTTTAACTACCACTTAGTGGTTTCACTATTCATCAAAATTTGAAAGTTTTCAGAAAAATATCAAAAATTAGGCCTGAGATATATTTGATATTATGAACTCAAAAATGATGTCTATTTTACCAAATTCACAACATATCAGTTGCATTAACTAATTTAAAAATTAATTCCCGTCGTCAAAACAAATAGCGTGTTTTTAAGAGATAATAACTATCAAAAGATTGACACTTGTTTATAACTAGTTTAAATGTGAAATTACATCCAATGACCAACATTGTATTAAATTGTAAAAATATATTCTAAATATACTTTAAAACCACTCAAATTAATAATTTAGCACTATTAATTATTTCTATTGAAAAAGTTGTTTTTAATTAAAATTTAGTAATTTTCACTATTCATCAAAATATGAAAGTTATCCGAAAATCGCCAAAATTTCAACCTAAGCTAATTTCGATATTCCGAATCCAAAAATGAAGTCAATTTTGAAAAATATAATTTACAAAATTTCAAAAAGTGGTTATTACTATTCATAACAGCTAGTTTTAATAATATTTTAATAGCATATCGTTGTTTAGTGAAACTCGGTATTGCGTACTACACACGCTACCAAGGAAGGTCACGATTGCGTGTAATGAAAGGCAAGTCAAGGATGTGTGTTGTGAAAGCTCCTTTTGGTGTAGCATACAACACAAGACATTAATGAAATTAAAAAGAATATTTTTCATAAAATCTCGGGGTGTTACATTGGGTTTGTTTATGAACCACATTCCACTTTTGTAAAAATCAAAAGGTTTCATTACTATAATTTATTTCTGGTAATAATGCTATTGTGGATATTCATATTGTAATCTAATAATTTTTTGAAAAGTAATATTTTTTTTAATTTATATTTTTGATTATATTTTTTGACAACATATTTTTTAAATACCATTTCTTTATTGTAAATATTGTAATTCAACTAATTTATTATCTAATTAATTTCATCTATGCAATGCACTTGTTTAATATTATATTGGATGAAGTTTAAAATGTTCGATATACATATCTATTGATTGGGAAAAGAATGTAGTTTCTTGTTTCTTATTACAATTCACCCCCCATCTTGAAGTATTTACAAGCTTATTAGTTGTAAAAAATGATTGGTATAAAAGCATTCCCTTACTGAGACTGAACCTAAACACATTTTCAAAATTTTTTGACAAATATTATCTTACTTTTCATACCCTACATGTGTTTCATATGCAAAAACTGTGGAAGGAATTATTCTTGTTGGAATTTTACACCTCTTAAGTCTAAAAAACCCACTCATATTTAATTAAATGACGATAGTTGTTTGTGAGATTGAATGGAAATAATTTTGATGAGAATTATTGTTGATAATGGCCTTATACTCAGAAAAAATTACATAAATTTTGAAAAAAACATTTTCTGTTTTACTGAAGATGATAATTCAAAAATTTCAATAAATATTTGAATCATGGGAAATTTTCATTGTGATAATAAAAAAAATATGTATATCCTATTTTAATTATTTTTACACATAATATATTTTTGAAGAAATTGTAAGTTTCCCATTTTTGGACATTGAATGATCTTAAAACCACAAAATCTATATTTAGATCATATAATAAATTATTTATTTTTATTCCTCATGAAATTGTTTCACAAAGGAACACGTGGCTCCTAAAAATTGATAAATGTCTATAGACTCTATGTGAGAAAGAGTTATTAGATTAACAACTAGATGATAAAGTAGCTGATTTTTTATATAATAAATTCGAATATTTGTAGGGCAAAAAATGATTATACCAAACATATCATGAGGGTTATTCTAGGTTATTTCATTACAACTCTCATGTAATTTGAGAGTAGATTAAAATTTGTTGCTGAAAAATAATTAAAGAATAATGGAATGAAATTTTCTTCCAGGTTTAGAGCATCAACATCTGAAGGAAATTACTGAACTTTTATTATGAGTATGTGTATTAAAGAATAATTTTCAATGGTAAAAATATGGATGTTAAATATGTGAATTTTCAAAGGACAATTATTAGAAAAACTAATTTGAAGAGAAATTATTGGAAGGGAAAAAATATAGGAATGAAAGAAAAGAAAAGTTTGATTCTATTAATACTTTTTTATGTATGAATAAAACCATGGAAACACTGTTAAGATTTCTATAGAGTTAATATATACAATAAATACAAAAATATTTTAAATAATAATGAATAGTAAGTTTCCAATTCCCAGTATGATGGATGGTTTTTTTCTATGGATTCATCAAATTCTAATATCTTTAGTGATTCATATAGTGATGGTTAAAATATAATAATATTTTTACCCAAACGTTATTTGAAATAATCCATGTTTAATGGGAGTGTTACATCCTGATACACTTATTAAAATGTATTTTTATCCTAAATTTTTTTACTGGATAAGTAATATGAATTATATTATTTGCAAATACTTTTTTCAAACATATTATAAAATTAAATATAATGTTATATAAAGTCCTTCAATGTATCAAAAGAATATAAATAGTCATAAAAACCTCAAAATATAATTTTTAATAAAAAAATATTACCTTTCTATTCCATCAAATGAAACTTCAAATGTATATAATTGAAATGTTATGATTTTATTATGGTTGGAAAAATAAATATGTAATGTTTAGAAGGTCACTTATAAGAAAAAATTGAAAATGTTAACATTTGTGGAACATAAAAATAATGTTATTAAACTATCCTTCCTTGAATGTTAAGATAATAAGATTGAGGTTTAATGGTTATTAAAATTTTTCTTATAAGAAAATCATTTGTGAAATTTTAATTGCAGTTTAGACTGAAGATAAAAACTTAGGGACATCATTGGAAACCCACCAGATGTAAACATTATCATCAAAGTACAATGTTCTTTGTCATTCTCCCTTCTGTAATAAATTATACCATGGAGGACAATATAGAAATCATTTCTCACCGAATATGGTTCTTTTATCTTAACCACATAAATCGTAAAACTCTAAATAATATTATTCTCTAGAATAATAAATGAAATTAAAGGGTGTGTATTCTAAAATTATTCTACACAAATATTTCTAAAACGAAGCAGATTTAACCATAGAGGAAATTAATTCATGAAAATTATATATTTTTATTCATGTTTAATCAATTTTTTCGAGGTGGAGTTTTTATTTCATTTGGATTAACTTTTATTACATTATATATTTTATATTTTTCTATAAATTTAATTAACAATAAGAATTCATTCAAAATATATTTTTATCCATCTTATAAATATAAATATAATGTCATTAATATAGTAGATAACTTCTAAATTGTTTATTTTATTTTTACCATTCAATTCTGTAGTCTATTATTAACTGATTTATTTATTTTATGTGCACTTACTAATTATTTTCTTGAAAGATTTACTATTTACTATTTTTTCATTTCCACTAACTTAATTAAGAGGTGATTGAAAACAAAAATTTTAATTTTTTTAGACATTTTTTATTATCTTCTTTTCGAATGCCAATTTTAAACATAAATTTCCCATTATCTTGGATATATTTTCTTAAATTATTTAACATTGATTCCATATGTGATTATAATTCATATTATTTTTAATTATCAAAATTTTTTTCAATAAATTATATATTTTTTATAAAAACTATAATATCCAAAAAAATAAATGACTTAAATTATTCCTATAATAAAATTATGTATTATATAATTGAAAGGGGGATCTATGAATTAATTACATAAAAAATTATTAAATATCTCAAAAGGGGAAGAAATATATCACCCATGGGGAGCCTATATAAAATCAAAGGGGTGGAATTTATTTATCATTATACACTTTCCCTTATATTTTTTAATAATTTTTTCATACTCAAAATTTTTATTTTTCATAGATTTCATTTTGATAATAAAAAGAATGAGGGATTAGGATTTTGTTTTCTCTAATATTTTAAATATTTTTATGGGGAAAAGGTGTATAAAAGTAATCATATTGATGTTTTGAAAAATTTAAAAACATTTAATGGATTTCCCATATGATTTTTATAAAATATAATATTTGTTATTATTTGTTAAAATTATGAAAAGGGCGGTATTTTTTAGTTACAGACTCATATATATCCTCCATTTGGTCAAAATTAAATTTAATTAAACAATAAAAGGTTTTATAGATAAAATCATTATAAAAAATATTATTTCAAAAGTGACCCTCGCATTAGCCTATCCCTGGGGACCCCATGTGAAAACATAAATTACATCATCCTTAGGGTAAACCCCTCATTCTGGATGTACCCATGAAATATGAATCCCAATACAATACTGTAATTTAAAAATATAATCTTTTAATCACAAATTCATATGAAGAATATAAATAAGACAATTTTTCAGATCATCCACGAAGCTAAAAATGAAAAAATAACCATTGGAACCACATTTTATAATGTTGGGATTATTTTCAACTAGAAGAAAGAGTAGTCTAGAGTATACATGATAATACTAGAGGTGTTTTATATATAATTTCTATTTTTTATATATAATTTTAAAATGAATAAGAATCAATTAATAAGGTTTATCTTGGACCTAATAAGATTCTTTTTTTAAAAGGAAGAAATCATAAAAGTAATTTTATGTAAAATAATGAAATCATAAAAGTCATCCATAATTTTTTATGATTAATTCTATAGAAAATAATAATAATAATATGATTCTTCCATGAAAGATTATCGAATTGTAAGATTCATCATGTTCATCCTAAGGGCCATTCTGTAGATAGGAAGAGATATTAAGAGCCATACTAGAAGTCGTGTAGATCTTTTGGTGAAATATTATGTGTTATATATGGTTTCGTAAGATTCATATATGATTCTACGACTGATTATGAAGGGAGTAGATAATAAATGGTGAATGATGTAAAATATATGGGTCATTTTGAAAAATAGTAAGAATAATTAGAGATTATATAATAGTAATCCGATTTAAAAGTCCAAGAAAAATGGTAAAGGATGAAAATTATATGGGTTATTTAAAAAATTGTTATATTGAAAAATAATGAGGCCCATTTCCGTCATGAAATCTGGAAGTGTTCCCATTTCTCAGGGATCATTTTTATGTTTATAAAATTCATTTAAGTGGTTAATACCATTGTATATGTTTCATCTCATCACTAAGGAGAAAATAATATGCATTATTCCATTTGTTGTTTGAAGATAATTCCTGACATTGACGGTAGTTTTTATGTATTCATGTATGAATAATTTCTGAAATAGAAATGGATTATAATGAATATTAATAATAATATATGATGGATAATTCATCGAATTAATATAAATGAATCTAATGGATTTTTAGAGAAGTGAAAGATTTGATCTATGATAATGGTCAATACGATTAAATAACATTAAAATGAAATATTTCTTGTTGATTAATTCAAAAAATAATAATATATTGATTAATAGAATTATATTTCATTGAAAAATAAAATAACATACCAATAAATTTTTTCAAGGGGTTTCACCTAAAAAATGGGAAATATTTCATTAAGATAAATCCATAAATAAAAAAGGGAAGAGGGAAAATTGATAATAGGTATTCACTAGAAATATAAAAATATACTTCTGTGTATAATATGTATATAATATAAAAATGGAAAAATAACACACATAAATATCATGAATTTAATAAAAATGGAGAACGATGATGACAAAAACGTTTCTAGATTTTTTTTCATTCTATTTTCAAGAAATTATAATAGGTAAACTAAAAATTACATAATTTAATTATATTCATTAGGCAGAAAAAGTGCATAATAGGTCAATAAGTTGAAGAGTTCCTGAGATCAGTATTGTTTCAACTTCAAATTTTTTGTGACATCTGTAGTTTATAATGTTACATCTTAGAACATTGACACACTATTGACATATTTTTTATATACTATCCATTTATGGTGAACCACATAAAAACACATGCATTTTTATTTAAATTAATTTTTAAGACTCTGTATATACTTACAAAAATGATATATTTGGATTATAATTTCTATAATGAGGTAGAGATCATTTGAATTAAAATGAAAATTCAACACCTTAATTCACTACTCCTTATTAGGGTGTTTTAGGAATATGTTTAAGATAGGTTCTATCAGATCCATAGGTTTTCAATGTTGATTCTATCATCTTTATGCTTGTTTCTAGGAAAACTATCGTAAATACAAATTTGGTTAATTTATTTCAAAGGTGACATTATATAAACTTTGAGAATAGGATGAGATATAACTTTTGGTTTATTTTACTCTATGTTTTTTCTTGTATTATACATGTAATTTAAGGTATCGATTTAAATGAGTTATCCTTGTTTGAATGGGATAGAATGTTACATGATGTCGAACCCAAATCCTAGAATTATTTATCAAATATACTATAAAATAAAATCTATATGAAGGTGAAGAGTTGTAGTACTAAAAATAATATATGGGATAATTTGTTTAATTATACACCCTATAATTTCACATATGTATTTGGAAATAAAAATACATACTTTAAAAATTATCTTTGAAACAGAGTGAGATTATCAAAGATAGACATTCACAAATTCCATATTAGTGTTAAGTATAAAAATAAACTCACACAACTTCATGAACCATTTGGTTTAGTGTCATTATGGACTATCTATATAAGATATTTACTTTGCAACACATGTTAGCATTTCTTCATAATCAAACTCCTCTAGAATCCCTTCAAGACATCCCACAAGTTATAATTATCTTTATAACCTGGGGAAAAGAAACATAACAAAAGGGGTGAGCTCAAACACTATATAAGTTAAAACATATGAACATGTCATCAAGGGTAAGATAACAATATTGTGAGAAAACATGGGATAAGGAGAAATTAAATATAAAATTGAACAAGTAACAATAAGAGTATTCTATAAATCATAGTATAAATTGATGTATTGTCAAATGAAAAAACATATACCATGAAAATTTTTAGTGGAATAAAGAGCTGATAAACATGATCCATGGAGTATATTTACATATATAAGACATTTAAATACCTCAATACCTTGAAATACAGAATAAAAAAAGAAAAAGTTTCAGAAACATTAAAATAGGGAGATTATCACATTCTGATCTAATTGAATCATTCCTACCCATTATACAGTGAACCAAAAAATTTCCACACATTATGGTGTGAATAAAAAAAATTCCACTCTTGCTATTGTGCATAAATAAAATATCTATGAACTTCATCATCATATCATGAGATATAAATCCTTAACCATTTCACTTATTGGATTTAACAGATCCAAATAGTATTAGAGAATTGTCATAGCCAAACTGTATCAAGGATCTATCAGACCCTAACTGTCCTAGGGATTTATCAATCCCAAAAGATCATAGGGATTTATAAGAGCTAAGAATATAATTGTTTTACCAAACCAAAAATGTATAATATTTTTATCTTACCCAACACATATTAGGGGTTTATTAGACCCAAACTATCTCAATTTGTAAATCCATATACATGTGTGCTATAAATAATGTCAATATTATATTATAACTTTAAGAACCCATATAAAAAATGGGTTTCATATAATTTCTAAATGGTATCACTAAAATTGACCTTAAAAATGTAAAGTGTTGATACCCAAAATTAAATCTCGCCTATAGAGTATTTTATAAGAACATTTTGAGGTAGATTCATGATAAATAACTTCTATGTAAATAAGGACATTATATATAAAGAGTAAATGGTTGGGAAATATTAAAGGACTTTTTTGGGAAAGGATTTTATGTTTGGTGTAAAAGATAAAGTTTCAATCACTTTGAAAAACAATTTATGAAATGTTTATGTAAAAAAACTTTGAAAACTTTTACAGTATTAAATAATGTTCAATAATTGATCTTTTAAAAGAAATTATTCTTATAAAAAATTTACAATGAGTTTAACACTAAATATTTTATTTGTAAAGAAATCTAAACCTTTTGAATACTTTGAAATACTATTTTTCAAAACCCACTTAATCTAAATAGGTAGTGAAACAATATTTTTAAAATAATAGAAGGGAAAGATGGTGGTCACATTAGAAAAAAAAAGTATTTTTATTTCAAAATAACAAACGAAACATTTTTGGAGAAAATGAAAATTGATATGGAGGTAAATCCATCTTTGAATGTTATTATATTTTTTAGACAAATTTTTCACTTTTATGATAATGTAAATCATTGATAAATAATATTTTTGTTAAAAACATAATTTTTCTAGAGAAAATAGATGAAATATCTTATAGAATAAGAAATATAATAATTTATCAAACATTGTGTAGTGAAACTCAATGAATAATATTTTAATGAAAAGAAGTGAAATTTGAGTTAACCAATCCTTTATGAAAACCATAATTCATGAAGAAAATTACATTTTTAAATAGGATTATGTGGTAGAAATATAAATGCCCATAAAAAATAAAAAATACCACACTAGAAAATAAAAGATAAGAATGTTCCCAAATTATTTTAAATAAGTGTAGGAAGATCTATAATTTATAAATAAATGAGAATTGAGTTTCCAAAAGCAATTATGTGATGTTAAAGTAACCATGATATGGAAATTAAAATATCATGAATGAAAAGATATTCAATTTACATTAGAATAATAGGTCATTTAATACACCATATAATAGAAATTATAGTGCTCAATATTAAAAATGTCTCATGGATTAGAAAATGAAACAAAGACACTGTTAATATAATTCATGACTTCGATGAAATAACATGAATCTCATTGGGACCTTAAAGTTTCTCTTGGATGTATCCTTGGAAATAAACGGATTAGAAAAATAACTAATATCATAATCTTAAGAATTTTACAGAGATTTATAAGTGGAGAGAAATGGATTTCTCTGGAATAAATTAGATGGGATAGTTATTGCATGAAGTTGTTGAAATTTTCCCCTTTTATAAGTGAGGAAAAGTGAACATTTGGGAACCCCCATTATTTTTCAACAATTGCATGACACAATTCAAGGTTCAATGGTTACAAAAATAATAAATACATGATATTTTGGTTGTATAGGGCCTTTCAATCATCAGAATCTAATTTTAATATGCATGTTAAAATTTTATCATTGAATATACAATTTTTTTTTTTCCATTTTACCATTTTAATTTGTACCTAGTTCACTAGTATTCAACTAATTAATATATATTTTAATAAAAATATATGATATATAATATTTCCAATTTTTGTGTTATAAACCCAAATTTATCTTCTATATAATCCAACTAAATTGATATATAATATAAATTTAACTTCTAAATTTTAGCATTTAGTATAAAGAAAGACAATTTATAGAAAAAATAATGTTTTTACCATTAAGTGTTCTTAATATTCTTTAGTATTGATTACCAGTTAAATAAGTGATAATATATTATTATATTGGTTTAAATTTTAATTTTAATTTATTTTTTATAAGTGATTAAAACATTTTATTAGATTAAGATGAATAAATATTAATAAAAAAATTATTTCAAAATAACACTTTTACCTTTATCATTATTATCGTCTTTAATATTTGTGATCTTAAATCTATAAAAAATGAAAATGAAATTAATATATAATATGATCATTATGATATAAAATATGAAATAAATTTTGAAATTTCGAGTTTCTACAACTTATGAAAACTAATTTTTTATATGAGTGAATAAATTTTTTCAAAGTTAAATATTAGTTTTAGTTTTGAAAACGTTACACATGGGATTACTAAATTTAACATATTATAATTATATTATTTAGTTTACTTTATAAAAATTTATTTTTATATATTAAAGGTTTAAAAATCATTATATTCATTATTGTTCTGTGATAATGCCATAAAATTAGCGGTATTATAAAAGTCAGTATTTAATTACAATTCACCAAAAGATCAATTATATTTGAAAAACATAAAACATTCACCCTAAGAAAATGTTTTTATTTTGAATTCAAAAAAGAATTTATTTTTATAAAATTAAAAAAAATGTATACATTTAGTATTTTAATTAAAATTTAAAATATATAAATAAAATCAATGTTTATAAAAAAATACCTTTTAGAAACATTAAGTGTTTGTAGTCATACTTTGTATGCATTTTATAATTGATTTCAAGCATTTTATTTACTAGAGGTTTTATTATTGATAATTTTTATTAATAATAAATATTTCATGGCTTAGTTTACTTTTGTGTTCTATGTGATGAAATCTGCCAAACATTGTATGAATTTTTTAAAATAAATAATCCAAAATCATGAGTCATTACCTCAGACCCCCATATATAAATTATTTCCTCATCATTTTTATTGTTACTCTATATTAAATTAATTTAACATTATTATTAACTAATTTATCATTCATGTTATTACATATAATATGACATATAACATACTCTCTTTAGTTATATAAATGTACATATCATTCCTAAAATAGTAAAATCATATTTTCAAGTATATATATAACATAATCATACATTCTATAAAATATAGAATCCCCAAAACCATATGAATATATAATGAATTAATCAAAAATGAAACTATATTTTTTCCCAAAATTTCCAATATATTTTCCCCTAAAATGGTATTAATCACTAGTTCATAAGGTTTTACATTGGTTAATATATATCATAATCCTATATTTTTTGATAAAATTCAAAAAACAAATCATGATTTTTTTTAAATCAACAATTAAGTAAAATGTTATTAATGTTATGTAATACAATTTTCTCAAAATCAATCATCCCTTCTAAACCAAAGGGCTTCCATTGATCAATCAAGTGTTCTAAAATAGTTGTCCCCAAAACTATACATTTTCATAAAATCAATTTTTAGGGATATTAAAACTATTCTATATATGTTTATAAACCATGAATAAAATTTTACCAAAGAAAAATCCCATAGTATTTTACATAATCCTCATAACCTTTAGAATATAACCAAATATCATTGATTAATATCATTCATGAATAAAAATAGCTACGAGTATGAGCATTTATTTTATATTCATATATCAAACTCACTACATTTTTTAAGACTAAGACACTAACATTTTCTATCATAATAGAAATATATTAAAACTGTAAATCATTTTATAAAGATCCCTTATTCGATTATAAGACATATTATTTCTAGATAAATACCTTTATCTACTCCATTTACATGATCAAGTTACCACATAACACTAAAAAATGGTAATGATAATATTGAAAATATTAATACGAAAACAAAAATTTAAATTAATATTGGCATATGACACTTTTTTAACATATGATACATCCTCTAAAACATATGAATCTCTTTTTCATATCCTCATTTATCCATTTTCTCTTTTATTTTAGGCTTTATAACCAAATTTGTGGGCATCATATTCATTTCCTTCATAAATTTTTATTATAGAGAAAGTGGATTTACCCTAGCATGTCACCAGGGAGTATCAAAATAGGTGCTCAAGTAGGTCTAATATTCATACAACAGGTGATTACCGAGTTAAAATCCAATCCACCATTTTTTAGGCTTGTTACCCCTAGGTGAAGCAATCCTAAATCTTGCATCCACCTATAGAAATCAGACAGATAACTCATTTCTTAGAAAAGCACACAATCTCTACTTTTCAAAAAAAAATTGGATGTTATCTTATATATAGAATATTCTTGTATCCTTATCCATAGGGTTTTCACTAATGTTATCTCATATTAATCCCAAGAATTATTAAAATAACTATGAAAAATTAATAAACATTCCACTGATACTAATTAAGCCACCCATACCTGCACTCTAAGTTTCAATGCTAAAAATGCATACTTTTATGAATTGAATTTAAAATCTTGTGTGATGATATAATATAAATAATAAAAAAGTCCACATTAGTGTTACATCTCAAAATAATCATTCACTACTTAGAGAAGGATTTGTTTTAGTGTCTTTGAGGACAATCTATTTAAGAAATTTATTTTAAAACACTTTAAATTTTTTCCATAATCAACATCCTCAACGATTCCATATAGACATACCACAAGTTATTTCAATCTACATGACACGGGGAAGGAAAACATAAAAACGGGGTGAGATAAAATTTTATGTAAGGTAAAACTTATCAAAATATCATCATGGCATAGATCATAAGTATGTGAGCAAATAGGGTTAGGAGAAAAATTTATTATTAATAAGAACATGGAATAATAAGAGTGGTCCATATATCATGGTATAAATGAATTTATAATCAAATGAACAAACATATTACATTTAATAAAATAGTGGAATCATGATATTATAATCATTATGTTTGGAGAATAAAAATTTTAATTTGACATGTTAATACACAAATTCATAGAAACATATTACAAAAAATAAAATTAAAATATGAAAGTTATAACATTGGGATATAATTCAATCATTCCCCAATATTAAATTGCAAACAAAAAAAGTCCACACATCATGTTGTGAATAAATAATGTTCTCATACTTCATATTATGAAAAAATAAACCATCGAGGAATAACAACATTATATCATGAGATATATATCATTAAACATTGAATTGTTTGGATTTAACAAACCCTAACCATATTAGGGAATTATAAAACCCAAATAATCTTATGTATTTATCATACCCAAAACCTCATAATGATTTATTGGACCCAAACAGTCTTAGGGATTTATCATACCCAAACATTCTCGAGGTTTTATCCGATACAAACCATCCCTATGATTTATCAAACAAAAGCCATAAAATAATGAGAATCTATACACATGTTTTATGTTCAAAAAAACAAATGCAACATTAAGAAACCAATAACTAATGTGAAAAATGGGTGTTATATCTTTCCAATATTTAATCATCCAAATTTAAATCAATTATATAAATGGTAGGTACCCAAAATACACTAACCCAAAAAGCATATTTTATAAGAAAATTTATAGCGTTAGTCATGAAAAGTTACTTCTAATGAAATAAAGACTTTGTATATAAATATGATATGATAGTGAAATCATAAACAAAATTATAAAATTATTTTATGTTTGGTATAATATAAGAAGAGACAACCACTCGAAAAATTCATTTCTAGAATGGTAAACCAAAAAAACATTGAAAACTTTTACTTACAATAAGAATCCTTAAGAATAGTGTTTGGATAAGACAAAAAGGTTTTCAAAAATGAATTTGGATGGCTAGAAAAAATATTTTAATTATAAAGGATGAGAAAACATTTCAATATATTGAATTATATTTATAGAATAATCACATTATAAAAAGATGTAGTAAAAATTTATTTTTAAAACAGAAGAAGGGAAAAATGGAGGTCTCAGGAGTAACAAAATATATGTGCTTAAAAATAAGAAAATATAAAATATTAGGGAATATTAAATATTTTAATAGAGTAAAACACATCGTAAATAAAGATGGTATGTTTTTCTTCAAATTTGTTCAGTTTTATGAGATTGAAAGTAATCCTGAAATATTCTAGGAGTTAAATAAATCATTTCCCACTTAGATGAATTGGAAAATCATACGATAAATCAAATTAAAGAATTCACCAAAACAATAATAATGATTATGATGGAATACAATTTTATCTCAAGGAAGGTAAATTTGAGTTATTTAAATCCCTTTTTGACAACATTATTTGTGAAGAAAGAGACAATTAGATGGAATTTTATGGGGTAGAAATGTAAAACCCAAAAAAAGAGAAAATTACACATAAAAAAGTAAAATATAAGAATGTTACTAAAATATATGAAACATGGTAATGAATAACAACCTTTACTCCATGAATGATAAAAATGTTTCCAAAATAACTTAAGGCAATAGTAACATAGTAATAAAAGGGTTTTCGTGAAATTGACAATCAAATGTCATGAAAGGAAATATATTAATTATGCATGAATAAAATATGGTAGTAAATACACCATGTAGGATAAATGATGATTCACAATATCAGACATGTCTCAAGGATTTGATAATGAGATAATGATATCCTTCAATTAATTTTTGACTTCCAAAAAAGTGCTTGAATCTTTTTGGGACCTTGAACATTATCCTGAAAGTATCCTTGGAAATATATGTATTAGGATTACTAATTAAGACTATAAAACTATGAAATTGAGAAATTTTTATAGTATGAGAAAATTTTCAAGGTTTTACAAACAAATTCAATGGAATATTCATGTCATTATATGGTGAAATATTTCCACTATTATAAGTAAATAAAATAGAAATTATGTGAAAACGCTTTATTTTTCAATGGTAGAATGAAATTATTCAAGGATAAAAGGTTCAAAAGGTGATAAATAATTTATAGTGGAGAGTTATAATATTTATAAAACCACTACCCATCATTTTGACCCATTTTTTAAACATGTTTTAGTAATTTAAATTTAGGTTTTTTAAATTTTACCATTTTTATTTCTATTTAGGTAACAAGTTTTAACAAAGTAATAATTATTTTACTAATACATATAAAATACCACCTTTTACCAAATATGGGTTCCATTAACATAAATGTTCTTTATATTTAATATAATTACACTGGAAAATAATATAAAATTATCTTCTAAATTAGATCATTTAATATATAAACAAAATTTAGTGAAAACAATATATTTTTTAACATTAAGTGTTTCTAAATTTATTTAGTATTGATTTAAAATTTCATTAGTGATGAAATAATTATATACGAGTATAAAAATTAAATTACATTATTTTTTTGAGGATATTAATTTATTATAATAGACAAAACTTAAAGAACATTAATAGAACAATTCCTTGAAAATAAAACATTTATCATTATCATGGTAATTAACTTTAATCTCAATAATAATATATTCATTCCTAAATATTAAATAAAAATTATTAAATAATTTGGTAATTTTTGTCTAATATAAAAAATAAATTTTCATTTATATAATTTCAATAACATATTAAAATTTATTTTTAATATAATCGAATAAAAATAGCTTTTACAGTAAAGTATTATTTGAGATTTCAAAATATTTCACAAGGGATTAAAAATTTAAGCATTAATTTTTAAATTCCTAATTTTACATTATAATTATATATTATTATATATATAATGTTTCAATATCTATTAAATCATTATTGTATTATGATAATGTTTCTAAATAAAATGTATTACCAAAGATGGTGTTTTTACTATTCACCTATAAATAAATTATTTTATAAAGATATCCAAAACTAAGTATAAGATAGTTTTTTATTTAGAATTAAGAAATTTTATTCTTTTTTTAATATTAATATTTTTAAATTTTTAAATTTATATTTTTAAATGAAAATTCATTGTATATAATAAAAAACTGCTTCTACTGAAAAATTCATTTTTAAAACATTATGAGTTTCTAATCATATTTTTAGGAATTTTATAATTGATTAAAAATAACTTTTATACTTCAGGTTTTTTTATTCTTAATTATTATTTATAAAAAATATAATATAGATAATTTTATTTTTGTGATATGTGTAGAGCATGCTATTAAAAAATGGATTAAAATATTGAAAAAAAATATTCCAATATATTTGGTCATTTTTGATAATATCAAGGATGATGACAGCCATTTTAAAAATAAAATCTTTATGTGTCATAAAATTAGGTTTATGATATAACATCATATCCATATGAAAATATTGATGGGTTTCCAATAAGATTATTGAGCTTGTTGAAGCTATCATTATAGTTTGTGAATAAGAAAGGATATTGATGTTTTGAAGAAAATATTGAGAATGTCGTCAACCTTGTGAAAAAAAATGTGTCTAAACATGTAGAAAGAGACCTTTATGTGAAATAGCATTATTGATTTCACTGCATTTTGGTGGCCTATAAAGTACATGTTAATCAATAAGGAACATCAAATCATGTAAATAAGGAAATGGATTTTAAATCCATGGAGATGATTTATATCAAAAATGGTAGAGAGGAAGGGTTATATGTGTGAATCACTATGATGTTTTTTATATATTTATCTTAAAAAAATATATATTTTTGATATATTTCATTACATGCAACACAATACTAAAACGAAATGTGATATACTATTTAAATATTATTATTAAATATGGCTCCTAACGCCAGGTCTTTGGATTTGAGGGAATGAATAGAAATAACTAAATTTTAAAAAGTATTTATAAGAGTTTTACTTAATAAAAATGTTATTATTTTTTCATAAATTATAAGTAACTAATATTAAATGATAAAAATAGTTAATTTTTGTTTTAAAAGATCAACTTTCCAATGTTTTTTATTTTTCTCTATATTAGTTGTCTTGGTCAAAAATGAACTTTGATTTTAATGAAATATATTGGTATTGAGTATGAAAAATGAATAATAATTAATTTATTTATAATAAATTATTCTTAAATAAATATAAAATCATTTTAATGGAAAAATATATATATTTTTCATGAAAATAATCCTAATTGTGGGTGCATTATACTGTAGAAAACTTAATTAATCAGTAATAAAGAATTATTTTAATTAATGGTGTATAAAATATAATTAGTAAAAAAATTTAACATTCTTATAATACCATTTACAAGTAAATTAATAAGAATAAAATCTATTTCATACCTAAAAATACATTTTTATACTATTTTTATTTTGTTTTATTCACTTATAATAAAATTATTTTATTAAAAATATATGAATTAAATATTGCAAAATGTATTTAATATTTAGAATCAAAAAAGTTATTATTTTTTTATAATTTTTTCTAATCATTTTTCATAATAATGGTAACCATGATAAAAATATTTTTTCAATAGTGATGATTAAAAATGTTAATAGTGGGGTTAATCAAACTGATTATGTTTAAAATTATCACAAAAAACATGTTTTAATTACATTGGTTGATGGAATTTCAATATAATCCATTGTATCTTTGATGATCTGAAATTCTGTATCCACTTTACTATAAGATTCAATTTATTTTATTTTAGGATTATAGATAATTATAAAAAATTCACTTCCCTCACATAAAAAATGGAACCTCTTCTTCTTTATTCTCCACACTACATAAGTCATTTATCATTACGATGATCTACCAAAATACTCTATCAACATCCTTATACATAACCTTGGTCAATTGGTATTCCCCACATTCCCATCCAATAATCCTTAAGGATCTTCTCAAAGGGGGATACATGAAGAAGTGAACATTTGAATTCATAAGAAGAAAATGGGACTTGTGGTAAAAGTTTTATGTTATAATCTGAATTATTTTCATGATTCTATATGATAAATTTATAAGGAGAGAAATTATATAGTTTCTATCCTTAAAACCCATCAATTTTATTCTCCTATGACTATTCTTTTAATTTTTAATTGTTAGTATTATTTCCCTTCTTTGGTATTTAAATGATTAAGAAAATGTTTTTAAGATTAAAATATATTTATTTCTTTTTTGGTCGATGAACTTTTACTTCCAAGTATAGAAACATAAAAATAGTTTATGGAATTTTTTTATATGAATAATTTCTTTATAAATATTATTTTAACAATCTATTACTTAATTTATAATTTATTTAAAGATATCATTTCAAATTTTTTACAAATGACTGACTTTTGGATTTTTATAAAATTATAAAAATAATGTTTGCAATTAATGTATCTAGATGGAAAATATTTTCATACCATCATGAACGTTATTTTTTTATGGAATCCTTTAAAATTTCACATGATTATTTTCAAATAAAATATTTTTCACAATATTTATTAAAATTTTAGTTTTAAAATATACTTAAAGAAAAGGGTATTTTCCATGTTTCCAAGAAAATATTCAAATGCACTTTTAAATGTTATATTTATTTATTTCAACATACAAGAAGGATTTTTACTCTTAAATGGAGATATAATATTATGATACCATCCACTTTATTTATATGGATGGATTCTGATGATGATTCTTTAAGGATAATCCTCTGAAAACTGTTTTATTTTAATAAGTTAATTAAATTAAGATGAAATATTTATGAAACCCATTTCATTTCAATGAGTTATGGTATAATAAATAAATAATTTTTTTTAAAATCCTATGGAAAACTTGTGTATAGTTTTCCTTATGATAGAAGTGGGACTATAATTATATACCATTTAATTCATTGGTTAATATGATATAGATATCTCATGATATAAAGATGATAAGTGTAAACATTATTGTGAGAAAATATTTTCACTAATTGATGTGTTAGTGTAATTATATAAAGCTACTTTCACATGATTTCAAATGATAATTATTGAAAAAATATATGTTCTCATCTGTAGGAATGAGTATGATTTATATAAGTTATTATCACATGGTAATTCTTGGACATGATTGTGAACATCTAAGTTAACAATATTATAATTTTTATGCTCTGATAACACATGCATATGTCATGAAAAAACAATGATGATTTATTATTTAACAAATTTAGGAATGATGGTTTATAATATTCCTTTATTTTGACTGATGATATTTTCATTTTTGTGTTTGAATAATTTACATTAGGTATACACACTGGATTATATTATCATTCCATTTTGATCACGTTATGCTCACTTATGATTGATATCTCCAATGTTCACCCTTACTATGGATTTTATAGGACCATTTCTTATGTTTATCTTCAATAAGATATAAAGTATGGTTCTATGTGTGATAGGTCTATAAGATTACTAAATATTAATTATATTAATGGGATATATTGAATATTATTCATAAGTAAACAGATATTGTATCTAGTCTCAAAAGATAATAAATATTTATGATTATTGGGTGAATATTATTGTGATTTACTGTAGAAAGTCGTAAATTTCAAAGCAATTTTTTTCTTATATTCTTTGGGATTTTACGAGTCCATAGTTTTTGACGGTGGTAGATTCTGAGGCCCGGTGTGCCCGAAATCAATTTCTGAAGTTTTGTTCAGGTACATTTAGTAAAGGTACATGTGGGTTATTCTATCTTTTGAACTGGTGCTCGGAATTGAAATCCTAGGGCACCGATTAACTCGCAGCGCCAGTATTCTCTTAAGGAGACCTCTACCGCAGTTGCGTTTGGTCGAGAGCGGAAGTTAATTATAGGGTTCCTAAATAAATTAGATAAATATATGTGTGACATATTTTTATATATTTAGGTGGTGGTTAATTTCTCCAAAGGGAAGATGGAGGTGGGGCCCACTCCAACATAACCTCCCATGGGAGGATAATATGTGGTGGCAGCCACACATGCATCTAACCCTTCAACTCCCCTTTAACTCCTTAAAACCCTCTTTTTAACATTTGAACTCCCAAATTATGGAGAAGTGTCTCTACCTCCCTCCCCTTAATTGTGCCAACACAATTACTTAATTCCATAATTAATAAATTTATGGTGTGGTGAATTATTTTGAATTCATTTGAATTGCATGGAATCATTAAAATATGAAGGAGCCTATTATTTTATTGGCTGGGAAAATATTCTATTGGAAGGCTTTGGGAGAATTATAAGGAAAGCGTTCTTTCCACGAAGAATGCGAAGAACATCTTCCTCTCGATGAAGAACGCTTCACATCTTCAAAGGATTTGAAAGAAACAACTACTCCACTTCTTCAACCAAAGAAAGGAAAGGAGGCACCCTCACCCCCGAAGTACACCGAAGGCGTCGTCTCAACATGACGTTCCGAACTCTACTTCCTCAGGCGTTGACGGAACGACTACCGTCTTCCGTGATTCCCGACATCCGTGACGCCCGTCTTCCCCGGCTTGTCAACGTGCAATGTCAATTACGAGGTAAGGGAATTTGGTTTATTTATTTGAACGTGTGAATTATACCCTCTTACTTTGGCGATTATATTTGGATTGATGGTGGAAAATTATTTTGTTATCACTTAATGCGGAGGAAGCGGGCCGAACAAACATGGGCCGACGACCCTACATTGATTCTTGATTGGGTTAACAATGGAGGCAGAGCTGGAAGAGTGCGGTGTCATCGCACCACGCCGAAGGAAGAAGACCTCGGCCATGAGGTGACGGTGACCGAAGGCGGCGGTAACCGAAGGCCGCGGCAAGGTCGTTCCGAAGCGGTGGTGGACAGGCGTCGTCGCGCCGACCTCATGGAGGAAAACGGCGGCCTGTATCTATGGGCCTATTAGGATGGAGAAGAACTAGCCGACCGCATCCCGGCCGGGATAGAAGAACCGGCTACTACAGCTAGCTGGGCTAGAGGTTGACGGCGCCCATAGGCACCGCACGGCGGGTCAACAGCGGCCCGCAACCGCGGGCTGCTCTTAGGGAAAACCGGCCAGCCGCTTGCTCGCCTGGCTGAAGAACCGCTGCACTGCTTGGCACCGCGTGGGAGGAGCTGCGGACTAGACAGAACTGGCCGGCTTCGGCCAGCCGGGCAGGGAGAGGCGGCGCTGCTTGGCACCGCTAGGCGAACCGGACCGACTCGCTCTGCCGGTCGAGTCCGCAGGTGGGCCATGCCTCACCAGGCTGGGCGGACACCCCCAGCTAGGTAGAAACCTCCAAACCGGGATGGGCAGACCCCCTGTCGGGTCGGACCCACCTAGTCGGGTCGGGCCGAACCGCCAGCCCACTAGGCTTGACGGGCCAGGCCCGACATCGCCTAAATGCGAATATCTCCAAGACCACGCGTCCAAATGATGCGTCGTCTGCTGAATTAGGACCCTTGCAATGAGGCCTTCCGTTTTCAATACTCTAGTTGAGTTTTGGATACATTTGGAAAACTTCCGGGTTTGGAACAGCGTATATCCAACCGGGCCCCAAGAACAAAAAAGCTAATAACTCTCAGACCGGTCATTCGATTGATGCGTCGTCTATCGCATTGGGTTCCTTATGATAAGACGGAACTTCAGGATACATCAACTCAGGACTTCGTGATATTTGATGTATCGAACCCGTTTCCTCGAGGAGCAGACCCTCCTGGAATCGAGTGTGCTGTGTGCTCGAACCCTAGAGCTGGCTGTGACTGTGATGACCACTGTACTGGAATCCTCAGTGGGTTCAATGACAGTGACTAATGTACCAGAATCTTGTGTGGGTTAGATAGTTCGGACTTATCTTACTATATCCTATGTGGGTTTGACAGAAAAGCTGGTCTTGTATCATGTTTGGTTCTGACAGTTCAGATGAATTATAGTTGGTCCTATATCCTGTGTGGGTCCGACATGTTAGACGAGATAGCTGGCCCTGTATCCTGTGTGGGTCCAAAAGCTTAGCTGGTCCTGTATCCTATGTGGGTATGATAGCTTAGATGATCCCATGGCTACATCTGATCATCTATATCTCTCAACTATTGTGGCATACATGTGTGAGCTGAGTCTGTCTTTCAAAAATTATCATCATGGTGATTGACATTACTTCCTTTGTGGAATTGGTTTGTACGTGGGATCGAGAGTTGGAGCCAGACTGAGATTGGTAACTTAGGTATATTTATGGGCATATACCTAAGTATGGTTGGTTGATACGTCATGATTGTATCTTTCTTCTTCTGTTTATCCTTATTGGTTATTGTGAGACCTTGCAGTTATTAGGGTTTCTACTTAGTATCATTATACTCACCCCTGCACAGGCTATGCCTACACCTCATTGTGTTGGATATAGACGACGGACAACACTGACTGAGGCCGAGAGCACCATGACTGGACGGTACACGGAGGTGGACCTTGTGACAAGTCGGCACACGGAGGAGACTGACGGACGTGAGTGCTGAGGTGGCCATATATACCTACCCTTCAGGTTGGAACCCTAGAGGATGATCCAGAAGATGCTCTTTACTTTCATCTATTTTTCCCTTTTTACTTGTACTTGTTTTTTAGTTGGGTTTGTATACTGGCCAATTTACTTTCTGGCACAATCTTTTGTATTCGGATTTAACTAGTTTTTACTTCCTGTTGCGTACTCCGTTGTGTTTGTTTACTTTTATAAAGGCAATGCCTTCCCGGCTTAGGGTTTTACGCCTTTGGTGCTAGTCACCAGGATCTGGACTATGGGAGGTGCATTTGGGGTAGTAACAGCTCGGGCCCTGAGGATGGGTCATGAAAAATTGGTATAAAAGGATGTTGGTTCTACCATAGAACTTGGGCTCTGATTCTTTTAATGGAAATATTAGTAAGTGTTTTGGGTGTGGTTATCAGTTTAGGGAAACCGGTGATGGTGTGGCGACCGACGTATCCATACACTAGGAACCTGACTTCTGATTACCGACTCAGTGCATGAAAAAACTGATTGTGTGTGTGTTCCCTTTGAAAAAGTTTTCTTTGTGATTTCATTATGTCAGCTCACTAGGTATACTATTTTGACCGTGGCACACCTGTTTCTTTTCAGGATGGCCCCACAAAGGCAGCCAGCTAGGGTTCCAAGTTTTGTACGAGATGGAAGACCACTGAGCGATGAGGCCCAGGTTCTAGGGAGAGACAGACCCCCCAGGCAGCTGAGGATTGGCTGGAGGCTATCATGAGAGTTTTCATATTGGTAGGGACACCGACCGACCTTATGGTGATCCTAATCGCTAGTCTCCTGCACGGAGCTGCAGGTAGATGGTGGAGCCTGAAGCTCCAGGTGCATGAGGAGGCATCACTACTCTGGGCAAACTTCGAGAGCCTGTTTCGGGAGGATTTTGTTCCAGCCACCCTTCGTGCAGTGCGGATTCAGGAGTTACTACATCTGAAGCAGTGCAACATGACAATAGCTCAGTTCTCAGCAAGGTTCACCAACATCTCACGCTACTCCACGGATATGGTGCGGGACCCGTTCTTTTGGGCCCAGACCTTCGAGCAGGGACTCAAGAATGAGATTAGGGCTTCGATGATTCTCCTCAGCATTCCAACGCAGGCGGGGGTACTAGAGCGAGCCCTTCTAGTGGAGAGCTTTCTCGCTGACCAGTCACCAGTAGCGAGACCGACCATAGGGTGACATGTAGCAGAGTCTTCTACAGCGAGTAGTAGACAGATGTTTCAGAGGTCTAAGTGGACCAGGCCATCATATGGGAGATCCCAGGATACAAGTTCGGTTGTGTAGGGCACACAAGACATAGTCATCTATACGAGCAGCAGATAGGGCTACGCATGCGGTGGGTAGGGTCACATGGCTTGTGACTGCTCGACATGCCATGCAGTTGAGCAGCAGATAGTAGAGGGACCTCCCAGGCAGAGGCAGAGGTTCGACCGTGGTGGTTCACTGGGAGCAGGCAGACGTGGAAGAGGATCTAGTCAAGCAGCGGGTGGTGGACGACGTTTTGAGGCTCTACCACCACCACCACCTGATGGTCCACCCCAACCACAGGGATTAGGCGGACAGAGGCGGGCTCATCTCTAGGCAGTCGAGACCTATGACCACAACCCACCTGAGATGATTCGAGGTACTATATGTTTATACTCCACCCTTGCTGTAGTACTCATAGACATAGGTGTGAGTCATATTTGTATTGATTATACCCTTATTCAAAGCCCGAAGATTACGACAGAGCTATTGGATCGATCCTTATGGCTAGAGACTCCTACGGGAGAAGACTCGACGATTACGCATTGGTGCTGGCAGTGTGAGCTTACTCTAGGAGGCGAGAGATTCGACTGAGATCTTCTTGTAGCAGCGTCGAGACCTTACGACATCATCTTGGGTATGGACTGCTTATCTACAGTCCATGCTCAGATCGACTGTATTAGGCACAAAGTGCAGTGTATCCGCAAGGATGGGACCAGGTTCACCTTCACCGGTGAGAAGGGAGCCTTAGCAGCGCTGGATGGACATACACAGAGGAGGGGCAGCCGATCACAAATCAGTTGGCTAGTCTCATCCTCGAATCAGTTGATGTGCGGAGGCCGAGTTTCCTATTGTGGTGGATCATTATGCGTATGTTTTCCCTGAAGATGTTCTAGGACTACCTCCTCATAGATAGGATGACTTATATATTTTTCTGTACCCCGGGATAGCACCAATATCTACTCTAGTATATTGGGTGGCTCTCACCGAGCATTCTGAGCTGCATGTACAGCTAGAGGACTTGTAGGGGAAAGGATTTATCTGACCCAGTGTTTCACCCTACGCATCCTCGATTTTTTTCGCCAAGAAGGCAGATGGAAGATTGCGACTCTTTGTCGACTACCATCTCCTGAATTAGGTGACTGTGAACAAAAAGTACTCACTCTTGAGGATTGATGACATCTTTGGTCAGCTCAAGGGAGCACGATGGTTTTCAAAGATAGACCTTAGGTCAGGATATAACCAGCTCAAAGTTCAAGATGATGATATGAATAAGATGGCCTTAAGGTTTTGATATGGCCATTACGAGTTCTTAGCTATTCCCATTGGTGTAACCAATGCTCCATTAGTGTTCATGAGTATCATGAACAGGATATTCCATCCTTACCTCGATCGATTTGTCATAGTCTTCATCAACGACATACTGATTTACTCGACTACTGAGGAAGAGAACACCTACCATTTGCAGGTGGTACTGGATACACTCCGAGAGAAATAGATTTATAGTAAACTCTCGAAGTTCCAGTTCTGGATTAGAGAGGTTCACTACTTGGGAAACGTCATCTCGGAGGCTAGAGTTGTAGTAGATCCAGCGAAGATCGAGGAAGTACTTACTTGGGAGCCACCCAAGAGTGTGACGGAGGTGCGGAGTTTTCTGGGACTGGCTGGGTACTATTAGAGATTTGTGTCAGACTTCTCCAGAGTTGTAGCACTTATTTCCCCATTGAAGAAGAAGGGGAAACCCTTCGTGTGGTTAGAGAGATGCTAGTAGAGCTTTCAGGAGCTGAGGCAGAGGATGACCAGTACGCCCATCTTGAGGCTACTGGAGGATGGCGTAGGGTAAGTAGTTTACTGTGACGCATTAGGGACCAGACTCGGGTGTGGTATAATGTAGGAGCGAGCAATGATCGCGTATGGTTCATGGTAGTTGAGATTGCATGGGCAGAACTACGCTACCCATGACCTGGAATTAGTAGCAGTGGTCTTTGCCTTGAAGATTTGGTGACACTATCTGATGGGCGAGCATTTTACAGTCTATTCTGACCACCAGAGTCTCAGGTATATCTTCTCATAGAAGAACCTGAACCTGAGATAGCAGCGATGGATTGAGTTCCTCCAGGATAATGACTTCGATATAGTCTATACTCTTGGGAAGGGGAACATTGTAGCTGATGCTCTCAGCAAGATATCAGACATTTAGCTGCCAGGGGAGGCAACAGAGCAGCTGGCCGTGTTCCGGATATCCTTTTTGGATAGAGATGGAGCATCCTTTCTGTAGTATCTCACAGTCACTCTTCCACTTCTTCAGTGAGTCAGAGAGGCGCAGCATGGGGATGTTGACTGTAAGGCACGACGTGCTCAGATATCCTTAGGGCGGGCACCTGATGGGTTTTCTGAAGGTGGGGAGCACATCATCTTCTTCAGAGGACGTACCATGGTACCAGTTGCACTACAGGAGGAGGTGTTGAGGAAGTTCCACACATCCCCTCTAGCAGTTCATCCTAGAGTGGCGAAGATGTATCGAGACCTCAGACAACAACACTGTTGTCCAGGAATGAAGAAAGCAGTAGTAGAGTTTGTCTCTTGATGCCTCACTTGTCAGCAAGTGAAGGCGAAGCACCAGGTTTCAATATGCCTGGTTCATCCCTTAGAGGTTCTATAGTGGAAGTGGGATGAGATATTCATGTATTTCATGAGTAGAATTCCACATAAATCCAGAGGACATGACTCTATTAGGGTGATTGTCGACCGAATCACCATGTCGGACCACTTCCTACCGATTAGAGAGCAAGGCTCAGTAGAGAGATTGGGACACCACTATGTACAAGAGATCGTATGGATTCAAGGTGGTCCATCGACTATCATCTCTGATCGAGATGCTCATTTCACTTCCCAGCTTTGGAAGGGGTTATAGGAGGCTTTTGGGACGCAACTTTACTTAAGCACCACCTTCCATCCTCAGATGGATGGTCAGACAAAGAGGTCCATTCAGACTCTCGAGGACATGCTCCATGCATGTGTCCTTGACTTTGGTCGTAGCTGGGAGGATCACTTACCCTTGGCGGAGTTTTCGGGCAACAACAGCTACCACTCCACCATCGAGATGACCCCTTACGAAGAACTGCACAACCGAGCTTGCAGAACACCTCTGTGCTGGACTGACCCAGGGGAGTCGGCAATTGTATGACCAGAGATGGTGAAGGCTACGATGGAGAAGGTGCAGATCATCCAGGATCTGATTAAGACTGCACAAAGTAGATAGCAGTCCAATTCTAATAGGAGAAGAAGACCACTGGAGTTCGAGGATAGAGACCACGTCTTCTTATGAGTCTCACCACGATGATGTCTACAGAGATTTGTCCAAGGATTCAAATTATCTCCGCGATTTATCGGGCCATTCTAGGTCCTCAGAAGAATAGGTGAGGTGGCTTACCGCCTGGACCTTCCACCTTAGTTTCATCGGGTGCACAACGTCTTCTACGTATCTTAGCTAAGAAGATACGTGCACGACCCATCCCACATCATCAACCATGGGGAGATGGACATCGATGAAGGGGATAATTTATTAGAGGTTCTAGTGGAGATTGAAGATCGAAAGGAGTGGGTCTTGTGTGGACGGTCAATTCCTCTAGTGCGTGTTTGCTGGCAGTATGGTAATCTCTAGGAGAGCACATGGGAGCGGGAGGTTTAGATGCATGCTCAATACACCATTTTCTTCCCTAGTGTGTGATGTAGCTTTATGGGGACATAAATCCCTGAGGTGGGGATAATTTAAGACCATGAAATTTCAAGATAATGTTTTTTCTTAAATTCATTGAGATTTGACGAGTCCGCAGTTTCTTACGGCAGCTGATTCCGAGGCCCGGTGTGCCCGGAATCAATTTCTAAAGTTTTGTTCGGGTACGTTCAGAAAACGTACATATGGGGTTTTTTATCTATAGAACTGGTGTTCAGAATTGAAATTTGAGGACACCGATGATCTCGCAACTCTGATATTCGCTTAAGGAGACCTCTACCGCAGTTGTGTTTGGTCGAGAGCGGAAGTTAATTTTGGGGTTCCAAAATAAATTAGATAAAAATATGTGTGACATATTTTTATTTATTTAGGTGGTGGTTAATTTCTCCCAATTGAAGGTGGAGGTGGGGACCACTCCCACATAACCTCCCATGGGAGGATAATATGTGGTGGTTCCCACACGTTCATCTAACCCTTCAACTCCCCTTTAACTCCTCGAAACCCCCTTTTTAACTTTTGAACTCCCACATTATGGTGGAGCCTCTCTACCCCCCCCCACCCCTTAATTGTGCCAACACAATTAATTAATTCCATAATTAATTAATTTTTGGTGTTTTGAATTCTTTTGAATTCATTTTAATTGCATGGAATCATTAAAATACGAGGGAGCATATTATTTTATTGGCTAGGAAAATATTCTGTTGGGAGGCTTTGGGAGAATTAGAAGGAAAGCATTCTTCCCACGAAGTATGCGAAGAACATCTTCCTCTCATCGAAGAATGCATCACATCTTCGAAGGACGTGAAAAAAAATCTCCTCCACTTCTTCAACCAGATCAAGGAAAAGAGTCACCCTCTCCCACGAAGTACATCAAAGGCATCGTCTCGACACGACGTTCCGAACTCTACTTCCTCCGGCGTTGACGGAACGACGACCGTCTTCCGTGACGCCCAACTTCCGCGACGCCCGTCTTACGCAGCTCGTCAACGAGAAATGTCAATTAAGAGGTAGGGGGATTTGGTTTATTTATTTGAACATTTGAATTATACCCTCTTACTTTGGAGATTGTATTTGGATTGATGGTGGTAAATTATTTTTGTTATCACTTAACCCGGAGGGCACAGGCCGGACAAACACAGCCCGATGACCCTCCGTTGATTCTTGATTTTGTTAACAATGGAGGCGGAGCCGGAAGGGTGTGGTTCCATCACACCACGCCAGAGGAAGAAGACCACGACCATGAGACGATAGCAACCGAAGGTGGCCGAAACCGAAGGCTGCGGCCAGGGCGTGCCGAAGCGGTGGTGGAATGGCACCGTCGCGCCGGCCGCGTGGAGGAAAACTGCGGCCCGAATACATAGGCCGCTCAGGCCGGAGAATAACCGGTCGGCCTCATGTCAGCCGGGTTGGATGAACAGGCTGGCTACGACAGGCTGGGCTGGAGGTTCGCGGCGCCCACAGGCGCCGCACGGTAGGGGTACTGTGGCCCACATCCGCGGGCCGCCCACCGAGCAAACCGGCCGGCCACCTGCCGGCCGGGCTGAAGAACCATGGCACCACTTGGCACCATGTGGGAGGAACAATAGACAACTGTGCAGGTCACTCGTGACGAACAGAACCGGCTGGCTTCGGCCGACCGAGCAGGGAGAGGCGGCGCCGCTCGGGGCCGCCAGCCGAACCGGACCGGCCCGCTTCGTGTGCAGGGTCCACAGGTAGGTCTTGCCTCATCAGGCCGGGCTGACCCCCCAGCTGGGTCAGACCCGCCAAACCGGGCCTGGCCGACCCCCAGCCGGGTCGGACACGCCGTGTTGGGTCGGGCTGACCTGCCAGCCTACTGGGCTTGACGGGCCGGGCCCTACATCGCCTAAATGCGAATATCTCCAAGAACGCGTGTCTGAACGACGCGCCATATGCAATATTGGGACCCTTATGATAAGGCAGTCCTTTTGTGATACTCTAAGTCAGTTTAGGTCGAATTTGGGAATCATCCGGGTGTGGAACGAGCATAAATCCAACCGGGACCCTAGAACGGAAAAGCTAATAACTCTCAGACCGAGCGTTCGATTGACGCGCCATCTGTCGCGTTGGGTTCCTTATAATGAGACAGAACTTCGGGACACATAAACTCAGTACTTCATGATAGTTGATCTATCGACCCTCATTGCTCGAGGAGCGGACCCTCCTAGAATTGAGCGTGCTTTGTGCGGTAACCCTAGAGCTGGCTGTGACTGCGACGACTACTGTACTGGAATCCTCCGTGGGTTCGACGACGACCACTACCGTACCAGAATCATCTGTGGGTTCGACAGTTCTGACTTCTATTCCTGTATCCTTTTTGGTCTTGATAGAATAGCTGGTCATGTATCCTGTGTGGGTCCAATATCTCAGATTATTTATAGCTGGTCATGTATTCTGTGTGGTTTCGACAACATAGACGAGATAACAGGTCCTATATCTTATGTGGGTCTGACAGCATAGCAGGTCCTGTATCTTGTGTGGGGCCGACAACATAGATGGGCCAGTGGCTACATCTGATTATCTATATATCTCTACAGTTATGTCATACCTGTGTGAGTTGAGTCAAGTATTTCAACCATTTTCATCATGGTGATTGACATTACTTCCTTTTTGGAATTGGTTTGTACTTGGGATCGAGAGTTGGAGTCTGAATAAGATTGGTAACTTAGGTATATGTATGGGCATATACCTAATTAGGGTTGGTTGATATGTCGTGATTTTATCTTTCTTCTTTTGTTTATCCTTACTTGATATTGTGAGACCTTGTAGGTCTTAGGGTCCCTACTGAGTATCATTATACTCACCCCTGGACGGGCTATGCCCGCACCTCGTTGTGTTGGATGAAGACGATGGATAGCGCTGATGGAGACCGGGAGCGCTACGACTAGACTATACCCGGAGGTGGACCTTGGGACGAGTCAAAACACAGAGGAGACTGACAGATGTGAGTTCTGAGGAGGCCATTTGTACCTACCCTTCAGGTTGGAACCACGGAGGACGATCCAGGAACTACTCTTTAATTTCAGTTGTTTGTCCCTTTTTACTTGTACTTGTTGTTTAGTTGGGTTTGTATACTGGCCAATTTACATTCCAGCACACTCTTTTGTATTCAGTTTTATGTAGTTTTTAATTCTTGTTGCATACTTCTTCGTGTTTGTTTACTTTTATAAAGGCAATGCCTTCCCAGCTTAGGGATTTACACCTTTGGTACTAGTCGCCACCCCCTGGCCTATGGGAGGCGGGCTTGGGTTAGTCATGTCACGGGACCTGAGGATGGGTCGTGACATATATATTTAATATTAATCTAAAATTATTTGATATTTATGTATGTAATTCTCGGGTCACCGTAGTCAGTATCAAGTAATGATTTAGTTATTTTTATATTGGGTTTATCATACATTGGTGAAAAACGTAGGGATAATTATATGTGTAGGATATAATCATAATGTTTTGATATTGTAGATATTGTATGGTTTCTTATCAATTAGATCCATATTGGGAGGAAAAAATTCAAATAATACTATTGCAGAAATTAAACTAGGTGTTAAAACCATAAATCAATTAGTTGGGTATTAACTCAGTCTTCCCCTAATGAATGAAGAAGTTTCCTAACTGCACACCTGGTCTTACACTACCATTGTATCTGATTTGGTTAACTCATTTTATCTTTATGAACCATTGTGAAGAAAGAGAAGATCTAATCTATGACACACTTTGATAATCTCCTGTGATATGGGATGAAATAAGAGTTTCAAGGGTTGAAAGAAGGTGTCAAAATTTATTACATTAAAAAATGTTTTTCATAATCATATGATTTCTTACATTGATAATTGATACTCAAAATATGATTTTTCATTTTGTTCAATGGATTAAACATGTATGAATTAAATGAAAAATGAATGATATGGACAATATAATGATCGTCATCATGAATAACCAAGTGGATTGGGATTTAAGATGAAATATATTGTGACTTTGTCAACATAACTCTCTAACTCTATGAGTGAAAAAATGAACCATGTTGACGTTTTTAATTCACTATTGGGAAAGTAACATTACATTAAGTTTTTATGAAACAATTTACACCATCATTCTTGTGGGTATTTTGACCCACTATTTGTTGAGTAATGTATCAATGTAAAGGAAAATATATTTCCTTTATTGAAATATCTAGATCACTGGAATTTTGTTTTCATTGTGTGTAATTTAGAAGATTAATTAGATCAATAGTAGACTCTAATCTAGAATATGAAGAATGGGGATGTAAATAACTCTTTGGAATGGTTGGAGTTTAAGAGTGTAACATATCACCTCTTCTCATTATCTTGAGAAGAGGTGGTGGTGCTACAATTCCATAGATGACATCCATATGGTACCAAATGATAGAATATATATGTTAAGGGATTCAAATAACATTGAAGGATGATTTTAACTTTATATGTACTAAAACATAACTGACATTGAAAAAACTTCTATCAACTCTATGATGCATGAAAAATACACCCAAAAGAAAACTCAATAATAAGCAACAATATTAGATCATTAATTTAAACAATAGAGAATTACCTAATGAGTAAAAAGAAAATACAAGATCTATGACACCTAAAAGTCATAATCACAACAAATTCCTAACCTAGAACCAAGCTCCAAATCCACTTCTTCTTCCCATAGAAACGTGAAGAACCATTAGTGAGATATGATATCATTCCATAAACTATGTCCTCATATATTACATCTGCAAACACACTACGGTTCCATTACAAGGGGTATAGGATCCCGACATTTTCAGAAGATGTCTTGAGCTTGATTAATGGTATTATTTTTCCATTTTTTATTATATTTTATTTGTATTTTTCCTTGGGTATTTTTTTGTGAGGATTAGAGAAAATTTGAAGGAAATGGGGAAATGCACCATTGGCATATGGTTTTCTAAAACCATGGAATCTCACCCAGAAAACCATGATACCCCTCATAGAGAGGGATTTAAGGGATGTTGCACATTTTTTCGAATCATGCACCCTCTTAGAAGAAATTGTTCCCCCCATGAAGAGGTACACAGTTAAGGCATACACTTTGGAAACTCAGGTTCTCGGTCCTAGGAAATAATTAGGGGTTATTAATTTACCCAGAAATTGGTTTGGAAATTATTGATCCCCTCGTAATAACCACAAATCACCCCTAGTTCAACCCTAAACATTCAATATCATTTTTTGAGGCCCCTGAAGGATTTATTATAGCCTTTGGCCTCCTTTATTGGCATTTCAAATCGCATATTTAAGATCTTCACCTCTCCCGGTAAGTGAATTACATGTCGAATGGTTTCTCGTCTCCTTCGCATTCTTATACCATTTTAAGGGATTTTTTCCACTATTATGATTACATCTAGATATAGGTCTATGGATCTTCTTCATTTTATTTTGATTCTATTATTTGAATCAATATCTCATTCTTCATTGTGATTAAGATTGTTCTGCTTAAATTGAGGATTTATATTGGAGAGAGTTCATCGCATATTTCGAGGTAGGTTGTCAAAATTTTATATTTAATGGTCATGATTTCAATTATATGAACGTATTTATATAATTTCTATTGAACATCTATAAATTCAATTTCTTAGGTTTAATTATTTAATTTATTAAATTAATTAAACTAGGGGATTATGGAATTGATAGAATAATATGGTTATGGAATTGGTAAATTAATGGTTTTGTAAAATTGTAAAATTATTGATTTAATGAATGGGATATTGGGTTTGTTTAATTATAATAATTAACTATTTAATTAATTAAGGGAGTGGGTGATTATTTAATTGGTGGAATTGAAATAATTTATAGTTGACTGAATTAATGTATAGTTGAGAATATTGAATTGAAATAATTAATTGTTGAATGAATTAAGGGATTTTCATCATTCTAAAATTTTATTAATTTTTTGGTTAATTAATTAATGAAACACTAGAATTGATTTAATTTGATTAATTAATTTTTGAATAAATTAATTTTTCAATTGTTTTTATTATGAAATTGATTGATTTGGATTAATTAATTTATGAATTAGTTAATAGAAAACTGTTATATTATGAGACATGTGGTATTCTGGTACATGTAATATGTGATATTGGATGATATATGATTGTGGGACATGGAAAGAAGCTCAAAATACTCATACAGTGACTAGTGCATCCATGCAAATATTATTTTATGGGATAGGGACTAATGATCAAAATACCCATGGGGTGTGGGATAGGGATTGATGCTCTAAATACCCATGGGGTTCTAGACCTGAAATTATATTCCAATGAGATTAGAATTGGATTAAGGTTTTAATTAGAAGTGATAATTAACTAAGATGAAATGGATAATTAAATACCATGGGTTATAATAAATTTTTAATTGAATATGTGATAGGGTTTATACTCTGAAATGGGATGAAGCAGGTATTGAGAGTTAGGATGTCCTCAGGAACCTAGGGGTTTATATAGTTAAATAAAGGATAATTTCATAAATGTAAATAGATTATATTATTACATATATTTTATTCATTATACATCTATATACATTGTTATTGAAAATATATTGGTTTAGTCATTAGGGGTGGTGGCCTACTGAGTTGTACTCACACCCTTCTCATGATGCCTAATCAGTACGTACATAGACTTCATTCTTGGAGGACCAGAAAAGAGAAAACGTCCAGTGTTTGATGGATGATATGGAATAGATCATGGATGAGGGAACCAGATGTGATTTGGGACCAAATTTCGAGTATTCTATAACTATATTTATTTTTGCTTTTTCTTGGGGATACTTGAAATGTCCTTGGAATGACATATCTATAGTATTAGTTTTTTATATTTTATTTATTATTTTGGTCATCATGTGATACTATTTATACTTATTATTGGTAGTGTGATTATTTTGTATTTAATTTATTTCCACTGTGGCATTACTCTAATAAATATGGTATAGTATCTCCATGATTCATATTAGACCCTTTCTTCTAGTTGGATGCCTATGAAATATGGGATTTGTGTCAGAGGTCAAGTAGTTGAATGGATCTAGGATCTTGTGTGTGGCACCTAGTTTTTAATGTTTCAAATTGGTATCAGATCCTAGTTTTATTTTCCTTTCATTTGTATTACTATTTGTGAAATTTATACAGGATACTAGGAATATCCAGCCATTGGTTATGAGCTCATTCATGGGTTTATCTAACCCATGTACATGGGAAAATCCAAGTACATAGGTTGGGATATCTATTATTGATGTTTGTTATAGTATTTGAATATTATTTTTCTTTGGATGATTCACTTCTTATGTGTTGTGATTATGTTTTCAATGATTTTCTAGGAATTTACTCATGGAATGGTAAGGTACAAGAGTTTAGAAAGGATACATCATTCTAGGAACTCAATATTATTTTGTGACATGCATCATTTTCGGCATGCATTAGAAACAAATGTTTTATAATGATGTGTTATGTAAAATTTATTTTCATTCTTGTGTAAATTTTTAATGAAAAATTAGCCAAAAATGATTTAAAAAATTTAAAATAATTTTATAAATTAATAAAATTGTTTATAATGTGATTTGAAAATAGGAATGATTTTACCCTTTTGTTAACCATGACGTTGATTTTGTATTTTTAACTGTTGTGATAGATCCTTGGTTTTCACCGTGTGGTGGGGTTGGTTAAATGACTTATAATGTCCAATTATAATTCCTCATATAGGTGTTAATGTATTTTATGTTTCCTAAGATGTTTTTTTTTCATTTTAGAGACATTACTCCATGATGACGATTGATGAGAGGATGACACGAGAACATAGCTAGGGATGATCCTCCAATAGTAGAACCTCAGTCACTAGTAGTGCGGGGTGAGGAAGTTGGAGATTATTTCATCGAGATCATTGATTGGTTAATGTATTTTACATGAAGAAACCCTTTTCATGTTATCAAGAGTATGTTTGATCTAACATGGGATTTTTAGTTTCAACACCCTCTGATGTTTACCAGAGATGGTGCATCTGAAGTAGCAGAGTTCTGGATTGAGTCTATACAGACTATACATGACAACCTGGAGACTCCTCCTAAGAATAGTTTCAAGTTGTCTACATACACGATAAATGGTCAATAAAATAGTGGCTGAGATTTCTAGGCTTGGGATGGAAAGCTGATAAAATTATGAAGTTGAGGAATTTCAGGAGAATTTCTTGGTGCACTTTTATCCGGATACACTCAAGAATGAGGGAGAAACTAAGTCTATGATGTTGACTGAGGGGAGTATGTTTTTGATGGAATTTTCTGGATCATTTAAATATTTTTGGATCATTATTCCTTCATTTTTATGAGATGAGGCTACAACAGCAAAGAAGTTTCAGTATGGGATTAAATTTGAAATTATGTACTATGTGAATATCATCATGCTAAATAAGTTTTCTGAACTGGTGAATCCGGATATCATGTTATAGGGGAACCAAAAATAGGATTACAATGGTAGATAGGTTGTTCTACTAGATGATTCGGAGGTACTTCTTCTGGGTTTAGGATGTATCTTTAAGAGAATGTTTACTAGGATAGTGTAAAGCATAGTATCCATACAGAGGTATTAGTTATATAGAATATTAACTGAGAACTTTTCCACAAGTACGTTAGTTTATGAAACTTTCATGAACAATTTACCAACCACTAGTAGAGTGAAAATCCTATGGTGGGATGGGTCATCCATAGAGGTCCTATAGGAATCCATGACCAATGGGGAATGATGGAGAAATTAGGCAGAACCATTGTACATGAAGGGGAAATTCTATTCTATATCAATCTTGAAGTCATAGTTATATTGTACAAGGTAGTAGAGGTACTGGATGTTGTTCTTATAGTAAAAAGATCATGTATAAATAGAATAGTGTATCTTAGGGGACTTATACTGCATCACCATGAAGAGGGGTAGGACAGTTGCATGCAGTTCGGCCTAACCATATTGATAGAGATGTTGGACCAACAATAGTTGGAGGTAATATTCTCACAACATCTAATCATTATAGTTCCTTATTTGATACTGGTTCCTCTCATTATTTAATATCTTTACAACTCGTTAATGGTTTTCTTATTGAGGTTGAATTTTTAAGTGGGGTTATGATGATAAATACACCTTTGCGAGTATGCTCGAGGGACATCTTTTTCTGCAATGTGTGTTCTTTTAGGGTTGTAGAATTTCACTTTATATATGATATTTACTCCAATTACATGTCAGTAATTGATTTAATTTTGGTTAAGGATAGGTTATTCGAATAGAACACCACATTGATTTTTTCCGTGGGAGAGTGACTTTTATATCTCTAGAGGGTGAAAATTTCTTTCACTATGGATAATGGTATATCAAGGAGATTTTTCTAGGTATTGTTCACTAAAAACTACAGGAGATTACCCCCCCAGGTTGTAAGTCTATTATTAGATTTTGGGGTTTTAAAGAATCATCTCATTCCAACCATGGTATAATTGTTTCACGACATGTTTCCTAAATACTTTTTAGAGCTTCCACCCGATAGATATGTGGAGTTTAAAATTGATCTCATGCATAAGGATGTACATTTTCAATTCACCAGAAATAATAACACCAATAGAACATTAATAGATGAATACCCATTTATAGGAGTTAGAGTAAAATGGATTTATCTGACTGAGTATATCTCCTGGGGATTCTCCAAAACTGTTTGCAAAAATGGTTGATGAGAAATTGTGCTTGTGTATTGATTAATAGATGTTGAACTTCATTACTGTGATGACATGGTATCCACTTATTTTTATTGTATATAATTTTGACCAGTGTAGGGGATTTCGTGTCTTCTATATGATTGAATTCATATCAACATATCACCAGTTGAGAATTCATCCATCAAATACACTAAATACTTCATTTAGAAGTAGGTATATCATGTATGAGTTGTTGTTTGGTTGAATTTTGATTATAAAATTCACCATTAGTGTTTTATGTCTTTGATGAACAAAATCTTTCATCTGTACCTCGATGGGTTTTTGGTTGTCTGTGGACGAAATCTTGGTGTACTCAACGACTCATGACATTCATTCCCAAAATATTGACATCAACTTGAGTGTACTTAGATAACATCAGGTATACACCAAGATATATAATTTTCAATTATGGATTGATCAGTTACACTTAAGGGGTAACATCATCTTAGAGGAAGGTGTGACAGTAGATCAAGAGAAGGATCAAGCGGATGTTCCTTGGGATCAACCTAAAATCATTTATGATACCCATATAATTATTGTATTAGCAACATATTATTAGAGGTTCATCCAAGACATTTCCTATTTGGATTCCCCACTTTTATTCTTGAACAAAATGGGGAAATTTTGGAATGGTCTATAGAATGTGAGAATTCCATCTAGGAGTTGAAGAAGTTCTTGAAAATGGAACCAATCTTGATCCTACTTGAACTAATTGAGGAGTACACCATGTTTTTTGACCCCTATAGATTCATTATCGAATATGTTTTTATGAAGGTAGACTGAGTTTTGGAATATGGGTCTCAGTGGTTGAGGCCAGATGAATGGAATTACCCGATGCAAGACCTTGAGTATAATTCATTTGTTTATTCTTTGAAGTGTTTGCAACATTATTTTTTGGGAAAAAAATTTATTGTTTATAATAATGATAAGATATTATTGAACATATTTTCACATCATAATTGCTTGAGTATATGAAATCATTTGATTTTGATGTAGAATATATGCCATGGAAGGAAAATAGTGTTTCTGATGATTTATGTAGGAAAACTCACACACATATAGTTCTGGAGTCTAGTGTTGAGTGGAAGATGATGACTTTACTAGATGATATGCATGTGGTGATTCAAGAGGGTAAGGAGAATATAAATCTCATATTAGTTTCATTGGATTGTACACTTTTGATATAGATCAGGTAAAATTAGTTTCAGGATATGGAATGATTGGCCCTGAGGGAAAGCCGAGAAGGTGGGAATTCACCTTCCGATTAGAGCATAAATGAGGATGTGATCATCTATTTCCAGAATCGGGTTGTTGTTCCTACTAGAGTATAAAATGAGATGATGTGTGAATTTCATGTCTCAAACTGGGTTTTGAATCCTGGTGTCACCAAAATTTATTGTGTCCTACGATGACAATTTAGGGAGTCGAGCATGAAAAAAGAGATAGTAGGGTTCTTGAAATAATACAATACATGTCTATAGGTGAATCCCAAGAATAAATGACCTAGTGATTTAATATAGTCATTTCCAATTCCAGAATGGAAGTGGGATGACTTTAATATAGGGTTTGGGGTGGGTATCCTAAGAACACGTATAATTAATAATTCTATTTTGGTGATTGTGGACCATTTGATAAAGGTGCCACATTTCATGCAGGTATGGGATACTTTCTTAGTGAATTAATTTTGAGACTTGTATATTTGAGACATATTCCATCCACATGGCATGTTAAAGACTATAGCTTCAGACCATGACTCATTTTTTACATTGAGCTTCTAGAAGGGTCTTAATAAGGCACATTGTAGGCATGTTTTATTGAGTACGACTTTTCACCCATAGATAGAAGGAAAGATAGATTGTACTATTTAGGTACATGGGGATATTCTATGAGTATGTGTCTAGAAATTAGTGGATCTTGGAAAAAGACCCAATATTTTCTAGAGAGAAACTATAAAAACATTTAAAAAGAAACTATTCATATGGAACCGTAAGAGGATCTTTATGGTAGAACATGAAGATCACCACTATGATTGATGGAAGTAGGAGAGTTGGAGTTATTGGGATCGATACTCAGTCAGGTTACATATGAGCAGGTTTAGTTAATTTCGATCTGTATTGTCATAGAACATAGTAGATAGAATTTGTATGCTAATATAAAATAATCAACTATAAAATTATCATAGGGTGATCATGTATTCCTTCATGTGTCACCTATATTGGTTCACCACAGGAAATGAAGGCATGTAAAGCTGGAACCTAGGTTTATTGGACCATCTGAGGTTGTGGGGAGAATCGGGCTAGTGGTTTACTGACTGGATCTCCCATAAAAATACAGTGATATGAATTCCATTTTTCATGTGTTACAACTTAAACGGTATCTCCCCAAACCTTCTCATCTGATCGGGGTGGATGATGTTGAGCTTCAGATAGATACAACCTATAGGGATCATCGGATATGTGTTTTAGATTACAGTGGTATATTGTAATGGGGTAAGGTCCTGAAAATAGTTCTAGTATTTTGGTATCATGGCCATATTTAAGAGGAAATATGGGATTGAAAAGTAGATATACAGTCTATGTGGCCAAAAGTTTTTTACTTGAAATATTAGTGATTTATTAGAGTACATATCGATGATTATCTATTATAAAGTGTGGATATTGTAATATCCCAAACTTTTCAAGAGATATGTTGAGCTCATTTATAGATATTCATTTTTCTTTTTTTGAGTTTATTTTGTTTTAGTTTTTTCTTTGTTTGTGTTTTGGTGAAAATTGGTGAAAATTGGAATGAAAGTGGGTAGTGCAAGTTTGGTGCATAGTTATCCCAAACTATGCGCCCCGGCCCAGAAAACTGTGAAACCCCTCAGATAGAGGGATTACCCGAATGGAACATGGTTTGATAAACATTGTTCCCTCTTAAGTGAAACCATGCTCCCCCCTGAATAAGAACATGGTTAAGGCACAATATTTTAATGACCGAGAACCCATTCTCTTGAAATTGTTCATGGGTTTTAAATTAACCCGGATTATTTTAAAATTATGAAACACCTCATATTAACACCTAATTAGTCCTAGCTTGAACCTAAACTTTCTATCTCATTTTTGGATTCCCTCAGATGAATTATTATGGCTTCTGACCCCAATTATTTATGATTCTAAGACTTTATTGAATATTTTCACCACTCTCAGTATGTGAATCTCATCTTGATTGGTTTCCTGTCTCCTTTCCCATTATTCTCCCATTATTTGAAGGGATATTTCCCCTTTTTGAATTAGATCTAGATCATGGTTTGATTAAACATGTTTCATTTGATATTGGATATTGGATTTTAATTAATATATTTTTCTCCATCAGGATTATGGTTACTCTTGTCAAATTGAGGATTTCAGTTGGTGAGAGTTTGTCCCTGATTTTGAGGTATGAGGTCTAAATTCTAACTCCCAATCTTGGTTTCAATTGCATGTGTGTAATTAAGGAATTTATATTGTATTTCTACAAGTTAAAATTTTAAAAATAATTAATTAATTTGGTAAACTAACTAATTTCTGGAAATGTTGAATTGATAGAATAATGTGGTTATAGAATTTGTAAATTGTTGGGTTTTTGAATTTACACAGTTGTGGAATTGGATTGAATAATTGTTGAATTAATTAATGGGATATTGGTATTGTTTAATTTAATTAATTAATTTTTGAATTAATTAATGGAGTGCGTGAATGTGCAATTGGTATAATTGAATATATTAATTTTTTAATTAATTAATGGATTGTCAAGAATGTGGAATTGAATTAATTAATTATTTTATTAATTAATGGGTTATTATGATTGTGAAATATTTTTAATTAGTTAATGACTTAATTAATTAAACATTGGAATAGACATAATTGGATTAATTAATTATTGAATTAATTAATTGGTCAATTGTTGTGATTATGAAATTTATGGATTCAGATTAAATAATTTCTGAATAAATTAGTGGATTATTATGATATTGTGATACATGTGATATATGAGATTGATTAATAAAAAAGTGTGGGACACGAACTCATTCTCCAAATACCCATAGAGTTCCAACTGAATGAATGTGAATATTTTTGTATAGGATAGGGACTAATGATCCAAATACCCATGGGGTGCTGGACACGATGTTCTATGCCAATTTGATTGGAATTGGAATATGGTTCTAATTGGTTGTGATAATGAATTGATATTAAAGGGGTAATGAAATCCTATGAGTTATATTAAATTTTGAATTGAATATGTTATAGGGTTCAAACTCTAGCATGGTCTAAAGAAGGTATTGATAGCTCGGGTGTCCTTGAGAGCCGAGGTGTTTATGCAGTTAACAAAAGATAATTTAATAAATATAAACAATTTACATTATTGGTTGTATTTTATTTTTCACACAACTACATAAAGTGTTATATAATGTATATTGTTTATTATATAATTGGTGGTGGCCTACTGAATTGGAATCACACCCTAATCAGGTAGCCTGATTGGTACCCAAGTATACTTTATTCATGTAAGATAGGATAAGGGTAATGACCTTATGTTATATGGCTCATATTGGATGGATCATGGATGAGGGAACCAAACATGATTCAGTAACCACTTTGTAGTAGTCAGTGTATTTATTTATTTTGGGTTTTATATATTGACACATAACACATCCCCGGCATGACATGTCTATAGTTTTTTTGTTTGGGATATTTTATTTCCTTCTTTTTTTCATTAATGATTCTGGTTTGTAACACCCCAAGCTTCCACGGTACGTTTCCCATTGAATAATGCAGTAGCTTGTGTTGTATGCAACATAGAGTTTTAACACACCATGACCAATCAAACTAGCTATTATGAATAGTATTGCCTACTTTTTGAAAATTTATAAATTTTATTTTTCATGATGGACTAAATATTTGGATTCGGAATATTCAAATTAGCTTAGGGTGAATTTATGGTATTTTTCTAAAAAATATCATTTTTGTAGGAATAGTGAAAAACATTGTATTATTGTTTAAAAAAGACTTTTTATTTAAATAATTATATTTATAATTAAATTTATTTTAGTCAAAATAGATACATAATACATATATATGGTCAATATAATTAATTGGAGCCATTTTATAATAATTTTTGTTCTATAAAATTTTATTGAACTTTTTACTGTCTTTTACCCACCTTCTAAGAGCATTTGAAAAGTTTCATAAAACATAATTTTACGGCTTCTGTGATTTGAATTTCAAAAATTCAAGAAACACGGTTAATATCAGTAAGTAAAATGTTGTTCAATAAGGAACAAATAATTTTTGGTGAATAGTAACTTTTGACTTTTATTTACCTCGGTTAAATGTAAACAGGGTAATTAAGGGTAAAAATGATATTATAATTACCCTAACACATGTCCTAATTCTATTAGATAAGTGTAATTCGACCAAAAACAACCTTATAAATAAAATATAATCCCCTTTGGTCCACATGGATTTGATTAGGACATATATTATTATTTTATATAAAGAAGTGTTAAAGGAGTTAAATTCAATGTTTAATAACTAAACCCTATTTAATATATGATTCCACACAATATAAATTAGACTATAAATATTCATTATAAAGGTAAAAATATTTCCTACATAATGGTATTTTGTTTATAATTTTTGGATGTTAAATAAATTAATTTATTTATGACATAATGATGATGCAGTAATTAGCTTATTAATGAAATATTAAAATAATTGATATTATAAATATCCATATAAGTGTAAATTGAGGTTTCTATTTAATTAAACTAATTTTATTAGTTAATATGACATTTTAGGGTCGATTAAATAAATTTTATTCGAAGTGATAATGTTTTTTTGGCTTTCAAAAAAATCAAATACTAAATTGTGTCAAAATTGACATAATTGTGTTTCTAAAAAATATACTATATTATTAATTGATATAATATTCAAAAAAACCTATGGATAGTCTAAAGTATATTACAAAGGATTTATATAAGGTTATATATAATAATAATTAACCACATGGGGTTCTATTGGCTTGTTATATAATGTTTATTAACCATATAATATAAAGATGCAAAGAGACACAGTAAATGTCAAACTATTTAACTAAGAGTTATATCTAAATGTTAAGGTTAATATAGTGACCTAAACCTGTCTAAAACTTATTGGATGAGTGGTTTTAGACCCATCCCCATAATATCCTAGAAATAAAACATTTTTGAGCCATTATAAACTAAAAATTATATTATTATAAAATAATTTTTCCATCTTTTACTAAAGTGACTGTCACCTCTCTTATAAAAGGGTACTTACCCCTGTCTGAAAATCACACCTCCCAAGCCATTTGGCTCGGCCAACCCCTAGCCAAATATATTCCCAACTTTCCTCACATCAACCGAGAGTCCTTACTCTTATCATAAAGCCAACCTAAGGACCCCTTTTGATCAATATAAAAGAAAACACTCGAAGAAGAGGTAATAATTTCACCACCCTCTTTCAAGTTCTTTTCATCTTCCACTTACCATTTATTTGTTTTTTCCATAGAAATATAACAAATACAATACCATCTATATAAATTTTTGTTATTATTAATATGGTACAACCATATCCTTTATTCTATCCATCCTGTAAATGACAAATTCACCATACGTGTGTACGTATGGTTTACCATCTCCAAGTCGTGGTGTAGTCTGTCATTCAGACACTTCATTTTTTATGGACATAATAATGAGTATAATGGATGTAAATAATAAGTATATCTTGTTAATTATTATTTATATATGATATACCATGCAATTACAAATGATTTAACCATCAATATAATGATATTTCTACTCATGCGTACGTATAGATTAACATCTCCATGAACGCGATGAGAATCATTCTCCATCGTAATAATTCAAAAATAAATTTCATTTTATGATTAAAAATAATGTTTATGAACATAATATAATTCTGTATATGAATCAAATACATCCTATAAATAACAAACATGGCTTACGTAACCTATCATAAAAAAGAAAACTAATTAGTTAACATGCAAAACAATGATACTATGGAAATACTATTAACAAAAGAATATTAGAGGATCATATATTATATTATATTTTTGTATATAGTTCTTTTAGAATTTAATTACAGCTTTTTAACTATTATAATGGTTTTAACACACCATCGACTAAGGAAAAGTACAAGGTAATGGTTAATTATATAATCGCTTTACTTATCTGAGGTTGTTAATACATAAGTATCTACTGAGACATCTTTATCATTCACATATGTGTTTTCTTAAAAATGTAATTCAAAACGTTTTTAAAATTTACTAGACTTTTGGTTAAAGTAATTTATACCCATATTTGACCTTATTTTTTTAAAGGAATCATTCCACCGTTTTCCAAACAAGGTACTTTATGACCTTTTTAACAAAATTATTGTAAGAATGTTTTTAAATTATATGGTAGGTACGACTATTTTCTGTCATCATTAAATCATTGAAGCTTACCTTACAAGCATATAATAATATTTCCAAAATAAATTTTTTATTTTATAATTATGTGAGTTTTAAATCGTTTCAAAATATAAAGAGGTATTTCTTTCAAAAAGTTTTCATTTCATCTATGTCAACATCCTTTGATGGATTTTAATCTTGTTTGAAAATGATTTATTATGATTCAAATCTTCCATATTGTATTGAAGGTTTTGTGATATATTTGATTGTGGGTGTTTTATTTTTATAACATTCATGGTTTATTGATAATGTATTGACATTTTGTATGTTAGTTTTAATAAGAATGTTTATGTTATGTTTAAACCTTTTCACATGAGGATTCCATTGGACTTAGTAAGTGACAGGTGGAGTCTGCTATAGCTCCTTGAGGCATCAGTAGGTCTCATAAGACAAACTAGTCTTGGAACAAGGCCTTAACTATGTGGTAATGAAGTCTCGCATTATGAATTCCACCATTATGAAATTGGATATTGATATTTCATGTGATTATTCAACTTATAGAATATCCATGTGAATAGGTAAATGGAATTATTTGATTTATATTGGCCATATTAAGCATAAGTTTATGTTTAAAAGGATTATGTTTTAGTCTTATACATTTCCTCAAATGTTTATACTTATTTATGAACGTTTCCTCTATATTGTTATCCTTACTGAGCATCTGATCTCACCCCTCTCAATGTTTTATTTTTCTCAGTATACGAAATGTATATCATGACTGACATGTAGGGACAATATAAGGGATATGAATGTCGTCAATGGAGACGCTTTTCCTGTTGTTTTTTATTTTATAATGCAATGTAAATATTATTAATTTATCTAGTACTTCCAAGGCTATAAAACTGATCGGCCTTTCAGGATTTGATCCATTGTGATCATGCCAATGTTAGGTAATAATACACTGAATCTGGGTAAATAGGTTCAGGCATTACAGTTGGTATTAGAGGAAGTTTAGCACAAACCATTAAAGCTAGATTCAGATAAACTATGATTAGAGAACATTACCCTATGATAGATATTGAGAATTAATTTATAATAACTTCCTAGAGTTTTGATAACGTATAAATTTTGTTTATTTTCCAAGAAATATATCCCTTCCAGGATATGAGCAGGTAGAGGCAGCTCTGGTACAGATTTACCTTGTAGTGAAAACTCCGACAAGGAGTTTCAGGCTTGACCCGAGGTATCCCGGTACACGACAACGGGTCTTGCTGAACTCTGGGTTGCAACAATCTCGGAGGATATAATTAAGAAATTTCAAATTTTATTTACAAACCATTATAAAGGATTAATGAGTATATACCTCCTTAGAGAATTTTTATTATTATTATGGATTATAACCATAAAATATTCATTTTATGTTAAGTGTTTTACAAGTTTGGAATTATTTATTGTGATTTATAAACCAATCTACTGAATACCATTTTTTAGAAATGGCACCTGGTGGAGGGAATGGAAACCGTATCAATTCACGTAATCCATGTAGGGATTTACCTTTTACTCAATATAATTATTGTCGACCCGGTGATGCAACTAGTGCAAATCACCTTATCACCATATAAGGACAACTCACTCAGGTTATGAATAATAACCATACCTGTATGGAGCACCATGGTCTACAACATGGAGGATCAATGTTATACCGATTCATGAGGTAACAACTACCAAAATTCAATTGGAGTACAAATCCATTAGTAGCTGAGAAATTGATAAATTCTTTGGAGAAAATCTTTCATGCTTTGGGGAGTATCGGAAGAGAAAACGTTTTCATGGATGTTTGTCGCCTCAAGGGAGATACAAATCAATGGTGGTCATTAATCCAAAACAAAAAGGAAGATTAAGAATTATCAAACATGGAATAGAGGGAGTTTAAGGATATTTTCTTAGAAAAACAATTTCATCATCACCATCGAGCATATATGGAAAGACAATTTTAGAGTCTGAGCCAAAAGGAGGATTATAATGTCGCAAAGTATGACGCTAGCTTTACAAGGTTAGCAATGTATTCCACATATTATATACATAACCCAAGGAGTAAGACTGATCGGTTATTTTATGGGTTAAAACCATTTATATGCCGAGAATTAGTCTTATAATACTTCTCATCGTACGAAGATATTGTCTCATGTGCTATCAAGACATAAAAGGAATTCTCTATGTCTTACAAATTTAGAGAAATGAAAGAGAAAAAGTGATCTGAAAAACATTCTGGAAATAGAAATAAGGAGAATAAGGGAAATGTTAAATATCCATCATGTGGTAAATGTCGGAAGAAACACCTCAGTGCTTGCCTAAAGGGAATGAGAGTCTGTTATAAGTGGGGTGAAAAATTCCACCACACTCGTGATTGCAAGGGAGAGAAAGAGGTTGTCAATGTTTAATGCTACAATTTTAAAGAAACGGATAATTATGAAAATTAATTTCTTAAGTGCCAAGGGAACTTACCTCAAAAAATTCCAAGGGAGCAAGGCCAAGATTATTCGATCACTACTGTAGAGGTTGATGTACCGAAAGATGTGGTTGAAAGTAATTTAATGACTTCCTCATCTTTAGCCAATGATTTATTAGATTCTGCATCATCGCATTTGTTCATATCTTCCCTGTTTCCTAATAAAATTAGATATTTTTAATTTGACATAATAAGGGAGTTGTCAGTCAAAACTCCTTAGGGATGTATCATCGCAATAATGTTTTGTGAATTAGTTCCCATTAGGGTATATAAATGTACTTTATCTGTTGATATCATCATCATACCAGTGATTGAATTTGGTATAATCCTCAAAATGGAATGGAATTTATACCATGATTTAGAAATTTATTTTATGAAGAAGGAAGTTAAATTTTTTGGTGATCATAAGGAGTAACTTATCTTTAGAGCAGAAATGTCACCATCTGATTCTTATCTAGATCCAACCCTAGTAGCTCTTCTATATTCAATAATTGGGGTGGAAGAAAATGAAATAACAATGGGTGAGGAATATAATGTTTAAATAGAGGTTGTACCTATTGTGAAAGAATATGTTGATTTGTTTCTAAAGGATTCACCTGGACATCCTCCAGAATGAAAAATTGATTTTTCCATTGATTTAATTCCAGTTTCAAGGCCCATATCGAAGACCCATTATAGAATGGCCACTGTGGAATTAGTGGAACTAAATAAACAACTAGATGAATTGAGTAATAAGGTATTTATTCGACCTAGTGTTTCTCCATGGGATCCCATGTACTTTTTGTAAAGAATAAATATGGATCTATGAGGTTGTTCATTGACTAAAGTGAGATCAATGTTATAAAAATAAATAACAAGTATCCCCTATCTCACATTGATGATTTATTCGACCATCTTCATGGAGCTCAATATTTTTCAAAGAATGACCTTCGATCTAGATATAATCAGTTGTGTGTGAAGAAGCAATACATTCAAAAAAATTTTAATCCAAGTATGGGCATTACGAGTTTACAGTAATGACTTTTTGATTGTATAATGCACCCTTTTTCTTCATGGATCTAATGAATAGAGTTATCAAGGAGTATCTTTATTACATTGTTAGTGGTATTTATTGATGATATATTGGTATACTCAAAAATATATTAAGATCATGAAAATAACCTGTGCTATATTCTGAAAACCCTAAAAAAATGAATTATATGGGAAGTAAAGAAGTGTGAATTCTGGCTTCAAGATATTTCTTTTCTTGGCCATATTATCTCTAAGATTGAAACCTCTATTGATCCTTCGAATACCAAGGAAATCCAAGAAGGGCCAACACTGATGAGTATAACAGAGGTTCACATTTTTATTGGTTTAGAATGTTATTATCAACATTTTGTCTAGAATTTTTCTTGTTTGGTTAACTCATTAACCAAGCTCGCGCGTAAAGGGGTTAAATTTTTCTGGACCAAAAAGTGTGAAGAATGTTTTGAAGAATTGAAGATAAGTTTATTCAATGATCATATCTTGACTCTACAATTAGGGAATGATGGGTTTTTTAATTTTAGTGATGCTTCAATGAAAGGACATGGTTGTTTCCTTATGCAGAATGATAGAGTTATTGCATATCCATCATGACAGCTGAAAATTAATGAGAAAAACTATCCTACTTAGGATATTGAGTTAGTTGCTATAATATTTTCTCTAAAAAATGGAGATTCTATCACTATGGTGAAAAATGTGATATTTATACTGATCACAAAAGTTTGAAGTATATTTTCTCACATAAAGAACTCAATATCAGGAAAGGATGATGGCCTAAACTAATCAAGGTTTACGATTGCACTATTTAAAAAAACCTGGGGAAGAAAAATAAGTTGTAAGATGCTTTGAGTAGAAAGGATCATGGTGTTTTGAACTAGATTATTGTTGAAAGGGATCCTATTTCAATGGATCTAGTAAAGATGGATATGGGAATTACCATGGAAGGTTAAACATAAAAACTTTTTCAAATGGTTTCCAGACTATCTTTACTAGGAAGGATAAAGAGTTCTTGGACTGATGATGAGGAGCTTCAAAAGAAGATTAAAGCTATGAATGATGGGTGATTGAGTAACATCATATATGAAGATGGAATTTTGAAATTTGGGAAGAGACTTTGTGTTCCTAACATAACTGGTCTAAAAAGTGAATTGTTGGATGATGCTCGTAGCTCCAATTTCTCTATACACCCTTGGAGCACTGATATGTATAGAGAGTTGAAGGATCATTTTTGTTGGGACAACATGAAGAGGGAGATTGCTAATTTTTTGTCAACATGTATGGTTTTTCAACACATGAATGCTAGAAGGAAACAACCTATAGGATTCATGCAACCTCTTCCCATACCTGAGTGGAAATGGGATAATATTATGATGGAATTTTTCATGGGGATATCAAAGACTCCTGGGAGGAATGATGCAATATGGGTCACAGTTGATCATCTTACCAAGTCAGCATATTTTCATGCTATAATATAATATTTACCACTTGAACGTCTGGAGAGACTATATATTAATGAAGTTGTAAGACTCCATGGTATACCCCTATCGATTGTTTATGATCGTGGTCCCTGTTTTACATCAAGATTTTGGAAAAGTCTTCAGAAGGCCCTGGATACTAAACTTCATTTGAGCACTGCCTACCACCCTCAAACCGATGGACAATCAGAACAGACTATTCAAAACATAGAAGACATGTTGATATCTTTCTCACTTGACTTTCAAGGTATGTGGGATCAATATTTACCTCTGGTGTAATTTTCCTATAACAATAGCTTCCATTCACGTATTCAGATGGCACCATATGAAGCGTTGTGTGGAAATAGATGTCGCACTCAAACTTGTTGGGATGACGTTGGTGAAAGAAAACTCATAGGCCTAGAACATGTTGGGTAAAAATGGAAAAGGTGGAGGTTATCCAAACCCACATCAAAGCATCCTAAAGTAGGAAAAAGAGATATGCTGATAAGCCAAAGAAGGATTTTGAATTTCAAGTAGGAGATATTGTTTTCATGAAGTTATCTCCATGTAAGGGTGTTATATGATTGAGTAAGAAGGGTAAATTGAGTTACAGGTACATTAGGCCTTTCAATATTCTAGATCGAATTGGAGTTGTAGATTGTCATTTGGTAATGCCTCCAAGTCTCTCCAAAGATCATGATATGTTGCACCTATAACTGTTGAGAAAATACACGACTGACCCAACACATGTACTCACCTATGATGAAATTGAACTGGAACCTGATATGTCTTATTGCGAAGATACTATCAAAATTTCTGATACCAAAGAACAAGTGCTGAGAAATAGGATGACTCGTCTGGTAAAAGTTCTATGGAGAAACCATAAGATGGATGAGGTAATGTGGGAACCGGAAGAAATTATGATGAAGAACCACCTGGATATTTTTTTTGTTGTAATATCATATAAATTTGAAGGAATTTTTTTTTAAGGAAGGTAGAATATAACACCCCAAGCTTCCACAGTATGTTTCTATTTGAATAATACAGTAGCTTGCGTTGTATGCAACTTAGAGTTTTAACACACCAAGACCAATCAAACAAGACATTACAAATAGTAATAACCACTTTTTGAAATTTTATAAATTTTATTTTTCAAAATGGGCTTCATTTTTGGATTTTGAATATCAAAATTATCTTAGGGTTAATTTTTTTTATTTTTTTGAAAACATTCAATTTTGGATGAATAGTGAGAAACATCGCGTTATTGTTTAAAACTGACATTTTATTTAAATAATTAATTATTTAATTTTAATTTATTTTAGGTTAAAATTGATACATAATATCTATATATGTTCAATATAATCATTGGAGTCATTTTATAATAAGTTTAGATATATAAAATTTTATTGATCTTTTTACCGTCTTTTACCCACCTTCTAGGAGTATTTGAAAATTCACATAAAACATAATTTTTTCTATTATGTGAGTTGAATTTCAAAAATATAAGAGGCATGGTTAATATGAATAATTAAAATGTGGTTCAATAAGTTGAAAATAATTTTTGGTGAATAGTAACTTTTGAGATTTATTTACAATGGTTAAAAGTAAATAGGTAATTATGGGTTAAAATGATAGTATAATTACCCAAAACATGTACTAATTCTATTGGATAAGTTTAATTCGACTGAAAAAAACCTTATGAATAAAATATGATCCCATTGGGTCCACATGGATTAGATTAGGACATTTTTTAATATTTTATTCAAAGAAGGGTTAGAAGAGTTAAATTCAATGATTAATAAATAAAGCATTTTTAATATAGGGTTACACATATTATAAATTAGACCATAAGTATTCATTATAAATCTAAAAATATTTCCTATATAATTTTATTTTATTTATAATTTTTAGACATTAAATAATTTAATTTATTTATGACATAATGATATTGCAGTAATTACCTTATTAATGAAATATTAAAATAATTTATATTATAAATACCCAAATAAATATAAATTGAGAATTATGATGAATTAAACTAATTTTATAGGTTAATATGACATGTTAGGGTTTATTATATTAATTTTATTCTAAGTTTTAATGTTTTTATGGCTTTAAAAAAATTCAAATACTAAATAGTGTTAAAATTGTCATAATTTATTTTTCAAAACAAATACTATATTATTAATTGATATAACAATCATAAAAATCTATGGACCAGGAAAAGGAGTTAGATAAGGGTATATATATTAATAATTAACCACTTGGGGTTATATTGTCTTATTATAGTATGTTTATTAACCATATAATATAACATTACAAAGAGACACAGTAAATGACTAGCTATTTAACAAAGAGTTAAATCTAAAATATTTGGTTAATATGGTGACATAAACTAGTAAAAAACATATTGGTTGACAGGTTTTGACCCATCCCCACATTATCCTTGAAATAAAACATTTTGGAGCCATTTGAAAACGAAAATTATTTTATTATAATATAATATTTCAAACTTTTCCTAAAGTGACCCTCACCTCTCTTATAAAAGGGTATGTCCCCTACTCTACAAATCACACCTCCGAAGCCATTTTTCTAGGCCTACCCTTTCCCAAATATCCTCCAAACATTCTTCAAATCAACCTATAGTACTTATATTAATCATAAATCCAACCTAAGGAGCCCTTTTGATCAACTCAAAAGGAAACACCAGAAAAAGAGGTCATAATTTCACCACCCTTTTCAAGTTATTTTCTTATTCCACGTCCTTGTTCTTTATTATTTCCATACCAAAATAATAAATCCCATACCATATACATATTTTTATGTTATTATAAATATGTTACAACAATATTAGTTATTCTATTCATCCTATAAATGACAAAGTCGCCATTCGTGTGTACATACGACTTACTGTCTCCACGTCGTGGTGTAGATTGTTATTCAAACAATTAATTATTTGGATGGGTATAATAATGAGTATAACTATGTAAATAATACGTATAACATGGTAATTATTCTGTATATATGATACACCATCCAATTACATATGATTTCACCATCAATATAATGATATGGTCGCTCGTATGTACGTACGGATTATCGTCTCCACGAACGCGATGAGAATAATTCCCAATCATAATCATTCAAGAAGAATTTTGAATTTATGATTAAAAATAATTTTTATGATCCTAATATTATTTGGTATATGAATCAAATACATCCTATCCATAACAAACATGTGTTACGTATCAAATCATATAATGGAAAATGAATCAGCTAACACCCGAAACGATTATACTACTGAAATATTATTAACAAAACAATATTAGAGGATCATATATGATATCATATTTATGTATATAGCTCTTGTATAATTTAATAAAAATGTTTTAAATATTATACAGGATATTAAAATACCATCAACTAAGGAAAATTACAAGTTAAGGGTTAATTATAAAATCTCTTTACCTATCTGAGGTTGTTAATACGCAAGTATCTAATAGGACCTCTTTATCATCCACATCCATGTTTTCATAAAAATTTAATTACAAAAACTTTTAATATTTAATATACTATGGGTTAAATTCATTTATACCATTATTTTACCTTATATGTTTTGAATAAAATCATTCCTTAGTTTTCCAAACTAGCTACTTCATGACCTTTTCAACAAAATTAAGGTAAGAATATTTTTTAACTTACACGGTAGGTGTGGCTATTTTCTGTCGTTATAATATCATCAAAGATTCCCATATAAGATTATAAGAATATTTCCAAAATAAATGTTTTATTTTAAAAATATGTGATTTTTAAATGGTTTCAAAATAGATAGAGGTATTTATTTCAAAAAAATGTCATTTAATCTATGTCAACATCCTTTGATGGATTGTAAACCTGTTTGAAGTTGATATATTATGGTACTAATCTTCCATATTGTATTGAAGGTTTTGTGATATATTTTACTGTCGATGTGTTATTTTTGTACCATTCATGTTTTATGGATAATGTATTGACATTTCATATGCTAGTTTTAATATGAATGTTTATATTCTATTTAAACATTTTCATATGAGGAATGCATTGGACTTAGTAAGCGATAGGTGGATCCCGCTATAGCTCCTCGATGAATCGGTAGGTCTCACAAGACAAAATAGTGTCTTGGCACAAGTCCTTGAAAAAATCTTATTTGTATTCATGGAACAAGTCCTTGACTATGGGGTTATGATTTCTGGAATTATTCATTCTATCATTATGAAATCGGCTATATATTGAATGTGATTATTCGACTAGTAGAATATACATGTGAATAAGTAAATGGAATTATTTGAATTATATTGGCCATATTAAGTAGAAGTTTATGTTTAAAAGGATTGTGTTTTAGTCTTATACATTTCTATAAATGATTATTCTTATTTATGAAAGATTCCACTATATTTTTATCCTTACTGAGCATCTGATATCACCCCCTTATAGGCGTTATTTTTCCTAGGATGCGAAGAGGTATAGTATGACTGACCTATAGGGATAGTCTAAGGGACATGGATGTGGTCAATAAAGACAATGTTTTTGTTGTTTTTAATTTTATAATTTAATGTAAAACTTTTGAATATATCTTTTACTTCCAAGGATACTAAACTGATTGGTCTTTCGGGATTTAATCTCTGGTAATCATGCCAATGTTATGTAATAATGCACCGACTCTAGGTAACTGGGGTCAGGGGGTTACAGGTTTGTTAGGTTTTTGGTAATATAATTATGTTATTGTTTATTTATTTTCACTATTTTATTACTCTGATAAAGATGTTAGGCTCTCCCTGTGATTGATATTATGCCCTCACAGCTATTTGGCAGCCACTAGTGTATAGGGAGTCACACATTTGGTCATGTAGCAGCCCAGCTCAGGGAACCGATGTGTGGCACCCGAGTCCGGATGTTACATGGGGTTATTATAAACTTATTTGGATTTACAATAATACTTCCCAACTCATGAACTTAAGTAAAACATGTTAAAATTATTTATTTAAAAAAATTAGAAGTATTTTAATCAGTTTATATCAAAAACAAAAAAAATTCCATGGAAAATTATAAATTAACCATTTTAAACATTTCTCATTTTATTTATAATACCTATTCTATGTTTCTATACACACAGACATGAATATGTACACCATGTGATAGTTCTATACTCTATATAAGTATCTTTTAAATCCAAAAATTCATCATAAGTTAACAGATTCCCATGTTCCTCAATGTCACATTCCCTTTATCTAGATTCACATCAATATACCCCAATTGTACAAACCACATTTTTACGATCATGTTAACAAAATAAACTCATGTAAACCATGTATTCCAATAAAAATGATGAAAATTTTTACCTAAGCCCAATTATTCCATAAAAATGATTATAAACAACTAATGTGAATCTAAATAGTTCAATAATTTAAAAACTAGCTATTTTAAATTATAACAGAATATTTCTTTTCCTAAAATCTATCCAATTTTTTCATTTTCCAAGACATAACCAATATAATATTCCCATCATGGATCTAAAAACTTTTACACAAAAATATCAAGAAAAATATTTAATCAGTATTAAGCCATCATGTTTTAAGTCAATTTAATATGAGAGAGTATACATCTACCTCTCAGTGGTTGGAAATAATGAACAATGCTTAAAATTCTAGATCTGATCAAAAAACATGTTCACTTTACTAGATCACACAATATATCATCATGATTGACTTCACACAACATTTATCTATCCCTAATGGATTATATATGTGTTTTTATGAGAGAGAGAAAAAATTATATAGGAATAACAAGGAAGAATGAGTTCTTATTGATGAATTCAGATCTCCAATTCTCTTTGATTCATCGTAGAATCACTTTTAGAAAAAATAGTATCATTTATAAATCCTAGGAAGGAAATTTAATTTTATATATTGATATAATATAGGATTAATGAGTGTTATAGGTCCTAATGCTGATGAGATCAAAGATTTTTTGAGTTCCAACTATACGTTTCATGGTTAGTCCAGACAGTTTAGAAAATAATGCTATAATTGTACAGTGATACTATCATAATTCCACACTATGAATAATTGGATCACACAGTTAGAAGAAATGTGAAGCAAATATGAATTACCCTCAATTTAATATTAAATGGTTTACGATAGGCACCCACATGGTTTGGCCAAACGACGCAATAACCATGCGATAGCCCAGTTGCCACTAACATTAATTATATAGTATCTTTGAGGTGTTGTACAGTTTGTAATAACTATCAAATAACTATGAACCTAAATAAAGGGATAAAACCCATTCCAAAACCCTTAAAAACCACCAAAAACATAGCCCAAAATTTTATTGACTAAAAATTCATGAACAATGTTTCATGTACCAATAAATGGGGGTTCTACAAAGATATTATTTCTTAATAAGAATTTTCTACTAACTCTTCATAATAATATAAATATGTACATTACATACCTTGAGTGGTAGGTAAATGAATCTATTTTAACCCATGAAAAAAATACTAGATATTAAAGGTATGATTTTTTTCCTCATCCCTATGAGAATTTTTTTTGATTCTTTAGAGGAAAAAAACAAAGTCTTCAAAAGGTGTTTCCAATAAGAGACAATTATAGCTATGATAAAATCATCAAACATATTAAAAAAGTAGAAATGGAGAGTATGAACACCAATTATTATTTTGGTTTTCATGATATGATGAGAAAAATAATGCTTCATATAAGGTCATTTGGTAAATCCATTAAAGGAATGAAATTCCCACCGCATGCATGATAAAATGGTTAGAGAAAGAACTCAAAAAATTAACTAAAAGGAATTGGGAAATGATTCAAATGTGATAATGTTGATTATTCATCATGTAATTTTTTAATGAGGGAATAATTGGTTGGTAAATACACAAAATAAAAGAATGATTCAACCAATGAAGTTCATCGTTTCATATATAAGGAAATTTTTAATTATGTGAATCTAGGTCCAAATCAATTACATATTTGGGATGGTGGACCTCAACATCCTCCTAGAAAAAAGGATAAATGAATAGAAATTACTATCATAACTGAAGTGAGTTAGGATAAATACATGGTTAAAGGAACACTTATCATCCACTTTATACTTGAAATTGTTTGATTTTTTAATACATACTCTTTTATATTTTTATAATTTTTTAATGGTATCAAATCACTCAGTAAATGATTTTATGTTGAGTTATTAGTAAAAAATACTAATGGTGTGATGATCACATATGAAATCTATATCTCATTTTTGAAATAGGTTTGTGAAAATATGTTTCCTGAAAACATTGGTATTCCCCCTCAAATTTAATTTTATTTGATTTTGGGCATGGATTTCCTTTCTTTAAATTTATCCAATATTATCTACTAAATAAGGGGATTAATATTTAATATTCTATATGTACTAATGATTTTATATTAATTTGTGGATGAATTGTAATTTCTTATGTAAATTAATTGCATTATATTAGTCTTATTACATATTCATGTGGTATATTTATCTAAAATGGTTGTAGATAAAATCCAAATTGAATATTTTAACATTATTCAGGAATAGTTTTATTTATTTTCTAAATATTTTTTATATTATTCTACCCAAATCATGATGTTGAGTTTTCAGTATTTTTCATGCCTAGATGTACACCTATTTCAAATACACTATATATAATGGACCCAATTAGGTTATATTAATTGAAGAAGATACTCTGGGAGAATCTATATAAGGGATCCATCAACCAAATTTCATCACCACAAGGTACACTTATTCAGTTTGTTAAGAAGGAAAATGGGTAAATACATCATTGAGTTGATTTTCAGGAAACTAATAAGATCATTATCAAGAACAAGTATCTTTACCTCATATTAATGAATTTGTTCGATCATCTATATACATATCAATACTTTTCCAAGATTGGAAATTATTCTAGATATCATCAATAGAGTTTTAATATTTATCATATTCCCTAGATGGATTTCCGTATGAGGTATAGTCATTATGAATTTTTAGTAATCCTATTTGGACTGGAAGGAAGAGAATGAATATCATTTGATGATTGTGTTAAACAGCTGAAGAAAGGAGAATCCATTTTCCCAAAAAAAAAATAATTTTGTCTTCATAAAGTCATATTTTTTAGTCAAATAATCTCAAGGGATTTTATATTAGTGGATCCGTCAAATATGGAAGATATTAAGAAATGGCTTGGTCCAACCATGATGACCAAGATTTGTATCATTCCTATGTTGGATGGATTCTGTTAACATGTTGTGATAAATTTCTCATGGTTATAAAATATAATAACCTAGTTGACTCAGAATAGAGATATGTTCCATTGGAAAGATAAATGCGAGGATAATGTTAATGAGTTGAATAGAAGGTTCGTCTTGGAACCAACACTCACACTACCCTACTGTGGATAATGGTTCGTAATATATAGTGATGGAATAAATAATGTATTGGGATGTTTTCTTATATGGAATTACTATGTGATATAATTTTTATCACACTAATTGGAAATCCGAGGGAAAATATAAAAAAACGTGATTTAGAACTAGTAATGTTATTTTTTAAATTAATGTTATGGATGAAATATCTATTCGATGAAAGTTTAGATATATATATATCATAAAATTTTGAAATTTACATTAACATATATATAGTTGAATATGAACAATTGGAGATCATTAGAGTTGTTAAAATAATATGACTACTCCATAAATTTCCACCCTCGGAATGAAAAACAAGGTCTTTGATGCTTAGAGTCATAAGGACTATGCTATATTGTTCATTATAAGGATTGAAAGGGTTATAATACTTCTTGATTTATATAGATCTTGAAATCATGAGTAATATTCATAGATCATATCATTTTCAAATGAATTTTCATCCAACCATCCGTGGGAGGAATAAAGACGCATTGATGGATTATTTGGAATAGTAGAAAAATGTGAGGAGTGCCCATACGTATAACCTTGGTTGTAATGGACTGATAAGATTTGGTAATAGCTTATGTAACCCAAAAATACTAGATTTAAATAATTATTCATTTAATTAATATTTTAATTAATTATTTACTATTCATTTTATATGTAAGTTGATGAATAGATATATAAAAGATTATTTGTGGTGGGATAATATGAAATGGGATATCAGAGAGTATGCGTCATGATTCCAGTTATTTCAGAATGTTAATTTCAAGAGAAAGAAGTATAAAGGGATACTAAATTCATTACACAAATGAAAATGTAAATTAGAAAACATCAATGTTGATTTCATCATGTGACTCCCTAGAAAAAATAAATGCAATAAAGTTATTGGGATTGTAGTTGATCACTCTATGAAGTAATTGAAATTGTTTATTAGAGAATATTTCTCTATTGATTATATTTTCATAATATACATTATGGAAGTTATAATGTTCAATGGGGTACCACATTCTATTATATCTAATCTGTATCTAAGGATTACCTCCCTGTTATGGATAAAAATTCAATAACATTGAATAAAAGGATGAAATTTAGCAAATTTTATCATCATCAATGAAAATATTTCTTATTTGACAGGACCATTAAAACCCTATAACATATATTGACATATTATACTATGAATTTAAATTATGATTGGGATCATCACCTTCCTTCGGTTGAATTTTCATATAGCAATAGCTATTACATGTGCATTCAGGTGGATCAGTATGATTCCCTCTATGAAAATATGTGAATATTTCCAATAATCTGGGATAATGTTGGAGAAACAAATCTATTGGAACTTCATCTAGAATGGAAATGGTTGAGAAGTTTAAAGACATTAATTGACACATCAAGGAATCTCAAAGTCAATAAATAATTCATGAAACAATATTAAACTACATATATATTATGAAGTTGGATATAAGGTATTATTTTTAATGTCTTCGTGGAATAATGTTCTGAGATTCAGAAAGAAGGGTAAGATGATACCATGATATACCTATCCATTTAGTATTCTTGATGATATTAGGATGATATCTTGTCACATAGTGCTTCCATAAAACCTCTCCCAATATCCTGATGTTCCTTATGTATCTCTACTAAGGAAGTATATATCTGACCATTTACATATATTGATCTTAGATGTAACATCCTAACCCGAGAGCCACTAAACGAGTTCCCCAATCTGGTTCACCAAATGACATTAGCCACACCTTCTTATATTCCAGAAGCGACTGTCTAGCATCGGGGGTCTAGGTTGGTACTGTTATGAGACTATACCCTCATATCAGAGATAGAAATAACAATAAAAAAACCAATAATCAATTGCATCATAATATGAAAAAAGAGTAAGTTTAATGAAATAGTTCATAATATAATGTAAAATGAAATGTTTTATGGATCAAATAGCCATGTCATACATTTAACATTGATTTTCCACTATGATAAACCCATATATAAAATAAAATATTTAAATATGTACACCATTCCCTATATATGACATGACTAAAACCACATCAGAACTCCTAACACAGTCTGATCCATCCTTGGTAGTCATGAAAAAATCAACACGGGCCTTATCACAAACATATTTCATCATCACCAAGAAGATTTTATGGTTATATTAATCAAGAATCAACATAAATTTCCATCAGGTGTGGAACGATTTTTTAGCACATAACCATGTAAAAATTGATATATATACCTATAGTAGGAATCATTTATAACCATCAAATCATAAATTATAACCATAGTGCCTAGACCATCAATCCTGTATCAATATATACATCAACATCGATGGTTTCTAGAGAATCGGTCTATCCATTCCTAATGAAGATGAGCATCAGTCCAATATCATATTAAACATGATATATTATTGTTTCCTATATCATCAATCTATCACTTAAACCATACAGTATAATATTAGTGTCCAGATCCTTAGTCTAACACCTTATCTATATATTATTATACTAAATCCTAGAGAATTAGACATGAATGTCAACAATTCAATTAAACTTATGTCTCATTTTCCATGGTTGATCACCATATCCTTTAAAAACATTTAAAAAAATTACCATTTTTAAAACATTAAAACATATTAATGACCCTGTAGTCCTTTAATACCTATGTAATAAAAAATAATGTATTTCAAAAAAAATGATTAAAACAATTATTAATGAATCTCCCCAAAATTTCTACACCACATCCATTTCAATTAAAATTTTTAAATCTATTTTAAACTCCTTTTTATAAACCATTTGAGTTTAGCACCTCATTTTTAAAAAAGGACCATTTCAAAATATAGATTCCCCATTTGACATCCAAAAACAATACAATCCTCAACTCAGGCAGTTAAAAACATTTCAAGAGCCCAATTGGAATTTAAAAAACTCAACGCCTAAAATAACACATTTTATCCTCTTACTCGCACCAACCATTTATTACTATGTTCCACCTACTAGAAATTTAACCATTTAATTAATCCAATCAATGAACTTAATTGGGTTAAGGTCATAACCATACTACATTACCCCTTTAGAGCCTAACAAACCATTTTACAAAAACAACACACATGGCTGGCCATAGGTTCACTCTTATAAAAACAAACAGATTTGACGGGATCCATGGAAGGTCTAAGTTGCTAATTTAATGCCCAAAACATTAAATTAAACCAAGTAATCAAGCACCACATATGGGATTTTAGAAACATACCACATATATATTATAATAAATTAAATGGACTATGAGTAAATCTATAATACCACCTACCACATTAAGAAATATTTCCAATATAGTTCCAAATCATGATTTATGTACCAAGGCACACCAATGTTTGGATCAAACCCCTCAAAATACAAACAATCTCATCTTAACAACCTAATATTTTTCCTCCCACAAAGAAAAAACAATTAGTTATTTATAATAGTTATAATTAATTGATAAATTAAACCCCAATGTGGCATAATACGGAAAGAATCACTTATAGATCATCTCTTTCCAAAAATCCAAGAAACCAGGAAAAGAGGTCCATGAAAGACTCCCTAAATCATTCCTTCAAAAATACATAAGAGTACATTACATTTCTGAGGTTAATAAAAAACTAATTAAAGTAAAAAATAATAAAATTCATAGTAATCACAAACCATAATTAAATTCCACACAACTACATGTGGAAACTATCTTCGGATCTCCTCTATAAAATCTAAAATAAAGCCCCCTAAAAAATTAATGATTCCTCCATGATCTAATGCAGTCATCAAAAAAACCATATCACTGAACTCCAAAATGAGTTTGGAGTAATAATATGGATAAATGAATCCATAATATGAGAATAAATCACCTAAAATGATAATAAATCTCAACTAATGCATGCCAAAATCATCATAATGGAGGATAAAGGGGTTTGGGGATCCCCCAGTTCACACAGCTCTACTGGGGGAGGAAGCGGGTGGAAGGGATAAAAATATCAAGGGGTATTTTGATCATTTCTCAATTTTAATGAAATAATTTGAATTTGCATTATTATGTAGCATGGTTATCCAAATTGTGTTCCAACCTTGTATCCCAAACTATCCATCACCCATATGGAAATTGTTTCGGCCACAAGGTTATGAAAATTGTGCACCAACAGTTTGGTCAACACTACCTACCCTCTATTTCAAGGTGCATAGTTTTTCTAAAACTACACATAGCTTATGTTCCTTGCCTCAGAACCCTCTTAACATAACAGGGATTCTCTTTTGTCTAAAATAGTTTACCCCAAACCATACTCATACTATACAAATTTTGTGTTCTCAGTTTGGAATGAACTGAAAATCCAATGATCATCAACATGTCACACGGTTTCTCTTAAACTGTGCACACCCAAACATGCACCTGAATAGTAAAACTCCAACTCTCCATAATCACATATAGTAGTATTTAAATCTCATCCAAACACTTTATATATCCCTCAAACCTCATTTGGTATCTCAAAATAGTACTTTGAGGCGTTCTAACTATCTCATCCAAGATTTTATTATGATGTATTCTTTTTTGGTTTTTTGTTTCCATTTAACCCTTGTATTCCCAGTGAGTTTTTGAATAAAAATGGAGATTTTGGGCTTGATATAAAGTGGTGCACAGTTGGTGCAAGGTTTGGGGAAACCGTGCACCCTCTCTTAAAAAACCATGCAAACAATTTCATTTTGGATAGAGGAGATCACACAAGTATCAAATAGTTTACAAAACCATGTGGGGTGACTGTACATATTGTTCCTCTTGAATATTGAGGTATTAATGTTTGATATATGGTTTATAAAACCATATTTTCAAACTGTACTATATATCCAGGTCATTAAAATTTATAAAATTACATTCTTTCCCTCTTTGGATTTATACCCTAAACAACCACTAGTCCACCCCATTCAGGATTTTTTTGCATTATGAACTCCCTATTCTCCAACATGGACCTCTTGAACTACAATATTTAGGTTGTTTTAGTGTGGTAACTTCAACGAATCATCAATTAAGTCTCGTTACTCCTAGTTTCTCCATTCGTCTAGGATTTACCTTCCCCTATTTCTTATAGTCTTCATTTGCAACAAGTTAATTTACCTAATGAGGCTCAAATCTTGAGATTTTGGTGAAATAATGATGGTTTTTGTTTTTATATTTCCTTTATTGGGTCTTATTGAGGTTGGGTTATGTCTTCACACTGATATCTTGAAGTATCCAACTGTGAGGTATTTGGTTACATTCTTTTACATTATTAGATTATTTATCTTGATTCCTTGGTTGTTTAAATGTGTTCTATGGATTTATTATGTTGCTTTGAGAAGAATATATGATGAAAACTTGTTTTCTGAAGTTAAATAGGCTATTTTAATTGTTTGAAACATTGTGGTTCTTCTTGATAGTGTTCCATGATTTCATTTAAAAGTGGGAAATGTGTTTTTAATGATATTTGGGGGGCATATGAATTGAATGGTTTTTTCAAAAAAAAAATGGAACTCATGGCATGTAATATTTTTTTCATGCATGTTGAATGTCATTTTTAAATAATAAATGTTATGTGAATCATGTTTATAGTGTCTTTGGTGTGCTTTTGGATATAAAAAGGTCTTTTCTCATGGAAATTGTTGGATTTAATTTCTGATTGTGTTGTAGTGTTTACAAATGGTCTTTATGAGTTGTAAAAGTGCTGAAAATGTGTTTCTAATTGGTTTTGGTGTTCATGTGAAATGAAAGAGGATTTTTATGGAAAATAGTGGTTTCCATGTGATTTTTGATTATAGGATCAATGAAAATTATGAAAATGGTTATTTCCACATTTGTTAATAGTGCATGACATGTTTATGCAAATGTAATAATTTATGTGATATGTGAAATGGAATTTGAGGAAAATGGAATCCTAGTTATCTTGGAGGGAAAACTAGAACATGTATACTAGTGAATTCAGAATAGGTCGAGGCCCTAATTCATCTAGTAGGATTGACACTACAACACTAACTAAACATGTTATATAAACGGGGACCACTAGACCTTGGGATTGGATATCCTCTTGTGAACCATGCATGGGAACACTGTAGGTTTTTTATTATGATATGAAGACTATTATACCTTAGTAAAAGATCCCCTGGCCTATTCATCAGAATTTTGTTGGTATTGGTTGGAGGATTTTGACCAATGAGTCATGAGGTTTCTAGAACACCACTATTGCTAGATTACCTAAAGGTATTTCCCTTGGTAATCTCCTCTAATGTAATGATTATGTGATGTGATTCTTGATGTCGGTACATTGTAGAACTTTTGAGCAATTTAATTTCTACTTTTCTTAATTGAGAAAAGGTTTTTCTTAAAAGTGTTTCCATGAGAATTTTTTCCTTATAAAAATTCTAGAAAATTCTTTAAATGTTCATATATAAATGTGAAATGTTGATTTTTCTCCTAATGTTAGGGAATGTAATCTTTCTTTTTTGTGTCATCCTACTAGTATTTAAATTAAACCGTACATAAAACTTTGGGTTTATGTACAGTTTCTTCTGTATGATCTAGGTAAAAGAAAGATGTATCTTGGAGTTGACGGTGTATCTGGTTGCTAGTGTTCCACTTCATGTAGGTGTTGGTGGTGGTGTCTTGAGGGAGATGTCCCTATGGTTACATGGATGTTTTCATGTTAGTTTTTACCACCTTTTACTTTATTTTACTTATGGTACTAGTTAATGTTTTATGACATTGAATCTGAAAATTTTTGAACCACTTTTTGTTTGATTATCAGTTATATGATGTTTTTTTTGTTTTTTATTGTTAAATAAATTATTAAAATCATTACCAATTTATATTATTGATACCCGATCAATTGTTTCCAGCCTATGGGGATTGTGAATGCCTTTCAGACCATGCCACGAGCTAGTTTAGGTGTCATGTTAGATTCACCTGGGCTTGGTTTTGGAAAAAATGGAATCTGACATGGCCATGATCTCTTAGTGTAATGTTATTTTGGATGAATCTTGATAGACTTAAGCTAATATTCTCATTGATTTAGGTTCTTCTTACGAGTGGGGCGCCTTCCAACACACCTCATGATATGACTCACGTCACCATGGGATATTGGGAAATTTGGTTTGACATATCCTCCTGGTCATAAGTATATGATGAATACTATATATGGACATTGGGTGGATGTGGAGTGGTTTTTTTAACTAGTTATTATATTAGAATTTTTTAGTTCCAATTTAGGATGGTTTTTGATATTTTTTATTATTTTATAAAGGTTTCAAATTGTGTGTTTATGGTTATAATGATGGAACTTCCAAGTGATTTTTACTATTAATAGTAATATGCACCCTTAGGGAATTCATGTGCATTCATGAGAAGAGTTCAGAGAGACTTCTCCCTGATCAATTGATCTGAGGATAGTGGAAGAAGTGGTTCAGGCTATCCATGGTTTGGGACAGGGATCGGGGTCTCCACCTACTTTGGTAAGAGAAACTAATCCAGGTTATGGAAAGGAAAAAAATTCAGTAGTTCCACAAGAATAGGCCTCCTTTAATCAGGGAAGCATAGAAACCTAGGATGCTATGAAGTTTCTTCATAAAATTTATAGGATGTTTGAGTTTCTTGATACTCTTGAGGTAGTTAGGGTGAAGTGTTCTTGTTTTATATAGGAAGGCCCCAATAAGAAGTGGAGGGACATAGTGTTTCATGATGGTAATAATTATTAGTTGAGTTTGAAGGATTTTAGGGACATATTAAACAAGTAATATTTTCATGATGATTTTTCCCACATAAGGTCTTAGTTGTTTTTGGATGTTTTATAGGGAGACTATACCATAATAGACTATGATAACCACTTTGTAGAGTTATTTTAGCTTGCACCTGAGGTCATTTCCAATGAGTAAAATAAGAATCATATTTTTTAGATGGGGTTGTGACCTGAAATCCATTATTTGGATTTCTTATTCACGTTAAAGACATATGGAAAGGTTGTTGATCATTAAATGATGGTGGAAATTGAACATAAGGTAATTTATGGTTTCTCCAGATCGTTGGGTGGTCTAAATTCATCTGACCTGAAATGGAAGTGAGATTAGAAAGGGAATAAGGAAAGATGTAGTTTAGGTCATCCTTCCGATTTGTCCTCATTCGTGGATTTGAGTGTTGGGTCTATTGTGTTCTATCCACGTGGATTGATAGGGAACATGTGATATACATGTACATCTCCACCCAGACCCTACCATCTATGTGGAACAATGAGACACATTCATTGATGTTACAAGATGGTACACCCATATTAGAGTGGTGCATGATCTATGGATTATAGAGGGATGCCAGCTCGGTCAAAACCTAAAATGACAGTGATATCATAGATTTGATATTGTGGTGATGGGGCTAGATCATCTTACAAGAATATTTATTCTAGGGAAGATCCAGAAGGCAATGGTCGTTCTGAGGAACAAGCATTTACAAGGCAACTTCATGGGGTGGATCAGGCGCAGAGGAATCAGATGAAGGGTCTTTGACCATTTGAGGTACCATTATTATTGAATCATATTTAGATATTTCTCTATTTGTTATTGGTTCCTCATTTAAATTTATTTATTCTAGTATTATGGATTTGTTAATATTTCTAACAAAGAATACGCCTTATGGGATAGAGTTGTTTATGCCACTTGGTAAGAATTAAGAGTAGGGTGTTAGGTGTCTTTCTTGTTTACTCACCATCTAAAGGGTCCAGTTTGAGTGGGATTTCCAAATTTTGTAGATGAAACTCTTTAACTTGATCCTATGTATGTATTGGATGGTTTTTTGATCATGATATAATTGATCATTATAGTAGGTGAGTGTGTTTTGTGTCACATGATAGAAGTAACTTGATTTTTTTTGGGTGAATGGGATCCTTAGTCGAGATGTTCTGAACCTTCACTACTAGATTTTGGAAATCTTGTATATCAAATATCATCGGTCATGAAGGAGAATAGTGAGAGTTTTAAGGAATCAATATTACATCCTATGGTGGATGAGTTACCTGAGGTGTTTCTAGAAGACTTATTTTATTTTCCTCCTGATTAGGTTGTGTAATTCTCTATTTATTATCTCTAGGGACACAACCAATATCTATTGCTTCATATCGTATGTCCCCCACCAAGTTTAGGTAACTAAATGCACTACCAGAAAAATTTTAATGCAATGGTTCCATACTTTTGAGTGTAGTACATTAGGAAGCCCCAGTTCTATTTGTGAAGAAGGCTAATGGATCTCTCCAGATTTGTATTGATTACCTAATGTTATATAAGTTAACAATCAAGACCAATACCATTTTCCCCATATTAATGAATGTTTTGGTCATCATAAGTGGAGAATTTGTTTTCCATGATCTATCAATATTCACAATATCATCAAGATATAGTTAGAGAGGTGGATAGTCCAATAAGATCCGTTAGATTCTTGTACAACCATTTTCAGTATTTGTCTATGACTTTTGAGTTAACGAATGCTCCAAAAGTCAATATGGAACTCATGAATGGGGTGTTCCCTTAGTATCTTGATTCATTTATCTTGGAATTCTTTGATGACATCCTACTCTAATCATTGACTGAGGAGAAGCATGCGCATCGTTTGATTATTATTTTGGGAACCCTTTGGGATCATAATCCATAAGAAAAGAATTCAATATTCTCCTTTTATAACAGGAATGTGAAGTTTCTGGGTCATGTGATCTCAATGTGAGCATTATCGGTGGACCCTGAGAAGATCGATGTTGTGATTTTATTGGAATAACTTAATGGTATTTTTAAATAAAAATATTTTTTTCCTAGATGGGTATTATAGGTAGTTATTTCGGTATTTCTCTCATGTGGTTTCATCCATTATAGCACTTACCCATTAGGGAGTATTGTTTGAATGGAGAAAAGAATGTCAATTTTCCTTTGAGGAGCTAAAGTGGCAGTTGAAAAAAGCCCCTATCTTGAACTTTCTGGAACTGAGAAAGGGATATATAGTCTATTTTGATGATTTATTTATTGTTCTTTGGTATGTGATAATGTAGGATAAGGATGTGGTGGCTTATGGTATGAGCCAACTCCAACCATATGAAAATAATCACACAACACTTGACCAAGATTTACCAGTAGTGATTCATGAATTAAAGATGTTGTGCCAGTACCATTTAGGGTAGAATTTTGTGCTTTATTTTTATCAAAATATCTTGAAAAATATTTTCTCCCTAAAAGATCGGAATTTTCAGTGTCATCGTTGGGTTGAGTACCTTCATGGGTTCAGTTTTGATATCATCTATACCCCTGGAAAATTTAAAGATGATGCATATTCCTTGAGTAGTAATGTCCCAGTGAAATAATTTAAAAAATCATGTAATTAGTGGACATTTATGGGTCTCTTTGGCCAATTTCATCTTAGGACCAAGGACCATAGTGGAGGTGTCTTCTTAGACAATGTGCAACTAACACCTTCTCTATTAGAGTTGATCCGACAAGAGCGGTCGAATGATGAGTTGTTCATGTGTCCAATGTAGTTACTAAATGGCGGGGATGTGCCATGTGAATTACCAATGCCTCATGATGGGACTTTGTGCTTTGGAGGTCACTTTGTGGTGTTGTTGCCTTTGTAGAAGGTGGTGATGAAGAATAGCCACCAGTCTTAATGGATCATTCATCGAGGTGCCACTTAGCTGTTTTATGATGTTCTTTGTTAGTTTTGGTGACCAAGTATGAGGCAAGATATAGATGGAATCATATCATGGTGTTATACATGTTAGTAGGTTAACAAAGAACAAAAAAATCCCTCTATTTTTCTTTAGTTGCTACTTATTCCTACATGGAGGTGGGAAGAGATCAAAATGGATTTTATTATTGGGTTATGTCATAAACCTTGGGGATAGAATTCTATTTATGTGGTGAATGGAAACCTAACCAAATAATCCTATTTCATTTTTATTATGGATTCAGCCAATGTGGATGATTTAGGTCAGTTTTATGTTCAATATATAATGATTCTTTATGGTGTGCCATCAACAACTTTCTCTGATAGGGACACCTATTTTACTTCACTATTTTTGGAATGCCATAAAAAGGTGATGGGTTCATAGGTCATATTTATTATGGAATTCCATCCTCAAATGTATGGTGTGACGGGGTAGACGAATCAGATTTTGGAAGACCCCATTCAGGCATTTGTGTCAGATTTTATAAATTTTGGGATATCCATTCATGATTGGTTGAGTTTGCGTATAAAAATAATTACAAATCCTCGATTCAAATGGATCCCATTCAGAAACATTATAGTCATCTATTTTGGTCTCTTTTGTGTTGGAATGTGGTGGCTGAGACATAATTGTTGGGAGTGAGACCTGTGTAAGAAACTATTGATGAAGTGAATCTAATCCAATAGAACTTGTTGACTTCTTAGGGTTTCTATAAGTATTTATCTGATCAAAAGTACCAATCTTTGGAATTTTCATTGGGTGACAGGTGTTCCTGAATGTGTCACCTCATTTGGGCCACTATTTTTTTGGGTAAGAAAGGGAAGCTAACACCATGGTATGTCATGCCATTTGAGATTACCGAGAGAATTGGTATAATGTCATACCAGTTATATTCTTCATCCCTATTGAAAATAATTTATGATGTGTTTCTTGTCTCATAGACGAATAATTACAACCTGGATCTCTCACATCTATTGGATTAGGAAAAGCTAGAATTGGAGCATGATTCTTCTATGTTTGATCAGCCAGAATGGATTTTGGATTCTCAGGATAAAGTGGTTCATAGAATGTCTATTTTGTTTTCCTGAGTGCATGGAAAGTATAGTAATGATTTTCATGAATATTGGGATCAGAATTTTTAGGTTGAGAAGTATTATTTTTTTACGCACTAATCATACCTTGGATATTCATTTTGAAGGTGAAAATTTTTCACATTGGGGGGAATTGTCACATCTGTTATTTTTTGGGGTTATTAAATTTCTCATTTTGATTCTTTCTTGTATCCATAGGTTTCCTCATGAATTTTTGGTGAAAATGGAAATTTTGGGATTGATAAATGGTGGTTCATAGTTGGTGCAACATTTAGGGAAACTGTAAGCCCTCACACAAGAAACTATGTAACCAATTTAAACTTATACAGTGGAGATCACATGGTTTTTCCACCATTTGGGAAACCATGTGGGATAGCCATTTGACTCATTCCTATTGGATAGTGAGGGATTCATGGTCACTGTACTATTTGGAAAACTATGTGGGTTAACTGTACGACCATTCTAGGTCATTTAAATGTGAAAAATTTCTTTCTTTCCCTAATTGTATTTAACCAATAAACCACCCATAATCTATCCCATTAAATATTTTATGCCCAATGAGTTCTTTATTCACCTTCATGGACCTCTTTAACTACAATATTTTGGTGGATTTTATGTGATAATTTCAAGGAATAAATAATTAAGTCTTTTTTCCCTCATCCAGGGTTTTACATCCCCCTTTTCTTGAGTTATTCCTTTTCGTGGTTTATTAGACCTAATGATGATTCGATCTTGAGATGTTGGGTGAAATCGTAATGGTTATTGTTTGATAATTCCTTTATAGGGTTTTCTTGATCTGTGGTTGTGTTTTTGACTATTTTCCAAAGGATTCCATATTTGAGGTTGTTGGTTCCATTCTTTTACATTATTAGATGATTTTTTATTACATTCCTAGCTGTTTAAATGTGTTTTATAGATTAGTTTTTTTTGGTAAAAACCATGTTTTGAAATGGGGTTGGGATGAATATATGATGAATGTATGTTTTTAGAAAGTAAATTGGTTATGTTTTATGTGTGACACATTGTGGTGCATTTTAAAAGCGTTTTATTCTTTTTTTTGAAAATTGAGAAATTATATTTCAAAGATATTTGGGTTGATTAGGAATTGATAGTTGGTTTTCCAAAAAAATAGGCTTTTTAAAATGTGATATTTTTTTTCACATTCAATGTGATTTTTTAATTTTTAAAGTGATCTGAAACTTGTTCTAAAGTGAATTTTCCATGGGTTTTCATTTTAAATTTCTTTTTTTAAGGAAATTTTTGGATTTAATATGTGTTTTCATTATAGTGTTTTCAAATGGGATATATGAGTTTTGAAAGTGGTGAAATTTTTTTCCAATTATATTTACTATTCATAAGAAATAAAAGATGTATTTTTTATCATTGGATCAATTTGAATCATGAAAATGGTGATTGTATCGTGTGTTCATGGTTCGTAGAATGTGTGTGTGAAAGTAGTGATTTATGTGATATGTGCAATATAATTTGAGAACAATGGGAATCATGGATATCTATGTGGGAAAACTAGAACTCATAAGATAGTTCATTCAAAAGAGGTTGAGGTCCAGATTCATCTAGCATGATTGATGCTACAACGCTATCTAAACATGTGATATGATCGGAGACCACTAAAACATGGGATAGGATCCCCTCTACTGACTTATACAATGGAATCTTGTTGGTTTTGGAATATGGTATAGATAAAATTAGACCTTAATATGGGATCCCATATAATGGATCACTCAAAAGAACATTATTGGTATTCGTTAGAGGATTTTGATCACCAAAGTATGAGGTTTATATGGTCCCACTAGTGATAGATTAACTCTATGGATTTCCCATGGTCCTCTGTTATGATATGATGCATATGTGATGTTGTTCTAGATATTAGTACATGGTATACCTTATGTGAACTTTAATTTCAAGAAATATTATTTGAGAAAAGGTTTCTGTTAAAATTATTTACCTGAGAATGGTTTCTTTAAAAATATTTTATTGAAGATGCTTCAAATGTTCTTATAGAAATGTTACATGTTAATTTATCTACTAATGTTATATCATAGAATCTTTTTTTGGTAGAATCCTATTGATATTTTCTCACACCATCTATACACAATTGGATGTATGTAGACTTTTTTTGTATGACCCAGGTAAAGGAATGATGTATAGTGGTGGTAATGTTGGTTCTGGTTTCTAATGTTCCACTTCATGTAGGTGTTGGTGGTGGTGACTTAAGGGCGATGACCCTCTAATTACATTGAGTTTTTCAGGATAGTTTTTCTATCCCCTTTTCTATTTTGGTACTTTTGGTGTTGGTTAACGTTGTAAAAATTTGAATCTAAATATCATTGTACTTCATTAGGCTTTGATCATCAGTTATGTGATGTTTGTTTATGTTGGTTATTTATTGTTATATACATGGGTGAAATAATTCCCATTATATATTGTTGATAACTATGAACATATTTCCATCTAGTGTGGATTGGGAATTCTCTTTGGGCCATACTTCAGGTCAGGTCTAGTGTTAAGTTGGATGGAACCCTAGCTTATTTGATGACACTATCTCTCAGAACCTCAATATGTGTTTTGATCCAAAATATAACATTTTGAGTATTTGAAAATTCACAATCCTTCTGAAAATTTTTACCAATCCAAATATGTTATCTTATAACTGCCCCACCATAATACTTATCATTCCTAATAAGTCTAGGTTGTTATCCAAATTCACTACCTCAGCTACATTGGTCATTGTTTTTAACCAATAGCATCATTTAGTTTCTAAAAGTATATCATACAACCAAAGCACAATCTCTAACTGATGAACTCAATCAGAAAAAACCTGAATTAATTAAAATTTTAAATTTAAAAATAGCAATAACTAACTTACTTGATCTGAAATAAGAAAAGTAATAATCATATCATCTCATATTCACTTATCGAATCAATGTTTGTCCCCACCATATGATTCATCTTATAACCACCAACATCTGATACATGGAACTTCTATCATTGGAAAATATAAAAATAACCTCTCACTAATTTAACTACAATGTTCTAGTAATAGTTCTCATTCAACCACACAAAAACACCAATGAGAATTCCAATCAATATTTTCACCCATCCTCATCATAAAATACCAACTAGGGTCAATGTACACCAGTCATCCATACATAAACAATGAACATGCCATCTTTTCCCCATAAACCAGACTCATCTTCTGAAACAAATCTACCATTTCAAAAATTTCATGTTGGATAGTATTTGAAACATAATGTATCTATTCTATATACAATCCAAGGTCAAACTATCCTTAGTTAACTCATCCTTAAAATGCCTCTTTTCAACTACACACACATCACCACCTCACATATTCACAATGCCTTTTTCTTAAAGGAATTCCATGATCATCCAAGCAAGATCACTATATTACCTAATTAACTCCTCATGAGAATATCATGATCATATCCTTCACTAACCGAAAACCTTCATCATTATATGACAAACATATCAAATTTCCTATGGAACCATCCCATCAGATTTATTGTTTGAACCACACTGAGATCAAGACCATGCTCGGCTTGATTTTCCTCCATAATGGATTTTAAATTTGCATTACCTTTATAATTTGAGAACATAACTCATTTGTCCCTCACATGAATCAAAATACAACCACAATTGATTGACATTCAATTCTATACACCTACCACCCCTCCCATATGATGTTAATACCGATGTAACTAATACATCACCCCCCACCATATGAGTGTTGTTGTCACTTCCCCAACCAAACAATCTGATTTTCCACATCCCATGCTTCAATAACTCTCAAACAATAGCGTTTTTACTATATCACTCCCACAAAAGTGAAAAAATGAAACAACATCTATTGTATATTCTCAAAATCCAAGAACAGCACACATGGTGTTCACTGGCATCAACTTCAATTTAGGGACTTACTCAGATATGGAATATGGTGCACGTCTAATCAAAAAAATTCCCCTACATAGTAACATAAGTAAAAATTTAGGAAAAACAATCATAAAACTAGAAAATATATTCAAATAGATACTCTTATAGCCAATTGTTCCTCAGTTTACTCAGGATGATGTTAATATACAAGGAATGATTGTCTCTAAATAAGAGAATGTTAATATATTTTTGATCGATACCATCACAAACCTATCATACACAATGTCACCTATTACTATAGATAAATTAAAAACCCTTTAAAAATTACTTGGTCCTCTCTTCCTATGAGAATTTCATCATGATCATATTAGTTCTAAACTCACTTACGGATACCTACTAACTCAGGTGACCTGAAAAATGCTCTCATAACCTCGGATCTAATGTCCAAACAAAACAATGTGTCTCCATCTACTCGTGTCTCCATGATCCCATTAGTAATTAACCATAACACACTCTTGTGTAACCTAATTGTAGAACGTTTATTCAATTCCAAAAAGTAACATATAACAAAATTTCAGATCAAAAGCCCTATGAATAATTCTTTCCTACCCCACATACCTAGATCATGCAAAAAGGAGCAACCTTGGAGCTCCCCAAAACCAAAGGAAACTTACTGAGACATTATCTATTGAAACCCCACATAAACACAAATATTCATTCCAAGAATTCCACTAAGTCCATTTATGATATTACTAATTTCATAGAAACACATCTAGAGATGAATGGGATGGGCGTCAAACTAATTATTCCCTTAGTGATCACAAGAACCACTAAAACATCAACCCTCCTAGTGATTTCCATCTTAATAAACTAGTACATCTCCATGACCATCACTACAAACCTAAAATATCTACCTCACTTGTGTGGTTTCTCACCAAATTAAACATGAATATCTAATCCCTCGTACCATTGAGTGTATCTTGTGCTTTCTATTCCATCTCATAACTATTCATCACAACCCATATACATCACCATTATCTAGGATATGCACCCTAACAAGCCCTCCCCACGAGAGACCATCCAAAAGTCTAAAGCACTATCACACAAGTGCTTCATCATAAAAAAGGAATCCAACATTCCTAAACTACATACTAGGATGAACTACTCAAGAACCATTTCCTAAATTCCATGATTCCACAGATGCCACACACTCCCAAAGCCACACAAAACTCAATCGACCCCTCTCATGAGATAACCTCGAAGGCCAAACAACACCAAACACATAAACTAATCTGGAATCAATGATATCACTAGTCCTTACCACCTAGACCCACTAGTAATGTCTCATGAAAAAACACATGTCTCAACCACCTTAGTTTATGACATCTCAAAGAAGGTCACATCCCATGAGTTGTTAAACATACTCTGTTACCATTTAAAGATGACATTAACATGTCCAAATACCCATCCCTAGGGTATCATAAATAGAATACATCACATGCCAAAACAAATGACTATAACTAGAGAACCCATCCTCTTTGAGAATCTTCACATAAGAAAACTTTCTAGAGGATTGATACATATAACAAACTCTGAACATAAACAACCCATAAGGTTCAAATTGTCATACACGTCTAACTCACTAGACCACTAGTGTCACTACACCAAGTATGAATGAGTTTAACACCAATATTATCATCCTTGAGAGGCTCTTCGTATATCCATAGAACTTGAAATCAAAATTAAATCCATAAAATCATAGACTAGACATACTATAACACCTTAATCCAATGTTCCAAACATGATACAAGGTATTCCACTTGCCTCTAAAGGCTAATATTCAACACCAAATCACATACCTCTACCTAAATTTTCATGATTTTGAAATACATCAATAGTAATCAAATCCAAACCATATGTGCATCTCCAGATGTGAAAATCATATAAAATCCTGTCATCACAAACCAAGAACATTAGTCTCATCCCTTGTAACCTATACATCCTACCAGAATAAGTGTTCTTAATGCACCAGCCTAGTATCCATAACATGCACTAACACATTCATATATCTCCTGTTTACCAAAAACTAAATATTAAAACATATGGAAGGTAAATTACACTGATGAAACTTTGTAATGCCTCATCCCAAGATCCAATAAACGGGATCCCCTATTTAGTTCATCACATTACCTCAGGTGCACCTCCTTATACAACAAAGGTTGTTGTCTAGAAGTGGGGGGGGGGCAGGTGTCTATGGTGGCAATGTGAGGAGACTATAGCTCTATACTTGAGACCGAAATAATAATAAAAATAACTATTCATCATATACATCAGAGTACACAGAAAAAAAATAAACTAAAAAATATCATAATATAATGAAAAATAAAATGTTTTAAGAACAAAAAATCCATGTTATACATACAAAACTGGTTTCCCACTAGGTCGACCACATATATAAAATAAACAAATGAAAATAATTACAACATGCCCTATTGAAAAACTAAACCAAACCTCACCAAAATACCTGATACCATCCAAGCCATCCATCCTGATCATGTAAAAATCAACATGAGCCTTAGCCTAAACATCTTCTCTCAGTTCGCATAATGTTAGTATGGAATTTAAATCAAATATCAACATAAATTTAAATCATGGTTGGAACCTGTTTTAATCCCCTAACCACATACAAAACTCTCCATACTGATATTGGGGGTCATGTCTAACCAACTGACCATATATTATAACTGTAGTTCACAGATCCAAAATCCATTATCATACTATACATAAATGTTGGTGGTTCATAGAGCGCCATTAATTTCTATTCAAAATATATGGAGCATTATTCCAACATGCTATTCCATAGGGTACAAAATTTATTCCTATAGTATCAGTCTAGAACTTAATCCATGAATTATACTATCAATGTTCAGAGACTCATTCTACAACCTTATCTATATAGTATATAACCCAATCCTAGATCATCTCTCCAATATCTCAACAAATCCTTTAAAATTCTTTTCCAATTAATAAGGTTAAATGTCTAAACCTTACAAAACATTAAAAAATCAAAATAAATCTTTTTAAACCATTAAAAGGTTCCCTATGGGATCTTAATAATAAATTATTGCCAAAGACTTTCATTCCATCAAATAATTTAAATAGTCATCAAGACATCTCCCCAAAGGGAAAACAAACTCTCATTTCAAATTAACAATTGAAATTCATTTATAAGTCCTTTTTTATAAACCAAATTGAGGTGATAACCTCATTTAAAAACAAGGTCCATTCTAAAACATGGATTCCCTCTTTGATAACCAAACACAAGTCAAAACTGAAAGGGCACATTTAAAACCTTTTCAGGATCCCCATAGTAATTTCACAAAACTCAACCCATAAAACCCCACATTCTATCATCTTACTATTCACAACCATTTATTACTAAATTCCACATATTGTCTCTTTAACCATTTAATTAATGGAACCATCAAGCTTAAATGGGTTAAGTTCATAACCCTCCTACATTACCCCTTCATTACAAAACCAACGCTTTTAAAGGAATGACACACCCCATGGGCTGTCATATGATTGCTTATATAAACACTAATGTATCTTATGGGATCTGTAGAAGTATTACAAAACTAATTTAAATCCCAAAATCATTAAATAAAATAACTAAAGAAAATTCCACACGTTGTCTTTTAGACACATTCTTCATACACATTATTGTAAATTAAAAAGATAGTGGGTAAATATCTTATACCCCAAACCTCATCAAAAAAGACTTCCAAAATACCTCTAATTCACTTAATCCTTACCAAGTCCCATACAAGTCTGGATAATACCCCTAATCATACATATTAGTTCATCTTAACCTCCCACACTCTTAACTCACCCTAATAAACAACAATTAATTAATTAAACAATTAATACCCAATTCATCATGATACTGAAAAACACACCATGGACTTAACTCAATCCCAAATATCAAGAAACTACCATAGGAGGTCCATAATACACTCTTAAGACCAATCCTTTGAAAATTAATATAAGTATACACCATTTACAAGGTTAATTACAAACAATTTGATTAAAAACCTAAATATATTAATCATGGTCACATTAATTGATGAAACAATAACCAAATGATGTTTGGAAACCATCATGGGGTCTCCTCTATACAATCAGACCAAAATATACATGTAAAAAAGACGATTCAACCCTGATCTAATGGAATCCACAACAAAACGAAAACCTAGAAACACTAAAATTATAGTGGAGAAAGAATAATTAAAAAGGTGGTCACTAGAGAGGAATAACTCACATCAAATGCTAATAAATCACCATTAATTCACCCCAAAATCAATTGAGATAATAGGATGATGGGTTTTTAGATACCATGGTTCTTATTCGTCTACTGGGGGAGAAGGAGCTGGAATGGAAAAAAATTCCAAGGTGGTTTTTGTTAATTTCACACATTTAATGAAATTATGGGTTATCACATGGTTTTCTACACTATTAGCTAATTTTTTTTCAAACCTTGTTCCCCCTAATATCTATCCATCATCGCACACAATGTTAGGCCACATTGTTAGGAAATCCAAGCACCAATAATTCAATCTACACTACCTCCCCTCAAAATTAAGGCGGTGGGTTCTTTTGAAACAATGCACATCTTGTAAACCATGCATAATACCATTATCATCCACACACATTTTCACCCATGGCACACATAGTTTTCCCAAAACTATTCTAAAATCGTGAATCATAACTATCTTAGTTCAAAATGAAATGAAAACGTACTGAACATCAAAGTGTCTCATAATTTCTCCTAAATTGGGCACCCTGTCTATAAAACACTAAAACTACCTAAAATTAGTTTATATCATCTTAATCTCATCCAAACACCTAATCTTACTCCCATGATGCATTCCTTATCTTGAAACATCACTTTGAGGGATTCTATCTCCTGGTATCTCAATTCAAGTATCGATCCAAAATTTGACCCATCTTGTGGATGAAAATTCTAAATAATTCTAAAATAATAAACCCATACCGACTTGGGATATTATATTAGAGGTCATAAAACTAAATAATGATATATCTTATGGGGAATAACTGGTATAATTTTTGGATCAAAACAATACCACTTAATTGGTTAAAATATTATGAAAAAAGCATAAATTTGTGAAAGTTAAGTAGGAACCCAAGGATGTGATTAGTTAGAAGTATCTTCTTTTGTTTTTATTGGTGTATTGAAATTTATTATGGGAAAATAATATAATGGGTTTGAAATAATAACCTTGATATTTTGTGACATATTTCCCTTTAAATGTATTTTATGTTTCTGGGAGAGCTACCACAGGAGAGACGATGGCTACTGGCAGTGATCCCTAGTTGATGATCGATGATGGATTTCCCCCACTTCCTAGTGGTGGGGATGGGGATGATCTGCCAACTCAGGTATCTCATGCGTCGTTTATACCCTTTTAGAACCCAAGTTATCTCCCTAACTACATGTCGATTACTATAAGCCTAAAAGTTGTAGATATTCATCTTGGGGACCCTTTGCTATTGATTACATATTCATAGTTCTCTAAGGGCTATATCTTCCTATATTTGACCCTCTTTTATCACTCTATCCATGGAAGGCCTTCGGCTGATGAGTTCGATTGATTCGTGTTCAGTAACTAGGATCTTCAAGACCGTGTGGTTTTAGGTCTGAATGATAATCATCACCTAATCATACAATTTTCTTTTGAGCAACACATAATTTTCACATGGTCCAGAGTTCCTCTCATATGTAACAGATGGACAAATTTTCTTTTCTGATGGTCAATTGACCTTTTTATGAATCAGGATCCTCCATCAGTAGTGACCTAGGTAAGCCTGCATCATCTTCCTCTACCTTTTCAATATCCGTCAAAAATTCGTATGTTAGGGAACCTGGTCGGTCGATTTCTCTACTCTGATGCTCTCACGTACTCTATGAGTCACCCAGTTAATCTGAATTTATGTGTCAAGATGGACACTTCGAAGCCACCAGTTAAATGGATTTGAATTACTATTGGCGAGGTGTTCTGATGGAGGCAAGATGTTATTATGAATATTGGGTTGACTACTGGTCGATATGTTGTCTCTTGGGTCATAAGGAAGGTCACTATCATTGTAGAGATAGGAATGGAAGGTTGGCTACATTGATGAAGAGGCCTGGTATGGTATCTAGTCAGGGATAGATGCACTCTGATGCGGATAAACATGGAACTTCTGATGAATTGGGTGGTTTATCTTTGGGAAGTTAGGCACGGGCATCCTCTAACCCATCTGTTACTATTGTTTTTGATAGTTTGAAGCAAGATCTTCTCCTGATTACTGGTGTGCATCATGTTGATATGGATGAATCTAATCCTCGTAATGGTTTCGGAGGCAGTTTGGGAGTACCTAGTCGTTCTGAGGCTACAATGCATCCTGGGTAAAATCTATTTGATCTATGTGCTGCATGCATGGAAGACAGTGGGTGGATCCAAGCTAGTGATGCTGGGCAGAAGGAGGGAGAGCTGCCATTGAGCTTAGTATATGATGGGAAAGCACATGATGTACTTCTCTTTGTCTAGCTATTGAGGATAATCATTTACAGCCGATTGATGATGGTGGTTTTCATATCCCAACTGAAACATGAAATCGATTTCAAGAATTAGATCATGATGGGATGAAGGGGAGATTTCAAATGATTATAGGCAACAAAATTCAGCTTGTTATAGAGGATTAATTGAGGAAGGAGGTGTATGATGGTCATGTTTTTGTAGAGACTCGATAGTTTTAGGCTATGAATGACCCTAATTGACGATATGAGTAGGACCAAACTATGATTGATTCATTCCAATTTATTCTCATCACTATAAATTGGGGGGATGTTTTAGAGGGTGACAATGTAAATCATAGTGATTTGGTCAGGGATTCCTATAGTGATGTTTTCAAGGATGGGAAGAAGAAATTTGGAAATGATTAACCTCTCTCTACAAAAAGGAAGCCGATAAAGGATTATTCTGATCTTCCAATGCCTATGAAAACTATGTCCATTGTAATGAAATCCTCTAGGGATTTGATATCATTAGAGAAACTGAACCTTAGAAGGAAGTATGCTATGGTCTTAAAGCATAGTTAAAGATCAGAAATGGGATCAACTACTATGGAAGAAGTAATCTATCATGGGTGTGGAGATGGGTATGAATTTTATGACAGGTAACTCATTTCTATATTTTGTTGTGCTTAGTTACTATACTTTTCCTTTATTAATAAATGGTCAGAGTATTTTCCTCTGACTAAGATTTTTTGGTATATTTTATGTGTCTGATATATTTCTTATCATATAATACAAATCTTAAATAAACCATGATATACTATTGAAATATTATTATTAGATGTTACTACTATTGAAAAATCATTGGATTATTGATTATGAATTAGAATAAATAAATCATAAAAGGTATTTAAAACAAAAATCTTAATTAAAAAGTATTCATTAATTCCAAGGAAATAAGTACTCAATTATAAATGTTTAAAATAATGAAATTTTCTGTTAGGAGATAAATTTTTCAAACTATTGTGTTTTTCAAGGTAATATGTGTCTTTATTAGTAATTAAAAGGATTTAGATGAAATATATTTTTAATTAAGGATAAAAATTGTATAATAGTTCATAAATTAATTATAAATTGGTTATAATTGAAGATAAAATCATTTGAAGGGAAAACGTGATATTTTTCAAGAAAATTATTTGTATTGTGTATAATGTATTTTATCATAATAAATTAAATAAATTAGTATTGATGAATGATTTCAATAAAACATAAATTTAATATATTAAATAAGAAATATAAGAATTAATCTAATGGTTTTAACTTGGTACGGAATAAAAAAATATATTTTTGTGCTTAAAAATGTATTTTTCTTAAAACGGGTTTCATTGAGTTTTTCACACTTATTTGGAAATTAATATGTGCCAATTTTAAAAAAAGAATCTTGTAAAATGGATTATATATTTTAAATATACAAAATTACTATTAATTTATAATTTCAACATAATTTTTTCGAAGATGAAAAGTGACCATTGTTATAATTATGTTACCAAAATAAGGGTTTAAATGGTAAACAGATGGGTTAATCTAACAGTTAGAAAATAAAATATCACAAAAATGATTAAAATTTATTAGTTGATTGGATTTAAAAATTATCCTTTCTATATTCTAATACATATAAATTTGGATCCAATTTTATTAGAAATTGGATTTATTATATTTTAATATTCCTAATTATTACAAGTGTGTCACTCCACTCACTTATAAAAGGACACCTCCCCTCTACTCTTCTCCACACCAATTTATCCCTTCATATCAAACAATATTGACCCAAATAATCTCCCAAAATTTTTATATATGGACATTATGTTTTTTCCTTCTAAAAGAACCATTCACGAATCCATAAGTTTCTTTTAAAAGGAATTTTCATGAACAAGATAAGGTTAGAACACGTAGGAAACAATATGGGAGTTGAGGTAAGGTTTTATGTTACAATATCATTTCAATTTGGAATCAACTATGCTAAATTGACCATGACTTGGAATGTAATATAATTATATTTTTTAACCTATTTATTTTCTTATATTCTAGTTATGTGTAATGTTTTATTGTATTATTATCCTTTTCTCCTTTTGGAACTAAACGTGATTAGGAAATGCTTTTAAGAAAAAGTTATATTATTTCCTTTTTAGTCGATGAATATTTTTCCATGTTCTAGCTTTAGAAAATGATTTGTAAATGTTTTAATAAATACATTAATTTTTTAAAAATTGTATTTTTACTACCTTTCACATTCTTTAAAGATGATTAAAATGAACATTTTAAAATTTATTACATATGAATCACATTTTTATTTTTATTAAAGTGTTTTTAATATATATAGAATGAATATATTTTCTCAAAATCATGAATTATATTTGATTAGATGATTCCTATAAATTTTTTCGTAGTTATTTTCAAAGAATATATATTTCCCAATATTGTGGTAATTTTTATTTTTTAAAGATACTAATAATAATGTTTATTTTCCTTGTCTTCAAGAAAATGATCAAATTATCTTTCAAATATATTTTTAATCTATGTAAACAAGATTTAATAATTTTTATACTGAAATTTTTATATTATATTATGATTTTATCTAGTTTCAATTCATATACTATGATTATAAATTTATATGGATTAATTTATGGATCTCATTTTTTCCCAGGGGAAAATTATTTTATGATAAAATCATTATGTAAAACCTTTATTTTCCTCAAGTAACCCTATGAATAATTGAGTAATGATTTTTTGATCTGTTGAAACAATTATTTACGATTTTCATCATGATATAGGTTGAACCAAAATTATATTTCCCTCCACTTAATTGTGTATTGTGATGAAGATATATCCTGAGATGATGATTATAAGAATGGATGTGATTATGATCATCTATGTTCCCATATTGGTATTTATGTATGATTACAGCTACTTATTATCATAATTTTATCTATGGAAATGATTTAGAATATATTTGTTCACACATTTTTGTATTATTTCTATTTATTCTCACAATATTTTTAATGGATAATATTTTTAATATATATGTTCATTTGTTTAAGATTTTATATTCTAATGATGTCACATGCCAATGTTACTGCATAAGAATGAGGATTTATGCATTGGAACCCTTATGAATCATGCTTCATAATATTACGTGGGTTTGAGTTTTGATCATTACTTTTATGGGTATGATTATTTTACATAACAAATGCGCTAGATTATGTTATAATACACTTATTATCATCTTATGTACAGTTATGATTGATATCTATCATATTTACCCTTGTTGAGTGTTTTATCTTTTAATTTATATGTTTCCCTTATCCATGTTATAAAGGAAGGATCATACTAATAAAATTATATATGGGTGCAAAATATGAATGATATTTATGGGAGACATTGAATATTTTTCCTTAAAAATATGATTTGGTACCTGGTCTCCAATGAAACTAAACCTTTACAATTTTGAATATGTATTGTTGAGAGATGTATTGAATATTGATAAAAACCAATATTTATGTATTTAATTATTTGGTCACCTCAATGTAGATGATGAGTTTTTATATCTGGGGGAAAGAATGTCCAAAATAGGATAAGGATGGTTTTTTTTTGAAAAATACCCTTGGATTGTTTCCACTGTGAAGATATTAGAAAAAATGTGTTGATGTTTCCAATTAAATTTAACGGTGATGAAGATGAGATATAAACTATTAAAAATAAATAAATTATTTTTTATCAAAAAGAATATTTCAATTATTGAAACTCTTATAAAAGTATATTTATAGAAATATACTTGTTTTTTAGGAATAATAAGCTAATACAGATTAAATTATGGAAGAAGGAGAAACTATATTTAAATCTAATACAGAAGATTCCATGTTTACCACTATTAAAAAAAGAAAATTTTGATTTATAAAATGTTAATAAAACTGAGTAGTATATCTCAAAGTGGATATAAATGGAGTAATGGAAGAGAACAATATTCAAGGAAAAAAACTAAAAAAATTGGTTAATTTTATAATGAATCGTTTGACTATATAGATCAGCTTGATGTTCAGATAAACTAACTACAAAAGGATTCATCAATTCAATAAAATAGTCATTAATTCTCAGAATATGTTACATATCTCAAACTAAAAATTGAATAACAAGATAATATGAGTGATGATCATATTTCAGGTTTGGTAAATAGGTTAAATATATTTGAATCTCTAGAAGAATAAGTTTCTACTTTGAGAAGTAAACATGAAAATTTATTAAAGTTGGGTGATATAATAAAGAAGTTATAGTTTGGATAGTTCTTAGATGTAGAACATTTGGAAAGGGATAAATATGGAATTTATGTTTTTGAGAAAATATAAATGATCAGATACTTGGGAACATGAATAATATTTGTGTTGGATATGATGTTGAGACATAAAAAACAAGAAAAGTAGAAAATTGGTTCAAAGGGAAGAAAAGTATAGAATATAATATTGAAAATATGTGGAATAATAATAAACCAATGAGTTTTTAAAAAACTAGAAACACGAGTATAGGTGAACTTGGAATGATATGTCTTCTTATGAATGCTCAATTTTGTGGTTTCCTAAATCATTTTATGTCTTACTATGGAATGTATAAGGTATATTTATAGGGTTAACCACCTAAAATAATAAAAATAAGAATTAGGTTTTTTCATTATATTTAGAGACAAATCAAGTTATATGAATATTGGTTTTAATGATTAAATTACATTCATAAGGCTTTTGATTATAATAAAAACTAAATGTAGGTCACAGTAATGAAATATAGGGATTAATGGATACTATAATACCTAATGAAATTCCCTTGTGGAATATATTCTGTCAACTATAAGAGTAAGGTGAAAATATTTATAATTCTTATAATGGAAATAAAGATAAATTTCTATTTGTAATCATCACACATATGGGTTTTTCTAGGAAATAAAATTAAGCGAGACAAAAATAAAACATGTTCAAAGTATCACTAAAATCTACAAAAAATACCATCACATGGATCTGTGATAATTGGTTTTCATCCTACATTATTGAAAATGTATGTTTTTTAGAAAAACATTAATATGATTGTTGATTATTGTGTTCATTTATTTAATTATGAAGGTTTACAAATAAAGGAATGTATAAATATGTGACTGTCAGGATATAAACTCCATATAACATTATTACTCCCTATGAATGGATTGATACACAAACTTTTAAGGATCAGTAATTTTTTTGAATCTATGATTGAGGTCACTATTAACTATAAAGTAAGATTGTTCAAAATTAAAACTATGAATTACCTAAAAAAAGTATACTGGAAGACTGGTATCCTTTATAAGGTTCATAACATGGAAAATATGTGTCTACATATAATGGGAGAATAAAATAATTAATGTCATCAAAGGATAAGTTATATTAACTAGTAAACTATGTAATATCTATACAATATGAAAGAAAATGTGGATTAAATCAACATGATGTGTACCTAGTAGTTGACATGTGATGCATGTGTGTAGGGGAAGATATTGTGTAACCATTATCAGTAAAATATGATAAGGGTGTCAGACGTTCTTGATCTAGTGAACATTGTTTCATATGTCCAAATGAATCTATGATGAACTAATTAATAAAGGTAATTAATTTCCTTTTTTATGATCATATTATAATTTATTGTATAATGTTCATACAGATAATTAATTTGGTTGTGGAGCTCATGAAGAATTACTCGAGGGGATTAGAAAATGAAACTGATCCTAGTATCAAAACACTATGATCAGATAATTGACTGGTGGACATTCTTATTTAAGTGGAGAAATACAATGAAAAATAATTCATACAACATGAGGTAACCTTAGTACAAACGTCTCAGTCGAATGTGGTTATTGAATTAAAAACAACATAGTGAAAAATGATTCTTATTTAAAGTGGTGTCTATCTTTATTATTGGAAATAGTTAGTTTAGATCATTTTATACACACAAAATTGTAAGTTGTTTAATTCCCTGGAGAAGAACGAACCAATATGAGATATGGAACTTGATGAATCCATCAATAAATCGCTTCTATTTTTTCAAAAACAAGTGTTACATATAGAATAAAGAATCTAATCAAGTAAAATATGTTGGTGTATTAGATGAAGGAGTGTCATTAAGCTATATAATAAATAGTATAGAATATAAATACTTTAGTAGGAGAATAATAATAATTATAGAAAACAAATGATGTCAAGGTTGTGGATGATAGAGACGGAAAGAATTATAGGCTTGTTAACCAGGATGATGTCTTTAAAGAAGATGATGAAGATGGTGTGAATTTTTAGAATGTTTAAATTCGTTTTAAATATGAATATTTTTGTGGATGATTTAGAGGTGGAAATAAGTCATAAAGATAGTAAAACATAAGCCTTAATAAGAAATAGTATGATAGAATTTTATCCATCAAATATAATTGGTGATAAATCCTAACCAACTCAGATGCAATGATTAAAAATAGTAGAGAATATTACTTTAATATAAAAAATGGATCCAACACCTTTTGAATAGTACAAAAAGGAGGATTCAAGGGTGAGATATATGAATGAGTAGATAGACTAGATCAAATAAATCCCAACATAAACACTTTTAGGGAGACCCAAACATGAAAATGTATTTAAGCACATACTAGGTCTTCTGAAATAATTTTGTTGAACATGGTATTGTGTCTAAATACAATTCTTAACTGGTATACTAATGTTTTGTTCAAATAGAAGGTGTGGATATTTAAAAACCCATTACACTAATCTCTCATCTTGATTAAATTATACTCTTCTTATAATTGGCATTTCATATAGGTTTTCAAATAAATAGATGGAAAGAAAATATTCTTGGATGGTGTAATAAAGAAGAATGTTTTTATAAAATATCCAGTGTCAATCTTGATTAAAAATGATGAAAATAAGGTGTGTATCCTGAATATAGACTTTCATTCCCAAAATTGGGCACCACATGCATGATTTTATGAAATCTATTGATACCTGAATAAAGTGATATTCAAAATAGGTGGTGTTGATCACAATATTTATCTGAAGATATCCAATTCAGCACTGTCAAACATATATATTGTGATTGATTATCATTTTATTAAATAAAAGGATATGCAATGAGTTATCAAGATGAATTTCACTGGGGAAGAAAAATAAATTATTGATATCATGAGTAAGACTCTACGCGGCCTAAAAAGGTAGTGGATTTGGCGAGGAGCTGATGGATTTGGGGTTAGGATGCCCCATGTGTGACCTATGAAGGATGCAGATTCAGCGAGGTGTTGATGGATTCGGGGGTAGCATTCTCCCTAAGATGCCCATGAAGGCAGTGAAGTCAGCGAGGATCTGATGGATTCGGAGGTAGGATACCCCCTACATGGCCTATGAAGGCAGAGGAGTTGGGGAGGAACCGATGGATTTGGGGGTAGTATTTCCCTTACATGTCCAATAAAGGTGGTGGATTAAGTGAAGAGATGATGGATTTAGGTTTATGATTCCACTTGTGCGGCCGATGAAGGTAGCATAATCGGTGAGAAACAGATGGATTCGGGGGGGAGATTCACCATGTGCATCATATAAAGGTAGTGGAGTCGGAAAGGAGCTGATGGAGTCAGGGTTAAAATGCCCCATGCACGTCCTATGAAGGAAGTGGGGTCAACATGGAGCTGATGGATTCTGGGTAAGATTCCCCCTATGTGGAAAATGAAGGTAGATGAGTCGGTGAGGAGCTGTTGGAGTCGGGGGAAGATGCCCCTTACATGACCAATGAAGGCGGATGAGTCGACGATAAATCAAAGGAGTTGGAGGATTCCCCATGTAAGGGCTATGAAGGCGATGAATTCTATGAAGAGTCCATGGATTTAGGGGTAGGATTCCCCCCAGCACGGCCTAGGAAGGCGGAGGAGTGAACGATGTGCTGATGGAGTTGGGGGAAGAATCTCCTTGTGTGGCTTGGGAATGAGAAAGAGTCAGTGAGGATCCCTTGTAGTCGATGGCAGATGCCCCATGAGTGACCTCCAATGTCGGCAGAGTCGGTGAGGATCCAATGAATTCGGTGGCGGATTCCCCTTGCGCGGCCTATGAAGGAGGCATAGTCAATGAGGAGCTGATAGAGTCAGGGTCGAATTCCCCATGCATGTCCTATGAAGGCGGAAAAGTCAGCGAGGAGCTGATGGAGTTGGGGGAGGATTCCCTTGCATGGACTATGAAGGAAAAAGATTCGGATAGGAGCCTATAGGGTTGAGGGAGGATTCCCCCTATGCGGCCAATGAAGGTGGTGAATTCAGTGAAGGGATGATGGGTTCAGGGGTAGGATTCCCCCTGCACAACCTATGAAGGTGGAAGAGTCAGTGTGGAGCCGATAGATTCAGGGGGATGGTCCCCCCTATGCGGTGTATGACTGTGGTGGAGTCAGCAAGGAGCCGATGGATTCAGAGGGTAGGATTCCCACTGTGTGACCTATAAAGGCAGTAGAGTTAATGAGGATCCAATGGAGTCGGGGTAGTATTCCCCCTTCGCAGCCTATGATGGCTGCAGTGTTGGAAAGGAGCCGATGGAGACTAGGGTAGGATACCCCCTTCCATTCCTGTAAAGGTGGCTGAGTCGGCAAGGATCCAATGGAGTCGGGGGTAGGATGACCCCTACACAGACTATAAAGGTGGAAGAGTTGGTGAGGATCTGATGGTGTTGGGGGTAGGATGCCCCATGTGTGGCCTATGAAGTCGGCAGAAGTCAGTGAGGTGCAGATGGACTTTATTCTTCACACACCCAACGCTATTCATCCTCTCACATATGAATGAGAGGGGATTCACATTGGTGATGCCTCGATTTTCCCAACATATTTTTTCTGCTCGTTGTTGAAAGAGAACTGATTCACATCGGCTTCACCATTTTTGTTTCTGATGCTTTCCTCCAGGGTGCACATCATCTGGGAGGATTCACGGATTATTGCCCCACATTCCCACTTTCCAAAGGCGGGCGACATTCATCATTTCTTCAGATACTTTTTCTCCATTATCAAAATAAGATTATGGGATGTCAGTCTCTCCTTCCATGGATTCCTCCATTAATTATTCACATAGTCCGGGTCTCCCTCGTAGATTTGAGTTTTGGTTCATGAATCTCATTCTCAGTGCCATATCCTTTTAGGTGCCAATTAATTACATTCATATCATCTAAACATTCCAAGGGGTCTCTTCAGGGAAGCACCCTTCAATCAGGGTAGATGGTAACATTAAGAATATCAGGGAATATCTGGATATGTGAGCATTTGTCAACTATATTCTTCCTCATAGGAGGGAATCTCAAGGGTGCGGAAACCCAAGGCATCACACATCATTAGTGGGGTATCTTATGACAGAGGATTTATATGAGGTTTTCCATAGCTTCTCTGGTTTAACATTGGGTAAGCCATGAGTTTATTGTCTTGGGGAGATGGTTACACCAAATGCGCGCCTTCTAAGGTTTTCCTAAAAAATATCATGTTTAACCTAAGGTATTCTAAGATTTTAACCTCTAGTAGAGATGATATGAGAATAATCAGATCATCCAATAGAGACAGATTAGAGAGGTGGATCCCTATGAGGGGGCCTGTAAGATTTACCATATGGATGGATTGGAACACCCAAGGAGGGTGGATCCAATGATGTGTGTCCCAAAAAGGGAGGATCTCCCACCATGTGGGTGATTCCCAGAAAGGTCACACCAAATGGATGGATCAAAAATCCCAAAAAAGATGACCCAAGGTGGTGTGTTCCAAGAATGGAACATGTCACACCTTGAAGGATGATCTGGACACCACAAAGGGTGCATAAAAGGATGGTCGGTCCTAGCAGAGGGGACACATGGGTTTAACCTTGGATTGGATTGATCCTCATGGAGGCTTCCTACGTACCCAATGTAGAAGATAGGGATCAAAATACACATAGTCCGAAGTGGTTAGGTATAGGATCATGGTGTACACAAAGGACCAAAACCCAAATATATTTTGGGGCATACGCATGTTTAGTGGCCCATCCCAAGAGCAGCACTCTTTGTGGGATGGATACAGTGTGTGGGGCTTATGCATGGTCAGCTTCCTGTGTTCTTCTAGAAGTAGCGAGGAAGTTGGTGTAATGATCTCACCGGGAAGTGGTATCCCGAGTAAAACATGGATGGATGATAGATGATTAGATGTCATGGATGAGATGAAAGTGAAGGAACTGATATGAAGAAGATGATGTTAATGGGATTGATCCTGATGTATTCTGCAAACATATCCTAGTGGGTGGGAATAAAAGTCTACGTAGTTTGGTGGGGTGAAGAGATACCTGAGGGGGAATCCTTTGAGAATGGATGCATGGATGGGACCAGAATTAAGTGGGACCATGGGTTGAGACATGATCCTCCTGAAACATAGGGGCTCAAGGGAGAGACCAGGAAGAGAAATGGATGATGGTATTGAACCTCATGAATTCTTCCTATGTATCCCTATGGTAGAAAATCAATGTCAATGTAGTTCATAATGAAGCCTATAAATTGGGTGTATGCTACGGACATCTACCCCGAGACATGATGGGTCTTACACATGGTTAAAATACCATCGCAAAAGAGACACTCATGGTTGAAGGATATGGTGATGTATGGGGCCTGTGAACAGTTTTCAACCTAGGGGGATCAGAACATATCAAAGGATAAATCCTAGGATATGTGTCCAAAAAATGGATGATGTCACATATGGAGGCTACGTCCCTAAAAGGGATAACCAAAGCGTACCATTGGTTGGGATTAAACCTCAAAGAGGCTTCCTACATACCCGAAATGGATCAACAGCCACGAAGTTTAGAGATACCATTTTCCATCATGTGGGAAGAAGGGTGCATGAAGATTAACATTATGTGGGACGGGGGTGGTCTGACGTGAAGTGGCTGGTACTGATGGGTGATGGGATAGAACATCAAATAGGCATCCTAAAACCCATTCTAAAAATCATGGAAAGGATAAATGTCCACATAGTTTGGTAGAGAGGGGCTTTAGTCTTACACTTGGTTAGTGGCCCATAGAGTATGTCATGGTCGATTATTACTCTAAGGCCACCTGAGCCATGCTCACTGTGAGAAACAAGAGGCGGTAAAGAACTTTGAAATCATGTCATGACAGTAGTGCCCACAATGAATGATGTGGGTATTATACATGGTTAGAAGCCTAATGAATGGAAGGTTAGGAAATATTCAATGAAGGGTTTTTTATTAGGGGTCCAAATGCATGAGGAGGATATGTCCCCCATATATGGAGCACTCTATCATAGAGTGTTGGGGAATACGTAAGGGATATAGGTTCCACTATGGAGTGGAAATGGCTTATGGGGCTTACACGTGGAAGCTATCTTCGATAACCTCTTCTGCTCAATCCATGAGAAAATCCTAACTCACAGGTGGGTTGAGGCATATAATTAGGGGCTAGACCTCTGTGCTAGTGCATAAGAGGAATAATTCCATGGTTTTCAGAATCAATCCGAACAAAGGGATATTATAATTACGAATCAAATTCCCAACATTTGGAACGTAGTGAGGGTGGCATGATGATGGTGGATAACTGTTCACTATGTTCACAACACAGAATCCATATCGCGTTATCCTCAAATGGGGAAAAAGAAAATGAGGGTTGACTATTCACCATGATTCATGCATATGACCTGAATAAAATTTTCATCTAATGCCTTCCATGGAATTGTCCCAAGATGATAGTGGAGCCATGAGGTCAAACATCCATATCATTGGTGTCCCATAAGATGTGAATAAGGATTAATATTTAAATAATGACATGTGAAGAATAAGGTGGAGTGATGGAATGTTCGAACACATTCCAGCCATCATTCAATTACACCACTTTTATCATTGAATGGGGCATCTTATGCTTGTAACATAAGGAATATCCTATTTGAAACAAGATAAATCATGTTATTGAATTATAGGTAATGATATAGTTTAAATTCATGTAGTGATGACTATTAGAATCTTATTCTCATTTCACAAGGTATCTATTGTTTGGAAGAAGAGGAATCCTATTTTTTAATGACAGGGAATGCCACAGTTTAAAGTCAAGTAGTGAGGACTATTAGCATCTTATGATTGGTGTATAAGGAATCTCTTGTTTGGAACAAGAGGCATCCTATGGTTGTCATGTAGGGTTTACTATAGTTTAAAGTCATGAAGTGTGGACTATTAGGCATAAGGTGCCTCATGATGGCTGGTGTTGGGGAATATTTATGAGTGGACCATTCTAGTTCGACCTCACATTGGAACCAGGTGATGGGATTTGGAGTATTTCTTTGAGAAATGGTTTAACTAAAGGTGCTCAAGGAATTGATGTTGAGAATATCTACTCATAACATGGGAAAGAGACCAGGAGGAATACATCGGATGAAGTCATTTCATCGAGTGCGGAGGAGTATCTCGAATCATGGTATTCCATATATAGAAGGTGGGTGCGCATAAGGGTGTAAGGAAAAATTTTGGTGATCTGGCTTGAAAAGTGTGTGGTGGGACTCTCCATTTTTATGTGGTTTAGTGAAGGTAGTGAAGGGACTAACCTAGAAGGGATATGACTATTGTCCAACAATGAGCTCGAGCGGGGGTGTGGGGGTTCAGTCCGTACAGTATGGACTGGTGGGTCAAAAGGTTTTAGCTTCACAAGAGAAAGGTGTTCGTGAAGGAAAGGAGTTCACTAAGCATAGGGTCTTATGATAGATGGATCTTGATAGAGATCAGGGTCTTGTGAAGCATGGGGCTTCACGGAGCTCAGGGACTCATGAATCATGTCGCTTTGTGGAGCTCATGGAATCACGGGGAAAGGCCTCACCATAGCATAAGGCTCATTTTTATGAGAGTTCATTGTGAAGGCTCAATGCTTCACAGACCCTTAAGTAATCTGTAGGGGCTCCCTCCTTCACAAAAGGAAGAGTCCTTCATGAAGGGAATCACCTCATTATTCTTAGAAGTACCATGAAATGGGAGATTAGATGCTGAAGGGGTGGTGTAATCGTACTTATGAAGGTCGAGAGACAGCTATCTATAGGAAATGGAGGTCGGCAGAGCTCACTGAGGAGAATTAATTGGCACCACAAAGGAATAGTGATGTTTTGAAGCACATACATTCATGGTCAGATTGCAATGTAAAAGTGACACATGGAAGAGATATGTTCGTTATGAAACCCAAATGAAATGTGATGTGTTGAGGAGATATGTCTGCGGTGGGGATATTTATAACCCTTGATGCTTCTAAGAATGTTTCAATGAAAATGGATTTTACGAATCCCATACATTTGTGTGGACATGGAGGGAGATCCGCGAATGGAATCTGCAGATCATTTTTCTTACCCAACATTGAATGACCATATGTTCTATTCAATAACTCTGTTTGGTCTCCACGACCACTCAAATCGAATCTTGGGAAACTAGTTGCGCTCTTGGATCATCTATGGAAGAATAGATGAATCTTGTTTATGGTTTTACCTTTGACTAAATTGTTCAATTATTTTTAATATACAATCATCCTGATCAACCATGACTAAGATATAAAATATTCTTAATTCAAAGGGACAAATTATATATTGATGATTCAACTAATTCCATTCAACTAATCAGGAAACCAACACAAGATACCTTGTCAAAATTTTATTATCATGGTTTTTTCTTGCATCAAAGTATGTGTTCAAATGGAACACATTGATAATGATCTCATGTATGGAGACCAATACACATGTCTATAGATAAGAATAAAAAATTACCCCTAAAGCTTGTGGAGTTCATATTGGCTGGTCTATCCTCATGATCTCACCTACCGTAGATCACCATTTTTGAACCAAATGATAAGATGTCTCAGTGATTTTGAGGCACCATCACCTAATAGTTAGATATCAACTTTGTTCAGTCAATATGATGTATCTAAAATAGAATAAAAATATTTAAAATCAATGTCCTAGTATCTCTAGGTTCTTGATATAGCCTGGTATCTTTTATATCTTTTTGAAATGGAAACTAATATATATAAATTACCATTAAAATAGTGGATGTAGAAATTTATAAAATATAATGATAAGTGATCATGAATATATTACTATATACAAGAAATGGTATTTAGAAATCCCAATTTAGTAGGGTCTAAGGATCCCACTATTACGACACTCCCACTTACACTTGGGCCAAATTTCTAATTATAGTTGTTAGCTCTCACCTGATTCAGATCATGTTTCTATGTAGTTACAAAATTAAGTTGTGTGTCTTCCGCATCTCTGTTTCATGGCTATTCTTCTATGTCTAACATTACGTCTTTAAGTAAGACACCTCAAGTGATGTTAACACAGTGTATATATAAGTATTTTCACTTTTGAAATGTGACATCTTGGTTAGTACTTATAAGGAATTTTCATAATGATAAAACTTTATTTACAATGTGTGATTCCATGAACAGGATTTTGTTTCATATTTTTTATTACTTCTTTAGCTACATTAGAGGCAGTAATGTACTTGGTATTTCGGTGTATGGATACCATTGGATTGTATGAGTTCATCTCACTCATTACCTTAGCCTAACTGGAATATTAGATCATATTGATCCCAAGAAGATTAGTTTATATCCCCTCAAAACTATTATCCATTCCTCTACACATACCAAGTATATATCCCTTATGCATCATCCCATAAAATTGGATTCTTATGACGATTTTTTTAGTAGTTAACATAGATATATCTGATATTTTCCTACCATAAATTATATGTTAGAAATATCATATCGTTTACATATTATATAATATTTGATTGATCTATCACGGAAGAGTCTATAATTAATCTCATAATAACAATATCCTCATATGTATCATACATTTCTACATGGAGAGATTTATTCCATGGAAATTTTTGTACCAACTCTCTATAGATTTTATAACTTTTATTTTTCAATACCTTTCCAGTATTTGTATGATTGACTAGGCGTAATAAACTGAGAGGTATGGTACGGTATATCATGTTCCCAATAACATAGATAGCTACATTGAGTCAATCTATAGGGTATTTATTTTATTCTTTTCCTAACTAACTATAAGACCAATATTTGTTTTCTATATGTTACCAAACAAATTTTACTTAGAAAATGATGGTGCTTACACTAACCACTAGTAGACACATGGAAAATATTCATTCCCAATCAATATTATATGATATTTTTATTTATATGAATCCAAAACTAGATTCCAACAACTTTCACCCCTTAATGGAATTATACAATGTCACCATCCCACTCTGGTTGTGTTGTATAGACACCTTCCATGATTAGTGGTTTTGACATCTAATTAATGAAAAATTATAATAAAAATAACATATGATAGGTAAAATTCTAATGGATTTAGGCATAAAAAATTGGTATTACCAATCAAGAATTATTGTTACCACACAAATACAAACCATGTGTCATGTCACTTGAATACTCACTGTAGTAGTCAAAATAATAGGCTCATGTTCATTAATACATGGTATCCATTGTTTAATTTTAATTATTTTTTCAATTTTTTAAAATTTCCATTTACTACATACTTGTGGGAATTACTTTTCTCAATTAATAATGTATCTCCATCCATGGTGAATATAAAACTATCACTATGGTTTATCTTTGCAACACAATATGTGTCTCTGAAACTTACCACTTCCATGAGATCAGATGTAATTTGTTCTTATGTCAACTACTTTGGAATATCTAGAATTAAATAAACCCAATTCATTCTGTCTTCAGTTATATCAAGTAGAGATGTGAACCCTTATATAGAAATATAGTCTATTCTGTTGACTATCACTTTTCTATCATATGGATTTCTATAATAACCTGTCAAACTTTTTTGATAATTACATTAGATGTACTTTTTTATTGATATAAATGTTTTTTAAATCTTTAACAAACATTTTTTATCAAAACAAATGTTATAATAATAATGGGTTTATATCATAGTAAAATTCAAATGATATATGTTACTCATGTTATTCAGAATATTGTTATATCATATCTTCATTATCTGTGAATAACATCTTGAAATATTATCAATATTATTTAATGCATATATATCTCAATGTTGATACTCCTTATTCATAAATCATGACTTGGATGTGTATTAGGATATGTGAGTTTAGTAATTAATCCATGTTACATTTTTTATATCAATGATAACATGTTAGACACATCATTGATCTTTCTTATTATCATCATATATCTAATGTGGATGAGGTAATGTGTGTTTAGAAATTAATCAACACTACATTTTATTGAATGATGAATACTAGGACAAGATATTCTTCGACAGACCATCCAGATGTAACTCATATCTTTTAACCATGTAGATACCATACTACACATTTAAATTTCATAAAACATTAATGGAATAATATAATGTATATTTACCACTAACTTATCCATATAATAGTTCACCATCTATAACTTAACTAATTCTGAAATCATTATGGAATACCTTTATTTCTAAAGGATTCATTGTCCAAAACTAAGTATATATGTCGATAATACCTAAGTTTTTTAGCTCCAATTAGTCTAAATATATAATTTCTATATCCTCAAAAATTACTTACCTTTTATATAAAAAGTAGTATCTTTCCACAACTATGTATAAAAGTCTTAAATACTATATTTATTATGCATTAAATATTATTCATGTATTTATAAACTATTGATTTAGTATTAAAAATAAAAAAACATTCATTCATAAATTGGAATAATTTCTCATTGTTTCTAAAGAAAATGTGAGATATTTTTTATACCCTATAAATGTTTTACTAGAATCATTAACTGGGAAATCAGAAGTTACATGATTCTCACTACCAACTTAGGAACCACCCTTTCGCTGCCTCTTAGATAACACAACATAATTATTTTAATATTTCAATACATATTTGGTTGATATTTTATAATAAACTTATGTGATTGGAATATTTCATTCAATACCCAATTATTTTAAATGTACCATTACTTTCAATTGATGAATATACATGAATAAAAAGCAACTACTTGATTCTTCAATGAAGCTCATTGCATTTAAACATTTATTTATTTATTTGAAGACATAGAATGAAATTACCACTTATTCAATAGTAGTTTAGTTTTAAGGATATCTTTATGGTGACTTTGGCATCCCTCTAACCGTTGGAATTTTTTCAATATCTTTCATCTTGTTCATTATAATAATTAAAGATTATACTTTATTTATTTTTTTATTTACTTGGTGAACCTTATCTAAAAGGTAATGATGTTATTTCTTTTTTTACTCATAAAATAAAAAAGATTAAATTGGTTAAAATGATATGATAATGTGATCCAATTAAATATATTGATCCATATTACGATTAACACATATTTAGGGTAACATCACCTATTCATACTAGTGGTTAACTTTCTCCTAGAATGATTCTAGATGATGAAACTACATATAATATTATATATGTCCTAATGTATTATCCATAAAATACATCATACGTTGATGATTGAGTTATTAAATAACCTTATTATGAGTCATAAATGAGTGTCTTGTATGCGTTTTTATATCCTCGCTTCCTAATGTGTCTCAAAAGGTATTGGGGACACCGGTACCGTTAATTTTTTTGTGTTCTAATATTGTGTGTATGATTGGAAATTCATTCAAGTTTATACATTTTTTCCAATAAATTTTACATTATTCGTGTGATATTTCATTCCATTTTTATACATAATAAAATCTAACAGATTAGTAATATTATCCTCATTTAAAATTTAAAAAATATTTATTATATAATTAAATATATCTCATTTTTTTTCAAATTATAAGAACCCTTTAAACTAGAACTGGAATAATCTCTAGCTTGATTATTATTTTGGAAAGGATCCTTGAATCTCTGCTCATAGTATACATATTTTTCTTAGACCACTACTCAATAAATTCAAGGTAGGGGTTTGACTGGACAACCACATTAACTCATGGTTCCTTGATCTATTGAGTGAGGTCACATCCTATAAAACCATAAAAATGATTTACTCAATGCTTACCAATAATATTTTATCAATATATCATTGGAAACTTCATTGCCAAAAAATTTAGTTAAGTCAACTCATAACTCTCAAAATTACTCCTCATTAGTTAGAGGGTCCATCAACATTGGTTGACCGAGCACCGCATACATTCTGTTTTTTTTAATTCAAATTATAGAAGACTTTAAATGACATAAATATTCTATAAGATGTTTTATTATCTTTCAATGAATTTAACCCATTTCTATCAATCTTTTTCAATCTATTTTGCACGCTCTCAACAGAGAAGTAATATTAAAACATTCATCTAATATTTTTTCATTTACTATTTATTAGATTATGTGTTTTCCTACTATCATAAAATTGTGTTAAATAAATAAACTAATTAACTATTCTTGATCATATAAAATTTCTTGATCCATTTAAACTCGATGGATCAACCATGACTAAGTGGAATCAAACCCTATTCGTCGCGTAAATCATGATGCAACTCATCCTCATCCAGTTTCGACTGCTCCTCTAGGTTTTGGCTCCCCATGGATTGATCAATGTCTTAAAGCATCGTTATAAACAGTATAATTATACTCTCATGTGGGAGAGGGAAACTAACGGGGAAATAAACAATAGATAAATTTGGACATACATACCCTTATAAATATTGACCAAAAATGACAATGTGATGACGATATTATTTAATTGAAATAATCATAAGAAAATAAATAATTAAATAAAAATAGACATACCCAGTCGGTGGATACTTAAGACTAATCATCAAGTAAAATAAATGTGTGATTAAAACTAAATTGGAATAAATTAAAGTACAAAGGTATTTAATAAAAATATTTAAATTATTTAAAATCTAATAATTTAATTATTTTCCATCCCATAACTAATTTGATTTTAATTTCCAAAAATAAAAAAATTAATTAATATGATTTCATATCAAAATTAAATTAATTTTTATGATTATTAAAAAAAATATTTTAAACCAAAATTAATTTTAATTAATTTTGATCAAATAAATTATTTCGGAGCACCAAAACCCTGTGTTGGACCTGTATGGGTCGGTCGAACCAGAACATGCCTATTATGGGCCTAACACACCCCGTGTAAGGTTATGTTGGTCCAAGACGACCCAACCTAGCCCAATATGGGTTAGGAAGATCTTATTTATCCTGTTTTGGGATACTCAAGTAAATTAGGGCTCATTGAATTTATGAAAACCCCAAAGCAGGGGTACCTAGGTTTGGCTGGAGGTAGGATCATCGATGCATGCCAATAACTGGATAGTAGTGATAAGGTCCCATTAAAATTGACATGGAAGGGGGAATCTGTGGATCATGAGGGAGGATATCCTCCCAACTATAGATGATAGTGGTAATGATATCTATCTTGGATTGCTCAAGCTCACTGTAGTGGGATCTCAAGTCGGGGGCCTCAGTTCTCTAGTGGGGGTGGTAACCAGATCCATCAATGAGATCCTTATATGGACGATCGAGATGGAGAGATGGTGGAGCCTTTATTATGGATTATATTAATGGGGAGGTATCGTGGATAGGTATTTCCAATGGAAGTCGAACTATGCATTGGACGGTGGCTGATGTGAGCGGTATCCATGAAGACTATATCTCAGCCGAATCTCAGTCAGTGGGTGGATCTAGTTGGAGGTAGTGGCATGACACCAGGTCGGGAAGTAGTCCAGCCTTCATTTATTTCATCATGGAGAGTCTAGGAAGCCTCGACCCTAGGTGGAGATGGATGGCGATGATGGGAGTTGATCGAGTTCTATGGCCAAGGTGGCTCATCAGGGGAGGTTGAGCGGTGGCGGCCGATAGGTGGTGGACTGAGGGAGGAGGGGAGGATCATGGACTATAGAGGTGTGTAGTTTCCACCCAAAAAACCTAAATAAGGATAAGGTATTAGGTGACCCATGTACTAGTGAACCCACTCAAGGTGCACCCAAAAATTTGACTTTTTAAACCTTCTTTAATAATAGAAGTTTTCCGCCACCACCCTTGAAACAATTTTCATGGAATTTTTTTAATTAAAAAGTTTCTCTTAATGATAAAGTCATTTGAAGGGTCAATTCATATCCACTCAAAAAATAATCTAATTAATTTTGAATCCTACACAATGGGCTTAAGAAAAAATTATTATTAAAATAATGGAATTCAACATTTTTATGGAAATAGTGGGTATTGAAAAACACTATTATGGTTACCATCCCACCACTGATCTAAATCATCACTATAAATGGATTTGGATAAAAAATTTACATATATAAAATATATTTTCTTAAATTTTAATAATGAAAATTATTAAAATCTCCACATCAAAATAATTGGATGGTCTTAACGTGGAAGTCTGAAAACAGATCGACCTGCAGTTTCCTTTCAGGGGACCACATTTAAACCCTCCACATAATTTAATGAAAAATATTTTTTTCTTAAATTTAAAAATTATTATGGTCTCTCTGATACAAAATGAATTTATTGGTCCATGAAATAGACTCTACTGGCTTGGGGATATAAAAATTTACATCATTTTGAAGATAGAACTTGTCATCTTTAGTGATATGAGCCCCATTATAGTCTTAAGGATCTAACTGGAATTAAATATAACACCTAGAAATAAATATATAATGTAAATAATTCATAATCGAAGAACACATGACTGAATATCATAATCAGTGACCATTTCTCAAAGGGTTAAAATACAAAACCCTTTAGATCAACCACACATTTCAGCAATCCATCCACTAAAAAATCGTCGAATTCTTAGTACTATAGCTGTGATATGATGAATTCTTTGGAGTCAAGTCGATCAAAAAGTCTCATTACCATTGACCCATGAAAGAATACAAGGATCAGATATTGGATAAAGACTCTCTCTCTCTCTATAAGGTTGGAGTAGAGAGAGGCTCTCATTTAATAAGTAGGAACGGTGCACTAGAAATAAGCCTTTCCCCTACATATATATTGGAATTCTCAAAATACCCAAAATGGATCCCTAGGAAATAGAAATAAAGAATGCACTAAATAAGAAATTAATAATTAAATATTAATAAAAAACTATGAAATAAATTTTATTTATAATTTTTCACAAACATGTAATATATATTGAATATCTTACATTTTAAAACTGAATCATTTAACTCAACTAGTAATTCATGTTAATATTAAACGAACCTTGAATATTTAAATGATATTTGTTCGTATAATATTTTTCTTTGAATTCACTAAATACCTTGTGAATATTTTATAATAAAAAAATCAACCCAATTATTGTTTACTTTAATAACATTGAATTTATTTATATATCGGTGATCAATAAAATGGAAAAATCATGGACCCCGTGGTGGGGAAAACCTTTTCAAATATTCAAATTCACAGAAATAGGGTATATTCTTGAATGTTCTATTGTGTTTGACCCACTAGGTCCTTATCTCAATAGAAGTTAATAGTATTCACAGACTAAGAACGGAGTCTAGAAACCCATCAAGGCCCCTAAAGTGATAATAAATAGTTATTGCAATGACAACCAACCTATAAACACATGTTATGTAAGAAAATCTATTTTCCAGTATATATATCATAAATTAGGATGTATAATTATGTCCACTTCCCTTCTTACTTTATTATATGTTGTTCCAACTATATGAATTGACCTCCGATTAACTTTGCTAAAGATTTAAGAATATGCTATTATCCTAATCAAGGAGTCCCAGGATATATTACTTCCTCAACTCAGAAGAAAAAAAATATATCTTGATTATTCAACCAATGAAATACCTCCAATAAAAGAACTAGAAAATGCTACCTCTCAATAATTTCATTATGATGGTTTTTCCCGTGAATCAAATTATGTGAAAAAATGACACACATTGATGGTTATATCAATTAAAGACAATAATAATCACGTCTGAAGATAGGAACAACCAATAAATCTTGAAACATGTGGTGTTTTTATTGGCAGGTCAATCCTCATGATCTCCACCACCATATATCACAAAGTGGAAACATTATGAGAAGAAGTTTAAATTTTTATTATCCCCCTCACCTGATGATCATACATAAACTATGCCCAGTTAGTATTATTTTTTCAAGACCATGGAACATATATTTAAGATTACTGTCATAGTATCTCGAGGTTTACATTAAATTCATTGATCATCTATAACCTTTTGACATTTTTGAGCATGATATTGCCTTTGTTGTCAATAAGATGACAATAAGGTATCAATATGTGTATGGAAAGGTAGTGATGAATTGGTAATGATGATTGATTAGAGGAAGTTGTTTCAAAGCTTACATCACTTGGTGAATCAACATGAAATTTCATTGGATGCCATGCTTGGACATTCTCTATAGTGAATTCAGACAATTGTAAAATTGTTCTTAAGTTCCAAATCATGTGTCATAGAATGACACATTGTTACAACATTTGAAGAACCCTATGCAATACTCTAGTTCCTGATGAAAGTGGAAGATCCATATAATGGGTTCTAATAGGATGAAGTTTTTTAATCAAATTAGACGATTGTTTCTGTTGATCCTTAAAGAAGTAGACATCTATTTAAAAGAGAACAAATCACTCACAAAAATGATTCCATGAATTTTGATTTAATGCATAAGGAATGAATAAACGATCCATGTATAATCCATGATTGTATTAGTGGAATATGTTGATGAAATTTAGGATTCATGATCCAAAAAGAAAGGAATTAATGATGGTGGATGAAGAAGAAGATAAGTTGAAGGGTATTTTGGTACTTGATTATGGAATATAATCTTGTTTATACTTTGTTTTTAACAAATTACATTTGTTTTATGCCTTTTCCAAAAATATTGTCCTACATACTCGGCCAGCCAAGGACCTCAGACCTCAGGCATATGCAGGACCCAAGGGTCTACCACACCCAAGGGAATCCCTCTAGGGAAGCTCGCAATAGGTGCATGGGGGCCGTGTATAAGCCCTTGGGTATGCATGGTGGGAACTATGTGCACACCCGAGGAGGTAGATTGGGTGATGAGAGTGTGCTCAAATGAAGAACCAGTCTGGGGTGGAACTGTAGGGGGGAGAGGAGTAATATGGTTTTAATTTTTTTCTCTTTAAGTGATATACCACTCCTCACTTGGATCTCCATCTTGATGTGGGACAAAATAAAATTCTGGGTAAGTGATCTTAGTCGTCCAATTCATCGCAGACACACACACCACAACCTTGTCAATCTTAGGATCGATCGTGCACATCTGGTCCATCCATCTGATCTGTATTGTTCGATATTGAAGTAAGGTCATCCAAGCTTCCCCACTGAGTTTTTCGTCAACCTTCGGCCACCCCTACAGCACCCACTAACCAGTAGTTGACCTGAACGATGATCTCACTACTCCAGGAATCATTTTCCATAATTTAAAGCCCACAATGATCATTATGATGTAAATAAAACATGGATGAAATTTCATTTTCATGCATGCATCTAAATAGAGGAACTCGAACATGGACAAAGAAAAAAAGTTTTGAGGCCACGTCAGAATGCCCGATGCATTCGGAAGATGATTTGCATGTGTTCTAAAACGCACGAAAGAGGGGACTGAACTAAGAAATAATGAGCCTATGGTGAAAATAATGATCCAAGATATGCGCCAAATCATTGAATGGGTTTTAATGATTCAATCCTAAGTATCTAGTCTGATTCAAAGATGAAATTTAAACATCACATCTATCAGTGTCTTGAAAGAGATTTGAATGAAGAGATACTTGTTAATCCTCCCATATAAATAGGGAGACCTCGACTGAGGCTCGAGTGCTAAAGATATCATGAAAATTTCTTGTTTCTTTAGAAACAAATCACTGTATACAAGTTTCCACATAGCCTTGATACGTGAATAAGTTTTTTGCATCCCTTGCACAAAAGTGAGTCTACGCTCCACTATTGGTTCATGAGGAGAAGAACTATGAACCCCTTGGTTCATGAAATAATTTTCACCCTTAGTGTGAAGAATCTATTGAACATGAAATAAGTTCCTTGTAACCCTCTTCATTCTTTTTGCATGAAGAAGAATCCACAAACAAACAATCGGTGCTACGCACCCTTGTTGTGCTCTTGTAAATACAGAACCAACAAGCTATATGTATTTGTGAATGAGATCCATGCGAATCATGTGCGTGGAGAAGAAGAACCCAATATGTTTAGTGTTGTATACATGAAACATACACAGCCCGCTTAAGAAGAATAAGGAGGAGGGTAGTACACATTGTCATGCACTTTTGAGAAGGTAACCCACACACACCATTGTCATACCCATTCGATTTTTGTGTGAAAGAAGAAGAAAAGGGAGGGTGCATGAATGGTGGAGTACATGTGCATGAAAAGAAAACATAAGAACAAAGTATTTTTGAACATGTGAATAAGTAATAAGAATGAATAATATCACATACTAAGAACTTACCTACTCAGGATATAAGAAACACACACTTATATTGAACCTAAAATATATAATAAATGTGTGTGCAATGAACCAAAGAAAATAAAATGAGTGTGATATTAAGTGAGAAAAACAAAGAGAAATTGTGTGTTCTCAAAAGGTTATACCTAGTGGGGTTTTCATAGAAGACAGATAGATAAAGGAGATTGTTCAAGAATGCATGAATCCACATGCACATGTGAAGGCACTTAAAAGGAAGAATCAATATTTTGAGTGCATGTGTGTAAAAAAGAAGAAGAAAATCCATGAAACTCAGGCCTGAAGCATAATTAATTGATATATACCAAAAAAGAAGTTTGAATTCCATGAAATCCATTCATGAAGTGAATGAGGATTGAGGCTAAATCTTGATATAGTTAAAGAAGTCATTTTATCTGAATTTACAGTGTTTGAGGATTCAAGAAGATAGACATAGCTATCATAGTGAAAGATCATTAGTGCATATCAATATTATTCAAGACACAGTTTTCATCACTTACCCAAACATAAGTGAGGCCATGTATTCATGAGAAGAAGAAATAATTTCCTGAGAATTATTGAGACTAATGATAGATCCATAAACTGATCAGAGTTATTGAGAATGGCCAATAAACCTTATCAGAGGTTGTTGAAGATTCTTCAAGAGATTCACGAGCATATGTGATCAATCAAGCTTGTTAGGGATGATCATAAAATTCACCCACAATGAATCAAAAATCACCTCTTGTGAAATTCAGGAGGAAGATGTCTTTAGTGGGACTCTAAGGAATACTAGTGGGACTCTGGTAACACAGTGGGAAGCAGTGTAAAGAACCACATTTGGTATTAAGGAGAGATACAGTTGAACTCTATATGGAATATTTTAGTAGATAACAAAATTATAGTAGAGAATATATATTGGAGGGAATAACCAACATAGAAAGGAGTAGGTCTTTGAGCCAAACCTTGTAAATCCTTGTGTTCAGTACCACTATATTTACAGCATCATTTGAGGTAAGGATGAGAGACACAATTAGAGTGTATTGAAGCCTTAAATATGCATAGCAGTTTAATTGAAAAGAATCAACTAGTAAAAATATTGAAAGAGATCACTAATTCACCCCCTCCCCGTCTTAGTGATTCACACTGATTTGAGCACTTTAGACATTATAACTAGTCTATGTGAATTGCCATTTTAATAGTTGAAACTCAAATATCTACACAATAGTAGTAATTGAACATCATTTATTTATAAATATATACCTGAAATGGTAATTGAAAAGTACTATTTAGTTAGGTCCAGGGAATCCACTATTACAGTGTCTTTGATAGTAATTTCTACAAAAAAGTACCTTTTCTTTGCCGTTATCTCTATCCACATTCACCTTTTTAGAATTATTGTGGAAATATTTTTGTGATAGTAATAGAAGAATACATCCTTTTAAAATATATCTAGATTGTTCACATATTTCACAAATAGATTCTTTTGGTTGGAATATGTCTTTAAATTTTATAAAAACACTCCCTGGGTTCCATCTTTGAGAGGATTCACTCCCCCTTAAACATTGATTCTAGTTACTCATGGGATTATTGTAGTATTGTTGATTGAACCCACACATATTTTCTTTATTTCCAAATCCACTACAATATATAGAATATACATTGAAAAAATATTTTTCCTCTATAACTTCCATGCTTCCTAGAGGAATAAAAATAATTTCTATAAGTTTCTTCCTTTCCATGTTATAATTTTTTTGAGCCCCATAAGTTCTAATATCTTTTGAAATATTATTGTTTAACTTGGGTTTCTTCTTATATTCAACAGAATCACCAGTAGTATCAACATCTGATTCAGACATTGAAATTATCAAAACTTTTTAATTTTCAACATTATTGGTTCTAGAAACATACACGATTATCTCAACACTATTAATCTTAGGAAAAAAATTATTTTTATTCTTAAACTTTTAAGATAACTTTTTCTTATCATTATCAGGTTCACAATTCTATAAATATTCACTAATTTCACTAATAGGGTTTTTAAAACTTGTAACTCTATGCTCAAATTTAGAGACCTTGTTTTGAATAACCTTTAACTCTTCATCCTTCATTTTTATCTTTATTTCATGTGTTTTTTCTATTTATTTTTCTTTTTAATGATATTTCTTACAATAATAAATATCTTATAGAAAATTATATTTCTTATCAAAAAAATCTTTTTATCATTTTTTCTATAGAATATTCATTTTTAAAATGTTTTTTTCTCATAAAATTCTTAAAATATTTCAAAGATGTTCTTTCAACTCACTTTTTAGTGAATATTCTTAGGTAGCCTCTTCTTAAAAAATAAAATTTTCATAAACAATAATACCTTCATAATTTTATTTTGAAATAAATATGTTTTCTAAAGAAACATCAATGAATTTTTTATTTTCAACTTCACTGTCATCACATTTTTCATCCTTAGATAATAAAACTTCTCTTTTTGGATCCATATTAGTTTTTATATTTTCCCTTAGAAGAGGAATTTTTTAATATTGTTTTTAAAATGATATTATTATCTTTATACAACATTCATCAAATTCTTCTTCATCACTCTTTAAATGAAAATATGCAGAAAAATAATGTATAGCTCTATAGATAAGTAGGTTAATGGAAAATTCTATATGTACTTTCAAGTGCCTCTTCTAAAATTTTTAGAAAAAAAGGACATGAATTCATCAAAATTGTAACTAATCTTATCATCGCATCTAAATTCACCAACTTCTTCATCTTCAATAATTATCCTAGAATTTATTTTCTTTATAGCTACGATCGAAATTTCTCAATCAAATTTTTTATTTTATATGAAAAAATAACATCTCTTCCCATTTCATTTCTAATGAGAATGTTATGTAAGTCATCAAAAGATTGAGTTTTAGAATCACTATCTTCTAAAGATGAAACATTCATATCAAACTTGTTAGGAATAATTCATAAGATCTTTTCAACAATATTTGAATCTTTCATGTTATCACCTATACATCTTATGGTGCTAAGAAAATCATTCACACTTGAAAAGAAATCACAAACAGATCCATACTCACCAATTTTCAGATCTTTATACTTCATCCTCTAGATTTGTATCTTTTCCTTCTTCACCATTGTATTTCCTTTATATATATTTTTTAACTTTTCCCAAATACCTTGGGAAATTTTGAATCCCTTAACTCTAGAAAATTAAATTTATGAAAGTGGTGAATGTAAACCATTTTTTCCCATCCATTATTCTAATGATTTTTCTTATTAACAACAATAAGAGGATAATTCTCATGAAAAAGGGAAAATAAATCTATATTAGCCTCAATAACATCATAATTAGGGGACATGAGATATGAAAACAACCAATCATTATAGATATGATAGTTAATTCAATAAAAAACTAGAATCCTCTTACTGTACATAGAATTCAGACTACCCATTTCAAATTCCCTTTAAACCTCAACAAGGATTAAACATATGGAATATCCCTCAAATAAAAACTGAAAATACCTATTAACATCAATCTAATGACTGAGAGAGTGAGGGGTGATTCAGTGATATATTTTTCCTTTTATTTTAACATTCTTATCAACCTTCTCCTCCTATTATAGAGATTTAACTTTTCTAAAAAAGAAACATTCAAACTCATATTAGGAACACAAGAATTTATAAGCATCGCAACTCAGTAATAGAATCTAGTCCTTTTATGTTTTGGAAATAATTTAACACCACAAAATCAACATGAAAAAAACGTCTTTTTGTGGATACCACATCTTGGGCATACCCTTACCCTTAAATAGAACTCTGATAAATAAAATAGTGAATGCCATTTTTCTATAATGATAGATGTAATTAATATGCTCTGAAAAGTTTAGTAAAATTTTCCAATTGGTTCCAAAAAAATTCATTATAATGCTTCATTAACATTCATTTTTTTAGTTCTTCAAAAACAATTATTCACATTTTTAACCAGCATTATGTATGAACTTATTCCCTGTAATTCATACAAAAACCCTCTCTAATTACTCTGTCAAAATTTTTAGTCTGGTTATTTTGTCAAAAACATTTCCATTCTGACTTTTATGCATTAAAAATTGAACCCTGATCTTTCACTATTCTTTCTCTTTAGAAACTAAAAGTCCAACTTCTCAATCTAATCTGATGAATCATAACCCCCACTTCACTGATCACTTGTTTTTTCTGGTAAAACTTACTCTAGATGTTATATATAGAATATAGTTCAAAATAAAAAATCTACAGCTCTTACTTCTTGTAAATGAATAGTTTCAAATTAAATTTTACTTTCACCCCTTTATATAGGTGTGCACGAAACGAAAATGGTAAGAACTCAAAATAATTTTCCCGCTCAATGAAATTATAGATCTCTAAAATTTATATTCATTGTAATATCATTTTTCCACTTCACAAGTCTTCTTAACTATTGGGGTATCTATTAAATTTTTTTTTAATTCACTAGAATGTCATAATTCTAAATGTTACTTGAATAATATATTTATAATTTCTCATTATAAAAATCTATTTTTCAGTACCGTTCTCTTGACGAAAATATTAATAGGTAAAGAAAAATACTTCTCACTCCAATGTTCCTGACCAACTTATACTATTTAACAAAATCATGGGAACATATAAAGACATTATCTCCCAAAAAAATGGTTTGGTAAAAATTATATATGTCTAACGTTTTCATTTACTTTCTTTATATGTTCAATTGGGCCTTAGCCTGATGATGTTTCATCTGAAGAAACTCAACATCTGATGGTTTATTGGTGACAAATAGATCATCCATTGAATCTGTATCAACATCTTATCTGATAGACCTGTGTCAACATCTCTTTTGATGGTTTAGTTCCTACATCTAATTTTATTGATCTATCCCTGTATCACGTCCGATTAATCGGTATATGTAACGTTTCTTAATCGCAAATAACTCTTGTCCATATGATTTGATTTGGACTGTTTGATATTAAACATGCAATGGAACTTTGCATTTTATGCCTTATCAAGGCCACTATATTGTCTGATGGATTGGTTTCTATATCTCCTCTGATGTATCAATGTCTGTAATACGACCAATTGATCAACAATAATGACAGATCAGTTGGTCAGTACTTTTGAAAATATTCTAACTTTAGTAAATTTACACTTCTAGTTTACTAGAAAATAATCTATCTAATAAACTACAGGTAGAAAATTACTTACATGTCTGACAGATATATTTTGTTCAAACACCAAATATCCACTTATTATATTTTAAAACATTTAGTTTGTATCATGATACTTCTTCATGATTTAATAACATCATGGGATTTGTAACATATCATCACATTGTTTTGGAACATATATAAAGGGATTTTTTATCTGATACAACTTATGGGACCATTCTGAAAGTCTCTATTCACAAAATGTGATTACAAAAACAATTTCACCCCGTAAACAACATTCAGTATTGAAAAATTCAACTGATAGACCTTAATAAAATTATTCAAGTTCCTCTATATCTGATTTTCCTTCATTTGATCACCATAAATTAAAAAAGTGAGGAGATTTTTCATAAACACAATAAAAAATGAAAATCTCTTCAGAATTCATTCAAATAAAACATCCGGTCAAATTGGTCCAAAAAAGTCGGTAGAGTTTGTATCTACGTATTCAAGTCCATTAAGATCATAGAGAGGATTAGTATAGTGGCATACCAATTAGATCTTCAATGGAATTTCATTTCCATGAATCATTTATTCAATGTATCAAAGATTCAGAAACACTATATTGATCCATATCACATGACAGACCCTAATAATGTTAATCTTATGTATTATGCTTCATTTGAGGATAATCAAATTCATGTAGTGAATTGGAGTGAGAAGAATCCTCATAAAAAAAAGTCACTATGGTATGATTGTTTTAGTAGAAATAGAATATCCCAGAAGATAAATGAAAGTGATAGTATGACATATTATATCAATGGTAAAAAAAAATCAATAATGATTTCCAGTGATGAGAGAGTGCATCTAGAGGATGAACTGTTATATGGTGGAGAGGTTTAAAAACCTTGAACCCTCTTTTTCTAAAAAAATATAAAATGGTTTCCAAATATTTTATATTTCTTTAATTAATATGTGATGTTTCTGTTTACATTTATTTGGATTATTCATTGAGTTGTTTTAAGAGTTGGATTCCAAAAATATGAAAAATGAAATATGTGGTTGGGGCACAGAGTTAATTCCAATTATTCCCCCATGTTGTGTGAATGAGATTAGAATTGTTCATAGATCCTCAAACCATTTGTATTGAAAGAGTAATTCATGAAAACCTAATAGATTTCTTTAGAGTTATTTTTCAAAATTAAATCATCATTTACTATACCATGCATCCTAACAATGTGAGCTTTGGTTTCAAAAATAAAGGGAATTCTACAGTTATCACATGGTTTTGACAACCATATAGTCAAACTGTGTAGTTTTACTAGTTCCTTAAAAACTATGAATTACCAAAGTACACCTTTCGATTTTAAAAGCATAAACCCCATCATTCATACCCCTAATTCAACCGTCACCCTCTCCAGTGATCACCTCTCATTCCACTCTCTTTATTTGGTGAATTATCTCTTATTTCAAGTTGAAATAAAGTGTACATTATCCTTATGATGATCTTGATGTAATTCTATCACATAGTACCTTTCTTTTCCCAATTTCATTAGCTTACCAGTTGTCTTATGCTATTTTTAGTTATTTATTCCTTATTTTAGGTCTTATTATTCTTAAACTTATACTATTTGAACTCATACTAGAATTCTATACATAATGAGTAGGATTTTAAAAGAATATGGTAAGTGGTTCTTGAACAATACATCAAGTATATTTTTATTAATATGTACATGTGATGTGAAGTTATACCATCATATGTGTGGTTGACCTAAAACTACCAATAAATGAATATATTTCTTATTTCATTTAGTTAGACCATCCCATTAGTCATGAGTAGTCCATTGGTATGTGTAGAATGAAACACATGGATATTAAATGAGTGGACCGAAGGGGTTTCCCAAACAAAATGTGACAAATTACATGTGTCTCGATTACTAGGACATTACCATGTATCAGATTAAATTACCCAATATGTGAATTTTTTTCTAAACTCCATGATTAAATTGAATGTCCATTAAATGTGAATTGTTAGAGAATTAAATAATAAAAATGGACTAAAGAGAAACATGATGATTATGGCATGCTAGATATTACCTCCCAATAATCCATTAGTATTTGGTGATTGTGGGATTCTGGTGATTGCCAATTAAGGTTCTAGTGATGTTTGATGATAATGGGATGTAAGGGATTAACTCCCTAGGATCTGATGGTGTTTCATGAAGATTGGATTATGTGGATTACCACCCTTAAATAAAATGATTATGATGATTATAAGATGTCAGGGATTACCTCCATAAGATTTTATGGTGTTTTTAAATGATGAAGTTACAAGTATTTCATCTTTTAGATCCAGTGATGATGAGGATTATGGGATGGAAGGGATTACCACCATAGGATACGATGATATTTTATGATGTGGGGACACAAGGGATTACCTCTATAAGATATTATTGTGTTTGGTGATGATGGTATTCCAGAGATTACATCCCTTGGATCTAGTGGTGTTGATTAGTATGCGATGTTAGGGATTACCAATCAAGGATCCATTAGTTTTTAGTGGATACATGATTATTTTGATTACCTATTAGGATCTATAAGTATTCTATTATAGAGGTTATATAGTGATCATATACATCTAGAACTAGCATACGTAGGTATGGTAAATATTAGGAGTCACCTTTGATCCTGAGGATTATAGATGTTTATTTTTTCTCTCCTATTTTATTATGAGTATTATCATGCACTATAACTACATATGTTTATAGAAACCATTAGTGGTGGCCTACTAAATTTTACTCCCACCAAACTCGGGCCCCTGTTAGTACCCAATAATACTTCACGCTTCCAGTAATGGATAATGGAAATCACTATATGAATAATACGTGTTTTTTAGTGTGTGTGTGTGTGAGTGTGTGACATAGAAAATGGGATTAATCTAGCGATTATGAACACATATAATGTCTTCCTATGTTTTGTACATAAATTTTAATTTTTGGATATTGGTGTATATGATCCAAACTGGGGGGGGGGGTTTATTTTGTATTTATCACTTTCTTGAAATTTATATGGATTCATTTCAATATCTTGTGGGTTGTATTTGTTTTTTTCCCCTTTTGATGATGTATATTCTCTTATTTCATTTGATGTATTATATTGGTGTTATTTTTGATGTTATTGCACTATGATACGAGGATATATTCTCCCCACCTTATCACCATAAAACTTAATGGCTAGTTAGTAGCACATAGTGTATGTGGAGGGATGCTAGTGGTCCTGTGACATTGTTGTTTGGATTTCTGTGGAGTGAGACGGGTTAAGGGGGTGTCACATGCAAGCCAACAACTAGTCTAGTGAAGAAAACCAATGTAGCTGGGCCAACACGACCCCTAAATCTATGTCATCCTGTGGGGTTTATCTCATTAACCACCCTACTCAAAGTTCTCTCCATCCTAATGAGACCATGACTGGAGTCGTGTTGTGGTAGAACAAGTAGGTTTTCACCTTTTGGTTATTCCATCCACTGATATAAGAAGCCTCTGCCTTAAACAGTGTTTTAGTGTTGGGGTCATCTTCCACCATCTCAATCGGCCAATACTATGGTTAGACCTTATCACACTTATCATTTTCTCCATAACATAATTTAATAATTAATTCCCATGGATGGTTGATATTTAGTCTCGTAAAATAGAAGAATGGGGAGGGGAAGAAGGGATTCATAGTGCTAACCTCAACCACCTGGATCCTAGTCACACCAATGGAATTCATAGTTCTGGAATTAAAGCAAAAAGGGTCCCATATCCCTGACATAGGTTCACCATAAATTACACATGCATATGTAAAAATGTTAGGGATTAAAATTTCTACCATATGGATTTCATAGCACAATAATTGCGGAAAACAATCATCGATTGAAATTTCAAAATCGAAGAATCATAAATTATGAATGGAGTAAATATTCAAGAATATGACATATAAACGTCAATATTGGAATTTGGTAGATATAATATTTTATGAATCATAAATAATGGACAAAAAATTCAGAATAAAAATACCTTCCATGATTCAAGATCGATCATTGGTGAATACCACATTTGTGTCATATTCTGGTGTTGATTCAAAGATGAATATACTCGTATACACTCAAATATCAAGATATACCAAACTCTATTCATTATCTAGATAAGGTTTACATCAAACTCCAAATTAAAGACCATAAATATAATTAAATATGTAAGAAATAGGGCTTTTACACAAAAACATATAAATTAAAATTTTGTTAAAAATGTTTCACCAAAAATGACCTATTTTGAGATCTTGGGTGTGATATAAAATAAAAATTTTCCTAGGGTAAAACCTACATATGGATGCATAATTATTGTATAAATCCTCATTTCGAACACCATTCAGATGAAATAAAAATTTAAATACAAACACATTCACATCGATTAGAAATAATTTATTATTTTTAATATATTATTTCACAACCTACATGATGAAAAAATATTCTGAAACATCTCCACAAATGACATCAAAAATGTTATAGTGGAGTTATTAATGTTCGGAATGAAAAATTTCTTATTTATATGATATCACCAGTCATAATCATTAGATAAATATTTATATAATTGATAATTATTAAAAATTTCAAAAAATTAAAAGTGATCAAAACTCACAAGAACGAAGCCTGAGGGTAAACATCACACCCAAAGACCCACAACACCATCAAAAAACATTACCAAAACCATTTTACATAATAAATTCATCCATATTTTGCCTAATTATAATGAATTTTAGATAACTATAATTTTTATATAGTTTTTTCTGAATCAAAAAAATTTAAATAAAAAATTAAAACTAAACCTCAATGGAATTGAAGCCCATCACAACCTTCGCCTCCTTTTATAGAGAAAAAATGAATATGGGGATATGATTCCTTCTTAAATTTTTTTTTAAAATTTCCATTAGATCCCATAACACCTTCAATTAAAATTAATATAAAAAATAAAATTTATTTTCCATAAAATAATTATTTATAAATAGTTTTTTGTAATCAATAATAATTATTTAAAATTATTTATCAGCAAAAAATTATTTATTTCTCAGTTTTAAGTATATATATGTATATATATCCCGATAAACAATTATTTCATGAAAATATTAGTAATAGTTTATAAATAACCAATGTAAATAATTTTTATATACTTTCAAATTCATAAATATTTAACTTTAAATACTAATATATATGAATAGTAATTTTAAATGTTAATTATTATTAGTAAATAATTATTTTAAATGTTTTCCCATCATTTATGGAAGAGAAAATGTGATGTTTTTGTAGTATATTTTTGGTTTTTCTACAACTTATTTTTGTGAGAATGTTTTTTTTAAACAGTTGAGAATGAATTTTTGATGTTGTTGAAAAAAATTTCCTTTTGAAGTCTATGAAATTTTCCAAAAATCCTGATATAAGTGGTGAATAATGTTTTTCCATAAAAATGTTAGGGAAAAAAATTAATTGTTATGATATTAAGTTGTTATCAATGTTCCTAGAAATTCGTTAATAAATTAAATGTCCAAGATGAATTGTTTACTTTTTATAATATGGGAGAGAATAACAACAATGTTTCCATTATAAGTTAACCAGAGAGATAATTGGATAGAAAAATGGATATCAATCACCATATAGACCTGATTATAAGGAAACCCCATTTTCAAAATGGTAAATACCTTCATACCGTGTGTATGGTTAATATACTCAATTTTTAATGGTTTCTAATGTATAGTGAGTTGAGTAATAAAAATAATAGAAATATATAATTTTTTATACACACTAGTATAAAGTGAAGAAGCATTTATGGTCAAATAAATATGTTTTACAAAGTTACCATATGGGTAGTGATGTTATAACAGGAAAAGGGTGAAACTATTTCATGAAAAAAATTATTTAAAATTAGCAACAATTTTATCATCAGCCAACAGACTGAGTGCACTAAACATAGGTAGATGATATAACTAGAATAACATGGTTGAAGACTATTAAATCATGTTCATCAAATAAAGTAAAATATTTAATCAGCCATATAGTTTATATAATCTGAATGAATATCTAGGTTATGAAGTGTGTTATTGTCTGAAGGCTGTGTAAATGTCTGAGCACTCTGTAAGGGTATATTGAGTTTTTCAATACCTTTATAAGACTAGTCTAATATTTCTAATCATAGAATTTTCATATAACATGTATAAAGGTATGAGGGATATATTTTCAATGTTATTAGATAGATGAAACCAGAGAAGATCTAGTAGATATGTTCTTATGAAGTAATCCAAAAAACCACACTAGATAGTGTTATAAGTGACTTTAAAAATCCGTTTAATTTCTTTAATAGGGATTATGTTCATCTAATCTATAAATTTTTTTTATCTATCTCAGATAAGTATGTTTTAAGAGGTTACTTAATGCTGATGTTAAGGATGTTTGAAAAGGTTGGGGATTCTGAGTTTTCTATAATATAAAAAATAATTCTATAAGGATTGAGAATCTTCCAATAAAATTAAGATGAGTAGGAAAATGAGATTTGGATCCCACCCATTCCCATTAAATTTCACCTATAAATAGGGGTGAACATACATTAAAAAATGTGTACTTCTCATGTGTGTTAGATAATAAAAGTGTTACATAAAATCTATCATACAAAGATACCAGATAAACTCTAAAACCCTAAGTTTGAACAAAGTCATATTCCAAACAGTGTTTCTTATGGTTGATGTTGAATTCCACCATATAAAGGTGTATAGAGAATTGTTACATGATATATTTTTTTATCAGAGTTACAAGACAAATCATTGGTCATAGAATACCAGATAGAGTTTCTCAGATGGTTAGGAAGAGATGGAATTTTTTTTCTTCATAAATACCTCAAATAATAAGTATAGAATAGTGAGGCACACCAAATATAGAATATTAGGCAGAGTTAGAATGAAAAATTTCTTGAGATACCATGAAGATATACCATATGGATAAAGTATAAATGAACTTAAAGTGATAAGTGTAGAAAATGTTTCCATTTGGTTTTATCATTAGAATATAATAAAAACTTTTCTAACTATTGGGAGTTAGTATAATCATACTTATTTAAACATATTAGGATTCTAGTTTATTGGATTTATTTTTATACTATTGTTAATTTCCATAGTCCAATGGGAGTTTACATGTTTAGTATGTGGCCACCCACACATGCGGAGAACCTTGTGAATCTTTCATGCATTTCATTACTTTCTAATATTTGTATACTTGTGTGATTTTTATAAATGTTTGATAAGGATAATAACTCTAACATATTTCATAGGTCAATTTAAAGATAATTGAATTTTTTAAAAAGGTCACCACTAATTAATCCCCCCCCCCTTACGTGTTTCTCATTATCTTATTCAACATATATTATAAATAATTAAATTGTAATTATTTATAATTATTTTTGATAATTATCACTTAATAACTAATAAGTATTTTATTTATTTATAACTTAATAATATCTTTTCATTGATAAAAATTAAGAGTTAATTAATAATTCTTATTTATTATTATTAAATAATTAGATTTCGTTAATACTTATTATAAATACATAAAAATATTATTATTGATGTTACTATTAATTAGATTTAGTTATATACTAAATATTAATGACTGATTTGTTATAATTAATTGCATTTATTTAATTATTAATTGTTTTTAATATTTATTAATTAATAACTATTACCTACAAATTTGTTTAAAAACAAAATATAAAAATATTATAGTATTTATAAAAAAAATAATTTTATTCATATGTATTCATAGAAATTATAAATAATTGGTTTGGTTAAATATATATAGTAAAAAAGTAATGTATGTACATTAAAATTAATATTACGAATTATAATTTCAATAATCTATGGAAACAAATTATTTTGAAATGTATTTTTTACATTTAATTTTCTGGCTAATGTTTTTATAATAATAAGATAAATATAAAAAGTATAGAGAACTCTATGTAATATAAAATAATTTAAGCTAGGAAAAAAACTATAAGTCGATGTGTACAGTTATTTTTCATCAGTATCTATGATGAGGTCTCATCCCATAGTTTGATGTGTTAATGGGATGCTCATATCAAGATTGATGACCTCTGTGATGTGGTGTAGTCTTACGGTATAGAGGGGGATCTTCCTTTGGCATACCAATCTTAATTATCTCCTACCCTATCAATAAATCATTGAGAGGAGGTGATATCAGGATGTCAAGTTGTGCACCTAATACTTCTCTAAATATGTAATTGGAAGGTGTTGACATTTTATGAGGGAGCCATATGGCCTATGGAGGATCGATCATAAAAGATGAATCCATGGGAAATGACTCTAGATATGAGATCAGACTTGGTATACCGGTCAAAAATTGTGGTTATAATGATAGAATAAATGAATCCCATGGATTGTGTTAGAGACAAAAAATCAACTAATGATCATTTCCTAGATGTGTTGCCTCTTCCCATTGAATAGGTGATGCCTCACATGTATCCTTATATGGTCTGCATCATTTTTGTCTTTGCGAATCATCAACATCAATAGCTATTGAAGAAGGTTCCTGTGTAATAACATCCTCTCCATTAGGTGGATGATTCAATATACTATCATTTATAACATGATATGATGCCATCATGATCATACTATATCATGTTTCCCATCCTGGATAAATACCTTACCATCATCAGGATTTGACATGTGGATAATATAATCAAGTTGAGTATATTGTAAATAGATTCAACCATAGATAAAAAAAGTGTACAACAAACAAAGTAATTTAATGTTATTGAATTAGCATATCATGGAGCCCTCTACCATGTGATGTAAGATATATAAAGTCTTTATTTTAGACCAATGTGCAAAATTGATATATTATGACAAATGAACTCACATTGTATGAAAACCCATCAACAAAAAAACACTTCACATCTATACAATATGTTGATAAAATGGGCATGTTATCATCTCTAGTCGATATATTTCTTGTAACATCGAAATTTTTTATGAAATTTTTTCTTCGATAATTTTAATTCTTTGATAGGTTTCATTATATGAAAACATTAGTTTAAAACTAATTTTCTCATTCATATAATGAGATTAATTTTATTTTATTTTATGAAACATCTGTTTTTTGAATTTGTAAAAATGAATTCCATATTTGAAATCAGTAGGTCCAAATCATTTAAATAACATTATTTTAATTTTAGAAATTATGAATAATAACTTCGGTAATTTTTTTATTAATACAGTAATAGGGTAAATCTGGTAATTTAGGGTAAAAATAGTATTATAAAATGAAACTAACACTTTTATTAATATAATTGTATGATTTTTTTGACCTAAATTCTCCTTGGATCAAAATGGTATCCTTTGAAATCCTCATGGGCGATATTAAGACATTTAATTTTTTTATTTAAGGAAAAGTAAAATATGTCTTGCTCAAATTTTAATAACTATATCATTTTTAATATAAGGTCATACAGATGATATATTCATCTATAAATACTCATTATAAATATAATTTGTTTTTATTTACCATTGATATTTATTTTTAATTTTTAGGAAATAAAAAATTTCCTTAATATCATATAAATTAATGATACATAATTTATTTAATTGATTAGAAATCAGTTAAAGTTTTTTATTAAAATGATAATAACCATTAAAATATAGGAAAACCTGAAGAAATGGTATGGTCAAGTACATCTGAACCCTATACATTCAAGGGTCTAGTTATTGACCATTTGTAAAAATATGGAAAATATTATAACACTTATATTATTTTATTTAAAGTGATTTTAATGATTTCACAACCACATTTTAATAAATATAAAATTTTTAATATAGGATATTACATAATATACATTATAATAGAAATTTTCCTTTGAAATATGGACCGATTTTTTTCATTATGGTATTTTAGTTCTAATTTTTAAACAAAATATTACAATATTAAATAGTTTCAAAAATCTGATGCTGTTATTATTTTATTAATGAAGATATTAAATAAATGTTTTTAAAAATATTAATATAAATATAATTTTGGATAATTAATTTGTCTAACATATTTTCTAGATGACCTTGACCAATTATGAATATAATAAAACATTCAGTTAAAAGTTAACTTATTATCTGTATATGTTTAATAATCAATTAATTATAAAGCATCCAAATTGACACTATTGATTGTTTATCAAAATAATATACTATTAAATTGTTTAAAAATTAAAAAAATTAAAAAAATAATAATTAATATGAAATGGATTAAAATATTATAAGTTCTTCATTTATGTTCTAATTTATATCAAAAAGGTAAATATGTCACCCTTTTAGTATTGAAATATTTGTTTCTTAGTTGGAATTAAACAGAATAACTAAGTGTAAAATTAAAATTAAAAGGGTTAAATAAATATAAAAACATGTCTAAAAATTATTAATTGATGATAATATAACCATATTTCATAAATTATTTGAAAATATGACATTATGGAGGTTTCTGGATGTGGTTTGAGTTTATTATGAATTAATATTTTTGGAAATTCCAAAGGTTCTCCCAACCTCACTATAAAATGGTACATCCTCCCTCATTTCTTCATAACTCATTTGGCCTTCATGTTCACACTTCCACTTGCAATTTCCCTTATAATCTTCTCTATTATCATTCTAGAGGTTCTTTCCATCTCAAAAGGCCAACTTTTTTCCATTAAGAAGATATCTAGAGGGAGCTTGCCGAAGAAGAGGTAATCTCCTTTTCCGACTCTCTCAAGACCATTTCTTCTTATAATTCCCCTTACATTATTGTGTCCATTGTTAATTAATAAATAAATTATCACATATATACTAAGATGTTATTATGGTTATGTAATAACATTGTTCAACCTTCTATCAATCCTATGAAAAATGAAATAACCACGCATTGGTACGTATGACTTACCGTCTCTACGCCATGGGGTAATATATTTATCACCACCACTTTAATTGGATGGGAATAATGATGGAAGTAATAAATAAATATAATTATTAAGACAATATATTTATTTTCTAATAACATATATACCGTCAACATCCATACCATTTCGTAATTAATGAAATGATATCATTTCTAGTGCGTACGTATGACCTACCATCTCCACTATGTGATGAGATTTAGTCTACATGATATCTATTAAATAATTATTATATAAGTGTATATTATAAAGAAATATTATATAAATTATATTAATATCATTTTTGAAATGACATAACTATAACCTATTAAGGAGAATTGGAACTTCTTCGACCAAACATGCATAAGGAAATGAAGTCGTTTATACCTGAATAATGAGTAATAATGAAATTTATTGACAAATGATAATATGATCATATATGAAATCATAAATATGTATATTATTTTTTAACAATTCAATGAAATTATTTAAATCATTATACAATAGGTTTAGATACAAACAAAGGATAACAGACCTAATGTATGGGATAATTTCACAATCTCATTATTTTCTATGATTGTTTATAAGTATTTACTAGTTTATATTTATCATCCAAAACCATATTTCCAAAATATGTAATATTATCTATATTATTCTATAATTATTTATTTTAAATATTACCCATTGGTAAATTTTTATTAATTGATATGAAATGAATCTTTTTTTCATTTTTTATGTGAGGTACTTTATTAATTACCTGAAAAAGGAATGAGAAGAATGTTTACATTTAACTTATATAGCATGATGGGTTTTTATGAATCTTACATTAAAATATTTAAATTTTATTTTCAAATAAATTAATTTCATTTAAAATTGTGTGTCATTTTGAGATAATAAATTTTTTTGATGAAGAAATGATATTTTCTTCAAGAATAAATTTATAGTATTCTATCAAAATTATTTTAATTCTAATATGGAATTATTTAATAGGTTTATGATTCAAGTAAACAATACCTTTTTTAATACGATTTACTGTGTTTATAATGGAATGTTATTTATGAAATCCATTTGTTTTATATTGATTTTGTTATGATGGAATGATGTTTAAAAAACCCATGTTATTTTATGGGTTATGTCGTGATAAATGATTTATATTATTATAGAACAGGTAATAATGATTTCATTATGATATTATAGGGAACTATGTATCCCTCAAATTAATTGGGTAATGATATATATCTCATTATATAGATAGGGATAAAATATGAAATTATCTCGGTTAAGTAATATAAAGAAGGAATGAGAAGTAAACTCGGTTTAGAAGTATACTTTGTCTGCTATGATGATCTTGGAAATGAGCCTTGACTAATATGAAATGATTTTATTTTCATATGTGTATGAAAACAATTCCATGTATTATGTTTTGAATTTTGGAAATATGTTCGTTTATTATTTATGGACATTCATGATTTATCCAATGACATGATATCCTGAACTTTCGTATGCAGAATAAGTTTTTAAAATATTATTTTATTTTGTATTATGATTATAATTTGATTGATATATCCCTTGTTTACCCTTATTCAGCATACAATCTCACCCTTTCTTATGTTTCTTTTTCCCTGGTCACAAAGTAGGGTACTAACTATGATATGTCAAAAATGGGTCCAGTTATGAAGTAGTAAAAGGGAGACAGTGTAGATGTCTTATGAACTAGTTGTTTATGTTTCACGTTCTCCAAATACACAAAACTTTTACAATCCTGGAATGTTTTTATCATGTTTTGTAATGAATATTCGTCAATTTTGATGTAATATCTATCTATGTAAATTATGGTCCATTATAGTTGGTATCAGATAAAATGTATTGTTAACCTTTGAAAACAAGGATGAGAAAACCGTAGTAGGAACCCTAAAGACATGTTTTAGTATATATTAAAATCCTATTTTTTTAGAAAAAAATCATGAATAACCGAGAATAAAACCTAAAGTGTCCTAAATTGATATTTTATTCTTGATTGTGTGGTTTTCCAATTATTAATAGTGTTTACCACACTATTCTCTTTGGTTTTATTCAATGGATGGAACATGGAGGAACCATGTTAATGATGAATGCAAGGAACAATGAAATGATTTCCCTCCTATGAAACCAAATGTTTCGGGAGATTGGTTGAAATATCTGGTAGCTATTTTAACATAACATTCTAAAGATATGAATAATAAAAGACTCCTAAATGAGAAATGGAGGCAACAAAAATCTTTTTATTCCTTCATGAGACAGTGTCCACCTTCTTTCAACAAGTCTTTGGATCTAATAGTGGTTGAAAAAAGGATCAGTACCACTGAAATGATAATTTAATTCCTCTAATGTTCCGAACATGATAAATTTGTCTTAGAGGTCAATAATTTTGAATGTTAAGAAGATAAATTATGTAACCTCATCAAAAATATAATGAAAAGTGATGAAATTGAATCAATGGAATGAGATGAGTTTAAGAAATTGTTTTTTAATAATTACTTTCCTAGTATTCTTTGAGAAAATATGGAGAATTAGTTTTTATGAGATTAAGAAAAATGGGGATGAATATATTGGTACCTATGAATCAAATTTTACAAGACTTGTGAGGTACGCTTCAAGAAATATTATCCAACTAGAGTGTAAAATTGATCGATTCATTAGTGGCTTAAAAACAAGTCTCTAAAGGGAATTATCCATAAAGAACTTCAATATCTATGAGGAAATCATCCAATGTGATCTCAAGGTTGAGATTGAGATTGGAGTAACCCATTAGTCATATGGGTTTGATAAGAAGATAAAAATGGAATTCAAGGAAAAATAAAATGGCCACACAAAAAATAAAATGAATTTTCCCTTTTTCTCAAAGTGTGGAAAGAAACAGAAGGAACTTGTTTAAGGGGACTAGAAATTGTTTTATATGTGGGGGAGAAATTTATCAGAAAGATTAATGTTTATGTGATGAGAAAATGATTTCTAATGATGATAATAGAGAAAAGGCTACATCGAATCCACCTCCAACACATAAATGCAACATGTGCATGGAAATGGGGCATTATTCCGACCAATGCCCTAATCTAGTGGTTATCGGTGATTATAGATGTCATTAAACTCTTAAGGACAAAGAAAAAGGAAATTCAAATGCAATCATTATCTGTGATGTGGAGTATGATAAGGAAGTGTTGAATGGTACATTTACCATGCACTATAAAGTATAAAATGTTTTATTTGACTTTGGATCCACCCACTATTTTATTTCTGAGGAATTTTTTAGAGGTATCATCATATTACCTCAATAAATGGATGTTGAGTTGGCTATGGAAACTCTTAATGGAACAATGGTCACATCAAAATTTTATAATTCTTCTATAGTTTAAGCCTTTGAAAATGTGATTCCTACAATTCTTGTGAGCCTTCCATTAGTGTAATTTGAGGTGATTCTTAGCATGTATTGGCTTTCTTTATATAGATCTCATATCAGATGACAAGGAATGAAAACCATATTTCATATTCGATATCAATCTACAATCATCTATCGTTGCATGGGTGAGTATGACCTTATAGTGATAATTTATTCCATATTATGGGTTGTGATTTTTATAAATGAAGGTTATCAAATCAAATGATCTTAGAGAAAATCACCATTAAGAATACACATATTTTACTGACATTTGATTATGTCTTTTTGGATGAATTTTCTGGTCTTCCTCTGAATAATGAAGTTGATTTTTAAATAGAACTCATACAAGGTTCTATGCCTATTTCAAGGAAACCTTATTGAATAAAACGAATTTAGTTTTAGGAATTAAAGAAGCAACTCCAAGAGAATATGGAAAAGGGATTCATATTCCCGGGTGAGTCACTTTGGGGTGAACTTATTCAATTTTTTAAGAATAAATTTGGATCAATGAGACTCTATTTTCATTATTGAGAACATAACAATATGACTATCAAGAACAAGAATCCTCTTCCCTACATTGATGAATTATTCAACCAACTACATGGAGCTCAATACTTTTCAAAGATTGATATTTTTTAGGATATCATTATTTAAGATTCAAGAATGATGATATACCAAAGATGATATTTTGTACAAGGTATGGACACTATAAATATATTTTGATTCCTTTTAGTCTTATTAATGTGCATGATATCTTCGTGAATCTAATTATATGAGTCCTTAGAGACTATCATTGTCAATTTAAGTTAGTCTTTATAGAATATATTTTAGTTTAATTAAAGATAAAGTAGGGGCATGAATAACACTTGATAATTTTATGGAAGGACTTGAGAGAGGACAATATTTTTGAAAAATTTACCAAGATTGAATTTTGGCTTTAGAATATTTTATTTTTTGGTCACATAATCTCAAGAGAGGGGATATCTATTGATCCAGCAAAAATGGTATCTATTGAATGTTGTCCTAGACCAACATTAGTAACTGAGATCCAAATTTTTCTTGTTTTGGATGGTTATTATCAACATTTTGTGAAGTATTTTTTAGAAATATGTAATCACTCACCATTTTGACTCAGAAAATAGTTAAGTTCATATGGATGGATGAATATGATGAAAATTACAAAGATCTAAATAAAAGGATTTCTTGTTCACCTGTACTCACACTACCATATAGTGGAAAATAGTTTGTGATCTATAGTGATACATCAACGAAGGGTATGGGATGCGTTATCATGAAAAAATATATGGTGATAGCATATGGGAAGAGATAATTGAAAATCCAAGAGAAAATGTACCCAACTCTTGATTTTTGAGTTAGCTGGGAAAACGAACAAGATGGAAGTTTCTTTGAGTCGAAAGGACCATGCTTTCATATCCATGATGATGATCCCAAAAGATCCAATATTTATGGATTTGTAAAGGATGGATCTAGAAATTTTAATGGAATGGGAGAAATATTATCCTTCTCAATAGAATGTTCAACCATATATACCAGTAATTATTAAGGAGGCACATAAGGAAATAGTGGAGCTATAAAAAAGGTGATAAATGTTCTAGAATTGAACCTTGATTTTCATATAATAAAAAGGTTTATAAACATTTTTTATATTCCTACCATACCATATTTAAGGTAGGATCTATTAGATGAGGCTCATATTTTTTCATTCTATATTCATCCTGGAAGAAAAAAGATATATAGGGACCTAAAAGAGCATTTATGGTGGCATGGAATGAAAATAGATGTTTCTGAGTATTTCTTTCAGTACGTGGTTTTTCATCAAGTTAAGGCTAAGTGACCGAACTCTAAGGGGATGTTACAACACTTACCCATACCAAAATGAAAAATGGGAAAATATAACTATAGATTTTCTCGTAGTACTTCTCAAAACATATAAAGGCCATAATGCTATCTGGGTTATAGTTGATCTCCTTATAAAGTCAGCACACCTCAATATTATTAGATTGGATTATTCTATTGAACATCTTTCCAGAATATATGTAAAGGATGATGTAAGATTGTATAAAGTACCACTTTCTATTACATCTAATTAGGATCCAAGGTTTACCTTAAATTTCTAGAAAAGTATTAAGCAGGATCTAGATACAGAGTTATGTTTCTAAACTTATTATCATCCCCTTACAGATGGTAATTTTGCGAGTAAATTTCAAAATCTAGAATACGTGTTGAGATCTTTATCTATGGATTTAAAAATTGTTGATGATAAACACCTAACTTTCTGAGAATTTTCTTACATCAGTAGCTTTCACACTATTATTGAGATGGATCCTTATTAAGACCTATTTGGAAAGAAGTGCATAACTCCTACTTACTGGGATGAAGTCGGGGAAAGAAATCTATTAGGACCTGATCTTGTTGATAAAATGGAAAAAATGGTTAGATCTATTCAATAACACATAAGAGTATCTTAGAGTAGAAAAAATTTATGCTGACAATCGATGAAAATAGATAGAGTTTGAAGTGGGTGATATAGTTTTTTACGAATATCCTTGTAGAAGAGAGTAATGATATTTGGTAATAAGGGAAAGATGAGCCCTAGGTATAATAGAAATTTTGAAATTCTGGAATATTTTGGGAAGGTAGCTTACTGATTGGCGCTTCCATAGAGTCTCTCTAATGTTCATGATATATTCCATGTATCTCTCTTGAGATATTACATTCCTATTCCTTAACATTTAATAAACTCAAAATTCATTCTATTATAGAAATATCTTTCTTATGAATAACAACTGATAGTGATTTTGGAACATAGCAAAAAAGTTCTACGATATAAGACCGCTCGCATGGTTAATGTTTCATGGCGTGACCACAAATTTGAGGCAGCTTCATGATAACCTTAGTACTTGATGAGAAAGAGGTATCCTCATATGTTTTTATCCATGTGATGAATTTCTCTGGGTAAATTCATATTAATGGGGGAATAATGTTACCCCCGAATGTTTTTATTAAATATTTTCTTCAAATTATTTTAATTTTTCAATAGCTTGAATTGCACAAAATTGTCAGTTTAAAAAACCATGAGATGGCCTTTACATAAAATAACCATACCATTATGTTAGATGTAATAAATAAAAATCTCTTATGAATATGTAGGGTGAATTTTTTTCCTGCCAATTATTTATAAAAAAATATAAAAAATTAGTTGTAAAATAAATATTTGAATTTGATCATTAATAAATTACGTTAATTACAATTAGTAAATGAACTTAAGGGCATATATATGTTACATATTTGATAATATATATTTTATATTAATCCAATATATATTTTATTCCTAGTATATGAATGAACCATATTTTATTTATAAAAACACATATTTTTCAAAAAGGGTAATTTTACCGCCTTTTAATGGAAAAACCTTTTTAAATGAAAATATTGATACATTAATAATTTTTATATGAAAACATAATATTATTATTTTTAATAGGTATATAACAGTTTACTTTGGATGAATTTTTCATATTTTTCTGTTATCATTAATGTTTTGATGAATAGTAAAAATATACTAAATGTTAATTTAAAATAATTTCACTCAAAACATTTATATGGATAAATAATATTATTGAATTGTTTAAAAGTATAAATAGAATATATTTTTATCATTTAATATAATTTAGGTAATTGATATTAATTTTACATTTAATTTTTATATAAAAACATTTCAATCTTTTGCATTATTTTAACTTTTAAAACATGTATTTTCATTCTAACAGCATAATAAATTTTAAATTAATTACAGAAACTTAGATGTTTTAGATTATAATAAATTTATTTCAAATTTGGAAATATTTTTTAAAGTTATTTAAAAATATTTATTTTATTTTTTGGCATTATGAATAGTAACCTTGGTAATTTTTTAGTAATATGGTATTTGGATAAATCGAGTAATTAAGCATAAAAATAGTATTATAAAATTACACTAAAATTTGTCATAATATCATTAGATGAATGTGTTTTGACCCAAATCATCCTTTGGCTAAAATGTTATGATTTGAAAGCCACTTGGTTGACATTTGGACATTATATTTTTTTTATTTAAAGAAATTTTAGATATGTCTTCATCAAATTTTAATAACTATATGATTTTTAATATATTGTTATACAGAAGATCAATTCAACTATAAACACTCATTTAAAATCTAATATTTTTTTATTTATCATGAACATTTATTTGTTATTTTTAAGGAATAGATAATTACTTGAATAGATTATACATTAATGACACATAAATTATTTTATTCATGAGTAATCATGATAATATTTTTTCTTTAAATGATAATAACCAATAAAAGATAATAAATCTTGAACAATTATTATTGGTTTAGTATATATCTACCATATTCATATAAGGGTATAGTTATTTAACAGTTGGAGCCATATGGAAACGATTATGATACTTATATTATTTTATTTAAAGTGATGTTAAAGTTGTAACATTCACATTTTAATAAATATAAAATTTTAATATAGGATTTTCAAGAAGATATATTACACTATAAATATTCCTCTAATATATAGAATAATTATCTTTATTATTATATATTATTTTTAATTTTTAACAAAAAATAGATATATTAAATAATTACACAAAACTAATGTTGTAGATATTTTATTAATGGAGATAATAAATAAATATTAAAAAAATATCATAAATGCAATTTTGGATAATTAATATATCATAAAAGTCTATAGATATCCTAGAACTATTATTAATATGATAAAATATTTTTTTTAAGTTTACATGTTATACTTATATTTTTAAGAATCATTTAATTGTATAGTATCAAAATTGATACTATTGATTGTTCATCAAAATAATATATTATTAAATTATATAAAAATCATAATTTCTATAAAAAATACTATAAAATAATTATTCCATTGTACAAAATATTATAAATTATTCATTAATGTTCTCATTTTAATAAATAAGTAAATATTTCACACTTAATATTGAAATATTTATTGCTATAGTTAAAATTAAATAAAATAAATAAGTGTTAAATTAAAATGATAAGGTCTAAATGGGCCAAAAAACTTGTCTAAAAATTATTTTTTGATGATATTACAAAAATATCTCATATAATATTTTAAAATATGACATTGTGGATATTTTTGTAAGTGGTTTTATTTCATTATAAATTAATATTTTGGGAAATTCCAAAGGTTCCATCAACCTCAACTATAAAGGAGAACATACTCCTTCATTTATTCATAACTCAATGAGCATTCAAGTTCATACATACCCTTCAAATTTCATTTTTCAACTTCACTATTCATAATGTAGAGGTGTTTTTCTTCTCAAAATACCAACTTTATTGACTTTAAGAGGAGATCTAGAGGGAGATGTCCGAAGAGGAGGTAATCTCATTTATTGGATCTCTCATTATCATTTCTTCTTCTACTTACTCTTCATTTTTTGTTTCCATTATTATGTAAAAACACCAGTATCACCTATATAGTGATATGTTTTTATGGTTATGGAACAAAATTATTCAACCCTATTTGCAGCCTACAAAAAATGAAATCACCATGCATGTGTACGTACATCTTAGCATCTCCACACCATGGTGTAATATTTTTTTTCCACCACTTTACATGAATGGGTATAATATATGGACTCGACCTTATTACATTAAATAATATTCAATTTAGTCAAGAACACACTTCCTTTCAAAATTATTATCTTTTAATGTTAACATATTTAGATAATTGGGACCTAATATATTCATAACATTACACATCATTATAGATTGGATACCATAAAAAAGTCTTCATTTCTTCCAAGATACAAAACCATTCAAATAAAACATGATTTATTTGAAAACTCATCATAAAATTTAACTTGGATTCCTTTTCTGTATTACACATCCTTATAAAGAATGAAAATCATTTAAAAACATGGGATGAACACCAAAATCTCAGTAAGGGATATAAAAAACGTATAGAACACATTAGTCCATGAATACTTGTAATGTATGAAATCATTTTCAAAAAGACATAATTGTCACACATATATATTTACTTTGTGAAACTTGATATTTCCATGAGATTTCCACAAAACAAATAGAACATAAATTGAACCATAAATTTATTTGGGAAATTACTTACTTAGTATTGTAACAATAATGGATACCTTATGATTTCTAACCCTCACAGCTAGCTTATATTGTAACTCTCACTGCTACAGTATTGTGTAACCATCGTAGTTACACTTAGAGTAACCATATGGCTGACCTCCAAAATACAAATACCCAATGAATTGAAAGTAGATATATTTTCCAAACTTAATCAAAAAAAATTCCCAAGAACCATAACATAATCATACAACATGAATAATTTCATAAAAACATTGTTTTTGAATTTTGTAAAATAGAATTTTGAGAGAAAATTAAAAAAACCCCTTAAAAATATCATTTAATTTAAGAGATACATAATATAGTGGATGGAATTTGTGTATACACTATAAATACACGTAATTAATAATAATATAAACATAATTCATCACACAATAAATTTTAATAACACATAAATAATTAAGTAGAAGGTTAACCCAAAGAATTTAAATTGGGATAAGAATTCCCCTGCCTATGGCTTGTATTACGTCAAACATGTTTAAATATCATGTATAATGGCTAAAAGTGTGTTATTAATTTATTAAAGAAATATATTAATGTTTATAAAACCTTATATGATCATTTTATATATCCATTTCACTCATTAATTGTTAATATTTTGTTCTTTCCGATGTTGGGGCGTTCTTTACATAATTTCCATGGTCTGTTTGTATTTGATATTCTTGTCATATGGAAATGAAATTCCCCCAGTGGAATGAAATTTTATTCATGTGTTTCCATATTACATAATGATACCATAAATAATTTTTCAATGATATATGGTTATCTATAATTATATTAAACATTAATGATATTTGTTTATATCAAATTTTGGCGGTTCCTCGATAATCATGACCTTGTTGCACTATTTAATTTAAGTCATGCATAAGAATTTATACAAGAAAATAAAATATTATGGAAATGAAACTTTAAATTATGTTTCACCAATTAAAAGGGATTTATGATCATCTTTGAAGAAAGTAATTGAAATTGAAAGCACATCATCCATGATTTTGGTAAATTGGCACATCACAGATAGTGTTTTAATTTTTAGAATAAGAGGGAGTGGATAGGAAGAAAGATGATGAATAATTTACATGAATATGATAAAATATAAAATTTATAATATTAGAGATATTTAATACCTCCTAGATAAGTGGATGGTAATAGAGTATAATAAAATAAAGGAACTGAAAAGAGAACACATGAAAAAGGGAGAGGATTCCTACCTTGTCATCTCTTCTCCTTGAGATCCTCCTTAAGGCCATAGGTTTTATATTTTTGGTGTGACTAAAATGTCTTGGATGTGGGGAAGAACCTTGGGGAGGCTATTTCTCAGAACATAGGCATTGCTCAATGATTAAGAGGAGGTAGAGGAAGTGGGGAATTCAGGTTGACATTATAGAGGAGGAGAGGAGGAATTTACATTATTTTAATCATTATTATAATATTTTTGCTCATGACTATGAATAGTCTTGATCCATGTGAACCCAATTAGTAATAATTTCCAGTGAGTTCAAACCATTTCGACTTACATCATCCTTTCATCACCTATGATGGGGTAAAATAAGTATTTATCATTTATCCTATTTTATTGTATTTTACTAAAATTCAATAATTCAATAATTTCAGAAAAATTCCAAAAAAATAACCGTAACCATTTTCCAATGTGTAGAAATTAAAAATGAACTCAATTATTCGAAAATAATTTTCATAATATTTTTAATTTAATTTTTAAATAAAATCATAAATTATTAAAAAATTACAATTTAAAATCTATAACTAATTTTTTAACACCTGGAAAAATTAATCAACATATAATTATCTTATAACCTTAAGAATTTAAAATGATAATATGATTTACTATTCATAAGTGTCATATTACTATTCATAAGTGTATGTTACTATTCACAAAAAAAACTAGTTGGTTCTATCAGACTCCATATAACCTAAAGATCACAACTATAGATGAACGTTTTTTGAAATTAAAATAATAGAAGTGATAAAATTATGTTTAATGGATAGTAATGACTATATATTTAAAATAAAGATTATTTATTTTTCAATTTATTTTTAAACCATTGGAGTGTTTCATTATTCCAAACTTCTGTAAATTGTGTCCTCACAACTTTATTTACATATTAAAAAAGTGTTGGTACTTTTCCCTCATATCATTTTCATATTCCCATGTCGCTTCTTCAACCATGTGGTTTCTCCAAAAAACATTATCTGGTGGATTATTTTATTCCACAGTGATTGTTCCCTTCGATTAATAATATGAACCAGTCACTCTTCATAAGAAAGGTTCTCCTCCATCTGAACTACTTATGGACTTAAGGCATGAGATGAATCTAGAACATAATTTGTCATAAAAAACAAGGAAAACATTGTGTACCTAACATAAAATTGGAGTCAAAGTTACTTAGTAGGAAACTATTCCAACATTATAAAAAATTTCATAAGGTCCAATGAGCCGTGTACAAATCTTTCCTTTCTTACCAAAAAGTATAATACTTTTCGATGTTGAGATTCTAAGAAAAACATGATAACCTACCTCAAAAGAAAATAATTTACTCTTATTGTTTGCATAAAAATTTTTCCTTCTCTGAGTTGTCTTCATGTGTTGTTGGACCATCTGCACTTTCTCAACCACTTCCTCTACTAATTATGGTCCCATTAATTTACATTCCCCAACATCATCCCAAAAAAATGGAGTTCTACACCACTTCCCATATAATTCCTCAAAATGTTACATCTATATACTGGAATGAAAACTATTATTATAAGATAACTAAACTAAATAAATATGATGATCCCAACTTCCTTGGTAGTACACTGAACAAGATCAAAAAATAACTTCCAAAGTCTGAATTATTCATTTTAACTACCCGTCATATTGAGAATGAAAATGTGTATAGAAATTTAATTCTATATCCGAAGACTTCTGGAGGACCTTATAAAATTTATATGTGAACCTGGGATCCCAGTCAGATACAATGGAAAGTGGAATTCCATGTTACCTGATAATATATTTGAGGTATATTCAAGAAAGGTGATCCAAAGGCTTTGTATCTTGAATAGAAATAAAATCTGAAGATTTAGTTAGACAAACAATAATAACCCATATTTCATTTTTACCCAAAGAAGTATTAGGGAGTCCCACCATGAATTCCATGGATATATTCTATCATAACCAGTCTTAAATTGGTAGTTGATTAAGCATCCCCTTCTGTATCTACCACTCTACATTAACCTGTTGGTAAAATATGCAATATCTCTTTTCTGTCCATCCTACTAGTAATACTCATAACCGTATCTATAATGTCTCGTAAATTCTATTTTTTTTAAAAAAAGTTATATGAAATTATTCTAAGTCTTCACGCTCTGACGACATGTGATTCTGAGGCCCAGAGATCCCCGAAATTAATTTTGAACTTATTTTTAGGTACATTCTGTAAACGTGGGAGTATGTTTTTCTATCTTTTGACCCATTGATCGAATTGAAAATTCGAGACCACAATTGAACATAGAATTCTGGGATTTTCTATGAAATGGATTAACTTCGGCTGGAAAGGGCCAAGTAGAAAAGTTACTTTTCCGACTTTTTGATAAAAATAATAAACTAATTTAAAAATAAATATTTTACTTATTTTCTCATCATTGGGTGGCGGATGGTGACGCTGTAGTGTAGCGACCAGGTGGAGACATGGAACATTATTGAAGCTCATTAATGGCATGTATCCCATAGTTTATCGATGCAATAATGTAAGCATAATAGGGACATTGTTTCATAAATGAAACAACATAACGTCCCAACATCGCAGTGTAATAGAAATGTTGCGACGTATTTCTTTTTATTAAACAAACACATGGGAGAATGGGGAATTAAACCGTGGGAATTCTCTGATGAACCGCTGGTAGTTTTCTTCTCCAATGAAGAATGATGAATGCCGGTGAGACTTCATCGTCTTCAATGTTCCTCAAAGAACAGATCCAGAAGCAATGTCGACATCTTGAAACCTCGAGGACAAAAACTTCCGTATCGAATGTCAATGAGATAGGGGTTGTTTAAAATTTATGTTTTTCCTCATTCTTTTCAAGAAATGATGAATTTGGGGAAACCCATAGATAGATTTATCCATCATTCTTGATTTTATGTGGGAGGGTATTTATATTTGGGGATTTCTCTATCTGGGTTTCAACATTACTTGATATGATTGAATATCTCCACCAAGCCTCCCCAGATTTAAAACATCTAACAAGGAGGGCATGGGGTGACATGAACAAAGGCCCAAACTCTGCAGCAAGTGTGGCCTTTGTGAACAGATTTTTCTAAGAGTCAGAAAGATGATTTTGGGATGTTTGTGGTGAAGAGGACTTTTCTCAGAAACTGTTGGAATTGGAGGCTCAATGAATGGACCACATGAGTGCTTCTGGTGGTATACCGAGAAATCTGTCGGTGCCCGCATTGGAAGCCGTGAGAGGATGGGGGTGGTTCCCCAAAATGGTGTGAGGATATGTCTTACTGTTCATAGTTAATCGACCGTAGTGGTGGGAGTTGTGGTGCCAAGCTGGCTCTGCACAGGGGGATGACCCGCATTTGTGCCATCTGGGCAGCTGGCGAGCTGTGGTCTGTCGACCGTGGCTGGAGGAGGCCATGCATCCGTGGGGATAGCGGGGGAGCTGTACATGGGGTGGTTGTCGTGTCCTAGATGGACAGTGCCACAATGGTTGCACTGTGTGGCTGGTCTTCAGCTATCGAGCTTCTCCCAAACCAGCGGGCCAGGCCAGACCCACACCCTGTGGGTCGAACCAGAACTGGCAGACCAGACATGCGCCCTACGGGACTGACCCGTGTCGATGGGCCGGACAAGTGCCAAGTGGGATGGACCCACGCCAGCGGGTCGGACATGCACCCTGTAGGCCAGACCCATGTCGGCATCCCAGTCCCACACTATCAGGCTGGACCCGTACCCTTCGGTCTAAGTGGGACACGACCAGGTCACCGGGCGACCCATCGGGCTGGACCTTTAACCAACCTAAGTCGGGTCCAGGAAAGCCCATTAGGCATGGCTGGACCAGAATTACCCCAACCCGAACTGGTTCTAGTTGAGTCCATCTAACTAAACCGTACTATGTGGGACCCCTGGACCGAGTTAGTTAGGTCAATCTAACCGGGTCGGACCAGGTCCAGATGCAACCGACCCTTGTTTACTAAAACACACATATCTCTGAGATCGGGCGTCCGATTGATACGTCGTCAGTGGCATTGGGACCCTTACAATGGACTGGCCCTTATGATATACTCCACATGAGTTTTGGAAAAATATGTTGTATGGATGGGTTGGATTAGAATTGAATCCAACAAATCCCTTTTTACTGAATATTATATAACATACAGAGCGAGTGTCCGAACGACGCGTCGTCTATTGTGATGCGACCCTTGTGACAAGACGGACTTTCAAGTTACCCGATGTGGGACTTCGTGGTGGTTTAGTTGTGACTTATGGTCTCAGAATAAAATCCTCTGGAAATAAAGAGTGTTAAGTGTGGGAATCCAGTGGTTTGATGTGACGTGAAGAATGAAGAGAAATCATGCATGGGTCAGCACCTAGCGATCCTGAGTGGGTTAGCACCTAGTGATCCTATGCGGGTTGGCACCTATCGATCCTCTGTGGGTCAGCACCTAGAAATACTCTGTGGGTCTGTTCCTAGCGATCCTCTCTAGGTCAAAACCTACTGACACTGTGCGGGTCTACATCAGAGTCACTCATAATAATAATATGATCCATATTTATTACTAATCTTCTTTAATTATGTACTTAAGTTATACCTGGCGTGAGGTACATCTTTTACTTTGTGTTATGTGTTCGAGATATTTTCTCGTGGAATTATCTCTGTGGTATCTTTCATTGTGGTGTTTTCCTTCATGGATTACTAAGACACCTTTAGGGGTCTTGGGGTCCCTACTGAGTATTGTTATACTCACCCCTACATCGGATTCTCCTTCACCTGTTGTGTCTTGTGTAGACAATAGAAAGTCTTGACCTGGACATTGGAGAGCCATGAATAGATGGTTCTTAGTGGTTGATCTATAGACATAGTGTGCTGCATTGACATCTGATAGAGTAGTTGTACATACCCTTCAGGTGTTATCCTTGGTGGACGACCTACAGATCTTGTACTTATTTTTCTATCTTTCCATTCAGTTGAACATGTATTTTGGACCCTTTAAATTTTTTTGACACACTTTAATCTCAATAGATATACTTTGTTTTGGTTATACTACATTATTTACTTTGATGTTTTCTTCTTACATTATTACCTTTCTATGTGTGTACAGGTTTAAAGGAAATGCATTCTCTTTTTAGGTTATGTCTTTCTGGTACTAGTCACTAGCCCCTGGCTTATGGAAGGCCGACTTGCGGCAGTCAGTACACGAGTCCTTGGGGACGGGTCCTAAAAAAGTGGTATCAGAGGTCGGTCGGTTCTACTAGAAGAACTAAAAGTCTGTGTTTCTGATGAGGTGATAGTGTTAAGTGTTTTTTGTTCGTCTTTCAAGCTAGAGAGTCTAGTGTTGGTGCTTCGGTCAACATATCCATACACCAAGACCCTGAATTTTATTTTTCGGCTCAGTACACAAAAACACTAGTCCCATGTGTTTTGGAAATGTTTTTCTCTTGATCTCTTTTGAGTCATCTCACCATGTATAACTTATAGAATGTGGTGCATCTATTTCTCTACAGGATGCCTCCACAATGATATCCAACCACGATTCTAATGAGAGGTCATGATTATGGTCCACCGAGAAATGAGCTGTCAGTGCAGGGACTTCATAAAGCACTACCACCTTCAGGTGGTGTACCAACAACACCACCACCCAAAGAGCAACAGTTGTTACCAGAACCACTAGCGGACAGTGCACGCCGACTGATCATGTTGCATGATTTCTAGAGACAGAGGCTTCTAAGGAAACGAGGAGAGATAGATCCTCAGGAAGCTAAGGATTTGATGGAGTAGTTACATGGGTTTTTCTCCTAGTAGAGACACCGATAGACCAGATGGTAGTTCTAGCCGCTAGTCTTTTCAGGGAGCGGTAGGGATGTGGTGGATCTGGAATCTTAAGACACATTAGAAGGTGACCCTCATCTGGATAGACTTCTAGAAACTCTTCAGGGCAGCCCGTATTCAAGAGTTATTGTACCTGCTGCAGGGTAGCCACACTGTGGCCCAGTACTCAGTGAGGATTAATGGCCTTTCCCGCTACTCCACCGACATGGTACTTGACCCAATATCCATGGATCAGACCTTTGAGAAGGGAATCTAGTGGGAGATCAGAGCATCGATGATTTTTCTCAGCATTTTGACGTAGGCTAGAGTGCTAGAGAGAGCCTAAATGGTCGAGATATTTCTATCTGAGTAGGAACCAACTGTAAAATTGACCACCGGATGACTGCTGGCTATGTCATCTATAGCAGGAAGTAGGAAGATGACATAGAGGATCAAAGTGTACATACCTTCCGGAGGATAACCCCAGGATACAAGGTTTTAGGTTTGAATCTCGTGAGGTAGAGAAGTTCATATAAGGACTATAGTTCGTTACTCTTGTGGAAGATAGGGGCACATGGCTCGTGACTGTCTGACTCCCCATGTGGATGACCAGTATGAGGTCGAGGGACCACCGAGAGAGCAATATAGGTTCAATCGAGGAGGTCTGTAGGGAAGCGGATGTGGAAGGGGAGTAGAACATGTGGTAGGTATTTGACGAAGGTTCGACCTACTACCACCACCACCCCTAGGAGGTCCACCATGAGCTATAATAGAAGGTGGATAGGGGCAGGGTCTTGTTCAGGTGATGGAGGCCTACAAAAACGGAACTCTAGATATGATTAGAGGTATGTTCTATGTCTACTCTACCTTATCTGCCTTTTTTATAGACACAGGTTCTAGTCACTCCTTCCTTGACACAGTTCTCATTTAGAGCTTGAAGATTCTGGTGGATTCATTTGTTCTATATTTACGATTAGAGACTCCTATGAGAGAGTATTCGATGATTACACAATAGTTCTAATAGCATTTGCTTACTCTAAGAAGTGAGATATATGGATGGGATCTCCAAGTAGTAGCGTCTAGTTTTTACAATGACATATTGGGTATGGATTTTTCATCCACAGTCCAGGCTCAGATTGACTATTTTAGGCACAAAGTGCGGTGTGTCTGCGAGGCTGGGACAAGGTTTTCCTTCACCGGTGATAAGAGAACCTTTGTATCACAAGATGGAATTCCCCATAGGAGGGTGCAATGACCACTCGCTAGTCGGCTAGCCTCACCCTCATTATTGTGGATGAGGGGATTCTGATCTTTCTTGTTGTGGTGGATGAATATGAGTATGTCTTTCCAAAAGGTGTCCTAGGACTACCACTTCATAGAGAGGTAGAATTCTGCATTAACTTGTACCCAGATATGGAAATGATATCTACAACTTCATATCGGATGGCTCCCATGGAGCTTCATGAGTTGAAGGTAATGCTGGAGGACTTGTAGAAGAAGGGGTTTGTATGGCCTAGTTTTTCTCCATGGGCAGTCCTAGTGTTGTTTTCCAAAAAGTTATATGAGATCTTGAGGATATGTGTGGACTTCTAGTGCCTAAACCAGGTGACCATGAAGAACAATTATCCACTACCTATGATTGATGACCTCTTCGATCAGTTTAAGGGAACAAGGTGGTTCTCAAAGATAGAACACAGATCAGGCTATCACCATTTTCATGTACGAGGTGAGGATGTACAGAAGAAAACCTACAGTAGCAGTTATGGCCACTATGATTTCCTGGTGATGAATTTTTGCACGACCAATTCTTCATCATTTTTCATGGGAATCATGAACATGATATTCTAGCCTTACCTTGAAAATTTCATGGTGGTCTTTATTGATGAAATCATGGTGTACTCGAAGTTGGAGGAGGAGAATGCTACACACCTGCGGATAGTCATAGACGCACTCTAAGAGAACCAGCTTTATACAAAACTGTCGAAGATCCAGTTCTGGATTTGGGAGGTCAAATTTATGAGACAAATAATCTAGGAGGATGGAGTTTCATTATATTTAGTAGATATTGAGGAAATTATTTCTTGGGAGACACCTCGTAGTGTGACCGAGGTGCAGAGTTTCTTGGTGTTGGATGGGTACTACAGGAGATTTGTACTCAATATTTCCATTGTAACATCACCCTTTTCAGCTTTGAAAAAAATATACAACCCTTCTTATGGATGGAGAGATGCTATAAGAGTTTCCAGGATCTATGGTCTAGAATGACTAGAGCCCTCATCTTGATACTACCAGAGGAGGGAATTGGGTATTTAGTTTACTACAATGCGTCAGAGACTAGACTGGGTTGTGTCCTTATGCAGAAATGAGCAGTGATCACCTAAAAATCAAAATAGATTGAAAAAGGTAAGTATAAATACATGAATAATGACTTGGAGTTAGTAGTAGTGGTCTTTTCCTTGAATATGTGGTAGAACTACTTGATGGATGAATGGTTTTCTATCTACTCCGACCACAAGAGTCTTAGGTATATCTTCTCAAATATAGACCTGAACTTCAGATAGAAAAGATGTCTAGAGTTCAACTAGGACAATGAATTTCTGATAATCTATACTCCTGGGAAGGGGAACATGGTGGCATATGCACTATGTATGTGGTCTGGATTGTAGCTGCTGAGTGAGGTGATGGAGCATCTAGCCACGATATAGATATCCTTCATGGATAGTGATAGAGCAGCTTACCTTCAGTCGATGACTATTACTCCCCTACTCATATAGCGAGTCATGGAGTCACAACTGGTGGATGTGGATTGTGAGGCCATACATGATCAATTATCTACCTGATGGATTCTTGATATATTTTCGATATGTGGGGAGGACATCATCCGTTTCAGAGGACGCACCGTTGTACCAGTGATGTTGCAGGAGGAGGTGTTGAGGGAGTTCCATATATCCCCTTTATAAGAACATCCTGGTGTGGTGAAGATGTACCAAGACCTATGATATCATTACTGGTGTTCAAGGATGAAGAAAGCGGTGGAAAAGTTTTTTCTCGATGCTTCACTTGTCAGCAAGTGAAGGACAAGCATTATGTTCCAATTGTCCTAGCCCATCCACTCGAAGTACCAGAGGGGAAATGGGATGGTATATTGATCGAATTTGTGATGGGGTTTCCATATACATCCAGGGGCCACTATTTCATTTGAGTGATCGTTGACCGACTCACCCCTATGATGGATAGTCCCATGGGAGTCAGCACTAATGGGTCCAGAGTTGGTCCAGGATACCACTGAGAAGGTGCTGATCATCCAAGAGAGGATGATGTCTGCATAGATAAGGTATAAATCTTATGCCGACAAGAGACAGAGATCCTTAGTGTCTGTGGAGGTTGATCATGTTTTCTTCCAGATCTCACCCAGATGAGGATTATGGAGAATTTAATGGGGTGAAAAGCTACCTCTGAGGTTCATCGGACATTTTCAGATCCTTATCAGAGTTGGGGAGGTGGTATACCACATATCCCTTCCCCAACATATGTAATGGGTGAACATGTTTTCCATGTGTCATAGTTGATGAGATACATGCGTGATCCATCGTACGCCATTGAATGGGGCGAGATGGACATTGACGATGGGGCGACGTTTTCAGATTTCTCGATAGAGAAAGAAGATCGACATTAGCGGGTTCTATGTGGTAGGTTGATTCCTCTTGTATGTGTTCGGAGGCAATAAATGAATCTATAAGAGAGAACATGGTAGCGGGAGGCTCTGATTCATGCTCAGAACCCCCACTTGTTTGGTTAGCCCTTGATTTGGCTTTTTGGGATGTAAATACCTATGGTGGGGAGAATTTAATGTCTTGTCAATTCCATGTAATTTTATTAAATTATATGGAATTATTCTGAGAACGCACACTCTAACGGCATGTGATTCTGAGGCCCAGAGATCATGGAACGAAATTTAGAACTTTTTTGAAGGTATTATCAGTTAATGTGGAAGAATATTTTTCAATCTTTTGAACCTGTGCTCGGATGAAAAATTAGAGGGCTCCGATGAACTCAGAATGTCAGGATTCATCTAAAGATGACTAAACATTTCCGAGCAATGGTAGAGAGGAAAATTTATTCTTAAAACTTTTTGAGAAAAATAATAAAATAATTTAAAAGTATTATTTTATTTCTTTTCTTACCGTTGGGTGATGGATTGTGATGTTGTGGTGTAGTGACTATGTGACGATGTGGCACATCAATAAATCTCATTAATGGAATGTATCCCACAATGTAATGATGAAAGAAATTAAGTGTAATAGTGATGTTGTTTCATAAATGAAATAGCATAATGACGCAACACCACAATGTAACAGAAATATTGTGATGCATTTCTTTTTATTAAGCCAACTCATGGGAGAATAGAAAATTAAAATGTAGGGATTATTTAATGAACTACTGGTATTTTTACTCTCCAACGAAAAATCATGATTACCAATGAGATTTCATCATCTTCGATGTGCTTTGATGAATTTAGTTGAAAGTGACATCGCCATTCTGAAACCATGAGGATGAACACTTCGACATCAAACCTCAATGAGGTAGGGGTTGTTTAAATTTTATGCTCTTCCATATTTTTTCTAGAAACAATGAACGTGGTTCAACACACGAACATATAGATCTGTGACTCATGCATTTCTATGGGAGCATAACAAGATTAGGGGGTTTCTCTATCTGGATTTCAACATTACTTGATATGACTGAACCTATCCCTTGAGCATCCCTATATTTTAAAAATCTAATGTAGAGGAATCCATCTGACATGAACCAAGGAATGGACCCCTCTGCAACTGTGCTCTTTGAGGACAGATTGTCTGAAGTGGCGAAAATATGATTTCTGGACCTTCAAGATGAAGAGGAATTTTCCAAGAAGCTGTTGGCATTGGTGGAATGAAGAACAGACCATTGGATCCCATCTAGTGGTCCATAGAGAAATATTCGGATGCAGCAACATCGATAGAAGTCGACAGCGGCATGCGCTGGCGGCCGCGGGCGGAGGGTGGTGGCACACCCCTCGGAACTCTATGTGTGTAGGAGGCTGGTGCCAACCGGCATCGGTAGTGGGAGTTATGGGGCCAGGAGAGCACTGTGCAGAGGGAAGGCCAGCATCCGAGCCATTCGGGCAACTGGCGAGTCACAGTCTGTCAACTGTGTCTAGAGGGGGCCTCATGTCTGGATGGCTACTGGGGGAGCTGAACGCAGTGTGGCTACCACATCTCTGATGGACGGTGCCAAACCGGCCACATTGCATGGCCGGTCTTTGACTGGAGGGTCGTTCCCTAGCTCGCAAGCCGAGCCGTACCCATGTCAGTAGGACAAAAACTCACCCTTTAGGTCGAGTAGGATGAGACCAGGTCACTGGGGGACCCAGTAGGCTGGACCCTCGGCCGACCTGTGTCGGGTCCAGAAGGCCCATTTGGTCTGGCCCACTAGACAGACCAGGCCAGACCAACCCCAACCCAAAACATTTCTGATCGAGTTTGTCTTACTATACTATAGTATGTGGGACCCCCGGGCCGAGTTGGTCGGGTTGGTATGACCGAGTCGGAGCAGGTCGAGATGCAACTGGCCCATGCTTACTAAAACACTCATATATCTCAGACCGGGCATCTGATTGATCCACCGTCAATGGTGTTGTGACCCTTGAGATGGAGCAGTCCTTCTGATATACCCCACATTAGTTTTGGTAGACGTTGGAGTATGTCCATGTTGAAACAGACTCAAATAAAACCATGCCCTTTTACTAAAAAGCAGATAACTTACATACCTAGAATCCAAACAACTCACCATCTGTTGCGTTGGGACCCTTACAAGGAGAAAGTCATTTGGGTTACTCTATGGGATTTAGTGGAAGTTGAGGTATGACCAATGGCTTGGGGGAAAATCATATATAAATCAAGCATTCTAAGTGTGGGAATCTAGTGGAAAGCTGTGACATGAAGAAATAATAGCGATCATGTGTGGGTCAGCACCTAGAGATCATGAGTGGGTTAGATCCTAGCGATCATGTGTGGTTAAGAACCTAGATATCCTATGTGAGTCAACACCTAGCGATCATCTATGTGTAAGCACCTAGCGATCCTTTGTGGGTCAGCACCTAGTGATCCTTTATCAGTTATAACTTTTTGAGCCTATGCTGGTCAACAACAGAGCCTCTCGATAGAATAAGATTATTATGATTTATGAATAATCATCTTTAATTTAGTAGTTATGTTATACCTGGTGTGAGTTGTGTCGTTTACTTTGTGATATGTGTTTGATATCATTCCTTGTGGTATTACCTCTGGGTATCTTACTTTGTGGTGTTTTTCTTTGTGGATTACTGAGAGGCGTTCAGGGGTCTCAGGATCCCTCCTGAGTATTGTTATACCCACCCATGCACAAGCTTCACCCACACATTTTGTTTCCTGTGTAGACGATGGGAATCCTTGACCGATACTTTAGGGAGTCAGGACTGGATGGTGCTCGAAGGTGGATCGATTGACATGGTGTGCTTCATTGAAATCCAACAAAGAGTTGTACCTAACCTTCAGGTTAGATCCTTGGAGGATGGACTTTGGAGCTTTTACATATTTTTTTGTACTTTCATTTCATTTGGGCTTGTATTATGGCCCCTTTACTTTTAGTTAACACACATTACTCTCTGTAGAGATAATTTGTGGAGGTTCTACTACTTTCCTTTCTTATGGTTTACTCTGTGTGGTATTCCATGTATTTGAATGTATAGGTTTAAAAGTAATGACTTCCCTTTTTGGGTTATGCCTTTCCAGTGCAAGTCACCAGCCCCTAGCCTATGGAAGGTAGGCTTTGGTAGTCGCGGCACGAGGCCTAAGGATGGTTTGTGACAGTCTATATACATATTAGTACTTTCGGGATGAACTGAAAATTGAAAACTATGACCATCACACAACAAAACTTTCATCAACTTGGAATCACAAGACACAAAATATTTTCCAAAATATCAAAACACAATCTTTATCAAGGTTAAATTCTAGAAACATACCAATTTTAACCAATTCAATCTTTTTCTGTAGCTCATAGTCTTCTTTATTCTACTGCTTAATTCAGTCTGTTAATGATGACTGCAGTAAAACCTAAAATAGAACATATGTATTTACTACACCAACAATGTCTAAGACGAATTTCATCAAATTATTAATCATGGGATCATGTTCCAAATATAACATGTTTAATGATGCATGATTTTTTCAATACATGGAATCTTCCACATTTTTTTCTTTTCCAATATGGTAATTGATCATGTCGTGAAAATGTTTTATCAATTCGTGCCATATTCTCTACATCATGTTTAATTCCTTCTGATTTAATATATACTTTAGACTTTTATGGTCTGTATATATTTGACATTTGGCTCTTTATAAATGATTTCTTCAAATTATCATTGCAAAAAACCATAGCCTCCAATTCCAAATCATGTTTGGGATAATTTAACACATGAGGTTTTAGTTTTCTTAAAGCATAAGAAATTACCTAATAATTATACAACAAACCCCAACCAATTCCCTTTAATGAATCATCATTGTAGATGAAGAAACAACATTTCGGGAAGTTTATTCCAAAACTAGGGAAATCACCAATCTCTTCTTCAGTTCCTGAAAACCAAAATCACATTGATCTATCAAAATAAATGTAACCCCTTTTCGTGTTAAAATTGTTATTGGGATACATAATCGTGAAACGCGTATACCAAACTGTAAGTAATAACCTGTTAATCCATGAAAATTTTAATTATATGAAACATTTTTAGTTCTTGGCTATTCATCTACCTCTTTTTATAAAGGATCAATTGTTATTCCATCCTTATTTACAATGTTACCAAGAAAAGAAATTTGTCTCAACCAAAAATCACACTTTTTGAATTTTCCATACAATTTCTTTCCTTTTATGGTTTTAAAAACAACCCTTAAATGTTATATATGCTCTAATTGACCCATAAAAAACCAGAATGTCATCAATAAACACAAACACAAGTTTATACAATAACTCCTGAAATATTCTATTCATAAGATTCATGAATACAACAGGTGGATTTTTTTCCTAAATGGGATAACAAAAAATTATAATTCCCATATCTAGTATTATAATATTTTTCTAGGATGTCATCCTCCTTCACCTTTACCTGACGGTATCCAGATCTCAAGTCAATCTTGGAAAAGTGTTGAGCTCCCTTGAGCTGATCAAATAAGTCATTGATTTGAGACATGAGATACTTGTTTTTAATAGTGATGTTATTCAAGGATCTATAATCAACGCAAAGTCTTAGGGAACATTCTTTATTTTTAACAATAAAAATAAGAGTACCACATGGTGAAGTGCTGGGAAGAATGAATCATTTATCAATATACTAGAATAACTAATTGTGCAATTCAATAAGTTCCATTTTGAGAAATTTGATATGGATGTTTTGAAATTGGATTTGAATCCGAAACTAAGTCAATGTGGAATTCGACTACTCGATCAGGTATGACACCAGGTAACTCATCAGAAAAAACATCAATTTATTCTTTTACCACTTGAACATTATTAATCTGAACAGTTCCCTTGTTTTCAACAACATAAGAAATATAACTTTCATTCCAATCATTTAATAATTTCTCAGCTTCCTGATATGTTATCAATGGTATGGGTTCATTCGTATATACAAACTGAAAATATTTCAATCTTAGAATGATAAACAGAAATACAATACATTCCTAGAATGACATCATACTCTACTAAGGGAAAAAATACAAGGTTTGTATGTAATGTATTTCTGCATGCTGCAACTGAAAGATAATTATAATTCCCCTTTTCTAGAATATTTCCCCTTGTTGTTTTAATAGTAAGTCCTTGTCTCATTTTTTGAGGTGTTGTTTCCAATTTACTAGATAATTCCCCAAAAAAATGGAATGTGTTGACCCTGTATCAAACAAAATGTTAGAAAAATCTGAGTAAAAAAACATGGTACCTGATACAACTTCATTAGAAGGCTCGTCCTCTACTAAAGTAATCACAAAGGATCCCACTGCACCTTTCTACTTATATTTTGGCTTCCTTACATCATTCAAATCTCTATTTGGGTTGGAATATTATTAATGACTCATCTCACCACGTTTAAAACATGTAATAGTTTTCTTATTTGGTTTATTGGTAGGATCATTTTAATTACAATATCAGGCCATATATCTAAAAATACCACATTGAAAACACTTACAATTTTTTTAGACATTACCTAGGGTTATTTCTTCCACACTTTTCACAAAATGGAAACTAGAATTTCTTACCATCATATTTTTTTGGTTGATTCTTACCCATCTCCTTCAATCGGGGCTTATTCTTCTCTTTGTTTTCAACATGCATGTGATCACTAAGAAACTCCCTATAAACCCATTCAGCACATCATACATGTTTCCCATAACTTTTGAAATCATAAGAGGCCATTTCCCTTCGATGCCATGGCTTTAATCTTGAGTAAAAGTGGTTTATTTTTCTATCAAGAACCAAAATAAGAATTGGAACATACCTCGACAGTCGGGTGAAGTTTTCTTCAAAATATTCCACTAAATCTTCCTCCTTTTCATCAATTAAATGAGTTTCATCTCTATCCTCTGTTTCACCACTTTATGAAAATAGTTTTCATGGAATATACTTTTTAAATTCATCTAACTCTAATGAATAAATATCATCTCTTTCCCTGATATTCTTAACCATTGACCACCCCAGATCAAATTCACCTTTAATAAAATAAATGTAATGACTAAAATTTTAATTATAGGTACATCCCATAACATTGAATATGTCTTCTAGGGAACTAATCCATCATTCAGCCACTACTGGGTCAGAGGATTCATTGAAAGCAGGAGGGTGTTGTCTAATAAAATGTTCCATTATCATCATGTTCAATTGGGGTACCTATGGTTGTTCTCTTTCTTGGATTCCACCACTATTTATTGACATATTCAACTGATCCATTACTATCAGAAACTTATTATTTCAAATCATTAACATTTTGAGTTGCAGAATTGGAAGGTTATTGTTCTCTCTGTGCCTTTCCACGTATGCGTCCCTATTCTTTCTCTAAAAAAGAATTCTGAAAAAAACATATCTTAGTTGAAGAAACATGAAAATAGTTAAATTATATAACATTTCAAATTAACCAAAGACTAAAAATAATTTATGGTATTTTATTAAAATCATCATAACCCCTAAAGTTATCTAAACCATCCTCTAATACCCACTATAAGGACCCGACCTTATTACTTTACATAATCTTGAATATAGTCTAGAACTAACTTCCTTTCACATTATGGATATATAAATGTTTAGAGATTTAGAGAATTTGGAAATAATAAATTTATAAAATTACATAATAATATAGAGTGGATTCCATAAAATCAGTATTCATTTCATCGAAAAATATATTACTTTTCAAATAAAACATGATTTCTTTGAAAAATCTTCATAACTTTTAAGATGGATTCCTTCTTTGTCTTACACAACCTTATAACCTATGAAAATAATTTAAATTTTTTTTATGAGAACAAGAAATCTCAGTAAGGTATATAAAAAGAAAGAAATAACACATTAGTCCATGAATAAATGGAATGTATTAAATCATTTTTAAAAAGACATACTTATCACCCATATAAACTTAATTTCCAAAACATGAGATTTCTATGAGATTTAAACATAACATATAGAAAATAAATAGAACCATACATGTATAATTGGGAATTAAATATATTTTTTGTATCTATCATGGATACCTTATCATTTTTAACCATCACAACGACATTACAATGATACCCTCACATCTACTATATTATGTAACCATCGTAGTTACACTTGGAGTAATCATACGACCGACCTACAACTTAGACTTACCCAATAAATTATTGGTAGATATAGATTCCAACATTAATCATAAAAAATTCCTAATAATCATAATATAATCATACACCATGAATAATTGCATAAACACATTGTTTCTTAATTTTGTAAAACATCATTTTAAAAGATCATTTTAAAAGAAAATCCCATTACAAGTATCATAAAATTGAAGTGATACTTAATAGAGTGGATGGAATATGTGTATACACTATAAATAAACATAAGTAATCATAATATAAACATAATTCATCAATGAAAATTAATACCACATAAATAATAATGTAGAAGGTTAACCCAAAGAATAGAAATTTGGTTAAGAATTCCCTTACCTCGGGTTTGTCTTAATTCAAACTTGTTTAAAATTTATGTATAATTGTTAAAATATTGTTATTAATATCTTATAGAGACGTATTCATGTTGGTAACACAATATATTATCATTTTATAAAATCATTCTTCACTTTAAGTTTTATTATATTGTTCATTCCATTACTTTGGATGCGTTCTTTACATAATTTCCATAGATGGTTTGAATTTGATTTTCTTATCGTATAGAAAAGAAATTATAGAAGTTGAATGAAATATTATTCATATGTCCAAAAAATAATTAATTATACAATAAATAATTTTTATCATAAATGATGATGGATGATTAGATAAAACATTAATGATATTAGTTTAGATCATTTTTTGCAGTTCTTGGGTAATCATGAACTTGTTTTTCTATATAATTTCATGTCAAGCCTAAAAGAAAAATATTTAAAATAAAATAGGTTACAAAATAAAATTTACATTATGTTTCAAACATTAAAAGGGTTTTATAATCATCTTTGAATGAAGTAATGGAAATTGAAAACACATCATCCATGATTTTGGTAAGTCAACACATTAATTGCAGACGATGTTTTAATATTTAGAATAAGAGGGAAATGAGAGGAATAAAAATGATGAATATTTTACATAAAAATTGTATCATATAGAATGTATAATATTTTGGAGATTTCATACCTCCTAGATCATTGGATTGGATGAGAGTATATGAAAATAATGGAATTGAAAAGAAAACACATGAAAACGGAAGGGGATTTTTACCGCTTGATATCTTCTCCTTGAGATCCTCTTTAAGGCCTTTGATTAGTCCATTTGGTGAGAAAAGATGGTCTAGGAAATGGGAAAGATCCTTGGAGAGGTGTTTTGTTAGAACTTCTGAAATTTTCAAGGATTGAGAGATGTGAGAGGAAGATGGGAATGTGAGTGGTCTTTATTGGGGACGAGAGGAGGGATTTCACAATATTTTAATCATTATTATAATATTGTTGCTCAAGAATATGAATAGTCTTGATTCTTATGGCCCAAAATAGTAATAATTGCATGTGAGTTTGAAAAAAGTGGACTTACATAAGCCTTGAATAAACTATGAGGCAATAATGCATGTATTTATCATTTATCAGATTTTGTCGTATTTTACAATTCATTAATAAATCAAGAATTTCAGAAAAATACCAAAAATTAACCCTAAAGATTTTTTGATGTTTAGAATTCAAAAATGAAATCTATTTTTTGAAAATAATTTATTAAATGTTATTAATTTAATTTCTAAATAAAATCATAATTTACTTAAAAATAATAAATTTAAATCTATAACTCATTTTTAACGCCTTGAAAAATTAATCAATATCTCATTATCTTGTAACCTTAATAAAATAAAATAATTATATGATTTACTATTCATAAGAGTCATATTACAATTCGTATTACTACTCATAAGGGTATGTTAATATTCACTAAAAAACAAGTTGGTTCTATCAGACTCCAAATAACTTACTAATCACACCCATAGATGACCATTTTTCAAAATTCAAATCATAGAAGTTGAAAAATTATGTCTAAAGGCTTCTAATAGTTGTCTACGTAGAATAAAATTTATGAATTTAGAATTTATTTTTAATATCTTGGGGTGTTACATATAATGATTGAAATAATAACTATATATGATTATTATAACAAGATATTTATTCTTTAACTATATATATATCTACCTCTTCCATATCATTTCAAAATTAATGGAATGATATCACCACTAGTTCATACATACAACCTACCATCTCCGCAATGCGATACAATTCATTCTATAGGATATATATTAAATCATGATTATATAAATATATATAATGAATAAATAGGATATATAATATATTAATATTATTCTGTAAATGATATAATTATAACCTAGGAAGAAGAATCCCAATCTTATTCGAAAAAACAAGCATAAGAAAATGAAGTAGTTTATACCCGAATAATGAGTAATAATGAAATTTTATTAACAAATAGATGATAATATTATAGTATATGATATCATAATAATGTAAATGATTTTATAATAATTAAATAACTTTATTTAAATCATTATACAACAGGCTGTGAAACATAAAAATGTTTTCAAACCCAAGGTAAGGGATAATTTTGCAATATCATTATTATCCAGGATTGTTTATACCTATGTAATTTATGGGGTATATTTATCATCAAAATCCATGATTCTAAAATAAGTAATATTATTTTCATTCCTATACATTTTTTAAATTAAATTTTACACATTGGTTAATATTTATTAAACTATATGAGAGGAATCTTTTGTCATTTTTCGATATGAGGTCCTTTTCGACTTATCAAACAAAAGTATGAGAAGAATGTTTTCTTTTAACTTATACAGAATTAATGGTTTTTAAAAATCTTTCATTACAATATTTGAAGGTTATTTTCAGAGAAGTTATTTTATTGTAAATTTTTTTGGCATTTTTGAAAAAAAATTGGATAGGAAATTATATTTTCCCCAATAATTAATTTCAAGTATTCAATCAAAATTATTTTCCATCTAAAATTGAATTCCTTAATTTATTTTTGTTTGATGTATAATATCCCTATTATTCCTATGTTTTATTATATTTATAATGGAATTATATTTATGAAATTCATTTTTTATGGATTATATTATGAAGAATTGATTTTTAAGAAACCCATTTTTTCATTGGGTTATGTCATAATGAATGAATTATGTTTTTTGGGAATGTTTTGTTGAGTCAATAAGTTTATTTTGGACTTTTCAATTCCATTAGGTTTTGGAAATCATAAATGTATTTTATTAACGAAAATTATATTTATCTATGAAATAATTATAATGGAAAAATTTCCTTCTCTAGTAATGTATTTGAATTTACCTTTTGTTTCAAAGGCCTTATCTAATGTTTTCTTAACTTAATCTAACAATGTTTTACCTAAGTAAAAAAATAAAATTCTTATCTAGAACATAAACATATAATTCCTTAGAATCTGATTTCTCTAAAATTAGACACCAATTTCTTCTTAAATTAGACATTGAATTCATCAGAATTTGGACTCATATTTCTTCATAAGTCAGAATCTGATTCTCTATTTTTATAAAACATGATTGTCAATATTTCTAGACTTCAATTTTCATAATCTTAAGAATCTGATTAAATTATTTTCATACAGTTATCACATTTCCTTAAGGTATAGTTTCATTTTATCAAATCCTAAATGAAATAACGTTTCATAAGAATGGAAACTATTCTCCTAGTTTTTTATTCAAAATGATATCTTCCAATATGTTTCAAATTAAACGTTTCCTGAGTGCCACATTTACAGGGCCCTCTGAAATTTAATGAAAAATATGATCATTTGAGGAGAAGTTGACCATTATAGATTTAAAAAAAATGCATCCGTTTAAAAATTCATGTTACAGTGTTTGTGTGGAACTCCTAGACATGCTTTGAGAGGTATGCTCGACCTAACTTTTGTGAATATTTCGAAAAATATGTTCAGTTGTCAACAACTTCTTCAACATACCTAGTGAAAATCTGATTGTTGTTATTATAAATCACGGTATATGAGTGATAGGAAGACAAAGGTTACAATTACCTTCTTAATCAAGGTCTTTTAAGGATATAAATATAAATATCGATCTTTATATTGAGGGCTTACCCTAGTGCGAGTAAGGTAGACTTTATTGAAAGAATAAATCAAGTTACCGTTATCCAAGGTTATTGGATACCTTTATATTTGTGTTAAAATAGTTATTATACTTGGTTACTTATTTTTTTACAAGTTTTAATTCCACTATATTTGGTTAATGTTAGAAAGTGTAACTTTATTACACTTTTATATAATTCTAAACTCTGATATGTAATATTCTATGCGCTTTAAAGTACAATATTTCCTTATGTAAACTTGTTTTAGTTTCCTTATCGGATCCATATTATTAGATGCTAAGAAAGTTAGTTTCATTGTTAATAACTAAAGAGGGATTTTAATTCAAATAGTTTAAATTTGTTAAACATAGATTTTATTAAGAATAAAAATTAACGTTTTTCGACATATAATTCACCCCCTTGTAATTGAGAAATCTACATTTATATTTCGATACTACAATTGGTATAAGGGCATGCCTCTGAAATACTTATACTTACATATAATTTTTCTTGGTCAAATGTTTCTTCTTAATGTTACATGTTAATGATTTTCTTAAAATTTTCTTTATAAAATATTTATTTATAATAATTTGATAATAATTATTTTTGTGGAAAATAATATCTTTTAAGAATAACAGGAATTAACGTTCGATCAATAAGCAATTTGAATCCTACCAGAACCCTAATATTTTATAGAAATGACTATGAATACTAGAAAGATAGGTTGAAGACTTTTATTATCAATACGAGTGTGGATAATAATGTTATTCTAACTATATAATGAAAGATTCCATACAAAGAAATCAGAAAATTCACTAGTCAATACAAATAAGAGTATCAGCTTAACATTAAGGTAAGTAATACTTTATTATGTTCTATGACCAGGAACATCTATATCCAAATTTTATCTTTTTAAGCTTCTAATAACATCTATAATATTTTAAAAGTCATGCATTTTGGCACATCCAAGGTTATTGAAACAAGAAGAGCTATACTTAGAGCTAAATATCATGGTTTTATGTTTCCTTATGGAGAACTTTTATGAAAAGTTCAACAAAGGATTTTGACTATTATCAATAGCCTTCACTCTATTAGTGAGAAAGTAATTGATGATGAGATTCTTGTAGATAAGATAATAGATTTTATTCCCATTCAGTGGGAATAAAAAATAATTGAGTATGATGAGAATAGGAATGTTTGAATCAGCACTCTGGATGAGTTATTCAATACTCTTCTACAATATGAAACTAGAATGAAGGGAGATGCATAAATAAATAAATAAATTATGGTTATCACACTTTTATCTTTACTACTACAGAAAATCATATGAAAGACAAGACTCCTAAAGGAGTTACTAGATCAAAAGACAAGAAAGATACTTTTATATCTGAATCAAGTGATAGTGATCATTCTAAGAGTAAACTGTCTAATCTTGCTCAAATAATGAATAAGATTATCGGAATTAAATATTTATAATATAGATACTAGAATGAATATAGAAAGGATAAGAAATATTTATAAGTGACTTGTTATTAATGAAAGAGGGAATTTCATATCAGACCAGACAATCCTATGCTCACAAGTAAAGAAAGAAAGTATATGAATTTAGAAAGATATAAGAAGAAGTACTAAAAATTTATTTCATAGAATGTACTGAAATCTAATGATACCCAACTTGCTTGTGGTGGTGACTTCTTTATTGAATCTTCAGATATTGAATATTCTGGACAGAATAATATTGGACTTATATCAATAATTACAACTGAAAATCAATGTCTCGCAGCTAAGTTAAACACTTCTGAATCATTAACCAAAATATATTTAAGTTCTAATTATTTTTATGGAGGATATTATTACTATTCAAATAAAGAATCTTACTCATCAAAAGATAATACATTACCTTCATTTGAAAAAGTATCAAGGTTCTCCAAATTACATGAGAATGAAATTTCTAAGATCAATAATAAACTTGATAAGGGAAATTTTTGAATCTATATTTTAATAAAATAAGTATCAAATATTTCAAAATATCTTAATTATAAACCCTTGATTTTTAAAATTTTTACAAAAACCTTGAGAATGTAAATTCTAGAAAAGAAAAAATTTCTAAGGATCTTGAAAAAGTTATTTCTTAGAAAAAATATTTTAGAGACAAACTCAAATTATATGACTAATTACTATGAGGATAATAATTTAGTCATCAGACTAAAATATGAAATATTTTCCTTGAATAAACATTTATCAAATATTAATTATGGTAAATAAAACATTGATAAAATGTATTCAAAAATTAAACCTCTAAGGAATAGTGTTTGATTTGGTTATTCTCATTCAAAACCAGTTTTTCTTCTGAAATATTTTCCCCCAAAATGCACCTTTTTCACTAAGTGTCTATGTGGAAGCAATTGGCTGAAAATGTTTCTTTGAATAGAACCAAATCCTTTGGTTTTCATAAATATCATTTTTCTAATAAAATATGGATACCTAATATTTTATTTTCTAACATTTCCAAATTCAAGAAAGTTTTAATTTAGAAAGATTAACTATTATATATTAGATAAAAAAGGAAGTTCCAATAATAATACATGGTACATGGATAGTGTATGTTATCAGCATGAGACTGGTAAAAAATACTCTTTGAAAATATTATTAGGATGAAAGGTGGAAATGTAAATTTTGTAGATAATGCTCAATGAGAAATTGTTGATGTAGGTAACAATGTTATTCTCGGGAAAGATTTAATTCTAAATGTATTATTTGATAAAGGTCTTAAGAACAACCTTATAAAATTGTGCCAATTATTTTATTAAGGTTAACTTATGAATTTTTGGATTAATAAATGTCCAGTACACAATTTTAAGGAAGAGTTTATTCTCTCTGCCCATAGTCATGAGAATGTTTATACACTTAACTTAGAATACCATAGGATCTAAGACTTACCTTACCATATTGTAATATAAGATCAATATTAGTTATGTTAAATAATAATAGGACACTATAACCTAAGGAACTTATGTAAAATTTCAATGAAAATACTTTTTAAGGATCTAATGGATCTTAGATTTAATTGTTGAAATATTTTTTATCCTTGTCAATATGTAATGAAATATAAGTCAAGATTTAAATCAATCAATGAGGTATCAAATTTTGATACATTACTATTATAGAATAAGGAACTTTTTGTTCCAACACAAACATGAAGTATTAGTGGAAAATGCTATGTATTTTTTGTTAATGATGACACTAGATTTACATGGGTCTATTTTTGAGGAAAAAAATATGAATCCTTTTTCTTATTTTAAATCTTTGTCATCAAAATTTAAAAATTAGAAAAACCATCCATTTAAAATTATTCATAGTGATCATGGGGTAGAATTTAAAAATTCATAGTTTAAAACTTTTTTATAAATAAAGGAATTATGAATAATTTCTCAGTTCCAATAATTTCTCCAAATATTGGTGTTGTTGAAAGAAGAAACTGAATTCTTTATGAGATAACCAGACCATGTTGTGTGAATACTCTTTTACTATACAATTTTGGGATAAAGTTTATATAACTTCTTGATATACTATATATCGTGTTTTAATCATACATTATCTTAATAAAATTCCTTATGAGTTATGGACTAGTTAAAAATGTAAAGATTCATATTTCAAAGTATTTGGTTGCAAAGTATTCATCTTGAATACTAAATATATCTTACATAAATTGACACCCAAATCTGATGAATTAATTTTTGTAGTCTCTTCCACTAATTATAAGGATTTTAGTGTTTTTAACAAAAATTTATCTACTGTTAATGAAATTGTACATGATAAATTTGATGAATCTGATCCTTTTGTTTTTAAATAACCCCAACCTACATCTTTGGATGTGTTTTCAAAAACTGATTATTAAGATTTGATGAAAGATTCTTACAATCACTAAAATACTCATGAAAATGTTCAGAAAGTATTTAACCTGGATGATTTTTTACATTATGTTGATGAAGAGGTTCTAAAAAACCCAAATCAGTTGTTTTTAAGAATCATCTTAGTGAAACTATCCTTGGTGATGTAAATAAACATGTAAGAACTAGAAGTTATATATGGAATTAATTAGATCATCTAGAATCTTCACTCTAATAACAACCTAAAAGTACTAATGATGCTTTAGGTGATCATGATTTCTTAAAGAAAAGCAAGACGAACTAAATGAATTTGAAAGGAGAAAAGTCTGGACCTTGGGGGAAAGACCTAAATAAGTTTCTGGAATTAGAGTAATGTGTGTATTAAGAAATAAATGTGATGAAAATGGAATTATTGTTAGAAATAAATCAATAATAGTTGATAAAGTCTATAATCCCCAATAAGAAATAGACTATGAAGAAACCTATTCTTTGGTATTTAGACTTGAATCTATTAATATTCTACAAGCCTTTGCAGCATTTTTCAATTTCAATCTTTTTCAAATAGACGTGAAGTGTTCTTTCCAAAATGAAAATGTTCAAAATGAAGTTTATGTTGAAAACCCTCCTGGTTTTGAATACCCAAGATATCATGAACATGTTTACAAACTTACCAATGATTTATATGGTCTTAAACAAGCCCCTAGAGCCTGGTATGATAGAATTAAAATGATTTTTGATACAAAACAATTATGTTAAGAGAACTATTGATACTACCCTTTTTATAACTAAAGATAAGAGAAATGTTTTAATTATTAAAATTTATGTTTATGACATTATATTTGTATCAACTCAGAAAACCTTAACTAATTCATTTGAAAATAACATGAAATCTGAGTTTGTAATGAGTGTGATGGGTGAGTTAACATTTTTTCATGGTATTCAAATTTCTCAAAAACTAGAAGGAACGTTCATATCTCAACATAAGTATATTATTGATATTCTTAAGAAGTATGGATATGACACCAAGAAATGTATAATTACTCGAATTGTTACCTCAAACACTTTTGATCATGATGAATCTTAGAAACAAGTTGATAAATCATCTTTTAGATGTATGATAGGAAGTCTATAATACTTAATAGCTATTAATCCAGACTTAAATATTTTATTTTCCTTATGGGAGAGATATCAATATAATCCAAAATAATCTCATTGAAAAGTAGTGAAAATAATTTTTTTATTTAAAGGGAACGATGGATCTAGGACATTTCTTTTCTTTTGGAAATGATTTTGTATTAAAAATATATTCAGATGCATACTTTGGTGCTTTTAGAATGGATATAAAATGTACATCCAGTAATTTTCATTTATTAGGATATTCATTTGTTTCATGGTCACGAAATAAACAACACTCATTAGAACTTTTCACTATTAAACCAGAATATGTAGCAGTTGGAAGCGATTGTGCTCAAGTGTTGTGGATGCAACCCACACTCAGAGACTATGGCATGAGTTTTACTAGAACATGGATAATGTGTGATAATACTAGTGTCATTTCCCTATGAAAAAACCATACACATCACTCTCGGGAAAAGAAAATAGAGAAAAGGCATCACTGTCTTTGGGATTACACATTTAAAGGATATATTTTTGTTCAATTTATCAGAATGCAAGATAAACATGCTAGCATAATCGTCTCTGTGATGTCTATATAAAGGGACACCCTTTAGGCATTCCACATTGGTTTTCTCTGTGTTTTCACACTGAGAAACTACCACTCTTCATGTTTTCCATTCATTTTTCCCTTTTTCCTTAAACTTTAAACGTCACTTGGGATCTCCTTGCTCACTTTGATGTCATCTAACAAGGAACTAAATAACTGGATAATATTCAAAGAAAGGTTGGTGGAACCGAATTTCTTTTCCAAGTATAACTCTTTTATTTCAAATATCATCAAGATGAATGAATGGGAAAACCTCTTTGTATCCAAGGACCAGGATATGGATCTAGTGTATTATAGAGTTGTATGATACAATCCATTTTTATGAACAATTTAGAAATTATATGTTTTACTACATGAGTTTAGGAAAAACTTACTCTATGTATTACAAGAAGGCTTCAAGTATCTTGGATATACCTTATGAATGAGAGGAAATATTTTTTTTGCATAGGTTACTTGATAAGAAAGGTTATTTTGAAAATTTTACGTCTATTGAGTGCCTTGGGATTCATAGAGTGAAGACACCAAAGATCACACATATTTCAATACCCCATCGACTAGTATACCTTTAGATGAAAGTCATTTTAATTTTGTGGAAGGGAGATAAGGACTCTCTAAAGATCTGTGATATGTTTATTAAGGACTTATTATGGAATATATAGAAGTTAAACAACATCAAGTACATTATTTTAACTATTAGAAATAGGATGAATGGAACCTTAAAATCTTAAATCATGATGTACCATGCAATCTTGTCTAATATCATTACTTTATGCCTAAACTCCTTAAAAATCTCATGAAACTCAAAGGACAAAATCATCAGGATCATGTTCATAAGTGATGATACATTGAGATGGATGAATATTGGATTCAGTAACAAGTTAGGATATTTATTTGATATTCCTGATAAGGATGACTAAGTAGGTAAAAAAAGGAGAAGTTAAAGAAAGAACCAATCCAACTCACAATAAAATAAAATCCAAAGATACATAACTGAAAAAACAAGCACCATCCATTGAACCGGTATCTGCTCTACCTAATCCCAAGAAGAAAAATACATTTTCTAATAAAGTTGAATCCAAATGGATAGATCTCAAAAAGATGAAGAAGGAAGGTGATGCATTTTTCAGGATAGATCCTACTGAGGATAAGGCCATAAAATATAAGTAGTTTAAGTTCATGAGAAGAATGATAAATAAAAGAAGATGAAGAAGAAAAAGGCAAAGGAAAAAATTATTCATGCCTTACTAAGAGATACCGAGAAGGATTATGAACAAGTTCAGGTACCACAATATTTCAATCAATAACTAGTGGAAATTAAGAATCTTGTACTAGTTAATGGAAATAAGAACATTTAAATTTTAGAACAAATAGAATAATAGGAGGAGGAGGAGGAAAGAGAAGATGTGACAATAATGGTAGAAGAATATGAAAAGAAGGAGAGTCCTTCCAACAAGATGCAAATAAGACTTTTCCAGTATTCCTTCACCAATATTTTTTCATAATGATAATACCTTTAAAAAAATGATGTCTCCCAGGATGAGGCCAACAGAGTCTCTTCAGATAATGAAATTAGTAATGATATATTGTTTAAAGTGTTCAGTACTGGATGATAATGAAGTTGATTAAAACAAAGTGGATAATGTTTCTGATAAAACTACTGATAATGAATTTGATGTTGACAACGATGAAATTATCCTTGTTTTTGATGCAGAGCATGTGACTCAGATTATTGAGAAGAAAAAATCTATGAAAGTATAATGAATGTAAGTTTTTGTCAATACACACAAGAATGTTATTTCGAAAATAAATAAAGATGTTTTTGGTATATCAACTAAGAAAGAAGGTGATTAAAATTAATCTTTATCGCCAATAAAAAAATATATTTCGGAGTCTTTATCTTCATTTGGACGTGATTTTTTTGTTTAGTCCTTGAATAATCTTGTAAACTACATCCCTTTAATTTCTATCATTGATTCAATATGTCAACTGATTCATGAATCAGTCAATAAGAAGTAATATTCAAAAGAAATTTTTATGGAAAAGTTAATATAACTTGAAGCCGAGTTCAAGGCTATTTCAAATTTTCTATGATACACATAGAAGATCTTGCAAATAAATCACAATGTTGTTAAATCTAGTTATTGATGATCTTAAATTTTTTTTTGATTTCACTAACTCATTCGATGATTTTTTTGATAAGTTAGATGAAAATTTCAATAATCTCTCAATATGATTTTCAGAGAAACTAATGGAAGAAAAATCTAGCCACCATCTAAAAAAATAAATATCTGAATAGGAAACCAAAAATTGTTGATCTTAATATTAAAAGGTAAAGGGAAATCAGGGAAGAGATGGCTGAAAAACTCAAAGACTAGGGATAACTGATCAAGTCTCAAGGTGAAATAGTTAAGTCTTAGGAAAAGAGAATAAAATTTCACGAATGAAGAAATCAGGATCCAGAATAGTTGCTCAAGAAGTATGAAGGTGATAAAATAGAATTTAAGAATCTAATAGATACTTGGAAAAAGTTTATGCCAAAAGATAAAAATAATAATGCATATTATTCTTTTCAAATCCTCTATTTAGTTGTAATTACATTTGATATCTTAATGAAATTTTTTATCATTCCATTTTGTCATTATTTATCTTTTCTAACCTTTCAGTTACAATTTTTTCCATTCACTCCATTCCTTTAAGAAGGTCACAAAGTGAGAGAAAATAATATTCCAAAGGAATATTAATTTAAAGAATGGGAATTCCAAACTAAGGTGAAGATTTCTTAAATAAGATGTTCTTAATTAAGGAGGAATTATTTATCTAATAGAAATAAGAACAAAATCCTCAGGGACTTGATAACCTATGTTGGAGTTAGTCATGTTCACCATGAGCCATAAACAAAAAAAGAGGATAAGTATTTCTTTTAATCATAAAAATGAAAACCTTAGTCCATTATATACTTTTATGAAAAGTTTTTTGTGCATTCCATGAAGGGGGAGATTGTTGAGTCAATATGTTTCTTTATGATTTTTTTCATTTATGTTTTGGAAATCAAAAACACATTACCTTAAGGAAAATTATCTTTAATTAAGAAACGTTTTCTTAAATAAAATTTTCTTTATCTGTGATTGCTTTTGAATATACCTATGGTTTCCAATGCCTTATCTAATCATTTCATAACATCACCAAATTATCTTCTCCTTATGTCAAAAAAATAGGATCCTTATCTAACTCTAAACATTACAGTTACTTAGAATTTAATTTCTCTAAAATAAGAATACAATTTCATTTGAAATCATACTACAAATTCATCAGAATGCAGACTCTGATTTCCTCAAAAATCAGAATCTGTTTCTCAATTATTTCAAAATTTGATTGTCAATATTTCTGGACTCTGATTTTCATTATCATGAGAATGCAATAAAATTATTTTGTTAATGTTATCACATTTCCTTAAAGTATATTTTCATTTTATTAGATACGAAATGTAATAATGTTTCTTAAGCATGGTAATGATTATCATAATTTGTTATTCCATAAAAGTTTGTCTAATATATTTCAAATTAATCATTTTCTTAGTTCCACATGTACAGGTTGCTCTGAATTTTATGGAAAAATAGGACTATTAGAGGAGAAGTTAACCATTGGAGATTTTTCTTATAAATACCCACTATTTCTATAGATTTGTTACAACGTTCATGTGGAAATTATGTACATGTTTTGAGATTTCTACTCGATCTTCCTTGTGCGAATGTTCTGAACAACTTGTTCAGCTGAGAAAAACTTGGTCAACCTTTTTAGTGACAATCTGATTGTTGCTATTGTCAATCATGGTATTTTGGGGATAATAATATAGTTGTGTACATTAATCACTTAATTGTGGTATTTTAGGGATATCAATAAAGATTCTGATCTTCATATCGAGGTCTTACCCTGGTGTGGGTAAAACAAACATTCATGAAATTATAAATCAAGGGACCTTTATCCAAGGTTTTTGGATACCCTTATATTTTGGTTAAAATATTTCTTATACTTGTTTACTTAATATTGTTACATGTTTTTTTGCTGTATTTTTTTGAAGTTATAAGGTGTACCATTATTACACATTATTATACTTTTACAAACTTTGATATATTAGATTCAATACTCTTTAAGGGAGAAATATTACTTATTTAAGTTGTTTTAGTTTTTTTATAGGATCTGTATTATCATTTCCTAGGAAAGCTAGTTTCTTTTTTAAGAATGAAAGAGGGATTGTTAATTATTATTGTTTAACATTGTTAAAAATAAATTTTATTAATAATAAAAACAAATGTTTTTAAACCTATAATTCACCCCCTTGCAATTGATAAATCTATATTTATATTTCAATCATACTCATGTAAGAATTATTTCAGTAGGAGATGGGTCAGACTTATATCTCTCTACAATGCATTGGGTAGAGATGTATATTTCATGAGATAGATATGAATGTTATATAAAATGATATCGGTTTAGTATTATAGGGATAAACTATAAAGAAACCTCGGTTTAGTAATGGAATTTCTACAATATGTTGGTCTTGGTAATGAGCCTTGACTAATATGAAATGATTTTCTATTCTTATGTTTATGCCACAAATTATATAACTTATTTTATGACTTTTGGAAACATGTTCATTTATTCTTTATGTACATTTATAATTTAACCCATGACAAAATATCATGATCTTTCATTTAGAAGATAATATTTTCCAATGTTATGTTATTATGTCTTATGATTATGATATGATTGGTATCTCCCTTGTTTACCCTTGCTGAGCATACAAGCTCACCTTTTATTATTTTATTATTCCCTTGATCATGAATAAATGTATTTTGTATGATATGTCAAAAGGGGTATAGTTATAAAGAAATAAGTGGGAGACAATATAGATGTATTATGAACCAGTTTTTTATGTTTACTAGTTTCTAAAGACACAAAACCTGTATGGTCTTGGCATGGAGTTTTCAGATTTTTTATTGAATATTCTAAAATTTTTAATTAATATCTATATATGTAAATTATTGGTCGTTATATTTCATCCTAGTAAGCTTCGATGAATTAATTTAGGTTAGATATCTAGGTGTTGATGGAATATGTTGAATCTGTCCAAATTAACACATAACTCTATCATGTTACAACCACTAAAAAATATGAAAGTAGATGAGAGGCACTAGAACCCTAGTATCATTAATCCCAACAGTTTAGTATGCCAGAAGTCGATCTAATATAATCTAGTATGAAATCCATAAAAACTAAAAAGGAAGGTCATATTTGTTAGAAAAAAATTAAAAAAAAATCAAAAATTATAATATTATAAAATTGGATAGTGTACAAAATAATTCATATACGTACATTGTTAAGTAGTAGACTATCCAATATGAGATGTTATATACCCAAATTGTGTCATGGTGTTCTAATTAAATTGTATGTCTTACTCCATCTGTAATATAAAACATAGAATGTGGTAAACAAAAATAAATTAAGTATAATAAATCATATTAGTATCGGAAAATATAAACATGAGTTATCATTCCAACTTCCACATATAGATTCATTCAGCACATCCATGGAAAAATCTACACTAGGAATAATAGGGGCTAAGGTAGGGATACACTATCATGACCACATCTGAATGGGGATGATATATCCCCCAAGATCACTATGATCTTAATATCATGCATTACATAAATCAAAATATATATATTATAAGCACAAAATTTTCCAACTCTATCACCTTGTCTGATCAATGTCCACAAGTATCGCCTAATATATCAAATGTAAAATCAAACTAGAGTGAACAGTTCACATTTTCTCTCTAATGAGACTCAAGATATATTCATTGGTGTGACACATTGTAATCTACTAATTACCATAATTAGGTAAATGTTCGAAGATCATGTCAATAAATCTCAAAGATAGAGAACTTACTTATGTAGTAGTATCATAGACCCCAATTTATAGTCCTTTAAATTATTACATAATATCATTATAGTCTATATTAGTGGGTTCTATAGCTGAAACACCCTATATAAGAATATGGATCATAGCTTCCACATCCCCTAGGTTGATGTTCATCACTCCCTCATGAAAGTGGAATTTGTGAGTCTTAGGTATCCATTTCATAGTGAGGGTATCAATGAGGGGATGGTCAAAAAAATGTAAGATATGGTATAGAGACTCCATAGAATCTAGCATTTCATGGTTATAGTATAATAGTATATGGAGGAGAACATTTAATGATAGTGATGTTCCTTACACATCCTAGACCATTGAACCTCGTGGACTTCTAGCACATCACTCGCAACATGTTTATAATACTCAGTGGGTAGATTAATATCCTATATCATTATGCATAAAATTTAAATAATTATTAGGTATGTTTAATATGTAAATATAATGTTATGGTTAGTAGAATAGTTTTTTAGTATAATGCTGGATATAAAATTTATTATTACACCCTTTATTCATTCATTTGTTGATATAATAGATCGATCTATGTTTATCATAGAGTTTTTTATACAGAATTACAAATTTATTATTCCTAAAAACTCAATTTAATTCATTTTTTATGGATTTTATTCATTATTCCTTTTAAACACGTCTCATGTTTACTTAGATCATCACTATTATCAAAATTAATATATTCTAACTGATCACATCAAGAGTTATAAGAATAGTGTTCACTAAACATGAAAAATTACTTGAGTTGATTTAGTATTATCAAATGGTATATTTTTCAAATTAATATGGAATATATTTTTAAAAGGTTTAATTTCAATCAATAAAACATTTGAAAATCCTCCAAAATAGATAAACTAAAGTCAAACCCTAATCCAATTTTTGAACAATTGTGAAATTATATTATTTTCTTATAGTACATCATAATAGATGATAATTATAACTCATTCCAGTTATGTTAGTGAATGAATTATTTTTATGAACGTCCATGTGAAATATTTTGCATCTCACACATTGTCCTTATTCTGGAGGTCTTTCAATCACTTCCTGAATTTTTTAGATTATAGGTTACTTCAAAACCCCCTTTAAAATGACATTGATTCAGTTCATAATGTTTTTTATAATGTTTTTATACCTCTTACCCACCCCCACCCCCTCCCTCATATATCAATTCATATTTCTCTTTTAGAGTATACATCATGTAGTCATACACTGACTAATTATACCTATTAATTCCTTCCTATAACTCCTAAATCCTTCACTTATCTGCCTAATATTATACAAAAAAGTGATTGTATTACAAATAAATTATTATTCTCTTTATGATGTTATAGTTAAATATAAGAAACATGTTGTATACATAGCTTCATGATAACATTCTTCACAGCTTCATCATGAAAAGTATTTCACACATTATTATAATTATTTCTAATGTGGTATCGATGCTATGAATTTAAGAATCTCTAAAAAATACGATCTACATTGATTTTCTCGTTGATTTCCCAATGATGATATGATATCAAAGATAAACACCAAATACAAGTGAAATATTAGTTAATACATTCCAAAACATAGCTCTAAGAATCATAATTTTTCTTCTCTACTATGGAGAATTCAATAAGTAGTCATACTATATTACCATATTTAGTTTCCAAAATTTGAAATATGATATTTTACTTTCATATAGAAATAGTCTAACAGTATTTATAAACATATTATATAAGAGAAATGTGGAATGGCATGGAATTAATTCCCCAAACAATAGATGAAATATTATATAAAATTGATCAACATGTTTATCTTGAGACACATATTTATTCATATCTTTGTGGAAGACATGTTTTTTTTATTTTTCATAGTATTGATATAAAATGTGAAAAAACCTAATATGTTTCAGTCCAAGAATTTTATACCTTGCAATTTTCCTTCCGTTTCACCCTAAATGTCTTTCCTTAATAAATCATATAACCAAAATTTTGTTGTATCCTCTCCTGGACTATGGCTGTTAGAAAATCGTGGTAGGTCCCAATCATCTTGAAAATTATATATTCCAAAAATAAATCATCCAATGATGTGTGATCACATGTCAGGATAATCTATACTCATGTTTGTGAAACCTCAATATTAGAAATACTTCACCCTCTTTTAGTAATTTCATGAATCAACATCAAGGAAAATCGAAAATCATCAGCATATTTGTCACATCATGTGAAATATTTTTTCTATTTGGACTCATTAGTTAAATATTTAAATTGTATCTCAATTTTGAATTTTTTCAATACACTTTATAGGGAATCTTTGCATAAAATATATTTTATAATGTATAATGTTTTCTATAATGAACCGAATATATCCTCTAAAACACAAAGAATCTCTAGTTTAGGTGTGATAATAATCTAGTAAAATTCAATTAAATATGTCATTCACTCTGACCAAGATGCAATGAATGGTATATGATTTATCATGTGTTTAGTTTAATGTAAAACTATTACATTTCAAGTAGCTTTTCCACAAATTCTCAATATTTCTCCTCATAATAACTTTTTTCTCCTTCTATTACATAATTTGATACTTCTTCATCATCAAAATGACCTTACATCATATGTGGGCTATCAATTTGGATGTCCTCTCCTGTATGATATCTAATAGTAATATATTCTCAGGATGGACCTTCTTTGATGACAATTTTATTCCAGTATCATCGTATAATTTCAAGATTTTTGGTGGATAGTATAAACATACATGTGTAAATATATAAGGGCTTTATTATAAATTTAGTTAAATAAAATTTTCCCTTGTAACCAATCCTCATCATCAGCCAAGGGATAAGTTAGTTTCCTAAACCAATCCATGAATTGAAAATGCCTATTTCTAATAGACTGAGTATCCTAATCAGGTATCATATTTAAGTGACCATGAATTCATTCCATATGTTATATTAGGGTAACACAATCACATATGATAAGAATTTATATTTTTTACTCTATGAATCTATTTTAGCAGTTTGAATAAAATTCATGTAGTAATAGACCCAGGCAGACATGATTTTCTATGTGAAAAAACGGGTTTTCATCGTGATTATAATTGTGTAATCAATATTCACTATTAGGAATAATCATGTAGTAATGAATATTGAATAATTTTGTAAATTTATTTCATTATACGAGGATATAATTTAAATCTTAATAGTTTATAAAGAGCATGTGGATTGTCCAAAGAAGATCCCATGGGAGTATCAAACCTTATAGGTTTTTAGGCCTCTTTGTCATACACTGAGTGAGGATTTAGTTAGTACCCAATATGCCTCTTTTATGTTTATTACCCTTATATAAATCCATATATAGGTTTCATCGACATATTAAATCTAAAAAGGTATGTCGTTACTCATAAAACAACATAATCTTTACTTAATCAAAATTTTATAATTTTTACTATAATTATTCTAAACCATGACGTTTTCACTACTTTTTCTTCGTATAAATTTTAATATTACTAAATATTTTTTTTGATATTTATGGAGTAAAGATAATGTGATTAACCAAATTATATTCCTTGTGATTGTCAAACCTAGTGTGTAGTTAGGATTATTTATTATGTACCAAGTGATGATCAAGTTAATACTCAATCTAACATTTTTAAGGTAATTACCCATAGGTATATATGTTGCATAGAATGCATCCATTTTTATTATCCAGATAATAATTATATTACTTAAAATACCACAAAATGATTACTTTTCTGCAATTTTTGAATGTTTTATTATATTTAGACATATACCTATAGTTTCCACTACTTATTGGAAGATAGAAATTTAATATTACACAGGGTATCTAAAGATATTAATTAGTGTTATTTTAATGGACTAGATAGAATATTATTAACTAAATAATTTCCCTCCTGAGGGTCAAACTAGTTGTGTTGTTATGCCTCTTTTTAGAAAATCGAGTAGTTATCGAGTTAATACCCAATACCCTCCCTCTAGGGATTCTACCCCTAGACGCATCTATGTCAAAGCCTGTATCCAGTTGTTTATATCTTGATAGGGATGTCATTACTCATATAACTACTCAGTCTTTACTATAATAATTGATTAATAGAAAATATTAACTATGGGGAATAATCATGAAGGGCTGAAGGTGGAAGAAGTGTGACATTCTTTAATAGAAATTATGTTAGTAAATAAATTCATAGAATTTTTAATAACTATGTTAAAAATTGTTAAATAATTTTTCTTAATTAAGATATTATGTAATTAAGTAATAGTAAATTAATGGTTAATCAATAGTTAATTAATTGATAGGTAATAATTAATCAATAGTCAACTAAAAGTTGTTTTATAGTTAACATGTAATTAATTAATACTAGTTACACATTCTTTAATTCTTATTTAATGATTTGTTAATGAATATTTATTGATTTCTTAATATTGAGTTAATGATTAATTAATCATTTTTTAATAATTTGGTAATTTTTTTTAATCATTATAAAATTAATATTTATTTAATATTTAATCATAAGTTAATAAATTGTTATATAATATTTAATTATTTGTTAATTTATATTTAATTATTAGTTAATATTATTTTAATAATTAGTTAATCATTTGATAATTCTTTCTGATGCTTTCACCGGGGTGCATGCGTATGTCTCGTTTGGGGACGACGGGGTGCGGTTTTGTTGCCCCACATTCTCACTTTCCAAAGGTGGGCGGCATCTTCTCCCTTTTCAGGGACATCTTCTCCTTGATCGTAATGAGATGATGGGATGTCGGTTCTTCCTTCCATGGATTCCTCCCCAGAACTCATCACCTAGTCCAGGTATCCCTTATAGATTTAATATGTTGTTAGTGAAACGCTTCCTAGCACCATATCTTCATGAACACCAGTTAAATACACTTCTTTGGTTGGGAAATTCCAAGGGGTCCGATCTGGGCAGCAACCTTTGGTCAAGGGAGTAGTCAGGATGGGTATCATTGGCATGTCTGGACACTGGGGGATTGGAATGTCTTTCTTCTATCCATTATTATAGGGATTCTCGAGGGCGCGGAAGCTGGAGGCATCCCACATCGTACACAGTGAATCATATGACATGGGCATGTATCTGAGGTTTTCCTTAGCCTCCCATGTTTAACACTGGGTATGTCGCAAGTTTAACATCCAGCGGAGACAGATCGGGCTGATCAGAACACTTACTACAGTGTTTCAGATGGGGAAACCCCATGGAGGGAACACCGATGTTGGGGTCAACGCATGGTTGACTTCCTGATTGCTGTTAAATGGAATTGGGAATGGGGTGTCATGATCCCACCAGGATGTGGCGGCCCAGGTAATAATCGTGATGGGTGATGGACGGTTTTGGATGGTGAATGGGGTGTAACTATCATAAGGGTGACAATGGTTTTGGGGTTCTGATTCGAAGAGGAATCCTACGTATCCTCTTGACAAGGAATCAAAGTCCACATAGTTCATCTGATGACAGCTTATAGCCGATTGGGGTTTTCAATGGCTTACCCATGGATGAGATCGCAATGGCTTTCCACTAGACAAGGTGTCAACGGCTTACTGCTGCATGATTTAGGTCACAACGGATTACCATTTCATGAGGTTTCAACAGCTTAACACTGAAAGGAGGTCCACAATTTTACTTCATGCAGGGCTGGGGAAAACCGATGTAAAGGGGGACCTGGGGTCCAATGGTGGTGGGCTTGAACCTCAATGAGGCTTCCTACGTACCCTACCTTAGCAAGGATCAAAGACTTCGTAGTTCAGATGGTAAATGGGCTATTGAACCAACACAAATGGGTGTGAGAACAATTGGGTGTTGGTCTTGAACCTTAGGGATGATTTCTATGTACCATTCCATAGCAAGGATCAAAGACATCATTGTTCAGGTGGTGGTATTTGGGGCTTACGCTCTGAGTCGGCCCAAGGTGTTGGTGAACCGACATGAAGGGGGTTTGGAAGACCAAGGGATGGTGGGATTGAACCTCAGGGTGGCTTTCTACGTACCATGCCTTGGAAAAGATCAAAGACTATATAGTTTAGAATGATCGGTGAACTGACATGAGGGAGGACCTGGGGTCCCATCGGTGGTGGGCATGAACCTTGTGGAGGCTTCCTGTGTACCCTGCCTTAGAAAGGATCAAAGACCTCATAGTTCAGGTGGTGATAGTGAACCGATGTGAAAGTGGCCCCAGGGTCCAATGGGTGGTGGGATTGAACCTCAGGGAGGCTTCCTACATACCCTACCTTAGCAAGGACCAAAGACTTTGTAGTCCATGTGGTAAAGGGGCTATTTAACCGACGCGAAGGGGTGTCGGATCAACTGGGTGTTGGGCATGAACCTCAGGGAGGATTCTTATGTACCTTTCCATATTAAGGATCAAAGACTTCATAGTTCAGGTGGTGCAGGCGAACCTATGTGAATGTGGGCCTGGGGTCCAATGGGTGGTGGGCTTGAATCTCAGGGAGGCTTCTTATGTACCCAGCCTTAACAAGGATAAAAGACTTCGTAGTTCAGGTGGTGGAATTTGGGGCTTATACTCTGAGGCATCCCAATGGAAGATGTCATGGTTGGCGCTCACTCTAAGACTACATGAGTCATGATTGGTGTGATAAAAAAGATATTGCAGAGACCTAATGATCACGTCATGAAATGTGCATCCGTGGGAAGTGGGGTGGGACTTAAACATGGTTAGTGGCCCAAAGAGGAAACATGGGATTATTCTTGGTTAGCAGCCCAAAGGGGTTGGGACTTACTCTAGGATGGAGGCCCAGATGGTGACAATTCCCAGTGGGAGAGGGACTTGGCACCGAATAAAGGAGGGGTTTGGTGCCGATTTCCCCATCCCCCCAAGTCCTTGGGACCGAAGAAGAAAGGAGGGGCAGGGGTGCTGCCCCTTGCATGAAGAGCTCAGGGTTTACACCAGGATGGTTTCCCTTTCCCCACGGATAAAATCCACTCCGATAAAGAGGATATCATCCCTTGTGAGGGAATATATCATCCTCATGGAGACCAATGGGAGTGGAGAATGTCCAAGGTGGGGGCACCCCGTGTGTGAGGCATGGGGGGAGGTCACAGTTTAACAGCATGTGCTAAGGACGATGTTGTTTGGCAGTTTAACGTCCTACAGCTCAGACGAGGTGGGTTTTATCTGCACCCCTAGGACTTATATAATCGATACACTCTTCTCCTTATGGGAGGGAAGGCATCGGCAATGCCGTGGTTGGGGGTGTCGTGGAGCGAACCATTGGGGGGTCCACATTAGTGTGGCTATGCAAAGAAGCAATAACCATTAGTGTGCCTATGAGAAGAAGAATGAGGAGAAGCAATCCAACATGCAGTATCATCCAAGGGACATTGAAATCACCTCGTGCAAACCTGGAGGGTCGCATGGGAAAAGGAATTGTTAAGAAGAGCGGTTCATAGGTAGGGGACTTGTGAAGCATTGTTGCTTTGCATGGTGGAGGGTACTTGCGAAGGGGTGTGATTCACGAAGTGGGGCACCACAACCTAAGCCTAGGGAAGAGGTGCATTTGGGAGGTTCTTCGAAAAGTGGAAAGGCATTCGCGGAGCACTGCCTCATAGAGATAACGTGCCTCACAAAGCAAGGCATCCTGAAGCAATGTGCTTTGTGAAGTACATTGACGCTGACTTGGCCTGTAGATCATGTGTACATGAAATGTGTTTCGTGAAGCATAAATGCTCCGCGAAGACCCAGGTCCCCTTGGGAATCCCCTTCCTTCACGGAGACCCTTTGGCTCCGAAAAAAACATCCCTATGGGAAAAGAGGACCAAAACGAGACAAAGGAGAGGCACTTTGCAGAGAAGAAGTACCTCGCACAGCTCATGCTTCGCAGAGCAGAAGGGTGCTTCGTGATTCGGGAGCTAAGAAGTCAAAAGGTCAGATTGTATGCCCCCTGTATTTTGGGGAAGGCTAGTATTTATAGGGGATAGGTTCCGTGAAGAATCATTCACTTGGTGCGAATTGGACTTTATTTGCTCTGTGGTGTGTTGCGAACGTTAAATGCGGTCGCGAGGCGTTACCGCCTCCTTGATTCGCGGCGGGTCATGAACATCAAGGGCGGTCACGGAGTGTTACCACCTCCTTTCTTCACAAGGGGTCGTTAATGTCAAAGTTGGTCATGGAGCATTACGAACTCTTTACACCAAGTAGTGTCGCGAACGTCAAGGTTAGTCACAGAGCATTACTGCCACCTTGCTTCATGGCAGCGTGGTGCGACTGGTTCTCCACGAATGGGCTTCGCGAGTCATCCATCGGGTCTGTGTCTTCTTCTCGTTCCCACATTTTGGCATCAACAAATGCCCCCCTCAGACTTAGATCCATGGAAAATCAAGGGTCGAAGTTTGAGGGTCAATCGTCAAAATCTTTGGTCCTTCGCAAAGAAATATCATGAATAGAGCTCACCAAGTTGGAACGCGAAGCTCCGGCCGGACGCTCCACGAAGCTTGCTTTGGTCAAGGTGCTCTGTGAAGCTCTTAGGCCCCCCGCCTATAAATAGGGGACCTAAACTCTCTTTTTTCTTTTCTCTTCTACGCGATTTGGACTTTAGTGCTCTCAATTCTGAAGCTCCAGGTACTCCGCGATTACTCTCTACGAATCGGGCCTTCTGCTTTGCGGCGCTTCCGCGAGTCTTTGACTTCGCGTCTCAGTGCTTCGTGACTCTACGTCTGAAGGATGAGGTAGGGCTCTGCGAATATTATTCATGAACATTCTCTATGAACTAGCTTCACATTCCAGCTGAAAAAGCTCCCAAATTTCAACACTAGATGTCCCGTTAAGAAGCTGCCTGGGGGGTCCTTGTGGATGCCACCCGGTGGGATGAGATGGCGAATAGCCTGGGTCTGGGGGAGTTGGTATAGAGCCACTCCGACCATGATTCACTGGTGCAACTGCTGTCAGAGATCTAGAAGAAATACCCACTATGTAAGAGGTTGCCTTTGTATGGCTTCAGGCTGAGGGATGATGTATTCATCCTAGAAGGAAGTCGAGACGAAGCAGCTTACTAGTTCAAGAGCACGCCATGCCCGTGCTGATGGTTCATGGAGGCTGATGGCCATGCCTGCGAGGATTTCACACCCATCACTGCTGATTTCTTATAAAACCACCTGAATAACATCAATGGGAAGGTGTTCCAGCTGGAGACGTCTCCTCCTCTGTTCCACATGATACTGAAGGCAGCTTTGAGGAACCAGAGGAAGGAGTGGTCTATGGAACTGGACCTTTGCCAGGGCGGAAACATCACTGACGATTGGGCCTAGGCCTATTGGGTAGGCACCTCATGTGAGGAGTTTGGGGATGAGATGAGAAGAGTGGTTTTCTATGAGGCGGCATGGGCCTCTCAATTCCACATATAACAACCGAAACAACTGATGACATAACTATTGAGCAGATGGTCATTGAGGACCAATACCTTCCACTTACACCATGGGGAGGTCAGTATCAACTTGTGGGATGTCTAACAATTCTCAGGGGTCCCGATACATGGGGTGATGTACGATTAATTCCTCCCCGTCATGAGTGCCTGGGAGGATCCATAGAAAATGCCACAGCTGGCGATGGCACTGATGGAGCTCTTGCCCGGGTAGGACAAGGAGGCAGTAAGGGACGTCCACTTCAGGCAGTGGTTCAAACAGTTCTTGAACATCCAGGAAAACATGCAGTTTCCAAAAAGGCCTCAGATATGTCTGAAGGGGGATCAACGGGTCATGGACTACTCGTACTGGTGGCTTTTGGAAGACATCCAGTGGAAGACGTGAGGATTCAGCATCAGAACTGAGGAACAACCAATAGTTAGGCTGGCGGCGTTCATCGCGGCTCTGATCTGTGGTTGGATCCTGCCAGTGAGGGATACCAATATGGGAGTATTCCCAAGTACATTCATCATGGCATCCACATTGGTCACAGGAGGGTGGTTCAACCTAGGAATTTAGATGCTCACCAAGCTGTATAAGGTGTTATGGCATATCAGTGAGGGAAAAAGCCGTAGAGGGTATGTTGGCCATTCCACCTCCTGTATGGGTGGATAGAAACACATATCAGGGGGGTTTACGAATACCAGAACCCTATCTATCCTCCAGGATCAAACTTCCATCAATCTAGAATGCTGTCAGGAGCTTTCTAGCCATGCTGACTGCACCGTTAGTTCTGGACTGGGCGTGGAGGGTGGAGGAATCCAATTTCCACCTGTTTTTTGTTGCCGAAGGGGGTATTTACTGATGATGTCTAGGGGAAGGAAGAGCACCGGGCCTATATTCTGGCCTTTAAAGGAGGAGTCCTGGTGTAGAGGGTGGACCGTGAGCCCCTCTGGGAACTATATACCCCACATCGGTTTGCAAGGAAATTCCGGTGTATGCAGCGACTGACCCCACAGGTCTATCTAGAAGTGCGCTATGAAGAACACACATGCGTGATGAGGTAGATGTGGCTCATGTTTACGTTAGAAGATGTGAAAATGCAGAATGAGTTACCTCTTATGACTACCATTCTCGGGATGATAAAGGAATATGCCCAGAGCTGGGAGGTGGATTATCGAGGTGAGATGCTGATGCAACCAACCATTTATGTCGGTGATGGTGAGCTTTCTCGACCTCGGGGCTAGGACTAGAAGTCCACGAGGGAATCCCACGGTGGTGGGGCTGTCGTGGAGGTGAGGCCTGCACCAGTTGAGGGTGAGGAAGCAACCATAGATCCTACAGCGGTAGCAGACCCTATGGTTCTAGCAGAACAGAGCCATCCAGAGGAGAGGCCGCTGAGTTGATTCTGTGGGATACCTACCCAGGTTCTGGGGAAGCAGCTGCACCATATCAACATTCTGGAGGATACTGTCTTCTTGGAGGCCTAAGACATCTGGGAAGTCAATAGAAAGTTCCCTGGCCCCTCCGAGTTGTGGTAGCACCAGAACCATCTCGGTATGGACTTACCGTGGATATTCCCTATCCATGCCGGCTTTGTGGTTCTCTAGGCAGATGCAGAGTAGTACCTGGCAGATCTGGAAGACTTTGTGCATTACTGGGGTTCTCTTCATACAATGATAGATCGAATCAAGGTGTTGCTCGATCGCACTACTCCCCCGCAGTTTTCATCCACTGATTTGAGAGAATGATTCCCTATTCCGGAAGAATCGGAAGAGTCTTCTTGGGGAGACAAGGATGGGAGAGGGAGCCTGTTGGAGGAGGGTGAAGTTAGAGGCCGAGTCTCAGATCTTGAAGAGTTAACAGAGGCCCTTGAGATTAATATATGAAACCCCCTTTCTTCAATACATGCTTTGAGGTCATTCTAGAATCCCTATTAACATCCGAACCATGCAGGAGGGTCTTATATACAGAACTCATTGGCATCCCTTAGTGGATGTAGTTGCGGGACCTTCGGGATCCATGCATTCTACCGCATCTATTTCTGCATATAGCGGGGCTAGGACACCTGTGGCGACCCCTATGGAGTTTTCATACCTTCAAACCATATACGGGGGGCTACGATTCGGGGTCCTGACGACTTCATCTCAAGAGCGAAACCAGGGATTCGATCTTTGTAGGTCCCCTCTACTAATTTTATGATTTTTATCCCCTAACCATATTTACTGATGTTCATGTCCCTTTTTGGAACGTAAAGTTCTTCAAATGGCATGGGTCTCCTAGGCAAGGTTGGTCGGGGCTTCTGGTGGCGTCATTCCCTGGGGAATACCGGTGGTCGTGGAGGCGGAGGTCCAAACCGACCTAGTGGCGGTGCTCCCGATCGATGGTGGGACCGTCAGTGGGGCTGAACCTGAGATCATCAATGTAGGATCTGATGATGAGGATCGATCAGATAGCCCAAATCCCACCACACCCGATCAAACACCAAATTGGGACCTGGCTGAAGAGTTCCTGGGGGTGTTCCCCACATTTTAGCCTACCAATCTTTCTGACAAGGATGATACAGCTTCTGACAAAGAGGATATCAAGATAGCCCATCTCTGATCATGGAAGATGATCACATGCTTCATCAATGACACCCCCAAGCGCTATGGTTGGATGAGATGGACAGACCTCACTCGCGACTGTGCGAACTATGTGCTTGGGGAGTGGATGCCCAAGATCCTCACATGCTCGTCCGATATCTTATGGTGGAAATGATTTGGGAGTATGACCATGGCCTCAGTGTGGGCTGGCAGGAGAGGAAATCGGTAAACATCAAAAGGCTTCAGGAGGCTGAAGATGTGGTTCAATGGCTACAGGCCCGGATGAATGAGCATTCTGCTTCCCTTGACGTGCAATCAGAGCTCCTATCGCAAATGAAAGCCCAGCTGGCGGAGGCTGAAGAGGAAATGAATCAAGCTTCTATGGAGATGACCATCATTCGGGCCATTGTAAAGGGTTCCTAGATCACGGCCGATAAATTGTGCCCCATCGCTGCCGAGGAGGAGCGGGAGCTGAACAGGCACCAAAAACTCTTTGACGCCACAGCCAGAGTGTGTCAGAACTACTACACTCTTTTCACGAGGTCAACCTGTCCCTGGGGGGAGTCGACCCTCAGGTATTTAGAGATTTCAAACCCTCAAATGTACTTCCATGCTTTGATTATTTGATTCAATAGCATGCATGAGTTATGTTGTTTATAATTGTTTATTGCATCCTTATGGCATTCTTAGAGCATCCCATGATCATTAACTAAGCTCACATGGGTCGGGCCTGATGTGAGAAAAAAGGGATGACCAACTTATCACCCAAATTCAAATGTAGGAGTGCAAACCAAGCTTCAGACATCCGAGGTTTGAACAACGGGCCCAAATTTATAAGAGGAAATGAGAGAGACGTGACTAGAGAATGGATCTCTCAGAATATCAAAACTACCATTTTCCTAGTGTGCTTTTGTTCACGAATGGGGTAATGCCGAGGGCACTAGAATCAATCCGAATAAATGGGAATAGGAGGTGTAATTCAAGATACCCAAGATTCAGAATATTATGTGGGTGGAGGGATAATAAATAATAACTTTTTGCCGCATTCGAAACACAGTATCCTTATTGTGTTAGACTAGAATGGGGATAACAAATGAGGGCTGACCACTGACCATGTTTGAAACATGGGGCCTGACTCAAAATTTCATCTATTAGTCTTCCGGAACGTTATCCCAAGACAATAGGCGGGCCATAGGCAGAGCATCCATACTTTTAGGGGGTTTCCTTAGACATGAAAGTGGATGACGGTCCGAATAAGGGGCATGCAAAGCGTGGAATGTGGAGTGATGGTTTGTTCGAACATAATCCAACACTCTTGAAATTATGCCACCATGGTGGAAGCACATTAGATGGGCGCATTAGTCTAATCATGGATCATTCCTATTTTTAGACAGGACCTCTCTAGCAAGGGATCTGTTGTCACCCAATGTCATCGTGGGGAATCCTGAACTTGTTCAGGGCAAAGTTGCAGTTACATGGTTCCTCACAAGGGGTCAGGCTAGGGGACTGGAAATGAGGAGGAATATGATTTATTATTACTGAGGCTGGACCCAAGGAAAAATTCCTTGGTGTCCCTACGTATCCCATGAGGATGGGAATCAAGCCATACATAGTTTTTGAAAAGAACATAGTTTATGGTCATAGAGCTCAGAACCGGGATCGGTAGGGAGTGAAGGGGAAACATAGTAATGTGATTATAAAACCTAACATGAATGAAGACCCGGAATCTTGATTATCAGGTTTTCCTCGGGAGGGTTTTTGGTCGACGGTTTGAAAACGAGAGTTAAGTTGGGCCTATGGGAGAAGTGTCCGGGCATTCCTACGTAAATCATGATAATGAGAATCAATCCGTATGTAGTTATAAGAGGAAACACGGTAAGGTACCAGTGCTAGTGGAAAAGGGGTGTGTGGGCATGGCCCTCACACCAAAAGAAGCTGTATTTGATGTATCTTGTTTGTACTTTAATGTGAATGGTTTTTTGTGAAGCGATAGGCCTAGGATAGCAAGTCCTGGCATCTCCAGATGAATCAATCCCTATGAAGGCATTGAAAAATTGTATGGCGTGTGATAGATACTAAAAATGTTGTCCCCATGAGTGAGGGCATCATGATGAGGTGCCATTTTTCATCATGCAATCAGGACAATAATTTCACAGTTTTGGGTCATGTTATAGGACCAGGCGTACATTTTAACTTCATGTGGCGCATATATAGTAGAGATGAGGCTAAAGGGGGAATGTTTATGGTGCACTAAAACATACCCGACGTGAATGAGGACATAAACCTATAGCACACCGTACACGGTTCCATGAAGGAAACCTCGGACCAAAGGGACAAAATTGAGGCAAGAGGGTAAGGGGCATGAGAAACTAGCTCCCAATTGAGATGGACCCGAAAAATGAGAGGTCTGTGTGTTCCTACTTATCCCATGAGGATGGGAATCAAGCCACATGTATTTCAAAAAAATATCTTAGTTTATGTTCTTAGAGCTCGGACCATGGATTGCAATGGAAGTCAGCGCAGAGCCTCAAGTGATGTCTTTACCACGACTTTTTCCTCCTAATGTGAAAATGAACTTAGAGGGATAGTGCTAGGAGTGTTAAAGTTCCACTTGGACATGATGGGGTGGAAAATGATGTGAATCATGTAACCAACATTCAATATTTAACAGGGATGGCATGACGATAGAGGATAACGGTTGTCCGTGTTTGAAACACAGTATCTATATCGTGTTAGCCTGTAATGAGGAAAAACAATTGAGTGTCGGCTGCTGACCATATTTGCAACGTGGGACTTGTATCGATTTCTTGTCTGAAACACGTGAGGATGTTGGCCTGTGATAGTAGGAGATCCCTTGGGCCTAACTTCCATGCCATTCGGGGGTCCCTTCGGGTGTGGAAGATTATGGAAGCCCAAAAGAAGGGGAACATGAAGCCTGAAAAATGGGCGAAAGCATGTCCACGCAAAATTCAACACTCCAAACATTGATCCAGAGTACTCTTAAGAAGATTGGTGCATTGCCGACAAGGGTCGTGGAGGGTGCTCAACTTGAGAGTAACCAATTTGGAGGGATGAGTATAGAATACAGGGATAGATAACTCCTAGGAGGGAGAGGTATGTGTCATGGTCATCACAAACCCGACGTGAATGAGGACATAGTCCCATACAACCCCGTATACTCCCCTCCTCTGGAAAGGGTGGGCCAAGGGGCCGAGGAAAAAGGGAGAACTCTGAGAGATGGAGATGGACCCAAATTCTAGACATTTGGGTGGTCCTACATATCCCATGAGGATGAGAATCAAGCTATACATAGTTCTATGAAGGGGAAATATGAAAATATCTTAGTTTAAGGACTTAAAACTTGGACCATGGAGATGTAAGACTATCTCAAGTAAAGGTGGACCTTAACCCAATCCCTAAGCCTACACGAGTTGAACTTGGTGTAGGAAACAATGGAAGATAAGTTATTTACAGTACTTGAGATACATTCAAAGGGGAATTCTATGGATCCCCGAATGACTGCCTCATCGTGGCTTTTTTCCTCCCAACACGCGGATGTGCACTAAGGAATAATACCAAGAATTTCAAAGTTCTACTTGGTCATGATGAGGTAGAGAAGGATGTGAATCATGTAACCGAAATTTTTGGCTTAATGTGGTTGGCATGACGATGGAGGAAGACTGTTGACCGTGTTCGAAACACATCATCCATACTGCGCTAGCCTAAAATGTGGACAAAAAAATGAGCATCGACCGCTGACCATATTCAAAACGTGGGACTTTTATCAATTCATTGTCTGAAACCCTCAAGTAAATTGGACTGTAATGGTACGAGATCCCTTAGGCATAGCATCCATGACATTTGGGGATCCCTTTGGGTGTGAAAGGTGATGGAAGCCCTAATTAGGGAGAAAATGTATCCTGAAAACGGATGAAATCATGTCCGAGTAGAGTCTGACATTCCAGTTCTTAAACCAGAGTACCCTTAAGCACATTGGTGAATCGCAGAAGAGGACTGAGGGGCTCATCTTGAGAGCCACTGATTTGAAATAATGAGGATAGCATAAGGGGATGGAAAAAATTCAGGAGGAGGAGGTAAACGACATGGTTGTTACAACACCCGATGTCAGAGAGAGCATAATCCCATACCACACAATATACTATTCTCTGGGGGGAATGCAGGACAAGGGGCCAAGATGGGGTTGGACTAGAAGACGAGATGCTCGGACGGTCTTACATATCCCATGAGGATAGGAATCAAGCCACACGTAGTTCTGGAATCGCATATAGGGGTAAGATACCCTAACGAGGGGGTGTACGGAACAGTGAGTAACTCAATCTGAATGAGGACATAATCCCATACCACACCGTACAACCCTAAATAGGAACTTGGTCCGAGGCCCGAAAAGGAAAAGGGGCCTGAGGGTGAACCTCAGTTGAAAAGGCCTGGCCAGTCTGCAGTTTAACATCTTGTAGTGAGGACAAAGAGAGGTGTAAGATACCCCAAACTAGGGTGGTGTATGGCACTACGAATAACCCGACGTGAATGAGGAAATAATCACATACCACACCATACATGATTACAATAAAGGAACTTGGGTCGGGGCCTGAGAAGGCTAAGAGGCCTGAGGTTGGGACTCAGCCGGAAAGGCCCAACTAGTCTTCAGTTTAACGTCTGGCAGTGAGGACGAAGAGAGGAGTAATATACCCCAAATAATGGAGGTGTACGACACGTTGAATAACCCGAAGTGAATGAGGAAATAATCCCATACCAACACGTGAACGATTCTAATAAAGGAACTCGGGTTGGGGCCTGAGAAGGCCCAGAGGCCTGAGGCAGGGCCTCGGTCGGAAAGGCCCGACCAGTCTGCAGTTTAACATCTTCCAGTGAGGATGAAGAGAGGGGTAAGATATCCCAAACAAGGGGGGTGTATGACACAGTGAATAACCTGATGTGAATGAGGACATAATCCCATACCACACCATACACCATTCCGAGAAAGGAACTTGGTCCGAGGCCCGAGAAGGCCAAGAGGCATGAGGCTGGGCCTCAGTCCGAAAGGCCCAACCAGTCTGCAGTTTAACATCTTGCAGTGAGGACGAAGAAAATGAGTTATCTCATCTGGGGATGTGTACAGCACAACGATTAACCTTACGTGAATGTGGAAATAATCCCATACCACAACATACATTCCCATAAGAGAGAACCTGGGCCGGGGCCCCGAAAAGGCCAAGCGGCCTGAGGTTGGGCCTCAAATGGGAAGGTCATATGTCCTATTGTATAGTTACCACCTCATCACTGCTTCTAAGCCCACATGAGCATTGCTTGGTGTGGGAAACAAGGAGCCGGTCTTGGCTCTCCCCATCATATGGGGGTCAAAAAGCTGGCTCTGCATGAAGGGAGTTTGTAACAAGGAGATACAACGGGGTAGAATGAACCACTACACTTGATGTTTGTGACATCTTGGAGTGGACCTAACAACATAGGATAACTTTTGACCATGTTCGCAACACAACGTCCCTATAGTGACCTGAAATGGGAAAAATAAATGAGAATCGACCGTTGACCATATTCACAAAGCATGACTTATATCAGATTGTTTCTCAACATCCTCAAGGGTGTTGGCACGAATCGATAAGAGAGCCCTTAGGCCTGGCATCCATACCATTCAGGGTCCCTTATCGATGGGAAATATGATGGATTCCCAATCAAGGGATTGGGTGGAGCATAGATGTACCCATCTATGAAAGAGGGGAACAACTCTAGGGAGCGGGACATATGGCCGGATCTAGATTACCTCAACGTGAATTGTGGAAAAAGTTTGCACCCCCCCCCCATATGTCTTGACCCGAGGATAAGATCTGGCATTTGGGTTGGGCTAATAGACAAAATTTCTGAACATTCTTATGTATCCAATAAAGATGGGAATCAATCCCTACGTAGTTCTTGAAGGCCATGCAGTTTAACGTCTTGTGGTAAGGACATGGGAGGATTGAAGAACGGGGAGCTGGCACATGTAGCGACCGTTATAATCCTGGAATGAGTGGCGCTGAGGAAGATTATACTATATCATGTAAGGATCCTCTGAGAGAACTATACCCAAGGGAAAATAGTCAAAGAGAAGAATTTGGGGGTTGGGATCAAGAAGAAATGCTTGAGCATTCCTATATATCCCATGCGGATGGGAATCAAGCCATACATAGTTATAAGGGCGCAATTTAATGACTTGTAGGATGATTCATGGTTTAAAGTCATGTAGGAATGGACGGTTTATGGTCATGCTGGACCATCATTCAGTTTAGGGTCATGCGGGACCAGCACAATGTTTAGGGTCATGCGGGACCGACAATTTAATGTTTTCCATGACTATCATGCAGTTTAGGGTCATGCGGGACTGATAGGTTTAGGTCATGCAGGACCATCATGCAGTTTAGGGTCAAGCGAGACCAGCAGTTTAAGGTCGTGCAAGACTATTAGGCTCAGGAAAAGTATTTCTCGAGGAACATGGCATTGGTGGGAGGAGTTATACGCTCACCATCCATGGTCACTAGGGAGTATTCTCTATTGGGGTAAACCCAATGAATTATGTAAGGTCTTTCCCATTTGGGAACCAACTTAGGTGGTTTCCTGCTAGGGATCATTGGCGTCTTGAGGGCTAATACAAAGTAACCTTGTAGGAATGAGCAAAGGTGAACCTTCTTACTGAATGCCCTTACTATCTTGTTCTGGTGTCTATCCAGATTGTGTCGGGTGCGAACCCTGCTCTCGTCAAGTGCATCCATTTCATCCAGACGAATTTCGGCTACCCTATCTGGTGATTGCTGGTTATGGAACACTGTGCGTAATGAAGGTTGTTGGATCACAGTGGGTAGGACAACCTCATCTCTATACACCAGGGAATATGGGGTCACCTGGGTGGAATTACGAGTCATCATCCAATAAGCCTAGATGGCGTTGGGGACCTTGTCCGTCCAACTCTTCTTGTGCGGACCAATCATTTTCTACAAGATGTTAGAGAGGGTCTTGTTTAATTCCTAGATCTTTCCATTCACATGTGCATGGTAGAAGGAGGTATGGTTTGAACGGATGTTGTATTTGGCGTACAAATTCTTCAGCTCGGCTTCTTGGATGTTGGTGCAGTTATCAGTGAGGATGGCGTGATGAAGTACAAACTGATAGATGATATTGGAGCTCATGAAGTCAACGATAGAATGGGCCTTGACCTCCTTGAGTGGAATTTCTTCTTCCCACTTCGAAAGTAAATCTGTGGCGATCAGGATGAACCTACATTGGCAACCTATTGCCTGTGGGTATGGTCCCACGACATCGAGTCCCCACACCATGAATGGATAAGAGTACTTGGTGGAGTGGAGAGGTTTTGGCGGCCGATGCAAGAATTTAGCATGAATTTGGAACATGTGACACCTCTTGGAGAACTTGATGCAATCATTGATCATGGAGGAAAAGAAGTATCCCAGTCTCCGGATCTGGTGACATAGCTTTGGCCCAGTCTGGTGAGACCTGCAGGAACCGGCATGAACCTCCCGCATGACCTAATAAATCTCGAATCCTTGGATACAACTGAGGAGAACTCCATTGAACCCGCTCTTGTAGAGGATCTTCTCAAGGTTGGGACCAATCTGGAGGGTAAACTGCAACGCACAGCATCAGATTCGCTTACGCTCGGCCCGATCAGCTGAGAGGTAACCATTTTGGAGATACTCGACAAAGGGGGATCTCCTATCAAAGATCAATTTAATCACAACATCTGGGGAACTCGGGGGTGGGGGGGGGGGTTCTGATGTATATGCTCTAGCGGTAAGATTTCTTAATCGTAGGTCGTCATCATCATCTGAGGTGATAGGCGCAATGCATCTCTAATGTTCGAGGTGTATAATCAGGTCATCCTACTCGGGTTCTGCAAGTGATGTAGCTAGGCTGGCTAGGGCTCGGCTCTACTGTTATAAGATCGAGGGACATGGGTAACTTCTGACTGAGATGGAAATTGGGCCATTAGTTGGATGGTGTGCTCCAACAACGGTACAAGCTCTGAATTTTTGACGACGTAGTCACTGTTCATCTCCTTGATGATTAGTTCGGAATCCCCTTTCACATGAAAATGGGGCACATCGATCTTGAGGGCCAGCTCGAGGCTAGTGATAAGATCCTGATACTCTGCCTCATTTTTGGTGCATCCCTTTGACAAGAAGAATGAGTATGGAATAACGACTTGTGTCTGGGTAATGAAGACAATACCCAGGCCTACTTGGTTGAGTATAGGGTCATTGATCCTTCTGTTGATAAGGATCTTGGAGGCGCCATCAAAGTGCATTTTCCAACATGGGATGACTTGATCTACTAAGATGATTGCCTTGTCGGGAAAATCTAGGTCTAGAGACTAGTCCGTGGGGGTTGGATGGGTAGAAAGGAAGTCTGCCAATGCCTATCCCTTGATAAACTTCTGAGGGACAAATCTGATGTCGAAATGTTGTAGGATTTCTACCCACCATGCTAGACGGTCGATCATCATGGGGCGGTTCAAGATGTACTTCAGCGGGTCTACCCGAGACACCACCTGTACCTCATGGTGCTGCATGTAGTGTCGCAATTTCTGTACTACGAATACTAGCACAAGGCAGCTCTTTTCCAAGGGGGAGTATCTGGTCTCCATATCAAGGAGCATGTGGCTGAGGTAGTAGAGGCTATTTTCCATCCCCTCATCGTTCCTTTAGGCGAGAAGGGTGCCGAGTGATCTTTCCAAGGCAGTCATGTACAAGATCAGTGGTTTTCCAGAGATGGGTGGCATTAGGACTGGAGGTTGGAGTAGGTACTACACGATTTCCTTAAACATGGTCTAGCACTCTTTGTCCCACTCGTAGGTGGAGCCTTTCTTCATGATCCGATAAAAGGGATTACACTTGCCGGCCAGATTCAAAATGAATCGGTGTATGTTGTCTAAGTGGCCTTGGAATCATCGATGCTCCCAGATATTTCTCGGGGGAGGCATTTGGGTGATGGACTAGATCTTCACTAGGCCGATCTTGATGCCCTGGTACCTAACAAAAAAGCCAAGAAACTTCCCTGAGGTGACCCCGAAGGCACACTTCAACGAGTTCATCTTCAAGTGGAGGGAATGGAGAAAGCTGAACACACTCTCAAGGTCCTTAATATAGTCCGGGTGCTGGAGATATTTGACCACAAGATCGTCCACATAGAATTCCACCAATGTCCCGAGGATTGGATTGAATATGCGGTTCATGGCCTGCTGATATGTGGCACCGGAATTTTTTCAGGCAGAAGGGAAGGACCTTGTAACAAAACATACCTCGTGGTGTCCTAAAAGTTGTGGACTCCTCATCCTTAGGAACCATTCAGATCTGGTTATATCCATAGTAAAAATCAATTAAGGAGAGGTCTTGGAACCCTTCCATAGCATCAATCAACAATTCTATCACTGGGAGGGGAAAATCATCTTTCGAACAGTGACAGTTGAGATCTCGGAAGTAGATGTAGACTCTGATCTGTCCATTATTCTTCTTGACTGGAATAATTTTGGCTAGCCATTTGGGGTAATGAACCTCCTTGATGAAGTTTTCTTTGATAATCTTGTCAAATTCAGCCTTGATTATGGCTCCATGAGAAGGGTTCATCTTTCTGGGAGGTTTCTCGAACCTGTGATGATTTTCCGGAAGACCGAGGCAGTGGATGACTACCTGAGGATCTAGTCCGGGCATATGGCCTTAGCTCCAGGCGAATAAATAACGGTGCCATTTCAATAAATCTATATACTGTTGCTACTCCATGAGGGGAATGGTGGCACTGACCAATGTGGGTCTCAGATTTACCTCACTACCAAGCTTCACCTGTACCGGTTCATCAACAGTGGCGGAGAAGCCTTCTTCAAATGCTGGGGGAGCATCCTCCAGATCTTCTTCTTCGCTTAAAGAGGGGGGATCTACAGTGGGAGGTGCTTCTTCTAGATCAATGGTTCCCTAACGGAGGCTGGTGCCTGCTTGGGCAGTGGTGGATAACATATAGGGAGATTCACATGCTACTAAAACCACATCAATGAATGCAATCGATCCAATCCCATCTATTCTTCGGCCCTAGGGGCCACACCTGATGATATCAAAGCAGTAGTGTCTAGTTGTCGTGAGCCGGTTAATCCCATCCTAGAAAAACAGACATGTATGACGTACTTATGTGGCCATGGGGCAAACATCCTGATACCGTACGGGGGAAGGAGGCTCTGGGATCACCTGAGCCTAGTTTTTGTAGGAGTACGAGGTGATTTTCCACCATCGCTTGGACATGGAAAAATGTATCCCTCTTGTACCAGAGACAATAAATCACTGCCCCATATTGGGGGTTGTGGCCTCCAATCAATGGATTGGAAAGACATAGGCATCATCCAGACCTTCCTAGGGGTCAGTTGCAACCGCGATGGGCTCAGACTCTCTTTCCTGAATCTATTTATCCTTGCTCTAGTAATTGTTGGTGTCCAGGTAGCGGGATTCACAAGAGGTAAAAGGAGATGAATCTACTTGGAGTAGTACTACTCAACCATTAAAGGATTACTTTAGGCACTAGTGATATGATGAGGGGACCACCGCGTATAGGTGGAGCCATGGTCTGCCTATCAAGGCATTATACACAGTGTCCTGGGAGACAACCATGAACACGATGCTGGAAAATTGGCCACCGAACTGGGTCTTCAAATGGATCTTTCTGAATGGGTTCTGTTCAGTCATGTCGTATCCCTGGATTCTTAAATCGGAGGGAGTCAGGTCATCCTAGGATAACCCCAACATCCGCAGTGTCCGCGTTGGGATAAGGTTAATCCTGGAGCCAGTGACAACGAGACAGCGGCGAACCTCTGCGCCATTAAATTGGATGGTTATTTACAGTGGGTGGATGTGCCCTGGTATGGGATAACCTTCATCTTCTCAAGGGAATGAGATTATTGCCAGACATTCATCATTCTCGACCGCCTCAGCATGAAAGGCTTTTGAGGCTGTTACCTCCGGCTCAAACTGGAGGGGGATTCTTAAAGCCTTAGCAAGGGCCTCACGCATATTTGACGACAGGTTAAGGTGTTCAATGATGGAAGGCCTCACTGGGATACCGGTGAGGTGCATGAGAACATCATTCTTCTGCACCAGGTGTGAACTTCTTCTTACAAGAGGTCGTTCTATGACAGGAGGCATGGCGGGCCCTGCCGGCTGGGCCGGTGGCTGACTGGTGCTGGGTATGTCCCGTGGTTCACTAGTCGATGCCCAGAGATTAATTGTCAGATGAGTAATGGATGACTAAGATCAGTATGTAGTAGGGCGAGGATGGTCTAGGCTTGGATGAGCTAGCTCTGCCTGATCCAGTAGCATAAACTATGGTGGAGGCAAGCCTGACGACAACAGATGAAAAGGTTGCGCGTGCTGAGCTCTACATTGGGCTTGTTGTCTGGTCTCAGTGGCATGCATAGCCTGGCTAGACGTTCCAACTGATGTGACCCGATGAACCATATGGACACGATTCCACCGACGTTGGTGTCAGATGGGGACATTGGTGAGGTTCTCCTGGCGCTCCCTGCTGTCGGGAGTCATATAGGTATTTACAAACTCCACGGTATTAACTGAAGCGTACCCTTGACTATCACTTGAGGAGTCATCAACTACTGGGAAGATTCTGATGCGAATCCCCATCTCATGGGACATGAAGTCGCTTAAAGTGTGGGACGATGATGGCATTGGAGGGGAATGTTTCTTTTTCTTGAACCACTGATCCTTGCTCTTTTAGGAAGAGGCCGACTGAGATGATGATGCAAAAGTACCAGTTGCAGCTTCTGAGGGCTCCGGCTAATTCAGTCATGCCCGAATGATACCATGGGCACATGCTACCATTTTTCAAGTCATCCAGCCATCATACTTCTGGGACCCGTGGTTAGAAACCTGCTACCACTCACCTTCACTGTCACTACTGATGTTTGGCCTTACAAAGACACTTGCCACTTATGCTAGGGCCAGACCCAGCCAGACTATGTTGTTATCAACACACTCTTGAATCCAGTCTTTAAACACATATCACTATTTGAGGGACTGCCCCAGGATCTGATGATAGAGGTAGTAGTTGGGGAGATCAGTGAGGTTTGCCTCTTCCGGCCTTCTACACTTAGGCAAGAACACGATCCCTTATTCCAAGGAACTCCTGAAATACTCGAAGACCTGATTCTCATTGAATTAGTAGGTCCAGATTCTTCTTTCAGGAAAGGGGGCCCTTGGAGCCTGGCCTTGTTGAGGAGTTTGGGGATCCTGTCGTGGAGGAGGACCCTGATTTTCCCGCCTCAGCGGTGGTGGCACGTACTGCGGAGGCACCTGCCGATTCTGAGGCATATCCTTCTGAGCCAGTGGCCACACCTAAGGTGGAGGGCCTCTGCATGGATATAGGTCTGTTTCCACCGATAGCAATTCTAGTTACCTAGGGGCTTCTATTTGGGCCACTACGGCGGGCTTGACTCTAGAAACCCTCCTTCCCAGAATCACAGGGGGCAACGGACGTGCCTGGCTGGCCTGTTGCAGGGCTTCCTCCAGGCGCTGGGCCATATTGGAGATGTCTCAGAATCATCCAAAGTAGTTTTGGGTTATTAGAGAGGGAACCGACTCCATCTTGACATTTCCCATGCACATCGTCAGTAACTGCTCCTGAGTCAGGGGAATGTCAAAGGAGTATGTGAGCCACTTCCACCGGGCGATAAAGTCAGTGACTCGCTCATCAGGCCTTTGTTTGCACTTGAATAGGTCTGTGATGATCGTTTTCTAGGTGGTAGAGATGAACTGGAAGAGGAATTTCCTACGAAGGTCCTCCCAGCTGGTCACGGATCCGACGGGGAACTGGCTGTTCCAGACAAATGTTGGCCCCTCCAATGTCTGAACAAAACAGTAGAGCATAGAAGCCTCCTACTGCACTGGAGTCTCCATCATGGGACCAAACCTTGTGTTGAAGTGGGATAGGTGTTGTGGTGGTTCCCTCATCCCATTAAAGGGGTAGAAGGTGGGATTCCTGAAACCCGTAGGTGCCGTCATATCATCCACCCATGCCGGATATGGCTTACCATCAAGTTGGATTGCCACTTGTTGTGTTTCTAATGCCTTAAGGTAGACTAAGAGTGCTGCCATATCATCTGGGAGGGGGTCCTTGTCTTGACAGGTATCCCTACCCACGAGTGCATTGGTGGGTTCTTAAACATGGTAAAAGGGCTCAGTGGCTCATGGAGTGGCTGGTGGAGTGACTTGCAGGGCAGTTGGGGGGACCCGAGCTCGATTCCTTGGATTTCCACTCCGTTCAGAAGGGTTTGGAGAGACATATCGTGCCCTCTTTCCATGACCTTCATTTTCATCCCTGTCCACTGGAGCATCATGTTCAGGGTTGACTAGGGGAAACTCTCCGAGAAGAAGTTGTTCCTGCCCCTATTATACTGGCCTAGGATTGTCGTAGTCGGGTCGTCGCTCTACAACGTGTTCATCCAAGAGTTCATCGACCATCTTATTCTGCCAAGCAAGTTTTTGGAGCAATGTGGCCTTCTCGGGGTCCTCACCCATCTTCTACACTAAGGTGGAGGGGTTTGAGTGCTTGGCTGCTCCGACATGCTCTTTGCCCTTACCATAATTCCTACTGAGTACCAATGCCTCGGTGGGCACAGGGAGACCAATTAGGTTCCTCTACTGGTGTTTAATCCTCCCCGATGGATCTAATAGTGCTGGCATACCCTCGGGGGGTAAGTATCCATCGATAAGCTCCATCTCATCCTCCTCGTCCACTAGGTCGGACATATTGACTGTGACCCTTCCAGGGGGCATGTTCTCGATATCGCCTAGAGAGTCGGGCTGCCACCAGATAGGACTGAAGAGGATGGTGGAACACTACCCAAACAACAAATTTTCACATGAGGGGTATCCTCCTTGATAATTTTTCGAATTACCATGATAATCTGATTGCATTGCGACTGGAGGGTCTCATGGTGACCTGGTGACTTAGGGCATTGGGCCATAAGGAGTGCGGCCAGATCGAATAGGTGAAATTTCTTGCTGAAGACTTAAAAATGTGTTTGGACCCTTGGATAAACCACACTATGATGATGAATATTGAAATGTTTCACTCATAGGGGGTAGCGAAAACACTCAACTTCCTCCAGAGTGACGGATTTCAGTATGCAGAAATTCTGTGCTGCCACAGGCTAGAACTGCTCAGGGGAAGTGGTCCGCTGCGAGGATTTTCCAGAAGCTCCTCGTATCAGATTCAGGGTCTGACCCTTGATTTCCCCACTCATAAACTAGGGGTGTCTGGGGAACTGGCAGCAGTACTGAGGCAGACTGCTGGGATGGCAGGCTGGCCGGTGGAGAATATGGCGAATGGGCTAACTGGCCGCCATATCTCAGGCTTTCTTCCGAAGAGTATAGCTACATGGACACTACGTTGCGATATGATGAGCTGATTACCACAGTTCTTGGATCAGGAGATAGGGACACTAGTGGTAGGTCATGGTGCTTCTCTCCCACCATCGGTCCCCAGAATATCTCTCTGTGATCTCCTGTGGAGGTATAGAGCACTTCTGGTGATGATTGCGCGACTGTAACCTGTGGGGCTGCTAGATTTTAATCCTCCTGGATGTACCTGAGGAGGGAAGAGGTAATGTGTTGGAACTTACAATCTAGGAGCACCGAACTGATGTGCCTCGTCCCTGCCCCGACCCTTGACTCAGATGAGAAAGTGCAGGGATCCCGTGATGAGTTGTAATCCACCTCAGAGTCTGAGAAGCGGACTGGTTTGATCTCCATTCGGGCCTTCCCAGGGTTCTTCTTGTGACAGAGACGGCCGAACTTCTTTCCCCTAGGTGCCTCCTTGGGATAGGGATGATTTCTGACACGGGGTCCTTTAGCTGTACTGGTACTGGGGAGGAGAAGGTTTCCTCCCGAGAATGCTTGGGTGCAAGGAGAACCAGGACAAATGTCAAAAGAGACATGGGGAGGACCTCCATGGGTAGCACTGGAGCAAGAAAGACCTCCATATGAATTTGAAGAAGCATGGGGAGGACCTCCATGCTTATTTTCCCTAACGACTTCAGTACAAGGAGGGTCCTTGTACCATTCAAACTGATCAAGAATATGACCACCGTGTTGGGTACAATTGGAGCGAGGATGGCCTTCAGCCCTATGGTTTTTAAGGCGAGGAGGACCTTCGTCAGCTACTGAGATAACATGGGGAGGATCCCCACATTGAAGAGAGACCGGATGGGCAATGTCCCTACACCGGCAGTCAGGGGCAAGAGGAATGACTCCATACCCATTGTAATGGGCATGGAAGGGGCTTTCGTAGCAAGTATCACTATCGCGGGGCATACCCTCATTTGGATTGAGGGTGGAATGGGGTAGACCTCCATGCTGAGCCTCAAAGCGGGGAAGGCCCATGATTTCTATGGTGATGGTATGGCAAGGACCTCTGTAGTGGGTGAATCGTTGTGAGTTGGTTCATGGTGGCTACTACTTGTTCGGAGACCAAGAGAGTTGACCCAGCCTGTCATGGGGTGGTTTGGCCTCGATCCCGGTGGGGACTATAAGTTCCCCTGCTCAGTGTACGCAAGGAACTGATGATATGTGTCGGCGGTGGCTCGGACCACAGCAGGTGCCGACCTTGATGCCCCTTTGTGGGAATCCTCCTCATCTTGCGCCCAATGCTAGCATCGGGTCGGACGAACTCGGGCCGATGGTGTAAGTACGTAGCTTACCCGCTCCTCTTCCAGTAAGATCGGGCAGCGGCGCTGACATGGTTGGGTGGGGGCCCTCGCTGGGATTCCCTGGAATGGGACTCTAACTAGGATGGGTCGGATGTCACCTACCTCATCAGCATAAGGTCGGGAGTCATCATGGAGCACCATGGATAGGCTCCCGAAGTGTTTGTCTATCGGGGTGGATAGCAAGGACTACCAATGCAACCCTTGGGGGAGGAGTTGACGGTGAGGTGTAAATGCCTCCAGATCCAGGCAGGTTATATCCTGTGTAGGGATGATGCCCTCCTCCTCATAACAGTTCATGAGGTCATTGATTAACCTCTTTTGGATTACCTTGAATGGAGAGAGGTGGTGTAGGTGCCCCATGGCCGAAGATGTAGAAGTCGTCGTAGAAGTGGTGAAGCAACATGGAACGATCATGTGAGCACTACCCCTACCCCTGCATCGATGGGAAGACAATGATCGTGACCCTGAAGCAGTAACTTGATTCCTAAGAAGCAGGGATATTGAACTCATCAGTGCTGAAAGAAAAAGGAATTGATGACCAATTACCTGAAGTCATCCCGTCTTCTGTGGCCTGTAAGAGGGATCCACGCTGACAACGTTGCAGAATAGGATGTATAACATTCTACTGCCCTGATTTCTATTGAGTTTCACGCAACACCCACCATTTTCTTAGCTGGACCCGGCCCCAGATTGATGGATCTAGTGGTACATCATTCTATATATGCCTCGAATGCTACTAGTCTATATTTTGAGGAGATGAATATCACGTCGGGTTCACCATTTCTGTTTCTAACGCTTTCCCCGAGGCCCATACTTCTGTCTCATTTGGGGACGAGGGGGCACAGTTTTTTTCCCCTCATTCCCGCTTTCCAATGGTGGGTGGCATCCGCTCCTTATTCATGGACGTCTACTCCTTAATCGAAATGGGATGATGGGATGTCAGTTCTTCCTTCCGTGGATTCCTCCTTAGAACTCATCACCTAGTCCGGATATCCCTTATATATTTAATCCATTGTTCGTGAAACTCTTACTAGCACCATATCTTCATGGACACCTGTTATTTACACTACTTATATCGGGACATTCCAAAGGGTCCAGTCAGGGTAGAAACCTTCAGTTAATAGAGTAGTCGCATTGGGAATCACTAGATTGTTTGGATGCTGGGGGATTGGCATTTCTGTCTTCTATCCCTTATTATAGGGATTCTCAAGGGCGTCGATGCCTGAAGCATCCCAAATCAAATGCGAGGAATAACATTCCAAGGGAATGTATATGAGGTTTTCCTCAGCTTCAAATGTTTAACAGAGGTTATGTCATATGTTTAACATCCAGTGGAGATGGATCGGGCTGATCAGAACACTAACTATAGTGGATCAGATGGGGAAACCCCATTGAGGGAACACCGATGTTGGTGTCAAAGTATGGTTGACTTCCAGATTGATGTTAAATGGAATGTGGAAAGGGGTGGCATGATCCCACCGGGATGTGGCGGCCTGGGTAAGAATCAAGATGGATGATGGAAGGTTCTGGATAGTGAATGGGGTGGAACAGTCATGAGTTTGACGATGGTTTTGGGATTGAGCCTCGAAGAGGCCTCCTATGTATCCTCATGGAAGGGAATCAAAGTCCACGTAGTTCATTTGATGATGTCTTACCATTGATTGGGGTTTTCAACAGCTTACCGCTGGATTTGATCGCAACGGATTGCCGCTGAACAAGGTTTCAAAGGCTTACTGATGCATAATTGAGGACACAACGGCTTACCACTGCATGAGGTGTCAATGTATTACCACTAAATGATGGTCACATTTTAATCTCATGCGGGACGGGGGTGAACCGACGTAAAGGGGGGCCTGGGGTCCAATGGTTGTGGGTTTGAACCTCAAGGAGGCTTCCTACGTATCCTGCTTTAGTAAGGATCAAATACATTGTAGTTTTGGTCTCAAAGGTGATATTGAACCGAAGCAAAGGGGTGTCGGAACAACTGGCTGTTGGGCTTGAACCTCAGGAGGCTTCCTATGTACCTTTCCTTAGCAAGGATCAAAGACTTCATAGTTCAGGTGGTGGGATTTGGGGAATACAGTCTGAAGCGGCCCAAGTTACTGGTGAACCGACGTGAAGGGGGTCAGGACGACCAATGGATGATGGGATTGAACCTTAGTGAGGCTTCCTACGTACCTTACCTTATCATGGATAAACGACTACATAGTTTAGGAAGGTCAGTGAATTGACGTTAAGGATGATCTGGGGTCCCATCGGTGTTGGGACTGAACCTCGTGGAGGCTTCCTACATACCCTACCTTGGAAAGGATCAAAGACCACGTAGTTCAGGTGGTGCCAGCGAACCAACGTTAAATTGGGCCTCGGTTCCAATGGGTGGTGGGCTAGAACCTCAGGGAGGCTTCCTACATACCCTGTCTTAGCAAGGATTAAATACATCGTAGTTTAGGTGGTAAAGGGGCTATTGAACCAACACGAAGGGGTGTCGGAACAACTGGGTGTTGGGCATGAACCTCAGGGAGGCTTACTACATGCCTTTCTTTATCAAAGATCAATGAATTCGTAGTCAAGTGGTGCCAGAGAACCGACATGAAAGTGGATGTGGGGTCCAATGGGTGGTGGGATTGAAACTCATGGAGGCTTCCTATATACCCTGCCTTAGCAAGGATCAAATACTTCGTAGTTCAGGTGGTGGCATTTGGGGTTTACACTCTAAGGTGGCCCAATGGAAGATGTCATGGTCTGTGCTCACTCTAAGACCACGTGAGTCATGCTCAGTGTGAGAAACAATAGATTGCAGAGAACTGACAATCACATCACAAAAGGTGCATCCGTGGTAAGTGGAGTGGGGATTACACATGCTTAGTGGACCAAAGAGAAAACAAGGTCTTATGCATGGTTAGCAACCCGAAGGGGTTGGGAATTACTCCAGGATGGAGGCCCAGATGGTGATAAAGCCCTGTGGGAGAGGGACTTGGCACCAAAGTAACGAGGGGTCGGGTGCCTGTTTCCCCATCCCCCCCAGTCCATGGGACCGAAGAAGAAAGGATGGACAGGGATGCGGCCCCAGGCGTGAAGAGCTAGGGGCTTACATCAGGGTGGTTTCCCTTTCCCTACGGACAAACACCACTCTGATAAGAAGGATATAATCCCATGTGAGGGAAGATCTCATCCTCGTGGAGACCAGTGGGCCTGGATAATGTCCAAGGTAAGGGAACCCCACGTGCGAGCCATGGGGTGAGGTCACAGTTTGACGTCATGTGTTGAGGACGATGGTTCTTGGTAGTTTAATGTCCTGTAGCTCAGACAAGGTGGGTTTTCTCCACACCTCTAGGACATACATAACCGGTACCCACTACTCCTTGTGGGAGGGAAGGAATTGAAAATTCCTTGGATGGGGGGTGTCGTGGAGTGAAGCATTGGGGGTCCATATTAGCATGGCTATGCTAAGAATCAATAGACATTAGCGTGCCTATGAGAAGAAGCATGAGGCGAAGCAACACAATAGGAAGTATCATCCAAGGGACTTTGAAATCACATCGTGAAAACTTGTACGGTCGCACTGGAAAAGGAATTGTAAAGCAGAGGGGTTCATAGGTAGGGGCCTTTTGAAGTGTTGTTGCTCCATGTGGCGGAGGGTACTTGCGAAGGGGTGTGCTTCACGAAGTGGGGCGCCTGAGCCTAAGCCTAGGGAATAGGTGCATATGGTTGGTGCTTCACGAAGTGGAAAGGCATTCACGGAGCACTGCCTCGTGGAGCAAAGGTGCCTCACGAATCAAATCATTGTTAAACAATGTGCTTCACGAAGTATAGTGACCCTTCCTTGGCATGTAGATCATGTGTACATGACGGGTGTTTCGCGAAGCATAAATGATCTGTGATGACAAGGGTCTACTTGGGGATCCACTTCTTTCCCAGATACCCTTAGGCTTTGTGAAAGGCATCCCTCTCAAAAGAGGGGATCAAAACGAGACAAAGGGGAGACACTTCGCAGAGTAGAAGTACCTCGCATAGCACATGGTTCGTAGAGCAGAAGGGTGCTTTGCGATTCCAGAGCAAGGAAGTCAAAAGATCAGATTGTCTACCCCCTGAACTTGGGGGGAGGCCGATATTTATAGGGGATATGTGCCACTAATCAGCACTCGCTCGGTGCAAAGAGGAATTTGTTTGCTTCACGGCGGGTCGCGAACATCAAGGGTAGTTCCAAACCGTTACCACCTCTTTGCTTAGCGGTGGGTCGAGAACGTCTAGGGCGGTGGCAAAGTGTTACCCCCTCCTTGATTTTCGACAGCATGGTGCGGCCGGTTCTCCGTGAATGGTCTTCGTGAGACAGCCATCGGGTCTTTGTCTTCTTCTCGTTCCCACATTTTGGCGTCAACAATAATCATTAGTTAATCATCTATTAATCATTCATTAGTTATTCATTTATTAATATTAAATCATTAGTTAATGAAATTTAAATCATTAGTTAATTAATTATTAATTTTTAGTTAATTGGTGTTTCATTATTAGTTCATTATTGAGTATTTATTAATTAAAAATTAGTTAACCACTTTTATCTCTGTAGTTTTCATTAATTAATTAGTATATAATCATTTAATAATTAATATTATATTAGAAGTTAACTAATATTAACATCTATTTAGTTAGTAATTACTTATTTTTTTAATTATTAAATTTTTAATAAATTATTAGTTAATTATTATTTATTTATTTATTATTTAATAATTATTTATTAGTTAATCATTAGATAATCATTAGGTAGTTAAGATTCAATCATTGGTAAATTAATATTTATTAATAATTAAATTTATTTAAATTTTTTTAATTATTAGTTAATCATTATATCATTATTAGTTTATAATATTTATTCATCAGTTAATGAATATTAGTTTATCATTATTTAATGGTTAATATTTAGTTGATTATGAGTTAATTATCAGTTATTTACTAATTAATTTAATATTTAAAAATTTAATTATATATTAGTTAATAATGATTACTTACTTAATTATCTATCAGTCAATAATTACTATTTAATATTTCTTATAAACAAATAAATGATATTAAATAATAATAAATTCATAATAACTATTATATCACTAAATATGGGAATTTATTAATTAATTATTAAATAGTATTCACTTAATGATAATTAATTACTTGATAATATTAACAACTATTAAAAATTAAAACTAATTAATAAAAACCTTCGTAAATAAAATAATTAAAATAAACTAAAATATAAACAACTAAATAAATAAAAAAAATAAAAAAATTGGAAAATTTAACATTATATTAAGCTTCAAAAATATTTATTTCTTTATGGCTTCCAAGAGAGATACCATCTTCTACATAGGGGAAGGGAGAAAAATACTGAGATAAATTTATTGTGACAGAGATCCAAATGGGGGATGTTTAAAGATAGGCTAGGTTTTTCATTGAAAAAGGGTACTTTTTATTGGGGTGGGGTTGAATGCAATGATACCCTCAATGCCTTTCATCCTTTTTTGGTGAAAGGATTGGTGCAGAAAATTCCTTTACCATAAAAAAGATAAAATGTGTTGCAGGAATCAACACCATTTGAACCTCATAGATCCTAAGAAAATTTTTTGATCCTGCCTCATCATTAAGATTTATCGGAAAGGAATTTTGGACTTCAATTCCATTAACAGCCATACCTATTTTCAATATTTATTATTGAATTTTGTAAAAACTCCCAGATACCAAAATTGGTATTTATTTCATGGGAGAGAGGGAGGACCCAATTTTTGGATTGGATAGATTTCCTATGTCCATTTTTGTATGAGTGTAGAAGTGAGAGAGCATTGGGGTTCTGTCTGCTATTGTCTAACAAAGGTACCTTTGACGTAAAATAATTATTAGAAGAATATATATACTTAGAAATGGAAAATGAGGATGGATTTTCAGAGGTGGTTAGTAGCTGTGAATGGACTAGTGGGACATTGGGTAGTGAACCTAGGTTACAATATTCAAGTAGCTAGGGTAACCAAGAATTGTCATAGGTTCCTAGTAATCTATGATATGTTCATACCATATAAATGGGTGACAATTTAAATCAAGGAATAATGTGGTTCGTGAATCATGATTTGTAAAATCCCCAAGGTAGAACAATGGTGGGGATTTTATATCAATCACGTTTTAAAGAGTAATATAAATCATACATTATAGATAATGAAACTTTTCAGAGTTATATGGAACCATGTATTGGATAGTTTATAACATTGAAATAAAAATAATTATATTATATTTTATATTTTATCACCCTATCCCTCAATTGTTAATATCTAATATTGTTTTATCAATAAATTTGGAGTGATATAATATTGGTGACCCCATTTGTGACATAGTTATCATGACATTATGGTAAAATAATTTAATATTAAAATGTAATATGTTAATTTTCTTCATGGCATGAGGTCTAGGTCCCACCATGTACCTCTCATGTTCATGTTTCTATGAAATAAATATTTTTTCTCTCTGTCAAATTTTGATAAACCAACAGTCAAAATAATTGTATTTTCTATATAGATCATGATAGTGATATTTTTAAAGGTGTTCATGTTCATTTGAGGGTAATTCATAAAATATTAAATATATAAATCGTCGATTTTAACAATGATCTAACCGAAAAACAATTAATGCCAAACCCCGAAAATTTTTATAAGGGGAATATGATAAAAAACAAAATGTTTCTAATTCAACCACCAAAGATGAAAAAAGACCTATATTATGATTTTATACATTTGTGTTTGTGTAGGTGGTTAAATAAACCTAATGAACATTTCAAATAATTGGGATAATCTTATCACGTAAGTGATTATGGGGATAATTTCAATTACTCACACAGTTCAGTGATTTAATATGATATGATTATTTATACATGTTACTACCAATGATTATAAATTATGAATATCAATTGAGTTTTTATGTTTGGAAATGATCATACAGGCTTTGAGATTATTAATATGGATTATATGAATAATTAAATATATGATAAATTAATATTCTTATATTGAGAATTTGGTATTCCTAATGAAATTACTTGAACATGACCTAGTGATGAGTTTTACCCTAACACATTTTTTATGTTTGATTGTAGTAAGATATAATTTAATATGGACTTTGTTCTCAAAATATTTTTTATCATGTTGCAATGCACGTTAGTATATTCATTCTCTTTATTATTGGCTACAATAAAATGGTAGTGTATGTGAAGTGTGCTTCATTACTAAGTTTATATTTATATAATGTTTCACCACATAAGGATAATAAGAACACCAATTATTCTCAATAGTAGTTAGATGTTTCATAAACCTAATTTTTTATTATAGTGTATTGATCTGGTGAGATGTACTCTCCATGATTTAATTTTTATGTTGGAGTTAATTATATATGGTGAAGATGTGTGTATTGTAGTGATGATGAAGTAGATTTCTTATGATGGTGATGGTATGTTTATAAAAATACCTAGAGTTTTCAACCTAGTATGAGGGTAGTGTTGTGATTATTTGTATGATAACCATGCCCATATGGTAGTTATGAGTTGTCAAGCGATGATGATACAAACATGCATGAGGACTATTTGACAATATATTAGGTAGTCATTTGGACTCGTTAACCAGAATGAGAGAACATCCATGAGTAATAGTTACCCAAATTTACAAGGTATTGTTTTGTATATTAGTTTACTTGGTTAATTAGATAGTCATGATGACTATTAAATCTAGTTTTTTAAATATTCATGGGGTCTATTGTGAGATATATATATATATATTACATTTTTTAGAATAATTAATTGGTTTGAGTTCCATTTACTAGGAAAAAAACCACCGTAAGTATATGTATTTGGTGTCAAAAAACTTTTAATTCATGAATATAAAAAAAACTGCTAGTTTAGTAGACCCTCTATCACTCATTTTTTGTCGATCTGGATGGATATGGATTTAGTTTGTTCATGGAAACTAAATGTGAAGTGAATATGGATCCAATACACATTGGAAAATAGGATATTGTGTGATTATGGTATGGGTTTGGTCATAAGTCTTTTGTAATTAGGAAAATACAGGGCACCAACTAGAGGGAGTTGGGTTGGTGGGTCCATTTCAGATTTTGATGATGCATGTTTCACTAAAAATATTTTTTTATCTTAAAATTGATGCTTTTGATATAATTTTGAATTGAATGATCAAATTTTTTTTACATATATATAAGAAAATTTAGTGTTTTTTTGAAAAAAAAATATAATTTTAATGTGATATATATAATTCTATAATATAATATATTTTTATACTATTTGGTCATAATTAAATATACGATAACTCACAAGTTGATTATTGTCCTTGTTTCCCCTTATGTGATTTTTATTGGTGGGAAGAAAACTATGTATTAGGAATTTACTAATTTGATTATTATGAATGCATGATATTGAAATATTCATTAATCATTATGATATGACCTACTAATGAGTGTGTTTCACACCCTTAATTTTATATATAGGTTTATAGGGTTGTGATGGTTGAGCTTTTGAGCAGTGTAAGCTTAATAAATGAGGTATATAACTAGATATTAGTGTTTAGGGACTATGTTTTATACCCTAGAGGATATGGTTTGTTTGGATTTTATATCATCTTTATATTATAGATTCTTTTATATTATTTATTTTTTACTAGAAATTTGGTTAAATTGTTTGACATTCATGCACTGTACACTATTTATGATATCAGTTGATCATGGATTCCTTATTTTTCACTGTTTGGAGATTTTCATTTATTTAATAGTTTTATTAAATGCTAACTAGATGTTAATGCCTCCCATTTTATATATTTATATCATCTTCACTAGTCTCCAACTTATATACATTTAGAAGAAAGCTTCATAAGTCACAATTTTGTTTCATCACTGAACTAGAAGAGGTTTTAGCATGATCATTCCATGAAAATAATAATTAAATTTGTAGTTTTATTATAATCAATTTATTTAATAAAACTAAAGTATTTATTTGTTTTTATCATCTATTATACTTGATTAAAATGAAAATTTAACCATGGTATCTTTTTACCACCTAGGTGGATGATGATGTTTAACATATCAATTCTTCCTTCCATAGATATTAATAAATATAGATTTCAATGTTTAATATAAAATTACTAATAAAATAATGGGATGTAATTTTTTTGTAATTATAAATAATAATTATATTAAAAGAAAACATTTAAATTCATTTTAATTATCTAAAACAAGCCTATAAAGAAGCACATGATGATTATAATCTATTTTGTTGAATATATTTAACTAGTGAATGCCTTTACTTTTATAGTTAAAAAAAACATATACCGTGATGCTTCCAGAGCTCTTGGATATATTTGATAGTTACTATTAACTCCAACCAATATACTGATGCAATCTTGGAAATACAAACTGAACCTCTATGAATGGTCAATTTAAACAGCATGAAACTAATAAATGAAGAATAAATTAATATTAATGATTTAATAGTCATGGATAAAGTTGTGAGTCAAGTAGTTAATAAAATGGATTTCAAATTTTATGAATTTAAAGGGAATATGAAACAATATAAAACCCGAGGTACGAGTTTCTCATCTAAATATGCCTAATTTGTATAATTTTTTTATATTATCTATATCCAATTCTATTTCATTTCTAAAAAGGATTTTAAAATATACCTCAATTATTTTCTATATATTTTTGAGTTTTTATTGTCTCATTAACTATTTTATTTATTATATCTAATGCCTTATTTTCTACGTAATGGGACTCTCCCACTCCTTTTTCTTTTTTTGTGATTATGTTCTCTATCATTCTCTATCTGTCTCTTGAATTTATTTTTATATTCTACATCCATGTTCTTCATACCACAGATATATTCTATAAATTTTCCATTATTTTTTTTAGTTTCATTATATTTACTTGAATGTATTCAATTTACTTCATATAGTGTGAATACCCTATATCTAATAGTCTAGACTAATTTTTTTTACAATGAATGTTATTCAGTTTATTTTATTTGTGAAATATAAATTATTTTTATACATTTTACTTAAATATAGTTAATTATTGATTTATTATCCATGATGTCTTAGTAGGTTTCTTAAGATAATTTTTCATCTTATTTCCTATTAATTTGTTTATATTATGAATGCATTGAACTTATTATGTGAAACATGGATCCTAGAATTATATATCCCCTTCATACATCAATATGTGTCACAAGACAAAATAGTTTGGGTATTTGGTACATACATGACCATTTATGTAAGATTTATTGGAATATGGCCATGATTATATGGTTATGACGTCCAACATTATACATTCCTTCATTATTTGATCCGTTTATATAATCAGCGTGATTGAAAATTTTTAAAATTATTATTATGTTAATTTTAAGTATTAACTTATATAAAATTTATTTGATTATTTATTCCTATCATATTAGGTATTCCATGCTTATTATATGATTATCTTTCATTTTACTTTATCCCTTATTGATCATTTGAGTTGACTACTTTATTTTATTTCCTCATATCCCCATGAAACCATGATGAATTCCACATATGATCTAAGTATAATAAATTTAGGATTAATAAATCAGTATGTGTCTCTTTTAGGATTTATGTTTAATTTAATAAAAATATCATGCATATAACTAGCATCCTAAGACTACTAAACATTCAGATATTGTGTATTGTGATCTAGTTATTTGGTTACCAATATAATAAATTATTTTTTGATCTAGGTAGTTTGAGTGAGGGATATTATTTTGTATATTACTTATATTTTATTATAAATAGTAGGAAAAATATTTAGAAGAATATATATATGGAATATAGGTTTTTAATACACCATTTTAAAATCTATAAATATATATATAATGGATAGAATATTTGATATGAATTTGTAATAAATTCATTGGAATTATATGCTATGAATAATAATTTATAGAATTTTTGATATACTAATTAGTATATGTCATTAATTATATATGGATCCTAATGGAATAAATGAATGTCATGTGAACATCTATAGTTACATTAGGAATTTCCCTAGTGTGAAATACATTTAATATATATCTAGAGATGTGAAAATTGTTTCTATATTATGGTAGTTGACATGAGTTATGAAAAATAGCCTTTCCTGTTTGGAATATATTGTTTCCCCTCAAAATGATGTAAAAATATTGGATCACATCTTGTGGTAGAAACCCCCATGTTTCACTAAAACCACTAATCCATTAGAAGTTGGGAAATGTATTAGGTATCTATATAGTATATTCAGGGCTTTGGGATATAGTTCTAGTGAGAAGATTATAATGGAGGTATATAACATAAAGAGATGTTTAGATCAATGGTGGTCACATATTCAAAATAATAAGGACACTAAGATAAAAAATTAAATTTAATGTTTTTAAGGAATTAAAACATCAAAATAATAATTAATTTGATAACATTGAGATGATATTAAAATTTAATTTATGAATTTATGAAAAATAAAAGAAAAAAATATTGTTTAATATGTGGATAGACTTAAAATATTGGCGATACACTCTTTGGATTATGTGCACAATCCTTAAAGGAAAATTGTTCAATTATTCGGTGATCAAAATCAAATCCTTTAAAGGTAATTATTCTATAAAAAATTTCATCATATGAGAAGGTAGTGAAAATTTACATCAATATTAAGAAGGAGTTCTCTATGTATTATATTTACAATGAAAAATAGCATAATAAGAATATGGTTGATATATAAGTATAAATAACTTTGGATAAGAATAATAAATTAAGGGTATAATTTACAATAAGAAATAATTGTTGGATGAAACACCCTTGGTATTGATTAAACTGATTAGGAGTTTGTTTCAATTGTTGAGATAAAGGACATAAATATCATGAGTGAAAAATAAATATATATTCTACCAATGTATAATTCTTTAATTTTATGTTGATGTAACAATACTCTAATAAATATCCCATGTATAAAGGGAACCTAGTTTAGAATAATCCTATGGAAAAAGGCCAGACTTATTTAATTACATTGGCGAAATATAGAGTTCCAAATTATGTTATAGAAATTATTTTTCTTATAAACTCAAAGTGATATAAAAATAAATAGATCCAAACATTTCATATAAATATATGAAATATTAATATATGAATATTCATCATATATCATAATGATCCCAACCAAAATCATATGTTCTGGAGCCTTTCGTAACCTGGAAACATGAATAATTGGTTCATAATATTTGTAGATCATCTTCCACTTAGTTCTTCATAAATAGAAACCTTTATATAAATACCATACATAAAAACTTTCTTAATGCCTATGAGAAAGGTAACATAATAAAGGGTGAGCTCAGATGCTTAGTAAGGGTTAAAAAAGAAGATATCAAGGACCACATAAGAGCAACATGAGAATAAGGGTATGAAACCATAATAATAACAATTAAAAAGTACACCATGTAAATCAATGATCATAACCATGAGCCATGGAATAAATCATGGTAGTTCATAATTTATTAATCATAATGTAATCAAAGAACATTAGCCATTCAATCATAACATTGGCATAAGACATGAATTAATGAAATAAAGATAAGCATAGAAAATCATTTCTTTAATAGTCATGGATAATTTCAAAGACTATCATAGTGGAATGGGTTTACTCCCGGAACGTTCATAGTAGTCAAGGTTCACTCCCAATACTATCATAGTAGAAAACTTTTCTTACTGAATTGGGTTCACTTTTCACTAGTAATATTAATCTGATGAGATATCTATATTTACCCAATGAATTGAAGGGAGATATGGGTTCCACCCATAACCTAATTAAAATCGTAAAAATTGATTTCCACAAGATCATAAAAAAATTATCATAATAGAATCCATTAAAAGAAATGGATTTTATAAACATTTTTTCACGGTATAATCCTTGAAAAATAAATAAACCTCATAAATCTTTCATCCTTTAATCAGATCATAACCCATAGAAAATGAACGAGTTTTATAAACATCATGTTATCATAAAAAATTTCTATATAAATAATAAGCATGTTATCATTAGATCAAATCCTCATTAAGTCGATGTAACATAAAATTACTTCATTTTATATAGAAAATGATTTGGAAATATCACATTGAACATTACTTGAGAAGAATATCCATTATAATTTGAAAAAACATTCTTAAAATATAGAAATTTCTTAAATAATAAAGAATAAAAATATTTTAAAATAACTTTCCAAAATTTTAAATGAATCATTAAATTATAGAGTGGTCATGACATTGGAAAATTTCATTCATGTCATGTATGGTAAAAAATATTACTTTTACATGTTCGGTAAAAATTCAAAGGTAGCTTTCTCAAAGAATGGAATGAACATTAATTTAAAACAATTGTGTAAAAATTATGTTTTGGGTAAAAATTAATTTATACAATCATTAGAAAATAGTAAAAACATTCTTTAACAAATTTTTATAAAATATGGATGTGGAAGAATAATTATTTTTAAATGAAGAGAGAAATAAATATGATTTTTTTAAATCATTATTTTAATCTCATTAGTACTTTAAGAGAGTATAATGAAAAAAATATGTATTCTAAAGAAATAAAAAAATTAGAATAAAGAATGATTTTATTAAGAGTTATATCATAATATTTCTTCCTTAGAAATATAATTATAAACAATCCTGATAAACAATGAGATGGTAACATAAAACTTTTACCACATTGGTAACATTTGAATCATAAGCCCCATTATTATAATAACATATATAGATATTTATATCCATATATTTAATGATATTTATCCTAAAATAAAATAAACAAAATTATATACAACACAATAAAGAAATAAGTGGTGAAAATGGAATGTGTCTCACAGAAATAATTGTGATATGAAAATCCCTTACCAAAAGTCTTAACATTGTTTTTACATGTTCAAAGATCCTGTATAATAAATATAGGTTTATTATAAATGTATTAAATTACCATAATCATATATATCATAAAATATATGATTTAAATAAGAACTTTTATTACCCATTTATTAAAAATTCTTGGTTAAAATCAATGTTTGGGGTAATAATTGCTTTGTTTTTCATTTATGTATTTGTTTGGTATTTTTAGTAATTTTACATTGATCAAGGTTAGATAATATATATATTTTTAAAATTTATATAAATTTATAATATATTTATTTTATATTTATTTAGTTAAATCCATTTAATTTATAGATATAAAATAAATTACACCGTTCATGGAGATGGTAGGTTATATGTATACATGAACGTTGTTTCCATTTTCTCAACGTATGGAAAAATCAAAGGAAAATATTAATTCACCTTTAAAGAATCATTTTTATATCATATATATCATATATATTCATTAAATATATCTTTATCGCCATCTATTCCAAAATAAAATGAAAAAAAAATCACATCGATTCGTGGAGGCGGTAGTTCACACGTACGCACGAGTGATGTTATCACCTTCCAACTGATTCGAAGGTAAGAAGATAGATATTATATTATAATTACATATTTATAATTATTTCATAAATATAATATATATATACATATTATATAAATTTTTCATTATATACAACCATGAGAGGTGTAAATAGTTAACAAATTACATCAGTTAGCAAGGCGGTAGTCCGCCGTACAAATGATTTATGATTTTGTTTCCCATTTTATGGAAGTGGAGATGCACTCAGGTTATTAAATTAACATAATAACATATCAATATGTTATAGTTTATTATTTTATTATAACATCATATTTGAAATATATTTTAAGAGGTGGAAAATAAATAAAATGAAAATGCACAGTTAATAATTTTTACTCTTCTTTGGAGAACCTATTTATGGTTTACCTAAATGTTTATTTATAGGGTTTCCTAATAAAACTAATTCACACATTAATTGTTTAAGGATTTAAGGAATCGATTTAATTTGGTATTATATAATCCAAAATACATTCTATGTGTGAATAAGAGAGTAGAGGAGTTCCCTTTTATAAATGGAGGAGATGACACACTATGATGTTTTGAAAATAAAAAGATATAACCACGTTTTACCCATGAAACAAGGATCCAAAGGGATTATATTAGAAATTAATATTATATAGGATCAAAATATGTCTATAAAATTGTCACTAAAAAGTTTTTAGATCATTTTAACCCTATTCTTTTTAGTTTAACCTCATGGTAAACATATTTCAACCTTAACGACGATAATTAATTTTTACTATTTTTATAATTAATTTTGTCCAGATATTATGTTGAACATATAATTGAATATAATTATTATTATTCAAATATTGAATCCATTTTCATAAGTTCCATTCACAAATGTGGAAAATTTTAATATAAAATTAAACCAGTAGATGTGACAAAAAAGAAGGTTTCCAAAGAAAAAGTTGTCAGATGTATAGAGAGTTTTAATATAAAAATAAATATTATTTTTATTCCAATGAACTAAATATTATTAATAATAAAATTATTTGAATAATTTTACTATTAAAATATTTTTAAAAATAATGTTACATTTTATATTCATTAAAATAAATGGAATTTTTTAATAAAAACTATATTTTACACTATTCAGCAAAAAAATTATTTTTTCAAAAAATTCTCTAAAATTCACCCTATGTTAATTATAACATGTTGATTCAAAAAAATGATTTTAATTTTTTAAAATATAATTTTCAAAATTATAGAAAATCAGCTTTTCATTTGTTCTCAAAAATGATATTTAAATTATTTTTGAGAAAAAAATATGTTTCTGATGTTTATAAGACATTACCAAAAGTTAAGTAATATTTATCAATACTTTTTCTTTATATAAAAAATGATAATAAATTTTCAAATTTTTTTATTCATATTCATACCACAAAGTTTATTGGCTATATTATAAATGTCATATTTAAATAATAATATTAACAGTATATTATGGTTCATTAAAATTCATTGTTATGCATAACGCATGATATTAAAGAAATCAAATTTATTTAAAAATATATATCTATTAAAACCTCAACGTATTAAATTATACCGCCTTAAAATTAATTTATCTCTAAAACTATGTCACTCTAATACAATAAACTATGGATAATTCTTCCGCATCATATCCTCATATGCCAATGAAAATTACTCAAGTTAGTGGTTTCTCCATAATACCTTCAACATGTGAGTAGTCTTATTTCATTTAAAATTTTCTTTATGATCCAGAATCTCCAACAGTTATTCTTAATATGAATTATAATGATCCAGTGGAATTTCTTCTAGGATTATTACATGTGAAGAATAATATATGTACTTCATTAGGAGAGATACATGAAACACATCATATAATTGATAGAGATTGGGTGGAAGAAAAACATGATAAGTAACCACCCATATATGATTGAGAATATATAAAGATCCAATATACCTAGGGCACAACATTCCATTATTCTTTAATCTCATAACCATATTCCATGTATACATTCACATAGAATCCTTCTCAATAATTTCAAACTCTTGATCATGTCGAGGATTGTCAGAATAATGTTTCTATCAACTTTGTGCTTCCCTTACGTGTTATTAAATGGATCTATGCTTCCCTAACATTTCTTCATCAACCTATAGTCCCAATAGATTTATCTCTATAGATTTAACCTAATAAATTGTTTTTATATTCTTCTTTCTATTGAGTTCTTTATAATTATCAATCTAAATTATTTAGTGAAATATATTATTTAATTAAAACAATAATAGAGGAAGGTGTTACTCCAAACTACCATTGAAATACCTAAAAGGATATCTCAATATATCCTCTAGGTTCTGAAATTTACACACATACAAAACATCTATCTAAGGATGATATGTATCATTTAAACACAATTACGTATCAAGAACTTTCTAGAGGCATGTCTATAACATCAAGGAAATACTTAGACCCCAAACAAATACAATAAAATGTGGTACTCCATGCTACCATACCACTTAATTATAGTATATCCTTGAAACCTGATCCAGAGATATGTCTTATTTTATAGAAATTATGTGTGTTGCCTTTGTAAGGTTATTGTCCAAATCCAATATAGAATTTTTCCCTTTAGAATTTTTGGGGAGTCTGAAGACAAAATCCATGGTGATGTTTTCTCATTTCCATTCTAGTATGGGTAATGGTTGTAACAGCCCCATAAACTTTTTTTCTCAAAATATTAACATTGTAATATACTGATAATTGAGATAAAAACTCTTCAATATCTCTATTTATGTCATCACACTAGAAATACTCTTTCAAATCTCTATACATATTTATGTATCTATGATAAATATAAAATGAAGAACTATGAGATTACTCTAACATCTCCTTCTTAAAATATGGTATAGATGGGACACATATATGTTTCTTAAACAATATCATTACTTCACATTAAAGGTTAAACATTGGAATATTTATCACCTTATTTTTAATCTATGTATCTTCCTTCTATACCTCTTAAATCTTTACTTATTTTGTTGGTTGAACACTTATTTGAGAAATACATGATTTCTATGCTTCCATAAAGATCTAAAGATCCATACTTTTAATGTCCTTAAATATTGGAACATTTTTTATTCTTATCATATACAATCTATCATGATCCTTTTTACCCAAAGGATTAGACACCTTGTTTTTTCATAGGATGGTAATATTTTTAGGTGTCTTAAAATATAATTAGTTCCAAAATTATTCTATGGTGAATTTGAAACTCTTTCTATGTGAATATATACTTAAAACTCTTATGATTGGTATATATATTTAATATTTACCCATAAAGATAATTACTAAATATTATTATTGAAAAAATTATTTCTGCTGACTCTAAATCATGAGTTATGTAATTTTTCTCATGAACCTTCAATTTTTATGACACATAAGCTATCACCATATCATTTTTCCTAAGCACACATCCAAACCCCTTCTTAGATGTATTACAATAGATTAAAAACCCTTCTCCACTAAAGGGTAATTTATTTACAAGTGAACTGACTAACCTTCTCTTTAGTTCCTTGAAATTTTCTATATATCCATATGTATAAAGTTACGTGGATCCCTTCTGTGTTAACTTGGTGAGTGGGTTGTACATTCATGATGAATTTTAAACAATGTGTCAATAATATAAGAATTTTATATGTAATTACTGCCACAAACAAATTAATATAATCTTTAAAGACTCTGTTCATTAAAACCATGAAGATAGCGCAGGTATTAGTAAGCCCAAATTGCATCACTATATATTTATTGTTCCCATAAATTGTACAGAAAGAGTAGTTATGTATATAAACCTTCATAACCCCCAATTAATAGAACTAAAAATGAAGGAAATCATGGAAATGTTTTGATCTCTATACAGTTGGTCACAAAAATCATAAATATGGGGTAGAGGATAGTTTATCATGATTTTGGCCCTGTTTAGTTCTAGATAATCAATGCAGAGTAACATCAATCAATATTTATTATTAAAAAATGATATGTGTTCTGAAATGTGACACCCATGGATGAATGAATACATTTTTAGGATTCCCTACAGTTGTTTCTTCCTTTCTTGTAACTTAATCAAGACCATAATATATAGAGTCATTGAAATATGTGTATAACTAGGTATGATATCTATTTAGAATTCAACATTATGATTCCACCTAAGAATAGGTAACTCTTCTTGAATTACATCAAAAAATACGAACATAATAGGTATATAATTGATGTTCATTTTCTCCTGAACCATCTGATATAATATCCCCTTTTGAATAGGAATAAATACACATACAATGGATGTGATCTCCATTAGAATGTCATGGCAATAATCGCACCGGTAAATGATCATAAATTGGTTTAGAATATCAAATGTGACTTACCTTCCTCATAAATCAATGTGGTTTTTAGGCAGATAAAGTCAATCCATGTATAAGATAACATAAAATTCAACTAGAGTGAGAATAATACAATTCTCAGAAAGAAAATTCCCACTAACTTCCACGTGAGAAGAATCATAGACTTGAGATACGATTATGGTTCCATTAAGTGATTTCACTACTAATTCAACATATAATGGTTGGGGTATAATTTTAATACCCATTGAAAATTTATTAGATTTAAAATAATAAATAGATCTATATTCAAATAAGACATTATTAGTTTTATAGTGTGTGGTAAGGGTACCTTTCATCATTTCATTAGTATTCCCATCATGATAAATTTTAACCACATGATATTTCTATTTATCTCTAATATTATGAGGTTATTGATCTCTATCATCATCATTAACTATTGTAATTGGGAAATAGTTAGAATAATTCCCATAAAAATTTCATTTGAAACACTCGTGTTTGGTAGGTGTGTTATTGGGAACATTCTCCTTATTCACATCATTAGTTATCTTCTTCCAACCACTTTATAATTTTATTACTTGATGAACTTCCTTTCCACACTTAAAATATTTAACATTCCCCTTAGTAAAATATTCACCATTTTTCCTTCCACACTTAGAACATAAGGGAACCCTCATCTTCCACTCTCCATTATTTTTAGAATTTCAATTTAATTCTATCTTTCATTCCTTGTAAATATAATGATATTAATAGTGAAATTCAATAATTATTTCCACCTTGAGATCAAATCGAATGATTTATTTTTATATACTGATGTTCCTTTTGGAAAACACCCTTAAGAGACTTGGATTTAAGCTTCTGAATAATCAATCAACCTTAATTTAAGGATGGATGATAATACTGGATGCATACCTCACAAGCATTTTAAAATATTTATTATAGGTATTAAAAGATTCATCATCCTTATTCTTAATATCATGTAATTCCTTCTCTATTTATGTATGAAGAATACAAATAAAGTATATATTTATAAATGATATATAAATTTCATCATACTTTATTATGTAAAATCCTTCTTATTACCTAGTATTCTTTATTGGATTCTAAAATTTAAATAAACATCCAAAATAACTTTTTAATGAACAGAACATAAATGAACTGAAAATATATTTTTAGTGTCACAGTTTTATTGGTCAGAAACTAGTGGAACAAAAGACCTACTAAAAGTAGGTTATTGTTTCCTCATAAAGGACTCAATATAAAATTATTCCCTCCTTTTCTAATTTTTATGTTCAACATTATTCTTATCTTTAGAAATTGGTATCATAATATAAATAATATTTTTCATTCCATCGCCTTTACCTCTTGGTTTCTCAGGATGCTAATCTTCAAATTGACTGTCGCACTCAGTATTAACATAGTTACATCAAGTTACAACCATTGAATAAAATAAAAAACAATAGTGTAAGAAATATTAATCATATAGGGGAACAACATAATAATGAAAAATATCCTATAGGATGTTTAACTATTTAATCCCTATTTCCAATCTGTCGATATTCATAGGTATTACTCAAATCTTTCATGATGGTTTGTAAATACTTTGTTAATTTACCAAAAATATACCTTGGAGTGTCAAACCAAGCATGCAGTAAGGACAATTTTCTTGTACCAGGTGACAATGAATTAAATTCCTAATTTTTTATTTTTGGGGTAATTTCCCCTAGGTACAACTGTTCTAGATCCACACCCAGTAGAATTATCCAAACATGGATGTAATTTTTTTTAAACCAATCGCTCTATTCTTTAATAAAATCTCAAGTCATTTTCTTGTACATTGAATTATCCTTAGAGAAATCTTTTGATATATTTCTAGTCAATTCCTTGGACATGTCCTTAGAAATATCCTCAAACATATCCTTCGACAAATCCCTAGGGATCTTCTAATTGTTTTCCTATCCTAGTTTCTAAATGTTATGTATACCTTACTCCGATACCAACTATAATAACCCAACCCTTCCATATATAGATATAAAATCTTAATATAATAATATTCATTACATAAAAAAATGATCCATTATATAATTGAATATGTTTTGTTCCTTTGGAAATTTGGAATAATGAATAACTAGTTCATATGATTTTTGCAGCATATCCCACTTAGTTCTTCATAATTAACATCCTTTTTAGATATATCATATATAAAAACTATATTCATACCTTGGTGAAAGGAAACATAAGAAAAGATGATCTATAATTTTCAATCAAGGATAAAATGGGCGACCTCAATAATCGCATAAGAATTTCATGAGAATAACGCTATGAGAACATGAGCATAACATTAAAAAAAATTACACACTTCATATCAAAGATCATAACATTGAGTGATGGAATTATTATTGTATGTTCATAAGATATGAATAAAAAATTACTCAAATATCATGATCTATGAGGGCATAACATTGGAAAAATACATGGATTTGTGGCGTACACATAAGCATAGAAAATAATTTATTTAGTAGTTAAGGCTCATTTAAAAGACCATCATAATGGAAGGGATTTACTCCCAAAACCATAATAGTATTCAAGGTTAAGTTCCAAGAATATCATAGTGGAAAAATTACCTTACTAAACGTGATCACTACTCATTCTATTCCTATTTATCTCATTAGATATCAATTTTTCCCCAATTCATTGTAGGTGGATATTGGTCCCACCCATCATATATGGAAAATCATACATATGTATAACATAATATGATTAAGAATTATTTATATTAGAACTCTTGAAGATAAATGAGTATCATACACCTTTCAATATAGCATAACTCATGGAAAAAATATGTTTTATAAGGATTTCATCTTTTCATAATAGCATTAACGATAGAAAATAAACGTATTTCATAAACATATTATGTCATGACCCCCTCCCCACAAAGTGTACCACTCCTGGGCTAGCAATTTGAGAAGGGATATAATGACCCCACGAGTCCCGCCTCCAGTAGGCCCTGGGTTGGTGACTTGCACCGAGAGTATAGTAAACACACAAATGGGGGGCATTACCCTATAAGAGAACACATGAGGGAGAGAGAGATAAGATAGACACCAATCAACTCCAAATTAGAACTAGAATATAAAAGAAACCCAACAACACATATTAAATTTCATGAAAAAGTACTAAAACTAGAACGGAGAAACTGAAAGTACCAAAAAGAAAGTAAAAACAGTAGAGACGACAAGCCTGAACAGCTCCTGCAACCACATGCTAGTAGTAACCAGCCTGATCTCCAACCTGATCCAACTGAACGGAAAAATAGTTTATATATATGTAGGGTGAGTATAATAGTATACTAAGTAGGATCATCCCTGAATCCTCTCATGAAAAAGTAAATAAAGACTGCTAAAGCACAGTGAACAATAATGAAACTAACTCGTCACCTAAACAGGTATACTATGTTCCCAACCACACCATGGCTACTCTCACCAAGTAACACATAGAAGAATATATCATATATTAATGAATATAAAGGGTACCCCGCTACTACTTCCCTATTGGTTTACTTCTTTTCCCCAAAGACATACGTCCTGTGAAACTATCTCCAAAGGCTTGCCCGTATACATCTAGGCTATGCTCAACAATCTGCACCACGTGCACCACAAAGGATTTCCCGCAGACACTTGGGCTAAGCACCACACCATCCTCACAACCAAAAGTAACCAGGAAGTTTCCGGGAGCCACCACAGCTTGCATAACATGTATTATACGTCAGGTATTATACCTCAATCCATTACAGCCCATACACCCAGTAAGGATCCTCAAGACATCACAGCCTATACAAGTCACACCTATAGTAGTCCATAGGATACGATATCCAGAATATATGTGCACGAATAACCACAACCCATTACATCCGTCTACACACATATATGGGGATATATAACCAGTGTGCCTAATGGCAGTAATATATACCAAGAGAAGAGATCGGGTCAAAGGGGGAAGTCAGCCATTCATCCTCCCTCCGGAATGTTGGGGAAAACACCCCCCAGGGCTCAGAATCTCTGAGGTGCGAGTTGCCCTTATTGATAGGGTGGAGTAGCGTATAGAAACACAATAAGTACAGAATATACTATAACTCACTACCACACTATGGGCATAACCTAGTCTTAGAAGCAACTGCAGCTAACATCTCTCGGATTCTGAGCTGCCACTTCTAAGACTAAGTATCCTATAAGCACACAACCATTTAAATGCTTTATTAGATTACTTCATTACCTTTTTATCAATTCCACTATACGTTAATTAATTCTTCAAACATTAATTAAATATGAAGAATTCCACATTAAAATTTCATTGACATCACATCCAAGAACCACTGTCCCTTCAAAAGTTCTCAACCTCATCATTAAGTTTCAACCAACTCCGACCCAATGGGATCACATCATTTATTCAAAAATTCATTACAGAATTACCTTCCCATATTCGTAGGCATTCTAGAAAAGAATCCTATGCTACTAAACACAAGGGGCTCAACACGGTGAGTAGATGTACTACCCATAAAGTCATTGCCACCTAGAGAAAGAGTGTAGACCCATTCCCCCTTAAGAGGATATACACATAAAGCATGTGGCATAACCCGTGTGTCTTCACCTCCCATGGATGAAGGGTAAGAAAGACCAGCTGCCTTGAGCACTAGGGAAAATTAAAGCAAATAAAAAACCAAACAAAGCACCAAGCATCCAATAATCACATCTATTCCATTCCATCATCCCTGGTATCCTCCCCGACACCCACATGCATAAACTGATGCATCTCGCCACTCTAGGCGTCAACTGCTGCCACTAATACAAGGCCTCCATGCCCCCACATCACAACATCCATCCATGATCACATCATAGCACAACAAACAGGAAAGTAAACATCACATCAATTTGGGCTCTTGACCCTTTAACAAGGCATCTAGCCTTCAAACTACATGAACCAATAGATTTCAGGTTTACCAACCAACTAATTTAATCATGTACATCGGCATCAATTGATTAACATCAATTTGGATCAACAACCACAACAAAAACAACCAAATTTGTTTAAATTCCTCTTTATCTTTAGCCAATTAATTATCAATTAATTATGACTTTAAGTTATTTATCAATTTCATCAAAAACAACATTCTAACAACCATGGCATATATATCACACTATATAGAAAATCAAGAGGTGAACCGTTATCACGGTACAAAGCAACAACATGTGACCAAACCAATTATTTTAATCCGGTTCAAGTATTTAATTAGGTCAATTCCATTGTGATCCATATGCCAAAATCATGCTATCTCTACAATTGCACATAAAAAATTAGAGAAGCCATGAATCCCCTACCTCAACGGTTTTCTAGGAAAACCACAACCATTGAAGAACGCCCAAGAAACCAGGCCGATTCTCCATGAATCCTCCTTAGATATCCTCTCCTAACACAACCAAGAAAAAAGCTCATATATTTCAACATCCACACACTTAGATCTACCCATAACGGGTGAAGATCTAAGAAATCGAGGGGAGATGAGGTGTAGATCAAAAAATATCTAATAAACCAAACAAGAACGATCACATACCTCAATAAACCAGCTTCGATTTGCCAAGATAAGCCTTCGGATCACATCCAAAATGATTGGGAGAGGTTCTTCAACCTACAAGGAAGGGTAATCCAGATTTATGGTCCTTTAGGGGCTTAAACGAACCCTTTTGAGGCCAAGGAGTTCAGATCCACAATTTTAGTATCTAACATTAAGTGATCTCATGGTTAGTCCGCACGGTCTGGAAAACCGTGCGGCAACCGCGCGTTAGCTACTGCCTCGTCAAACACTCCTCGCATGGTTAGGCCGCACGGTTAGACAAACTATTCGCTAACCATGCGTTAGCCACTGCCTCCAAAACTAACCTTGCACGGTTTGGCCGCACGGTTTAGCCAAATTGTGTGCCTCTTGTGTGAAGGCTACTGCCTCCAACACTAACCTCGCACGGTTTGCACGCAAAGTTTCACAAACTGTGCGCCTCCCATGCGAAGGACATAACCCTTTAGATTTCTTCAAAAGTCCACCCAAACGCACTCCAAGTCACTTTGACCTTCCGAAACACCTCTAGCACCACATTTTCATAAAGGAATGGACCGGAGAGGTCCGGACCATTACATCAGATACCTCTCAAAACATTCTTGTCCTCGAGAATCAAAAACCCACCTAAAGAGAAAACGAAACAGGGTCTAAAGAACCACCCACCGAGATACCTCTAAAAATAGAACAATCCACCAATGAAACAAAGGGAGCCATGTCATAAACATGAATGTTTTACAACCACATAAGTTACATCAAACCTGAAAAGAGTTAAACATCAAACAACTCTAGGTACTGAGCACGTATCTGTGACTCACGTTCCCAAGTACTCTCTTCCAAGCCACTATGTTGCCAAAAGACATGAACTAATGGTATGGAACACCCGCACAACACCTTCTCTTTGAGGTATTGGATCTCCATAGGTCACTCCTCAAAGGTGGCATCATCATCAACATCGATCTCTCCCCAATCGATGATGTGGGAGTCGTCATGAAGATAACAACGTAGCTGTGATTCATGGAATACATCATGTATCCGACTCATCTGAGCGGGAAGTGCTACTCGATACGCCAAAGCTCCAACATGAGCTAATACCTCGAACGGCCTGACAAACTGGGGAGAAATCTTCCTTCCACGGCCAAACCTTCGCTTCCCATAACGAGGAGTCATCTTCAAAAACACATGATCCCCAACATTAAACTCTAAACATCTCCTTCTTTGATCGGTATATGATTTCTGATGATCTTGCACTATCTTCATCCTCTCATGAGTCACTTGAACCATCTCTGTTGTATTCTTCACTAGTCCTGGTATGAGAATTTCTAACTCTCAGACCCCTGTCCAGCACAACGGAGAATGGAAAGTCCGGCCATACAAGGCTTCAAACGGCGCCATACCGATGGTGGAGTGAAAACTATTATTATAAGCGTACTCAACCAAGGGAAAGTTCCTCATCCATGACCCTCCAAAATCAAGAACATAAGAGCATAACATGCCTTCAAGTGTCTGGAGTGTTCGCTTTGTCTGACCATCTGTTTGAGGATGAAAAGCAGTGCTAATGCATAGTTGAGAACCAAAAGCATGTTGTAGACCTCTCCACACCCTGTAGGTAAAATGTGGATCTTGATCATAAATGATCGTCCTTAGGACTCCATGAAGTCTCACCACCTCCTCTAGATACTGCCTCGACAAAACCTCCACTGAGCTTGACTCCTTGATCGCTATGAAGTGGGATGATTTTGTTAAACGATCCACTACCACCAAAATAGCGTTATATCCTCCCGGAGCTCGAGGTAAACCTGTAAAAAATTCCATTGAGATGTCCTCCCACTTCCACTAAGGAATCTCTAATGGATGGAGAAGACCACCTGGAACATGGTGTTCATCCTTCACCTTCTGGCAGACTAAACATCGAGACACAAACTCCGCAACCGCATGCTTCAGCCCAAGCAACCAAAGTTGACTCCTCCAGGATCGGTACACCTTTGTCACACCAGGATGTACTGCTAAAGGAGAACTATGGAACTCTATGAGAAACATCTCGCGCACCTCCACGGGAACAAAAAGCCTTCTATTATTCAACCGTCGGTGTTGTTCGTCCCTCGACCAACCATCAGGGGACTCACCGCAAACAACTCGGTCTCTCCAGACCTCAACCTCAAGATCCCCCAACTGGGACACTTCCACCTTTTGCATCAGGGATGACTGTACCATCATCTGAAAAAGACAACCTATACCCCCATCTTCTCCCATATCAAGATGCAATGCTGGAAGTTCTTCCATTACTCTCCATGAATCTCCGGATTCACGCACAGCATCACTACGTGACTTTCGGCTCAGGGTAGCAGCTACAATATTCACTTCTCCAGGAGTATACGATATTTCGAAGTTATATTTTTGTAATAACTCCATCCACCGATGATGTCATAAGTTCAGGTCACACTGGGAGAAAACATACCTCAAACTCTTATGATCATTGAAAACAACAAAGCGCTCACCAATGATGTATTGTCTCTAAAACTTCAGTGCAAACACCACGACTGCCAACTCAACATCATGGGTGGTGTAGTCACGTTCATGGGGACATAACTGCCAAGACCCATAAGAAACAACTGACCTCCGCTGCATGAGAACACAGCCTAACCCCAAACATGAAGCATCGTAGAAAACATCAAACTGAACTCCCTCAACTGGAAGACAAAGGACTAGAGCACTTACTAACTTCCCTTTTAGATACTCGAAAGCTCCCTAACACTGATCAGTCCATATGAAATCCTGATCTATCCATGTTTAAGATTTCAAAGGAGTTTCAACTCGGGATAAATGGGCTATGAACCTCCTATAGTAGCCTGCGAGACCAAGGAAACTTCACACCTCAGACACTATCTTGGGGGCTACCCAAGACAAAACTACTTCTATCTTCGATGGATCGATAGCTACTCCATGTTTGGACACAACATGCCCCAAGAAACGGACTTCTCATGTCCAAAACTCACACTTCGAAAACTTCCCAAATAGCTAATGTCGATGAAGAACTCCCAAAACGGCTCGTAGATGCTCTGCATGCTCCTTTTTAGATATGGAGTACACAAGGATGTCATTGATGAAAACTACCACGAAATTGTCCAAGAACTCACAGAACATATCATTCATTAATCTCATGAATACAGCTAGAGCATTTGTCAAGCCAAACGGCATTACAACAAACTCATAATACCCATGATGAAAGCGGAAGGCAGTCTTCGGGATATCCTCATCCTTCACACACATCTGATGAGATCCTGACCGCAAGTCGATCATTGAGAACCAACTTTCACCCTTAAGTTGATCGAATAATTCATTGATCCACGGAAGAGGATATTGATTCTTTATTGTCACTTTGCTTAAGTGACGATAATCGACACACAACCGCAAACTGTCATCGGCCTTCTTCGCGAATAGAACTGGTGCACCCTATGGTGACACACCTGTTCAAAGAAAACCACACTTCAACAGACCATCAAGCTGTATACGTAGCTCTTGTAACTTATAAGGGTCCATCTTATATGGAGTCATAGAGATATGAGACACTCCTACCTGTAGCTCGATCCCAAAATCGATCTCTCATTGAGGGGGTAATGCAACAACCTCTTCTGGAAATACATCAGGGTACTCCTCAACGACCCTAGGAAATGCCAACTGATGGACCCTTGAAGAACACAACATCATCTCAGCCACCATGGATGATAAGAATGGAACACACATATGACCCATTCGAGGATCTCTCTCATCAACAAACACCACTTGTTCTCCATCCACACCAAGGAAAACAACCTTCTTCCTGAAGAAATACATGATAGCCTGCACCAAATACAACCAATCCATGTTGAGGATTACATCATATGGTTGTATTCGTAAACATGGGAAATCTTCCCAAGAGCAGTGTTGCCCCAACTCTATATCACAGTCTCTACATACTTCAAACACGTCAGCTCAACCTCCAACTAGCATAGTCAACGCCAAGGGAACTGGAAGCCTCTCTACATCAAGTCCCAAATCATGGACAAGGGTATTTGATATGAATGAGTGTGTCACTCCTGAATCAAACAAGGCATATACCAAGGTAGAAAACAAGAAAAGGGTACCTCAAATGATATCTGGCTCACCTGGTGCCGGCAACGCTGCAGCATGAAGCTGACCACGACCTCCATGGCCTCTATGACCCTGATGACGACTACCACCACATTTGCGCTCTACTCTCTGAGGATGGGGAGAATCATGGGGTTGTCCTCTGCCTACCCCATATACCCTCTATGGATGTAAAGATGGTGCAACTGGCTACCGATGCCTCGGTGGAAACTGCCTCAATGGAGGAACCTGGAGAGTAACACCTGGTGAACGATGACCACTCTGAAAGGCCAGGCACTCCCACTGCTGATGGCCACGACCACCACAAGAATAAAAAGAGCCTAATCCCTTGGAATATGCTTGAGAGTTGATGCCTCCTGAGAAACGAGATGTGAAGGGCTAAGACCTACCCTCGGGTGAACAGAAACTCTTCTTCCCTGAAAACCAGGAACCCTTGACAACAGCCTTGCTTCATGAGGAATCATGTTGATCCCCCTCCCGTGATGATCTGGTCCTGGCCAAGGTCCTATCAACAACCTCTACCCTCACCAGCATCTCAAGATATGTGTTTAACATAAATGGGGTGACCTGGAGTTGGATCTCTGGATGCAAAACCTCCTCTAAATGCCTCGCCCTGGCCTCCTCATTCGGTAACAGGTCCAAAGCATATCCTAAAAGGTTCCGGAAATGGGTTCCAAACTCCCGAACAGTGGAGCTCCCCTATCTAAGGGAAGGAAACTCTTGGCTACTGGACGCCTTCATAGTCGAAGAAAGGAACTCAGCTCTAAACTTGTCTTGGAACTCCTCCCATGAGGTCGTTGACTCCTCATGATCCCTGAGGAACAACCACCCCCACTACCTTTCTGTTCCACGCAGCATCGTCACAACCAAGGACACACAGTACTCCGACCGAGCACGGATTTGACTGAAGCCTATCTCAACCTCCCCCAACTAGTATTTCGTGACTACATCTAAAACGGATCCCTCATACTTCTGCAAACTCTGGCGCTAAAACTCTCGGATTGTCTTCCTCCAAGTGTCGTTGTCGCCAACCTCTACCCTGCGGTGTTCTGTTGGAACAGCCTGCTGGACATTTTCTGTGCAAAACTAACGAGGACGTCGAACTAGATCCATACCTCTAAAATAATAAACTATTAGAGCTCATATGCCTGGAATGTGGAAGACTCAATATTAATTAATTTATTGTTTTCTTTCATTCATTTTAGGTTAACCTGTCCCAAGGACTACCCATTCAAACACAGGCACAAGAAGAATGATGCATGATCCTTTCTTAGGTCTATACCCTGCGACTAGTATCACCTTGTTTAGTATCCACTATAAACTTAAAGGTACATACATCAGATCATAGGGGGCCCTAAATGCCTATGTCTCAGCCGGTCTCCAGTGTTTACCTCACTTGCTAAACAAGAATGACATTGTTGCCCTACCAACCCATGCAACCTAACATGTGCCTAACTCCAAACTCCATCCAATCCCTCAACCAGACCATTGATACCACTCTGTCACGACCCCCTCCCCACAATGTGTACCACTCCTAGGCCCGCAATGTGAGAAGGGATATAATAACCCCCGAGTCCCGCCTCCAGTAGGCCCTGGGTTGGTGACTAGCACCGAGGGTATAGTAAACACACAAATGGGAGGCATTACCCTCTAAGAGAACACTTGCGGAAGAGATAGATAAGATAGAAACCAATCAACTCCAACTCATAACTAGAATTTAATAGAAACCCCAGTACACATATGAAATGTCATGAAAAAGTACTACAACTGGAAGGGAAAAACTAAAAGTACCCAAAAGAAAGTAAAAACAACAGAGACCACAAGCCCGAATAGCTCCTACAACCACAAGCTAGTAGTAACCATCCTGATCTCCAACCTGATCCAAGTGACTTGAAAAATAGTTTATATCTATGTAGGGTGAGTATAACAGTATACTCAGTAGGGTCCTCCCTGAAGCCTCTCATGTAGAGGTAAAGAAATCATGCTAAAGAACAGTGAACAACAGTGAAACTAACTCATCATCTTAAAAGTTATACTATGTTCCTAACCTCACCATGGCTACTCTCACCAAGTAACGCATACAAAAATATATCGTATAGTAAATAATATCAAGGCCACCCTGCTACTACTTCCCCACTGGTTTGCCGCTTTTCCCCAACGACATATGTCCTGTGCATATCTCTCCAAAGGGTTGCCCATATACACCTAGGCTAAGCCCCACAATCTGTACCATGTGCACCACAAAGGCCTTCCCGCAGACACCTGGGCTAAGTACCACACTATCCTCACAACCAAAAGTAACCAGCTAGTTTCCGGGATCCACCACAGCTTGCATAACATGTATCATACGTTGGGTATTATACCTCAAGCCATTACATCCCATACACTGAGTAAGGATCCTCAATCCATCACAACCTATACACGTCACACCTATTGTAGTCCATAGGATACTATATCTAGAATATATGTGTGTGAATAACCACAAGCCATTACAGCCCTCTACACACATATATGTGGAAATCTAACTGTTGTTCCTAATGGAACTAGTATCTACCAAGAGAAGAGAGCGGGGTCAAAGGGGGTAGTCAATCATTCATCCTCCCCCCAGAATGTTGGGGAAAACACCCCCAGGGCTCAGAATCTCTGGGGTTCTGGTTTCCCTTATTGGTAGGGTGGAGTAGCATATAGAAACCCAAAAATTACAGAATATACTATAACTCACTACCACACTATGGACATAACCTAGTCTTAGACACAACTAAAGCTAACGTCTCTCGGACACTAGGCTTCCACTTCTAAGACTAAGTATCATAAAAGAACACAACCATTTAAAGGCTTTATTAGATTACTTCATTCCCTTTTTATCAATTCGACTGTATGTTAATTAATTCTTCAAACATTAATTAACCATGAACAATTCCACATTAAAATTTCATTAACATCACATCCAAGAACCACTGTCCCTTCAAAAGTTCTCAACCTCATCATTATGTTTCAACAAACTCCAACCCCATGGGTTAACATCATTTATTCAAACAATCATTATAGAATCACCTTCCCATATTCCCGGGCATTCAAGAAAATCATCCTATGCTACTAAAAACGAGGGGCTCAACACGGTGAGTAGATGTACTACCCGTCGAATCCTTGCCACCTATAGAAACAACGTAGACCCATTCTCCCTTGAGAGGTTAAACACGGAAAGAAAATGGCATACCACACGTGTCTTCACATCCCTCGGAATAAGGGTAAGCAAGACTAGATGCCTTGAGCTGTGGAGAAAAAGTAAAGTAGATAATCAACCAAACAAACCACCAAGCATCCAACAATCACATCCATCCCATTCCATCATCCCTAGTGTCCTCCCTGACACCTACATGCATAAACCGATGCATCTCACCACTCTAGGTGTCATCCGCTGCCCCAACCACAAGGCCTCCATGCCCCCACATCACAACATCCATCCAGGATCACATCACAGCACAAGAAGCAAGAATGTAAACATCACATCAATTTGGGCTCTTGGCCCTCTAACAAGGAATATATCCTTCCAAAAATAAGCACCAACCGATTTCATGTTTACCAACGGACTAAGTTAATCACGTACATCGACATCAATTGATTAACATCAATTTAGATCAATAACCACAACAACCACAACCAAATACATATACATGCCTATTTATCCTTATCCAATTAATTATCAAATAATTCAGTCTTTACGTTCTTTATAAATTTAATCAAAAATGTCTTGCTAACAAGAAAGACATAGATATCACACTATCTAGCAAATCAAGAGGTGAACTGTTATCAAGGTACAAAGAAACAACATGAGATCAAACCAATTATTTTAATCCAGTTCAAGTATATAATTAGGTCATTTCCATTGTGATCCAAAGGGCTAAATCATGCTAACTCTATGATTGAAAATAAACATTTAGAGAAGCCACTAATCCCCTACCTCAATGGTTTTCGAGGAAAACCACAACGGCCGAAGAACGCCCAAGAAACCAGGTTGATTCTCCATGAATCCTCTTTAGATCTACTCTCCTAACACGAACAAGACCAAAGATCATCAATTTCGACATCCACACACTTAGATCTATTCATAACTGGTGTAGATCTAAGAAACCATGGGGAGATGAGGTATATATCTAAGAAGATATTAGAAACCAAATAAAAATGATCACATACCTCAAGAAACCGGCTTCGATTCACCAAGAGAACCCTCCGAATCACCTCCAAAATTCTTAGGAGAGGTTCTTCTACCTCCAAGGAAGGGTAATCACGAGTTATGGCCACTTAGGGGCTTAATATAACCATTTAGAGGCAAAGGAGTTCAGATCCACAATTTTAGGATTTAACATTAAGTTCCTGCACGGTTATTCCACACGGTTTAGCAAATCGTGCGCTAACTGTGCGTTAGCTTCTGCCTCGTCAAACACTCGTCGCATGGTTAGACCGCACGGTTACACAAACTGTGCGCTAACCATGCATTAGCCACTGCCTTGAAGACTAACCTTGCACGGTTTGGCCGCACGGTTTAGGCAAACCGTGTGCCTCCCGTGCGAAGGCTACTACCTCCAACACCAACCTCACACGGTTTTCACGCACGATTTGAAAACCCGTGTGTTACCCGTGCGAAGGCCATAAACCTTTATATTTCCCTAAATTTCTACCCCAATGCACTCCAAATCACCTTGACCTTCTGAAACACCTCCAGCACCACATTTTCACAAAGGAATGGACCAGAGAGGTTCGGGTCATTACATATTATCATCATAAAAATAGACCATACATTGAATGAATTAAGATAGTATCATTATATAATATCCCTAGTAATAATTAATTAACATAAAAGTATGATATATTATATGGAAAATTATTTTTGAATGATCATTTGGAAAATTTCATGAAGAAAATATACTACTGACTATGAAAAAACATATATAAAATATTAAAAAATCATAAATAATAAGGAATTTTTTTTTTCTGAAAATAAAATTATAAAATTTTAAATGAATATTTAAATCATTGAATGTTCATTACAGTGTAAATTTCATTCATTTTCATGTATGGTAAAAAAATATTCCTTTCACATTTTTGTTAACAAGTCAAAAGTTCCATGTTCGAAAAATGAAAAGAATTTTTGTTTTAAACCATTTTTTAAAAAAAATAAATATTCATAAAAATATCTTTAAAAATTTTCATCATATAATATAAAAAAAATTCTATAAAATATTTTTATAAAACATGGATATGGAAGAAAAAAAATTGTTGATTTAAGGTAGAAATAAAGTGGACTTTTATTAAAAACATTACTTTAGAATATTAAATCCTTTAAAAGAAGAAAATGAATGGAAATTAGTTATTCAAAAAAAATTATAGGATAGAAAATAAATAAGTTTATTGAGCATTAGATCATAATATTTCATCATTGTAAAGAAAATCCTAAACAACGAGATTGTATCATAAAACTTTTACCACTTTAGTATCTTTTGAATCATAATACCCATGAATAAAATAACCTTATAGGGATATATATATATATATATATGTTTATGTGTGTGTGTATCCCATAATTTTCATGATAATTATCTCAAATTAAATTCATATATATTATAAAAACTACACAAAAGAAACAAGTGGGTAATATATAATGTCTCCTATGTAAATAAAAGTGAGATGAAAATCCCTTACTTCATGTCATGAATTTCATTATACACATTAAAAATTATTTATAATAAATATATGTTTATTATAAATGTATTAAATAACCATTCCCATATATATAATAGCATATATGATTTACTTTTGACCTTTTTTTACCATTTTATTAAATTTTTTTTGTTAAAATAACTTTTTTGAGTAATAACTGCTTCGTTTTTCATTTATGATTTTGATAGGGTATTTTAGTGATTTTTCATTGATCATGGTTACATAATATTTAGAATTTTATCAACTATATAAAAATAATATATATTCATTATAAATTTATTAGTATTAATCCTTTAAATTTAGATATGGAAAATAAATTACATCGTCAATGGAGACAATAGGTCGTACATGCGCACGAATGTAGTTTCTATTTTATTAGAAGATAGAATAAAAGAAATGTAAATTTTAATTCAATTTAATAGAATCATTTATATATCATAGATATTATATATATTCATTGAATCTATTATTATTACTATACATATCAAAATAAAATTAAAAATAAATCGTATTTCTTCATGGAGGTGGTAGTCCACATGTACGGACAAGAAACATTATTATTTTTGAAAGAATTAGAAGGTAAGTTTGTATATTTGATATTGTAATTATATATTTAAAATTACTTGTAAAATATCACATATATATATATATATAATTATATAAATCTATTATAGGTGGTGATGGATGTCTAATTACATTGGTTCGTGGGGGGTAGTCTATCGTACACACAGTTCATAATTTCATTTCATATTTGATAGAAGAGGAGATGGATATAGAGAATTATATTAACATAAAAATATATATAATTATATTTTAGATACTTATTTTATTATATTATAATATTTTAAGAATATTTCAATGATGTGTAAGAAGAAATAAAATGAAAATGAAATGTTAAGAATTATACCTCTTCTTCAAAGAACTACTTTAGGTTTGTACTTAAATATATCTTAGGAGGGTTATATAGTAAAACATAATTCCTCTAGGATATGGGGGTGGAAATAAGTAAGATATTTGTCATGTTTTTTCTAATAAAATAATTTTGAAGTGTAAACAGTAGAGGAGAGGGAGTTCCCTTTATTAAGATGGAGAGAGGAAACACATGGAATTATTTAAAAGAATAAGGTATACCAACATTTTACACATGTTAAAAGTATTAAAAATCGACCATTATCTATATTTATATGATATAGGTTATAAATATAACATTAAATAGTAATTTTTTATGTTTTTGGTTCATTTTTACATTTATCTTTTCAGTTTAACCCCCTGGTAAACCCATTTTATCCTTTAACATCACAAATAACTTTTTTATTTTTACTATTCATTTTGACTAAAAAAATAAGTTGAACTTATTATATGATATTAATTACTATTATTTAAAATATGTAATCAAATTTTCATAATTCCATTCACATTATTGAAAAAGTTTAATTTAAAATTAAACTTGTGGATGTGATGAAGAAGTAATTTTCTAAAGAGATAATTTCCATAATTACAGAATGTTTTAATTCAAAAAACAAAATAAATTTGATTAAAATTAAATAAATTTGATTAATAATAAAATAATTGTAATTATTTTACTTATAAAACATTTTTAACAATGATGAAACACTATATATTATTTAAAATTAAAGGAAGTTTTCAATAAAAATATGTATTTTTCATTGTTCATCAAAAAATTTATCATTTCATAAAATTCTCAAATATTCACCCTAAACTAATTTTTATAAGTTGATTAAAAAGATAAAGTTCATTTTTTCAAATATTATTTAAATAAATTATAAATTTTTTTTATTTTTTCACAAAAATAAATTAAAATCATTTTTGAGAAATAAATTAATTTTTTTAAAACATTAACCAAAATTAAGTATTTTTTATCAACATGAATAATTTTTATAAATCCATTATACTTAATTTAAATTAAATATTTATCCCTATTCATCTTTCAATGTTTAATTTCTTGATTATGTTGTTCATTTTTAAATAATAATATTTTTAGTATGTTATGGTTAGTTAAAACTCAGTGTTCCATATAACAAAATTTAAAAATGAATTAAATAAACATTAAAAAATATATTTCATAAATTTATAAGGTTTTAAAAATAAATTATATGAAGCAGGATATATGAAATCTTTTATATCCAATGACATTTATAGGATCATTGAATTACATACTAATCCAATAAGAAAAAAAGTATTAATTTAAAATAAAGAGTGGAAATATTTTTACAATAAAAATATAGATGTTTGTTTCCACTAAAATGAATTGAAGATATATATTTTTAAACCTAATTCTTATAAAAATTGTTAGATTTGATGAATTTGACATCAAATTATAATGTTATGATTTATTATAATGAAAAGTGGTTATGGTCTATGAGCCTAGAATATTATCTCTTTCTTATAGGGTAAAACATAAAACATACTAGGATGATATGAAAGCTTCATAATTAGAGAAAATGAGTAATAAGTTATTATATATTTAGATTAATTTTAAATATTCTTATAATTGATTAATCTGATATTATAAAATTTTATTATTTTGCACATTACATATAATTTAATAAATTATTTGAAATAGCTTCATAAAAAATGTAGTAAAATGTTGATATCTTAAAACTCATTAATAATACTTATAAATTATATATTAATGAAACTTAATTTGGAGACTGATGAAAAAATTACATATATTTATTTTTTGGGAAATAATGATCCCTCTAGTTCGACATTAGAATCAAAGGATTTGTTCTCAATAAAACTCATATATAGAGTCGTTCTTTTTTTAATGATACCCTAACCATTTTTTATTGGTGAGAATAAATTAAATTATGCTGATTTAATTTTTTTATGGGGTGAATATCACATCTAAAAAATTAAATATATATTTTAATAATTGTTTTCCTTAAATTATATATTAAATATAAAAAATAATAAATTTATCTTTATTAAGATGATTTGAACCAAAAATTTATATATTTTTTCATTAAATTATTTTTTTTATTAATTAAAAATGATTCGAAAAATATTAATTCAATTATAGTGATTATATGACCATTAGAATACTAATCAATTTTTAAAATTCTAACCAAACAATTAGTTGTACAATTCCAAATAAATAATATTTCTAATGAATTAATAATTAAGGATAAATAATAGAATTTATTAAAATGAATTCATAAATATTATAACTTAAAATATGAATAAATGTATATTTTTATGAAGGTATGTTTTAAATTATTTAGTAAACATTAATTTTTATGTTGATATTTAAATATTAGAATTACCAAATTTTGAAAAAAATATATATTAATTATAAATCATAAATTATAATGAAAATAGAAATTTAATCATTCATAGAAAAATAAATAATATTTATTTGAGATGAAATTATTTTTTCACGCATTATATGATTTTAGTAAGATTAATATTCCTAGTATTTATAATTTTAATTTAAAAAATGAATAATTCATTTTCTAAATTAGAAAATCAACATTATCTAATCATGAATTTTTTTTCTACAAATATTATTTTTAGGTAAATATTAAAAATCAATTTTTATCTTATATTTTAATATTTATGACATAATGTTGATATTAAAATGATGAAATAATTTGTAAAAAAAATATGTGACTAAAAAATTATTTTATGAGTAAAATAATGTATTTAAAAATAATAAATATATTTTTCAAAACATATAAATTAATTTTCAAAGTGTGAATTGTATTTTATTTTAATAAATACTATTTTTTATTATGAATTTAAATTAAATATACCAAGGATTTATTTGAGGTTTAAATATGTTTAAATTCAAATAATAAATATATATTATATTAAAAAACTTTTTCTAGTCATAAAAAACTATTCATATTGTTGAACATAAATAAGAAAATAATTTATATTTTATTCAAAGATACCTCCTTTTACTATATAATCATCTCTTCTCTACATATTCCTTCTCACTCAAAAAAGATCTTAATTTTATAAATTACTAAAAAACCACTCCTTAAAATGTCTTATCCATGTCCTTAACCCCTTTTTGTAACCAAATGTCCCCCAATCTAAGGCCTTATACTTAGTGTAAAGGTGGTGAATCAAAGATAGATATTAGGGTTCCTAATCTAAGACCTTAATTTTGAAACTATTATATTGAAATCATTTTTCAAATATTTATTTATATTCTTACATGCTTAAAATTTCATAGTATTCTCAACCAATTGATATATTGTTGAAATGAGACTACACATTCCAACTTGTAATAATCATTTCATTAGTCATTACTATATCAATTTATGGGTTCACATTTCCTTATCTCTCTCTCCATCTTTTATTTGATATTATTTTATCTCAAACTCATTAAATTTACTCTTTATATTCTTACATGATTATATTACAATGGAATTAACATCCATTTGATCTATTATTAATGAAATATTACCCATTCCCTCTCATCAATCCATTTGAATAATTCGTTTCTATATCAAAGGATTTCAAAACTCATATAATATAATTTCAATTATCTTATTACTCCTTATATAAAATAAGTAATTATCAAAAGTAACATCATGATATAATATTAATTATAATTTGTTTTTTTATAAAAAATAGATATTTATTTGTTTTTCTCTTCTTTTAAACTCTTTTAAAAAAGATCATTAAACTATTGTATCTTGATGATGTTTCATTTTTCACCTATCCCATTCTTTGATATTTTAAAAAAATTATTTCAAAATATAATATAACATTTATAATCAAATAATTTCATGCCCCTCATTTTGAAAAGAAAAAATTAACATGAAAATTATGATTTTACAAGGAAATTATTATTGTCAGGTTAAGAATCTTAAATAAGGTTATGATGAGATACTTTTTGATTTTGAAATATTTTAATTAATATATTAATTTATTGAAAACTTTTACTTATATAATGACATAAAGAATATAACTATGGTTATCTCATAAACATTTTATAATTACTCTTTATTAATGGTATTATAATGAAATAGTATTGGAACTATGGATCAAAACGCTCTGAATTTTTAGTATAAAAACTTAACTGATGAGAAATGATTAAAAATATATATTAATAATTAAATAAACGTGAATAATAATTTGAAACAAGTAATTAATAAATATAATTTTATTATTTTGTGAACTTAAAGGAAAAACAAAATTAATTCGGACTCGTGGTAAGGGTTTCTCTTCTAATTGCCCTAATATTTTATATATTTTTTTCTCTATTATCAATATCCACTTATATTTAATTTCTAAAAATTTGTAGAATTTTTACCATAATGATACTCTCTATTTTTTATGATATTCTTTATATTTTTTCTCTCATATTTAATTTCAGCTCACACCTTACAATGTTTTTAAGGGGTCTCTCCCACTCTTTTTTCATCTCTTATTATTAATCTCTCTAGCAACCTATCTCTCTCCCGACATTATCTCTTTCTTCCATGTCTATGTTCATTATATCAGGAATATATTAAAAAATATCCATTATTTCAATTATTTTTCTAATATTTACTTGGTTATATACCCTTTACTCTATATAGTATTTGTACTCCATATTTAACAATACAAATTGATCTGTGTTTATCTAGAAATTTTTTCCATATATTTAAATGGGTAAAAATTGATGGCATAAATACGTTTTGTTTCAATACAAATTATTATTGGTTATTTATAAATTTTAATATAAATATCTCCAAAAATAATTACATGTTATATTGTTTATTCATATATTTCGTATGAATAATTAATTTTTCTTAATAAGTTATGGGTGTATCCTAGTATTATATATACCCTATATGTATCAATTGGTCTCATGAGACAAAGTAGTTTTGATATTTTGTGTATGTATTCCTATTTATGAAATATGTATTGGAACAATGTCTCAATGACATGGATATGATATCCAACACTCTGAATATCATCGTTATAATATTCAATAGTGTCATCAATGTGATTGAAAATCTATATTTCTATATATAAATATATATTGTGATTAAATACTAATTTATATGGTGTGGAACCCAAGGTCTGATGATTCATTGTTTGTGGATGTGAAATTTATTCTTAATACTTAAATAATATTTCATTATGTTTTCATGATTTATATAGAGAAATAGAATTTTATATGATCTAAAAATTGAGTTTTGATATCAACTTTAGATGTTAAATTGGTTGGTTACCCTAGGGGATTTGTTTTATTTCAATCAAATTTTTAAATAGAAATTGGGAGAATGTTTTTTCTTTTTATTGTCTCTGGCATGGTCACAGCAATATCCAAAAGATAGTGAAACATGGGAAATATTAAGAGAATGATTTTCGAGGAATATTAATGGTATAAACACTGTCCTAGTGATAATGTAATTAATTTTCATGGTATATAGTCTTGTAACATCACTCCACCATCATAGGGATCATGCATAATGATCATGTACATTGGTTTGAGTTATTCAAACTCATCATTTGGCACCCAAAACTCATCCTAAATGATCACTTCTATCCCATAAACTTCTTGGAGATTTTTAGGGTGATCTAAGACTTTTTTTAATCTTTAAAACTGTCCTAAATTAATAAAAGATATGATTTTTCGATTGGATAATAAATATTTGGTAAAACATTAATCCTTCCATTCTATTTAATTCCCCATAGTTCTCTATAATTTCTCGACCTGAAACACCCTATAGTAACCGGATCAAAGTTCCACATGACCTCAATAATTATTTCCCACGTTTCTAAGGTTGTTGAAATGAAATGAATATTTACTAATAGTGTGGGGATACTATACCCCATGGATCATATAATTTTAAATAATAGTATAAGTAGCAATAATGAAAGTTATCAAAATAATGTAGAATTGTTTAACATCATAAATGAATTCCAGTAAACTAATATAAAACCCATTCTATATGAAAATGAATGTTTTACATGATATACATGTCACACTGACATAAAACGAATCACCCCTTGGTATATCATATATATCATCTCCCAAAAATAGTAAAAAGAATAAAAACTAAGAAAAACATCAAAAATAGTCATGAGTCCTAACTTGACCCAATATCTCATTCTCCATAATTGTTATCTAAATCAACCATCAATAATATATCATTTTCCAATTTTAAAACCAGTAATAATGATATATGTTCAGTTTCCCATGAAGACCTAAGCAAGGTGTGATTACAACTTAGTAGGCCCCTACCAATGATGTCCTAAAATATAACTAGTTTAAACAAGTATATATTGATGAGATATGATAGTAATTGAAATTATAATAGAAAAATACGTATCGATACATGCGTTATATGGTGATACCTTATATTTACCATATGTTCTTTAGCTAGTGTTAGGTTTTTCTAAACATTGAACATCACTTAATAATCATTAGGGGGAAGGCACCCACTCTATGTAACTATCATACAATATCGATTGATCTAATTATTCACCCCCCCAAATAACCATATTGAACATCTCATCACCTAGGGTAAGTCTAACCTCACCTCTTAACCATATCAAATATCATCATCACCTAGGCAGACAAAACACACTACCCCAGAACCATCTCATTAGTATTAACACACAAGGGGAATTGTGTCACACCGCAAAACCATCTTACTAATATCATACTTTTCATATTTTATTTAAAACACTTATCTAACCTATTTTAAGGTTTAATATTATATATTATTTCCCAGAAGAGTCACTAAAACATCTCAGGCCTCAACCCATACTCAACTAGGCTACCACCAGGTCGACCCACCAAAATCGCATAAATTTATCCTATGAATCATCATATTACATCTACGCTTAGATTTCTCGGTCACAATTCCATTTAAGGAACCCCTCAAGTTACCTACCATTTTACCATTTCATTTATTTAGAAAAAATATCACTTGGATCACAAAGGTTTTGAATTTTAATTTATTAACATCCAACTCTCCTCTCAAATAATGAATTTTCCACAAAATTAAAAAACACAAACCATTTTATTAAATTTTAGATGAAGCTCACAATCAGTCAATGTGGATATACATCGTACACACATGGAAAACAATATTATACTTAAGGATAAATTATTTACCACATATATGATACTCATATATGTTCCCTCATTGATTATCACTATCTAACATGATCAAAAATAAAAATAGTAAAATAAGTGTACAAAAAACCCAAAAATTGGGCATAAAACTCCATAACTGGCATATGACCACGAAATTATGAGATAATTAGATAAATGAATAATTCATAGCAATATGTATACCTCTATATATCACTAATAATAGATGAAACATCATTACGTTGGATGAAAAAAAATAACAATAAAAGTGGAAAGGTTGAAAAATAAATAAACAAGGAAGAGGGTGTGTCACTTATGTAAGTAGGAAACTCCCATTATACTACCCTAATATATGATATTTATTTAATTATTATATTACAATATTTTATTATTTTTTATTTTCTCTTATTTATTTGTCTGATTCATAACATAGGGTTCTTATACCTCCAAACGTGAGGGTCAATACTTATATATTTTCAATCTACAAGTCATATATAAGAGTCACGATACATATGGGTCACTTTACAAGTATAATTATTTAAATGTTGTCAAAGGAATATGTATGGACCAATAGTTGTGATATGTAAAGTTGAAAATATACAACAAGTAAGGCTCAATGGATTAGTTAAATTCTATCTATGAAAAATTAATTGGTCATGACACCCATTATGTAAGAGTCACTCCCCATATGTAAGGGTTGGGATTTTTCCAAAATTCTAGAAAATACCATAAATAAAGGTCACTATACATAAAATTTATGGGTCACCACCCAATATGTAATGTTCAATGGGTCAGGACTTTTCAAAATTTTCTTAATGTTTATACATAAGGATTAGTACGCCCCATATGTAAGGGTTGTAACCTAATACATAAGGGTTAACACATATCCAAATTCTAAAAAGGGGGATATATAAGAATCATATCCACCATATCCGATGGTTATGTCTCCCCATACCTAATGATTATTAATTTTCTAATTTATCAATGATTCTATGAATAAGGGTTACCCCATATGATATGTATGTGTCATATATTTTTCAATTTTTTGGAAAAGTCATACAAAAATGTCACATATGTACATATATAAGGGTCGCCCCAAAAATAAAAAATAATTTAGAAAACTAAGAAAAATCATAGATTTGTCATATCCTATAACATACACCATTTTTTATTGTTAATAAAGGCCAAAATTATCTATGTTTTTAATGAAACTCTATAACAAAATAGGATTTTTCCTGAAATACATCCCATTCATAATGAACCGGAAAATGTTTCCCAAAATTACCAATGGTTAATAAAAATAGTATAAATCAACCCTTAAACTTGAAATAATTCCTAAAAAAGATCCCTAGATTTCCCTAAAATTATGAACACCTCTATCAGGTCACAGTAAAAATGACTGGTTAGAAATTAGACTTGAACCTTTATTCCATAACATTATGTAATTACAAAATAGCCTTAAATCATTAAAACACACTTGTTTAGAAATAATTAAAATATTCCCAATAATAAATAAATCATTCCCAACCATAATTATGTATGGGTGTTATAACCTCCACACTATATCAATACTTATCCCAAAGCAATATTCTCACACATCACCATGTCTCATCAGTGAAAAAATTCATCCATGGTTCACATGTTTCAAACTCCTGCTCCCACTCTTCCTCCATGATTAATTTTTCTTTCCACTTCACTCAGTATAGAGGAACCATTTTACCCAGAAAAAATCTTTTCACTTCAATACATACTAAAAACCAAACGCTCCTCAAATGATGTGTTAGCCTCAAGATCAATGTTTTTTGTAATAATCACATTATATGGGACAAGATGATGTCTTCAAAGCTGAAATATGTGAATAAATGTTCATAACACCAAAATAATAAGATATTGATAACTTTTATGCTATTATTCTAGTCCTATAAATAATATTAAGTTTCTCTATGAACCTCATCACTAGTTTTCCTTATCTTTAAATATGGAAATGTATCAGTCTAGGTCACACTTATAAGATGTTTTTTTATCATATCTCAAACTCTATAGGATGGAGTCATTGTTCAACAGAAAACCTTATCCTTCTATGATTGGTCACCAATAACTTCCTAAACAATCGAATATGCACTAATGTTTATTTCATGATACATTATCCAATAATCGCTAACCCTAAACCCATCATCCAACATAATGAAAATTGATATATCGAACCATATTAATCCTTAAAAGGTTCCATCTTAATCAATTTATGATAACTATTTTTATAGTTGAACTCAATAAAGGCTAAATGGATGGCCCAAAAACCCCAAAAATCTTGGACATATGCCAAAAACATATCCTTTAATATCATAATTGTATGCTTAGACTAAAATCTTTCTTATGATAGTAATTAGTGATCATATCCACCTTTTTTCATGTTCATTCAGCAACCCTCTCTATAATGGTGATGTAAAATAGGAATCTGAGTCTGATAAAATACTTGGAGGCACCCTGTGTAGCTTTATAATCTCCTATACATAGAACATACCCAACTCATCAATAGAAAATTCATCTTGAATTGGAAGGAAGATATAAACCTCAATTAACTTTTCCATATTAAGGCACACCACATCGTTGCCTTTAGGTGGCATTGAAAAACCCATCAAAAAATCTATAGTAACATAATCCAATATCCAATCATGAATGGTTAGTGACTGGGGAAGACTAGTGAGTTTTTTTTTGATTGACATTCACTTGCTGATAGGTGGATCACCATGTGATAAAACCCACTATATTCATATTAATTTCATAAAATTGATATATATTATGAATATTTCTCAATATCTTGGTATTTCATAGGGGTATCCGATTTTGAGTTAAGTGAGTACCTAATTATCTCTTTGTACATTTTTTAGAGACTAAAATATGTCCTCATACATAAATAATATCGTATAGATAAAATGACTAGTCAAGTGGTGTCTCCCCACAATATATACTCACTCTTATCAACATAAATTACGAGTTTGATAGTTTTACCTCTATAGTCCTCTTAAGGAGTGATGAGGTAAGATTTATTGAAATAAGGGTTTCTCTACCATGATAATCATGAACATCTAGAAACAACTTAGAAAGAAGGTCCATCGTCCACCACACAATACTTGATTCATATGCCACCTAACCCGAGTCTTCTTACTCGAAGCATTAAGAACAATATTCCCCTTTTTAGGGGTATATGAAAACTCAAAATAAATAGTATTTAGATAATAAACCCACCTTCATTGTATAATGTTCAATTCATGTTGTGAGATAATATATTTCCACCACTTGTGATCAGTGTGTACCATGAACTTCTCCCCCAAAAGATAGTGTCAAAAATATTTCAAGTTGTACAACACTACTACTAAGTCGTGATCAAGATTCAAGTATTTGTTCTCATGTAGCCTCAAATACCTAATACCATTAGTAAATAAACACCCCTCTTCATATGAAATACTCCAAGGTTGACTCCTTATGCCTTAAAATATTGAGAATAATCCTTTCCTGGATTTTCTATGGTCAAAAAAGACACAGGTTTCAACATTCCTTTTAACTCCTAAAAGGCTCCCTCATAAGCATATTACAAGAAGAACACTACCCCATTCATGGTCAGGGTCATCATTTATGCTTCCAATAATGAATGGTCAAGTATAAATAATAATGAATAATCATAAAATCCCAGTAAACAACAGATCTCAATGAATGTTCCCATGACTATCCCAATAAATCGTATCCTTGACCTTATCGTGGTTATCTGATACACTAACCTACCAAACCTCATGCCCCAAGAAGCACACCCGATCAATAAATAGCTAAAACATTGATATATTGATATAAAAACATTATATCTATGTGAAATCAAAATGATCGCCAGATATAGACTATGATACTACAATTTATAAGAGTACATAGTAAAAAAATTTATAAACAAAGAAATAATAGAATCTAAATAAGAATGGAATTCCTTATTTATTTTTTCCATAAACACTATTGATTAATCCATCAAATAGAACACCATCACATGATACTCATATAGACCATACCTATTTTTAAGGCATTACGCCATCAAAAATATTTAATTTCACAACATTGAGTTGATATAAAATTGAAATTTATGAATATATGAAAAATAAAGGAAAAAACTATTGTTTAATATGAGGATAATCGTACAATATTTGTGATAAACTCTTTGAATTATGTACACAATACATAAATCCAGATTTATTACATATTCAGTTATCTAAATCCAATCCTATGAAGGGAATTATTCTATAAAAACATTTAATAATATGAGAAGATAGTGAAAATTTACATCAAGAATGAGAAAGAGTACTCCATGTATTATAGTTTCAATTGAAAATAACATAATAATAATATGGTTGATTTACATGCAGAATTAACATTGGATAAGAATATGAAAATAATTTTATAATTTATAATATGAAAAAATTGTTTGAATAAACACCAACGGTATTGATTAATGTGATTAGGAGTTATTTTTAATTGTTGAGATAATGTCCATAAATATCATTACTAAAAAATAAATAAAGATTATACCAATGTACAATTCTATAATTTTAATGTGATTTAACAATACTCTAATAAATGTACCATGTATAAAGGGAACCTTGTTAAGAAAAATCCTATGGAGAAATGTAAGACTTATTAAATTACTATAGCGGAAGATAGAGTTCAAAATTATTTATAGATAGAATTTTGGTTATAAGCTCAATGTTATATAATAATATAGTGATCCAAACATTTCATACAGAGATATTACATAATAATATATGAATATCCATCATCTAGGAAAAATATCCAAGCCAAAATCATAAAGTCTAGTGCCTTTTAAAAACTATAAACATGATAAATTGGTTCATAATAATTCTATATCATCTTCTAATTAGTTCTTCATAAATAGAAATATTTGTAGAAATATCATACATAAAAACATTCTTCCTACCTAGGGGAAAGGAAACATAAGAAATAATGATCTCAGATGCTATGTAAGTGTAAAAAAGGGGGATATTAGTGATCACATAATCATAACATGAGAATAAGGGTATAAAAACATGATAATAACAATTGAAATGTACACCTTGTATATCATAGATCATAACCTTGTGTCATGGAATAAATCATGGTAGTTCATAATACATGAATCATAAACGAATCAAAGAACATTAACAATGAGATCATAACAGAGGCATAAGGCATGGATTAATGGAATACATATAAGCATAGAAAATAATTTATTTAATAGTCAAGGATTATTTAAAAGACTATAATAGTGGAATGGGTTCACCCCCCAAACCATCATAGTAGTCAAGGTTCACTCCTAATTCTATCATAGTGTACAATGTTACTTACTAAATTGGGTTCACTCCTCACTCTAGTCATATTTATCATACGATATATCAATATTTACACAATGAATTGGAGGGAGATATGGGTTCCACCTCTCACATAATGAAAATCATAAATTTGTTTTTCATAAGATCACAAATAAATTATCATATGAGAATCCATGAAAATAAATGGATTTTATAAATATTTTTTCATGGTATTACCCATGAAAAAGAAATAATTCTAATAAATATTTCATCCTTTAATTATATCATAATCGATAAAAGATTAATGAGATTCATAATCATCTTGTTATCATAAAAAACATCTAGATTAATAATAATTAATGTATCATTGGATAATAACCCCATTAAGTTTATGTAACATCAAATGATGTCATCATAGATGGAAAATTATTTTTAAATATCACTTGGAACATTTCCTAAGGAGAATATCTATTATAATTTTAAAAAACATACTTAAAATATATAAATTTCTTAAATAGTTAATAAATATTTTTATTTTAAAATAATCTTGTAAAATATTAAAGGAATCATTAAATTATTGAGTGTTCATGAGGGTGGAAACTTTCATTCATGTTATGTATGGTAAAAAATAATCCTTTATCTTTTTCAGTGAAAAGTCAAAAGTAGATTTTTCAATGAATGGAAAGAATATTACTTTAATTTTATTTTCAACAATTAAATTATGGGTAAAAATTTATTTATAGAGTCATAAGAAAGTATGAATAACTTTATTTAATAAATTTCTATAAAATATGGACGTGGATGAAAAAGAATTTTTAAATAAAGTGAGAAAAAAGTTGATTTTTCTAAAACGTTATTTTAATCTCTTTAATACTTTAAGAGAGAATAAAGAAAGAAAATTATGTATTCTAAAGAAATAAAAAGTTTGGAATAAAATAAATTATTTTATTAATAATTATGTCATAATATTTCATCTTTAGAAACATAATTATAAACAATCTCTATAAACAATGAAATTGTAACATAAAACTTGTAAAACATTGGTAACATTTAAATCATATTCCCCAAGAATTAAATAACATATATCGATATTTATATCCATTTTTTTAATAGTATGTATAATAAAATAAAATAATGGGAATTAAATACATCGCAACAAAGAGACAAGTGGTGAATATGGCATATGTCTCACCGAAATAATCGTGAGTTGAAAATCTCTTACCACAAGTCTTAACTTTATTTCTATATGTTGAAACATCCTTTATAATAAAAATAGTTTTATTATAAATGTATTAATGTACTATAATAAAATATATAATACAATATATTTTTTACATACAAACATTTGTTACCCATTTATTAACAATTATTTTTTAAAATCATTATTTCGGGTAATAATTTCTTCATTTTTTCATTTATGTTTATGTTTGGTATTATTATTATTTTTACATTTATCATGGTTATATAATATATATATTGTTAAACATTATAGAAATATATTATATATTTATTATATATTTATTTACATAAATCCATGAAATTTATAGATATAAAATAAAGTACACTGTTCGGGGAGATGTTAGGTCATACGTACAAATGAACGTTGTTTCAATTTTCACCATAGTTTGAGAAAAACAAAGGTCAATATTAATTCACCTTTAAATATTATTTTTTATATCATATATATTCATTTAATATGTACTTATTACCATCCATTCCAAAATAAAATGAAAAATGATTCACATCGCTTCGTGGAGGTGGTAGTTCACACGTACACACGAGCAACATTATCATCTTCCAACTAAATCGAAGGTAAGATAGTAGATATTATATTATAATTAAATATTTATAAATATTTAATAAATTTAATATATATTAATATACTATAAATCCGTCATTATATACATCCATGAGAGGTGACTATGGAAAACAAATTACATCAGTTCGCAAGGCGGTAGTCCGCCATACACATGATTGACGGTTTTGTTTCCAATTTTATGGAAGAGGAGATGGAATTATGTCATTAAATTAACATAATAAATTATAAATATGTTAAGGACTAATATTTGTTTATAACATCATATTTGAAAATTATTTTAAGAGGTGGAAAATAAATAAAATTAAAATTAAAATTTAATAAAATTTCCACTTATTTGGAGAACCTATTTAGGGTTATACCTAAATATTTATTGGGTGGGTTACCTAATAAAAATAAGGAATTCATGTAATTTTTATGGATTTAAGGAATAAATTTATTTAGGTATTATATTATCCACAAGTCTTTCTATGTGTCAATATCGGAGTAGGGGACTTCTCTTTTATAAGTGGGGGAGAGGACACACTTAGAATTTTTAAAAATACAAATATATAACCACGTTTTACACATTCCACAAGGATCCAAATGGACCATTATCAGAACTTATATGATATAAGATCTAAATATATCCATAAAATAGTAACTAAACAAGTTTTTAGATCATTTTAACCATTATCGTTTTTGTTTAACCCCATGGTAAACCTATTTCAACCTTAACTATGGTAATTAATTTTCACTATTTTACAATTCATTTTGACCAAAAATTAAGTTGAAAATATTATCTAATATTAATTATTATTATTAAAATATTGAATCCATTTTCATAAATCCCAATCAAAATGTGGAAAATTTTAATATAACATTAAACATGTAGATGCAACAAAAAAGTGGTTTTCCATAGAAAAAGTTTTCATATGTATAGACTGTTTTATTATAAAAAATATACATTAATTTGATTAAAATGACTTTAATTGGATTAATAATAAAATAATTTACATGATTTTACTATTAAAATATTTTTAAAAATGATGTATCTTTGTAGATTCTTTAAAATAAATGTAATTTTTTAAGAAAAATTATATTTTTCGCAATTCAACAAAAATTTTATTTTTTTCAAAAAAATATCATAAATACACCATAAGTTAATTATAACATGATAATTCAAAAAGGATGTTAATTGTTTCAAATATATTTTTAAGTATTATTGAAAATTGATTTTAATTTCTTCACAAAAAAATAAATGAAAATAATTTTTGAGAAAAAAATGTACTTTCAATGTATATAAAGACTTTACCAAAAGTTATGTAATATTTATCATTAGGTTTTCCTTATATAAAAAATGATAATTAATTTTCAAAAAAACAGTTATATTCAAACCACCATGTTTAATGGCTATGTTATAAATTTCATATTTAATTAATAATATAAAGAGTATATTATAGTTTTTAAAAACTCAATGTTGTGTTTAACGCATGCGATCAAAGAAATTAAATTTATTTAAAAATATACTTTTAATGAAACCTCAGGGTATTAAATTGTACCCCCTTAAAATAAGATTTTTCCCTAAAATTACATCACTCTAATACACGAAAATATTGATAATTCTACCTTATCATATCCTCATATTCTAATGAAAATTACTCAAGTTTGCAGTTTCAGCATAATACCTTGAATAGGTGAGTATTCTTATTTAATTGAAATTTCACTCTATAATCCAGAATCTCCTACAGTTATTCCTAATATTAAAGACAATGATCGCGTGGTATTCCCTCTAGGTTTATTACATATGAAAGATAATGTATGTACTTCTTCAGGAGAGATACATGTAACACATCATAGAATTGATAGAGATTGGGTGGAATCAGCTGACGATAAGTAACCACCCCTACTTGATTGAGAATATAAAAAGATCAAATATACCTAGGGCTCAACTTTCCATTCTTATTTAATCTCATAACCTTATTCCATATATATATTTACATAAAAACCTTCTCAATAACTTCAAAATCTTGATCATGTCAAGGATTGTAAACATAACTTTTCTATCAACATTGTGCTTCCATTATGTGTTATTAAATGGATCTACCCTTCCCTACCATTTCTTCATCAACCACTAGTCCCAATAGATTTATGTCTCTTTATTTAACCTAATAAATTCTTTTTCTATCCTTATTTCCATAGAGGTCTTCATAATTATTAATCTAAATGTTTTAGTGAAACATATTATTGAATAAAAACAATACTAGAGAAAAGTTTTAATCCTAACCACCATTGAAATCCCTAAAAACCTAAATATATCCTCTAGTTTCTAAAATGTACACTCATAATAAACATCTATCTATGGATGATATGTATTATTGAAACTTAATTATGTATCATTATCTTTCTATAGGCCTCTCCATAACCTCAAGGTAAACCTTAGATCCTGAAAAAATACAATAGAATGTGGTACTCCATGCCACATAACCACTTTCTTATTGTATATCTGGAAAACATAATCTAGAGATAAGTATTATTTTATAAAACTTATGTGTGTTTCCTTTGTAAGAATATTGGATAAAGCCAATATAGCATTTTTCTCTTCAGAATTTTTGGGGAGTTTGAAGATAAAATCCATGGTGATGTTTTTGCATTTCCATTCTGGTATGTGTAATGGTTGTAACATCCCCTTAAACTTTTGTCACTCAATATTAACTTGAAAACATACTAATAACTGAGATAAAAACTCTTCAATATCCCTATTTAAGTAATCCCACTAGAAATACTCTTTCAAATATCTATAAATATTTCTACATCTATAATAAATATAAAATTAATAACTATGATATTCTTATAATAGATCTTCTAAATATGGTATATATGGGATAAAAATATAGTTCCTAAACAATATCATTCCTTCACATTCAAGGTTATACATTAGAATATATATCCCCTTATTTTTATCTTTTTATCTTCTTTACATGCCTCTTTAATCATTACTTGTATTTTTGGTTGAACATTTGTTTCAGAAATATATGATTTATCTTCTTCCTTCATGATCTCAAAATAAATCCTTTTAAAGTCCATAAATATTGAAACATTTTTATCTGTATCATATATAATCTATCATGATCGTTTGCACTCAAATAATTATCCACCTTGTTTTCTTTCCCATAATAGCAAAATATTGAGGTGTCATAATATTTAATCAGTTCCAACAATATTCTATAATGAATATTAAACTCTTTATATGTGAATATATACTTTAGAATCATATTATAAGTATATATATTTAATATTTACCCATAAATAAAATTACATATTATAATTTTTGAAAAAATTATCGTAGTTAACTCAAAATCATGGGTTCAGTAATTTTTCTCATGAACCATTAAGTTGTATGAGACATAAGCTATCACTGTATCATTTTTCCTAAGAACACATATGAACCCCTTCTTCAATAAATCACAATAGATTAAAAACCCTTATCCACTAAAGGGTAATGTATTTACAAGTACACTGACTATACTTCTCTTATGTTCCTTGAAATTTTCGTCATATCCATTTATTTAAAGTTACTTGTCTCCCTTTCGAGTTAACATGGTGAGTGGTTTGGAAATAACTGATAAATTTTAAACTATATGTCAATAATATAAGATTTTCATCTGTAATGACTTCCACTAACCAATGAATATAATCTCTAAAGACTCTATTCGTTAAAACCATAAAGATAGTGGGGGAATTAGTAAGAACAAATGGAATCACTATATATTTACAGTACTCCGAAATTGTGTAGAATGAAGTACTATCTATATAATCCTTCTTAACCCTCAACTAATGGAACTAAAAATAAGGGAAATTCATGTAAAAGTTTTGATATCTATGTAGTTGGTCAAAAAACATCAATATGGGGTAGAGGATTATTGATCATTTTTATGGCCTTGTTTAGTTCCAGATAATCAATGTTGAGTAACCTCAATCCGTCATTCTTATTAACAAAAAAGATAGGTGTTCCCCAATGTGACACCCAAGAATGAATGAATACCTTTTTAGGATTCTCCTAGAGTTGTTTTGTCATTTATTGTTACATAATCAAGGCCGTTATATATGGAGTCATTTAAGTTGGTGTATCTCTAGGTATGATTTCTATTGAGAATTAAACTTTCTGATTCTACATAAGAATAGGTAACTCTTCTGGAATGACTTCAAAAAATTCTCACACAATAGGTATATAATTGATGTTCATTTTCTCCCCAACCATCTGATATAATCTCCCCTTTTAAATAGGAGTAAATACCCATATAATGGATGTGTTTTCCATTTTAAGTTCATGGTAATAATCACACTGATAAATGATCATAGGTTGGTTTAGTATATCGAATGTGACTTACCTTCCTCTTGAATAAAAGGGGTTTTTAGGAAGATAATGTCAATCCATGTCTAAAATAACATAACATTCAACTAGATTTATAATAATAAGATTCACAAAAAGAAAATTACCAATAACATCAATTTGAGAAGAATCATATACTTGAGGTACGATCAGTGTTCCATTCAGGGTTTTCACTATTAATTCAACATCGAACTATTGGGGTATAATTTTTATTCCCTATGAAAATTTATATGATATAAAATAACAGATATATCTATCGTCAAATAATACATTAGTATTTATAGATTGGATGGTAAGGGTACCTTTCACCATGTCATCAGTGTTCCCCCTCTTCAGAAATAGTGATCACATGATATTTCTAGTAATCACATAGATTATGAGGTTATTGATCTCAATCAGCATCATTAACCTTTGTATTTTGGAACTAGTTATCATAATTCCCATACTCATTTCATTTGAAACACTGTTTTTTGGTTGTTGTGTTATTTAGAACTTTCCCCAAAATTCACATCATTAGTTATCGTCTTCCCACCACTTCAAAATTTTATTTCTCGTTGACCTTCCTTTCCACACATAAAATATTAACCATTACCCTTAGGAAAATATTCACGATGTGTCCTTCCACACTTATAGCATAATGGAAGTCTCTTCTTCTACTCTCTATAATTTTTTATAATTTCTATTTAATTATATCTTTCTTTCTTTATCAATACCAGGATATTAATAGTTAAATTTAATCATTATTTACACCTTGAGATCACATCAAATAATTTCATTATATATACTGAATTTTCTTATGGATAACTCCCTTAAGAGACATGATTTTATTCTTATGATTAATCAATCAACCTTATATTTAGGTTGGATGATTAATCGAATGTATACCACTCAATCCTTTTAAATTATTTCTCATAGGTCCTAACAGATTCATCATCCTTCTTCTTCAGATCAAGTAATTACTTCTCTATTTTGGTATTATAAATACATATAATGTACATATTGATAAATAAGATATAAAATTCATCATATTTAATTATGTCAAATCCTTATTATTACCTCATTTTCATTATTTGATTCCACCATTTAATATACATCCAAAATAACTATTTCATGATCAGAACATTGGATAATTGAAAATATCTGTTCTGTGGAACATATACATTGGTCAAAATCTAGTAGAACATTATAACTACTTAATTAAGGATTTTTTACCTAATAAAGGACTCCATATAACTTTATTACATCCTTTTCTCAATTGTATGTTTAACATGATTCATATCTTCAGAAATTGGTATTAGAATTGATATGAATTTTTCATTCCATATCTTATAACTTTTGGTTTCTCAGGGTGACAATCTTTTAACTTTCTGTCGCACTCAGCATTAACACAGTTACTTCACGTTCCAACCATTGAATAAAATAAAAAATCATAGTGTAAGAAACATTAATCATAGAGGGGAACCACATAATCATAAAAATTATTTTATAGGATTTCTAAATAATAAAACCTACTTTTCAATCATTGGATATTCATGGTTATTATACAAATCCTTCATGATGGTTCATAAATAGTTTGTGAATTTACAAAACATATCCCTTTGGAGTGTGAAACCAGGAATGTAGTAATGCCTTTTCTTAAGTACCAGGTGACAATGAATTCAATTTCCAATTCAGTATTTTTGGAGTTATTACCCCAAGGTAGAACTATTCTAGATCCACACCAAGTAGTATTATCCAAACATTGGTGTAATTTATTTTAAACCACTTTCTCTATCCATTAAAAAATCAGAAGACATTTTCCTATGTATTGAATTATCTTTAGACTTTTCTTTTGATATATTTCTAGTCAAATACATAAAAATATCCTTAGAAATGTCCTCAAACATATCCTTATAAATATACCTAGGGATATCGCTATTATTTTCCCATCATAGTTTCCAAATGTTAACTATACCTTAATCTGATACCAACTATAACTACCCAACCATTCCATACATAGATATCAAATCTTAATACCTGAATATTCATTACATAAAAAAATATCCACATTTAGAATCATATATATCAAGTTCCTTTGGAAACTTGGAATTATGAATAACTGGTTCATATGAGTTTTTTTATCATATCCCTCTTAGATCTTTATAATTACCACCCTTCATAGACATATCATACATAAAAAAATATCATCATATCATGGGAAACGAAAACATAATAAAGGATGATCCCTAATTCTCAATAATGTTTAAAATGAGTGACATTAATGATCACATAATAATTACCTGATAACAAGGGTATAGGAACCTGATCATAACATTTGAAAACTACACACTTTATATCAATGATAATAAACTTGATTCATGGAATTAATATTGTCATTTTATAAGATATGAATAAAAAGTATATCAAATAACATGATCCCTAAGGGCATAACATGGGAAAAATACATGGATTTGTTGCATACTCATAAGCATAGAAAATCATTTCATATGTAGTTAAGGCTCATTTCCAACAATATCATAAGGGAATGAATTTAATCCCCAAACCATAACAGTAGTCACGGTTCTCTCCCAAGAATATCATAGTGGAAAAATTACCTTTCAAAACATCGTCACTACTCATTCCATTCCTATTTATCTCATTAGATATCAATTATTACTCAATGAATTGGAAGTGGATATTGGTCCCACACATCATATAATGAAAATCAAACTTCTGTGTACCATAAGATGATTAAGAATTCATTATATCTAAACCCTATAAATTAAATGGGTTTCATATACCTTTTAATATATAATAACTCATGGGAAAAAATGTTTTATAAAGATTACATATATTAATAACAGCATAACCCATGGAAAATGAACATAATTCATAAACATATTATCATCATAAAAATAGACCGTCCATAGAAACAATTAGGATGGTATCATTGGACAATATCCCTATTAATAATTAATTAACATAAAAGCATATCATATTATATGGAAAACGATTTTTGAATGATCATTGGGAACATTTAATGATGAAAATATACAAAAGAATTTGAAAAAACATACATAAAATATTAAAAATTCATAAATAATGAGGAAAACATTTTCTTTGAAAATAAACTTGTAAAATATTAAATGAATATTTAAATAATTTATTTTTCATTATGGTGGAATGTTCCTTCATGTAGTGTATGGTAAAAAAAGATTCCTTTCACACTATTGGTAATATTTTAAAAGTACCTTGTTTGAAAAATTAGTAGAAAATTACTTTTAAAATAGTTTTAAAAAATTTGAATATTCATAAAAATTCCTTTAAAAATAATCATATAATATAAAAAACATTCTCTAAACTATTTTTAAAAAAACATGGATATAGAAAAAACAATTGTCGATTGAAAAGTGAAATAAAGTGTATTTTTATTAAAAACATTACTTTAGTATATTAAATTATTTAATATAAGAAAATGAATGGAAAGTATGTATTTTAAATAATAACTACATTATAGGAAAATGCATTATTTTATTGATCATTAGATCAAAATATTTCATCATTGTAAAAAAATCTTAAACAATGAGATTGTAACATAAAATTTTTAACACTTTAGTAACTTTTGAATCATAACACCCAAGAATGAATTTACCTTATAGGGATATTTGTGTGTGTGTGTGTGTGTGTATCCCATAATTTTCATGATAAGGATCATATATGAAATTCATATATATTATATAGGTAACGACCCGGACCCAGCCAGCCACCTGAACAGTGCCGAACGGGTCGGGTGTCACTACCTTCGGCATACCTCCCCTGAATGCCAAAGGATACAGACTATCAGAGAGGGTATGAATAGGGATAGTGGGGAGGCTATACCCTCTCAGAGGATCGTGGTAAAGTTACTAGTCCGAGTATAACAGTAAAGAGGCAGCAGAAATAAAGACTCATCAAACTCTAACCAGACCCGCATAGCGGAAGCACAAGCAATATAGATAAACAATGGAAGCGGTAAATATAACTACAACAGTGTAAATAAACACAACAACATGCTAATAACATGTAACTACTACTGAACTGTAAAACATGCATACAAAGCAGGTCATACACAACTGAATACAAAAAGGCGCCAATGGCTAACCTACAGTATCTACAACAATTAAGCATACTGATATAGAAAAGTAAACAAACCAAAGTCACCCCAGCTAGGCATGACCTCAAGGTCCATACCATCTCAATGAAACAACTAACGCAACCCATCTCCTGAAGCTGGCCTCTTTCCTGCACGTAAATCCATATAGTCTACATGCGTCCAGAGGGGCCCGTGCAGGGTGTGAGACAAATCTAAGTAGGATACCACCCAACGGTGCATACCAAATATATTTGTTTAAGTAGTCATGCATTTACAAGGAAAGAAGTAAATTGTAACGTGCACAATTAAACCCAGACTCCAATTTTGATCAACAGCCACCATGGAGTGTCACCTACTTCGGCCAATGCCAGAATCTCTGTCGTGTAACCCGGCACCATGTGCCACATGACACCTCATGTCTCATGTACCGATGTCCCGAAGTCACACCCAAAATAGTAACCCGGCACCATGTGCCTCCTGAAACCTCGTGTTTTAAGTACCGATGTCCTGAAGGCATGCCCAAAATAGTAACCCGGCACCTTGTGCCTCCTAACACCTCGTGTCTCAAGTACCGACGTCTCGAAGACACGCCCAAAATAGTAACCCGGCACCATGTGCCTCCTAACACCTCGTGCCTCAAGTCCCAACGTCCCGAAGGCATGCCCAATCCCTTGAAGGCTCATCACCTCCCACGTGGATTTATACAGAAATCACCCCCAATCAGAATACCTAAACGCAACTACGAGGGCCTCTACCCACATGAGTTGTCCAAACCACCTCATCATGGAGTATCTTTCTGTGCAAACTATTCATGTTCCGGGTGAGCGGTAATCACCAAAATAGTCATAATCCACCAACGCATCTAACTCCTCGTCTCCCTGCGACCATGTTGCTAAAGTCTGATGGCCTCTCCATCCAAGTAAACCGGGCCATGCCCAACTTGACAGTCATACTGCATCAAGCCAACGTCCATGACGCCCAATCCCATGGTCAAAACCACCCAAATTAACCCAAGAAAAGCCCCAAACTGTGATCAGCATCACTCAAGCGTAGCCGAGCCAAGCCCAACACAACCTATAAAGGGTCCAGAAGATGAAATTCAGCAATTGCACAAATAATATGTTTAAACCGAAAACATAAACCAGCAAAACAAACTAACCAGTTCAATTGCACAATACCAGGTGTTGTCCCATACCATCACTGAGGTCTTAAATGCCTCCAACAATTTATCACAGGCTTTAATAAATTAAATTAAACATTTTAACACAATAATATTGCAATTAAAACCATTTTGGCATTCCCCGACCAAAATTCCCCGATGAGCCACGACCCCTCTCCCGGACCCGCTCGCGCAAACTGGTAATAGGGCATACCCAAAGGCATCCCATAGGTCCAACAAGAAATTCAGTATGAAAAATCAGATAAAATAGGTCCCACTCAAAATACCCGTAAATGCGCCAAAGGCCGCGTCACCCAAACAACCACAAAAACACAAAATGAGGTATGTACCACCTACCTGAGACTCATATGATGCTACTCCTCCGGTAACAGCCACCAATTCAGTCTAAAACATGGTAGATCTATAAAAGATTCAAACATGCTCAAACCCCTATAACTCTTTCCTGAACAAAAATCAAACAAAATGGCCATCGAGGAATCGAGGCCTTACCCAAGGGGTTCTAACACATCCAACTGAGATCAGATCTGACTTCGGATGAAGAACCAGGAGGAGATTGAAAATTCAGTTGATTTGAGGGAGGAGGTTATGTCCAGAACCTCAAAACGAGGCTACTGCCCATTTTAAGGGGAAAAAGAAAGTACACGGCGCGTACTTTAGGACTACACGCTGTGAATAATTCATTTAACTATTCATAAGACGGTCAGATTCTGCCGACTAACTTTCTGAACATGTCGACATGAGTACACGGTGTGTACCTAGGGGTACACGGCGTGTACTTTGTTCCTCTTCATTTCCTCGCCGACTTACCCACACACCATGTGTTTCCCTTATACACATCTAGACTACACGGCGTGTCCAAAGGGAATACGGCCTGTCCCTGGATCTACCCGGCAAATGGCCTACACGCCATGTATGGCCACCACATGGTCGGGGTTACACGGCGTGTGTAAAACTACACACCATGTCGTAAGAAATTTCTACATGGCCACCACACGGCATGTACTCGGCGAGCACCCAGCCAACACCCACTTAATCATATACACGGCGTGTACTCAAAATCACACGGCGTGTGGTCTGGAAATTTCCAGAAACTTCCCATTTTATCCAGTTTCCTCAGAAACCAGTCAAAAATTCATACAGGGTCGGGATTTTGACCCGTTCAAAAAAAACCCGGGTTCTTACAAACTCCCCACCTTAACGTAGCTCATCTCCGAGCTACCGAGCGAAACCTGAAGATGGCACCAAACATACCACCATGATCAAAATATCCTGGACTCTCCCAGTCTCAACGGTTCTAGCTAAATTCCTCAAGGGGGCTCCCCAACTTAGGAATCACCTTACCCGGTCTCAACCCAACAAAACGTAAAACAAACAGGGTTTACTAACATGTTTTCCGGATTCATAGTTCTCCCATGATTCATCGTCACCCCTGCACCCCATAGGCACTCCTTTGTCCGTCTCTACACCCAACATAGCCAGCACCGCATTAGTGTCTGCCTCTATGAGATCCTGGTGCCTAGAACCTCAAGTAACCTGCATTCTCGATGCCCTGATGCCCAAGGCACCACAAGTAACCCGCATCCTCGATGCCTAGATGCCACACATCTCATACATATATATAAATATATCCTGCACCCAATATGGTTCCAATCCAACTGACTAGCATCTAGTCAGTCCAAATAGATCATGTGCACCACGTGCACTCAAAATGGACATGCCTCTACAGGCCATGCCAAAAAGGAAACATGGAGATCATGGTCACACTGCGGTGTACCTCTAACTGTCATCGGCTCACCAGCATGCTCAGCCTCTGGCAGCTCCACGGCATGCACCTAGCCTGAAAAACGGCCGCCTGATGCCTGACCTCCCTGCGATGTTGCTCTAGTCTCTGGCCACTGACCCCTCAGCTCGGTCCCACAGTCACTTTCACAACCTCCACGCACAGCTGAAACTCAACTACCCTCTCTGGGTACCGAACCTGAACCAACTCCAGACGTTGTAGTCTGTCCTGGTCCCTGCCTGCCATCTATCTGAGAAGGTTGCCTGCAAAACCTCTCCAGATGCTCGTCTTGTCCACATGCCTGATACTCCTTCAGAGTCCCATCGTACTGTGCCCGAACATGTCTCAGCTGTCAACACTGGAAGCAAATCACCGATGAACAACCACGATCTGGTCTAGCTAAATCCCTGTCCTGAATGCCATGATGGAACTCATCCTGTCCTCGCTTCCTATTGTCCGAACCGTCACCTGAAGCTGTCAATCTGATCAAGAGAGACTTATCCCTTTCGTTGCCCTCAGCTATGAGCGCCTGATTCACCACCTCGGAGAAGGAACCCAGCCTGAAGATGTTCACTTGGACCCGAATGGTGTGTCGTAATCCATCCCTGAAGCGCCTCACCCTAGCTGCATCATCGCTCACCATAACAGGTGCAAAGCGAGACAACTCTGTCATGGTAGCCACATAGTCCATGACAAACATATCTCCCTGGTGAAGAATCAAGAACTCCCGAGCTCTCTCTGCCCTCAGTGTCTCTGGGTAGAAGTGCTCAATGAACCTATCCTTGATGTCCTGCCATGCCAGTGCCTCGTGCCTACGAGCTTGAACCTGTACATCCCACCAACTCTTTGCTGGTCCTCTCAGCATGTACGTCACCAGCTTGACCCTTCACCCTGGAGGCATCTCAAGCTGCTTGAAGATCATCTGCATACTCTCTATCCAGTTTTCTACTGCCTGTGGACCACCCTCGCCCTGAAAAAGTGGCGGGTGTTATGAATGGAACTCCCGCATCAGATACGCCATAGAAGGTTCTATACCCTGCGCGCCTCTGTCAATCCCCTGCAAGACGCGTGCTAGGCTCGCTCGGAGCTACTCATCGAGCCACGACCCGAATGATTCCAAACGTGGCTACTTTCCTGCCTGCACTAGATCCTGAACCTAATCCTGTCCCTGGGCATGTACCTGCGGCTCGTGATCTGTTAGTACCGAATTATGACCCCCATCCTGCGGCACTATACCATCCCTTTCCTGACGCTCCATCGAGTTGTGAAGGTGTAACCTGGTGAATACCACAAATTTTTAGACAGCCCATACATATATATACAGTAATATATTCTACGTAGATAAGGAAAGAAGTAGAAGGCAGTGCATAACAACCACCCTTACTCCCCCTCAACACAACCCATGCCCCACGAAATCCCGTCCTCATGGCCTCCTTACCCACTCAACAGAGCCAAGTATCAAAAGTACCTCGGGCCATGCCTGTCTCGACAACTCACGTAGCCTCAAACCGATAACTGAGTCACCCAATCCTGATAGTTACACTGCCTTAGTCATAATACCTGCCTGATCTCATAAGCTTCCGACCCAATATCCTACCACATGCAATTTTTACAAAATATAAAGCATGGAATACAAATTGCACAACTATAAATTCTATCAGGAATTTCACCAATTTACATTTCAAATCAGATAAAGCATGGAAATTGATTTTTATTCACAAGGCATTATCACTTAACAAAGCAAACGTGCAATTATGAAATTGAAATACCCTAAAAAAATGTGCCTATCAAAAGACAAACTACAACCTTGCCATACCGGGCCAAGGTCCAATTCTCCCTTACCATACCGGGTTAAGGGTCACATATCCCAATCAACAACATCACACATCAAGTGAGCCACCGAGGTGGAAATCATATAAACTATAATCTGAGCAAAAGAAAATAGAAATTCCCACCCATGGAAACATGGTCCATCCCTCGTACCTGGGGCTACAGGCACCCAAGCACAAGTTAGAAACCTAGTTCCATTAACAACAACTTATCTCCAATCTACCATATCCCAAATAGTAAAACCAGCAGAAATAAAAGAAAAGTCTCAATCTCATTAGTATCTAGAAAAACACTGCTACTAAATCCTTGTCAAGAACTCCTCTAATACCACATTGTAACGACCCGAACCCGGCCAGCCACCCGAACAGTGCCGAATGGGTCGGGTGTCACTACCTTAGGCACACCTCCCCTGAACGCCAAAGGCTGCCGACAAGCAGCGACAATCTGAATAGGTATAGTGGGGAGGCTATACCCTCTCGGAGGATCATGGTAAGGGTACTGGTATGAGTATAACATTAAAGATGCAGCGGAAATAAAGACTCAGCAGACTCGAACCAGACCTTCATAGCGGAAGCACAAGCAATATAGATACACAACAGAAGCAGTAAATATAAAAATAGAAGAGAAAATAAACAAAATAGCATGCTGATAACATGTAACTACTACTGAACTGTAAAACATGCATACAAAGCAGGTCATAGACAACTGAATACAAAAAGGCGCCAATGGCTAACCTACAGTAGATACAACAAGTAAGCATGCCAATATAGAAAAGTAAACAAAACAAAGTAACCCCAGCTAGGCATGACCTCAAGGTCCATACCATCTCCATGCAACTACTAACGTAGTCCAGCTCTTAAAGTTGGCCTCTTTCCTACAAGTAAATGAATAAAGTCTACACGCGTCCCGAGGGGCCCGTGTAGGGTGTGAGACCAATATCAGTAGGATACCACCCAATGGTGTGTACCAAATATATGTGTTTAAGTAGTCATACATTAACAAGGAAAGTAGTAAACAGTTCAGGGCACAATTAAACCCAAACTCCACTGGTGCTCAACAGCCACCATGGAGTGTCACCTGCTTCGGGAAACACCGGAATCTCTGTTGTGTAACCCGGCACCATGTGCCACCTAAAACCTCATGTCTCAAGTACCGACATCCCAAAGGCACGTCCAAAATAGTAACCCAGCACCATGTGCCTCCTGACACCTCTTGTCTCAAGTACCGACGTCCCGAAGGCACGCCCAAAATAGTAACCCGGCACCATGTCCCTCCTGACACCTCATGTCTCAAGTATCGACATCTCGAAAGCACGCCCAAAATAGTAACCCGGCACCATGTCCCTCCTGACACCTCGTGACTCATATCCCGACGTCTCGAAGGTACGCCCAATCCCCTGAAGGCTCCTCACCTCCCACATGGCTTTCTATGGAAAGTACCCCCAATTAGAATACCTAACCGTAACTACGAGGGCCTCTACCCACACAAGTGGTCAAAACCACCTCATCACGGAGTATCTCTGTTTGAATACTACTCATGTTCCAAGTGAGCGGTAATCACCAAAATATTCCTAAGCCACCAACGCATCTGACACCTCTTTTCCCTGCGACCATGTCACTCAAGTCTGATGGCCTCGCCATCCAAGTAACTCGGGCCATGCCCAACCTGACAGTCGTACTCCCTTAAGCCGACGTCCATGACGCCCAATCCCAAGGTCAAAACCACCCAATGTAACATGGGAAAAGCCCCAACCTGTGATCAGCATCACTCAAGTGTAACCGGGATAAGCCCAACACAACCTATAAAGGGTCCAGCAGATGCAATTCAGCAATTGCACATATAATATGTTTAAATAGAAAACATAAACCAACAAAACAAACTAAACAGTTGAATTGCAATACACCAGGTGTTGTCCCATACCAGCACTGAGGTCTTAAATGCCTCAAAAAATTTATAACAGGCTTTAATAAGTTAAACTAAACAGTTTTACACACTAATATTTCAATTAAAACCATTTCGGCCTTCCCTGGCCAAAATGCCCCGATGAACCACAACCCCTCACGCAGCCCCACTCGTGCAAAATGGTAACAGGGCATTCCAAACGGTATCCCATAGGTCCAACAAGCAATTCAGTATGAAAAAGCAGATAAAAAAGGTCCCACTCAAAGTACCCATAAACACACCGAAGACCGCGTCACCCAAACAACCACGAAAACAAAAAATGATGTATGCACCACCTACCTGAGACTCGTACGACGCTACTCCTCCAGTAACAGCTGCCAATTCGGTGTAAAACGCAGTAGATATACAAAATTGTCAAACCCGCTCAAACCCCTATAACTCTTTCCAGAATGAAAATCAAACAAAATGGACAAAGAGGAATCGAGGCCTTACTAAGGGGGTTCCAATGCGTCCAACTAAGATCGCATCTGACTTCGGATGAAGAACTGGGAGAAAATTGAAAATTCAGCTAATTTGAGGGAGGAGGTTCTATCCAGAACCTCAAAATGAGGCTACTGCCCATTTTAAGCTAAAAAAGAAAGTACACAGCATGTAATTTAGAATTATAAGCCATGTATAGTTCATTTAACTATTCATAAGACAACAGGATTCAACCGACTTACTTTCCGAACATGCCGACATGAGTACACGGCGTGTACCTAGGGGTACACGACGTGTACTTTGTTCCTCTTCCTTTCCTTTCCAACTTACCCACATGCCATGTGTTTCCCTTATACACGGCTAAACTACACTGTGTGTCTAAAGGGAACACAATGTGTCCCTGGTTCTACCTGGCCAACGGCCTACACGCCATGTATGGCCACCACACGGTCGGGGTTCATGGCCTCTATAAAACTACATGCCATGTATTAAGAAATTTCTACACGGTCACCCAATGACATATACTTTACGAGCACACGGCCGACACTCACTTAATCATATACACGGATTATACTCAAAAGTACACGGGGTGTAGTCTGGAAATTTCCAAAAACCTCCCATATTCTCCAGTTTCCTCAGAAACATGTAAAAAATTTGTACAGTGCCGGGATTTTGACCCGTTCAAAAAAAGTCCAGGTTCTTACAATATACACCAGACAAAAGTAACTAGTGGTGAATATGGAATGTCTCCCATGTAAATAAAAGTGAGATGAAAATCCCTGACTTCAAGTCATGAATTTCATTATACACATTCAAAATTATTTATAACAAATATAGGTTTATTATAAATTTATTAAATAACCATTACCATATATATAATACCATATGGGATTTATATATGACTTTTTATTACCATTTTATTATAAAATCTTTGTTAAAATCACTGTTTTGAGTAATAAGTGCTTTGTTTTTCATGTATGTTTTGGATTGAGTGGTTTAGTGCTTTTACTTTTATCATGGTTACATAATATATAAAATTTTTACAATGATATAAATATTATATTCATTCATTATAAATTTATTTATATTAATCCATTAAATTTACAGATGCAATGTAAATTACATCGTTAATGGAGACAATATGTCGTATGTACACATGAATGTATTTTATACTTTCTCAAAGGATATAATAAAAGAAAGGTAAATATTACTTCACTTTATATAATAATTTATATATCATATATATAATATGTTTTCATAAAATATATCATTATTACTATCCATTTCAAAATAAGATTCAAAAAATCATATCTCTTCAGGTACGCGGTAGTCCATACGTACGCACGAGAAACTTTATTATTTTCCAATGAATTGGATGGTAAGTATGTATGTTTGATATTATAAATTTAGATTAATAAATATGTCTAAAATATCATATATATATATATATTCATAATTATATCGATCTATTAGAGGTGGTGATGGAAAACTGATTGCATTGGTTCGTGGGGGGTAGTATGTCTTACATACAGTTCATAATTTCATTTCCTATTTGATTTAAGAGGAGATGGATATAGGATATTATATTAACATACCCACATATAATAATATTGGATATAATTATTTAGTAATGTTATAATATTTTAAGAATAATTTAAGAAGGTGTAAGAAGAAATAAAATGAAAATGAAAAGATAGTAATTATACATATTCATCAAATAACCACTTTAGTTTTATGATTAAATACATCTTTGGAGGGTTATATAGTAAAAAATAATTCCTCTAGGATATTGGGATAGAAATAAGTAATATATTAGGATTGTTTTTTTTCTAAAAAATATAATTTTTAAGTATAAATATGAGATGAGAGGGGGTGCCCTTGAATAAGATAGAGAGAGGACACACTTGGATTTTTATAAAAGAATAAGGTATACCTCCATTTTACACATGTAAAAATTATAAAAATGGCTCATTATATAAATTTAGATGCTATATGGTATAAACATTCAATAAAATAGTAATTTTTTATGTTTTTGTTCATTTTTACTCTTATCTTTTTAGTTTAACCCCTGCGTAAACCCATTTTATCCTTTACCATGGTAATTAATTTTTCCTATTTTTATTAATCATTTTGAAAAAACAAATAAGTTTAAATTATTAGATAAAATAAATTTTTCTAATTTAAATTATTCACATAATTTTATTAATTTCATTCACATAATTGGAAAATTTTAATTTAAAATTAAACTTGTTAATGCATTGAAGATGCAATTTTCCAAAGAGAAATTTTCTCTAAGTATAGAAAGTTTTAATATAAAAAAACAATATGAATTTGATTAAAATGAACTAAATTTAATTAATAATAAAATAATTGGACTAATTTTCTGCATAATTCATTTTTAACGATGATGTAACCCTGTAAATTATTTAATCAAGAATTATTTTTTCAAAAAAATCATTATTTTTCACTATTCATCAAAAAATAAATATTTTCATAAAATTCAAAATAATTCAGAATAAACTAATATTTATATATTTATTAGAAAAATAAATTTCATTTTTTAAAATATTATTTAAAAAAATTATAAATATTTTTTATTTTTTCACAAAAATCAATGAAAAACATTTTTGAGAAAAATGTATTTTTTAAGTTTATAAAGACTTAACCAAAATTAAGTAATTTTTTCTCAATATGTATCATTTTTAAAAAACCATTATAATTAATTTTAATAAAAAAGTTTATCCTAATTTATCTTTCCACGTTTAATGTCTTTCTTATGATGATCATTTTTTAAATAATAATATTAGTAATACGTTACAGTTAGTTATAAATCAATGTTGCGTATAACAAAAGCAAACAATGAAATTAAGTTAATTTTAAAAAAAAATATTTCATGAAATCTAGAGGGGTTACAAATAAATTATATGTATCTTGATATATGAAATCTGTTTTATCCAATAAATTTTATATGAAGATTGAATCATCTACTAATCCATTAAGGAAAAAAAATTATTTAAAATAAAGAAGGGCAGTGTGTTCATAGAATTTACGGCGCATTATGGTGTTGGCAATCCCTAAAGGCGGAGGCACATGCTATTCTTTTGGGTATCTCATTATGTAGGCAATGGGAGCTCCATATCTCACAAGTGGAGTTAGACTCAATGTTAATTTGCAAGGCTTTACATGGAAACAGTACAGTACCCTGGTCCATTACCTACACAATCCGTAAATACAGAGCTCTCCTCGATGGTAATACTCGTGTCACTCACATGTAGAGGGAGTGGAATAATGTGGATGATTATTTGGCTTCTATTACAACCCCAGGTATCCGGTTTCAATGCATTTCCCATGTTTCTCAGCTTAAACCGGAGGGGGTGAACTTGATTCGGGGGGATGCCCTCGGTCTCCATTATTTTCGGCCTCCCGGAGCTTTGTCTCTCCTGGTCTCATGTTGTGTTGAACTGTTTCTTGTTTCCTTGAATAAAAATGTAAATTTTGATGTTGATAATGGTATAATTTTCTACAAAGAAAAGTGGTTATGGTCTCTGAGCTGAGCAAATTATCTATTTTTTTAGAGGGTAAAACATAAAACATCTGAGGGTGAACTGAAAATTTCATAATTAGGCAAAATTAGTAATAATTTATTACATGTTTAGATTAATTTTCAATATTCATAAAATTGGTTAATATGATTTTATAATATTTTATTAATACTAACACTTAACACATTAAATTTAATAAATTATTTGAGATAGGATCATAAAATAATATAGTAAAAGGTGTGTTTCCCAAAACTCATTAATCTTACTAATAAATCATAATTAAAGGAAATATACTATGGAAACTGATGAAAATAATTTCAAATGTATATTTTCATGGAAATAATGAGCTCTCTAATTTGACATTAAAAGAGAGGGTTTTGTTCTCAATAAAACTCATATATAGAGTCATTATTATTTTAATGATAGCCTAACCATTTTTCATTGGAGATAATTAATTAGATTATAATGATTTAATTTATTTAAGGGGTGAATGTGACATCTAAGAAATTCAATATATTTTAATAAAAAAATTTCCTTATATTATATTTGTAAATATAAAAAATAATAAATTTATCATGATTAAGATTATTTAAACCTAAAATTTATATATTTATCATTAAATTATTTTTTTTATTAATTACATGTGTTTCTAAAAAATATTAATTTAATTATAGTGATTATATGACTATTAGAATAATAATTAATTTTTAAAATAGTAACCAAACCATTATTTGTAAAATACCTAATAAATAATATTTCCAATGAATTAATAAATAAAGATAAATAATATAATATCATAAAATTATTTCTTAAACCTTATAACTTAAAATATGTATAAATGTATACTTTTAATAAGGTATTTTTTTAATTATTTAGTAAAAATTAATTTTTATGTTGATATTTAAATATTATAATTACCATATATTAAAAAAACTAAATATATTAATTATAAATCATAAAATATAATGAAAATAGAAATTTAATCATTCATAAAAAAATAAACACTATTTATTCAAGATGAAATTATTTTTTCATGCATTATATGATTTTTGTAAAATTAATATTTCTACTATTTATAATTTTAATTTTAAAAAGTATAGTTCATTAAATAATTAGAAAATAAAAATTATCTTATGATGAATTTGTTTACTTTTTGTAAAAAATAATTTTTAGTTAAATATTAAAAATACAATTTTTATCATATATCGTGATATTTATGACATCATTTTGGTATTATAATAACTCAATAATTTGAAAACTATTTTATGTAAATAATTTTTTATGAGTAATATAATGTATTTAAAGATAATAAATATAATTTTCTAACATATAAATAAATTTTCAAAGTGTGAATTGTATATTATTTTAATAAAAATTATTTTTTATTCATTACTTGGAATTAATTATACCAATCATTTAATTGAGGTTTAAAATATATTAATTATAAATAATATATATTATAATAAAACACTAGTACAAGTCACTATAAAATAACTATATGTAATGTTGAACCAAAATAATAAAATAATTGATATTTTATTCAAAGATTCCTCCCTTACCTATATAATCACCTCTTCTCTATATATCCCATCTAACTCGAAAAACATCTTAATTTTCTAAAGTACTAACCAAATCACACTTTAAAATATCTTATCCATGTCCTCGACCCCTTCGTTTAACCAAATTTCCCTCCATCAAAGGCCTAATATTTGGTCAAAAGGAGGTGACTCAAAGATAAATTTAAGGGTTCCTAATCCAAGACCTTTATTTTGAAACTATTCTATTAAAATAATTTTTAAAATCCTTATTTACATTCATCCATGCTTAAAATTCCATAGAATTTTCATCCTGTTGATATATTATTGAAATGAGATTACACATTCCATCTCATCATACTCACTTCCTTAGTCAATATAATATCAATGTATGGGTGAATATTTCTATCTCTCTCTATCCATCTATTATTTGAGATTATTTTATCTCAAACTCATTAAATTTCCTCTTTATTTTCTTCCATGATTACATTACCCTAGTATTATCATCCATTTGATCCATTATTAATGAAATATTACTCATTCCCTCTCATCAAACCCCTTGCATAAGTCATTACTATGTTGAAGGATTCCAAATCATTTCAATTATCTTATTACTCCTTATATAATATAATCAATTATTAAAAGTAACCTCAAGATAGAATCTTAATTATAATAAGTTTTTTATAATAATCAGATATTTACTATTTTTTCTCTTCTTTTAAACTCTTTTAAAAAATCTCATTCAACTATGGTATCTAGATGATGTTTCATTTTTCACCTATACCAATGTTAGATATTCCTAAAAAATATTTCAAAATATAATATATAATTTATAATCAAATAATTTCATGTCCCTCATTTAGAAATCCTAAAATTAACATGATAATAATAATTTATAAGGAAATTATTGTAGGCAGGTTAAGCATCATAGATATTATTATGGTGAAATACTTTTTGATTTTGAACTATTTTGATGAATATATTATTGTATTGAACTTTTTCAATTATATAATTAGAGAAACCATATATCTATGTATATCTCATAAGGATTTTATAATTACTCTTTCTTAATTGTATTATAATGAAATTGTATTGAAACTATAGATCGAAACCCTCTGAATTATTAGTATAAAAAACATAAAACTAATAACTGATGAGAAATAATTATAAAATCAGTAGTAATAATGAAATAAAATTTAATAAGGTTTTGAAACAAGTAATTAATAAACATAATTTTATTATTTTATGAACATAAATAATAACAAAATGACTTCAGACTCGTGGTAAGGGTTTCTTTTCTATTTTCCCAAATATTTTATATATTTTTCATATATTATCTATCTCAACTTAGATTTAATTTCTAAATTTTTTTAGAATTTGTACGACAATGATATTCCCTATATTATTATATTCTTTTCTTATATCCTCTCTTATTAAATTGCATCTCATACCTTACAATGTTTTTAAGGGGTATCTCCCACTCTTTTTCCCTTTTTTATTATTAAGCTCTCTATCACCCTATCTCTCTCCCAACATTATCTCTTTCTTCCAAGTCTTTGTTCATTATATCATGGATATATTCCAAAAAATCCATTATTTGTATTATTTTTCTAATATTTACTTGTTCATATAACCTTTAATCTGTATAGTGTTAGTACTCTATATCTAACAATACAAATTGATTAGTGGTTATCTAGAAATTTTTTTCATCTATTTAAATGGGTAATAATTGAAGACATGTATATGTGTTGTTTCAATACAAATAATTATTGATTATTTAACCTTGTTAATATAATTATCTCGTTAAAATCATTACATGTTATAATACTTATTCATCTATTTCATATGAATAATTAATTTTTCATAATAAGTTACGGGTGTAAACTAGAATTATATATCCCCTATATGTATCAATAGGTCTCATGAGACAAACTAGTTTTGATATTTTTTTTGTTCATATTCCTATTTATAAAAGATGTATTAGAACAATGTCTCAATGATACGGATATGATATCCATCATTATGAATGAAATCATTATAATATTCATTAGTATCATAAACATGATAGTAAATTTATATTTCTACATATATATTATGATTAAATACTTATTTATATGGTGTGGTACCCAAGGTTTTATGATTCATTGTTTGTGGATTTAAAGTTAATTCTTAATAATTAAAAAATATTTCATTATGGTTTCTTGATTTATCTATAAAAAAAGATGTTAATATGATCAAAAATTGGAATTTTGATGACACTATTGGATTCGGAATTGGGTGTTTACCCAAGGGTCTATGTTTTATTTGAATCACATTTTTAGATATAAATTTGGAGGAGTTTTTTATGGACTCTGGCATGGTCATAGCAAGATATTATTGATAGTGAAATAATGGAAATATCTAATAAAATGATTTTCAATTTATATTAATGTTATCAACATAGTCATAGTGATCATGTAATTAATTTTCGAGGTATATAGGCTTGTACCATCACTACACCCTCTCGGGGATCAAGCATAATGATCATGTAGATTGGTTTGAGTAATTCAAACTCATCATTTGGCACCCAAAATACATCCTAAATGATCACTTCTCTCCCATAAGCTTCTTAAGGATTTCTAGGGTGATTTGGGACTATTTTTGGATCTTTAAATCTATCATAAATTAATACAAGAAATGATTGTTTGATTGGATACAAATATTAGGTAAACTATTGATCCTTCCTTTTGATTTTTTTTATCTGTAGTTGTCTATAATTTCTCGACCCAACACACTCTCTAATAACCAGATAAAAGTCCCACATGACCTGAAAAATTATACACCAAATTCCTAAGGTTGTTGACTTACAATGATGGTCTAATAATAGAGTGTGGATACTATACCCCCCAATAATATAATTGTAAATAATAGTGGAAGTAGAAATAATGATAGTTATCATAATAATGTAGACTTGGTATGCATCATAAATGAATTCAAACAATCTAAAATAAAAAAGCATTGTATATGAAAGTGAATGTTTTAAGAGATATATGAGTCACACTAACATAAACCAGATCCCCAATTGGTATATCATATACATCAAGTCACAAAAATAATCAAAAGAATAAAAACTAAGAAATATATTAAAAATGGTCATGAGTCCTAACCTTAACCAATATCTTATTCTCTTAACTTATTATCCAAATCAACCATCAATAACAGATCATTTTCCTTTATTAAACCCTATAATAATGACATCTTTCCAGTTTCTCATGACGGCCTGAGCAATGTGTGAGTACAACTGAAAAGGCCCCCACCAATGATATCCTTAAATATAACTAGTTTAAAGAAGTATATAGTGATGTGATATGATAGTAATTAAAATTGTAATAAATAAACCACTATCTATACATGGGTTCCATGGTGATATCGTATATTTAGCTTATGTTCTTTAACTAGTGTTAGGTGTTTCTAAACATTGAACATCACATAATAATCATTAGGGGGAGGGGACCCACTCTGTGTAACTATCATAAAATATCCATTGATGTATTGATTCACACACTATATAACCATATTATACATCTCATAACCTAGGGTAAGTGTACCCCACATCAAAACCATATTGAATATCATCACCGCCCAGGATGGAATAACACACTACCCCGGAACCATCTCATTAATTTCAACACACAAGGGGAATTGGGTCACATCCCAAAAACATCTTACAAATATCATACATTTCATATTTTATTTAAAACACTTGTCATACCTATATCTAGGATTAATATTATAAATTATCTCATTGGAGAGTCACAAAAACATCATAGGTCTCGACCCATACTCATATAAGCTACCACAATGTCGACCCACGTAAATCACATAAATTAATCCTAGGGATCATCCTATTGCATCTACACATAGATTTCTAGGTCACAATTCCATTTCGAGAACCACTCATGTTACCTACCATTTTCCCATTTCCTTTATTTAGAACAAATCTCACTTAGATCACAAAGATTTTAAATTTAAATTTATCAACATCCAACTCACTACTCAGACAATGAATTTTCCACAAAATAAAAAAACACAAACCATTTTATTAAATTTTCGATGAATCTCACAATCGGCCAATGTGGAATTAAATTGTACACACATCGAAAACAATATTATACATTGGGATACCTTATTATCCACCTATATTATACTCATATAAGTTTCATCATTGAATATCATTGTCTAACTTGAGCTCAAATAAAAAAATAGTAAAATAATTTTACACCCCCCCAATAGGGCATAAAAGGCCATAACTGGCTTAAGACCACTAAATTATGACATAATTAGAGAAATTATTAACTCATAATAATAATTTTACCTTTATCTATCACTAATAATAGATGAGACTATATTTGGATGGATGAAAAATAAAAAAGTAACATTAGAAGAGGAAAGGTTGAAAAATAAATAATTGAGGAAGAGGGTGGGTCACTATTGTAAGTAAGAAACTCACATTATACAACCATAATATATTATATTTATCAAATTTATTATATTAATAGATTTTATTTTTTTTATTTTCTCCTATTTACTTTTCTGGTTCATAACATAGGGTTCTTATACCTCCAAATGTGAGGGTCGACACTTATATATTTTCAATCTGCAAGTCATATATTGGATTCACGAAACGTATGGTCACTATACCTAAATAATTTTCTAAATATTGAAAAAAGGAATATATATGGACCAATAGGTGTGATATGTAAAGTCAAAAATATATAATAAGTAAGGATTCATGGATTAGTTAAATTATATCTTAGTAATATGTGGGGTTAAGATACTAACTATGTAAGAGTCACTCCCCATATGTAAGGGTCATGTTTTTTTCAGAATTCTAAAAAATACCATAAATAAATTTCACCATACATAATATGTAAGGGTCACCAACCAATATATAAGGTTCAGTGGGTCAATAATTTTCTAAATTTTCTAAAAGTCAATACATTAGGATTAGCACACCCCATATGTAAGGGTTTCTGCCTAATACATAAGGGTTAACACTTATCCAAATTCTTAAAAGGGGGATATATAAGAATCATCTCCACCATATTTAAGGGTTATGTCTCCCCATACCTAATTTTTATTAATTTTCTAAATCATCAATGATTTAATTAAAAAGGGTTATCCCACCGGATACGTATGAGCAATAGATTTTTCAATTTTTTTTGGTAAAGTCATAAAAAAGTTCACTTATATACATAGAAGGGTCACCCCAAAAATATCCAATAAATTAAAAAACTAAATAACAGCCCAGATTATTCATATTCTATAACTTAAACCATATTAATTTTATTAATAAAACCCTAAATTATCCATATTTTTAATGAAACTCCATAATAAGCCCATATTTTTTCTGAAATGCCTCACATGTATAATAAAACTGAAAACATTTTCAATAATCAACCATGGTTAAAATATAGTAAAAATAAACCCCTAAACTTGAACCAATTCCCAAAGAATAATATGTGGCTTTCACTAAAATTCTAAACACCTCAATCAGGTCCCATTAAAAATGACACGTTAAAAAATAGACTTGAACCGTTATTCCCTAACACTTGGTAATTAGACAATTCTCTAATTAATTAAAACATGAATGTTTAGAAATAATTAAAATATTCAAAATAAAAAATAAACCATTCAATTCCATAATACGTTTTTAGTGTTACAACCTCAAAACTATATCGATACTCATCCCTAAACTACATTCTCACACAATACCAGGACTCAAAGGTAAAAAATTTCTTCCATGGTTCACATGTTTCAAACTCCTGATCCCACTCCTCCTTTATGATTAATTTTTCTTTCCAAATCACTCATTATAGAAGAACCATATACCCACAAAAAAATTCACTTCAATCCACCATAAAAACCAAACATTCCTCAAATGACATTTCAATCTCAAGATAAATGTTTTTGGTTATACTAACATGAGATTGGTCCAGATGATTTCATCAAATCTGTAATATGTGAAAAATATTTTTCATAGAAACAAAATAATAAGCTATAGAAAACTGTTATGCTATTATACTGATCATATCAATAATATTAAATTTTCCTATGACCCTCATCACCAGTTTTCCCTAACTTTAAATATGGGAATGTATCAATCTAGGTCCCACTCATAAGAAGTCTTAGTTTCATATCTCAAACATCATATGATGGAGTGATCGGTCAACATTATAAGTCTTCCTTCCATGAGTGGTCGCCAACTACTTCCCAAATAGTCAAATATACTCAGATGTTTCTTTCATGAGACATTATCCAATAATCACTTACCCTCTACCAATAATTCAAAATAATGAAAATTGATATATCCAAACATATAAATCCTTAAAAGGTTACAAATAAATCAATTCAAGATAACTATTTTTATAGGTATACTCAATAAAAACTAAATAGAAGTCCCAAAATCCAAAAAATCCTGGACACATGCCTATTAAATTTCCTTTAATAAAATAATTGTATGTTTAGAATACCATATTTATTAAGATATTATGTAATTATCATATTCACCATTATTTCAATTTTATTCGACAACCCTCTCTAGAAGGGTGATGTAAAATAGGCATCCCAATCTAATAAAATACTCAAAGGCACCCCATGTTGCTATATAATCTCCTGTATATAGAATATACCAAACTCTTCAATATAAAATGCCTCTTCAATTTGAAGGAAATTTTAAACCTTAATTAATTTCTCCATATTATGGCTCACCACATCACTGCCTTGAGGCAGAATTGAAAAACCCATCACAGAATCCATAGTCACATAATCCAACTTCCAATCATGAATGGGTAGTGACTGCAGAAGACTAATGAGTTTTTTTTGTGTTTACCATTCACTTACTGATAGGTGGATCACCATGTAATGAAAACCACTATATTAATATTCATTTCATTCCATAGATAAATTTTATGAATATTTTTCAACATATTGGTATTTCCTAGGGGGTATCCTATTTTGAGATATGTGAGAACCTAATTATCTCTGTGCACATGCTCTTAGGGACTACAATATGACCTCAGGCATAAATAATCTCATATAGATCAAGAGACTAGTCAGGTGGTGGCTCCTCATAATATATACTCACTCTTATCAACATAAATTATGAGTTTGATAGTTTTCTCTACTTGGACCTCTTGAGGGGTGATGAGGTAAGATTTATTGAAATAAGGGCTGCTATACCCTGATACTCCTAAACATCTAGAAAAAAATTAGAAAAAATGTCCATTTTATTCCACTTATTTCTTGATTTCGACACCAACTAACCTGAGACTTCATACTCAATACATTAACAATAATATTCCTCTTTCTATGGTTTATGAAAACTCAAAATTAATAGACTTTAGGTAATCAACCCCCTTAGAAAATATGGCGAGAAAATATTTAACCATGAGATTAATTTCTTTTTTATGGGTCCCCTTATCATATATAATGGAACTATGAATTCGATCCTAATATCACACAACAACTGATGGTACGGTCTTGGACAATCTACCAAAAAATTCTATGATAACCCAAGTATTTTTTTTCAAAAATTAAATTTATTTTTAATTTATGTTAATTATATTAATTAATATTAATATTTATTTTTATACACTTACAGAAATATTTATTAAGCTATGTAATAAGAATAATAGTTTTTCATTTGAATGGAAATATGTTTATTTTAAATTCATATTTTTTTTCTACGATATGGTTTTATTTAAAAATTATGTTTCAAAAATATAAGAATTTAATTTAATAAAATAGAATTAATTTTTGGTTCCATAGTGTAAACAATATCTTATGATTGATTTTTGGGATTTTTTAGAAAAAGGAATTTTTTAGTGAATTGTTAAAAATACAATTTTTTAAGAAATACTATATATTTTATAATATCATCGTGAAAAAAAATATTGCTACAAATTTATGAAACAAATGTAATAAATCATAATTTATAATATACTCAAAATATCTTAGAAATATTATTCATTTAATATAAATTAAATTTTATTCCATGAAAAATGTGAAAATATTAATATTGTTGTAGTGCTTGCGCAGGACGGGAAACGTTTAAATTTTTATGTTTTAGATAATAATTAATAAATGATAAAGATAAATAGGATATAAAAGAAAATTTTAATACAATTAAATTCTTTGTATTTATATTTAAGGATAATGAATTTATATGGAAATAATAATATCCAAATATTTACCTAGTACTTGTGCAAGGTCAGAAAATCCAAATATCATATCTTAAAAATGATAAAATTGTAAATATAGTTGTATATAATTTTATAAATGGTTTTAGATGATAATATTTATAATTCATAAATTATATTGATGTAATTAAATTTTTTTTAAAATAAAAATATAGTATAATTATCCAAAACACTTATAAACTGTCGATGCCGCACTTGTTAAAGCGGGTGAAAAGTTAAAGTAAATATTTTTTAAAATTATTAAAACTAATAATTTTTGGATGATTTAGTATATTTATGGATTTTTAAATATACACATGATATATAAGAAAATATTAAATATTTTAATTTTAGTTTCATTATGATGTTTATATCCTTAAAATTTTAATTATAAATATAACTCTAAGAATAAATTTAAATGTATTTATTGTAAAATAGAATTTATGAATTTATTAAAATTTAATAAAATTTTATAATTTGACATGTAGGATGGGTATATTTCAATAATTTCATCCCTTATCCATTTAATAATAAATTTTGTTTTCATATTTACATTTTCTCTTATAAAGACTAAGTATTTGAGAAAAGCCATTAGATTTTTATTATAAAATGTAACACAATCTACCCCTCTCAAACCACCTCTAAAACATTTCCTCTTAAAATTATATGAAATTATATTTCTAATATTCCTTGCCCAAGATCATAAAGATTTATCCTTTATAAATTTTTTTCTCTAAAGGATTTGGACTCAATCAAAAGGTGGTGGTTTGAGGAGAAATTTAAGGTACTCTAATCCTACTTATTATTTATTATTTACGTTTTATAAATATAAAAATATTCTATAACAAAAATTATTATTTTTAAATGATTATATTTACATGTTATTTTCATTTTTTTAACCATAAAGTATTAAATATCTTTTAATACCAGTCACTAAAAACTTTTTCATAATCTGTTACTCTTTCTAAAAATGGAATTTTTCATAACTATGAGTTTTCATTGAAACCATACTCTTACTATTTTAGAAAACATATATAATTTTTAAAATTATCACTAAAATTATAATTTTATTAATCTTTATTTCTTATAAAAATCAAATATTTTTTGGGTTTTCCATATTTTAAACTCTTTTGAAAAATATCTCTCATTGTGGTGGTTTTACAATACCAAAGTGAACATTGATGTTTTTAAAAAACTTCACCTTTCATGTGTTTTTCTAAAAATTAATTTTATGATTGAACATGAAATTAATAACCAAGTAATTTTCATTTTATGATTCTGGTATGGTGAAAAATCCATCATAAAAAATGGAATTAAAAGTAAATAATTATGGATCTTTTTAGTCGTTAAAAACAAGAATATCAAGGATGTTTCATAGAAATTTAATTATTTTCTAAAATATTGAACAATTTTGATTATAAAATGATATATATGTAACATAGTTTCACAAATAGATCTTATGGTACCTTTTTATACATACCTTTAACTGTTAAAAAATGTTGAATCTATTTTCAACTCGAATGACCCCAAAACAACTAATGTGTAAAATACCACTTAAGTAAAAGAATGAAACATGATAATAAAACTAATAAAAGAAATAAAAATAAAGAAATTAATATAATAATATTTTAATAAAATTATATAATTAATATAATTTTATAATTTATGCGGTTAGAGAATTTATAAGGATATTTTGAACTTGAGCTAAGGTATTTTTCTTTTATACCTCACATTAAATATTATTAAAAAAAATCATTTATCTCTTTCCATTATTGTTCTCTATTCTAAAATTTTATTTATAAAATTATTTATATTAATTTATTTTATATCAAAAGATAATTATCTATTTTACTTTCCTTTATTTAAATATTTTTCAATAACATTTTGGATACTAGTCACCTTTGACACTCTTTACAGAAGTGTGAAAATAATATTTTCATTCATACAGTGATAAAAGGAATATTATTTGCATTTACATCATGTTACGGTTCATATAAATTATATATGATGATGGGATGGTATGTTAAATCTTTATAAATAATTTTTTAATGAATATTCTCTAGATAAATTTTATTAGATATAAATGTATAGGTTATTCCATTGTAAGGGTGATAATAAGAGTGATTATGAGAGTGTTCATTAATATGATGTCCTAAAAACCATAATAATTTTTATATTGACTTTATACATTCTTATGAAATTGTTTTAATAATTTGTTTTTGTAATAAAGTTGTTTTTATGAGGGATTTTGGTATTATTTGTTCGGAAATTTAGTAATGGAAAAAGTAGAATCTTTCTCATGGGTTTCCAGGTTTTCCAATAGACTAATGTGTTTACTTTTTTATATACCTCATAATGATCTATGAACAAATTCCATGTTTTCAAAAAAAATGTTTAATGATGTTTTGGAACATCAATTTATTAAAAGTTATATTTATGTAGATTTTAATTGAATGCAGAATGTGTGACAATTTAAAATTTTCTATTAGGGGAAAACAGTGTAAATTGTGTGAAAGTGTCACTTTTAGGTGTAATTTTTATCCTAGATCACTGAAAATGTAAACCGAAAATATCATAATTTGAATATATTATTTTCTATAATTCATGGGGCTATTATGTTTGATCTTTTATAGTGGGTATGAGAGTAGGGTTTATGTAAATTTGGATGTTATGATGTTGTTGAGGACTGATAATTTATGAATGATAATTTTTAGTTATATTATCATGAGAAAGTTTTTATTACTAATGTTTTTCATGTTTCTTCATCTAATTTTTCCATTTTATGTAGTAGGTTAAATAATGTAGGAAGGAAATAAGAGGACAAATATCATTCTAAATGGACAAAATAAAATGGTTTTTATTTTAGCTGAGAAGTTTGTAGTTGCGTTAACTAAGTTAACACAATATATAAATAGTTATTCTCATTCAAGAGAGAGACTAAATTATCTATAGAGGAATATATCATTAGTGTATCACTTCATGGGATAGTGGCCTCTAGCTTTTTTTGGGACCTCATACCCAGTGACTCATCAAAGATAGATAGATGCATTAGATAATATATTAGTTATTTTTTGTTCCTCATAACAATATAAGTAATACTCTATATATATTATCTTGATGGAGAACTAATCAGATGTGGTGTTTGATTAAGAATAAAAAATAAGAGAATGGGGCAGATATTAGGGATTGTATGGTATTTAAGGAATTTTCTCTACAAAATATGTTCATAAACTGATTCAATTTTTAAAGAAAAAATTCAAGAATTGAAGTAGAAGGCAGATAACATGATTTTTTTTAAATGAAAAATTTACCAGATTTGAAAGGTATTCAAAAAATTTCTATTCATATCATGAAATCGAAAATGATATATTTTTCACAATATTAAAAACATTTTTATGAAGGGTTTGGTTTCATGTAAATTTTGGATTTATAAGGAATTTGTACGGTGTGCTAAAAAGATTGAGATGAATTTCATTGAATTTTTTTGAATCTAAATACAATAAGGATAAGAAGTTATCAATATGGAAATTTATGTTAAAAAAAATAAGTAAATTTGAAGGTATGAAAATCTAATGTACCATATACCATAAATGTGTTAAGAATCATTCCATGGAGAATATTATGAGAACATATAATTGTCAACAATATTTAAAAAATTTACATTTGGTTCGTGATTGTATTGAAAAGGGAAACAATCATTGCACTAATAGATAATAGGTATTAAAATTTTTCATTTATAATGAAATGGTTTATTATGAAATGGTTTCTATAACACCCCGAGATTTTATGAGAAATATTATTTTTAATTTCTTGGATGTCTTGTGTTTTACGCTACACCAAGATTAGCTTGAGCTATACGCAACACTGTGTTATCTTGTAGTATACGCAAACACTATTCTTGGCTTGTGTTGCACGCAAGAGCGACCTTCCTCAATAGCTTGTGTTGTACGTAATACCATGATTCACTAAACATTGATATATTGTTATGAACAAGCCGTTATTAATAGTATTAACCACATTTTGAATTTTATAACATTATAAGTCATCATACATATTTTCTATAACATGGTATGAGAACAAATTCAATTTTTCGTATAAAGGAAGTATATTTCAAAAAATGTAGTTTTGTTGTATTTTTATGGTGCACCCATTTTAAATAAAATTTTTACAATTTTATAAGTTCAATTTAAAAAATTATGCTTCTTCTTTTGAATAAGGACATAAAAATTTATGTTGGATAAATTCTTGACATTATTCTGATAACCTTCATATTTTGATGAATAGTAAAAATATGATTTTTAATTAAAAACATCTTTTTCCTCGAGATAATTTATATGGTTAAATTATAAAATTTAATGGTTTTAAAGAATAAATATAATATATTTTTACCATTTAATATAATTTAAATAATTATCATTAATATTATATTAAATTCAAAGTTAAAAGCATTGAAATTTTTTATAACGTTTTAACTTTTAAAACTCATTTTCTCACCAGGAGGATTAATTTTAAATTAAATAATGCAACTTATGTTTTTTGAATTTGGAAAAATGGATTCCATATTTGGAATAATTAGGTCCATATTATGTTAATAGGCTACTTTTTATTTTTAGACCTTATGAATAGTAACTACGGTAAATTTTATTTACTACAATTAAAGGTAAATCAGGTAATTAAGGGTATAAATAAGATTATAAAATTACCCTAAAACCTTAAAAAATTCAATTGGATGAATAAAAGTCAACCCATATCACTTAAGGCTCAGAATAGATTCATTTCATGGAATTTTGACCATAAAAAAGATGTAATTATTATTAAAACCAAAGAATGTGACAACATGTCACTCTCTTATATCTTATAAGTGGAATAATTTTAATTTAGTGATAATCATCATAAAACATCGAAACTAAATATTCACTAGAAATCTAAGAAAATTATCTAAATCATGTGAATTTATTTATAATTTTTAGCTATTAAATAATTATCATTAATTGTGACACAATTGTGATGTAGAAATTATTTTATTGATGGAAATATTAAATAAATGGTTTTAATAATATTAAAATAAATATTATATGAAATATTTCATGTTCTCCACTAATTTTCTAGATATATATGACATGTCATGAATCTGTTAAATATTTCTTTTGAATATATCATCTGTGTGGATTTTATTTAAATTCAAATAATTGAATAGTGTCAAAATTGACACTATTGTTATTTATAAAAATAACATATTATTAAATTGATTAAAAATCACAAAAATATTTAAAAATTATAAATTTATATATATATATGGACTAAAATGTCATAAATTATCCAATTATGGATAATCCACTACACATAAGTAATTATTTATAACAATTAATAATTTAGAATCATATTATGGCAAATAAAATTAAATAGATTAAATAAGGATAAAACAAAATGATAAGGTTAAAAATAAAACCCCAACATGTATAAATTTTCTTCGATCATGATATTACAAACCTATATCATCTTAGATTCGATTTTGAGTTATTTTGGAGGTTTTTAAGTGGGGTTTGAGTTTATTGTAAATTAATATTTTGGAGTTTTCCAAAAATGCCATTATCCTCTCTTATAAAAGGGAACCTCCTCCCTCTCGACTTCACAACATTTTGAGCCTTCAATCTCAGCCAAACACATTCAATTTATCTTCTCCACTTCCATAAAAATATACTAGTGGTCCCGGTTTTCTTCAAAGACCATCTTTAGGGCCCTAAGAGGAGGTTTAAAAGAGGTGCGTCAAAGAAGAGGTAATATCCTTTACCAATTATTTCAAATTTATTTCTTCATCGACTTCCTATTCTTTAGTTTTTTCATTATAAAGTAATAAAATCAGTATCAAACATATAATTATATGTTATGATAAATATTAAACAAACCTATTTCACTTTATATCCATCCTACTAAAAACGAAATCATCACGCGTGCATACGTATGACTTACCGTCTCCACGCTGTGGTGTAATCTATTTTTCCACCACCACCTAACAAGGATGGGTATAATGATGGAAATAATAACTATATATGATTATTATAACATTATTCTAATTATGAGGTATTAGATCGTCCACTCTAATTCATTTCAATAATTATGGGAACCATATCATCGCTCGTTCGTATGTACGGATTACCGTCTCCACGAGGCGATGAGATTCATTCTCCATTTTGACCATTCATAAATGATTATAAAGTATATATGATAATTAATCATGAAATATATGACATAAAAATCCTACTGGATTTATGTATATATATATATGTCATTTACTTTCATTCAATTTAATAGGGAAAGACAAACATCGTTCATGCGTACGTACGGCCTACCATCTCCATAAACGGTGTATTTCATTCCATTTATTGATTTACTATATATTCTGAATATATATTATATATAAATCGTGTTTTACATTCTGGAAGTAAGTAATCATATTAATAATTACATGTCAAAACACGTACGATAAATGAAACGATTTTACCCAAAACGCTTTTTTAACATGGAATTGAAAAATGAAAGGGAAATATAAAGTCATAAGTGAATAATATATGATTTAATAAATATTATTATGGTTTTTTATAAGTTAATGATATGTTTAAACCCACTATACAAGTGTCTTAGACACATACGTAAGAAATTGGACGTAAGGTAAGATATAATTATTCCAATCTCCTTCTTATCCGATATTGTTTATTCGTAAGTATTTACTAGGGTTATATTTATCATCCATTACCATGTTTTCTAAAAATGTTTTCATGTATGTTTAACGTATTTTTTAAAAAAAATTGACTTTCACTACATGGTATGTAAGTAATCTTTCTTTTTTTTACCATACGAGGTACTTTTTTACTTTTCCGACAAAAGTATGAGGAGACTGTTTTTTTAACTTATACGGCATGAATGGATTCTTAAAGTTTCATAACACCTTATTTCCTTGAATCTTCTATGTAATATTTCATGATTCTATTCAACAAAAATTTATTTCTTTTAAAATTGTATGTCATTTTGATAAAGGAAAATGATTTTGAAGACGAAAGTAAAATTTCCTCAAGAATTCATTTCATGTTTTTTATCAAAACTATTTTACATATAAGGTGACATTATTTAATATGTTTATGTTTCAGGTATAATGTCTCTATTATTTACATATTATCATTTTTCTTATGATGAAATGATATCCATTTATCCTGTATGGATTATGTTATGATGGGATGATGTTTATGAAGCCCATTTTATTCATTGGGTTATGTTGAATGATTTATGTTTATTTTGTGGCACATGAAAGAATGATTTCATTATGAGATGGGTGAGACCTATATATCACTCTAATTAATTGGGTAAAGATTTATATATCATGAGATAAACATGGTTGTAACGGCAAGTAAATCTAGTTCAGTAATACAGTGCTGGAATGGAAAGTAAACCTGGTTCAGTAATGGACTTCGTCCACTATGATGGTCTGGGAAACAATTTCTTGGCTACTATGGAAATCATATCATGTGATTAATGGTTTTCCACAATTACATGTTTTATTCCCATGAAATTTTATCATGATTGAGGTTCCATTATAATATATTCCTTACGTACTGCCATGTTTTATGTCATTGCTCACGATTTTTATGTTTAAACATTATATTCATGTTTTTAAGTTCAAATGTATATGCTTTGTTTTGTTTTCACCATGATTACCCTTACTAAGTATTTGATCTCACCCTTTATATGTTTTACTTTACCCGGGATATAAATAATGGTTTTCGGTAAGAAAACAAAAGGGGAATAACTTTATGGGAGATGTTGAAGATCTCTCACCATGATTACAAGATTATGTTCTGAGTTTCCAAAGACACTAAACTATTACGGTCCTTGGGTTTCTTTTTTGTTATGTATTAAGTATTCTGAAAAAATAATGTAATTTCCATGTATGTCAAGCATTGGGTCTCTATAGTTGGTATCAGAAGAAAGGTTTAGGTAACCTTTGGAAACTAGGATGCGAAATCTTTAGTGAGATCCCTAGAAATATTTCTATGGTATGTCTAGGGATGTATCTAAGGATAAGTATATGTATAGGTTATAGTCCTATAATTATTATAACAATCATGAATAACATAGGATTAAACCTAATATGTTAGATATTGAATGTACTCCCCTTGATTATGTTGTTTTCCTAGTATGATTCTTTCCTCTCACACTATTCTTTTTGGGTTTTAGATAATTGTTGAAACCCGAAGGAACCGTGTTAATGATTAATGAACTAAGAAATGTAATGATGGTCCTTATGAACAACCAAATGTTATGGGAAATTGTGTAAAAACCCTTATTTCTATACTTACACAAGCTATGAATCATTATGGACTTCTAAATGAGCAGAGAAAGAAATAATATTCAATTGAGTCCTTCATGAGGCAACACCCACCTTCTTTCCGTGGGTCTTCTGATCCACTTGTTGCTGAACAATGGATCAGTACCATTGAAAAGATATTTTCCATACTTCGCAATTAGAACATGAAAAAGTAATTTTGGTTGTTTACCATTTAGATGGTGAAGCAGACCAGTGGTGGACTCTAATTAAGAATACAAGGCCCCAAGATGAAATTAAATCCATGGAATTAGATAAGTTCAAGAACTTGTTTTTCAGTAAGTACTTCCCTTTTATTCTTCAAACAATGATAGAAAAGGAGTTCCTTGAGCTTAAGAAAAAGGATGATGAATCTATTGGTATATACATGGAGAATTTTACAAGGCTTTCAAGGTATGCATCTGGCTTCATCATCTAACCTGAAAGTAAGTTTGATCGATTTTTCAGTGGCTTAAAACCAAGTATTCAAGGGGAATTAGCTATAAATAACTTCATTAGATATAAAGAAATTGTGTGTTGTGATATCAAGGTAGAACTGGAAGTTGGGGTTACAAATCCATCTCATGGTTCTGCTAAGAAATAAAAGATGGAGTTCAAGGAAAAATCTCAAAACAAGGGTGAAAAGAAGACGAATGTTTCATTCTTCACAAAATTTAGAAAGAAGCATGGTGGATATTGTCTTAAAGGGACTAGAAAATGTTGTAATTGTGGAAAATAAGGTCATTGAGCTGATGAGTGTATAAGTAATGGGAAAAGGTAGCTAATGGTGTGAATAGAGAAAAGACAATAGAGAACGCACCACCAACACTTCAATGCTACAAGTGCAAGGAAATGAGGCATTATGCTAACCAATTCCCCAATAAAAGGTTTAATGAAGATCGACACCAACAACCTCTTACGACAAAGGAAAAAGGGAAGTCGCATGCGATCACTATTGGTGATTTTGAATATGACAACAAAGTGGTGGAATGATTAATTGTATATGTAACGGGATTCCAAAATAGTGTCATTGAATCTCATTTATTGTATTATGGAATATTAGAATATCTATGTATTGGTTTTCAATAATTATATGGAACTAGTAACCATGAAAAGTGATTTAAATATTTTTTGAAAGAAGATAATATGAGCATAATGATGGGATATGGAGAAAATAATTTGTTTGATAGTATTAATGATCTCATGACTGATATAAGTACAAAGTGACATCACGTTTTGAGTATTTAGATATTTTGGGATTTTGGTATGTGGAAATAATTATCTTTTGACAGAATTAATGTTTTCAAAATGGTTCTATGGTAATTCATGATTCAAGAGAATAAATTATTAAGGTATTCACATGTTTGGAATATGGCCAATAACATATATCTTCTGATATATAAAGGATAAATGATGGTAATCACATGCTTTGTATATGACCTCTCTAGTAATCTTTTTATTTATACTATGAGATTGAATAGAACTATTTTGGATAAGCCTAAAGATTGTAATGGATTAATTTTGACATTAGATAATATTTTTTAAGGCTATAACTGTAGAGACCCGTATCTTGACGTACATGGAAATTACATTACATTTGCGGAATACTTAGTACATAACAAAAACACACACACAAGGATCGTAATATTTTAGTGTCTTTGGAAACTCGGAATATAATCTTCTAATCCTGGTGAAAGATCTTCAACATCTCCCATAATGATCTTCATTTTATTTATACCTAAAACCTTTCTTTATATCCTGGGGAAAATAAAACATAAAAAGGTGAGCTCAAATACTCAGTAAGGGTAAACAAAAGAAATATCAATCACATTATATACATAAGCACATAACTTTTGGAAATATTAACCTGTAAAAGAGATCATAATTTCATAACTTGGGATAACTCATGGAAGTGAAATGTAATCACAATAATCATAACATAAAACATTAAACTTTGTGGCATACACACATAATCATAGAGAATCATTTCTTGTTAGTCAAGACTCATTGCCAAGACTATCTTAGTGGACAAAGTCCCTTTCTGAACCGAGTCACCCTCATTTCAGTCCTGTTTCACTGAACCGGTATAACCTACCATTCCATCCATGTCTATCTCATGAGATATAAAATCGTTACCCAATGCATTGGAGGGAGATATAGGTCCCACCCATCTCATAATGAAACCATTCTTATGTGTGCCACAAAATCATAAATCATACATCATTGCATAACCCATATAGTAAAAATGGGAATCTTAAACATCGTGACATCATAAAACAACTCATATAAGATAAAGGAATTCATAAAAATAATTACATCACAACATAATCAAATCAATGTAATAATAGGGATAGAAACAGAACACTTTATTTTCATAGATGGAAAATAATTTTGATAAAACACTTGAAATGAATTCTTGAGGAAAATAAGCTTTCTTCTTCAAAATAAATTTCTTTTCACAAAACATCATGCAATTTTAAAAGAAAGAGATTTTATTGAAAATAGCCATTAAATCTTTTGGAGGAAGCTTCATGAAAATAAGGCTTTATAAAACCGTAAAAATCCGTTCGTGCCGTATAAGTTAAAAAAAACATTCTTCGTACTTTTGTCGAAAAAGTCAAAAAGTACCTCGTACGAAAAACGACAAAAGATTCCTTTCATATCTTTTACTAAAAACTCACCAAAGGGTAAAAATGGGTTTAAAAAATTGATGTTGGATAGAAATAACATTACATATTGAGGAAACATAGATGTGGATGATAAAATACACCCCAGTAAATACCAACATATAAACAATCTCGGATAAAAATGAGATTGTGATATTTCCCTTACCTTAGGTCCGATTTGCTTCGTAAGTGTCCGAACCTCCTGTATAATGATTTAAATAATGTAATTTACTTATTACAGAATCATATTCATTTTTATGATATCATATATGGTTCAATTATGAATTTATATTACCCGTTCTTTTGTAAATTCCATGTTAAAGAGCGTTTTGGGTAAAATTGTTTCATTTGTCGTCCGTGTTTTGACTTGTAATTATTCATATGATTACTTAGATCATGATTACTTAATTCCATAACATAAAACATGATTTATATATATATATATATGCAGGATATATATATAATAAATTAGTAAATGGAAAGAAATACACCGTTCATGGAGACGGTAGTCCGTACGTATGCATGAACGCTGTTTTCGTTTCCTTATTGAATTGAATGGAATTAAGTAGATGACATACATATAAATATAAATAAATCAAGTATCATTATTATGTCATATATTTCATTAGTACTTATTATATATACTTTATAATCATTCATGAATGGTTAATCATTGAGAATGAATCTCATCGCGTCGTGGAGACGGTAGTCCGTACGTACGCACAAGCGATGATATCGTTCCCATGGTCGTGGAATTGTGTTAAAGTGTATGAATACTATTTCAGTATCAATATCACTCTATAATAATCATATATAGTTACTCATTACACCATTATACCCATCCTTGTAAGGTGATGGTGGAAAATAGATTACACCACGGCGTGGAGACGGTATTCCGTACGTACGCACGCGCGGTGATTTCATTTTTCCGTAGGATGGATAGAAGGTGAATTAGGGTTGTTTCATATTTATAATAGCATATCAGTATGTAAGTAATACTGATGTTATTACTTTATCATGAGACAACTAAAGAAGAAGAAGTTGAAGAATAAAGAAATTGAAAAAGATCGGTAATGGATATTACCTCTTTTTGACGCGCCTTTTCTTAACCTCCACTTAATGAACTAAGGATGGTCTTCGAAGAAGACCAGGACCTCTAGGATGATAATAGGGAAGTGGAGAAGAGATTTTGTCAGGGGTTGGCCGAGCTTGAAGGCTCAATGTTGTGTGAGGAAGAGAGGGAGGAGGTGCCCTTTTATAAGGGAGGAGAGGGGCACCTTAGGAATATCTCAAAATATTATTTTATATTAAAATCAAAATCAGTTTATAATGGTTCCAAAGGGTCTTATTTAGAAGGTAAAGTGGGGATGGGTCGAAATCCTATCAAACAATAGGATTTAGACAAGTTTAGGTTTTTATTTTAACCTTATCAATTAGATTTAACTCTAAGTTAAATAATTTAACTTTTACCGTGACTTTTTGTTTTCTTACACTATATGGTTAATACACTTACTATAACATGCCAGAAGAACCCCAAGTTGTTTATTATTAATATATATATATCCTTATCTAAGTCATTTGGCCGATCCTTAGATTTTTAAGAATAAAATAACAATTAATAATATAATATTTGATTTAAAAACTATTTTGTGTCAATTTTAACACTATTTGATATATGATTTTTGTGACAGTCATAACAGAATTATATGTTCGAACCAAGTTGATTAAATCAACACTAATATATCATAGTAACCTATAAAATTAGTGGAATTCATAAAAAGTCTCAAATTATATTTATTTTGGGGTTTATAACATCAATTATGTCAATATTTCATTAATAAGATAATTACTGCATCATCATTGTGTCATAAATAAATTAAATTATTTAATGTCTAAAAATTACAAATAAAATACCATTATGTAGGAAACTTTTTATATTTCTAATGAATATTTATAGTCGAATTTATCTTATGTATAACCCCATATTAAAAATGATTTACTTATTAAACTTTGATTTTAACTATTTTAACCCTTCTTTAAATAAATTAATAATAAATGTCCTAATCTAATCCAAGGGGGCCTAAATGGTCATATTATATTCATAAGGTTGTTTTTGGTCTAATTACACTTATCCAATAGAATTAGGACATGTGTTAGGGTAATAGTAATATCATATTTACCCTTAGTTACCCTATTTACTATTAACTGCGGTAAAAAAGTAAAAAGTTACTATTCACCAAAAAATTATTTTCATCTCATTGAACCACATTTTAGTCCTTGATATTAACCGTGTCTCTCGGATTTTCGAAATTACACTCACAGAAGTGGTAAAATTAAGTTTTATGAAAAAATCAGTTTTTTAGCTACCACTTAGTGGTTTCACTATTCATCAAAAATTGAAATTTTCAGAAAAATATCAAAAATTAGGCCTAAGATATATTTGATATTATAAACTCAGAAATGATGTCTATTTTACCAAATTCACAACATATCAGTTTCATTAACTAATTTAAAAATTAATTCCCGTCGTCAAAACAAATAGTGTGTTTTTAAGAGATAATAACTATCAAAAGATTGACACTTGTTTATAACTAGTTTAAATGTGAAATTACATCCAATGACCAACATTGTATTAAAATGTAAAAATATATTCTAAATATACTTTAAAACCACTCAAATTAATAATTTATCACTATTAATTATTTCGATTGAAAAAGTTGTTTTTAATTAAAATTTAGTAATTTTCACTATTCATCAAAATATGAAAGTTATCCGAAAATCACCAAAATTTCACCCTAAGCTAATTTCGATATTCCGAATCCAAAAATGAAGTCAATTTTGAAAAATAAAATTTACAAAATTTCAAAAAGTGGTTATTACTATTCATAACGGCTAGTTTTAATAATATTTTAATAGCATATCATTGTTTAGTGAAACTCGGTATTGCGTACTACACACACTACCAAGGAAGGTCGTGATTGCCTGTAATGAAAGGCAAGTCAAGGATGCGTGTTGTGAAAGATACTTTTGGTGTAGCGTACAACACAAGACATTAATGAAATTAAAAAGAATATTTTTCATAAAATCTCGGGGTGTTACATTCTACCCCCCTTAAAATGAATTTTGCCCTCGAAATTCGCCGGGGTTATAAATGGTTTACTACTCGAAAGTTTATTTAATATAAACCCACATCATAAAAAGGAATACCAAAACCAATCTTTAAAAACAAAAGTATGAAATGTAACGGTTACCCAAATAAACTAATCACTGGGTTTCCACATAGGTGAAAATATGGATATGGAAGAGAAATCTAACCATCATGTTCTGATGGAGAGTGGTAGAGAACATGGCTATGGAAAAGCCAGTAATCACAAATCCATAGATTTGTGATGATATAAGGTACCATCTGATTCATCAGGTATAAGATCACTAAGACAACATTTTTGGATTTCAAGAACATTTCCCTAAAGTTGAAAATTTGAATTAGAATAAATACTTACTTTATTTTGGTACAATCTCACTGTTGTTCATGCCTTGAACAATGTCCACTTCATATCTTAAATAAATGAAGTTGAATTTGTTATTCGTGATGTGTTAGCAGATCATGTGATAGAATGACGGGTCATTCCATCTGTCTCAAACAAAAGATTAGCAAAAATTATATACATAAGTCGATCTATAGTGAGATTAATCATATATGGTTCCTAAAATGGTCTTATACTTCATATATCATACTGCTTAATATAATAATACTTGTTTCTACTAAACAGAGACTTCCTGTAGGCCAGTGGTAGGCGATAAAGGCCAGTCGCACTTCGATCGTGGGTTCGATTCCCACATCCTTGTCCGACGTGATGGGCTGTCGCCCGTCCTGCAGGTTGTCCTTTTTCTAAAACTACATTACTATAACATCCCATAAATAATATCGAAAATCTTCTATCCTTAAACAATACTAACTTATGTCCAACATAAACTATTCTAATCTTTAGGCTTATCCATAATACTGCAGTCCACTCTCATAATATAGTGAAAACGATTACCAGAGATTTAATACTGTTTTTTATCCCCATATATCATATGATATGTCTTGTTGGTCACATTCCAAACATTAAAAGGCCTTAATCATGTATTCTCTCGAATACCCATTGAACCTTAGTGAAAACATGAATGAAGTTAAAAGTTAACTCCTTCCACATACTAAAATCCAGAAATTCTATATACTCAAACCATGATATAAACTTCTCCTTATATCAGTCATGAGCTCATGAATACAATCAAACACCTCATTATCTTATTATTCCTTCATTATGCGCATATCATCTACTTTCCAAAAAATATCTGAATAACATTTCATGGATACTAGTACATTAATCATACACTTTAAAAACATAGGAAAGAAAATAGTGTAACATTCCTTATATGTATCTTTATTCCATAGTACCATGAGATTACTTATACAACATTACACCTGATAAACATGTAATCATTCCACTACCTTCTTAAACCATTGACCGAGCTTCAACAATTCTTTCATCTCACATATCATTTGTAGTCTCTTCATCATCATCAACATAAATACTTCCCATACGACCATACTGATTCTCTTCATGAGACTTTCCCTTAGGGCATTGGTTTGCATAATGCCCGTACATTCCACATTTAAAACATTTAACCATTGTTGATGTCGTAGCAATACCATTATCCCTATCCATGTTGTTAACTGAACCTTTTCCTTTGCATTTACTTGCTTTGTGTCCTTCTTTTCCACACCCAAAGCATCTTCCAGTTCCTTTGAAACATTCTCCTTGATGCCTCTTCCCACATGATTTACATAGGGGAAATTGAACTTTCTTTCCTCTATGATCATCATGAAACTCCATCTTTCTCTTATTAGCCGAGTCAGGAAACTTACCAAATTTTACTTTATTGATCATATTATTAGATTGCTGATTCGGCATAATAATGATGTTTGGACTTCCAAATCCCATTTCATTATAAAGAATATCATTCCATTGTCCATCATATCCTCCATTATCGTGAATCATCTTGTTTCCAGCCATTTTCTAAAACCCAAAAAAGAATAGTGTGAGAGGAAGAAATCATGCTAGGGAAAACAACATAATAGAGGTGGAGTATCCTCAATATCTAACATCTTAGGTTAAATTATATGATCGTTACCGTAGTTCTAGGACTGTATCCTATACGTATACTTATCCTTAGGGACATCCCTAGACATACCTTATAAATATCTCTAGGGATCTCACTAAAGTTCTCGCATCCTAGTTTCCAAAGGTTGACTAAACCTTTCCTCTAATTCCAACTGTAGAGACACGTATCTTGACGTACATGGACATTACATTACATTTGCGGAATACTTAGTACATAACAAAAACACACACACACGGATCGTAATAGTTTAGTGTCTTTGGAAACTCGGAATATAATCTTCTAATCCTGGTGGAAGATCTTCAACATCTCCCATAAATATCTTCCTTTTTTTATACCTAAAACCTTTTTTTATATCCTGGGGAAAAGAAAACATAAAAGGGTGCTCTCAAATGCTCAGTAAGGGTAAACAAAAGAAATATCAATCACATCATATACATAAGCACATAACATTTGGAAATATTAACCTGTAAAAGAGATCATAATTTCATAACCTGGGATAACTCATGGAAGTGAAATGTAATCACAATAATCATAACTTAAAACATTAAGCTTTGTGGCATACACACATAATCATAGAGAATCATTTCTTGTTAGTCAAGACTCATTTCCAAGACTGTCTTAGTGGACAAAGTCCCTTTCTGAACCGAGTCACCCTCGTTTCAGTCCTGTTTCACTGAACCGGTATAACCTACCATTCCAGCCATGTCTATCTCATGAGATATAAAATCTTTACCCAATGCATTGGAGGGAGATATAGGTCCCACCCATCTCATAATGAAACCATTCTTATGTGTGCCACAAAATCATAAATCATACATCATTGCATAACACATATAGTAAAAATGGGAATCTTAAACATCGTGACATCATAAAACAACTCATATAAGATAAAGGAATTCATAAAAATAATTCCATCACAACATAATCAAATCAATGTAATAATAGGGATAGAAACAGAACCCTTTATTTTCTTAGATGGAAAATAATTTTGATAACACACCTGAAATGAATTCTTGAGGAAAATATCCTTTCTTCTTCAAAATCAATTTCTTTTCACAAATCATCATGCAATTTTAAAAGAAATAGATTTTATTGAAAATAGTCATGAAATCTTTTGGAGGAAGCTTCATGAAAATAAGGCTTTATAAAACCGTAAAAATCCGTTCGTGCCGTATAAGTTTAAAAAAACATTCTTCGTACTTTTGTCGAAAAAGTCAAAAAGTACCTCGTACGAAAAACGACAAAAGATTCCTTTTATATCTTTTACTAAAAACTCACCAAATGGTAAAATTGGGTTTAAAAAATTGTATTTGGATAGAAATAACATTACATATTGAGGAAACATAGATGTGGATGATAAAATACACCCCAGTAAATACCAACGTATAAACAATCTCGGATAAAAATGAGATTGTGATATTTCCCTTACCTTAGGTCCGATTTTCTTCGTAAGTGTCCGAATCTCCTGTATAATGATTTAAATAATTTCATTTACTTATTACAGAATCATATTCATTGTTATGATATCATATATGGTTCACTTATGACTTTATATTACCCGTTCTTTTGTAAATTCCATGTTAAAGAGCGTTTTGGGTAAAATTGTTTCATTTGTCGTCCGTGTTTTGACTTGTAATTATTCATATGATTAGTTAGATCATGATTACTTAATTCCAGAACATAAAAAATGATTTATATATATATATATATTCAAGATATATATTATAAATCAGTAAATGGAAAGAAATACACCGTTCATGGAGACGGTAGTCCGTACGTATGCATGAACGCTGTTTTCGTTTCCTTATTGAATTGAATGGAATTAAGTAGATGACATACATATAAATATAAATAAATCCAGTATCATTATTATGTCATATATTTCATTAGTACTTATTATATATACTTTATAATCATTCATGAATGGTTAATCATTGAGAATGAATCTCATCGCGTCGTGGATACGGTAGTCCGTACGTACGCACGAGCGATGATATCGTTCCCATGGTCGTGGAATTGTGTTGAAGTGTATGTATACTATTTCAGTATCAATATCACTCTATAATAATAATATATAGTTACTCATTACACCATTATACCCATCCTTGTAAGGTGATGGTGGAAAATAGATGACACCACGGCGTGGAGACGGTATTCCGTACGTACGCACGCACAGTGATTTCATTTTTCCATAGGATGGATAGAAGGTGAATTAGGGTTGTTTCATATTTATAATAACATATCAGTATGTAAGTAATACTTATGTTATTACTTTATCATGAAAAAACTAAGGAAGAAGAAGTTGGAGAAGAAAGAAATTGAAAAAGATCGGTAATGGATATTACCTCTTTTTGACGCGCCTTTTCTTAACCTCCACTTCAAGAACTAAGGATGGTCTTTGAAGAAGACCAGGACCTCTAGGATGATAATAGGGAAGTGGAGAAGAGATTTTGGCAGGGGTTGGACGAGCTTGAAAGCTCAAAGTTGTGTGAGGAAGAGAGGGAGGAGGTGCCCTTTTATAAGGGAGGAGAGGGGCACCTTAGGAATATCTCAAAATATTATTTTATATTAAAGTCAAAATCGGTTTATAATGGTTACAAAGGGTCTTATTTCGAAGGTAAAGTGGGGATGGGTTGAAATCATATCAAAAAATATGATTTAGACAAGTTTAGGTTATTATTTTAACCTTATCAATTAGATTTAAATCTAAGTTAAATAATTTAACTTTTACCGTGACTTTTGGTTTTCTTACACTATATGGTTAATACACTTACTATAACATGCCAAACGAACCCCAAGTTGTTTATTATTAATATATATATCCTTATCTAAGTCATTTGGCCGAACCTTAGATTTTTAGGAATAAAATAACAATTAATAATATAATATTTGATTTAAAAACTATTTTGTGTCAATTTTGACACTATTTGATATATGATTTTTTTGAAAGTCATAACAGAATTATATGTTCGAACCAAGTTGATTACATCAACACTAATATATCATAGTAACCTAGAAAATTAGTTTAATTCATAAAAAGTCTCAAATTATATTTATTTTGGGGTTTATAACATCAATTATATCAATATTTCATTAATAAGATAATTACTGCATCATCATTGTGTCATAACTAAATTAAATTATTTAATGTCTAAAAATTTCAAATAAAATACCATTATGTAGGAAATCTTTTTATATTTCTAATGAATATTTATAGTCGAATTTATCTTATGTATAACCCCATATTAAAAATGATTTACTTATTAAACTTTGATTTTATCTATTTTAACCCTTCTTTAAATAAATTAATAATAAATGTCCTAATCTAATCCAAGTGGGCCTAAATGGTCATATTATATTCATAAGGTTTTTTTTGGTCTAATTACACTTATCAAATAGAATTAGGACATGTGTTAGGGTAATAGTAATATCATATTTACCCTTAGTTACCCTGTTTACTATTAACTGCGGTAAAAAGTAAAAAGTTACTATTCACCAAAAAATTATTTTCATCTCATTGAACCACATTTTAGTCCTTGATATTAACCGTGTCTCTTTGATTTTCGAAATTCCACTCACAGAAGCGGTAAAATTAAGTTTTATGAAAAATTCAGTTTTTTAACTACCACTTAGTGGTTTCACTATTCATCAAAAATTGAAAGTTTTCAGAAAAATATCAAAAATTAGGCCTAAGATATATTTGATATTATGAACTCAAAAATGATGTCTATTTTACCAAATTCATAACATATCAGTTGCATTAACTAATTTAAAAATTAATTCCCGTCGTCAAAACAAATAGCGTGTTTTTAAGAGATAATAAATATCAAAAGATTGACACTTGTTTATAACTAGTTTAAATGTGAAATTACATCCAATGACCAACATTGTATTAAATTGTAAAAATATATTCTAAATATACTTTAAAAACACTCAAATTAATAATTTATCACTATTAATTATTTCGATTGAAAAAGTTGTTTTTAATTAAAATTTAGTAATTTTCACTATTCATCAAAATATGAAAGTTATCCGAAAATCACCAAAATTTCACCCTAAGCTAATTTCGATATTCCGAATCCAAAAATGAAGTCAATTTTGAAAAATAAAATTTACAAAATTTCAAAAAGTTGTTATTACTATTCATAATTGGTAGTTTTAATAATATTTTAATAGCATATTGTTGTTTAGTGAAACTCGGTATTGCGTACTACACACGCTACCAAGGAAGGTCGCGATTGCGTGTAATGAAAGGCAAGTCAAGGATGCGTGTTGTGAAAGATCCTTTTGGTGTAGCGTACAACACAAGACATTAATGAAATTAAAAATAATATTTTTCATAAAATCTCGGGGTGTTACAACAACATTTTGATATTTTTCCTAAAATGTTATAATAGTATAGTTTTAGAAAAAGGACATATCGTTGGACGAGCGACAACCCATCACAAATCGAACCCATAACTGAAGTGCGATTGTACTTTATCGGCTACCACTGGCCTACAAAATGTCCCTGGTTGGTAGAAATTAGTTTTATTTTATTAAGTGGTGTGATATATGAAGTATAAATCCATTTTTCGATCAATATATGATTAATATCATCATATATGGACTTATGTATATTTAATAACTTTTTCTAACCTTTTGTTTGAGATAGATTGAATAACCTATCATTCTATTACATGATCTGCTAACATTTAAAAAAGTAAAAATTCAACTTAATTTATTTAAATAAGAGATGAAGTGTAAATTGTTCATGGAATGACCATCGATGATATTACACTAAAATCAAGTATGTATTTATCCTTATGAAAAAATTCATCAACTTTAGGGAAATTATATTGAAAACCAAAAATGTTGTCCTAGTACCCTCATATCTGATGAATCACATGGTACCGTAGATCATCATAAATTTATGGCTTTTTGATTGTTTTCTTTTTCATAGCCATGTTCTCTACCACTCTACATCAGAACTTGATGGTTATATTTCTCTTCAATATCCATATTTTCACCTATGTTCTCTTATGTGGAAACCCAGTGATGAGTTAATTTGGGTAACCATTATGTTTCAAACATAAGTTTTTAAAATTAGGTTTTAGTATTCCTTTTTACGATTTGGGTTTCTATGAAAGAAACTTTCAAGTAGTTAACCATTTATAACCCCAATGAATTTTTGATGGAAAAATTCATTATATGAGGGGTAGAATGTAACACCCCGGGATTTTATGAGAAATATTATTTTTAATTTATTTGATTTATTGTGTTCTACACTACACCAAGATATGTTTCACTATACGGAACACCATATTAACTTTTAGTATACCCTAACACTATTCTTGGCTTGTGTTGTACGCAAAAGCGACCTTCCTCAATAGCTTGTGTTGTACGCAATATCGAGTTTCACTAAACAATGATATATTGGTATGAACTAGATGTTACGAATAGTGTTAACCACATTTTGAAATTTTTAACATTATAATTCATCCTACACATTTTCTAGAACATGGTATGAGAATAAATTCAATTTTTTGTATAAAGGAAGTATTTATCAAAAAATGCAGTTTTGCCGTATTTTTATGGCACACCCATTTTAAATGAAATGTTTACATGTTTATAAGTTCCATTTCACAAATTAAACTTCTTCATTTTAATCATGATATAAAAATTTACATTGGATAAATTTTTCACATTATTCTGATAACCTTCATATTTTGATGAATAGTAAAAATGTGCTAAATTTTAATTAAAAAAAATTTCATCGAGATAATTTATATGGTTAAATTATAATATTTAAAGGTTTTAAAGTATAAATAGAAATTCCAGAAAAATATCTTTAAAAAAATATTATTGAATAAAATATCCTTTTAATTTTGAAAATTGTTTTAAAAATAAATTTTCTTTGTAAATAAATTTTAAAAACATTTTTTTTAAAACCTCATAATCTTTGAAAGGAATATTTAATGAAATTATGGCATATAATTCCATACAAGTCGTACAAGTTAAAAAGAACATTCCTTTTACATTATAAAAATGAAAGGAAAGTTCCCTGGAAAGAAAATGACAAGAATATTCATTTTGAAACAATTTTTGAAAAGTAAAATTGGTTAAAAATACCTTTAAAAAATAAATTTTAAAAGGATAAAAACATTTTTAGAAAACACTGTTTTAGAAGAAAATAGATTTTTGACCAAAAAGATAAATGATGTCAGATTTTCTTAAAAAAATTCTCAAACAATTTAAGTACCAAAGTGTATAAAACGGTAATCATACTTGAAAATAATCATGAATATTCATAGGATAATAAAATGAAATGGTTATTAATAAATGATCAAAATATTTCTTTCAATATAAATTTAAGTTTAAACAATCCAAAATAAAATTAGATTTCGAAGTAAACCCTTATGAATATCATAATGTTAAAGTGAGAATGGACCAATTAATAGATTATGTTTATCAAATATAAATCCACATAAAATAATTTTCAATAAAAAAATAGTTATAAAATAGTCAGTGTAGAAATAATCTTTGAATATTGAGAACAATGAAGAAGTAATATAAGTCAATGAAAAGGAATTGAGTTATGAAATTATTTCCCACTTCGTAACTCTTAATTTAAATACCATTAGATGAAATAATAAAAATTAGAACATAAAATTCCATGAATAAGGAATTATTCATTACATTACAAGTCAAAGGGATATTACATACACCATATAAAAGAAATAATGCGCATAACATTACAATATGCCTCAATGAAATGAATTGAGACAGAATCTATTACCTCATAGTTTCCTTTTGATAGTAACCTATTTAAAATCAAATATAGTGGTTTTAAACATGTTATAAACATATAATAGAACCATATGAATATTTATGATATCATATATGATTCTTTAATAACCACTTATCACATTTTTGTTAGTGATCATTCATTATTTTCATTTTTTTGTGGTAATTGCTTTGTTTTTTTAGTATGTTTTGACTCATTAGTTTTTAATCCTATTACATGGATCATGATTTTATAGTATCCATAATTTAAAAAATAGATTAAATATAATATATATTCATTATATATGTATGTAGATTAATCCATAAATGTTTTTGATAGAAAATGAAATACATCCTTCATAGAGATGGTAGGTCGTATGTATGCATGAATGTTATTTCCTTTTTCTCTATATTGAAAGGAGAAAAATTAAATGATATATATTATTATTATTCTAGTTTAATTTTAATTCTATATATATAACATATTTTTAATAAATAAATCCTTAATATATTCCATGTAATGTGTTAATGAATCACCTTGCTTTGTAGGGCAGTAATCTGTCGTACACACGACCAATGTTATCATATCCCCAAAAAATAGAAAACATGATGTTATGTGTGATATAATAATAAAATAATAATTATAAAATAATAAATATAATATATATCAAAGATAAACTATATATCCATTATTATTCTCAACGTTGAAAGGTGGTAATGGAAAAATGAATGACATCAGTTCGTGAGGCAGTATAGCTCGTCGTACACACGAACTATCATTTTGTAACTCATTTGATAGTACTATGTGAAGTATTAGGTTGTAACCATAACATAACAATATATAATTATATGTAATATAATTATGTTATTATATAATCATGGTGTAATAATAATTTAAATAGGTGAAGAAGGAAACAAAATAAAAATGCTTTTAGAAATCATTACCTCTTCTTCAAGTATCCTCCATAGGATAGCACAAAACCCTTAAACAGATGGATTTATACACAAAAAAAATGGTTTCTAGGACATGGTATAATTTGGGGAGTTTTTTTTGTAGTTCTTATGTAAAATAATGTTTTTTATGGTGTGAAGAATGGAGGTAAGAGGCAACATTTTATAAGCATAGAAGAGGACACACTAGAAAGTTTTTAAAACAAGTTAGGTGTACCTAATTTTTTACGTAAATAGATTAAATAATTATAAAAATTATATTTTTAAAGTTTAAGGTCAAAATATGTCAATAAAATGGGTTTTTATAGGTTTTGGGTCATTCTTACACCTTATATTCTATGTTTACCAATAAGTAAACTCATTTTTTCCTTAATCACTCTAATTAATTTTAATTTTTTTCCATAATAATGTTGATAGAAACATAATTTTACCTTACTATAAATAATAAATTATGATTATACAAAATATAAAATCCATTTTCAAAATTTAAACCATATATGTGCAAAAAGTTAATTTAAAATTAATTATACGTTCATGACGAGAACATGAGTTTTTAAAGTGAAAATTTTCAAAAGTTTGAAATTTGATTATATAAAAAGTAAATATTAAATTTATTACAATGACCAAAGTTGAATTTATTTATATAAAATTGATCTATTTTTACTTTTAAACTAATTTAAAATATAATTTAACTTTATAAATTATTTAAATTAAAATGTCATTTTCAATTAAAATCCCAAATTTTCACTATTTATCAAAAAATAAAACTTTTAAAAGTACCAAGAATTAACCATATGATAATTTATAAAATATGATTTAAAATATTAAGTTTATTATTTCAAATAAAATTTATAAAAGATTCAAAATTTAGTTTTCAAACAAGTGCGCCATCAAAAGGATGAAAAACTACATTTAGAAAAATACATCTTTTTTTGCGTAAAATTAGATTTGTTCATATTTTTTAATGTCAAATATATTGGATGATTTAAAAAACATTTTATTGAATATATAATAGATAAAATCCATTAATATTATTCACAAATATTAATTAATTTTTTATTAATATAAAAATCTATTGGGTGCTAAAAATAGTTTTTATAAAAACATTTCCTTTCTATTCAATTGGTTTTAATTTTCATCATTAATTTATTGGTAACCAATGAATTCAACCATATATTTTATTAATTTATTCCATCTTATTCAAACCTAAACTTCCAATGTCTAGGTGATAACTATCAAATTATATAATAAAACTAATAATATATTGTAGTTCTGTGAAACTCAAACCTGTGTATAATGTAATATATAGAAGAAACACATTTTGCATGAAATAGAAGGTAGCTCAGTATTGTGTTCATTGAAATCTATATAATATATTTAATTTATTTGAAATATTAAATATATCATAAAGGATTTTGAATTTATATTCCTTTCTATTATTAGGTTTGCATATCATACACACTATCGAATATGATGTTCATGTCTTAAAATTTTTGGGTCTTACATTCTCTCCAATTTAAATAAATTACATCCTCGCAATTTAAAAATGATCTCTGTAATAGAGGGTTTGATATTTGGAAATACCATTATTAAAAACCCCACATCAGAAACGGGTTAATAAAATAACCTCTTAATAAGAGATAAATGGAATTAAAAATGTTATATGGAATAACATATAACTAGGTTCCCATGTATAAGAAATTAGATGTCATGTCATGCTATAGAAATGGATGAAAACTTTAAATAATTACATAGTGTTTTTGTGGTCATTGATCACAATAAACTGAGGGATAAATGGAAATTTAAGGGGCTCATATCATTAAAATTTTTATGACCTACATGACTATCAGTTCAACATAAATGATGGTATTAGGTTAACATTTTTGTTTCAAGATCATTTTCCAAAAGTTTTTTATTTATATTACTATCTATTAATATAATTAAATATAATTACTTCATATATTTCTATTTTATAAATACAGTATCATCCATATTTTGTGCATCATTATACATTTAATCTAAGAAATTAATACTCAAAAATGATTTTTTATTCCTGAATCTCTAAAATTTACTTTTTAGGAATTATAATATCCATAAAAAAGTCTTTATGTTTGTCAATAAAAATATTCCAAAAATAATATTATTTTCAAAATTTATTCAATGTGATTAATTAATCTTTAAAACCTCATCCAAAGTTAAACATAAACCATTTCATAATTGGTTAATCTTATGACACATCCAATATATTGGGATCCGTAAATTTATAAATAAGGTTACTAAAATTTAAATATGTCTGTATCATTAATCAGATATAATGTTGTTATTACAATCCAGTTTTCATTATCTATATCAATCATATTTTTATCCCAAAAAAATTATCTCAACATAAGAAACAAATTAACAGTTATATTTCCCTTAATCTTGTGTTTTCTATGAAGTTTGACTTTCCATTAAATTATTTTTCTTGTTCATTAATACCATTCAACATATTATTTCAAAATCCTAAATGAAAATTACTATATTAAAATCCTTATACATTTCATAACAACTGGAATATAATGGATTTATATACACTTAAAACATAATTCATGAATCCAAATTCAAGATAATTAATCATTCATATTCATCTATAGTAATAACAAAATATTTAACTTGATCCATTAGTTTCATATAAGTTATATTCCCTTAGTACGTTGGGAATTCATCTTCATAGTGCCCCATATATTTACAATTAAAGCATTGAACATTGTAAAATTCTTTATTTCCCTTCAAATCCTGAGCCAGGTGATCTTTGTTCTCAACACTAGAAGTAATCTCGTTTTAATTTTAATAATGTACAATGTGTTTCATTCCAAAAGTATCACATATTGTAAAATCTTTCTTTCCCTTCTTCCATTTATCCTCTTTTTCCTTATCATCTTCCAATTCTCAATCTTCCATTAAAATCCATAAGACCATGAGAATTATTTCTCTATCTTAAAATCACATGATATTATGTCCTATAATGATGATAATGTTTGGGTGACTAGGGCCCTTTGGAGAATTGGAAATCCCATAAAATAAATTGTCAATATTCTCTTTGGATTACATACATAGCCTATATCATTCCTTGAAAACCTTGTAATGTTGCTTCATACATAGAAAATTTTTCATCTTTTTTCTATCATAGAATCACAAACTATCTTTCTATATCTACTCTTTCCCATGAGGAAAATAGTTTTCCAAGATGATTACCTTGAAATCATTCAATTCAATGCTTTATATTTCTTCGTTATCCATAGTGTTTTTAATCAACAAGAATCATTGATCTGCATATCTTAAGAGATGAAAAAATATCATGAAAAATTTATCTCTTTCACTAATTCCTAGGGTTATAATTTGTTATCTAATAAAATTATCCATTTATCAATTAAAAATTTATGTGTATCCCCCTTTAATAATGGATTTTTTATTTAATAAGCGGTCTAACATTGTTACACCTCATGATGGATCAGTATGATGCTTCTTACGGGAAATTTTATTAATCATAACCTAAGTCTAATTCCCTAATATAGATATAATTTGATCACTTCCAACTACAGATCTAGATCATGATTCATTATCAAACCCTAGAGTTAAATCCCTATATTGGGTTTGTGCGTTGATATAGTTCTCATTCATTATATTTGGAACCATTTCTAAATACATTCATGAAATAGATTAGATCACAACATTATGAAACATAATGTATAATTCCCAAACTAGTGAAACGCATACCATATATAATATCTTAATCATAAACTTGTTTTCTTTGGGAAAATATTTATTTTCAAATCCTTCATAATGTAAATTATCCTTATAATATCTCCAAGGAGTTTCAAACTAGGTGTGTATTATGTCCCGTTATTGGGTACTAGATAACACTCATGTCATGCATGATGAACCTTTTTTGGTGTTATTACCCCTATGTAGATCTATGTAAGAACCACTTCTATGTGTATTATCTATACAAGTTTGTATTCTGAGTACAAATCATATAATCTCTATATTAACAAAACTTCATGATTTTCTTCTATAATTAACCTAAAATTATACCTTAAGGTTATGTTCACTAATCTATGTCTTCAAAAATCTAATTCCCAATGTTTCTACACAACATTCTATAATACCAATTATTGTGGCCCCAAATCTAGTAGTTTAGATTCAGTTTCTACTATCATTAAATTGGAATAAGATACAAGGAATATCATTGTAAAGGAATGATCATTTTAGTAGTCTATGTAAACTATATACACACATTATTCTTGCAAAAAATTTGAATAAAAAATTACAACATATTTTTTTTTCTTTTCATTTTTGATAATGACATTCTTCTATCTTGCATTTCCCTATATATAAGTCATAGTAAACTTTATGGAATATTGGGGAAAGGGAAATAAAATTAGAGTGAGTTAGTAATGGTGTGTATATAGTGAAATATATGAATAAATAGGGTATAATAATAATGGAAAAGTAAATAACTATAACACATTATATTTAATAAATAACTTGAGCATAATATGGCAGGAATAAAAGTTTATTAAATAATTCTACATAATTAATCACATTTGCATGAAACTTTACCATGGATATTCTAACTAATCGAATAATCACATGGAATTTCAATAATTGAATATGTAATGATGGAATGCATAACTATGGATATCTAAAACAGACCATTAAGGTTTCCATCTAAGAAATCTAATACCATATAGGATTTGTTCATTTATATATAATATTGATGAGGCCACTTTCGAATACATATAATAAATTGGTAAGGAATCATCCAAAACCAAATCTATTTTGTCTTAGAAACCTATTTATGCATCGAGGGGATATAAAGGTCCCCAAACATTACATAAAAAATCCAATTCATTATTTATATCAAATGTGTGAAACATTATCAACCAAAGCATTTTTATAAAAAATAGCATATGAAATGTAAATACATTCCCCCAATCAATAAAAACATTCGTAGACCATCTATAGTAAAGTGAATGGTATCAAAATAGTAACTTCCTAGTAGAACTGATTATAAAATGGCTAGAGAAATAATGAGGATTATATTGTTACAATATATTCCATTTGGAGTAAGGGTAATGGGTTTCTTTTTGTTGAATAATAGAAATACAAGGAATAGATCATTAAAAAAATATTTGTGGGGAAAATGTAATTTTTATTTGGACAAAAAATTAGAAAGTACTTATTCATTGGAAATAATATTAGAAAAAAATTTCATTAAAACTAACCTCATAAACCTACAAAGAAAACTTCAATGAAATTATGGTGCATGAATGTTTACATTTTATACAATGTAAAAACATTCCTTTTAGATTTTAAAATTGTTAGAAAATTGTCTTCTTTGAAAAAACAAAAGAATATTCCATTTAATAAATTTTATAAAAGGTTAAAATGGGTAAAAATGAATTTAATAAATCATTTTTTAAGTATAAATATATTTTTAAAACCCTTTTAAAAATCATGGTTTTGGATGAAAATTTATTTTCTTCCAAAGAGATAAATGATGTCAGGTTTTCTTACAAACATTTTCTAAATAATTTTAATTACCAAAGGGTTTAAAAATGGTACTATTAATTAAAAATAATCATGAATATATAAAGGATAAAAAATTAAAGGGTTTACAAATAAATGATAAAATAATTCCCTTCAATGTTAATTCATATCTAAACAACCCCAAATAAAATGAGATTGTGAAGTAAACCTCTTCAAAGATGAGAACATTGATGTGAGAATCCAAAAATGAATAGATTGTGTGTATCAACATAAAATACAAATAAAAATAGTTCAAATAAAATAAAATATTGTCAAAATTAAGTACACACATAATATTATAATATTAATGACAACGATGATGTAATATGACCCAATAAAAAGGAAGTGAGTTATGATATTTTTTACCACTTGGTAACTCATAATTCAAAATCAAATTAGATGAAATAATTCAAATTTAAAATTAAAATTTAATGAGATATAAATTATTCATGATATTACATGTAAAATGGATAGTATATACACTATTGAAAACAAACTAAGAGCATAGAATTACAATATGCCATAATAAAATGAAATTGAGATGGAATCCCTTAACTCACACTTTTCTTTGGATTGTAATTTATTTAAAAAAAATTATACTGGTTTAAAAAAAGTTATTGATTTATACTATAATAATATAAATATTTATTATATCACATTTGATTCCTTTATAACATATTATAACTCATTTGTCAATAATCTTTTTATATTTATTGTTTGATGTGTTAATTGCCTTATTTTTTTAGTATGTTTTGACATTTTAGTTTTTGTTCTTATTACATAGATCATGATTTAATCATCTCAGGAATGTAAAACAATATGTAAATATAATATATATTAATAATATAGGTATTTATATTAATCCATAAAATTTGGTGACAGGAAATGAAATACACCATTCCTGGAGATGGTAGGTCATATGTATCCATGAACGTTGTTTCCATATGATTTTCATATTGAATGAAATAAAATTAAATAATATTTATAATAATTCCATTATAATATTTATGTCATATATATCACTTGTGGTTATTAATATCAACCTTAATAAATTTTAGGTATTGTCTGAACGAATCACATCGCTTCATGAGGAGGTAGTTCTCCGTACACACGAGGGACGTTATTGTATTCCCACAAAATGAAAATCATAAAGGTATGTATGATATAATAATTATATAAGAATAATAAAATAAAATATATAAAATATATAATTAATAATTAATGTATCCATCATTATTACCAACCTTTATTGGTGGTAATAGAAAAATGAACAACATCGATTTGTGAGATGGTAGTGTGTCATACCAACGAATGATGATTTTGTAAACCATTTGATGGAAGTGTGTGAAGTTTTAGGTATTAACCTTAACAGAGCAACATATTAGTATAATTAATATACTTATTTTTTACATAATAATGGTATAATAATAATTTAAGGATTTGGATGAGGAAACAAAATTAAAAATCTTTTAGAAGATCATTACCACTTCTTTAGGTATCCTCTGTAGGTTTGCGCTAAATCCTTCAAAGGGTGGAATTGTGCCCAAAATAAGGTTTATAAGATGAGGGGAGAAAATTTTAGGGTTTATTTTGGTATTAATTGGCTGATCGAAAATTATTTTGAAGGTGTGTAGAGGGGGGGATAGGGGTGGCCTTTTCTAAGCAGGGGAGAGAACAGACTTGGCATTTTTGAAATAAAGTTAGGTGTACCCATGTTTTTAACTCAAAAATGGTTTCCATAATGTAAACAATTATATAAATAAATTTTTAAGGTCTAAATTTTTCTTAAATAGGTATTTATACAATTTTAACGTCAGTCTTACACCTTATATTTGTTTATTAACAAATAATTATACTCATTTTTACCTTATCCATTATAATTAATTTTAATTATTTTCACTAACAATTTGGGGAAAAATTATGATAAACTTATTAAAAATTGAAAATTATGTTGATTCCATATATATAATCCATTTTTATAAATTCAATTTATATAAGCGGAAAAATTAATTTAAAATTAATCATGCAATTCTGACGAGAATGTTGGTTTTTAAAATGAAAATGTTCAAAAGATTGAAATGATTTTGTATAAAAATTAAATTTTAATTTGATTAAAATTACTTAATTAATAAATATATATTTTATATATTTTTACTTTTAAAAAAAATTAAATATAATTTATCATTGTAGATTTTTTAATCAGAAAGGCAGTTTTCAATTAAAATTCATTATTTTTTATTATTCTTCAAAAATTGAAACTTCTCAAAAAAATACCAAAATTTCATCATAATATAATTTTGAAATTTTTATTTTAAAAATGAAGAATATTACCTCAATAAAATATAAATGTGTAAGAATTTATTTTTAAAATAATCCTATCATTAAATAGTGGAAAAATTCCTTTAGAAAAATACATCTTTTATACGTAAAATTGGATTTGTTCTTATCTTATGCCTATAAAATATATTGGATAATGTAATATCATTTTATTGAATATATAATATGTAAATTTATTTAATATTATTCAATAATATAAATTGTTTTAATTTATTAAGATAAAACACCTTTTGGGAGCACGAAAATGGTATTTATATAAACATTTCCTTTATATTAAATAGGTTTTTATTTTCATTTTTAAATAATTGGTAACCAATGAATTCAAATATATATAATAATAAGTTATTTTATACTATTTAAACCCACCACTCCAACATCTAGGTGATAACTATGATATTAAATAATATTATTAATAGTGCATTCATGTTTGGTAAAACCCAATCTTGCATTTAACACAAGCTATCGAAGAAACCTATTATTACGTGCAATGTATGATAACTAAGTATTACATGAATTGAAAGATATAGAATATACTAAAATTATTAAGAATTGTAAATATATCATAAGGTCTTCGAATGTTATATTTCATTCAATGATTAGTGTTGTGTATCATTATTGTTATCTAATATTATATTTATATTTAAAATTTTAGGGTGTTTCCATTTTCATAGTTAACAAATCCACTAGCCAAATTTACATAAAAAGGAGTTACAGTCATTTGAAAAAATTATTTTGATGAATGATTCTTGTAATTGAAATGAATATTAGTTAATTCTCCAACATTTTCCTTGTCATTGAAAAATTGGGTGTTTGTGATTTATAATGATGCATCATTGACAGGAATTGGGTATGTTTGGGTAGAAAATGATCAAGTAATTGCATATGAATCATGATAGTTGAAACTCTATAAGAAAAATAATCTTCCACATGAAATTGAACATGAATCTATCTTTTTCGTTTAAAATATTAAAGTCATTAATTATATAGGTATAAATGTGATATATATTTATATATAAACCATAAATGTTTGAATCATATATACACTCAAAAATTTTTGAACATGAGGTTGAAAATATGGATAGAAATGATAAAGGATTATTGTTTTTGGATTCTATATCATCTAGGTAATGTAATTATGGGAGGGATTCCATGATTTCATAGGATAATACAACATTAACCATGTTGCATTTGAAACATTAACCAATGGAAAATGATTTAATGAAAATTGTTTTAGATGTTTTTTATATAAAAACCACTTCTATTTTTGATTAAGTATTAGTATGAACATACTTGTTTGAAAAAATTTAATTTTTTTAGAAGAAAAATTCATGTATGAAAATAAATATAGATCTAGATAAGAAGGAAATTTTTTGGACATTAATATTCATAGTGAATGTGTTATAAGTTTTGGAAAAAAATTATGCGAACAAAGTAATTTTAATTTGAAAAATTAATCCTTGATTGATGCTCATAGATCTCTATATTATTCTAATCTATTTTGAACTAAGATATGTGGATATATTTGGTAATATTATTAGTGTGAAGGAATGATGAAATACATTTCTTATTTTAACTTGAAATGTTTTATTTTTCAATAGTTTATACTTGAGAATCAACCACCAATGAGTACAATTTAGTTGTTTCTAATTTAAAAATTGAAATGGGATAATATATACATGGATTCAATTGTATTATTACCAAATACATCATGAGATGATAATGCAATATGGGTAATTATTGATTGTTTGACTAGGTGTGCTCATTTTCTTCGTATTCAAGATATTATGTATTTGGATCAACTCTCTTGAATCTATCATAATGAAATATTATATTAACATGTATTACATTTTTTTGGTTGATTTTAATCATTGTATGATCTTTTAAATTATTTTTTAAGGTAATTCATATTTTTTTGGGAACTGAGTTAGGTTTAAGTATATCTTTTCATCCCCAAACTGATAACAAATTAGACCGAACAAATCAAACATTGGAGGATATGCTCTAGGTATGATTGTTTTATTGTCATTGTAAAGACTCGGAAATTACGTGGAATTGTTTTTAAATACAAGGGATTTTTACAAGTCCATGAAATTTTAAGGTTCTTGATTTCGAGGCCTGGTGTTCAAAGAATCAATTTCTGATGTTTTTTTCGGGTACGTTCAGTAAATGTACAAGCATGATTCTATAACATTTGAACCGGTGCTTGAAACTGATGTATAAGGGAACTATTGACCTCGAAGTAATGATATTCGCTTAAAAATACTTTCACCTCAACGGCAGATGATCGAGAATGAAAGTTAGTTTTTTGGCTTTTTATAAAAAAATAATAAAATAAAGTGTACAACACTTTATTTTATTTTAAGATGCCAAGTGTGGGATTGTTGGTTAAAACCTCCCCTAGCGAGTTAAAGGTGGGACCGTCACACCCTAACCTCCCATCAGAGGTTATGGTGGTGGGGACCACCCAAATTTTATCTCCCTGTGAGAGGTTACGACATGGGGACCACATGAGACTAAAACCCCCCAATTAATGGGAGGGTGTAAAATATCCCAACTCCCCTCCTTAATGAGAGGGGAGTCCCTTGACCTCCTATAACATTAATTGGTGCCACCTTTCCCTTTTAATTAGTTGTTCCAACACCCATGGTTTAATTAAGGGGAGCCAACGTAATTTAATTATTCTTTTTGAATTACATGACAACATTAAAATAATAGACAATCTATTATTATTAGATGGGTTAGCATTCTCTTTTGAAAGAAATTTGGTGGAAGGGAGAAAAGTTCCCAACAAAGAACCATTCTTCCAACGAAGAATGAAAAGAACACTGGTGAAGTTTTCTTCTTCGACTTACTTCCTCGAATCCTACCCTCTACAACGTCATCAACGAGCCGACGTAGAATGGGATTTGAGACGTGTGGCGGACGTGACGAACGTCAATCAACGAATCAAAAGGCTGGGGGTTTATTTCATGCTGAAGTTGTACTTTTTTCTTATCTTCTTCAAGGGATAATAAGGGATTGTTGCAATCATATTATTGATCATCTTCTACTCATGATGATCCAAATGAAACCATCCTAAATGCAGAGAGTGCGGGCCAACCTAAAATGGCCCGACATCCTCCGTCGTTTTCTCTCTTCTTGTGGGGTTCTACGGCATAGCGATGAGGCGATAGCGAGGAAGGCGACTATGAAGAAGGTCGCGCTACCCACGGACTCTACGAATCGCGCTTCCCCTATGGCACACCGATGCTTCTGGTTGACCACCGCCAGCCTGAGTGGTGCCTACCCCCCTACTCACGGCCTCCCAGCGCCCTGCCTGGCGCACAACCCGCCAGCGCGCGGCCCCAACACCCTTCCAAGAGCCCCCGTTGCCTGCCCGGTGCTCTGTCGGTGCCCCCGCAGCCAGCTCGGCATCCTTCTGGTGCCCTCGTGGCCTACTCGGCCACTGCCGTGCCCTGCCCGGTGCACTGCCGGTTTCCCCACGGCCTACCCGGCCTCTACCGCGCCCTACTCGGTGCACCCGCGGCCTGCCTGTCATCCATCCGGCCGGCCCGCACCCCGTGAGCTCTGCTCACAGCCCACCCGCACTTTGTGCGGCCTTCCCACTGGCCTCCCAACCAGCCCAACCTCCTAGCCCAAGTCACCCGAGCCATGCCCCTCGTGGGGCTGGCCAAACCAGCCCCGACCTTCGGGCCGAGTCTCCAATGGGGCGACCTTCGGGCTGAATCGCCCTCACAGTCCGTTGGGCCAGGCCCAGTGGACCGGGCCGAACATAGCGGCCTAACCCGCCCAACGGGCTGGGTCAGACCCAGCGGGTCGAACCGAGTCAGCCCAGACTGGGTTAGTCCAAGTCAATCCGATTGCGTCAGACCGGACCCGAGCCCACTATCGACCCCTTTAACTTCTTGGGCCATATCTTTGGCACCAAAAGTCCGTTTGATGAACTGTCAGTGGCGCCGGTATTCTTGGAGTAAATCCATCCCTTTGAGAATACCCCACTGATATTTGGGGTATATTTGAGTTACAGTCAGGTTGGATCGCACACGAATCAAACTGGGCCCCTGGGACTAAAATGCTACTAACTCACAGACCGGGCATCTGATCGACGCATCGTCTGTTGCGTTGATACCCCTATGATGTGGCAGACCTTTGAGTTACTTATTCTTCGTAATTTGTGATTGTTTGAGTAATCACCAGTATCTCGTGGAGCGGATCCTTCAAGAGTCGAGCGAACAGAGTACAGAAACCCAGTAGCTGGCTGAGACCTGACGAATACTTGACCAATTCGACTCGAAGTAACTCGACTAGCCCAGTGGGAAGGGCCTTTAGGTGATGTGGCAGACCCATGGAGGGGATCACCTCTATGTAAGTGTGATAAACCCATGGTACTCAAAAGGAGGAGTAACTTTGTAGGCTACGAGGGGGAGCGCCTATGTGTGACCACAGTAGACCCCTGGTGGAGAGTGCCTCTGTGTGAGCACAGCAGACCCATGGTACTCGACAGGTGGAGTACCTCAGCAGTCTAAGGTTAGTTGGAAGAGCCTATGTGTGACACGGTAGGACCACTGTACTTGATAAGGGAGGAGTATTCCACCAGGAGTGGTTTCAATAATAAAAATTTTGTTTTGAGATGAGTCAATGACTTTTGTGTTCTTCTCATGATTAAGATGGGTTACTAGATAACATAGGTATATGTATGGACATAAACCTAATTAATGGTTATCCATTGATTTCATACATTGTGGTTTATCCTTGTTAGAGTTTTTGAGACCTTGAGGGTCTTTGGGTCCCTTCTGAGTATCGTTATACTCACCCTTGCATGGGCTATGTTCGCATCTCGTTGTATTGGATACATACGACGGACATTGCTGACTGAGGAAGAGAGTAGCAGGACTGGATGGTACCTAGATGTGGACCACTCGGTGTGACGGTACATGGAGGAGATGGACAGACGAGAGTGCTGAGAAGACCATCTATACCTACCATTTTGGTAGGATCCCCAGAGGTTGACCTAGTAGCTACTTTACCTCTATTCAGTTGTACTTTCTTTCATTTGTACTTGTAATTTCCTGTTGGGATTTTATTTCCGACCCCTTTATGTTCCAACACTTCTTTTATATATAGTTTTACTTAGTGTTTTGCTTACATTTTTGTACTCTGATGTGTTTGTTTATAGTTATAAATGCAATGCCTTCCCATTTTAGGGATTTATTCCTTTGGTTCTAGTCTTCATCCCCTGGCATATGGATGGTGAGCTTAGGGTAGTCACGATACAGGCCCTGAGGGACGGGTTATGAAAAATTGGTATCAGAGTAGTCGGTTCTACCACAAAACATAGATCTATGATCTTTATTTTCTGTGAAGAAATGTTGTTAAGGGTAATAAATGTTGTTTTTAGTTTAGGGAGTCCAGTTTTGGTGCAGGTGGCCGACGTATCCATACACCAGGACCCTGACTTCTGATTTCCAACTTAGTGCATGAAAACATTGATTGTGTGCGTGTTTCCAAAAGTTTTTTTTAAGTGAGCTCAACTAGGACAGCTCACTAGGTATAATCTTTTGACCACATCACATCTGTTTCTTTTAGGATTCCTCCCTGTAGATGACCAGTTAGAACCCTGAGAGTCGTGTGTACTGAAAACCCACCGAGCGGCGAGCCCTTGGTGCAGGGCCCTTTACCAGTAGAGGCACCAGCGGTACTACTTCCCATTGGGCCACCAATGCCACCAGCCTTAGCAGCAGACGATGCATTCCACTTGAGTGCATTGCACGAGTTCCAGCACAAGAGGCCACCAAGGTTTAAGGGAGAGACAGACCCACAGGTGGCTGAGGATTGACTGGAGGCTGTGGTGAGAGTCTTCAAGCTAGTACGGAAACAAGGAGACTTCATGGTGATCATTTTTGCGAGTCTCCTTTAGGCAGCAGCAGTAATATGGTGAATCATGATGCTCCAAGTGCGGGACGAGGCAATGATACTCTGGGCAGACTTCGAGAGCTTGTTTCGGGCGGAGTTTGTCCCAGCCACTCTTCGCGTAGTGCAAATACAGGAGCTACTGCATCTAAAGCAGGGTATCATGATGGTGGCGCAGTACTCATCGAGGTTCAATGACCTCTCACGCTACTCCACAAATGTGGTGTGGGACGCATTATTTAGGGCCCGAACCTTCAAGTAGGGGCTCAAGAAAGAGATCAGATCATCGATGATCTCCCTTAGAATCCTGATGAGGGCGGGGGTGTTAGAGGGTGCCCTCTTAGTAGAAAGTTTCCTTGCTGAGCAGTCACCTATAGCGAGACCCACTACTAGACGACATGCATCGTATTCTTATTCAGCTAGAAGTAGACAGATGTTGTAGAGGTCCAAGAGGACCAGACCTACAGGTGATCGACTGCATGATTCAGGATCAGTTGTGCAGGGCACACAGGGTAGAGACACACATTCCAGCAGCATGCAGTGTTACTCATGTGGCGGGTAGGGTCACATGGCTCATGATTGTCCGACCCGCCATTCATATGATCAGAAAACAATTGAGGGACCTCCCAGGCAGAAGCAGAGGTTCGAACGAGGCGGTCCGCAGGGAGCAGGTGGACAGGGGAGAGGTCATCTCCAGGAAGCTGAGGCCTAAGATCACGGAACTCTGGAGATTATTCGAGTTATGATCTGGGTCTACTCAACCATTTCTGTAGTTCGTATAGACATAGGTGTCAGTCACTCTTTTATTGCCACTACCCTCGTTTGGAGCTCAGAGATTCGAACGGAGCCGTTGGATCAATCTTTACGGCTAGAGACTCCTACCGGAGCTGATTCGACAATTATGCACTAGTTTCGGCAGTGCGTTCTTACTCTAGAAGCTGAGAGATTCAGCTGGGATCTCCTAGTAGTGGTGTTGAGGCCTTATGACGTCATCTTGGGTATGGACTGGTTATCTGCAGTCCATGCTAAGATTGACTATATTAGGCGAAAAGTGTGGTGTGTCCGTAGGTATGGGACCAGGTTCACCTTCACTGGTGATAAGGGGGGCTTTGTAGTGCAGGACAGACTTACTCGGAAGAGGGTGTCGCCGATCACTTATCAGTTTACCTGCCTTAACCTCAGAGCAATAGATGTGGAGAGTCCGGGCTATCCTGTAGTGGTGGACCAGTATGCTGATGTTTTCCCTGATGATGTTCTAGGACTACCTCCTCACATAGAAGTCGACTTCTACATTGACCTGTACCCTAGGAAGGCACTGATATCTACTCCAGCATATTGGATGGCTCTCGCTGAGCTTCGTGAGCTGCGGGTACAACTGGAGGACTTGCAGGGGAAGGGATTCATCCTTTATAGTGTTTCTCTCTAAGCAGCCCTGATTCAGTTTTCCAAGAAGTCGAATGGGAGCTTGAGGATCTGTGTTGACTACCATCACCTGAACTAGGTGAGCGTGAAGAACAAGTGCCGACTCCCGAGGATTTATGGCCACTTTAATTAGTTTAAAGGAGAACAATGGTTCTCGAAGATAGAACTCAGATCAGGATATCACCAGCTCAGAGTTCGAGATGAGGATGTGCAGAAGACGACCTTCAGGTGTTGGTATGGCCACTATGAGTTCTTGGTTATGCCCTTCGGCATAACCAACTCTCCAACAGTGTTCATGGGACGCATGAACAAGTTCTTTTATCTATACCTTGATCGATTTTTCATAGTCTTCATTGATAATATTCTGATCTACTCGACTACGAAGGTGGAGCATGCCTACCATTTTTGGGTAGTACTAGACACACTCCAAGAGCACCAGCATTATAGTAAGCTATCGAAGTGCCAGTTCTAGATTCGAGAGGTTCACTTTCTCAGACATTTCATCTCGGAGGCTGGAGTTGTATTGGATCCAGAGAAGATTGAGGCGTTACTTTCTTGGGAGCCACCCAAGAGTGTGAAGGAGGTACGGAGTATTCTGGGTTTGGCTGGCTATTACCGGAGGATCATGCCATACTTCTCCAGAGTTGCAGCACCACTATCAGCTTTGACAAGGAAGGGTCAACCCTTCGTGTGGTTGGAGAGATTTCAGCAGAGCTCTCTAGAGATGAGGCAGAGGATGACTAGTTCCCCCATCTTGAGGCTTCTAGATATAGGAATAGGGTACGTAGTCTACCATGAAACATCAAGGAACAAACTTGTCTGTGTCTTGATGCTGGAGTGAGCATTGATCGCATATGGTTCTCGAAAGATGAGACAGCATGAGCGGAACTACGCTACCCATGACCTGGAGTTAGCAGCAGTGGTCTTCGCCTTGAAGATGTAGTGGAACTATCTGATGGGTGAGCATTTTACAATGTACTCTGATCACATGATTCTTATGTATATCGTCTCTCAAAAGGACCTGAACCTGAGACAGCGACGTTGGCTTCAGTTCCTCCAGGACCATGACTTTGAGATAGTCTATACTCCAGGGAAGGGGAACGTTGTTGTAGATGCACTCAGCAGGAGTACTGGTATACAGTGGATATGAGAGGCGACAGAGAAGCTGGATGCCTTACAGATATCTTTTGTGGATAGAGATGGAGCAGCATTCCTACAGTCTCTTACAGTCACTCCCCCACTTCATCAGCGAGTCAGGGAGGCACAAAATGGGGACGCTAACTACGAGACACGATGTGCTCAGATATCCACAGGGCAGACACCTGACGGATTTTCTGAAGGTGGGGAGCATGTCATCCTCTTCAAAGGACATACATTGGTAGTAGTGGCACTTTAGGAGGAAGTGTTGAGGGAGTTCCACACATCCTCTCTATTGGTACATCCAGGAGGGGCGAAGATGTATTAGGACCTTCAACAACAACACTGGGGGGCCTGGTATGAAGAAGGCAGTAGTGGAGTTTGTCTCATGATGCCTCACATGTCCACAATTGAAGGCAGAGCACCATGTACCAGTAGGCTTGGTTCAGCCTATAGAGGTCATAGAGTAGAAGTGGGATGGGATATCCATAGACTTCATGACAGGTCTTCCATGTACATCCAGGGGTCAGGACTCGATTTGGGTGATCGTCGACCGATTCACCAAGTTGGCCTAGTTCCTACCGATCAGAGAGCAGGGTTCAGTAAAGAGCTTGGGACACCTCTATGTGTAGGAGATTGTGTGAATAAATGGAGTACCTTTCTCTATTGTCTCTGAATGTGATGCACTGTTTACTTCCTGTCTATGGCAGGGGTTGTAGGAGGCTTTCAGGACACAAGTTCGCTTCAGCACCGCCTTCCATCCTCAACCAGATGGTCAGATTTAGCGCACCATTCAGACCCTTGAGGAAATGTTACGTGCATGTGTCCTCAACATCGGTCACAACCAGGAGGATCAATTGCCATTGGTGGAGTTTTCTTACAACAACAGCTATCACTCCACCATAGGGATGGCACCTTTTGATGCCTTGTACGGACGACCTTGAAGATCACCCTTGTGTTGGACAGTACCTGGGGAGTCAGTACTGGTGGGACCAAAGATGGTACAGGCTACCACGGAGAACGTTCAGATCATCCAGGAGTAGATGAAGACTGCCCAGAGCAGGCCGAATTCGTATTCTGATAGGATACGGAGACCTTTGGAGTTCGAGGATGGCCACCATGTCTTTTTATGGGTCTCACCCCAATGAGGATTATGTAGATTTGGCCGAGGCGGCAAGTTATCTCCAAGATTCATTGGGCCTTTCCAAGTCCTCATCAGAGTAGGCAAGGTGGCTTGCCTCTTAGGTCTTCCTCCTCAGTCGCACCGGGTGCATGACCTCTTCCACGTATCTCAGCTGAGGAGATACGTGCACGACCCTTCCCACAACATCGACCATGGAGATATGGACGTCAACGATTGGGAGAATTTTATGGAGGTTCTAGTGGATATTGATGATCGCCATGAGAGGATCCTACATGGACTGTCAATACCTCTTGTGTGCGTACGTTGGCAACATGGGAACCTCCAGGAGAGCACATGGAAGTGAGAGGCTTAGATGTGTACTCAGTACCCCCATTTGTTTCCATAGTTAGTGTTGTAGCTTACGGGGACATAAAGCCTTGAGGTGGGGAGAATGTAAAGACCTAGAAATTCCGTGGAAATTTTTTTCAAATACATGGGATTAATACGAGTCTGCGAAATTTTATGACACTTTATCCTGAGGCCCAGTGTGCCTAGAATAAATTTCTAATGTTTTGTTTAGGTACGTTCAGTAAACGTACGAGCAGGATTTTATAACTTTTGAACCGATGCTTGGAACTAAAATCTGAGGGCACCATTGAACTCACAGCACTAGTATTTGCTTAAGCAGACTTTCCCCTCGACGGAAGATGATCGAGAATAAAAGTTACTTTTAGGCTTTTTATAAAAATAATAATAAAATAAACTATACAACACTTTATTTTATTTTAAGCTTCCATGTGTGTAATTATTGGTTAAAACCTCAACTTTGGATTTGGAGGTGTGATCGCCACACCCTAACCTCCCAGGAGAGGTTATGGTGGTGGTTCCCATCCAAATTTAACCTCCCGCGAGAGGTTACGATGTGGGGACAACATGAGACTAAAACCCCCCAATTAATGGGAGGGTGGAAAATCTCCCAACTCCCCTCATTAATGAGAGGGAAGTCCCTTGACCTACTCTACAATTAATTAGTGCCACCTTCCCCTTTTAATTAATTGTTCCAACACCTGTGGTTTAATTAAGGCGAGCCTGCGTAATTTAATTATCCATTTTGAATTACGTGCCAACATTAAAATAATAGACAATCTATTATTATTAGTTGGGTTGCCATTCTCTTTTGGGGGAATTTGGGAGAAGGTAGAAAAGCACCCAATGAAGAACGGTTCTTCTAATGAAGAACGTCGGTGACGTTTTCATCTTCAGCTTTCTTCCTTGAATCCTACCCTCCAAAACGTCATCAATGAGCCAACGTAGAACGGGATTTGAGATGTGCGGAGGATGCGACGAACATCGATCGATGAATTAAAAGGTAGGGGGTTTTTCTTAATGAAGTTGTACCTTTTTCTTATCTTCTTCTAGGGATAATAAGGGATTGTTGTGGACATATTATTGATCATCTTCTACTCCTATTGAGAAAAATTAAACCTTCCTAAACGCGGAGGTTGCGGGGAAACCTAACATGGCCCGACATCCTCTGTCCTTTACTCTCATCTTGTGGCATTCTACAGCACGACGATGAGGCGATGACGAGGAAGGTGGCAATGACGAAGACCGCGCTACCCGCAGCCTCCACAAATCGGGCTGCCTCCACGGTGCACTGATGCTTTCGGTCAGCCACCGTCGGCCTGAGAGGCACCTGACCCCCCTACCTGCAGCCTCTCGGCGCCCTGCCAGGTGCGCGGCCTGCCTGCCCACGGCCTCCCGGTGCCCTGCCCGGCACACGACCCGCCTGCCCGTAGCCCCCGCACCCTGCCTGGTGCCCTGCCGACGCTCCTATTGCATGGTCGACCACTACCGCATCCTTCCCATCGCCCTGTCGGTGCCCCTACAGCCAGCCCGACAACATGTTGGCGCCCCTGCGACCTGTCCAGTCACTTTCTCGCCCTGCCAGGCGCTCTGTTGGGGCCCCACAGTTGGCCCGGTCCCTGGTGTGCTCTACCCGGTGCACCCGCCCGCGGCCTGCCCGTCATCCAGCCGGCCTGCCCGCGCCCCGCACGCTCTGCCCGCGACATGCATGTGCTCCGTGCAGCCTGTCCGCTCGCTTACCGACCGACCTGACGTCCCGGGCCGAGTCTCCTGATTCACGCCCCTCGCGGTGCTGGCCGAATCGGCCCCGGCCTTCAGGCCGATTCAGCAACGAGGCGACCTTAGGGCCGAACCGCCCTCACATTCCGCTGGGCCGGGGCCAGAAAATTGGGCCAAAAATTGCAGGCTGACCTGCCCAACGGGCCAGATCAGACCCAGAGGGTTTGAACTTGCGACCCAGACCAGGTCGGCCTAGACCGGGTTGGGCCGAGTCGGTCCGACCAGGTCAGACCTGACCCGGGCCCACTACTGATCCCTTTACTGTGTTAGGCCATATCTTTGGCACCAGACATCTGTTTGACGAACCGTCAGTGGTGCCGGTATTCATGGAGCGAAGCTGTCCCTTTGAGAATACTCCACTAGAGTTCGGGGTATATTTGAGTTATGGTCTCGTTGGATCGTACACGATTCCAACCAGGCCCCTATGACTAAAAGAATAATAACTCACAGACTGGGAATCCGATCGACGTGTCGTCTGTTGAGTTGTGACCCCTATGATGTGGTAGACCATTGAGTTACTTATTAATGGAACTTCATGAATGTATGAGTAACAACTAGTAGCTTGTGGAGAGGATCCTTCCAGAGGAGAGCGAACAAAGTACAAAGACCCAGTAGCTGGGTGAGACCTGCAGACTGGTTGACCGATTCGACTCGGAGTAACTTGACTAGCCCAGTGGGGAGCACCTCTATGTAACGCGAAAGACCCAAGGTGGGGAGCGCCTCTATTTGAGTGTGGAAGACCCATGGTACTTGAAAGGAGGAGTACCTGTGCAGGCTATGAGGGGGAGCACCTCTCTGTGAGCACGGTAGACCCCAAGTGGGGAGCACCTCTGTGTGAGCATAGCAGACCCACGGTACTCGACAGGAGGAGTACCTCAATAGTCCAATGTTAGTGGGAAGCACCTCTGTGTGACGCAGCGGGCCCACTATACTCGATAAAGGAGGATTACTCCACCAGCCGTTGTTTCGATAATAAAAATCATGGTTTGAGTTGATTTAATGACTTTTGTGTTTTCCTCATGATTGAGATAGTTTATTAGATAACTTAGGTATATGTATGGGCATATACCTAAGTAATGGTTATCCGTTTATTTCATATCCTTGTTGGATTTTGTGAGACCTTGAGGGTCTCGGGGTCTCTACTGAGTATCGTTATACTCACCCTTGCATGGTCTATGCCCACACCTCATTGAGTTGGTTGCTATCGACGGACAGTGCTGACTGAGGCAGAGAGTAGCAGGACTGGACGGTACCAAAAAGTGGACCACTTGGTGTGATGGTACACGGAGGAGACGAACGGACCAGAGTGTTGAGGAGACCATCTATACATACCCTTCGGGTAGGAACCTCAGAGGATGACCCAGTAGTTGCTTTACTTTTCTTCAGTTGTACTTGTACTATTATGTTGGGCTTGTATTTCCTGCCCCTTTACTTTCCAGCACTTGTTTTGTATACAGTTTTACTTATTGTTTTTCTTCCAGTTGTGTACTTTGATGTGTTTGCTTATAGTTATAAAGGCAATGCCTTCCCAGTTTATGGATTTATGCCTTTAGTGCTAGTCTCCAGCCCTTGGCCTATAGAAGGCAGGCTTTGGGTAGTCATGATACCGGCCCTGGGGGACGGGTCGTGACAGTCATGGAGGTTTGGATCCCTAACATTCATTATTGTAATTTTCATATAATAATATTTTTCATTAAAGTATAAAAATTTCACAATTTTTGGAATTACATGGAAACTGATATCTGACTCTAACTTATAAAGATGTATTTGGGGAGAGGAAATTGTTGGGGCCTAAATTGGTTGAAAAAATGACTAAAAAGGTAATTATTATTCATCACCTTATGGGGGTAGTGAAAAGAATGCATACAAATTCAAAAAGATAAAAATTTGAAATATTTTTCTCTTAAGGTAAGATATCATTATTTTCATAAAATATATCTATGTAAAGGATTGTCTTTCTTTAGTAAGAAAAGAAAATTAGGACCCTGATTTATTGGTCCTCATGAAATTTTGGACAAATTGGGATTGGTTGAAAATCAAGTAGCCTTAAATAAATGTTTATCATTCGTACATGATGTGTTTCATGTTTATTTATTAATAAAATATGTGTTATATGTATCTCATGTATTGATACTTGACGTACTTCGATTAAAGTATAATTTTTCTTATGAGAAATTCATGATCAAAGAGAGATAGTATTATAGTTCAGTTAAGGTGATTATCTTTGATATTGTTTTTTGGAAGATTCATATGTTTTAATAAGAAACATGCGAACAATAATAATATATGAGAGGAAAATATGAACACCTTTTTATAAATGAATAAAATTGGAAGGATACAATTTACTTAAGGGGAAATAATATTAAGGCCCAGAATTTTTTTTAATCAATAAATTTTATGTTTTATTCAACTTAATCATATATATTTGGATTAATATTTATTATGATGATTTTATAAATAAATTTTTATGGTATGGAATGAGAATATAATTTTTCATTTATAAAATAAATAATATTTATTTCAAATAAAATATTTTTCAATATATATTATTATTTTACATAAAAGTTAAATTTCCAAATTTTAGTAATTGGATTTGATAAAAATATAAGTCATTTTTTAATAATTTCATACATATGTTACGATGATTGTTTTGATATTTTTTATATCAAGATGGGTTTTTATGAATAGTTAAAAATGAAGTTTTATATGAATATAGTATTTTTTTATATCATCATGGAAGAAATATGATTTAAAGTTTACTAAAATTATTGAATTACTAATTCTTGAGAATATAATAAAAATATCATAAAAATAATATTCAATTTCAATAAATTAAATTTTATACCAAGAAATATATGAAAAATATCAATGTTGATTCAATGATAGTGTAGCGTAAGAAAATTAATCATTGAGATTATTTAGATAAAATTTAATAATTGATGAAGATAATATTGAAATAAAATAAATCTTTTATTACTAATAAAATATTTTAAGAATATTTGGGGATATTAACTATATATATCATGATAAATATCAAAATAATTACCCAGTGCATGTTCAAGGTAAGAAAAGTAAAAATTATAATCTTAAAAATATAACATGGAATAAAAAAGAATACATAATTATATGAATTATTTTATAGGATTATATTGACAAACAAATTATTTATGTTAATGATTTTTTTAATTTTAAACAATATGATAATTATCTCAAAAGAAAATGCATTGTCGATGCATTGCTTGTTCTAGTTGATTAAAATCCAATTTAAATAGATTTAAAATTATAAAAAATGATATTTTTAGATTATTTAGGTAGGTACATACTTTTTTGGGATCAAAATGTTAGTTAATTTATTATTTAAAAATTTCAATTTAAATCCCATTATCATCTAGATATCTTTTAATTTTAATGGTTTAAAATATCCTTGAAAATGTCATTAAATTTATTTATTTTAAATAATTAATTATAAATTGATAATGAAATCATAAAATCATATCATGACTCAACTTTAATGGGTATGTCTCAATAATTTAATCTCTTTTCCATTTATGATCCTCATATCTTTTTAAGATTACATTTCAAACCCTTAATGATTGAGTATTTGAGAAACTCTCATCGAAAATTTCCAATTAAATGAGTATAATTATACCTTTTTCAAAAAAATATCACATTTCATTTTATATCAATATTTTACAAAAATACATCTATAAAATTATTTTCTCATGTTCATGAGTCTCTATAATTTTTAAAACTTCATTCTGTAAAGGCTTCTGACTTAATCCAATATTGGTGGTACGAGGAGCAAGGTAAGGGTTTCAAAGCGTAATGCTTCATTATGATTTGTGATAATTTGTTTTAATACTATTTAAAAACAAAACTTTTCTTAATTAAATTCTTATTTTCTAAAATTATTTTTACCTTTTTATCCATCACTGATGAAATAACCTTTAATACCACTCACGGAACACATTTTCCTAAGTCATTAACAAGTAAATAAATGGTTTTTTCAAAACTGTGTCATTTCATTTCTACTATCCTATAAATCTTATAAAAACATATTTAATATTAAAAATAAGAAATAAAATTATATTTAAATTATAATATAATTTTTTTATAAAACATAAATATTTATTGGGTTTTCATTCATTTTAAATCTCTTGAAAAACAATACTAACCATGGTGAGTTTATGCTACCTAAGTGAAAAGTGATGTTTTCATAAAGTTACACCTTCCATGAATATTTTACAAAATTGAATTTATTAATTAATATTAATTTAATATTAATTTAATTTGATTATTATGATTCCATGATGGTGAAACATTCATCAAAATAATGGAATTAAAATTAAATAACTATGGATATTTTTAATCATTAAAAATAAGTATATTGAGTAATATTCATAGAAAGGTAAATTTATCATGAATTATTGATATAATTTTATTTTTAATTTACATAAAAAATTACCTTAGAACATATATAGATTATGGCATCTTTTTAAATGACATTTTATCATTAAAAACATTTATTTTTTGTACCTGAACAACCCTAAAATGATTGACATGTACAATACTGATTACATAAATAAATGAAATGTTATAATAAATTAAATAAAAGTAATTATAATAATGTAATTAATCTGAAAGTTACTATAAATAAATAAATAAATATTAAACCTATATTATACTAGAGGTTAGAGGATGTACTCAGTGATTCAATACCCGAGGTAAAAGATTTTTCATTTAAAACTAACTTTAATTGATTTTGAAATTTTTTATATCAAAACATTCAATTTTTTGTGAATATTATATTTTTTTATAAAATTATTTATTTAAATCTATAATATTTCTTAATTTTATTTACTATTGTCTCTAACTTTATTTACAAATTGTTTAATAATTTTTTATAAATGGGTCACTTTTGACTCTCATTACAATATTGTGAAAAGAATGTTTCTATTCATGAAATGATAAATGAAAGATTATATCTATTTCATTCATGTTATAGTTCTGATAAATTATATATGAAAACGATAGGGACCCAAAAGGCCTCCGATAAATTAATTAATGATTCATATCTATAGAAATTATGTTGGAGATAACTGAATATGTTATTCCATTTTATGGGTGATTGTATGGGTGATTGTAAGAGTTGTTATAAATATGATGTCCTGAGTAACCTTCAGGATAAATATATTTCCGTAAATGTTTCTTATGATATTTTTATGAAATTATTTGACTAATTATGTTGTCTTCATGAGGAGTTATGTGATTATTGTTTCGTAATTTTTATTATAAAATAAGGGGGACCCTTCTCCTGGGATTCTTGTTTTTCGACGAACTAATGAGTTTCCTATATTTTATAACCATTACTAAGCTTTAAGTGAACATTAAATGTTTAAAAAAATTAATTATGAGTAGATAAATAAATGGAGTCAAATTTCCAATTATGGGGGTTTCCTTGAATGAAGAAAGTTTTTCATTTTAAGAACATGCTTTTGTGGAAAAAATTGACACTGTGAGAAAGTGTTATTGTGTATTATATTTTTTATACTAAATATCTAAAAAGGAATATATCAAATATCATTAGAATATAAGTAATAAAAAAATTTATTTAAAAAAGTAGTGGTTATGTCTTTGCAGTTTTAGTTATTATCTGAGTAGGTTTTAAATAACTATATAAGTTAGGTTTTTATTAAGGAAATACAATTTAAGAATGGTAATTTATGGTAATATTATTAGGAAATGGTTTTTATTAATTTTATGGATTTTATATTTGTTTATGTAGTTTATTTACTCTTTTTATGTTTTTTCTAAATATATGATCAAGTGAATAATGTAGGAAGTATAAGATATGGTAATATACTTCTGAATAAAAAATATAAAATGGTTAGTGTTGGAGTTGAGGTATTTGTGGTTGTTAAATCAGTTATCAAATTCCATAATTGGTGGTTCCTATAAAAAACCACTTAATTATATATAAATTATCTTGTTAGTAGTAGATCACTTCATGTGACAATGTCATCGAACATTATATGGAACCTTATACCAAGTGGTATCTGAAGGATAGATAAATTATTTAGATAATATATTTGATTTTTTGGATTTCTCAGAGAAGTATAGGTTAATTATATCTATTTATCTTTTGTAAGTTAATTCTAATCAATGTTTTAATTTGATTAATAATACCAAGGATGATAGTGCTATTGATAATATAGATTGAAAGGAATTTAATGATACATTTCTTGAAAAAAATAATTTTTTAATGTTCCTAAACATAGAATGGATAAGAAATTTATATAATTGAATAAGAAGTATAATGACTCAATTTATATATATGAAGAAAAATTTACCATAATTTAAATACCTAAGTTGAATTTTATTTTTAATATTAAAAGTAAAATTGATAGATTTTACACAGTCATAAAACCGAGTTTAAAAATGGTTTTGGTAATAAAGAAATTGTTCAATTTGTAGAAAAGGATGAGATTGAGTTTTTCACTTTTATATATATTGTAAAAACAAGAATAGAAAATAGTCAATGTGGAAAGAAATGGGAAACCAACATACAATGAAATCTAAAGGTAAGAAGATTTTATTTCACTCATTTAATAAACGTTATTAGAATAATTCTAGGGAGTGTCTTATGAGATCAAGAAAGTGTTGTATGTGTGGTAAAAATTTAAAATTGTCTCCTTATTGTAAATAAATGAGAAATAATCAGACCAATAATGGTCATTATGTTGTAAAAGTTTTTAATTATAATGATGTGTTCAATTATGAAAATGTGTGTGTGAAGATAATTATGAATGTTGGAAATTACCAAAACCATAATAATAAGGGTTTGGAAAAGTTAGTTTCTTCTACTACAAAATGTTTTGTTTCATGAAATAAAGTGATGGAAGATAAATTATTTGTATTATCATATTAAACCAATGTATTTTTTATTTAATAATTAAAAATTCTTTTATTTCTAGGAAAGGTTTTGTTAATATGGAAATATCATATGTATAAATGGATATAAAATATTTGATGAAAAAATATAATGGTGGTATTGAGGAAATACGAATTTGTAGCTATCTCCTTATAATTAACAATGGAATTTTTTTTGAACTACATTTTTTTCCAATAATTGATATTAATGTTACTTTGAGTATGGATTGTATTTCGAGATATCATGATATGATAGATTATTGATTAAATAATGTCATAATTAAATTTAGTAAAGAGTTTCAATTTATATTTATTAATTAATCCATTCCAATGATAAATTTTAATTAATCATAGTAATTGATTAAAGATGGTGGGGAATGTTCTCATTCTCATAACATTCAAAAGAATAAAATAATTCATGTTTATGATGTTCAATTTTTAAATGAATGTCTAGATGAATTTACTGGTTATTTTCCTATTTTTATTCTTGATCTGAAGGTATAATTTACCTTTGACAAAGTTTCTGATGTAAAAAATTTTCAAATCCCCCTTATCTAAGGGTTCTAGTGGATCTATCTAAATTGAAAAAAAATTAAAAGAGTTACATGAAATTTTCTTAATCCATCCTAGAACATCACCTTAGTGTTATCATTTTTGGTTTGTTATGAACAAAAAAAGTATTATATGAGAATATTTATTGATTATAGAGAGCTCAATGATATTACAATTAAAAAAGTATCATTTTCCTTATATTAAATACATTTTTGATTATCTCTAAAGATACCAGTGATTTTTTAAGATTCACCTCAGGTTGGGATATCATTAGTTTAATGTTAATGAAGAATATATTTCTAAGATGGTGTTTTGAATGAGTTAAGGAAATTATGAGTTTCTTTTTATTCTTTTTAGGATAAAAAATTAACTTGTTGTATATATGGGTTTAGTGAATAGGGTGTTCTGTGAGTATATGGATATACTTTTAGTGGTATTTATTTTTAATATTATAGTATATTCTAACAGTTATGAGGATCCTGAGAAACTTATAAGTATTTTTTTATATTATTTAAGAGAAAATAATTTGTATGGGATATTTAATAAATATGAATTTTGGTTACATAATATTTTATACCTTTTTAATTTTATAACAAAATTAGGCATAAAAGGGGATCTAGTTAAAAGTAAAGTGGTGGAAGTATTTCGAAGACCTATTAATATTACTAATATTTAATGTTTTCTTTGATTATTATTTTATTACAAACATTTTGTTGGAAACATTGCTCAATTATCTAACCCACTATAAAAGGAAACTTGAAAAATATTAAAATTAATTTTCAAAAAGGGGTGTGATGAATTTTTCCAAGAGTTAAAATTAATATTGGTGAATTTTATAGTATCATCCTTTTGAACATGAAATATTTATTGGTTGATTTAATTGATGGATTATTTTGGGGCTTTGGGTGTGTCTTGTTGAAAACTGATTGACTAATTTCATATGTAAGGCAATAGTTGGAAACCCATGAGAAAAACTATCATATTCATGAAATTGAACTTAAAGCACTACCATTTGATTTAAAAATTAATATGAATCTTTTATGTAGGAATAAATGTCATATATACATATATATATAAATCAATAAAGTATGAAGTTCATAATTACTCTAAATGGTTTTCAAATAAGGTAGAGAAGATGTTTGGAACTAATAAAGAATTATGATTGTATAATTCACTATCATCTTGGAAAATCCAAAAAAGTAGTTAACTCATTAATTAAAAATGAAAAATTATCATTAACCATGATAAATTTGGAATATGATCCGAAAGTTAATGATTTAATAAAGTTTGGTCTAAAAATTATTTATCAAAAAATACCTACTTTTTTGGATTATATAATAGTGAAATTATACTTAATGAATTAATTAAATATTATAAGAATAAAGACCCTAGTTTTAAAATAATGGTGGATGTTGACATGTATGTAAATCTTCATAAATTTAAAATTGACAGATAACATGTTATATGATTTGGAAAAAGTTTATGTGTACTGAGTAACTTTTAGTTGAAAAGGGAATTGTTTCATCTGGACCATATCTTTGTGTATTTGTTTCTTCCCAGTAACACTATGATATATATTAATATTCAAATATTTTATCAATTGGAATAAATAAAGTAATATATTATTGATTTTACCTTGAAATATTTTATTTTCCAATAGGATAAAGTTAAAATACTACTAAAGGGAACACTTTAGATGGTTCCAACTCTTGAATGGAAATGAAAGCATATATCCATGTATTCTATTATGGTATTAAAAAATACATATAATGTTAATAATTTTATATTGTTTAATATTAATCTTATAAATATGTTTATCAATTTACTTCTTATTCTAGATAATATTAATTTGATCATCTTTCAAATCTCTAAATTAAATAAAAAATCAAGTTACCTATAGTTCCCATTTCTATTTTTTATTATCATAATCCAAAGTTTACATCCATGTTTTAGGAAGTTACTTCATGGTTAATTAGGTATTGGGTTTGTTTTAGTAAAACATTTCATCCTCAAATTGATATGTAGTCATTGTGAATAATTTAAAATTTAGAGGATATGATCTGAACATGTTTATTGATAATCATGGAGGTTGGTATCAACACCTTTCATTAGTGAAATTTTCTTATAATAATATTTTTCATTCATATATTTATATGGAACCAGTTGAGGCATTATACGGAAAATGATTCCAGTGTACAATGTTTTGAGATCAAGTTGGAGAGAGGAAGTTTTCTGGACCTGATTTTCTAAATGAAATGACTGAATGGTGAGAATAATTTAATTTTATATGATGGTAGTGAAGTGTGGGAGGAAAATGCATATATATAACAAGACGGAAGATAGTTTTTCTAATTTATGATATCATGTTTTTATTAAACTATATTCTTGGAGAGGAGTGTGGTTTTTCGATAATAATGAAAAATTATACCCATGATTCATTAGTCTGTAAGAAATTTTTTAGAATGTGGGATCATTTCTATACCATGTATATTTACCTAGAAGTTCATATTAGTTGAATTATTTGTTTCATTTATTATTAGATAAATATATTTCAGGTACATCTAATGTATTGATCCCTAATGTAGTTTAGTTTAAAGAGAATCATCCTTGTGAGGAAAACCCATCTAACATCCTTTATAAAAGTGAGTCGTTATTAAGGGATAAGGGGAATCACCTGGTTAACGTTTTTTGGAAGAAAAAAATTATTTAAAAAAATATGATATCCTAATGAAGCTAAGAGAGAATAATATCCCATATTATAAATAAATGAATAATATTTGGAGGACATATACTCTTTAAGGGGTAAGAATTTAATGAAACGTATATTTTTTCTAACAAATTAATTTTACATTTTATTCATTTTATTAATTTTATTAATTTTATTCATTTTATAATATGAATTCATATTAATAATTCTTATTGTAATAATTGAAATAATTTTATTAAGTTTTCGAAAAAGAATATGATTTTTTATTTGAAAAACAAATAATTTCCTTAAATAAATTTTTTTTATGTAGGTTGTAATTTTATTTTGAATATAAATTTTTAAATTTTAGGAATTAGACTTCATAAATACGACCAATTTTTTGGTCTTATAACTTAAAAAATATTTTATATTTTTTTATTTTTAATAGAAATATGATTTTTTAATTGTATAGTTAAAAATACTATTTTTCCATAATACTGCAAATTTTATGATATCGACGTGACAAAAATATGCCGTGTAATTTATAAAAATTTTCAAAAGACTCATACTATATAATATAATAAAACTATCAAACATATATTATTCAATTAATAAAAATTAAAATTTAATTCAAGATAATTATGAAAATAATAACGTTGATGTACTGTTTACGCATAAATGGAAAAGTCAAAATTGGTACTTTTTAGATGTTACTTAATAAAGGATAATTCTGATATTAAAATGAAAGGAATATTGTATGAATAAGAAAACATTTTTAGGATTTTTTTATTTTAAATTTATAAATAAAGATAAATATCCAAAAAATTAACAAGCACTTTCCTAAGGTAATAAAAGTTGAAATTATTATCTCAAAAATGATAACATTGTATAAATAGGAAGAAAAACTTTTTTAATGGTTTTAGATGATTATATTGATAAAAAATATATTATATTTGTATTACTAGTGAATTTTTAATATTAAACATTTTGATAAATATACAAAAATATTATGTGTCTTCGATGAAATTTTTGTGGAAGTGGGTGAAACAATAATGTAAATATTTTTAAATATATTAAATGATATATGTTTTTTATTAGTTAGGGTTGAGAAAATATTTTCATGATCAAAATAATAGTTAATTAATTTTTAATAATTTTAAAATTTTATTCCATTATTATCTATATATCATTAAAATTTAAAATATTAAAATAACCTGGAGAATGACTTTAATGTGTATTTAATTTGAAAAATGATATATAAATTGAATAAAAATAATAATAAAATATTATCATGAATCATGTTTGATTTTTAAGGGTCAAGGATGTCATTCCTTGTCCATTTATTATCGAATTGTAATTTTAGAATTATATTTTTACACTTAAATATAGCATAATTTCAATAAATCTCTAAAATTTTTCTAATATAAGGGGACTCATTATACCATTTTCAACACACATCACATGTCTAGTTTTATATCCTTATTCTACTAAAATTTCTATACAAACATCATTTCCAATATTTATATGTCTTTATCCTTTACAATATTCTTTTCTCCAGAGGATTTGGGATTAATCCAAATGTGGTAGTTCAAGGAGTAAGGTAAGGGTTTCCTAGCCCACTTCCTCTTTCTTATTTGTGATAATTTATTATTAAACTACATTTAAAATCCACTTATTATGTTTCCATGATGATATTTACATGTTTTATAATCTTTATTATAATTAAAGGATGAAATATATTCTAATTCAACTCACTAAAATCTTTTAAATAAGTTGTTACTCTTTCAAAATATGTGTTTTCCGAAAACTATAACTTTTTTCAATTATCCTCTCACTCTTATCAAAAAAATATTTAGCAATTAATACTAGAAATAAAATTATAGTTTAATTTTAATATCTAATTTCATTAAAATAATCAAATGTTTGTTGGGGTTTCCTTCTCTTAATCTATTTTTAAAAACATTTCTCACTATGGTGGTTTTACAGAACCAAAGTGAATAGTGATGTTTGTATAAAGTTACTCCTTTCTTGTATGTTTTTAAAAACTAATTATATGATTATATATATAATTATTATTCAATTAATTTGGTGATTTTTTTTATGGGATGGTGAAATATCATCATAAATTCTAATTGAAAGTAAACAATTATAGATATTTTTTGCCGTTAAAAAAATATTTTTAAGGAAGATTCCTGGAAAAAAACACATTCATGGCCTATTGAACTCATTTACATATAAAATGAAATAGATACAATAAATATGAAATCTGTAGAATATGGAACCTATAAAAAAGGACCTTTGACCATTTCAAAAATATATAAGTTGGTTGGGACCCGAACAAACTAAAAATGGATAATGTAAACAATACTATTTAAGTAAATAAATGAAAAATAAAAATAAATGAAATGAAAGAACAATAATAAGGGAATGTACCTGAAAAATGTTCTTACTAAAGTAAATAATTAATATAGTTTTATTATTTTGGAGGGTAGAGGATTTATGAGATGATTCGGGACTCAAGTTAATAGATTATTATTTTAAAATACTTTAAAAGTTCTTGATGATTTTATTTGAACTCACTCTCTTCTATATCAATATTATATATTTTTATTTATGAAATTATTTCAATAAAATTTTATTATTTCTTAAGGTCATTAAATATATAATCCTCATTTTTATAAACCCTTTATAATTTTATTTCAATTGTTTTATTTAATTTTTAAAAATTTGATCCTTTTTATCCTTATGTATAGAAATTTACATGTGTAAACTAAAATAACACAAAAAAATTATATAGGGATATTTTTATGACTTATGTAACTATAATTCAACCATTTCATAATGGTAGGTTGGTTTTTTAAGTTCCACGTAATTATAATCTACACACATTATAAGGATAGATAGAGCTTTCATGTACTATGTTTGGGTCATCCTAAAAACCTACTATATGTGAAAGGGTAACCATAAGATACGTGAGAGAGAATGATATTATATACACTGTGTAAGGGTAAATCATAGATTTTGAAAGTGTATAATCAGGTTTTTAAAGGTGTTTTAAGGGTACTTAATGCATTATTTAAGCTGGCCTAAGATTTTCAATGGCTATTTAAGGGTATATAAGGTGCTATGTAAGGGGAAGAAAGGCTGGGTAATGGTACTTAAGGAATGGTGTATTGGTAATAAGGGTTTTGAAAGTGTAACATGCAGCTAATTATAGGTACCATAACATTTCAGTGACCATTATAAGTTTCTTTTATGTAAGTTTAGTTTGTGTCATGGTAAAACAATGTTACCCTTTTGTAATTCCCTTTTTAAAAGAAAAATAAATAAAAACCTTGGTTTTATTTCCTTCTTACATAGATCGACCCAATAATGAAATTACATGATTTTTAAATACCAAAAAACATGGTGTTAAATTATATTTATTTTTTCACATCAGATAAAGGTTTACTAAGAAAAAAATTCCCCACTACTAAGATATTGATGGGAGAAAAATTAAATTGTTAATTTAATTTGTGGAATTAATAATGTGGCTCTATATGTGGATTTTCTACATAAAATTATCCAAAATATTGTACTTTAAGTTTTGATATCCTTTTGAGTCTAAGCAGCCTATAATTTCTTTATCCAATATTTGAGAATTCTACTTTGAATAAATTGAGTTCCTCATCCTATTCTAGACATGGTATAACCCTCACTTCCCTCCCTTATTCTAGGTGTTGGAGTTTTCTTAGGAAATACTTATCTGATGAATTTTTTCCTTAAATATTTTCATAGTTAGTTTGTGATAATATTTCTAAATATTTCTAAATAAAAATGATATCAATTTCTTAAAATTATAATTAAACCATAATTATAATAAAATTATAAAGAATGATTATCATTATTGCCACATTTTTTTCTAGAGAGATAATGTAACTGTTAGATGAATTGTTATTATTCTTTTAAGAAGAAATACTTATTTCATGGCATGGATTAATTTGGATGTTTATAAATTATCCATGTGAGGGAATGTTTTTCGCATGTGGTGATTTTATTTTATTTTTTTAAATAAAATAATGTAATTGGTTCCAAGAATCGTGGGAAATAGTTTTTGAACTAGTTAATATGTGAGTGTGTTTTGAGAGATGTTTCATTTGATGAAACACGCCTTTGATAATGAAAACATTGAGTGTCTTTGTCATGTTTATCTACCATATGTTATTATTTATGTTTATTATCCTGATATATATGTTTTTCACTCTAGGATAACAATCATTAAATTATATTCTGTTATGAATATCTAATAACACTTAATTAAGTAATAATCCTTAAGTCTTAATCAATTAAGGTAACATGCCAAATAAATCGACAAGGTTACAAGGGACACATTAAACCTTATGTGATTTATTTTCATGGGTCCACATATAGATAATGATTTATCTTTTGTGTATCCCATGTGACCTATGTTTAATTATTGATCACATTTTGTGTGTGTGTGTGTGGCCGATGGAGCCCTTGTTTTATGTTTTGACACCTTGGGGTGTGTGGTTGTGTTGGATGACACCTAGAGTCCATAATTCATTATTGTAACTCTTTTTTATATATCATTCCATATTTATATGTATATCAGTGTTTCCTTTATGAGATACCTAGGTTGGAATAGTTTAATGACCTTGTATGATGGTGATCAAATGTGTGTGTGTGAAAGCATAGTATTGATACCCACTTTGTGACATGGTAAACCTATGTGTGAGAACGATGTTTTTTCTATGAAACTGGATATGAGTGATTGATATAATTACATTGTTTCCTTGTGAATTGTTAGGCATATGCAATTTTTTTGATGTTTTCAGCATAATACTTAAGATATAAGTCAACCCATAGGGGCTTGGTAGCCTTATATGGGGAGTGTGTTTAGACGCTACATGAGATATGATGATGAGACTGAGATAGAAAATTGCGAATGATGGCCCCATGTGGCATGGCCTGGGGGAATCAAGATCATATATGAGTAGGCCCAAGATGTAATAAAGGGGCATGATGATCTATTTGATCTAACATGAGAGATAAAAATGTAATGATGGATTAGTGTGGTCTAACCTGGAGGCCAATGGCTTGTGCTGTTATAGAGATGGATAGGGTATGGAGGGCTAGTTAGGTTCGACTGAAGGTTTAGGTCATGTACTACTAACATGAAATGGATTTGGAATGATAGACTATTTTGTTCTAACCTATGAAACTTTTACATATCACTTTCTCTTTTTTAATATTTATATCTGTTATGACTATATATTAGTATAAATGTGAATCAGGTATGATCTATGTTTCATGGTGTCTTGGTACGTGCATGACCACTCAGAACATGTTTTTTGTTTATTGTGTGTTCATGATGATTCGTTTATTCTTGTGCAGTTAAATTTTTTCCCTTACTTTTTTCTAAGATAATCACATGTAATAACATTTTTTTATTACTAGTTTTGAAATGGACCATGCTGGTGGAGTCCTTATAAGTTTTAATCATACCATACTCATATTCATATTGGACTTGGCTACCCAAGCATCCCTCACATATTATAGGTATAGGTTGGGATGAGGTCTGGGTTGATCATCAAGTGGGATAGATTTATATGAGTCTAAAGACTGGGATCAGATATGTCTTAGAGTGGGATTAGATCCTATTGTACTTTTTTCTTTTCTGTTTTGTATATGTGATCATCTCTATGGGGGAACATTGCTTCATAGTCAGGTTTGAGTCTATTTTTTATATATTAGATTATCATAGTTGGTATGTTATCGGTTTAACTTACTCTAAGTGTATATTTTTTAAATGTTGGGTTTTTTATCATTTTTCTACAATATAATTGAGTGTATAGTCACCCCATAAGTTCCACATGATACCCTCTCTACTATACAGCATCCTTTTTCACTTGGAGAGGCATTAATTAGGTTATATAGAATTCCATCATAGAAAAAGTGATTTGGGTTGGGAAATTACCAAATGGACTCATATAATAGGATTTATTATTTTCCTGTTTTGTGTAGTTCATATACAAGTGACATAGGAATGTGTTATAGATTTTAATAAAACTCGTACCAGTGAATCGTAAACACTTTTTCTAAGGGAATTCTGAGTTACTAGGTCATGGGATTTATATTCATGGTTTACATTGTTATCAGATGTTTTCACCTAATATGATGCGCATGGATTTTTTAGGTGTTATTTTATATGGATTTGAAACTTGTATATTTAAGAAAAATGTGTCGCATGCATCATATTAGGCATGTAGGTTTCTGAAAACATCTATGTTTCTTTTAAGGGATTATACTAACGATGGAAGGCTTTGTTGTTTGGGAGTCAAATACTTGTACCATTTTTTCATAAGATTCCTTGATGGCCTCCATTCAATGGAACTCCTATGAATATCAACTTATAATAGAAGTTTATATGAAACTATGGATTGGTTCACCTTAGGGACAACGAGGATGGTTACAATGATAGAAATAGTTATGTTTATGATGATATAGTACCTCAGTGCACATGTGGTGTATTGTGATTGTTTGGATATTGTAGGGCATTTATGGCCTTTGAGAAGAACCTCATGTGAGTGGCATATGGATAGTTCAAGTTGATTAAGTTTCCAACTATAGTGTATTTGGATTGATCCTTATAAAACATAGTGTCATCATATTTAACCGATGTAGTTTCTCTTAAGTATCAACATGGTTGTTCTTTGATTGATGTTCTCAATAGATGTCTTTGAAATGTTACAAGATGACATTTCATGAGTTTTAAACATATTGGAACCCTGAGTGGGTTTTTTGAAAGACCAAGTGGACTTTCAATGTGACTATAGTTACGAATGATATGGTTTCTCATGCTATGTGAAGGTAATCTGGATGTTGATATTCCTTGTAAGGGAATTGTAATGGTTTTTATATTAGGAGTGGTTTTCATTAATTAAAATACCATATTCATATGAGTAACCTCTAATAATAATTAAAGGATTGACATTTCAATTTCATTGAAAAAATGGATTATAAATCAATTAGAGTTTTATTACTCATGATACAAGGGTGGGTTATAAAGAATTTGGATGCTTGATTCATTAGGGGGAGGATATATTATTTCATAGATTATTAGTATAAAACACAACTCGAATTAGATTAAGAGTGAATATCCTAGTCAGTCATACCTTGGAGGGTTTAATGTGGGTGGATTCAAAATAGCTTGAGCTAAAACCCATGAAATAGGCGATGTGGGGTGAAACTAGGTATTAGGGAGTTAACTATCTAAATAATATCTCATTGAGTGATCAGTTTTATGGAGTTGATGCCTTGTGATGTGTGTATAGCTATTAAGGATTGTTAATCTGGCTCTATGGTATCGGAATAAATGGAAAAATCACTTATTCGGTGTAATGACATGTGTATTAGTTCATTTATAGGGAGGTTTTCAGTCATGAGCATTCATTCAATAGTTACATGTAGGTTGGAGAAAGCAGGGTGGTGTACATACTGTTGAATATGTTTTTAGTTCTATGGATGAGACCAGTGGAGTTGTAATGGTAGGTCACTAACATTTTTCAGGTCGGGATCATCCTTGGTGTTGAAAATTGGTGAATTCAACATGAAACTTATAGGGTGGTGTCCTAATAGTTAATTCTTATAGAGTTTTCTCGATAGTGTATGATGGTATCGATAATAAATCAGGGTAGAATTTTTTTTGAGGGGAATACAATATGGATACTCTTATAGTGGATAGTATCATCCTAGTTGTGTTTGAAATGATCTCTCTTGGGGAAGGGTCATGGTCAACATAAGACTGGTCATTGAATGATAATGGTAACTATAGATACTTATTCATAGTGGACCCAAGAGTATGTGGTTTCATATTGAATTTTTGAATAATGATCAGATATATCACTTGATGGGAACCATATGTGGACCTTGGACTTAGGAGAAAAATCAATGAAATATGAGGAGGAGTTTGATCATTGGTGTGTTGATGCATAATTTAGAGTCATGTGGCTAGTTCAATCAGTTGATGAACAACTGTAAAAACTTCTACAAATTCATTTCAGACCTTCTAGTTATTGGGATATCATGAGGATTATTTTGAGTCCTTTGTGTATGTTAACTTGTGGACCTTGGCTGTGAACATGAAATTGGTTTCCATTTCTAGAGATATCCATTTTATTCTATGTGTATTTTTTTCTTAAATTGTGTTATCCTTAATTGTAAATGGACCCTTGAGTTTTATTATTTTTATGAGGATGGAATGGAATATTGTCTTATGAACCTCTAAAAGTGTGGGGATGTTATTATTAACAATCCTTCATGTTTATTCCTTTCAAGGGTGTATCCCTAATTTTAGTGTTGGACACTATTTGAGGTTTTTCTTGTTCCTTTGTATCCTATTGGTTTTTTCATGATGGTATGAGCTCCATCTCGATGTGATGGAAAATATTCTGCATGAGAGAGTATTGGTTATTTATTCACAAAGCATTTTTTTAACTCATTCTAATTGTACTTAGATAGGAAATAGTAATATACTTTGGTATCTAGGATGTTGTGTATTCTTGATGGACCATGCAACCAGAGCTGTTGTTGGATGATTTGATTATCTCATCAAGGGGTGAGGCTAGATGTTGAATATCCTTGGTTATCATTGAGTACATACTTATGGTCGAAATCCATGTAAATTAAGTTCTTTTCTATTTTATTTTTGTATCCTAGATAGATCATTAGTTTTTTGTCTATTGTTGGTATTTTTTGGTGTTCTGGATGTGTTGTTTCATGAGGTTTCATTATCGAATCTTTTTCGTTTACTCATGGTGTGTGGTCTAATTATATTATTTGTGATGAAGAGACGCATTTTAGTTGATGTTTTCCTCATGCTCCAAATTTCATTTGAATCTTTAAATGAAGTGGTGTCCTATATTGTTTATCAAGTTCTTTTCTTTTTTAAGCCGGTTACCATTGAAGGAAGATGGATTGAAATATCTTGACTAGTGTTTATGTGAGAACCTGAAAACGGTGTTTCAAAACTGCATCGAGCATATCATATTGTGTGTGGCTGAGGATTTGAGTAGGACCACTATTGGGACTTCCCAAGGATGATAATTCATTATAGGTGTATAATTGTAACTTCCTTGTTTTTATACAAACTTATTAGTTTTAATTCAAAATCTCATTTTTTAATAAGTTTAAAAAACTAAAAAAAATTACCCATACATATAGAATTAGTCATGTGTAAAGGTAAGTAACACATTACACTTATGCATGGTGATATTTATGTATTATATAATAGTAAATCAGTTGTTTTATAAGGGTGGGTTTGTTTTTAACGTGATACATAAATGTAATCCACATACTAAAAAAACATGTACAGAGATTCAATGCATTGGGTAAGAGTTATCCTAAAAACCTATTTCTCATGTAAGGGTAACAGCGAGGTATGTAAGGGTAGAATAAAAATTATATATGTTGTGTAAGGGTAAATCCTATATTGTGTAATCATAACATTAGGATTTCAATTTTAGTGTAATGGTACTTAAGGAATTATGTAAGTGTAGCCTCATGTTTTAAAAGGATACATAAGAGTTCTTAATGTGCTACTTACGGGTAAACAGGGCTGGGTAAGGGTACTTAAGGCACTACGTATGGGTAAACTAGGAATTATAAGGGTAAAATGAAGTTTTGTAAGTGTAAAAGTTCATTTTAAAGTCTCATGTAAGGGTATTTTGTGTAACTGTAGTCTTGTGAAGTGTAAAACCATGTTACCCTTAATAATCTCCCTTTTTGGTGGAAAACAAATAAAAAGACCTCTTTGCGTTCCTTCATCTACATCTCAATGTTGTTACATGTTTAAAAGGGTTTTTAATGCCAAAAATCATTGAATTAAATTGTTATTATTAATTTTAATAGAATTCAATGTTTTTTAAAGATATGAATTCTTTTCTACCAAGAATAAGTTTGTAAAAATTTTAAATTGTTAGTATATTTTGTGGATTTAATGATATGGACCTCTGTATGGATTGTATTCTTAAAATTATTTGAACCCTTTATCATTTCATTTTTTATATCATACTGAGTTTGGGTTTCCTAAAACATCGTTATCCAATATCTGAGAAGTATTATTCAAGAGGACTTGGTTCTAAGGGTGGAAGAACCCTCACCTCTCACCATTCTTCTAGGTGATGGAGTTTTCTGAGAAAATAATTAAAATGCGTAAGTATTCCTTATATTTTTTCATAGTTAGTTTGTTATAATATTTCTTAAGATTTATAATGAAAAATGATAGAAATTTATTAAAATGATAATTTTATTGTAATTATATAAAATTGATATGAAAATATTTATCTTTCTTTCCTTGGATTATTTTCAAGAAAGAATGTCATCTAATGAGGAATTACGATTATCCAATTAAGAAGAAATGATTATCATATGACCTAGCATAATTTTTTAATTTATAAATTATAAAGGAGAAAAAAATTCTTATTAATTGTGATGATTTTATTCTCTTATAGAAATAAAATAATGAAATAGATTCCTGGAATCCATGGTGAGCATTTTGGGACAAGTTGATATGAAAGCATGTTTTGTGAAATGTTTTTATAAAGAAACATGATAGTGATGTCGGCAACCCTGAGATAGGTGGTCGCATGTACTCTAATCTAATGTATTATGGATGTTCATTTGCATTATATGTAAGGTTTTCCACTATAGTATAACAAATATTAAATCATATTGTGTTATAAATAACTAATGTTTCTTAATTAATTAATGATCATTAGGTCTTAATTAATTAAAGATTCATTAAAAATATTTACATGATGATAAGGTCCATGATAGACCTTATGTGATGATTTATTTCTAGGATGAATATGGTTGAGTCTTGATTTCCCATGATACCTTTGTTTGGTGATTGATCACATGGTCTTTCTGTGTGTGTGTGTAGCTGGTGGAGACCAAATTTGATTTTTGGAATCATTTGGGTGAGTTGTTGTGAAACTTGAGACCTAAATCCCATAATATCATGTTTGATGTGTGATCACATGTGTAACTATTTTGATACATGATTTTTTAAAAGTTTGGGGCTGAAGCCTCATTGTTATTATTAAAGAAAAGCAACGTCCTCTTTTTGACTGGGTAGAGGGAGACCCGTTACAAAGCTCGGAGGCCCAGGGGAATGAAAGACCAATTTTGTTTGACCAAAGGGTCCTCTGGTGAATAGTACTACTATAGTCCTCATACTACTGTAGTATTGTCACCACTATAGTCCCCTCTATTATACATCTACTGCTATAGTCCCGCTACAGTACCTATGCCTCTATAGTGTCACTACCGCTACAGTTCCTTCGCTACAGCAATACTTCTACAGTTCCACCATTGCTATAGGTCCTTAAATAGTACCTCCACCACTACAGTACCTCCAACACTAAAATGTCACTACCACTACAGTTCCATCATTGATACATTACTTCTATAGTGTCACCGCCACTACAGTCCCCACTATAGTAAGGTCACCGCTATAGTTCCTGCTATAGTACCTTTGCTTCTACAGGGTCACTACAACTACAGTTCCTCCAGTATTACAGTACTGCTATAGTCTTGTAATTTCATCCCTACTCAGAATCAATCTTGGGTCTTTTTAATGCCATGTAAGATCCTTTACCACTTGGGTACAGGCTCATTGGCGAACTATTGTGAAACTTAATGGTATTCCAGGATTTTTTGTATATGTATACCCATGATTCCTTAATGTGATACCTATATTAGCATAGTTTTTTTATCCATTCATGATAGTGATATCATACATGTGAGAAATCATAGTATATAGACCCATTTTGTGATATGGTATGCCTATGTGTAAGAACCATGTTTTTTGTGCTATGACATAAGATATAAGTTACTAATATAATGTCAGTGTCACCATGTTATATGTATGGTATAGGTTCTGTTATTATTATGTTGTACATGGTACCTAAGATATATATGGACCAATTGTGGCTAAGTATTCCCAGAGGATCATGTTTAGACAATGCATGTGACATTATGTGCTGACTAATAGAGATGTCAGGGCATGACGGCCCACTGTGGAATGACATGGGGGAATGATGGTCATATGTGATCGAACATGAGAGACAAAAGTGGACAATGGTGGTTTGTGTGATCTAACCAGAGAGATGGAAATAGGAAATGATGGCCTAGTGGGGTATGATATTGAGGCTTGGGGCCTTTGCAACTATAGAGATAGATGGGTTGTGAAGGCCTACTGAGTTATGACCTAGTGTTTTAGGGAATGTACTATTTATGAAAAGGAGAGGTTATGATGGCCTAGTGTGGTAAGAACTTTGATTCTTAGCCTTAAAACATTATCTCATTACTCCTGACATATGTTATGACTACATTCCTGTATGGATTCAAAGTAGGTATGGTTAAGGGTTAGAGTGGATTAGTAATTTCATGATCATTGAGCACATGGTTGTTGTTTCCTGTGTGTATTTGGTGATTACTTTATTATTATGGAGTTATGATTTTCCTACTAATTTATTTTGAGATAATAACATGCATGTATATTTCGTATTACTAGTTAGGTACTGGACCCCATTGGTGGAATCTTATTGAGTTGTACTCGTACACAGCCTGGTTTTCCATGGAACTTGTGTACCAAAGCATTCCTCACTTGTTATAGGTATAGGTCGGGCAAAGGCCTATGTTTGTCATCTAGAGGGGTTTCTTTTTATGATACTGAATATGGTGATGAGATTTGGATTTGAGTGGGAGTATAGCCTCTTGTACATTGTCCTTTTCTTCTTGGTATATGTCATCACCCTTATAAGAAATCAGTGACTTATACTATGGTTTGCGTATATTTTTTCCATAATAATTTCATAAATATGGCATGTTATTGATGTCAACGTACTCTAATTGTACATTGTTTACTTGTTATGTTTTTTATTATTATTGTGCACCTAGATTGAGGATACAATACTTCCATGGGTGTATGTGAGACGCTCACAACTAGTCAGTAACATCAAGTATATGGGGAGGTATGTCTGATTTCATATAGAATTCTAGATTATACACAGTGATTTAAGTAAGGGTGTTAAATTATATATTTTCCTTCACTTTTTTATAAATTTTTTAATAACACTTTCTACATTGGTCAATTTAGACTCTCCTTATAAATTTTTTAAAAGAATGATTTTATTCATGTAACAGTTAAGGCATGATTATTTGTGTTTTATTCATGTTATGGTTCTTATACATTACATATTATGATGTGAGTGTCCTATATATCCCTCCAATTTATTGAGAACTGATTTATTCACTAGAAAATATTTTTTGGATATAACTAAAATGGTTATTCTATTTTAAGGGTGATTATAAGAGTAATTGTGAATATGATGTCCAATGTAATTTTCATGATTTCTCTATTTACTATATGTTTTCTTCTGACATTGTTTATAAAATTCATTGGGCAACATTATTTTTTATGAGTTTTTATGGGATTATTTGTTCTCAAAGATTACTATGAAAATGGGGAATCATTCTCATGAATTTTCAAGTTTTTTAATAGACTAACAGTTTTTTATTTTTTAATATTTGTTACTAAGATTTATAATCTCATTCCATATTTTGAAATGTTTTTATAGGATTTAGGCATGACAATATATATTAATAGATTCAAATTTCTATTAATAGGGATTTTTCTTTAATGAAGCAAGGGTATCATTTTAAGAACATATACAGTGGTGGGAAACATGGAAATTATGCGAAATTATTACTTTATATTTCAATTTTTATCCTAAATCTCCAAAAACTCTAAAACTAAAATATCTTTTAAATTAATTTAATTTGATATTTTTTATAATTCATGGGGTGGTTAAACTAGGGTTGTTATATATCCAACTCTCCAATGTAGACATAACCATTTCCCTTAACATAAATAAACAATACACACTAATCAAAGGAATCAATATGGGATCGATATTGGGCCATAAAAACCATCTCAAGTATTATGTTAAAACTTCTCATCCCTAGAAAAAAGAAAGACCAATGGAATCTATAACATCCAACAACTATGGAATACTCCAAAAACATCAAAACAATATGAACATCATGTCCCTAAATGTGTATTGATCGACATCACTCCATACATACGCTCTATAGTTATCCCTAGTCAATTTGTGAAAAGAGTATATATAAATAAAGGTAATCCTATTTATCAAATAACAACAATTCAAAAAAAAGATGCTACTAAAATTATACATTGAATAGTAGATGATCCTCATGTTGACTAGTTAGAGTATGCTCAATGGCATGTAAGTGTCTAAAACCTTGACCGTATTCCCCTTCTTAAAACCCGTAAAATTTTACCTCATGATTTTATTATTTCACCTATCCCTAGACACCATGTACTCTCCCTCAAACTGAATAGATCATCAAACTACAACTACCAGTCAATTATGGTGTACCTAATCCGACCCCTAGTCTTTGTGTCTTCCTATTCCACTTACCACTTGTAGATTTTTGAGTGATCTTCCAATACCACTTCATATACCCCATACTCCCATGAAATTTGAACATGATGTATTGTATTGATAATATACATGAACAGATCTTCCACATTGATAACATACCACTAAACCAACAAACTAAGGTGGAAGTGATAGTCCATCACTCTAACAACTATGGATTCCACCGCCATGATATAAATGATCAAATATGTTATTCATACATCATAATGACCCATTATCATTCCACTTAATAGAATCCAACTAAATAGCTCATTTTATCTCATTCAGGCTTCACTCGGTAATAGGGCCCTAATTTACTACCTCTAAAAAAAATTTCCAGCTATATATGCTTACCAATACTCAAATAAAATACTCTAATCCATCCTCATAGAATCTACCAATGGCTTCCTCATACTCTACTAACATGAAGTCAAATAACTGTAGCAAAGAAAATTTCATTTTTTACTCCCTCACCGACAACACCTTTTGTTTGAGACATATAAACTCCCTAGAAATTTCCACCAGAAATTCCTCTACAAATATGTAAGGTTTAACACTTACCCAAATACATGGCATGGGAATATGTAAGGGTTGTCTCCATCGTACCTAAATGCTATCTCTCCCCATACATAATGGTTGGTACGTTGCCAAATCTTGGTAGTGTCCATACATAAGGTCCACCCTAATCGATATATAAGGGTATTAGACATCTAAAAATTCATGGAAAATTCATACATAGAGGCCACATACCTCTATATATATGGGTCATATAAGACTAAAAATTCAACAAATAGAATCACTCCCTAAATCAGGCATAGCCTATGACTTACACCATTCATAGCCTACGACTAAAAGACCAAATTCTCTAGGAATTTACTAAAGCACTATAACAAGCCCAAATTCATCACAAAATTCCTCCCATGTTTGGAAAAACTTTATAATGTTGCTAATGTTGTATGTATCTGATACAATAATAAAATTATACCCTTAATCTTGACCCAACTCATGAGAATCAATCTATATCCTACACTAATACTCCTAACACCTATACATGGTTCTGGTATACTCATGTAGTTCAAAATTAGAATTGAACCATCCATCCTCAAACACCTAACCATCACACAATCACTTGAAAACACTATATCACATAAATTTAGAAAATTTCCTGATATTACTAATAAAAAATAAATCAGTTCAGTTCTTACTAAAGTATAGGGTGTTATATTTTCTCTCTCAAATTTTGATATAAGGATTAGGGATCTTCATTCCTATAGTCATAGATTTAGGATTCTAAATCTTCTTAATAGGTAATTTAAGAATTCATTCCATTTCAAAATATTTAGATAATAAAAATGAAAATTTTACATAATTAAAATAACTAGATTAGTAGTTTTTATCTCTTCTATGAATAACATACTTTCATGTGAATTATTGATTAATTATGATCTTTTGATGCATTATTTGATTTAAATTTTATAAAATTTTGAATTTATGAAATATGATTATTTTTTTATAACCTAATTTGTTAAAAATTAGATTATTTTATGATCCATTATTTTGGAATAGAAAATTGGAATTTAAAAAAGGAGATTTATAAATATGCTGATAGATATTACCTTATATTTTGGAAACAATGTTTTAAAAATAATAGAAAATTGATATTTATTTTTAAATTAAAATTTTATTTTTAATGTGGAATTATTTTTTTATTTAAAAATTAATAACATATTTTTCAATGAATAGTTTTTCAAAGAAAAAAACTTGAAATTTTGGAAGATTATAGAATTTTTTTGATAAATTAATTTTCATATATTGGGTTTCTATTTTAAATTTTTATGTGTGGTTTTTAATTTGGGTTTGGTTATAAACTCACATTAGGTTTTGTATGTATTAAAATGGTTATTTGAGAATGTTTTTTTTGAAAACAATAAGATTTACCCATCAAATGATGTTTCTTTGAAGGATTTAAATGTGTGGCATAAAGAAAATTTCTTAAGTTAATAACATGGTTTATATAACATGAATCCAGAATAAATTACATAATATGGTTTGAGTTTGGATATGTGAAATTAATCAATGCCTAAGAAAAGTATAATAGCAGAGATTTTAGAAAATGATTCTTTTCTATTAAACAAAGCTAAAAAATCCTTATCATGGGGGAAAACTTTGCTTTGAGAAAACATAATTATTTAAATATACTCATTAGGGAGACAAGGGAGTTTTCACTAGATTTTTGGAAAACAATGTAGTCTCATAAAAAAATTTAATGTGAGGAAGATTCATTAAATTAAAATAATAGGTAGTTTTATTGGGAAATGGGAAAATAGTGTTTCCATATCATGGGGTTTTAAGAAGAAATAATGTATTTTTTCATCAACAGTGATTATTTTTTTAATAATATATTTTAATATAGTGTGGTATTGTTGTAAAATATTTCTTAGGTTTTCGAATACCTGGTGAAATTAAATTTACTTATATTTTATAACTGTTTAAATTGATTTAACGTATTTTAATAGAATATAATTTTGATATTTTCTTTTTATGGGAGTACATTTTAGTCTTTGGGAAATCATACAAAGTTTATATTAAAACCCTATATGTTCACCTTGATGGAAATGTACACATGATTGGTAATGTTTTTGGTAAAGGAAATATTTCATTCTTCATCAGTGGTGATTAATTTTTACTTTATGGTGTTAATGAAGTGGAGGTGGTATTTATAGTTCAAGAATTGGTCTATGGTTTTGGGGTGTTTTTTCCATTTACAATATACTTTGGATTAGTTATATTTTATAAACAAAAAAGTTTTCAAATATTAAATTTTGTTTTACAATGTTTCGTTTAAATGGATTTTTATATATAAATGATTGATTTATGGTTTATATTTGAGGGAATATCATTCACCATTATTTTCTACTTTCCATTGTCACTTTTTGTTAACTTCTGGTGATTGGGGGATGTAATTGAGACTATATGGAAACTCATTTTGAGCTTCGATGTCACGACCCGTCCTCGGGGCCCATGCCGTGACTACCCCAAGCCCGCCTTGCATAGGCCAGGGGCTGGCGACTAGCACCAAGGCGTAAATCCCAACAAAAAGGGAAGGCATTGCCTTTGAAAAGTAAACAAGCACCACAGAGTAAGCAAGAAGAAAAGTAAACACTAAGTAAAAACTGTACAAGCTGTGCTGAAAGTAAAAGGGGCTGGAAATACAAGCCCAACTGTAAAGTACAACTGAATGGAAAAAACAGCAACTGAAAGGAAAAACTGCAGCGTCGAGCCGTCCTCTGGAAGTCCCACCTGAAGGGTGGGTACAGATAGCTCCAATGCTCCTCGGGTCCCGCCGTCCGCTCCGAGCACGTCTCGCCCAGTGGTCCACCTCCAGGTACTGACTCGTCGTGTAGTCCACCTCCGGTTACTGACTCGTCGTGTAGTCCACCTCCGGGTACCGTCCAGTCCTCGAACACTCGGTCTCCATCAGCACTGCCTGTCGTTTGCAACCAACACCACGAAGTGCGGGCATAGCCCGTGCAGGGGTGAGTATAAGCTACTCAGTAGGGACCCCAAGACCCCCGAAGGTCTCCCAAAATCCACAAAGGATAAGCCATGAAGGAGAGATAAAATTACTAAGTAACATCTGACACGGCTTAGGTATATGCCCATACATATACCTAAGTCATCAATTCCTCGATCGGCTCCAACGTCCGAGCCCTAGCACAACCCAGTCCACACAGGAAAGCAAAACGCATACCCACGCAGGATAGAACAACACAATCCACAAAGGAGAGTAAACAGTAAATCCACACAGGATAACTCAACACAATCCACAAAGGAGAGGAAAACGTAATCCACACAGGAAAACTCAACAGATAACTCTCATAGGTATAAGCCCATACATATATCGAAATTATCAGATAACCCATCTCAATCAAGAGGAAACACAAGGATCATTTACTCAGCTCAAACCAGGATTTTCATTATCAAAAACATAACTGCTGAAGAGCCCCATCTCTGAAGTGTACAGTGGTCCTGTCACGACTCTGAGGTACTTCTCACTAACCTAAGACTGCTGAGGTACTCCTCCTGTCGAGTACCGCGGGTCTGCTGCCAACTACCAGGCGCTCCGTCCGCTGAGGGTCTGCTGCCAAATATCGGGCGCTCACCCAAATAGCCTACAGAGGTACTCCTCCAGTCGAGTACCGCGGGTCTGCTGCCAACTACCAGGCGCTCCGTCCGCCGTGGGTCTGCCGCCAAATATCGGGCGCTCCGTCCACTGGGCTAGTCGACTCACTCCAAGTCGAGTCGGTCGAGCAGTCTTCAGGTCTCAGCCGGCTACACGGTCTCCGTACTCCGTACGCTCGTCTCCAGTATCGCGGGTCTGCCGCTACAACCAAGCGCACCACCTCTATCGAGGAAAACAGAAGATTCATCTCACACAGGTATACTTCTTCGGATGGCGATAAAGATGATCCATGATCCATATAATTCCTCAGACTCACGAAGGATCGATAGGTAACTAATCTCTGCAGTGACCCACACAGGATCGGACCCACACAGGATCGGGCCCACGCAGGACCTGAAGCCATGATCCACGTAGGATCGCTGAGTGCAGTAGTCGTCGCAGTCCGCTGAGGATCTCTGCACAGTCGTCGCCGCAGTCCACTAAGGATCCCTGCACGGTCGTCGTCGGAGTCCACGGAGGATCTCTGCACAGTCGTCGCCGCAGTCCACTGAGGATCTCTGCACAGTCGTCGCTGTCGAAGTAGCAGTCGCAGCCAGCACTAGGGTTCCCGCACACAGCGAGCTCGTTCGGGAGGGTCCGCTCCACGAGCCGAGAGGCTGATACATCAGCTGTCACGAAGTCCGAAGTTGATGTATCCAAAAGTTCCGTATCGTCAACAGGAACTCAACGTCGCAGACGGCGCGTCAATCGGACGCCCGGTCTGAGAGATATTGGCATTTTCGTCCCAGGGGCCCGGTTGGTTTTTAAGGCAAAACCAACCCGACCGCACTCCACCTGCGTCCGAACCTCGGGCGGAGTATGCCAAAAGATACGTCTCACTTAGAGGAATTCAACAAAGCTGACGGCACGTCAATCGGACGTCCGTAGCTCAAGATATGAGCGTTTCCGCTCCGAGGGCCCGGTTGGTTTCGTGTACGAACCAACCCGGCCGAACCCCAAGTATTCCGAAACTTTGAGTGCGATAAACCAAAACGACCGTCTCGATCCAAGGATCGCGTTGCCGCTGACGGCGGGTCGTTTGGAGGCCCGTAGCTCAAGATACGGCCATTTGAACGAAGTCTGTCCGAAGACGGAGGGGGTCCGGGCCCGGGCCGACCCGGCCCGACCCCCCCCCCCTGGTTGGCCCGAACCGGGTCGGGTCCGACTCGGTTGGCCCGGCCCGGCCCGGCCCGGCCAGGGCCGGTCCGGCTCGGCTCGGCCGAGCGGCCGACGCGGGGGAAAGCCGCCGCCCCGCGTTACACCCCCGCGGCACCCGCTGGGTGCCGCGTGACAACCCCGCGGCACCTGCGGGGTGTCGCCCTGGACACCCGCGGGGTGCCGCGTGACAACCCCGCGGCACCCGCGGGGTGTCGCGCTGGACACCTGCGGGGTGCCGCCGCCTCCGGCCGCCGGCGCCACTGCGTCGGCGACCCGCGCCACCACCGGCTTCCGCGGGCCGCCGGAGTCGCTCCGGTGACCCGTTTTCCTTCCCGTCTGCGCCGTTGTTCCTCCCGGGTTCCGTTCTTTACTGCGGGATCATAAAACACCCATTGCGGCACGTTCCGTCGTCGCCCGCCAAATCCGAAAAACACGAAGAATGGCGGAGGGTTGTCGGGCCGTGTTCGTTTGACCCGCACCCTCCGCGTTAGATAAAAACAACGGGAGAAATTGTTCAACACATGAACCGACAATTTTAATAAAATAAAATTTGTTCATTTGAAACCGGCTCTTATGTTTTTAAAGAACGTTCACGGGAATATAAAGAGGGGTATTCCAAAATTATAAAATCCCTACCTCGTCGATCGTCGCGCGCGGGCGTTCTTCGCGGAAAGGATCGTCGCGGAAGAGAGGGATCGTCGCGTCGTCGCGGGGAGGCGTCGCGTCGTCGCGGAATTCGGCGTTGAGTCGGCGAGCTCAACGAACCAAGAACAACAGATTTAAATTATTAATATTTAAATCTGTGTTTCGTTAAAAACCAAAAGAAAGGAACTTTTGAGAGGAAATCCGAAATCACTCACCTCAAACGGTCGGTGATCGGAGATCGGAGCGTGGAAGAACGTCACGGACGGAAGCGTCGTCGATTTCCGGGTTCGTCGTTCTTCGCATTCTTCGCGTTCTTCGTGTTCTTCGCGAGGGAGAAGAAGAACAAGAATCCTCTCAAACCTTCTCCAAAGATTTGGGTTGGTCTTATTTTATTAATATGCCAACACACGAAACAGGTTAAGAAACGATTGAATTAATTCGTTGAATTAATTCAACGAAAGAAACATGCCATTTAATTCAAGAAAGAAACAGCCCATTCAATTCACGAGAGAAATAGCCCAATTAAATGGTCTGTTAAGAATTTAGAAAACGCGTCGGTTGACTTTCATTAAGACGGGTTTTCACGGGTGCGTTTCTTAGCGGAAAGAAACGGCGGAGCTCGTGCGGGCCCCACCTCACAAATATCCTACCAAGGGGGTAGGATATTTCCGGATAGCATCCTATCCAGTTCAACTCAGTTCAAGCCGCCTTTAAGTGGCTTCAAGTGGCTTCCAAGTGGCTTAAGTGAAATAAAATAAAGTTGTCGCAAAATTATTTTATTTCTTAACTTTAAGCCCGAAAATTAAAAACCACACCCGAGAAAACACAACTCCAGAAGAGGCGTTTCTAAGCGAATACCGGCGCTGCGATTTCATCGGTGCACTCAGAATTCGATTCCGGGCACCGGTTTAAAAGTTAGAAAAACTTGCTCGTCCGTTCACTGAACGTACCCGAGCCAAACTTCGGAAAATGATTCCGGGCACACCGGGCCTCGGAATCAGGTGCCGTCAGAAACTGCGCTCTTGTAAAATTCCAAAGAAAATTAAGAAAAAAATTTCCTTGAAATTTACGGGTCTTTACATTACTCCCACCACAGGGCTTTACGTCCCCGTAAAGCTTCAACACAAACTAGGGATACAAGGCGGTACTGAGCACGCATCTGAGCCTTCCGCTCCCATGTGATCACCTGGACCTTCTCTGTCGTGGCCCGGACCACCTCTGGTCCCACTAGAGCTACCACGATTTCTTCCTTGCCGATAAGAGAAATTTGGTCTCATCCCCTGGATAAACCACGTTCTTTGCCTAATACTGTCAATCCCGACATGGATGATACTAATCCATACCAAGGATGACGTCGTAAGGCCTCGACGCTACTACCAAGAGATCCAACCGTTACTCTCGCCTCCAAGGGTTGAGTTACACTGTCAGCTTTAGTGTGTGGTAACTGGTCTCCTCCAGTAGATGTCTCACAAGTGAGGGTCAAGTCAACAGCCAAAACTGGAACCTCTTAGTAACATCACGAAAGAGGACAGGAACGAAAATATCACAAAGGTATGCGTCTTTTATTATTGCAGCTCATAATACAAGATGCTACACAAAAGCAACAAGGAACCAGAAGTACAAAGGAAGTATCCACTAGTTCTGCTCCTGTCCATCTGCTCCCAGAGCTCCATGATCGAAGGCCTCGGCTGCCTGAAGCTGAGCTCTCGCATGTTCACCTACTCCCTGTGGTCGGGACGGACCTACTGGTGGTGGTGCTGGCAGAGCCTCAAAGCGTCGCCCACCTCCTGCTGCGCGGCCAGCTCCTCTGCCTCGTCCGCCTCCTCCCCGCGGACCGCCACGGTCGAACCTCTGCCTCTACCTAGGAGGTTCTTCACTTAACTGCTGATCATCAGCATGGCGGGTCGGACAGTCACGAGCCATGTGACCAATCCCGCCATAGGAGTAACACTGCCCACTCTCGGCACGCCTGGCTCTGACTCCACCCCGGCTCCCCCGCACAACTGAGCCTGAGTCGTGCAGTCGGCCACCGGTAGGTCTGGTCTGCCTGGAACCCTGAGTCATCTGTCGGCTACCTGCTTCCGATGACTCCGCTATCTGCCGCCATGCGGCAGGTCTCGCTGTGGACTCAGCCAGGAAGCTCTCGATCAGAAGGGCTCTCTCTAGCACTCCTGCCTGGGTCGGGATGTTAAGAGAGATCAGCGATGCCATGATCTCATGTATCAATCCCTGCTCGAAGGTCCGGGCCCGAAAGAAGGGGTCTCGTACCATGTCTGTAGAGTACCGAGAAAGGTCGGTGAACCTCGCCGCGTACTGAGCGACCGTCAAGCTGCCCTGCCGCAGCTGAAGAAGATCCTGGATGCGCACCGCACGGAGGGTGGCCAGGACGAACTCTGAGCGGAAGAGGCTCTCGAAGTCCGTCCAGATGAGGGTGGCCTCATCGTGTACCTAGAGCATCAGGCTCCACCATCGTCCGGCTGCTGCGTGCAGTAGGCTCGCCGCGAGGATCACCATGAGGTCTGCGGGTGTCCTCACTAGCATGAAAACTCGGACGACCGCCTCCAGCCAGTCCTCGGCTGGCTGGGGGTCCGACTCCCCACGGAACCTGGGTGGTCGCTGGCGCTGGAACTCGTGCAGAGCTCCAAGGCGTCGTGCGTCGTCAGCTGCCAGTGCTGGAAGCATCGGGGGCTCGGTGGGTAAAGGTACCGTCGGTGCCTTTGCTGTCAACGGGCCCTGTACCGAGGCCTCGTCGCTCGGCGGGCTGTCGCCGCGCTCTACTCTAGGAACCCTAGCTGGCTGCTGTCGTCGTGCCATCCTGAAAAGGAAACAAGTATGCCACGGTCAGAACAGTATACCTGGTGAGCTGACACAAGTAATCACAAAGAAAACTTGGAAGACACAAGCAATCAATGTTTTCGTGCATTAAGTCGGGAATCAGAAGTCAGGGTCCTGGTGTATGGATACGTCGGCCGCCGCACCAACACTGGACTCCCTGGACTGATAACCACACTCAATACGCCAAACACTATTGCTTCACATAGAAGAAAGATCAAAGTTTGCGGTAGAACCGACCGCCTCTGATACCAATTTGTCACGACCCGTCCTCGGGGCCCGTGTCGTGACTACCCCAAGCCCGCCTTCCATAGGCCAGGGGATGGAGACTAGCACCAAGGCATAAATTCCAACAAAAAGGGAAGGCATTGCCTTTGAAAAGTAAACAAGCACCACAGAGTAAGCAAGAGGAAAAGTAAACACTAAGTAAAAATTGTACAAGCTGTGCTGAAAGTAAAAGGGGCTGGAAATACAAGCCCAACTGTAAAGTACAACTGAAAGGAAAAAACAGCAACTGAAAGGAAAAACTGCAGCGTCGAGCCGTCCTCTGGAAGTCCCACCTGAAGGGTGGGTACAGATAGCTCCAATGCTCCTCGGGTCCCGCCGTCCGCTCCGAGCACGTCTCGCCCAGTGGTCCACCTCCAGGTACTGACTCGTCGTGTAGTCCACCTCCGGTTACTGACTCGTCGTGTAGTCCACCTCCGGGTACCGTCCAGTCCTCGAACACTCGGTCTCCATCAGCACTGCCTGTCGTCTGCAACCAACACCACGAAGTGCGGGCATAGCCCGTGCAGGGGTGAGTATAAGCTACTCAGTAGGGACCCCGAGACCCCCGAAGGTCTCCCGAAATCCACAAAGGATAAGCCACGAAGGAGAGATACAATCACGAAGTAACATCTGACACAGCTTAGGTATATGCCCATACATATACCTAAGTCATCAATTCCCCGATCGGCTCCAACGTCCGAGCCCTAGCACAACCCAGTCCACACAGGAAAGCAAAACGCATACCCACGCAGGATAGAACAACACAATCCACAAAGGAGAGTAAACAGTAAATCCACACAGGATAACTCAACACAATCCACAAAGGAGAGGAAAACGTAATCCACACAGGAAAACTCAACAGATAACTCTCATAGGTATAAGCCCATACATATATCGAAATTATCAGATAACCCATCTCAATCAAGAGGAAACACAAGAATCATTGACTCATCTCAAACTAGTATTTTCATTATCAAAAACATAACTGCTGAAGAGCCCCATCTCTGAAGTGTACAGTGGTCCTGTCACGACTCCGAGGTACTTCTCACTAACCTAAGACTGCTGAGGTACTCCTCCTGTCGAGTACCGCGGGTCTGCTGCCAACTACCAGGCACTCCGTCCGCTGAGGGTCTGCTGCCAAATATCGGGCGCTCACCCAAATTGCCTACAGAGGTACTCCTCCAGTCGAGTACCGCGGGTCTGCTGCCAACTACCAGGCGCTCCGTCCGCCGTGGGTCTGCCTCCAAATATCGGGCGCTCCGTCCACTGGGCTAGTCGACTCACTCCAAGTCGAGTCGGTCGAGCAGTCTTCAGGTCTCAGCCGGCTACACGGTCTCCGTACTCCGTACGCTCGTCTCCAGTATCGCGGGTCTGCCGCTACAACCAAGTGCACCACCTCTATCGAGGAAAACAGAAGATTCAGCTCACACAGGTATACTTTTTCGGATGATGATAAAGATGATCCATGATCCATATAAGTCCTCGGACCCATGAAGGATCGATAGGTAACTAATCTCTGCAGTGACCCACACAGGATCGGACCCACACAGGATCGGGCCCACGCAGGACCTGAAGCCCTGATCCACGTAGGATCGCTGAGTGCAGTAGTCGACGCAGTCCGCTGAGGATCTCTGCACAGTCGTCGCCGCAGTCCACTGAGGATCCCTGCACGGTCGTCGTCGGAGTCCACGGAGGATCTCTGCACAGTCGTCGCCGCAGTCCACTGAGGATCTCTGCACGGTCGTCGCTGTCGAAGTAGCAGTCGCAGCCAGCACTAGGGTTCCCGCACACAGCGAGCTCGTTCGTGAGGGTCCGCTCCACGAGTCGAGTGGCTGATACATCAGCTGTCACGAAGTCCGAAGTTGATGTATCCAAAAGTTCCGTATCGTCAACAGGAACTCAACGTCGCAGACGGCGCGTCAATCGGACGCCCGGTCTGAGAGATATTGGCATTTTCGTCCCAGGGGCCCGGTTGGTTTTTAAGGCAAAACCAACCCGACCGCACTCCACCTGCGTCTGAACCTCGGGCGGAGTATGCCAAAAGATCCGTCTCACTTAGAGAAATTCAACAAAGCTGACGGCACGTCAATCGGACGTCCGTAGCTCAAGATATGAGCGTTTCCGCTCAGAGGGCCCAGTTGGTTTCGTGTACGAACCAACCCGGCCGAACCCCAAGTATTCCGAAACTTTGAGTTCGATAAACCAAAATGACCGTCTCGATCCAAGGATCGCGTTTCCGCTGACGGCGGGTCGTTTGGAGGCCCGTAGCTCAAGATACGGCCATTTGAACGAAGTCCGTCCGAAGACGGAGGGGGTCCGGGCCCGGGCCGACCCAGCCCGACCCCCCCTGGTTGGCCCGAACCGGGTCGGGTCCGACTCGGTTGGCCCGGCCCGGCCCGGCCAGGGCCGGTCCGGCTCGGCTCGGCCGAGCGGCCGAGCGGCCGACGCGGGGGAAAGCCGCCGCCCTGCGTGACACCCCCGCGGCACCCGCGGGGTGTCGGCCAGACACCCGCGGGGTGCCGCGTGACAACCCCGCGGCACCCGCGGGGTGTCGCCCTGGACACCCGCGGGGTGCCGCGTGACAACCTCGCGGCACCCACGGGGTGTCGCGCTGGACACCCGCGGGGTGCCGCGGGACAACCCCGCGGCACCCGCGGGGTGTCGCGCTGGACACCCGCGGCACCCGCGGGGTGTCGCGCTGGACACCCGCGGCACCCGCGGGGTGTCGCGCTGGACACCCGCGGGGTGCCGCCGCCTCCGGCCGCCGGCGCCGCCGTGCCGGCAACCCGCGCCACTACCGGCTTCCGCGGGCCGCCGGAGTCGCTCTGGTGACCCGTTTTCCTTCCCGTCTGCGCCGTTGTTCCTCCCGGGTTCCGTTCTTTACTGCGGGATCATAAAACAGCAGTTGCGGCACGTTCCGTCGTCGCCCGCCAAATCCGCAAAACACGAAGAACGGCGGAGGGTTGTCGGGCCGTGTTCGTTTGACCCGCACCCTCCGCGTTAGATAAAAACAACGGGAGAAATTGTTCAACACATGAACCGACAATTTTAATAAAATAAAATTGTTCATTTGAAACCGGCTCTTAAGTTTTTAAAGAACGTTCACGGGAATATAAAGGGGGGTATTCCAAAATTATAAAATCCCTTCCTCGTCGATCGTCGCGCGCGGGCGTTCTTCGCGGAAAGGATCGTCGCGGAAGAGAGGGATCGTCGCGTCGTCGCGGGGAGGCGTCGCGTCGTCGCGGAATTCGGCGTTGAGTCGGCGAACTCAACGAACCAAGAACAACAGATTTAAATTATTAATATTTAAATCTGTGTTTCGTTAAAAAACAAAAGAAAGGAACTTTTGAGAGGAAATCCGAAATCACTCACCTCAAACGGTCGGTGATCGGAGATCGGAGCGTGGAAGAACGTCACGGACGGAAGCGTCGTCGATTTCCGGGTTCGGCGTTCTTCGCGTTCTTCGCGTTCTTCGTGTTCTTCGCGAGGGAGAAGAAGAACAAGAATCCTCTCAAACCTTCTCCAAAGATTTGGGTTGGTCTTATTTTATTAATATGCCAACACACGAAATAGGTTAAGAAACGATTGAATTAATTCGTTGAATTAATTCAACGAAAGAAACATGCCATTTAATTCACGAAAGAAACATCTCATTCAATTCACGAGAGAAACAGCCCAATTAAATGGTCTGTTAAGAATTTAGAAAACGCGTCGGTTGACTTTCATTAAGACGGGTTTTCACGGGTGCGTTTCTTAGCGGAAAGAAACGGCAGAGCTCGTGCGGGCCCCACATCACAAATATCCTACCAAGGGGGTAGGATATTTCCGGATAGCATCCTATCCAGTTCAACTCAGTTCAAGCCGCCTTTAAGTGGCTTCAAGTGGCTTCCAAGTGGCTTAAGTGAAATAAAATAAAGTTGTCGCAAAATTATTTTATTTCTTAACTTTAAGCCCGAAAATTAAAAACCACACCCGAGAAAACGCAACTCCGGAAGAGGCGTTTCTAAGAGAATACCGGCGCTGCGATTTCATCGGTGCCCTCAGAATTCGATTCCGGGCACCGTTTTAAAAGTTAGAAAAACTCGCTCGTCCGTTCACTGAACGTACCCGAGCCAAACTTCGGAAAATGATTCCGGGCACACCGGGCCTCGGAATCAGGTGCCGTCAGAAACTGCGCTCTTGTAAAATTCCAAAGAAAATTAAGAAAAACATTTCCTTGAAATTTACGGGTCTTTACATTCGAGACTTGGTCACTAATGACATGGTGCAAAAAAATGGTATCAAAGTTGGATTTTGGATTCAAGTCATGGGATGTCTATTTATTATGGGGAATATTATGGATGGGATTCAAAATATTCCAATAAAATACATAGCTAAAACTTTTTTATTGAAAACTCTAATTCACTGGAATTTTTGGGTAAATGAGTGTTTCGTGATGATATCATTGGACTTTTTTTGTTGTGTTAACCCATGTTAGTTCAAAACTAAAAATAGTTCATCCATCATGGTATTCATGGTACATACTTCATCACATGGAATTATTTTAAAATAAAATGGTTTTCTTCGAAAAAAATGAATTTTAAAATACTCTGTGTTTTTTATATTTAAAAATGGTTTTTGAAATGATTATTTTATATGGGTTAGCTTATATTATATTGAATCATTAATGAAGCATTTGGATAGATAGTTTGGAATGAAATTAAAAAATGAAATAAGATACCACGTAGTCATGGTGTATAGTATGGATTCATACGATATATACTGATGAGGGGATTAAATATTTTTTATGGTAATTATTTTCTATATTGTTAAGTACTCTAACTAAAAGAGATATTATTGAGTATAGATGATGACATGGTGAAATGAAGAATTCCCTCATGGAAACTCTATTAGTAGTCATAATTACATCGACTATAGAAAGGTTTTTAATGTTTACTGATCAAAATAGGCCAAGATAAGCATCTAAGGATTTAGTGATCCAAAATTAAAACCCTCTATAATATTGAGGGGATGTGTGAATTGAAAAATGTGAAGAGTGGTTGGATAAAATCGACCATATATTTAATTTTTTATGATCCCCTAAGACCATAAAGGCCAATTTTGGTTTCTATTTTCTAAAGGACTATCTCAAAAGTTGTGAGAATAAATTTGTAATGAAATGAAGGATTAATATATCAATTGGAAGTGATTCTGTGATATCATTAATGATTGTTACATCCTATGTAATATTATGTAGTAAGGGATTTAGAGTTATTGGATTTATTTGTAATTAACATTTTTGATGGTATAGTATACATTAATGTTTGTTGAGCTAATGAAGTGTTTGATTAAGATTCTAAAAATGGAAAATATCAAGATATGGTGGTTCGATATATAGATATACAGTTTTGTACTATTCCTTTTAACTTACATACATATATAAAGGTGGTGAGTATGGGATCTTTGGTAGAGGTGGATATTTAATATATGTGGAAAGATAGTTCTTTTATTTTTTAATATGGTAGAGGGATTAACTATTTTATTGGTAAGAATATTAATTGGAAGGATTTAGAAGGGAAAATAACTAGGGGTTCTTCTCAATCTTCTTTAATAATAGGACCACTGAAGTGTTTACATTATAGTAAGGTTGTCCACCCAAATTCCAAGGTCCCAAATCTTCCATACTTGTTTCATTGATAATTAAATATGGGTCATTTTTTGTTGTATTGTAATTGGTTCTCATGTCCAAGTAGTGGTGGTGTATAGAACTATGTACAAGGATCAAATATGTAATGTGGTCTACTAAAAAAATATAATTCCTGGAATCATTGAAGAATGGTATGCCCTCATTTGGAGGATCAGTTGGTACCTCAGAAGAGTTAGTAAAGTCTCTTTTCTACTAAGTAGGTAATAGAGGAGACTGTAGATAGTTTTGGTAAATACATGGTGTGAGTTAAAATGTTGTTATCCTACAATATTATTTCTATATTTTTTTATATTGGATAATCTTATTCGTTTATCACTATACCTTTGGTTTATCTGTTATGGTTTTATATAGATATTTTGGTTTATTTAATAAGGATTGATACTCCTCTTTGTAAGAGAACCAGGAAAGGGTAATGTGTCTATCGTGTATGATCTAGATCCATAATATGGAAATATCACAGGACTTACTAGTTCTTAATATCAAGACATATGACTTGATTAATGTTATAGATTAATTAGTTCAAGTTTGGGAATAAATAAAATGTTAAGGTAAAAAAATATCTTTTGTAGCATCTTATAGGACTATCTAAACTATCATGTGAGATTGGGATATTCCAGAATGTAGTAAGGGTCAGATGATGAGGGATGATAGATCTTTATCTTCTCAACTATAAAGTTTTTTTCCTGAGTCAATGGAATGTAATTATCAACCTCTACTTCCAAAGGTGTGGGATTATTATCCAAACATTTGTGGTGTAAAATTAATCTCCTAGTTGTTTTTCTATGTGTATATTTTTATATATTTACCTCATATAGGTATCATCACCACAAGTGAGTCATCTACTTATAAACATCTTTAACAGTATAAATATAGAATTTAAAAAACACTTATTTTATCATTTACATATCTCATTCTATGAATATGTACTATATCATTTTCCATTGTTTCTATGGAGTTTTATGACTCATTTATTGATGATTATTTTCACTCTTTTGGAGTTGGTAGAGTGATTTATAATTTTTTCCTCCACTATTTCCTAATATTTCTCTTTATGTTGTTTTAAATAAGATATAATTTTATCTAATAATATTTTTATCATCTTATTTTTTAACTAATACCTTTTTTTATTTTTTCAATAATTATATAACATTTACCTCTAAATATTTAATTTTCTAACTTACTCTATTTTATTAATTTTTTCCTTGGGGTTAATTTGATGATTATGGTTATGGATCAGAATTAAATTTTCTCTATATTTTATTCATTTTATGGTTATTAAGAATTATATATAGTTATGGATTGTCCTGGAATATATTCCCCAAATGAATTAAATAATTATTTATTCTCCAATGATGTTATATTGGGATTAACCAAAATATTATTCCGTTGTTGGTGGTTAAGTGTGATTATAGATGATTTCAGTTGATGGGAAAATGATGTATCCTAATTTATCATGATTACTTAATTATTTTCATGCCTTCATATTCCTTTTCTAATGATCTTATATATATTCAATGAATCTTATTATTTCATGTATATAAACCATATTAAACATCATTAGTTTTAAATTTTCATTGCCATGTAGGTTTTTCTCCTTACATACACCTTACTGAACTTATGATGCTCATTCTAAATCTTATTATCATATTTACAGAGTTTATGGATGATTATGAATGATAATGAAGTCAATATTAAACTTATAGTTGTTGGTCTTCAAAGTTGTAATTAAAAAAGAAAAAACATATATAATAAATAGATTATTATATATATATATATGGTTTCTATTATGAAATATTAAGGGTTATGTTGTATTTTATAATCAAATATAACTATAAATTGAGGTCTTGGGAATGTTTTTCTAGTAACATTTGTAGAAAATACTAAAATTATAGACTGATTAGGGGTAGTGACCTTAGTTTAGCTTGATAATGACTTTGGTTTAACCCTAATTGTCCTCTTATTTCAATTTTATAAGATTATTTAGATCTATTATCTATTAAATTGAACTTTGGTTTTTTTATCTAGATAGAAAATATTATCAGACCTATAGATGAAGTGGTATTTTTTGTTAACACATATTATGAGTTTCAAACCATTTGATTATTTTGGGCGGTAATATGGTTTAACATGGGTTTTGGAGAATATTGAATAGGAAAGGAGTCATTTGGAGATAGATTGGAGATGGATGAAAGTGTTTGGGTGAAGGAATTAAAAACCATGTCCCAAGGATTGTGGCTACTTCATTTAGATTTTTTATCTAATATATAAAAGAATAAATGTTCAAGTAGTCTTATCATAACAACATAGTTTTCACAATTAGAATGAGGCCAATTACACCATGATAATGACCATGTGAGAATTAGGTGTGTCATAAAATTTTTGGTTGATTGGTTCACACAATAACATGTTCTAATATTCCATAATTCATGATATATATGATTAAAATTATAGAGATGTGGGGATTATGGTAAGATACCACACTGTATTGGGGAGGCCATGATATTTTGGTGTGGATATATTTGAAAATAGTGAATCCATGTAGCATGAAGGTCTTATTCATGCCATAAATCAAGTGATAATTGTATTGGGAAGTTTGTTATTATTGAATTTCATATAGTATCCAAGTGAATAACACTACAACATATGTGATAGTTCATCAACAAATAGATAAATTTAAGTGTATCATGCCAAACCATAATGAATAAATATATTTTAAATAAGTTTCTATATTGGTTTCCATATTAAAAAGTATTTTCATTATAACCTAAGACACCATGAGAAGGTTGGGGTGAATCATGGTGTAAAAATTTACTCAAATTATAGGGATCTAATTCCCATATTAGTAAGAACACATTAAATTTGTCAATGTTAGTTTCAAATCTACCACAAAAACAAATATAGAATTAAAAACTAGGAACAATGGTTGTGTATGGTTCACCACTAATAGATATTCTAATGAACATACCCCAAATGTCTTGTTGTTAGAGTATAATCCTCTAAGCTTTAATGGTTTTGTGGATACATTTCTTAAAATAAATTCCCTATATACTAGGATAAATAGTATTATAATTTTATTCTGGGATCAGCATATAGCTTCCCTTGGATCACTTCTATCCACTCCTCCTCTGTGCACTACATTAGTTAGATGTATTCTCAATTTATCAATATTATGTTCCACTCTAAACCATCAAGGAAATTTTCTTTTATTTAAATCATTAAAACTAGTTTATGATGATCGAATGTAATCCACTATATCAAGAACATCCACCAATAATAGTTCTCTCAAACACTACCTTTCACCCAAAAATCATCACTCATGGTTCCCTGAACAAACATTTCTCATGAACCTTCACTTGATTATGGTACACTTAAGTCCCTTGGTGAAACCATATACTCCCAAGTGTTCTTTCTAAAGTTTTCTTCACACAAATCCCTTATATAAGGTATTTTTTCAAAGTAGGTATTTCACAACTACCTTAACTCTACCTTATTCATGAAACTATGTTTCCACAACAACCTTTTCTTAACCTACCCTAATTGAACGCCCATAATTCTAGTCCTTTCAGTCAAGTATGTTTTCTCGTGTATTGGTCATTGAAAAAACCCCATATAGTTTTCATCACACTAATAATTCACTTATATTTAGTTTATGAATGTTTCTTTACTCAAGTGATCCTGATGAGAAATAACAACCCTTATTTCCTTTATAAATCCATGTTAGTTATCAATGAAGGTGGTAAAGTGATATTTATAATTAAATACAAACCATTAGGAAACATAACATGGTTTTTTATCCATGGTGAACTGTTTTTGTAGCTCGACATATATAGTTCCCATAGACTGTGAAACTCATGGTTTGCATATAACTGACAAGCAAAAAACTGCCTAACATGTGTGAATTTGACTAGTAGCCAACACAAGATTGTCATGACTCCAAACTATCATGAATCTCTTTTACTAGAACATAGTGATTTAACAACCATGAATAAGCTTCTACTAGTGTAAAAGGCCTTCTATTTAATCTAAAATAACTTTCCACTTCCTCAAATATACCTCTAACTTATAATTGCGGTAAAATAACATTATTTTTCATTAAACTCTAAAAAAATCCTTGAAAGAACTTTAAATAAAGTACATCATATCCCTAATCTCTAACATAGATCACCAAGGTTCCAATATTATCCCCTTTGGGGTTTATTGGAAACCCAAAATTAAAATCAATTCCACACACATATAATAATTATTTCTAATGGAAACAGAATATATTATTTATTTCACCAAGTCTATGAGTTTATTTATTGATTTAGAAAACAGGAGTTCAAGAAAAAAATTGTAATATCCGAGAATTATTAAAATGTACAAATTAATTTTATTTCTAGATTATTTCCTTGGTTGTGACCTAATTTGGATTCTTAGTGATATTGTGCAGGAAACGATGGATTTTAAGGATTGTATAAATCTAGGAACTATGGTTTTTTTAAAAGGAATTTGGGACACATGGTTAGGAGAAACTATATTGCCCAGGCCACATAGTTTGAGTAGACCTTATGGTGGGGTATAGCCTACTATCCAGGGCCATATAGATTGATGAAACTGTAAAACATGGACTGCATGACCATTTCAGGTTGTGGTATTTTTTTAGAAAAGGAAAAAACATATGGTATGTCGTGGCTTCTCTAATCATTCACTATGACCATGTGTGGGGGTTGTTAGATGGAGAGATTTGTATGGTTAATTCAAATTTTATCTAATCATGAGGCCAAACCATAGAAACCATAAGTTTACGTCAAATGACCATTATTCTCTTATTACATTAATTACCTTACCCTCCTCATTTCTAATTTTCTCCAGTGGTGGCCACCATATTCTCCCATTGAGATTCTCATGAATAAAGTTAGGTTGTATTGTAACTCCTATTTTCAAACTCCAATTATTCCACCATCAGTCTCGTTAGATCCATGTCAGTGAGTAAACTATTAATATTTCAATTTTTTGTTTGAATTACAAATGGGGACACTATTTTTTTTATAGGATCTTATGCTCTATTTTCCAAGAATTCAATCATTCATCTATTTTATTCTTCTCTAGATCAAATTAGAGGCGGATACGGGATGAGTATTCCTCTACCAAGATAATGTAGGTGGTCTATAACTTTTCCCACAATATCTCATTATTAATAGCTTGTTGTATTTTTCTTTCATTCCATACTTCTTGCTCAATTATTTCTAAATTAATTGAACCAAGTGTAAATTTATATAAAAATGTTATGATGTGACGTTGGCACCTTTCATCAATTTTTGAGGTTTTTGACCACAACATTGACAACCCATGAGGTGGGTTCTGCCCTTATATCATGTTTATACCACCCTTTGTGTGTAATGGTATTTCCTTACATAGATGCAAATTGAATGGGGTATTAAATTGAATTATCAAATATTGGTAACACCTTAAATAACCTTGTTAATTTTAATTCAATGTTTTGAAATAGAGAATCCATTTATTTTTTTATTATCGTGAAGGGATTATAGGAAAGATTAAATGAATGGTTATTAAATTAGTATATGAGTTGGTTAAGATGTCTTGGAAATTAATACTCTTTTAATCAGACAACAATATTTGGATTCCAGGTACATTTCGACCATATTGATCTTATTTAAATGGATGCCTTTGACATTTATAATCCTTGGATCCTGTTGAATTTACATGTTAGAATACCTTGTACATTTCTTCTACTTGGATCTGATTTACTTGAATTATTAGGATGCGTCTAACATTAGTACTCCTTGGATACGATTATCAAATTTGTAAACCTTATACATTTGTACTCCTTGGATCTGATTTACTTGGATTACGTAGATTCCTTAGAAACATTCTACACCAAGGATCCAGATAAATTAGTTTAGTTGAAATGATAGGATGCCTTAGACATTATTACTCCTTGGATATCATGACCCTTTGGGATGTATTGTACTTTTCAGCTCCTAGGATCCTATTTACTTGGTTTACTTAGCTTATTTGGTTTCCATGGACATGGCCACTCCTTAGACCCCAACCTACGTAGGACTTACACATGATTTCATGGAATTGGCCATTGATGTTGATATTTTTTATACTTTATAGACAGCCTTATTATTTAGTTCCTTGATTATAGTGATACTAGATATAATGGATAGAAACACATATACAAATATTACTTATACACTTGTTATATTTGTAAACTACTTTAGTTTATATTCATTGAAGGACTTGTTATAGCCACTGTTGATGGTGGTCTACTAAGTGTTAACTCACACCATGTTCAGGTCACCATTATAACACCCCCAAGACATTATAATATTTTTATTTTTTGGAAGAAAATTAATTTTATTTCTTTCTATCTTTATACACAACACCATGTAAAGATTATGCTATATAAAACAAGTAATTAGCTTGTATGCAAGACCGAGTATAACTTCCTTTTAATAAAGAAGTTACTTTAAAAATAAATTTTGACACTTTAATACATGTTATTTTCAAAAATAAAAATCATTTTTAATTCATAATGTCAAAATTATCTTAGGGTGAATTTTTTGAATTTTTTTGAGAAACATCATATTTGGATAAATAGTGAAAATTACCACAAATAATTAAAAATTAAACTTTTAGTTTAAATAATGATTAGTACTAAATTATACATAAAATTATTATTTAAAGTCATTATAGTTTAATTATGAATATATTAATCTAATGAATTTCATTGGAGTCGTTTTTATATTGAAATTAGATATATAAAATCATTGAACATTTGAATGTTTCTACATTAAAACATGTTTTCTTGCCACGTGTGTGGGATTAGCATTAAAATTAATTTTCCCACTTATGTGAATTCTATTTTGAAAAATAGAAATAAAAAGTTTTAATCAGAACAATATTTTTGGTCTAATTTGATAAAATTAATTTTTGACCAAAAATATTAGTGAATGGGATTAAAATTAATTATTGTGGCTAATGTAAGATTATGCTTAATAAGGGACTAAAACATAATCTTAAGGACCAAAATGACCGATACACTCGTCTAAAATCCATTGGATTCGAATAATTCTTCTATATCCCTACTTGGTTCAAAATTTTATGGGTTGTTAGGATATTATTGAATAGAAGTTCCCTATATAAAAGGTTAAGTAAGGAAAATACAAAAGATAACATTCTTAACCATTACATTTTAAAATAATTTGATATATTTAAATAACATCATATTTTAGGTTATACATATCCATTTTAAAGATAAATGGGTTATTTTTATCATAATAAGTTAGATACTTAAAATTCTTAATAAATGCATATGTAATGATTATTTAGTTAAAAACTGACTAAAATAAATAAACCTAAAATATTGACTGAAAATTAATTATTTTATTATAAAAACACATTTAAGGGAAAAGTGAGAAACCAAAAATGTTTTTTGAATAACCACATACAACCAGAGCATACTACCGGACCTGCCCCACCCCAGAAATTGTTCCATGATGACAAGCCTTCACCAATGCAAGACCCTTCAGCAAGCAGTCCCATACAGAAGTGCACGAGCACGAAACCGATGGGGAATCCATAACCTCTCAAGCATCTAAATACAAAATTCTTTCACTAATGAATACTTCATTCTCTAATACCCTTCCAGATCTATTATAAGTAGAGTTCTGGAAACAAGCACCAAAATTCACTACAAAGTCAAACAAAAAGAAGTTTCAAAGGTTTGTACAGCTAACACAATCATTTCTCTCAAACCAACCAAACAAAAACCACCAACATAAACAATGTTATTAAAGAGAAACTTAATAATACCTGAACCTATTTCCCTAAATTATATCCATGATAAAGATGAAACCTGTAATTCTTCTACCCTCAACATCAGCTTCTCAAACTCAAAAGTGAGCTAGTCCTAGAATAGAATGTACTCCTCAACGTTGATCATTCCTTTGTTGAAACCCCTACCAATTTTGGTTCATGATTGTCAATCCATGAATATTGTTCCTCATTGAGAGAAACCTCTAGGGACCTCCCCATAATTTTAGCTACCTCCTCCACAATTGCGTTGAGAAACTAGACAAGTTCTATCACTTCTTTTTAGGAACATAAAATACGAACCAAGGAATTACCATTATGTTCCCCCAGCCTCTGATGGCTCAGAGTCTCTAAGGCCATCTTTTTGTCGCACATCTTTTTTACAGAGTAAGGCTCCAAAGGAGGAAGTAGTGATGAGTAATCCTTATTCCCCTTCCTCCTAATAAATCCCATATTACTCATTGAAATTTAATCCTCATCTATTGAGTGGTCATGTTTAATACATTTGGGTAACTTCATGCTGACTCAATCTCTCTCACCTGGGATAATGGAATTAGAACTTAAATCAGCCTAAGAAAGGCCTTAGAACCTGTTGGACAAGGTAATTATTGAATTTATTTACTTATATAGATTAATATTTTTTTTCAAATCATTAAAATTAATAGATGCTAATTCTAAAATTTTATTGATATTTTAACATTAATATTAAATAAATAATGTCAAAATTGACATTTTTTTAATTTTACAATAAATGATATTTCATTAAATGATTGAAAATTAATAAAAAATTATATTCTGATAAGAAATTTTTATGTTTTAAAAAATATTAAATATGTTCTATTAATGGTAAAATTTATCTTTTATAATTAACATATTGAACTATATACTATAAAAACATTGTAAACGTGGTCTAGGTTTGAGCATTGTTTAACCACATCACATACACTGGTTTTAACATTAATTTAAAAAATACATGGTATTTTTATTTTATAAATATATAAAAATTATGATAGTTCATTAGAGATTTATTTTCTAATAAATTTCAGTTTATTTTTGTATTAATGGTTAAATTAATTAGATTTAAAAACTAACTGCTTTAATAAAAACCAAACTGATAAAATTGGGGAATCTTAGATGTTAAAGAACCAAATTATTAAAATGAACATATTATTATGTGGTCGAGGTTTTAATTGACCAAAATTCTCTTTTAATAAATCATTTTTCCATTTTGAAGTCACTTTAGGTAATTTAGACCTCCCATTAATGAATTCCTTTTGATATTTAAAAGTGTGTCACTCGCTCTCCACTATAAAAAGGCGGGCACTCTACCCCTTCCTTACACCTCTCAAACTTAGGATCAGCATGATATTACCATATAGATTTAAAAAATCCCTCCCTTAGGCCTTTAATCATTTATTTTAGTATAAATTCTTCAATATAATCATTTTAGTATAATCCAAAAGAAGATACATGATTAAGAGGGAATGTCTTCTCCCATTTTCTATAGTTTCATTTCCATTATCCACCCCCAGAAATACCTTTATTCAATGATTATATAATAACAAAAGTATCATAAATATACTAGTATTTTTTTTATTTGAATTTTTATATCTACACATAGACACACCTCCATATAATGGGTAACAAACATACTGTTTCATTGTACGGTGAACTACTGCCACATGAAACGAGGATTCTTCATTTTCCTTTAACACCTATCACGACAGTCATTATGATAGAAACTTTGTTAATATTTGATATTTATGATATTTATTATGTATTTATTCTTATTTAATACATTTATAATGCATACCATTAATACTTCCCATTTTTCATTAATACAATAACATCATTTGTGGAAGTGTGGACTACCGCACCCTCGTAGCGATGTGTTTCATTCATGTTATACATGGAACATATTTGGGATGTTTTTAATAAATCTATGTAACATATATAACATATATATGATACTAAAATTATAATATAAATACGTATCATTTAATTTTAATTATTTTAATATCATAATGAAATGAATGAATCTTTCATCCGTACGTATGACCTACCGTCTCCAGGAACGGTGCACTTCATATATTATCTCCATATATTATGGAGAATTAAAAATACATTTTTATTGAATATATAAGATAATTAAATCATGGTTTACATTCTTTAGATGATGAAATCATGATCTAATAAATTGGGAAAAAAGTGACAAGCCAAAACATACTTGAGAAAACTAGGCAATTAACACCTGAAAAAGCTGAAATAATGAAAGAGTGTTAACAAAAGTGTAATAAAATATTTTAATAAGTTAATATATGATATTATAAACATGATTATGGTTCATTTATAATTTAATTACACATTTTAAACCCCTATACATAAGGATCAATCCCACACAACAAAAGTAAGGATTAGGTAAGGTATTTCGTCTCTCTATACATTCCATTGAGACTAATTTGTTATTTTACACCAATTCACTTTTATTTAGTGTATTTACTAGAATTTAACACATTATATTAGGAATATAAACACTCTCATGATATTATATGTTTCATTTAATATTATTCCTTCATAGTGTTTATGATTTAATTTTTTCAATGTGGTATGTGGCATATTGGAATGTTTAAAATGTTATTTCCCTCAAATTTGTTTTTATAAACATTCAATGGTATTTCCATTCATTAATGTCAACAACCTCTGTTTTTAATTATCCTCCACTGGGAAATTATTAATAAATATATATATTTCATTCAAATTTAATATTTTGATAAGGTACATTTTTTATGAAAATGAGGAATGCTTTGTGTTGGTATGACACGGGTGGTCCTGATTATAGATAGCCCCTAGATGCATTGGTAGTCTCATGAGACAAATTGTTTAGCCAAATAAGATGGTGTTTTACCCTATATATTGTAAACCATATTTTGAAATGTCTTGATAGTAAATGTACCTTGTTCCTAGGAAACATAGAATCCAATAATTAATTATTTCCAACGTTTATATTCAGTTATTATTCATCCAAGTTATTTTGCATAAACATATCTATAGATACATTTCATTCTCAATTTATTGATTTAGATGGTATGAGATTTAGTTTCTTAAATTTTCATATTGATTTTTCCTTATCTAGATACTTGAATGTAATTTTTTATCTGTTGTTTACCATTAGATGTTAATTTATTCTCATTAATTCAAAATTACTTATGATTTACTTTCCCTTATTGAGCATTTGAGCTCGCCCTTATTATATTTATTTTCCCCGGGTTATGAAGAAGAAATATTTGAATAAGTGTTCAAGGATTATATTTATTTATTTTTATTATGTATCATGTTTGTATTTTCTGTTTTCCAATGTATTATAGGTATCATGTATATAATCTAGCTTTCCAAGATTGCTAAACTGATCAATACTTCAGGATTTTCTTCCTTATAGACATGCCAATAAAATTAAATAATCCATCGACACCAAGATTCTGGGGATGGGGAGTTAGAGTTGGTATCATAGGATGTTTATCCATAACCTTAGAAACTATATTTAGAAAACATATATTAGGGAGAAAAATTTGAAGATAAACATTTAGGATAAGTATGCAAGAACATCCTATAATTTTGGTATGGTAAAGATTATGTGGGTATTCCTAGCAATACATCTCTTCCTGGATACTACAAGTTGAAGGGGTTATAGCACAGATGTACCTAGGAGTAATAGCTACAGCAGGATGTTCCATTCATGAATTAGGGTAACCTGGTATACGACAACATGCCTTACTACACACCACTTTTCACACTCACATGGGATACACTTAGGATAAATCACATTTTATTTACCCACTATTATGAAGGATTTAAAATTAAATATTTCCATAAAGTAACAAAAGTTTATGATTCTAGGATTCATGATGTAGAAATTTGTGTTATGTGCTATATCATATTTAGGGTTATACAATTTTTACAACATTAGGAGAAAATCCAGTGTATGTCATTGTTTAGAAATAGAACCAAGATGGAAGAATGGTATCAGTACTCATGGAAAATGTAGATATTTCCCTTATAAAGAAAAAAATACTACTGGTATTGGGAACTGAACAAGTTATGGATATATTAGAGAATATTAGTCCAGTTATGACAAATAACCTTACCCAAATGGAGCAACTTAATCCACCAAGATAATTTTCAATTTTGTATCACATTATTTGGAAGAATTCTGTATCATTTAGTGGGACTAATAATAAAATTATTGCAGATTAGTGGATTAAGGCTCTCGAGAAGATATTTATTGCCTTTGAATGTAGTGAAAAAGAAAAGGATACACTTTTGGTCTATTATCTCTAAGGTGATGTTGATCAATGGTGGTCCCTGATCAAGAATACTATGGAGGAAAAAGAAATAGAACTTATAAAATGGATAGAATTTAAGGATACATTATTCAATAAATACTTCCCTAATGATTAGTAAATTGAGATGAGTATAAAATTTATAATCTTGAAGAAAAAGAAAGAATAGAGTGTTTCAGATTATGAGGCTCCCTTTGCAAGGTTATCTAGGTAGGTTATGGATTTTATACACAATGCAGAGTGCAATATCTGCCACTAATTTTATGTTCTTAAGAAAAATATTCCAAGCAAATTGGTTTATAATAATTTCTCATTTTATGAAGAGCTAGATTTATGTTCCATGAAATTAGAGAATGAATTATCAAAATACTATGTATTCATGGGAAACCAAGAGAATATGAGTTATTCTGAACACCATGAAAAATGTAATGAGTAAAATAATATGAAGGAAAGAAATTATTTTCAATTCTGGAAATAATCACCCAATAAATGGTTGAATGGATTTGGATTTTTTATAAGTGTAGAAAAAAGGGTCACCAAGAAAAATAATGTAAGGGAAGAAGGAAACACTAATATTAATTTTTACAACTACAAGGAGATGGGTCATTATACAAAACAAATTCACCAAATTTCAAGATAATATACCTCCAAAGAAGATATGGGATCATGTTCAATCATATGTTGTTAATATAACTAAATTAAAATGATTAATGTTCTATCTCGGAGGTTCACGACGAGGTTGTGGGGAAGAAACGTGCGCTACCTGACTGTTGATTAGAGAAGGTTAGGTTCTACTTAATCATTCATACCGGGTGCACCATTTTTTGCCTCAAAACTCCCATCGGTTCCATATCCAGCAATACTTAAGAACTCGCATTGGTCGAGAGGATGGGAATTCAAGATCATCGCGCCTTTTTTGGGGGGAATTATTGCATGTTCCGGGACTCTCTTATAGATTTAAGACTTGTTCATATGTTCGTGAATCATTGGTTTATACCCAAGCATAGTATCCACGAATTTATCTTGATTGGCAATGGTCAGTTGGACGCAGGGGTTCAGAATCATTTATTCCCAAGGTTTACCATCCCTCGTTGGATTAATGACCCCGAGGAGTCTGGACTCATTGAGGTGGCACTAGGGTTGGTGCATTGAACCAACGTGAAGATAGTCGGATCGGCCGGTTGTTGGGCTTGAACCTCAGGGAGGCTTCTTATGTACCCTACCTAGGACACAGGGATCAAAGTCCACGTAGATCGAATGAGTGGGGCTTATGCTCTGAGGCCACCCATAAGATGATTCCATGGTCGATGTTTACTCTAAGCCCACGTGAGTCATGCTCGGTGTGAGAAACAAGAGGAAGTTGGGACCAGCTGATCACGTCGCGAAAGGTGCGTCCGTGGGAAGTGGAGTGGGGCTTACGCACATAACGGACCATAAGGTCGAGGATTACTTCGAGATGGATGCCCAGGGCGACAAAGCGCAGTGGGAGAGGGAAAGCGGTGCTAATATTCCTGTCACCTCCCTTGTTCCTGGGGGAATTATGAAATTGCATGGGGGCTTTTTTCTGATGGTTATTTTACTACCCCCGAAGAAGGGAGAAGTTCCCCATCCCCAATAAGTGGTGGGGCAGAAAGGGGACTCCCGATCTCAGACTCCACATTACCGTGGGAATGTGAACCCAGGAATGCTTTGTAAATCTACTCAAGGGACGGGGAAACCCATTCCCCCTACTTACTGTGGGTATATGAACTCAAAATGGCGTGATGATTCTCATGAGGGTTACACCACATGGATCCAGTGGCTCCAATGGAGGCCTCGGCTCGGGGCTGATGAATAGACCAATGAGGGAGTCACAGAGGATCAGGCCGGATTGGAAGGATTTTATCTGGCTCGGGGAACAGGAACTCTGAAGGATTCGGCGGGCCGGGTGGTGGTTCCCTTTGCATAGGGAAGTGCTACGTAGTTGGAGAAGCCGTCCGCGAACCAAGGTGGTCTGCGGACTGGTGGGAATCCCGCGATCCAAGATGGTTCATGGACTGGCAGGCATCCTGCGAACCAGGGTGGTCCACAGAACGGGGAGCATCCCACGAACCAAGGTGGTTCGTGGCTTCAGGTTTGATCTGCATACTAGAGTGGTTCATGGAGGGTTACATGCGAGCAACGGTTGCCAAGGGTGGCATTATTCGGGGGTTCGTCGGTCGGGGCTTCACCCGCGTATGAGGGTGCTACATGGTGTGGTGGATCGGAAAAGAGGCATAAACTCCCTGGTTAGTGGGGAGTGAATCTGCGGAGGGGTCATGGTTTGCGGTCTTAGTTTCTTTGTTATTTTATGTTCACGGTTCACCAAGTTGTTATGAATTTTCGGTTCCTTATTAGTTTGTTCCCAGGTTTATACATGCTCTGGTTTGTGAACTGGAACTTCTCTGTTTTCGAAATCCTATGCCTTCCTTCAAAATCCTTCCACCTGAATCTGATCGATCTCCTCTGAATCCTCCCTTCTATTCCCATCGATCTCCATTTATAGAGTGGGGAAAAGGATGTATCTATGGTCATGTGACACCTTTTGTGGAGGACCATGACCAAAAACCTGATTCACGGATGACTCAGTCAATCCACAACTTGTGGGGGGCATTGAGCGCATCTCCCCCTGTGAACCAAACGATCTCGGGGAGTTCTTCGCGGCCGCGGAGGGTTCTGCCTCCATTCCATGAATGATAGTGGATGCGGACCGGACCGGTTGAGGTGGTCTGTGGCTGGGGGTAGTTCATGATGGTGGACCAGTCCAACGCTCATCCTGCTTCACAGCCACGAAGGATCTCCGCCTCCATTCTGCGAACGACAATAGTCCACAGAGGGGGTGCTTCGCGGAACCGGCCATGTGGCATCATTATTTGGACCGGTCTGCGGACCGGTTCGGCATTGTGAATCCTTTTAGTTTTCTCCATTCTTCCCCCCCAATTCTTTTGGGGGAATTGGGTAGAATATCTTTTGCAGATTTTTCAGGACCCTACAAATGCCCCCCATCAGAATGGAGTCCGATCGAAACGAAGAGGAGGCCATTCCTATGTAGAGTGGTCCTGAAACTTGGATGGTTTGCAGTATAGGGGTGGACCCAGTAGGGAACCACGCCTATAAATAAGGGGGACCCTTCATTTTTCCTTTACCAGATTCATCGCAAAATCATGGTTTTCTCTCTTTTCTCCCTCTACGTGCTCATTCCTTCGTGAAACGCCTCGTCCCCGAACTAGCTGCCACTTTCCGTGAACCAATACTTCCTTCGCGGTCATCTTCACCCACGGACCAATTTCCCAACTATGAACCAATACTTTTAATTAATTAAAAAGTAAGTCACGACGGGATGTGGAGGAATTCTCTTCGAGTTTTCGATGCTTCGTGGACTAAAATCTTCCGGACTTTGATAACTTACTTTGTTTCCCAAATCATAATTATTTAAATCTGGGATTAGGACTCCACGGACCAACCGGGTTTGTGGTTATCTGGCCAATGCTCCATGGGCCAGAATACCGTGAACCCCTTCTGGGCTGGGTTGGTTCACAGGATGCCATCATCACGAACCACCTTATGAGGCTTGCTTAAGGACCTTATCACGAAGGCATATCGACTCCTTTTCCATGCAGCTGATATTTTTGTCCAGTCTTTTTATTACTCCGGACTAACCATTTTCCTGGTTTCAAAATGTAGGGATAAAACATGGTTCCTCCTCGCCATGCACCCAGGCCTACCGTAGAGCCTCTCCCAATTGGTTCAGGGAGACGTCTAGCCATGATTCTTATAGCGGAGAGCATCAAAGAGGACCCAAGTCGGTCCATCATTCCTAAAGATGGTGTATTGAAGGACTTTCTCTCTCATGAGATCCTGGGATATTCTTTATCAAATAGACTTCCAATTTATAGATTCAGTCTTCAAGATGATGTCCATATCCCCCTACTTTCTCCGGTCTTCCGTCACCTTTCTTGGAAGCGTCGCCAAAGTGTATTCAGGGGATCCTCGCTTAATCAGGGGAGATAATATCTAATCCTGATCTGAAAGATACCTTCATTTTGACAGGCTCTGTCTGGACCCAAAACGATCAGTACACACAAGAATTCTCTCAAGAGGTTTCCCTCAATATTTACTCCTCCATAATCAACCTCGCTCAAGTGGATCTTTACGCGTGGTGGATTCCTAGGTGGGATCTTCAGTCTGGTGGGCTTTTCTCAAATTACTAGGCATGGGCCTTCTGGGTCCACCATCATTGTTGAGAATCTTCCAAGTCACTAGAAGCAGTCAATTTTTACTCTGTAGTGTGGGCCTCCCAATTTGTTGTGTACCCACCATCTCTGATCCTACCTGACCTGCTCAGTTTCTAGTGTTCAAGCACTAATAATTTTCACTTTACCCATGGTGAAGTTGGAATTAGTCTGTGGGACATCTATCAATTGAGAGGGCTCCCTATTATTAATGATATTTATGATGAGTTAATGCCCACTCCTGGTGTGTGGGATGACGTCGAACAAGTGCCTTCGTTGGTGAGGGATCTGCTAGTTATGGCAGAGCTATCGATGGGTCAGGCCTTGCGTTCCTGCTCACTTATTCTCTATAGCACCTGGATAGGGTTATTTCTGAAAACTACTAGTCCTGTTCCGAAGATCAAGCAACCCATGAATCATCCTTATCAACAGTCACGAACCATCCCAGGTTCCTACTGGGCGGTTCTGGAGGCGGGTGACTACCTTTCATGGGGTTAAGAGGTGCGCCCCGATGTGCCGCCTATGCTCCGGCTGGCAGGTTTGTTTGCTATGTTTCTGAGTGGGTGGCTAATCCCTTCTTGGGATATCAACCTAGGTGTCAGGGCCTGAACCTAGATGATGGCATGTGAGTTGGTAGAGGGTCGTCTGGTGAATTTGTTTGTGCCCACATTGACTCGTATTTACGAACTACTAAGCCACATGCAGGATGGCGGACCACCCTACTGTCTGAGTGGGAAATTTCAATTATTATACAGCTAGATAGAGAATAATTTCCACTTTTTTGAGTATTTTCATAACACATTCATCCTGCTTCCTACCTTCCATCCTACCCTTCTTGATATAGCTGGGGTTCTTCTGAAGCCCCTCAGTTCTGAAAAAGTCATCGAGCTTCTGAGTGACTTCTCCCACTTTGCTTTCGCTCCCTACCCCACTCCTTCCGGCATCATGGTTGACAACTGTAGGGGGAGCCTTGAAAAATGTTCTTACATGATTTCACTACAGGATGGGTTTTTGTCTCCATGGATTGACGGAGTTTATCTATGCAAGTTGTATGCCCACATCGTTTTTACCACTAGTTTGGTTGTATGCAACTCTATGTTTCCCTTCCTTCTCCTTAGGCTAGAGGACTCCACCAGGCCACTCTACGTCAATGGTGGTTGATGCTGATGTGGGAGGGATCTGACACAAGCATTCTTTTTCTTGGCATAGGAGTGGCTGCCAGCCTCTCCTTGGAGTATGCAAGAACGTGGATAAAATATTATCCTAATGGGATCTTGGGAAGGCTATCTGGAAGATTCCCAAATCAGGATTCATTGCAGCTGTTGTTCTTACCGCACCTTCCTTGTCGGCTCTGAGGGAGGATCGACTGATGGCTCATCGATCAAAGCGACTCAGGGGATTTTCCTCTCCTAGTCCCTCTAAGGCCGAAGTTCAGATGGACCCAACCTTCTTGGATGTGGATGAGAATGACCTTGTGGCTTCGGGTCCTGGAGAGACAATTCATGAAGTTTTACCGGCTAATTCTGGACTCAAAACCTTGGTTCCCAAACCCGAACCAGGGTTAGAAGCTTCAGGACTTCCAGCTTCGAAACCATCTTCTGGCGTGCACATGTCTGCACTAATCGCAATGTCAGACTTCGTTCACATGCTATATAGAAAGGATACTAAATATTCTCGTGTCATGGTAGACAACCGAGCAATGCCCAGGTGGGCTTGGCCCCAGATTTGTGATATGGTTGTCAAACTCTTCTAGCTGAGATGGCAACTAAAACTGAAGCTCTCCGACAACTCTTCCTGGGTTTGGGGTCAGGTGGCATTGACTATAGGCATTTCTATTCTCTTACATGCCAGTTTTTTCATGTCATGTTCTGAAGTTACCACTAAGGAATGCAAACTTTCTCACCTCACTGCCTCTCATTACGGGACCCGAGCCCTGTAGGAAGCCATGATAAAGCTCCATCAACTGATAGCGCAGGAGGTGAGCTTTCGAGATCAGGCGGCCGTTTTATCCTCTGAGTTGCATGAATGTGAAGTACGGGCTGCAATGTTGAGGGACCAATTGTCAACTCTGACTGGTAACCTTGAAGCCACCAGGAAAGGGATCAACCATCTCCAAACAACAGTGGGGCACACTCATTTGGTGGTCGAGGTTGAGGCTAGGGAGAAGGTTGTGCTGGAGCAGACATGCAACAACCTTCACCGCACAGTTGTCGATCTGGTGGAAAGAGCGAGCCAGGATTCTTTATGACTGTCAGAGCCATTCTTTTACTCTCTTTTTTGCTTACCCCTCTATTTTTTTGTGAGGGAGAGCCCCCAGCTTGTGGACATCCTCCCCCCCTTTCAAATGAAATACAATCTATGTCAATCTATTGTTGCTTGCAAAATTTGATTGTTACTAGAACAATTATTACGTAAATAACAACTCACTGAATCAGAATTAATCATAACTTAGGAAAATAAACTCTAACTTTTTCCTAGACCATGGGATCCAGCGAGAATTGTTTGAATATTTCTAGGGTTTTGTAGAAATTCCCCCACAAACTTTGTGTCTTTTCTTTTAATTCCCTAATTTCTCCTGGGCCCATTCAATGTGGTCCCAGTGGGTATAGCCTGACTTTTGCTTAGGTCACCCTTTTCAGTTTTTCAGCCTAACAGGATTTGTGCCTCTTTTGTGAGCGGTTTAATGTCATGTCGTCAAGACTATCATTACTAATGTTTTAGGTCAATCATTTTTGACCAAATATAGTTGGGAAAGGGCCCCAATGAGGTTTGGTTGATTAAAAGATGTCTCGATGTCCTTCAGACGCATGTGGAGGGAGTGTGTTTAGATTTGAATGATATGCAGGGCATGTCTCAAGGCATGGGAGTCGTACCAGGGTTTAAAGGTGGGAAGAGCATTGCCTAAGGAAATCTTGCCTTTGGTAGATGTTCTAGGGGTGATCAATAAGCAGAGCCGCTGAGGGAATGGTATTCATAGTCGTGAAAAGGTGTCCCTAAGTCAATGACTCTCCATTTCTGATGTACATAGGACTTTATGAAAGTCCGGCTTATGGAAACCACCATGGGTGGCTCGGAGAATTATTAAAACCACCAGGGTGGCATTGAATGATTATATGATGTCTTAATGGTTTTGAGAACATCTGTATCAATCAGTAGTGTGGAAGAAAGGTTCATGTCCTATGCATTTATCTAGCGTAAAGGACGGTTGGAGCTTGGAGCAGTTTAACGTCATGCAGCTGGGATACTATCTAGAATAGAATGGCTTCTCCTGGTCCTCGGTAATCTCGTCAGAGATGTCCCACCATATTTAGGCAGGATTGTGAAAGAGGTTGGTAAACTGTATCTGAGAGGGTTTCTGAATCCCGGTATGACATGTGGGATTAGGGGCTAATAGACGTATGGAGAGAAGCATTGCCTGAGGAAATCTTGCCTTTGGTAGACGGTCTAGGGGCGATCAATAAGATGAGCCGCTGAGGGCATGGTTTTCATAGTCATGCAAAGTTTTCCTTGGGTCAATGGTTGTATTCTTCTAATATCTGAGAAACTTCAGGGAAGTTGAGATTCGGGACCACCCGGGGTGGCTTATGAGAGTTCGGCTTTTTCTGAGTACGGAGTATGGTTTAGGAGGATATGGTTCCTGGATACGGGAGGAGAATCTAGGATAAGTATCCTGAGAATGGGTGAAGTCATTCCTTCTCACACTGATGTGAGATGGTGGTTTGTGCAGGTTTGACCCATGCTCTGAGGGACAGAGAAAAGCCTTTGTTCCTTACTAAACCCATGATGTGTTTCACCTTGTAGTTTAACGTCATGCGATAAAGATGGAGAGCATTATTCAAAGTTTCTGTTCAGTTTACCATCATATAGTGAGGACGGGGCACCATTAAATTTCGCGCAGTTTAATGTCATGTGACAAGGATGGCTTCTGTGTAGTTTAATGTCATGCGGTAAGGAATTGGATCATTTTTAAAGGATGTTGTGCAGTTTTATGTCATGCAGCGAGGACGGGGGGAATTTTTAAAACAGTGAAAATGCTTGTAGTTGAAGGCATTTCCTAGGATGGTTAATGCTTGGTCTTTGCAGTTTAATGCCAAGCGGCCAAGATGTTCTGTGTAGTTTATCATTGTGTGCTAAGGACGTAGTTGCAAAGGCCGCTCTTAATCAGAAGGTAACTAGGCTTGAATACCACGACATTCCCTAGATGTGGAGAGGGGTTAATTGGTGTAAATCATTGTTCCAGGGCTTCTTTGATCAGGATAAATGATATGGGGATCTGAGGTCGAGGAGCATACAGAGCTAGGAAGAGTGTCGCCTGTGGAAATATTGCCTTTGGTAGACGGGACAGGGGCTATCAATATGTAGATCCGCTGAAGGGAATGGTATGCATAGTCATGCATAGGTGTCCATGGGTTGATAACATTATGCTTTCGATGGCCATGAATGGTTATGAGGATCCACAATTGTCTGGGCCACGAATTCTGTCATTTGGTAAGAAAATATCTGGACATGTTGAGCATACTCGGCCCTGGTTGTTGTTAAAGCTTAGAGAGCTCCCTACGCTGATTTAGTTTGTGCGTAGGGTTGTAACTTTACTCCATTAAGTTTAACATCGTGCGATAAGGACGAAGTACTCATTGTTTAACGGTCATAGGGATCGTACCACTGGGTGACTATTGCTAGAATCACTCGAAGGATAACTGAGTTACCATGCTCTAATATGATCTGAACCAGGTGGGGGGTGAAGGTTGTAAACTACAACTCTGAGGTTTCCCAGATCATGAGATGTGGTGTGGGGGCTCTGAGGCCGGTAAGCGTATGGAGCTAGGAAGAGTACCACCCAAGGAAATATTTCCTTTGTTAGACGGGTCAGGGGATATCAATATGCAGAGCCGCTGAGGGCATGGTAAGCGTAGTCATGCAAAGGTGTCCCCGGGTCATTAAATTCCCACTTCCGATGGGCATGAATGATTATGAACATCTGAGATTGCTCACAGTACAGAGTTCGGTATGTGGGGATAATGGTGTCCAAGCATACAAGAAACATCTTCACTGTAATTGCCCATTGATTCAAAGTAGCCTAGTCCTGACTTGATGTTCGTAGATGCATGTCGTCATGTGAACCACGGGCGGATACATAGGCTAACCGAGTAGGGATAACCTGGCGATGTTTGGATGTGAAAAGGGGACGAACTTGTAAACCACTGCGCCATAAATTTATGGATTAGGAGGTATGGTATGGGGGCTCTGAGTCTGGTAAGCGTACGAAGCTAGGAAGAGTGTTGCATGTGGAAATTTTTCCTTTTGTAGATGGTCCAGGGGCTATCAATATGCAGATCCGCAGAGGGTATGGTATGCATAGTCATGTAAAGGTGTCCACAGGTCGATAACTTTCCACCTTCGATGTCCATGAATGGTTATGAAGATCCGTAATTATCCGGGCCGTGGAGTCTGATGTATAGGGAGGATGTATCACAATGCACAAGGAGTATTTTCTCCTCGTTTTTCCACACATATTAGGTGGTTCGTGACGAAATCCGTGCAGTATAACATCGTGCGATAAGGATGCAGTCTATGCAGTTTAACATCGTATGGTGAGGACAAAAAATACATCCCTTGCAGGTCTGGACATACATGGGGGAAGGGGTCAATTTTAACTTTCATTATCCATGCAGTATAATGTCATGGGGTAAGGACGTAACAATACACCCCGTGTAGTTCTAGCCCGTACACGGGGGAAAGGGATCATTTTTAAATCTTGTTATCAATGCTGCTTAACATCGTGCGGTAAGGAAAAGGAGTACACTCTGTGCCGGTCTAGTCCGTATACAGGGGAAAGAGGGCATTCTTAATTTTATTCAGGGTGGATGGGCCAGGACGGGGAACCCTGGCATCACTACGTATTCTGCGAGGACAGGAATCTAGCCGCACGTAGTTCTATGAAAGAAGTACACCCCGTGCAGGGATGGTCCTTACACAGGGGAAGGGGACATTGTTAACTTTTATTTTATTTCATTTAGGAGTGGTTGGGCTAGGATGGGATCCCTACATCACTATATATCATGCGAAGGCAGGAATCAAGCCGTACGTAGTTCTCTGAAAGAAGTGCACCCTGTGCAGGACTGGTCCGTACACAGGGGAAGGGGGCATTTTTTTATTTGAGGGGTGGTTGGGCCGAGACGAGGAACCCTAGCGTCGCTACGTATCCTGTGAAGGCAGGAATGAAGCCGTACATAGTTCTATGAAATCTGTGCAATTTAACGTCATGTGGTGAGGATGAAAAATATACCCCGTGCAGGTCTGGTCCATACACGGGGGGGGGGGGGGATCATTTTTATCTTTCCTTCTATTGTTTTTTTTTCAGGGGTGGCTGGGCCAGGATGGGGGGGTCTTGGCATCACTACGTATCTTGCAAAGGCAGGAATCAAGCCGTACATAGTTCTCTGAAAGACCATACACCCCGTGCAGGTCTAGTCCATACACGGGGGGAGATGGAATTTTTAAAACATCTTGTCTGTGCATTTTATTGTCATGCGGTGAGGATGAAATACTCATAATTTAAGGTCATAGAGTTAAGACTGTCGGGTTCTTGTCAGTTTATCTGTGCAGTTTAACGTCGTGCGGTAAGGACGAGGAGTACTTTTGGTTTCTATGCAAAATACTTCTTCAAGAATCTTGCATTTGTATGAGCAGTTGTAAATTTCCCGTCCATGGAGATCAGTGCATATGCTGAGTTAGAGTAGACCTTATGTATAACATATGGTCCCTCCCATTTGGGCTCCAGCTTTGGAGGTTTCCTTCTGGGTATCATGGGGGTCTGGAGGACCAACACTAATTCACTTTCCAAGAAAGACTGAAGACAGAACTTTTTATTGAAGGCTCGTGTAATCCAGTTCTGGTATACTTCCAGATGGTGAAAAGTGTGTAGTCTCTTCTCGTCTTGCTGTTCCAATTCACCTTGACTCTTTTCTTGATTTCTCATCATTGGATAATTGATCACAAATGGAAATGCGGAGTGAGGGTAATTGGAGCTCAATGGGTATGACTGCTTCTGTTCCGTACACCAATGAGTACGGAGTGGCCTGGGTAGCGGTGTAGATTGTGGTTCGGTAGGCCCACAATGCATGAAAAAGTTTATCCAGCCATGAATTCTTCTCTTTGTCCACCATTTTTTTGAGAATGTTGAACATGGTCTTGTTGAAAGCCTATATCTGTCTGTTGGTCACCGCATGGTAGCAGGATGAGTGGTTATCCTTGATACCATACTCTTGGTATAGTTTCTCCAATTTAGCAGAGCATAATTTGGTGTCGTTATCCGTCAGTATGGTATGAGGGACACCAAATATGGTGATCATATTGGTTTTCACAAAGCTGAAAACGTTTCTTGCCCCGACTTCCTTAAGGGGTACAGCTTCTGCCCATTTGGAAGAGAAGTCGGTTTCCATGAGGATATACTTCAGCTGTTTGGCTGTGCCGGGGGGATATAGTCCCATGATGTTAATTCCCCAGATGGAAAATGGACAGGAGTACTTGTCCTGATGAATTAACTCTGGGGGTTGGTGTATGAAGTTGGCATTGATTTGGCACGAGTGGCATTTTGCGGTAAAACGCTCGCAATCTCGTGCTAGTGTGGGATAATAGTACCAGAGTCTTTGAACCTGATGGGAAGGCTTGGTCCCTGGCTGATGTTCCCCACACACTCTGGCATGCACATCAGTCATGACAACATCAATTTATTCTCCATCAATGCACCTGAGGAGGATTTTGTCAAGGCCTCGTTTGTAGAGGACTTCTTGCTGCCATGTGCCACCATATAGGACAAAGTTGATTGCCCTTCTCCGTGTTTTCTCCTGTTCAGCCCTGTCTGATGGAAGTTCTCCCCATTGAAGGTAGTTTTCAATGGGGTCATCCAACCGGTGGCGGGAGCATATGTCTCAGAGATAGGACTGACTTTGTGTATTTCCTCTGTCTTGGTATGGGAAAACGGCAAGACCATTCAACGGTGAGCAATACTGATGACTGTTTCATCCCGATCTTGGTCGGCTAGGGATGTCTCCGCATTGGCTAATGCATCGTTCTGGGTATTCTGGGACCATGGAATATAGGTCAATGTTGGTTCTGTAGAGAATTCCACCATCAACCCTCAGACATGGTCAAATAGGGGAATTAGCTCCTCCTTTTTGATATCATAGTCACCATTGACTTGCTTGATGACCCGTTTTGAGTCACCTTTTACCTTAAGGTGTTGTAAATGTGCTTAGAGTTCGAGCTCCAGGCCTACAATGAGGTCTTGATACTCCGCTTTATTATTCATACATCCTTCTAATAGGAGAAAGTAATATGGAAAGACTGCCTTTTCTGGGGTCATGAGCATTATCCCCAGGCCCACCTTGTTAAATTTGGGGTCTTCCATCCTCTTCCCGGTTGGGCTTCAGGATGTGCCGTTGAAGTACATTTCCCATGATGGGAGCCCCTCTTGAACCGCAAAGATGTATTCATCTGGTAGCTCGATGTCTGGTGTGGTAGTCCCTATTGAGGGGTGCTCTGTAAGAAAATATGCTAATGCCTAGCCCTTGATGGCTTTCTGAGGCACAAAACAGATTTGAAACTGTTGCAGGATGACTACCCATCGGGATAGGCACCCAGTCAGCATCGGGCGGTTGAGGATGTATTTGAGCAGGTTATTACGTGAGACCAAGTGGACTTCATGATGCTGCAGATAATTTCACAACTTTTGAACTGTGAAGATCATGGCTAAACAGCTCTTCTCGATGTTTGAGTATCAAGTCTCAGCATCAATCATTGTTTGGATGAGGTAATAGAGAACGTTTTCACTATCGGTTTCATTCTTTTGTGAGAGGAAGGCTCCCTATGACCTCTCTAGGGCCGTCATGTATAGGATGAAAGGTCATCCTTCAATCGGGGGAATGAGCACCAGAAGGCTTAAAAGGTACTTCTTGAGGTTGTCGAATGCCTCTTGGCAGCCATCTGTTCATTGGTACGTGACGCCCTTTTTCATTAACCTAGTAAAGGGAAAACAGTTTCCTGCCAAGTTGGCTATGAAATGTGTGATATAGGACAAGTTCCCCTAGAATACTCTCAACTCAGTGAGGTTTAGGGGAGGTGGTAGGAAAAGGATAGCCTTTGTCTTTTCAGGGTCGACTTCGATGTTTCGATGGTGTACGACGAAGCCAAGGAATTTCCCTGTGGTAACCTCGAAGGAGCACCTCAAGGGGTTCATCTTCAGGCTATGTTGTCGAAGTTTGTTGAAGACAGTCTCAAGGTCTAACAGGTGATATGAGTGCTATATAGACTTAACCACTAAGTCATATACATAACATTCAACGAGTTTCCCCAAGAATGTTTTGAAAATATGATGCATGGCGCACTGATATGTGGCGCCATCATTATTGAGACCAAAGGGCATGACCCTGTAATAGAATACTCATTTGGGGGCTCTGAAGGTAGTGGATTATTCATCTTCTCGGTCTATCCGGATCTGATTATACCCAGAATAGTCGTCCATGAATGATAGATCCTCATACCTGGCCATTGCATCGATCAATAACTCGGTGATCGGGACCGGGAAATCATCTTTAGGGCAATACCGATTGAGATCTCTAATGTCAATGCAGATGCGGATTTGTCCATTCTTTTTCTTGACAGGGACGATGTTGGCTAACCAAATGGGGTACTAGACCTCCCGAATGAAGCCCTCTTTAATGAGATTATCGACTTAAGCCTCTATTTTAGCAGCATGTGAGGGATGTGTCCTTCTGGAGGCCTATTTATAGCCCCATTGGTCTTCTGGAAGACCCAGATGATGTGTCACCACTTCTGGATCGAGTCCCGGAATTTCTGTGTGATTTCAGGAAAAGCTATCCCGGTTTTGCTTCAGGAAAGAGGTATATACCTCGTGCTCCTCGGAGGACATGGCTTCACTAATGAGAGTAGGCCTCAGATCTTCCTCGGTACCCAGGTTTATTTCCCTGAGCTCATCCATTTTGGTGGAGATACCCTCCTCAAATGCGGGAGGTTCATCCCTGAGATCTTCCTCCTATTTTTCTCCTAAATCCTCGTCTTCTTAATATGACGGGGGGAGAGCTCCCAGCATAGGTTCTTGGGTGTCCGAAGGTGAGGTCAAGGCATCCTGGGCATCCCCGCTCGAGTATTTGTCCCCAGATTGTGAGTTGGTAGATGTTCCCTCATTGTCGTGCTCGGATGTTATGGCTGAAGTCATGAAGACAACTGAGTGTGTGTCTGAACTTGAACCCTTACTCTCAATATGGTGGATGGGCAGTATGTAGTCCTTGTTGAGCTTCTTGAGGGGGTCATTAGGAACCACTTACAGACCATTCGGAGCGGGGATCCAGTTAACACCAACGGCCAAAGGATTATTCTTCTTTTGCACATAAAATCCATCGTCAATGTAGTGTGACTCGGAGAGCTCGAAAGGGGCCTTGTCGGTGTACAATGTCCCACATTTCCCATTGACGCAGTATATAATACACTGGTGGTATGACGAAGGAACGACCATGTTCTTATGGAGCCACATCCTCCCTAGTATGGCATTAAATGATGTGTTCATCCAGAGCACCAAGAATTCTGAGTAGGCCACAAGGTCGCCAAAATGGGTCTTTAACTTAATTTGTCCCATTGGCTTCTGTTTGATCTTGGCATAACCTAATAGAGTTGTGGGTGAGGGTATTAAATCATCCTCACTATAGCCCAACTTATGGAGTGTCCGTAGGGGAAGGAGGTTAACTATAGAGCCGTTGTCGATGAAGACTTTGCAGATCTCAACATCATTCAATTTGCCCACCACATATAGCGGTTTGATTTTTCCTTGCATGATGGCATATTCAACCTGATTGGTGAAGGAAATCACTGCATTTCATTCAGTCGGGCCAGTCTCCTTTTGGTAAATCTCAGTGGATGCTACATCGTCTTGAAACTCATGGGGGATGAGAAAGGCTTCTATAAGTGCCTCCTTGAGGTCGGCTGACAAACCCAGGGCCTCCATGATAGACAACTTGGCTGGTACTGATGCCAGTTACTTAAGGATGTCGTAATTTTGTTCCAACGATCGACGCTTCTCTACTGGCAGGAGAGTTCTTGCAGGTGGCTTTGGATCTGGAGTACGTGAAGATAAGGGACCGGTCATGGGGTCAGATGTCGACGATGTTCCCACATTCTAGGGGCTCAGCCCATCCGGTCTGTTCGTGCGCACTAGGCGGCTAGACGCTTGTTCCTCCTCTAATGGGTATCACAGAATAATGAAGCCAGGGTGGCTGCTTGTGGAGGTGGGGGGATATTCTTTCTCCCATTGATTCCATTGAAGGTCTCTCCCACGTGTTTCCACAATATTTATGGTTTGGGCCGAGGTCCAATCGTAGGGTTGGTTTTGGCCGCGACTACGCTTCCCCTAGTATCCCCTACCTCTGCGATTCCTCGTCTCGGCTCCTCGTGGTGGGAACTCGGGTTCATAACCGTATCCTTCATCAGGGGATGATTCAATAAGATGGATCATGTTGTTGGAACCAAGTATTGGCTCTTCATCCTCTAACAGGTCAACATGGTCGGTTGTCCCCGATGGTGTCATTTGGTGGGTCAGTACCCGTGGCGCCAAGTTTGGGGGCATCAAATCAGACAGTGTTGGGGATAACTTCAGCCTTGTTCCAGATTTCTCCTCTTGAGCTTGTCTCCTCCCTTTTCAATTATTCTTGGATGACCGGATCGTGGAGGGTTGTAAGGCCAATACTGTCGGTTGTGAGGAATCAGGGGATGTTGGCGGCAACACTGGCTGCCATAGCTGAGCTCGGAGTATTCCTTGGGCTCGATTGATAGTCTTCCGAGTCATCTAGTTATCAAATTTCTACCCATTTTTACTGGTGACTTCCTGCCACACCTCCCCTTTATCAGGGTCAGTGGTAGAAATATACATCACATGTGCGGGGGGTGGTCCCAGCTCGACCTGCATGGAGTATACCATACTTTACAGGAGGTCTTTGAAGACGAAGCATTCTCAAATATTGTGCCCCAATATTCGATGGTAAGGACAGGTTTATGGCCTATCATCGTGGACGACTTCTACGGGTTTTCTCAGCTCCGGGAGGCGGTGTAAGTTGTAATTAATGGTGGCGATGAACTAGCCATGGACTTGGTCCTCTCGGAATGAGTATTCTTTGTGTCTTCATTCCTAAAACTGGTTCCGATTCGATCCACTATGATCGTCTCTCTTAGGCAGAGAAGGCCATTGATATAAAGGGGGCCCTTGACGATTTGGTGGAGGCCTGAGCGGTGGAGCGGGCACAGGGGTTGGCTTGAGCGTGCCAGAGGATGCTTCAGCTCTAAATGTTCTCATTGTAGGAGCCTATGAGGCCACTCGAGACTTCAAATTGGTCCTTGCATGGAGTCCTCAATTATCTGGGCAATGGATGAGAGATGGAGGAAGCCAGTGGTTCACTCCACTAGTGTGAGCAGTGTTCACAGCTCATCTCGAAGATTATCGATGCATATAGCCAACAGCTTGTCTTGGGGCATTGGCCTATTCAGAGAGTAGTTCAGACCTTTCCATATGGTGATGAAATCTGAGACCCTCTCATTCTTCCTCTGCTTGCAGTTAATGAGGTCACTGACCGTTGTCTTAGGCAACGTTTAGCTGAAATTGTACAAGAACTACTACTGAACTTCTTCCCAGCTTTTTATTGATTGGGCTGGTAGACTCATATACCATACAAAGGCGGATCCTTGCAAAGTCCGCACAAAGCATCTGAGTTTTACTACTTCTTGTTGTTCCGGAGTTCCCATCTTAGGGTCACAATAGGATGCACAGTGCATCAAATGCTATTCCGGATCGCCTGATCCATTGTAGATAGGGAATAAATGGCTCCCAAAATTGGGTGGGTGAGGCTTGTTGCTTACCCAATCTGGGTAGGGCTTCCGCTCTGGCTGTATCGGAGCATGTTTGCCTTCCATCGCCTCCAATCGATCTCTTAGTGCCTCGATGGTATTGGCGAGACCCTGGTTTACATCACGTTGGTCCTGGTGTTGGGAAGGTTCAGCGTGAGGCATTTCTCGAGGATCCGTCTTAGTGGGCACCAAGGGTGCATATTCCGTTCGGGGCACCCTTGGAGGGTTTGGGCTTACATTCTCTGGTTGCTTCCTAAGTGGAGGGAAGTCTTGGTATTCATCCAAATCCACATTTAGGTAGTTGGATGGACCAGACACCTCATTGGGCAGGGTAAACCTAGGTCTTTGAGGTGTACTTACTGGAAGTGCAAGATGTGGATCCTCTTGGGATGCGTTTTCAATAAGACGGTTCCTCTGGAGTAGCTCTGCGTTAAGCCACCTTAATTCCTTCATTTCCTCTTCCTGTCGAACGAACCTCTCTTCGAGCATGAGTGGATCATTTTTGTCGATAGGAGGGGACAGATTATGGGTAACCAGTCCTTTGTTCTTATCCTTGTCGGAGGCTCGCAGGGTAAGCGAAGGGATGTTAGATGAAGGGGCGGCCATAATTAGGGTGGCCCACTGGTTCCAGGTGTGCACACCTGGTGGTTCGTTGTGAGTCACAGCCTCACTGGAACCATCGTCTCCCAATCCATCTTGATTTATTGCATCTCTGGTGTCACCTATGGGGTTAACCTCTATGATGTTGATAGATGCATATCGCGGGGTGGAGAAGATGTCATCTTTCAAATAGGAAGAGGATCTCCCGCTTCTTCTGTTGGCCTTCCCTTTCATGACCTGGGATTGCCTTCATACTTCTTGACAAAGGGTGATGCTGAGAGTTCATTGATGCGACCTTATGGTACGCCTTCCTCTCAGAGGGGATGATGATTCAAATTATAGGATAGAACAGGAACTTCCTCTTCTGACTGTCCTCCCTAGACAAGATAATACTGACTCTCGTGGGGGGTGGGGGTGTTGTTGAGGGGGTAATAATGCCCCCATCCCAGAGGTCTGGGGTTGGATCTGTTCCTTGGATGTTGAGACTCTTCCCATTTTTATTGGTATTACGGGGGAATTTGTTGTTAAAAATGCCCTCAGCCCTGCAGGCTGGTGTTGACCGTGGATTGCGGTAGTGGCTACGGCTATCGCTACCTTCCTGATCTTGCGTGCCCCCATTCAGGGGTGAACTGGCTTTGGTGTTGAGTTCTTCTGTGAACCTATCTCATCTGGTGAGGCCGGAAAATATCGTTGATTAGCCTCTCTTAGGTGAGAGGCTTGTTTTATGCTCTCGGTGGCCTGATTCAGGAGTTCTTGAATGGATTGTTCCCGTTGGGTCTGATGCTTCTGGGACTGACTCAAGGCATGAATCTGTTGGGTGTGTTGCCTTTCACGAATAGGAAGACCACTCGATTTCCATCCTGATGTGATGACGTTGCAAGACACCATATCGAACGGGTTCTTCTGGGTGAGGAGCGGAGTAAAATGCAAAGCACCATGTCCCCCCATCCTTTGATATGGACTCCCATCGGAGTGTCACCGATGAGGCGGCACAGCTCGTGCAGTGCACGGAGGCAGGCTATCTCCATGTTTCCTTTGCGCCTCTCGGGTCGTTGTTGTCGTGCCGAAGGAAGAGCTTCCAGGTCTATGTGACGCAGGAGTTCTCCTATTGTCTTGACGTGGTCTAAAAACCCATTGTAGGGTAGGATGCTTGATTTTTGCCAACATAGGGTCGTCCATATATTGTGGCGGATGCCATGCACGCATTATTCTGACAACTCTTTGGGTATGTCGAACTGAGAGTTGGCTGTGGGAAAAGCGTAACAGGTATATCATCCCTATCCAGTCGTTTCCTCAGGTGCAACATGTCGGCGTACACCTCCGCTAGTGACTCCTCTACCTGGTCAGCCCAACTGAGGTGCTCTCCAATAGTGTGGTCAGAGGCAGTGGGACTGGTAGGTGCTGAATCATCATGTGGGAGATTCTGAGGTGGTTCAGAAGATGAACGTGGCCCCAAAATGTCTTTTGATTGAAGAAGGATGTCGTTGGCAACTATCTGGGAATCCAAATTTCTTGATCTCATCCTTCCAAGTGCCTCAGCATACGAGGGATTTTCTGTGCTTGATTCGACATGGGGAGTAACTTCCTGTCGATATGATATGTCATTCCGGGGAGGACCTTCGCAATGGTGGCTGCAATGGCGAGGACTGCCATCATAGCTTGACGCCTAACTGCATAGAGGACTTTTGTAATTCATACCCTAGGGAGGACCTCCAAGGTGTGTCACAGCAAGGGGAGGACCTTCTAGCTGCGTAGCATTGTTACAGGGAGGGCCTTTGCAACAACTTCAATCATGGTGAGGATGACCATCATGGTTTGACATTCGATGTGCATCCTGGGGAAGACCTTCAAGACACACTGTGACAAGGGGAGGACCTTCTTTTTTCTTGGAGCCACTGCGGGGAGGACCTTCTCAATGGAGACCATGGTGGCGCGGACTACCATCACAGCTGCTGCAATGGTGAGGACTACCATTACAGCTGCCGTAGGGAGACAATCTTTGGGGAACACCCTGGGGAGGGACTTCAAAATGTACTGCAACGAGGGGAGGGCCTTCTCATTGCTTTACATCTCTACGGGGAGGGCCTCCGTTATCAGGGTGGCGGGGACTACCATAGTGATCTGATGCCCGGTTTCGCAGAGTGTCATGGAAACATAACCCCTGGGGAGGACATGACAAGGGGAGGGCCTTCTTGTCGTGATGAGATGTCACTATAGGGAGGTCCTCCGCAGTTGCGACTATGATTGCGAGGACTACCATCATAATCTGTGGTCCCACTGCATGGAGAGAGTTTGTAGCGTATACCCCAGGGACGACCTTCAGGGTGGACTGCAGTAAGTGGGGGACCTTCTTACTGCTCGATCTTCTGGTCACATGGAGGGTTTATGTGACTCCCTTAAAAAGAGGAGCTCTCGTGATCGATCATTATATGCTCGTGGGGGAGGCCCCCATGGGTTCTCTGGGGATGACCTTCAGAGCTGCTGGTAGCAACATTTCGGGGAGGACCTTTGCAACTTCTACTACCACTCCCATAATATGGTAATGGGTGGGCAGGGTTCTGAGCCTGCGATGTGTGCATAGCAGCCTTGGGAACCCCAGCTTCCAGCAGAGCAGGGTCGTGAACCTACTCTTTATTTTCTGGCTGCCTTCAGTGTGTTTGAGGCGCTTTCCTGTAGGCAGCGGGGACCGTATGATGTTGACAATGACCTTCACCTTTGGGTCCCTGTCTAATTGGGTCCCGTGATGCCGTTAGGATATGCCGATGAACATATTGAATTTTAGCAGGGATATATGCCTGCTCTAGAGCATCCACCGTGATGGACAGGTATCCCCCAGTTGGAACGAGTGAAGTTTCTCAATCTAGTTTCCCTTGCATCGCGGAATATAGCCAGAGACCCTCTTGGGTAGATGAAGGGATGCAGATCTGATATGAGGCGGCTATCTCGTCTCTTAGATGAGTCGCCTCAATTGGGGAGATGAGATTACATGCCCAAATCCTTGTTGTTGTCGTAGATGAAATTACATTCTGGAAAGTCTACAAGACATGATCTGGGATCGATAACTACTCTTCCATCATTTCCAGGATATGTAGAGAGACATCTTTGGTTGGAATGGGTATGAAGGCCCATTCCGGTAACAGAGTAGGAATATCCTACTCCGGTCCTCTGGTGGTTAGTGGGTACTGACAATTCTTCTGTGTCGGGAAGGTGAACGAATATACCCTTGTACAGGGATATGCCGGTTTATCTCTCTGTTTGCCACCACATCAGGATGGAGGACTTTAATTGCATCCGCAGGGAGATGGACCTGCATATATTGGTTTCCCACCATATCTAGTCGGTGAACTTTTTTGGCAGGGAGACGTGCCCGCCTATGAGTTGCCGCCATATCTGGGTGGCGAGCTTTGCTGATCGCCACAATGCTTGGATGGTATGCATCAAGAGGACCTACTGGGATCTGGTCCTGCAGACATTAGGTCGCCACCACATCAGGTTGGTGGGCTTCACAACCCTAGGTAGGGAAAGGTGCCTGCAAGGTAGGTGATGTCCTGCGTGAGCGATGGGCTTGATTGAGCTTGGCGGGGATGCGTGCATGCTCGCATGATGCCACCATGTCTGGACGATAGGCTTTGGAGGAGCGAACATGTGCATGTGCCTGTTCATGATGTGTCTCCATGACTCAGTAATGGAGCTCCTCCTTAGGGACCAGGGTGACGACCGACCCCTGATTGCACATTTTTCGCCCTCGTCAGGCGGTCCGAGGGGCCGGATCTTGGGGAGCATGGGCCTGGGTCCTCAGGGTGATGTCCTCCCTTGTGAGAGGATTTTGGGTCATGGCGTGACCGCAACGACATCTTCTGGTGGGGTCCTTGGAGCAGAACCCTCATTCAGCGGGGATGAGGTCCTCAGCATCGACCTCATCCGCCTCTCTAAGATAAGGGAGGTACACATTGTCTTGTTCTGGGGATAGACTCCTAAAACGGTTGGAGACAGCAATAGGGGCTATCTGGATCTACCTTTGTGGCCACTGCTGGGCAGGCGACCGGCGAGTTCTAGCGAATTGGAGGGCGTGTATGGACGCCTCCACCGTCAGGATAGTACCGTTCACATGGTACTCTCAGATTAACGCATCTGAGACCCAGCATTGAAGATGCTGGGTGGGTGACGGGGTCCTCCATTGGTGAGGATGTTCGGTCATTGTAATGATGTAAGCACGCACTTGTGAGTTCCTTCGTGACGCCATTGGATCAAAGGGAGTTCTGTATGGTACCTATAAAACATTTTAACAAATACAAGCAACAAACCCATCAAAGCAGCATCTCATGATCCCATGATTAATTAATGACCTTTCGTGGCCCTCCTTGTCAGTATAAGGGGGGAACATAGTGGGATTATGTTAAATCTGTCTTGCTTGGTTAAAGATTCACATCGGGTTCACCATTTTTTGTCTTGAAGGTGCACGATGGGGTCGTGGGGAAGAAACGTGCGCTACTCGATGGTTGATTAGAGAAGGCTGGGTTCTACATAATCACTCATACCGGGTGCACCATTTTCTACCTTGAAATGCCCAACGGTTCCATATCCAGTAATTCATGGACCTGCTTTCCAAAGGCAGGCGTTTTCTAGGTGGTTTGACCTGCAATACTTAAGAACTCGCATTGGTCGAGAGGATGGGAAGTCGGGCTCATCACACCTTTTTTGGGGGTAATTATTGCCTGTTTAGGGACTCTCTTATAGATTTAATACATGTTCATATGCTCGTGAATATTTGCTTTATACCCAAGAATAGTATCCATGGATGTCTCCTGATTGGCAACGGTCAGCTGGACGCAGGGGTTCAGAATCATTTATGCCCAAGGTTTACCATCCCTTGTTGGATTAATGACCCTGAGAGGTCTAGACTCATTGAGGCGGCACTAGGGTTGGTGCGGTGAACCAACGTGAAGATAGTCGGATCAGCCAATTATTGGGATTGAACCTCAGGCAGTCTTCCTACGTACCCGTCCTAGGAGGCAGGGATCAAAGTCCACATAGTTTGAATGATTGGGGCTTACGCTCTGAGGCCTCTCATAAGAGGATGTCATGGTCGATGATTACTCTAAGCCCACATGAGTCATGCTCGGTGTGATAAATAAGAGGCAGTAGGGACCAGATGATCACGTCGTGAACGGTTCATCTATGGGAAGTGAAGTGGGGCTTACGCACAGAGTGGTCCATAAGGTCGGGGTTTACATTGAGATGGACACCCAGGGTGACAAAGCGCAGAGGGAGTGGGAAAGAGGTGCTTCTGTGCTCATCACCTCACTTGTTCCTGGGGGAAGTACGGAAGTGTATGGGGGCTTCCTTATGATGGGTATTTTACTACCCCCCAAAGAAGGGAGAAGTTCCCCGGCCCCAACAAGTGGAGGGGCAGAAACAGGACTCCCGAGCTCAGAATCCATATTACTGTGGGAATGTGAACCCAGGAATGCTTCGAAAATCTGCTAAAGGTCCAGAGAAACCCCTCCACCCCTTCTTACCATGGGCATGTGAACTCAAAACGGCACGCTGATGCACCCGAGGGTTACACCACACGGATCCGGTGGCTCTGGTGGAGGCCTCGGCTCAGGGCCGATGAACAGGCCAATGAGGGAGTCACGGAGGATATGGCCGGATTGGAAGGATTTTATCTGGCTCGGGGAACGAGGACACTGAAGGATTCGGCGGGCCACAGAGGGATATGAGTGGTGGCTCCCTTCGCGTAGGGATGTGCTACGTGGTTGGAGAATTTTTCCATGAATCAGGGTGGTCCGCGTACTGGTGGGAATCCCGCGAACCAGGGTGGTTTGCGGACTGGAAGGAATCCCGCAAACGAGGGGGTCCGCGGAACGGTGAGCATCTCATGAACCCATGTGGTTCGCGGCTTCGGGTTAAATCTACGTACCTGGGTGGTTCGCGGAGGGTTCCATCCGAGCAGCGGCAGCCAAGGGCGGCGCTGGTCAGGGCTTCGCCTGCGTAGGAGGGTTCTACGCAGTGTGGCGGATCGGAAAAGAGGCATAAAATCCCTAGTCCATGGGGAGTGAATATACAGAGGTTCCATGGTTCGTAGTCTTAGTTAATTATTTATTTTAAATTCGTGGTTCACCAAGTTGTTATGCCTTTTAGGTTCCTTATTGGTTTGTTCCCAGGTTCATATCTGCTCTGGTTTGTGAACTGGAACTTCAATGTTTGTGAAATACTAAACCTCCCTTCGAAATCCTTCCACCTGAATCTTATCGATCTCCTCTAAATCCCCCCTTCTCTTCCCCTCGATCTCCTTTTATAGAGTGGGGAAAAGGATGTATCTATGGTCATGCGGCACCTTTTATGGAGGCCCATGACCGTAATCCCGATTCACGGATGACTCGGTCAAACCACAACTCGCGGGGGGCATTGGGCGCATCTCCCCCTGTGAACCAAATGAGCTCGGGGAGTGCTTCACGGCCACAGAGGGTTCCACCTCCATTCCGCGAATGACAGCAGATGAGGACAAAACCAGTTGAGGCAGTCCGCAGCTAGGGCAGTTCATGACGGTGGACCGGTCCAGCGCCAGTCCTGCTTTGCGCCCGTGGAGGATCTCCGCCTCCATTCCGCGAATGACATTAGTCCGCGGAGGGGGTGCTTCGTGGAACCGGCCGCGTGGCGTCATTATTTGGACCGGTCTGCAAACCGGTTCGGCTTTGTGCATCCTTTGAGTTTTCTCTATTATTCCCCCCAATTATTTAGGGGGAATTGGGTAGAATCTCCTTTGTGTATTTTTCAGGACCCTACATGTTAAAATTTATTTTTATTCTTGAGTAATGTTGTAAATGTATTTGGTGATGTAATGGTAATATGAACTATAAAATATGAAAGGATTTTACTAGAGTACCTTTACATTAGGGATTTAAAATAATGTGTTGATTGGTACTGATAAATAAGAAAAGTGATCCAGTAGAAAGCTGAACTTATTGGATAATACATGCTTGATGGAAATATAGGCCTTAATGTGTCCCTAATGTTGAGTTAATTTTGGAAAAACTGATTATTCATATGGATAAAGTAAAGTAGATACTACTAACTACCATGGAAATGATTCTAAAATTTTGGGTCGTAATCTTTTGGAAAGGTTAACCATTTATAAAATGGTTTAATTTGATATTTTGAAAAGGTTTTATAAATTTTCATATTACCTCACCATAAAAGAATAAAAACCGAAAGAGGTCAAGGGATAACCAAAGGATAATATTGTATTTATAGAAACATATATTACTTATATTCATATAGATTGATAGAATTAATCATTTATATAAAAAATAATTATTAAAACCAAAAAAAAATTGTATTCTTACCTTCATTCCTGATGAATCAAATTTCCCTTAGAATATAATGTATTTGGGGCTTCTTGATTGTTAACTTTCTCTTAACAATGTTCTCTATAACTCACCATCATAACTTGATTGTTATATATTTCCCCTGTATGCATGTTTCAATTTCCCACCTATGTTCTCCTACTAAAGAACATATTTACATGATCACTGTAAATTATTTTATCTTTTATTAATAATATTTGATATTAACCCTTTTACGATGTGGGTTTTTCAATAATAGTTTATTTTCAAATATCAATCCCTTGATTACAAAGGCAAAGTTTAAATTGGGAGGGCACAATTTAATAAAGGTGGGGATAATGTAACACCCCAATATTTTAGAATATATTAATTTTAGAATAAAATTAATTGTTTTCTATCTATCTTTATATGAAACACCATATTAATATTATGTTATACAAAACATGTGATTAGCGTGTATGCAAGACCGAGTTTAACAACCATTTAATGGTGTTCCTATTTTAAAACTAAATTTTGAAACATTAATCAATTTTATTTTTAAAATTAAACTTTATTTTTTAATTCATAATGATTAAATTATATTCGGGTTAATTTTTTGTATTTTTCTAATAAAATTCAATTTTTGATGAATAGTGAAAATTAATACAATTTAGTTAAAAATAGACTTTTAATTTAAATAATGATTACTATTAAATTATAATTTAGATTGTTATTTAAATCCTTAATAGATTCATTATGAATATATTAATCCAAATTAGGTCATTAGAGAATTTTTTATATTTAAATTAGATATAAAAACTTATTGACCTTTTGAACGTTTCTACTTTAAAAACATGTTTTCTCGTCACATTTGTGGGATTAGCGTTAATCTTAATTTTCCCAATTCTGTTATTTGAATTTTAAAAAAAAAGATATACATGGTTGTAATTAGTACAATACATTTTGTCTAATAAGACCAAATTAATTATTTACCCAAAATATTAGCGCATGTGATTAAAATTAATTACGTTGATTAAGGTAAAATTAAGCTTAATAAGAGACCAAATCATAATCTTAAAGACCAAAATGGAATGGAAAATTTTCCAAAAGCCATTGGATTCCAATAATTATACCATATATCCCCATGGTTCTATTTTAGGTATTATTGTCATATAATGAAATGTAAGTTCGTTATATAAAGGGTTAAGTAAGGAAAAAAGACAAAAAAGGAATCTTTCTTTACAATTAAAATTTATAAAACATTGATATATATATAAAATAACATATTTTCAGTTATAAAAATCCATTTAAAATTTAAATGGTTTGTTTTATCATAATTATTTATCAATAATTTTTATAGATGTTTTAGTTACTTTAAATGCTTAATAAACCCCAACGTAAGGATTATTTTGTTAATAACTAACTACAATAAATGATACTATATATATAAATTGAAGGGAATTGACTGAATTGTTATCCTTATTTATTTATTTATATTAAAATATCATGTTACATAGATATAAAATTAATATATTTTAATTCCAACATTTTTTTGTTATTTTAAAATTAAAATTAAATAAATAATGTCAAAATTGAAATTATTGTTATTTTACAATAAATGATATTTTATTAAATTATTTAAAAATAATAAAAATAATATATTATTCTCAGTCACTTTTAATTGTTAATAAATATTAAATATGGTCTATTAATCGGTCAATTAATCATTTATAATTAATATATTTAGCCATATACTGTAAAAACATATTTAATGTCGTCCCGGTTTATGTAGTGTTTTTAGCGTGCCACATGCGCTTGTTTTAAAACTAATTTCCAAATAACGTGCTGTTTTTATTTTATAAATTATATATAATATTAATAATTAATATTCTCTATAATATATAATAAATCCCATTTTTTTGTTTTGATGTCTAAATGAATTAAATTAGATAACTAGATGCCTTAATAGAAACCAAAATGATAAAATTTGGGAATCATAGATTTTAAGGAACCAAATTATTAAAATTCACATATTTTTGTGTATTGGGTGTTATTATATACAAATATTAACCTTTAATCCATTATTTATTAATTTTTTTGGCACATTAGGTAAGGTATACCTTCCCTTAATTAATACATTTTGGTATTTCCAAGAGTGTCACACCCCCACCACTATAAAAAAGAAATCACTCTACCCCTTCTTCAAACCTCTCAATCCACATAGATTCAGAATAGATACGCCCATATAGCTTTCAAACATCCCTAATTTAAACCTTTAATACTCCCTTTTTTTTCAAAAATACTTCCAAGTAATCCTTTTGGTAGAAACTAAAAAACAATTACCCAATTAAGAGGTGGCGTCTTCTCTCAAGCTCTCTAATTTCATTTCCATTATCCACCCCCTAAAATCACTTTATTCCATGATTATATATCAAAACAACATACTAAATATAATATTATTTTTTATGTAATAGTTTATCCACAAACTTACACACAAATCCATATAATGGTTAAGAAATATACTATTTCTATGTATGGCGAACTATTACCTCACCAAACAATGATTATTCATTTTTTCCTTTACCACCTATCATGGTGCCTATTATGATGGAAACAATGATTATATATGATATATATATGATATTTATTATATATTAATCATTATTTAATAATTATATATCACATAACTATAATAATTCCCATTTTTCATTAATCCGATAACATCATTTGAGGATGTATGGACAACCCCCCCCCCCCCACAAGTGATGTGATTCGTTCATGCTATACATGGAATGTGTTAAAGATTATTTTAATAAACCTATGTAATATATATATAATATATATATATATATATATGTTATAATTTAATTATAATAAACATATGTATCATTTATTTTTAATTATTTTAATATGAAAAATAAATCAAAGTACCATTCATGCATACGTAAGGCCTACTGTATCCATGAACGGTGCACTTCATTTATTATATCCATATATTATGGAAAATTATAAATACATATGGATTAAATATATAAGATAATTAATTCATGGTTTACAATCTATAGATTATGAAATCATGATTTAATAAATGGAAACAACAAGTAACAAGTCAAAACATACTTGAGAATACTAAGCAATTAAAACCCAAAATAGAAAAAATAGTTAAAAAATGTTAAACAAATGGTGATAAAATATGGTATGACATTATTAAATGATATTATAAACATAATTATGGTTGTTTTATATGTTAGTAACATATTTTAAAACACTATATATAAGGATAAATACCATACAACAAAAGGAAGGTAAAGGTAAGGTATTTTGTTTCAATTTATATTCCATTGAGACTTATTTGTTAGTACACACCAATTCACTTTTAGTTTGTGTATTTACTAAACATTAAGAGTTTATATCATTAATATCCTTACTATCATGATATTAAAAGTTCCATTTAATATTATTCCTTTAAGTGGTTTATTATTTATATTTTTCAATGTGGTATAGGACACATTGAAATGTTTAAAATTTCATTTCCCTAAAAATTGTTTTTATGATATTTCAATTGTATTTCTATTCAATAAATTCAAACCCCCTTATTTTTACTAATCCTCCATTTGATAATTAAATATAAATACATATCTTTTATTCAATGAGGATATTTTTATAAGGCATGTTGTTCATGAATATGAGGATTTCTTTATAATGGTATGACACAGGTGGGTCATAGTTATAGATTACCCCTCGATGAATTGGTAGTCTCGTGAGATGAATCATTTGGCCAAATTAGATGGGTTTTTATCCTATATATTATAAACCATCTTGGGAGAGGTCTTTATGGTAAAGTTATTATGTACCTAAGACACATGAAGTCCAGTAATTAAGAATTTTCCTCATTTAGATTTAGTTATTATTCATCCATGATATTTTTCATTGACATATCTATAGATACATTTAATTATCAGTTTATTGATTTAGATGGAATGAGTTTCAGATTTATACCTTTCCATATTGATGTTTCCTTCTCTAGTTGTTTTAATGTAATGTGTTATCAGTTATTTAACTTTTCATGTTAATTTATTATCTATGATTCATTATTGCTTCTTCTTTACTTACCCTTACAGAGCATTTGAGATCACCCTTATTATGTTTCCTTTCCCAAGGTTATGAAGAAGAAATATTAGAATAAAAATAAATGATGTTCTTTATTTAATTTTATTTTGTTACATGTTTGTATTTTCTATTTCCAAATATATTATGGGTATCATGTATGTAATCTAGATTTCCAAGACTGCTAAACTGATCGTTCTTTTGGGATTTGTTTCTTTGTAAATATGCCATGGTAATAAAATAATGCACTGGAACCAGGCTTCCGGGGTTGGGGTATTATATCCATTGGGTACCCAAAACAACTTAATAGATATAGGTATGGATAGGGGAAACTGCCACTTTTTGATTCTTGATTGACTTTTCATAGGAGTATAGTTGCACAGGATCGGGTTATAACCCATGCTGCTATCTCAGCTAGTTATTTATGTTTTTTTAAATTTTAAAACTTGTGTTATAATAGATTTATATTTCCATTCTATAACTATTTTTTGTATATCATTCCATGATCATTGTTTTTTATTACATTGTTGGAAGAGATTACGTTGTTATTTATATGATATATTTTAGTCATCTTCTGCTATATAGTTATTTGTTAGGAATCTTATATTATTTAATATGATTAGACGATTGAGATCTACTCTGGTCATGATATATAATTTTCCCAATGTTCCATAATGGACCCTTGCTACTAGTTGTGAGCCTATGGGATATGGGGAGGCATGCTTTAGGCCATGTGGGCGTCTAGGTTCAGTTACTGCTGAGTGAACCCAGTCTGAGACATCAAAAAGTGGTATCCAAGCTATTTATTTTCTTTTATCATACATTTTTGGAATATTATATAAGATATTGGGAATGTGTTTTAATTTTGTAAATATTTTTACCTGGTAATATCTTACACACATATAAAAAAACCAAATTTCATGGGATGGGTCATGTTATTCTAGATTTTGCTTATTTTAGTTTCCTTGAATCCACCATTGGGTGATGTACATGATGTTTGATGACCATTTTTATTATAATTTTGTTCACATTTCTTGTTATGGAGAAGAGATATTTCATTATGCATCATTGTAGGAGCATTGGGATTTATATTTTGTGAATTATTTCATGCCTTTTTTATATTACTACATTTAATTCTTGTAGTATGTTTTGGCAGTTTATTACTATATCTATGTAATTGTTCTAAAATTTCATGGTGGGATTTGATAATGGACTGTTTAGGATTAAATGGATGTTTCACTTTAATTAATATGGTGTACGGGCCCTTATAAATTGGAAGTGGTGATCCATATAGTCAAAGAGTTTTTAAATAATTTCAATTTAAATGATAATTAATTAAATTGAAATTGAATTTTCAACTGAATGTATGTCAATAAATTGGGATTCCATATAAAGGGTGTTATCCTATATAAGTTATAATTGAAACTCTATATAACAAAAACCATAACATTTACTAGAGAACTTCACCCTTACTTGACCTAAGTAGTGGGAAGTAGGTAGTGTATCGGGATTTTCATTATGAATTTTATGTCACCAAGACCTAGATTTAAGAGCAGGTAGAGTGGTTTGACTTGTTTTTATGAATGATTGTGCATGTAATATTTATATATGTGTGATCATGTTGTTACCTAATATTTATTTAGGTGTGCACTTTGAATTTGTAGAGATATATCCCTGGGAAGACCTCCAGTCCTGCTCTTGGATTGTGGTGATGAACATGCTCTAAAGGTTGAGCACCATAGTCCACCAGTATAACCTATAATTGTAACTCTTTCATCCCTACCTATTATACTAGATATGGGTGTTGAGGCCTAGTTTTGATATTTATTTCTATGTTTTATACAGACTATTTAGGGATCACCATGACTTGACTGACTGTGGAAGAGTTGACACATGAGTTCTAGTAGCCGCATCCGCCCATGTTTTCAAGGGATAGCAGACCATAGGATGCAGGTTCATGGATAAAGGTCGTGTTATCAAATTTTAATAATTTTGATACACCTATTGAGATGAGATTAAATCTTTTTACTCATACGATTTTTTGACTCTGCTATGAGATAGTTGGATGTGATTACTTGGATGGATCTTTATTGAGATATAGATTGGGGGATTTCCAAAGAATATTTTATGATTATTTATATCTTGACATACTGATGGCCGATAGATCTATAGATTTAATGCACCTAGAGTTGGGTGTCTTATCATTCATGGAAAATTCAACCCATTTAATAGTGATTCATCATTTCACACATGTTCTGTTAGGTGATGAGTTATCGAATTCTATATGATTTGAGGATTATTTAGGTGTGATATTTGATTATAGATAAATGTTTTTTATATTACTAGTATATCATAAGTAATAAATCAAACTTTTATTACTGAATGTATCCTAATAGATGATGGGGTCCCATAGAAGATTATATCAGATTCTCGACCTAATGGATCCATGTTAGGGAGAAGGAAGTAACGTTTTTGAGGTTTCTCAAGAGGGAAATGCTAGCAGAGAGCATGACTATTGGTAGTTCTATTCTATACCACCAGTGTTTGAGGAAGGTACATGTTATGAGACAGTGTGATACAGACCCAGTCAAGTGCCAAGATTATAGTAGAATGGGCCATCTATAGATGATTTGTAGGAATATTTCACTAGCATCCAGTAAGAGAGGGTATGTGGCGACTCTTTGTTCAGGAGAGGGGTCAGTGGATTCTCCTCAGGCAGGGAACTAGAGTGTGATAGTCCAATTAAGAAGATGTGTTGGTGATGTCCAGGGTAGCCAGATACTATATTCTCAATGAAAGTAGAGTAGACTTTCATAGGGTAGTTATGTTATATATCATTGTCGTTGTTCAAGACATATGTATATAGTACATCTGATTCCTAAGAAGTGTATTTTTTGACCTTAGACCATGAGAGTTACTATTCTAGTATCCTCAATGTTCATATCTACTCTTTTCAATACAGTTGTTTCTAATGTAATTATATTTTTTCTTATTATATAGATCTTTGGGCTCAATGTTTAGTTTTCGTAGGTCTCATGGATAATTGATAATCTGTTAGAGATATGATCAGAGAGTGTAAACCGGTGTAGGGAGTTACCCCTTACGATATGTGGGTGTCACTTTATATGGGAACTATTTGTCCTTGATATAATAGTGTTTGAAATCATTATAAATATGGAATGGTTGGATCCCTTTCAATCATTCATGGACTTCTATTGCTGATGGTGACTTTCACTTCATTAATGGGTGGCGTTTTTATTCAAAAGGCTGAATGGGATGTCCATGAGTGTTGATCTGGACCCAAGTATCATGGGATGCGAAGGATGACTACCGAGATTGATATATTATACATAGATGATTAGGGAACACGTTAGAAAGATTTTCCTCCTATGGATTATCATTTTAGGGATGTTTTCCTGGATTAATTTTTAGGACTACCTCCTTAGAAAGATGTGGAGTTTTCTATCAAGCTAGTGACAGGTGCTGCACTAGTATCCCTTACTCCTTATGGAATTGATACTACTAGGATGAAAGAGATCAATTGGCAGCAATAGGCCTTGGAATAGAAGGTGTTTATATGAACTAGCACTTCTCTATGGGGTTTTCCAGCAATTTTAGCCAAGAATGTGGATCGAACCCTTCATTAATGTGTGGATTTCAGAAAATTTAACTAATTAATGGTTAAGAAATGGTATCCCTTTCCCCCAAAAGATAATACATTTGAACTTCTCTAAGGATATCAGATGTTCTATAATATTTATTTTAGATCACGTTATCATCAGGTGTGTGTTCAACCTTAAAACATACCACATGTAGGTTTTCATAGCATACATGGTCTATATGAGTATATGGTTTCTCCATTGTGTCTCAAAAACATGCCTGAAGTTTTTTATGGTAGTGATGAACATGTTTTACCATCCTTATCTGGATTCCTTTATGATTATATTCATGGAATACATTTTAGTATATTATCACACTCAAACCAACCGTTCCAAATTTATAAGTATTTTATTGGATACACTAAGAGATCATAAGTTAAATTTTAAACCAAAAAAATCCACTTTTTGATGGATGAACTTTATTTCTAGGTTCATATCATCTTAGAGACTAGATTATAAGTAGATGCAAAGAAGGTGAGAGCTTCAGTTTCCTAGGATCACCCTTGAAATGTATTTTAAATGAAAAGTTTCTTAGGGCTAGCTAGTTATTATAGGTTTTTATAAAATACTCCCCAAGTTTATCGGCATATATTATAGGATTGAATAAGAAGTTTGAAAATATTATATGGTTATATGTATGTGGGAAATGGTTTCAAGAGCTAAAAGGGAAACTAACTTCAACAAATGTCCTAATTCTTGAAGATCCATACAATAGATATATATTATATTATGATGTATGAGGTATCAGGAAAGGAGTAGTTATGATGCATGAGTAGTGATTTTTTGAATGTGGGTCTCATCAATTGAGGTTGCATGAGAGGAAATACCCAGATTATAATCTTGAGTTAGCTGTTGTGGTTCATGCCTTGAGTTATTTGTAGTAATTATTTACTAGGAGAGAATTTATTTATGCACACAGAAAAAAAAATTATCAAGTATATACTTACACAGTGTGAAATTAATCTTTGTAAATGAAGGTGGGTTGAATACATTTTTTCATTCAACGTTGATATTTCCTATACACATGGAAAGAGAAATGTAGTTGTCGATTCACTAAGTAGGAATACTCATCCACTGGAAGTTTAGGAGGCTAGTACCAAGTGGTATATTATGTACATGACATAACAGATTCACTTGTAGGTGCAACATAGTAATGGGATCACTTCTATCTCGTCTTTAAAAATTAATTCCACTCATCTGGATAGGGTGAGGATGAGACAGTTTTCATATTCTGTGGTATTGGACCTATTGAAGAGAGTGTAAGGTTAGGACCTACCTCCTGGTTGGATCGTTGATGAGGATTTGATCTTTCACATTCATGGATGTTTTTCGGTTCATACATATATTATAGAGGAGTTTCTACAAGGGTCACGTGACTTTATATGGGTTGTGCATCTCGATTTTACTAGAATGAATCGTGACTTGTGCCATTAATAATGTTATATAGGGATGAAGTTGGAGATAGTTAGGTTCATTTCACAGGGTTCTGCCTATCAATAGGTGGAGGTGGATAACTGGTGACTACTAGGGATTTTACAATGATTACCTATTCATGATTATAAATGGGATGATGTCTCCATGGATTTTGTTATGGGGTTTCTGATATCACCTCAAGATAGTGATGTCGTATGGGAGATCATGGACAGGTTGAAAAAGGTCACCTATTTTTTACCTATCTAGGGGAATATTTTGTAGGGTGAGATCAGTAGGTATTACATTCAAGAGATTATATGCCTCCATAGGTTTCCATGTTCTATCATATCAGATGTAGATGATTGTTTCAAGATTCTATTATTGTAGGGGTTGTAGATGGAAATGTGTTCCCAGGTAATGTTGAGTAAATCCTATCACCCACAGACTGATGGTCAATATTATCATATGATATAGGTTTTGGAGGACATGCTGTCATAATGTGTCCTTGACTTTGGATGTTCATGTGATAAAGAAATACCCCACTCTGAGTTTTCTTATGATAATAGATTCCAAGAAACACTCAGATGGATCCTTATGAGGCCCTATATGGTAGTTTTTTTCATTCACTCTATTTCTGTTTAGAGGTAGGAAAATAAGCACTATTGGATCCACATCTCATTCAAGATACATCATATTAGGTTCAAATTATTAGGCAGAAAATTTCTATAACTCAGTCATAATTCATATGTCGATCGTTGTAATTAGCCACTAGAGTTTTAGGTGGGGAGTCATGTTTTATTATGATTTTTTCTTAGATTGTGGAATATATATATTTAGAAACAAGGGATGTTATTTCCTCATTATGTTAGGCCCTCTGAGATTCTATAGAGATTCGGTCTGATAGCCTATCGATTATTGTTACCTCAAAGGTACCAGGCCATGCATGACGTCTTCCATTTATCTCAGCTTCACTGATATCATTATTTTCTATCTCATATTCCTTATCTTGAGGACGTTGATTTGTAGATATATTTTTACATTGAGGATAATGTTATTAGTATTATTGATAAAGGCATAAAGTTTCTTTGAGGCTGGTCAGTCCCACTGGTATGTGTGTTATGGGTGCATGGTCATGTACAGGAGGATACTTGGGAGTGGGAAACTGACATACATGCCTAAAATTGGTAGTTATTCTCATCTCATGCTTGACCAACCTTGTTAAGGGAATTTCGACGATGAATTTCCTTAACGAGGGAAGAATTTAAGATAATAGTTTCTCTATGAGGTAGTAAACCATTTTATTTGTAATTTATTTCCTTGGTTATGACCAATGTAGATTCCTAGTAAGGTTATAAAAGAAGTGGGGGTGTATGTGTTTTATGAAAAGTCAGCTAGGCTGCACAGTTTTTAGAATCTGTTCCACCCAGGCCACATGGTTTGTGTAAACCATGAGGGGTGTTCTTGAAAACAATCTAGGGTCACACAGTTTGATGAAACCATGAAACATGGGCCACACGCCCATGTGAGGTTTCTATGGTTTTTATCAAATATAAAATTAATTTTCAGCACCTGGTCTGTCAAACCATGAACCATTACCATGTGAGGGTTTCCTGGATAGGTAAGTGCACATGGTTGGCGCACAATTTGGCCAACCGAGAAAACAAACCATGTGACCTAGATTTTTTATGGTAAAATGACCATTTTTCCTTGTTACATTAAATCCCTCACCCTCCTACTATATTCCAATTTCTCTGCAGTGGTGGAAATTTTCTTCTCCTATTTAGTTCCTCAGGACTAAAGCTTGGATATGGCGTAACCCCCTAATCTGGACTTCGATTCTTCCTTCATCTATCTCATTGGATCTGCATCAGTGAGTTCTCTATTCATATTTCACCTTTCATTTTTTACCTTGAAATCAATGACACTATTTAGGTGTAGGATCTTATTATCTATTTCTAAGTCATTAGATAATTCTTCATATTTCTTCTAATCTTGATCGATTAAAGGAAGAGATTAGATGAGTGTTCCTCTACCAAAGTGAGGTAGTTGGTCTATACAATTTCCCTAAATGTCTCATTATTAATAGCTTGTTGTCGTTATTCCCCACATCATAATTCCAAGGTGATGCTTTCTAAATTAATTAAACCAAGGTTTAATTGATATGAACATATTCAGACATTCCATTAAAACCTTTTGTCAAGGATGGAGGCTATTGACCTCAACAAAGACCACCCATTGGGGTGGTTTCAACCCTTATATTTTGTTTATGCCACCTTTGGGTCTGATGAGCTTACCTTACATAATTGGGAATCGAATGGGGTATTAAATTGAATTGTAAAAGGTTGTGAACACCTTATAGAACCCTATTACTTGTAATTGTATGGTATGAAATGTATAATACCTTTATTTATGAACATGAAGGGATTAGTAAAAGGATTAAACTAAGGGTTAATTAATTGGTAAATGAGTTGGTTAGGATGTCATGAAAATTGAAACTCCTTGGATCTAGTGACTATATTTTGATTCTATGGACATTTCAACTCTAGGGATCCTGCTTACTTGGAAGCCTTAGAAATTTATTCTCCTTGGATCCTATTGACTTGACATATTAGGATTCCTTGGAAATTTATACTCCTTGGATAAGATTTATTTGACCTGATAGGACGCCTTGAACTTTTATACTCATTGGATCCAACAATTATATTAGGATGCCTAGGAAATTTTTACTCCCTGGAACCGATATAATTGACTTTGTTGGTTTTCTTGAACACTTCTACTCTAAGGATCTAGTTTAATTTGTTTACTTGACTTTCTAGGATTCCGTGGACATTGCTACACCCTATATTGGATGACCCTTTAGTATACCTTGTAATTTATACTCCTTGGATCATGTTTACTTGTTTTAATTATCTTTTATCATTTCCTTGGACATTACCACCCTTTGGGCCCAAGACCAAGTAGGCCTAACATGTTATTACATGGTCATTGATGTTGATACTCTCTATGATATACATATACCTTATGATTTATTTTCTTTTTCATAGTGAGATTAGATAGATTAGATATCATCACTTATTTTGATATTTCTTGTACACCTATTATATGTATACACTACTTCGTCTTATATGCATGGATAAAACATATTATAGGAATTATTTGTGGAATCCTACAGAGTGTTATCTGACACCATGTTCATGTTGTCATTGGGTACGCAAAAAATACTTCATGGAATCATTTATGGATAGGTTCAAGCACCCTCTTATAGATTCTTGATCGATATTTCATAGGAGTTGGGGAGTATAGGATCGGGTCATTAACCATGATATTATCTAAGATAGTTCTTTTTTTCTTATTTATTTTGATGCATGTGTTGTATTAGATTCATGTTTCCATTTTTTACCTATCTTTTGTATAGCATGACATGTTCATCATTTGTATATGAAATAGCTGGATGTTATTACATGGTTATTTATATGATGAATTTTATTCTTCTTCAACTACTCAACTATTTTTTTTCTTCTATTATTTTTTGATATGATTCTATCATTGTGATAAACTCTAGTTATAATATTAAAGTATCCCCAATATTTCACCATAGACCATTGCTGCTAATCTAAAACCTTTCTCATAAGAGGAGACATACCTGAAGATATGTGGCCATCTGGGTCCAGTTACTGTTGAGTAAATTGGGTCTGAGACATCATATAATTCCCTCTAAAATTTCCCTTATCATCTAACTCATTTAAACTCAATTTCTCTATTCCCCATATATTTTTTATCTGCAAAAAATCATACCATTTATTACCCCTTGATGAGGGAATCTCATCATAACCATTCCCCCCTTTGGGAAAACAACTAATCATAAATAATATTCCAAAAATATATGACACCCAAGACTCGTACAAACAGATTTGATTCTAAAAACATATTCTTTAAATATAGTCTTTGATACCAAATGATGTGACTCGTTTTAACCTTGAATAATTTCATTATCAATAACCAAAATTGATACATTTATAAATCCAAGACATTTTAGTTTTAGAGTTTTATAGAATTAGGAATAAACCATTATTTAATAAAACCCATGTATTTCTCTCCAAATGGTAATTTCTTTTATCATAAAAATTTTTTATTATTAAATAATAATACTTCAATATCTCCCAAAAAATTATCAACAAAAAATAACTTTTTCGAGATAGCATATATACCACTCTTTCATTTAAAAACTAGGGAACTTAAAACATAAGAAGGGTGACTCGAAATACTCAATAGGGTTAAACATAGGTTTTAACAATTGAAGATCATAAGACAGAACAAGAAGATCATATGGGTATTAAAACATAATCAAATTTATTAGACATAAAATAATAGATTCATACCCAAAAAATAATAATGTAAATACATTTAAACATTAAATCTAAAAAATTCCATAGAACGGTCCCATATGTAGGCATAATAGAATAACAAAGATTATTTCTGGGGAAAACATGAGAACTCGTGAATGAAAAAACTTTTCATTATAAAAATAACTTATATAAAATAATAAGCATTCCTTAAATAATGAATCCATTTTATTGTAAAAAAATTCCATTAGACTACATAAAAAGAAAAACAACACTTTATTGGATTAATTTATAGTCCGTTAAAGTTGTCTAATTCATATGAGTAACTTATAATCAGTTAACCCATCCAACATCATAGGAGTAACTTTTAATCAATTTTCTAAATCCACTTAATATGAGTAACTTATTATTAATTAACACCATTAATTTTATATGAGTAACTTATATTCGGTTAATAATATCAACTTTATGGATGTAAATTATAATAATTTATCTCTATAATCTTCATATGAGTAACTTATAATCAATTAACTTGATCACATTACCCAATGTATTAGAGGGATAAATAGGACACACATTTCATCATTAAATTTTTTTGAGAACCATAAAATATCTAAATTCATATGATATTTTACCATCATTATAAAACTTATAAAAACATCCATAATTCCTTCATAGCATAAATAACTCATGGAAAAGAATGGGTTTCATGAAAATTTCCTTTAAAGATTATCATAAGCCATAAATGGAATGAAATTGTATGGTAGCATTGGAATATATCCTCAGTGAATGATAAGAATAATTATAGGATGTTTACAGAAATTTAAAACACTGTTTAAAAATCATTTGAAATATACATTGGGAAAAAAAGAAATCCACTTCTCTTTTGGTAACCCTTTAAAAACTAAACAATCTAAGGATAATGGTAATAGTATTTTCATTGAAACCCCATTGAAAATTGTAAATCAATATTTATAATGAATAATGATATTGATGGTGGGAATCTTTTCTCATTCCATATACATTAAAAAAATTATTTTCAAACTTTTGTGAAAAAGTCAAAAGTGAGTCATGTAGAAAAAGTTTGAATATATTAATTTTAATTATTTTTAAAGAAATTAAATATTTTTAAAAATGAATTTTATCAAACATTTAATCACAGAAAAAAAGAAAATATAATTATTTGAATATCTTTAACATGGACGAGAAATTTTTTGAAACATTTAAAAAATAATTTAAAGAAAAATATCTTGTAGATTTTAAAATAAAAAAATAAAAGAAAAAAATTGAAAATAAACTTAAAATACCATAATTATTAATATTTTTATGATATTATATTCCAAATACTTTTTATATCCACCAAGTAAATGAATATAGGTTCATCAATGAAAACATTCCTTTGAGAAGGATGTTTGAGACAAGAAACTCTTACAACATTGGTAATACAAGAATCAAAAAGTCCTAGAATTAAGGAGCTTAATATGATATTGTAGGACCCATAGTTCCCAAGAAATAATATTTCAAAACATATTAATGGGTATTTAATTACACTATATATAATAAAACATGGTGTATAACATGAAACATTTATCAATGAATTTAAATTGAAACCAAGAAACCCTTTTGAATATCATAAAATTTGAAATAGGAATCCATTAATGAAATAATTATGTGGAAAATGTAAACCCATATAAAACAATTGTAAATAGAAAATAAATATTCAGAGTTCATCACACACATAATCTTGGCATAATATGTCCAATGAAGAAGAGATATAACCCAATAAATTGAAACTAAGTTAAAAACCACTTACCATGGACATCCCCTTTGTGAAATATGTTATAAACTCCTATGTAAAAAAATTACATAATATACATCTATAGAAAAACAAATTAATACATATATTATTACATATCATACTACTATAATTTCTAAATACCCATTTATTAACAACATATTGGGTAAAATCAATGTTTATGTGTTTAATTCCCCATTTCATAGGCATGTTTTAATTTGGTGGTTTTGATACCTTCACCATAATCATGGTTTTTGTTACACCCTAAGGATTTTCTGATGAATTTAATAAAGAATGTAATGAAAAAAACACTGAGCCTCTAAGAAACAATACTTTATTTATTATAATTATTTAAACAAGATAATTAAAACATTGGAATTAAACATAAATATTTTGATTCTTTGATTTTAATTTTTAAAAACAGAAATTCATAGGTGTGATCAGCACGATATTTTGTGTCTGATAGGATCAACTTAATTTTTTTGGTGAATAATAACTAGAACCTTTCGAATTGTAATGTTACCATTATGAACAGAAAACCGCCCAAATGAATAGTGACCTCACCCATGAAAGTATAAATAAAATTTCTGCATATTATAAATGAAAGTATGATATAATTAAATCATAGTATAAGTAAATAAATATTTTTGAAATTATTAATTTAGTATTGGTATTTTTATAAAAGAAAAATAATAATTTGAAATTTTATAATTAATATAATGATTCAAAAGATATTTTATTTTAATCAAATAAGATCATAATTTAATATTTTCATGTCTTATGATTATAAGATAATTTTATGAGACCTTTGTTAATTTTTCAAAGTGACATTAAATCAGTTATAATTTTAAATTTTTTATTTTTTTAGTAAATGATGATTTTTATTAAAAATAATAATTTATCATATTTATAAAAAATATACATAAAATATAGATCATTTTTAAATTCTAAATTTCAAATAATGGTTATGATGAATTTTTTGAATTTCTCTGAAATAGTTAAAGTTTTAGTGAATAGTAACAAATATAGTTTTTAAGAAAATATGGTATTTTTTGTTACTCTATTAATATATTTTTATAATATAAAATTTATTTAACTTATTTAATAAATAATTAATTATTTAAAAAGGGAAAAAATAGAAATAATTCATTACATATAAATAATAACTGTTTTGATAAGTATAAAAGAACCATTGTCATTATCGACGCAATGTCTACCCCATGATGATAATGAAACTTTGGTTCCTTAAATATAATAATTTACAAATATAAATTATTTTCATGACCTTCATAAAAATTATTGTGTATAATGTATTTTATTGGATGATAATTTTGAATTTTATAGTTATATAATATTAATCTTATCCAAATGCTTGTGTAATTCTTGTGTAGGGAAATTAAAGGCAAAATAAAACATTTAAGAAGTTTTCTTGACATCTATATAAGTGAATATATATAATGAATGAAAATAGAATTTTATTTTGAACATAGTTAATTTATTTTTGACATTAAATAATTAACATTAACTATTACACAGTGCTGAGGCAATGCTTGTGCAAACGGAAGAAAAAATAAATAATTTTTTTAATTAAATTTATATGAATATTTAGTTGAAACATAAATTGTATAAGCATACTATTATGGGTATCTTTAATACAATATATCCTTTTCATTATAATTGTGGAAATTTTGGACCAACATGGATTACATTATTCCCCTTATATTATTTTATTAAAAAAAGTCAACTTGTTCACACTATAATTTTCAATTACTATAAAATTTTAATACAAGGTTTGTGAGAAGTATTATTTGAAAAAAAAATTAATTGGAAATCTAATTGAATTATCTTTCTCATAGAATTTTATTTTTAAATTTTAGGTAATAAATAATTACATTAATGGCTTAAAAAATTATGATAAGGTAAATATTTATTTAATGAAATAATCAAATTAATGATTTTAAAAATAGTTAAATAAATATAATTTCAAAATTTTAAGTAAATTAATGATTTTTATAGGTACTTGTAATATATATATGATATAATAAAAAACATAATTATAAATGGAAACTTTTTTTATGTGCTTAAAATCATGATTTTGAATAGTTTTTAATTTCAGCAAAAAAAATTACATGAATAAAATATTTTATTAAATTATTAAAATATTAAAAAAATCTTGAAAAGTAAAAAATGAAAATATTCCTTATAAATGGTATATCCTATTATCTTTAATCCTTTTGGATGTCTTAAACCATATAATAAATTTTTGATATTTTAATAATTTGAGTAATTTATATGTTACCCCTCACCTCAATTATAAAAAAAGGCTCCCTCCACAAATTTTTATAACCTCAAGCCTTATTTCTCAGATAACCTTAAAAAAACTCCATCCTAATCATCCCTTACCACATTATAGTGCTTTTTGTCTCACAAAAATACCAATTCCAAGCTCCTTAAGTAGGACTTCAAAGAGAAATTTTCGAGATGTACGATTCATTCTTCTTCTCTTTCAAATTCTTTCTCACTTATACCTTATACCTACCTCTTATAAAAAGATTAATGAAAACTAAATTATAATATATATACTCAAATTTTTTGTTTTTATTTTAAAAGAATAATAAAATCTCTTATCTTCACCTTTTATTCTTAAATAATGAAATCGTCATTCATGGTGCGTCAATTCAACGCATTCCTGGATCATGATTCTTTGTTTCCCTTTAACAAAAATCATGGAAAGTATAAATTCACATGTTATTATTTAAAATGACATAAATATATATATGTTATCACTTCTTAATTGTTATTTATTTTTTACAAGGAATACCATAATAAACCAACCTTGGAAACCATAAAAAGAATGGGCCCGAAATAATGGAAACAACAAAATATTGTTAATAAATGGGTGTAAAATGTTATAAGAAGATAATTTAAGGTATGATAAATACTATTTTAGTTTGGTAATAAATTAATAACACTATTAAAAACATTAAATAGGTGGTTTTACAATTTTATGGAAGTCAAACCTATGGTAAGTGATATCTTAACACAATTTTCATTCATTAAGCTAAACATCTTTGTCATTGGTTATGATTTTTCTAAGAATATGAGTGAAGGACCTATGATTGTTTTATAATATGAATTCACTTATATATTTTGGATTTATATTTTTCCCACATAATTATGTACTTGGTTTTTCCTCTCTCTAATGATATGATTATTGTAAGGGTTAATTTCACAATCTCATTATTTTCTGAGATTGTTCATACGTAAGTATTTGTTGGGACATATTTATCATCCATGTCCATGTTTTTTTCAGTATTTTAAAAAGGAATATATTTAAGGATTTATGTAAGGTCTATTTAACTAATACATTATTTTAAATGTTTTGAATATTTATTATTCTAAATCGTTCCCATTCATGTTAATGTTTTTAAAATGGGTTTTATGGATTTATTTATAAGGACATGAACAATTTAAAATGTTAATTTTTGAATTCATACCAAATGTTTCAATGTGGTATGGGACACTTTTATTTAAAAATATCTTTCTAAATATCATATTTTATAAATGTGCGACTTATGAATAAATGATTTTATAGTAAAAAGTGTGTTTTTCTCGTGAAATTTTAATGATTTTATTAGAGTATTTTCCTCTATGTCAACATCCATTGTTGGATATTATGTTTAATTGAGTTTTATCTCCGATGATATCTTTTACTGTATTTCATTGAATGGTTTATGATTAGTTTGACTCTCCATGTGCTATCTTGATACCATTCGCCATATTACACTGAATGGTTAGTGATTATTTATACTGATTGGGGGAAGTTATTTACATTTCATATATTAGTTTCAATATGAATGTATATATTGACTATGTTTCACCCCTTTAATATAAGTAATGCATTGGACTTAGTAAGTATTGGGTGGGGCCCTCTATAGCCCCTCAGTGCTTCGATGGGTCTCATGAGACAAACTATTTTGGTTTTTTATCCTTTTATGTATTGTCTTTGAATGAGGCATTGATCGTATGGTTATGATGTCCCACATTAGGCATTATCTTATTATAAAACTAGTAATTGATAGCATATGTGATTATTCAACTAGTATAATATCCATGGTTATGTTTCATTATGGAATTATATATTAAAATTTTATTTCATCCATATTATGCTCAAGATTACATTTTAATGGCATGTGTTCTTTAGTTATTCACTATGTCTTATTATTTATGATTATACTATATTAATCACCATTATTGAGATTCTGAGCTCACCCCTTTCTTATGTTACCCTTACCTAGGTTATGAAGAAGAAAAAATTGAATAATTTTTCAAGGTTGTAGTTTATTTGATTTTATATTGTATCATGTTTTATTTTATTTTCCCAATGTATTATCAATGTTATGAATCTAATCTGGTCTTATAAGTCTGCTAAACTGATTTTTCCTTCAGGATTTCATTCCTTGTAATTATGCCAATGTAATAAAATAATGCACCGGCTCTGGGTTTCTGGGGTCAGGGTGTTATAATTTTTATCTAAATAATTTTAGTAGAAACATTGGAAACTATATTTAGAAAACATGGATTAGAGAACATAAAAAAACATTAAAATTTCAGGATAATTATAGAATAACATCCTAGAATTTTGGTAAGTTGTAAATTATATGGGTTTTCTAAAAAATACATCCCTATCTTGATACTACATGTTGACATAGTTCTGGAAGAGAAGTAACTAGGGGTAACAACTCTAAGATGGTGTCTTGATCCTGACTCTAGGTAACCTAGTACATGAAAAAGGGTTTTTTACTCACCTAGTTTGACAATATTAAGGAATATTCTTAGGATAATTGATATTTTCTTTACAAATAATTATGAAATATTTACATGTAATCTTGTCTTCAAATAATCTGTGTTTATGACTATGAGATTAGCTACAAATAAAATTTTAAATTTATGTTAATTATTTCACTAGTATGGGGATTACACATTATGTTTCATAATTTAATGATATAATATAGTGTATTCAATTGTCTATAAATGGTTCCTATCGGGAAGAATGGGGACCACATCAATGCAGATAATCCAAATATTAAGAATGATAATTTCTTTGATGTATTTAAGCTAGTATTTCGAAGGGAACTATTCTCTCAAACATTCTCATCATATAAAGAGATATTATCACGTCCTAAAAATAAGGAGAAAGAATTTTTTATGTATTGTGGATTTAGAAAGAATTAATATAAGAAGAGTAAAAATGGTAAAAAGGTAGACAAAGGGAAGAAGGGAAAGAAGTTTTTCCCACATGTAATAAATATAAAAGGAAACACCTTTGTATATGCTTAAAGGGAATGGGATTTTTCTATAAGTTTCGATATAAAGGCCACCATTATTGTGATTTCAGAGGTAATAAAAAGTTTTCTAAATTAAAATTATTCAAATCCAAGGATATTGGCTCTACATAAATCAATGTCACATGCATCAATGAAATATACACAATATAATGAAAATGGATCATGGTCAGGATTATGCTACTACCAGAGACAAAGATGAATGATTAATTTTCTTATATATATTCAAGAATTATTTCATTTGAGTATTTAAATCAATTATATACTAGTTATAACAATTATAGAATACAAAAAGAGTATAATTCAGTACTATTTTATCAAGGATTTAAGGTCGTGTGATGAATGGTACCTAGAAAAAGTGACTCAGTAGAAAGTTGAACTTTTGGAAAATATCTGTTTGAGGGATAGAAACCCCTTAATATGTTCCTAATATTGAGATCTTGATTTCTGAATAAAGAGATGATTGATTTTGATTACATAAATTGGATATAACATAATATCTTGGATCTAAATACGAGATTATTGACAAAGTTGAAGAGTCTATAAGATTCTTCACTTAAGGAATATATCTAAATTAATATTTTTTTATTTAAGGAATATATAAGAATTAAATTATTCAATAAGGTTTTATAGTAATTCATGTTATTACCTTGCATCAAGAGAATATAATGAGAATTTACTCACATGTTTCTATGTGATGATTAAGATCTACTTCATGTTTTTTAATAAGTTATTTAAGGATATTTAGTGACATTTTTCAAAAGTATTGGATCATGATATTTTGGAAACTTTAACCATTTTGAAATTGTTTAACATGATCTTTGGAAAAGGTTCTGGAGATTATTTTACCCTATGACACAATTTTAACCATGAAATAAAGTAGGAATATTTAATGGCACAACTAAAGGATAAAATTGTGTTTATTGAAACATATCACATAATCATATTTCCTAACATTATTATAGAGTGAAATAATTTCTCAACTTTAGGGAAAGGATCTTGAAATAAAAAAATGTTATCTTGGTACCTTATTTTTTTATGTAGGTTTTCCACAAAGCTATATTCAAGTATCAACCTTTTATTTCTTTTTATAAGTAAAATTTAAAATTGTGAGGATGAAATTTATTGAAATAGGTGATAATGTAACACTCCACGGATTTATAAACAAATTTAATATATAATATAATACACACAACAATGAGTCGCTACGAAATAACACTTTTTATTATAATTATTTAAACAGGATAAAAATAATCAATCCAATAAATATAATTTTACATTTAATTGATTTGAAATTCAAAAATCCGACCTACATAGTAGCGACCAATAAGATATTTAGAGTCTAATATGACCAATTTAATTTTTTTGGGTGAATAGTAACTTAACCCTTTTGAAAAGTGTAAGAACCCAGTTCTTATTATTGAGGTACGAGTTTCTTCTTTTCCTTTTTCCATAAGTGTTTTTGAGAAAATAAGAAAAATGGGGAAAATCCCAAATTTTGTGGGTACATGCCGTGTACCTTTTCACACACCGTATATTTTGTCCATGTGGGATGAGTACATAGAGCGTGTAGGCCTGCCGGCAATGAAGTTTGTAAAAACTGACTACACGCCGTGTACTTAGTATATACACGTCGTGTAATTAGTCAGTAGGTGAATAATAAGGCGGTGGGAGTAACCACCATCAGAACGAAAGTACATGATGTGTATTCAGAAATACACCTCGTGTAATCATGTCGACTGATGAATAGTTAGGCGGTGGAAAGTGGCCACCAGAGGAACAGTTAAAAATAAAAAGTACACGCCCTGTACTTGAGAGTACACACCGTGTAGTTGTGTTTTTTGTTATAAATGGGATGTAGCCTCCTCATTCGGCATAGGAGGTAGTGGGTTCATTTGGAGCATGGGAGAGGTGGCATGAGCTTAGAGGAGCTCATGATCATACTCCAGAACTCAGATTCTTCTGTCGACGATCACATTTGGACTGCGCGGGTAAGCCCTTTCCTATCCTTCTGTGTTTCCTTCCAATTATTTCATGAGGGGAAGTTATTTGAGTTTGAATGGGTGAATGTTTATCCCAGATCTACGCCATTCTTAGGTGTTTTAGGAGGCTTCGTTCACATATACTGATCAGAGGAGATCAAGGTAGCCAGTCTAATGTTTAATTCCAAATGTCATGTTGTTTTTGTGTACTGTTTTGCTACGCGCCCATATTTGGGGTATCATATGGTTGAGGTATTGACTGATAAAATGCCTAGAATTGCATAGGTAATTTAATGAATATGTATAAACTTCTATTTGGGATCGTTTCCTTGATCCAGGTCCACCACGAGGGTGTGTTTCCTTTGTTTATCCATTTGGCTAGGATACTCGAGGGTATGCCGTGATTATATCATGGTTTGAGTTTCTTGAGAGAAAATGTATGTATAATTGCTTGTATATGTGTTGGGATCGGCCCAGTTAATTTTTTATACCTAAGGGAAAGTGGTTGATTAGCTCGAGGGAAAGGTTCTCTTATTCTTGAGGGAAACAGTTCATATGCCTGAGGGTTGTAGTTTCTGTGCCTGAGGGAAATCACCTGAGGGTTTTGTTTCTGTTCAACCTGAGGGAAAGATTCTATTTAGCCTGAGGGAAAGATTCTGTTTTTCCTAAGGGAAATATTCTTTTGAGCCTGAGGTAAAAGGTTCATATGTCTGAGGACACTATTTACTTCATATATTCATTTTAGTGATTTTACATGTTATACCTACCAAGGTAAAGCACATGCTTTTTATTGTTTTACCTTGTACTTGTTAGGTATCTTGTTGTAGTTTTCTAGCAGCACTGTATAAGAGATTGTCGGCTAAGTATGACTTTTGGGAACTTATAATTAAATTATATTGAATTTTTAAATAATCAATAAATTAAAATGGAAATATTAGGTGTAGCTGTTTTGAGTACTTCCTACTTTGCTGCATTTCATTACTGCGCACTATTGTTGCACAGATTCACTGACATTTGGGCATGGGCCTTTTGTGGTTGCCTACTGGGATTTATTTCTCTCACCCTGTTTGGGTCATGTCTTGGGCCAAAATAGATTATATTGTTGTAGGTGTTGATAAGGGCAAGAGTCCCTATAAAGGTACTTGATTGTTGTAGAGGAGTAAGAGAGCATGAGACCAAGCTTAGGCTTGCGATGCTGCTGAGGTCCCGCTGCACTATTTTGTTTTGCTTTGCTTTATTTTTCCCTTCAACTGTATTGTTTCAGATTGAATTTTATTCTTCTTTTGGCTTCTTTCTTAGACTTAGAGACATATTACATCATTATATATTATTGTTGGTCATTTCTTTACTTCAATACTCTTTTACATTTCAGCATTGGTATTATTTATTGTTTCCGCTATTGTATATTTATATTTCTCAGTTGCGCTACACATTGAAGAATGAGGGCATAGTTTCACCATTATCAAACCTAGGCCCTCACTGCTTGTCGGAAGCCTCTGGAGTTTGGGGAAATGTGCTTGAGTTCATTTGACCAACCGGGTTCGGGGCACCCGTTGAGTGGCACCCAGATTCCGGATGTAACAAAGTGGTATCAGGGGGATTTATTTTTTCTAAGTTATTTTATTATTTGGAGACGATGGAAAGATATGGACTGTTAAATAATATTGAAACAACTATGCCTAGGAGTAGCTACCCTGTGTACAGGTAAAGGCCGAATTTCCTCTAGTTAAATTGGGATTTTCTATTTATGATTATTACAGTTGATTTTATTTTCACTGTTGGGTGACTCACGTGTGGTGTGCTTTTTTTTATTTTTATACTGGGTTCTATTTAGTTGCAACCCGATGAGATGAGGGTATGCCATCTCATGCTTAAATTAGGCACATGTTAGAATCACATTTCATGCATAGTTTCTATGCCATGTAGGTGCATTAGAAATTGCATGTTGTTGTGATAAATGTTGTGCTAGAAATGAATGTTGTTGTGATATATGCCTTGATAAAATACTTGATATTTGATAGGGTATTGTTATGTAAAGTTTTGATAATGAACGCCAAACTTTGGTTCTTAAGGACTATGGGCCCTCATCAACCGGAATTTAGTGGATCATTGACTACTTTACTTTGTTATAACACATATAAGATACCATGCTTTGATTTTTGGGGCTTATGGGCCCTCACGGATCAGAATTTGGCACTTAAGTGTTGGTTTCAGTGTTTTTCTAGGCTTAGGAGTAGTTTATAAGGCTTACTGTCCAGAAAAAAATAGAATACACGCCATGCACTCTTCTGTTCGGGAAGAAAAGAAAAACATTTAAGTACACACCGTGTAGTTTCATACCGTGTCACAGGTCATGTAGGCAGAAACACAGGATGGGAAAACTCTAAGGTTACATGCTGTGTACCAGTTGTACACGACATGCCGTGTTGACCCTATGTCCTCCGTGTAACTAAAAACCCAGACGGAGAAAATCTTCACATAAACACGTCATGTCACTTTTGAACACACCGTGTAGCATAATCTGGGAATCTAGTCGTGTAACTAACAACATGGGTCAGTGATATCCTTTCAAGTACATTCCATGTCCATATGGAACACGCCATGTAGTGTGATCCGTGTATCCGACCGTGTCTCGAACAACACAGGTCGGAAAAGCTCATCAAGAACACGTTGTGTACCGGAGGGACAAGCCTTGTAGTCTTGACCGAAGAAAGGCCGTGTGGACTTGGCCATGTGGCTGGGGATACTGGGTGGTGTACATGCCATGTGTGGGTGTAACATGTCATGTAGTGTCAGCCGAGTAGCCATCCATGTCACTAACAACATAGGCAGTTGGAATCTAAGCCGTACACGCTGTGTCTATCTGGAATACATCGTGTAGTTTGAGCAGTGTACTCAGTCGTGTTGTGAATAACACAGGTCGGTGAATCTTGTCTTGTACACACTGTGTAGACCTTAGACACGCCATGTAGTCTTGTTCTAAAGGGAGTGGTGTGGCTAAGCCATGTAGAATGACTCGGGCTGGGGAAGAAAATTCAAGTACACTTCGTGTGTGTGGACAACATGCCATGTGTTTGGGGTGTTAGACGACCAGTTCTGGAAGAAGTACATGCCCATGTGAAGTACTTGAAGGAAAATGTCGTGTAGTTATTATACATGCCGTGTAGTCTTGTTTTTGTAAAACTTGAATGGTTTCTTTCTCATGCTCCCTTCTTAGACTCTTTATTTTCAGTCCTTGATGATATTGATCTAAGGCGTGTTTTGGCCTTGTAGAGTCATGTAACCGAGATGACCATGAGTTTTTCACCAGGAGAGCAGCAACGATTAACTCCAGAGACGGTATTCCATGGGCTACCGATGGATCCTCCAGCAGAGATAGATGTGGCGCTAGCCGTTATACCAGACACAGGTGTGGATGCGGAGTTCCATGAAGGTTTCATGTGGTTCATGCAGACCATCCCGGGAGCACTACCGGCTGCCACATCTAGGGAAGCGATGACATGTATATTGCACCAGCAGAAGTCGCCTACATTTTTAGGGGATGGCGGACCACAGGCTGCAGAGTCATGGATGGGTTCTATGCAGACTATCTTCGAGCATCTAGAGACGTTTCCAGGGCGGAGGGTCAAGCTCTCTACATACATACTGTGTGATTCCACCAAGAGATGGTGGGATGTTACCACCAAGACGTAGCATCACCGAGACATGGCATGGAAATATTTTCAGGTAGTAATATATAAATTTCTCTTTTGGGAGATGCTGAGGGTAGATCGAGCTCAAGATTTCATGAATCTGCAGTAGGGCGCCATGTCAGTGATGGACTATTCTACCCGCTTCACCGAGCTACAATGCTTTGCACCTATTCTGGTGGGTGATGAGATGCTGGGGGCTTGACGCTTTGAGGATGGTCTTTGATATAACATCTGAGTGCTATAGAATAGTTTAAGGTTGCCTATAGTGCATGCTATTAGGAATTAGGCACTGATTACCGAGCGGAACCTGCAGGAAGCTAGTTGTACAGGCCAGGGCGGTTCAGCACCAGTTTCTGGTACTATTTCTACCGGCAAGAGGAATAGGCAGATGGATTTCTCTCCTGGTGGCAGTACTATCCAGAAGATTTCTTCAGGTGGCCTAGTGATGTGTTACTAGTGCAGTTAAGTGGGGCACATGAGACCTCAGAGTCCCCATGACACAGTTGAGTGTCGAGCTTGCGACAAGATGGGTCATCTACAACGTTATTGCAGGGGTGTTTCCACCAATGGCTAGTGAGAGGGGCTCTGTGTAGACTCCACATGTCGGATTAGGGCCAACATATTATTACCAGTCAAGGAATTGGAACACGTCAGGATGTATAGCCCAAGGTGGTGGTCATTGAAATGGTATCCAGACACCAGGATATCAGAGACAGCAGGGCATGTTAGCTCAGGGTATCCAAGCTATGTCGCAGGGTCGCAGAATTGGGCAGGAATATGCAGTTCAATAGACCCAAAAAGAGTAGGATCCCAGACCCTCTACTAGCATAGGTACTATTCTAGTTGATTCTGTTTTATCTGCAATACTTTTCGATACTAGTGTTACACATATCTTTATATTTTATCCCATTGTGGGGAGCCTTGGGCTCTGTGTTTCTTCTTCTTCTGATATCATGACGCTCGACACTCCATTGGGGATTAGAACAACTCGTGTGCATCAGTGCAGGGAGTTCCCCGAGAGGTTGGTGGGTGTCACTTTCTGTGAGACCTCTATGTCTTAAAGATGACGAGATATGACGTCATTCTTGGGATAGACTGATTGGTACCCTTTCAAGCCTTTGTATATTTCTATCATCACAGGGTGAGTTTCACATCACCAGAGGGAGGAGAGTTTCTATACAAGGGAGAATGGGTTTTCCAGGCAAGACAAGCTGGACCCGAGAATCGTGGGAGAGGTGGTGTGACAGCCCAAATTGTGAGTTTATATCTGGATGATCAAGGAACTTGTCAGAAGGATTTCCTTCCAGTGGATGATTGTTTTAGGGATGTCTTCCCAAACGAGTTTTCGGGTCTACCTCCATAGAGAGAGGTGGATTTCTCTAACGATCTTGTGCTAGGAGCAGCACCAGTGTCCGTTCCTCCTTACAGGATGGCAACACCAGAGTTGCAGGACATCAAGAGGTAATTAGAGGAGTTGTAGATAAAGTGTTTCATCCGACCCAGTACTCATCCATGGGGTTTTCCTTTCCTGTTTTTAAAGAAGGAGGATGGCACCCTAAGACTTTGTGTGGATTATCAGTAGCTGAACCAATTGACGGTCAAGAACTGATATACCTTGTCAAGGATTGACAATCTTTTCAATCAACTTTGAGGATCACGAGTGTTCTCGAAGATTAACTTGACATCAAAATATCATCAGTTATGCATTTGACCATCGGGTATACCAGTTAGAGCTTTTTGGAGTAGATATGGTCTATACGAGTACTTGGTGATGGCGTTTGGACTCACGAATGTGCCATCAGTTTTCATGGATCTAATGAATCGTGTGTTCCATCCTTATCTGGATTATTTTGTGGTAGTCTTCATGGATGATATCTTGGTGTAAAATCACACTCAACACGACCGTGATACCCATATTGAGATCCTATTGAGTACACTAAGAGAGCATCAGTTATATTCTAAGCTCTCAAAGTGCCACTTTTGGATGGACCAGAAACACTTCCTGGGTCATATTATCTCTAAGGCAAGAGTTTTTGGTAGACCCAATGAAAGTGAGAGCAGTAGTTTCCTAGGATCAGCCTAAGAATGTGTTTGAAATCTAGAGTTTCTTGGGGATGGTTGGTTACTACAGGTTCTTTACACAATACTTCTCCTGCATAGCAGTGTCATTGATGGGTTTGACTAAGAAGGGTGTGAAGTTCGTTTTTTCAGAGTCTTGCTTGACAGCCTTTCAGAAGATGAAGGGAAGGTTGACATCAGCACCAATAATGATACTTTCAGAGCAAGGGAAGAGATATACAGTATACTGTGATGCATTAGGTTTTAGGCTGGGTGTAGTGTTGATGTAGTGTGATCGAGTAGTTGCATACGGGTCTAGACAGTTGAGGCCACATGAGAGGAATTACCCGAAACATGATCTCGAGTTGGCTGCAGTTGTTCATGTGTTATTCTATTGGAGACATTATCTCTTGGGAGAATATTTTTTGGTATTTACGGACCAGAAAAGTCTCAAATATATCTTTACTCAAATGAATTGAATCTGAGATAGCGATGGTGGTTTGAATACCTTCAGTCTTTCGAAGTTTGATTTTTCTTATACACCTGGTAAAGGTAACACAATTGTTGATTCACTGAGTAGGAGGACTCAGTTACAGGCAGTGCATGAGGCTGGTAGTGAGTGGAAGCTCGTGGTTTTGTTCTCTGAGATGAATTTGGAGGTGCACGATAGTAAGGGGCAAGCCTATCTTTCATCCTTAGCTGTGACTTCTACCATCATGGATAGAGTGAGGATGAGACAGCTATCAGATTCAGAAGGCCTAGTTCTACGGGAGTCGGTGGAAAGTGAGGACCCTCCTCCTAGTTGAAAGATAGGTGACGATGAGGTACTATGTATCCATGGGTGAGTGTGGGTTCTAAGGGATATACACGAGGAGTTTATGTGGGAGTTTCATGCTTCAGCTTGGGAAGTGCATCCTGGAGTTACCAAAATGTACCCTGACTTGAGATGTCAGTATTGGTGGCTAGGTATGAAAAGAGAGGTATCAAGTTTTGTTACGAGATGTTCCACCTTTCAGTAGGTGAAGGCAGATCATGAGAGGCCAGCAAGACTGGTACAACAGTAATCCATTCTAGAGTGGAAATGGGATGATTTCATGATGGACTTCGTGACCGGGTTGCCGAGGTCATTATGAGGCAGTGATGTCATGTGGGTTTTTATGGAAAGACTTAAAAAGGTATCTCACTTTTTTCCAATCAAGGAGACCTTTGGTGTTGATGAGCTCGGAAAGTTGTATATCCGATAGGTAGTACATATTCATGGGGTCCCTCGTTCTATCATTTCAGATTGGGATGCCCATTTTACATCTCGTTTCTAGTAGAGTTTTTAGGGGGCACTGGGTACACAGGTGCTTCTGAGCACAGCGTACCACCCTCAGACCAACGCCCCGTCAGAGCGTACGATACAGGTGCTTGAGGACATGTTGCGTTTATGCGTCATAGACTTTGGGGGCTCTTGGGAGAAGCAGATACCCCTGGTCGAGTTTTCATATAGCAATATTTTTCAGGAAACTATTGAGATAGCACCTTACGATGATTTATATGGTAGGCCATGCCGATCACCTTTCTGATGGTTGGAGGCAAGTGAGGCAGCTTTACTTGGAACACGTCTCATCAGGAGACATGGTAAACTTTCACCAAGGTATGTGGGGACATTTGAGATTCTGGAGAGAGTCGGGCCAGTTTCCTATTTGTTGCAGTTACCACAAAGGTATCGGGCCATGCACAATCTTTTCCATGTATCTCATTTGCTCCATTATCACTCAGACCTATCTCACGTCTTTAAGCCTGATGAGGTTGAACTTCAGGTCGGTGCATCCTTTGAGGAGCATCTGATTCATATTGTTGATAAGAGCACGAAGGTTCTTTGAGGCTGGTCAGTTCCTCTCATACGGGTGTTATGGTAGCGTGGCCAAGTGCATGAATAAACTTGGGAGCAAGAGACTGATGTACGTGCTTAGTGGCCAGAGTTATTCTCAGCTTTATCTTCACCACCCTAGTAAGGGAAATTCGGGGGCGAATTTATTTAAGGGGGGAACTTTGTAAGAACCTGGTTCTTATTCTTGAGGTATGGGATTCTTCTTTTCCACTTTCCTTAAGTGTTTTTGAGAAATTAAGGAAAATGGAGAAAATCCCAAATTTTGTGGGTATACGCCATGTACTTTTTCACACACCGCGTATTTTGGTCGTGTGGGATGAGTACACAAGGCGTGTAGGCCTGTCGATGATGAATGGTGTAAAAACTGACTACACGTCATGTACTTAGTATATACACGCAGTGTAATCAGTTGGAAGGTGAATAGTAAGGCGATGGGAGTAGCTGCCAGCAGAACGACAGTACACACCGTTTATTCTGAAATACATGCCATGTAATTATGTCGACCGATGAAGAGTTAGGATGTGGAAAAAGTCCACCCTAAGAATAGTTAAAAATAAAAAGTACAGGCCGTGTAGTTGTGATTTTTTGTTATAAATGGGTCATAGCCTCATCATTTGGCAGAGGAGTCAGTGGGTTCATTTGGAGCGTGGGAGAGGAGGCCAGAGCTTAGAGGAGCTCCCGATCATACTCTAGAACTCAGATTCTTCTGCCAATGATCACGTTAGGACCGCAGAGGTAAGCCCTTTCCTCTCCTTGTGTGTTTCCTTCCAATTCATTCTCGAGGGGATGTTGTTTGAATCTGAATGGGTAAATGTTTATCCTATATCTACTCTATTCTCGGGTGTTTCAGAAGGCATCATTCACATATAATGATCAGAGGAGATCATGGTAAGTGGTATGATGTTTAATTCCAACTGTCATGTTGTTTTTGTGTACCGTTGTGCTACACGCCCATGTTTGGGGTGTCGTATGGCTTAGTCCTGTACTGAAACAATACCTATAACTGTATAGGTAATTTAATGATCATGTATAAACTATTTTTTGGTATCATTTCATTGATCCAGGGGCACCCCATGGGTGCGTTTCCCTTGTTTAGCCATTTGGAAAGGATACCCGAGGGTATCCAATGATTATAGCATTCTTTGAGTTTCTTGAGAGAAAATGTATCTATAGTTGCTTGCATATGTGTTGGGCTCAGCCTGGTTACTTTCTTATGTCTGAGGACAAGTGGTTGATTAGCCTGAGGGAAAGGTTCTCTTATGCCTGAGGGCAACATTTCATATGCCTGAGAGCTGTAGCTTCTGTGCCTTAGGGCAATCACCTAAGGGAAAGATTCTGTTTAGCCTGAGGGAATGATTCTATTTAGCATGATGGAAAGATTCTGTTTAGCCCGCGGGAAAAGTTTTTTTATGTTTGAGGATACTTTTTTACTTCGTATATTCACTGTGGTGATTTTACATGTTATACCTACCAAGCTATAGCACAGGATTGGTATTGTTTTACCTTGTACTTGTTAGGTAGTTTGTTATAGTTTTTCTATGGCACTGTATAGTAGATTGTCAGCTGAGGCTGAGTCTTGGGAACTTATAAATCAATTATATTGAATTTTTAAATAATGAATAAATGAAAATGGAACTGGTAGGAGTAGTTGCTTTTGAGTACTTCCTAGTTTACAACATTACATTACTGCACACTGTTATTTTACAATTCACTGATAGTTGGGCATGGGCCTTTGGTGGTTGCCTAATGAAATTTATTTCTCACACCTTGTTTGGGTCATGTCTTAGGCCCAAACAGATTATATTGCGGTAGGTGTTGATAAGGTAAAGAGTCCATATAGCGGTACTTGATTGTTGCAAAGGAGTAGGAGATCATGGGACTGAGCTTAGTCATGCGATGCTGCTGAGTTCCTGCTGCACTGTTTTGTTTTGCTTTTCTATATTTTTCCCTCGTAATGTATTGTTTCAGATTGCAGTGTAGTATGTTTTGGCTTCTTTCTTAGACTTTGGGACATATTGCATCATTATATATGCTTGTTGGTCATTTCTTTACTTCAGTATTGTTGTCCATTTCAACATTGGTATTATTTACTACTTCTGCTTTTCTATGTTTATATTTTACCACTGCGCTACACTTTGACAAATGAGGTCACAGTTTCCACACTATCGGACCTGGTCCCTCGCTGCTAGTCGGCTGCCTCTGGCATTTGGGGAAATGCGCTTGAGGTCATGTGACCAACTCGGTTCGGGGCACAAGTTGAGTGGTACCCAGATTCAGGACGTTACAAAAAGTACTATTACCCTTATAAATATTAAACCATTCAAATGAATAGTAAACTCACCCATGAAAGAATAACTAAAATTTAGGCATCTTATACATGAAATATTGACATAATTATATTATATTATCAGTAAATAAATGTTTTATAAATTATTAAAGTGTTAATATTTTTATAAAACAAAAAGTTTTAATCCAAATATTATAATTAATATAATGATTCAAAAGAAATTTTATTTTCATAAAATATAATCATAAGTTAATATTTTTATGTCTTATGATTTTATGATAATATTATGAGACCTTGGTTAATATTTCAAAGTGACATTAAATTTGTTATAATTTTGAAATTTTTATTTTTCAAGTAAATGATGATTTTAGTTAAAAATATAATTTATAAAATTTTGAAAACTATTTTAATAAAATATGGTTCATTTTTTTATTTAAAATATCTAAAAAATTCTGATGAATTTTTGGATTTTTTCAAAATAGTTGAATTTTTAGTGAATAGTAAAAAAATACAAGTTTTAAGAAAATAGATTATTTTTGTGACTATTTCAAGAGATATTTATGATATAAAATTTATTAAACATATGGAATAGATAAATAATTATGTTATAAGAGATATTTTGTGTATAAATAATTCATCACATATAAATTATAATTTTCTTGAAAAGTATAAAAGAACCATTATCATTGTCAACGTAGTGTCAACACCACGCAGATAAAGCCAAATTGATTCCTTAAAAATAATAATTAATAGATAAAAATAATTTTCATGACAATTTTATTAATTATTATTTATAATTGATGTTTTTAGCTGATAATTTATAATTTTATAGTTATAAAATATTAATTTTATCCAAATGCCTCTACAATGCATCCCCACGTAATAAAAGGTAAAATAAAAAATTTAAGATGTTTTTTGACATGTATATGAGTGAATATTTATAATAAATAAATACAGAATTTTATTTTTAACATAGTAGATTTATTTTTATGATATTAATTTATTTTTTATATTAAATAATTAATATTAATTCTTATGAAAGGCTGATGCAATGCTTGTGTAAGTGGAAGAAAAAATAAACAAATTGTTTTAATTAAATTTATAAGAATAATTAATTAACACATAAACTCTATAAATTTAATTTTATGTGTAATTTTCTTCTAATATATCTTTTTCTTCATATTGGGTACATTTTGGACCCACATAGAGCACGTTATTCCCATCATATTATTTTATTAAAAATAAATACAACTTGTTGACACTATAATTTTCAATTAGTATAATATTCTAATAATAGTTTTTATAGAAGTTTTTTTCAAAAAATAATAATATCTGGAAATATAATAGAATTTTCTTTCTCATAGAATTTTATTTATTATTTTTATGTAATAAATAATTACATTAATTTCTTGAACAATTATGATGCACTAAACATTTAATTAAAGAATAAATTAAATTACTGATTTTAAAAACAATAAAATAAACATAATTTAATATTACTATGTAAATTAACAGTTTTTATAGATATTTATAATATTTATATGATATACTAAAGAAATTTAATTCTAATCATAACTTTTTTATGTTCTAAAAATCATGATTTTGAATAGTTTTTATTTTAAAAAATTATTTTCCCATGAATAAAATATGTTATTAAATTATTTAAAATTAAAAAAAATAATGAATAAGGAAAAATATGATAATATTCCTTCAAAATGGGATATAATATGATTTTTAGGCTTTTTGATGTCTTAAATACTATAATAAATTTATTATATTTTAATCATTTGAGTAATTCCTATGTTACCCCTCACCTCAATTATAAAAGGAGGATGTCACCTTTATAAATGTCCATCACCTTAAGCCTAATTTAACAACTAACCTCTTCCAAATTTCAAAATCATCATCCTTTAACATGTTCTAGTGCTTATGGTCTCAAAAAAAATACCAATTCCAAGATCCTTAAGGAGGTATTCAAATAGAAATTTTCCAGATGTAAGATTCCATTTTCTTCTCTTTCAAATTTTTTCTCACTTCTACCTTACCCCTGCCTCATATCCAATGATTCATGAAAACTAAATTAAAATATATATACTATAATGTTATTGTATTTATGTTAGAATCATCATAAAATCCCTCATATTCTTATTTTATTCTTAAATAATGAAGTCATCATTCGTGGTGAGTCAATTCAACACCTTCACGGATGATGATTATTCATTTCCCTTTTACAAAAATCATAGAAAATTTAAATTCTGATTTAATTGTTTAAAATAACATATATATATATATTTATATTAAAACTTGTAGATTATTATTTCTTTTTTAAAAGGAATACAATAATAAACTAGCAATGGAAACCATGAAAAGAATGCACCTGGAACAATAGAAATAACAAAATATTGATAATAAATGGGTGGAAATATTATAAGAAAACTATCTAAGGTATTAAAATCATGAGAATAATTTTATAATAAATTAATAACACTTTTCAAACCATTATACAATACGTTTGAACAAATTTTAAGGAAGTTGAACCCTAGGTAATGGATAACATAACTCAATTTCCATTCATTGAGTTAAACATATATGTCATTGGTTGTGTTTTTTCCAAGAATATATATGAATGATCTCTGATTAATTTATATTGTATATCCACTTATATTTTATATATTTATATTTTTCACACATAATTATTTCATTGATTTTCCCCACTCTAATGATACGATCTTTATAAGGGTTAATTTCTCAATATCATTATTATCCGAGATCATTTATACATAAATATTTATTGGTAAAAATTTATCATCCATGTCCCATTTTTTAAAAAAAATTCATAATTAATTGTTTATGGTTTTATGTAAGTACTATTTAAATAAAACATCATTTTAAATTTTTCAAATATATACTCTTCTAAATCATTCTCATTTTTGTCAATGTATTCAAAATGGGTTTTTTAGGTTTATTTTTAAGGAAATGAATAATTTAAAAAGTTAGTTTTTGAATTTCCCCCAAAGGTTTAATAGTGGTATGAGACACTTTGATTTAAAAATCACTTTTTAAATATCCTATTTTATAAATTTTAGGGTTTTTAATAAATGATTTCAATGTAAAAAAAGGTTAATTTTTTCAAGAAATTTTAATGATTTTATTAGCGTATTTTCATCTCTGTCAACATCCATTGCATGATCTTATGTTTTAATGGGGTTTATCTATTATGATATCATTTACCATATTTCATTGAATGTTTTATTATTAGTTTGATTGGGTGTGTGCTATCTTGATACCCTTCACCATATTACTCTGAATGGTTAGGGATTATGGTCACTAATTGAGGAATGTGATTTATAATTGATATATTAGTTTCAATATGTATGTATATATTCATTATGTTTCCAACCATTCATATGAGGAATAAACTGGACTTAATAAGTGTCGGGCGAGACCCACTATAGCTCCTCAGAGAATCTATAGGTCTCACGAGACACTCTAGTTTGGGTTTTTACCCATTTATATATGGTGTTGGCATGAGACCTTGATGGTATGGTTGTGATAACATGCATTATGAATTCCCTCATTATAGAACTAGTAATTGATAGTCCACGTGATTATTATACTAGTATAATATCCATGGTTATTTTATATTATGGAATTATTTATTCATATTTTATTACTACCATATTTTTCTCAAGATTACATTTTAATGGATTGTGTTCCTTATTTTTTCACCATGACTTATTATTTATGATTCTACTATATTACTTACACCTACTGAGCATCTGATTTCACCCCTTTATTATATTTCTTTTCCCCAATTTATGATAAAAAAATATTGAATAGGAATTCTAGGATGAAATTTATTTCATTTTATATTATATCATGTTTTATTTTCTTTTCCCAATGTATTATTGGTATAATTAATATAATCTGGTCTTGCAAGGATACTAAACTGATCAGTTCTTAGAGATTTGATTTCTTCTAATCATATCAATATAATAAAATAATGCACTGGCTCTGAGATTCTGCGGTCTAGGCATTACATTTTCATAACTTCCATAATGTTCATGATATTTTTAATTTATTTTTTGTATATTATTATGGAATTCAATTTTTATTTTAAGGAATTGATGGTTATTACTTTCATTGAAAGCATAAAAATATCATTTAAAAAATTATATTTCATTAAATGAATTGAATTTATTATTTAATAAGTATATGTATATAAACATTTAAAATAATTAAAATTACATAAATAAATAATTATTACATAATTTCTTTAGTATTTAGCAAACCTTAATCATTCATGCCATTAATATTATATAATCCTTCATTTATGTGGAAAAACTAATCCAAATATGAGCATTCTATAATAAAATATTTATTAAGAACATGTAATTTTAAAAAGATTATATCACTTTTATAAAGGATTAGTAATTTAATAAATATAATATTTATATTAAACACATTTATCAAACCATACAAGTTAGTAAATTATGAAAAAATGAAATATATCTATCGTAGAAGTGGTAGTCTACACATACACATGAGATATGATTTCATTTTTCATCAGATGGAATTGAGGTTTGTGTTAGTTTTTTCGTATGCATAATAACATTTAAGTAAAATAATTTCACTAATTTTATTATGTTAACATGTTTCTATGATATATTTAGGATGTTTAATAACAAATAAACTTCAATTAAATCAATTAAAAAGATTTCCTCTTTTTCTGATACCATCCTTTCGATTGAACTTAAGGATTTAGTAAGAGATTATTATGGTCACAACATGGGCTTTGGAATGTGTTATAGGAAGTATGTACAGAAATATTTTTCAAATTTTGAGATAAAATTTAACTCATATGTGTCTTTGGTAAGGTTATATTGAGTCCCTTTTATAGGAAAAAATTAATTATGTTTTCACAAATATTAAGTCTTTAATGGTAAATAATATGACATTAAAAATTCTAATTGGAACATTAATAGAAACTTTATTGTATTGTATACCATATTATATACCACTTGACCTCTTATAGTATTTTTGTAATTCTTAAATAAATTAATATAACATTTTTTAACATTAAATATCATTAAAATTAATTTTAGGACTTTTCACATGATTAAAATTTAAAATCATTTATAAAAAATGAATTAAAATGTCAATAATTAAATTGTAATATAACCTTAATAACTCTCTATAAATTTTTTTTAAAAAAATAATTATTTAAAATAGTATTACTTTTAAATTTTTAAAATAATTTAATTTTTTACTAGTTGCACAAGAGCCTAGACGACACTCTGTACAAATATTAGATAATTATAATATTATATAAAATAAAAAAAAATTGCTAAAATAAATTTAATTTATTATTAAAGAATATTTTTATCATTAACCATTAATAATGTAGTTTTATCCATGTTATTTTCAATATTTTGTATTAAGTGAGTGGGAGTGACATTTATATTTTTATTAATTTTATTATATAAAAGCAATTCCATAATCAATGAAATTGGAAATAAATAGCCTAAGAATCAAATATATGATAAATAAGGGACGAAATAAAATTATACAATCAATCATATACAAGTTATTATGATATTTTATACCTTATGTATTAGTCCAACCCTTTCATTAACCTTTTCAACCATTACCATGGTGAATAATATTTACCCTAATAGCTATTATTTATGACCAACAAAGAAATGGGACTTGTAACATAATTTTAATATTATTATTTAAAATATATAATCCATTATAAAATTTTCAATTTATAGAGGTGTTAAATTTTAATTTCAATATAAGTACCAAAAATACAAAGAAAAACTATTTTTTTTAAACTCGCCTTTTAAGCATGAAAATGATTTTACGAAAAAATCATGTATAAAGTCCTAAATGCATTTATTAGTTTATTAAAAAATTAAATGGAGTTAGTGAATTTAAAATAAATTCAAACATGAATGTAACAATGTAATTAGCTACATAAATAAAATATCCAAAATAGTTCATTATTAGAACAAAACATTATTTTTGTTCCAAAATAGAAAACATGGATTTTCGAAATTGAAAACAAAATATTTTTAAATTACTTATTTTACTTATAAATTATATATTTGGTATATAAAAAATTCACAATATTTCAATTCAATGGTATAACAAAGTGATGATATAAAAGTGAGAGTATTCCCAAAGTCAGTATTTTTCCCTTTTCAATTAAAACTCATTTATTTATGAAAAAACCAAAAAATTCACCCTAATATGATTTTCATATGATGGATAAAAAATGAATTCCATCTAAAAAAATAAAATTATTAAAATTATAAATTTATCTTTAAAATGAAATTACAAAATATAAAGAAAATATGTTTTTATTGAAAAATGACCTTTTAAATAATTAATTGTTCTTAACCATATATCATTTATTAATGACTGTTAATTAATTTATTTTCACATAGTATATTCATAATTTATTAATGTTTACCGTTAATTTTTATAATTTATTATTCACATTAAATTGGTTTTTTATATATTAGAAACCAGTTAATGAGAATTTTATTTAAAGTAATATATACTAGAATAGTAGGACGTTTCATTCTACCCCTCTAAAAAAATTACATCCACAAAATTTCAATTTTATCTTAAATATAAAATATGTAAGTATCTTGAAATAAGAATACTATTAGATTTTTTTTATTATCATTAATTTTGAAGTTACTTATATATTTCTAGAACCATGTTTTTGAATGATTTTCCAAAATCACACCTTGATGACAGGGTTATAAGAGTTCATATATTTATCTTAATTTTGATTAATTTTATTGAAAACTTTTACCATAGGAATAGATAATATGATTAAATATACTTACATGATTTTAAATCAATAATTCATTCTCTTTCACTCCTCAATATTTTTTTAGGTTTATAGTTTTATTGAATTAGTTCACATATCTTACATAATAAACTCATACATTACAAATTGGACACTTCCAATCACTACCCATTTTTTCATAATACAGTTCTTTTTAAATAAAACATGTTTTGATTTCATGATGAATCTTCACAGTTTCCAAATTAACTTTATCAATATACATAATAATCTTAAAAATATATGAAATAAATTTTAAAACATTGGATGAGTATAAATTGTTTTTAGTAAGTTACATATAAAATGGTTGATTTAAGCTCGTTAGAATATTTCAAAACCTTGAGATCATATAAGATTATTTCCCTTTAACATTATAAACTTTGAGCTCAAGTAATAATTTAATAACACATGAAATCATCTTTACTTCAAAAAAAATTCATAAATAATTTTTTATGAATCATAATCGAAAATCATAATCATGAGGGTTTCTAATAAAATTTTGAGAACCTATGAAAAACATTTTCTTAAAAACATATATTTTTACGCATAAAGTGGCATAATCATTCCTTTAAATAAATGGAATTTTATATTAATATATGAAATATAAATAACTTCATGAAAATATATTATAGTGTATAGAAAAATTATTCTAGTTACTTGGGATATCATATTCTTTTAATCCTTGCAATATCCCATATAAGAACCCTTACAAATGTAATAACATACTCGGTTAATTATAATATAATACTTTGGAGAACATAATAATTACTCAACGAATTTGTGAGATATATCTTCCTCATTCACCACTATAAACAATTTCCAAGGACAATAACATATATTAAACATATAAACTCAATCATTTCCATCATTATAATCATAAAAATACACTTTTAAACCAATCATTAAAACATTTTTAGATATTGATATATCCCTTTTATTTAAAACCTCATTTTCCAAACTAAAATACATATAACAAGGGGATAAAGGATTTTTATTTCAATAAAATATTGAATCTTTTATTGGAATACAAAAATAAAATCATGAATTTGGGGGTAGGAAAAGTCATTGACAACATTAATGTTACAATAGAACATTACTTTTCCCTTTTATAAATATATTCAAAATTTTCAATATAAAATATGTAAAAGAATAATTTTTAAAACCTTGGAATGAAATTAAAAAGATACATTAAATTATATTAATAATTTATTTATTTCAATATAAATATATCCATAAAATAATTTTAATAATATGGAAATGAAAGGAAAATATTTATAAAATAAATCATTAAAACTTTTAAAATGAGTTTTTATAGTAATGTGTCCCTTGCCTCGAGTTTGACTTTCCACATACATTATTTGTATTTCATAATAATGAATTTATATTAATTATTTACATTAATGATATCCCTTTTCAAGTTTATTATTCCTTTAATTCCACTTATATCCATGTTATTGTTAATTACTTAATCAATTAATTTTGACGTCATGTGTTTTGAGAACATTCAACTTATAAGTCAGAAATGGATTGGTTAAGTTAACTTTGGTCAATAGAATAATGATTATATCGTTAAATATTTATTAATAATTTTATCATTATTATCTTTTTAAGTTATTTATACTTTTATTACCAACCATTATATGTGGTTACGAAAAATTAATTTTTTACAACATGGAGAAGATAGTCTTTATATATGCATTAGAGACGTTTACATTTTTCAACGAACATGGGTAAAAGAAGGAAAGTATTATATTATCTTTCCATAATGATAAATTTATAATAAATCTCAAAATTTTAAATTCCTTATATATATATATATATATATATATACATTCTAGGAGATTCAATAATGAAAAATAAAATACATCAGTCTGCAAGATGGTAGTTTGGAGGTACACAAGAGCGATGTTTTTATTTTTCATTGGATGGTAAAGAAATATGTAAAATGTTTATTTACCATTAACTAATTATATTTATATCATATATATCATATTATCTCATTTTTATCCACTATTATGACCATCTATATGATATGTTAATTGAAAATGAAATACATTATCTCGTGAGGCGGTAGTCTGCACAGACTCGTGAACGATGTTTTTTTATTTTCCATTAGTTGGATATGTAGATTAAATAGTATTATAACATAAACATAATAGAATTTAATTATATGGTAGATAATTATACTATTATATGAAAATTTTTAATAAATTTTTGATAGACGTAAAAGAATAAATAAAAAATAAAGTATTTATTTAAAATTATAACTATTATTTGAACAATCTATTAAAGTTTATACCTAAAACCTTCATATAATGGTAATATGATAGAACCATGACCTCTAGGATGTTGGGAGGTATTTATGAATTTATTAGGTAATATTTTGGGTGAGTTAATTTGATATTAAAGTGTGGAAAAATAGGATAGGGTTTTCCCTTTATAAGTGGGGGAAATGATACACATGGAATTGTTCAAAAGATTAAAATATATTGATGTAGTACACAAGAAAATAGCTCTATGATGACTCTTGTTAAAATATGATATTATATAGGCCATAACTATGGCTGAGAAATAGGATTCAGATATTTTTTGGGTCATTTTAACCCTTACCATTTTCTTTTTAACCCTTTTAACATGTTTTAACACTTACCATGGTAACTGTATTTTTACCGAAGTTACTATATAAAATGATAAAAATATAAGAGATCATAGAAAAAATATATAAATTATTATCCAAATATGTGGTAAATTTTATCTAATTCGTTTTCTTTAAGTGTTAGAAATTATTTTTAAAATTAGAACACCTAATGTGATAAAAAAAGATTCTCGAGAAAAATTCATTTTTATGTATACAAATGTATTCATACCAAAATAAATTTTAATGTCGATTATAATAAATTTATTTTATTATTTATTCTAAAAATAAAATAATTAAATTTTAAATCTAATCCAAAATATAATGTGACCTTTTAAATATATTAAATGAAAATATATTTTTTATAAAAATTGGTATTTCCTACTATTAACATGAATATAATTTTTTTTAAAATTAACAAAAAAATCACTCTAAGATTGTTTTGAATGTATAGTATAAATAATGATATTTTTTTTTAAATTGAAATTCAATAATTTGATTGTTAATCTTTTGAAATAAAACCATATAATACATGTAAAAAATATTTAGTATAAATAAAATTATTTACTTTTTTATAAGAAGATTAATAAAAATTATTATATAGAGTATAACTCTATTAATTATAATTTCTTAATACATATATGTAATTGAATTGATCTATTTCCAACATTTATCGGGTTGTTACATTCTACCCCTGTAAATTGCATCATTGAAATTTTATTCACTTTTTAAACAAGTGGGGATACTTTTCCTTAGTAGAAATTTTAGATTCCAATGTTTCTCCTTAAATCATATAGTATTCCAAAAAATATTATCCAAGAGAGTCACCTTATTCCACCCCACATGCTCTCTATCATCATGAATATCAAGGGGTTGTTCCTCATAATAATTTTCTATTCCAACTGAACTGTGTAAGCTCTTAAAACATGAGATGCATCTAGAATATATTTTATTAATAATAAAACCTAAAACACATCTTTTACCTAAGATAAACTCGGAGGAGAATCCAAAGGATAAGAAATCAATACAATATTTACTAGAATTTCATACTGTCTAATGAACCATGGAATTAACTCTCCCTTCTTAACAAAATGCATTACACATTTTCATTGTGATTATTTATGAAAAAAATTGTTTTCTACATTGAATAAAATATCATTCCCCAATTTAACTTTATAAATTTTTTACAAACCCTGAGATACCCTCATATTAAACTGAATCTCTTTCACTTTCTCAACTACAACTTCTGCCAATTCTATTCCCAAGAAACATCATTCACTAACTTCCCCCTAGAAAGTTGGATTCTGACACTACATTCTATATAATTCATCATATGATATAATAATTATACATTAATGAAAAATATTACTATAATAAAATCTAATTGATGATAGATATTGATCCTAAAATCCCTATAAATCTACAGGAAAATATCAAAGTATGTCTACAAGAATTTAATTATTTCTCTCTAAATTCCCATCAAATTGAGGGTGAAAAGATATAATGATTATTATTTCAAAAAAAAATTATTTTTAATGTATTTTCCAAAAAATAGGTAAATATGGGATCACAATCACATAAAATTGAAAAGAGACTTTGTGAAATATTATCATCTCCTTAAAATAAATTATATAAAGATTATCCAAATATATATTATATGAAATAAGAAGAGAATATACATATTGAGTTAAATTATAATCAATATACATATCAAATTATTACCTAGATATTTATTTTGTAATCCCTCTATAAAATCCTTAGTTATATTCTCCCATTTACATTTCAGAACGGATAAAGGATAAAGAATCCACTTCAATAATTATCATATTACTTTAACCTATTTGTAATTCATGTATTTAATGGTAATGTCACTGGTGTCATTCTTTATGCCAACCCTCCAAAAATGTTCTCAAAGGCCATTATACATCTTAGTTCTATAAGGATGAAAAGAAAATATAGAACTATGAACTTCACTAAAAAATTATTTCTTTAAATGGAAATTACACTAAAAACATAATTTTTTTTGAATCTAAAAAATTATTCATTTTTTAACGTTAAATTTAAGAAACATACCCTTCCTGACTAATTCTATATTTTTATATAAAACAAGATCCTTATTCTAATATTTCATAATTATATCAAACAAATATTAGTATACTAACAACTAAAATAAAATATAAGTTGTCATTAAAAGAAATAATGTTATAACAACATTCATTAAATCATTTACTAATGGATAATATTCCAAATGTATCATAGATAATGATTTCTTATCTTTATGACTTAAAGAATGTAACGACCCAATATTTCTTCAATGGAAATTAAATTATTATAAATATTTTATAATCACATGAAATCATGACATAATTAACTACTAAGTGCTATGTGATCCTTAAAACATAAGTTTGTCAATTTTGTGGTGTGAATTTCTAAAATCTGACATACACAGTTGCGATCAGTAAGTTATGTGGAGTCCGATAAAAAAATCATATTTTTTTTGAATAGTAACCTACCCATATGAATAGTAACATACCCTTATGAATATTGATATACCCTAATGAATAGAAACTTTACTTATGATGGTATATAAATAATATTCAAGTGGAAGTATGATATACCTATCCTTTGGAATAAGTAAATAAATGTTTTCAAACTGTTGTTTTTAGAATAAATTATGATTTTAATTATATATTAAATAAAAATATTTATAAAAAAATTGAAAAATGGAATAAATTTTATGATTATACATGTCAAAAAATTGTTAGGGTGAATTTTTGGTTTTTTACTGAAATACGCGAATTTTTTATGAATATTGAAATACAGTAAAATACTGTATATACAAATTATCAGTTAAATGCACTATTTATGACATCAAAAGTTGTGTAATCCCACTTGGTTCGAACTCACATACATTTATCACTATTATTGGCCAGGGAATCATCTATATTTCTAGTCTTGAGGTAATTTAATAATCAAATGATTAAAATATTATGAAAACTTTCATCTCCTCCACTATAAAACCCCCTCTCACTCCCTATTCTCTTCACTCCTCTCAAGCCTTGGTACTTCATCAAATTATTTCCAAATATCCTCCCAACCTCCTCTCCGACATCCATCATGCCTTGGTCTCATAAAAATACTAAAAAATATCACTTAAAGAGCCTCTCAAGTAAGTTTGGTTCAAGAGGTAAATTCCTATTTTCAATTCATTGTCTTTCCTTTCAAGTTAATTTGTTTTCTTTATCTGTTATTACCTGCCCTTATCCAAATTTTATAATGAACCTAGTACCTTACATATAATGGAATTTTTTCATGATAGTGTTATAATTTATCATCATCTCTTCCTTTTACCTTCTTTTATACTAGTAGCAAGAACACCATCCGGGATGTGTCAATTTAACACATTCAAGGACAGTGGGATTTCAATTTCCATTATCATTTTCTATTCTGCTCATGAAACCATTTTTGTTATGGTTGAACTGGATTATTATATATTTAATATACCCTATTTAAGGTTCTATTATCCCTTTGTACAAATGGTATTAAGTTATAAATAAAAATGAGACCGTTGTAATCAAAACCCACAATTTAACCTAAATAGTTATCATTAAAGATATATATAATAATTCATCCTCATTACACATAAAAAAATTATATAAATTACTAATAACACATGTGGATGATCATAAATAATATTTGAATTCAATTACGGAGATTTACATGAACTCCATTACTTAAGAATAAGTGAACTGATTATGAAAATAAAGAAATCAAACATTGTGGAACGACGAAATACAATATAATAACATATCAATAAGTGAATAAATGAACTAAAAAGAATTATTATAAAATAAATACAGGTATAATAGGTTCTTAAACAAGTTATTAACAAGAATAATTTCATATTTCACAAGCTTAAGTTCAAGAGCGGAACACGTTCAGAGTTAAGTTAAGGGTTTTTTCCACCCGAACTTCCATTTTCAAAAGGGTTACATTTATTGTCTATTACCTCAATTAAAACCTTTTTTATTATTATTTACTCCACAAATATTATTTTTCGGGGTCATATATATGTTTACCATTAAGAATCATTCCTTATTTTATGGATTGTTACACGTTTTAAAAGGAACATTCGAAATTGCTTCCGAAATACAAGCTCAATCCAAGGGAATTTTTCTAATTCTTACATATTTTCAAGGTCACTCTATAATATGTTTTTGGAAACCATTATATTTATAAAATCACTAATTTTATTTTCAAAATACTATCTTACTTCACTTCTAGTTTTATGCAAATATTTTTCCAAAATAACTCTTCTTTTCCAAGTAAAAGAGTATTTATCTCAAGATTTACTCAAAGATTTTATAAGAGTATCTTCATATATTTTAATACTCTTGTTGATTATTATGTATTATTGGGATTAGTATGACATGTTATTATCAGGTATATTTAATTTAATGGTTTCTTATTACATTGGATGTGGATGTTCCATCTTAAATCTACTCCCCAATTAACGATGAATGGTTAGTGCTTATGCTTAATGTTCGGGGAAAGTTATTTGCATTTCATATATTAATTTCAATATGAATTTATATGTTATTTAAGTTTATCCCCATTAATATGAGAAATTCATTCTACATAGTAAGGGTCAGGTGGGGCCCGCTATAGCCCCTCGGTGCATCAGAGGATCTTTTGAGACAAACTACGGTAATGGAACAAGGCCTTAACAAAATGATTATTTACGGTCCTGGCACAGGGCCTTTACGGTATGGTTACGTTGTCCCTCATTATGAATTACCTCATTATGAAAATAGTATTGATGGTTCATGTGGTTATTCTACTAGTATAATACCCATGATTATGTTATGTTATTGTAATATTTACTCAACTCATTTGTCTTCCATATTATGTTCAGGTTTTTTTAGAGGCATGTGTTTTCAATTATTCACCAGGTCTAACGTTTATGTTATCTGCCAATATATTTATTACCCTTACTAATAATTTGATCTAACCCATTTATTATGTTTCATTTTCTTGGGACATGAATAATTTTATTATGAATGACATGCTGAAATAACTTATGATCTTTGGATATTGTCTAAGGAGTTTCAATGTTGTATTTATTTTCAAGTTGTAATGTATAACCTATATATGAATCTTGTTTCCAGTAATACTATACTAAACAGTCCTTCGGGATGATTATTCCTTGTTTTTATGCCAATATAATCAAATAAAGCACCAACTCTGGGAAATTGGGGTCGGGTCCTTATAGTTGGTTTCAGATGAAGTTTAGTAGAAAACCTGGAAACTAGATTTAGGAAACAAAAATTAGGGAAGAGTCCCTTAGATAGTCTTTGAGGATAAACATACAAGAATGTCCTGGTATTTTGGTAAGGAATATATTATGTGTATATTTCAATAAATACATCTCTGTCTAGATATGAGCAGGTAGAGGCAGGTCTGGCATAGTTGTACCTTGGAGTGAAAGCTCTAACAAGGAGTTTCGGGTTTGAATCGGGGTATCCTGGAACATGACAATGGGCATAGCTGCACTCTTGGTTACGACACTCTTGGGGGATATGCTTTGGATAATTCACATTTTTTACAATCCATTATGAAGGATTTAAATGAATAATTTTCCTCAAAGAAACCATTTTTGTTATTATGGGATTATCCATGCGTAGGATTTCAATTTTTTCCAAGAACATTGATAAGTTAAGATTATACATTATGATACATTACCTAATCTAGTGTATTCCATTATCTAAAGATGGTGCCTATTGGAAGGAATTGAATCTTCACGAACGCACATGTCCCATATAGGGATTTCCCTCTGATGAAAGATAATGATTTTTTATCTAGTGTTGTGACGGGTGCTGAGAAACTCATAACTATACTGGGAAAACTTACTCAGGTTATGAATAACAACCTTACCCATATGGAGCATTTGGATCCACCACAGGGAGGATCTATGTTCGATCACTTTATGCTACATCACCCTCCATCATTAAATGGCACTAAAACCCCATTTATAGTAGAGCAGTGGATATGTTCCCTTGAGAAGATATTTCTCGCATTGGGATGAAAAGAAAGATATAAGTGTCACGACCCGCCTTCACCAAAAGGAGGGAGGGGTCAGAAGATTTCCAGACCCTTCCTTCTTTAATTTGAAGGAGAGATAATGACCCCCGAAACCCGCCTTCAATAGGTCCTGGAGTGGCTACTAGCACCAAGGGTATAGAAATTTCTCACAAATGGAAGGCATTACCCTTTTTATTTTATAGGATCGAGAGATAAGGAGAAGAAAACCCAACAAAACCAAGGTAGAAAGAAAAGTAAAGCCAAAAGTAAACCATTCCCACATGCATGTTTCAAAAGTAAAAGCCACAAAGTGCAAAAGGTGACTTCAAGGTAAGTACCAAAGAGGAAAAGAAAACAACAACTGCAACTGCTCCAAAGGTCTGAGCTAGTAAGGTCATGCGTGATCCCTGAAATCCTCCTGGAAACCTGAAAGAAGTTTTATATACGTAGGGTGAGCATTCAAGTACACTCAGAAGGGAAAAACGAAGACTCTCATGCACAAGTGGAGGAACGTACTAAAGTCCCATGAGAAAAGGAGTAAACTAAACACCTATCAAGGTAAACTATCCACCCCAGGCCTCACTAAGGCACACTCCCCAAATAACGCAAGTCAAGTAATATATATAATAACATCACATCGATGTTTGGGTACCCCGCTCCACTTTCCCACTAGTTATTGAGACATCCTACGCATCGGACCAATCCCGACATTCTCACCGCAGTCCCACTGCCACACCCGCCCACACACACCTGGGCCACAATTGTCTCATGTAACCACGCCTGCAAACACCTAGGCCAAAACAACCACCACCACACCCGAAGACACCTGGGCTAGAAAATACACTGCCACGCCCGAAGACACAGGGGCCTCATCTCGAAGACACTTGGGAAACCATCTGTTGCACACACCTGGCCAACCACCACACTACCCAGCCCGACGGTTCTTGGGATAATATTGGAGTTCAGGAAATCACAGCCTGCCCAAAGATACTTGGGCTATCTGGGAAAGGGAGCAGAAAAGGGGCTAATAACCAGCCACTAAGAATAGTGTTGCGAAAAACACCCTCCCCCATGAAATGGGGGTGTTCGGCACTAAGTGCTCAATATGGGTGGGGTGAAAATAAGAAACACAAAGCTACAGATATATATATAGGTAACAAGAACTCACCCAAAGCTAGGTTTTTCTTCAGACAGCCTACAGATCACAACAACACTCAAGTCCGAGTCACGACTCACGCTAACAACCCATTTGTCCCCTTTCTTATTTCACGTTCAGTAATAAAGTTTATGTTTAAGCACTACTGGGAAACTAGTAGGCATAGGCATAAGTCCAGGAAGGTAAAAAATCAAGCAACAACCATAACGCCCATACCTGGTTCTCAACAACAGAGGATTCCACCCCAATTCGTGATATAAACAAGTATCCACCCGATCTAAAAACTCGAAACCACCAAAGCCGTATCAACAGGGGATCCCATCCCCCAATTTCACACAACCACTGAGGGTATAAAAGAACAGGGGATCCCATCCCTTCCCACATCTCCATCAATCGACTCGTAAAAGAAAACCACCAAAACACTGCCACCAACACTAAGCAAGGCCAAGCCTGTATTTTCAGATTTAAACGACTTAACACACTCCATGATTTCAATTTTCGTGTTTTTTAACCGGGGGTTATCACAAAAGGAAAGATCCTGGTGCCTCAATTTATTTGGCTGGATATACGTGATTAACCAATTAATTTTCACAGCAGGAGTTTACAACCACAACAAGCTATTTAAATCATCAGCAGGGGTTCATTAGTGCACAAACAACGACCACCAACGGCCTCGATTTTCAGAAGGCATAAGCCAGCACAACTCAACAAGATAGTCATAAAAGAAACAACATCAAAATATAAGACAGCATCAACGATCACAGCCCCCCCCGCCTTTATTTATAGAATTCGTTCATTATCTTTAATTAGGTCTGGTTTATCCAATTCTACAGAATCAAAAGCATGCCCACCCCGCATGATACACAAATCATAGAGGCAAAGGAGAAATTCCCTACTTGTTGGATCAATGATCTATGCTGAGGCTGGGGGAGGAAGTTCGCGGATAGCGGCTCGCCTGAACAACAATCGCTGCGTCTATCAATGCTTAGGCCGGGCCCGGAACTCTACGGATAACGATGTGGCGCGCCCGATGCACCACAAGCGGTTTGTGAAAAGATCGAGGAAAGGAGAAAACATGGCTGGCCCTTAGTTTATAAGAGTCGTGGACGGTGGAGGAGAAAACGTGAAACCGCCTAAGGCACGGGGGTCGTGGGTTGACCACGCGGCTCCACTTGTGGGCCGGGTGGTTTAAACCGACTCATTAATTGTTTAAGTATTTAATTAAAAATCCTATCCGCATTACGTTCTTTAAAACACGCTTAAACGAGTCAAAATAGGGTTTAAAACCCTATTTGCGCTAAAGGGAGCGTTACTGGAAATAACCTGCGGGGTAGGCCAGAGCCACCGGTAGCTGAGAGCTACCGGTGGGTGACAACTATCAGTAGGCTGCAGCAACCGGTAGGCTAGAGCTACCGGTGGCTGAGCTACCGGTAGGCAGCAACTACCGGTAGGACGAGCTACCGGTAGGCTGCAGCTACCGGTAGGCCGAGCCACCGGTAGGCGGCAGCTACCGGTAGCCGAGCTACCGGTAAGCGGCAGCTACCGGTAGGCCGAGCTACTAGTAGGCATCACCTACCGGTAGGTCGTGCTACCGGTAGGCAACAGCTACCGGTAGGCAGCAGCTACCGGTAGGCCGAGCTATCGGTAAACCGAGCTACCGGTAGACCTGCTACCGGTAGGCTAAGGCTACCAGTAGGCCTACACCACCGTGATTCCCAGACTAGAAAACCCAAAATGAGATTTTTACAAAGTAATGGACCCCAAAAACCTGGGCCATTACATCAGATTCCTCTTAAACGATTCTCGTCCTCGAGAATCAAAACAAACCAGAAGGGAAGAGAGGGTCTGAACAACCACCACGAAAGATACCTCTTAGGAGTGAACTCATGCTAACTAAAACATTTCCCTGCCAAGAACCAAGCAACATACCATGAAAAACTGCCTGGGCATGTGGGTTGGGGAGTCTCCTTCCCCATGTCAAGATATTATCTGCTTTGGGTGTCACTGACTCGTCCACACGGGTTTAATCGCATCCACCTTAATGCGTCTTGATTAGGGGTCGGGTTCTCTCCTTCCCCATAGCCGGGGCTTTTCACACACAAGCAGAGGAAGAAAACCAGTACATTTCATAGCCAAAAGACAAAACGTTCTATCACAATAGGTACAACAAGGAACAAAACATAAAACAACTCTGGGTACTAGGTACGCATCTGTGCTTCCCTCTCCCACATACTCTCCTCAAGCCCACTATGTCTCCACAACACGCGAACTAAGGGAATGGTTCACCCGCGAAGCACCTTTTCCTTGTGATCCTCGATCACCACTGGTCTCTCCACAAAGGTCACATCGTCCTCGATGTCCAGCTCACCCCAATCAAGGATGTGTGAATCGTCGTGCAGATACCGATGGAGCTGGGAAACATGAAATACATCATGTATTTTTAGTAGCGGCGGTGGCAACGCTAGCTGGTAATCCACTTCGCCGACCCACCGCAACACTTGGAAGGGTCCGATGAATCTGGGAGAAAGCTTACTCCCTTTTCCAAACCTCCGCTGCTCACGCTGAGGGGAGACCTTCAAGAACATGTGGTCTCCAACCTCAAACTCCAAGGGCCTCCTCCTAGTATCCGGATAAGAATTCTGTTGGTCCTAGTCCGCTTTCATCCTTTCCCGTATGAGCTGAACCTTCTCTGTCGTGCTCTGCACCACCTCCGGGCCAAGGATGCCTGCCTCTCCTACTTCGGTCCAACAAACAGGTGAACGGCATGGCCTCCCATACAGGGATTCAAACGGGGCCATGCCAATAGTATATTGATAGCTATTATTGTAAGCGAACTCTACCAGGGGCAGGTGTCGCGCCCATGATCCTCCGGAGTCTAGAACACATGGCCGTAGCATATCCTCCAAGGTCGGGATTGTGCGCTCTGTTTGTCCATCTTTCTGGGGATGGAAAGCAGTGCTAAGCCGTAACTGGGTGCCAAACACATGCTGAAATCCTCTCCAGACTCGCGAGGTAAACCGTGCATCCCCATCTGAGACTATAGACCTCAGAACACCATGAAACCTCACCACCTCATCCACGTACTTTCGTGCAAAAGCATCCATAGTACTCGACTCCCTGATTGCCAGAAAGTGAGCCGATTTCGTCAACCTGTCCACTACCACCCAGATGGTGTCGTACCCTCCTTGGGCCTTGGGTAGTCCCATGATGAAATCCATTGAGATGTCATCCCACTTCCACTCGGGGACAACTAGGGGCGGTAGTAGGCTGCCTGGAACTCGGTGTTCCGCCTTCACTTGCTGACACACTAGGCACTTGGCCAAAAACTCTGCCACCGCTCTCTTAACTCCGGGCCGCCAAAACTGCCACTTCAAACCCTGGTACATCTTGGAAACTCCTGGGTGTACCGCTAGGGGTGATTTGTGGAACTCACTGAGAACCCTGCCACGCATCGCCTCCGGAACAAACAACCTTTCCTCGAAAAGCATCTGGTTCTGACCATCCTCTGTCCATCCTTCCGGAGCATTACCCTGGTCAACTTGGTCACGCACCACTTCACACTCTAAGTCTCCCCACTGAGACTCCTCCACCTGCTGAAACAGGGATGACTACACTGATATAGGCAACCTCTATCACCATCCACCCTCGCATCTAGGTGTAAGGTAGCCAACTCTCCCATCGCTTTCCAGGCGTCCGCCGACTCTCGGACGGCATCCTTCTGCGTCCTCCTGCTCAAGGCATCGACCACCACATTTCCCTTTCCCTTAGTATAAGACATCTCAAAGTCGTAATCCTGGAGGAACTCCACCCATCTGCACTGTCGCAAGTTTATGTCCTGCTGGGATAAGATATACCTCAAGCTTTTGTGATTCGTGAAGACCATAAAGCGTTCCCCGATGAGGTAGTGCCGCCATAACATTAGCGCAAAAACGACTGCTGTGAGCTCTAGGTTGTGGGTGGCATAATAACACTCATGGGGGCATAGCTGACTAGACCCATAAGAGATCACCCCTTGTCGCTGAATCAACATGCATCCCTGGCCCTGTGCTGAAGCATCACAGAACACCTCATAGGCCACCCCTTCTTCTGGTAATCTCAGCACTGCAGCACTGACCAACTTTTCTTTCTGATAGCTGAAGGCTGACTGGCACTGCTCACTCCATGAGAAAGCCTTGTCTTTCTTGGTCAGAGACGTCAAAGGGGCTGTTACTCGAGAGAATTTAGGTATGAACCTCTGATAGTAACCTGCCAGCCCAAGGAATCTTCAGACTTCCGCCACATTCTTGGGTGTTTCCCAAGAAACAACTGCCTCAACCTTTGATGGGTCGACCGCTACCCCCTGCTCGGACACCACGTTCCTAGGAAGTGAACTTCTCGTGTCCAGAACTTGCATTTTGACAACTTCCCATAGAGCTGGTGCTGCCGGAGGACCTCCAAAACTATTCTCAGGTGCTCTGCATGGTCCTCTTCTGACCTAGAATAGACCAGGATATCGTCGATGAACACAACCACAAACAGATCCAAGTACTCTCGGAAGATGGAGTTCATAAGCCCCATGAACACAGCTGGGGAGTTCATAACACCAAAGGGCATGAATACGAACTCAAAGTGTCCATACCTGCACCTGAACGCTGTCTCTGGGATGTCCCTCTCTTTCACTCTCAGCTGGTGGTACCCAGACCGCAGGTCGATCTTCGAGAACCATCCTTCCCCCTTCAGTTGGTCGAAAAGATTGTCTATCCTTGGAAGAGGGTAGCGATTCTTGATCGTCACTTGATTCAGCCTCCTGTAGTCTATGCACAACCTGAGACCACCATCTGCCTTCTTTGCAAACAAGATCGTAGAACCCCAGGGTGACGCACTCAGACGAACATAACCCCTCTTCATCAGATCGTCAATCTGTATCTGAAACTCCCGTAGCTCTGAAGGTGCCATCCGATAAGGAGCCATCGAGATTGGACGAGCACCGGGCTGCAGGTCTATCCCGAACTCGATATCACTCGAGGGGGTAGAGTCGTCACCTCCTCAGGAAAGATGTCCATAAACTCACGGGCGATCTCTCGCACTTCCACCATTTCAGCATCTATTGATTCCACTATCAGCTCGGTCAACAAGGAGAGGAGAGGTTCCTCTCTCCTGTTTCCCTTCGAACTGCTCCGCTCACTGGTGAAGGTAACATGCTGGCTATCCAAGTCTGAGAACACCACCCTTCTTCAAAAACAGTCGATGACGGCGCACACAGAAAATATCTAGTTGATGCCTAGGATGACATCGTATGGCTGAATCTGTAGCAGAAGAAGATCCCGAACCGACTGATGTGGCCCTATCATCAGTCTACATCCCCAACAAACGAACAAAAAGTCGGTCTAACCTCCGACTGGTGTGCTCAACACCAGGGGCACTGGAAGTCTCTCGGTATCTAGACCCAAGTCATGGGCTAGACTGGGTGCAACAAAGGAGTGTGAAGCTCCGGTATCGAACAAATCATAAGCAAGAGTGCTAAACAGACCGATCGTACCTCGAAAAACCTCTGGCCCTGCTGGAACTGCTGCCTCTGCAGCATGAAACTGTCCATACCCAGCTCCCCTTCCCCTCGGCTTTCGGCCACCTCCCCGACCATGCCCTGGTCGAGGTCCCTGTGGAGCGCCCTGAGGTCGGCCCCCTCCTACGTCTGCCCTCGGAGGAGCGGGAGCTCGCTGTCCCTGTTGCTAATGCTGAAAAGGTCTGGCTGGAAGCTACTGCTGGGGCGGGTGCTGGGGCAGACTGCCACTGTTGTACTGCACCCGGTCAAGGCATTGACTCTGGAGATGCCCAGGGCTCCCACAGATGAAGCACCACGGTCCTGGGCCCGTAGGAAAAGGGCGAGGGCCTGGGGATCGAAACTGAAACTGCTGCGGTCTGCTCCCTGCAGGTCGGAACCTAGAGGGTCCTGACGCTGGAGGCCTGGTGCTGACGACCTTCCCCTTCGGTGGTCCCAGCTAGATCCCCTCTCGCGACACTCCCCCTAGATCATGCATACACTCCACCACTTTGGCCTTCTTCTGGACCTCCAAGTACATCGGCATGGTAAAGGGGGTAACAGTATACTGGAGGGAGGGTCGGAGTGCCTCCTCTAAATGACTTGCCCGAGACTCCTCATCGGGAAAGAGGTCCGGAGAAAAAAGTAGGATGTCCTTGAACTTGATCCCTAGCTCCTTCACGGACATACTCCACTACTGTAGGAAGATTATTTCCTGCCTCTTTTCTGCCTTCATCGTCAAGGAGAGGAATTCCGCCCAGAACTCCTCAAAATCCACCCAAGCCACCTCAGACTCTCTCCTCCCCCCAGGTAAAGCATCCACCACTGACGTGCCGCTCCCCGCATCTGGCTAACGGCCAGAGGAACCCAGTACTCGGTCAGGGCCCGAATCAGGCCGAAGGCTATAACTAGCGCTTCTAGCTAGCCTTCCGTCTTCATATCGGAGGTGCTTTATAACGACCCATACTATACATACATTGTTAATACTTCAAAATTGAAGCACACTTATTACAACATATGATAAAACCACAAAGGACCGTATAGGTATAGTGTCTTTAGAAACTGGGAAACATAAACAACTGGTTCATAAATCTTCTACAGTGTCTCCCATTTATTTCATCATATCTAGGGTCCCTTTTAGCATATTCTACTTAATATCCATCTTCCTGGCCTGGGGAAAAGAAAACATAAAAGGGTGAGCTCAAATGCTCAGCAAGGGCAAATAAAGGAAATAAAATCATATCATATCTTTTTGAAAATTAAAACCTGCAAAAGAGATCATAATATCTTAACATGGAATAAATCATAGAAGTGAAAATGAGATCCCCATAATCATAACATAAAACTTGAATCTTTGTGGCATGCACACATAATCATGGAAAATCATTTCTTGTTAGTCATGACTCATTTCCAAGACTATCTTAGTGGACAAAGTCCCTTTCTGAACCGAGTTCACTCCTCGTTTCAGTCTTGTATCACTGAACCGAAATAACCTTCCGTTCCAGCCATGTCTATCTCATGAGATATAAAATCTTTACCCAATGCATTGGAGGGAGATATAGGTCCCACCCATCTTATAATGAATCCTTTCTTATGTGTGCCACATAATCATAAAACATACATCATCGCATAACACATATTACAAAAATGGGATTCTTGAAACATCATGACATCATAAATCAATTCATATATGATAAAGGAATTCATAAACATAATTCCATCACAACATAGTCAAACCAATGTAAAAATATGGATAGAAACAGAACCCTTTATTATCTTAGATGGAAAATAATTTTGATAAAACACTTGAATTGAATTCTTGAGGAAAATATCCTTTCTTCTTCAAAAACATTTTTCCTTTCATAACATGTCATACAACTTTAAAATAAAAGAAGTTGATTAAAAATAAACTTGAAAACTTGTAAAGGAAGCTTCTTTGAAGTAATGTTTTAAAAATCCATTCATGCCGTATAAGTTAAAAAAAACATTCTTCGTACTTTTGTCGGAAAAGTCAAAAAGTACCTCGTACGGAAAAACGACAAAAGATTCCTTTCATATTCTTTACTAAAAACTCACCTAAGGGTAAAATTGGATTTAAACTATTTCAAGTGGATGGAAACAATATTACATATTGAGGGAACATGGATGTGGATGATAAAATACACCCCAGTAAATACTTACGAATAAACAATCTCGGATAAAAATGAGATTGTGATATTTCCCTTACCTTAGGTCTGATTTGCTTTGTTCGTGTCCGAAGCTCCTGTATAATGGTTTAAATAATGTTATTGACTTATTCCAGAATCATACATATTGATATGAGATCATATATGGTCATATTATTAGCTTCTTGTTAGTAATATTTCATTGTTACTTGTTACTCGGGTCTTTATAACTTTTTGTTCTTATGCGTGTTTTGTCGAATAAATTCTTATTCTTATCTTTAGGTTATAGATAATTCATTTCCATAATGGTATTAGTGTAGTATATACCATATTAATTCATTCAATTCATTTATATAATCATTATGAAATGAAGATCATGTAGAACGAGTCGCATCACATCGTGGAGACGGTATTCCGTACGTACGCACGAGTGATGATATCGTTCCTATGATCGTGGAATTGTATTGGAGTATATATATATATTATTTCAGTATCAATATTACTTAATAATAATCATATATAGTTACTTATTACACCATTATACCCATCCTTGTAAGGTGATGGTGGAAAATAGATTACACCACGGCGTGGAGACGGTATTCCGTACGTACGCACGCGCGGTGATTTCATTTTTCCGTAGGATGGATAGAAGGTGAATTAGGGTTGTTTCATATTTATAATAACATATCAGTATGTAAGTAATACTGATGTTATTACTTTATCATGAAACAACTAAAGAAGAAGAAGTTGAAGAAGAAAGAAATTGAAAAGATCGGTAATGGATATTACCTCTTCTTTGGAACGCCTTTTTGAATCCTCCACTTAAGGAACTAAGATTGGTCTTTGGAGAAGACCAGGACCTCTAGGATTATTCTAGGGAAGTGGAGAAGGGAAAATGGCAGGGGTTGGCCGAGCTTGAGTGATCAAATTGGTGTGAGGAGGAGGGGGAGGAGGTGCCCTTTTATAAGGGAGGAGAGGGGCACCTTAGGAATATCTCAAAATATTATTTTATATTAAAGTCAAAATCGGTTTATAATGGTTCCAAAGGGTCTTATTTCGAAGCTAAAGTGGGGATGGGTCGAAATCCTATCAACCAATAGAATTTTGACAAGTTTAGGATATTATTTTAACCTTATCAATTAAATTTAACTCTAAGTTAAATAATTTAACTTTTACCATGTCTTTTTGTTTTCTTTCACTATATGGTTAATACACTTACTATAACATGCCAAAAGAACCCCAAATTGTTTATTATTAATATATATATCCTTATCTAAGTCATTTTGCCGAACCTTAGATTTTGAGGAATACAATAACAATTAATAATATAATATTTGATTTAAAAACTATTTTGTGTCAATTTTGACACTATTTGATATATGATTTTTGTCAAAGTCATAACAGAATTATATGTTCGAACCAAGTTGATTAAATCAATACTAATATATCATAGTAACCTAGAAAATTAGTTTAATTCATAAAAAGTCTTAAATTACATTTATTTTGGTATTTATATTATCAATTTTGTCAATATTTCATTAATAAGATAATTACTGCATCATCTTTGTGTCATAACTAAATTAAATTATTTGATGTCTAAAAATTACAAATAAAATACCATCATGTAGGAAATCTTTTTAGCTTTCTAATGAATATTTACAATCGAATTTATCTTATGTATAACCCTATATTAAAAATGATTTACTTATTAAACTTTGATTTTAACTATTTTAACCCTTCTTTAAATAAATTAATAATAAATGTCCTAATCTAATCCAAGTGGGCCTAAATGGTCATATTTTATTCCTAAGTTTGTTTTTGGTCGAATTACACTTGTCCAATATAATTAGGACATGTGTTAGGGTAATATTAATATCATATTTACCCTTAGTTACCCTATTTACTATTAACCGCGGTAAAAATAGTAAAAAGTTACTATTCACCAAAAAATTATTTTCATCTCATTGAACCACATTTTAGTCCTTGATATTAACCGTGTCTCTCGGATTTTCGAAATTCCATTCACAGAAGCGGTAAAATTAAGTTTTATGCAAAATTCAGTTTTTAACCTACCACTTAGTGGTTTCACTATTCATCAAAAATTGAAAGTTTTCAGAAAAATACCAAAATTTCACCCTAGGCTAATTTCGATATTCTGAGTCCAAAAATGAAGTCCATTTTGAAAAATAAAATTTATAAATTTTCAAAAATTGGTTATTACTATTCATAACGGCTAGTTTTAATAGCATATTGTTGTTTAGTGAAACTCGGTATTGCGTACGACGCAAGCTATCGAGGAAGGTCGCGATTGCGTGTAAAGCAAGCCAAGAACGTGTTGTGTAGAAAAAGATTCCTTTGATGATTTATATAACATAAAAGTCTCGGGTGTTACATTCTACCCCCCTTAAAAAGAATTTCGCCCTCGAAATTCGTCACTTTGTAACAAACAGATGAGGATACTTCTCCCTCATCATATCCTCAAGCTCCCATGTAGCTTCTTCAAGTTGGTGGTTCCTCCATAAAACTTTCACCAAACGAGTGGTCTTGTTTCGTAAGACTTTTTCGCTACGATCCAGAATCTCTATCGGCTGTTCTTCATAAGAAAGATCTTGCTCCAGCGGTACAACTTCTGAGCTGAGTACATGTGAAGGATCTGGTATGTACTTTCTTAGGAGAGATACATGGAACACATCGTGAACTTGAGAGAGATTCGGTGGAAGCGCCAATCGGTAAGCTACCTTCCCAACACGATCCAGTATTTCAAAAGGACCGATATATCTAGGGCTCAACTTCCCCTTCTTTCCAAATCTCATAACCCTCTTCCAGGGAGATATTCGTAAGAACACTTTATCACCCACTTCAAACTCTAGGTCTTTTCTTCGGTTGTCGGCATAACTTTTCTGTCGACTCTGAGCTGCTCTTATGTGTTGTTGAATAGATCTGACCTTTTCTGCCATTTCATCAACGAGATCAGGTCCTAATAGCTTTCTTTCCCCAACTTCATCCCAGCAAGTTGGAGTCCTGCATTTCTTTCCATAGAGAGCTTCATAAGGAGCCATCTGAATACTGGAGTGAAAGCTATTATTATAAGAAAATTCCACCAAAGGTAGGTGTTGATCCCAACCTCCTTTGAAATCCATAGAGCAAGCTCTCAACATATCTTCTAGGGTTTGAATTGTTCTCTCAGACTGACCGTCTGTCTGGGGATGATAAGTAGTGCTGAAACTCAACTCTGTATCCAGAGTATGCTGAAGACTTCGCCAGAACTTCGAGGTAAATCTCGGATCTCGATCAGATATAATAGAAAGTGGTACTCCATGCAATCTTACCACTTCCTTTACATATATCCTGGCAAGCTGATCTAGAGAGAAATCCTCTCTAATAGCAATGAAGTGTGCAGACTTTGTAAGACGATCAACTATGACCCAGATAGAATTATTGCCTTTGGATGTTTTAGGAAGTCCTGTGACAAAGTCCATAGTGATGTTTTCCCATTTCCATTCGGGTATGGGTAATGGTTGTAACATCCCCTTAGACTTCTGTCTCTCAGCTTTAACTTTTTGACAAACCAAGCATCGAGAGACATATTCAGCAACATCTCTTTTCATGCCATCCCACCAGAAGTACTCTTTCAGGTTCCTATACATCTTCGTGCTTCCAGGATGAATAGAGAATGAAGAACTATGAGCCCCATCCAGCAGCTCTTTCTTTAATTCGGGGATGGGAGGAACACAAACCCGATTCCTGAACTTTATTATCCCATCACAATCAAGGTTGAATTCAGGAACATTTCTCACCTTATTTTGTAACTCGACAACTTCTTTCTGTGCCTCTTTAATCTTCACATGTATAGATGGTTGAACATTCATTTGAGAAAGATAAGATTTTTCCCCTTCCATTATAATTCTAAGATCCATCCTTTGTAAATCCATAAATATTGGATCTTTTGTGATCCTCATCATGGATAAACTAGCATGGTCTTGTCGACTTAATGCATCTGCCACCTTGTTTGCTTTCCCAGGGTGGTAATGGATTGAGCAGTCATAATCCTTAATCAGCTCCAACCATCTTCTTTGGCGCATATTCAATTCCTTTTGTGTGAAAATATACTTTAAACTTTTATGATCAGTATAAATATCACACCTTTCACCATAAAGGTAATGCCTCCAAATCTTTAATGCAAAGATTACCGCAGCCAACTCCAAATCATGTGTTGGGTAATTTTGCTCATGGATTTTCAACTGTCGTGAGGCATAAGCTATCACCATATAATTTTGCATAAGAACACACCCCAATCCCTTCTTGGATGCATCACTGTAGATCACAAACCTTTCTCCACTACAAGGCAGTGTGAGCACAGGTGCACTGGATAACCTTCTTTTCAACTCCTTGAAATTCTCTTCACATTCCTCTGTCCAGACAAACTTAACTCCTTTCCGAGTCAACTTGGTGATTGGATTAGATAACCGTGAAAAATATTTTACAAAACGTCGATAATATCCAGCCAAACCAAGAAAACTTCGGATCTCAGTTACTGTTGTTGGTCTTGACCATCTTTCGATAACCTCTGTTTTTGCTGGATCCACAGATATCCCCTCTTTTGAGATTATATGACCCAAAAATGCAACTTTTTGAAGCCAAAATTCACACTTGGTAAATTTGGCATAAAGCTTCTCTTTTCTCAGGGTCTTCAATATAATTCTCAAGTGATCTTCATGCTCTTCCTTGCTCTTTGAATAGACAAGAATATCGTCTATAAAGACTACCACAAATTGATCAAGATAGTCTCTAAAGACTCTATTCATTAGATCCATGAAGATAACAGGGGAATTAGTAAGACCAAATGGCATCACTATAAATTCATAGTGTCCATACCTTGTACGGAAAGCCGTCTTTGGTATATCCTCCCTTTTGAACCTTAATTGATGATACCCTGAACGAAGATCAATCTTGGAAAAGTATTGAGCTCCGCGTAGTTGGTCAAATAAGTCATCAATGCGTGGGAGAGGATATTTGTTCTTGATAGTGATCTTGTTAAGTTCTCGATAATCAATGCAGAGTCTCATTGATCCATCTTTCTTCTTAACAAATAGAACAGGTGCTCCCCAAGGTGATGCACTAGGGCGTATGAATCCCTTATCAAGATTCTCTTGGAGTTGCTTCTTCAATTCCTGCAACTCAATTGGGGCCATTCTATAAGGTGTCTTTGAAATAGGCAAAGCACCCGGTACGAGTTCTATTGAAAACTCAACTTCACGATTTGGTGGAAGACCCGGCAATTCCTCCGGAAAGACATCATCAAACTCCCGTACAATGGGCATATTCTTAATCGTGAGTTTCTCACCAACCATTTGAGATAAATAACCTTCATTTAGTGGAATCAATACCCATAAGATGGAAGAAATTTCCACTGGAAGGTTATGTTCATCCTTGCATTGATAGACGATCGTAGGTTGATCTGGAATATGAAATTTGACTTCCCTTCTTTGGCAATTGATATGAGCTCCATGTAGAGGAAGCCAATCCATGCCAAGAATCACATCAAATTCCACTAAAGGAAGGATCACAAGATTTGCAGGAAGCACTTTCCCACAAACTTCGATCGGAGAAGAATTATAAACTTCTGATGCGATTGATGTGCCATTAGGTGTTGTCACAGCTAACTCAACATCTAATTGTTGAGGTAATACGGTGATACCCTTAGAAAATTTTTCAGAAATAAAAGAATGGGTGGATCCAGAATCAAATAAAACATTTGCTACTTTAGAGTGGATGGTAAGTGTACCTTTCACCACATCGTTATCGTACTCCACATCGCTGATAGAAATTGCATGTGACTTTCCTTTGTCTTTAGCCTTAAGAGTTTGTTGACGTCGACCATCATCATCAACCCTTGGATTTGGGCATTGATTGGCATAATGCCCCATCTCCTTGCACTTGAAACATTGAAGTGTAGCAGGTTCATTCTGTGTATCCCTTCCTTTGTTTGCATCATTAGACATCTTCTTCCCATTATCACGGCATTCAAATGCCCGATGACCTTCCTTTCCACATTTAAAACATTTACTTGTCCCTTTAAGACAACTCCCTCCATGTTTCTTTCCACACTTTGAGCATAAGGGAAAGTTCATCTTCTTTTCCGTGTGCTCTTTAGATTTTTCTTTGAATTCCATCTTCCTCTTCTTATCAAACCCATGTGACTGATGGGTTACTCCAATCTCCATCTCGACTTTGAGAGCACATCGAACGATTTCCTCGTAGCTATTGAAGTCCCTTATGGCTAACGCCCTTCGAAGACTTGGTTTTAAGCCACTAAAGAATCGATCGATCTTACTCTCAGGTTGGATAATAATACCAGAAGCGTACCTTGCAAGTCTTGTAAAATTTGCTTCATAGGTACTAACAGATTAATCATCCCTTTGCTTCAGTTCAAGGAACTCTTTCTCCATATTTGTTCGGAGAATACGAGGGAAGTACTTATTGAAAAACAAGTTCTTGAACTCGTCCCATTCCATGGACTCAATTTCATCCCTTTGCCTCGTATTCTTAACAAGATTCAACCATTGATCCGCATCTCCTTCCAAACGATACACTGCTAGGATGACTTTATCATGCTCAGAACATTGAAGAACTGAAAATATCTTTTCAGTAGTACTAATCCATTGTTCAGCAACTAATGGATCAGTAGACCCGCTGAAAGATGGTGGACGCTGCCTCATGAAGGATTCAACAGAATGTTGCTCCCTTCTTTGTTCGTTTGGAAATCCTGCATGATTCATAGCTTGAGAAAGTTGTATGAGCATGGCTACAAGATTTTGCATTCCAGCTCCCATATCGTTTGGTTGCTCAGGGGGACAATCATTGCATTGCCCATCGCATTCTTCATTAACACGGTTCCTTCGGGTTCCAGCCATTGACTAAAACCAAGAAGAATAGTGTGAGCAACACTAATTATAATAGGAAACCACATAATTCAAGAATAAAATTTTCATGCTTAAGGTCTTATCCTAGGTTACTCAAGGCCATTTCTAAAACACTAAGATTTTGTTCTATGCTTAGACTTATCCTTAGGGTTCTTACTAAGGCTTTCACATCCTAGTTTCCAAAGGTTGACTATACCTTTCCTCTGATACCAACTATAACGACCCATACTTTACATACATTGTTAATACTTCAAAATTGAAGCACACTTATTACAACATATGATAAAACCACAAAGGACCGTATAGGTATAGTGTCTTTAGAAACTGGGAAACATAAACAACTGGTTCATAAATCTTCTACAGTGTCTCCCATTTATTTCATCATATCTAGGGTCCCTTTTAGCATATTCTACTTAATATCCATCTTCCTGGCCTGGGGAAAAGAAAACATAAAAGGGTGAGCTCAAATGCTCAGCAAGGGCAAATAAAGGAAATAAAATCATATCATATCTTTTTGAAAATTAAAACCTGCAAAAGAGATCATAATATCTTAACATGGAATAAATCATAGAAGTGAAAATGAGATCCCCATAATCATAACATAAAACTTGAATCTTTGTGGCATGCACACATAATCATGGAAAATCATTTCTTGTTAGTCATGACTCATTTCCAAGACTATCTTAGTGGACAAAGTCCCTTTCTGAACCGAGTTCACTCCTCGTTTCAGTCCTGTATCACTGAACCGAAATAACCTTCCGTTCCAGCCATGTCTATCTCATGAGATATAAAATCTTTACCCAATGCATTGGAGGGAGATATAGGTCCCACCCATCTTATAATGAATCCTTTCTTATGTGTGCCACATAATCATAAAACATACATCATCGCATAACACATATAACAAAAATGGGATTCTTGAAACATCATGACATCATAAATCAATTCATATATGATAAAGGAATTCATAAACATAATTCCATCACAACATAGTCAAACCAATGTAAAAATATGGATAGAAACAGAACCCTTTATTATCTTAGATGGAAAATAATTTTGATAAAACACTTGAATTGAATTCTTGAGGAAAATATCCTTTCTTCTTCAAAAACATTTTTCCTTTCATAACATGTCATACAACTTTAAAATAAAAGAAGTTGATTAAAAATAAACTTGAAAACTTGTAAAGGAAGCTTCTTTGAAGTAATGTTTTAAAAATCCATTCATGTCGTATAAGTTAAAAAAAACATTCTTCGTACTTTTGTCGGAAAAGTCAAAAAGTACCTCGTACGGAAAAACGACAAAAGATTCCTTTCATATTCTTTACTAAAAACTCACCTAAGGGTAAAATTGGATTTAAACTATTTCAAGTGGATGGAAACAATATTACATATTGAGGTAACATGGATGTGGATGATAAAATACACCCCAGTAAATACTTACGAATAAACAATCTCGGATAAAAATGAGATTGTGATATTTCCCTTACCTTAGGTCCGATTTGCTTTGTTCGTGTCCGAAGCTCCTGTATAATGGATTAAATAATGTTATTGACTTATTCCAGAATCATACATATTGATATGAGATCATATATGGTCATATTATTAGCTTCTTGTTAGTAATATTTCATTGTTACTTGTTACTCGGGTCTTTATAACTTTTTGTTCTTATGCGTGTTTTGTCGAATAAATTCTTATTCTTATCTTTATGTTATAGATAATTAATTTCCAGAATGGTATTAGTGTAGTATATACCATATTCATTCATTCAATTCATTTATATAATCATTATGAAATGAAGATCATGTAGAACGAGTCGCATCACATCGTGGAGACGGTATTCCGTACGTACGCACGAGTGATGATATCGTTCCTATGATCGTGGAATTGTATTGGAGTATATATATATATTATTTCAGTATAAATATTACTTAATAATAATCATATATAGTTACTGATTACACCATTATACCCATCCTTGTAAGGTGATGGTGGAAAATAGATTACACCACGGCGTGCAGACGGTATTCCGTACGTACGCACGCGCGGTGATTTCATTTTTCCGTAGGATGGATAGAAGGTGAATTAGGGTTGTTTCATATTTATAATAACATATCAGTATGTAAGTAATACTGATGTTATTACTTTATCATGAAACAACTAAAGAAGAAGAAGTTGAAGAAGAAAGAAATTGAAAAGATCGGTAATGGATATTACCTCTTCTTTGGAACGCCTTTTTGAATCCTCCACTTAAGGAACTAAGATTGGTCTTTGGAGAAGACCAGGACCTCTAGGATTATTCTAGGGAACTGGAGAAGGGAAAATGGCAGGGGTTGGCCGAGCTTGAGTGCTCAAATTGGTGTGAGGAGGAGGGGGAGGAGGTGCCCTTTTATAAGGGAGGAGAGGGGCACCTTAGGAATATCTCAAAATATTATTTTATATTAAAGTAAAAATCGGTTTATAATGGTTCCAAAGGGTCTTATTTCGAAGCTAAAGTGGGGATGGGTCGAAATCCTATCAACCAATAGAATTTATACAAGTTTAGGATATTATTTTAACCTTATCAATTAAATTTAACTCTAAGTTAAATAATTTAACTTTTACCATGTCTTTTTGTTTTCTTTCACTATATGGTTAATACACTTACTATAACATGCCAAACGAACCCCAAATTGTTTATTATTAATATATATATCCTTATCTAAGTCATTTGGCCGAACCTTAGATTTTTAAGAATAAAATAACAATTAATAATATAATATTTGATTTAAAAACTATTTTGTGTCAATTTTGACACTATTTGATATATGATTTTTGTCAAAGTCATAACAGAATTATATGTTCGAACCAAGTTGATTAAATCAATAATAATATATCATAGTAACCTAGAAAATTAGTGGAATTCATAAAAAGTCTTAAATTACATTTATTTTGGTATTTATATTATCAATTTTGTCAATATTTCATTAATAAGATAATTACTGCATCATCTTTGTGTCATAAATAAATTAAATTATTTGATGTCTAAAAATTACAAATAAAATACCATCATGTAGGAAATCTTTTTAGATTTCTAATGAATATTTACAATCGAATTTATCTTATGTATAACCCTATATTAAAAATGATTTACTTATTAAACTTTGATTTTAACTATTTTAACCCTTCTTTAAATAAATTAATAATAAATGTCCTAATCTAATCCAAGTGGGCCTAAATGGTCATATTTTATTCCTAAGTTTGTTTTTGGTCGAATTACACTTGTCCAATAGAATTAAGACATGTGTTAGGGTAATATTAATATCATATTTACCCTTAGTTACCCTATTTACTATTAACCGCGGTAAAAATAGTAAAAAGTTACTATTCACCAAAAAATTATTTTCATCTCATTGAACCACATTTTAGTCCTTGATATTAAGAGTGTCTCTCGGATTTTCGAAATTCCATTCACAGAAGCGGTAAAATTAAGTTTTATGCAAAATTCAGTTTTTAACCTACCACTTAGTGGTTTCACTATTCATCAAAAATTGAAAGTTTTCAGAAAAATACCAAAATTTCACCCTAGGCTAATTTCGATATTCTGAGTCCAAAAATGAAGTCCATTTTGAAAAATAAAATTTATAAATTTTCAAAAAGTGGTTATTACTATTCATAACGGCTAGTTTTAATAGCATATTGTTGTTTAGTGAAACTCGGTATTGCGTACGACGCAAGCTATCGAGGAAGGTCGCGATTGCGTGTAAAGCAAGCCAAGAACGTGTTGTGTAGAAAAAGATTCCTTTGATGATTTATATAACATAAAAGTATCGGGTGTTACATGCTTCCCTCATACTTCTCAAGGGCCTGTCACTGGAAGGCTCGAAGAGTCTTCTGCCACTGGTCATCCTCTTCCTCTCAATTAGCTCTCTGCCGATCGGCCAAAGTAGTCTTCGGGGCCTTGATCGCCTGTACCACGCGTGGTAGCCTTCTAGGTGCCATAGCTGCAAGGTAAACAAGGAATGCCTAAGCCCAAATAGTGCAGAATATTCTTCTTAAAATTTAATTTATTCTTAATCCCCAAGACATCCCAGAAACACAAGAACACAAGTCATTTATGATGCATGTACCCTTCCTAGGGTCTCTACCCTACAATCAGTGTGGCCTCACTTGGTTATTCAGTAAGTCCAGAGTCCTTGCATCGGATCACGGGGGCCCTAAAATCTCGTGTCCTAGCTGGTCTTCCCTGGCCTAATTCATGCGCCAAGGTCACCCAACACTATTGCCTTACCATCCCATGCAATCCTCACTGTGCCTAACTATAGACTCCATCCTATCTCTCAACCATCGCCTCTGATACCATTCTGTCATGACCCGCCTTCACCAAAAGGAGGGAAGGGTCAACAGATTGCCAGGCCCTTACATCTTTATGTTGAAGGAGAGATAATGACCCCCGAAACCCACCTTCAATAGGTCCCGGAGTGGCGACTAGCACCAAGGGTATAGAAATTTCTCATAAATGGAAGGCATTACCCTTTTTATTTTATAGGATCGAGAGATAAGGAGAAGAAAACCCAACAACACCAAGGCAGAAAGAAAAGTAAAGCCAAAAGTAAACCATTCCCACATGCATGTTTCAAAAGTAAAAGCCACAAAGTAAAAAAGGTGACTACAAGGTAAGTACCAAAGAGGAAAAGAAAACAACAACTGCAACTGCTCCAAAGGTCCGAGCTAGTAAGGTCATGTGTGATCCCCGAAGTTCTCCTGGAAACCTGAAAGCAGTTTTATATACGTAGGGTGAGCATACAAGTACACTCAGTAGGGAAAACCAAAGACTCTCGTGCACAAGTGGAGGAACGTACTAAAGTCCCGTGAGAAAAGGAGTAAACTAAACACCTATCAAGGTAAACTATCCACCCTAGGACTCACCAAGGCACACTCCCCAAATAACGCAAGTCAAGTAATATATATAATAAGAGCACATCGATGTTTGGGTACCCCGCGCCACTTTCCCACTGGTTATTGAGACATCCTACGCATCGGACCAATCCCGCCATTCTCACCGTAGTCCCACTACCACACCCGCCCGCACACACCTGGGCCACAACTGTCTCACGTAACCACACCTGCAAACACCTAGGCCAAAACAACCACCACCATGCCCGAAGACACCTGGGCTAGAAATTACACTGCCACGCCCGAAGACACCTGGGCCTCATCCCGAAGACACTTGGGAAACCACCTGCCGCACACACCTGGCCAACCACCACACTACCCAGCCTGAAGGTTATTGGGCTAATAATGGACTTCAGGCCATCACAGCCTGCCCGAAGATACTTGGGATATCCAAGAAAGGGAGCAGAAAAGGAGCTAATAACCAGCCACTAAGAATAGTGTTGGAAAAAACACCTTCCCCCATGAAATGGGTGTGTTCGGAACTAAGTGCTCAACATGGGTGGGGTGCGAATAAGAAACACAAAGCTACAGATATATATATAGGTAACAAGAACTCACCCAAAGCTAGGTTTTTCTTCAGACAGCCTACAGATCACTACAACACTGAAGTCCGAGTCACGACTCACGCTAACAACCCATTTGCCCCCTTTCTTATTTCATGTTCAGTAATAATGTTTATGTTTAAGCACTACTGGGTAACTAGTAGTCATAGGCATAAGTCCAGGAAGGTAAACAATCAAGCAACAACCATAACGCCCATACCCAGTTCTCAACAACAGAGGATTCCACCCCAATTCGTGATATAAACAAGTATCCACCCGGTCATAAAACTCGAAACCACCGAAGACGTATCAACAGGGGATCCCATCCCCCAATTTCCCACAACCACCGAGGGTATAAAAGAACAAGGGATCCCATACCCTCCCACATCTCCATCAATCGACTCGTAAAAGAAAACCACCAAAACCCTGCCACCAACACTAAGCAAGGCCAAGCCTGTATTTTCAGATTTAAACGACTTAACACAATCCATGATTTCAATTTTTTTGTGTTTTAACCGGGGGTTATCACAAAAGGAAATATCCTGGTGCCTCAATTTATTTGGCTGGATATACGTGATTAACTGATCACTTTTCACAGCATGAGTTTACAACCACAACAAGCTATTTAAAACATCAGTAGGGGTTCATTAGTGCACAAACAACGACCACCAACGGCCTCGATTTTCAGAAGGCATAAGCCAGCACAACTCAACAAGATGGTCATAAATGAAACAACATCAAAATATAAGACAACATCAACGATCACAGCCCCCCTCCTTTCTTTATAGAATTAATTCATTATTTTTAATTAGGTCTGGTTTATCCAATTCTATGGAATCGAAAGCACTCCCACCCCGCATGATACACAAAACAGAGAGGCAAAGGAAAATTCGCTACTTGTTGGATCAATGATCTACGCTGAGGCCGGGGGAGGAAGTTCATGGTTTGCGGCTCACCTGAACGAAAATCTCTCCGTCTATCAATGCTTAGGATGGGCCCGGAACTCTACGGATAACGATGCGGCGCGCCCGATGTACCACAAGCGGTTTGTGAAATGATCGAGGGAAGGAGAAACCACGGCTACCCCTTAGTTTATAAGAGCCGCGGACGGTTGAGGTGAAAACGCGAAACCGCGTAAGGCGCGGGGGTCATGGGTTGACCACGCGGCTCCACTCATGGGCCGTGTGGTTTAAACCGACTCATTAATTGTTTAAGTATTTAATTAAAACTCTTATGCGCGTTGTGGTCTTTAAAACATGCTTAAACGAGTCAAAATAGGGTTTAAAACCCTATTTCAGCTAAAGGGAGCGTTACTGGAAATAACCCGCGGGGTAGGCCAGAGCCACCGGTAGGTTGTAGCTACCAGTAGTCGAGCTACAGGTAGGCAGCAGCTACCGGTAGGCCGAGCTACCGGTAGGCTGCAGCTACCGGTAGGCCGAGCTACCGGTAGGTGGCAGCTACCGGTAGCCGAGCTACAGGTAGGAAGCAGCTACCGGTAGGCCGAGCTACCGGTAGACCGATCTACCGGTAGACCTGCTACCGGTAGGCTAAGGCTACCAGTAGGCCTACACCACCGTGATTCCCAGACCAGAAAACACAAAACGATATTTTTACAAAGTAATGGACCCCCAAAACCCGGGCCATTATAATAAGGTTGTCGTGGTAGTTTATCATCTAATAGGAGATTCAGATCAGTGATGGTCATTAATCCAAAACCCAAAGGAAGTGGAAGAAATAGAAGAGATGGAATGGAGAAATTTTACAGAAATATTCTAAGAGAAATATTTCCCTCATGAACAGCGAGCAGATATAGAGAGGCAATTATTGAATCTAAGGCATAAGGGGGATGAAATTTTTTCCAAGTATGAATCCAACTTTACAAGGATAGAAAGGCATGTAGTAGACTACATACATAATCCAAGGAGAAATGTTTTTCAATTATTTGATGGTTTAAAACCTTTCCAATGAAGGGATATATTCTACAAAAGTTTCTCATCATATGAAGATATAGACTTAAGTTCTATAAAGATAGAAAATGAATTCTCTAAGTCTTATAACCATAATGGATAGAAAAAGAAGAAGTGGGATACAAAAAAATCTAGGATTTGAAATATGGAAATGGGGAAGAAGGGAAGAGTTAAATTTCCATCATGTAGTAATTGTGGGAAGAAACACAGTGGCACTTTCCTGAAGGGAATGGGAGTCTGTTATAAGTATAGAGAAAAGGCCACCTATATTGGGATTGTAAGTGGAAGAAAGAAGGTACCAATGTTCTGTGCTACAATTTCAGGGAGTTTGGAAATTATGCAAATGATTTTCCTAAGCGTCAGGGTAATGTTCTCCAAATAATGCCAAGGGAGAAAGGCCAAGCTTATGCAGTTATAACTGTGATGGTTGAAGTTCCTAACAAATTTTTGGTAGGTACATTTATCATTTCCTCAATCTTATCCAATGATTTATTTGATTCTGTATTGTCGCATTCAATTATGTCTTCCCAGTTTTCCAAGAAAATTAGACATGTTAAATTTGATTTAATAAAGGACTTATCAGTCAAAACTCATAGTGGATGTATCATTGAGAAAAATGTGTGTCGACTAGTCCCCCTCATGACACATAAACGTGCTTCAGTTTTTAACCTTATTATCATACCAAAGATTGAGTATGATATAATTCTCGGTATGAATTGGAAATAAAATTATGATGCAAAGATCTATTGCAAGAAGAAGGAAGATACAATTTTTTAGAATACTATAGAATCCCTTGTTTTTAGAGAAGAAACCTCACCATTTGATTCTCATCTACATCCACCCCCAGAAGCTCTACAGAATTAAATTTTTGGGGAGGAAGAGAATGAAATAAATAGGGGTGAGGAGAAGAATTTATAGATATATGTTGTACCTATTGTTCAAGAATATATTGTACTCCTTCCATAGGATTTACCTGGACATCCTCCAGAGTGGGAAATTGAGTTTTCTATTGACTTAATTTCTAGTTCAAGGTTCATATCAAAGACCCCTTATAGAATGGCCACAATGGAGTTAGTGGAACTAAAGAAACAAATAGAGGAATTGAGTGATAAAGGATTTATCTGACCTAGGGTTTCTCCATGGGGAGCCCTTGTCCTATTTGTCAAGAAGAAAGATGGATCCATGAGGTTCTGTATTGATTATAGGGAAATAAATGCTATTAAAATAAAGAATATGTATCCTCTTCCACGAATTGATGATTTATTTTGAGCAACTTCGTGGAGCCCAATATTTTTCAAATATTGATCTTTGATCTGGATATAATCAGTTGCTTGTGAGGAAGGAATACATTCCAAAAATAGCATTTCGAACCAGGTATGGCCATTATGAGTTTACAGTAATGCCTTTTCGACTAACTAATCCACCATTTGTTTTCATGGATCTCATGAAAAGTGTCTTCAATGAATATATTGATGACATTGTAGTCATGTTTATTAATGACATCTTGGTATACTCTAAAAGACCTGAACATCATGAATATCACTTGAGCACTATTCTGAAGACACTTAGAAGAAATAAATTATATGGAAAGTTTAGAAAGTGTGATTTTTGGCTCCAATCATCGCCTTTCAAGGCCACATTTTCTCTAAGGATGGAATATCTATGGATCCTTTGAAGAAAAAGGTTGTGCAAGAATGGCCTACACCGAAAAACATAACTGGGGTATATAGTTTTATTGTCTTAGAAAGTTATTATCGGCGTTTCGTTTAGAACATCATGAATTTAGCTAACCCAATGACCAAACTCACATAAAAGGGGGTTATGTTCTTACAGACAAAGAAATGTGAAGAATGTTTTGAACAATTTAAGAAGAGGTTAGTGAAATCTTGGATCCTAACCTTAGCATCGGGGAATGAAGGTTTTTTTATCTATAGTGATTCATCAAAGAAAGGACATGGTTGTATCCTTATGCAGAATGATCAAGTGATTGCCTATCCATCTAGGAACCTAAAAATTCATGAACAAAACTATCCAAATCATGATCTTGAGTTAGCAGCGGTAATCGTTTATCTAATGATTTGGAGACATTACCTCTATGGTGAAAAATGTGAGATATATTCAGATCATAAGAGTTTGAAATATATATTCTCACGAAATAACTCAACTTGGGACAAAGGAGATGGATTGAGCTACTCAAAGACTATGATTTCACAATACACTACCACTTGAGGAAATCAAATAAAGTGGTAGATGCTTTGAGTAGAAAGGACCACAAAATTATGAACAATATGATGGTTGATAGAGATCCAATGATCATAGACCTAGTAAAGGTAGATATGGAAATTATCAAGGAAAGAAACACATCACTAATTTTTCAAATAATTTCCAAATCATCTTTACTATAAAGGTTAAAATTTTCTCAGGTTGATGATGAGGAGTTTCAAAAGAAAATTAAATCTGTAAATGATGGGAAGTGGACTAACTTCGTATGTGAAGGTGGTATTTTAAAATTTAGGAACAAGATTTTTTTTCTCGCTATTCCTGAGATAAAGAGGGGACTATTGGATGATGCTAATAGCTCTAATTTCTCTATACACCCTGGTAGAACAAAGATGTATCGAGATCTCTGAGAAATATTTTGGTGGGACAATATGAAAATGGAGATTGTTGAATATACATCAAAGTGCTTGGTATGTCAAAAACTGATAGATGAGAGGCAAAAGTATAAGGGGATGATGCAATAACAACCCATTCCAACATGGAAGTGTGAGAACATTAACATGGACTTTGTCACTGGACTTCCAAGGACATCCAGAGGAAACAATGCAATATGGGTCATTGCGGATCATCTTACAAAGACAACTCACTTTATCGTGATTCGAGAGGACTTCTCATTGGATCAACATGCAAGGATTTACATCAATGAAGTGGTAAGTCTACAAGGAGTACCATTATCTTTTTTATCTAACCGTGATCCTAGATTCACCTCAATGTTTTGGAAAAGTCTCCAACATTCTCTAAGCATTGAGCTAAACTTCAGTATGGCCTATCATCCTCAAACTGATGTCCAATCGGAACGGACTATTCAGACACTGGAAGACATGTTGAGAGCCGATTCTATGGAATTCAATGGAGGATGGGAACAACATCTTCCACTAGTTGAATTTTCCTACAACAACATTTTACACTAGATCATCTGAATGGAACCATATGAATCCCTTTATGGGAAAAGGTTTAGAACACCGGCGTGTTGGGATGAAGTCAGTGATAGTAAGCTACTATGACATGAAATGGTTGAAGAAATGGTGGAGAAGGTAAAAACCTTTCAGCAACATATCAAGGCAGCCCAAAGTCGAAAGAATATTTATGTGGATAACCGTCGATGAGACCTTGAATTCAAATTTGGATACTCGGTATTTCTACGCATATCTCCATGGATTAAGGTAATGAGGTTTGGGATGAAATGAAAGTTATGTCCTAGGTATATCGGCCCCTTCGAGATCCTTGATTGAGTCGGATCTGTGGCCTATCAACTGGCACTTCCACCTACCATGTCGAAAGTACATGATTTATTTCATGTATCCCTCTTAAGAAAGTACATACCAGACCCTTAACACGTACTCTCTTCAGAGGTAGTATAGTTGGAGGAATATCTTTCCAATGAGGAGAAGCCAGTGAAGATCTTGGATTGTAGACACAATGTTCTACGCAACCAGAATACTCATCTTGTCAAGGTACTATGGCGAAACCATAAGTATGAAGAGTCCACATGGCAACTAGAGGAAGTAATAAATAAAAAATTACCCCACCTGTTTTTGGCCTAGATTGTAAAATGAAATTTCGAGGGTGAAATTTCTGAAGGGGGGAAAAATGTAACGACCCAATATTTCTTCAATGGAAATTCCTTTCTTATAAATATGTCATAATCACATGAAATCACAACATAATTAACTGCTAAGTTCTATGTGACCCTTAAAACATAATCCGGTCACTTCTGCGATGTGAATTTAGAAAATTTGACATAAACGGTTGTGATCAATAAGTTATTTAGAGTCTGATAAGAAAATCATAATTTCTGGTGAATAGTAACTTACCCTTATGAATAGTAACATACCCTTATGAATAGTCATATACCCTAATGAATAGTAACTTTACATATTGTTTTATATAAATAATATTCAAGTGGAAGTACAATATACATATGCTTTGGAATAAGTAAATAAATGTTTTCAAACTATTGTTTTTAGAATATGCTATGAATTTAATTAAATATTAAATTAATCATACATAGAAAATTATTTTTAAAAAATGGACTTCATTTTTGGAATGTACATGTCAAAAAATGGTTAGGGTGAATTGTTGGTATTTTTCTGAAATACTCGAATTTTTTGATGAATAGTGAAATATGGTAAAATACCATATATACAAATTATCAGTTAAATACACTATTTATGACATCACAAGTAATTTAAGACCACTTTCTTCAAACTCACATGAATTTATCACTATTCTTGGTCATGGAATCATCCATATTTCTGGTTTTGGGGGAAATTAATAAACTAACGATTAAAAAAATATGAAAACTCTCCTCTCCTCAACTATAAAACCCCCTCACAGTCCCTCTTATCTTCACTCCTATCAAGGATTGTGCCTTCTCAAAATTCCATCCAAATATCCTCCCAACCTCCTATACCACGTCCATAAAGCCTTGGTCTCATAAAAATATCAAAACATCTCCCTTAAAAAGGCTCTCAAGGAAGTTTGGTTCAAGAGGTAAATTCTTCTTTTCAATTATTTGTCTTTCCTTTAAAGTTCATTTGTTTTCTTTTTATATTATTAACTCTCTTTATATAAATGTTTTTTTGACTCCCAAAAACTTATTTCTCATGTAATAACAATTTTATAGTTTTATTATGTTTAATTTTCATGTCAACCAAACAAAAACATGAAAATTAAATGCAAAGTCATTTTATTAAATTAAACACTGAAGTGTTTACATTACAGTAAGATCAAAGGAAAGATATAATAACCAAAAACACCTTCTAAAAACCCTATAAAATCCATAGGGATACCACCTAACACAGTTTTGAGACCCAGTAAATAAAGAAGATCCTTTAGGCCAGTCATAACGAAGACAATCACAACCAGAATCATGAAAACTGTACTGACAATCAGTGGTAGAGAAAGCACCATTTTCTTCAATTGTCTTGAGTTAAGGACACCCTAATGTATAGTTTTTAAATGCATTTACCTGACTTTTACCCCTTGGGTGATCGTTGGATATTCTTGTGACCATTGATTCCTAACGTCTATAATTATAGTCGTTGGTCTTTTCGTGGATTAATTTTAAAATATCTAAGTATAATTTAGTATTCCCAAAAAAAATTAAGTTGTGAATTAAAGTTATAATATAACCTCTTATTATGAACTTTATAAAGAAAATGGTGTAATATTTTGAACTACACTTAGGTGATTTTAAAATGAGATGAGGATTTCAAAAATCTTACAAATATTTTAAATATCTTGTAAAAGTTTTCTTTCTTAATGCTCAAACAATGTTTTAACTAAACTATGTTTTGATTTCTATAATACTAGTATAATGAGTTTTCATATTAATATATTAAATTTAAATCTTTGTGTTTTGAAACATTAGTGTTTATATAACTAAAGGAATTTTTTCATTTTTAAAGGCACCTATTTTTTTGTAAACTTAGTATTAAAGCTCAACAAAAAACCCCACTAGAGTCCAGCCCTCTAGCCGGGCTGAGTGAGGCAGCACATGCTAGGCGGCTGAGCCTAGCCCTCAGCCTCCAAATAGGTTGACCCGAGTGGGGGGTATAGCTACCCTGAAGGGTACACTAGAGCACATGAGTTAACTAGAGGCACCACCGTGCGGGGCGGTACGGAGGAGTGGGTGGGTGCAAGAGCGTGCCTGTAGAACCCGGTAAGAGGCAGCACTGAGAGGGGCGGGAGGATATTTCTGGGAATTTGATCATAGTCTCACACTTATAAATAATCCTCATAGGTCTCTCCATTTCGATGTGGGAAGAGGAAATTAGTCTGAGATTCAATCCAGGTTGTCAGATCTCACCACGTGCTATCTGGGCCCTCCGTTTTGGTCCAGCGATCGATCCTCAACGGTCGCAGTTTCTTCCCACTTTTTTTTGCACCATCCGATCCGACATGGATCTAATCTTGGTCATCTGATGCATTTTAAAACACTGTGTCGCCCTGATCCATTGGATCTCATACATTCTAATCACGATCAGCCATCCTTTTAAATCTCGCGGATGCACCCAAACCATCGGATCAAGGCCAGATAAGATCCTAGACTTCCATTCATTTTCTGGTTCTTCTCTTCCCAGGATGTCCTATTCTTCTCCTTCGTGTGCGCTGCACTAGTAACCCTATCTCATCTCCTCTTTTTTTCCACCTGTGACCCCGATGCCCCCTCCTTTAATGTGTTTTCCACAAGGACGTCCACCGACTATTTTAAACCATATAGGGCTTGGTTTTTTCCATTAGTAGCATTTAAAATATCTATTATATTTTTTACACAATATAGTTTATAAACCACCCTTTTCACCTTAATAACCCCTCAGTTCTTCCCCCACTCCAACCTCCAGCAAGCTCTCATGAGTCTTCTTGAGCCCCTCCTCCTCCTCAAACTAAGGTAAGGGTTAACTTGTTTTGTGATGTTGTTTTTTAGAGTATATACATATATATGTATTCTCAAAAAATTATGTTTATAATGCTTGTGGTTTAGTTGAAACCCCCATATACCTGGTCCAAGGACTTATGGATTTTGGGTTATGAAGTAATTTTTAAACTTGAAGGGTTATTTTCCTCATGCAATATATATATATATATATATATATATACTTTATATATCCAATTATATATGTAGTTATATATATAACCAAATGGTTTTGAAATAACCTCTATTATGTTTGGTTACAATATCTCTAAACATTGAGTTTCAAGGAAGAGGTATATTTTTGTTTTAAACATAAGGAATTATATATATATATATATATATTATAGTATACACATACATGTAAAACTATATAGTGTGTATAACTCACCTTCAAGACCAATTTTGAGTCTCTCAACATTGGAATTCAATGATTTATTGACATTTTTGATAAACATGTTTGGGTCGATTGATTTTGGTGTAAGATCAATAGGCATACCCGATTATTCATATAAGTTATATGTTTAATCAAGGTTTAATTTTTTATAAAATTTTTTAATAAATAAAACATGTAAATTTTATATTATTCATTAAAATTTAGGGACTTTGTTAATTAATGTGACTAATATATCAATGTTATATGGGTGTCAATGAATTTTTTGTTTAAACCCTTTAATACATAATGTGTATTCGGATATGTGAATGTATGTGCATGCCAATAAACATTGATCCCCAATTTTACTTAGAATTTTCCAAGGGTTACTAAGAAATAATAAAACATATGTTTTCAAAATATGTTTTTGTTTAAAACACTACTCTTTATATACACCATGTTGTATGAACAATTTACAAAAAACCTTAATTGTGGATATTCCATATATTATACTTATGATGTGTTTAGTAATTGTAGAGAGCACATGAGTATAATATTTGGGGTTTTCAGCTTTTATAACCATTTGTATAAATTATTTATTTATATATATTTATATATACTAAATTGTGTTAGTTATGGTTGAATCTCATACATTCCATTTTTATCATTATGTATACCCTTGTTATAACAAAGAATTTCAATAATAAATGCATGAGCATCTATCAGTTTAATAACCCACCTAAAATATTTTCTTTATCTTTTGAATTGATTATGCATCCAGGTAAAATTCCAATATGTATTGATTAGTAATGCCTTATAATTTTATGTTTATAATTTTTTGTAACAAAACATGTAATTCTTTTAGTTCATTAGTTGTCATCACATATGCCATAATCAGTTTATTGTACTCGCTAGTCAATGACATATCCATGTAGTTGTTAGTTATAACATTAATACTTATATGCCTGATTCACTAAATATATGTAAATTCTAATGAATTTAATTATAACTCTTATGACCTTTTATAGAATTATGAATTAAATTATTCAAAATGGTATGGGACACCTTCAATAATATGAAATGGGAAAATTAAATATTCAAAGAGGTATGGGACATTTTGAATTTACGACCCTTTGTGACATATGAGGAATGTAATAGGCTCAGTATAACGGGTTGGTGACCTATTAATGAAATCACTTTGATGCACTGATAGTTCTCATGAGACTATCAGGTCATGGCACAAGTCCATTGACATTTTAGAGTATTGACATGAGGTCTTGAAAAGGTCTGATATTATACGTTTCGTCATTATATTTACAATAATTAATTAACCAAGTGGATATTATACTAGTAGAATATCCATGGTTAAGATCCAGTACATAAGAGTATCAAAAAAAGTAAATTCTTATGGCATGATGTTTGTTTAGCACTCAGTGATTAAGTAACCATTGTATGAAATTGATGTTATTACCTTTATGTGCTACTCTAATTATGTATTTCTCTTAGTTGTTAAATTTTTACTTGCATATTCATATTTCATACATATTTAGAATGTATTTTACTTGTTACTATAAATGAGAATGCCTATAATCAACTCATGTTCCCCTGTAAATCAGTTAGTATGATTTTCATTGTGCAATTTTATTATTATGATATGTTACATGTGTTACAACTTTTCTAATGAAAAATGTTTTTTGGAATGATTTAAAGAATGTTTTCAAAAGTTATATTTGGTATATTGTGTTATTTTAAAACCCCTTATTAGGCATTTGTATGCTCACCCTACATTTTCGAAATAATATTTTTAGGCATCAGTTTTAGCAGAAGAAGCATGATAGAAGAAGCTGGTTTCCCATAACCTGAATTGAATCGATCCTCTATATGGGAAATGATGTGCAAAATATCAGTGCATGGTTTTTCTAAAAGTTTGCACATCATGTTTCAAGGCACCAGCTCTAGATATTCGGGATTCGGGCTGTCACAGTCGGTATCAGAGGATTCAGTTTAGTTAACTCTAGAAAACTAGAACTAAAAAAATTAAGATACCTAATTATGATGTTTTCCTGATTTTCAGATGGAAAATAGAAATTCTAGTCTTTTGTCTCTTCCTATTGAGGCCCTAGAAACCATAATTTTCATATCCTGCCATGATAACTTTGTAATCTATTCCCGTATTTGTATGACATGAAAACACCTCTACGACTTGTCCAACTCTCCCTGTGTACTTAAACTCTACTAAGGAGCGGATTTGGACTACCTATTTATAATGAAAACCCAATTTCCATCCTAAAAATGTTGGGAAAAGTACTATGAGGTACTTTATAGATATTTCACCACCATGGAGGGCTTGTAATCCCCTATGGGTCTCTAAGAAGCTATAGCAGTGGGAGACCTCCGTGTAGCATATATGTCCCATGTCTTGTCCTATGGCCGTTATTGCCAAGTAATGGACTTTGAAATCCTTGAATTTGAAGCCTATTGTTTTCTGTACATACATCAAGTACATATTGATGTCTCTCAGCTATACACCCCTCATTTCACACTCTGGAGACACCATAAGTTCACTAATGAGATTGAACCAGACTGCTTGGGTTGCATTTGGTTCAGGGAGATTGAGAGTTTTGAAATTGTTTTGGGAATTCATGTAACTAGGAACTGGGGAACCATTAGTTCAGGGTGCAGTGTACCTTTTGTTTTATGAAAATACAATTTTTTGTTTATTCTTTATTATATCATTTAGTATTTTTGTATCACTAAATGTACTTCCATGAAAAATTTATATTTAAAGATGGAAGGACAAACCCGCATTTTATCTCTTCCCGTTGAGGTATTGGAGGCCATTATAGTCAGAACCTATGAGGAAGAATACATTCCCTTCACACACCTGTGAAGAACATGAAAAACTCTTTACAGAATATCGAATAGTCCAGACATTCACTGCTCCTACCAAGGGAATGAGTACATCTACCACCGTATAGCCAATGCTCAATTCACTATGTATAGACAAAGGGGAAAGTACCATGAAGGTCTTTTCCTACACTTCACCCAATCTTGAAACTTCACTTCCAGGGTAAGGTTTCAAGAGGCTTCCTTGGAAGGGGACCTATTCACAGCCAACATGTATCAGATTCTGAGCTCCAATTTTTAGGACCATGTCGATGTCATTGACATTTTCAGATGAGATATGGTCTGACGAGTCCTTAGAGAGTTTTTCTATTAGTATATCTCTAAACTCTCTACTATTTGAGCCTCCCTCTAGAAGATTGAGTGTACACTGCAAGAGTTTAACTAGTACAGTCTGATGTGTGATTAGGCTAGGGAAGAAGAAGATTTGAACACCAACATGGGAATTCATCTAGCCACGCCTGAGGATCCTCCACGATGGAGGATGTGGTAAAGAGCGTCAAAGTGTTACTTTTTGTGTGGTTGTATGAAATGAATTTCGAGGACACAATTATTTATATAGGGGAATATTTTGATGCCCCAAAACTTATTTCTCATCTAATAAAAATATTATCATTTTTATTTTGTTTAATTTTCATGTCAATCAAACTAATACATTCAAATTAAACACAAAGAAATTTTATTAAATTAATCACCAAAGTTTTTAAATTGCAGTAAGATCAAAGGAAATCTATACCAACTTCAAAAAAACTTATCCAATCCATAGGGATACTACGTTACACAATGAAGAGACCCAGTAAATAAAGAAGATCCTTCAGGTCAGTCATAATAAAGAACATCACAACCAGAATCATGAAAACTGTACTGCCCATCAGTGGTATTATAGGGGCCATCTTCTTAAATTTTCTAGAGTTTAATACATCCTAATTTTTGGTTTTTTAAGGAGTCTACAAAACCATTACCCCTTGGATGAATATTGGAGATTCTTGTGACTATTGAGTTGTAATGGCTATAATTATAGTCGTTGGAATTTTGGTGTATTAATTAAAAAAATATCTAACTATAATTTAGTTTTCCCAAAAATATTTAAGTTATTAATTGAATTTATAATATAACCTCTTATTATGAACATTATAAGGAAAATGGTTTAATATGTTGAACCACACTTAGGTGATTATAAAATGAGATGAGGATTTCAAACATCTTACAAATATTTCAAATATATTGTAAAATTTTTCATTCTTAATGCTCAAACAATGTTTTAACTAAATTATGTTTTAATTTCTATAATACTAGTATAAAGAATTTTCATATGGATATATTAAAGTTATAACTTTTTTGTATTAAAAAATTTGTTTTTATATAACTAAATGAATTTTTCATTTTGAAAAGCAACTATTTTTTTTTGTAATCATAGTATTAAATTTTGAAAAAAAAACCCCACTAGATACCAACCCTCTAGTAGGGCCGAGTGAGGCAACTTGTGCTAGGTAGCTGAAACTAGCCCTCAGCCTCAGCATAGGTCAGCCTGAACAAGGGACATAGCTACCATGAAGGGAAGATAGGAGCACATGAGGGAACCAGAGGCACCGCTGTGTAGGGCGGCACAGAGGCGTGGGTGGGCGCAAGAGCACGCCCACAGAACCCGGTACGAGGAGGTACCAGGAGGGGATGAAGGAGATTTTATGGAATTTCATTAGAGTCTCATGCTTATAAAGAATCCATGTAGGTCTCTCCTTCTTGATGTGGGATGAGTAAATTCATCCAGGATTCAATCTAGGCCTTTAGATCTCACCACATGTGATCTGGGCTGTCCGTTTCGGTCCGACACTCAATCCTCAGCAGTCACGGTTTATTCCCATGTTTTTGTGGATCGTTCGATCCGACATGGATCTATTCTAGGCCATTCGATAAATTTTAAAATGATGTGTCACCCTGAGCAATTGGATCTCATACGTTCTAATCGTGATCGTCTGTACTTTTAAATCTCACGGACGCACCGCAACCATCGGATCAAGGCCAGATCAGATTATGTTCATGCATTCATTTTCTGGTTCTTCTCTTCAAACGACATATTCTTCTTCTTCTACTCATGCACTGCACCAGTAACCCTATCTCTTCTTCTCTTTCTTTCCACTCATGACCGAGCTGGCCCCCTCCTTTCATGCATTTTCCACAAGGAATTTCCACTGGTCTTTTAAAAAACCATGTATGACTCGGTTTTTTCGAGTTGTAGCATTTAAAATATCAATTATATTTTATACAAAATAAATTTTATAAACCACCCATTGCACCCCGAGAACCCCTCAGGTATTCCCCTAATCAAACCTCTAGAAAGATCCCACAAGTCTTTCTGAGCCCCTCCTCCACCTCGAACTAAGGTAAGGGTTAAATTGTCTTGTGACATTTCTTTTGAGAGTATATACATATATATTTATGATCATAAAAGTATATTTATAATCCCTGTGGTTTATTTGAAAACAACCATATACCCAGTCGGAGTACTTATGGATTTTGTGTTATGGGGTAATTTTTAAACTAGAAGGGTTATTTTACTCATGCAATTTATATATATATATATATATGTATACATTATATATCCTATTATATATGTACATATATATATAAATAAACAGTTTTAAAATAACCTCTATTATGTTCAGTTACAAGATCTCTAAGCTTTGGGTTTCTAGGAAGAGGTAGATTTTTGTTTTAAACATAAAAAATTATTTATATATATATATATATAGAGAGAGAGAGTATACACAGGCATATAAAACTATATAGTTTGTATAACTCACCTTTTGGACCAATTTTGAGTCTCTCAACATTGGACCTCAATGATTTATTGTCATTTTTCATAAACAGGTATGTGTTGATTGATTTTGGTGTAAGATCCATAGGTATACCTTTTTATTCATATAAGTTATATGTGTGAGCAAGGATTACATTTGTATAAATTTTTTTAATAAATAAACCATTTAAATTTTATATTATGAATTAAAATTTAAGGACATTGTTAATTAATGTGACTAAAATATAAAATTCATATGGGTGTCAATGAATTTTTGGTTTAAACCCTTTAATACATAATGTCTATTAGGATATTTGATTGTATGTGCATGCAAATAAACTTTGATCCCGATTTTTACTTTGAATTTTCCAAGGGTTACTAAGAAAGAATAAAACATATGTTTTCAAAATATGTTTTTGTTTAAAACACTTCTCATTATATACACCCTTTTGTATGATGAATTTACACAAACCCAAATTTTGGATTTTTCCAAATATTATACTTATGATGTGTTTAGTAATTGTGGAGTGTACATGAGTATAATATTTGGGGTTTGAAACTTTTGTATTCATTTTTATGAATTATTTGTGTCTATATATATATATAATGGTGTCAGTTATTGTTGAATCTCATACCTTCCATTTAATCATTATGTATTCCCTTGTTATACCAAAACATTTTAGTAATAAATGTATGAGCATCTATCAGTTTAATCTATTTATCGTACACACCATTCAATGACATAGCCATGGAATTGTTACTTCTGAAATTAATATTGATGTGTCTGATTCGCTATATATATATATATATATGTAAATGCTAATGAATGTAATTAGAACTCTTATGACCTTTTATGGAATTATGAATTAAATTATTCAAAGTGGAATGGGAAATGTTGAATAATTTGAAATGAGAAAATTAAATATTCAAAGTGGTATGGGAAATTTGGAATATATGATCCCTTGTGGCATATGAGGAATTTAATAAACTTGGTATAACGGGTTGGGGACTGGTTAATGAAATCCCCTTGATTCATTGATAGTTCTAATCAGACAATTAGTTTATGGAATGAGGCCATTGAAATTTTGGAGTCTTGACACAAGGTCTTGACAGGGTATGATATTATATGGTTCCCTATTATGTTTATGATAATTAATTAACCAAGTGGATATTCGACTAGTTGAATGTCCATGGTTAAGATCCAATACTTCGGAGTATCAAAATAAAGTAAATGCTTATGTCATGAAGTTTTTTTTATCACTCAGTTATTTAGTAACTAGTGTATGAAATTGAAGTTATTACCTTTATGTGAAACTCTGATTATGTATTTCTCTTAGTTGTTAATTTTGTACATTCATATTCATATGTCATACATATTTAGAATGTCTTTTACATATTACTCTAAATGAGCATGCCTATAATTGAATCATGTTCCCTTGTAATTATTTTTGTATTCTTTTAATTGTTCACTTTTATTATTATGATATATTACATGTGTTACAGCTTTTCTTAAGAAAACTTTTTTATGGATAGTTTTAAATAATGTTTTCAAAAGTTATAATTGGTATATTGTGTTATTTTAAAACTGCTTACTAGGCATTCGTATTCTGACCCTATGTTTTTGAAATAAATTTTCTAGGCATCAATTTTAGCAAAATCATGACAGATGTAGCTGGTTTCTCAGAACCTGAACTAAATTTATCCTCTGTATGGGACATGATGTGTTAAATATCAATTCATGGTTTTTGTAAAAATTCAAACATCATGTTTCAAGGAACATGCTCCATGTATTCTGGAGTCGGGCTGTAATAGTTGTGATTACCCCAGTACCTTACATGTGCTGTAGTTTTGTTATTATAGTGTAATAAGTGATCATCATCTCTTCCTTTTACCTTCTTTTATACGAGTAGAGAGAACACCATCCGAGATGTGTCAATTTATCACTTTCAAGGATGATGGTCTTATATTTATATTATCATTCTCAATTATGCTCATGAAAGCATTCTTGTTATGGTTAAACTAGATTATTATATATGTAATATATCCTATGTAAGGTTTTGTAATCCCTTAGTACAAATGGTATTATGTTATAAAGAAAAATGGGTCTATTGTAATCAAAACCCACAATTTAACTGGAACAATTATCATTAAAGATCTATATAATAATTCTTTCTCATTCCACATTACCTAATTGTATAAATGACCACTAACACCTATGGATGATCATAAATAATATGTGAATTAAATTCTATAGATTTACATGGAATCCATTACTTAAGAATAGGTGAACTTATTATGAAAATAATGAAAACGAACATTGCAGAATGAAGAAATTATATTTAATAACTTATAAATAAGAGAATAAATGAACTAAAAATAATTATGATAAAATAAATTAATGTCTAATATGTTCTCAAATAATTTATTAATAAGTATAATTTCATATTCTAGTAGCTTAAGTTCAAGATCGGAACATGTTCGGAGTTAAGGTAAAGGTTTTTTCACCCGAACATCCATTTTCATTCGAGTTACTTTTATTGTCTATTACCTAAATGAAAATATTTTGTATTGTTATTTAATCCTAAATAATTGTTTTTATGGGTTATATATATTTTTACCAACCAGAATATTTCCTTATTTTATGGATGGTAACTTGTTTTAAAAGGAACTTTCGAAATTGTTTCTGAAATACAAGCCTGATCCAAGGCAATTTCTCTAATTCATAACTATTTTTATTGGAACTCTATAATCAGTTTTTAGAAACCATTATCTTTATAAAATAACTAATTTTATTATCAATATACTATTATACTTTACTTCTAGTTTTATACACATATTTTTCCAAAATAACTCTTCTTTTCCAAGTAAAAGAGTATTTATCTCAAGATTTACTCAAAGATTTTATGAGAATATCTTCATCTATTTCAACACTCCTATTGATTATTATGTATTGTTGGGATTAATATTACATGTTATAATATACCATATTTAATTTTATGTTTTATGATTACTTTTTATGTGGATTTTCAATCTTAAATCCATTCCGAAAATTACTCTGAATGGTTAGTGTTTATGCTTAGTATTCAGGGAAAGTTATTTGCATTTCATATATTAATTTCAATATTAATGTATATGTTTTTTATATTTATCCCCATTCATATGAGGAATGAATTTGACATAGTAAGTGTTAGTTGGGGCCCAATATATTCCCTCAGAGCATCGGTAGGTCTCATGAGACAAACTACGATCATGGATCAAGGCCTTAACAAAATGATTATTTATGATCTTGGCATGAGGCCATAATGGTATGGTCATATTTTCCTGCATTATGCATTCCCTCATTATGAAAATATTATTCATTTTTCATGTGGTTATTTGACTATTTGAATACCCATTATTATGTAATGCTATGGAAATATTTACTCAACTCATTTTTCTACCATATTATGTTAAAGTTTATTTTTAGAGGCATGTGTTTTCAATTATTCACCATGTCTAATTTTTATGTTTTATTCTGCTATATTTCTTACAATTACTAAGAATTTGAGATCACCCATATATTATGTTTCATTTTCTTAGAATATTAAGAATTTTATTATGAATGACATTCTGAAATAACCTAGGAGTTATAGATGTTGTCTAAAGAGTTTCTATGTTGAATTTCTTTTGAAGTTGTAAGGTACAACTTATGTATGAATCTTGTTTCCAATAATACTAAACTATTCAGTTATTCAAAATGATTATTCATTTTTGTATACTAATGTAATCAAATAATGCACCGGCTCTGGGCAACAAGGGTCAGGTCCTTACAAAGAATCAGCTACTGTATTTTCATTTTCTAGATGATAATGAATTGTGTAGTCATGATCCTTAATTAATTCTAGTCATCTGATTTGTATCCTATTCAACTCTTTATAAGTGAATATATATATATATATATATATTAAAATTATATGATCATTTTATATTTCATACTTTAATCCACATAAATGATATATCAAAATGTTAAAAGAAAAAACACAATAGTTAGTTCAATATTATGTGTAAGATAATTTACCTCGTGAGGTTCCAATTATTGTAAATCATAATAGTTTACTTGATTGATCTTTTTCAAAACAAAACTGATTACCTTTAAGGAAATATCATTTTAGGTAAAAAAAATCACCATTTTGAGATATCAAGTCCAGAACTAGAAAATTCACTAATATTCTTCATAATTCATTAAAATACATTCATCGCATTATTTTTTCTATTTTAATTTACCACTTTTTTAGTTACCATAATTATTTGGATTAGTAATCATGAAAGTTTTTCAATGAACCATCACTAATAACCCAAAAATCAAATAAAACTATGAATATATATGTCATTCATAGGTTGTTGCCACTCTTAAACCACTTTATTTTTAATTGGATCTATAGTTACTCCATTGTTTATAATACTTCCAAGGAAATAAATATGTTTCAACTATATTTAATATTAAAAAATTTAACATATAACTTATTTTACTTCAATATTTTCAAAATAATACATAGTTGTTTATCCTAATCATCATAAACTTTCAAATATACTAGAATATCCTCTGTGAAAACAAAAACAGACTTATCCAAGAAGTCATTGAAAACAATATTCATAATGTCCATAAATACCATTCAATCATTTTTTAACCAAAAGGGAATAAAAAAAATTATAATAAACATACCTAGTATGTGAAACCATCTTGAAAATTTTATCCACCATCACCTTTAGTATATGGTACCTAGACCTGAGATCATACTTTTAAAAATACTCAACTTCCAAGAGCAAACACCACATCATTGTATGGTACAACAACTTCTTAAGTAATCATGAAGGTTTTATACAATCATTCTATTTCTTATCTTGAAGACTTCTAACATTTTTTTCATATCTTTGGAAAATTACTTACATAATGACCTATATAATTATAATTGAATCATATTTATTTTGCCTCTTATATATTTATCTAATAATTTGTATGATACTTTTCTTCACACTCATAATCCACATGACTGAAATTACAACATTGGAAACACATTGCATTCTCCAAAAGACATTATCTCGGGTAATTTTTACCACATTTATCATAGGATAGATACTTTATTTTCTTAACTTTGAATTTATTCAATGTATGATTACCCATTACCATCAATATGAACCTCTGCTTTTGATTTTGTTCATAGAACACATTCTCGTCAGTAAACTCTATTTTTACCTTCATGGTGCATCAAGCAAGTATATCATAACTTTTGAAATCATGAGATGCAAATTTTCTTTGATATCTATACTTCAATCATAATTAAAACTGATAAATTTTACTATCAAGATCCTAAATACAATTTGGTGCATACCTTTCCAATAGGGTGAATTTTTCTTCATACTCATCCATTGAATATTATTTCTTATACACTAATTAAAAGAATTATTTTTCCATTATAATTCGAATAAATCTAGGAAAAAACATAAAAATTAAAATATTATTAAATTAATATGATTAAAATGAATCAATATCTTATCTTTATTTGATATTCCTACCCATTAACCAATACCGATTAGCTTCACCTTCAAAATGGTAAGTATCCAGAGTTATTTCTTGATGTTCTGACCAACCAATGACTTCCAATATCTTCTCAAATTATTTATCAAATCATTAATATATCACATGTTCAGATGACCCACTAAATGATATAGTTTTTTTTAATAATGTTCTCTACATTGTACATGTTTCTCTATGGTGAACAAGGTTTCCCTCTCGCATGAATTCCATCAATGTTTATAGCATTTTTAAACTGATCTATTATAGAAACAAACTTCTATGTTCTAATTATATACATTCTAGGTTACAAATTTTGAAGGATATTATACTCTTAGTGCTTTCATACTTATTTTTTGATGTTACTCTATAGAAAACCATTCTATATTGACAAATTTTAGATGAAACAATATGGTAATATTCAAATTCTATATCATGAAAACAAAAAATTAGAATCTATTTAGGGTTCTTACTTACATTATCATATGATATAAAATTTTGTAAAACCGGTTTTGGTAACATCTATATGGACATGGCCTTAAAACAATACAAATCATGATTTTTGTAACAACTTAAGACCTTCACTTCTGAATTTGGTGATAAAAAACTAAAAATTCAACTTCTAGAATTGAAAATGATAAATTTGACCCAATTTGTTTACATAACAACCTATAGAATCAAAAGTAAATATTGGATCACTTACATAACCAAGGAAATTTTGTGTTTAGAATATTAGTGAATTATGCCAAACTCTTACATATCTTGGAAAAATAATCAAATGGCCCATAAAAATTTATATCATCTCCCAAAATTTCTCCACATATAGAAACATTATTAGACATATCCTACTTGAAACCTGTATTCATAACCTAGAGAAAATAAACTTAATAAAGGGTGAGTTTGGATTCTTATCAAGGGTAAATAAAATAGATATCAATAATCTCATAAGCATAACATGCGCACAGGGGTGTGAGAACATGAACCTAACATTTAAAAATCTATTCCCTATATAATATAGATTCAAAATATTGAGTCATGGAATAAATATTGTTTTTTATAAGACATGAATCATAAAATAATAAATTAACCTAATACATTATGGTATAACATTGACAAAAATGATGAAATTATGGTATCCACATAAACATATAACATTGTGAACATGTATAAATTGAAATATATACACTCATTGAGTTAAGTACATGAAAGAAGGACCTTGAATAAACTTATTGACATGAAACTAGGTCCATTCATAATCTTATGGACGTGAAATATAGGTCCTTTCATAATACTTTGAACATGTAATCATGTCTTTTCATGACATTGTGAACATGTAATCAGGTTCACACATAACATTTGTGAAATTGTAATCAGGTTCACGTATAACATTCTTACTCATGAGTTATCTATATTTAACTGATTAATTGGATGGAGATATAGTTCCTAGACTTCACATAAATAATATCATACATACGTGTTCTAGAATATTATAAAACATTCATCATCATAGGACTAATGAAAATACATTAATTTATTCAATGTATAACCCATGGAAAAGGGGTATGAGTTTCATCAATATCTTGTCATCATAAACATAAACCATCTAGAAAAATAATAAGGATGGTATCCTAGGATCACATCTCAAATAAATCATAAGTAGATTTAATTAATTATATTTTATACAGAAAATGATTTTTAAAAATCACTTGAAATAATTCTTGAGGAAAATATCCTTTTTGTTTTAAAACTTTTTTTTAAAAAAAAGCAACACAATTATAAATGAAAAACAAATATTTGAAAATAACCTAGTAAAAAATTAAATAAAGCATTAAAACATTAAATCATCATGATGGAGGAAAAATCTGGTCAAGTCATATAATTTAGAAAATACATTCATACTTTTTTAAGATAAATCATAAAATAACCTTTTGGAAAATGAAAAGAAGATTCCTTTTAAAATATATATCAAAAAACTAAAAAATAGAGAAAATGAACATAAAATATAATTTGATAAAATAAAAATTATTTTTGAGTAGAATTTCATAAAACATGGTCATGGAATAGAAATATTCTATAATGGAGACTTAAATATAGACAATCCTGAATTATGATAAGATTATGAAATAAACCTTTACCGTATTATATTCATTCAAATTGCATGCCCCAAAAAAAATTTATCTATATGAAAATAATATAGCTTTCATGATAATACTAAAAAAATATATTCATGTGAAATATATACACCATAAAAAATTATTCGTTTATAAGGCATATGTCATAGGGAAAAAAAAGTGAGTGAAAAATCCCTTATAAAGTTCATATCATTGAAGTTAGTCGAATGAATAGATTATGTGTATCCACTAAAAACTACATAAAATAATGTTAAATATAACATAATATAATAAAAAGTAATTTCACATGTAATGTGATGTCTCGAACCTAAATTCCACTTAACATATGTCCACAACTAGGTGGACCACATCGCCTCTCGCATATCTCCCCAAACACCAGAGGCTGCCGACTAGCAACGAGGGCCTAGGGTGTATCCATATAGATAATATTCACTCATTAAAAGATTTTATCATATTGGGTCAATATCAAACATAGATAAATAATAGAATTATTAATAATTGAAGACACAATATAAGAATACATGAATAATAATACAATAGGTTCAACTGATATAAATATACAAAAGCTGATGATAAATGTCATGTATCTAGAAAGATGGAAAACATGGATACAAATTAGTAGAAAATACATGCTATAAAAAGTGTCATAAAGGAATCTAAAAACTATTCTCAGTATCCCATGTTCCATCTCGGTCATCTTTCACTAGCTTCATCCTAAGAAAGAAAGCAATAAACTGTTTGAAGCCAGATGCTTCCCTTTGTCAACACATGCATACATAGATTCTTCCCAAGTACCAATATCTCCCTGTAGAGGTTGTGAGATAAATCTTATTTGGAAACCACTAAATGTGTTTATAACATCATATCCATGTAATATAAACTAAAACAGTGTCTAAGAATGCATATAAGCAAGTAAAAAAGTTATGGTAATATAAATACAAAAGTATATGCTTCATCCCTAGGATGGTGTCTAAATATGTATCAAGTTCATTAATTAATAATGTTCCAGTTTATATAAATGGGTCCTGTGAGGCATAGCCAGCATAGACATCACCTTGTGATAGTAATATTATAGGTTCCAAGATGAAATAAGGAATCTTATATTCATATTAATAAGAAATAAGTTCCAAGGTAATGTCCAAGGAAACCTAGACATCAAGGGTCACCAACTCAGTAGTAATTGTATCTTAGATAACGTGTAAGAGTGTAATCCAAGGAACATCATCCAACACATTTTACAATAGTGATGATCTAAACGAGTTTAAGGAATACATCCATGTTAAAACATGATAATAATGGTTAGGCCTAATTATGTAATTAAGGAACCTTATATTCGTAGAAGCCATACTGGATCCAAAGAGTTTATCCAAGGAATCTAATAGTAGTAAAGGAGGGATCCTAGAGTTTCATACTAGGAATCCACTGATAGATGAGGATCAGGATCCAATGTGGGTCTCAACCAAGGGAACTGACATCCTTGAATAGGAATGGAATATATGAATGCTCATGGAATTCCCTTAGAAATCCAAAATATAAATCGAGTTTGACCACCCCTATAATTTTCATAAGGTCTATATGTAATTATTAAGCTTATATTTAATTCGTTTATTTAATTAAGTCAACTTATTGTAATACCATTTAATAATTCAAGGTTCAAGACATTATCTTTCATTAGTGTGATGAGGATAGTGGGTATGAAACCATTCCATTCATTTAATTCATTAAGTCATATACAACTCATTAGGATAATTCTGCAACCTTCCATAAAAAGTAGAAATGGGTGATATAGACATGAATCCAGTCATTTTATTATATTTAATTAGTATAAGTCACATATATACCATATAATTTCCATTTCAATTTAGTAGTGATTAATCATGTGAAGTACATAGCTTAGGTGGGTTGAGTAATTAGAATAAATCATACCTATCATGATCAATTCACAATTTAAAAGCCATTTAATTAGGGTAGGCTTAGCAATATCAAGGTCAAGACAAGGAACGCCCAAATCGTTGCACTGAATCTCAAGTCAAACACTAAAATTCAATTATAAATAACACCCTACTTGGGGTGTTCAGTGTTGTGGATGTAACCACCAATGATGAATAACATATATGGAATGTGTCTTAGAATATAGTTATAACAAATAAAATCAAGGTATATAAATTTAACAAAATATTCCCGATGAAATCAGTGTTCCCACACTACAATTTATAAAACAACAAATCTTGAGGGGTGAGTTATAGACCACCTACCTCATACTATTGTGACTCTACTCTTATAGAATCAGCATCTAATTCATTTTATATTGGAAGAGATATTAAGAATTATGATATTCACTAATAATAGTGTATATGTGCATGAATCTAAAAAGAGTCATTGATAGGAATAAGAACGTTGAAATATTAAAAAGAAAAAAGAGAACATAATGGTGAAGATCCAACTAGATAAATTCCACCTCGATCTAACTCGATCACAAATCCTAGATTATATGGAATTTTGGATTCATGGTGGGAGGAGAAAGGGTTTCTTTCTATTCTAATGATTAAAATAGAGAAGGTTTCATTTAATTAGATCATTTAGGGATAAATTGTAAGATCACTCCAAATGGCCTCTACATGGTTTTCCCACCATGTTTTTCCAAACCGTGTGAAAACCATGAACGGAAAGCTATAGAGATGGGTATACTGCATGGCTATTGTGTATGGTATGACTTACCTTGTGTAAACCATGTGAATCTCCACTATTAAAATTGTAGACATTTTTTCCCAGATGTGTGGCCCAAATAACATCACTAAGGAAAATAGTTTTCTCTACTTCAACCCAATGTCTATCCTCTCATGGTTTAAAATAATTGTGTGGTCTAACTCTCATGGTTTACTCTAACAATGTGATAGTCCAAAAACCTCCACCATCCAGGGTTCTGAGCTTTTAACAAGATCCTGATATGCATGAAAACTTCACTAACTCACAAGGCATTTAAAGGATCTATACCTGACTTAAAAACTAGGTTCTTATATTCTTCCCCTATTAAAGGAAATCACCCAGGAGTTCACATTACAAGGGAAATGAAACACTCTCAAAGAAAAACATTGGCCACTAGGAATGTATGCCATCCTCCCGCTCCCAACTCTCATCTTGTACATGGTTGTGCTTCCATAAAACCCATACCAGACGGATATACCAGCCTTTGAGAGCATTCATGATCTGGTCTAAAATTCCTAAGGGATACTCCTCAAAAAAAGAATAGTCATCAAGCTAACCTTCCTTAGAATAAAAAGTGTGATATTGGTCAGCATGATATCGATGATGTTGTGAAACATAAAAGAAAACATTCATGGAACGGTGCATCTGAGGTAGTAGTAACTGATAGGATATTGTCCCAACTCCCTCCAGATCTCAAATGACCATACATAATGAGGAGATGGATCCCCTTGCCTCTTTATATATCTATTTCCCAACCTAGGTTATACCCACAGGAAAACACAATTCATAATCTCTAAGTCCAGAGGTCATCAGTAGTGATCAACATAATATTTCTATCTAACCTAATTATTATACACTCTTTCTAATTAATTGAACATTCTTTAATGTTTCCTGCAAGAGACGAGGATCTGGTAGGGCTGCCTCACCATCCTATATTCAGTATAGGGGTGAATGGAATGGCCTACCATACAAGGAATCAAAATGAACAATCTGAATTATCACCTAAAACTTGTTATTATATTAAAACTCAAGGATAGGGATGTTCTTCTCCCAAAACTACTGAAATCAAGGAATAATTCTTATATCATGTCCTCTAGACCTTTTATCATCTATTCTGATTGTCCATCGGTCTGATGGTGAAATGCTTGTCACGACCCATCCTCGGGGCCCGTGTTGTGACTACCCCAAGCACGCCTTCCATAGGCCAGGGGCTGGCGACTATCACCAAAGGCGTAAATCCCGATAACTGGGAAGGAATTTCCTTTATATAAGTAAACAAACACCATAGAGAAAAATCAGAAGTAATACACTAAGTACAAAAAGGAAGTACTGAAAAGTAAATGGGCCAGAATACAAACCCAAATGAAAGTACAGCTACAACTGAACAAAAGTACAACAGAAAAAGACAACATCTGGAAGAAAGGAAGCATCTCCGGGGTCGTCCTCCTCAGATCCTACTTGACGGGTAGGTACAAATAGCACATCTCCTGGATTGTCCACCAAGGATCCTACCTGAAGGGTAGGTACAGATAGCACAGCTCCTGGACCATCCACCACAGATCCTACCTGAAGGGTAGGTACATATGGCCTCCACAACGCTTTTTCCTATCAACCTCCTCCGAGTATCGTCTCGCCGTGAAGTCCACCTACTGATACTGACTCTTTGAGAGGACCACCTTCGGGTACCATCCAGTCCTCGAACACTCGGCCTCCGTCAGCACTGCCCGTCGTCTGCAACCAACACAACGAGGTGCGGGCATATCCCGTGCAGGGGTGAGTATAACGATACTCAGTAGGGACCCCAAGACCCTCAAGGTCTCACTAAATCCAACAAGGATAACCATAAATAAGATCTCAACAGATAACCTCTACTTAGGTATATGCCCATACATATACCTAAGTTATCAAGTAACCCATCTCAATCATGAGGAAACACAAAGATTATGAAATCAATGGATAACCACTACTTAGATATATGCACATACATATACCTACGTTATCAACTGACCCATATCAATCATGAGGTAAACACAAAACTCATAGACTCAGCTCAACCAGGATTTTATTCATTATGTCGAAACCACAACTGCTGGAGAACTCCCCCTCTGTCGAGTACAGTGGGAAAGCCGCTACAACCAAGAGTGCCCCACTAACCTTGGACTGCTGTAGTACTCCACCTGTCGAGTACAGTGGGCCTTCCACTACAACCAAAAGCTTCCCACCATGGGTATTCCGCTACAACCAAGCGCTCCCCCTCATAGGCTTCAGAGGTACTCCTTCTGTTGAGTACTGCGGGTCTGCTGCTACAACCAAGCGCTTCTCCACAGTGGGTCTGCTGCTACAACCAAGCGCTCCCCCTGATAGCCTCCAGAGGTACTCCTTCTGTTGAGTACCGCGGGTATGCTGCTACAACCAAGCGCTCCTCTTCCGTGGATCTTCCGCTACAACCAAGCGCTCCCCACTGGGCTATCCGAAACACACCGAGACGATAGATCATCAGTCATCAAGTCTCATCCAGCTACTAGGTCTCTGCACTCTGCTAGCTCGTCACAGGGAGGGTCCTCTCCACGAGCTACTGGTCGATACTCAAAGTATCACAAAGTTCCACGAAGAAGTATCTCAAAGGACTGCCTCTTCATAGGGGTCTCAACGCAACAGACGGCGCGTCAGTCGGACGCCCAGTCTGTGAGTCACTAGCATTTTCGCCCTAGGGGCCCGGTTGGTTTCGTGTGCGAACCAACCCGGCCATATCTCAATTGTACCCCAAACTCTCATAGGGTATACTCATAGGGACTGTTTCACAACAAGATCACCAACACCGCTGGCGATTTGTCAAACAGACGTTCGGTCTGAAAGATATCAGCTTTTCCGTTCCAGGGGCCCGGTTGTATTTCGGGTTCAATCCAACTCGGCTACTCCCCATCTGCGTCCAAACCTCGAGTGAATTATTCCAAAAGTTACGTCTCATCAAGAGGAATCCAACAAAGTTGACGGCACGTCAATCGGACGTCCGGAGCTCAAGATATAAGTGTTTCCTCTCCGAGGGCCCGGTTGGTTTCGTATCCGAACCATCCTGGCCATACCCAAAGTTCTCCGAAACCTTGAGTGTAATATACCGAAATGACCTCCTCGATCCAAGTATCGTATCGCAACTGACGGTGCGTCGATCGGAGGTCCGTAGCCCATGTTATGAGATTTTGAACGAAACTGTCTGAAAAATAGGGGGTTCGGGCCCGGTCCGACCCGGCCCGATACCCCCCCCCCCCCCCCGAGGTCGACCCGAATAGGGTCCGGGTCTGGCCCATTTGGGCCTAGCCCGGCCCAGCTGGCGCGGCCCAGCCTGGCGGCCGGTTGGCTAGTCGTGCTGGCGTGGCGCCCGCCTGGTCAGCGAAGAGCGGAGGGGGCACTGCCCCCACCCCCCGGTTGACGGTGAACCAGCGCGGCTTAAATGTTGTGCCCACTTATTCCGGAATGGCAAAGCCGTTCTGGTTCAAGCACGGCCACCACGGCTCTTCCGCGGCGGCCTTCTCCAGCGGCGCACCGCCGCCGCTTTCCGCGGACCACCGGACGCGCTCTGGTGGTCCGTTTTGCTCGCCGTCTTCGCCAACGGTCCTCCCAGGACCCGGCCTTCACTGCGGAGACTTCAAATTGACTTTGCGGCCCCTTTTGTCGTCTTCCGTCAATCCGCACGTCAATAAACAACTGCGGAGTCTTTTATTCGCCTTTGCGGCCCCGAATCTGGCCGCAGTTTCGTTCGGCCTCGACGGCGCCACACTCCTTCATCGCTTTCCTTCTTGTTTCCGTGTGGTTTCATTGCACCGCGCCGCCTTTGTTCGAGCCGCAACGAACACACATCAAAAGTTGGAGGAGGATCAGCCGTGTTTGGGCGGTCCGACCTCCTACCATTAAATTGATAACAGGCGGCCCGATTACTTCACGAAGAATGCAAGGAAAATATTCATGAACAAAACCAAACCACTGCCTCGAAAAGACGTCGCACGTCATCGTGCCGCGGGAAAAGGCAAGCACCGCGATGATCGGTCGTCGCGGAAGATCAGTTTCGATTCCGTTATCGTCAGAGGAAGAGCCGTCGTCGATGGCGACGTTCCCCGCAGTGGTGTCTCCTCCCTTGACGCAGAGGAAGAAGAAGAGAAGGCATGTCGTCGGTGTCTTTGCGTTCTCTATCGGAGGCATTCTTCTTCGAGAACGTTCTATGTTGAAGGGAAAGTGTTCTTCATCGAAGAATAACCGTTATTCCTTGAAGATGAGTCATTCTTCATTGGAGGGAAGTTCTCTTCCTCTTCACACCAAAGTTCTCCCAAAAACTCTAGAATGTTGATTAGGTTTTATCACACACCAAAAGCTCCAAAATAATATCCCATGATATTATTTTTATTCACATCTCAAAGATTTTAAAATTCAAACCAAACCACATAATTAATTAAAGTGAGTTGGCATGAATAAAGAGGAAAGAGGGGGAGGTGAGTGGTATCACATTAAAGGGGACTTTCAAGGGGTTATGGGGAATTTAAAAATTTGGGGGATCGTGTGGGCCCCACCTCTCATTTATTCTCCCAAGGGTAGTTACCAACCCAACTTCCACAAAAAGGATAAAACTACTTAGAAGAAAAAGAAAATTGGATTACAAATTTTATTTATTCTTCACTTACACCTCAAATTTTAAACAACTCCTCCTGAGAAAACGCATCTTCGGAAAAGGTCTTCATAAGAAATTACCAACGCTGCGAGTTAATCGGTGCCCTCGGAATTCGATTTCGAGCACCGGTTCAAAATTTAGAAAAACCCGCTCGTTCGTTCACTGAACGTACCCGAGCTAAACTTCGGAAAATGATTCCGGGCACACCGGTCCTCGGAATCAAGCATCATCAGAAATTGTGTTCATGTAAAATTCCAAAGAAGATTAAGAAAAAAATTTCCATGAAATTTCTGGGTCTTTACATTACTCCCACCTCAGAGGTTTACGTCCCCGTAATGCTATAACACAAACTAGGGAAACAAAAGTGGTACTGAGCATGCATCTGAGCCTCCTGCTCCCATGTGCCCACCTGGAGGTTCCCATGCTGCCAATGAAAGCGAACAAGAGGAATCGACCGTCCTCGTAGGACCGATCCTGTCGATCCTCAACCTCTACTGAAACCCCGTAAAGTCACCCCATCGCCAAAGTCCAGCTCCCCATAGTCGATGATATGAGAAGGATCATTCACGTTCCTCCCCAGCCAAGGTACCTGGATGACATCATGCACCCGGTGCAACTGGGGTGGAAAGATCAAGTGGTAAAACTACCTCACCTACCCAGCTGAGGACCTAGAAAGTTCTATTGAACCTCGGAGATAACATTCCGCTTTGGCCATATCTCCATAAACCTCATCGAGGTGAGACCCGTATAAGGACATGATTTTCATCCTAAAACTCTAGAGGTCTCCAATTCCTGTTAGAAATGAAACTAAAAATGACCGCTGCCATGAGGGTAAGTTTGACCAACTCAAGAGTGATCGGTCGCACCCTCCTATGCATCAGTTTATCATGTGCTTCATGGGGTTTCCTTTTCGCCAACCAAGGAAAACCCGTCCCAACGGTGTAGGTAAACCACAACCTCTTTGCCTAATATAGTCAATCTGAGCATGAACTATGAATCCAATCCATACCCAGACCAACATCGTAAGGCCTCGACGCTGCCCCCAAGAGGTTCCAACCAAAACTCTCGCCTCAAGGGTCAGATCACACTGTCGGCGTAAGTGTGATTATCGAGTCTCCTCCCAAAGGTATCTCCAGACATGAGGGTCAAGTCAACGGCTTAACCGGAAACTCTAGGTCTGGGACTAGATTCATAGAAGGAAGGGATGATTCATATCGATTTCTGTAGCTACGGAAGCTAGTAGAAGACAATGTCCGCACATAGAATCATCCTTAGAGCCCTTTCAGTCGCACTCCTTGACTGCATGCAGCTACTCCTTCCCCTACCCTCCAGATCCCTAAGCCTAGCGGGGATTACAAAGGAGGGTTGGTGCAACATGTCAAAATGCTCACCACCCCATGCTGCTCTCCTAGCTCACTTCCACGTCTGCTGCCCTACAGATTTATCTGTCCTTAATATTTCCTCTTCTTGAAACATTCGCACGCCCAAGTCTCTGAGACTGGCACCAGCTCACTGCATTCCAACTTCTAACATTCTCTAGCTATATTCGTTCAGCCAAAGAACATTCATCCTCAAGGTTATCTCTAGCACCCTAACGTGATTATAAATGCATAGAGGAAAAGGTGATGGCTCAGATATCTTTAAACACACCATGCTCAGAGGTCAGAGCTCTATAGCACTGATCGAATCATATTCATCGAGTACCGGGAATGTTCGGTACACCTCGATGAATTCTCAGTTATCGACACATTGTCCTGCTGAAGCTGTATAAACTCTAGAAAACTCTCATCCACCTCCTCAAGCCAGTCCTCAGCTGCCTGTGAGTCGGGCTCACCTTGAAACATGAGGGTATCTGATGTTGGATCATGTGTAAGGCAGTAAGCCGACATGTGTCACCTACCGGTACTGTCGGTTGTAACTGCAGACCAACAGGTAGTGATGTATAGCTGACACGCTACCCGAAGGCACTATCTCAGGCATCGGTCCACGTACCGAAGCCTCATCACTATGCGTACCATCCTCATAGTCACTCACTAGAAAACACAAGTAGCCAAGTCTACCATCCACTCTGCTGGTGTCTCAGCTAGGCGGAAAACTCTAGCAATCGCCTCCAGCCAGTGCTCTGCTGTTCTGGGAATCTGCCTAACCTCGTAACCTCGGAGGCCTCTTCTACTAGAACTCGTGCAACGCGCTCCGTCAGCGTGCACCGTATGCTAGTATGGAAAGTGGCATCTACTTCCCAACAGGTGGTGGTGCTGCTGGTACACCACCCGAGGGTGCCAATATAGTAAAAAGGGCCTCGTACCGAAGCCTCGCCGCTCGGTGGGCCGTCATCGAGTACTCTCTCGGAACTCCAACTGACTGTCTGTGTGGAGACATCCTGAACAGATGCGACACGGTCAACGATTTATACCTGGTGAGCTGACCTATTTTTAGCTGACCTTAAAACTTTGGAAACACACACACTATCAGTGTTTTGGTGCGCAAAGTCGGAAATCAGAATTCAGGGTCCTGGTGTACGGATACGTCGGCCGCCGCACTAACACTGGACTCCCTGAACTGAAGACCACACTTGGTACCCTTAACACTATTGCTGCACATATAAAAAGATCATAGTCCTTAGTTCTTCTGTAGAACCGAACTCCTCTGATACCAATTTGTCACGACCCGTCCTCGGGGCCCGTGTCGTGACTACCCCAAGCCCGCCTTCCATAGGCCAGGGGCCGGTAACTAGCACCAAAGGCGTAAATCCCGATAACTAGGAAGGCATTGCCTTTATATAAGTAAACAAACACCACAGAGAACAAGTGGAAGTAATACACGAAGTACAAAAAGGAAGTACTGAAAAGTAAATGGGGCAGAATACAAACCCAAACAAAAGTACAGCTACAACTAAACAAAAGTAAAACAGAAAAAAACAACAGCTGGAAGAAAGGAAGCAGCACCTGGGTCGTCCTCCTCAGATCCTACCTGAAGGGTAGGTACAGATAGCGCAGCTCCTAGATCGTCCACTAGGGATCCTACCTGAAGGGTAGGAACAGATAGCGCAGCTCCTGGATCATCCACCAAGGATCCTACCTGAAGGGTAGGTACAGATGGCCTCCACAACGCTGTTGCCCATCAACCTCCTCCAAGTATCATCTCTCCGGGAAGTCCACCTCCTGATACTGACTCGTCGCAAGGTCCACCTCTGGGTACCATCCAGTCCTCGAACACTCGGCCTCCGCCAGCACTGCCCGTTGTCTGCAACCAACACAACGAGGTACGGGCATAGCCTGTGTAGGGGTGAGTATAACGATAATCAATAGGGACCCCGAGACCCTCATGGTCTCACTAAATACAACAAGGATAACCAAAAATAAGATCTCAACAGATAACCTCTACTTAGGTATATTCTCACACATATACCTAAGTTATCAAGTAACCCATCTCAATCATGAGGAAACACAAAGATTATGAAATCAACGGATAACCACTACTTAGATATATGCCCATACATATAACTAAGTTATCAAGTGACCCATCTCAATCATTAGTTAAACACAAAGCTCATCGACTCAGATCAACCGGGATTTTATTCATGATGTCGAAACCATGGCTGCGGGAGAACTCCCCCTCTGTCGAGTACAGTGGGCCTACCGCTACAACCAAGCACGCCCCACGAACCATGGACTACTGTAGTACTCCTCCTATCGAGTACTGTGGGATTGCCGCTACAACCAAGCGCTTCCCACCATGGGTCTTCCGCTACAACCAAGCGCTCCCCCTCATAGGCTCCATAGGTACTCCTTATGTTGAGTACCACGGGTCTGCTGCTACAACCAAGCGCTCCTCCGTCGTGGGTCTGCTGCTACAACCAAGTGCTCCCCCTCATAGCCTCTAGAGGTACTCCTTCTGTTGAGTACCACGGGTCAGCTGCTACAACCAAGCGCTCCTCTGCCGTGGGTCTGCCGCTACAACCAAGCGCTCCCCCCTGGGCTATCTGAAACACACCGAGACGATAGATCAGCAGTCGTCAATTCTCAGGTAGCTACTAGGATTATGCACTCTGTTAGCTCGTCGCCAGGAGGGTCCGCTCCACGAGCTACTGTTCGATACTCCAATTATCACAAAGTTCCATGAAGAAGTATCTCAAAGGACCGACTCGTCATAGGGGTCTCAATGCAACAGACAATGCGTCAGTCGGACGCCCGGTCTGTGAGTTACTAGCCTTTTCATCCTAGTGACCTGGTTGGTTTCGTGTGCGAACCAACCCAGCCATATCTCGACTGTACCCCAAACTCTCATAGGGTATACTAATAGGGACCGTTTAACAAGAAGATAACCAACGCCACTCGTGATTCTTCAAACGGGCGTTCCATCTGAAAGATATCAGCTTTTCCGTTCTAGGCGCCCGGTTGGATTTCGGGTTCAATCCAACCCGGCCACTATCCATCTGGGTCCAAACCTTGGGAGAAGTATGCCCAAAGTTCCATCTCATCAAGAGGAATCCAACAAAGTCGACGACATGTCAATCGGACTTCCGAAGCTCAAGATATAAGTGTTTCCGCTCCGAGGGCCCGGTTGGTTTCATATCCGAACCAACCCGGGCGTACCCAATGTTCTTGTAAACCTTGAGTGTAATATACCGAAACGACCGTCTCGATCCAAGGATCTCATCGCAACTGACGGTGCATGGATCAGAGGTTCGTATCCCACATTAGTTGCTTTTGAACGAAAATGGCCAAAAAATAGGGGGTTCGGGCCCGGTCTGACACGGCCCGATAATCCCCCCCCCCGGGTCAACCCTAACCGGGTCCGGGTCCGGCCCGTTTGGGAGCGGCCTGGCGGCCTGTTGGCCTGCCGTGCCGGCATGGCGCCCGCACGGCCAGCGAAGAGCGGAGGGGGCGCTGCCCCTGCCCCCCCGGTTGACGGTGAACCGGTGCGGCTTAAATTCCGCGCCCCCTTATTTCGGAATGGCAAAGCCGTTCCGGTTCAATCCCTACTGTCGCGGCTCTACCGTGGCGGCCTTCTCTGGTGGCGCACCGCCACCGCCGCTTTCCGCGGACCAGCGGACGCGTTCTGGTGGTTCGTTTTGCTCGCCGCCTTTGCCAACAGTCCTCCCAGGACCCGACCTTCACTGCGGAGACTTCAAATTGAGTTTGCAGCCCCGTTTATCGTCGCCCGTCAATCCGCAAATAAAAAAACAACTGCAGAGTCTTTGATTCGTCTCTGCGGACCCGACTCCGACCGCGGTTTCGTTCGGCCTCGATGGCGCGGCGCGACAGTGCCGCGCTCCTTCATCGCATTCCTTCTTGTTTTTGTGTGGTGCCATTGCACCGCGCCTCCTTTTTTCGAGCCGCAATGAACACAAATCAAAAGGGGGAGGAGGATCGGCTGTGTTCGGGCGGTCCGACATCCTTCTGTTAAATTGATAACAGGCGGCCCGATTATTTAATGAAGAACGCAAGGAAAATATTCATGAAAAAAACCAAACCCCTACCTCGAAAAGACGTCGCATGTCGTCGAGCCGGGGGAAAAGGCAAGCGTCGCGATGATCGGTCGTCGTGAAAGATCGGTGTCAATTCCGTTGTAGTCGTAGGAAGAGCCATCGTCGATGGTGACGTTCCCCGTGGTGGTGTCTCCTCCCTTGACGCGGAGGAAGAAGAAGAGAAGGCATGTCGTTGGGGTCTTCGCATTCTCCGTTGGAGGTGTTCTTCGTCGAGAATGTTCTATGTTGAAGGGAAAGTGTTTTTCGTCGAAGAAGAACCGTTATTCGTTGAAGATGTGTCATTCTTCATTAGAGGAATGTTCTCTTCCTCTTCACACCAAAGTTCTCTCACAAACTCCATAACATTGATAAGGTTTTCTCACACACCAAAATCTCCAAAATAATATCCCATGATATTATTTTTATTCACACCTCAAAGAATTTAAAATTCAAACAAAACGACATAATTAATTAAGGTGAGTAGGCATGAATAAAGAGGAGAGTGGGGGAGGTGAGTGGTCTCACATTAAAGGGGAGTTTCAAGGGGTTATGGGGAATGTGAAAAGGTGGGGGCTTGTGTGGGACCCACCTCTCATTTATTCTCCCAAGGGTAGTTACCAACCCAACTTCCACACAATGGATAAAACTACTTTGAAGAAAAATAATATTGGATTACAAATTTTATTTATTCTTCACTCACACCTCAAATTTTAAATAACTCCTCCCGAGAAAACGCACCTTTGGAAAAGTTCTTATTTTGAAATTACCGGCGTTGTGAGTTCATCGGTGCCCTCAGATTTCAATTCCGAGCACCAGTTCAAAAGTTAGAAAAACCCACTCGTTCATTCACTGAATGTACCCAAGCTAAAATTCAGAAAATGATTCTGGGCACATCGGGCCTTGGAATCATGTGCCGTCAGAAACTGCGTTCATGTAAAATTCCAAAGAAAATTAAGAAAAAAAATTCCTTGAAATTTCCGGGACTTTACAATGCTACTCTCAGAAGCACGTGTGTACCCATATCCTTCTACAACCCCTTCCGAATTGTGATGTAAATCGATATTACCTATATAAAATGATAGTACAAGGTCCCCCGTGTAGTTGAATGATCTCATAGATATACAATATTCTCATATCTTCAACTGAGAAAGTCTTTTGGATAGTAATAAAGTGGTATAATTTCATCATCCATTCAATGACTATCCATACGACATCACTACCTATAAGAAACTTAGGTATGCTAGATAAAAATTCCATGGAAACATCATCCCATTTCCATTCAGAGACTGGGAGAGGGTATAACAAGCCTGAAGTTTTTTCGTGGTTCCCCTTCAATTGCTAACAGTTAAAACACCTAGTGATAAAGTTTTCTATTTTAAATTTCATATCATTCCAATAATACTAGTGTTTCATGTCTCGATACATTTTGAAGATTCCTGAATGAAATTTCCAATGAGAAGAATATGACTCACATATTAACTCCTATCTTAGATCTATATGAACCCATAAAAGCCTGTTTATACCAAGGATGTTATCTCTATACATAGAACAATCTAAAGATGGGTCAACTCCTAAAATACAATCACGGTAAACCAATCCCTCAGGATCAGAAATTTTCTTACTCTTTACCTTCTCGAGGAGGAAAGTAGTAACTGTTAATGTTGAGAGATAATATTTATTGTGACTATCATGATACTCAAAATGTACCTCAGAGAATAAGGCCATAAATTTCTATTCTCCATTGGCTACCCAAAAATCTTGTGCCTGTGTTTTCTAAATTAGCGCATCAGCTACTGCATTTACGTTTTCGGGTATATAGGTAAGCTCAAAATCAAAGGACTAAAGATATTAGACCCATCTCCACTATCTGAGATTCATGTACCACTGTGCAATGATATATTTTAGGCTCTTTTATTTCATATACACCACAAATCACTCACCCATTAGATAGTGTCACCAGTAACATGAGGCCTAGAAAACTACCGCTAGCTCAAGGTTGTGTTTTGGGTAATTTATCTCATGATACCTCAACTACTAATATCTATACGCAAAAAATCTTTCCTACTACAACGGAACTACCCCTAGTATAGTTCCTGATGTATCATATAACACTATATAGCCTCTAATAGGATTTGGTGGAATCAGAATTGGTGTCAAGACAAGACACATTTTCAATTCCTAAAAGGATTTCTCACACACTTATGACCATAGTAAATTGACACCATTACTTGTAAGACCAATAAGAGGTGAATCAAGGCACGATAAGTCTTATATAAAATGTATTTAGTCACTAGAAACTCTATGAAACTTCATATATCAAACACATTCTTGGGATACTCTTAGTAAACCATATCTCTAGTTCTATCCAGGATAATAAATACTCATTATTTTGAAATGATATGATATAAAAAGTGAAAATTTTCAATCAATAAGTGGTATATAAGAAATCTGGGAAAAACTCGGATGCCCCCTTAGTGTACTCATAATGATATCAAGGTTCTTATCAGGGTTTCTATGACTGTGATAATGTATAAATCTATTGTCCACAAATATTATGAAAAAGGAATCCAAATATGGGTGAAAACCACTATTCATCTGAGCCACAAACATGACGGACATGTTTTTAAGACCAAATGGCATAACTAGGTACTCACACAAACCATACCTACTATGGAAAGTTGTATGAGGTATGTCTAAAGGTTTTAATTACACATGATAATAGACTAATCTCAGGTCGATCTTAGAAATAACCCTAGCTCCTCAAATATGGTAAAATAGATCATCTATTCAAGGAAGTAGATAACAGTTCTAGAATATAAGTAGGTTCAGCCTTCTTTGATTCATGCATAGATGAAGGGTCCCATCCACTTTCTTGGTGAGTAACATGTGAGGACTCTAAGAAGAAGTATTAGTCTATATGAATATTTTGGCATCAAGATCATCTAACTGCTTCTTGAGCTACTAGACCTTCGAAGGTTCCATCCTGTATGGAGGAATGGACACTAGTGTTTTTTTCTAGAACAAGCTCAATCATAAACTCTAACACTATATTAGGAGGAAAACCAGATAAATCATTAGAAAATATGACCCTAAAATGATCTAATACTGTAGGAAATTCAACTTGATGTATACCCTGATCCTCCATGAAATGATTAGAAATTCAAGTGGTCACTCCACCAAACTCATGATTCTCTATTACATCTATTCTATCTTGAACATCCCACTCATCCTTGTGTAGAAAAATATTTCCCTCTAGGGATGTAAACTATACCATGTGATGATAGTAGTCTACCAAGGTGTGATATAGAACCAACCAATCTATCTTGATAATGAAATTGAATCCCAACATCTAAACAAAAAATATGTCCCATTATGAAGGGTCATTTCCTGTCTCAATGGGACAATCTCTGCATTGGAGTACACCCTCTAAAAGTACTCACAATGTTTTATCCAGTGTCATTACACCATAGTAATACTATATTTATAGCCTAAGTATTTCTATAATCGATAAGGATATGAAATAGTGTAATGAACCTATATAAAAAAGTGGATACTATAGTAGAGATTACTAAAATAGTACCTTATACTGTAGATGGGCATGTAGCTTGGTCCTTGAGTATCAGTTGTAGTGCATGAAACTGACCGAATCTGCAGCCTCATACAACAGCTGGACTACCACAATAAAAACTGATATAATAGAGTTTTTGGTGACCATGAGTCTAGATTCCATTACCATGACCTCCTCGTAGGGTAGTCCTATCGGTGCTACTCCAACTCCCCACCTCACATAGCATAAACGAACTTTTCCCTGAAGGGGGAGATGGCGATAAGTCTCTTGCACTAGAAGCTGATTAAAATGTATGACATTATCTATAAAGATGTTTTATATGTCCACAAGCCAATAATCTAGATGTTCTCTATCACACCAAGGCTTCAGATTCCCCTATCACCCCATATTGGCGACACATCATAGAGATACCAGTATGGGTACCCTAGAATCCACTACCTGGATGAGAATCTTCGAGGGATCACTTACTACTACTAGAGGAACTACTGGTCTACCTCAGCACTGTTCCTCTATGCCTGGTACTATCATCGTCACTCAGGTTTCACTCAGTGAAAATATATTTATTAACTATTTTAGAAAAGGTATGTAGGCCAATGAAATTCACATGTGTATGGATGGAATACATGATCCCATCCTCGAAGTGTCTAGCATGTGAAATCTCATCATTCGCTAGAAGTAGTGAAAAGAGATACAAGTCAGTGAAACATGATGAATACTCATTAACTGACATAGAACCCTACTCAATATGCACGAACTCTATGGATCTATTAGCTCTTATCATCTAAGTAAAGAACTATTCATTGAAGGCAGTCTGAAAATCAACCCATATCATGCCCTGATGGTGACTAGCCAATGTAAGTACATCCCACCAACTCTTGGTCAAATCACATAGAATGTAAGCAGAAAGCATGACCCTTTACTCCCAAGGTGTCTCAATATGCTTAAAGATATACAAGGTGTCCTCTATCTAATACATAGGAGCTTGTGGACCACCATCCCCCAATAATGTTAGAGGATACTTCTAGTCTAACTCATGCATCAGATCATCCATCATAGGTGCAATCCATGGAGCACCATGAATGGACTGAATCAAATTACGAAAACTATCATGAACGTGGGAAGAAGTTCCCAGATCAGGAAAAATAGGTGGTTCCTCAGGTAACACTACTAGTGGTAAGACTAGAAACTCATGCCCCACCATGTTTGGAGCATGGTCGTTGCCACCATCCTGGCGCATGACAAGAGGATGTCATGATGACATTGGTCTCAAAATTCCAATCACTCATATCATAAAAATATATATGTAGATAGATAGAAACACTAATATAATTATATAATAAGAAGTGGGACTACAACACATGGTATACTACCCCAACTAGCCACTTAGAAGGATAGTCATTGGTATGTTCTCAAGTATAAATTACATGGGTTCCAATAGATGAAAGGTCGAATATACCTTGTCTCATCATTTATTGGAAACCATTTCATTTAATCAGTAATTTTTTTACTTTTTGTTTACATTTTCTTCTTTCCATCCATTAAATTTCATTTTAAATGAGTTGTTCATCCTAGTGATTTAGTTCATGTACTCCTTATCACATAAAATGACACCCATTTGATTTTAATATAATGGCTTCATTCCGTAATTCACAAACACCAACCCACGAGGCCCCGTAACATGTCATTAATTGAAAGCATAAATCACTCAATCATAGCCAATAGAAGAAAATTTAGATCTATAAAAATAGAGAACACTCAAAAATAATAGGAATATTAGGAAATTTATGTTAAATGTACCGATATGGCATGGAAATATGTCTGGCACATGAATTCTAGGTACCTATAATGATGCATGTAATAATTATTCTATCCCTAATGTCCTTATTCCAGGGATAAAATAAGATCCTCAATCATAATAATAATCAAAAATACCACACAACATGTGCGTCACACAATGGTGAAATGATATCAACCATGACAGGAAAAACAGAACATGTATAGTTCTAACAACTTAGCATTTACCCTAAAAATGGGTTCGCGACACCCAAACAAAGCGTATGACTAAGTTCAATGAATTCGTAATATCTAATATATTTGTATCTAAATATTAAATAAATAAATGAACCACTCTAATACCACTTTTTGACTTCCAAGGCCTAGATTCTACTTAACAGGTGCCTCGAGTTCGGGGGGCCGCATAGCCTCAAGTGCATCTCCCCAAACGCTAGAGGTTGTCGACTAGTAGTGGGGGCCTAGGGAGTTTTCATGATGATACTATGCTATCATTTCCAGAGTGTAACACAGTGTATCAATATCAAACATAGGTAAATATAAAAATAAGTAATAATAGAATCCATAGCAGAAGAAGATAGGAATAATATTACAGTAGGTGCAACTGATATAAATATATAAAAGCTGATGATACTTGTCTTTTCTCTAGAAATTTTTAAGACATGTCAACAATGTAGTAGACAATACATGATCTAAAAAAATATAAAAATGGAATCCAAAAACTATTCTTAGAATCCCAAGCTCGAACTCAGTCATCTATCACTAGATCCATCCTAAGAAATCAAGAAATCATGTTTCTGAAGCCAAATGCGTCCCTCTTTCAACAATTGCATACATATATTCTTCTTGGGTACCGATGGAAGAGAATATAGTGTTTTAGATAAATCTTAGTAGGTCACCCCAATGGTGTCTATAACATCATGTTTGTGTAATATAAACTGAAATGGTGTGTAAGCATGCATATAAAAAAGTAAATCAGTACAGTAATATAAATACCTAAGTACCTGCTTTAGCCCTCAGCTAGTATCTAAACATGTATCTAGTTCATTAATTAATTACGTTATAGTTCATATAAATGGTCCATGTGAGGCATATCCAACACTAACATAACCTCATGATATTAATAGTAGTGGTTCTCAGATGTAACAAAGAAACTAGTATTTATATTAATAACAAAGGGGTTCCAAGGTAATAACTTTGGAAACCTAGACCTATGGGGTCTCTAACTCAGTAGTAACTGTAGCCTGACTAAGGATTAAGATTTTAATCTAAGGAGTGTCACCTAAGGAATTATACAATAGTGATGATCTAACCGAGCCCAAGGAATACATACATGGTAAAAATGGTTAATCAAGGGCTAGGAAAAAGTATGTTTCCAAGGAACGTCATGTCTATTAAAGCCATATTGGATCCAAGGAGTGTATGTAATTAATTTTATAATTGTAAAGGAAGAATCCTGAGATGTTATACTAGGAATTTGAAGATAGATGCAGATTGGGTTCCAAGGTTGGTCTCAACCAAGGCAACTCGAATCCTTAAATTAGAATGGTGTCTATGAGTTCCCAAGGAATTATCTTGAAAATCCAAAATCTAACATGGGTAAGACCACACCTATAATTATTTCATGGTATAAATGTAATTATAAACCATATATTTTATTATTTTATTTAATTAAGTCAAATTATGGTCATACCATTTAATAAGTCAAGATTCAAGCCATTGACTTTCATTATTGTGAAAAGGATAAGAGGAATGAAACCATTCCATTTATTTAACTCATATTTAATTCATTAGATTAATTACACTACCTTCCATCATATGTGTCTACGGGTGCTACGAACATGCAACCAAGCATTGGATTATATTAAATTAGGCCAAGTTATATATATACCGTGTACTTTCAATTTTAGTTTAGTAGTGATTAATCAAGTGAAGAAATTACCATATTCGGGTCAAGTAATTAGTATTCACGGTACTTTCCATGATCAATTCATAATTTAAAATTCATTTAATTAACTGAGTCTTATCGTTAGCATGGTCAAACCAAGGTACACCAGAATAGTGGTGCTGACACTCAAGTCAAACACTAAAACTAAATTATGAATAATACCGTAATCGGGTTAGTAAGTGTTGTGGATGTAACCCCCAAATATGAATAAAATATATGGTCTGAGTCTTAGAATACTCTTTTAATGACTATAATGAAGGTATATAAATTTAACAAACGATGCCCGATGAAATCGGCACGCCCACACAATAATTTATAAAATGAAGAATCTGGACGAGTGAGTTATAGAACACCTACCTCATACTCATATGACTCTCCTCATCCATTATATGCCTCTAATTATTCCTATATATTAGGAGATCTGAACAATGGTCATATTCACTGAAAATGATTATTCTAGGTGATAACTGCTTTGTTTTCTATGCATGTTTCAGTTCGGTAGTCTATGTACTTTTTATTTGATCATGGTATCATCATTTATAGAATCTTAATCACGGAATAAACATAATATATTAAAATTATACACATATTTATAATAATTCATAGATATTATAGATATAAAAAATAATTACATCATTTATAAGGATAGTAGGTCATACGTACGCAAGAGCATTGTTTTTATTTTTCGATTGATGAAATGAATGAAATTTAAACAATAATTCATATTTAAAGAATCATTATTATAATATATATATATATAATATTCTTTAAACCTGTCATAATTCTCATCCATAAAATACGGTGATTAAAAATGAATTGTATTGCTATATTGAGATGGTAATTCATACATACACACGAACATTACTTCCACTACTTGTTTGATAGAAAAGAGGGTGTCTTTCATAATCATAATAACATTTAAATATATTAAGTATAATTAAGTTATTATTTTATGATAAATATCATGGAATTATTGGTGGAAAATAATAGTAGAAAAAAGTAGTTTTTAGAGTAATTGCCTCGTCTTCGAAACGTCTCCTTTGGATCTCCACTAAAGGGCACTAGAGTTGGTCTTTTGAGAAGACACAAAACTCTAGAATGTTTCTATGGAAGTTGAGAAGATAATTTTTTAGATTATGTTTGAGATATAAGGCTTAATGTGCTGTAAAGTAGTGATGGGGGAGGTTTCCTTTTATAATTTAGGTGAGGGAAACTTTTGAATTTCTCAAAAGATTAAATTATAATAAATTCATTTTCTATAAAAATTCGACAAAATTGACGCATATTCAAAAATAATAAAATATAATATTTTAATATCATGAATAAATAGATTTTCAACAAGTTTTGGTATTATTGTACATCTTATCATTTTGATTAACCCTTAGTTAACATAGTTAATTTTAACTAAGGTAACAGCTTTTACAATATTACATGGTTGTAATTTTTATTTATATATTTTAAATTAGATAATAAATAGCCAATTTATTAAATTTGAGACCATATCAGAATATATTTGTATCTTTTAAAAATATTTTATGATTTAAAAAATTATTAAAATATTAATCCCCTAAAATATCATTTTTGTTAATTTTGATATTATTCACTACTATTACATTTAAAAATAAAAATAAAACATGTAAAATTTAAACCAACTTTTTTATTATATCTCTAAAATTTCAATTTATTATAGACAATTATTTTATCACCTCAAATATCACAAATTATATTAATTTTAATACTTTTAATATCAATTGTATTATTATTTTTTGTTAATTTAATAATTGAGACATCCCTCTTGTGTAAGTCTATAGGGTAATTACTTAATTCCAAGAAATTATAAATAAATTTATATGAAAAAGATAAATAATTAATATTTATATATAATATCTATACAAAATAATATCTTTAGGTTATCAATATATTAAAATTATTATACTTATTAAAAACTAGAGTCTAATATTTTTTCACTTTCTTTCATTTTAATAATATATAAGTAATTTTATTGGAAAATTTTACAATAAAAAACATAATTTATAATTTTAGGTGTTAAGGGCTGAATTTAATTCATCCAAAAAATGGGTCAAGTGTTAAGGTAATTTTATAGTCTATATCATATTATTTTTAACTTTAATTACCTAATTTACCTTTATTGTGGTAAAATAATTAACTCAAGAAACTATTCATATTAACCAAACATAAAAGGGGAATACTTAATAAATTTAAGATCATGATTACAAATTGGAATCTATTTTTTAAAATTCAAAACATGTAATTTGAAGAATTTGATTTAAAATTAAATCACAAAAAAACAATGCAAAACAGTTTTTTGGAAACATTTCATTTTTAAATATAAATGTATTTTAATATTAAATTCATGTTTAGAATCCATTAAAAAACAATATATAGATAATTTAAAATAAAAATCAAGAATTTAAATTTTAAAACTAATATTGTAACACCCCAAGATTTCATAGTGTGTTATTTCTTCAAAATAATTCAATAACTTGCACTACACGCAACACCGAGTTCAATCACACCATGACTTAACAAAATAAATCCATTCAAAAGAGGTTATGAATAGTATTAACTAAATTTTAAACTTTATATAATCCTTATAATTTTAGAATCCATATTATGAGTTTCTTAGACATAATGCAAGAACAGATTCATTTTCAGTATTGCACTTTTATCAACTTTTAATAGTGAAACCTTTTTAAATACAATATTTTAAACTTTTTGACTAAATGGGGACATCAAAAAATTTAAAATGAAACATCCCAAGCTTCCATGGTACGCTTTCCTTTGAATAATACAGTAGCGTGTGTTGTACGCAACTTCGAGTTCTAACACACACCGCAACCAATCAAACTAGCCATTATGAATAGTAATACCTACTTTTTGAAATTATATATATTTTATATTTCAAAATGGACTTCATTTTTGGATTCTGAATATCGAATTTAGCCTAAGGTGAAATTTTGGTACATTTCGGATAACTTTCATATTTTGATGAATAGTGAAAATTACTAAATTTTAATTAAAAACAACTTTTTTTTAATCAAAATAATTAATAGTGATAAATTATGAATTTGAGTGGTTTTAAAGTATACATAGAATATATTTTTACCATTTAATATAATGTTAGTCATTGGACATAATTTTACAATTAAACCGAACATAAACAAGTGTCAATCTTTTGATAGTTATTATCTCTTAAAACACGCTTTTTGTTTTGACAGCGGGAATTAATTTTAAATTAATTTCTGCCACTTCTGTGTTTTGAATTTAGAAAAATGGATTCCATATTTGGAATCAGGATGTTTAAATTGTGTAAATAGGTATCTTTTATTTTTAGACATTTTGAATAATTACTGCGGTAAATATTTTATTTACCATGGTTAAGGGTAAATTCGGTAAATAAGGGTTAAAAAATAATATTATAATAATACTAAATTACCCTAAAACGTGTAATAGCCTTATTGGTTGATACATGTTAGACCATAGGCATCTTTGGGTCGATTTTGGGACCCCATGGTGCCACTTGTAGGTGATAGAGACACTTTATTTTAATTAAGTTAAAATGAATACAAAAATGACACAATCATATATCTTTTAGAAAAACAATTTTTACATATGGTTATATATGTTGGATTTTATATTATAAATATTCATTAGAAAGATAAAGAGATTTCCTACATAGTGATATTTTATTTATAATTTTTAGACATTAAATAATTTAATTTATTTATGACACAATGATGATGAATTAATTACTATAATAGTGAAAAATTAAAATAATTGATATTATAAATAACCAAATAAATATAATATGAAACTTTTAATGAATTAAACTAATTTTATAGGATAATAGGATATATTAGTATTGATTTAATTGACTTTTTTGGATGTAAAAAATCTGTTATGAGTTTCACAAAAATCAACTATTGAATAGTGTCAAAATTGACATAAAAGAGTTCTTCAAACAAATATTATATTATTAATTGATATTAAATTCCTAAAAATCTAATGTTCGGAAAAAATACTTATATCATGATAGGTTCATCATTAATGGACCCCTTGGGGGTCGCTTGGATGTATATAGTAAGTTTATTAACCATATTATATAAAAATACAAAGAGACATTGTAAAAGTGAAACTAATTAACTTAGAGTTAATACTTAAAGATAAGGTTAATATAAGTACACAAACCTATCTAAATTATATTGGTTGAGTTGTTTGAGACCCATACCCACCTTAACATTTAAATAATCAACTTTGGAGCCATTAGAAACCGAATAAGAATTTATTATAAACTAATATTTCTAGCTTTTCCAAAGGTGCACCTCACCCCTCTTATAAAAGGGCACTCCTCCTTCTCTTTTCTTCACACCTTCAAAGATTTTTGGTTCGGCCAAAATCTGCCCAAATACTCTCCCAACTTCCCTCACTACAACCTAGAGGCCTTAGTTTTATCATAAAGCCATCCTAAGGAGCCCTTTTGATCAAATCAAAAGGAAGAAACTGAAGAAGAGGTAATGACTTCACCACCCTTTTCCAAGTTTCTTCTTCTTCCACTTATTATTCCTTTGTTGTTACCATTCTAAAATAATAACACAAGTATCATATATTTACTATGATATTATTATAAATATGGTAAAACCATATTCAGTATTCTATCCACCCTTTGAATAACATGTCACCATACGTGCGTACGTACGGCTTACCGTCTCCACGTCGTGGTGTAATTGTTATTCAATATATTATTATTTGGATGGGTATAATAATGATGTGTAAATCATGTAAATAATAAGTATAACATGTTAATGATACTGTATATATGATATACCATCCATTTATATATTATTTTAATATCAAAAGAATGATATCGTCGCTCGTGCGTACGTACGGACTACCGTCTCCACGAATGCGATGAGATTCATTCTCCATCGTATCCATTCAAGTATAATTATCATTTTATGATTTAAAAAATGATGTTTAAGGACATGATATCATTCTGGATATGAATAATATACAACCTGTCCCTTACAAACATGTCTTACGTAACAAAACATATAAAAGAAAACAAGTAAGTTAACACCCGAAAGAATGATAATACTAAGATATTATTATCAAATCAATATTAGAAGATCATATATGATATAATATTAATGTATATGATTATTCTATAATTTAATAACAATTATTTCACCATTATACAGGAGTTTAACCTACCCCAACCAAGGAAAAGTACAAGGTAAGGGGTTTTCATCTCACTCCTTATTCCCGTGAGATTCATGCCATATTGCCACCATCACCTTTTGTGTGGTGTATGTACTGCCCATAATTATATTCTTTGTGTAATAAACTCTAATTTCTGTGTATTTACATATTCATTGTATGATACCTCTTTCATGGGTTGTATGTTTCATAAGTTACCAAATTGGTAAGGGTTATTTCACAATCTCTTCATTATCCGAGGTTGTTTATACGTAATAATCTATTGGGATCTCTTTATCATCCACATATATGTTTCTTAAAAATGTATTTCAAAACATTTTTACTATTTACAAGAATATGGGTTAAAGTCATTTATACCCTTGTTTGAATTTTTATATGTGGTTTATAAAGGAATCTTTCCGTCGTTTTCCAAACAAGGTGCTTTTTAACCTTTTCGACAGAATTAAGGTAAGAATGTTTTTTTAACTTATACGGCGGGTGCGGTTATTTTCCGCCGTTATAAAATCGTCGAAGATTCCCTTACAAGCTTATAAGAATATTTTCAAATTGAATTTATTATTTTATAATTATGTTACTTTTAAAATGATTTTAAAAAAAGAGATATTTCTCTAAAATAGTTTTGATTTCATCTATGTCAACATCCTTTGATGGATTTTAAGCTTATTTGAAGTTGATTTATTATGATACAAAACATCCAAATTTTATTGAAGGTTTTGTGATATTTTTGACTGTGGATAAGTTATTCTTATGTCACTCATGGTTTTTGTTTAAATTATTGATATTTCATGAGTTATTTGTAATCTGAATGTTTATGTTATATTTCAACCTTTCATTCAGATGAATGTGTTAGACAAGTATGTTCCGGGTTGGGGACCGGTAAAAGTAAGCCCTCCGGTTTGGTCTCCGGTTATTAGAGGAACTCCGGTTTGGTCTCCGGTTATTAGAGGAACTCTGGTTTGGTCTCCAGTTATTAGACGCACTCCGGGTTGGTGTCCGGTTATAAGAGGCACTCCGGGTTGGGTTCCGGTTACAGTTAGCCCCTAGGTCTTGGGACGAGGCCTTGACAAAGAAATTAAAGTTCAGCATTATGCATTCCATCATTATGAAAGTGTTTATTGATATTTCATGTGATTATTCGATTAGTAAAATATCCATGTGAATAAGTAAATGGCATTATTTCATTTTACTTTTGCCATACTATGTTGAAGTTCAAGTTTAAAAGGCTTTTGTTTTAATTATACATTGCCTAAAATGTTTATTCTTATTTATGAAAGTTTCCGCTATATTGTTATCCTTACTGGGAATCTGAGCTCACCCCTTTTCTATGTTTTATTTTTCCCAGGATGTGAAGAAGTAAGTTATGAATGACCTACAGGGATAGAATGTGGGGATATGAGTGTGGAATATGGAGCCTATATTGTTGTAGTAGTTTTTCACTTTATGATGTAATGTAAAACTTTATGAATATATCTAGGGTTTCCAAGGCTACTAAACCAATCGGTATTTCGAGATTTGACGTTTCTTGTGATCATGCCAATGTTATGTAATAATGCACCGACTCTGGGTAACTAGGGTCGGGGCGTTACAGTTAGTATCAGAGGAAGTTTAGTACAAACCTTGGAAGCTAGATTTAGATAAACTCTGATTAGAGCACATAGATTTAAGATGGACTTTGAGGATTAGTATAGAAGAACTTCCTAGAATTTTGGTATTGTAGAGATTTTGTGAGTTTTCTGAGCAATACATCCCTGTCTGGATACGAGCAGGTAGAGGCGGCTCTGGAACAGATGTACCTAGGGGTAAAACCAGAAAACACCGCTTTGAGCTATACTCGAACGGGAACTGGTGCACGACAACAGGCCTTGCTGCACTCTTGGTTACGACACTCCTGGGGGATATTCTTAGGATAATTCTCATTTTCTTTATAAACCATTATGAAGGGTTTATGTGGATTTACTTCCTCAAAGGAGAAATTTATATGATTATGGATTATATCCATAAACTCTTTAATTTATGTTATGTGTCTTACAAGTTTGGGATTAGGTATTGTTATTCATAAACTAATCTAGTGTATGCCATTTTTTAGAAATGGCACCCAGTAGAAGGAATGAGAACTCCAACAATGCACATGATCCAAAGAGAAAGAAGGATCATATCTTTCATGGCCTTAATCCAAAATTTATAAGAGAAATAGTCTCCCATTTATTATCATCATACGAAGAAATAATATCATGTGTTGATAAGATACGTAAAGATTTTACTGAGTACTATGGCTTTGAAGGGAAGCAAGAGAAGCAAAGGATGGAAGAGAGAAAGATGGATAAAGGGAAGAGGGAAAAGAAGAATTTTCCCATATGTCATAACTGTGGGAAGAAACACCCTGGAACTTGTCTGAAAGGAATGGGAGTTTGTTATAAGTGTGGTGGAAAAGGGCACAAAGTGCATGACTGCAAGGGTAAGAAAATGGTTTTAAATGTACAATGCTTCATTTTCAAGGAGTTTGGACACTATGCGAACCTATGTCCCAGTCATCAGAATATGCCGCAAATGATGCTATTGGATAATAATCAAGTTATGATACTACCACAGATGAAGAGGAATTATTAGAGTTCTTATGTTGATTATGTCATTTGAGTGTTGTATCAACAATGTACTTTTATAATAATTATGGAGTATATAAGGATTGTACTGCAGTACTATTTCATTTTGGACTTGAGAATGTGTGGAACAAAGAAAAGTGACTCAATAGCAGGTTAATTTTTGGAAAATATATGGTTGAGAGAATGATAAACCATAATATGGTTCTCATACCGAGGTAGTGATTTTAGAATAATACATGATTGATTTGGATAAATTATATTGGATATTATTGACTACCTTGAAACTAATTAATGATTTGTATATTCCATCATTGTTGGGGTTTAAAACATTTTTGGATTGATGAAGTATATCCAGAATTATATATGGAATAAGGGAGCATGAATGTAATCAATATGGATTATGGTAATTCAGGATGTTTCAGTGTTTTAAAAGAATACATGATGAAGGTATTCATATGCTATTACGTGGTAAAAAGGATCTACATTATGTTTAACTTCCTTATAAATGTTGGACTGTGAGTTTGGTCATAAGTATTTTGGATAAATTCTAGTTTGAGATTAATTTTGGATTGCCATAAAAGGACAACCCGGAGGTCGGGCGGAAACCCATCGCGTCCGGCAAGTCCGCGAGACGTGAACCCGCAACCGAAGGGTGACAAGGGTGTATCACCTACCACTGGCCCAAGAGATGTCTTGGATTAAATAATGTAGTTTTTTTAAAAGATCTGGTAGATGAATTATAAATTTGTTTATTTTGGAACCCTGTACGAATAGTATAAATAGAATTTTTTTTACGAGTGAAAGATGAGTTTGTGGTAGAAATTTATTAATGGACAAAAATATAATTATAATGTAAGTATATCTCCTTATGATCTTATCCAATCTCATAAATAAATTCCTCAACATTAATAAAAGGAACTTAGAACAAAAATGTTGACCTATATGGTACCTTAAATCATCACTAATTTATGGCTTTGAGATTGTTGGCCTTTTCATAGCCATGTTCTCTGCCACTCTCCATCAGATAATTGATGGTTATATTTCTCTTCCATATCCATATTTTCCTACATGGAACCCTAGTATGTGTTATTTTCGGTAATCTTCATACTTTCCACTCTTTATTTTAAATAGAGGCCTCATTAATTCATTTTTCGATGTGGGATTTCAACTAAGATATTTTGAAACGTCAAAAATGTGTTATCCTAATACCCTATGTTTTGTTGAACCGACGGTATTTCAAATCATCATAGATTGATGAGTTTAAGGAGCTCAATTTTATACTTGTTTGTGATTTATGACCTCAATCACTACCTATAAATATTTACGTTTTCCCTCCAATTATATGTCTCTAATTTCCACCGATGTTATCCTAATCGAGATCATAATTTGTTGGTGACCCTTTCATTTCTCTTTTCCTCATATTAAGACTAAATTTTAGTAACCCAATTTCCAATGTGGGTTTTCCCACAAATATATTTTCTATTTTCAACCTTTTATTTTCGAAGAACAATTTCAAATTGCAAGGACGCAATTTATTGAAGGAGGGGAGAATGTAACACCCCAAGATTTCATAGTGTGTTATTTCTTCAAAATAATTCAATAACTTGCACTACACGCAACACCGAGTTCAATCACACCATGACTTAATAAAAAATCCATTCAAAAGAGGTTATGAATAGTATTAACTAAATTTTAAACTTTATATAATCCTTATAATTTTAGAATCCATATTATGAGTTTCTTAGACATAATGCAAGAACAGATTCATTTTCAGTATTGCACTTTTATCAACTTTTAATAGTGAAACCATTTTAAATACAATATTTTAAACTTTTTGACTAAATTGGTACATCAAAAAATTTAAAATGAAACATCCCAAGCTTCCACGGTACGCTTTCCTTTGAATAATACAGTAGCGTGTGTTGTACGCAACTTCGAGTTCTAACACACACCATAACCAATCAAACTAGACGTTATGAATAGTAATACCTACTTTTTGAAATTATATATATTTTATATTTCAAAATGGACTTCATTTTTGGATTCGAAATATCGAATTTAGCCTAAGGTGAAATTTTGGTACATTTCGGATAACTTTCATATTTTGATTAATAGTGAAAATTACTAAATTTTAATTAAAAAAAACTTTTTATTAATCAAAATAATTAATAGTGATAAATTATGAATTTGAGGGGATTTAAATTATATTTAGAATAGATTTTTACCATTTAATATAATTTTGGTCATTGGACATAATTTTACAATTAAACCGAACATAAACAAGTGTTAATCTTTTGATAGTTATTATCTCCTAAAAACACGCTTTTTGTTTTGACAGCGGGAATTAATTTTAAATTAATTTCTGACACTTCTGTGTTTTGAATTTAGAAAAATGGATTCCATATTTGGAATCAGGATGTTAAAATTGTTTATATAGGTAACTTTTATTTTTAGACATTTTGAATAATTATTGCGGTAAGTATTTTATTTACCATGGTTAAGGGTAAATTCGGTAAATAAGGGTTAAAAAATAATATTATAATAATACTAAATTACCCTAAAACGTGTCCTAGCCTTATTGGTTGATACATGTTCGACCATATACATCTTTGGGTTGATTTTGGGACCCCATGGTTCCACTTGTAGGTGATAGGGACACTTTATTTTAATTAAGTTAAAATGAATACAAAAATGACACAAGCATATATCTTTTAGAAAAACAATTTTTACATAGGGTTATATGTGTTGGATTTTAGATTATAAATATTCATTAGAAAGATAAAAATATTTCCTACATAGTTATGTTTTATTTATAATTTTTAGACATTAAATAATTTAATTTATTTATGACACAATGATGATGAATTAATTACTATAATAGTGAAAAATTAAAATAATTGATATTATAAATACCCAAATAAATATAATATGAAACTTTTAATGAATTAAACTAATTTTCAAGGATAATATGATATATTATTATTGATTTAATTTACTTTGTTCTAAGTAATAAATCTGTTATGAGTTTCACAAAAATCAACTATTGAATAGTGTCAAAATTGACATAAAAGAGTTCTTAAAACCAATATTATATTATTAATTGATATTAAATTCCTAAAAATCTAAGGTTCGGCGAAAATACTTATATAATGATAGGTTCATCATTAATGGACCACTTGGGGGTCTCTTGGATGTATATAGTAGTTTATTAACCGTATTATATAAAAATACAAAGAGACATTGTAAAAGTGAAACTAATTAACTTAGAGTTAATACTTAAAGATAAGGTTAATATAAGTACCCAAACCTGTCTAAATTATATTGGTTGAGTTTTTTGCGACCCATACCCACCTTAACATTTAAATAATCAACTTTTGAGCCATTAGAAACCGAATAAGAATTTATTATAAACTAATATTTCTAGCTTTTCCAAAGGTGCCCCTCACCCCTCTTATAAAAGGGCACCCCTCCTTCTCTTTTCTTCACACCTTAAAAGCCTTTTGGTTCGGCCAAACTCTGCCCAAATACTCTCCAAACTTCCCTAAATACAACCTAGAGGCCTTAGTTTTATCATAAATCCATCCTAAGGAGCCCTTTTGATCAAATCAAAAGGAAGAAACCGAAGAAGAGGTAATGACTTCACCACCCTTTTCCAAGTTTCTTCTTCTTCCACTTATTCTTCCTTTGTTGTTACCATTCTAAAATAATAACTCCAGTATCATATATATACTATTATGTTATTATAAATATGGTACAACCATATTCAGTATTCTATCCACCCTTTGAATAACATGTCACCATACGTGCGTACGTACGGCTTACCGTCTCCACGTCGTGGTGTAATTGTTATTCAATATATTATTATTTGGATGGGTATAATAATGATGTGTAACTCATGTAAATAATAAGTATAAAATGTTAATGATTATTTATATATGATATACCATCCATTTATATATTATTTTAATATCAAAAGAATGATATTGTCGCTCGTGCGTACGTACGGACTACCGTCTCCACGAATGCGATGAGATTCATTCTCCATCGTATCCATTCAAGTATAATTATCATTTTATGATTTAAAAAATGATGTTTAAGGACATGATATCATTCTGGATATGAATAATATACAACCTATCCCTTACAAACATGTCTTACGTAATAAAACATATAAAATAAAACAAGTAAGTTAACACCCGAAACAACGATAATACTAAGATATTATTATCAAATCAATATTAAAAGATCATATATGATATAATATTAATTTATATGATTATTTTATAATTTAATAACAATTATTTCACCATTATACAGGAGTTTAACCTACCCCAACCAAGGAAAAGTACAAGGTAAGGGGTTTTCATCTCACTCCTTATTCTCGTGAGATTCATGCCATATTGCCACCATCACCTTTTGTGTGGTGTATGTACTACCCATAATTATATTCTTTGTGTAATACACTCTAATATATGTGTATTTACATATTCATTGTATGATACCTCTTTCATGGCTTGTATGTTTCAGAAGTTACCAAATTTGTAAGGGTTATTTCACAATCTCTTCATTATCCGAGGTTGTTTATACGTAATAATCTACTGGGATCTCTTTATCATCCACGTCTATGTTTCTTAAAAATGTATTTCAAAACATTTTTACTATTTACAAGAATATGGGTTAAAGTCAATTATAACCTTGTTTGACTTTTTATATGTGGTTTATAAATGAATCTTTCTGTCGTTTTCCAAACAAGGTGCATTTTAACCTTTTCGACAGAATTAAGGTAAGAATGTTTTTTTTAACTTATACGGCGGGTGCAGTTATTTTCCGACGTTATAAAATCGTCGAAGCTTACCTTACAAGATTATAAGAATATTTTCAAATTGAATGTATTATTTTATAATTGTGTTACTTTTAAAATGATTTTAAAAAAAGATATATTTCTCTAAAATAATTTTGATTTCATCTATGTCAACATCCTTTGATGGATTTTAAGCTTATTTGAAGTTCATTTATTATGATACAAAACATCCATATTTTATTGAAGGTTTTGTGATATTTTTGACTGTGGATAAGTTATTCTTATGTCACTCATGGTTTTTGTTTAAAGTATTTACATTTCATAAGTTATTTGTAATCTGAATGTTTATCTTATATTTCAAACTTTCATTCAGATGAATGTGTTAGACAAGTATGTTCCGGGTTGGGGACCGGTAAAAGTAAGCCCTCCGGTTTGGTCTCCGGTTATTAGAGGAACTCCGGTTTGGTCTCCGGTTATTAGAGGAACTCCGGTTTGGTCTCCAGTTATTAGAGGCACTCTGGGTTGGTGTCCGGTTATTAGAGGCACTCCGGGTTGGGTTCCGGTTACAGTTAGCCCCTAGGTCTTGCGACGAGGCCTTGACAAAGAAATTAAAGTTCAGCATTATGCATTCCATCATTATGAAAGTGGTTATTGATATTGCATGTGATTATTCGATTAGTAGAATATCCATGTGAATATGTAAATGGCATTATTTCGTTTTACTTTTTCCATACTATGTTGAAGTTCAAGTTTAAAAGGCTTTTGTTTTAGTTATACATTGCCTAAAATCTTTATTATTATTTATGAAAGTTTCCGCTATATTGTTATCCTTACTGGGCATCTGAGCTCACCCCTTTTCTATGTTTTATTTTCTCCAGGATGTGAAGAAGTAAGTTATGAATGACCTACAGGGATAGAATGTGGGGATATGAGTGTGGAATATGGAGACTATGTTGTTGTAGTAGTTTTTCACTTTATGATGTAATGTAAAACTTTATGAATATATCTAGTGTTTCCAAGGCTACTAAACCAATCAGTCTTTCGAGATTTGATCTTTCTTGTGATCATGGCAATGTTATGTAATAATGCACCGACTCTGGGTAACTAGGGTCGGGGCGTTACAAATATTAAAAATTTTCAATATTTAAATATTTGTAAATAAAATTTAATTTTCAATAAAAATCAATATTTTTCAATATACATTTAAAAAAACGCTTCAGAAAATTATAAAAACTTCACCATAGGTTGATTTTAATATAAATATTTAAAACAATTTATTTATTTCATTAATTAAATTTTCTAAAATTTCAAAAAATTGTTTATATTATTCCATCACAAAAGCAATAAAATGATTATTGAAGAATGTGTATATGAATAATGAAATAACTTAAGAATTTAGTTCTTAATTTTACAATAATTAACTAATTAATTTTTAATGACTAGTATTATATTATATTTCAAAATTAAGTTAATATTATTCATTCGTGATAATTAAATGACTAGGTTATAATGGTCACTTAATATTTTAATAATGTTACATTGTTTTTTTAACTTATATTTCTTGCCACATTGGCTATCAAATTATTTAAAGAGAAATATTTCATAAAACTATCAGGGTTTTACATTATCCCCCCCCCCACCCACCCAATAAATCATTTCCTTATAATTCGATAATCAAATTTTTGACATTTGAAAATTCCTTTATCGAAACTCACATCGTAAAAATGGTTAACAAAAATTCCTTTTGTAAAGAGTAAAATGGATGTACAGGGGTCATAAAAAATAATACGTAACTTGGATTTTAAATATAATAACATAAGTGAGAATTGAAAAAATTTATATGGAAGGAAAAACTAAATCCCAATTACTGATTGAGAGTGATAGAAAAAAATGTTTAAAAGAAATCTAACCATTATAAAATAGTAAAACAATGATGGGTTATATTGCCCTTAATTTCTCGATAAGAAAAGTAAGGGGATAATGTTTTCATTTTTAAGATCCTTTTCCTTGGGTTGAGGAATTATTTTACTACCTAAAGTTTGAACATAAAAAAAATTATACACATGTCATGAATAATTTTTTTCTTTATTCAATTTTCACCATAATTTCATCTTCTACTCTAAATAATGAGTATTCAAGATGATTTTTTTACTTAAAGCATTATAATAAAATTCTATGGATCGTAAAATCCAAAAAATAATAAGTAATAATTTTTTTTCCATAGGAATTAAGCAAAACCAAACTACTTTTGACAAAAAAGATAATTCCTAAAATTAATAAACCTTTAAATGAAGAAAACTACATTAGTATCCAAAATTAAACAATAATACTCAATGTTAAACATAGATTATTCAACAAATAAAAATCTATATAAATATCTCAAAAATATTATTGACTAATATTTAAACCACAAAAATCAAAAGAATTTGATCACATAGTCTTCCAAAATAAATTTAATAGTTATCTTCAAATCATATCATTGAATCTTAATTTTTTATAACGAAGATTTAATTTCCCAAATCTAGATATGTAACCATTTCAATAAATACCATGAAACACCATAAGTACAAAATAAAATTATATATGCTTCAAAACTATAATTAAATCTTAAATTAATTAAATAATATCCCATATTAAAATATTTACATTAATCATATAGAGTTTCCAAAATAATGAATGTCTTCTAAAATAATATAAACCACTTAATCACTAAATCATTTTCCAATCTCAGGGTTATCTATTTGATAAAACCAATGTTCCCCAAAATGAAATTATACTTTATCCACAAAATTATTTAACTAAAAAGAAAATTTCATACTAACTGGTACTTTATGTAGGCTAGTAGAAGGAGTTGTACTGTTGTCGCCCTTCAGTTGGGGGTTCAAACCTCACATCCTAACTGGATTTGATGGGTTGTCACATGACTTGAAGTTTATCCTATTTCTAAAATTATATTAATATAATCCATGTAATATTTCAAAAAATATAACAAACATTCTCAAAAATAACCTAAATATATTCAACATTAAAGAAATGTTTTAACAGAAAGGTTATCTCATACCATTCATTTTTCATTACAAAATTTAATAACCCATAATTAACTCAAAAATAAATTTCTCTAAAAATACCATTAGTTTCCTTAAAATTCCATCACATAAAAATACAATGTTTTGTTATTTATTAAATCCACTTTTAGGTTGTCTGGTAACCTCACATAAATCTAGTGATTCAATCCAAAAAAGATAACCACAAATCTAAACTATCACAATGCCAAATTCCAAATTGAAACATGGAAAAAAACATCCAAGGATGATATTTAAATGGTGGAGTACTCAAGCTAAGAGTCTAAAATCCTGAGTAGGCACCATCCATTAACTCAACCCCCTCAATCCATCATTATTAGAATCTGACATACCATAAGAAACCATGATCACCAAAAACCCCAAGAAGATGAAATCCAACCATCATTAACCACCAATGACCTGAAGAATAGTGACACCCAAATCAATAAATGCCATCATTTTTGTTGAATAATAATATAGAACCATCACTAAATCGATATTTCCAAACAGAAAAACAAAAAATAACCATCTTCATTGTCACCAATAATAACACCATATTGAAAACAAAATGGGGTTTTCGAGACTATAACCTCATAATAAACCTCTAATATATATATCCAAGAATATATATATAAATCTTAATATAACCTCTCATGAAACCACCCTATTATCAAAATCTCTCTAAAACCTGCTCTGATACCAACTATAATTGCTTGAGACCCACACTTCTACATTCGATTCTAAAAACATAAACATTACATTTCTTGCTTTTATATTGATAAATGTGACCCATTTTTTCCATGAATACTTAAAATGTAAAAAATTAAATATTGTATCACTTATATTCCCAAATACCTTTTAGATTTATAATTTTATAGAATTAGGAAAAATTCTTAGATATCATTAAAAATTAAGTAACTAGTCCATAAAAATCTATATCATCTCCAAAAACTTCTTCATATATAACACCCTACTTAGAAATCTCATACTTAAAACCTATATTCATAACCTTGGGAAAGGAAACATAAGAAAGGGTGATGTCATATACTCAGTATGGGTAAACAAGATATATATCAATAATCAAATAATTATAACATGAGCATAAGGTTGTTAGAACATGCGATTAACATTTATAATTAAATAGCCTACATATCATAGATTAATAATCTTGAGTCACAGCATAAATATTGGATGTTTATAAGACTTGATCAATAAAATAATAAAATAAAATTAGCCACGATATAGTAAAATTAACACAAAACATGAAATTGATGCATAAACAAAAATTTATAACATCATGGACATGTATAAATAGAAACAGGTTCACTCATTAAGATAAATACATGAAATCAATCCCTTGCATAAACTTATGGACAATAAACCAGGTCAATGCATAATCTTATAGACATGAAATATTTTCCCATGAATAATACTATAAACATGTAATCTTGTTCATGCATAACATTGCAGACACGTAATCAAGTTCACATATAAAATTTTTGAACATGTATTTAGGTTCACACATAACATTTTTACTCATGAGCTATCCATATTTACCTAGTGAATTTGTGGGAGATATAGGTCCCATTAATCACATAAATAAAATTATACATAAATGTTCCACAGGATCATAAATTATTAATTATATTATAACTCGTTAATAGAAAATAATTTTTACAAATTATAGCCTAGGGAAAAGGGGAATGGGTTTCATCAACATCTTGTAATAAAAAGCATAAACCATCCCAAAAAATAATAATGGTGGAATCCATGGATCATATATCCAATAAAGCATAAGTGAAATAAAATAATTTTATCCTATATGAAAAATTATTTTGAAAGATTACTTGAATTAATTTTTGAGGAAAATATCCTTTTTGTTTTGAAATAATTTTTTAAAAATCAACAAAATTATAAAACAAAAACATTTTATTTGAAAATATCCTTGTAAACCTGTAAATGAATATTTAAAACATTAATATGTAATGATTGTGTAAAATTTTATGCATGTTGTATATGTTAATAATATATTCATTTCACACTTTTGTATGAAGAATAATAATCCCCTTTTGGAAAATGAAAAAAAATATTTCTTTTATAAAAATAAAAAAATTAAAAGGGGTAAAAATTAATTTAAACAATCATTAGAGAATAGTAAAAAACAATTGAAAACATTTTTAGAAAACATTTCCATGAAATTAAAATATTTCACAATGGTGAATTAAATATTCACAGTCCCAAATAATGATCATATAGTGAAATTAACCCTTGCTTCTTTTTAATTAGTTGAATCATATTTCCCCTGAAATAAATAAACCTATATTTATTTATAAATCTCATAAGTTTTAGGTTAATACTCATAAAATAAATTCATGGTATGTATAAACCCCACACAAAATAAATAAGTTGTGTATACAGCTTGTGTCCCATGAAAATAAAAGTGAAAAAAAAATCCATTGAAAAATCAAATCATTGAAGTTAATCAAATGAATAAATTTTGCGTATCCATTATAAATACACATAATATAAATGGTAAAAAAACATAATATAATTATAATTCATTTCACACTTAATCATATAATGACATTATAATTGAAGTAGAAGTTTCACCCAATATATGGAAAATGGGTAAAGTAATCCCTTACCTCAAGTCCTTATTTTCCTTATTCTCATTCAATCCTTATGTATAATAAATAAAGATTTAATATAATTTTATTCCATAACCATATATCTATCATATCAGTTATGATTTATTTATAAAATCTTATCACCAATTTATTAATAATTTTTAATTAAAATTAATGTTATGGGTGATAGCTGCTTTGTTTTCTAAGAATGTTTCAGTTTGGTAGTCCCAGACCTTATCTTATGATTGGGGTATCATCATTTCCATAATGTTAGTTACACCATTCATGGAGATGGTTGGTCATACATACGCATGAAAGATGTTTTTATTTTTCCATTTATGGAATGAAAGAAAGGTAAATAATAATTCATGTTTATAAAATATGTATTATATAATATATATCATATATGTTCATTAAACCCAGCATAATACTAAACCAAAAAATATGGTGATGAAAAATTAATGGTATTGCTATGTGGAGATGATGAGTCGTACATACACATGAGCAATACTTTCACTTCTTGTTTGATGGGAAAGAGAGTGAATAATTTTGTTTTCACAACCATAATAAAATTTAAGAATATTAAGGAATATGATATTTTTATTTTATTATAAACATTATATATTTATTGGAGTAAAGTAATAGTAGAAAAAAAAAGTTATCAGTTAGAGTGATTACCTCTTCTTCCAAACACCTCCTTTGGATCTCTTCTAAAGGGCTATAGGGTTGGTCTTTTGAGAATAAAATCATCTCTATAATGTGTCTATGTAATTTGAGAAGAAATTGTTTTGATAGTTAAGTCTCAATGTTGTTTAAATAAGTGAGGTATGATGTGTCCTTTTATAATTGTTCTTACAGATTTTTAAATTTCTCAAAATATTAAATTATAATAAATCCATTTTCTATCTAAATACCACCAAATGACCATGTATTTGAATATAATATAAGATAATTTTGTAATATATTCAACCAAAATAATTTAAAAAAATTGGTTTTTTTAAACAGTATCCTTTTGATTAACCCTTAGTTAACATATTTAATTTTAACTACGTTTACAAATTTATCAATATTAAAAAATTATAATTTTTAATTATATGTTTTAAATTAAACCATAAAGATACAATCTAAAAAATTGTAGACTATATCATAGTCAATTTTTATTTTTTAAAATATTTTATTATTTTTAAACAATTTATTAAAATTTTAATCTCATAAAATTCCATTATAGTCAATTTTGATATTATTCACTACTTGGACATATGAAAATATCAACAAAAAATTTAAAATTTGAACTAACTACTTTATTATATCCCTATAATGTCAAGTTAAAATATATAATTCATTTATCACCTTAAATACATTATAGTATATTAATTTTAATATTTTTAATATCATTTATTTTATTTCTTCTGTTAATTGAATAATTATTGCATTAGTGTTGTGTAAGTATTTAAGGTAATTATTTAATTCCAAAAATTTATATATAAATTATCCTAAGGAAGATAAAAATATTATATTTATATATAATATTTATAGTTGAACATATCGTTATGTTAACTCCATATTAATAATGTTGTACTTATTGAAAATAAGAGTGTGACATTTTGTCACTTTCTTCGATTTTAATAATATCTAAGTCATTTTCATGATAAAGTTTCCATTAAATAACTTAATATATAATATTAGATATTAATGGTTCTATATAATTTATATAATAAAATTGGGTAAAATTTTGGGTCAATATTATAGTCCTTATCTTATTATTTTTACCATTAATTACCAGTTTTATCCTTTGTCGTGATCATAAAAATTTACTAAGATTACTATTCATATTTACCAAAACTAAAAGGGTCCTATTTATTAAATTTAAAAATATTTCTTCCAAATATAGAATTAGTTTTTCAAAATTGAAAACACATAATTTACAGAATTTAAATAAAAAATAAACTAACAAATTACAATGAAAAACAATTTTCCAGAAAGAAAAAATCATTCTTAAACATAAAATGTTTTTATACTAAATTCAAAGATAAAATCTATTTAAAAAATAGTAATTAGGTTATTTAAAATAAAATATAACAAACTAAATTTTAAAACTAATATAAAATCTAATTTTAATTTGTAAATATTTTAAAATAAAATATAATTTTCAATATAAAACAGTATTTTAACTATTCATTAATAAATCAAAATTTTCATAGAATTCTTAAAATATCACCATTGGATTATTTTTTATGATTATTTAAAAAAAATAATATTTATTTAAATAAAAACTTACTAAAAATTACAGAAATTAATTATATTATTCACTCACAAAATCAATAAAATTCATTATTGAAAAAAGTGCATTTGAAAAATAAAATGACTTTAAAATTAAGTACTTAATTTTTCATGAATTAATTAATATAGTATTAATGATTGTGATCATTTTATATTTAAAAATTCCATTAATACTATTCATTCCCTCCAATTTAATGTCTCGGTTATAATGGTCACATGATATTTTAATAATTTTACACGGTTCGTTTAAACTCAATGTTAGATGCAACGAAAACTATTAAATTATTTAAAGAGAAATATTTCATAAACATATCGAGGGGTTACAAGTTTGAAAATTATAATTAGTTTTCCTATATTAATAATGGATTTGTTATGTTTATTTTGTTATAAAATTATATTATATCTCTTACATAAAAAATCTATACATTCAAAATAGGACACTTCCACTAAGAACTCGTTTTTTCACAATACAAAACGTTTAAAATGAAACATCTTTTATTTATAGGAAAAATCATAATGATTTTCAATTATACTTCATAATTAATACAAATCATCCTTGAACTCTATAAAAAAAAATTTAAAATTTATTAAGATCCCAAAAAACATAGTAGATGGCATTTAAAAATGAATAAAGAAACTCATTTGTCTATTTCAAAACCATGAGATCATATAAGAGTGTTTTTTGTTAACATTATATAATTTGAGTGAAAATATTAATTTAGTTATTCTTTAAATAAGTTTTACTACCTAATGTATTTCATAAATCAATTTATAATTAAAAAATAAAGGAAAATTTATAAACATGAGTGTTTCGTAGAAAAATATAAGAACCCATGAAAAATATTTTATAAAAAACATTCATTTTTAACCATAAAAGTGAATAATCATTACTTTAAAAAGAAGCTAATTATATTACCTTATGAAATAAAAATATTTTCATCAAAAATAATTTTAAATCATATAAAATTAATGTAGGTTCCTTGGTAAATCATCTTCGTAGAACTCGTATAATGACATTTACAAATAGAGTAACCTACTCTGTTAATTCAAATACAATTATTATGAGAACATAATAAATACCCAATACATGTGAGAGATATATCGGGCTCATACATCACTATAAATAATTTACAAGGATTATAACATAGATAAACAATAAAATCTTTCATTTAAATCATTAAAATCATAAAATTATACTTTTTAACATATAAGTAAAATTTATTTTGGTATTGATATATCACATTTCTTTAATACGCCATTTTCAATGATAAAATACCCAAACCAAAAGGAATAATGGTTTTTCTAGGATTATGACATAGAATATTTTAATGGAATAAAAACATTAAATAATGGTTATAGTGGTGGTAAAAGTATGTGATTTAGTATATGTTAAAATATAACATTCCCATTTTATTTTCTAAATAAATTAAAAATGTTCCATATAAAATATGTAAAAAATACCATATGAAAAAAATTGAATGAAAGTATAAAATAGACCTAAAATGTATTCAATTTTTTATTTATTTTAATATGAAAACACATATGATATAATTTTTTAAAAAGGAAATAGATCAAAAATATTTACAAAATAAATCGTTAAAACATTTAAAACGAGGCTTTATGGTTACCATGGGTCTGACTTATCATGTACATTCATTATCATCCTAAATAATAAAATTATATCAATTTTTTAATTTATTTATAAAAGTTTCTTGTTTTTTGTAACATTTATCTCACATGTATTCATGTTATACTTAATTTATTTATCGATTATGTTCACATCATATTTTTTTAGAACATTTATATTATAAGTCTAAAATTCCTTGGCTAGGTTGAATATGGTCAGATGGCTCATTATTATATCTTATGATGAATCTTAGTAATTCTATAATTATAATTTTTATAAATTATTTATAATATTATAACAAACCACATAAAATGGTTATGAAAAATGAATTATATTACCGCAAGGAGATAGTAGTCCTCACATATGCATGAGTAACATTTCCATTTTCAATGAATGTGAGGTAAAGAAGGTATGTATTATTTATGTTCAAAAAATTATAATTATATCCTAAATATAATATTATTTTTTAAATCCCCATATATATAAAATCCATGTGAGGTGGTGATTAAAAATAAAATACATCAGTTTGTGGGGTGGTAATCCACCAGTACACCTGAACAATGTTTTTTGTTTTTCATTAGATAGTAAATAAATAAGTATCATATTCATTTACTATTCAAAAATGAAATTTATATCACATTATTATAATATTTAATTTGTATATATTATTATGACCATACGTAATAGATGGTAATGGTAAATTATATACTTTATCTCATGAGGTGGTAGTCTGCACGTACACATGGGCGATGTTTTATTATTTTACATTAGACATATATGCAGGTGAAAAAGGTTAATACCCTATACAAAAAAAACATTTATGTGTATGTTATATAAGGATGTTATTATATGAAAATGATTAAGAGTTTTTTAAAGTATTTAAAAGATGAAATAAAAAAGAAAACACTTGGTTAGAAACTATATCTCTTCTTTGGACAATCTCTATAGGTTTACACACAAATCCTTCCTATGAAGGTATTATAATCAAAACTGGAACTCTATGACGTGGGTAGGGATGATAATAATGGATAACGGTTGGTATTTGACAAGATAATAGGCTCTTGGAGTGTATTGAAAAGGTAATAGGGGTGTCCTTTTATAACTGAGGGAGAGGACACACTTGGAATGTTTCAAAAGATTAAAATATATTAACATATTAGTCAATAAAAATGTCACCCAAATAAATAATATTTGAATATGATATGAGATAAGGTCTAAATATAACCATAAAAATGATTTAGACATGTTTTTAATTAATTTTAACCCTTATCATTTTAGTTTTAACCCTTTTAACCCATTTTTACTCTTTCCGTGGTAACTAATGTTTTTACCAAAATTACTATTCATAATAACAAAAAATTAAAGTGACCTCATTAAATAATAAAAAATTATAAATACAAATATGCATTCCATTTTCTACCACCATAATATTTTAATTTTACTAAAATAAGAAATGTTAATGAAGCCAATAAATGAATAAATAAGGGGTTCTAAAATAGTGAATCCCAATTACATCAGCTCGAACAATGTTTTTACCCTTCGAGGGAAAAGAACCAAGACATTATAAAATAATGAGTCTGTCATTCTGAGATGCTTCAGACGCAAGATAATCTACCACAACATTCCACTCCCTCCGGGTATGAATAATGGACATCTAAATAATATTTATTTGATTATTTTAATAAATCATTACGAATTAAAATTTAAAACAAAATGTAATTTTCTTTTTAAAATATATGAATATAATGCAGAGTTTTATTAAAAATGGTGTTTTTATTGTTCAACCAAAAAGTAGTCTTTTTAGAAAATTCCCAAAAATTCACTCTAAAATAATTTTGAATTTATAATAGAAAAAATTATATCCTTTTTTAAAATATAAATTTTATAATTTATAAATTAGAAATTTTAAATAAATCCTTATAATAATTTTAAATTAATTTAGTATTAGTAAAATAATTTTTATTTTGATTGAAAAATTACTTAATATTATTAAACTAAATATTACTCTATAAAATATAATTCCTGACTATTTATAAGAGATTAAATTAATCTATTATCAAAACTTATGAGGTTTTAATAATTAACCACTCATAAAGACCAATATAAAAAACATATATACTCTTACCTTATATTCTCCAAATCATGATAATCCTAAATCAACATAAAAAATCATATAATATTAAAAAAATATAACTCAATATTTATTCCAAAAATAGAATCGACAATTTTGAAATAAAATCCCATATTATAAATAATATATTCTCTTTAATCCTATAGGATTACTAAATTATGATAATCATTTATCCTGATTTTCCCTAATTACCTCAATATAAAATAATTTATTATCCCTAAAGGTTATCTATATTGTTCGAATTTTATACCCAAAAAATAATTTCATTATTAAAAGATAAAAAAAACATTAAATCACATTATAAACCTAAGGTTTATGTATATATATATATATATATCAATTATGTATTCTCCCAAAACCCTAATAAATTTCTCCCAATGTATCCTTAGTCATCTTAAAATTTCATCACATAAAACCTCAAAAGGGTATCTATAACTCTAAATATGTGATTAAGACTAGAATTATAAACCCATAATGGTATCCACAACTCATTAATTATCCTTATAAAATAACATCCAATCCTATTAAGTTATCTAAACATTGTTTTGATACCAGCAAGAATACCCCAAATCTATACACTCATATCCAATGCCCAAATCATATTTTTTACATGATGGATTTGATACCAATATATATTAATCAATTTTAACCATTAATAATTTCATTATCAGCAACCAACACTGATACATTTTCATAGACAAGACCTTTTTGGTTTAGATCTTGAGAGAGTTAGGAAAACCAATTTGTAAAAAAATCATGTTTCATAGGAGTAATGTATAATCAATTAACTTTTTCCACTTCATAGGAGTAACATATAATTCATTATCTTTATCCACTTCAAAGGATTAAATTATAATTAGTTAACTACATCCACTTTATAGTAGTAACTTATAATCAATTAACTCTATCAACTTCATATGACAAAATTATAATCGGTCAACCTCATCCACCACACATGAGTAAGTTATAATCACTTAACATCATTCACATTACCTAATGAATTGGAGTGATATATCAGACTAACCTATTATCATAAAAAATTTCCTGAAACCATAACATAAATAAAACATATAGGATCTTTCACTTTCATTATAAAAATCATAAAAAAAATTCATCACTCATTCTTTTCTTAAATAATCCATGGAAGATAAACCAGATTCTGGAAAATTTCCTTAATAGATCATTGGTGAGGCCAAAAGGTGTTGTTAATACCTCCAAGCATTGATAATTTTATAAATTTATTTTCCCAAACTATACTCTATTAAAAAGGTGTAGTAAGTTGTATTCCGAGGTAGAACACACACAGATAGCTTGTTAGAAAAAAACCCTAGTGGTCAGAACCTTTAGAGTAAAATTCCTCAATATAGCACTTCATGGTTTGGTTTGACAAAAACAAAGTATCTTGGGTATTAAAATAGATTAAATTAAGTGTTCAGGTTCAATTTTTGGCTAATGAAAAAAAGTTAATCCTAAATCTAATATGGTATAAACATATGTAATATGATTATAAGTGGTGAAAAATAAAACAATTGATCTTGTTCTTACCAATTGGATCAACCTGAACTGGAAAATACTCCTTGGTTCATAGTAATTGAAAACCAAATCATAGCAAGCTAGTCTTATAAGAAGAAATAATTATAGGTTATTGATCTTACCCTGATCATCTCCAACTAGGTCACAGTTGTTCAAGTTTCACCTCTACTGGTCAGAGATAGTTCAAAATAATGAGATTGAATATTTTTCTAAACCATGATACTATTCACAAGGTTACCCAATTTTAATTTTATATATTCTTTAGGTTCAAATCACCCCTAATCTCAAACCCTATCCCTAAGCGGATAATCCATGCATAAAAGAATTGAATGAAATTGGGGAAATAGATCAAAAAATTCTTAGAATAAAAAACAAATGACTCAAAGAAAATAAATCCATAATAAAAACCATGAAAAATAAATTAAATAGGAACTTTAATGAATAATCAATTATGAACACAATATAAATAAAACTTTTATAGAAAATATTATTGGAAACAAAACTTTGGAACAAAAATAACAAAAAACGTATTTTTGAATTTAAAGTGGAAACAATGGAATATGTAAAATAATAAAATAAAGTAGAAGAGTAAAATGGAATTGATAGTGGAATAAAAAAAGAATAGATTGAAATAAGAAAAGATGTTCTAGATTTGAGTAGTCCTTCTACATGTTTATGGTGATGAAATATTTATAAGTTCAAAAGGTACACAATGTGTAATGTCTTCACGCCCTGAAATGGATTTAAGTGGATAATTCTTTAACACTAACACGATATGTAACTTTATTTCATTCCATGTAATTTAGATCCTCCAAATCCTATAAATAGTTTGGATATTCATATATTTTTTACATTTAATCATTGGTAGCAACTATGTTTTGGACTTCTCACATCATGAAATGACATAACACCATATAATCAAAAGTTTTTTGAGTAGAATATTTCATGATGTGTATTTAGGATACACATTGTGTACATTTTTCATTAATTTTATTTGGGATTCAAGGCATGTAGTACCACTTTCAGGTGACCTTCTTGAGGTGTACATGGTGTGGACTTCAGATTCATGATGTGTAATGTGTAATTTTTATATTTTTTTAGCATTCCTCCTTTCAGTCTCAAATTTCTTTATTCCTATAAAAACAAATAAATAACATGTAAAATATAAAATAAAACATGAATAATAATTAATTAGATTTATCCAAAATGTATATATATATTCGACTTATCAAATCCCCCCACATTTGAACAATTTTTTTCCTCAATACATAAGTATCTCAACAGGGATTCCAAATCAAAAAAATATATTTAAATAGGAAGTAGGAATTACAACTCAGAAAATAAAACTCAGAACAAGTGGAAAACCTATATAACCCAAAAACAATACTATGGAGAAAATTAGTCATGCCTCAAATTCAAGTTCTTTATTTAGATTATTTATTTAATTACAATTTCATAATTATTCCTGAGATGTTATACCCATTTTTTAATTTACCCAAAAATTATTTTTCTATCATCACTCAAGGTGAAATTAAACTAGATTTATGATCATACCCTGAATACATGTTCCTAACCATAGTATTTCATTGGTTTCAAAAATTCTACTTTTAAATACAAATACAAAGTTAATCAAGAGTTATTTAGTATAAATTTTATAAGGTCTTTGAGGCCGAGGGAGGGTGGGAAAATGATAACAATAAATCTTTAGAGGAGATTAATCTCTAAAGTAAAATGATTGATAATGATGAATAGTATAATGAAGTAACTACTCCAAGAAAAAATGTTTCCATGCTCTAAACACCTCAAAGTGGTTCCATGAATATATCCAGTTAGTATCAAGAAGATACCTTGTTCCTTTATTTTTCTTTTTATTTATTTTTTGAAAATCTTGTTTTGGCCAAATCTCACATCCATCACCTAACCACATATGATCCATCATAGGATTCATTGGTCTGGTAATGGTGATTTTTTACCTCCCTAATACACAAGACAATATTTTATTTATTTTATTTTTTTAATAGAATGGGGTGAATCTATAAAATGAAAAAAGAAATAATGAGCCATATCATATCTATCTGGTGAAAGTTCCACCATGTGTATCTTCAATATAAATATCATATGTCCACCAGAAGTGAAAATTAACCCACAATTATTCAAAATACCATTATGATTCATACCAATAGGATGGTATGAGGGGATGATGGGAATGAAATGGATCTATCATAATAAGGTTTTTGATGGATATTATAGGAAGAAAGGAAATATGTACATGTGGGTCTTAAGAATAAGGTCTCAATAAAGATTTCATAAACAATTTTAAAAATATATTTTATCAATTATATCCTCAAAAAGATATCAATGAAATTTATGATAGGTTTACATGTCCCAATTATCTCTCAAGAAATGTTCTCAAAAAATAATATACAGTGTAGGTCTAAAATTATCTCCAGAATAGGAGTATTAAAATAACTGGAAATTACTTAAGACATAGTATCCATTAATAGGTCAATCAAATGAAATTTTAATAATATATAATTTTAATTAAAGTCATGAAATAATTAATTGTGATGAAAATATGAATAGAAATAGAAAAAATATTTCCCTAATCTTCATCCTATCTTTTCCTTTTATTTAAATGGGTGTAAAGAGTTTTCAAGTTTAAAACATGATTTCCATGAAAATTTTCTCCTAGACTAATGAATACAATCAATAATTCAAGTGTATTAAAATTAAATGTCATAAAATACTTCCCACACAAAAAATGGGATAGTTTTTAATCTGTATTGAAAAGATATTATGGGAGATATATCAATATAATTAGAGATAAAAATGAAATGATAATTTATGAATTTAAAATTAGGGAATAAAAATCTCCCTGTAGTGAAATTCATGCCATGGGGAAACTTTTTGATGTTTAGTGTAAATTTTTATACATGATAAATTTGTTATATGGAAAATACATGAACAAGATATACCGTTTATTCATAGGGTTTAATCTATATAGAAGTATAATAATGGGAATGTGTATACAATCAAAATCTAAAGAAAAAATTTTTTATAAATTCCAAAATGAAATATAATTATGTTTGGGATGATCAATGAATATAAAATTCTAGAAATAAAAATCACAAGTCCTAGTCACACAAATAAAAATAAGTAAAACAAAAATATGTATTCCCACCCATAAAGAACTAACTATGCTGTTTTCAACTAAAATTATGGACCAAAAGATCAGTCAGTGTCATCCATTAGCTTAGAGGTCCACTGCCACCAGCAAAAATGTGTGGTAGTGTCATCGAGTTCATGAGGATGTGTAGTGGGATTAACCACCTCAGTAATGTATTGGCAAAGAATCTAATGAGGGAGGAATAGCTATTGGGGATGTCGTGGAGGAGGCTCTTTTTGAGGATGGATCTGGGGTTATAGACTCTCATGATATCATTATATGTTAGCCAAATGCTGATCCATCAGATGTGGGAGGCCGGATGATTGTCTAACACGTGGGTTAATGACCATAGAGGGTGTAGAAGAGTTGGACATGGATAAAGTAATGTAACAGTGAAATGAAAATAATCCATAAAGTAGTGAATCTAAAAACTATATCCCATCCATATATATAATAAATGATACATCAGTTAATAAGATACAATGGAAATATAAAATAAATACATGAAAAACAAACACCCAGAGAAATAATAGAACATCAGGTGATTAGTATAAGACTAAACATAAGGGGTATTCTCTCCAATCTCTATATTAGAAGTCCCCTCCCAAATAATGGGGGTCTAGATTAGATTTGTCAAATCAATCTCATTTATGTAGGTAGGGGATAGAGGTTCAACCACCATAATATATGTTTTTGTTCTGGTAGCCAGATCAGTCGATGATGGAGGAGGTGAGAAATAGATCTATAATGTCACGACCCGTCCTCGGGGCCCATGTCGTGACTACCCCAAGCCCGCCTTCAATAAGTTAGGGGATGGAGACTAGCACCAAAGGAAAAACCCTGATAAGAAAGGGAAGGAATTTCCTTTAAACATGTAACACACATAGATATAACGCAATCAGTATAAGCAACAAGTACTAAAATAGATAATAAGGGTGAGATGAAAGTAAGTGGGCCGGTATACAAACACAACTGAACAAGAAGTATATGTAAAAAGGAAAAAACAGCTCCTGGTCGTCCACTAGGGAATACTACCTAAAGGGTAGGTACAGATCTCGAACAACTCATCCCTGAGGTACGTCCCGTCTAGTCCAGCTCCGAGTAGCCTCTCATCCATCACCCTCAACCTCGATCACTACTGATCGTCATCTCCACAGAACACAACAAGGTGCGGGCGAAGCCCGTGCAGGGGTGAGTATAACAATACTCAGTAGGGGACCCCGAGACCCCACGAATGTCTCCTGGAATCCACTAAGGATAAAAATAATAATAAAAAACATTCACAAAGTATCAACCCGCCCTACTTAGGTATATTCCCATACATATACCAAAGTTACCAGTCAAAGTCCGGCTCCACCTTTCGAGCCCAAGCACAACTCAGCCTACAAAGGAAGTAAAGTCAATCACCTCGATGATAATAATTGAAAGAGAATACTCAACTCAGACAATTTTACAACACATGAAGAGGGGTAGAGATGATTAGATGTATCCTCTGAATCTTCTCCTTTGTCGAACCCACGTAGGATCCTGGAACAATATCAGTGTTATCGAACCCACATAGGATCCTAGTACAAAAGTCATCAATGTCGAACCAACGAAGGATCCTGGTATAGAATTCACTTTTGGTGAACCCACGGAGGATCTTGGTATAGACTTCATCGCTGTCGAACCCACAGAGGATACTCGTATAGTATCGTCTCTATCGAACCCACGAAGGATCCTGTCATCTCAGTCGCAGCAAGCCATAGGGTTCCCGCACACAACACGCTTGATTCTGGGAGGGTCCGTTCCTTGAGCCAAGTGTCGATGCATCAACTACCACGAATCCTCGATTTGATGTATCTCGTAGTTCCATATCATCATAAGGAACTCAATGCGACAGACGACACGACAATCGAACACCTAGACTGAGAGTTATTAGCATTTCTGTTTAAGGGGCCTGGTTGGTTTTTAGGTTCAAACCAACCCGACCATACCCCAACTGCATCCAAACCTCAAGCGGGGTATTCCAAAATATCTGTCCTTCTATAATCCTTCTGTCGCCGCAGACGGTTCATATTTCGAACACCCCTAGCCCAATATACGGATGAATTGGTGATTTCAGGTTAAACGGGTCTGGACTGGGGTCCGACCCGGTCCGACCCGGTCCGATGGAGCGGCCCAGCCGGATGGCGGTCCAGACTATCGGCGGCCCGTCCCGCTGGCCTTTTCACTTGGACTGCTGGCCTTGTGGCCCGGCCCGGCTGGTCGTGGGGCCTGGCCCGGCTGGCCGCGTGGCCCGACGGCTGGCCGTGTGGCCTGGCCAGCGGGCCACGGATGGCTGGCCACCAGGCCTGTGGGCTGGTCGTGGGGCCTGGACGGCTGGCCACGGTGGGCTGGCCGCGTGGCCTGGCTAGTCGCGTCGCGTGGCCCGACGAGCCACACCGTGGGGGGGGGGGGTGTCGCGACTCCCCCTGCTTCCGAAGAAACTGTGGGACCCTTCAGGACCCGCCTTGTGGAGCACCGCCGGAGGCCAGCTTAGTCAGCCACCCTCCTTCGACTACCACGGCCTTTGGCCGCAGTCCCTCTCTGGTGCGGTGTGATGGCGCCGCACCCCTTCATCGCGGCCCACCCTGGCTGCGGTTCTGAACCTCCGACACGGCGCGGAGTGATAGCACCACGCCTCTTCCATCCTCTACGGCCCTCCTTGCCTCGGTTATTCACCGGTGTAGTGTGCCGGAACCACACCCTTCCAACTCCACCGTGGCCCACCTGGCCACGACTTTTCTTTGTGGGGCGTGACGGCGCCGCACCCTTCTCGCGGTCTGCCTGCGTCATCAATAAAAAAAGAACCAACAGAGGGATGTCAGGCCGTGTTTTCTCAGCTTGTGTCATCCGCATTAGGTGATAAAAAAAGGCCAACATCGAGCCATAATAAACGACAAGGAACGAGGGTTTAATTTAATCACAACAAAACCCTGCCTTGCTTGTCGGTGTCATTTGACGGAGTCGTGGGAAGGCGGCGTCATTCTTTCAACGTCGGAAGAGGAAGAGAGGTACTCGTCGTTGGCAGACAGCGTTCAAAGGTGACGAAGTCGAAGACGACGTAGTCATTCCTCATGGTCGTCACTTCCCTTCCTTGACCTGGTTGAAAAAGGAAGAAGTTGATGCTCGACATTTTTTAGAGATGAGGGGTGTTCTTTTTTAGAATAAGTCATTCTCCAAGAACTCCAAAGATCCCCCAAAAGAAAATTCTCAACCCAAAAATAATAGATGAATTGTCTATTATTTGTTAGCACATCAATTCAAATTCCTCTATTTTCATTAAATGAAACAACACACCTAATTAATGGGTGGAATGGTTCAAATTCAAAAAGAGGAGTGGGAGAGTTATAAATTAATGAAGAGAGGGTTGGCACAATTATGGGGGAAGTCCAAGAGTTACAATGGGTTAAAGGGGGCTTATAAGAGTTAAAGGACTCAGGGGGCCCCACCTAATAACATTTTCTCAAGGGAGGTTAGGCTGTGGTGGGCCCCACCACTAACCACCACTTGGTGGTTTTAACCACCACTTGGTGGTTTTAACCACCACTTGGTGGTTTTAACCACCAATCAAATAAAAATATTCTACACATATTTTTATTTATTTTTATTTAGAACCCCCAAAAATTAACTTCCTTTCTCGTTAGAACGCAACTGCGGTGAAGGTCTCTTTAAGAAAATACCAGCACTGCAATTTCAATGGTGTACTCAGATTTCAATTCCGAGCACTGGTTCAAATGATATAAAATCCCACTCGTAGGTCTATTAAACGTACCTGATCAAAACTTTAGAAATTGATTCCAGGCACACCGCGGTTTGGAATCAAGCACCGTCAGAAACTGCGGGCCTGTAAAATTACCATGTATTAAAAAAATCCACGGGAATTACGGGTCTCTAAATTCTCTCCATCTCAAAGCTTTATGCCCCCGTAAGCTACAAATCACACTAAGAAAACAAATGGGGGTACTTAGCACACATCTAAGCCTCCCGCTCCCATGTGCTCTCCTGGAGGTTCTCGTGCTGCCAGCGAATATGCACCAGAGGTATCGAACATCCATGCAGGACCCGCTCCTGTCGATCCTCAATCTCCACTGGGACCTCCGTGAAAGTCTCCCCATTATCAATGTCTAGCTCCCCATGGTCGATGATGCGGGATGGGTCATGCACCTATCTCCTCAGCATAGATATGGTAAAGACGTCGTGGAACTGGTTCAACTGAGGTGAAAGAGCCAGGCGGTAAGCCACCTCGCCTACTCTACTGAGGACCAGAAATGGTATGATGAATTGCAGAGATAACTTTTCACCTCAGCCAAATCTCTGTGGACCTCATCAAGGTGAGACACATAAAAATACGTGGTCGCCATCCTCAAACTCCTATGGTCTCCGTCACCTATCATCATAGGAATTCTGTCTGCTCGGTGCAATCTTCATCTGCTCCTAGATGATCTGCACATTCTCCATCATAGCATGCACCATCTCTAGTCCCATGAGTGCCGACTCCCTGGGGTCAGTCCAGCATAGAGGCGATCTGCAAGTTCATCCATAAAGTTCCTTGAAAGGTGCCATCCCGATGGTGGAGTGGTAGCTATTATTGTAGGAAAACTCCACCAAAGGAAAGTGATCGTCCCAACTGCGACCGAAGTCGAGGACACATGCATGGAGAAAGTCCTCAAGAGTCTGAATAGTCCTCCCAATTTGACCATCTGTCTTAGGATTGAAGGCAGTTCTGAAGCAAAACTGCTTCCCAAAAGCCTCCTGCAACCCCTTCCATAGCTGGGAAGTAAAATGAGCATCTCGATCAGAGACTATTTTTGATGGCACAACATGAAGCCGTACGATCTCTTGTATGTAGAGGCATCCCAAGCCCTCTACTGAGCCCTGATCTCTGATCGGTAGGAAGTGGGATGACTTGGTGAGGCAGTCGATAATCACATAGATAGAGTTATTCCCCCTGGATGTACGTGGATGTCCCGTCATAAAATCCATGGATATCCTGTCCCACTTCCACTCTGGGACCTCTAAGGGCGGAACCAAGCCAGCTAGAACCTGGTGCTCCACCTTGACTTATTGACAAGTGAGGCATTGTGAGACAAAATCTGCTACTGAATTCTTCATACCTAGTTACCAGTGCTGCCTTCGGAGATCCAGATACATCTTCGCCACACCTAGATGTACTGTAAGAGGAGATGTGTAAAACTCACTCAACACTTCCTCCTGAAGTGAAACTGGTACCATGGTACGTCCTCTGAAGAGAATGGCATGCTCCCCACCTTTGTAAAATCCATCAGGTGCCTGCCCTGTGGATATCTGTTCACGTTGAGCCTCCCAGTCAACATCCCCACGATGCACCTCTCCGAATCTCTAAAGATGTAGAGGTGTGACAGTAAGAGACTTCAAAAAGGATGCTCTTTCTCGATCCACAAAGAAAATCTGCAATGCGGCCAGCTGATATGTCACCTCTCTTAGTAGCTGAATGTCTGATCTCCTGCTGAGAGCATCTGCTACAACGTTCCCCTTCCCAAGAGTATAGACTATCTCAAAGTCATATTCCTGGAGAAACTTGAGCCATCGTCACTGTCTCAGGTTCAGGTCCTTCTATGAGAAGATGTACCTGAGACTCTGGTGGACAGAGTAGACTATAAAAGGATCACCCATCAGATATTTCCACCACATCTTTAGGGCGAAGACCACTGCAGTCAACTTCAGGCCATGGGTAGCGTAGTTCTTTTCGTGTTGTATCAACTACCGAGAACCATATGTGATCACTGCCCACACCTTCATCAGGACACACCTGAGTCCAGTCCCTAATGCATTGCAGTAAACCACATACCCAATGCCCTCCTCTGGTAGCCTCAAGATGGGTGCACTAGTCAACCTCTGCCTCAGCTCCTAAAAGCTCTACTGGCATCTCTCTGACCACATGAAGGGTTTCCCCTTCTTCGTCAAGGCTGAAAGCGGTGTTGCAACTCTAGAGAAGTCTGGAAAAAATCTCCGATAGTACCCATCTCATACCAGAAAACTCCGTACCTCCGTCACACTCTTGGGTGGCTCCCAAGAAAGTACTGCCTCAATCTTCACTGGATCCACTGCAACTCCAACCTCGGAGATGACGTGCCCCAAGAATTGAACCTCTTGAATCCAAAATTAGCACTTAGAGATCTTACCATAAAGCTAGTGCTCTCAGAGTGTCTCCAGTACTACCCGAAAATGGTTGGAATGCTCCTCCTCAGTAGTCGAGTAGATCAGTATGTCGTCCATGAAGACTACGACAAAGCAATCGAGGTGAGGCTAGAAGATCCTATTCATGAGACTCATGAACACTACTGGAGGATTTTTTATGTCGAAGGGTATAAAAAAGAACTTGTAGTGTCCATACCGACACCTGAAGGTCGTCTTCTGCACATCCTCGTCTCGAACTCTGAGCTGGTGATAGCCTAACCTAAGGTCTATCTTGGAGAACCATCGTGCTCCCTTGAGATGATCAAAGAGGTCTTCAATCCTCGGGAGTGGGTATTTTTTCTTCACTATCACCTAGTTTAGGAACCAATAATCAACACACAGACGCAAGATCCCATCTACCTTCTTGGAGAACAAAATCGGGGATGCCCAGGGTGAAACACTGGGTGGGATAAATCCCTTCTCCTGCAAGTCCTCCAGTTGTACCCGCAGCTCACGAAGCACTACAGGAGCCATCTAGTATGTTGGAGTAGATATTGGTGTCGTCCTATGGTACAGGTCAATCTGAATGTCCACCTCTCTACGAGGAGGTAGTCCTGGAACATCACTAGGGAAAACATCTGCGTACTGATCCACCACAACAGGAAAACTCGGACTCCATACATCAACGGCTCCGAAGATGAGACTAGCCAACTGATGTGTGATTGGTCGCCCCCTCCTCTGAGTAAGTCCATCCTGCATTGAGAAATTTTCTTCTTTCTGGTGATGGTAAACCTCATCCCATCCTCACAGACACACCACACTTTCCACCTAATATAGTCAATCTGAGCATGAACTGTGGATAACCAGTCCATACCCAAGATGATGTCGTAAGGCCTCGACACTGCTATGAGGAGATCCCAGCCGAAGCTCTCACCTCTTGGAGTAATCACACACTCCTGGAACTAGTGCTTAATCATCGAGTCTTCTCCTTTAAGAGTCTCTAGTCATAAAAATCGATCCAACGACTCCGTCAGAATCTCCGAGCTCCGAATGAGGGCAGCGGCAATAAAAGAATGACTCACACATGTGTCTATAAGTAATGTAGCAAGGGTATAGTAGACATAGATAGTACCTCAAATCATCTTAGGTGCTCCGTGGTCATAGGCCTCGACTTCCTGGAGCTAAGCCTGCCTCTGTCCGCCAACTCCCTGTGGTCATGGTGGACCTCCTGGTGGTGGTGGTGGTAGTGCCTCGAAATGTTGTCCACCACCTGCTGCTCGGCCAGCTCCTTTTCCACGTCTTCCTGCTTCTAGAGGACCACCACGGTCAAACCTCTGCCTCTGCCTGGGAGGTCCCTCTACTGTCTTCTGCTCATCTTCATGGAAGGTCGGGCAGTCTCAAGCCATGTGACCCTGCCCACCGCATGCATAGCACTGCCTGCTCCTTGTATGGTTGGCTCTGTCTCGTGTCCCCGCACAACCAAACATTTATCCTAGGGTCTCCCACCTGAAATCCTGGTCTGATTGGAACTATGTGACATCTGTCGACTGCCGGCTGTAGAATACTCCATTATGTGTCGCCCTGTGGTGGGTCTCGCTGCTGGTGACTACTCAGCTAGAAAACTCTCCATAAGATGGACTTGCTTCAGCACCCCTGCCTACGTCAGGATGTTGAGGGAGATCATTGAATCCTTGATCTCATTCCTGAGTCCCTGCTCGAAGTTCTAGGCCATGAAGAATGGGTCCTGTACCATATCCGTGGAGTAGCGCGAGAGGTCAGTGAACCTCGCTGAGTACTGAGCTACTATCATGTTTACCTTCTGTATATGATGTAACTCATGAATCCGCACTGCACAAAGGGTGGCTGGAAAGAAATCTGACCAAAAGAGACTCTTAATGTTTTCCCAGAGTAATGATGCCTCGTCAGGCACCTGGAGCATCAGGATCCACCATCTCCATGCTGTTGCATGCAGGAGACTCGCAGAAAGGATGACCATGAGGTCGGCTGGCATCCCTACCAATATGAAAACTCTCACAACAGCCTCCAGCCAATCCTCAGATGCATGTGGGTTCGTCTCTCCCCAGAACTTGGGCGGCCTCTAGCACTGAAACTCATGCAATGCACTCAGACAGCATGCACTCTCTGCTGCTAGAGCTGGTGGTATCGATGACCCAGTGAGTAGTGGTACTGTTGGTACCTCTGTTATGATGGGTCCATGCATCGAGGCCTCGTCGCTCGGTGGGCTACCATCTCATATGAAACTTGGAACACTAGCTGCCTGCCTTTGTGGGGCTATCCTGAAAAGAAATAGGTGCACCACAGTCCAAACAATATACCTGGGGAGATGACACAAAGTAATCATGAAGAAAACATCTCAAAAGGAATACACACGCAATCAGTGTTTTTGTGCACTAAGTCGGAAATCAGAAATCAGAGTCCTAGTGTACTTATACATCGGCCACCGCACCAACACCAGTTTCCCTAAACTGATAACCACACCCCAAACACTTAACACTATTTCCGTTAAAATAATAAAAGTCTATGTTTTGCGGTAGAACTGACTCCTCTGATACCAATTTGTCAGGACCCATCCTCGGGGCCCGTACCGTGACTACCCCAAGCCCACCTTCCATAGGCCAGGGGCTGGCGACTAGTACCAAATGAAAATCCCTAATAAGAAAGGGAAGGCATTTCCTTTAAACTTGTAACACACACAGACAAAATGCAAATTGTAGAAGCAACATGTATTAATATTGAAAAGAAGGGTAAGCTGAAAGTAAGTGGGCATGTATACAAACCCAACTGAACAACAAGTACAAGTAAAAAGGGAGAAACAGCTCCTGGTCCTCCACCGGGGAATCCTACCTGAAGGGTAGGTACAGATCTCAAACAACTCTTCCCTAAGGTACATCCCGTCCAGTCCAGCTCTGAGCAGCCTCTCGTCTATCACCCTCATCCTCGATCAATACTAACTATCATCTGCACAGGACATAACAAGGTGTGGGAGAATCCCGTGCAGGGGTGAGTATAAAAATACTCAGTAGGGGACCCCGAGACTCCCCAAAGGTCTCCCATAATCCACTAAGTATAAACCAAAGAAGAAAAAAACAATCATGAAGTATCAACCAACCCTACATAGGTATATGCTCATACATATACCTAAGTTACCCATCACAGTCCAGCTCCAACTCTCGAGCCCAAGCACAAATCAGTCCACAAAAGAAGTAAATTCAATCACCTTGATGATAATAATTGAAAGACAAGACTTATCTCACATAGGTTTACAACACATGAAGAGGGGTAGAGATTATTAGATGTAGCCTCTGAATCATCTCCTCTGTCGAACCCACGTAGGATCCTGGAACAATATCAACGTTGTCGAACCCACGTAGGACCCTGGTACAGAAGTCATCACTGTCAAACCCATGGAGGATCCCAGTACAGAAGTCACCACTATCGGACCCATGGAGGATCCCAGTATAGAAGTCATCACTATCGAACCCACGGAGGATCCTGGTACAGTATCATCATTTTTGAACCCACGGAGGATCCTATCATCTCAGTCGCAGCTAGCCATAGGGTTCCCGCACACAACAAGCTCGATTCTTAGAGGGTCCGCTCATCGAGCCAAGTGTCGATAAATCAACTACCATGATGTCTCGAGTTGATGTATCTCATAGTTCCATCTCATCATAAGGAACTCAACGCGACAGATGGCGCGTCAATCGGACACTCGGTCTGAGAGTTTTTGGCATTTTTGTTCCAGGGGCCCGGTTGGTTGTTAGGATCAAACCAACCTGACTGTACCCCAACTACATCCAAACCTCAAGTAGGGTATGCCAAAATATCTGTCCTTATCTAAGCCTTTCGTCTCCATAGACAGTTCGTCGTTCAGACACTCATAGCCCTAAATATAGATGAATTGGTGATTTTGGGTTAAATGGGTCTGGAAAGGGGTCTGACCCGGTCTGCGGGTCCGACCCAGTCCGATGGAGCAGCCCGGCCCGATGGCCATCTAGCACGATGGAGGCCTGGCCGGATGGCCTTGTGGCCCGACCCCGCTGGCCGTGTGGCCCGGCCCAACTGGTCGTGTGCCCCGGCCCGACTGGTCGTGTGGCCCAACGGCCGGCCGTGTGGCCTGGCCGGCTGGCTGCGGCCAGCGGGCCGTGTGGCCCGGCAGGCCGTGGGGCCCTACAGCAGGCAGTGGGGCCTGGCCGGCAGGCGGTGACCGGCTGGCCGCGTGGCCCGGCCGGCCACGCCGTGGGAGGGCCCCTGGCTTCGGAAGAGACTATGGGACTCTTCGGGTCCCGCCTTATGGAGCGCCGTCGGCGGCCGGCTCACCGGCCACTCTCCTTCAACCTCTGCATTCTTTGGCTGCGGTCCATCTCCAGTACGGCGTGACGGCGCTGCACCCTTTCGTTGCGGCCCACCCTAGCCGCAATTTCGCACCTATGGCGCAGCGCGGCGCGACGGCACCGTGCCTCTTCCGTCTGTCGAGGCCTCTTGGCCGCGGTTCTTCACCGACACGGTGCGACGACACCACACCCATCCAAAACCTCCGCTGCCCGCCTAGCCACAAATGTTCTTCACATGGCGCGACGACACCGCGCCCTTCTGGTGGTCCGCCTCCGTCATCAATAAAACAAGAACCAACAGAGGGATGTCGGGTCATGTTTGTTCGGCTCGCACCCTCCCCATTATGTGATAACCAAAGGCCAACATCGAACCATAATAAACGATGAGGAACGAGAATTTAATTTAATCACAACAAACCCCTACCTTTCTTGTCGGTGTCGTTTGATGGAGCCGCAGGAATGTGGCACCGTTCCGTCAACGTCGGAAGAGGAAGAGAGGTACTCGTCGTTGGCGGACAATGTTTGTAGGTGACGAAGTCAAAGACGACGTCGGTGTTCCTCATGGGCATCACTTCCCTTCCTTGCCTCGGTTGAAGAAGGAAGAAGTTGATGCTCAACGTTCTTTGGAGATGAGGGTGGTTCTTCGTTAGAGTAAGTCGTTCTCCAAGAACTCCAAAGCTCTCCCAAAATAAAATTCCCAACCCAAAAATAATAGATGAATTGTCTATTATTTATTGGCTCAACCATTCAAATTCCACTATTTTCATTCAATGAAACAACTCAACTAATTAATGGGTGGAATGGTTCAAATTCAAAAGAGGAGTGGGAGAGTTATAAATTAATGAAGAGAGGTTTGGCACAATTATGGGGGAAGTCCAAGAGTTACAAGGGGTTAAAGGGGTGTTAGAGGAATTAAAGGACTCGGGTGGACCCCACCAAATAACATCCTCTCAAGGAAGGTTAGGGTGTGGTGTGCCCCACCAATGACCTCCACTTGGTGGTTTTAACCACCAATCAAATAAAAATATGCTACACATATTTTTATTTAATTTTATTTAGAACCCCCAAAAAATAACTTCCTTTCTCGTTAGAATGAAACTGCAGTGAAGGTCTCCTTAAGAGAATACTGGCGCTGTGAGTTCAACGATGTCCTCATATTTCAATTCCGAGCACTGGTTGAAAAGATATAAAATCCTGCTTGTACATTTACTGAATGTACCCGATCAAAACTTTAGAAATTGATTCCAGGAACACCAAGCCTCGGAATCTAGCACCGTCAGAAACTGCGAACCTGTAAAATTCCAATGTATTAAAAAACCTTCCACAGGAATTTCGCGTCTCTACATATAATGTGATTTTACATATTTAATTTGGATCAATGTGAGGCACCTCAAAAGAATATGAGAGGGTGGGTCCCTTTAACCATAATTCCAGATTTTCTAGACATTTCTGTGTGGTGGTAGGGTCAGTGATCTTGGAAAGAAAATCATTTGGGGTGGGAGGAGGTGTGGGGAAGAATTTATAAGAGGGTGCAGAAGTTCTTGGTGGGTAGGAAGATGAAGGTACAAGTAGAGGGGGATCGGTGGTTAAAAAGGACGGTGTGGTGAATGGAATGTGGAAGAAGTGAAAAATCTAGAACTAGTTTTCGAGAAGAAACTATAAAATTTGACATAGGTTGGATGAAATATATTGTGCGGATAATAATGTAGAAATTGGGAAAGATGTGCTATTATGGGGGTTGTGAAACGGTGTTATTATAAGAGTTTGGGGTGGTGGTAATGGGACCTAAAGGATCAATAGGGGAAGGAGGATCCTGGGTGGGGGAAGGGGGAGATGGCGTGTCAATAGGATCAGTAATGTACTTTGGGTCCAACTGGTACCTCTCATTAACCTTCATCAAGAGTCTCATCTTATGGAGCATGAAGAGTTCAATGGGATCCATTTTACTAAGGGGGTATGAGGATTTGTGTTGAAGGTTCCAAGATAATGCACAATGTGTGTGTTAAAACTCTCCCCCATGAGAGTGACTTGGGACAACCATATCCCCATCTCATAAAAAAGTGATAATTGGTGGGCCATGTTGACCGAATGTCATCACGTGGCTAAGATAATTATGAGTACCTCTATCTAGATGATGTTTTCGTGAGCATCTCCTTTGTCCAACCAATAATGCACCAAATCCTAATGAAGAATCTGTATGGTGGAACCCTATAGTTTTATGATCTTCATCATTAAAGGGTTATGGAAGATCTGAGGATACCTAGTGAACAATGGAAAATACCCATCCACATCCTCCTAATCCAGGTTGAGTCTCATGGTCTATTAGGTGGGGGAGGTGATGAATTCCCCAGTTTAGATACTGATTTCAACACTATAATCACCAAAGGGGAAATCACATGGCTGGACACTAAAGAAAAAGTTACTATGGGCCACATCAATCCCCAACATGGTTAAAAACACGAAGACTAACTACCTTAAGGATTCATCGCACACCTAGTTGATTGTAGAGAGATTCATCTAGTCTACTATCTCAACAACCTCTTCATGTATGTGAATGTTCCCTACATATTCCAAGTCCAACGTCTTGTTGGGCCTCATCGGGTTTTCGTAGAGATGGACCAACAAAATATGATGCTTCAAGTCAAAAAAGTGGAGGCACAGGTGCCAGTACGGGTGAAAATAAGTACCATGGGATGAGATGGAAGGGGACTGGGATGCCTCTAAAGTATAAGGGGTCATAGAAGATGAAGCAGGGGTGAAGGGTCAGATATATTTGTGGATGGGGATGGACAATGACCTGGTGCTTAGTTGGAGGAGGATCATCACACTATGACTTTTTTTTGGTGAGTTCCATGAAATAAAAATGTGGGATCTTGAGGAAGAGTGGAGAAAATGCTATGGAAGTATGAATGGGGATGGAAATTTGGATCATATTGGAGGCACAATGAGTGGGAGGTCGGTGGTCGAGATTTGGGGGTCGTGCAGGAGAGGAATGGGTGTGGTTGGAATTACTTATTAGAGGTGTAGTCTAATTCACAATATTATGAGCACATGATCCCTTTTTAAAAGGAGTTAGTTTCTTATTTCCAGCATTACTATTCACATCATCATCATTCTTATCAGTAAGATGGAAGTATTGAAAATTTAATGACTCGTCACTTTTCTTAACAGCCTCTACCAAATCAAATAGAACATGTTCTTTACCAAATATAAATATGAATATTCCTTGGTTAAAAAATGTATCATCTTAACAGTGAAGAGAAATGATCTCCTTTAAATAAGGGGAACATCTCCTTCCACTTACATGTGGAGGATGAAAAAATAAGCAGGGAAAATGAATTTTCCAACTTTTACTAAGATATCCTCAAGAAGACCCTAAGGGTTGTTGAATGATTGGTCATAAAGTTAAAGTGTCACTATATTGGTTTAAATTATATGATCTCTTGTTTTTTTTAAAAATTCATATTCTTGAGATTGATAAATTCTTAAAGATAAAAAAAGGCTCTTTAAAATTTTTATTTCCATATAGTGGAAGGAATTGAGAAAATTTCAGGGTCTCTCATTTTTAATGATAGATTATACGGAACATATTTGAAGAATTATTCATTAAGGGAGATGAATCCTAAGTCCTCCATTTTCTTTTTGTTGGATAAAAAGTTTTTAAAGAGTCTTGATTAAGTTTTAACATGATAAATTTTCGCATTAAATGGAATTTTGATGTACTGTTATTTAAAAAACTTACAAAAATTATATTTCCCCTTATTTTTGGCATGTATCATCCTCTTTGGAAAGATGATAAAAAGATTATATAGTTGGGGTGGTATATAAACTTCTTCTTTTTATGGTTTCTCTTCGATTTGGGATTTTTCATTTTATTATACCTCTTGTGTTTTCTCCGGTATTGCTTTATCAAATTCTTTTAACTGATTTTTATCATCTCTTCATGGATACTAAAATTCCAACATCATTCCACTCCTAATAAATATATATTTAGGCTCATCCCTTTGATGATTCTTAATATTACCTAGAAGTGTACTTAGTAATCTATCTGATAGGGTCTTAATAATTTTCCCCACTTGATGTTAAAGGTTTTTAAGGGCCTCCCTTTGGTTATTCATTTCAGTCTCTTAGGTTTTAATCCTTTGTTATTCTTCTTTCACTAAGGTTGTAAGAATGTTTTCCAGATTCGACTAAATGGGTTGGGCTTGTTTTTGTGACCTTATCAGAGTATATAGAAAATACTTCTGTTACGTAGGTTGAAACTATTGAGTTCTTGGAAAAGGTTTTTGTAATTGATGTTGTCGAAAAAGAGATAAACATTAATGTGGGTACCCAAGTTGTCCCTAATTCCATGGTGGTGCATGAGCACTCATCTACTGAAAATAATCCTGATTAGGTTTTTGTTGCTACCTTGTCATCCTTTGAAGTTTTTTTTTGTTATCGGTATGGTTGGGGCTTTTGGTATTGCTAATTTGATGGATTATAATTAACATAATTAAAAAATGGCACTAAGGTTCCTTTATACCGATATTGTAGTCCTAATAAGGGTGTGTTCATCTTCATGTCTCACAATATTGGGTCTCCATGGAATGAGCAGGAGGGGCTAGTAGTGAATCAGGTAGCTGAAAAGATTCTAGATTCTTGGTAATGGCCTCTACTTGGACTCTCATGTGTGTAGTATCCTCTACCTCATAGAGTCTATGTCAAGGAGGTACTATTTAACTTTTCAATAAATTGTAATTGTGTGAAATTTTATCTAATAGCGCTCGAATAACCATAAGTGTCTTAATAATGATCCTCTCCTTAATAGGGACATCCACAACAGTACGAGTGGTAGGTTGGAGTCCCTAGAATAATGATTACAATTGAAGTCACACATCGAGTCTGTGATGTGGAAAATTTTAGGTTATCTCCTTAAATCTATAGTAGGCTTTCTCTATTTATTCTCCATCTTCTTGATTAAACTTTTTAATTTCATGTCATATTTTCCATGTTTGGATTGGTGGAAATTAATTATTGAGAACTTTCATTTCTAGGTCATCCCAAGTCATGATAGGCATGAAATGTTTACTTTTTATCCAAGCCTTGGCTTGACTGCCCAAGGAAAACATGAATACATGGATTCATATTGCATCATAGGAAATTCCTTGGTCTATGCTTTGTTGAAATGATAAAATTCTTATGAACCCCATTTAATTTTCAAAGGTTATGATGTGATGATATAATGAATGTTATTATGATCTTGTATCACACATATATATAGTTTTTATTATGTGGAGGGTGGGAATGGAATTATATAACCCTCTAATAAATTGGTTAAATTTTTATATCTCATGAGATGGATATAGGAAACAAGTTTATGTGATTGATTTATTATGTGAAACAAGTTGATTTGTTTGATCTATTATGGTAAACAAGTAAATGTTATTGGTACATTAGGGGGGAAAGTCGATGTACTTGATCCACTTTGGTAAACAATTATTGAGGATATATCCATTATGATTTATTGGTCATGGTAGTTAACCTTGACATATTAAATGGTTTCTATACTTGTCATGTTTTCACACTTATATGACATGAATTTTAGTTCCAGAATGATTTATGATTTTTTATCAATATTATGAATAATCAATTTTGAAATGATAAATGTTTATTCCATGACTCATGTTTATGATCATTGAAATACTGGGTATGAACTTTTTATGTTATTTTCATGATCTCATACCCTTATAATTATCTAATTCATTCACATTATTATCAATTTATATCTACCATATTTACCCTTACTGAGCACCTGATCTCACACTTTCCTATGTTTCCTTTCCTCAGGTTATGAAGAAAGGTTTTAAATAGAGTTTTTTTTATGAAAAGTACTAAATATGAAGGTATTTGTGGGATATGTTGAAGATCTTTTAGGACATAAGTATATTGTGTATCTAGTATCCAAAGACACTAAACCTTTATAGCACTCAGGCTTGTGTTTGTCAAATGTATTGAATATTCATCTAAATAGATATAATATTTTTTGTATGAAAATCCTAGGTCACTATATTTTGTATGAGTGTATGGTTTAGACAATATTTAGAGATTTGGGTTAGAAAAAAAATTAATATCAAAGAGATAATTCTAAGTATATAATATCATACTAAATATTTTGGTAATGACTGTGGATAATCTAGGTTAAACCTATGGTCCCATAGATTGATATGAAGGTTTCATGATTTATACATCCTATGAACTATATTTAATGATTATAATATAGATCAATATGATAATTATAGAATTATGCTTACACTATCCAGTTTTGGTTTTAGTTAATAGAAGGAGTCTAAAGGAATCATGTTAATGCTGAAGATAGAGGAAAATGAAATGATTATTCACTTGATAAACCAAATGTTATGATATCTAAAATAAAAAAAAATCTCATTTTTATTGTCACAAAAATTTCTCAACAAATAAATCATTTAGAACTTTTAAAATGAGAAAAATAGGGAACAAAGTTCTGTTGAGTCAATCATGTGGAAACATACACTTACTTTTATGGATTTTCTTGATCCACTTGTACATAAGAAATTAATCTTTACCATAGAAACTATAGTTTTCATCCTATAGTGTATGGATCGTGAAATTAATTTTGGATATCTTTTTTTAGAGGGTGAAGCAGGTTGATGGTAAACTCTTTTTAAGAGTACGAGGCAATAAGAAGAAATTTACTCTATAGAGTGGGATGAGTTTAAGAGATTATTTTTCAATAAGTACTTTCCTCGTATCCTTTATAAGAGAATAGAGAATGATTTACTTGTGCTAAATTATAACGATGATGAATATGTTGGTACCTATGAGGAAACTTTTACTAGAATTTTGTAGTACGCTTCTTGTATTATAATCCAAACATAAAATAAGGTTGATCAATTCTTCAATGGCTTAAATCCAATTCTTTAAATGGTGTTGACTATAAGAGGATTCAATAGATACGAATAAATAGTTCGATGTGAAATTGAGGTGGAAATGGAAATTGAAAATTCCAATAAATCCCATGGTTTTTATAAGAAAAGAAACATTGATTCAGATGAATACTTGAATAAATCACATGGTGGAATGAAATTACATCCAAATATATATCAAAAACATTTGGAATCAACATTAAGGTAATTACTTGAATAGAACTGATGTGTTCTTTAAATTTGGAAGGGTAGGTTATAAATCATGAATGTTAAAAGGGGATGAATATTCCTATTAAATTGGTGGAAGAAAAGAGGACTCCAATTAATACACCACCCACACTCTCATACTTCTAGTTCAAGGAATATGGAATTATTCTAACTAGTGCATGAATTTGATGGTTCTTTTTACCATCATCAAAAACTTATTAAGCCCAAATTCAAAGGTAATATAATTTGATTATGAATACCAAATAGGGTTATATTAATTATGTGGTGAAAGGTATATTTACCATTTACTCTATAATAGCTAATGTCTTATTTGATGTTGTCTCAACCCACTCTTTTATATCTAAGTAATTCATAATGGGTATAAAATTACTAGCTCAGAGATTAGATATAGTGTTATCTATAAAAACTCTTAATGGTATGATAGTTTTATCTCAAGTGCATATATCTTATCTAGTTTAAGTTAATGGGAAAGTTCTTCCCACAAATCTTGGGGTTCTCTCTTTAGTATAATTTGATATAATTCTAAGCATGGATTGGAATTTTTATATGGAGCCCATATTAGTTTTAGGGGAAGTAAAGTCACATTTAATATTCTAAATGAACATGTTATCATTTATTAGTGTAATGATAAATATTAACTTCCTATGGAAATCACATCCATCATATGGGTCTTGATTCCTATTCAAAAGGTATTTTTATCTCATATGGCTAGAGAGAAACTCAACATCAAAGATATTACTATTGTATGTGTGTTTTTCTAAGTCATTCTAGAAGAATGTATTGGTCTTCCATCGAATCATTAAGTTTAGTTCTCTATAGAACTAATTCTTGGTTCTACACTTATTTAAAAAAATCCATATAGAAAGGATCCAATTGAGTTTTAGTTATTGAAGAAGAAACTCAAGAAGAATCATGAAAAAAGATTCATTTGGCCAAGTGCATCACCATGGGGTGCACTAGTTTATTTTTTTAAGAAGAAAGATGAAATATTTTTAATCTGTATAGATTATCAAGAACAAAACAAGATCACTATTAATAAAATTATAATCTACCCCATATTAATGACTTGTTTAATCAACGAAATGGATTTCAATACTTTTATAAGATTAACCTTCATTATATATATCATAAATTGAGGGTCAATACAGAATATAAAACCAAGATGGAATTCCAAAAAAGGTATGGACACTTTAAATTTAGATTTATGAAATTGTTTAAGAAAAATTCCCTGATGACTGAATAGGATTAATGAATAGAGACTTTAGAGATTACCTTGATCAGTTTTTGGTAGTCTTTATAGATTATATTCTTATATATTTAAAGGGAAAGAAATTTCATGAAGATCATTTGAGAATTATGTTAAATACTCTAAGGATAATATTTATGAAAACATTTACCAGTAGTGAATTTTAACTTTGTTAGGTTTCATTTTTAGGACATACAATATAAAGTGAGGGTATATCATTAGTGATCATTCAAGGACACAAGTTATTGAATGTTGGCCTAGGCCATCCATGGTTTCTAATATCTATTTTTTTTTGGTTTTTTGGATATTATTTATTCTTTATGGATAATTTATCATAGCTTTCTAATCCAGTCACAACGTTAACTCAAAAGGGATCCAAATTCCTTTGGACCGATGAATGTGGGGAATGATTCGAGGAGATAAAGAGAAGGCTAGTGTGTGTACATGTGATTACACTAACCAATAGAGGAGATATTTTTATAATATATAGTGATAAAATAATTAATGGGGTAGTTTTTTTCTAATTTATAATGATATGGTGATAGATTAAGCCTCACACAAATTGAAAACACAAGTGAAAAATTACCTAACCCACGATTTGGAACTGGTAGCATTAATTTTTACATTGAATATGTGGTGATATTATCTTTATAGTAAAAAGTGTAAAATATATATATAGATATAATATTTAAAATATAATTTCATATAGAATGATTTTAATATATTTCATAGAATATAGTTATAACTTATTAAATCTTATGAACGCTCTATACATTGCCACCCAAAGAAAGTGAACAAGGTGGATGATTATCTATGTCAAAAGGATAATTCTAGCTTATTTTGGATGAGGATCACAAAATATATAATATTTATAGATTTCAAAATGATGGATCATGAAATATTGATGGAAGGAGAGAATTCAGACTATATCACATGATTTTTCAACCATATTTGTTTATGAAGATTAAAGAGGAATAAAAGGAAGACATAGAGCTATAGAAGAATGTGAGAAATGTTCTTGAGTTTAATCTTGATTATGATGGAATGATAAAGTTGTAGAACCATGTATGTGTTCCATCTATTCCAAAAATGAAGAAGGATCTATTGGATGAGGCTCATATTTAATCATTATCTATTCATTATGGAAGTAAAAAAGATGTATAGAAACCTGATAGATTATTCCTAGGGGTGTAACACCCCGTTACATTCTTTCGGGTGTACTTGACTATTTTTTTGGTTTTCCATTTTTTGTTTGGGTGCATCGTAGGATTATTTGGGATAGTGATCCTTTTCATGTTAAAATTACATAAATTCTAGGGATGTATGTTTTTTTGAATTAGTGGAGTCCATGCATAAATGTAAAAATGGATTTAGAGGGTTCTACTTGAGTTCGAAGAACATCAAAATTTGGTTTAATGAATTTTTGTAGAAAATTGAAATATGCACTGCATGTTGGATATATTCACATTATGAATGGGTTACATGAAATGAACCTATTTCAGGGAATATTTCATGAATCATATTAATAGAATGATAATTTGCAATCTAAGAAACCATTACACATCATGAATGGGTTTGATCGGGATTTAATTTAACCTGTGGTGACAACATTATAATCGTAATTGAAATTCATGGAACTCATGTCAGAAAGGGGTTTACGACAATAATTGTTCAGGTTCAGTTGTTTTAAAGATGTTTCACACATAAACATTTTTTTATATGATTTATATTACTCCCTATCATGATTTAGGGTGATTTTGGGTGATTTGGGTGTTCTCCCTCCTTCTAGATCCCATAGTTCATAATTTTAATCCTATAGTGGTTGTGTCACATATCCTTGGTAAGTATTATTTCATTTTAATTGTTTCCATTAGTCATTGTAGTGGCATTGGATGAATTTGAGATTAATATTGTGATCATTTGGTGTTTTATATAGATCCTTTTTTTCCTTCTTACCTTGTCTTTTAAAGGATTAAATTTTGGTTTTGAATCTTCATTTTAAAATGTATCTAGGTTTCCATTTTTCTTAAGGTACATGTATCTTTGAAAGTGCTTCTGATTCATGTATTTCTATATGTTCTTTTCAATCCATTTGGGTTATTGAATAAAGATTATTTATTTGACATTTCAAAGGTGTTGTTGGAAATTATTCATGCTTTTAAAAGGGATTTGGATTTAAAAATGGTTTTTTACATACTAAGTGTTTGATTAATTTTTTTTGGATTTGGTTTTGAAGTGTCTATTGATAGACTTATCACATTGGGTAACCTTCGGTGTGTCAGGAAGAGACTTATCACTCTTTATTCATGTAATTACATATGAGGTTTAATGTCCCTTTAGTGCGAGTAATTACACTAGAGGTTATATCAGTTAGATCCACCTTAGGCTTAGATTGGGATTTTTATTTCATGTCTGGTATATATCTTTCTAGGTTGGAGCCTGAAATTTTGTTCTTTTTCATTTATACCTATTTTATCACATAAATAATTATTACATGGTTATTTTATCATATTATTATCTTATGGTATATATATGGTTGTTGTTTTTTCTATTATAACCATATTTCTATTATATTTTACATAGTCCTAGATTTGGTGAATATTGTAAATATTTATGGAAAACAAAGGAATATTTACAAATATTTTTGTTTGTGAAATTCATTTATAAACTAGATTTGTTTTAAAAAAGATTTTTTTCATTATTGATATTAAAACTTCTATAGATTTTTTGGTGGAATCCTAACGGGCTATGTGATCACAACCTAATTTTTCCTCTGGGAGGTTGTAGACCTTATTTTTCAATCTTTTATTAAATGGAAGGAATCATGTAACATGTTGAGTTCTCTTATGGTGTGTAACCAACATAGTGGGATGGTTTTGTGGTGACAGATGGTAACGTGGATACTTGTTTAGTCTGGTCTACTTTATCTTTCTAGTTTCGTATTCTTTGATATACTTTGCCTGAATCAGGGATATGTGTTCCTTTACTCTATGTTTTACTTTTATGATTCTTTAGTTATAAATGAGTCTTTTAGTTATTTTTTGTATATCACTATGTGGTGGACCATTCAAGGTGGATTGTCTAGTTAACCACGGTTAGTTCATTATAAATTAGTATCAAATGGAATAGTGAACCGATATATTATTGAAATTAACTAGGTGTAGTTCAATATTTTGGTAGACTTGAGTTAGGATTTTGAGAATATGAGTAGTAAGCATGGAAAATGGGTTTATCCATCTAACTATCATGCATGAATATGATTTACCATGTGTGGTCAATGATTTTTTTCAATATTGAGACTTGGTGATTGTGGTTATTTAAATACACCTCATATGGGGTTTATTTAAATTGAATTGTTCCTTCATTTTTTCTATATTTTGATCATGAAATAAAAAATTTATTTCAATTCATATTGTTCAAAGGCATTGATATGAATACCTAATGTTGGTCCAACGATTCTCAAATATTCTCATGAGTCCTTCGTTTCTTGTATTTTGATTATTAGATAATTCCTCCTTGAGGAGATCTTCTAAATCTGAGTAGGGGAGGAATAATATAGGTTATGCATGTGGATTATCCAATGGATGGATATTTGGTATAAGTTATTATTCTCACTATTCAGACTCTAGGTTAAGAAGGTTTCATAAACAGAATATCATTAGTGGGTCATGGATCAGAATTTACTAAGCATCAACTACCTATATTTTTTGGTCATAAAGGACCCTAGAAATTTACAGAATGGGTTGATTTTATTGAGAAGATTTTTATCATTTTTAAGACTCATGTGGGCTCTAAGATGGGTTTTTCCACATATTTTGTTGAGGAAAAATGAAGGAGATGGGGGAATCTATTTGAAAACTAAGTTTCATAAGGATCTCACCTAGGTGTCTTTCAAGAAAATATTCAACCATAAGTTTTATCTTTATAAATTATGAGGTGTAAAGACCCATGATTTTGTTACATTAGAGTATAGAGATCATACCTTTCTATAGTATTCCACACATTTTTCTGAGTTGGTGCACTTAGAACCGGATCTATTCACTAATGAATACATAAAGAATTAGAAGTTTAAGTTGGGGTTGAGGGATGATATTTGGTTTATTCTAATTTTTATGTTCTTTTAAACCTTTTTTGAGGTAGTCAATATGGCTTTCTTATCAGAGGTGAACATAGCTTGAAATTTTTTTTTGTAGGACCTTTAGTTGTTAATGTTTTTATCCATTGTGTATCTTCAAGATGGAAAAGTAACCACAAAGGTAGCCATTTTTTCAAGACTAGTTTTGGGGGATTCATTAAAAAATATTAGGTTTTATACTATATGTGTAGAAGGCCTAGTCATACCAACCCTAATTAGATGGAGGTTCCCAATACTTTTCATAATTGTGGGAAATATATCCATATGATGAATTTTTTGTAGAGGATGAACTAAGTAATTAAGGTTGGATCCACTCTCACCAAGGGTTCACAGGTTTATACTACTGCTTCCAAGGGTGAGTGGTCTTGTCACAAACTAGCTTGGGTACCCTGGTAACCCGATAACCGAACTAGACATAACATATCTGTAATGGCATTCCCAATCCCCATGGGTTGGAAACTATCACTTGGCATCATACAACATGCATGTCGGAATGATTTTTCAACTAAAAATATGAAAGTAAAAGAGCTAGACATTATGCATATCAAAATAAAACTCCACTGGGATTAAAGTATAGGAATACAATAAGGAATAAACATTCCCAAGGTACTACAACCCAAGTACTAAAATAGGGAAATACAACTCAAGTCCCTAAGGAAACAACTTGTCAAGACCATAGTTCAGTAGAAAGATCCACCTCAAGTGATAATTTCCCTTTTCTAGAACCTGGAATAATATAAACTACAAACACCTAAACGAGAAAGTAGGTTGTGAGACTAACACCAGTATGATACAACCAAAAGATTCCATAACAGATGCCAAAAATATATTACATAAATAAAAGTTTCAATTTTTAAAATAAACATGTTTGGAAATTAAAATTCTTATTTAACAAAACATTTTATATATTTTCCAAATGATGGAAAATAATATTAAATCACATTCTTTACTATTCAAGAGAATGGATATTTCTAAAACAATGTCTTAAATAAAATAGTTAAATAAACTAGTTTATGTAAATCCAAAAAAGGAATGTAAACCCATTTTACAACATTATCATACATTTATATCTCATATATAAATATAAAAGCGAGCAACATGGTCATCTTACAAATAGGTACGATAGAATTTCTGGTTAAAGGACTCTTCACTCTCTAAGTGATCACTACAATATGTGTACACATACGTCCTATGGACACTAGTCACAGAGCACTCATAAGCATCGCATATGCAATGTGACCTGCTGTATGTAGGTTTTAGATTTTTTTAGTAATCATAGAGTTTGTCCAAATAACTCACCAAATACCTAAGGCTTGATTGTACTCTTACACAATAAATGATTGTAAATTTATTTTAAGACTTCTTAAAATACAATTAATATCATTCTTCAATTTAAATTATAATTTTCCATTTAAAACCAAAACAGGTCTTGATAAAAAAATGTGCCTCATTAATAGATAAAACCACAAGGTTTATATTAAAAAAATTTTCCATTCTCACAAGTTTGAAATCCATTCAAAACAAATTCCATCAATTTCGAAATTCTTTTACGTGATTAAATTCAATAATTTAATTTAAATCATTTCCATCAACCCAAAATTTAAATTAAACAATTTAAATCAACCAATTTCCCATTCCAAAAAATCATTTTTATGGGAAACTCGAAGTCACTAGAATTAGGTTTTTCCAAAAATGAATTGAAAGCAATAAGATTCTGATTTAAACAATTTCATTTGAATTCCAAAAATTAGAACATAAACAAAAACATTAGGGTTAATATAAATTGGGCATCATGATGGAACCACCTACCTCAATGTCACTGATTTTAGTGGCAATGATAATTCACCCATTGTGGTTGAAAACACTTCCTCACGACAATATTAATATAAGAATATACATGCCAATTCTCGACGTTTTTCATGGATTCCTAGAACTAACAAATCTATTTTATTTCACAATGAATTAAAATATTACAATCGATTACATTTTCTTTCTCCTGGATAATCTATGGATTATAATTTTATGTTAACGCATGAAATTTCAAGAAATATCTATATGAATAATTATAAACCTCATTCAATAATTATATCTCTCTATTTTATTTCACAAGTAAATAAAATATTACATGCAATTACATTTTCTCTCTCCTATATAATCTGTAGATTATTATTTCATTTAAACACACGAAATTACATGAGTTATCCTCATGAATAATTATAAACCTTGTTTGATAATTTAGACACCTAAATTAATTTAATAATAGTGGTGGTATTCTATATAATTATTTATTATATATATATATATATATTAAAATTTTGTTTAACTATGAAATTATTTTTTAACAAAACAATGCATTAACTAGTGATAAATTCGGTAATAACTACACTGTTGTAAGTCAAACAAAATTATCTTTTAATAATACATGTAATTATCATGATAATTTTCAATAAACCTTTTCATGTGATAATTAAATTTTTTAATAATTTTTTAATAATTTCTATAAAATTTTCTTCAATTATTTCAATAAAATTATTAATTGATAATTTGTGTCAATTATCTTTTGATAATTCAATGAAATTATCTTCAGATAAATCATTATTATTTAATCCATTGATAATTTTATGTAATTATATTTTGATCATTTTATAAATTATTTCTAGAAAATTTATGTTTATCCCTTTTTAAACAAAAACAATTATTATTTTTTTGTTATTTTTCTTCCATTATTTTTAGAATAGAAGAATAAACATAAATAAAAAGAATTAAAAATAAAAAATATCATTTTTATCTTATTCACAACTTGTATATGGAGGGAGAAGGTTGATCGAGGAACTATAACAAATGCACCGAGTTCACCAGTCATGCCCAATAGAGTCTCGGTGTAACATCTCGAGATATTATGAGAAATATTATTTTTAATTTCTTTGTTGTCTTATGTTATAAGATACACCAAGATTATCTTGCACAATATGCAACCCAATATTATCTTTTAGTATATGCAAACACTAATCTTGGCTTATGTTGCAAGCAAGAGCGTCCATCCTCAATAGTGTGTCTTATACGCAATACCGAGTGTCACTAAACAATGATATTTTATTAAAATATTATATTAAAAAACCATTATAAATATTATTAACCACATTTTGAATTTTAAATAACATTATAATTAATCTTACATATGATATGAAAAAAAAAATTCAGATAAAAGAATTATTTTTTTTTCGAAAATGCAGTTTTTTTGCCTTTTGATGACACACCCATTTTATATCTAATTTTTGAAAAGTTTATGAGTTAAATTTAAAAAAAATATACTTTTTATTTTGAATTAGGATATAAAAATTTACATTGGATAAATGTTTGATACTTTTCTGATAACTTTCATATTTTGATGAATAGTAAAAATACGGTAAATTTTTCTTAAAAACAAATTTTTCATCAAAATAATTTATATGGTTAAATTATAAAATTTAATGGTTTTAATGTATAATGAGAATATATTTTTACCATTTAATATAATTTATGTCATTAGCATTAATTTCACATTGAATTCATAGGTATAAAAATTTCAATCTTTTGAAATGTTCTAAATTTTAAAACTCGTTTTCTCAACAACAGGATTAATTTTTAAATTAATTTATGCAAATTTTGTATATTGAATTTGGAAAAATGGATTCCATATTGGGAATTAGTAGGTCCAAATTATTTTAATATGCTACTTTTTATTTTTGGGCATTATAAATAGTAACTACAGTAGATTTTATTTACCACAGCTAAAGGTAAATCAGGCAATTAAGGGTAAAAATAATATTATAAAATTATCCTATCACCTGCCAAAATTCTATTGGAGGAATATATGTTGACCCATATCACATAAGGGTCACAATATATTCATTTAATGGACTTTTGACCATGAAAATTATGTAATTATTATTAATACCAAAGAAAGTGACAACATGTCACTCTCTTATATCTTATAAATGTGATAATTTTAGTTTGGTGATAAACTTCATAAAACATCAAACATAAATAGTCTCCAAAAATCCAATAAAATTATCTACATCATGTGAATTTATCTATAATTTTTAGGGATTAAATAATTATCATTAATGATGACACAATAGTGATGTAGAAATTATTTTATTGATTGAAATATCAAATAAATGGTTTTAAAAATATTAAAATAAATATTGTATGAACTATTTAATGTGCTCCAAGAATTTTATAGATAAATATGACATGTTATGAATATATTAAATATTTTTTTGGATATATCCAGCGTGTGTATTTCATTTAAATTAAAATAAATGAATAGTGTCAAAATTGACACTATTGCTATTTTATAAAAATATAATATTATTAAATTTTTTAAAAATCAAAAAAAAATTTAAAAATTATAAATTTAAATTTATATGGTCTAAAATTTCATAAAGTATCAAATTATACATAATTAAAACACATAATTAATTATTTATAACAATTGAAAATTTAGAATATTATTACCACAAATAAAATTATATAGATAAAATAACGATAAATCAAAATGATAAGGTTTAAAATAAACTAAAAACATGTCTAAATTTGATTGGTTGATGAGATTACATCCCTGTATTACCACATATCCTAATTTTAGTCACTTTTGAAGTTTTTAAGTGGGTTTTATTTTATTATTAATTAATATTTTTGAGGATTCTAAAAGTTCCCCTCTCCTCCCCTATATAAGGGCACCTCTTTCCCTCTCCTCTTCACTCAATTTTGAGCCTTCATGCTCAGAAAAACCCTGCCAATTCCTCTTATAAACCTATATAGTTATATTATAAATGTTCTGGTCTCCTCAAAAGAACAACTCTAGTGCCCTAAGAGTAAGTTTAAAGGAGGCACTTTGAGGAAGAGGTAATATCTTCTACCGATTCTTTCAGGTTTCTTTTTTCTTCTACTTACTCTTCTTTAGATGTTTCATTATAAATTAATAACATCAGTATCAATAATATACTGATATTTTATTATAAATATGAAACGACCCTATTTCACCTTATATCCATCCTGTGAAAAAATGAAATCTTCATGCGAGCATACGTATGGCTTACCGTCTCCACACACTAGTGTAATCTGTAATCCACCACAACCCTACTTGGATGGGTATAATGGTGGAAATAATAACTATATATTATTATTATAACATCATACTGATTCTGAGATATTATATCACCCACACCAATTCCATTCAATAATTATGAGAACGATATCATCGCTCGTGCGTACGTACGGATTACCGTCTCGACGACGCAATGAGATTCATTGTCCAATTTAACCATTCAAGAATGATTATAAAGTATATATAATAAATAATAATGAAATATATGATATAATAGTGATACTGGATTTATGAATATTTTATTTACTTACTTCCATTCAATTTAATAAGTAAATGAAAACAGCGTTCATGCGTACGTATGTCCTACCGTCTCCATGAACGGTGTATTTCATTCCATTTATCGATCTATTATATATATATATATATATTCTGAATATATTATATATAAATCATTTTTTACATTTGGGAAGTAAGTAATCATGATCTAAGTAATCATATTAATAATTACAAGTCAAAACACGTACGATAAATGAAACGATTTTACCCAAAATGCTGCTTTAAAATGGAATTGACAAATGAACGGGTAATATAAAGTCATAAATGAATAATATATGATATCATAAATATTATTATGGTTCTGTTACAAGTTAATAATATGTTTAAACCCACTATATAGGAGTCTCAGACCCATATGGAAGAAATTGGAGATAAGCTAAGAGATAATTATTCTAATCTCATTCTTATCCGAGATTGTTTATTCCTAAGTATTTACTGGGGTTATAGTTATCATCCATGTCCATTTTTTATAAAAAAATTCATAAAGTTTTTACTATTCTTCCATGTATGTGTAAATTCTTGTTTACCACTTTTTGACTTTCACTATGTGGTATGGAACTAATATATCTTTTTTTACCATATGATATTCTTTATGACTTTTTTGGAAAAAGTATGAGAAGAGTGTTTTTTTAAACTTATATGGCATGAATGGATTTTTATGGTTTCATATTGCCTTATTTTCATGAATCTTACTCTACAATATTTCATTATCATTTTCAAAAAAATTATTTTCTTTTAAAATTTCACGGCATTTTGAGAAATGAAAATGAGTTTGAAGAAGAAAGGATATTTTCCTCAAGAAATCTTTTCAAGTGTTTTATCAAAACTATTTTCCATCTATAAGGACATTCCTCAATATGAAAATGTTTCAAGAATAATGTATTTATTATTTACGTGGTTTGATTTGGTTTGTGATGAAATTATATCCATTGTTTTATATGGATTATGTTAAGATGGGATGATGTTTATGAAACCCATTTTATTCATTTGGTTATGATGAATGATTTATGTTTATTTTCTGGCACATGAAAGAATGATTTCATTATGAGATGGGTGAGACCTATATCTCCCTCAAATTCATTGGGTATTTATTTATATCTCATGTGATAGGCATGGCTGGAACGACAAGTGAATCTGGTTCAGTAATACAGGGCGGGAATGGCAAGTGAATCTAGTTCAATAATACAATTCTGGAGCGGTAAGTAAACCCGGTTTACTAATGGACTTTGTCCACTATGATAGTCTTGGAAACAATGCCATGGATACTATGGAAATCATATCATGTGCTTAATGTTTTCCACAATTACATGTTTTACTCCCTTGTTATTTTATCATGATTAATATTCCTTTGTGATCTATGCCTTACGTACTTCCGAGATTTATTTCACAACTCAATATTTTGATATTTAAACATTATGTTCATGTTTTTAAGTTAAAATGTATATGGTTTGTTTTATTTTCTCCATGCTTACCCTTACTGAGCATTTTATCTCACCCTTTTTATGTTTTCTTTTCTCTAGGATATAAAGAAAGGTTTTAGGTAAGAAAACAAAAGAGGAAGATCTTTATGGGAGATTTCGAAGATCTTTCACCATGATTAGAAGATTATGTTCCGAGTTTTAAAAGATACTAAAACATTACGGTCCATGGGTGTCTATTTTTGTTATGTATTAAGTATTCCGCAAAATTAATGTAATGTCCATGTACGTCAAGCTTGGGTCTCTACATTTGGTATCATAGGAAAGGTTTAGTTAACCTTTGGAAACATGGATGCGAAAACATTAGTGAGATCCCTAGAGATATTTCTAAGGTATGTCTAGGGATGTCCCTAAGGTTTAGTATAACTATAGTTTACAATCATAGAATTATGTTGACGATCATGAATAACCAACCTTGGGTGAACCTAAGGTGTCATGGATTAAATAATGTGTGATAAGTTAGACATCTCATAAGTGACTTTTTAGGATTACGTGTTTCCTCGTTAGTTTAACTATTTCATACACTATGGTTTCTGGTTTTATTCAATGGGGGGAATGAGAATGAATTTGGTTAACATTGATTCCAATGGACAAATTGGGGACTATGATCAACAAAATTTTTTAATGCCTGGAGAGAAAGATATTATTATTATGTTGAATCAGTCATCACGATATATGATTAACAAGGTGGAGATCAGTTGTATTCCTAAGTCAACAAATAAGAGGGAGATGGAGTTTTATGCATGTTCAAATGGTGAGGAAAATAGAGGATGGAAGATTAATCTTTCTACATATCAAGAAAAATGGAAGAAGAACCGTGAGGAATTACTCAAATGGAGGGGAATATGTTATCTGTGTGGGGAAAAGGGGCATAGAGTGACAGACTGTTATGGAGTACAATGTATTATCTGTGGAGAACATAGTAATTGCCCAACTCAATGTCCTGACCTAAGAGGTTACTTCTAAATCGAGGAATGACCAATTCAATTCCAATCATTTAAGAGGATGGATTTAAGGCCTTATGTATTTGAATTCAAGAATAATGTTGTTGAGGTACTTTTATGGTATATTGAAATATCTATGTATTGGTCCATTGTGGTTTTCAATAAGAATATAGTACCAGTAACCATGAAAAGTGATTGAAATATTTTTGGAAATCATATGATATGCGCATAATGAAGGGATGAGGAGAAAATAATATTTTTGATAGTATTAATGAGCTCATGGATGATATAAGGACAAAGTGATGTCATGGTTTGAGTATATAGAAATTTTGTGATTTTGGTATGTGGAAAGAGTTAACTTTTGACAGAATTCATATCTTTACTAAGGTTCTATGGTAATTTATGTTTCAAGAGAATACATGATTAAGGTATTCACATGTTTGGAATATGACCAACAACATATATCTCATGATATATGGGGGTAAATGATGGAATTCACACGCTTGGTAGATGAACTTTCTAGTAATTGTTTTCTTTATACTATGAGATTAGACAGAAGTATTTCGGATAAGCTTAAATGTTGGAATGGATTAAGTTGTACATAAGATAGTATTATTTAAGGCCCAAACTTTTTTCCTAGAATGTTATAATAGTATAGTTTTATAAAAAGGACAACTCGTAGGATGGGCGACAACCCATCGCATCGGACAAGGATGTAGGTATCGAACCCACAACCAAAGTGCGACAGGCCTTTATCGCCTACCACTAGCCTACAGGAAGTCCCTAGTTAGTATAAATTAGGTTTATTTTATTAAATAGTATGATAGATGAAGTATAAGTCCATTCTTGGAATCATATAAGGTTAATCTCGCCATAGATGGACTTATGTATATTTAATAATTTGTGTTAATCTTTTTGTGATAAAGATAGATGGAATGACCTATCATTCAATCGCATGATCTTCTAACACTTAAATAATGAAAAATTCAACTTCATTTCTTTAAATAATAGATGAAGTGTAAATTGTTCATGGAATAACCAACAAATGATATTACACTAAAATCAAGTAAGTATTTTTCTTTATACAAAAAAATCATCAACTTTAGGGAAATGATCTTGAAAATCAAAAATGTTTTCCTAGTACCCATATATCCAATGAATAAAATGGCACCTTATATCAAAAATTTTTTATGGATTTTTGATTGTATGCTTTTTCATATCCATGTTCTCTACCACTCTCCATCAGAACTTGATGGTAGATTTCTCTTCCATATCCATGTTTTCACCTATGTTCTCCTATGTGGAAACCCAGTGATGAGTTAATTTGGGTAACCGTTAGGTTTCATACATTATTTTGTAAAATTAAGTTATAGTATTCCTTTTTATGATGTGGGTTTCTATGAAATAAACTTTCAAGTAGTAAACCATTTATAACCCAGATGAATTTCGAGGGCGAAATTCACTTTAAGGGGGGTAGAATGCAACATCGTGAGATTTTATGAGAAATATTCTTTTTAATTTCTTTGATGTCTTGTATTGTATGCTACACCAAGATTATCTTTCACAATACTCAACACCTAATTATCTTGTAGTATACGCAATCACTATTCTTGGCTTGTGTTGCACGCAAGAGCGACCTTCCTCAATAGAATGTCTTGTACGCAATACCGAGTTTCCCTAAACAACGATATGTTATTAAAATACTATATAAACTAGCCATTATAAATAGTATTAACCAAATTTTTAATTTTTATATAACATTATAATTCATCATACATATGATATGAGAAAAAATCTATTTTTCGGATAAAAGAAATATTTTTTTTTCAAAAATGAAGTTTTTCCGCCTTTTGATCATGCACCCATTTTAAATATAATTTTTGAAATGTTTATGAGTTAAATTTGACAAAATAAACTTCATATTTTTAATCAGTATCTAAAAATTTACATTGGATATATTTTTGATACTTTTCAGATAACTTTCATATTTTGATGAATAGTAAAAATACGCTAACTTTTTCATAAAAACAACTTTTTCATCAAGATAATTTATATGGTTAAATTATAAAATTTAATGGTTTTAAAGTATAAATAAAATATGTTTTTACTATTTAATATAATTTATTCTATTATCATTAATTTTACATTGAATTCATAGGTATAAACATTTCAATCTTTTGCAATGTTTTAAATTTTAAAACTCGTTTTCTCAACAATGGGATTAATTTTTAATTTAATTTCTGAAACTCTTTTGTATTGGTTTTTTAAAAATGTATTCCATATTTGGAATCATTAGGAAAAAATAATTTTAATAGGCTACTTTTTATTTTTGCGCATTATAAATAGTAAATACAATAAATTTTATTTACCACAATTAAAGGTCAATTAGGAAAATAAGAGGAAAAATAATATTATAAAATTATCTAAATACCTTTAAAAATTCTATTAGATGAATATAAGTCGACCCATATCACCTAAGGGTCGGAATAGATTCATTTCATGGACTTTTGACCATGAAAATGATGTAATTTTTATTAAAACCAATGAAAGTGACAACATGTCACTCTCTTATATCTTATAAGTGTAATAATTTTAATTTGGTGATAAACTTCATAAAACATCGAAAGTAAATAGTCTCCAAAAATAAAATAAAATTATCTACATCATTTTAATTTATTTAGAATTTATAGGGATAAATAATTATCATTAATGATGAGACAATAGTGATGTTGAAATTATTTTATTGATTGAAATATCAAATAAATGGTTTTAAAAATATTAATATAAATATTATATGAACTATTTATTGTGATCCTAGAATTTTATAGATAAATATGATAGGTTATGAATCTATTAAATATTTTTTTCCAATATATCCTCCGTCTGGATTTTATTTAAATTCAAATAAATGAATAGGATCAAAATTGGCACTATTGTTATTTTATAAAAATTACATATTATTAAATTGTTTAAAAATCACAAAAATATTTAAAATTTATAAATTGAAATTTATATGGTCTAAATTTTCATAAAGTATCCAATTATGGACAATTCACAACACATAAATAATTATTTATAACAATTTAAAATTTAGAATATTATTACCACAAATAAAATTATATAGATTAAATAAGGATAAATCAAAATGATAAGGTTTAAAATAAAATAAAAACCTATCTAAATTCGATTATTTGATGATATTACAGCCCTATATTACCTCATTTCATAATTTTAGTCAGTTTAGAAGTTTTTATGTGGGGTTTGATTTTATTATTAATTAATATTTTTGAGGATTCCAAAAGTGCCCCTCTCCTCTCCTATATAAGGGCACCTCCTTCCCTATCCTCTTCACTCAATTTTGAGCCTTCAAACTCATACCACCCCTAAAAATTCCTCTTATAAACATCTCTAGTTACATTATAGAGGTTTTTTTCTCCTCAAAAGACCAACTCTAGTGCCCTAAGAGGAAGTTTAAAGGAGGCCCTTTGAGGAAGAGGTAATATCTTCTACCAATTCATTCAGGTTTCTTTCTTCTTATACGTACTCTTATTTAGTTGTTTCATTATATAGTAATAAAATCAGTATCACTAATATACTTATATGTTATTATAAATATGAAACAACACTATTTCACCTTCTATCCATCCTATGAAAAAACGAAATCTCTGCGCGTGCGTACGTACGGCTTATCGTCTCCACGCCGTGGTGTAATTTTTTTTCCACCACCACCATACTTGGATGGGTATAATGGTGGAAATAATAACTATATATGATTATTATAACATCATACTGATTCTGATATATTATATCATCCACTCCAATTCCATTCCATAATTATGAGAACGATATCATCACTCGTGTGTACGTACGGATTACCGTCTCCACGACGTGATGAGATTCATTCTCCAAGTTAACCATTCAAGAATGATTATAATGTATATATAATACATAATCCTGAAATATATGACATAATAATGATATTTTATTTATTTATATTTTATTTACTTACTTCTATTCAATTTAATAAGTAAACTAAAAACAACGTTCATGCGTACGTACGGCCTACTGTCTCCATGAATGGTGCATTTCATTCCATTTATCAATCTATTATATATATATATATTATGAATATATTATATATAAATCATGTTTTACATTTTGGAAGTAAGTAATCGGGATCTAAGTAATCATATTAATAATTACAAGTCAAAACATGTACGATAAATGAAATGATTTTACCCAAAACGTTGCTTTAACATGGAATTGGCAAATGAACGGGTAATATAAAGTCATAAGTGAATCATATATGTTATCATAAATATTATTATGCTTCTGTTACAAGTTAATAATATTTTTAAAGCCACTATATAGAAGTCTCAGACACATATATAAGAAATTGGACATAAGGTAAGGGATAATTATTCCAATTTTTTTCATATCTGAGATTGTTTATTAGTAAGTATTTATTGGAGATATATTTATCATCCATGTCCATGTTTTATAAAAAATGTTTTCATAAAGTTTTTACTATTATTCTATGTATGTGAAAAGTTGTGTTTACCTCTTTTCAACTTTTACTATGTTTTATGGAATGAATCTTTCTTTTGTTTACCATACAAGATACTTTTTGACTTTTCTAGCAAAAGTACGAGAAGATTGTTTTTGTAACATATACGACATGAACGGATTTTTATGGTTTCATAACACGTTATTTTCAGGAAGCTTCCTCTACAAGATTTCATGATCATTTTCAAAAAAAATATTTTCTTTTTAAATTTCACGAAATTTTGAGAAAAGAAAATTATTTTGAAGAAGAAATGATATTTTCCTGAACAAATCATGTCAAGTTTTTTATCAAAACTATTTTCTATCTATAATGACATTCCTCAATATGGATATGTTTCAGGCATAATGTCTTTATTATTTACATGGTTTGATTTTTTTATGATGAAATTATATCCATTGTTTTATATGGATTATGTTATGATGGGAGGATGTTTATGAAACCCATTTTATTTGTTTAGTTATGATTAATGATTTATGTTTATTTTGTGGAACATGAAAGAATGATTTAATTGTGAGATGGGAAGAACCTATATCTCCCTCTAATGATTTAGGTAATGATTGATATCTCATGAGATAGACATGGCTAGAATGACAAGTGAATCTGGTTCAGTAATACAGGGCTGGAACGACAACGAAATTCGGTTCAGTAATACACGGCTGGAACGGTAAGTAAACCTGGTTCAGTAATGGAATCTGTCCACTATGATGTTATGGGAAACAATTCCTTGGATACTATGGAAATCATATCATGTTATTAATGGTTTCCATAATTACATGTTTTATTCCCTCGATATTTTATCATGATTAATGTTCCTTTGTGACAATGTCTTACATACTGCCAAGATTTATTTCACAACTTAAGATTTTGATGTTTAAACATTATGATCATGTTTTTAAGTTCAAATGTATATGGTTTGTTTTAATTTCTAAATTCTTACCCTTACTGAGAATTTTATCTCACCCTTTTTATGTTATCTTTTCCCCAGGATATAAAGAAAGGTTTTAGGTAAGAAAACAAAAGGGGAACATCTTTATGGGAGATGTTGAAGATCTTTCACCATGATTCTAAGATTATGTTCCGATCTTCTAAAGACACTAAACTATTACGGTCCTTGGGTGTCTGTTTGTAAAAGTATTCTGCAAAAGTAATGTAATGTCCATGTACGTCAAGCTTGGGTCTCTACAGTTGGTATCAGAGGAAAGGTTTAGTTAACCTTTGGAAACTTTGATGTGAAAACTTTAGTGAGATCCCTAGAGATATTTCTAAGGTGTGCCTAGGGATGTCCCTAAGGTTTGGTATAACTATAGGTTACAATCCTAGAATTATGTTGATGATCATGAATATCCTAGGGTGATCCTAAGGTTTCATGGATTAAATAATGTGTAATAAGTTAGACATCCCATAAGTGACTTTTTAGGATTCTGTGGTTCCTCGTTATTTTAACTATTTCTTAGACTATGGTTTCTAGTTTTATTGAATGGAGGGAACGAGAAGGAATTTGGTTAACATTGATTCCAGTGGACAAATTGGTTACTATGATCAAAAAAAAAATTTAATGCCTGGAGAGAATGAAATTATGATTATGCCGAATCAGTCATTGTGATATATGATTAACAAGGTGAACATTAGTTGTATTCCTAAGTCATCAAATAAGAGGGAGATGGACTTTTATGCATGTTAAAATGGTGAGTAACATAGAGGAAGGAAGATTAATCTTTATACATATCAGGAAGAAGAGAAGAAGAACCTTGAGGAATACCTCAAATGGAGGGGAAACGTTATCTGTGTGGGGAAAAGGGGCACAGAGTGACAAACTGTTATGTAGTTCAATGTCTTATCTGTGGAGAACATGGGCATTACACAACTCAATTCCCTGACCTAAGGGGTTACTTCTAAATTGAGGAAGGACCAATTCCATGCTAATCATTGAGTAGGATGGATTGAAGGGCATATGTATTTTAATTCAATAATAATGTTGTTGAGGTACTTTTATGGTATATTGAAATATCTATGTATTGGTCCATTTTGGTTTTCCATAAGAATATAGTATTGGTAACCATCAAAAGTGATTGAAATATTTTTGGAAAGCATATGATATGTGCATAATGAAGGGATAAGGAGAAAATAATATATTTGAAATTATTAATGAGCTCATGACTGATATAAGGACAAAGTGATATCATGGTTTGAGTATATAGAAATTTTAGGATTGTGGTATGTGGAAAGAGTTAACTTTTAACAGCTTTCATTTTGTCACTAAGGTTCTATGGTAATTCATGTTTCAATATAATACATGATTAAGGTATTCACATTTTTGGAATATGACCAACAAGATATATCTCATGATATACGGGGGGTAAATGATGGAATTCACAAGCTCAGTAGACAACCTTTCAAGTAATCGTGTTCTCTATACTATGAGATTGGACAGAAGTATTTTGGATAAGCTTAAATGTTGGAATGGATTAAGTTGGACATAAGATAGTATTTTTTAAGGCTAATTTTTTTTCTATAAGTTATAATAGTATAGTTTTAGAAAAAGTAAAACATGTAGGATGGGTGACAACTCATCACGTCGGACAAGGATGCGGGAATTGAACCCACATCCAAAGTGAGACAGGACATTATCTCCAACCACTGGCCTACGGGATGTCCCTGGTTAGTAGAAATTAGTTTTATTTTATTAAGAGGTATGATAGATGAAATATAAGTTCATTTTAGAAATCATATACAATTAATATCACTATAGATGGACTTATGCATGTTTAATAATTTTTGCTAACCTTTTTGTGATAAAGACAGATGGAATGACCTATAATTCTATCGCGTGATCTACTAACACTTCAGGAATGACAAATTCAACTTCATTTCTTTAAATAATAGATGAAGTGTAAATTGTTCATCGAATGACCAACAATGATATTACACTAAAATCAAGTAAGTATTTATCCTTATGAAAAAAAATTCATCAAATTTAGAGAAATGATCTTGAAAACCAAAAATGTTCTCCTAGTGCCCTTATATCCAATGAATCAGATTGTACCTTAGATCCACACATATTTATGGTTTTGTGATTGTTTGCTTCTTCATTTCCATGTTCTCTACCACTCACTATCAGAACATTATGGTTAGATTTCTCTTCCATATCCATGTTTTCACCTATGTTCTCCTATGGGGAAACCCAGTGATGAGTTAATTTGGGTAACCATTAGGTTTCATACATTAGTTTTTAAAATTAAGTTTTATTATTTCTTTTCATGATGTGGGTTTCTATGAATGAAACATTCAAGTAGTAAACCATTTATAACCCCGAAAAATTTCGACAGCGAAATTCATTTTAAGGGGGGTAGAATGTAACATCCCGAGATTTTATGAGATATATTATTTTTAATTTCTTTTATGTATTTTGTTTTACGCTACAATAATATTAGATTGCGCAATACGCAACACTAAATTATCTTGTACTATACCCAACCACTATTCTTGTCTTGTGTTTCACGCAAGAGCAACCCTCCTCAATAGCGTGTGTTGTACGCAATACCGAGTTTCACTAAACAACGACATATTATTAAAATATTATATAAACTAGAAGTTATCAATATTATTAACGACATTTTTAATTTTATATAACATTAGAATTCATCTTACATATGATATCAATTTTTCAGATAAAAGAATTATTTTTTTAAATGCAGTTTTTCCGCCTTTTGATGGTGCACCCATTTTAAATATAATTTTTGAATATTTTATGAGTTAAATTTGACAAAATAAACTTTTTATTATTAATCAAGACATAAAAATTTATATTGGATAAATTTTTGATACTTTTCTGATAACTTTCATATTTTGATGAAAAGTAAAAATACGCTAAATTTTTCTTAAAAACAACTTTTTTCATCAAGATAATTTATATGGATAAATTATAAAATTTAATGGTTTTAAAGTATAAATAGAATATATTTTTACCCTTTAATATAATTTATTCCATTAGAATTAATTTTACATTAAATTAATAGGTATAAACATTTCAATATTTTGCAATGTTTTAGATTTTAAAACTCATTTTCTCAACAACAGGATTAATTTTTAAATTAATTTCATTAACTTTTTTTTATTTAATTTGGAAAAATGGATTCCATATTTGGAATCAGTAAGTCCAAATTATGTTAATAGGCTACTTTTTATTTTTTGGCATTATAAATAGTAACTACAGTAAATTTTATTTCCCACAGTTAAAGGTAAATCAGGAAATTAGGGGTAAAAAGAATATTAAAAAATTATCCTAACACCTGCCAAAATTCTATTAGATGAATAAAAGGTGACCCATATCACCTAAGAGTCGGAATAGATTCATTTCATGGACTTTTGGCGTTGAAAATGATGTAATTATGATTAAAACCAAAGAAAGTGACAAAATGTCACTCTCTTATATCTTATAAGTGTAATAATTTTAATTTGGTGATGAACTTCATAAAACATTGAACATAAATAGTATAAAAAAATCCAATAAAATTATGTACATCATTTGAATTTATTTATAATTTTTAGGGATTAAATAATTATCATAAATGATGACACAATAGTGATGTAGAAATTATTTTATTGATTGAAATATCAAATAAATTATTTTAAAAATATTAAAATAAATATTATATGAACTATTTAATGTGCTCCACAAATTTTATAGATAAATATGACATGTTATGAATCTATTAAATATTTTTGTTCGGATATATCATTGGTGTGGATTTTATTTAAATTCAAATAAATGAATTGTTTCAAAATTGACACTATTGTTATTTAATAAAAATAACATATTATTAATTTTTTTGAAAATCAAAAAATATTAAAAAATTATAAATTGAAATTTATATGGTCGAAAATTTCTTAAAGTATCCAATTATGGAAAATTCACATCACATAAGTAATTATTTATAATAATTTAAAATTTAGAATATTATTACCACAAATAAAATTAAATAGATTTAAAAAGGATAAATAAAAATGATAAGGTTTAAAATAATATAAAAACATATCTAAATTTGATTTTTTAATGATATTACATCCCTATATTACCTCATATCTGAATTTGAGTCACCATTGAAGTTTTTAAGTGAGGATTGATTTTATTATTAATTAATATGTTTGGGGATTCCAAAAGTGCCCCTCTCCTCTCCTATATAAGGGCACCTCTTTCCCTCTTCTCTTCAGTCAATTTTGAGCCTTCAAGCTCGGCCAACCCTACCAATTCCTCTTAAAAACCTCTATAGTTACATTATAGAGGTTCTATTATCCTCAAAAGACCAACTCTAGTACCCTAAGAAGAAGTTTAAAGGAGGCACATTGAGGAAGAGGTAATATCTTCTACCGATTCTTTCAAGTTTATTTATTCTTCTACTTCTTCTAATTTAGTTTATTCATTATAAGATAATAACATCAGTATCAATAATATATTGATATTTTATTATAAACATGAAACAACCCTATTTCACCATCTATCCATCCTACAAAAAAATGAAATCTCTGCGCGTGTGTACGTACGGCTTACCGTCTCCATGTCGTGGTATAATCGGTTTTCCACCACCACCCTACATGGAAGGGTATAATGGTGGAAATAATAATTTTATATGATTATTATAACATAATATGTATTTTGAGATATTATATCATCCACTCCAATTCCATTCAATAATTATGTGGACGATATCATCGCTCGTGCGTATGTACGGATTACCATCTCCATGACACGATGCGATTCATTCTCGAAGTTAACCATTCAAGATTGATTATAAATTATATATAATAAATATTCATGAAATATATGAAATAACAATGACACTATATTTATTTATATTTTATTTACTTACTTCCATTCAATTTAATAAGTAAACGAAAACAGCGTTCATGCGTACGTACGACCTACTGTCTCCATGAACGGTGTATTTCATTCCATTTATCGATCTATTATATATATATATATTTTATATTCTGAATATTTTATATATAAATCATGTTTTATATTCTGAAAGTAATTAATCATGATCTAAGTAATCATATTAATAATTACAAGTCAAAACATGTATGATAAATGAAACAATTTTACCCAATACGCTGCTTTAACATGGAATTGAAAAATGAATGGGTAATATAAAGTTGTAAGTGAATCATATATGATGTCATAAATATTATTATGGTTCTGTTACAAGTTAATAATATGTTTAAACCCACACTACATGAGTCTCGGACACATATGCAAGAAATTGGACATAAGGTAAGGGATAATTATTCCTATCTAGTTCTTATCTGAGATTGTTTATTCGTAAATATTTACCGGGGTTATATTTATCATCTATATCCATGTTTTATAAAAAATTTCTTCATAGAGTTTTTACTATTTTTTCATGTATGTGTAAATTCGTTTTTACCTCTTTTTTACTTTTACTATGTTGTATGAAACAAATCTTTCTTTTGTTTACCATACGAGATACTTTTTGACTTTTCTGGAAAAAGTACTAGAAGAGTGTTTTTTTAACTTATACAGCATGAATGGATTTTTAGGGTTTCATAATGCCTTATTTTCATGAATAATCCTCTACAAGATTTCATGATCATTTTCAAAAAATTCTTTTCTTTTAAAATTTCACGGCATTTTGAGAAAAGAAAATGATTTTGAAAAAGAAAGTATATTTTCTTCAAGAAATCATTTCATGACTTTTATCAAAACTATTTTCCATATATAATGAAATTCTTCAATATGGATATGTTTCAAGAATAATGTCGTTATTATTTACATGGTTTTATTTTTTTATGATGAAATTATATCCATTTTTTATATGGATTATGTTATGATGGGATGATGTTTATGAAACCCATTTTATTCATTGGGTTATTATGAATGATTTTTTTTATTTTGTGACACATTAATGAATTATTTCATTATGAGATGGGTGGAACCTATATCTACCTCCAATGCATTGGATAAAGATTTATATCTCATGAGATTGAAATGTCGGGAATGGAAAGTGAATCTGGTTTATTAATACAGGGCTGGAACATCAAGTGAATCTGGTTCAGTAATATAGGGCTAGAATGGCAAGTAAACCCGGTTCAGTAATGTACTTTTTCAACTATGATGGTCTTGGAAACAATGCCTTGTATACTATATAAATCATATCATGTGATTAATGGTTTCCACAATTACATGTTTTATTCCCTTTCTATTTTATCTTGATTAATGTTCCTTTGTGATCTATGCCTTACGTACTGCCAAGATTTATTTCACAAATCAAGATTTTTATGTTTAAACATTATGTTCATGTTTTAAAGTTAAAATTTATATGGTTTTTTTATTTTCACCGTTCGTAACCTTACTGAGCATTTTAGCTAACCCTTTTTATGTTTTTTCCCCTAGATATAAAGAAAGTTTTTAGGTATGAAAACAAAATGGGAAGATCTTTATGGGAGATGTTGAAGATCTTTCATCATGATTAAAAGATTATGTTCCGTGTTTCCAAATACACAAAACTATTATGGTCCTTGGGTGTCTGTTTTTTTATGTATTATGTATTCTTCCAAAGTAATGTAATGTCCATATACGTCAAGCTTGGGTCTCTACAGTTGGTATTAGAGGAAAGGTTTAGTTATCCTTTGGAAACTAGGAAGCGAAAACATTAGTGAGATCCCTAAAGATATTTATATGGTATGTCTAGGGATGTCCCTAAGGATTAGTATAACTATAGGTCACAGTCATAGAATTATGTTGACGAACATGAATAACATAGGGTGAACCTAAGGTGTCATGGATTAAAGAATGTGGGATAAGTTAGACATACCATACGTTACTTTTTAGGATTATGTGGTTCCTCATTATTTTATCTATTTCTGACACTATAGTTTCTAGTTTTAGTCAATAGAGGGAACGAGAAGGAATTAGGTTAACATTTATTCCAATGGATAAATTGGTGACTATGATAAACAAAATTGTGTAATTCCAGGAGAGAAATATTTTATGATTATGCCGAATTAGACATCATGATATATGATTATCAAGGTGAACATTAGTTGTATTCATAATTCATCAAATAAGAGGGAGACGGACTTTTATGCATGTTCAAATGGTGAGGAACATAGAGGAAGGAAGATTAATATTTCTACATATTAAGAAGAAGGGAAGAAGAACCTTGAGGAATATCTCAAATGGAGGGGAAGATGTTATATATGTGGGGAAAAGGGGTATAGAGTGACAGACTGTTATGGAGTTCAATGTCTTATCTATGGAGAACATGGGAATTACCCAACTCAATGCCCTGACATAAGAGATTACATCTAAATCAAGGAAGGACCACTTCCATGTGAATCATTGAAGAGGATGGATTTAAGGTCTTATGTATTTGTATTCAATAATAATGTTATTGAGGTACTTTTATGGTATATTGAAATATCTATGTATTGCTACATTGTGGTCTTCTATATGAATATAGTACCGGTAACCATGAAAAATGATTGAAATATTGTTCAAAAGAATATTATATGCGCATAATGAAGGGATAAGGAGAAAATAATATGTTTGATAGTATTAATGAGCTCATGACTGATATAAGGACAAAGTGATATCATGGTTTGAGTATATAGAAATTTTCGGATTTTGGTATGTGGAAAGAGTTAACTTTTGACAGCATTCATGTCTTCACTAAGGTTATATGGTAATTTTTGTTTCAATAGAATACATGATTAAGGTATTCACATGTTTGGAATATGACCATCAAGATATATCTCATGATATACGGTGGGTAAATGATGGAATTCACAACCTCGGTAGATGACCTTTCTAGTAATCAATTTCTTTATACTATGAGATTAGAGAGAAGTATTTTGGATAAGCCTAAATGTTGGAATGGATTATTATGGACATGGGATAGTATTGTTTAAGGCTAATTTTTTTTCCCAAAATGTAATAATAGTATAGTTTTAGAAAAAGGACAAGTTGTATGATGGGTGACAACCCGTCATGTCAGACAAGGATGTGGGAATCGAACCCACAACCAAAGTGAGACAGGCCTTTATCGCCTACCACAGGCCTACAGGAAGTCCCTGGTTAGTAGAAATTAGTTTTATTTTATTAAGAGGTATGATATATGAATTATAAGTCCATTTTTGGAATCATATATAGTTAATCTCGCCATATATGGACTTATGTATATTTAATAATTTGTGCTAACCTTTTTGTGATAAAGACAGATGGAATGACCTATAATTATATCGCATGATCTGCTAACACTTCAAGAATGACAAATTAAAATTCATTTCTTTAAATAAGAGATGAAGTGGAAATTTTTTCATGGAATGACCAACAATGATATTACACTAAAATCAAGTAAGTATTTATCCTTACAAAAAAAAATCATCAACTTTAGGGAAATGATCTTGAAAACCAAAAATGTTGTCCTAGTACCCTCATATCCAAAGAATTAGATGGTACGTTATATCAACACAAATTTATGGCTTTGTGATTGTTGGATTTTTCATAGCCATGTTCACTACCACTCTCTATCAGAACATGATGGTTAGATTTCTCTTCCATATCCTTGTTTTCACCTATGTTCTCCTGTGTGGAAATCCAGTGATGAGTTAATTTGGAAAACTGTTAGGTTTCATACATTAGTTTTTAAAATTAAGTTTTAGTATTCCTTTTTGCGATGTTGGTTTTTATGAAAGAAACTTTCAAGTAGTAAACCATTTATAACCCCGACGAATTTCGAGGGAGAAATTCATTTTAAGGGGGGTAGAATGTAATAACCTGAGATTTTATGATAAATATTCTTTTTAATTTCTTTGATGCCTTTTTTTGTATGCTACACCAAGATTATCTTTCACAATACGAAACACCATATTATCTTATAGTATACGCAAACACTATTATTGGCTTGTGTTGCACACAAGAGTGACCTTCCTCAATAACGTGTGTTGTACGAAATACTGAGTTTCACTAAACAACGATATGTAATTAAAATTTTATATAAAGTTTACATTATAAATATTATTAACAACATTTTTAATTTTATATAACATTATAATTCATCATACATATGATATGAGAAAAAAATTCAACTTTTCAGATAAAAGATTTTTTTTTCAAAAATGTTGTTTTTCCTCCTTTTGATGGCACAACCATTTAAAATCTAATTTTTGAATAGTTTATGAGTTTAATTTGAAAAAATAATCTTCTTATTTTGAATCAGGATATAAAAATTTACATTGTATAAATTTTTGATGCATTTCTGATAACTTTCATATTTTGATGAATAGTAAAAATAAGCAAAATTTTTCTTTAAAACAACTTTTTTCAGCCAGATAATTTATATGGTTAAATTATATAATTTAATTGTTTTAAATTATAAATAGAATATATTTTTACCATTAAATATAATTTATGTCATTAGCATTAATTTTACACTGAATTCATAGGTATAAACATTTCAATCTTTTGTAATGTTTTGAATTTTAAAACTAGTTTTCTCAACAATGGGGTTAATTTTTAAATTAATTTCTGAAATTTTTTTGTGTTGAATTTCGAAAAATGGATTCCATATTTGGAATAATTAGGTCCAAATCATGTTAATAGGATACTTTTTTTGGGCATTATAAATAGTAACTACAGTAAATTTTATTTAACACAGTTAAAGGTAAATCAAGAAATTAAGGGTAACAATAATAATATAAAATTTTCCAAACACCAGAAAAAATTCAATTATATGAATTGAAATCGACCCATATCACATAAGGGTTGGAATAGATTAATTTTATGGACTTTTTACCCTGAAAATGAGGTATTTGTTATTAAAACCAAAGAAAGTGACAACATGTCACTCTCTTATATCTTATAAGTGAAGTAATTTTAATTTGGTGATAAACTTCATAAAACATCAAACATAAATAGTCTCCAGAAATATAATAAAACTATATACATCATGTGAATTTAATTATAATTTTTAGGGATTAAATAAATATCATTAATGGTGACACAATATTGATGTATAAATTATTTTATTGATTGAAATATCAAATAAATGGTTTTAAAAATATTAAAATAAATATTATATGAACTATTTAATGTTCTAAAAGAATTTTATAGATAAACATGACTTTTTATGAATCGATTAAATATTTTTGTTCAAATATATCCTCTATGTGGATTTTATTTAAATTCAAATAAATGAATAGTGTCAAAATTGACACTATTGTTATTTTATAAAAATGACATATTATTAAATTTTTTAAAAATCACAAGAATATATAAAAATTATAAATTGAAATTTATATGGTCTATAATTTCATATATTATCCAATTATGGAAAATTCACAAAAATTAAGTAATTATTTTAAAAATTTTAAATTTAGAATATTATTACCACATATAAAATTAAATAGATTAAATAAGGATAAATCAAAATGATCTGGTTTAAAAGAAACTAAAAACCTGTCTAAATTTTATTGGTTGATGATATTACAACTCTATATTACCTCATATCGTAATTTTATTCACTTTGGAAGTTTTTATGTGGGGTTTATTTTTATTATTAATTAATATTTTTGAGGATTCCAAAAGTTCCCCTCTCCTCTCCTATATAAGGGCACCTCCTTCCCTCTCCTATTTACTAAATTTTGAGCCTTCAAGCTCATCCAATCCCTGAAAATTCCTCTTATAAACCTCTATAGTTACATTATATAGGTTCTGGTCTCCTCAAAATAGCAACTCTAGTTCACTAAGAGGAAGTTTATAGGAGGCACTTCGAGGAAGAGGTAATATCTTGTACCGATTCTTTCAAGTTTCTTTCTTCTTCTACTTCCTCTTCCTTAGTTGTTTAATTATAAAGTAATAACATCAGTATAAATAATATACATATATGTTATTATAAATATGAAACAACCCTATTTTACCTTCTATCCATCCTACGAAAAAATGAAATCCCCGCGCGTGCATACGTACGGCTTACCGTCTCCATGCCATGGTGTAATCTGTTTTCCACCACCACCATACTTGGATGGGTATAATGGTGAAATAATAACTATATATTATTATTATAAAATCATTCTAATTCTGATATATTATGTCATCCACTCCAATTCTATTCAATAATAATGAGAACGATATCATCGCTCGTGCGTACGTACGGATTACCGTCTCCACGACGCGATGAGATTCATTCTTCTAGTTTACCATTAAATAATGATTATAAAGTATATATAATAAATAATCATGAAATTTAAGACCTAATAATGATACTATATTTATGTATATTTTATTTACTTACTTCCATTCATTTTAATAAGTAATCGAAAACAGCGTTCATGCGTACGTACGGCCAGCCGTCTCCAGGAACGGTGTATTTCATTTCATTTATCGATATTATATATATATATATATATATATATTATGAATATATTATATATAAATCATTTTTTACATTCTGGAAGTAAGTAATAATGATGTAAGTAATCATATCAATAATTACAAGTCAAAACACGTTTGATAAATGAAACGATTTTAACCAAAACGCTACTTTAACATGGAATTGACAAATGAATGGGTAATATAAAATCATAAGTGAATCATATATGATATCATAAATATTATTATGGTTTTGTTACAAGTTAATAATATGTTTAAACCCACTATACAAGAGTCTCTGACACATACAGAAGAAATTGGACATAAGGTAAGGTATAATTATTCCAATCGCGTTCTTATCTGAGATTATTTATTCCTAAATATTTAGTGGGGTTATATTTATCATCCATGTCCATGTTTTATAAAAAATGTTTTCATAAAGTTTTTAATATTCTTTCATGTATGTGTAAAGTCGTGTTTACATGTTTTTGGATTTTACTATGTTTTATGGAACGAATCTTTCTTTTGTTTACCATAGGAGATACTTTTTGACTTTCCTGGATAAAGTACGAGTAGAGTGTTTTTTTATCATATACACCATGAACGGATTTTTATGGTTTCATAACGCCTTATTTTAATGAAGCCTCCTCTATAAGATTTCTTGATAATTTTCAACAAAAATATTTTCTTTTAAAATTTCACGGCATTTTGAGAAAAGAAAATGATTTTAAAGAAGAAAGGATATTTTCCTCAAGAAATCATTTCAAGTGTTTTATCATAACTATTTTCCATATATAATGACATTCTTCAGTATGGATATATTTCAAGAATAATTTATTTATTATTTAAATGGTTTTATTTTGTTTGTGATGAAATTTTATCCATTGTTTTATATGGATTATGTTATAATGGGATGATGTTTAAGAAACCCATTTTATTCATTGGGTTATAATGAATTATTTATGTTTATTGTGTGGCACACAAAAGAATGATTTCATTATGAGATGAGTGGGACATATATCTCCCTCCAATGCATTGGGTAAATATTTATATCTCATGATATAAACATGGAAGGAACAGCATGTGAATATGGTTCAGTAATACAGGGCCAGAACGAAAAGTGAATCTGGTTCAGTAATACTGGGCTGGAACAACAATTAAACCCGGTTCAGTAATGGACTTGGTCCACTATGATGGTCTTGGGAATAATGACTTGGAAACTATGGAAATCATATCATGTGCTTAATGGTTTCCACAATTACATGTTTTATTCCCTGGCTATTTTATCATGATTTATGTTCCTTTCTGATCTATGCCTTATATACTACCAAGATTTATTTCACAACTCAAGATTTTTATGTTTAAACATTATGTTCATGTTTTTAAGTTCAAATGTATATGTTTTGTTTTATTTTCTCCATGCTTACCCTTACTGAGAATTTGAGATCACACTTTTTATGTTTTCTTTTTCCCAAGATATAAAGAAAGGTTTTTGGTAAGAAAATAAAAGTGGAAGATATTTATAGGAGATGTTGAAGATCTTTCACCATGATTAGAAGATTATGTTTCGAGTTTCCAAAGACACTAAAATATTATGGTCCTTGGGTTTCTATTTTTTTATGTATTAAGTATTACACAAAAGTAATGTAATGTCCATGTACGTCAAGCTTGGGTCACTACACTCAGGGTCATCCAGACTTAGAGAAATCAACAAAAAACAAATGAAAACAGATTGTGGTATTTAATAAACCCCAAAATTGGATGAATTAAAACCATAATTTTAAAGACCCATTTTAATCTTCTATTTCACCCAAAATTGATGAAGGAGTCAATATATTTATGGTACAGAGTTATTATAATTAATTTTTAGTCAAAACATGTGAATATTGAGGGTTTAGAAAACTCTATGGTGCATTAATGGCATTTTTTCCCAATGGGGAAGATGAACCAGCATATTTCATTTAATAATATAATTATTTATTTTACCTAAAAATTAAGTAACACCAAATGTCCATTTTGTATGAATGTTATACCAAATCTAGGGTTAAAACCCCATTTTGGACCCAATAGTGGTCTCATATTTTTCAAACGGCACATCGTTTGAAAGATATTAATGATTTATTATTTAAAAATTGGAACAAATAATTAATTAAATTAAAAGGGTTATTTTTAGCAAGGCGTTCAAACATCCACTACCTAAAATGTTATACCCTTCCTAGAGTAAACCCCTCATTCTGAACCCCTCGATGGTATCATATTTTCTATACATTGCACCATTTTGGAGATATTTAATTATTTTTAATAAATAATATATTAAATATTATTTAATAAATTTATATCATGAATGAGGCATCCAAATTTCTGGAACCTTCAAAAGTTATAACCCTCTTAGGGTAAACACTATATTTCAAACATAACAGCGGTCTCAAATTTCTCATATGACGCACTATTTTTTGAGTTATTCAATTGTTTTGAAAAAAAGTGTGTGCTTAATATAATATAATTAATATTTTTATTCAGTCTTCATTGAGGCTTTGAAAACCTCAGAACATCACAATAACATAGTGTCGAACTACAAAAATATTTAATTGAACATTCCAAGATGATAACTGACATATAAATCCATTAACACATTTATCAAAAATTCACTGATAAATATTTTTTTGGAATTTATTATATTAATAATTTTACAAAAGAGGGTTTAGGAATACTTGGAAAATGTAACAGGATGTTACAACCTTCCCACCATAAAAATGTTATGTCCACATAAAGCCTTCAAAGAAGCTTCCACATCAAAAACATGATTTTATCTCTCTCTCATTAGTGTCTCCCTCTCCCATATCTCATGAGAATAAGAACCATGCTTCCATAGCACATGTACCAGAGGTATCATCCTCCCAAAAAGTTCCTTGGTCTCAGAATAAATAGCCCTGAATGGTCATTCAGTCACAGATTAATCTAGTTCAATTTCAAGGTCACTCCATCTAAAAATATAAGATGGATTAGAGAGATACTCTAACAGCTTCGACACATGGAAAATGTTATGTATCGATGCTAGCTACAGTGGTAGTGCTAAATAGTAAGAAACATTTCTCCCCTGATCAACAACCTCAAAAGGTTCCTCAAAACGAGGAACAATATTCCCTTTCCTTCCAATCCATAGATGACCCAACCGGGGTGAAACCTTTAAGAATACCTAGTCACCAATTGAAAATTTCAAAGTTCTACAGTGATGATTAACATAAGACTTGTATCATCTCTATGTCATTAACATTATATAACTAATCAACTTAATCTTTGTCATATTTTCTTAGATCAAACAAAGTCTAACCAAGTAACTCTCACCGATATCTGACTAACATGACTGAGATTTACATGGATATCCATACAATTCCTTAAAAGGATTCATTCTAATCACGGACGGGTAACTGTTGTTATAAGAAAAATCAACCTCTCTTACCGTGTGGTAACCAAGAAAAGTCAGAAAGAAACTTGATGAGAAACTTGACGACAACTTCAGAGAGATCACCACTTATTGAAACTCACACTAGATCAGAATTAAACACTAATATCACTTTCCCCAACTCTAGATAAAAAGTTCCAACTCTGCTCGACCTTGAGTCCCGTTATCCTTAAAAGACCAGAGTCACACCACTAGGTGTAGTAGACTAGACCCATCAAGGATATCAATCAACTTGTGCTTTATTGGAAATGATCCAATCCATCCCAAATATTCCATCAATTGGTTTCATGTTGAGTACCAAAAACATCAAGAAAACTCGACATCTGATAGAGAGAATCCACAAATGGGATTACAGAGACCATGCTCTCTCTTCATACCAAGGAGTGTAGTAATATCCATATTAAAAGATAAAATATACATAGGAAGATTAAGAAGATTAATGGTATGGTTTGAAAAAATGGGTGAGATGCACTAGTATAAAAAAGATTAGTCACTAAAGACAAATCTATAGTAATGATACTTTTCATGGTTGTTGGACCTGTATCAGCTTCCTTTGGAGACTCTTCGACTGTGTGAAGAAGATTTGTTCTAGATGCTTGTGGTTGGTACCCTTTTTTACATGAACCTTTTGATTGCCCCACATTTTTTTAAGGTTCTGATGATTTCATGCCACTGCGTGGAGTGGATAAATTGTAGCTGAACTATTGTAAGTAAACTAAACATATATAGGACCCAACGTTATGTCGGCCTTCTAAAGATTGAAAAACTACACAGACTTGGAAAACACCATTGACTCTGGATAGAAGTGGTCAGTGAAAAGAACCTTTAATTCCATCCACTCTAAACCCCCATGTTTCTATTCCATCAGTATTGTATCCCACCATCTCCTACTTTTTCCATCCAACGTGAAGGTGGAACACTTCAGCATTATCTCGTCTAATGTCTCCAAAAACTCAGAAAAACATTCTATCTTTCCCAGTCCTTCCTCATCATGTTAAGGATCATTAGAGCCCTTGAAAATGGTTTATTACTATTAAATGAACTCTTGGGAAATATTTCTAAGAACACCCCCTAAGGAAACACAACTAGAGCCTGAACAAGGACCAGTGGGGCTGCCTAACCCAATGCTTGGGAAGTACACATGATCACCTCAACTAAATTTGGATCCAAAACATGATTCGCTCAATTATTTTTAGAAGCATCCTCTTCCTGGATATGACTTTCATGTATTCTCTATGGAATAATGTTACGAAACATCAACATTCAATAGGAATACATTTGATTAACACTAAAACTGTGTAATATGAGAAATTATTTTCAACAGAGGGAACAAAAAAGATTTGGATTTCACTCTATCCAAATCACAATATGGAAAATACTGGAACTAAACCACAATAATACATTCCCTAACCACCCATAGCGACATAAGTTTCATTGCGGTGAGAGCTGGCCAGACACTCAATCCCAACTACCTCCTAAGTCCTGACAAGATTTCACAAAAGAATACTGTCTTTGAGATAATGGCTCAACCTCTCTATGATTCCATTTTGTCATGAACCTTCTAGGGTACCCTAGTATCTTGATAACTAAACTATCCCTGACATAGCCCTAAGGGCATTCCCGATCCCCCTGGGTTGCCAACTAGAACCCGGCATCATACAACATTCAAGTGGGAATGATTTTCCACTAACAATGAGGATGTAAAATAAGAAAGACATTATGAATATCCAAAGAAAACTCCACCAGGAGTAAAGTACCAGAATAGAAAAAGTCTAAAACAATCCCAAAGTACTAAAAACCAAGTACAAAAATAGGTAAATACAACTTAGGTCCCTAAGTACACAACTCTCCAATACCATTTTTTTTTTAGCTGGATCCACCTCAAGTGATTATTTCCCTTTTCTCGAACCTGGAAAAGATAAGCTACAAACACCCAAAGAGAAAAAAGTAAGATGTGATCCTAATCCCAGTATGATACCACCAAATATTCCATAACATAGGCCAAAAATAGATTATCCAAAGAAAATATTTCGATTTTCAAAATAAATGGGATCGGAAGTTCAAAATCATATTTAACAGAACATTCTATACATTTTCAAAATGATGGAAAATAATTTTAAATCATAGTATTTACTTTATAAGAGATAGAATATTCCTAAAACAGTTTCTTAAATAAAATAGTTACAGAAACCAGTTTATGAAAATCTAGAAAAGGCTTGTAAAGTAGTTTTACAACAGTGGCATACATTTATATCTCATATTTAAATAAACAAGCTAGCAACATGGTCATCTGCCAAATAGGTACAATGGTATTTCTGGCTATAGGAATCCACACTCTCTAACTGATCACAGAAATATGTGTATGCATACTTCCTATAGACACTGGTCAGAGAGCACTTATCACCATTGGCTAAGGTATGTGACCTGCTACATGTATTTTTAGAACTTTGTAATAATCGTAGAGTGTGTCCAAATTACTCACCAACTACCTAATACTTACATGTGTTCTTTCACAATCAATGATGGTAAATTTATTTGAAGACTTCTTAAAGTAAAATTAATCTCATTCTTCTATTTAAATTCCAATTCTCCTTATAAAACCAAAATAGGTCTTAATAAAAAAATGTGCCTATTTAACAGATAAAACCACTGGGTTTCTATCAAAACATTTGAAGCCATTTTCACAAGTTAAAAATCCATCAAAAATAAATTCCATCATTTTCACAATTCTTTTTCATAAATAAATTCAATAATTTAATATAAATAATTTCCCTTAATCCCCAATTTAAATAAATTAAATTCCCATTCCAAAAACCATTTTTTTGAATAAAACCCCAATTCACTAGAATTGGTTTTCTCTAACAAATCAATTGAAATATATAAGATTCATATTTAAACAATTTAATTAGAATTAAAAAAAATTGTAAAGTAATCCACAAAATTAGGGTTAATATAAATTATGCATTGTGGTAGAACCACCTACCTCAAGTTCGTCGATGTTAGCGACAACAATAATCCTCCCAGTGTGGTTCAAAACACCTCCTCGTGACATTATTATCATAATATGCGACATAACAATTATATATGTTCATCAATTGTTCCTTGAACCAAAAATATTTTTTATTTCATAAGAAGTAAAATATTACAAGCAATTACATTTTCTCTTTCGAAGATAATCTATAGATTGTTGTTTTTTGTTAACACATGCAACCGTAAAAAATTCCCATAAGACTAATTATAAACCTCATTCGATAATTATATCCCTATATTTTATTTCACAAAGAAGTAAAATATTACATATGATTACATTTTTTCTCAGCTGGATAATCTATGGACTATCATTTTATGTCAACATGTACGATTTCATGAGTTATCCCCATCAATATATTATAAACCACATTCAATATTTTTTATCCCAAAATTAATTCGAGAACATAGGTGGTATTCTGCATAATTATTTATTATATATATATATGTATGTATATATCAAAATTTCCTTTGACCATGAAATTATGGTTTAATAAAACATTACATTAACTGTTTATGAATTCTTTAATAACTGCACAATTGTAATTCTAAAAAAAATTATATTTTGATAATACACATAATTATATTGAGAATTTTAAATAAACCTTGTCATGAGATAATTAAATTTTTTAATCGTCTTTTAATAATTTATACAAAATTATCTTCGATCATTTATTTAAAATTATTATTCGATCATTTTTGGTAATTATATTTTGATAATTCGATGAAACTGTCATTAGATAAATCATCATTTTTTCATCCATTTATAATTTTATATAATTTTATTTTGATAATTTTATAAATTATGTATATATAAATTATGTTTATCTTTTTATAAAAAAACAATTATTTTTTTTATTTTTCTTCCATGATTTTTATATTATAAGGCGAAACATAAATAAAATAAATAAAAATAAAAATCACCATTTTTCTCTTATAATTAGCCTGTATATGGAGGGAGAAGGTTGATCGAGGAACCAAATAAAATCCACTGGGTTCACCAATCACACACAACGGAGTCTCGAGGTAATCCAAAATGAGAGAAATCAACCAACAATGACTAAAAATTTATTCGTTTATTTAATAAACCCATAAATCGGATGAAATAAAACTACAATTTTAAAGACTCGTTTTAATCTTCCATTCCACCCAAAATTTATGGTAGTGTCAATAGATTTGTGGAAGGGTGTTATTGAAATCAATTTTTGTTCAAAACGTGTGAATTTTGAAGGTTTAGAAAACTCCTAGGTGCATTAATGGAGTTTCTTCCAAGTGCGGAAGATGAACCAATGTATTTTATTTAATTAAATAAATAATTATTTAACCTAAAAAATTAATAATACCAAATTTCCATTGCGTATAAAATTTATACCACTTGTAAGATGAAAATCCCATTTTGGACCCAATGGCGGTCTCTGATTTTTCATATGACATATCATTTGAGAAATATTAATTATTTATTATTTAAAAATAGGAAAAAATAATTAATTAAATTAAAAAGGGATATTTTTTAGAGCGATTCATTCAAACATCCAATGTCCACAAATGTTATACCCCACCTATGGTAAACCTCTCATTATAAACCCATCGGTGGTCTCGTATTTCCCATACATTGTACCGTTTGAGAGATATTTAATTAATTTTATTAAATAATATATTAAATATTATTTAATAATTTATCTCACGAGTGAGACATCCAATTTTCCGATGCCTTCAAATGTTATAACCCACCTATGGTAAAAACAATATTTCAGGGAAAACGGTGGTCTCAAATTTCTCAAACGATGCCCCTTTTTAGAGTTATTAAATTATTTTGAAGGAAAATGCGCACTTAATATAATATAATTATTATTTTTATTAATTATTTTTTTGAGGATTTTTGGGCCTCATAACGTCACATTAACTTAGTGTCGAACTCCAAAGATATTTAATAGAACATTCCAAGATGTTAACTAACATTTAATTTCATTAACACGTTTATCAAAAATTTATTGATAAATCATGTTTCCCACTAATTATATTAATAATTTTACTCAAGAGGGTTTAGGAATACCCTAAAATAGTAATGTGATGTTTTAGGTTTAATACTCAGACTAAGGGGGTGTTCATGTGAATAATAAATCTTAGGGAGGATCTGAGACCATATTTCTTTATGTAAAAGAGTATGCATTAGATGAATCTAAAGCAGGGTTGGATACTATTAGAGGTATGGTGTTTATTTTATCTTCTATGGTGCTATATTTTTTCATATAGTTGATACTCATTATTTTATATTTAAAAAGTTATATGATGTTCTGGTCTTGTGTTTAGAGATTATATCATTCTTTTTGGATCTTTCCATTACTTTTGGAAAGAGTTACGAATAAGGATTCAAGTTTCAAATATATAGAGTGATGATAGAAGACCATGATATGGAGTGGGACTTCCTGTTGTTTTCTCTTGATATCCTCAACCTTAATATTAGAATTAATTTTATGATCATTACTAAGTCCCAGATTAATTATTATCATCATAGAGTTTAGTTTTTATCTCTGGATTGAATCACTCATGTATTTCAAGGTGTGTGGGATTCCAGGTCTGGGAGAGAAGGGTTTGTTGGTCCTTATGCAAGGGTGATCTAATGTTTGTTGTTAAAAATGTTCCCAGATTTTCTTGATCGATTTTTTTAGCAGTCCACATTATGTGGTGGTGTGTGTGTTCCTTATGGACTTTTTAGATAAGTTTTCTGGTTTACCACCACATAAGGAGGTTGATTTTACCATTTAAATATGACCTTATATGATCCCATTTCTATGTCATATTATCATATGATGCCTTCTAAGTTAGTAGAACTAAAGGTCTAGCATGAATATATCAAGGATAAGGGATTTATTTATCCTAGAATGTCACCATGGTCCTTCCATTTCCTCCTTTCTAAGAAGGGATATGGGAGCCTTAGACATTATATTGATTATGAAAAGTTGAATTTGGTTTCCATCAAGAATAAATATCTCTTACCCATGATTGATTATATCTTCGATCAGCTTAGAGGGTCATGTTGGTTTTTAAAGATTGACCTTCTTTTAGGGGACCACGAGTTGAAATTTTTTAGAAGAGGATAAAACTAAGCCCATATTTAGGAACCAATATTAGTGTTTTGAGTTTTAGGTTATGTCATTCAGTCTCAATAATTCTACTTTAGTGTTTATAGAATTGATGAACAATATATTTCATCGGTTCTTAGAGTCTTTTGTTATTATGCTCATGGGTGATATTTTTTATTATCCCATGTTAGAGTAGGAGAACATGATCCATTCAGATATCATTCTTATAATGTTGAGGGAACAACATCTGTATGGTAATATTTTCAAATGTATGATTTGGATTCAATACTTAATTTTTAAAGGGAATGTTATATTTGGGAGGTAAATCTTGGAGGATCCTAAAAGGGTACAAGTATTTATGTCCTTGGATTATCCCACAAATGTGTTTGATATCCCAAGATTCTTAGGATTGGATGGTTATTACATGTGGTTTTTTTGTTACTTCTCTAATCTTATATCTTTGATGATAGCATTAACTTGTAATTGTGTAAAGTATGAGTGGAATGAAAAATTTCATAGATCCTTTGGGGAACTTATTGTAAAATTTAGTTTAGATCCATTTAATATTCTTATGGAACAATTTCTAGGTTATGATGTTTTCTATGAATCTTCAAGAACAAATTTTGGGCATTTCTTGATGAAATAGAGATAGGTGGTAGCCTATAACCCTCTTAAGTTATTCCCTCATGAGAATAAATCCCCTGCCCACAATCTTGAGATGATAGTGGTTATGTATACACTCAAAACATGGCATCACAACCTCTTTTAGGGGAAATTTATTGTATATTTTGATCATAAGATATTGAGGTATATTTTCACTCATAGGGATCTAAACTTTTGCGAGAGATTTTGGGTGGAGTATCTCTGGAATTTTTATTTTGAAGTTTATTACACTCCCAAAAATGGGAATATGGTTGTTGATGTGATGAGTTGAAGATTACCAAAACTACTAGTAAATGAATCAATGAATGAGTGGTCTGTGATAAGTTTATTTACTGATATGAGCTAGGGAATAGAGGATTATGGTGAGTAGATATGTTTTGGTTTGATGAAGGTTGGATAATCAATTGATGAGTGGGTTTAGTTTGAGAAAGTATCTGAGACATGTTCAAGTGATTTACTGGAAACCATTATGGCGAGGGGACCTCGGGTGAGTGGTATCAGTCTTCCATTGAAGCTTTATGTTTCTAAAGAAGGCTTATTGTCCCTTTTTCTCTTAGTAAGGATTTTATGGGCATTGGGAACCATTCTTATTGGTCTATGCACCTAGGTAATACCAAGATTTATAATGATATTATATATCATTATTGGTGTCCGGGGATGAGATGGTCAATTAAAAATTTTCTATCATGGTGTCTTACTAAGCATATAATAAAGGTGGAGGAATAGAGACCATTGTTTTTCTTCAAACCTTTCCCAATACAATGTGGAAATTGAATGATATTTCCAGGGAATTCATTATTGGTTTATTGTAGACTCCTAGTGGGAAGAATTCAATTTGGATTATTACTGATCAACTCATGAAATTAGCACATTTACTCTCTATCAAGCAGATCATGAAAGTTGAGAATATTGTGGACTTGTATTTCCTGGATATTGAGATCCTTTTTGGGATTCCCTCTATGGTTTTTTATAGGTACTTGAGGTTCACATAATGTTTTTGGAAAATTTTATAAGAGTCTAAGGGTTCCTAGTTGAAATTAATTATGGAATATCATCCATAAATGGATGAAAAGATGTATTGGTATATCTAGGTTCTGTTGGATATCTTTTGATCATGTGTTCTTGATTTTGGTGGTTCTTAGGAAAATAATTCACCTTTAGTCGACTTTTCCTCTAATAATATTTATCAATATTTGATAAAAAATTCCCTTTGAGTATTTATATGGGAATCCATGTAGATAACCAATGTTATGGGTTGATTTGGGAGAGAATGACATGGTTAGACCTAGTCTGGTATAGAAAATTATGGAAATGATGAGGATTATCTAGAAGAAATTGATCATGACACAAATTCATTTGAAATATTAAGAAGACCATTATCATTGGTTGGTGATCGTTTTTTTCTCAGATTTGCTCCTTGTTTGGGACAACATTAGTTGGGTAAGCAGGGAACGTCAGCCCGGAGTTTTCTTGTCCCCTTTTAGATCATTGGACAATTGGGAAAGGGGTCTTATCAGTTATACTGACGGTCTTATTCAACTTCTATGTATGATGTGATTCATGTTTCTCAATTTAGGAGGTGTCGTCTAGATCCTTACCATGTGATTGAATGGGAGGGTATTGATATCAAACCCAACATCACTATGGTTGAGAAAACATTTCATATTAAAGGTCGCTGAGAGAAACTACTACATGGTAAAATAGTTCCTTTAATTTATGTTATTTGGTAGTGTGGATGGCATATCCATGAGATGTGGGAGTAGAAAGTTTTGATGTAATAGCATTGGGCTTCTATTTATGAGAGTCTATAATCTTATGGACTTTTGAGGATAAAAATAATTGATGGTGGGGTGATTGTAACACCCTGTAACTTTTCTTCATGTATTATTTGACTATTGTTTTTGTTTCACTTTTCTATTTGGGTATATTATGGGATTCTCAGTGATGGAGATCCTTTACTTGGAAAAATGGACTCAAGTCTGGGGATGTATGTCTTTTTGGATTAGTGGATTTTGGGAATAAATGTGTAAATGGATTTCGAGGGTTATCCTTATGTTTAGAGATCCTTAAAATATGTTTTATGGAATTTATCTAGAAAAATGGATTGTATTCTTCCTGTTATAGATATTCATGTCATGAATGGGTTACATAACATGAACCTGTTGTAGGAAAGATATCGGGATTCTTTTTCAGAATATGAAAAATTACAAGTTTTGATACCATTACACAACATGAAGGGGATTCATCAGGATTTAAATTAACCCAATGTAATGAATTTTTTATTGTAGTTAAAATTCATTTATTTCACATCATGGAAGGGGTTCACGACATGAATTTTTCAGGTTCATAAGTTTTAAACACACTGAGTGAAAAACCTTTTTTATTATCTAGTTAGAAGGCCTCCCTCTTGAGATTTAGAGTGATTTTGGGTGATCTCTCTTATTCTAGTTCTCTTCATTTGGAATTTCACTCTTGTAGATGTTGTGTCACATATCCTTGGTATGCATTCTTTCAGCTTCATTGTTTCCATTAGTCATGGTAGCGGCATTGATTACATTTTTTATTCTAATTATAATTGTTTTGGGTTTTCAATCGATCCATTGAATTTTTTCTTTATGCCTTGTCTTTCAAAGGCTGGTATGTTGGTTTTGAATCTTCATTATTGATGTTGGATTGGTTTACACAATTCTTGAATTAGGTGTATCTATGTAAGTGGTTCTAATTTTTAGATTTCTATATATTATTGTCAATTCCATTGGATTATTGAATGAAAATTAATTCATTGAAATTTTAAAGTCATTGTTAGACAGTATTCATGTTTTTAAATGGATTTGGATTTAAAAATAGTTTTTGGGCACACCAAGTATTTTATTAAATTCTTTAAAAGGTGGTTTTGGTTTTAAAGTGACTATTTATAGACTTAGTACATTTAGTAAACTTGGGTGTGTCAAGAATAAAATTTTTATTATTTATGTGTGTAATGGAACAAGAGGTTTTATGTCACTTTAGTGTGTGTAATTCCACTAGAGGTTGTATTAGTTGTATCTACCTTAGTCTTGGATTGGGGATTTCTATTTATGTCTAGTATGTATCCATACAGGTTGGATCCCAAAATTGTATTCTCTATGACTGACTGAAAATTATTTTTTTATTAAGAAAAAAACTTTTACGGGAAAAGTGAGAAACAGTAGGGTCCAACAATACACCCAAAAAACCCCAAGAAAAAATAGGAAAAATAGGATCTACCTCATTTAAGCAATAGCAACAACCACCATCCCCATGCAGGACACTCAGCGATCCCATGCAATCATGGTCCCTCCTGAAGTTGTCATCCCTCCAAAACAGCCATGTCCCAAATGGCCTGCAAAGATGATGACAGAGAGCTCTAGCCCAACGAAGATGTCTCAATCAGTCTGTAGGTAAAGCCACATAAGAAAATGAAAAGTTACCAATGCACAGCCTTAGCCTATTAGTGCTTTTCTCCCTATACAGATTCCAATTCATTAACCATACCTTAGCATCAGGGTCTTCCCCAATGATGTCTTCAAATTGATCCTCCATTTTGTCCCATGTTCGGATATATTCTTCTTTGCTAATTTTTCGATTGTTGAAGCCTCTCATTAGGATCAAATCCTGTTTGTCAATCCACCTAGCCTGCTCGCTGTTGACCTCCACTTTGATAGGTCTTCCCGTCATATCGGCCTCTTCCTGAGGGATGTTGACATAGAGAAATTCCTCTACCATGTCCTCTTTATAGAAAATGATAGGTTATTTTATATTTCTTCCTGTTTTAGAAGGTATTACCATTTCATTATTGTTATCTTTGGCCAAAACCTAGGGATCCTACTACATGAAAACCATGGAAGATGATGTTTCCTTCTCACCTAGCTTAGATTTTTTACCTGACCATGCTTCCATAGGCTTCGGTAAAAATGAGTAGTCCTTGCATTCTCTCCCTTTATTCTTCTTAGGTAGATTTCCCTCCTCATAAACCTTGTCAACTCCCAAACCCCCCTCAATCTATCTATCCCCTTCAACTTGGGCAGACTCAATGGCATCCAAACAGTCAAAGGAGTTGTAAGTCTTAACACCATCCTGGTTCAAACTCTTTCATGTTGGTGTCTTGGTGCCTCCTGAAAAAGCAGCACATTTATCATTTCTAGGTGACCGAACTGCCTCCGCATAAGAACCAGTACTAGGAGCCATGGGAACTCCCTCCTGATTTTCCACAATAACCCTTTCCATCTCAGAATGGGTACCATTTAAACCAGAATCAGTGTCAACACCCACTGCATTGCACTGAGAATTCAGTGCCATTGGTTGTTCCATACCATTAAGATCTCCAATCAACCTGTTGAATACATCCTTGACCCTGGCTTTAAGAGAAATAGGAACTGGCTTCAAAGACTCTTAATCTTGGGTAATACGATTAGGCATTGAGACATCCTACTTCACAGGAGGATTTCCAGCAAGCATGCTCATACCACTGTCAACCAGGGATGCAACCGCAACATCCTTCTGTAAGGAGATACTAGGACCGTTGGGTTTCACGGTACCCGTTGTTTGCTTCTCTGGGGGGGGATGATTCTGCTATCAGCCAACTATGAAGATTTATGAAACAGTTTACGATAGTCCCGTTGAAGGTGACCCAATCGACAACAGGAAGTATAGTAGTCATACAAGTTCTCAAAAGTCACTGGTTGATGGCACCGAAGCTCGTTTTCAACCTCAACCCATACTTCTTCAATAGGAGGTTTGGATACGTCAACTTCCACGCAAATTCGTGGTGCTATAGGATGGCACAAAGTCCTCGACCACTCATCAAAGGCCAAAAACCATCCAACCAAATTACCTAAAAATTGCAGGATAGCGGGATTCTGGAAGGGAAGGGGGAGACTCGGAAAGCTCACCCAGATAACCGCAGAGGGGGAATCCCTCTTCTAATGGAAATCGTAGTTCCAACGAAGAAGAAATAAACTGTGACCGCCACAGGAATGAAGGCCTTTAGACCAAAATGCAAAAAATCATCATTATTGGAGAACCGCAGAGTGAAGTGGCGAGGGTCCAGGAGCCCGACAACGACGCGATCTTGTAGGGGGAGAGATTCGTTGGTGAAATGAGAGAAACTGTCCAGGGATGGGAGTCAATGGCCAAAAAGAGCTATTAGGGATAACCCATGGAGATTAGATGCCTCGGAGAACTCTTGTAGGGAGAGTGGAAACGATGGAGCCCCTCGGTGAAGGGTCGGGACTTTAGGGAAATGTTTAATCCGGGGGAAATCCGGTAGGATGGATGGATCAAAGAATGGCGAGGAGGACGCGAGAGCTACCTGGCATTACCAGAGAAGGGCAGGTGTGGAGACCATCGCCACCGCCCGAACGGGTGAGCCGCCTACTCCTCAGAGTTCCCTCTTCTCCTCAAGGATTTCGGACGAGCCAAATCCACTGGTCTAGGAGGAGGAAGGTAATCATATTCTCTATCATTTATACCTATTTAATCACATGATGTATTAGTTTATGGTAATTTTCTCATATTATTATCTTATGGTGTATCCATGGTTTTTTTCCTATTCTTGCCTTATTTATTTTATATTTGATACAATCATGGATTTGGTGAATATGGTATGCATTTATGGAAAATAATAAAAATGTTTAAAAAAATTATTGAAATTTTTTATAAACTGGGCTTTGTTTTAAATCTAAAAATTATCCATTATTGATATTAGAACTTGTATAGATTATTTTGTGGTATCCCATTGGGCTTTGTGGTCACACATAATTATTCCATTTGGGTAGTTCTAGAACTTTCTTTTCTTAACTCTGGTAAATGGAAGGCATCATGAAGCATGGATTGTTATATTATCATTTTTCGACTTCATAGTGGGATGGTTTGGCGGTGCTGGATGGTCACATTGAGAATTTTTTAGTCTAGTATACTTTATATTTATTGTTTGTCATGGATATTTATTTTATTCTTCATCATTGTACTCTAATGTTTCTTTAGTTATACATCGTACTAGTGGTTATTTTCTATATCTCACCATGTAGAAGACCATTCAAGGTGGCTTATCAAGTTGAAATTTCTTTGTTTGTTATATTTTGGAAAATATGAAGAGAGATATTATAGAGTATGTATCTCAGTGCTTAGTTTGTCAACAAGTTAAGGTTGGGAGATAAAATTATAAGGGGTATTATAACCATTACCCATACTAGAATAGAAATGGTAAAAAATCACTGTGGAATTTGTTTTCAAACTCCCCAAAGCATAAAAAAGGGAATAATTCAGTTTGGGATATAGTCAATCACCTTAAAAAGTCATCCCACTTCATTTCCATTATATAATATTCCTCTATTAAATTGTTTTCCAAAAAATACATTAATTAAGAGGTTATATTTCTTGGAGTACCACATTTTATTGTATCTGATCAGGATCCAAGGATTACCTCATTGTTTTGGAGATGTATTAAGAAGTCTCAGGATACAGAGTTGAGTTTCATTATAGTGTATCATCATTATACATATGGTTAGTCTAATAAAACAATTCATAGACTATAATACATGTTGAGATCTTTCTCTATGGAAATCATAAGTATTTGGGATCAACACCTTCCTTTGGCAGATTCTTCTTAAAACAATAGCTTTCACTTGAGCATTAATATAGATCCTTTTGAATCCCTCTATGGAACGAAGTATAGAACTCCAATATGATTGGATGAAGTGGGATAAAAAATATATTGGGACATAACCTAATTGAATAAATATAATAGAATTTTGGTCTCATTTAGCAACACACAAGGGAACCACATAGTCAACATAACATTTTTGCTGACAATTTTTTATGATATTTGGAGTTCAAAGTTGGTGATAAGATAATCATAAGAATATATCCTTAGAAGAGGGTTGTGATTTTTGGAAATAAGGGAATGTTTATCCCTGGATATATTGTCCTCTTTGAAATTCTTGATCATTTTTGGATGGTGTCTTATCGTTTGGAACTTCTATTGAATCACTCTCAAGTTCACGATGTGTTATATGTATCTCTCATGAGGAAGAACATACATAATCCTTCACATATATTAAACAGAGAAATCATACCACTAGAAAAAGATATTTCTTATGAAGATAAATTGGTGGAGTGTTTGGATCATAGAGAGAAAGTGCTACAAAACAAGAGGACTCACATATTCAATGTTTTGCGGTGAAACTAGAAATTTGAAAAAGCTACATGGGAACCTAAGGATGTGATAAAGTAGAGATTTCTTCATTTGTTTGTATCAGAGTGATGAAGTTCAAGGGTGAAACTAAATTTAATGAGGGTATAATGGAACATCATAATATTTTAGAATATATTTCCCTCTAAATAATTTTATTTCTTCAATGGTCTATGTTACACGCAATACCAAGTTTAAACTAACAGTGATATACTATTAAAATGTTATTATTTAATGTAAAAGTTGTCACCTAGCCATTAGATTGTTGGGTATGAATAGGAAAAATTATATTAAGAAAAATTTTGGTTTTTATATGTGTAAAATGAATTCATTTGTTATTAATTAAGTATAAATAATTATAATAATGTTTTAAAAATAAAGAAAACATTTTTATGAAAATTTATTTTTATGCGTGAAAAGTATTTTTATATTAATAAATTGAATAAAATACTGTTGTTGAATTATTATAATGAAATTTATATATTAAATAAAATGTTTAAAACATTCATCTAAAATTTTTATTACAGATGAGTTAAGAAAAAATCATGTTTGTGCTTAAAAGCAATGTTTTCATAAAAGAGTTTTTGTCGTGTTTTTTGCACTTATTTTAAAAAACAAATTTACCAATTATATGTATTTAATTGGATTAAATTAATTAAATATTGATAATAATGAGGTTAAAATTTGTTAAATAGGTCCCTTTTATTTTCAGTCAATATGAATAGTAACTATGGTAAGATTTATCACCTCAATAAAGGGTGAGATGGGTTAATATTTGATTAAAACAATGTGATAAGTCCATAATTTTTGATAATAATTATTATTTGATAAATTTATTTCAACCCTTATCACCTTAGGATTGAAATATGTTTTTCTATATAGACAATTTTACATAAAAATGTATTATATAATATTTAAGGAAATAAAAGTTGCAAAGTCGCACTCTCTTAGTTTTAAATATCAATTATGTGTCCCCACAGGGACAAAATCAAGTCCTGGAAGAATATAAATGTATATTTTGATATTAAAGAAATTATTTTAATGATAAAAATTTATTTATCATTTTTCATAACTATACAATTACCTTAAATTCTTATGTAGTGTAGATGCATCATTTATTCAATTAAGAGAAAAATGAATAAATGATTTCAAAAAATTTAAAAGTAATGTAATTTAATGGATTTATAGTATTAAATTGATTTTTTAGACATATATAATATATTATTATAGTTTAAAAGTGTTATTTTTAAATTATAAAATTTTATTTATTTCTTTTATGTCAAATTAAATGAATAGTGACAAAATTGACATTAATGATATTTTATCAAAATAACATTTTATTAAATTATTTAAAAATACTAAAAATATTTAAATAGTATAACGTGGATAATATATGTTCAAAACTTTCGTCCATTGGCCATTTATGAGTCAATTTTCATGTCATAAGTAAAATTCAAACCCTTTAAGCGTGAAAAACATTATCATGGTTAAGGATAAAATAGATTAACTCGATGGTTAAACCAAAAGATAAGGTTTAAAATACCCCTTAAACGTGTAAAAAATTATTGGTTCATAGTATTTAAACCCCATTTTATCTTAACATTTAATACATATCCTTTTGGAGTCATTTAGTAAAAATAATGACATTATTATATTTTAAACTTTTTAGAAATTATAGGAGTGACCATCCCCTAAATTATTAAAGGGAACCCCTCTATTCTATTTTTCACACCACTTTGAGCCTTATATCTCAACCTTGCTGAAACAAATTCATTATAAAATTCCTTAGACACGTTATATAGGTTCCAGTCTACCTAAAGGACCAACAGTAGGGTACTTAAGAGGGTATATAATGGAGTTGTTTTAAAGAAGAACTAATCACCTAAACCAAATACTTCATTTTCAATTATTATTTTAAGTCCACTAAATATATTATATTATTAATTAAATAATAAATTCCATATAATAAATATAATTAAATGTAATTATTAATATTAAAAAACAATTGTTTTATCATTTTTTTGTCGAATTGGAAGTGAAAGTATCTCTCATGCGTATGTATGACTTACAGACCTCATATAGAAATACAATATATTTTTCACTAACAAATTTTATGGACTATTATTATCCTGGAATTAAAATTTATATATGATATTTATGGACTAATTATTATTTTTTAATGATAATATTATATCTAAATTATTGTCTTCGAAATCATTGTAAAAAGATAACGTCGCTCATGTGTGTGTGTGGACAACCACCTCCATAAAATGATGTGATTCATTTTTCATCACCACTTTACATTGGTGGTAATAAGGATGGATTTGATGAATATATATGATAAATACAATATAAATATGATTATTTAATGTTGGTTTATTATTTACCTTTCCTTTATTCTATCTATAAAAAAATGAAAGTAGGGTTCATTTATATGTACGGCATACCGTCTCCATGAACAGTGTAATTCATTTTTTCCATCTATTCCTTTATGGATAAATCTGTGTGTATATATATATATAATTAATATATATTATGTAATAAGCATTTAAATAATTATTATAGAACTATAATAAATTTAAATTTATTACACATGAGGTTAAATAACTTTTGACATAATTCAATCTTACGGTAAGAGATTTTGTCTCCCTTTTATTTTTTTCAAACACATTCCATATTCTAAACATTTTTATTTTATGTGGTGTACTGACCATGAATTTCTTTTATGACACTTCTTATAGAGACCCGACCCTAGATAGGCAGGATCTGATGTCTACTATCAATTATATTGGCATGATTACAAGGAATCAAATCTTGATGGAATGAGAGTTTAGTAGTCTTTTTAAACCAGATACATAGATGGGAAAGGAATACGCTAATTACAACTTATATATTTTCTTATTTCTAAATAAATAACTTCGAGAATAACATTATTCTATCTAGTATATCCATTCATATCTTTTTTAGTATTATTCTTGGATTCTTGGGGAAAGAAACAAAATAAGGGTGAGCTCAAATGATCATTAAGGGTAAGTAAAGTATAAGCTATAACTAATTAGTAGGAATAAGTTAACTTGGTATGGTAAATAATTGATAACACATTCCATTAAAATAACTAGATAAGGGAAAATCAATATGTCAAGGTATGAAACTAAAACACGTTCCATTTAATCGATAGACTGGTAATGAAATGTATCCATAGATATGTCGATGCAAAATCTCATGGATTAATAATAACTGAAACTAATTGAGGGAAATGATTTATTATTAGAAATCATTTTTCCTATGTACATGATACCTTTTCCATCAAGAGCTTTTATAATACAATTTAAAACATATTGAGTAAAAACCCATCTAAGATGTCCAGCCAAATTACTTGTCCCATGAGACTACCGATGCATCAAAAGACTATCTATAATTGGGACCCACCCATGACGTACTAGTCCAAAACATTCCTCATATTGAATAATAAAAATAAATAATATGCCTTATCAAATAACCATATTCAATATAGATTACTGAATTATCAATATTTCACCAATAATCAAATAACTGACAAAGTACACTCCATATGTAAAATGGTATACGGTTTAGGAAATAATAATATCCATGATAAATGTTATAGATAATTGTAACACCCCGAGATTTTATGAAAAATATTCTTTTTAATTTCATTAATGTCTTGTGTTGTACGCTACACCAAAAGGATCTTTCACAACACTCATCCTTGACTTTCCTTTCATTACACGCAATCACGACCTTCCTTGATATCGTGTGTAGTACGCAATACCGAGTTTCACTAAACAACGATATGCTATTAAAATATTATTAAAACTAGCCGTTATGAATAGTAATAACCACTTTTTGAAATTTTGTAAATTTTATTTTTCAAAATTGACTTCATTTTTGGATTCGGAATATCGAAATTAGCTTAGGGTGAAAGTTTGGTAATTTTCGGATAACTTTCATATTTTGATGAATAGTGGAAATTACTAAATTTTAATTAAAAACAACTTTTTCAATCGAAATAATTAATAGTGATAAATTATTAACTTTAGTGGTTTTAAAGTATATTTAGAATATATTTTTACAATTTAATACAATAATGGTCATTGGATGTAATTTCACATTTAAACCACTTATAAACAAGTTTCAATATTTTGATAGTTATTATCTCTTAAAAACACGCTATTTGTTTTAACGACGGGAATTAATTTTTAAATTATTTAATACAACTGATATGTTTTGAATTTGGTAAAATAGACATAATTTTTGAGTTCATAATATCAAATATAGCTTAGGCCTAATTTTTGGTATTTTTCTGAATACTTTCATTTTTTGATGAATAGTGAAACCACTAAGTGGTAGTTAAAAAACTGAATTGTTCATAAAAAATAATTTTACCGCTTTTGTGAGTGGAATTTTGAAAATCCGAGAGACACGGTTAATATCAAGGACTAAAATGTGGTTCAATGAGTTGAAAATAATTTTTGGTGAATAGTAACTTTTTACTTTTTTTACCACGGTTAAAAGTAAATAGGGTAATTAAGGGTAAAGATGATATTATTATTACCCTAACACATGTCCTAATTCTATTTGATAAGTGTAATTCGACAAAGAACAAACTTAGGAATAAAATATGACCATTTAGGCCCACTTGGATTAGATTAGGACATTTACTATTAATTTATTTAAAGAAGGGTTAAAAGAGTTAAAATCAAATTTTATTTACTAAAACATTTTTAATATGGGGTTATACATAAGATAAATTCGACTATAAATATTCATTAGAAATATAAAGAGATTTCCTACATAATGTTATTTTATTTGTAATTTTTAGACATTAAATAATTTAATTTATTTATGACACAATGATGATGCAGTAATTATCTTATTAATGAAATATTGACATAATAGATGTTAGAAACACCAAAATAAATGCAATTTGAGACTTTTTATGAATTCCACTAATTTTATAGGTTACTATGATATATTAGGGTTGAATTTATCAACTTGGTTCGAACATATAATTCTGTTATGACTTTCACAAAAATCATATATCAAATAGTGTCAAAATTGACACAAAATAGTTTTTAAATCAAATATTATATTGTTAATTGTTATTTTATTCATAAAAATCTAAGGCTCGGAAAACTGACTTAGATAAGGATATATATATTAATAATAAACAAGTTGGGGTTCGTTTGGCATGTTATAGTAAGTGTATTAACCATATAGTGTAAGAAAACAAAAAGATACGGTAAAAGTTAAATTATTTAACTTAGAGTTAAATCTAATTGATAAGGTTAAAATAATAACCTAAACTTGTCTAAATCCTATTGGTTGATAGGATTTCGACCCATCCCCACTTTACCTTAGAAATAAGACCCTTTGGAACCATTATAAACCGATTTTGACTTTAATATAAAATAATATTTTGAGATATTCCTAAGGTGCCCCTCTCCTCCCTTAAAAAAGGGTACCTCCTCCCCCTCCTCCTCACACCAATTTGAGCACTCAAGCTCGGCCAACCCCTGCCAAAATCCCTTCTACACTTCCCTTTAATAATCCTAGAGGTCCTGGTCTTCTTCAAAGACCAATCTTAGTTCCCTAAGTGGAGGATTCAAAGAGGCGTTTAAAAGAAGAGGTAATATCCATTACCGATCTTTTCAATTTCTTTCTTCTTCAACTTCTTCTTCTTTAGTTGTTTCATGATAAAGTAATAACATCAGTATTACTTACATACTGATATGTTATTATAAATATAAAACAACCTTAATTCACCTTCTATCCATCCTACGGAAAAATAAAATCACCGCGCGTGCGTACGTACGGAATACCGTCTCCACGCCGTGGTGTAATCTATTTTCCGCCATCACCTTACAAGGATGGGTATAATGGTGTAATGAGTAACTATATATAACTATTAAAAATTTATATTGATACTGAAATAGTATAAATACACTTAAATACAATTCCACGATCATGGGAACAATATCATCGCTCGTGCGTACGTACGGAATACCGTCTCCACGATGTGATGCGACTCGTTCTACATGATCATCATTACATAGTAATTATATAAATGAATTTAATGAATAAATATGATATATGTTACACTAATACCATTCTGTATATAAGGTATCTATAACCTTAAAAGAAGAATAATAATTTATTCGGCAAAACACGCATAAGAACAAAAGGCAATAAAGACCCGAGTAACAAGTAACAATGAAATATTACTAATAAGAAGCTAAGAATATGACCATATATGATATCATATCAATATGTATGATTTTGTAATAAGTCAATAACATTATTTAAACCATTATACAGGAGCTTCGGACACATACAAAGAAAATCGGACCTAAGGTAAGGAAATATCACAATCTCATTTTTATCCGAGATTGTTTATACTTTAGTATTCACTGGGGTTTATTTTATCATCCACATCCATGTTTCCTGAATATGTAATATTATTTACATCCACCTACAATTTTTTAAATCCAATTTTACCCTTCGGTGAGTTTTTAGTAAAGAATATGAAAGGACTCTTTTGTCATTTTTCGTACGAGGTACTTTTTGACTTTTCCGACAAAAGTACAAAGAATGTTTTTTTAACTTATACGGCATGAATGGATTTTTAAAACATTATTTCCAAGAATCTTACTTTACAAGTATTCAAGTTTATTTTTAATCAACTTCTTTTAGTTTATAATTGTATGGCATGTTAAGAAAAGAAAAGTGTTTTTGAAGAAGAAAAGATATTTTCCTCAAGAATGGAGTTCAAGTGTTTTATCAAAATTATTTTCCATATAAGATAATAAAGGGTTCTGTTTTTATCCCTATTATTATATTGATTTGATTATGTTGTGAGGGAATTATTTTTATGAAGTCATTTACCTTATATTATTTGTTTTATGATGTCATGATGTTTCAAGAATCCCATTTTTGTTACATGTGTTATGCGATGATGTATGATTTATGATTATGTGGCACACATAAGAAAGGATTAATTATAAGATGGGTGGGAACTATATCTCCCTCCAATGCATTGGGTAAAGATTTTATATCTCATGAGATAGACATGGCTGGAATGGTAGGTTATACCGGTTTAGTGAAACAGGACTGAAACGGGGGTGACTCGGTTCAAAAAGGGACTTTGTCCACTAAGATAGTCTTGGAAATGAGTCTTGACTAACAAGAAATGATTCTCTATGATTATGTGTGTATGCCACAAAGTTTCATGTTTTAAGTTATGATTATTGGGATTTTATTTCACTACTATGATTTATCCCATGTTATGAAATTATGCTCTCTTTTGCAGGTAAATATTTCCAAAATGTTATGTTCTTATGAATATGATGTGATTGTTTTTTATTTTGTTTACCCTTACTGAGAATTTGAGCTCACCCTTTTATGTTTACTTTTCCCCAGCATATAAAGAAAGGTTTTAGGTATAAAAAAAAGGAAGATCTTTATGGGAGATGTTGAAGATCTTTCACCAGGATAAAAAGATTATATTCCGAGTTTCCAAAGACACTAAACTATTACAATCCTTGTGTGTGTTTTTTTGTTATGTAATAAGTATTCCGCAAAAGTAATGTAAAGTCTATGTAAGTCAGGATTTGGGTCTCTACAGTTGGTATCAGAGGAAAGGTTTAGTCAACCTTTGGAAACTAGGATGCGAAAGCATTAGTGAGATCCCTAGAGATATTTCTAAGGTATGTCTAGGGATGTCTCTAAGGATAACTATACGTATAAGATACAGTCCTAGAACTACGGTAACGATCATAGAATTTAACCTAAGAAGTTAGATATTGAGGATACTCCCCCTTTATAATGTCATTTTCCCTAGCATGATTTTTGCCTCTCACACTATTCTTTTTGGGTTTTAGATGATGGCTGGAACCCGAAGGAACCGTGTTGATCAATGCAATGGACAATGCAATGATTGTCCTCTTGAACAAACAAATGTTATGGGAGATGGAGTGCAAAATCTTATTGCTATACTTACACAAGCTATGAATCATTCTGGACTTCCAAATGAGCAGAGAAGGGAACAATATTCTATTGAGTCCTTCATGAGGCAATGTCCACCTTCTTTCAGTGGGACTTCTGATCCACTTGTTTCTGAACAATGGATCAGTACCACTGAAAAGATATTTTCAGCTCTTCAATTTTCTGAACATGATAAACTCATCTTATCAATATATCGTTTGGAAGGTGAAGCTGATCAATGGTGGAATCTTATCAAGAATACGAGGCCAAGAGATGAAATTGAGTCCATGGAATGGGACGAGTTCAAGAACTTGTTTTTCAGTAAGTACTTCCCTCGTATTCTTCGAACAAAGATGGAAAAGGAGTTTCTTGAGCTGAAGCAGAAGGATGATGAATCTGTTGGTATATACGAAGTGAATTTTACAAGACTTTCAAGGTATGCATCTGGCATTATCATCCAACCTGAAAGTAAAGTTGATTGATTTTTCAGTGGCTTAAAACCAAGACTTCGAAGGGCATTAGCTATAAGAGACTTCAGTAGCTATGAAGAAATTGTGCGTTGTGCTATCAAGGTAGAAATGGAAGTTGGTGTTACATATCCATCTCATGGTTTTGACAAGAAACGAAAGATGGAGTTCAAGGAGAAATCTCAGAATTATGGCGAAAAGAAGATGAATGTTTCCTTATGCTCAAAGTGTGGAAAGAAGCATGGTGGAGATTGTCTTAAAGGGACTAGAAAATTTTTTAAGTGTGGAAAAGAAGGTCATCGAGCAGCTGAGTGTCGAAGTAATGGAAAAAGGGTTTCTAATGATGTGAATAAAGAAAAGACTGCCGAGAACGCACCACCAACACTTCAATGTTTCAAGTGAAAGGAAATGGGGCATTATGCCAATAAATGCCCTAATCCAAGGGTTAGTGATGATCGACATGAGAAACCGCTTAAGGCAAAGGACAAAGGAAAGTCACATGTTATCACTATTGGCGATGTTGAATATGACAATGATGTGGTGGAATGATTAAGTGTTTATGTAATGGGATTCCAAAATAATGTTGTATCATGGAGTATTGGAATATTTATGTATTGGTCTAATGTGGTATTCAAAGTGATTGAGATATTTTTGGAATGTAAATGATATGCGCATAATGAAGGGAAAACGAGAAAATGAAATATTTGACTGTATTCATGAGCTCATGATTGATATAAGGACTAAGTGATATCATGGTTTGAGTATATAGAATGTTGAGGATTTTGGTATGTGGAAGGTGTTAACTTTTAACTGCATTCATGTTTTCACTAAGGTTCAATGGGTATTCATTCTTCAAGAGAATACATGATTAAGGTATTCACATGTTTATAATTTTACCAACAAGATATATCTTATGATATATGGGGGATAAATGATGGCATTCACGTGATTGTTCTGTGACATTTCAAGTAATCATTTTCTTTATACTATGAGCTTAGACCGAAGTATTTTAGTTAAGCCTAAAGATTAGAATGGATTATGTTGGACATAAGTTAGGATAAAATGTTTTTCGATATTATTGATGGGATGTTATAGTAATATAGCTTTAGAAAAAGGACAACCTGCAGGACGGGCGACAGCCCATCGCATCGGACAAGGCTGTGGGAATCGAACCCGCAACCGAAGTGCGACTGGCCTTTATCGCCTACCACTGGCCTACAGGAAGTCCCTGTTTAGTAGAAACTAGTTTTATTATATTAAGCAGTATGATATATGAAGTATAAGTCCATTTTAGGAACCATATATGATTAATCTCACTATAGAATGACTTATGTATATTTAATAACTTTTGCTAACCTTTTGTTTGAGACAGATGGAATGACCCGTTATTCTATCACATGATCTGCTAACACTTCACGAATAACAAATTCAACTTCATTTATTTAAGAGATGAAATAGAAATTGTTCAAGGCACGAACAACAGTGAGATTGTACCAAAATAAAGTAAGTATTTATTCTAATTCAAATTCTTCAACTTTAGGGAAACGATCTTGAAAACCAAAAATGTTGTCCTAGTGCTCTTATATCTGATTAATCAGATGGTACCTTAGATCATCACAAATTTATGGATTTGTGATTGTTGGCTTTTCCATAGCCATGTTCTCTACCACTCTCCCTCAGAACATGATGGTTATATTTTTCTTCCATATCCATATTTTCACCTATGTGGAAACCCAGTGATTAGTTTATTTGGGTAACTGTTAGGTTTCATACTTTTGTTTTTAAAGATTGGTTTTGGTATTCCTTTTTATGATGTGGGTTTCTATTAAAGAAACTTTCAAGTAGTAAACCATTTATAACCCCGACGAATTTCGAGGGCGAAATTCATTTTAAGGGGGGTAGAATGTAACACCCCGAGATTTTATGAAAAATATTCTTTTTAATTTCATTAATGTCTTGTGTTTTACGCTACACCAAAAGGAGCTTTCACAACACGCATCCTTGACTTTCCTTTCATTACACGCAATCACGACCTTCCTTGATAGCGTGTGTAGTACGCAATACCGAGTTTCACTAAACAACGATATGCTATTAAAATATTATTAAAACTAGTCGTTATGAATAGTAATAACCACTTTTTAAAATTTTGTAAATTTTATTTTTCAAAATTGACTTCATTTTTGGATTCGGAATATCGAAATTATCTTAGGGTGAAATTTTGGTAATTTTCGGATAACTTTCATATTTTGATGAATAGTGGAAATTACTAAATTTTAATTAAAAACAACTTTTTCAATCGAAATAATTAATAGTGATAAATTATTAACTTTAGTGGTTTTAAAGTATATTTAGAATATATTTTTACAATTTAATACAATAATGGTCATTGGATGTAATTTCACATTTAAACCACTTATAAACAAGTTTCAATCTTTTGATAGTTATTATCTCTTAAAAACACGCTATTTGTTTTAACGAAGGGAATTAATTTTTAAATTAGTTAATGAAACTGATATGTTTTGAATTTGGTAAAATAGACATAACTTTTGAGTTCATAATATCAAATATAGCTTAGGCCTAATTTTTGGTATTTTTTTGAAAACTTTCATTTTTGGATGAATAGTGAAACCACTAAGTGGTAGTTAAAAAAACTGAATTGTTCATAAAACTTAATTTTACCGCTTCTGTGAGTGGAATTTCCAAAATCCGAGAGACACGGTTAATATCAAGTACTAAAATGTGGTTTAATGAGATGAAAATAATTTTTGGTGAATAGTAACTTTTTACTTTTTTTAACCACGGTTAAAAGTAAATAGGGTAATTAAGGGTAAAGATGATATTATTATTACCCTAACACATGTCGTAATTCTATTGGATAAGTGTAATTCGACCAAAAACAAACTTAGGAATAAAATATCACCATTTAGGCCCACTTGGATTAGATTAGGACATTTATTATTAATTTATTTAAAGAAGGGTTAAAAGAGTTAAAATCAAAGTTTATTTACTAAAACATTTTTAATATGGGGTTATACATAAGATAAATTCGACTATAAATATTCATTAGAAATCTAAAAAGATTTCCTACATAATGGTATTTTATTTGTAATATTTAGACATTAAATAATTTAATTTATTTATGACACAATGATGATGCAGTAATTATCTTATTAATGAAATATTGACATAATAGATGTTAGAAACACAAAAATAAATGCAATTTGAGACTTTTTATGAATTACACTAATTTTATAGGTTACTATGATATATTAGTGTTGATTTGATTGACTTTGTTCGAACATATAATTCTGTTATGACTTTCACAAAAATCATATATCAAATAGTGTCAAAATTGACACAAAATAGTTTTCAAATCAACTATTATATTGTTAATTGTTATTTTATTCCTAAAAATCTAAGGTTCGGCCAAATGACTTAGATAAGGATATATATATTAATAATAAACAAGTTGGGGTTCGTTTGGCATTTTATAGTATGTGTATTAACCATATAGTGTAAGAAAACAAAAAGACATGGTAAAAGTAAAATTATTTAACTTAGAGTTTAATCTAATTGATAAGGATAAAATAATAACCTAAACTTGTTTAAATCCTATTGGTTTATAGGATTTCTACCCATCCCCACTTTACCTTCGAAATAAGACCCTTTGGAACCATTATAAACCGATTTTGACTTTAATATAAAATAATATTTTGAGATATTCCTAAGGTGCCCCTCTCCTCCCTTATAAAAGGGCACCTCCTCCCCCTCCTCCTCGCACCAATTTGAGAACTCAAGCTCGGCCAACCCCTGCCAAAATCCCTTCTCCACTTCCCTAGAATAATCATAGAGGTCCTGGTCTTCTTCAAAGACCAATCTTAGTTCCCTAAGTGGAGGATTCAAAGAGGCGTTTAAAAGAAGAGGTAATATCCATTACCGGTCTTTTCAATTTCTTTCTTCTTCAACATCTTCTTCTTTAGTTGTTTCATGATAAAGTAATAACATCAGTATTACTTAAATACTGATATGTTATTATAAATATGAAACAACCCTAATTCACCTTCTATCCATCCTACTGAAAAATGAAATCACCGCACGTGCGTACGTACGGAATACCGTCTCCACGCCGTGGTGTAATCTATTTTCCGCCATCACCTTACAAGGAGGGGTATAATGGTGTAATGAGTAACTATATATAACTATTCTAAATTTATATTGATACTGAAATAGTATAAATACACTTAAATACAATTCCACGATCATGGGAACAATATCATTGCTCGTGCGTACGTACGAAATACCGTCTCCACGATGTGATGCGACTCATTCTACATGATCATCATTACATAGTAATTATATAAATGAATTGAATGAATAAATATGATATATGTTACACTAATACCATTCTGGATATAAGTTATCTATAACCTTAAAAGAAGAATAATAATTTATTCGGCAAAACACGCATTAGAACAAAAGGAAATAAAGACCCGAGTAACAAGTAACAATGAAATATTACTAATAAGAAGCTAAGAATATGACCATATATGATATCATATCAACATGAATGATTCTATAATAAGTCAATAACATTATTTAAACCATTATACAGGAGCTTCGGACACGTACAAAGCAAATCGGACCTAAGGTAAGGAAATATCACAATCTCATTTTTATCCGAGATTGTTTATACTTTAGTATTTACTGGGGTTTATTTTATCATCCACATCCATGTTTCCTGAATATGTAATATTATTTCCATCCACCTACAATTTTTTAAATCCAATTTTACCCTTCGGTGAGTTTTTAGTAAAGAATATGAATGGAATCTTTTGTCGTTTTTCGTACGAGGTACTTTTTGACTTTTCCGACAAAAGTACAAAGATTTTTTTTTTAACTTATACGTCATTAATGGATTTTTAAAACATTATTTCCAAGAAGCTTCCTTTACAAGTTTTCAAGTTTATTTTTAATCAACTTCTTTTAGTTTATAATTGTATGACATTTTAAGAAAAGAAAAGTGTTTTTGAAGAAGAAAAGATATTTTCCTCAAGAATGGAGTTCAAGTGTTTTATCAAAATTATTTTCCATCTAAGATAATAAAGGGTTCTGTTTTTATCCCTATTATTACATTGATTTGATTATGTTGTGAGGGAATTATTTTTATGAAGTCATTTACCTTATATGATTTGTTTTATGATGTCATGATGTTTCAAGAATCCCATTTTATTTACATGTGTTATGCGATGATGTATGATTTATGATTATGTGGCACACATAAGAAAGGATTCATTATAAGATGGGTGGGACCTATATCTCCCTCCAATGCATTGGGTAAGGATTTTATATCTCATGAGATAGACATGGCTGGAATGGTAGGTTATACCGGTTCAGTGAAACAGGACTGAAACGAGGGTGACTCGGTTCAGAAAGGGACTTTGTCCACTAAGATAGTCTTGGCAATGAGTCTTGACTAACAAGAAATGATTCTCTATGATTATGTGTGTATGCCAAAAAGTTTCATGTTTTAAGTTATGATTATTGGGATTTTATTTCACTACTATGATTTATCCCATGTTATGAAATTATGCTCTCTTTTGCAGGTTAAGATTTCCAAAATGTTATGTTCTTATGAATATGATGTGATTTTTATTTTTTTTTTTACCCTTACTGAGCATTTGAGCTCACCCTTTTATGTTTAATTTTCCCCAGGATATAAAGAAAGGTTTTAGGTATAAAAAAAAGTAAGATCTTTATGGGATATGTTGAAGATCTTTCACCAGGATTAGAAGATTATATTCCGAGTTTCCAAAGACACTAAACTATTACGATCCTTGTGTGTGTGTTTTTGTTATGTAATAAGTATTCCGCAAAAGTAATGTAAAGTCTATGTATGCCAGGCTTTGGGTCTCTATAATAATTAAGGGAAATTCAATGATCACGGGAGATTAAACATATCAATGGGATTTCAAAAATGAATTAAGGGTGTTAATATAAATAATTTCCTTAAAAATCAATCAAAAACCATCCAAATGAAGGATAATAATGGTATCAATTCAACATACCCCAAGTTGAATAAAATAAAGTTTTTTAATCATTGATGAATTGAAATATTATAAAAATATATTTTAAAAAAATTCTTGACAAAGATATATTTTTGTTTTAAAAAACCTTATAAATAAAAATCAATTTTATAAACATTTTATTTAAAAATTAAACTTTAAAAAATTCAAAGGAAGATTCAAAGGAATGATTGTGGGTAAATCTATAAATGTAGTACAATTTAAAAAGAACATTCCTTTTATATTGTAAAAAGGTAATAAAAATGCATTGTTTAGAAAGAGACAAAAAGATTCTGTTGAAAACATTGGTAAAGGAAAATAAGGGAAAAGATTATTTACCAAATCATTTTAAAAATATTTTTGAAAATATATTATTAAAAAATGATTTTTATAAGAAAACAGGTTCTTCGACTAAAGAGATAAACAATATTATTTTGTATAAAAAAACATTTCCTATGACATTTTGAATACCAAAGAGTGGAAAAAATGGTACTCATACTTGAAAATTGTCACAAATAACCAAAGAAGATAAAATTAATGGTTTTATTGAACAATGGTCATATAATTTTACCAAATGGAAATACCTTTGAGATATCATTAAAGATATTGTTAAGGAAAATCATCTTTAAACATTCCAAAGTGTCCCATAACACTTTGAAACATTTTAAATCATACACCTCATGAAGGAATAATATTAAATGAATGTCTTAAATACCATTAATATTTTTTAATTTATGATATAATATATAAAAATGGGAAGTTGGTACACCATAAAAAAAATTAAGTGTTCAAAATGTAATTTATCTCACAGAAGTAAAAAAAAGTGAGATGACAATCCCTTCCCTTATGTTTCCTTTCAGGTGAACATCTTTTAACTTATTTTATAATAAAACTATGTAATTTATATAATTTATTTAAAACCATTTTCAAGTTTATCATTAATTTATTTGTATTTTTACTATATTTTATACCACTACTTATATAATTTAGTTTACATTGGGTGTTTTGACCAAATTCAGTTTATGTGTTGAAAATAACTTCGGAAGGTAAACTATAGACTTAAGGGTCATTATATAGAATCTACAAAATAAGAATCACTAAATAATTACCATATTTAAAAATAAATTATACTTTTAAAAACAATAATTGCATAAAGTTATGAAAAGTGACTCAACATTACAATCATGGAGACAGTAGGTCGTACGTACGCATGAGTAACATTATTATTTTTCAATGATCGTTATGGAAAGAAGGTAAGTAACCCCATATATTTCCATAATTATAATTAAATTATAAATAAAATTTTATTTAACAATATATACTTATACATATAATTTTTTTGATGTAAAAGTAATCACATCTTGTCAAGGAGGTGGTAGTTCACACGTCCACGAATGACGTTATCACTTTTTAAGTGTGTGAAAGATTAATAATGAAAATGATATATATATATATATATATAGTATATGTCCTTAAATTTAATTATTTCATGAATATAATATTTTTTAATGCAACATATTTTTAATTGAAACCAACTTTTATACTTTCCATGTATAGTGTGAAAGAATCACATCACTTCGAGGGGGAAATAGTCCACACTTCCTCAAACGATGTTATCATATTAACATAAAGTAGGAATTATTAAAGGTATGTGTTATAAAATTATTAAATAAGTATATAAAACTAATAAATATCATCTGTGTCATATAAAAATATAGTTTCTGACATAATGTCCACCATGATAGGTGGTAAAGGAAAAATGGACCATCATAGTTTCATTAGGTAGTAGTTCGCCGTACATAAAAATAGTTTATTCGTTACCCTATATATGGAGGTGTGTGTAATTTTAAGTAAAAAAATTACATAAAAACATCATAGTATATTAATTACAATGGTTTTTTTATATAATAATTTAATAAATATATTTTTTGTGGTGGATATTGGAAATGAAACTAGAGAGCTTGAGAGAAGACGTTACCTCTTAATTGGGTAACTTCTTTTCGTTTGTACCAAAAGGATTCCTTGAAAGTATTTATGACCAAATGGAGGATTCAAGATAGAGGATATAAATTTTTGTAAGATATATGGGAAGATATTGGCATAACCTAAGTTTCCTGAGAGTTTTGAGTAAGGGGGAGAGGTGGTGGCCTTTTATAATGGAGGAAAAGGAGTCACCTGGTTTTTTTTAAAAGAAGTTAGGTGTACCCACGTTTTTACCTAAAACACGTATTCAAAAATATATATATATAAATTTAATGGAATAATTATGTCCATCCAATGGGTTTTAGACAATTTTATACATCATTTGGGCCCATAAGTTAAATTTTTAGTCCTTTATTAAGCTTACTTTTGCCTTAATAATTGTAATTAATTTTAATTACTTTCACTAATAATTTTGGATAAAAACAAAGTTTTTATTATTATAAATTATAAATTATTTTTATTCAAAATATGGCATCCATTTTTAAAAATTAAAATCATATAATTTTAAGAAAAGTTTTTAAATTTAATCTCGCAAGTAGGACGACAATACGAGTTTTTAAAATAAAAAAGCGTATGAAAGTTTTCTATGTTTTAATAATAAATTTAAATTTGAAATTGATTAAAATGATATAAATTGTATTAATTGATAATAATATTATATAATTAAACTTTAAACCCAAATAAAATATAATTTATACTTTTAAATAAATTAGATAAAAAATCAGTTTTGAAAAAAAAAATCAGTATTTTTAACTATTCATTAAAAATTTGAAATGTTTGACAAATTATAAAAAATTTACCCTAATATAATTATTATTTTTAACTATAAAATATGAAGTTTATTTTTACATACGAAATCAATTATTTTTTTCAAAATTTGGATTTAATATGGGTTCTCCATAAAATGGCGGTAAAATTGCCTTTATAAAAATATAGGTTTTTTGTGTAAAATTGAGTTTGGACTCATCTTATGCCTATAAAAACTAATGGATGAATATAAAAATTATTTTATTGAATTATATATATATATAACATTAATATCACTCAATAATTGCAATTAATTTAATCTATTTGCAAAAAATAACATTTTTAGCATAAAAATAGTTTTCTATAAAAATATTCACATTATATTCAATTTATTCTTATATTCCATTATAATTAATATGTAACCAATTTATTTATTATATATTTTAATAAACCATATTTTTCATAAATTAGTTATTACTTTCCATATATACTAATTTAATGGCTAGTTCATATCTTATTATATTAAATAATAATATTTTAATAATATATTCTTGTCAGGTAAAACTCTGTCTTGATTGTGAAAAAATCGATCGAAGAATGTCACTCTTATGTATAATGCATGAAAAATCAGTGATTCATGCATTTCAATTGATATAATCTATTTTAAAAATTAAATATATTATAAAGTATTTGGATATTATATTACCTTACGTGTTTGGTGTCCCGTGTCATACACGCTATTGAATACAATGTTCTTACATTAGATTTTTTGGGAATCACACTTCTTTCAAATATTTTGGGGCTTTAAATATCCACTTATGATTCTTTATTTCATGGGGATTATGATTAAAATGTTACCAAATCATTAAGGGACTTATGTTTCAATCATTTTTTAATGAGGATTGTTTATGATTTAATTTCCATTGAGGAAATTATATGATACTTATCTAATAAAACAATTTAAATATAATTCTCATCTAATTATTTAAAGAAATAAATTGTTTTACTTTCATTTTCTTCACCTGAAATACTCAACAGTCTAAAAATATTTTGTTAAGAAAAATAAACTTTATTTCTCTCTATGGTTGAAAAAAAAAATTCCATATCGTTGTTTCCTGAATAAATTAAAGAAGGTTTTTACTATTCTAATAAGATTTTAAAAATTCATTTTAACAAATTTTAGGCTTCTTACAGAATGGTTTAAAATATATCTTCTTTTCACTTTCTTAACGAGGTACATTTTCCATTTTTCTACAAAAGTGAGAAAGGAATGTTTTATTTTAACATATACAACATGAATAGAATTTCCCATCATCTTGACTGACCTATGATTTGAATATTCAATTATAGGTTAATTTTTTATTTTCAAAGAAATTTTTTTCCCTTACTATATTGGAAGTTTATATTTAAAAAACGTTTTTTCAAAGTGGAAAGGGTATTTTCCTGATGATACATTCTTGTTATCATTTAAAGGATTTATCTATCTATAATAACATCCTCTAATGTTGCTTATTCTTTATGGGGGATGTGATCTAATTATTCCATCCATGCTATTTATCATGGTGTTTTATGATTATGATGATGATATTATTTTGAATCCCATTTATTTTCATGGGTTATTCTATGTTGAATTGATGAAATGTTTATGAAACCTACTTTATTTTCACAGGTTATTATGTGATGATATGAGTAATGTTATTATGATATTTTGGAACACATATGTATGGTTTTCATTATGAGATGGGTGGTACTGGAATTATTTATCCCTCCAATACATTTGGTAAATCTTTATATCTCATGAGATTACTATGGTAATAAACTCATTATGCTTGATCCATTACGGGAAACAAGCCTATGTGCTTAATCCATTACAGGAAACAACTCGATGTTCTTGATCCATTGTGGGAAACAAGTTGATGTGCTTGATCCACTATGGTAAATAGGTGTTGATGCTTGATTTGTTATGATTTTATGGTCTTGGTGGTTAAACATGACATATGAAATTGTTTCTATGCTTATGATGTGGCCACACTTATATACCATGAACTTATAGTTCATGAATGATTTATAGTGTTTTCCCACTCTTAAGAATCGTATATTTTGAAATGAAAAATATTTATACCATGACTCATGATTATGATCTCTGAGATATTCTGTATAAATTTTTTTAATTTATGGTCATGATCTCATACCCTTATTCTTATCTTATGATTTCATATGATCATCTATTGATATCTCCCATGTTTTCCCTTACTAAGAAACTTATCTCACCGATTAGTATGTCTCTTTTCTCCAAGTTATGAAGAATGGTTTTAGGTAGGTTTTTTCTATTAAAATTACGAAATGTGAAGGTCTTTATTGGAGATATTGAAGATATTTTGTGAGATAAGAAGATTGTGTATCTAGTCTCTAAAGATGTTAAAATTTTATAGTCCATGGGTGTGTGTTTGTGAAATTTATTGAATAATCATATTAGAAGATTTGATATTTATGTATAAAAGTCCTAGGTCACTATAAAACACATTTACTTCCAATAAATAATGCACCATCACTTTTGGACATACAATCCACCATATCAGCAACCTATACCTCATCAAAAAACATCAATGACACATGATTCTTCCCATTATTAAATAGAAACCCAAAATTAAGAATAACTTGAATGTGTGTCATGATCATTTTAATACTTTTGAGATTGTATTCCTTTTGATTACTCTATAAATATTATGCTAATAAAATTGAGATAATGATTCATGATCGTGTTGTGGTTAAATTTATTAATCTTCCAAATATAATTATGTATAAGGTAGTATCCATGGATTTATCATCCTCATGCTTCCAAAGTTTGGTTTTAACTCTAAAAGGATATGACATTAGATTATTATCATGTATACCAAATTTATTGAGAATCTACCTATCATACATATCTTATGAGATAAAATTATGTCTCTTCATTGGAACCACTTGCATCCCCATAAAGCATTTGAGTTCAAAAATCATGCATATCTCAAATTTTGAACTCACTAGACAACAAAATTACTCTATATTTTTATGAATTATTCTTCTAAATATGATTTCACTAACATAAACTATCCCCATGTATACTTCTTCTATGGATTCATTAAAATATAAATGTTTCTCAACACAACCTCTTTTGAATTCAAGCTTCTTATAGTTTGATTATATCTGTGCATATCAAGCTCTTAGTTCTTATTTCAGACTATACAAGGCATTACTAAATCTTGAACCCATAGTTTCATCATTAAAAATAAGGAAACCCATTGTTTGTTAAATTTGAACCCCCTATTGGAGAACTCTATTTAATAATATCGTTTTAATGTCCACCTAAAAAATCATGAAACCTTTTTGAATCACCGTCATCAAGAAGAGATAGATTATCTAAAGTTAGTCCACTGGTAAAAAAATTTCTTCAACATCTCCTCCTTGAATTTTTTCACATCCTTTTTAAACCATAACTGCCTTATTTAATATCACATTTCAGTAGTTATCATATTTTTTTCTTCAAGAACAACTTAATTCTTGTCACATTTTGATTTTCATGATTCTTCACAACCTCCCAAGTTCTATTTTTGTTGATTTCATCAAATTCTATATTCATCACTCTAAAACATGATTCATATTTTACTACTTATTCAAAAAAAATTGTTTCACCATTGAATGAAAAGAGTGGAGATCAACATTATTCACTCTTCATGTCTATATTGGAGAAATTTGGTTTCTGATTATGTTAGATGGATCAACTTGTATTATCTTATTTAACTTCTGATGTATAGGATGACTTTCTTTACCAATATAAATTTCTTCTAATTCAACCTTAGATTCTTCATCATTCTGCGATCTTTTAACAACTTCGGGATTTTTATCAACCTCATCATATACATAACACACTTAATAAATATTTTAAATTCAATAATTAGTCCCATATTTCTAATCAATTAATTTTATTTCATTATTATCCTCAATTTTATTCAATATCTTTTCTAAGTATTTATAGGCCATTATGTTTGTTTATTATCTTAGAACCACTATTTCTTCTGATACATTACTATAATTTCCTCAATTTTATTCTTTTTTTGAATATGGAATCTACTTCTAAAACCCCATAGATGTATCAGTAAGGGATTTGTTCTATAGTAAATTTCATTTAGTTTTCTCTTATACCATAGGATAAGAACCTCCCTTTTTGGGTATACACTAAAACATAAACTTCTTATTTCCAATAGTCACAAGATATATCACTTTCAATGTGAAATATTTTATCAATATTATTCACCTTCAAAATTATTTATTCAATAATTCTATACTATTATAGAGTTCCTATGAAAGATACCTTATAATAAATTTCATGTTTCATGAGGTAGTTTTCAAATTCAATGGATATGTATTTTTTCCATTATCGAATTTCAAGATCTTGATTATTCATATTTTCTCATTTTCAAACCTCATTTAATAACACTTTATATAATCTAGGAATTATCTCTTACTTTTCATGAACATAACTTGGACCATTCTATAATAATGATCAATAAATAGGATAAAATACCCCTCTCCACAAAATCATAATTTTTTCACTAGAACACACAAGCTTATGTGAACCATTTCAACTATATTAGATTTCCCTTTTCTTATTTTTTTATTTTTATTTCAAACCATACTTTCTAAAATACAACCATCACATAAACTATAATGACCTATATTTATATTTGGAATACCACATTGAATTTTAGTTTGGGTTTTTTTCTATGATATATGGGTGAATGTGGACAATTCTATGATTATACAAGATATTATACCCTTAAACTATTAGTATACAATCACTAGGTATCAATTACCATTTTTCATTTATTATTTCATGAGTGAGTTTTAAACATTCCTTTAATCAAACAAAACTTTTAATTAAATTTAACCTTGAGTCTAGAGTCACATATTTGAGTCAAAATTAAAATTTTATGTCATAATCCATCCACAAAGAGAACTTTTATTTTCATTACATCATCACTTAAAAAAATCCTTTATTTACACTCCCTTTGATTTCCAAGTCTCCATTGTTTCCAAAGTGAAGTTTTCTATCGACTCTTCCCTATACATTTTTTAGAATATTCATATTTCTTGTCATGTGGGATGATCACCCACTATCAAGGACTAGGGGTTATTGTACTTAGTATCATTGAGAGTGATCTCTGTTAGGTTTTCATTCTATATTTTCTTCTTTTCCTTCTAAGAGAAACCTATATGAGTTGTGGGAAAAGGTAGTATTTTCTTTTTCCATTCAACATATGTAATGTGAACGTATTCATCTTCTACATCTAAATGTGTTTATATATTTTTCAATATATTATTTTTAGGTTGTCTAGAATTCAATTTTCTTTGAATTACATCATAGTAACCACCATTACTTCTCATTTTCCTACAATCAATATATTTATATCCAAAAGGAGAATAAATAAGTAAATATTAATAGAAAAAAAATCTTCTATAAAATGAGGGATATGGCCTTATTCATACTTTTTGAATTGTGTGTGTTTTGCAATTCAAATATCTCCTTGCATCTTTATAGTAGACATAGTGTGGCTAAGAAATCAATAGACTTAACATTTAATAATAGAAAGGATCATCTCTCCCTCATTCCTCAACATGTATCTATCCTTCTTAAAGAACCTCAATTATTTATTGATTCTCTAAGAAAGAGAATTATTTCCAACCATCTGATTCCCTTTTATGGGATCTATCTTTGTTCATGAAACTGGTGTCTTAGTGTTGAAGCCATAATTACCACAATTATAATTCCATTTTTTATAATATATCATTATAGAAACTTTTTATGTATCAACATCATATGTTTTCCAATAAATCTGTATCTTTATTCATTTATAATTTTTTTTGCCTTCAAAGACTCGTTTTTTCCTTTATAGTAATTCCCAATCTGTGAACCTTTAAAAATGAAGCTTCTTCTTGGGATCACAATGACTTATTTTCAATTCAAGATTTATTCTAAAAGTAATCAATTCTTCTTCAAAAATTAAAATCTATATCCTTTTCCATTAAAACTAGAATTAATATCATTAATTATTTTTTATTTTTCTTCATTAGTGTGTTAAAACACTTTTGATTATTATATGTTTTAATAATAAGGTGAATTGTCTTCTAACTCCTTTTGTAGTAAAACTACATCATATTTAATATAATATAAATATTTATAATACTCTTTCAATAAAATAACATTTTTTTATATTTCTATGTTTAAGAAATCATATCATCAAGAGCTCATTCTAGTCCCACTTTGTGGTCCACAATAAACATAGGTTGATTATATTCCTCTTCTAAATTCTATCCATTATATTATCTTTTGTGTCTAACATAAACTCTTTTTCTATTTACTCTTATATAAAGTCACCAACATCTTATTATTTTCTCATCAGACTCTTCCTCTAAAATCTCTTTCTAGATTAATTTTTCATTTTGAAGTCCCCACAGGTAGGGAACCTCCTCTGTGGATTCTACACAAATTATTTTTCTTTTATACCATCATTAAAGTTACTTGTATACCTTGTAGTTATTTTTCTAACCCTTCCATTTATGTAAAAATCTAATGGGATCTTGCCTTAAAATTTAAATTTTCCCCTTCTGAACATGCATTCCAAGAGAGATAGGATTTTTCACTTACATCTTCTTAATATCTACATTTAAAGAAGAAATATATTATAATATATTTCAAATTAATCTATTTATTTTAGTGGCTTGATATTCTTTAAGGATTAATAATCATTTCATATGAAACTAGGCTACCATTCTTATAATTTAGTGATAGTTATGATAAATTTATTTTTTCAAGAGATGAAACCGTCATATATTAGATATATGGAAACATTTTCAATATTTTCTTTATAATTTAAATATTTTTTATTTTTTCAAAAATTCCCCAAATTTCTCCAATAAACTTAGTGATACTATTAATGAATCCATCAACATTTTCATCTAGAGGCATTTTCATATCATCGCGATTATTATGCATCACTTGAACTTTTTCCTTATTTACCATGTTATTACATTCATATATATTAGAAAATTTTCCCACGTGGACTTGGTACTAGTGAGTATCATCACCTTCATATATATTCTATTAGAAATATATCCAATTAAAGAATTTTGATCTTTTTAATTATTATCAGTAAACTTCTTATTTTCCTCAATCATGGACGGTTATAAACATCACACATGTTTATCCCATGTATTGTAGTTGAGAAAACTTGTAGACCAATAGATAATAAATTTTATTTCATTCTATTCTTAAAATTTTGATAATTACTTCCATAAAATATAGTAACTCTCATTTCATTTACCATGTTCCCATTTTGAATAAATCTATGATGATATATTTAAAATACATAACCTCATATTTGATAACACTTGTTGCAAAAAGGGATACCCAGATATAGGACTGGTTAATAAATTTGTGAACTTCTTTTCATGATATATTTATATTATTACCAAGTTGGTAGGAAATCATTAAACATTTAATGGTTAGTTTCACACCTAATAAAAAGGCAAATGAAGAAATAAAAAACAAGGCGTAATGATTTTAATTAGTTCTCCACTAAGGGATAGTCCAAGGAGAATATATATTATGTTGTTACCATGTACCAAAATCCATTAATATTCACAAGTTTTGTGGATATAATTATTTTACTATAGTAACTATAAGATAGGCTTGCTATAATTACTAATTGATTTAGGGATCATTGCACTGCCTCCCTCGGATAACTTCAATCGACTCCTCCTCTATGCACTAATTTAGATGGATGTATTGTCAGTCTATCTATATGAATACCTATTCTAAATCAATAATAAATTTTTCGTTTATTTTTATCATTAAAACCATATATGATTCTATAATGTAACCCATAGTCTCAATAACATCCACCTATAACACTTTTCTAAAACACCGATGTTCGTCAAAGTACCTTCACTCAAGGTTCACTTAAAAAATCCATAGGTACCTTCACAATGTTATAATTCCCTTATGTCCCTTAATTAAAACTTATTCACCTAATTTCACTCACTCACATGTGGTTCAATCAAATCACTTCATTAAGGTGAGTTCTCCCAAGTTGGTCTTGCAAAACTACCTTCTCTCGACCCCATTCATGAAACTATATTCTCAAAACCACCTTCTCACAACCTTGTATCACCAAAAAGACTTTATGAAACACCATTTAATTAGGTATATTCTATCAAGTATCACCAATGTAACAATCCTCACATAGCTATCTTTTCCCAGATAAATCACTCAAGTCTATTTTTTAAAGTTCCTCCATTTATGTGATACTTTCACAAAAGGATTTCCCTTAATCCTTAAAAAAATCTTTATTAGTTAAAAATTAATGGGTCAATATTGTATTTATATGAATACATAAACCTCAAACTACATAGTAAAATATGAATTTCATGGAATATCGTTCATTCATCTCAGCTTTTATGGAACCTGGTTAACATAAAACACCTAGATTTCATGGAATTAACTAGCACAAAACCTCCTAACTAATGAAAATACAACAAGTATGAATCCCTTAGACTATATTGATCTCAACTAATACGAATAACTTTTACTAGAATATTTCATCTAATAATAACGTGAAAAAAATAACTTTTCACTAAAAAAACTTTTCAATACCACCAATAAACAATCAACTTCCAGTTTTTGAAAAATATATCCCTTTGTCTTTGAACTCCTTAGAAAAAATGTAAAAAATGAAAAAAAACACAACATAAATGTTTAACTTAAATAACCTTAGTCCCAAGTTTTTTTAATTAAATGTTACTAGCAATTAACATGAAAATTATTTCATTACACTAGTTGGGGTTTTGGGTTCTATATCTGTGTTTGAAAACTGAAAAAATCATGGGAGTTTAGATTTAAATGTTTCTTGAAAATATATAAAATATTTTATAGGAAATTTATGGGTAATACTAAAAATATAAAGAGATTTCCAAAATCTATTATTGTGTATGATATAACTGTTGAGGAATATTATGAGAGAGAACAATGACAATATTTTTGTGCCTTAAAGTTTGATTAAAAGATTCAAAAAGTTCATAGGAGACCCAAGGTTTTATTTTTTATTGTTCTTCAGGAATATTTTTATTTTTTTATTAATTGTTCTAAGTTATTTCATAAAAATATGATTGGTAATAGTAGTGTTTAGAGTTCAAGTGTATTCTCTTTACCGTAGATGATATTGATAACAAAAGATTGATAATGTGTGTATGGGATAAAAACCACCACACACTAAAGATATAGTCACACTCATTGGTGATGAACCATGTTAAAATCTATTGTCCATCTCATCTACTTTATACACTAAGTGATTTTGAGGGATAATTTACTAACCACAATGAGAGAGATTGTTCATGAAGGATAAAAAAATTCAACACTAATTCAATCTCAACCCCCCCCCCACACACACACACATATATATGGTCGACCATTAATTAAAGTGATACTATTTATTTTTATCAGATCCATGGTTCCCTCTTAAATATCTATCATAGAATATTACCACAGTTCATCATAACTTGGTCAACAATAAAGGGATTCTGATATTTTATTGTACATTATTTTATATTTTGAATAAAATAATTGTAACTTATCTTATATTTATTGTAATTGACGTCCTTGAGTCTACACATAAATGTTTCATGGTTTAATGAAATACTTGTGCATTTTCCTTAACCAATAATATAAATTTTTAGAGATATGGGAAATTAAGGAATGTACTGTTGTCTTTATTTTATAAGAAATAATTAAATAATTTACTAGGAAGAAAAAATACAAAGGAGACCTAGAAAAAACTCCATATAATATATTGAGTAGATGAAAAGGTAATGAGATAAATTTTTCAACTATATAGAAGTTAGTTTGAAGATATAATAATGCCAAAAGATAAATCTATAGATGACTTATTTACCAAAGTTAACATGATATTCAACACCATTTAAGGATATGTAGAAACCCTTGAATAATAAATATTTTTGAAGTAACTCATTAGAATTATTATAGATAATTTTAATTCCTATATATCAACACTTGAAAATATAGTTATAGATAACTTAACAAGAAGAAGGATATTTCATTAAAATCATCCAAAAATGAATATTGAAGATGAGTGGTCTAGATTTAATGGAGATAGAAACATGGAAGGGTTTGATAGTATTCTCTCTTTCCTATCAAGAAAATTCAAAATGGTAAATGAAAGTATTAAGGAAAAAAATTTAATGTTGTTTTAACTATGGTAAAATTAGTTAATTTTTTGATAATTTCCTTTCATAATCAAGAAGGATGATAAAGATAGTGAATGACTTAAAGGATCATTCATGAAAGGAGATTCCTCCAAAATAAATCATTCATAATAAAAATGGATGAATAAAATTACATTAATATTAATTTGAAGTAATTTTATTTCCCTTGAATAATATACTTATAATAGTGAGGAGAGTCTTAAAAAACTGCTCAGAAAGTTTTTATTTCTCAATAAGAGGAAGAAATTACATCTTTAGAGGATAATACTCAAACTGATAAGGAGTTTTATAATAAATAATGCGAATAATATAAATATTAAACCATTATTCTTTATATCAAGTTGTTTCTTAAATAAATTATAAGGATAATAAATATAAATTAATATTTCGTAGAAAAAATAATGAAGGAAAACAAATTCATTTTGAAAAAATTGATTCGTCCAAATAAGATGAGAGGATAAAGCTATAAAATGATAAGATAAATAAGATAATTTTAGATATAACCTCAACTATCATAATTTGATATTAAGATAATTATATGTTAAAGATGAAAATTCTTGAAGTTGGGAAGCACATGGATAATTCATTTTTAATTATAATAAAGCAATCAGAAATATTCATAAAAGTTTTAAGCTATATAAGAAAAAAATAAAGGTTATGGAATAATTTAATGAATATATAAAATATAAAATACCAAGATATATTATTGAAATGTTATTTTATGTTAACAATGATATTTTAATGATGATATATAAAAATTATTACTTTGGGGGGGCTGAATTTCCTAAAAAATTGGGTGTCTCATGTAAAACATTTATAGAGAATTTAAAATATACACACCCTATGAGAGAGTTAAATTATATAAAAACATATATGTCATCCCTAACTATCCATGGAAGAGCACGGTAAAAGATTTTAGTGAAACCTTCACATCATAGGCCTAAAAAGAGTTTAGATAGTAAACCATGTGGGAGAATAATTTTTATCCATGAAAGATATTTCAGGGTCATTATCGGTGTTGTGGTTTTTTTATCCATAAAGTTTAGATATGATGGTTCAATATGTCTCCACCTAGAAAAATTTTATATAATGATATATGGGGAAGATATAAATAGTAAAATACAAGTAAAAATTATCAAAAATTTGACAAAAAACTAGAGCTGAAGAAAATGTTTTAAAAACTCAATAAATTTTAAGTAAGGTGTGCCCAAGATGTAACCATTTTATATTACTATTTTATTATAATTATACCTCAATTAAATATAAATTTTAGGTTAAACATTGTTTAGAATAAGAATAAATCCAGAAAAAAAATCATTTATTTTTTAGGTTTCCTATAATGAATGAAAAATTGAGAAGCCATGGATTCTAGGTAGTTTTTTCACATCACACATGTCATGTGATTTGAATAACATAAATTTTTTTAAAAATTATGATGTTAGAGATGTTACCTTTGGTAATGATATCCCATTAAATATTAAGGGTGTAAGAGGAACAAGTATTGACTAAATCTGATACCATTAGGATATTTCTTACCATTGTAACATAAAGAAACTATAAGATCCATCAAATATATGTAGAATCAGAATTATTGAATGGTGAGATTAATGATGATTTTTATATTGATAAACAAGATGATTTTATTATTGATACAGATGAAATAAATGTATTTCAATTAAAAAAATGACCTCTATGGTATGAAACAATCCCCAAGATCTTAGTATTTTAATCTTGATGAGTATTTAAAGAGATTGAAATTCAAAAAAGGAAAGTGTAATTTAACATATATATTTGGAAGACCTACACTAAATCACTGATCTTGATTTCATCTTTTTATGATTTCATCTTTTCTAGTGATTCGAAAACATTTTGGGATGTGTTTTTTACCCAAATGAAAAATAGATTTGAGATGTACTAACTTAGTCAAATGAATTTCTTATTGGGTTTACAAAGAAAAAAACTTGTTGGTGTTGTATTTATCTCTAAATAAACATATTCCATAGAGTTGTTGAATAACTTTAGAATGGAATATTTTAGGAAATATTTTAATGTAAAATTTATAAATGATACATATTTTTGGAAATTGATTAGTAGTATCTTGTACTAAACTAACTAAATGTAGGGAATTTTCTTTACTGTGACACACAATGTATCAATATAATCCGAAGGTGACACACATGATATAATAAAAGATTATTCTCAGGTATTTAAATAATTTATACAATTTTGGAATGTTATATGATAAGCAAGAAGATATGGGACTGTATGGTTTTACATATGTAGACTACGTTTTCCATGTTGATGACTAAAATTACATTCAAAACCACTAAATCTAAGTACTTAATAGTATTAAAATAGTTTCGCATATGATATGGCAAAGACTAAACTCAAAGATATGAATTTTGTACGGAGTATCCACTAGTTATTGTATTTGATAATTAAATTATGATAAATTTATGAAATGATCTAATTTATCATCCAAAATAAAATAGCATTGAAATAAAACATTATTTTTTATAGGGAAATGTGTCTAAATAAATGTTGAATCTAGAATATATTCATCCTGATAGTCTCGTAAAACCTCTCACAGTTGAGACTTATGTGAAGTTGAGATATTCGAAGGGTGTGAGACCCAATCCCCAATATCACTAAGGTATGTTTCTCTAAATTTTCCACAATTTTAGTCATTTTTTATTTTATATAAAGGTGGATAATGATTTATGTGTATAAATCCACTTTTTTATGAATGATTTTAATATATATATTGAAATGGGCATAAGAAACCTCTTGAGAAATATACATGAATATTTTTTAAAAAGTTTTACAACATGCATTATTCTTTATAGACAACTTCTGTTTCTAATTAAATATCTCATATTATATATGATGAGATGTCTCACACATAATTAGATTATATTGATTCAAAACTAATTTTTTTGAGTTGAGTGATACCACCCCAGTTTAGAGAACATTTGACTTTATTATCAATAAGGGGGAGAAATATTTTGAATTTTAGTTTATGAGGATGAACTGATTCTAGTGGAGAACATATGATATGTGATCAAATTGAAATTATGATACCTTTCATTTTAGTTCATGATGATGTAAGGATTCAGGGGGAAAACATATTATAAGTTATTAAATTGGAATATTGAGTAGTACTGAAAATAAATAAAATGGGGGATATTGTTAGTCACATTGATGATGGGGTTGTATTTTTTATCAATACATGTTATGAGTTTAAAACCATTTTAATGACTTTTAGTGAGTATTATGTCTTATCAAGGTGTTTTGAGAATATTGAGTAAGAAATTAATTATTTAGATATGGATTGTATAAGTATTAAAGTGTTTTTTAAATTAATCCAAAACCATTATACAAGGGTTATGGTCAGGTCGTAATTGCTATTTAGCCAAGTTTTAAAATAGTGCATATTTAATCTTCTATAATTGAAAAATATTGTTTTCTCTATGTGGTGGATGTCAATAATATCATGATGGAGACCCCATGAGAATTGGGTGTGTATCAAGATTGGTGGTTGATTGGATTACACCATAAAAGGATGGACTATGCCACAATGTATGTTGTATATGATTAAAATTATAGATAAGTATGAATTGAAAATAGAGAAAGTATATAATAAAGAGGTTGTGAAAAAATTTTGTGGTTATATTTTTTATGAATAAATACATGTTTCATGAAGGTGTTTGTAATGCTACAACATAGGTGAGATTTTTCTCTAGGATTTGGTGATTAAAGGATGTGACACTACAACCCAGTGCATCAAACCACAACAAATATTATAGTTCTTCAAAGAAACTATAATTTTAAGTGCATCACCCCATAATTGTAGTGCATGATTCCATGGTAAGGTAGTTTCCATATGTTTTTTCATATTCTAAAGTATTTCAAATTAAGTGTGGTTATAAATCAAATTCTTTGCTATTTCATGACTATAATGGGTGTTTTTGGTTCCCAATTAGTGGGTGACACATAAAAATTTATCAGAGTTAATATTTTAAATATTTTTTTAAATGTATATAGAAATATATAAGAAAATTGTTAGGTATAAATAAAATGGGAAGATATTTCCTAAAGTGATTGTTATATATGATCGAATTGTTGAAGAATATTGTGAGATACTACTATGATAATATTTTTTTGAATCAATGAAAGAATATTATATTCAAAATGTATAATGTTGAATCTAGGTTTTGTTACTAATCATTCCCCAAGAATATTCTCTTATGTTCATTAATTATAGGAAGATCATGGTTACAAATGATGGTTGGTGGAAGTAGTGTTTTGGGATGATGGTTTTTACCTTTTCCTCGGTTGATTTTGATAATAAATAATCATTCATTTTTGTGTGGTATAAAAACCACCATACATCAAGGATATAGTCACCCTCATTGGTTATTAACATAGAAAAAATCTATTGTGAACCTTATTTATATAATTTAATGATTGGGTTTTATATGTCATTTTATATATATAGAAAAATCGATTCTTTTTCATGAACAAATATTTATTGACACTGATTCACCCCTCCCTGTCAATGTTAATAATTTATTCAAAAGATCCTAAGAAATATGATTTTTAAAATATTACACAGATAACGTTAAATGGTAATTTTACTCCAGTAAATAACCTATGAAATAATTTGTATGGTTTTATTTGAGCTACAAATGTAGTGTTTACCATTGGGTAGTAGTTTTGGGTGAATAAAAGTATTTTTTATATTTGTGATTTTTATTAAATTATTTATATAATTTAGTAAGTTCTTTAAATAATTTATTTAGTTTCTATAGAAAATTGATGACATATTTTATTTAATAACTTAAATTGATATTTCATCATCATGGTATTTATTGGGGAGAATATTTTATATAATACCAATATAATACTGTGGTGGACTCAAGAGTCATTGTTGGTCTAAATTTTACTAATTTTCAATAATTACTTTGATTCACTCTAAATCTATCATTGCTTCTATAATTTAAATGAAGCAGACTGTCCATAAGAATAGTAAAAGGATTTTCAAGTTTCATTCAAGTTAGGACACATCAATTTCCTATTCCCATTCATGTATTTTATTTTTTTTATTTATTAATTTAAATATATAAATTAATTTTTATAAAATCTTTTTTTATTATATAAAAATAAAAAAATTACTTTGGATTTCATGGTTGAAAAAAATTCTATATTCAGAGGAATATAATCCCCCTCAATTACCAACCATCTACTAGTTTCATCATCATGAGCCTGTGTTGGTCATGGTTCACCCCACCTATTCATTTCCAAATTAGTCACTGCTTATCATTATCCAAAATGATTACCATTATGTGGTTGGTATTTTTCTTAGAATTATTAACCTCCTTCTTTATTTTTGATACACCATCACCATCAATGTTGGTGGTGTTTTTTTATCAAATAATTCATGTGAGATAGGGAGTTTATAGACAATGATGTGTTATAGTGACCATAGATCATGGTGAAGGATTGTGTGTGAGGAATAATTTATAAAAGGGTGGATATTACATCAATGGTACATGATTATTTTGCTCAATTATGACTATAAATTGGGTTCACAATGGTGGTACACTTCTCATGGAGTAAATTTCATTGAATAGTGTGATAAGGTGGAAAGAAAGCATCAATTGTGGGAGGGGAGGTATGGTGATGTTGAATGGGGTTTCAAAGGGGTTTGATTTTGCAAGTACGATGGTGTTAAGTGAGTAAAGTCATAGTGGTGAAACACATATGTAAAAAGTAGTAGGGATAGAGTTTATTATTGCAATGTTTAATCTGTACAAATGAATTCTTGGAGATAGAGGTAGGAGAAATGCATAACGAGATTCATGGAACCTTTGTGAAATGAATAATAGGAGATTTTATAGAGACCATATCCTTTTTCACAAAACAATACATGATTTTATGCATAATTATACATCGGAATACAAGATAAGGATTGTGAAGTCTAGTCTCTTTGATGAAAAGGTACATAAAACTGAAAACATAAAACATTTCTTTATTTAATCTTCATATTCAGATCATAACTTCAATTATTCTCATACATTGGAATAGTATAACATGGTGATAACATGAAAAAAGGGGTGAGATAAAAATACCAACAATTGAATAATCATAAAAATAAAATTTTAGTACATTGGTTAGGAAGCATGACATAATGATATAAAAAGGCACATAATGTAATTGAACATATGGAACCATAACATGTATAATATGGGATCATATAAACATGGAATAACTGTAATTTGGAAGAAACATAAAACAATAATTTAGAATGAGTCATGGATCATTGCACTTAGAAGAGCACAAGTCAAGGTTAACCACTCATACTGCCGCACATGTTAGCACAAGTCAAGGCTAATCACCAAGACTGTTGCACATAGTAGCATAAGTCAAGGATAACTACCAAGATCATTGCACATAATGTCTCATGAGGATCAAATTTACCTAATGAATTAGAGTGCTATCTAGGAACACTCATCTTAACATGTTCATGAATATGCTTTCCAAATAATGAATCATACATAATCAATCATATATAAACATAAGGGAACCCATAGAAAGAAATGGGTATCATAATCTTGTAATAAAGCATAAATTAATGGGTTTATCATACAATTATCCATGAAGGAAAGGAATTATAACATAAATAGTCATATATCATTGTAAATGATGTCAAACATAAGTGATAACATGGTAAAAGAGTATTTAAAAAATTTAAGCATTAAAACATTTTAGTGTGGTTTTGAGGAAAATACTAAAGAGTATTTTAAATTGAAAAAGGAATAATATTTTATATAAATACATAACTTAAACACTAAGGTTTTCATAATGTAAATAATTATTTTAAAAATAAATCAATGGTGGATTAAAATAGATGGTATAGTGTGATTGAAATTGGGTAAAAATTCGGGAAGCTCCCTCAAAATGGGTTTGCTTATCGGGAAGTATTGAGGAGGGAATCGCTTAAAATCATGTATACCCAAAAAAATAATGATTAATGGGTCTTGATACATGATTTTAGACATATAAACATAAATGATAATATTTAAATAAACCGAATATAGGATTTCATTTGGGTAAAAAAAGAGTAAGAACAACCCAAATGAATAATGGATGTTTGGGTAGAATCCCTTACCTTAAGTCTGATGATGTTCTAAAATTAATATTAATGACATAAATAATCTAATTAGGTTAATTAATTAATAATTCTGGAAACTATTTTACATTTAATTGATTTATAATAACCTTTTGAGATCATTCACAACCTTTTTGATTGGTTATGAGGTTCAATTTCATTGTTTGGGTCCATTTGTTTCATGACCAGTTTACTTATATACATGAATAGATAATCATGTAAAATAAAGATGGTTATACATAATTTAAGTAAAATTATTGAACATACTTAATTTTACATGGTGGTAAATTTCATTTGGTTACTTGTAGTGATGATGATTCATTATATAAAACTTTTCTGATAACATTTTGGGTTAATTGGTGGTTTTTGATAACAACGAACACATATTATTTTATAAATCAAAAACATGTTTATAAAAAGATTAATGAACCATAGATGAGACATGATAAATATATTATATTTTTTTCAACCATAATAATGGTTTCATGGCCATAATTTAATATGATAATGGAAATTGAAAACCCATCACCCTTGAATGTGGTAAATTAACACATCTCAGATGGTGTTTTTACTACTAGAATAAAAGAAGGGTAAAGGATAAGAACTAATAAATAATTCCATTATCATAACAAAATTATATTACATATAATGTACTGGAGTGGTCATAAAATTTGGATGATAATATTTAAGGATAGAAAATAAAACAAAGGAATTTGAAAGGAAAGTAATAGAATTGAAAAAAGATATTTACCTCTTGAATTAATCTTCCTTGAGAGCCTCTTGAGTAGAAAGGATTTGGTATTTTGAGGATACCAAGGGATCCTGGATGTGAGGAGGATATTATGGATTTATTTTTGTATAATTCAGGAAAGGAATGAGGATTTATAGGATTGAATAAAAGAGGGTAGTGTGGGTGGTTTTATAGGGGAGGGGTGGAGGGTTTTCATAATATTTTAATCATTAATTTATTTTTTCTTCATAAAACCAGAAATAGTGATGATTCCATGACAAAAGATAGTAATAATTTTATTTTAGTATGAACAATGGGTGCTCACCATATTGATGATACCATGAATAGTTCATTTAACTAATAATGTATATATACGGTAAATTACGGTATTTCACTATTCATCAAAAATTCATGTATTTCATAAAAATACCAAAAATTCACCCTAACCATTTTTTGAAGTGTAGAATAAGAAAATGAATTCCATTTTTCAAAATAAATTTTATAATATGATTAATTTAATTTTTTATTAAAATAATAATTTACTTGAAAAATACTGATTTTAAAATTATAACTGATTTAATAATGATTTCAAAAATTACATAAGGTTGTATAAAATTATCTTAAAACTAGATGACATAAAATTGTTAATTTATAAACACCTTTTAAAAAAACTCATTTTCTTTTAAATTAATTATTTAATTATAATTAATTATTTATGACTTACAAAAATACCAATACTTTTACTATGATCATATTATCACTTATAAGATGCATAAATTTTATTTATACATTTAAGGGTGAGGTTACTATTATTTTTGACAATTTACTAATCGTAAGGGTCATAATACTATTCATAAGGGTATGTTACTATTCATAAGGGTAGGTTAATATTCACCAAAAATGAAGTTTGTTTCATCAGACACCAAAAATCACTCTAAATGCAATCGTGTATGTTAGATTTTCGAAATTCAAGACATAGAAGTAGAAAAATTATATTTAATGGTCATGTAGTATTTAGTGTCTTGATATGTCATTGTGTTACCTAATGTGATTATACTATAATGAATAATTATAAGAATGTAATTCCATTGACAAAACATTGGGTCATAATAGATTTCAACTACCCTCATTAACTAATATATCCAGCCTAATGAGGGGGCAGAGATCATGGAGAGCCTCAACTAACAAACCAGAGAAGAAGGATTCATGGGTCACATAACACAACTCTACTTCTGAAAAAGGTGGTTGAATTCCCACCATATATATATAAGTATATTTTTATATATTTATTCTATATAAAAATGATAATAATATTGTGTATATTCACATATACACAAATATATAAATATATATATATGTGTATATATGTATATATGTATATATGTAATTAAGAAAAATAGGAATTTTGAGTTCGATGTCCAAATTGAACAGACTTACAACTAGTTTTTCTCATTTCACCATATTGCTTGAAATGGTGATGTTTAAAATATCATTTAAGTTATTTTAAAGGATGTTTTTAGTATTTAAAATATTTGAAAATAATTTTAGATTCTATAATTTCTCAATAAATTTAAAGAATACTATTATATTGGTTTATTACGTACAACACGAAAGCAGCATCTAGAGTCTCATTCAAAGCTCCTCGGACCAAGATTTTTTCGAAAAATAATCCTTACTCTGAATTTATACCTGGATAATATAATGAATATTGTGATGACAATGGTACTAATAGGGTTTTCTATGGGATGTATGAATATTATATGTACATGGAAGGCTCTTATGCAAGAAAATTTAATCAAAACAAGGTTTTTACTTATATTATTTTTGATTAAATGATGTAACAATCCTTCAGTAGGTTTGATGCCCTATGAACTTATAGGCATATTATAAAACTAGGAAATGAGTGTTATGAACACTCTAAGTTGTTTACTAGATTCCATGTTGTATTGTGATATGTTTCACTTCTTATTCTAATTTTCCTTTGATTAGGTGTGTATTATGGTGTGAAGTGGGGGTTCATGTGTTAGGAGGGTTTGACCTTTTGATTACTATAATGATCACAATAAGTCCTTGATAAGGGGGGGAAATATTATATAGAAAATTATTCCATTAAAAAAATATTAAATAATATTTTATCTGGATACTTATGATGATTATGTTAATTAGTGAGTTGCATTAGAAAGGTGTAGTTCAGATGGCTTAGATAGACTGATAAAGGATATGAGATGCCTGAGTATTCATTAGGATAATGAAAGATTATAAGACCCCTCTATCACTATGTCTAGATCATATCCCTGAGTTTTATTTACACGTTATAATTAGGGATAGTTGATGTTATCTTTATAGGATGTTATCTTTATTGATTTGGTTCACTTGATTTATCATTTGACTATCGGTGGTATCACTATGTGACTAGATGAAAAAATCATCAAAATAATTTGATAGAAATGAGTTTTATTTGGAGCCCTTCATGTTAATAATATAATTTTGATGATCCATGAGTGTCATTATGATGATTTACTGGCATTAAAACCTAGTAATTTGATGATAATGATTTGGAGTATATCTATGATCTATTATAATTATTTCAATAATCTACTGACTCTGATGTCTATACACTAAGGGATTTCATTTAGTTTAATGTAGCGAGATGATTATGATAACATGTGGGTGGATTTTTGGGTCCTCTAATAGATATAAACACTTGATAGAGTAACCAATTAATAAATATCTAGATTGTAATCGAAAGGGTTGGGTCTTCTTTGTTAAAGTGATCCCTAATTACCAGAAGAATGAATCTACTAACAGTTATATGATTACTATGAAATGGTATACTTTTTTAGATAAACTAATTCTCATAGGATATATCTTTTTATTATTATTATTATTTATAGATCATTTTTATGGTGATTCTTTGGTATAGACTCCTAGGATGAGTGAGATTCCTAAATTCTGAGTTGACAATGAGATTTCCATGGGTTGGTATTGAGTGGTCAAGTCACGAATTTTTGTTATGACTCCTAATGTATATAAGGTACAAATATTTAATGTTGTAAAGTACATAAGGTTTCATACTGGGTTTCATTATACACACATATTCACTAGAAATTATACAATTATTTACTTATAATTTTGCAGATGATGTTACTTTTCATAGGTACACATTAATGGGTATATAATAGTCTACAGATTTAGTGAATCTGGATCATAGGTGTATATCCTAGAGTTTATATATGATGTTATTAACAATATAAATTATTATTGGACTCAAAATCTCCATCCCTTCATAAATTTTAAGGTTTATAGCATATTTTATTTCACATTATTACACTCTTTTGAATGTTTTCATCGTTATGGATTATTTTCGATTATGAATTGTATTGTATTCTTATTGGCAGTGACATATTTTGTTCTTATATTTCAATTTTTTATTCCAATTTCATATATTTTATATTCATATTCGATTATATATTATATCATTATAGAGGTAAAATACCCACCATTTTAATGTAAATTTCCTCTTGATGATAGTCAATAACCCCAGACTTGTTATATGTGTGCTTGAGGTGAAACAATCAGCCATATCATGGAACTGGGAATGGTACCAATGGCTAGGGTCATATCAGAGAAATATCAAAATTGGTTCTATATTAGGACTAGGGTTTGGAGTAGGTAAATGTTAGGTTGTTTTGGGAACTAGGTTAATCATTTTCTGAGCTATTGAGGTTTCAGTTTCTCCGAATATGGAAACTATTTATAGGGTGTGGTGGAGAAGACATTCCTATATAGGGAATCTAATAGTCTATTGACCAGTTGTGGTATAAAGATAAGTGGTTTTAGTATGTATTTAGTCTTTTACATGCAACATAAAGTGTCTATATCATGATTGGGTGTGTTTTATTATATTAGGGTAACTATTATATGACATATATATGGTTTACTTTGTCAAAAAAAATTTAAAGGATGTTGTTTATTCTTTATTGTAACAAATAGATTCACTACTGGAAATCGGATCTTTCCCAACACTTCTATACCAACAGTTTGTAAAAACCGTTGGTATAGGTACCCTTTCCCAATGGTTCTCCCAAACCATTGGGAAAGGGAGCTCAAAACACCCCTTTCCCAACGGTTCCCGCAAACTGTTGGGAAAGGGAGCTCAAAACACCCCTTTCCCAACGGGTTTGGAGAACTGTTGGGAAAGGGGTGGGTCTTTCCCAACGGTTCCCCCAAACCGTTGGGAAAGGGAGCTCAAAACACCCCTTTCCCAATGGTTTTGGAGAACCGTTGGGAAAGACCCAACCCTTTCCCAACGGTTCTCCAAAACCGTTGGGAAAGGGTGTCCCAAAATCCAACATACACCCCGAAAAAATATATGCACCTATCCCAACGGTTTTGCGAACCGTTGGGATAGGTTCTTCGATTTTTTTTCCCGGTCTACTGCCCGAGAACATTATATAAATCTAAATTTTAAATAATTATTATAATACATATATAAATTTATGAAATTATGTATAAAAAAGTCATATTAGGTTAGTGGTTAAGTCGTTCTATTATAAACGAAGGGTTCAGGGATCAAATCACAACGAATGTATTTTTTTTGAAATACATATACCAACGGTTTTATAACTGTTGGAATAGATTTTCATATTACCTATGCCAACGGTTTTCAAAACTGTTGGGATAGGTCTATACCAACGGTTTTCCCAAAACCGTTGGTATAGACCTATCCCAACGGCTTACTTCGCCACGGTTCTCCAAACCGTTGGTATAGGCTATACCAACGGTTTGGAGGCCTATACCAACGGTTCCAAACCGTTGGTATAGGTTAGTTTTCCAGTAGTGATTTACAATGAGTATTCCCTGTTTTTAATTTTTTATCATGACTACATCATATGAGGATCTAGAAGATATATAAGTCAGATTTTTTGTCTGAATCTATACATTATGTTGTTAATTCAAGTGATTGTGAGAGTTCTAGCTAGGGTATTTCACATGATAAGTCTCTACCTATAGCAAGTTTGAGGGAAAATCATGTTGTAAATATTTATGACGACTCATATTCATAATGAATTTCAAGAATTTTAGTTCTATATTCTACCAAGATTTCATGGTTTTCTTGATTTATAAGTAACTAAGGATTGGTCAAGGGGAATCACTTGATCATTTCACATGTTGATGGCCCTATTGATTATAGACTAATCTTATGGATACTATTTCTCCTAGGTTTAGTAAGAAGATGATGGAATATTTTTTCACAAATATATGAAAGGAAATTGATGAATTGGTAATAATTTAAGGGACTTATTTTATAAGACTATTACCTTTCAACATTAAGAGAGATCAAGAATTAGGATTTTTGGGATTTATAATAAGGGCATTTTATTTTTCAATTATGGCTCTCATTTCAATGACTATGTGATGTTTTCCATGGATATGTTATTGGAAAAATATATAAAGGATAAATATTTTGATCATTGAATATGGATGAAGATTTGGGAAAGGGTGATAACCCACTTAATTCCCGCTTTCAACAAGGTATTAAAATAAATTATCGTGATAGAGAACTTATTTTAAGGGTCTATATCGGGTTCATACATAAAACCTTCTCAATATGAGGATAGAATAGTTGAATCAAAACCTTTATAGTTCCCTCGTTACCCTAGTACTTCAAATAATCATACGAATAAATGATTAAAACGAGATTAACCATAGGGTTCAATAGATAACATACAACATGTAGTGCCTAAATTACTGGTAGTTATCACATGTTTTATCTTTTATTGGTTTCTCCTATAAGGTGAGTCAAATACACTCAAAATCACTTTTTTTGTTTTCTAAAATCCAGTTTATGGTTTATTTGTAACCACACAATTCGAAATTAAACCACAAAAATATTCCATGCTTAAAAAACAAATACCTCAATAGACATAATGCACAATAACTAGATTTAGAAATTATTAGAAAAAGACTAACCCTTCATCGTAACCTCATCAGTATCACCCCAACCATTGAGAACATATTTTAAATTTTGACTTTAAAAATTGAAAATTCAAATATCCACCATCATTACTACCTCAGTCGATGAAACACCCCACACCATGAACCCTGACCACCGTATATGTCTCCCTTTCCATTTCTAGGGAGACTATCACTGGCATAGGTATCTCACCACTGCTTTCCACATCATTCATACCAATATAGATACACAATAATAGAATCTACAAGGACATATGAAACATGAAAATCAGTCAAATAAGCTTCACAAGAAAGAAGAATAAAAATTCCAGTGTGAACCCATGGATGGAGATTAAGACATTGTAAGAGTCACCTCCTAAAACACTAACGACCACTTTAACTGCACAACACAAGACCTCATGGAAACCACCACATGAGTCTGATTGGGAGAAGGGTGATGGAATCTTGGGGCAAGAGCATAGAAAGGATCATACAAAGTCCATGACAAGGAACTTTAACCATTACCATGACAAAGATGACTGACAATCGAAGCCATCGCCAAGCGAACCACAGCCATAAAGGGCCCAACATGATGGAAATGAATCAAAAGATAAAGACTGCAACTAATAAGAGAGACCACAACCAAAAAGGGGAAAGAATAATGAAATTAAGGAAATTAGGGGATAATCTATAAATCTACAAGGAAATGCCATCATCTTTACAACCTTCACAATCCCCAATAAACCTCAAACACAATCGACCTTTAACAAAAATTGGGGTTATACGCAACTGGTGGGTGAATAAGAGTAGAGTAGGAGGGATGACATGAAATATTAGTTCTGAAAGACACAAACACCATCAAAAAAGGATCCCAAAACACATGGAACTAAGAAACATGAGTAAGAATCTCACTGTAACCCACCACCATCATAAACCCAAATCACCGGGGATGCATCAAGTCAAGCTAAGATGGGGCTTGTTCACAATGTTACCAGAAACAAGAGAGAAGGTCACATCGAACAAGATCTCGAAAGAGATAAAGGTTAATAGAAGTAGAAAAAAGGAGGAACATCGAAGAAGACCCTTCTATGTGAGGGAAAGACAAGAGAGAGGGAAGTGGAAGCACTGGGAAACCCATAGCACGAGGGGAGAGTGGAGACCCAGAGAGTGGGGGGGCATTCTCCAATTGACAAGGTGAGTCAAATCCCATTATTGGAAGCATGTGGATTTATGATTGAATGATAAAAGTAATAGTTAAGATTAATCATGTTGTTTTGTATTTTTTCATGATATAGTGGATCTTCATAGTTTAATTTTACTTCAATATGTATTTTGAATATGGATGAAATATATTTTATTTGAATATCATATTTTTTTTATATACTCAATCTAAATATATAGATATATATTTTTTTGATAATATTTTTTATTAAATATCTTGTATGTTTTATCATTGATATTTTATTTTATTGGGGTTGGAGTCATTGAATAAATAAAATGTTACCATGTGTTATGGGGTGTAAATTTATGGTCATCTAGATATGAACAAGGATACCCAATTCATACATAGTGGTATGGTTATTTGATAGGTTAATTATAATTCTTGTATGATGGTTAAAGGTCGTGTGTGAGTGAAATGTCAGGGAAATTCATTCATTGGTGATGGGACCTCTTCAGCAGTAACTTATATAACTATAATGAAATTGACCAAGATATATTTCATTTAAGACCATTTATATATAGATAATTTAGTAAAAAAATTGAGTGGTTATTCTTAAAATATATAGATGATGAGTTAAATATGCGAAACAATCTTCTATTTTAGCTAATATAAAAATATGGATGGTGGATTATTGAAAGGGTGAAATAATCTATGTTAGTGATCATTTTGAAAAAATAACAAAAAATGATAGGCTCTATGTAAAAATATTAATGGTAAAATGTAGCATCATCAGATGTTATCATGTGACCTTACTGATGTTTTTATTGAAGGTGGGAGAGTGATTCTCTATTGATGAATCATTCCCATTAGGACTCCTCCTATGTTGGAAAAGTTTTAGAGTGTAACCCTAAATGAAAAAAATCAATAGGCCATTGGTTGGATATTATCACCAAGGTTATAATATCACACATTTATAGAAGTCATTTACCTTTACAAAACTAAAATCTACATCACCATGAAAAAAATATTTTATAATTAATGTAACATGAATAATGTATAAAAAATTATTTCATGTCATACAAAGATATTCATAAAGGTGAAAATCCCCATTACCATGATCTCATCTATACTGTAGGAAAGGTATAATGGAACCACCTAAACCACAAGCCCTATATTTCTAAATATAAGGCCACCTAATCCCACCACTGACTCTAGATAGATAATACGAAAAATATATATATATACAGTAGGGGAGAGAATATAAATATAATCAGCAGGTTTCTCTCTAGAACTATCATATGTCCATGTGAATAAATAATATTAATGTATCCATAAATTGAATAAATAAAACAAAATAATAAATCACAATCATCTTCCAAGATTAAATTAACCAACCTTTTCCATTTCAAGTCACATTTTAACAATTTCTAAACCACATCATATTTTATTCACGTGATATCATAAAACAACCACTATAATAACCCCCACCACTAATCTACATCCAAATAGTTTTCCACCCATAGGTACCGCACTATAACATCACATCCATGTTGTTGTTATCCAACCATAGGTAGCTCGTTAATCATCACTCGCAACCACTAAGTAGTTAACCACCATTAGGGAACTCTCTAGGATATCAATATTACTAGGTTGGGATAATATCCATCCATAGAGACTCTATCTAGTTTTATGGGTGTCCACCCTTGAGGAATCTCTTCACTATTACCGATAATCATTAGGTATCTCTCTACCCTTGGGGACTCTTACTATATTATTGGGTGTCCACCATCAGGGACTCCCCCTCATCATTATGTATTCTAATCACCGCATATCACATTTTCTCAAAGTGAATAATTTTGGATGTTATCCACCCTCAGGGACTCTTGGTATATTATATAGTGAATTTTTTTTAAATTCAATGTCGTGGTATATTATTTGGTAACTGTAATCAAGGAATATCCCCTCATCAACCTATGTCATCCCCATCACACTTAATTTCACATATGTTAACCCATACCATCCCCACCAACACTATATCATCATCATTATTATAAACATGATTAATAACCAATTCCACATCACAAGTCATAACTACTACATCACTATCATATAACAAAAATGGATTTAAACCTCCACCATGAATTAATTCACCCAGGTAGGACAATAGAAAAACAAAGGTCCTATGTTATGTTATCACACCATAAAAATATTCCATACTCCCACTTAATCCTGCCATAATTAAAATCCTTGGGGTATAACCAAACCTATTATCTAGAATTTTGCATAACCAAGCATACATTGGAACCAAAACCAGATCACATAGCCAAAAAATCAAGGACCCTTTCAACCAAACCACATTTTTTCACATCTGTATCACATCCAAACCTCTGTATCTTCACACTAGAGATTCTATTTTTGGATCATACTAGATATGAGTACCATAAACATTATTTTATCATCCCATAATCGTAACATATCAAAAACAGTATATTGCATGATCTTTATTGGAAATGGGATGGCCCCTTGACATTTTCTAATAACCCTATAGAAATCAAACCCCACCAGGTAACTTTCAACTATAAATCTTCCCCAAACATTCTAATATAAAAAAACTACAAGTAACTTACTACTACATTATCCCCTAACCCTCATCATCACTTCTATATAATTTTATTGATATTGGAATGGTCCTGGTATCAAATTGTAATAATGATGTAAATATTTTTCATGCAATATTTTTTAATATTTTTGTAATGATTTTTAATGTTTTTAATCATTTTCCCCATGAATTAATTGATTTGATAAAATGTGGGTATTTTTAGTAGAAGGATTAATTTTGAGAAAGTAGAGGTAAGTGATTAATTTTAATAAATTATAACTTTTTTGCAGTTTTGTTTAGCCTTAAGCATGGCATAAGGGTTGCATAAGGGTAAAATGTACTTTACACTAAAATATGATCCTTTTGAGGAGATATATAAATGTATTCAATTTTTCTCACACACCACGTAAGGGTAAATTAAACTACAATAGCACTGTGTAAATGTACCAACTATGTTGTAATGGTAAACATAACTTTGTTTAAAGGTAGTCCTATGATTTAAAAGGTTGTGTAAACGTAAGAAACTGATTTGTAATGGTAAACCCAACTCTACATACACTATGTAAAGGTAAATAGATTATATATAAAGGTATTCTATGGACTTGACACCCTGTATAAAGGTGTGGGACTATTGTGTATTGGTTGTTTCATGTTCCTTCTATCTATAAAATGGTATTTAAAATATGACACTCGTTATGTAAATGTAATGACTAAGATATGTAAAGGTAATTGTGCTATGTAAATGTGATACTGATTTTCTTGAGGATGTGTAATGGTAAACCAGATTTTATATAAGGGAACCTTGGGATTTTGAAATTTTTTGAAAATGTAACAATATTTTTCATGTTGTATAAGGGTAACTTAAAACTTCTCACAGGTTTTTTAAGGTTTGTAGGATAGCTCTACTACTTCATTTCCATAATTACTACACTGTAGGGATCGCCATGAATGATGAGAGGGACCTATGAGCTACTGTAAAATTCAATCTAGCCATCCCACAGGACAGCCACTGCATTTCGGAAGCTAATAGAGGATGAACTGGAGATATAGGTTGTTTCATAGGGTTTTCATGTGCCATAGAGTGGCCAAAAATTGTATTAGGGAGGAAAGGATTGAGTAATAAGCTATAGTCATATAGGATATGACTACACCAAAACCATATAGGCCCCATGAAAATAAGGAAGAGCTTCACTGTAGTTTTCATTACCACACCGTAGTGTTTTTTGTAATCATTAAAAACATTATATCCTCAAAAAATCAACATGTAAAAAATAGATATATTCAAAGGGGAATAATTCAATGTGGATTCATGCATAAAATAAGGAAATCCAATTTTGAATAAAAAACAAGGAAACTTTGACCTTATATATAAAAACATGTATGAAGAATGAAAATGGGATGATCTTTTACTATAAATAACTAATACATTGATAAAGAAAGAAGGATTGTGGAGGACATTCCTTACTAATATAGATTTCTAATATTTTAATTTTAATTTATTTTAATTTAATATTTATTTATCCCCTAGAAACTCAGTTTTTTCTTCTATAATGGAGGGGTATAATTTTTGAGTGATTATGTAAGGGGATTTGACTTACTTTTAATTCTTGAGAATTGAAACTTAGTTTGAATAAATGAATATATTTTCATTGTTAATGGTTTTCAATTAAAAATTCCCGAATTTAATTTAAATAAATAAATTTCTATTACTTTTGACTTTTAATTATTTTCTACATTAAGGAATTTTTTTCTACCTCTAATTAATTTTGGATCATGTCAATTGATTGGTTCAAAGCTAAATGAAGAGTTTTTAGTGATTTCTAAACATGTGAGGAAGTTACAGTGATCAATCTTGGTTAATTGGGAATAACAATACCTGGTAGGTATTTTCTAGATAATATAAGGGAGCTTCATTGTGGATTTCACAAATATGAAGGATATTAGTCTAAAGCAAGGAAATTTTTAGGAACTTTCTAATTTCAATCAACCTAATTAAGGGTGAAAAGGGGAAGATATGAAAACATTCATTAAATGAGAAAACTAGGTAAATAGATTCAATTTTAAGAATTATTATGATATCATTACAAATTTGAATCCAAACATGAACCTGATAATTTTTCTCTCATATTTATTTTTGAAATTCTTTATTTCTTTATTATATAGTCCTTGAAATAAAAAACTAATTATTTTATTTTACACCCATGATAACTAGATTAGAGAACTAATTTGTGGAGATAACTTAGGGTACTAATTATACTAAATTCCTTAGGGAGATAATTATGATTTTTTTCACAACCCATGATAGGTTTTAATCAAAACATTGTGCCACTTTTAGGAAGTGATTGTCAATCTAACCCAAATTTTATTTTTCCATGGCCTCTAGTAAAGAATTATTTACTTTTGATCCTAAGATATGGAAAAAACTTCCAAAATTACTTAGTGACCTTAATAAAATTGAAAAAATTAACCTATAGGACTCAAGTGAGACTTGTAGTGTTAAGTGGGATCCCAACATCTTGTCAATAAACTGGAACCGGAATTTAAGTGGTCGTTGTGCCCCTCAATTTTCTAATCTCAAAAATAAATAATATATGCCTACTTTACAAAATTACTTTGAATTACATATTAATATGATTCTAGTGACACATAAATTTATTGTACTTTGAGAAGAAATTACAAACCATCATATTCAATAATTTCATTTTGTGTGCTCAAGATCTATGCTAAGAGGGGTAACTAAAGATCAAGTCAAGTGAAGGGAATTCCCATTTTAACTTAAAGAATATTCTAAGGAGTGGTTGTATAACTTATAATATAGAGAGATACATGATTATGATAACCTCCAAAGGGATTTTATGTAATGATTAATCCCATCATCATGGAGAACAAAAATAAATAAGGAGATTTACACCATCTGATAATCATATGGAAAAACTCTCTATGAGTATTGGGAAAGATGCAAGAAGATCTGTGAAAGATTCCCTAATAATGTTGTGGAATAACATCACCTTCTAGTTTTATTCTACCAGATACTGATAGAAAAATATATAAAAATATTGGATGCATCATCTGGAGGGGCTATGATTGATATGTCACCAAGATAAGCTAGGATCCTGATTGAAAAGTTTACACAGAATTCCTAGAAATTCGGAATAGGAATTACTAGGACAAGAGGAATATATTAGTATAAAACTCATGATTCATCATATTCAATTGATAAAAAATTAAATTTAAATAAATTTTAGTAAGACAAGTAGATCAAGTGATTTAACAATAGGCCCCAACTTAGGTATGCAGTTTATGTTCATCCCCTAACTACTTTACTAACCGATGTACTGAATTAGAAGGTATGAAGAGTTATGTGGTAACATTCTAACCAAGTAAATTTCAAAAAAATCAGACATGGATAAAATTTTCATAATCCTAACAAGTATTTGGAAGCTAAAAGAACCAGGCTGAACCCCCCCCCCCCCCCCTCCCCACCCCCACCCCCTCCCCACATCAGAATCAATACCCATAATTACCCCCATATCAACAATGGTATCAGAATAGAATTCACTTCCAGAAACCTTACAAGAATTCATACCGATATAAAACATACCAAAAACACCCTTTCTAAGTAATCCCTATGAACATCATTCAAAACGTTCCTAACTCGATGAAAAAAACAACAAGGACCATATTTTAAGGAGTTTAAAAATTTATTGAAATACTTTTCATGTTTGAAAGTATCATGGACATATTTTCCAAAAAACCACAAAAAATCCAAATCAAACAATACCAAATCTAAATGGGAGTTTAAATGTAATCACAAAAAATGAGTTTCAAAGAGATTCATCCACCTAAAATTGAGGAATTTCGAGATGATTTTAAAGGAAGCTAGCTTGAGAATCCAAATCATATCCCTAATGACCAATCCAAACAAGAATAGGAATGAAAAAAGAAATAAGAATTGAGGCCAATGTTTAGTAAGTAAATAACATAAACACCATTGAAAAGATAATATAGGGAAAATAAGTATATTCTCCCCCCATACGCTTAGAGTTTTACTCATACAAAGATCCTCAAAGAAGGAAAACATCAAAAATAGATTCAAGAAACCATTCAAAAAATTAAATTAAAATCCCTATCTTTGAATCCATCTAACTGTTTCATAAGTATTCCTAATGTGTCAAGTATAATTACATTAAAAGGAAGATACTTTATGGGAATTGTATAATCATCATAGGGAGGAGTGTATCGATATTTATCACACCACCATTTCCTAAAAAGTCCCAACATCGAGGTTTGTTTTCTATTAATTTGACTATCAAATCATTGAATATTTATAATTATTTATGTGATCTTAGTGTATCCATAAATTTCATGTCTCAATCCATGTTTTCAAATTTGAAAATAGAATAATTGAAACCCACAATACTGGAGGTCTAATAGGAAAACAAAACCACTATATTTCAATATTAGATTTATAATATGTTCTAGTTGGGGTGAAATAATTGAAATTCCTAGAATAATTCTATGTAATTTCCTTAAAATAAGAAAAATCACCCAGTAATTCACCCAATATTTTTATAAAATCATTCCTAAAGATGTATGGGAAAATATTCAATGTATGTAAATAATCCCTTATCATGGATCTTAGAGACATCACTGTGAACTTCAACATTCTTAACTCTATGAAGAACCCATCAAGAAATTATTCACTATTTAAAATTTCCCATTAAGAAGGTATTGAATCAATTAGTGATTCATGTATGCTCTATGAATTCTTTTCATTAAGAGATCACATTCCCATTGAAAATAAAATGGAACATGTGAGAACCCAAAAAACTAGAAATTCTAATTTCCATTTACAAGAAGAGATAACATCTGATTTCCTTGATAATTTATTGAAAGAATATAATATGATTCCATTTAAATATTATACTCAATCATTGGATGTGGGGAACTTAAATTCAATCACATCTCATGAACAGCCCTCAAATCTAAAATGTAAACCCATCTAATATAATTTATAATATGTATACCTCATGGAAAAAAGAAAAATTGAATGTAATAATTGAAAATAGATTATTCAAAACTCAATGAAAATCATGATTGAACTTATAAAAAGAAATATCCTATCAATAGAGTGTAGATTCGGTGGTATCCCTAGATTTAACCCCAAAATATACTCACACTAAATCTTATTAGAGGGGGAATACAGACCTATTGAAAAACCTAGAGAAGGCTAAACCCCACCATCATGTAGGTAGTAAAGAAGGATATATAGAAATCATTATAATATGATACCATATACCCATTAGATTATTTAAAATGGTCCTTCTATGTCCATATAGATTCTAAGAAAACTAATTTTACCATTATGGATAATGGTAACCATGAACTAATTCTCACGTGAGTTCATAATAGCTGGAGAGTGTGAATTTATTATAGATATTTGAATCAACTCACTATAAATGAAAAATTTTCCATTACATTCATTGACCAAATTATAGTGAGACTAGAGGGAAGAACTCATTATTGTTTTTTAGATGAATTGTCAATATATTTTCAGTTACCCAGTGCTCTGGAAGATCAAGATAAGACAACCTTCATGTGTCCTTATGAAACCTTTTCCTATAAAAGGATTCCTTTTGGGTTGTTAAATTCCCAAATACATTTTAAAGGTGCATAGTAAGTGTATTTTCAGTTCATATTAAGGAATTGTTAGAGGTATTTTTCAATGAATTTTTTTTGGAAATTATTTTGGTCATTTCATTGGTAATATATAAAAAGTGTTGAAATATGTATTGAAAAGAATATTTTTGTTCATTTTGAAAAGTCTCACTTCGTGGTTGATTAAGGTGTAGTATTAAGAAACATTATTTTAGAAAAAGGAATTAACCTAGGAAAATCCATGGTTGAATTAATAAATTACATTCCATATCCAACTTGTATGAAATATATTAGATCATTCTTGGTCCATATAAGATTTTATAAAAGATTCATCAATTATTTTTTTAAAATTACTCTTCCTATATCCATAATACTATTAAGAGAAGATAAAATTGATTTTAAGAATTATAATAAAAAATCATTTGATAAGATTAAGTAGAGGTAGATTACCCAACCAATAATGTAACCACCAGATTTAGAACACCCATTTGAGATACTTTGTAATAAATCAAACCAAGCTATGGAAGAATCCCTCTATCAAAAAGTTAATGGAATCCCACAAGTGATAGATTATAAATTGAGGACATTGGATGATACTTATATCAATTAAACAACCACTAAAAATGAGTTCCTCTCTATTTTTTGGCATTAGATAAATTCATATTTTACATACTTGGAATTAGAGTAAATTTGTTTTTCTATCTTTCAGCACTTAGTTACTTGATGAAGAATGATGATGTCAAACCAAGGTTTGTGAGATTGATGCAAATTTTGAAAGTGTTTTACTTCTAAATCAAAGAGAAAATTGGAGCTGAAAATTAGGTTTTCAATAACCGTGGTAGACAACCCACCACTGATGAAGCAATAAATCTAGATCTAAACTAGCTAAATAATCAATTACCTATAGAAAAACTCTACATTATTGAAGGTGAAATACCATGGTATACCAAAATAGTGAATTATTTGGTCACATATCAGGTATTTTCTTATCATATCTCTCATAAAAATAAAAAAGCAGTTATAATTATAAATTATATATTTGGGAGGATCCATTTATTTAGAAAATATCCAATGATCAAGTTATAAAAAGTTGTTTTTCATAAAGTGAAGAAGAATCTATTTTTAAATTTTTTTTACACAATTACTTGTAGAGGCCACTTTGGACTGCTAATATCAGGAATTAATGTTTTCAAATATGGAATATATTAACCAACATTGTTTAAATATGGTCATGAATATTGTATTATGTTTGAAAAATGTCAACTTTCTTAAAATATTTCAAAAATACAAGAATTCCTCAAAACTCATAAATTTTTTTCAAATATGTAATGTATACATCATCGATTTTAGGGTAACTTTTCCAATTTATTTTGGGAATTCTTACATAATTCTTATAATCGATTATTTCACAAAATAGGTGGAATAAAGGACACTAAAACTGATGATTCGAAATTTTTGTGTGATTTTTTATGGTCCAATATTTTCTATAGGTTGAGAGTGCCAAGGGATATCATCAATTACCAAGGGACTCACTTTTACAAGGGAATAATGAAGGTGATGCACAAGAAGAATGTGGTGCACCATAAGGAATCTATACCTTTACATCCTCAAAAAATGGACAAGCTAATGTGTTTAAATAGGAAATTAAAGGTATTTTGTAGAAAATCGTTAAACCTAACCATAATAATTGGATCTAAATATTGTAAGACAAGTTTTTGGTATTATAGACAAGCTAAAAAATACTTATAGTTATTATCCCCAACTAGCTGATTTATGGGAATAGTTTTAGTCTACTAGTGCAGTTGAAACCCCAAACATATTAAGATGTAATGAAGATAAATCTGTATTTGGAGTGTTAGAAAAGAGTTTAAAGTATATTAATAAGATATGTAATAAATTATAAGTGAATCCTATAAGTATTATATAATTTAAAAAAAGGGAACCTGAGTAGCACATGAAAATCTAATTCGTCGAAAGACCTTTCAATCTAGAGACCATGTTCTGCTCTACAATTTTGGATTGAAGTTGATGCAGGGTAATACTCATTCTTGGTGGGAAGGGCCATTTATTTTTACACATGTATACCCTTTTTTCCATTTATATTAATAAATAATTGTAAGTAAACCGATTCACTTTCAATAGGCAATGATAGAAAAAAGATTCATGGGAATCTACCTCTAGAACTAGTGGAGGAGCTCACACTTCTAAAATTCATATATTAATCAATACTCAAGTGGTTAATTCAATCAAATTATGTTAAAAAAATTTATTTTAGGATTAAACTATAACTATAATTTTTTCTTATGATTTAGGAGTTTTGGATGTAGTCACTTCTCAATTTTACACCTTTTAACATTAATGAAATGATTATTACACATGAATGATATGTCTTCTTTTTGTAGGACCATCCTAAAAGGAAGTAATTAGGAAGTCCAAAAACATTAGAAAATGGTAGGAGAATAGATAAATAGATTCATGAGAAAAGATAGTCTAATATTATCTTTCAATTCCCTATATTTTTGTATCTGAAAATCTTTTTGGAGCTTTATACGATAATTTTCATGCCTACACTTCGACCATTTTCTTAATATATCTAAGAGATATGAGATTATTAGTAATCCCATGATGACATGTTTTATATCTAAATTATGTTGATATTGAATGATTGATATAGAAAACATTAATGATTATAGTGAACCATAAGTGTCAAGTTGGTGACTCTTGATTTGAGGAAATTAGTTAATTCGTATCAATAAAATTTACCTACCATTTTTCATTCTTTGAATTTTTTAAAATCATGTTGATTTATTTGTTATTTTTATTTATTTCCATGAGTTATTATCCCAAATTCATATTCTTTATTCCCGAAAGGATTCCTGGACCTAATAATTCCTAAAATAAATCTTGACCATATTTCTTGAGTGATCTTGGGGCATTCCACCTGCTAGAACTTTCATTGAATTTTGTGTAAATTTTGACTATGAAAATTAACATTTAATATAATTGTGTCATTTTTATTGATAATACTTTATCCTTGATATCACAATTTATGTTAACACTTTATTATCCCATAGAATCCATGATTGACCTTGTTATGAAAAAGCCACATTATAAGCCAATTATATCCACTCCCACCCATATCTATTTATATTGCATGATATTATAAAGTTGAAGTGTGGTGATAAGTAATTTCATGGAAAAAGGGATTACTAAATGGAAGGAATAAGTGTGAGAGTTTTATTATGGGTATTAGGAAAGGTTTCTTATTCATTAATTGTTCTTTTATTGTTTTCCATTATTGAAAAAAAATTGAAACATGAAATGGAAAAAAACCAAAAATAATGGGTCGTGAATTGGTGGAACTAAAAATAACCTTTACAATATAGTGTATTTTATTATATGGGGTTAGGTGGTGGATCTGATATTTTTTTCAAGAATATATTTCAAATAATTAAAAAATTAGGAAAAATAATTTCAAAAAAAACATAAAAAAATTCAAGAAGGTTAAATTCATAAATTATTATTTCATTATTAATGACCTTTAATTTTAGGTTTGGAAGAGGGTGTTGTCATCTTTTTAAGGGAATATTTCCATTGAGCTTTTACTTTTGATATAATGTATTATTTTTTATAGATAAAACACATTTTTAGCCTTATAAGTTTTAACATCAATCCTTACTAACCTTCAGCCTCAGATTCATTAGACCCTTGATTGCAAAGTCCTCATGATTTTATGTGATTTTTTTCTTTATAAAGTGGATAATGTTGGTCATTTATAATTTTATAGAAAAGGAAAATGTACTCATGATATAATCATAACATTACTTGAATTTTTTAACTTTATTGATGAGTGAAAAAATATATAATGCGAGGAAAATCAGGAAATGGAATGCTTAATAAAAATGTATAGGGAAACTTGAATGGAAAGGAGGATAAGAACCACCATTTTCCAATAGTAAAAAGTAAAATACTTGGGTTGATTTTTATTTTGAAATTTTTGTAGTTAAATTTGTATTTTATGTGGAACCTGAAAGTTTAATATTTCCATTGATAATTTTTTAATTTATTTTCTCTGAAATTTTAATATTGGTATCATTATTGTACCTCTTAAATTTATTTTTGAGAATAAATTCTTGAGTAAAATCATAGTTCAAGTGTGGGGTAATTTGATACATAGATTTTTCATGCATAATCTTTATCATTTTTATAATTAATTTTATTTTTTTTAATCATTTTTCCTATGAATTACTTTATTTATTAAAATTTTGGTGATTTTCAATTGAAGGATTAATTTGGTGAAAAGAGTGTAAAATTCTTAAACTGAAGAAATTATAATATTTCTGAAATTCACTTTCCCCTTATTTATGGAATAAGGGCTTTGTAAAAGTAAAATTAACTTTACCTTTATATAGGAGTATTTTTGGGGTGAAACTTAAAGGTAGTTTGTTATTACCACACATCATGTAAGGGTAACTTCAACTTCCTAAGTGCTGCATAAATGAACCATCTAATGTATAAAGGTAAACAAATTGTTAAGTAAAGGTAGTCACATGATTTTAAATGTTATATAAAGGTCAGAAGATAATGTGTAATAGTAACCCCAGCTCATCATGAACCACGTAAAGGTAAATAGGCATTGTATAAAGGTAGTCAATGGACTTCATACACTACGTAAAGGTAAGGGATCACTGCATCAGGGTAGTTTCAATATCTTGGAATCTGTTTAAATGTATCCAACATATTACCCTAGTTTTTTAAAAGTGAAGATCGAAATACATAAAGGTGACTATACAATTTAAAGGTAATATTGATTTAATTAAGGATGTGTAAAGTTAAACTAAATTCTATATAAGGTTAACTTATACTTTTCCAGATTTTCATAAAGGTAAACATATTTTTCTTAACATTATGTAAGGGTAACTTTGAACATCTCACAGGTATCATAAGGGTCATCGTACCACCCTGATACATCATTACTTCCATTTCTATTCCACAAGGATCGTAATAAAATATTATAGGGACCTAGGAGCTACTAGAAAATTCAAACTATCCAAATCATGGTCCATCCATTAGGTCATGAAATCTAGTAGATAATGAACTAGATATGGAGAGTGAATCATAGGGTTTTCATGCTCCATGTAAGTTCCAAAAATGGATGTTTAATGGAAAAAGAGGGAGAATGAGTTATATCCATGGTGGAGATGAATACACCCTATCCATTTAGAGGCCATGAAAATAAAGAGTTGTTCTACAGTTTCCATACCCCTTTGATAGGGTTGTATACAATATTTAAAAATATGATATCCTAAAATAATTCAAATGATTGAAAAATGGATATATTCATGGGAGAATAATTTGATGCAGATTAATGAATACAATAAATAGATCCAAATTATAAGGGAAATGAGGGATACTTTGACTGTATAGATACAAACAAATACAAATAATGATTACATGATGATATTTTTCTGATAAATATTTAGTACACACAGATAGTGGGTAGGATCATAGAGGACTCATATTGGTTCCTTAGATAAATATTGTTTTATTTCTATTTTATTTTTCTTTAATATGTCTTCTATCACTAAAAACTTTTTTTCTGTTATGATGGTGGGGTAGAATTCTGGAGTGATTAAGAAAGGGAAGGTGACTCATTTTCAATGATTGATTCTAGGAACATATTTTTAATACATTGATCTATTTTAATTGTTAATGGTTTTCAATTATTAATTTTAGTGTTTAATTTGAATGTGATTCTTATTTTTATTTTTTATTTTTATTTTTTGAATTATTACCTTGATTAAGGAATTTATTTATCCCTCTAATTAATTTTGGATAATATAAATTGATTATTATAAATATAATTGGAGAGTTTATAGTGATTTTTATACACATAGGGAAGAGTCAATGATCAAAAAAATCTTGGGAATGAAAATATATAATTATTTATTTTCCAGGTAATTCAAGAAATACTCATTATGTATTTCATGCTTAGAAAGGAAAATTATTCAAACTAAGGAAAATATTAGCACTTTTCTCTTCATTATCAACCTTGATTATGGGTGAAAATGGGTAATATATTGTGAAATATTTAATTAAATAAAAAATAGTAAAATAGATCCAGTTTAATTAAATACTATGACAATAATACAAATGAGAATCCAAAACCTGGTCATTTGTCTCTCATATTGATTTTGAAAAGTCTATGTATGTTTGTTAGATAGTCCTTGGTATCATGATATAATTAATAGCTTTTACACCTGTGAAAACTTGATTAGATCCCTACTCCTTGGATACTACATATGTTATTACTACTAATAAATCCATTTGGGATATAATTTATCTTTTTTCACACCCCACAATAGGTGAGCATTACACAAGCCTTTTCAAAGTACATAAATTTCACTATCTCAGATCCAAGGTATTTTCTATAATTTTTTATTATTATAGTCTCTAAGTTTAACTTATTGAGTTAACAAATATTTCATAAATATCTATAAAAATTTACGAACATTCACTTTCTACTATAAATAAATATTAAATAATTCACTTTTGAATTATAACCAATATTCAACATTAATTTCATCTATTTATATTAATATACACCATTAAACATTTTCCATATCTATTAATTCATATTTTATATTCATATAATTATATTTCCTATAATATTCCACAAACCATTTTTAAAAATTAAAAATTTGAAAAATTATAAATCAATTTCATAACCTATCATAGTTTAATTGCTCAATAAGATCATTTATTCCACCAATTTTATATTCATCATTCTTACAAATTTCATTTTACTACATAATCATTACTTTAAATTATTATGAATTATCTACCCAACATAGAATAACATAATCATGGTATATTAATAAGTAATATAGAATATATGAGAATTCAATTTACCTCCCTTGATTCCATGAAGAACAAAATCATTTGATCCTCTCATGATCACTACCAATCATCCTTTCAAAATATCATTCCTTGAATCATTCTGATTTTCCACCAAACCATCACTAAGAGTCATATTCCCTTGATGGAATAGAGATAATGGTTAATTTATAATATATTTTCAATGATGACAAATTAATTCTCCCAACACAATTTCTCTAACTTTCACCGTCAATTCCACCTATAAATTTTTTCAATTTGATTCATTTAAAATCACCCATTAAACTCACATTTTTAATATCTATAACCTTCCACATCATTAACATAAATATATTTACTCTATGTTTCCTAATAATTCCACATCTCTTCCACCTTTTAAAATTTATTCAATTTCACATTATTTATTTGAATATAAATAATTTATAAAATATGAATTAATTATATAAATACAAATATAATGAAATTAAATCACCACCCAAAACTTCATGGGTAAATCTAATCACCTTATAAAATTACTAAAACACTTTCAAAGGCTAAATATTATGTCCCAAATCTAACATTATGTTCAAAATTCAACTTTAATAACTAAATAATTTCATTTTACCCTTATTAATTGAAAATACATAAAATTTAAAAAACATAAAAAATTTCAAAAACGTGGTTTCCATAAATCTTCCCAAGGGATGTGATGTAATAGGAATTATAGTGATATTATGACACTCTTTTAAAGTTTCTATAGGTAATTTTTAAGTTGGGGGAGGTGAATATCGATCTGTAATATGAAATCCTTCAAAGATTCACTAGATTATTTGTGTGTTTGATTCATACTAATGTGGTGATTTTTCACCTTTAATTATCCCTACATCTATAGATATTCATGAGATATTTAGATAATTTCATAATAGGAGTGTGTATAATCACCTATCTATTATGATATTATAGAATATATATGGTGAAATTATCTATTTATGTTTTAGATATTCGATGATGTTAGAGTGATGATATGAGAAAAAATTATTATGGGGTATGAAATTTAACCTTTCTTAAACCATAGAGGTATTGAAAATTTTAATGAAATTCCTAACGGTATATAATGAAGTTGATATTTTAGTGAATTTTCCTTTTGATGATGTTGATATATTGATTTCATTCATTTTATTTTATTATTAAATTCATTATATTTAACATTTATTTAATTATTATTTCCTTATTTTTAGTGGTTTTATATTCATTATGGTAAGAGATATTTAAGTTAGAAGACAGGAAAAAAGAAATAAATTTGGATAATTATGGAAATTATAGGGAGATAATTATAAAGGAAAAAATATATTATAGCCCAAATATTTATCCAGCCATTGGCCTAGCACTTGTGGAGAAACCAACCACCTGTGGGTGGTTAGGAAGGTCAAAAAAGCACTTGGCTTTGGAGGTATGGGAAAGGGAGTGTAGTGAGCTAGTGTAGGGTATCACTCACATGGGAAAAGATAGATGGTTCTAGGAAGCACTGGAGGGGGTCATAGTATGGTTTGATACCATGATGAGGAAAAAAGTAACTTTGGAACACTGAGGGTTATTCAAAATAGGCCCCTAGATAAACATTTTAATGTGGGTTAATGAAGGATATAGGTATTATTCCCAATTTCAAAACTTGATCTTATTAGGTCAAAGTAATGTCATTTTAGGGGTTTTCTTCTCCACCTTCTACTATGGTTTCTTCGTGATTTGTCTATATTCTGCTTGATGTCCCTGAAATGATTTATAATTTCCATGGATGAAGTGGGGAAGCACAAATATGAATGGATTTTTTCCATTGTAACTATTGAGATCTCTATAGAGGCTAACGACATGATTGGTGTACCACTGGGAAGCTAAAACAATACCCTAAAGGAGGTCACCTCTACCACTATGAATGTTTGGGGATGTTTTCATAGTGGTTGATATGAATGATGATCACTCACCATGGTGGATAAAGTTTTAACCAAGAAAAATATATAGGAGGGATGGGGAGTTTCTTTTAATATCTTCACACTATATTGGTATGATGTTTTTCCTTGATGGATAAGATAGTTGTAAAGTATTTCATGGTAAAAAGTTTGTCATGATACGAGGGTTTATGTTCATTCTGTGAGTATACAAATAGTGGTGGTACATTAAAAATTAATGAAATGTTACAACATGAATGAATGATTCATGTTACATCATTGCATGTAGATGTAGACACGATATGTGAAATAATGGAGGTTCACTCGGTGAGGAGTTATATCTAAAATATCTACAATTCACGTGATCCCCCTCTACTTGGAAAATATTGAATATATATATATTGGGGAGTTTAAGAAGATATTTTAATGAGAGGTTTACACTTTATCTAAGGAATTTAGGTTCTACTCAAAGTGGGATAGATACGAATAAAATATATATAGGAGATGGATGAAGATATAAGTAGAGAATACTATCTATAAATAGAAGTGTCTATTGTGCAATTAAATAATAGAATTCTAATAGTGTTCAAAGATACTAACTTTGGTGGGGAGTCTACTAAAGTTCCTCTGGGTTTTCCTTTTATTTTATTTTCTCTCTCTCATGGATATCATGAGAAGATATGTTTTTTTCTTTTATATAATGAAATCAGAATGGTGGTTTTAGAATTATTACTTTAAATGGAACTTGTATTATGTTCTTGTATTTATTTTTTCTCAAATATCTATTTCATTAATTTGAGCATGATCATTTCCTTTTATGGATAAAGTGCCTTTTAGTGCATTAACTGGGATGTAGTTTCCACCCTAACTAGTATTTTAATTATATTATATGCTTAAATATGGCTTTAGGTTACTCAATAAATAAGTAATAAAAAGTACATGGCCATTAGCAAAGGAAACATTAGTGATTAAAGTGAGTCTACCCAGACTAAGGGATTTACTTGAACCTGATTTAAATAAGTTTATTATTTTTTCATTAGTTATTTTGTGTTATATTAATTTATGAACATAGATTTTTTATATCTTGATACAATCATTTTCATTGGAAGTTATTATATAATAAAGTATTTAAATTTTTATCTATGTAACATATCGGACTCAGTTCACTCTTAAGTAACTAAACTCGATTGGTCACATGGCCTCAAGCATGCCTTCCCATATTCCTGAGGCTTTCAACTAGCAGCAAGGGTCCATGATGGTATGATGGGGAGACTATACCATCATTATCAGAATGTATCATATCAGTATACAATAATAAATAAAAAAGGAAATAGTATAATAAATGAATTTTTGAAGCATTTATATATAATAAACAGGTATAATTAGAATCAAAATTATATACAAAATGATGATCATGAAATGGTTATATACAAAAAGGGATGGTACATGGGTGTAATGGACCATCCAAAGATGGCCAACATGTCACCCAATTTGGCTCACCACAAGGCCTACAATGTGACTCCCCAAATGAAAGAGGATACTAACTAGCTATGAGGGTTTATAAGGTTCAGTTGGGAGACTATACCCTCTGGTCAGAGTTTAATAACAATGGAAAATAACCAAACTTATACACAGGGATCAACATTAGAGTACACATAATAAATATACTGAAAAATCATGCTATAAAAAATTAAATATAGAATATGGACCCAAAGTAGGAAAAATATACATCATCTAGTCACCCACTAGGCCGACCACATATACAAAATAAACAAATTGAAAATAAAATACAACATTCACTACTACCAACACACAACCAAAACACATACCCAGCCTTCACGATGCTAAAGTTGCACCAACCTGATCTTAAGAATCCACATGAGTGGTTCTTCTTGATTAGGAAACACTAGGCCTCAACTTCATCCATTACACAACCTATACTCTAAACTTAAAGAATACATCAGGTCTTCATGCACACCAAGGTGAAAATATAGGTGTGATAAGTAAATATTAGTGGGCCACCCCCAATACTAGACCTAAAAATATGTTGTAATAATAAGTGAAAGAACACGTGATATGCCCATACTAGCCGAAAACTAATAGTAGCTAGTATAGAAGAAAAAACTCAAAAGGGGGGAAATAACACAAGAAAGAGACAATCCATAAGGATTTATATTGACACCCATGGTAGATAAATCCCCACTCTGGAACCTTCTGATGGATTTACAGAACATTTCTCACTAGACCACATGACAACTGGCATGTCCCCCCAATTTATGCAAGATCTTCAAGCCATTTAAACACAACATGCATTAAGTTGAACCCTAGGGTGTAATCATAGGAATTCATATGAACAGAGAACATTTACCAAACACTAAGACTCAAATCAAATGATCTAAAATGGTGAAAGAAGAATATGGGTCAACATAACTAGAGAACATGTCGGTTCTAAACATCCTACAGAATGAATCGAGCACCATCTAGGGACCCGAACAAAATATCCCATGTGATTCATTAAAACCGGGAGCACACAACATCCATGATCCTGAGACTGAAAATAATCCATAGTATATAAAACTCATTCTATGAGTTCCTCGATAACTCACGATAGCAAATACAATATATTCATGGATAATAGTCAACTTGATGGGGGTTTCACTCATTTATATCGTTCATTAGATACCTAAGCATGTCTAACCACAACTAGCCAGCATAAGAGAGAACAAAAAAACATAGGGCCAATTCCTAATACAAGATACCTGAAGGGTATCCTCCTCAACCATGGTCCTAAAATTAAACTACTTAAAACATCATATCCAAATTCCAACTAAACATGGGATGATCCAACCTAAAATCCACCATCCAAATAGATAAATTAGAAACACCAATCAACTCTTGGCCAAAAAAATCATAGGCTCTCACATTTCCATGGATCTCAATATTCAAACCAAAAATCCACCATGGGATTTCCATGACCTAACTCAAGTTTGGACAAAAAACGGGGCTCACACAATCCTCAGGGCCACATCATAAAGTGATGTCCATCACAGGACTCCCCTGCTACACCCAATCACTTGGAAAATTCCCATAGAAAAAACCTCAACTATTCCAAATTCCATAACAAGATGAGGACACCTTATGAGGGGTTTCTCTAGGACATCCAAATATACTAGATACACCTTGTGATGAACATCTCAAACTACTCTAAATGGCCTCCAACTGATCTCTGATAATAAAATCCCCAAAGGGGCATCCAAAGAATAAGTCCACCAATAAGGGAATTCACAATGGTCCACATGACCACCTCAAAATTAGGATACCCACCATAAGGTTTCCTCAGCACAAGGCAATAAACATTCTATACTGAAATTCTCAATATTTGACTATAGAAATTGCTGATCACTTGATTAGAAACTAGCCCATAAGGGAATCCTCAATAGTCCCTCAAACTCATCTTAAAAACACATTGGTAATCACCTGTAACCATTATCCAAATGTGTCAACATGGCCCAAAGGATTGAGAAACTATAGTCCACGAACTGAAGAGCTAAACCTCAATAATTGGTACCAATATGTATGGACAAACCAAGATATAATTAAAGATACTAATCAATCCCTCATACATGAATAAGTCTAAAAGAACCTTGAACAACACTGGTAGGCATCCACAATCCATGGACAACTAATGAGATCATGCCCTCACATGGGTGTTGTAGCTCGCAACCCAAACCCCTAGGAGGAAACTAAATCCTCAATAAGGATTTCTCCTATTGAACTCTCATAGTTCAAAACACCATAAAAATATATTCTAAATTGTGAAAGGATACCACCATAGTGATCTAAGTGGAAAAATTCTCAAAATGCACTTCTCACAAGTCCAATTATGACACTGGGGTGAAGATTAGGAAAAATAGGCCACTGTACTATGTGAACTTGGTATACATGGTGTGTGACCACTAAGTTCCTCCCTGATCATGTTTCATAGGCCACTGAGTATGTACTTTCCCAAAGTACATGGTGTATTCCTCTCGGTACATGGTGTGTGCCTCTCGGTATATGGTGTGTACCCCAACATGGGTACTTTCCCATGTAACCCATCCCCACTCGACATGTACACCGCCGAACTACCTGGTGTGCACCACCCATACAGGACATGTTCCCCACAAAGGATCCCAATTGATGTACCTTTCAATGAACCCCCTCCCCCCCAATGAGGTCTGGTCACACACCATACATGGTCACAATTTGTGTATCTCACCCAGTCTCTGGTCAGGTACACTACAAAGCCATGTTCCCAGGTATAAACTGATCCAACACTACATGATGTGTACTCCCTATACACAACATATATTCCCAACAAAATCAACTTCCTCAAATACAAATAACACACAGTGTGTGCTCTTCTAAACTACATTCCATGTACATGGTTTCTTTGATGGGAAACCCCGAAAATGGCCTAAAACTCCAATTTTCTACCCAAAACTCATAGATCATCCCACTATGGTCCCAAGAAACCCATTAATGGATTAAAAACATAAAAACACATAAAATATATGAATTTTAAAAAAAACATAAAATGGGGACACCTCCAAGAAAAAACCATCGATGCTTCTCACTGATCCATGATCTGCAGTTGACACACAACGATCTTGTGTGACACGAGTTTCATAGTAGAACTGCCTTTTCTCCCTACCCCTCTATTCTCTACATATCACAATGTTGGATGAAGATACCAATGATGGAATCACCTCAGGATTGTGTGTCAAGACAAGGGATAAAAGAGAAGAAATAAAGAAAATAAAAAAAATGGGGGGGCTCAGGCCCGAACCTAGTGCCTAACATATGGTTGTGCCTCACCTATGAAAAACACCCAATTCCAAACTCAAAGATACATAAATAATCTCAATATGAAACTTCATTTAAAATATATGACAAAGCAAACACATGAGAATAAATTAATATTTCATTAATTAAATATTTAATATTCTATGAAAATTCAAACATCTCATATTTCCACTAAACTCTTATCCTAGGGTAAACACCCTATTCTAGGACCAAAGTAGTGGTTGGAAAATTTATCCGAGATTATATCTTAGCAGTAATTTCCATTTTCCCCTAAAACACTTATATAAACAAAATGTTTCAAATTTACCCTGATTTTCATAACCCATGATGTCGTGGGTCATCATAAACTATTCACCACAAATGATTCTCACCTGTGAGAACCCTTAGTGGATAGCCATCAGCCAAGATCTTCCCAAATAAATGGAAAAAACAAACATTATCTCAACCATCAAAAAAACAGGTCATATAGTTCCTCCAACTCTCTCCCACATGAGAATCATTCAACATCTACTAATCTGATTCCACCCACCATAAGAGTATCCTTATCATTTTTCCACTTCCCAAGGTAAAAATACATACCCACTCTACATAAATCATTGAACATAATGGATAGGTGTGTCCAAACTGCTCACACCAGAGAACCATCACAAAAACCTACAACCTATGTGATCAAAAACCTCATAAATGAGGCTCATGACATCTAACATCCTATAGTTCACTTCCCAACAGAATTACTATCTTATTATACTCCTTAATCGCACAACAGAACTCACAAACACATGGGAAAAGTCCTAACAAAACAAGTCTAATGTGCCTAAAATCAACAACCACCCACCACATAGGTATCAATCCAAAGTCACGAGCATCTAACCACACTCCAATTGTGCTACCTAAGGCACAACTTGAAATGAGTAGGGCTAGGGGTCCAACCAAACATGCCCTATCAAGTAGACATGACATTGGGAGCACTCCCAAAACTCCACTTCTAAAAAACCATACATCCTCATGCCTAACCAGGACCTAGTGATAGAATAACTCAATGAACCCACAAAGGAAGAACCAAAAAACCCACCCAAATCATCAGTGATAACAAGAACACGATCCCCACTAAATGACTTAGTAAACAACACATGGCATGGACAATTATCTCTAAAGAAGCAAGAACCTAGGACTTTAGGGGAACCACCAACTGAGGGAAATTCATGGACAACAAAATATCCCTCAATCATCCTTGAACTCATCATTCCACCAAAAGGTAACTCAAATACCTCACCAACGTACCTGGGTCTCCATCTATCCCTTGATAAAGGGACTGCATCTCTAACACCAGTGAACATCCCACCACATGAATCACATGACCAGAAATCATAATAAAATATACTATAAATCACAAAAAAATAGGTTTATGTCATGTGAATCATATGTGCCCAGAATGATACATGATCCTTGGCCTCTTTCCCATAGGATAAGATTGAAAAACCTAGAATAAACCATAAATCCACATACTCAAATCCATCACACTAGGAGAAATCATAAAACTATAAAAAAATACCAAGAATAGAAATCTCATACCCTGGAAACTTGGATTTCCAATCAAAAAATGTGTTCATGACACACCACTTGGATATCCATAATAATTTTGGACACCTTCCAAGATCGCTTATCTACCTACTCCCCAAATCATAAAACTAAACACCTCAGATTCCATTTTGTAATGAACCATCCTGGGTTTACCTAACACATCGCCTAATCTGTATCGACAAAATAAATGAAGTGTGCCACCCCAAATTCTAGAGGATTTTGACTAACAGTGAGGGTATATAAGGTACATTAGGGAGACTATACCCTTTGTTCAAAGTGAAATAATAACATAAAATAACTAAACTCATACGCAGGTATCGACATCAGAGTATATATAATAAATAAAATAAAATAAAGAATACTATAACAAATGGAATAAAGAATATAGACACAAATCTGGAAAAACATATAACATCCATTCTCCCACTAGGATGACCACATATACAAAATAAATAAACTGGAAATAAAATACAATAGGATCTAATGTTAACACCAAGCTAAACCACATACTCTGTCTCTGTGATGCTCGAGATGCACCAGCATGATCCTAATTCTCCACACATATGGCTCTTCTCAATCAATAAACACCATTACTTGGTCATATCATCTTTGAAATCTGTGTCCAAACTGAAAGAAGACAATGATTCTACATGCACACTGATGTGCATGTGTATGGGGTGAGAAATAAGTATCAGTAGGCCACCCCCAATGATAGATTTATAAATCTATTTTCATAACAAGTGTATAAGAATCTGATATGCCCAGCACTTTTCAGAAACTAACTATATCTCACATAAAATAAGCAAGTGAAAAAACAGGTGAAACAATATAATAAAGAATCCAACCAGTGAGTTCTAGACTAACACCCCAGGTAAATCTACCCCTGATCTGTCCCTTTAAAATAATCACCAGGCCACATGGAAATTGATGAATCCTCCAGATCTATAAAGGTGCTCCAAGATGTCTAAATCTTGAAGGTATAAATCCAGACACCAAGGCATAACCAGAGGCATCCACAAGAACAAATCACATCTACCAGTAAATGGGAATCTAATAGAACAATCTGAACTGGTGACATGAACATATAAGCCAACACAACTAGAGAACATATCATTCCTAAAGGTCATACATAATGAATCAACCACCAGCTATGGACCCCCAAAAAATGTCCCACAAGACCCATTTAAACTAGGAGCACACAACATCCATGGTCCTAAGATCACAAATAATCCACAATACATAAAAACCAATCTATGAGTGTATTAGCACCTCTTGAGCCCAAAGCCACACTAGTCAGGGTTAACGCTCAAATTGATGGGGGTTACACTCATCTAGATTTTCCATTATTTCCCCTATCCTTTTTAACCATAACCATCCAGTAGAGGAGATAACCTAATAAAAACTCAAGGATAATGCGTAATACAAGATATCCCAAGGGTGTCCTTCTTAACAATAGTCCTAAGAAAAAACTACCTCAAACATCAAGGCCAAATTCCAACTGAATACGGTATGATAAAACCTCAAACCCACCATCTAAATAGCTGAACTGGAAACACCAATAAGCCCTCGTAAAATAAAGTTTGGTCTCTCACAGTCCCTTGAATATCAGCATCTAATCCAAATAGCCACCATGGGATCCCCATGACTTGCCTCATGGTCAAACCAAGCTCAGGGATCACACAGTTCCAAAGGCCATATAATAAAGCAACATCCATCACATGCCACCCCGACTGCACCAAATCACTCCGGCCACACCTGAAAAAATAACTTCTATTGGACCAAAGGCTATAAGAAGTAAAGGAAACACTATGAGGGGTTCCTCTAGCTCATCCCAAATCAAGGGACACAGCCATTACTGAATACCCCAAACTTCCTTCAATGGAATACAACTTATTATTGATCAAAAAATCACCCAAAGGGGAATCCAAAGCATAGGCATGCAAATAGAGTAATTCACAATGGTCCTCATGATGACTTCCAAAGAATGAGACCCTCCACAAGGGTTCCTTAGTATGAGCCAAAAAACATTCCATATAGGCATTCTCAATAGATGACTATGGTAACTGTTGATAACTTGCTCAGAAAGTTGTCTAAAAGAGCATCCTCAAGAGTCCCTCAGACTCATCTCAAAAATACAATGGATCCAATCTATAACAATTAACCAAATATTTCAACACATGCCAAAGGCTATAATGGCTCTGGTCTAAAAATCCAAGAGCTAAACCTCAATAGATCTAATCTTGAGAAATCGGTCCCAACATGCAGGGAAAAACCAAGATATCCTCATATATAATACTCAATCTATCCTTAACATAATATATCCAAAATAATCTTGAACAAAACTGGTTGGAATCTATAAGACACGGCTAACTATCAAGCTCATTCCCTCAAACAATTCTCATAGCTCACAACCCAAACCCACAGGAGGAAATGAGAACCACCACAAGAAATCCTCATAATGAACTCTCATAGTCCAAAACACCATTCAAAGTAACTTTGATGGTGAAAAGGATACCATCATAATGATTTGAGGAAAAAATACTCTGAATAGACTACTCACCAGTCCAATTCTGACATCAGGGTGAAAAAGCAAGCAAAACATGCCAAGATACTAAAATTACAAGGCTTGCACTTTGAGATAAATGACATGTAACCCCCAAGGTCCTCCTTTTTCATGTCTCATTTTCTATTCGGAATTTACTTTCACAAAGTACATGATGTGTGCCTCTTGATACATGGGGTGTAACCTAAAATGTGTACCTTTCCATATAACCTAACCCCATCGATGTGTACACCATATAACATCATGGAATTCAATACTTGTACAGATCATGTTTCCCAAATGTGTCCCCAAGTCATATACCTATCCATGTATCCCCATAAGAGGTCTAGCCATTCACCTTACATTGGCATTGTCCATGTACCTCATCCAAGCTCTGGAATTGTACCCTACAAGATCATGTTCCACCAGCACACCCCGATCCACCACTACATAGCATGTACCCTTGGTATACTACATGTAGTCCCAAAAACATCAACTTCCCTCAAAATAAAGAACACACTCATGTTTTCCTCTATACTACTCATCATGTACATGGTTTTATTACAAGAGAAACCCCAAAAACTACCTAAAAAGCCTATTTTCTCTTTGAAAATCCCAAATTGACCCACTAGGGGTCCCAAGAAATAGATTAAAGGATTAAAAATTAACAACTCTCAAAATAAGGGGATTTTCATAAAAATATTTAACTCCAAGAGGAAGCTGCAGATGCTTCTCAATGATTCATGATCTGTAGGTACCGCACGATAATCTGACATGAAATGAGCTCCATAGAGGTGCCTCTTTTTTGGATATAAATATGAGTTATACTGATATTAGGATTGAAATAATATATTCTTGATGGATCAATTTTGAGAGGGGTGAATTCTAGTATAAAAAACATAAGTTTAAAAGCATTTAAACTAAACAATTTCACAATCCTCTTTAATTAAAATATTTTATTAAAACATGGTCATTAGTCCAATTATTAAAAGTATCATAATCAGTATGATTATGATAATATCAGAGTATACAAATCATAATCTGGATAGATATGATTATATCAATGTGTCTTGGATTCACAGTATATCTAATTAAAATTTCAGATAGTGTTTATCATATTTATAATTGTAACGATATACAAGCATGGTGAAATATAAAACTTTTAAAATAACAAGTAATAAAATAGAAACAATGTAATAATAATTAAAAAATATATAAAAATAATTTATCTCTTTTAAACTTAAGATTATGGTATCCACAAACCATAGTTAAAGGTATCCCTTGTTTTAAACTTACAAGAAAGTTTTTCTTTCCTCAGTAAGGAAATACCTTGATATGATTATCAGATTTTTTATATCTACCTATACCCAATAGACCTTTATCCAATGGATCAGCTCTATATTGATATCCCTGAAATCCATCGATCAATATGATCCAATTATTTGTTTTTCTATCCCAACATTCCCTCGATCAAGATAATCGAATTCACTTTCTTGTTATCCCCACAATCCCTTGATCATAATCATATATTTGATGCAATATTACAAAGAAAAAGTTCATGACGGGAAAACCCGGACAAGGTTTTCTTATGACTACAAAACTATAATATAATTACAAAGACTAAGAACAAGATGTTCATGTTGTGTAATCTACCGTTCTCTCACACAATAAGAAAATAAAAATGAATCGATCTTATCTAAACTCTTTGAATTACTAGGTATTTATAGGAAACCTTACCAATGGTCATATTTTATCCCAATGGTCATATTTTTTAGTTTATTAGAATTACTTAGACACCTGGCACTTCAACGATTCTTTTGTAACTAATTTTCTAATGTCATATTGATTTAAACAATTATATTGTAAAAATTATTCCTTTCATTAGAAATAATTTTTTGAATATGATAATAAACTTAATTTATTCTGATGGACTTATTTAAAAATTTCATTATTATATGCCTTATGAGTTTCAGTCCGATATTCATCAATACTAGTATTAGTCTGATTACTAAGACTTTGTTATTACAAAAGACAAGAGATAAATCCTTATATCTCGTCTGATAAGGGATAATCCAATGTTTATTGGATCCATACATATTATGATAATCATATTGAAGTAATAGGTTTTTATTTTCTTAATTTATTAGAACTTATTTTAGGTATGGTAGATGATTTTTTTTCTACAAAAAAATTCTAAAAAACTTAGGAAATATAAAGTTAGTAATCAAGTATATAAGAAAATGTGTGTGATTTACAAAACTAAAGGACTGGAAAATTAATAAGTATAACTTTTAACTCAAATATATCCCCCTTTTGGAAATCACAAATCCAAAGCTAAAATGGAAAATTAACTTTGACAAAATTATAATCCGTTTACATTTAGGTACTTAATATTCATAATTAAACATTAATCCTTTTATCCCCCTGAGTTTGTGACTTGTCTAAATATGATGATGAATATGATTAACTCCCCCTTAGGATAAAAACTCCCCCTAAGGATCATATTCTTCTTCTTAGTATGATATTCTCCTATTTAATGGAAAACTTCTCCCTTTTTTAGAAAATTTATCACCTTTCTATAAAATCCCCCCTCCCTTTGTGATTTTCAAAAAGGAATTTAGAAATGTCTTGAGTTGTTTTAAAAGGGTTAGAAAAAACAACTATACAAAACAATATAATAAACTACCTAATTATCTACAAAATAATGAGATAATAATCAACCAATAGTTATTTAAAATAATTCAAACAAATCATAAAGGGATGAAGATGTAATTTATTTATAATCATGTTTTTGAAATACATTAACAATTGCAAAAAAGAGTTTAAAAGGAAACATATTTTAATCTTTCTTCATCAAAGACTAAACAATGGTCTTCATCTTCTTGAACTATTTTCTACCCTCCTCAAGCATTTTTATTATTTCATATGGAGACTGAATTTTCTATTCTTGGATCCAATGTATTTTAGAAAATTATTCATTCTAATTTTTTAAACCAATGATTACCTCTTTATAATATTTGAGTCTTGAAAACTCGAACTAAATATATTTTATCTTACCTGTTAACTTTATCACTTCCTTGGTCTAGTTGTTAATTATATCTCTAAAATATTCTATAAATTTCACTCTAGCGACCATATCATTAGATAATTGATTTATGGATTTTACGAATTCATTTATAAGATTCTGTATATCTTCATGATTATCATCATGCACCCGAAAATTGTTAAAAAATTTATGAGACCATTTCACAGCCACATTTCATGTCTTTTTATGAGCCTGGGAACTTTCTTGTAAAACTTTGAGATCAGCCTCTAAATGGATCAACTTGTCTATTAAAACTTTGATTTATTCTAATTTTCACTTTGATTTTCATGATTCAATTCAACCCTAGCTTAAATTTGTGGAATATATGGAATTATTCCTTCAAGTCTCTGTAAATATTTAATGATATAATCTACTCATTGCACATTTATCACATTCACTGAATCTGATTCTTTTTCTATTTCAAGAAGTTTTACATGACTAGTTTTGACTTATACATGTTTTAAATTCAACTTATCTTTCTTTGAAACCAATTTCTGGAATTTATCTCCATCTTACATCCCATTATACAATTCAATGATATCTATTTCATCGATGTTAGATTTTTCACCTTAGATCTTTGAACTCTGATCTTTCTCATCTTTATTAGATATAGATTTATCTTCTTCCTTTGATTAAGATTTTTACTTTTCAATATATTCAAATTTTTTATTATCAGTTCTGGATGGTATATTAGATGATGGTGCTTATTCTAATTTTAAATAAAAATTATCATATTGATGATTAATTTTGATAATAAAGAACATATGGTGGAGTTTAATAAAATTTGGGCTTTGGTATTTATACAAGTAACTCAATCATCATTGATGGTCCAGTTTCTTCGCAGATTCTTTGGGTCTTCTTGTGCGGACCATATGACCCTCAAAATTGATGATTTGGACAACGGTTCCTTATAACGAAACGTTTTAAATTGAGTTATTAACCCTAAAAAGAAAAATCATGTAATTTGGATAAGTATGGTGAGAGTTATTAATAAAATGTTAAATAGAAATGAATCTAGATGAATTCAAATAGTGCTTTAAAATTATATTTAATATTTAAAAATTAATATTTCACAAAAATTATGAAAATTTCATATAAAATTAGTAAAGGGAGTATATAATAAATTATGAAAATATTAATAACATCAAATCTCCCAAACATAGAGTTTTTCATTTCCTCATTGTAATAAATATAAAAACATAACGAAATCAATTTTACAAACCAATAAATATTAAAATTTTGTTTTCCCCAGTCAGGGGTGGTTTAGAAAATTTCACTCATCTATATTGAATACCACCGCAAGTTTTTATTGAAAAAATTCCTCAAAAAACAATTAATTTCTTAATGCTCAAATTTAGAAATGGAAAATGTGGGCACTCAAAACTCACTCTTCTCAATATGATAAAAAAAATTTCTAAAGGTTGACTCATTCACCAAACCAAAGTGAAAATCATAGAGTTTGAAATAGATCTCATCTTCTATTCCCTATCCTAAAGTGCTAAAAAATCATGAGGTATTTTTAGGGGTTTTTCTATGGCTATGGGATGGTAGGAAGATGATATCCAAAAGATAGGAAAAGGGGGGTAAAACATCAGCATGGGTAAAACGATGCACAATTTTTTTTTGAAATGAATCATAGAAGGAAATAAAAAGAAATATTTATAATAGAATGATTCTATGAAGAAAGAAACAAGAGAGGAAGAAAATTTTAAGGGGATTAGAATATAAAATATTTACAAAACTTCTCCCAATGACATAAGTGTTTTTTTATTATTTTTTTATTCTCTTTTTTCATTTTTTAAATGTTGAACTCGAAAAAGATGTCACACTCATATCCCAACCCATGATTGATATCATCATGACACTGATTGTAATAGTTATAACAAGATCAAAGGTTGAGGAAGAGTGATTTTTGACCCACCCAATACACAACCCATTCTTATTTTCATTTTTTTATTTTTTTTTATTTTTTTTTAAAAACATTTTAATATCATTTGTAAAAGATAAACATATATAAATTCCAAAACCCCACTTAATTAAAACCTCTCCCCTATACTTAAATTGGTGATTTCCCTCAATCATGTGATAAAATGGTGAAAATCAACAAAAGGGTTCCCAAAATGAAATCCATCCCCCCACACATAAATTTCGAAAAAATGTTTGGTAATGAAAATCCATGTTGATATTGGGTGGGATAAGGTATTGGGCTTGTAATGTGGCTATCAAAGAAATTTTTTTCATAGGCTCTGAGGGGATTTTAAAAGGGGGATTAATGTAAGGGCAATGGGATTATATTTGGATATTATGATTCTCATGAGGTTTATAAAATGCCTCTATCATATTAATGCACACTAAAGTTGGAAATTCAGCTCGAAATTCCACAATCTCAAGAATCAAAAATGGGGGTGAAAACACACATTTTGAAAATATGTCCATGGGTTGCCTTGGCATGAAAGCAAATGTTGTTCCTCCCAGGTGGGTAAAATCATTTTCCAAATCAAAAAATTGAGTATTCAAATTTTTTTGGTTTTGATACAATATTATTTATCCAAATTTATGAAGGAACCATAAATTTTTTGAGACGAAACCATTCCTTTTGACTCCCCAAAATAATTTGACAAAATTTTAAAATTGGAAGGTGAGTAAGTGTGACTCTTTATTTTTCATATTTTTTTAAATGAATTGTTTTTAGTTTTTTAGTTTATTATTTAGTTTCTTATAAAGACACACCCACACAAAATATAAAGAGTAAATAAAAAATTGATGATAAAAGTGGTAAAAAAAATAATGATGGAGGAATAATAATAGAGAGAGATAGAGAGAAAATAAGAGTTAAAGGGAAAGAGGTGACCCCTAGTTTGGATTTTGTGAGTCATTGTCTCTATCTGATGGTGGGTCAGTGGAATTCAATGTGCCTCATGTAGGATGGTACCTGAAAATAAAAATCGTTATTTATCTAATGAAAAACTAAAAAGAAATTAAAAATTCACAAAAGTAAAAGAAAACATGGGTTGCCTCCCAAGAAGCACTGCATTTTTTGGTCTACAGCTGGACAGTTGTTGTAGACTACCTATAGTCTAACAGTGGCCATCATATTTTCTCAACTCCATTGTGCTTTGAGAAAAACTTTTCCTTTGGTAGGCTTGATGATTCATTGGATAATTTCATCCATCCATTGTTGTTTCGATTGCAATTCAATGGGGGTAGAAAGTGAATATGACTATCCTCCCATTGGTCTTCAACATGAGGAATGATTTTATCCACAAAGTGATGGTTTTATATACTTGGATATTCCGGAAGATGTTTTAATTATTATTATTCATTTTTATAAGGTTCAGATAACACAAAACCAGAGTATGAGATCCTAATTGTTTTTGACTCATTTATTTTATCACTTACCAATTCAGAGTAATGGGGATTAGTGGAGTTATAAGACTGAATATGTTTTTCAATTTCTTTTATATCAATGTTTTTCTCTAAAGAATGGTCAATTTCAACACCACCAATGATCACTTTATTAATTAGGGAACAAATAGCACTAACATCAAAACCATTAGGACAATATAAACACGTTGGTTTAGGTTTCACCTCACATATAATAGAATTTTCAGAATCATGGATAGGAAATGATTAATGTTGGATAATAAGATTTGAATCAAAAAATGAACATGCTTGTTCATTTTCCTCATTACCATCCATGTTGGAGTAGTTGATGATAGAGGTTAGATGAAATTCAAAAGAGTTTTCAATATCCTTTAGATCAATGGAGTTTTCATTTGTAATGTCAATATCAACTTCTCCATTTATGACTTGGTTAATGAGGATGCAATATTGAAAAACTCCTCTGTTATTAGAATTGGAAGAACACGATGGATTGGGATTAAAGACACTCTCAAAGAGAGTTTCAGAAGAATGTATAGATAATTCATATTCATTCTTTGATGGGTATTTCATGGATTGAAAAATATTTAACATGACCAGTTTGTTAACAAATTCCATGGATAAGATGCTAGCATGGACATAAATTTTGGTTTTATATGTCATGAGGAAAGGTCTTCTTAAAATCAGAGGATATTGGCAAGAAGTTTTCTCACCTTCCATGTCAAGTACATAGAAATCATCTTGGAAGATAAGATCATTGACCTGGACAAGAACATTCTCAATTATTCCCTCAGGACTGGTTTTCCTTCGATTGGCTAACTAGATGACAACACCTATTAGATATAAAGGACTATGACTAAGGTTGGAGAATATAGATTCGGTCATGACATTTATTGAGGCTCCTGGGTCTATGATTGCATAATTGAAGTTTGAACTTCTTATTTGGCATGGAACTGTAATGGTCCTTGGATCTTTGAATTGTATGGGAATAGGCAGCTGGGTGGAAACATTTTAGAAGGTCCTAAGTTGTCTCTTATGGGTGCACAATTACTTAAGAAACTTTGTGTTCTTAGGGATTTGTTTTATGGAATATAATAGGGGTATGATGACTTCAACACATCTAAACATGTCGACCGTTTCAAGATCAAGATCAAAGGACTTTTTTGGCTTAGAAATGGATTGAGGAAAAGGAATTGGGTTCCTAAGTGGAATGGAAGGAGGTGAGGGAATGGATTTAGATTTCTTTTCAAGTTTATTTTTCTTTTCATTTTCTAGGTCATCATTCAAGGGGGTTTTGGAAGAATTATCTTGAGGCATAGAATTTTCTTACCCAATATAAGTGAAATTTCACTTACATTACCCTTGGGGTTGAGTAATAATTGAGCTAGGAGTTTTGAGGAATTATATTGTTGTTTCTATATTAGGTGGGAAGAAATTTGACCAATTTGGGCTTCAATGTTCTTGAGGATAGAATGGGTGAAGGAGGAAAGATCTTCTACAGCTTTTTCCCATGGTTGCTTGGAAGAAGAGGCTTGTCCTGGATTGGGATTTCCTTTATTTTGGTTCTTGGGAAAGAAATTTAATTGGTTTGGGAATTGGAAAGGCTCACTAGGATAGTCGAATCCTGGTGGAGCTTGAGGAGGATTTATTCTTTGAGGTTGAGTAACAAAAAGGTAAGTTTTTTGGATGTTACCAACACCTTGACCATATTGAAAATTGTTTTGGTTTTTAGGAGGGAATTGAGGGGGATGAGAGATGGGATTACCATACCTTAGGCCTTGGATATAGAAATAAGAGAAGGGCTCAGAGTGAGGTTGGTTTAAGTTTCTATCGAACTGACCTGATAGTTCAGGGTTGGTGTTCTACTGAGCATAGTATTCATTAAGCTCTATTGGTCCAAATGAATCTGATGGTTCATATTAATGTTGTGGACATGTTTCTATTGGATGAGCTGGTGAGTTGCAGATTCCACAGTTTTTGACAGGTCCCAGAAACATTGATTGTGAAAAGATGAGGTTGGGGATTTGGAAGAAACAGTTAGTTGTCACACAAGACCTGTAAGTTCACTCATCCACTCATTCATCTTGTTCGGCTCTATGGATTTATTCTCTTGGACTTGTTTGACATGAGCATGTGATCGAGTATGGAATTATTGTGTGTTTGCATCTATGTTTCTTATGAGATCTCTTTCAACTGCAGGAGTTTTATCAACAAGATCACCGCCACTTGCGGCATCAATGAGAGTTCTCTCCATAGCCAATAACCCCTTATAGAAGTATTGGATCAACAGTTGGTCAAAGATTTGGTGGTGTGGTTAGGTTGAAACAAGATTTTTGAACCTCTCCTAGTACTCATGGAGTGATTCATTTGGGAATTAGGGAATACCATATATTTTTTTCGGATAGAAGCAGTATGAGAAGCAGGAAAGAATTTCTCTAAAAATAGTCACTTAATGTCCTTCCATGTGGTTATGGAAATGGGAGGAAGGTGTTAGATCCATGAATTAGTAGTGTTATCTAGGGAGAAAGGTAATTCTTGAAGTTTGATTTGTTCCTCAGAAACCCCTTGAGGCTTCATGGTAGAGCACGCCACTTGGAACTCTTTAAGATGAAGATGTGGATCCTCACTGGCTAGCCCATGGAAATGAGGAAGAAGATGAATAAAATTTGATTTGAGTTTGAAGTCAGACTCTATTTTTGGATATTGAATAACAAGAGGTTGGTAATTCATATCAGGGGAAGCAAGTTCTTTAAGGGTTGGTTCCATAGGATTATCCATATCTAACTCAATTGGTTGGACAAGGACTGGTTCGTGATTTATTTGATTATCTCTTATGTTCCTCCTATGTTGGATAAGTGTTTTCTCAATTTCATGGTCAAAAAAATCTGACGGATATTTTGGGAGGCTACGGGGCATTCAAATAGATTTTAGAAGAAAGAGGAAGACAGGTTTTTCTTTGTGTTTTTTTAATCTTTTTTTTAATTTAGTTTTTTTTCTTTTTTTAAATTACAAAAAACAAATGACAACTTAATGAACCATCCCTGGAAACGATGCCATTTGAAAGTGAGATCTATTATTGCCTATTGACCGTTCAAGGTTCTGATGCTCTACTAATGTGTATAACAGCACTCGGGTCGAATCCTTGACAATGATACTTTTTAATAGTCGGTTGTTTTCAGTTGATTGTATTTTAACTGGGGGTTTTGTTTTTAGAGCTTAAATTAAGTGATTAATGGTTGATGTTTGATTTAACAATTTGATAAATATTGGTGTGACTTCATTAATAGGGAGTTAATCTTTTTATATCCTTGATCTTTTCATTATATTGCATTTTAATTAACCCACACTTCACAAGATAACATTGATTAGAATTCCTAAATGTTAAGGCTTTAATCCAAGACATAACTTATCTTAGGGATCTAATATCAATAAGAGATTTTTATGGTAGTGTATTTATGGTTCCAATAATCCATTGAAACCACACTTTAAACAAATCATGTCATTAATCCACGGCATTCTAAGTTTAATATATACAATGTTAATTTAAAGAATATTCATCGAGCAAAAGCTCTCAATCACTTAACATTCACAAATTATAACTCATCCCAATGGTATATTTACTCAGACATTGTTTTTTTATATAATATGGTTGTAATTTTTTTGATGATTAACTATAAATAGAAGGAAATGAAGGGGATAAGAAAATAGTTTTGCACCGAACACACACACACAAACAGTAAAGGTAATTAAATTCAGACGTTAGATTGAATGAGAAAGCAAAAAAAGGGAAGAAGTTTTAACTAGATTTAAACCATTTTAGAAAACATTAATATAAAACTATATAAGGTGGATGATAATAATAGATACTGAATAATAAACCTTCATTAAAATAGAATTACAAAAAAATACTTACAAGATTACAATAATGAAGAACACAAAAGTAAATGAAAACAAAGAGAAGAGGAAAGGTCTATCAAGTGAAAACATAAGTATTTAAGGCCCTCCCAAGACTTTTAAAAGGATTTTTTCGTGCCAATATATGATCATCTCTTGTTAAATGCCAACTCTTTTGAAGGAAATGAGGGGTTATGTATTTATACCCCCAAGGAGTTGGACTATTTGCATTCTAAATCTAGCCATTCACTTATCTTTCCAGTTTTCCCATTTAGACAGCTGAATCTTGAGATAGATTATTCTTAAATTTTTTATATAATAATGTTGTCCTACTAATATAAAAATTTGGAGCCATTTGGACTTATTTAAGCAATGTTATGGTGGTTGGAGTAAACCATTATAATCTGTCCATTTCAATCCATATTTTTCAGAAGGTCTAACTGTGAATGGGTTTTTTAATAGTAATATGCCCTCAAATAAAAATAGTTTCTTCTATAAAGTTGGAAAAACATATATTATCTTTTACACTTCAAAATACCATCTTTATTTGATGAACATATCATGAGAAATAACATGAATAGTGTTCAGATTTTAATTTATATCTAGAATGGTGGGTTGGACTTCAAAGCATCAGTTGAGACCCTCGTTCTTTTATTTGGACCTTAATATTTTTATCCATGATTTAATTAGATAATAAAGAACATATGGTGGAGTTTCCTAAAATTTGGTCTTTGGGATTTAGACCAGTAACTCAATCATCACGGATGGTCCAGTTTTTTCATAGATTCTTTGGGACATTTTATGTGGACCATATGACCCTCCAAATGGACTATTTGGACAAAGGTTACTTCTAATTAAATGTTTTACTACGAGTAAGGAACCCTAAAAAACAATAATCGTGCAATTTGGATAATTTGGGTGAGATTTTTTATTAAAACATTAAACAGACTTGAATCTGGATGAATTCAAATAGTGCTTTAAAATTATATTTAATATTTAAACATTAATATTTCACACAAATTATGCTCATTTTATATAAAATCAGTAAAGGGAGTATATAATAAATTATGAAAATATTAATAACATAATTCTAGCCAAGCCCTGAGGCATAACTTAGGAATTCATGCATATTCATAAGAGTCTAATAGGATATTAAGGGATGTCATGCCTGAGTATCAAGAGTAATAAAAGATTACATGCTTGATTATCATAAATCATAAGGGATTACATGGCCGAGTATCATGAGTAATAAATAATGACATGCCTGAGTATCATTAATCCTAAGGTATTTTATGCTTTAGTATCACAATTAATATGGAACGTCATGCTTGAGTATCATAAATCATAAGGGACTCCATTTCCGAGTATCATATATAATAATAAGGCATGTTATTCTTTAATATAAGTTAAGGGAGGGTTACCAACCCTTCTACCATTAATTTAGTTTAGGTAATAATCCACTAATTACATATGTTCCATGTGATGTGTTCATACCACTCACTATCCATTTAATTATAATAATCCATCCAATTATGTAGAAAACCAACACCGCTTAAATGGTGGTATGGTCACCATAACATTTAAGAAGTCATTTAAATTTTGTAAGCACATCCAAAGGGGCTGTCACTAGTCGAAGGGGATATCCTCCATCAAGGAAAAGGTGTATGATATAATTTTTAACATGGATAAACCTTTAATTTAAAAATAAATATATTTTTTAGGAAATGTGTATAAATTATAATGTGTGTCAAGATGGAGAATTATATAAAACAAATCAAATTTAGGGAGAAATTACTAAACCACCTACCTTATGGCGGTAGATGAATTCTCATCTGGTGTGAGTTTTACATTGGAAGTATAATGAGAGAAATAGGTGAAGTAGAAAAATGACGTAAAAATATGGCATATAATCTCTCCTAGAAATATCATTCCTGAGGGAGAGATAAATCAAGGAAAGAAGGAATCAGATTCAATATATTATCATTATCTATCCAACGCAATGAATGATACAGGAATCATAGTTCAAACATATATGAGGCTTCAAATCCTTGGAGGAAGGGTGTAAATAGATCTAGACATAGGAAATTATATGAATGGGTAGGAAATAAAATAGGGTTCAAACGTTATAAAGGAACAATGTAAAAGGGTAATTTTTCCCTTTCCTTAAAGGGGTACATAGTTTGGCTACATAGTTTGGATAAACCAAGTGCCATCTATGTGGGGTCACTACCTACATGGCACTAACCTTGAAAGATAAGAACACAGTTTGGGAAAACCCTATGCAGCCTTTTCACCCCTCTTCATTCCTCTAAAGCACCCCATATGATTTTTTCAAACAGTGTAGTCTCTGATTCATGGTTTAAACAAATTATGTGGCCCCACTTTTTTCTCAAAAATTTGGGGCTCCGAGCACTGAACGAGCCCCTAATTCTCCCAAAATATTCCTCATTCTCTTAATAACATCCACCTATATTAAAATAAAGGTTTAAATTGGAATGTAAATTATCTTTACCCCATAAGAAAATATGGGATATTACAATATCTACTATTTAAAACAACTCATCCCTGAGTTTCTCTTTTACATATAGTAAAACCTCATCTGAGAATAGTTTTGACCATTGGGCACGTACAGTGGCCTCTCACTCCTAAGACTCATATTGTACTATATCTTTCTTCCATTTCACCCATACCAGAGGAACTGACATTCCATGGAGATCCTTCATTCTACAATCAATGATACTAATAGGATGATCTTTAAAGAAAAATCAATGTCTAATTGAACCACATCATGATGAAGAATATGAGATAGGTCAGAATAGTTACTGCAAAGCTGATATACATGGATTAAATTTTTCATTGATTGATACCACTAATGTAAATGAAACTGAAAAACTACTGACCCGACTCTCTCTAAAATATTGGAAGTCAACAAATCATGAGTTGAAATAATGACCTATCTCTAAATCCTTCTATTCCCCAACCTTGGTGAAACACATAAGAATACTTTATCCTCAGCCTCAAACTCTAGAGGTTTTTAATGTTGATCAGCATATAAATTCATCCTAGACTAAGCTATAGTAATATTATTTCTGTTAATATATACTAGCTATGATGTCTCCTGATGAGATGCAGTCTTGGTAGTGTTACCACTCCAACCTATAACCAGTATAAGGGTGAATAGTATTTCCTATCATATAAGTCCTCACAAGGATCCATCTATATAGTTTCATGAAAACTGTTATTATAAGAAAATTTTGTAAGGGGTAGTCATTTCCCCCAAGAACCTCCAAATTCAAGGACATAATCTTGGATCACGTCCTCTCATATCTAAATCATACACTCAGATTTCCCGTCGGTCTGTAAAGACCCGTAAATTTCAAGGAATTTTTTTTTTAAATTCTTTGGGATTTTACGAGTTCGCGGTTTCTAATGGCACCTGATTCCGAGGCTCAGTGTTCCCGGAATCAATTTCTGAAGTTTATCTTGGGTACGTTCAGTGAACGAATGAGTGGGTTTTCCTGACTTTTGAATCAGTGCTCGGAATCGAAATCCGAGGGCACCGATAAAACTGAAGAGCCGGTAATTTCTTGGGAAGACCTTTTCTGGAGTTGCGTTTGCTCGAGAGGTGTTGTTAAATAAATGGGTTAACTGAAGAGTGAAATAAAATTTGCGCTACAATTTTATTTCTATTCTAAGTAATTATAACCTATGTGTGGAAGTTGGAGTGGTACCCACTACATCCTAACTCCACTTGGTGGGATATTAGTGAGGTGGGGCCCACACGAGCCCCACCCCTTCCAATTCCATAAACCCCCCCTCTTAATTTTGGAAACACCCCTTTAATGTGTAACTCACCCACTCCCCCTCTTTATTGCATGTCAACTCTCACATTATATTGAATGATTAAAGCAATTCAATTATTTTAATTTTGAGTTTGAGTTTTTGAAGTTTTGAAAACGCATCGCATGTGTTAATAAAATAAGGAAGGCCTTATTTTATTTGGGTTTGTTTAGTTGTGTCGGGATTTTGGGAGAGGATAATCAAAGACTTGAGAATCTTCATCTTCTTCGTTGGAGAACGAGAAGAACACCAAGACATCGACGAAGAACGCCATCACCGCAAGGAGAGATCAACATGCAGTCTCTTCTCCTCTCTGCAGCCGGTGTGTGACACCTTTCCCGAAGAATGACGAAGTGCCTTCTGTCACGACCCATCCTCAGGGCCCGTTCCGTGACTACCCCAAGCTCGCCTTCCATAGTCCAGGGGCTGGCGACTAGCACCAAGGTGTAAATCCCGATAACTGGGAAGGAATTGCCTTTATAAAAGTAAACAAAACACCACAGAGTAAAAGAGGAAGTAAAACACTAAGTACAAAGAGAAGTGCTGAAAGGTAAATGGGCCAGTATAAAAAACCAAATGAAAGTAAAACTACAACTGAACAAAGTACAACAGAAAACAACAACAGCTGGAAGTACGAAAGCGGCTCCAGGGTCGTCCTCCTCGGATCCTACCTGAAGGGTAGGTACAGATGGCGCAGCTCCTGGATCGTCCACCACGGATCCTACCTGAAGGGTAGGTACATATAGCCTCCACAACGCTCTCGCCCGTCAACCTCCTCCGAGTGTCATCTCACTGTGAAGACCACCTCCAGATACTGACTCGTCGTATAGTCCACCTCCAGGTACCGTCCAGTCCTCGAACACTCGGCCTCCGTCAGCATTGCCCGTCGCCTTCAACCAACACAACGAGGTGCGGGCATAGCCCGTGCAGGGGTGAGTATAACGATACTCAGTAGGTACCCCAAGACCCTCAAGGTCTCACTAAAACCAACAAGGATAGCCACAAATAAGATCTCAACAGATAACCTCTACTTAGGTATATTCCCATACATATACCTAAGTTATCAAGTAACCAATCTCAATCATGAGGAAACACAAAGATTATGAAATCAACGGATAACCACTACCCAAGTATATGCCCATACATATACCTAAGTTATCAAGTAACCCATCTCAATCATGAGGAAACACAAAGGTCATAGACTCAGCTCAAACCAGGATTTTCATTATCGAAACCGTAACTGCTGAAGAGCTCCGTCTCTGGAGTGTACAGTGGTCCTGTCACGACTCTGAGGTACTGCTCACTAACCTAATACTGCTGAGGTATCCTCCTGTCGAGTACTGCGGGTCTGCAGCCAACTACCGGGCGCTCCGTCCATTGTGGGTCTGTCTCCAAATACCGGGTGCTCCCCCTAATAGCCTACAGAGGTACTCATTTTGTCGAGTACCGCGGGTCTGCGGACAACTACCGGGCGCTCCGTCCGTCGTGGGTCAGTCGCCAAATATCGGGCGCTCCGTCCACTAGGCTAGTCGACTCACACCAAGTCGAGTCGGTCAAGCAGTCGTCAGGTCTCAGCCGGCTACACGGTCTTCGTACTCCGAACGCTCGTCTCCGGGAGGGTCCGCTCCACGAGCTACAGGTCGATACTCCAAGTATCTCAAAGTCCACGAAATTATATCTCAAAGGACCGCCTCGTCATAGAGGGCTCAACGCAACAGACAGCACGTCAATCGGACGCCCGGTCTGTGAAGATTAGCCTTTTTCGTCCCAGGGGCCCGGTTGGTTTCGTGAGAGAACCAACATGGCCGTATCTCAACTGTACCCCGAACTCTCATAGGGTATACTCATAGACGGTTCGTCAAACGGACGTCCGGTCTGAAAGATATCAGCTTTTCCGTTCCAGGGGACCGGTTAGATTTCAGGTACAATCCAACCCAGCCATTATCAAACTGCATCCAAAACTTGGGCGAAGTATTCCAAAAGTTTTGTCTCATCAAGAGGAATTCAACGAGACAGACGGCGCGTCAATCAGACGCCCGGTCTGTGAGTTATTGGCTTTTTCGTCCCAGGGGCCCAGTTGGTTTCATGAGCGAACCAACCCGACCACACTCTGACGGCATCCAAACCTCTAGCAGAGTAAGCCAAAAGATCTGTCTCACTTAGAAGAATCCAACAAAGTCAACGGTACGTCATTCGGACGTCCGAAGCTCAAGATATGAGCGTTTCTGCTCCGAGGGCCCGGTTGGTTTTGTGTACGAACCAACTCGACCGAACTCAAAGTATTCTGAAACCCTGAGTGCGATATACCTAAATAGCTGTATCGATTCAAGGATCGCATTGCAACTGACGGTGCATCGATCGGAGGTCTGTAGCCCAAGTTATGGGAAAAAGATAGAAGATGGTCCGAAAACGGGGGTTTCGGGCCCGGACCGACCCGGCCCGAGACCCCCCCGGTCGGCCCGAACCGGGTCGACCCGCCCCGGGTCCGGCCCAGCCTAGGCACAGCGTGCCCAGCACGCTGGCCAGCTCGGCCAACGACCACGCCATTGGCAAGGGGGGGGGGGGCGCCTGCCCCCCTGGTGTAACTGCGGCCCCCCATTTAATTGGGGGCCGTTTGTAGGCCGGCCAGGGGAATTATTTCCCCCGGTTTCATACTTGTCTGGCCGGCCGGTTTCTGCCTCCACGGTACTGGTGACGGTCGGTCCCCTTCTTCTCCGACACCGGCAGCCCGGAACCGGCCGCCGGTCACCCTGCTCCGCCATGGCCCGGAACTGGCTGCAGCTTGGTTCGTCCGGCGCGGTGCAACGGCACCGTGCCCTTCCGCCGCGGCCCCGCTCCGGCCGCGGTGTCTTCGGTTTTCTTTGACGCTGCACTATGGTGCCGCGTCCTTGTTCAACTCTCGGCACGGTGCAATGGCGTCGCGCATTACTTTGTCGTACGATTCCGTGTGATGCGACGACACCATGCCATTCCGTCCCAACCATAAAGAATCAAACAAGAATAAAGAGGAGGGTCGGCCGTGTTTGTGCGGTCCGGCCCTCTCTCGTTAGTCGATAACAATTATTTATACATCCACGAAGAATGAAAAACTTGAAATCATGGACGAAAATAATTAAATAAAATAAACCCCTACCTGAGCGTAGCTAGAACGGGGGTTCACTGCGGAAAAAAGACGTCGCGAGGTGAAGCTCTGTAAGTTGACGGAGAACGCCCGAGGAGGAAGTGGCGTATCCTTTTCGTTGTCACGGGAAGAAGATCGAAAGAGGGTGCGTCGTCGATCTTCGGAAACACACCGGCTGCAAAGAGGAGAAGAGACGGAACGTCGATCTCTTCTTATGGTGACAGCGTTCTTCGTCGAAGTCTTGGTGTTCTTCGTCGAAGTCTTGGTATTCTTCGTGATGAAGATGAAAACACCTAAGAGCTCTCTCCACCAATGTCCACACACAACATCAACCAAAATAAAATAAGGCTCATCCTTATTTTATTAACTCAAGCCACAATTCAAAATTCAAAACTTAATTTAATTAATTGAATTGGGGGTTGGCATACTTAATGAGAGGAGAGGTAAAGTCACACAACTAAAGGGAAGTTAAAAGGTTATAAGAGTTACACAACTTAAGTGGGGGGTTAAGGGATGTTAGGGAGTTAAGGGAATTGAAGGGGTGGGGTTCGTGTGGGCCCCACCTCACCTTAAATCCTCCCATGCGTGGTTAACACCAAGTAGGTCCCACCCCTAACTCCCTTACAAAGATTAAAACCACTTAAGAGAGGGTCAAGTGTTGTAACACAACACTTAATCTACTTAACTAGAAAATAAAAATTGTAGATAAATGATAAATTAAACTTCCAAAAATTTTATCATCTTCTCTCGGGTAAATGCAACTCCAGAAATGGTGTTCCTAAGCAATTACTGGCGCTTCGGTTCCATCGGTGCCCTCAGAATTCGATTTCGAGCACTGGTTCAAAAGATAGAAATTCCTGCTCGTTCGTTCACTAAACGTACCCGAGCCAAACTTCGGAAAATGATTCCGGGCACACTGGGTCTCGGAATCAGGCACCGTCAGAAACTACGTTCTTGTAAAATTCCAAAGAAAATTAAGAAAATAAATTCCTTGAAATTTCCGGGTCTTTACATTACTCCCACCTCAGGGCTTTACGTCCCCGTAAATCTACAACACAAACTAGGGATACAAAAACGGTACTGATCATGCATCTGAGCCTCCTGCTCTCATGTTATCACCTGGAGGTTCCTATACTACCAAAGAAAGTGCACCCAAGGAATAGACCATCCTCGTAGGATACTCTCATGTCGATCCTTGATCCCTACTAGAACCTCGGTGGAAGTAACCCCATCGCCATCGTCCTTCTCCTCATGGTCGATGATATGCAAAGAGTCGAGCACGTATCTCCTCAGTTGAGATACCTGGAAAACGTCGTGCACCTGGTGCAACAGAGGTGGATGGGTCAAGCGGTAAACCACCCCGCCTACCCAGTTGAGGACCTATAAAGGTCCGTTGAACCTCAGAGATAACTTGTCGCCTTGGCCACATCTCCGTAAACCTCGTCGAGGTGAGACCCGTATAACGACGTGATCGTCATCCTTAAACTCCAGAGGTCTCCATTTTCTGTTAGAACTGAAACTCAAATGACTACTGCCACGAGGGTAAGGTTGACCGACTCAAGAGTGATTTGTCGCACCCTCTTGTGAAAGAGTTTATCTTGTGCTACCTGGAGTTTCCTTTTTCACCGACCAAGGAAAACCCATTCCGACATCGTAGTTAAACCGCAACTTTTTTTCCTAATACTGTCAATCTGTGTATGAACTGTGATTGCCCAGTCCATACTCAAACAAACGTCATAAGGCCTCGACGATTCCACCAAGAGATTCCAACCGAAACTCTCGCCTCGAGGGTCTGACCACACCGTCGGCATAAGTGTGATTATCGAGTCTCTTCCCAAGCTATCTCCAAACATGAGGGTCAAGTCCACGGCTTCCAGAAACTCTAGGTCTGGAACAAGATTTGAAAAAGCGAGGAATGATTCATATCAACGTCCATTACTACAGCAGCTAGTAGTGGACACAGACTGTCCCTTGAATCATTCTTAGAGCCATCGGTTCACTCTCCTTGACCACATGCAGCTGCACTCTTCCTCCGCCCTCCAGCTCCCTGAGCCTGGCGGGGATAACTAAGGCAGGTGGTTGTAGCATGTTAAGATGTACACCACCTCATGCTGCTCTCCTAGCTCTACCTCCACATCTGCTGCTTCGTAGACTCATCTCTCCTTAAAGATTTCTCTTCTTTAAAAATTTAACACGCTCGAGTCTCTAAGACTGGAGCCGGTTTCCTGTTTCTTACTACACCATGCAGTCTTCATCCGCTCCTGCATGATCTGCACCTTCTTTGCCTACGATCTGAAGAGCTGCTAAAATTTCTCCTTTGCCAAAAAGAGAAACTCAGTCTCATCCCCTGGATGAACCACGCCCATTTCCTAATACAGTCAATCCTGACATGAAGGATGCATTCATGCCATGGATGACGTCGTAAGGCCTCGACGTAACTACCAAGAGATCCAACTGTCACTCTCGCCTCCAAGGGTCGAGTAACACTGTCGGCATCAGTGTGAGGTTACTGGGTCTCCTCCAGTAGGAATCTTGAAAGTGATTGTCAAGTCAACAGTTTTAACTAGGACCACTCAGTATCAACCAAACAAAAGGATAGGAAAGAAAACAAAGATAAGTGTCTTTTTTTATTATTGCAGCTCATAGTACAAAGACACGAAAACAACAGCAACATGGAACTAGAAGTACAAGGGATGTATCCACTAGTTCCTCTCCTGTCCACCTACTCCTGGAGCTCTACTGACTTTTCCACTGCTCGGCTGTTGCTCAACCACCCGCCGCTGCTTCTGCCTCGGTGGCTCCTCCAAAGCCTGTGGATCAACTGTACGAGGAGTCGGACAGTCACGTGCCAGGTGACCCTTTCCACCGCATGAGTAACACTGTCTGCTTCTGGCACGCCTAGCTCTATCCCCACTATGGGTGCCCCGCACCACCGATCCTAAATCCCGAGATCGCCCAACTGCTGGTCTGTTCCTCCTGGACCTCTGCATCATCTGTCTACTGCCCACAGATGACTCAGCTACTAATCTAATAACACGCGGCAAAGGCAGCATCTCCTGAACACGCTCGGGGTGTAGAGCTACTGGCATAAACTCCACCCTGAAGAATGTCTTGAAGTCCTCCCATGTGAAGGTTATCTCGTCACAAAACTGGAACAAGTGGCTCCACCACCTGCCTGTTGCTTCCTGAAAAAGGCTGGTAGCAAAGATCACCATGAAGTCTGCAGGCGTCCCCACTAGCCCGAAGACTCTCACCCCAGCCTCCATCCAAACCTCAGCCGCCTGCGGGTCCATCTCTCCCTGGAACCTAGGTGGCCTCTGGCGCTGGAACTCGTGCAGCGTACTCAAGTGGCGTGCATAACCTACTGCTGGGGCTGGTGGAATCGGTGGCCCAACGTATGGTAGTACCACTGGTGCCTCCGCTGGTGCCTCAACTGCAAGAGGGCCCTTTACCGAAGCCTCGTCGCTCGGCAGGCTGTCAGTATGCACATCCCTCTGGGCTGTAGATGGTCGTCCGAGAAAAGGCATCCTGAAAGAAACAACGTGACACGGTCAAACAATTATACCTAGTGAGCTGACCTGGTTTGAGCTGATATTTAAATAAAACTTCTGGAAACACACACGCAATCATTGTTTTCGTGCACAAAGTCGGAATTCAGTTGAAAGGGTCCTGGTGTATGGATACGTCGGCCGCCCACACCAACACTGGACTCCCTGAACTGAAGTCCACACTCGGTACCCTTAACACTATTTCTTCACAGAAAGAAAATATCATAGTTATAACTTGTGCGGTAGAACCGACTCCTCTGATACCAATTTGTCACGACCCATCCTCGGGGCCCGTGTCGTGACTACCCCAAGCCCCCCTTCCATATGCCAGGGGCTGGCGACTAGCACCAAGGCGTAAATCCTGATAACCGGGAAGGCATTGCCTTTATAAAAGTAAACAAAACACCACAGAGTACAAGAAGAAGTAAAACACTAAGTACAAAGAGAAGTACTGAAAGGTAAATGGGCCAGTATACAAACCCAAATGAAAGTACAACTACAACTGAACAAAGTAAAACAGAAAACGACAACAGCTGGAAGGACGGAAGCGGCTCCAGGGTCATCCTCCTCGGATCCTACCTGAAGGGTAGGTATAGATGGCGCAGCTCCTGGATCGTCCACCACGGATCCTACCTGAAGGGTAGGTACAGATAGCCTCCACAACGCTCTCGCCCGTCAACCTCCTCCGAGTGTCATCTTACCGTGAAGTCCACCTCCGGATACTGACTCGTCGTATAGTCCACCTCCAGGTACCGTCCAGTCCTCGAACACTCGGCCTCCATCAGCACTACCCATCGTCTGCAACCAACACAATGAGGTGCAGGCATAGCCCGTGCAGGGGTGAGTATAACGATACTCAGTAGGGACCCCAAGACCCTCAAGGTCTCACTAAAACCAACAAGGATAACCACAAAGAAGATCTCAATAGATAACCTCTACTTAGGTATATACCCATACATATACCTAAGTTATCAAGTAACAAATCTCAATCATGAGGAAACACAAGGATTATGAAATCAACGGATAACCACTACCCAAGTATATGCCCATACATATACCTAAGTTATCAAGTAACTCATCTCAATCATGAGGAAACACAAAGGTCATAGACTCAGCTCAAACCAGGATTTTAATTATCGAAACTATAACTACTGAAGAGCTCCATCTCTGGAGTGTACAGTGGTCCTGTCACGACTCCGAGGTACTGCTCACTAACCTAAGACTGCTGACGTACTCCTCCTATCGAGTACCGCGGGTCTGCAGCCAACTATCGGGCGCTCCGTCCGCTGTGGGTTTGTCGCCAAATACCTGGTGCTCCCCCTAATAGCCTACAGAGGTACTCCTCCTGTCGAGTACCGCGGGTCTGTGACCAACTACCAGGAACTCCATCCGCCGTGGGTCAGTCGCCAAATATCGGGCGCTCCGTCCACTGGGCTAGTCGACTCACTCCAAGTTGAGTCAGTCAATCAGTCATTAGGTCTCAGCCGGCTACACGGTCTCCATACTCCAAACGCTCGTCTCCGGGAGGGTCCGCTCCTCGAGCTACAGGTCGATACTCCAAGTATCTCAAATTCCACAAACGTATATCTCAAAGGACCACCTCGTCATAGGGGTCTCAACGCAATAGACAGCGTGTCAAGCGGACACCCGGTCTGTGAGTTATTAGCCTTTTTCGTCCCAGGGGCCCGGTTGGTTTCGTGAGTGAACCAACCCAGCCGTATCTCAACTGTACCCCGAAATCTCATAGGGTATACTCATAGGGACCGTTTCTCAATGTGATCACCAACGCCGCTGACGGTTCGTCAAACGGACATCCAGTCTGAAAGATATCAGCTTTTCCGTTCCAGGGGCCCGGTTGGATTTCAGGTACAATACAACCTGGCCACTGTCCAACTGCATCCAAAACTCGGGAGAAGTATGCCAAAAGTTCCGTCTCATCAAGATAAATTCAACGAGACAGACGACGCGTCAATCGGACGCCCGGTCTGTGAGTTATTGGATTTTTCGTTCCAGGGGCCCGGTTGGTTTCGTGAGCGAACCAACCCGACCGCACTCCGATGGCTTCCAAACCTCAGGCGGAGTAAGCCAAAAGATCTGTCTCACTTAGAGGAATCCAACAAAGTCGACCGCACGTCATTCGGACGTCCGAAGCTCAAGATATGAGCGTTTCCGCTCCGAGGGCCCGGTTGGTTTCTTGTACGAACCAACTCGACCGAACTCAAAGTATTCTGAAACCTTGAGTGCGATATACCTAAACGACCGTCTCGATTCAAGGATCTCATCGCAACTGACGGTGCGTCGATCAGAGGTCCGTAGCCCAAGTTATGGGCAAAAGACCAAAGACGGTCCGAAAACGGGGGTTTCGGGCCCGGACCGACCCGGCCCGAGACCCCCCGGTCGGCCCGAACCGGGTCGACCCGCCCCGGGTCCAGTTCAGCCTGGCCCGGCCTAGGCACAGTGTGCCCAGCGCGTTGGCCAGCTCAGCCAACGGTCGCGCCGTTGGCAAGGGGGGGGGGGCTGCCCCCCTGGTGTAACTGCGGCCCCCCATTTAATTGGGGGCCGTTTGTAGGCTGACCGGGGGAATTATTTCCCCCGGTTTCATACCTGTCCATCCGGCCCACCTCGGCCGGCCGGTTTCTACCTCCACGGGACTGGTGAGGGCCGGTCCCCTTCTTCGCTGACACCGGTGGCCCGGAACCGGCCGCCGGTCACCCTGCTCCGTCGCGGCCCGGAACTGGCCGAGGCTTGGTTCGTCCGGCGCGGTGCGACGACACCGTGCCCTTCCGCCGCGGCCCCGCTCCGGCCGCGGTGTCTTCGGTTTTCTTCGACACAACACTATTACGTCGCGTCCTTGTTCAAATCTCGGCGCGGCACAACGTCGCCGCGCATTACTTTGTCGTACGATTCCGCGTGGTGCGATGACACCACTCCATTCCGTCCCAACCATAAAGAATCAAACAAGGATAAGGGGGAGGGTCATCCGTGTTTGTGCGGTCCGGCCCCCTCTCGTTAGTCGATAACAATTAGTCGTATATGCACAAAGACCGAAAAACTATAAATCACAGACGAAAATAATTAAATAAAATAAACCCATACCTGAGCGTAGCTAGAACGGGGGTTCGCCGCGGAAAAAAGACGTCGCGAGGGGAAGCTCCGTAAGTTGACGGAGAACGCCCGAGGAGGAAGTGGCGTCTCCTTTTCGTTGACACAGGAAGAAGATCGAAAGAGGGTGTGTCATCGATCTTCGGAAACACACCGGTTGCGAAGAGGAGAAGAGACGACACGTCGATCTCTTCTTACGGTGACGGAATTCTTCGTCGAAGTCTTGGTGTTCTTCGTCGAAGTCTTGGTGTTCTTCGTGATGAAGATGAAAACACCCAAGAGCTCTCTCCACCAATTTCCACACACAACAACCAACCAAAATAAAATAAGGCTCATCCTTATTTTATTAACTCAAGCCACAATTCAAAATTCAAAACTTAATTTAATTAATTGAATTGGGGGTTGGCATACTTAATGAGAGGAGAGGTAAAGTCACCCAATTAAAGGGAAGTTAAAAGGTTATAAGAGTTACACAACTTAAGTGGGGGGTTAAGGGGAGTTAGGGAGTTAAGGGAATTGAAGGGGTGGGGTTCGTGTGGGCCCCACCTCACCTTAAATCCTCTCATGGGTGGTTAACTCCAAGTGGGTCCCACCCCTAACTCCCTTACATAGATTAAAACCACTTAAGAGAGGGTCAAGTGTTGTAACACAACACTTAATCTACTTAACAAGAAAATAAAAATTGTAGAGAAATTATAAATTAAGCTTCCACAATTTTTATCATCTTCTCTCGGGTAAACGCATCTCCGGAAATGGCATTCCTAAGCAATTACTGGCGCTGCGGTTCCATCGGTGCCCTCGGAATTCGATTCCGAGCACCGGTTCAAAAGATAGAAATTCCCGCTCGTTCGTTCACTGAACGTACCCGAGCCAAAATTCGAAAAATGATTCCGGGCACACTAGGCCTCGGAATCAGGCGCAGTTAGAAAATGCGTTCTTGTAAAATTTCAAAGAAAATTAAAAAAAAAATTCCTTGAAATTTCCGGGTCTTTACACCTTCTTTCGTTCTTCTTCTCACGTCAAAGGAAGGGAGACGCCACTCCTCCTCGGACGTTCTCCATCAACATATACGGAGCTTTACCTCGCGACGCCGTTTTCCCGCGATGATCATCGTTCGACAACTTCTTCGAGGTAGGGGTTGATTATTTACGTTCAAGATTATTTTGTTCTCATTTATTTATGGCCACCTGTTGCCAATATAATCGGAGGAGGTCAGACCGCACGAACACGGCCGACCCTCCTCCCCTTTGTTGTTGAATTTTTCTTCGTGGTTTGGAACGGAGGCGGTGCGGTGCAACGGCACCGCGTGGGGACGAGGGAACCACGACCGAAGCGGGCCGCGGCGGAGGAGCATGGCGCTGTCACGCCGCGCCGGAGTGTCAAACGGGCTGCGGCCCTTGACCGTGGTGGTTTATTAGGGAGGTGGCTGAACTCAGCAGGCCACAGGCGGACAGGGAGGCAGGACCAGCTGGTCCCGCTGCAGCAACACCGACTGGCCTTAATGGCCGGCCGTTACCTGAAGAAATCGGGGGTTTGAACCCCCGACCAGCGCAGCAAGAGCGGACCCCCACGAGTCCACCATTTCAAAAGCAAGGGGGGCAGCCCCCCCCCCCCCCCTTCCGCGTCCGCTCGGCGAGCGGACGCCCACACAGGACCGGACCGGCCGCACCGGGTTGGACCTTCCGCGCCGGGCCGGACCGCCCGCGCCGGGCCGGACCGCCCACGCCGGGCCGGATCGCCCGTGCCTGTTCGGGCCACACTGGCCGGGCTGGGCCGCACCCAATAGGGAAAGATCCGGACCCAGGTCGGGCCAACCCAGGGGGTATTGGGTCGGGTCAGATTGGGCCCAAACTCCCTGTTTTCGGACAAATCCCTTAAAATGCCCATAACATGGGCTACGGACCTTCAATCGATGCACCGTCATTTTTGGAGCGATCCTTGGATCGGGACGGTCATTTCAGTATATTACACTCAAGGTTTTGTAGAACTATGGGTTCAGCCGGGTTGGTTCGAACACCAAACCAACCGGGCCTTCGGAGCGGAGACGCTTATAATTTGAACTCCGGACGTACGATTGACGTGTCGTCAACTTTGTTGGATTCCTCTTAGTGAGACGGTTCTTTTGGATTACTCCACTTTAGGTTTAGACGTAGTTGGAGTATGGTCAGGTTGGTTTTGACTTAAAAACCAACCGGGCCCCTAGGACGAAAAAGCCAATAACTCTCAGACCGGGCGTCCGATTGATGCGCCGTCTATCACGTTGAGTTCCTTTTGACTAGACGGAACTTTGGGATACATCAACTCTGGACTTTGTGTCAGTTGATGTATCGAACCCCCTTGGCTCGTCGAGTGGACCCTCCTGGAATTGAGCATTCTGTGTGCGGGAATCCTAGAGCTGGCTGCGACTGCGACGATGACGACGATTGTACTGGGATCTTCCGTGGGTTCGGCAGCGACGAAGACCGTACTGAAATCCTCGGTGGGTTCGAGGGTGATGACTACTATTCTTGTATCCTGTGTGGGTCCGGCAGTACTTGACTACTGTTCTTGTATCCTGTGTGGGTCCGGTAGTATTTGACTTTGTACTTGTATCCTATGTGGGTTCGGAAAAGTAGCTGGACTTGTATCCTTTGTTGGTCTGACAGCTTAGCTGGTCTTGTATCTTGTGTGGCCCCGACAGCTTAGATGAATCAGTGGCTATATCTGATCATCTCTATCATCTTTTGAAGAATTATACCTATGTGAGCTAAGTCTTGACTTTCAATCATTATCTTCGATATGATTGTTTTTCTTTCCTGTGTGGATTGGGTTGTGTTATCATGTGGGGATTGGATTATGCTATCTTGTGTGTACTAGATCGAACTTGGTCTCGGATGTTGCAGTCGAACTAGAATTGATGACTTAGGTATATGTATGGGCATATACCTAAGTAGAGTTGTTTGTTACTTCGTGATTGTATCATTCCTTTGTAGTTTATCCTTCGTGGATTCTGGGAGACCTTCGGGGGTCTCGGGGTCCCTAATGAGTAGCGTATACTCAATCCTGCACGGGATATGCCCGCACTACGTTGTATTAGATGCAGACGACGGACAATGCTGATCGAGGTAAGAGCTCATGGAGCTGGATGGTGCCTGGAGGTGGATCACTGGACGAGACGTACACGGACCGGACGGCCGGAGTTGAGGAGATGAGGAGACTATATGTACCCACCCTTCAGGTGGGATTTCTAGAGGACATCTTGGTGTTGCTTATTTACTTTTCTACTGTTTTACTCTCTCTCTTTTCAGTTGTACTTTACTTTCAATTGGGTTTGTATACTGGCCCATTTACTTTTCAGCACTTACTATTGTACTCAGTTTACGTAGTGTTTACTTATGCTTGCAAACTCTGTGGTTTTCCTTTTCTTACATAAAGGAAATTCCTTCCCTTATATCGGGATTTATGCCTTTGGTTCTAGTCACCAGCCCCTGGCCTATGAAAGGCGGGCTTGGGGTAGTCAAGGCACGGGTCCAGAGAATGTGTCGTGACAAATTGGTATCAGAGGAGTTCGGTTCTACCGCAGAACTCTGGACTCTGATATTTATTCTATGTGAAGAAATAGTGTTAATGGTATTGAGTGTGGTTATCAGTCCAGGGAGTACAGTGTTGGTGCGGCGGCCGACGTATCCATACACCAGGACCCTGACTTCTTATTTCTGACTCAGTGCACGAAAAAATTGATTGGATGTGTGTTTCAAAAATTTTCTTTGTGATTACTTGTGTCATCTCACCAGGTATACTACATTAACTGTGGCACACCTATTTCTTTTCAGGATGGCCCCACAATGGCAGCCAGTGAGGGTTCCAAGCTTTGTATGAGATGACAGCCCACCGAGCGGCGAGGCCTCGGTGCAGGGCCCTATTATATCGAAGGCACTGGTGGTAGCTCTACAGGCCGAGCAACCAATTCCACCAACCCCAGCCGCTGAGACTACACGTCGCCTTAGTGCACTATACGAGTTTCAGCGTCAGAGACCACCTAGGTTCCATGGGGATACGGACCCTCAGGCAGCCGAGGATTGGATGGAGGCTGTTGTATGAGTTTTTAGGTTAGTAGCGACACTAGCTGTCCTCATAAAGATCCTTGAAGCGAGTCTCTTGCATGCGACAGTAGGTAGATGGTTGAGCCTGATGCTCCAGGTGCACGACGAGGCATCTCTCCTTTGGTCGGACTTTGAGAGCCTATTTTTCTCGGAGTTCATCCCAGCCACCCTCCATGCGGTGCGCATTTAAGAGCTACTACATTTACGGTAGGGCAGCATGACGGTAGCCCAGTACTCGGTGAGATTTACCGATCTCTCATGCTATTCCACAGACATGGTACGGGACCCATTTTTCTGGGCCCGGACCTTCGAGCAGGGAATGAGTCATGAGATCAGGGCCTCAATGATCTCCCTCAATATTCTAACGCAGGTAGGAGTACTGGATCGAGCCCTTCTCGTAGAGAGATTTCTTTTTGATCTTACACCAGCAGAAAGACCTACCGCAGGGTGGCATATAGCTGAGTCTTCTACAGCTGGAAGTCGACAGATGTCACAGGAGTCCAAGTGGACTGGACCATTAGTCAGACGACCTCAGGATACTGGCTCGGAGGTGCGGGGCGCACGCAGTAGAGCCAGCCTTTTGAGGAGTAGATAGTGCTATGCATGCGGTGGGCAGGGCCACATGGCTCGTGACTGCCCGACCCGCCATGCAGAGGAGTAGCATACAGTTGAAAGACCACCCAGGAAGAGGCATAGTTTCGACCATGGTGGTCCTCAAGGATCAGGTGGACAAGGCAGAGGATCTGGCCGAGCAACAGGTGGTGGGAGACACTTTGAGGCTCTACCACCACCCCCATAAAGAGGTCCACCCTGACAACAGGGAGCTGTCGGGCAGAGGTAGGCTCAGCTTCAGGAAGCGGAGGCCTACGACCACAGCGCACTAGAGATGATTTGAGGTATTATCTGTGTCTACTCCACCCTTGTTGTAGTTCTTATACACATAAGAGCGATTCATTCTTTCATTTTCGCTGCCCTTTTTTGGAGCACAAATATTCTGACGGAGTCATTGGCTCGATCCATATGGCTAGAGACTCTTACGGGAGTAGACTCCATGATTACACACTGGTTCCAGTTGTGTGAGCTTACTCTAGGAGGCGAGATCTTTGTCTGGGATTTTCTTGTAGCGGCGTTGAGGCCTTACGACATCATCTTGGGCATGGATTTTTTATCTAGAGTCCATGATCAGATCGACTGTATTAGGCGCAAGGTGCGGTGTGTTCACACCGATGGGAGAATGTTTACCTTCACCGGTAAGAAGGGAGACTTTTCATCACAGGACGGACTCACGCAGAAGATGGGATAGCCGATCACTCATTAGTTGGCTAGCCTCATCCTAGGAGAAGTTGATGTGCGGAGCCCGAGTTTCCTTCTTGTGGTGGATCAGTATGCAGACATTTTTACTGATGACATTCCAGGACTACCTCCTCATAGAGAGGTAGACTTCTATATTGACATGTACCCTGGGATAGCCTTGATATCTACTCCAGCATATCTGATGGATCCCGCTAAGCTTCAAGAGCTATGGGTACAGTTGAAGGAGCACAGTGGTTCTCGAAGATAGACCTCAGGTCAGGCTATCATCAGATCAGAGTTCGAGACGAGGATTTGCAGAAGACGGCCTTCAGATGTCGGTATGGCCACTATGAGTTCTTGGTTATGCCTTTCAGCATAAACAATGCTCCAGAAGTGTTCATGAGTCTCATGAATAGGATCTTCCAACCTTACCTCGATCGATTTTTCGTGGTCTTCATCAACGACATTTTGATATACTTTACCACAGGGGAGGAGCATGCCTACCACTTGAGGGTTGTACTCAACACACTCTGAGAGCACCAGATTTATGGTAAGCTCTCAAAGTGTCAATTTTGGATACGTGAGGTCCACTTCTTGGGGCATGTCATCTCTGAGGCAGGAGTTGCGGTGGATCCTGCGAAGATCGAGGCAGTGCTAGCTTGGGAGCCACCCAGGAGCGTGACGGAGGTGCGGAGTTTCTTGGGTCTAGCTGGGTACTATCGGAGGTTTGTGCCAGACTTCTCTAGGGTCATAGAACCACTTTCAGCTTTGACGAAGAAGGGTAAACCCTTCGTGTGGTCAGATAGATGTCAGCAGAGCTTCCAGGAGCTGAGACAGAGATTGACCAGTGCACCCATCTTGAGGCTACCGGAGGAGGGAGTAGGGTACGTAGTCTAATGCGGTGCATCAGGGACTGGACTCGGGTGTGTCCGGATTCAGGAGCGGGCAGTGATCGCCTATGGATCATGACAGTTGAGGTAGAATGAGCGGAACTACGCTACCCATGGCCTGGAGTTAGAAGCAGTGGTCTTTGCTCTGAAGATGTGGTGGCACTATCTGATGGGCGAGCGCTTTACAGTCTATTCTAACCACCAGAGTTTCAGGTACATCTTCTCACAGAAGGACCTGAACCTGAGATAGCGGCAATGGCTCGTGTTCCTCCAGGACTATGACTTTGGGATAGTCTATACTCCTGGAAAGGGGAATGTAGTAGCAGATGCTCTCAGTAGGAGGAAGGGCATTCAGATAATTGGAGAGGTGACAGAGTAGCTAGCTGATTTGCAGATATCCTTCATGGATAAGGATAGGGCAGCCTTCCTTCAGTCGCTCACTATCACACCTCCACTTCTTCAGAAGGTCAGAGAGGCACAGCGTGGGGACGTTGACTGTGAGACGCGACGTGCACAGATTTACACAGGATAGGAACATGATGGTTTCTCTGTAAGAGGAGAGCATGTCATCTTTTTCAGAGGACGTACCATGGTACCAGCTTCTTTGTAGGATCAGGTGTTGAGATAGTTTCACACTTCCCCATTGGTGGTACATCCGAGTATAGCGAAAATGTATTAGGATCTCAGACGACAGCACTGGTGGCCGGGTATGAAGAAGGTTGTGGAAGAGTTCGTTTCTCGATGCCTCACCTGCCAGCAGGTGAAGGCAGAGCACCAGTTACCATTAGGCTTGGTACATCCCTTGGAGGTTCCAGAGTGGAAGTGGGATGGGATATCTATGGATTTCGTGACTGGTCTTCCACGTACTTCCAGAGGTCATGACTCCATTTGGGTGATTGTCATCCCACTCACCAAGTCAGCCCACTTTTTCCCATCAGAGAGCAGGGCTCAATGGAGATCTTGGGATGCCTCTACGTTCAAGAGATTGTATGGCTTCATGGTGTGCCATCATCTATCGTCTCCGATCAAGATGCTCGCTTTACTTCCCATCTTTGGAAGGGGTTTTAGGAGGAATTCGGGATGCAGCTACATCTAAGCACCGCCTTTCACCCTCAGACGGATGGTCAGACGGAGAGGACCATTCATAATCTCAAGAACATGATCCGTGCATGTGTCCTTGACTTTGGTCGTAGTTGGGAGGATCACCTACCTTTGGTGGAGTATGATTACAATAATATCTACCACTCCAGCATCGGGATGGCACCATATGAGGCATTGTACGACTGACCTTACAGATCACCTCTGTGCTGGACAGACCCTGGGGAGTTAGCACTTGTGGGACTAGAGATGGTCCAGGCCACGACAGAGAAGGTCGAGGTCATCCAGGAGTGGATGAGAACAGCTCAGAGCCGACAGAAGTCTTATGCTGACAGGAGGCAGAGACCACTAGAGTTTGAGGATGGCGACCACATTTTCTTGCAAGTCTCACCTCGACGTGGATTACGGAGATTTGGCTAGGGAGACAAGTTATCTCTGTGCTTCATCGGACCATTCTAGGTTCTCAGCAGGATAGGTGATGTGGCTAATCACATGGCTCTACCACCTCGGTTGCACAGGGTGCACGACGTCTTCCACATATCTCAGCTGAGGAGATACGTGCATGACCCAACACATATCATCGACCATGGAGAGTTGGACATCGATGATGGGGCGACTTTTATGGAGGTCCTGGTGGAGATCGAGGATCGATAGGAGCGGGTCCTACGTCGGTGGTCGATTTCTCTAATGCACATCAGGTGGTAGCATGGGAACCTCCAGGAGAGCACTAGGGAGTGGGAGGCTCAGATGCATGCATAGTACCCCCATTTGTTTCCCTAGATTATGATGTAGCTTTACGAGGACGTAAATCCCTGAGGTGGGAGTAATGTAAAGAATCGTAAATTTCAAGGAAATTTTTTCTTAATTTCTTTGGGATTTTACGAGTACGCAGTTTCTGAAAGCACCTGATTCTAAGGCCCGGTGTGCCCGGATTAAATTTCTGATGTTTAGCTCGGGTACGTTTAGTGAACGAACGAGTGGGTTTTTCTAACTTTTGAACAGGTGCTTGGAATAGAAATCTGAGGGCACCAATGAAACCGCAGCGCTGGTAATTGCTTGGGAAGACCTTTTCTGGAGTTATGTTTTCTCAGGAGGTGTTGTTAAATAAAAGGGTTAACTAAAGAGTGAAATAAAATTTGTGCTACAATTTTATTTATATTCTATGTAATTATAACCTATGTGTGAAATTTGGGGTGGTACCCACTACATCTTAACTCCACTTGGTGCAATATTAGTGAGTTGGGGCCCACATGATCCCCACCCCTTCAAATTCCCTAAACCCCCTCTTAATTTTGGCAACCCCCCTTTAATGTGTAACTCACCCACTCCCCCTATTTATTACATGTCAACTCTCACATTAAATTGAACGATTAAAGCTATTCAATGATTTTAATTTTGAGTTTGAGTTTTTGGAGTTTTGAAAACGCATGGCATATGTTAATAAAATAAGGAAGGCCTTATTTTATTTGGGGTTGTTTAGTTGTGTGAGGATTTTGGGAGAGGATACTCAAAGATTTGAGAATCTTCATCTTCTTCGTTGGAGAATGCGAAGAATGCCAAGACTTTGATGAAGAACGTCGTTACCGCAAGGAGAGATCGATGTTCCGTCTCTTCTCCTCTCCGCAGCCGATGTGTGATGCCTTTCCCGAAGAATGATGACGTGCCTTCCTTCGTTCTTCTTCTCGTGTCAAAGGGAGGGAGGCACCACTTCTCCTTGGACGTTCTCCGTCAACATATATGGAGCTTCACCTCGCGATGCCGTTTTCCCGTGACGATCATCGTTCAACAACTTCTTCAAGGTATGGGTTGATTTTTCATGTTCAAGATTATTTTATTCCCATTAATTTATGGCCGCTTGTTATCAATATAACGGGAGGAGGTCAGACCGCATGAACACGGCCGACCCTCCTCCCTTTTGTAGTTGAATTTTTCTTCGTGGTTTGGAACAGAGGCGGCGTGATGCAATGACACCACGCGGGGACGAGGGAACTGCGGCTGGAGCGGGCCACGGCGAAGGAGCGTGGCGTCGTCACGCAGCACCGGAGCGTTAAAGGGGCCACGGCTAGGGAGGGCCGCGACGGAGGGGCATGGAGCCGTCACACCGCGCCGGATGGGCAAGAGCAGCGGCCCTTGGCTGCGGCGGTTCTGCAGGTAGGCGGATGGACTCAGCCGGCCACCAGCAGATAGGGAGGCGGGACCAGCTCATCTCGCGGTAGCAACACCAGCCGGCCTTAATGGCTGGTCGTTACCCGAAGAAACCGGGGGTTTGAACCCCTGGCCAGCGCAGCAAGATCGGACCCCCATGGGTCTACTGTTTCAAAAGCAAGGGGGGCAGTGCCCCCCCCCCTTCCGCGTCCGCTCGGCGAGCAGACGCCCGCACGGGACCGAACCGGCCGCACCGGGCCGGACAGCCCGCGCCGGGCCGGACCGCCCGCGCCGGGACAGACCGCCCGCACCGGGTCAGGCCGCACTAGCTGGCCCGGGCCGGACCTGGACCCGGGTCGGGTCGACCCGGTTCGGGCCGACCCAGGGGGTATTGGGACGGGTCGGACCGAGCCCAAACCCACTGTTTTCGGACAGATCCATTCAAACGCCCAAAACTTGGGCTACGGACCTCCGATCGATGCACCGTCAGTTGTGTAGCGATACCTGGATCGAGATGGTCGTTTCAGTATATTACACTCAAGGTTTCGGAAAACTTTCTGTATGGCCTGGTTGGTTTGAACATGAAACCCACCGGCCTTCGGAGCGGAAACACTTATAACTTGAGCTCCGGACATCCAATTGACGTGTCGTCAACTTTGCTGGATTCCTCTTAGTGAGACAGGTTTTTTGGCTTCCTCCACTCGAGGTTTGGATGCAGTTGGAGTACGGTTGGGATTGTTTTGAATTAAAAACCAACCGGGCCCCTGGGACGAAAGGGCCAATAACTCTCAGACCGGGTGTCCGATTGATGCGTCGTATATCACGTTGATTTCCTTTTGACGAGACGGAACTTTGGGATACATCAACTCCGGACTTCGTGTTAGTTGATGTATCGACCCTCCTTGGCTCGTAGATCGGACACTCCCGGAATCGAGCATGTTGTGTGTGGGAACCCTAGAGCTGGCTGCGACTACGATGATGACGATGACTGTACTGGTATCCTCCATGTGTTTGGCAGCGATGACGACCATACAGAAATCCTCTGTGGGTTTGACGGTGACGACAACTGTTCTTGTATCCTATGTGGGTCCGGTAGTAATTGACTACTATTCTTGTATCCTATGTGGGTCCGGCAGTATTTGAATCTGTACTTGTATCCTATGTGGGTCCGGCAGCTTAGATGAATCAGTGGCTACATCTGATCATCTCTATCTTCTTTTGAATAAGTATACCTATGTGAGATGAGTCTTGACTTTCAATCATTATCTTCGATATGATTGTTTTGCTTTCCTGTGTGGATTGGGTTTTGTTATCATGTGTGGATTGGATTGTTCTATCCTGTGTGGACTAGATCGAACTTGGGCACAGATGTTGGAGTCAAACTGGAATTGATGACTTAGGTATATGTATGGGCATATACCTATGTAGAGTTGGTTGTTACTTTGTGATTGTATCATTCCTTTGTAGTTTATCCTTCGTGTATTCTGGGAGACCTTCGGGGGTCTCGGGGTCCCTACTGAGTAGTGTATACTCACCCCTACACGGGCTATGCCCGCACAACATTGTGTTTGATGCAGACGATGGACAGCGCTGATCAAGGTAGGAGCTCGTGGAGCTGGACGGTACCTAGAGGTGGATCACTGGATGAGACGTACACAGAGCGGACGGCTAGAGTGGGGGAGCTAAGGAGACTATATGTACCCACCCTTTAGGTGTGATTTATAGAGAATAGCTTGGTGTTGTTGCTTTACTTTTCTTCTGCTGTACTCTCTCTCTTATCAGTTGTAATTTACTTTCAGTTGGGTTTGTATACTGGCACATTTACTTTCCAGCACTTACTATTGTACTCAGTTTACTTAGTGTTTACTTCTTCTTGCAAACTCTGTGGTTTTCCTTTTCTTACATAAAGGCAATGCCTTCCCTTATATCTGGATTTACGCCTTTGGTGCTAGTTTCCAGCCCTTGGCCTATGGAAGGTGGGCTTGGGGTAGTCAGGGAACGAGTCCCGAGGATGGGTCGTGATAGGTCTATGGGTGATAGGTTGTGATTTGAATCTCCTATGAACCTTGATCCTTCTACAACCCCATATAAAACCATGAAATGAATTTAGAATTTCTATCCAAAAAGATAGTACATGAAACTCCATGAAGTCTTATTATATCCCTAACATATATAATTCCTATCTCATTCACTAAAAAGGTCTCTCTGATAGGGAGGAAGTGGGAAACCATTGTTAACCTGTCGATGATCACCCACACCGCATCATTTCCTCGAGGTGACCTAGGCAAAACTATCATGATGTTCATGGTGTTGTTTTCCCATTTCCACTCAAGAATGGGCAATGGGTGTAGAATACCTATGGGTCACTGGTGTTCCTCCTTCACCTATTGACATATGGAACACTGAGTAATGAAACCAACTATCCCTCTTTTCATCCATGGACACTAATACTAGCATCATAAGTCATAGTACATCTTGGTAATACAGGGATGCACTACCTAAGAATTAGCTTGAGATTCTCACAACAATTCCTCTATAATTTATAAAGGAACCTAGATACTCACATGAATGCATAATATATCATCCCCATTAATGACACAAATAGGCGGTGGGTTCTTATATGAAATTATCTCCCATGAGACCATGCCCTTAGGATCAGAGATTTGTCTCATTTACACTCTATCCAAAAGTGAAGTTGTAACTAGTAGAGATAGAAGAATAGACTAATCATGATACTTCTTGACCTATAAGTGCATATCATAAAATAGTTTCATCAACTACCACTCATTACTGGCCTCCTGAACTAACAGTGTCTGAGCCTTCCGGCTTTGAAAATCAGAAATAACATTTCCTTTCCCAGATGTTTTAGCAAGTTAGAAGTCATATGAATATAAGTATTCAACCCATCATCTCTTCCTGGGATTCAATACATATTCGGAAAATATGTATTTAAAACTCTTATGGAATATGTATACTAGAAAGAGTTCTCCCATTAATTAATTCTTCCAACAATTCAATCCATGAAACAAAGTTGTTAACTCAAGATCGTGCATCAACAAATTATGCTAATGTGCCCTCAACTAGTGAGGCCCGTATTCCATGACCTAATCTCCCTGAATCGGAATGGATCCCAGCACAATACATTATGGATCATAATAAACTATTTAAATTATTTCTAACTCAAGAATAATCATTATCAATGTCGAAGTCATTCTTCCTTTTAACTCCCAAAATACTATTTCACTGGATTCAAACCACAAAAAAAATTTACACCCTTTAAGTCAATCCTGTAATAGGCACTGATAGGTGGGAAAAGTCATAAAAAATTATTTTAGTATCCATCCATCCCCATGAAATTTCATATGTCAAAGGTATTCTTTGTATTGTTCTAGTAAACTACAACTCTCACCTTCTCTAGGTCAACAAATACTCATGCATCTAAGATTATGCGACCTAGGAGGTAAACCTTATCATTCCAAAATGGAATTTAATGATATTATAATATATATGGTTCTCCCTCAGTGTATTTAGTATGATATCAAGATGTTTAGCATGGTCTTTTCAAGTATGGGAATACACCAAGATGTCATCCATGAATACTACAACAAATGAATCCAAATACAGTTGTAAAACCGGAATCATTAGAGCCATGAAAACATCAACCATGCCCGTGAGACCAAACAACATGACCAAATACCTTTACAATCCTTGTATACTACAAAGTTTTATAAATGGTATGTCTAATGGTGTCACAAACACCTGATTGTATCCTGAACTCAAATCAATCTTTGAGAAAAACCAAGATCCTTGGAGTTGGTTGAAGTGGTAGTCTATATGAGGTAAATGATATTGTTTCTTCACCATGAGCTGATTCAACCTCCAATAATCAACACCGAGCAGAAGGGTACTATCCGCCTTGTTGGTGAAAAGGATATTTGAACCTCATGGTGAAGTATTGGGTCATATAAAACCCTTATCTTCCAATTCCTCTAGCTACTTTTGTTAGGTTTCATACTATAAATATGAATGGATGTTGGCATAGATCCAAGAACTAAAACAATTATAAAATCTAACTATCTATCAAGATATAGTCTAGAAAAGTCTTCAGGGAATATTTCTTTGAAATAATATACTACATGAGATAAATCTATACATTTTGTTACTTAATAATTTATAAAAAGACTAGAAATATGGGTTGTAACTCCACCTAGCCCACAATTCTCTAATCCAGCTCGAATTGTTTATATATCTCATTCACCCATATTAATATATGTACCACCCTCATGTGATGTGAAATACCCCCTCTGGTGATAGAAATAAATGTGAGCATGATATAGTATTTACCAATCCATCTCGAGTATTGTATATAAACCCTTCAACTAAAGGAAAAAAGAATATATATAAAAAAAGGAAAACACCTATCTCAAGGGTGAATCCCTTACATTAGAATGCATTCTCATATCATATCCCCAGTGATTTTTCAAGATTCATTACACCATATAATATTTCCAATCTCTAGGTCTATACTTTCCTTAATTTCCACAAATATGAAAGAATGTGAATATCAAGTTTTGAATAAATAATACACTAAATTATAAGATACTATAGAAATACCTAGAAATATAGAAGTATTTATTCTCTAATCCTTTACTGTAGGTTTCACTGCATGAAACTATCTTGATCTGTGGCCCTGAGGAAAATCCGGACTACCCTGAGCATACCCGCTATGCCGACGCTATATCTCATATGACTAGCTTCCATGGCCTTAACTACCTCATCAACCTAAATGTTTGGTAGTACTCTAACTACCTTCTTGGAATGGATCTATTGATCCCATTATTAAAGACAAATCTGGTGAAGAGCCTCCTCCACTAGGAATAAATTTAAATGTCCTGCAAAAACACTGAAGATACCCCATTCTTCCCTAGCCTCATCACTCAATAAGTTCCTTGGAACACTGAATCTTCTTTTTCCCTATCATTACTCATTTCTTTCACACCGTATAACTATCATTATGTTTCATTTGACTACTTCTTCCCCTATGAGCAGACTCAAAGTGATGTTTCTTACCATTCAAAAAACCACTTCCTTGTCTATGTGTGGAACCACCCTAGTCTGCATCACCAGCACCCTCATGTTCTGCTCAGGGATGAGGGTCTACTTTACTATCGTAGAAATAATAGTCAATCTAAAAACATTTACCCATAATTAGATGGTGTATATGAGCTCATCTTCAAACCATATCACATTCATCAACTTATCACCATCAAGTATTACTGTGAATCACTACATCTTAGTGAAATTTGATAAATACAACATCACAAACATAACACCCTCTTGTAGGTGCATAAACTCTTTTTCACAGTCTACTCTTAGCATATAAGGGGTGATGTATTTATATAATACTATCTAAAAGTCCACTCAAACCATACCCTGATGATGGTCATATTGGGTGATAACACCCCACCATCACTTAGTAGAATCATATCTCATGTTGGTTGCAATCTTAAACCTCCTCTCTAGATAAATCTCTAAATGCTCAAATATAGAGAGCATGACCTTTATCCATGAATCAGTATCCTGGGGCCACTATCCCCTGAGAATGTGGGTGGATTATACTATTGTAATTATCAAATCAATTATACCATATTAGGGTTAGATTGTGGATATCCCTCTACAGACTGCATAAATCATATGAATCTCTCTCAGAACTAAGCGTCATCACCTATATTAGGAATAATATGAGGTCCTTAAAGTGGTACCATATGATGTAATATTTATTCCCTAGAGCCTACTACCTATATAGAATGGTCATCTCCACCCTCTCATTACATTACTGAGGATGTTGTGGTGTCATAGATCTAAAATTTCTAAGAGCATGCCTTAGATAAGTTTCAATAATAGTTAGGATCATAGATAATAGAATACGACGGGTACATGATTTCATATATAAGAGTCACAACACTCAGACTGCACCTAAGTCAAGTTATGGGAAATTTATAAGACCATAGGAAATCATAAGAGACATTTCATAATTCCCACTTCTACATTCAGGTGAGGTTCAAGTTATCACATCACATAGTATAGGTCTTCGTATATAGAATTTCATTTTCAAGGTATAGAAGAAAACACCCTTTATATTTCAATTAGCATCCCCATTGAATGGAATCCATTTTATTCAAGAATTTAAATTTATTTTTTATTTTTACTCATGTATATATAGATCATGATCCAGTTAGATTAGTCAACATTCCCAAGTTATAAATTCATAATATTTTAAAGATGCAATTAGAATATCATGTACCTATGTCCTAACCCTTACATTGAGTATTAGAATGTAATAGGTCTTAGAAAATGATTTGATTTTATGAATCACCATTCCTAATTTATAGAAGTACGTATTCAATAAATTACCATTTAAATTCATGAAATCAAATTCAAATAATGTTTCATCCCATGTAATATGTGTTCCATGGTTGAAACATGGTATAACTAGTTAATTAAGGTTCCACCATCAAGCTATATGAAAAAAACCATTTATATTGACACTGGAATGTTAATTAGTCCAATTAATATATCCCTTAAATAAATTTTATCTCATTAACAAGTATAACATTCAAAAATAAAGTATTATACAGAAGGTAGTTTATGTAGTAATGTAAATATGGCATGGTATATGTATGGATGTGAATATTCATGTGCCTGTTATAATGAATGAAATGATACCTAATTTCCATACTAGGAAAATTAAAAATTAAATCCATCATAAAAATAACATGAATAATAAAAAAAATAATGTGCATCACCCAATATTGAAATCATTACAACTATAAAAAGAAAAACCCAAAATAGAAATGTCTCATTCTAGGTAATTTTTATTTTCCCAATACATGGGTTAGCTACTCCCAGGAATATGATCATTACCAAATTATGACACATTACCAATCACATGTCTAAATGACCACATAGTATGAAAATAGTAATAGAAGCTTTGATATCACTTTATAATGTCCTAAAACGGATTCTCTTATAATTAACCAAACATTCTTGGCCACATGGACTCAATAATGGCTCCATGTACACTAAAGGCTATTTACTAGAAGAAACGGTCCATGATGGTATGGTGGGGATACTGTATCTTCAGAATTAAAGTGTATCACAGTAGTATACAATAAAAAATTACAATGGAAATAGTATAATAAATGAACTGTAGAATCATAAATGATCAAGATATAATAAATTAGAAGAAGTAAAACCAAAATCAAATTCAAAATGATGCTCATGTCATGGTGTTATAAAAAAACGGACATTACATGGGAAATAGAGATATAATATTATATAAGATGATATAAAAAAGAAAAAAATCAAAAAGTAATCTACAATAGCATTATGATAAATTTTTGGTCCTCTACTCCGATACTCTATCCAATGTTGATAATAAAGCATCCATGGTCAGACCCTTTCCCTTGTCCCAGCCTATAACTAGGAGGTTTGTTTAGGTACCGATTAGTGTCCTGAATAGTGTGTGGGATATACTTATTAAGAAACCACCAAAGGCATCTAGTATAATTCAGTAGTGCATATAAAATGGCATTTTGGAGATATAATAGTTAAAAGAAAACATGTAAACTATAAATGATTCATCTCTAGTTCCTAAAGGACACCAAGATAACACTACCTACTCTAGCATAAGTTAGGATATCTCTGAACATGTGTCACCATATATATAAGTATATGTATATATATATGTATATGAATAATTATATATATATTGTATGTATATATATTCACTATATATTTAGTAACATATATAGCCATATATATATATACGTAGTGCTAACTAGGACCTAAGGCGTCACTCAGGAATCTATGCATTATCATAGAAGTCTCATAGGTTATTAAGAGAATCCATTCTTGAGTATCATGAGTAATAAGGGATTATATGCCCGAGTATCATAAATCATAAAGGAATTCATGACAAAGTATTATGAATAATAAGGGAAACCAAGCTCCAGTATCATAAACCATAAGGTACACCATGCCGGAGTATCACAATAAATAAGGGATGAAATTCCTGAGTATCATATATCATATGGGACACCATTCCTAGGTATCATATATAATAATAAGGGTTTCTCATGCTTTAATAGAAACCAACAGACAGTTCTCAACTATTCTACCTTTCATTTAGTTAAGATTATAATCCATTATTTAAATAAGAGTCGCATTATTTGGTCATACCAATCGCATTCCATATAATTACAATAATCCATCCAATTATGAGGAAATCTAACACAACTTATAAGGTGGTTTGGGAACATTAACATTTAAAAATTCAATGGAATTTAGCAACCACGTCCAAAGGGGGGCACTAGTCCAAGGGGATATCCTCCTTTAAGGAAAAGTTATGTGAAGGTATTTATAAAATGGAAAATAATTTAATTTAAAAATAAAAATATTTTTATAGAATTCATTTAAATTTCAGTAAGAGGCATGATGGAACATGATATAAAAATACTTTAATTTATGGTTAAATTACTTGACCACCCACCTTATGGTAGTAAACAACTCCTCTTCAAGTATCATCTTTATATTTGAATAAGAATGATAAAAACTAGAAAAAATAACAAATAATTATATGAAAATAAGGCATATTATCTCACTTAGAAATATAATCAATGGTGGAAAGATAAAAAGGAAATAAAGAATATGAATGAAGATATTATTGTTATATATCCAACATAATGAATCGTGAAGGGAAAGGGTCTTAATGGTTTTTAAAAACATTACACCAACTATATAGGGTCACTAACTAAGTGGCACTAACAATGAAGTCTAGTCACATGGTTTGGGAAAACCATACATAGCTCGTATACCCCTCTATAGGCCTCTGTAATAGACTACATAGTTTTTCCAAACTATGCAGCCTCAGGTGCATAGTTTAAATATATCGTGTGTCCCACTGATTTTTTCCAAAATTTGGGGATCCAATATCTGAACAAGCCTAAGATGCACATGGAATATTCCTCATTATCTTGGGTACTTCCACATAGATCAAAATAAATGTTTAAAACATAATTTAAAGGATCCATACCTCACATGAAAATCTAGTAATTTACAATATAGTTTGTAATATTAGGCACTGATTAAAGATTTCTCAACCTTTTCTTTGTGGGTTCGACCTCAATGCTCTCATTTTTATAATACACAATTTTTATTTTTAGAGTTTTGTGTGTCATTATTTATAAATTCTAAACTATTTATCATGAATGAACTAACAACACTAATGTGGTACTAAATTATTATATTTTGTAACATCCTTTTTAATAATTAAATGAGTTCTAAATAAAAAAAATGTGATTATAATGGAGAATTATTAAACGTTTATCACTTTTATGTTGAAATTTTTGTTCTTTGAAAATATTTTAAAAAAAAGGTAGTTTAATTTTCAAATGAAGTAAGATTTAAATTCTCATCTATTTTAATAATAACATTTCTTCAATTATTTCTAGTGGTTTTTCATTTAGTAATTTTTTTTCTAGTGATTTTAATTATTTTGATATCTCTTACAATTAATTATTCCATATTCCATATTTTCATTTTAATATTTTTATTGGAAATATTTTTTTTAAATTAAGTGGTTTTTCTATTCTTTAATTTTAATTTGAATAGATTATTTTCATTTAATTATCAATTTTTTGTGTTTTGGGCAGTTGTGGACAAAGTCATGCTAAAATTATCCTTTATATTGAAGTTGTTGAGAATTTGATCAGACGTGAAGGGTCTCTACTTTCATGGCCATATTATTGTGCCCCTTTTTCCTTATAGTTACACCTCCTTCAATAGAAATCTTTCATTGGGAACTCTTTTGTGTAACCATATTCTATGGCTCCAACTCTTCTATTCTAGTGGGATTCTTCCACAATAGCATATATTATATTTCAATCACATAAAAAATATATATTTTTCTTTCTTACATGACCTGATCTTATGATTAGGAATTCATTCTTAAAAGGGAGAAAGATTTGGTGCCCTTATCTAACCATACTTTTGTACCCAACCCCAACCTTATTTCTATGCTCCACCCCCCCAAATCATGCTTCTGTAGGAGTGTGAAATTGATTGTACTTAAACAACCAATCATACCTTTTATTTTTAATCTACCATAAAGAGAGTAGTATCAATCTACCATTAGACAAATCCATTCCCTCTTTAAGATGAATCTCACTAAATCGATGCAATATTTGAATCGAGCCAGTGAAAACTGGACATGAGAACATCAAATGTCTGTATAGTACTAAAACAAGGAGCACCAAGATTTAAAGTGATAATTCAAAGATAGTAATGGATAATGAATAAAATATCAGGATGACTAAACCTAAGCAACCATTGAATTCATCTAATATTTTTCAAAAAATAATTCGTGTCATCCCAAGTTGAACTTGAGTGAACCATGATGAACCAATTATTTTGGGAGTTCTATTACCAAACTTGATTGAGATATATAATAGTCTTGATGAAACCATTAAATGAAGAACCAATTCAAACTTTATCTTATTAAAGAAATTTAGACTAAATATTAGAGGTGATGATCTGAGCTTCATCGGATGATGAAGATGACAGTAATATAATAGAAAATTCATACCGATTGTGAGATAACATACACTAATCTCATCCAATGTTGTAAATTGACTCAAAGAAGGTGGATAAATTTGAAAAGAAACCTATGATGAGTGATTGAACTAAAATATTTTAAAGTAAATAAGATATTTTTCTGCATTCTTGATTTTTCTAAAAAAATCTTCACTTATTATACTTTTGGGAATAAACTAATATTGAACAGCTGGGAATCAGAGATGATTCCAATTCTAAACAGAACCATAACATGATTATAGTTGAGTAAATATTCATTGAATATGATGACCCCACCTAGACTAAAACTAGTGTTAAATGATTTATTGTGGAATGATCTTAGAAAATCTAGATAATTTCTTTTCTTTTAGCTCATATTAATTTTGAAGAATATGATTTCTACAGTTATCTTTTATTCCTTATGCAAGTTAAAGGTGATGAATATGGGGAGCCTCTTGATCCTCAATGTTGTAGTTAAATGTTTTTAAGTTAACACGTGCATGATTATCAACATTTTCCATTATGAACTTGAGAATGGTTGAGGACAAGCTAGTTGAATCCATGCACAAGGCTAAATGAACTTATGATTGAAGATGGGATTGGGTGTTCATGATTAAGATCCTTTGTGACTGATTTCTTATTCGATGATTGGGAATTTTACCTCGATATATTAGGATCTCATCAAATATAAGTCAAAATATTTATTTCTAACCATATAAGGTAAAACCTGGATAGTCATAAATTGGAACTAAAGAACCAACTACATCACTAGACCTTGTCCAGATTGATTGGAAATAAATTTCGAGAATTCTGTGTGAGCTTTAGGGTAATTAGTGGAAGGCCCCACAGTAAAGGTAGAATGCACTAGTGTTTAACAAGATTGATCACACTTACTACCTAACAAAATATCATGTGGGGGTATTTCATGAAGTCATAGGTGTAAAACTAGGATATTTTTAAATAATTCTATCTTCGATAAAATATATAATATGAAACCTCAAGATTAAATGAACCACGGTGTATTATTTTTTAAATGTTATAGTTAAAAACCAACCATTTAATTGGTAGGAATAAATAGGATTAATTTTATTATGAAATATATATAAATCTCATACTTAATACATATCTATTGATTAATTATTAGGAAATAAGTATTCAATTTTTAATGATGTCATTTTCTTCTTCAGAAATATGTTTTCTTCAAAAATAGTTTCTATTTCCTTTCGTGAGAGAATATCATGATTAATTTATACCAATTTTAAAAATTATATTTCATAAAAAGTATACAATTTTTTAAATCATTATATCAACATTATATTAGGGTGAAATTTTGGTATTTTTCTAAAAAATTGATTTTTGAATGTAGTCAATAAAAGAGTTTTTATGAAATATGATATCATTTATGATATCACCAAGATATATATAAGATATTGAATTTTATTAAATTTATGGAAATAATCATTTATTATAATATACTATAGATATCATGTAAAAATAATTCAAATCATAATATTATAATTTATTTCATGATAAATATGAAAATCATTTTCAGTGTTGATGTAGTTCTTGCGCAACACTACAAAAGTCAAATTCAGTTTCCAAAAGTTTATATTTTAGAAGTAATAATTCCTTTATAAGATTTTTTAGTGAATATTATTTTTGTTTTTATGGATATATTTGAATTTTAGTGGTATATAACTAGTAACTTATCCAAATTCTCATGTAATGCTTTCATATGGCTAGAATAGTGAAAATAACATATTAAATAATTTTTCATGACATAGATGTGAGTAAAGATACATATTGAAAAAATATAAAAGTTGACCATAAACTTAATCAATTGATTTTTATTATGGAATTTTATTTTAACTTTTTAGTGATGGAATAAATATATTAAATTCTTACGCAATTCTGACATTGTGCTTGTGCAATCGACAACGCCCAAACAACTTTTCATGCCTTTTATTTTCAATCTATCATACATAGGGTAGTATAAATCACCCATTATACTGATTCATTTACTATTTGAGATAAATCTCACTAAAGTTAAGAAATAGATGAAATGAAGTAATGAAAATTAGACATAAGAACACAAAGGTTGGGATAGTGCAGAAATAATGAGTAGCAAGATTGAAAATGAGAATTCCAAGATAGTGATGGATTCTCAAAAAAAATATGAGGATGAATGATCCTGAGTCAATATTGAAGCCATACAAGCTTTTACAAAGGAGAACTTGTTCAAAACAAATTTTAACATGAGTGAACCATGACAAACTAATTATTGAGGGATTTTTGTTACCTAACTCGAGTGAGGAAGATGATTAACCTGATGAAACTATCATAGGAAGACCTAATTGAAATTTTAGATTCTTTAATAATCTTAAACTAAATATCAAATGAGATTAAAATCGAAGATTTGTTGGAATTAGATGAATGTAATCAAATTGTAAATTCAAATCAATTATGAGATAACTTGCACTGATGTCATACAATGTTCTAAACCAACTTAAAGAAAGAGGTTAACTTTAACATGCAACCTATAATGAGTGAAGAACTGAATTGAGTTCAATGTAAAGAATACAACATTTTTCATGCTTAATCGATCTTCCAAACCAAAAATTGTCACACTTATGAGAACTTGGTAAATTTGAACATTTGAGAATCAAAGATGATTTCAAGCCTAAATATAAACAAAACATGATTGTAGTTAAGTCGTGATTCATTGAATATGATGACCTCACCCTTACAAAACTAGTGTTTAATGATCTATGGATGAATGATCTAAAAGAAGATGGAAATTTTATATTCTATGATCTTGGATTAATTTGAAGTCTGATTTTTGTAGTTAGCTTTTATTCCCCATTCTGGTTAAATGTGGTGAATATTATGAGGCCTCTTGATCCCTAGTATTACAGTTGAAATTTTTTAGGTTGACACATGGATAATGCTAGAAATTTTTTCCTTGATTAATTGAAAATGTTTTAGTAAAAACTAGTAAAATCCCTACACAAATCTAAATGCACATATGATTGAAAAGGGGTTGTTTTTTCATGATTAAGATCCTTCATGACTGATTTCTTATTTGAAGATGGGGAATATGACCCTGATAAGTAAAGAGATCATTGAATCTAAAACACAATGTGTCTCTCCATCTGAAGAATATAAAATATGGATGGTTATAAATTTTAATTGATTAACCAAATACACCATTAACAAACTATGTCTCTCCAACTGAAGAAGGTAAATAAAATGGGTTCCATAAACATTTCATCATAGCATAACTCGTCGAAAAGAAATTGGTTTCATAAACATTATAACTTTTCATCATACACATAAACCATAAAAATAAAAAATAAATATGGTATACTTGGGTCATATCCCTCGTAAATCTTAATTAATATTAAAGGATTCCATTTTAGAAAGGAAAATATTTCTTCAGGAAAAATAACCTTCCCATTTTGAAATCATTTATTTTTTAAAAAGCTTCACAATTATAAAGGAAAATATTTTATCTAAAAATAAACATGGTAACCTATAAAGGAATATTCATATAAACAATTATTCACTAATGTGTGAAAAAAAATTCATTCCATATAATATAAAAAATTATTCCTTCAATTTGTTTTTGGAAAAGTCTCAAAGTACATCATCTCGAAAATGACAAGAATATTCCATTCAAATCATTTTGTAAAAAATAAAACATGAGTAAAATGAATTTAAACAATAATAGTTTAATGTTAAAATACTTATTTAAAACATTTTTATAAATCATGGATATGGATAAAAAAATAATCCCTAGTGGAGACTTAATCATAAATAATCTCAAATATGGATGAGATTATGATATAAAACTCCTACCTTAGGTCTGAATTCCTTCATATGTGTTAGAACCTCCTATATAATAAATATAGTGTTATTATAAATATATTAAATAAATATAATTATAAATATCATACCATATACTATTTACTTATAACCTTTTATTAACCAATTATTAACAGTTCCTTGTTAAAATCATGTTTTGGGTAATAACTGCTTTGTTTTTCATGTATACTTTGATTTGGTGTTTTCGTTCCTTTTAATTTGATAATGATCACACAATATCCATCATGTTAACCATGATATAAATATAATATATTTTCCTTACATATGTATTAATATTAGTCCATTAAATTTAGAGATAGAAAATTAATTACACTATTTAGGGAGATAGTAGGCCATATGTACGCCTGAACGTTGTATTCATTTTTGGACAGATGAAATAAAATAAAGTTAAATAATAAATAAAATTTATAAGATAATTATTATATCATATATATATATATAATATATTCATAAAATTCATCCTAATTACTATCTAATTATGATTAAATTAAAAAACAGATCAAATCACATTGTGGAGGTGGTAGTCTGCACATACATACGAGAGACATTATTATATCCCAAAGGATTGGATGTTAATATGGTAGATATGATATTATCATTAATAAATCATAATTTTGAATTAAATATCATATATAAATATTAAATTCATCATAAAACCCATCCATAATATATGGTGATGAAAAATGAATTGTATCGTTGCGTGGACACGGTAAGCCGTATGTACGCATGAGCGATACTTCCGCTTCTCATTTGATGGGAAAGTGGGTATATAATGGTGATTTCGTGATCACAATAAAATTTAATAATATTTATGATATTTATGTTATTATTTTATGACAAATACCATATATTTATAGGAGGTAAGAAGAGTAGATAAGAAAGTGATCGATTAAGCTAGTTGCCTCTTCTTTGAAATGAAACCTTTAGATCTCTTAAAAAGGACTCTAGAAATTATCATTTAGGAAGAAGAAAAAGAGTATATGATGTGTTTAGGAAATTTAAAAATATAAATTGGTAGGTTTTGGTTTATATATAAATCTCAAAGTGGTGTAAATAAGCAAGGGGGAGGTTCCCTTTTATAATTCAGGTGAGGGGAACTTTTGGAATTTCTCAAAAGAGTAAATTATAATAAATTCATTCTCAAGAAAAATAACTCAAAATGGAAATGGATTCAAAGATAAGGTATTATAGGGTTTTAATCCCATCAACCACTAGAATTTAGAAATTTTTTCATTTTAAACCTTATTGTTTTAATTAACCCTTAGTTAACCAATTTAAATTTTAAATACGGTTACAAGTTTTTCTATATTAAAGGGTCATAATTTTTACTTATAAGGTGCTAATTTTCCCATAAATGGCCAATTTATGATATTTTATACACTATAATACCCATGTTATCTAATTTCAAGGATTTATTATTTTAAAATAATTTATCAAAATATTCTTTTGATAAAATATCATTATTTTTTATTTTGACACAATTAATTTAATTTAACTGTAAATTCATCAAAACTAAGGGTGATTTAGAATATAATTATTTAAAACCTCAATAATATTTTATATTGATCTATAAAAAAATTTCACATTAAATATATCAAATTATATCACTTTTAATATTTTTCAAAACATTTATTATATGTTCTTATTAAATGAAGAAATATGGAATCAGTGTTACAAAAGAGATTAAGGTCATTATATAAATAGTAAAAATAAAAATAAAAATTATATCATGAAAATAATTTTATTAAGATAAAAATAGACACTTATATTCATTCATAACTTACTTTTGTCCCTATGTGGACATATAAGAGATATTAAAAACAAAGAAGGTGACATTTTGCAAGTTTCTTTGATTTAAATAATATATTAATCATTTTAGGGAAAATTATCCATTAAACAACTCAATTTATAACATAATGTATAAATAATAAAATCGAATTCATATAATAATAATAAGGATGAAAAATTATATCCCTGTAACTATTTTTAATCCAGATTAACCCTATTTACCCTTTACCGAGGTGATAAATTTTACCATTGTAACTATTCATATTGAACCAAAATAAAAGGGGCATAATTACCAAATTTGAAACTCTTAATTATAAATTTTTAATTAATTTTATATATAAAAATAACTAAACATTTCATAAATTAAATTTAATATAAGTGTGAAAAATGAGACAAAAACTATTTTTTAGACAAATACATTTTTAAGAATAAGATGGGATTTATTCTTATCCAATGCCTAGAAAAAATATTTGTTGATTGTTTTAAAACATTTAATAAAGTATATAATATATAAATTTCATTAAAATAATTCAAAAATAGTGATTCATTTAATTTATTAATAAAAATACATTTCACTCATAAAAAAAATTCAGAAGAAAAAAAACATCACTTTTATTATAAAATAATTTATGTTTTTAATTTTAATAATTTGATAAATAATGAATTAATTTTATAAATGTTTAGTCCATATATTTTTAATTATTTATTTTTTACTATTCATACCCATTTCTCCAATGGTTGGGTGATAATGGTCACATAATATTTTAATAATGTTATGTGGTTTGTGTAAATTTTGTGTTGTGTGTAACGCAAGATATCAACGAAATCAAACAATTTAAAGAGAAATATTCCATAAAAATATAAGGGTGTTTCATTATACCCCGTTAAAATGATTTTTTCACTCGTAATTAATCACTGTAATAAAAATATATGATTATACTTCTTCCTCATTACATTTGTATGTTCCCACGTAGCTTCCTCAAATTGGTGGTTTTTCCACAAAACATTAACCAGATGAGTGGTCTTGTTTCGTAAGCCTTTATCTCTAAGATCTAGAATCTCTATTAGTTATTCTTTATAATAAATATATTTATCTAGTGGTGCAACCTATTATCTCAATACATGTGAAGAATCAGGTTTATAATTCATCAATATAGATATATAGAACACACCATGAACTTGAGAGAGATTCAATAGAAGAGCCAATCAATAAGTTATTATCCCAATACGATCAATAATTTCAAAAGGACTGATATACCTAGGGATTATCTTTCCCTTATTTTGAAATATTATCACCCTCTTCTAGGGATAAATTCATAATAATACCATATCAATAACTTTAAACTCTTTATATTTTTTATTATTTTCAGTATACTTCTTTTCGACCCTAATCTACTCTTATATTCTATTGAATGGATCTAACATTATCTAACATTTCCTCAAATATATCAGGTCACAATAGATTTATTTCTCTAACTTCATTCCAGCATGTTGGAGTTCTAAAATTCTTATCATAGATGGATTCATAAGGATCAATCTAAATGCTAGAGTGAAATCTATTATTGTACAAAAATTCCACAAAATGAAGGTGTTGATCCCAACCACCATTGAAATTCATAGAGCAAGATATTAACATGTATTCTAGGGTTTTAATAGTCCTTTCATACTGAACATCTATCTAATTATGATAAGTGGTGATGAAATTTAACTTTGTATCTAGAGCCTACTAAACACTTATTCAAAACATAAAGGTAACCCTTAAATCCTGATTAGATACAATTGATAGTGGTACACTATGAAATCTTACCACTTCCTTAATGTATATCTAAGCAATCTTATCAAGAGATAAATTTTATCTAATTCCAATGAAGTGTGATGAATTTATAAGGAGATCGACTCAAATACAAATATAATTATGGATTTTATATGTTTTGTGGAGTCATATGATAAAAATCCATGGTGATGTTTTCCCATTTATATCCTGGTATGGGTAATGGTGGTACCATTTTCTTAGACTTTTGTCTCTCTGAATTAACTTATTGACATTCCAAGTACTAAGAAATATACTATGCAATAACTCTCTTCACACTATCCCACCAGAAATACTTTTTAAAATCTCTATACATATTCATTCTTCCATGATGAATCAATAATGAAGAACTATGATATTTATACATCATATACTTCTTCAAATATGGTACTAAAAGGTCATACAGAAAATTCTTAAACTCTATTATTTCATCACAATCAAGGTTTAACTCGGGAACATTTCTCACATGCTTTTTCTTCTCTACATCCTCCTTTTATACCTATTTAATATTCACTTGAATAGATGGTCGAACACTCATTTGAGAAAGATAGTATTCACCCCCTTCCTTAAAGATTTCAAGATCCATCCTTTTAAAGTTCATAAATATTAGATCTTTTTGAAATCCTCATCACAAATGATCTATCATGATCCTTTCAACTCAAATCATGTGTCACCTTGTTCTCCTTCATCAGGTGGTAATTTATTGGTCAGAATCTTTAATTAGCTCCAACCATCTTATTTGGAGCATGTTTTTCTATTTTTGAGTGAAAATATTCTTTATACTTTTGTTATTAGTATATATGTCACACATTTCATGATAGAGATAATTCCTCCTTATATTTAATGAAAACATTACTACAGCTAACTCCAAATCATGAGTTGGGTAATTTTTCTCATGGAACATCAATTGTTGTGATGCGTATGATATAACCATATCATTATTCATGAGGATATATCTTATTCCATTCTTTTATATATCACTATAGATTAGAAACCCTTCTCCATTGTAGGGTAGTATAAGAACAGGTGAACTGACTATCCTTCTCTTCAATTCCTTAAAACCTTCCTCACATTAATCCATCCAAAGTAATGTGGCTCCCTTTCGAGTTAACATGGTGAGTGTATTAGATATCCATGAAATGTTCTCCACAAAGTGATGATAATATTCATCCAAACCAATAAAACTACAAATATTATTCGTAGTGATTGTTTTGGGTCAATGTTCAGAAACTTTATTCTATGAAGGTTCTACTAAAATACCGTAACTTGAGATTATATGACCCAAGAATGAAACTTTCCAAAGAAAGAATTCTCACTTGGTAAATTATTTATAACCCTTATCCTTTCTCATGGTATTCAACACAATTCTCAAATGATATTCATGCTCTTTCTTTCTCTTTTAATAAATAATAATATCATTAATAAAGACTACCACAAACTAGTCAAGGTAAAATCAAAAGACTCTATTCATTAAATTCATGAAGATAGTGGGGGAATTAATAATACCAAATGGAATCAATATAAATTCATAGTATCCATACTTTATATGGAATGTTTACTTGGGTATATCTTCTTTCTTAACCCTCAATTGATGATATCCAGAATGAATAACAATCTTGGAAAATTATTGAGCTTCGTGTAGTTGATCAAAAAAGTCATTAATATGGGTTAAAAGATACTTATTCTTTATAGTGATCATGTTAAGTTCCCTATAATCAATATAGAGTCATATTGATCCATATTTATTTTTACTAGTAGAATAGGTACACCCCAAGGTGATGCACTTGGTTGAATGAATCCCTTATCAAGATTCTCCAAGAGTTTCTTCTTCAATTTTAGAAACTCTATCAAGGCCATTCTATATAGATTTTTGGAAATATAAGTATCACAAGTATGAGTTCTACTAAAAATTCAACATCAATATTTATTGGAATACTGGTTCATTCTTCCAGAAACACATCTATAAAATTCCACATAATAGGTATATCTTCGATGTGGAATTTCTCCCCAACCATTTGAGATAAACACCCCTTTTAAATATGGACCATAACACATAAAATGGATTTAATTTCCATTAGAAGTTCATTTTTTTCATCACACTGATAACGAATCATAGGTTGGTTTCGAATATGAAACGCATGGCCGATTGTCGCCTATCGACCGGTCAAAATTCAGGTGCTCTGCTAATGTGTATAGCAGCACTCGGGTCGAATCCTCGGCGATGATACTTTGTAATAGTCGTTTGTTTTTAGTTGATTGTATTTTGATTAGGGGGGTTTGTTTGCAGAGAATAATTGAAATGATTTATGGATGATGTTTGATTTACCAAATTGATAAAGATTGGGGTGAGTTCATCATTGGGGAGTTAAGCATGTGATATCCTTGAGCCTTACTTTGTATTTCATTAAATTAACACCCATGTCATAAGTTGATGTTGATTGGAATTCCTAAGTGTGAAGGCTTTAATCCAAGCCTTAACTTAACTTAGGGTTCTAATCTCAATCAAAACTTATTTATGGTAGTGTATTTATGGTTCCAATAATCCATGGAAACCACTCGTTAAACAAAACATATCATTAATCCATGACATATTAAGTTTAACATACACAATATTAATTTAAAGAATACTCATCGAGCAAAACTCTCAATCACTTAACATCCCTGAATTATAACTCACCCCAATGAGAGATTTACTCAGACATTTGGATGTTTAATCTTCTGGTTAAAATAATTATGATGATAAATTAAGAATAGAAGAAAAAGAAAGGGATTAGAAAAGAGTGGTACGTTGACACACACACACGAACGATGATGATAATTAAAAACAGATTTTTGATTGAATGAGGAAGCAAAAGAAGGGAAGGGGATTCAACTGAATTTAAACTATTTTAGGAACATAAATATTAAACTACAGAAGGTGGATGATAATAAGAGATATTGAAGAAGTAACTTGCATTAAAACAGAATTACAAAGAAAGAGAATTACAAGATTACAAAAATGAAGAACACAAAAGTAAGTGAAAAAAAATAGAGGAGGAAAGGTATCTCAAGTGAAAACTTGAGTATGGCAGGTCCTCCCAAGCCTTTGTCAAGGATTTGGTCATGCAAATATGATATCCTCTCTTCTGAAATGCCAACCCCTCTCAAGGAGAGAAGGGGAGAGTATTTATAGCCCAAGGAGTGGACTGTTTGCATTCCCAATCTGTCCCTCCAGTTGCATCACCAATTTGGCTATTCAGACAGCCGACTCTTCAGATATATCCTTCTTCAACGTTGTAGAAAATAATGTTGGCCAACTACTATCAAAATATGTAGGCATTTGGACAAGTGGAGCCAAAGTTATGGCAGTTTTATTAAACAAAGGTAAACTGTCCATTTCTATCCATGCTTTTTCGATGGCCAAAATGTGAATGGATTTGTGAACATGAAGATACGTTCAAATCCGAATGGTTTCTTCAACAAATTCGGCCGCCTATATCTCCTATTTCCCACTGAAAAATCTCATCTCTATTGGATTCTTACATCAGAGGATATGTCATGCATACTATACTGATTTTAATTCTCTGCCAGAATGGTGGGCTGGACTTAAAAGATTTATTTGGGCCCCTTGTACTTGGATTTGGGCCTTGAAATTTTTATCCAAGATGACATGTAGTGTCCCTAGAATTATGGTGGAGAGTTAAGGTTTTTGGACTTCTGTATTGAGCCCAGTAAATCAATCTTCAAGACTGGTCCAGTTTGTTCACAGATTCTTTGGTCTTGTTTGTGAGGACCATATGACCCTTCAAATGGCAGAATTGGATCATGGTTCCTTCTAATGAAATGTTTTATATTGAAATTATAATCCTAAAAAACAATAACCACACAATATGGATCAGTATAGTGACAGGTATAATTAAAATATTAAACTGACTCAATTGGACTACTTCTAAAAATGCTCAAAAATTATACTTAATATTAAAACATTAATATTTCACACAAATTATGCACATTTCATATAAAATAAGTAAGGGGGGAATATAATAATGTTGGAACCAGGTTCTTCAAAGAATGATTTGGTGTATGGTTTGTGTTTGTTGTCAATCCTCAGTGGAAGTTCCGAATGTGTTCCAGCAAAGTGATCATACAGTTCAAGCAGACAACAGTATTGAAGGTGGCGCTGTTTCCCAGTGTTTGCCAAATTTTTGGGGCTCAAAATCGGAAAATGAAGAAATGGATTGTCTGCAAAAGGTGGTTCGCACAAAAAGGAGGTGGTGCGCGAAATATAAGAGGCTTGCGCGAAATACTTAAGTTAGGCGCGAAAAATAGCAGGATGCGCGAAATAGTGGATCAAAGTTTTTTCGCGCAAACAGTGTTTCGAAATCAGATTGGTGAAAAATGGAAAAGGCATGGGCTGCGCGGAAAATAAGGGTTGTGCGCGAAATACTTGAGCTGGGCGAAATATTACGCGCCAGATGAGAGGTTTTCCGCGCCGAATGGGATTTTGCGCGCAGGGGTCTCAGTCGCCTATAAATATGAGGTGACCCCCTTCATTCGGGAGTGTGGAAGACTTAGAGAAGATCCGAGGTCTGATGCGCGAAAAAGGATAGCGTAAAGGGGCTTGCGCGATATATTCGGAGTTGCGCGAAAAGGGGATCTTTGCGCGAAAAGGGGATCTTTGCGCGAAATATTTTTCCGCGCGAAAAGTAAATTTTGCGCGCAATAGGAAGGTTTTGCGCGCAAAGGGTTGGTGTTGCGCGCAATCGTTAGTAAGGTCTGTTTGCACGTTCTGGTTATCCGGTTCAGTGGTTCTGTGCGTTCTAGTGCATCTATTTCGGACTTCGATGCAAGCAGAGTCTCATGCTGAGCAGAGGCAAAGACTTCATTGCAAATATATTGAAGAGACCCTCACGTCTATAAACTGAGTGGGACTTCACCAACGGCAGTGAGCCAGGGGGAGTCAACGGGAGTGACCCGAGGGAAGTAGTGAACCATCCCTGAACCTTTGTAAAGGCAGTGAGCCTGGGACAGAGCGACTGTACCCGAACTTTTGTAATCTACAGCTAGTGAAGCATAGTGGATTTTGGTACGACCGACAACCTGTCGGCGTATGCTCCTTGGACGTAGCCCTTAGTGGTGAACCAAGTAAAAATGGTTGTGTCTTCTCTGTGCCTGTGAATGTTTTCTTTTTGATCATAATCTTCATACAGGTTCAACAAGTTCCTACCAACGTGGGAACAAGATCCATCACATTAAAAGAAAAAGTGGTCACCCTGACTCACCCCTCCCCTCTCAGGGTGTCCCGGGGTCCTTCAAATAAGTCATGAAAATATTAATAACATCAACTCCCCCACACATAGATTTGCACGTGTCTTCATGTGCAATAAATATAAAAACATGACAAAATCATTTTCACTCACCAACAAATATTAAATTTTTTTTTTCTCCTATCAGTGGAGGTTTAGACTATTTAACTCATCCATATTGAATTCCATCACAAATTTGGTTCACAATAATGCATTAGAAACAATTCATTTTTTCATGTTCAAGGTTTGAATTGGAAAATGTAGGCACTCAAAACTTACTCCTCTCAAGATGCTAAAAATGTATTTTAGGAGGTTCACTCATTCACCAACAAAAATTGAAAATCAAGAGTTTGTAAGAGCTCTCACCTTCCATTCCCAAATCTAATGTGTACAAGAATAAAGAGGTCTTTTAAGGGGTTTTTCAGTGGCTATGGGACGGTAGGTATATAATGTCCAAGGGAAAAGAGGGGTTAAAAACACCAACATGGAAAAATCAATGCACATTTTTTTTTGAAATTTGATTTGAAAGGAAATAGAAACACATATTTACAAGGGCATTAATGTGTGATGAATGAAAAGTGAGGGAGTTATAAAATGGAATAGGGTGAGATGATGGAATATGTACAACATGGAAAACTTCCAATAATGACACAATACAAGATGATTCAAGTGTTCTTTTTTTTCTCTTTTTGCTCTTTTTTTCGAAAGTTGTGCTTGAAACAAGTCTCACAGACATTTCCCAACCCATGTTTGATCTTCTCATGGAACTAATTTTAGTAGTTATAACACGATCAAAGGTTGATGATGAATGATTTTTGACCCACCCAAGACAGAACCCATTCCTTTTTTTTCATTTTTTTTAATATAATTTTTTTTCATTTTTTTGAACACTTTTCAATGACTTTTGTACAAATGAAAATTACACATATACATCCCAAAGCTCACAGAATTACAACCTCTCCCCCACACTTGAATGGATGCTTGCCCTCAAGCATATGATGAAACATTGGAAATCAATGAAAGTACGCCCAAAAATGAAGTCCATTCCCCCCACACATAAATTTCAATAAATTGTACAATGAAAATCCATGAAGATGTTGGGTGGGACAAGGTATTAGGCTTGTAATGTGGCTATCAAAAGAAATGTTTTCATAGGCTCAAAGGGGCTTTCAAAAGTAGGATCATTGTAAGGGTAACGGGAGGCTATTTGGCTATTCTGATTCTCATGTGGCTTAGAAAATGCCTCTATCATATTAATGCACACAAAAGATGAAAATTCAGCTCGAAGGTCCACAAACTCAAGACTCACAATCAGTGGTGAAGGCACATAATGAAAAAGATGGCCATAGATGACCTTGGCATGAAGGATAATGTTATTCCTCACGGTAGGGGAGAATCATTTTCCACCAAAAAATGTTCATTCAAAATGTTTGTTATTGACACAAAATTTTTTACCCAAGTTTGAGATAAAAATTCAATATATTTGAGTTTAAAACAAGCCTTTTGACTCCCCAAAATGGTTGGACAGAATTTCAATATTGGATGATGAGTAATTATGACACCCCTTTTTTTAATTTTCATTTTTTTTAATTAATTTTTTTTTAATTTTTTTTATTTTTAATGACACATCCACACAAAAGAGAAAATAGAAAAAAGGTTGTGGAAGAATGTTGTAAAAAAATGAGAGGGAGAGAGGAAGAAGAAGAAATAGAGAGAAGAAGAGAGGGAAGAGAGATTGAGAGAGAGAGAGTTAAAGGGAAAGAGGCGCCCCCTGGTTTGGATTTGGTGGGTCGCCATTTCCATCTAGTGGTGGGTCAATGGAAGTCGATGTGGAACCTGAAGTGAATGGCCTCTCATGGTGATGCTTTAACCGGTGTCCATTTACCGTGAATGTTATTTTTGAAGAAGGGTCTTGGACTTGCACTGCACCAAATAGGTAAACATTAGTAATAATAAAAGGTCCATCCCAACGAGAATTGAGCTTACCTGGGTGAAGTCGAAATCGATAATTGAAGAGCATTACCTTTTCACCTTCATGAAATACCTTTCGAAAAATGTTCTTGTCATGGAGTGACATTCCCTTTTCTTTGTAGAGAATGGAGTTCTCATACGAATCGAGTGGAATCTCCTCCAATTCAGTCAACTGCAACAATCTTTCTTCACCAGATTTTTCACAATCAAAATTACAAGTTTTGACAGCCCAAAATGACTTATGTTGGATTTCAACTGGTAAATGACAGGCTTTACAAAAAACTAGCCTCAATGGAGACATCCCAATGGGTGTCTTATAGGCTGTTCAATAGGCCCAAAGTGATTCACCAAGTCTATCGGGCCAGTCTTTTCTTGTGGGCTTAACAATTCTTTCAAGCACTCTTTTCACTTCTCTGTTAGAAAGTTCAGCCATTCCATTTGTTTGAGGGTGATATGCAGTGGATGTTTTATGTACAACCCTATTCTTTTTCAAAAGTGACTCCATGGTTCTATTACAAAAATGAGTTCCTAATTCACTTATCAAAGCACGTGGTGTTCCGAATCGATGGAAGATATGGATTTTGAGGAACTCACTCACAGTTTGAGCATCATCTTTCCTAGTGGGTTTGGCCTCGACCCACCTAGAAACATAGTCAAAGGCAAGGAGAGTGTAGGATAATCCATTGGAAGGGGGAAAATGTCCCATGAAATCGATGCCCCAAACATCGAAAAGCTCACAGAAGATTAATGGCTTTTGAGGCATTTCGTTTCTTTTGGAAATTGTGCCAAACTTTTGGCAAGTGGGACATGATTGACAGAACTCGTGTGAGTCCTTGAAGAGTGAAGGCCAAAAGAATCCAGAATCTAGGACCTTTCGAGAAGTCCTTTGTTGTCCAAAGTGGCCACCTCCAGGCATTGAGTGGCAGAATTCCAAGATGGAGGATTGTTCAGTTTCATCAACACATCTCCTAATTACCATGTCAGCCCCAGTTTTCCAAAGTTTATTATCTACCCAAAAATAATGCTTTGAATCACTTTTCATCTTTTCTTTTTGTTCTTTTGAAAAATATTCAGGGAAAACACCGAAAACCAAGTAATTGATAATTGGGGCATACCATGGTAACTTTGGAGTGAGAGATGAGAGGTGTTCAGTGGAAATTCAGGATCAATTATTTCAGAATGAGAAGAATTAGAAATTCTACTCAGGTGGTCAGCCACAGGGTTTTCTTTTCCAGGTTTATCTTTTATCATAAGGTCAAACTCTTGGAGCATTAAAATCCATCTTATTAGCCTTGGTTTGGAATCACTTTTCTTAAGTAAGAACTTTAATGGTGAGTGGTCCGTGAAGATGATTATTTTGGCACCTAAGAGATAGGGCCGGAATTTATCCAAGGCAAAAATCACAGCTAAAAGTTCTTTTTCAGTCACAGTGTAGTGTGATTGAGTTTCATCCAATGTTTTTGAGGCATAAAAGATGACATGAGGAATGTTTTCTCTTCTTTGACCAAGAACAGCCCCAATGGCCCTATCAGAAGCATCACACATCAATTCAAATGGTAAGGACCAATGTGTGGGTTAGATTATTGGAGCAGATGTGAGAGAAGATTTGAGTTCAATGAAGGCTCTCTTGCAAGCCTCATCAAAATTGAATGTGACATCATTTTGAAGTAAACGAGTGAGAGGGAGGAAAATATTGCTGAAGTTCTGAATGAATCGTCGATAGAAACCGGCATGACCAAGGAAGGACCGAATGTCTCGAACTGATTTGGGTTCAGGAAGTGATTGGATCACCTCAATTTTGGCTGGATCAACTTGGATACCCTCTTGAGAAATTATGTGCCCTAGAACAATCCCATTTGAAACCATGAAGTGACATTTTTCAAAATTCAGCACAAGGTTGCACTTGACACACTTTTTAAGGGCCAAATAGAGTGAATGTAAGCAAGATTCACATGACTCGCCATAAATGGTAAAGTCATCCATGAAGACCTCTATGAAATTCTCAATGAATTCAGAAAAGATACTCATCATACACCGCTGGAATGTTTTAGGAGCATTACAAAGCCCAAAAGGCATTCTCCTATAGGCATAGGTTCCAAAGGGGCAAGTGAATGTGGTCTTTTCTTGGTCTTGAGGTGTGATTGGAATTTGGAAGTAGCCTGTGTAACCATCAAGAAAGAAATAGTGTGACTTTCTGGCCAATCTCTCAAGCATTTGGTCAAGGAAAGGAAGTGGGTAGTGATCTTTTCGTGTTTCAGCATTCAATTTGTGATAATCGATGCACACACGCCATTTGTTTTTCACTCGAGTTGTGACCACTTCTACATGTTCATTTGTGACAACTGTTATCCCGACCTTCTTAGGAACGACTTGAATTGGACTAACCCATTCACTATCAGAAATTGGATAGATAATACCAGCTTGAAGAAGCTTGGTAATCTCTTCCCTAACTACCTCAAGTATGAGTGGATTGAGTCTTCTTTGAGGTTGCCTAATTGGTTTGGATGATTCCTCTAGATGGATGTGATGCATGCAAAGGGCAGGGTTGATTCCTGGAATATCCTCTAGGGTCCAACCTAAGTCATTTTTGTTTTCCTCTAACACTTGAACAAGTTGGGACTCCTCAGTTTCAGAAAGTGAAGCAGAGATAATGACAGGGTAGGAGGGATCATGGAAAAGGAATGCATACTTGAGATGTGAAGGAAGTGGTTTTAGATCAGTTTCAGCCTTGATTTGAGAGCTAGACAAGTTAGGAGCAGGATAAGGGATTCCAGATGGGTTTGGATCATTTTCCTCAACACTGTCCAAGGTGGAGCAGTAGAGATCAGAGTTGATGTGGGATTCAAGAGAGTTTTCAAGTTCCTCTAGATTGATGGAGTCTATGAATGAGAGGTCCACATCAACTTCACCATTTATGACTTTGTTAATCATGGTGAAGATTTCACAAGATCCTTTATCATTAGAACATGAAGAACATGGTGGATTGGGGTTCGATTGAATCTTAGAAGTGTCCTCAAATGCATGGATTGAGAATGCAGAGTGATCCTCAGATGGGTATCGCATGGCTTGGAAAATGTTGAACTTGACCAGTTGGTCACCGAATTCCATGGATAAGATGCCTGAATGGACATCAATCTTGGTTCTTGCAGTCATGAGGAATGGTCTTCCTAGAATTAGGGGAGATCGAGAGGAAGTCGTCTCACCTTCCATGTCAAGGACATAGAAATCAGCTGGGAAGATAAGATCATTGACCTGAACAAGAACATCCTCAATTATCCCCTCAGGACTGGTAGTGCTTCGATTGGCTAATTGAATGACAACACCCGTTGGGTGCAAGGGACCTAGACCAAGGTTGGAGAAAATGGATTTGGGCATGACATTTATTGAGGCTCCAAGGTCTATGAGTGCATCATCAAAGTTGGAACTTCCTATTTGACATTGAACTGTGAAGGTCCCTAGATCTTTGCACTTCATGGGAATGGACTATTGGGTTGAAACATTTCCAATGTTCCTAAGTTTCCTCTTATGGGTGCACAATTCCTTAAGAAACTTGGCATACTTAGGGATTTGTTTGATGGCATCTAAGAGGGGGATGTTCACTTCAACACGTCTAAACATGTCAAGCATTTCAGGATCAGGTTCAAAGGACTTATTAGGCTTGGAGATGGCTTGAGGAAAAGGAATTGGGTTCCTTAGAGGAATGGAAGGAGGTGAAGGAGTGGATTCAAGTTCCTTTTCCAGCTTTTTGTTCTTTTCATTTTCTATATCAACATAGAAAGGGGAGGTAGAGCAATCAGCATGGGGCATAGCAATTTGCTTTCCCGATCTAAGTGCAATTGCACTTACATTACCCTTAGGGTTGGGTAATGGTTGAGCTAGGAGTTGGGATGAATTGGATGGTTGTTGCTGGCTAAGGTGGGATGCAAGTTGACCTATTTGGGTTTCAATGTTCTTGAGGATAGAACGGGTGAAGGAAGCAAGATCCTCTACAGCACTTTCCCATGGTTGTTTAGAAGAAGAGGCTTGTCCCAAATTGGGTTGGCCTTGATTTTGGTTCTTGGGAAAGCGATTGTATTAGGTGGGGAATTGGGAAGGCTCGTTAGGATAGTGGAATCCAGGAAAAGGATTGTTCCTTTGGGGTTGAGGAACAAAAGGATAAGGTTGATGGATTTTACCACCACTTTGACCATATTGGAACTGGTTTGGATTTTGATGAGGGAACTGAGGAGGATGAGAAATGGGATTACCATACCTCAGAGGTGGGTTAAAGGTAGAAGAGAAGGGCTCAGAGTGGGGTTGTTTGAAGTTTCTAAAAAACTGACCTGATTGTTGAGGGTTGAAGTTTCGCAGAGCATATGCCGCATTGAGCTCCATTGGACTAGATAAATCAGATGAATCGTCTTGAAGTTGTGGAAATGTGTCAGTCGGATGAGATAGAGAGTTGTAGATTCCACAATTCTTGATAGGTCCAGGGAATAGTGATTGTGGAGAAGATGAGGTTGGGGATTTGGTAGCCACCGCTAGTTGACGCACAAGACCTGTAAGTTCACTCATCCACTCAGTCATCTTGTTGGGCTCTATGGATTGATTCTCTTGGGCTTGTTTCACTTGAGCATGTGCTCGAGTATGGAATTGCTGCATGTTTGCAGCCATGTTGCTTATGAGTTCTCGTGCAGCTGCAGGATTTTTGTCAACAAGAGCACCGCCACTTGCGGCATCAATGAGAGTTCTCTCCATAGCCAATAACCCCTCATAGAAGTATTGGATCAGGAGTTGGTCAGGGATTTGATGGTGTGGACAAGTTGCCACAAGCTTTTTGAACCTCTCCCAATACTCATGGAGTGATTCATTAGGGAATTGACGGATGCCGCTTATTTCCTTTCGGATAGAAGCTGTTCGAGAAGAAAGAAAGAATTTCTCTAGGAAAAGTCTCTTCATGTCAACCCATGAGTTTATGGAACCAGGTGGGAGGTAGTAGAGCCAAGACTTGGCAGAATCCTCTAGGGAAAAGGGGAAAGATCTCAGCTTTATTTGTTCTTCAGAAACCCCTTGAGGCTTCATGGTAGAGCATACTACTTGGAACTCTTTAAGGTGAAGATGTGGATCCTCACCGGCTAGCCCGTGAAAATGAGGGAGAAGATGAATCAAACCCGATTTGAGTTCGAAGTCAGCTTCAATGTTTGGATATTGAATACCAAGAGGTTGGTAATTCATATCAGGGGCAGCAAGTTCTTTCAATGTTTGTTCCCTAGGATTGGCCATATCTAATTCAATTGGTATGGCAATGATTGGTTCTTGGGTGATTTGGTTATCCCTAATGGTCCTCCTATGTCGACGAAGAGTTCTATCAATTTCAGGGTCAAACAAATCCGAGGGATTGTTTGGAAGGATACGGGGAATTCAGAGAGATTTTGGAAGAAAGAGGAAGACGGGTTATTCTTTGTATTTTTTTCAGTTTATGATTTTTAAGAGGAAGACGGGTTTTTCTTTGTGTTTTTTTTCAATTTTTTTAAAATTTTGTATTTTTTTGGGTTTTTTTTTAAATAACCAGAAACGAATGACTACATAAAGCACCATCCCCGGAAACGGCGCCATTTGAAACGCATGGCCGATTGTCTCCTATCGACTGGTCAAAATTCTAGTGCTCTGCTAATGTGTATAGCAGCACTCGGGTCGAATCCTCGGCGATGATACTTTGTAATAGTCGTTTGTTTTTAGTTGATTGTATTTTGATTAGGGGGGTTTGTTTTCATATCTTAATTGAAATGATTTATGGATGATGTTTAATTTACCAAATTGATAAATATTGGGGTGAGTTCATCATTGGTGAGTTAATCATGTGATATCCTTGAGCCTTACTTTGTATTGCATTAAATTAACACTCATGTCATAAGTTGACATTGATTGGAATTCCTAAGTGTGAAGGCTTTAATCCAAGCCTTAACATAACTTAGGGTTCTAATATCAATCAAAACTTATTTATGGTAGTGTATTTATGGTTCCAATAATCCATGTAAACCACTCGTTAAACAAAACATATCATTAATCCATGACATATTAAGTTTAACATACACAATATTAATTTAAAGAATACTCATCGAGCAAAACTCTCAATCACTTAACATCCCCGAATTATAACTCACCCCAATGAAAGATTTACTAAGACATTTGGATGTTTAATATTATGGTTAAAATAATTATGATGATAAATTAAGAATAGAAGAAAAAGAAAGGGATTAGAAAAGAGTGGTACGTTGACACACACACACGAACGATGATGGTAATTAAAAATGGATTTTCGATTGAATGAGGAAGAAAAAGAAGGGAAGGGGATTCAACTGAATTTAAACTATTTTAGAAAAATAAATATTAAACTACAGAAGGTGGATTAGAATAAGAGATATTGAAGAAGTAACTTGCATTATAACATAATTACAAAGAAAGAGAATTACAAGATTACAAAAATGAAGAACACAAAAGTAAGTGAAAACAAAGAGAGGAGGAAAGTTCTCTCAAGTGAAAACTTGAGTATGGAAGGTCCTCCCAAGCCTTTTTCAAGGCTTTGGTCGTGCCAATATGATATCCTATCTTCTGAAATTCCAACTCCTCTCAAGGAGAGAAGGGGAGAGTATTTATAGCCCAAGGAGTGGACTGTTTGCATTCCCAATCTGTCCCTCCACTTGCATCACCAATTTGGCTATTCAGACAGCCGAATATTCAGATATCTCCTTATTCCAAGTTGTAGAAAATAATGTTGGCCGACTACTTTCAAAATATGGAGGCATTTGGACAAGTGGAGCCAATGTTATGGTGGTTTTATTAAACAAAGGTAAACTGTCCATTTCTATCCATGCTTTTTCGATGGCCAAAATATGAATGGATTTGTGAACAGGAAGATGACTTCAAATCCGAATTGTTTCTTAAACAAAGTCGGCCACCTATATCTCCGCTTTCCCAATGCAAAATCTCAGCTCGATTGGATGCTTACATCAGGAGATATGTCATGAATACTATACTGATTTTAATTCTCGGCCAGAATGGTGGGCTGGACTTCAAAGATTTATTTGGTCCCCTTGTACTTGGATTTGGGCCTTGAAATTTTTATCCAAGATGACATGTAGTGTCCCCAGAATTATGGTGGATAGTTAAGGTTTTTGGACTACTGTATTGAGCCCAGTAAATCAATCTTCAAGGCTGGTCCAGTTTGTTCACAGATTCTTTGGTCGTGTTTGTGAGGACCATATGACCCTTCAAATGGAAGAATTGGATCATGGTTCCTTCTAATGAAATGTTTTATATTGAACGTAGAATCCTAAAAAACAAGAACCACACAATTTTGATCAGTATAGTTACAGTTATAATTAAAACATTAAACTGACTCAATTGGACTACTTGTAAAAATGCTCAAAAATTATACTTAATATTAAAACATTAATATTTCACAAAATTATGCACATTTCATATAAAATAAGTAAAGGGGGAATATAATAAGTAATTAAAATATTAATAACAACATAATACCAAACATAACATCCCCTCCTCAAAAATTTGATGAGGGATTTATTTAAAAAAATCAATACATTCCCAAAATAACATAAATTTAATAAGAGGAAGAATCGCAAGATTTTATAGAAACACATTCTTATAAACTTAAACTGGATAAGAATCCGGGACTTTGGATGTATTCATCATGCTATAAGGGGTTTTTTAATGCTAACTCAATATATAATTTTTGAGGATGTACTGTGATACCCCTATAAAAGTATTTATATGTAAAAGTGTGGGAATATCAAAAATAAAATAAGAAATTAATATTTCTAGAGTGGATGGTAAGTGCACCTTTCACCTCATCATTATTACACTCCTCATCATAAATAGTGATTGCATGAGATTTCAATTTTTATCTAGTCTTAATATGTTATTTATTTCAATCATCGTCATTAAACTTTTAAATTTTCCCACTAGTTAGCATAATCCCCATTCTCCTTGCATTTAAAACATTGGTGTAAGGGTGGTAAATTTTGTAGATATTTATCTTTATTCTCATAATTAGCTAACAACTTCCCATCACTTTATTATTTGATTTTCTGATGACCTTTCTTTCCACATTTTAAACATTTACTAATTTCCTTAAGACAATTTCCCTAAGTTTTCCTTCCACGAATCGAGAATAAAGGAAGGGTTATCTTTTTATAATTTCATTTGAATTACATTTTTATTTTCTCATCAAAACCAAGATATTGATGGGTAAATCTAATCTCCATATCTATCTTTAGAGAACATTAAATAATTTCTTCATAATTATTGGAGACCATGATGTCTGAAACTCTTTAGAGACTTGTTTTTAAGCTAGTGAAGAATCAATCAACTATACTTTCATGTTGAATGATAATACTGGAAGCATACCTTACAAGTCTTTTGAAATTTTCTTCATAAGTAGTAATAGATTCATAATCCATTTACTTTAACCCAAAGAATTATTTCTCTATTTTTATAAAAATAATATGATGAAATTACATATTGAAAAATAAGTTTTTGAATTCATATGACTCTCCATACTCAATTTCATTATATTCCCTCATATTCTTGATAATAATCCACCATTAATCTTCTTTTACTTCCAAATGACAAAAATCCAAAATAAATTTTTCATGTTCTAAACACTAGAGAATAAATAAATATATTTTTAGTGGTTATTATCCATTTATCAACAATTAGTTGATTGGTAGACCCACTAAATGAAGGTGAGTGTTTCCTCATGGAGAACTCAATAGAACTTTGTTCGCTACTTTTCTCATTTGGAATCTCAACATGATTCATAGATTGAGAATTTTGTGTGATCAAAATAATAATATTTTCATTCCATATCTCATAACATTTAGTTACTCATGAGGACAGTAATTTTATTTTCCATCATATTTAGCATTAACATGATTCATTTATGTTCCATCCGTTGACTAAAACCAAAAATCATAGTGTAAGAAACAATAATCATGATGTTAATCTATATAATCATGAATGAAATCATTTATAGTATGTATAAATTATAAAACATTCTTCTATGAAACCTTAGTTTTAACCAAGGTCATTCATGATCATTAACAAAACTCTAAGATTTTATCTTATACTAATACTTATCTATAGGGTTATTAATAAATTTTTGTAATCCACGTTTCTTAAGGATAACTAAAGCTTACTATGATACTAACTATAGTGACCCATAATTTTCATACATAGATATTACATATAATTAGAAGAATATTCCTTACATAACATAATGATCCATTCTAGAATCATTTAGGTCAAGTATATTTGGAAACTTGGGAACATAAACAACGGGTTTATAAAATACCTACATCATCTACCACTTGTTTTTTATAACTAGCGCCCTTCTTATATATATCATACTCAATACCTTTTTTCATAAATTTTTGAAATGAAACATAAGAAAAATGTGAGATTATTTGTGAGATTATATGTGCAGTAAGGTTAAACAAGGGAGATTTCAATGATCACATAAGAATAATATGAGCGTAATGGTATAAGATCATGATATTAACATTTTCAAACCATATATTGTATATCAAAGATCATAATATTAATTCATATAACAAATCTTATTCATTCATAAGACATGAATCATAAAAGAATCAAGGAACATGAACCATGAAATCTTAACATAGTCATAAGACATTGATTTATGTCATGAACATAACTATAGAAATCATTTCTATTGTAGTCAAGGCTCATTTAAAATTATTTCCTAGTGAAATTGGTTCACACCACAAACCATCTTATTATTCAAGGTTTACTCCCAATATTATCATAGTAGACATAGTCCCTTACTGAATTTAGTTAAATCCCTATTCCAATCATGTTTATATCCTAAGATATCGATCTTTAACCAATAAGTTATATGGAGATATAGGTACCACCCATATCATAATTAAAATCACACATATGTGTGCCATAATATCATAAAAATTTATTATATCCAAACCCATAAAAATAAATGGGTTTCATAGACATTTCATTATAGCATAAACCATGGAAAATAAATGGGTTTCATAAACATAACCCAACCAAATAAATAATAAATATAGTGTCCTTGGATAATATCCCAAATAAATCTTATGTAACATAAAATGATGTTATCTTATATGGAAAGTGATTTTGAAATATCACTTTGAATAATTATTGAGTAAAATAACAGTTCCATTTTGAAATCACTTTTTTTTAAAACAATTGTGTAATTATAAAGGAAAATAATTATTTGAAAAAAAACATGGGAAAATTTATAGTATTTTTAAAATAAAAAATTTATTCATGCTTTTGGGAAAATATTTTCATGCGGTATAATTCAACAAAAATATTCCTTCTATATTTTTATTGGAAAAGTCAAAAAGTGGCTTGTTTAGAAAATAATAAGAAGATTTCTTTCAAATTGTTTGTAAAAAAGTAAAACATGGGTAAAATGACTTTAAAAAATTATAGGATCATAGTAAAAACTTTCTTGAAAACATTTTTATAAAACATTGGTATGGAAGAAAAATATTCCCTAGAAGAGACTTAAATATAAACAATCTTGAATATTGATGAGATTTTTAAATAAAACCCTTACCATGTGTCCGACTTCCTTCTTCCTCCAATGGTCCGAAGGCCTTTATTTTTTTATTAATTTTGATAATAAACCTTTCAAGGGGTGAGGTGGAACCCTTACAAGGCCCGTAGGTGTAAGTATTACATGGCCCGTAGGCCTTATAGGAATTCATTGCTCGTAGGCTTCAAACATTACATACAAACTAAACTAACTACTTGGAACTGCTCCTCCCCAGTATCTTCATCGTGAAATTAGTTCTCCACCTTTGCATTGATGTTCGGCTAGGCATTACCATACATGCATAGGCTTGTCCCGATGGCATGTGTCAAACCCTCTCATTCTTGCAATCTGTTTAGCTTTTGTTGTGGTGGAAGGTCCTTGCTCATCCTCCATGTAGATCTTGTTCCTTGTAGGTTGTCTGGTTTGAATATGCACTTAAGGTGGCCTGAAGGCCTTGAGGTTTCCCTAATGCCTTACTAACCCTAAGGCATGGGTGCCCCGAAGGCCTTAAAATACTCAGGGACCAAATCGGTGGCCCGAAGGCCCAAACGGGGGCATATTCCCAGCTGCTATAATGCCAAACAGTGCCTGCTGCAGCCCCGCTACAGTACCTACTACAGTACTGCACAGTTCCCGCTACAGTACTGCTACAGTAACCCAGAAATTATGCCTCCACCTATATTTGATCCCTAGTCACTTGGATGCACTTATGGAGTCCTTACCAACCGGGCTAATGCTCATGTGCGTCCGACTTCCTTCTTACATGTTCAAACCTCATATATAATAAATATAGGTTAATTATAAATCTATTATAGAACCGTGAATATATATATATATATTTATATATATCATACCATATATTATTTACTTATATCCTTTTATTACCCATTTATTAACAATTCCTTGTTAAAATCACATTGTGCATAAAAACTATTTTGTTTTTCATGTATGTTTTTATTTTTTATTTTTTTGTTATTTTAATTTAATCATGATTAAAAAATTTATAGAATTTTAAATATGATATAAATATAATATAAATTAATTACATATGTATTTATAGTAATCCACTAAAGTTATAAAAAGAAAATGAATCACACTGTTTAGGGAGACGGTAGGTCGTACGTACGCATGAATGGTGTTTTCATTTTTTGATGGATGGAATGAAATAAAGGTAAATAACAATGATCCATTCTAGGATAATTATTATATCATATATATTCTTTAGATTCATCCTCATTACCATCCAAAAAAATATAAATTAAAAACAAATCACATCACTTCATAGAGGTGGTAGTCCACAAGTATGCATGAGCGATTTTTTCATTTCCCCGAGAATTTGATGGTAAGAAGGTATAAAAGATATTATTATTATTGAATAATAATTTTATCGTAAATACAATATATAAATATTAAAATCATCATCCATCCATAAAATATGGTGATGAAAAATGAATTTCATCGCTACGTGGAGACAGTAAGTCAAACGTACGCATAAACGATACTTTCACTTCTTGTTTGATGGGAAAGATGGTGTATAATGGTGTTTAAATAATAAAAATAAGATATAATAATATTTATAATATTGATGTTATTATATTATTATAAATATCATAGCTTTATATGAGTTACATAAGAGTAGAAAATAAAGTGATCAGTTAAGGTGATTACCTCTTATTTGAAATAAATCCTTTGGATCTCCCCTAAAGGGATCTAGGGTTGGTATTTTTGGAAGACCAAAATATCTGTTATATGTCTTGGAAAGTTTAAAATATAAATTTTCTGATTTTTCTTCAAGATATAATGCTCAAATTTTTGTAAAGAAGTTAGGTGGGGTGTTCCCTTTTATAATTTAAGTGAGGGGAACTTTTGGAATTTCAAAAAATATTAAATTATAATATTTTCATTCTCATTTAAAATGAAACAAAATGGACATTTATTTAAATATAAGGTAGTATATGGTTTCAATTCCATAAAAAATATAATTTAGAAAAATTTTGGTGTCATTTTAAACTTTATCTTTTTGATTAAATCATATTTAATCAATTTTGATTTTAACTATGGTAACAACTTTTTTATATAAAACGTTGTAATTGTTACTTATAAAGTTAAAATTGGATAATAAATTAAAAATTAATGGAATTATAGACCATATCATATAAATAATTCCTTATTTCAATATGTTTATGATTTTAAAATAATTTAATCAAATAATATATTGATAAAATATCATTGTTGTCAATTTTTACACTATTCATTTAATTTAAATTTAAATACATCAAAGGGGGGTTTTGGATATAATTATTCCACAACAATATAATATTTCTTATATATATATATATAATTCTTAGGTCACATTAACTCATTCAAATTATATTTCCTATGATGATTTCATATCCTTTATAATATGTTTTAGTGTATTATGGTGGTTATTCCTTTTTTCTATCCCCTATCACTGTTTTTTATGGAACCCTTTTTTTTGTCCGTTTGGGATAAATTTTTTATTTTAGGTTCCCCATTTTCTTACTCATGTGCGATTTTCATTTTATTTTCTTTCAAATTGGTTTTATGGAAATGATTTGGAAAGTAAATTTTAAAATAATGGTGTAATTATTTGAAATTATTTTTTGGGTAAAATGTTTTTAAATATGATAAAATGAGTTTTTTCATATTAAGTGGGTTTTTTTTAAAAATGTCATCTTTTGAGGTTTTATAGTGTTTGGAAAAAAGTATTTGCCTCCACCCCAATTTTATAATGAAGAAGGAGAAATTCTTTATAAAAGGGTATGCGGTCAAAAATAATGGTTTCAAAATTAGTTAATTTCAATTAATACAAATGAAAGCATTTTATGTTTTTTGAAATGCATTTGTCTGATTTTGATTTTGAATTCTTGTGTTATAGGTGATTACCTTATGGAATTATGTAATTTATTTCAGGTTTTGGGCATGGGTTCATGCAACATTGTTTTAGCTATCTCCTTTTGGATCTTCTAGTGATTTCTTGTTTTGTGACCATTTTTAGGTTATTTTCATGTTGATGTAGGTGTGAGTGACCTTTGGGTTAGTGCTTGGGTAATTAGTAATGATGTTGGATTTGGGTTATTGATCATGCAATAGTGATGGGTTTGTAGGGTTCACCATGATACGATTTTGTGAGTCGGGGTCCTAGTTTACCCATAAAGTATAGTGACCTGGGTCCGAATACCTTGTCATTTCTTATTATTGAATGATAATAAGTTATTCCTTGTTTTTGTGAGTAATAATATTAATTATAGCTCAACTATTTGGGTGTTGAGTTTTTTTGAGTTTGTTTTTTCTTTAATGAGATAATAATAGGTTCCTTGGTGGCTATTAAGATTTCCATAGAACTTTTTGGAGATTATTACCCAATGTGTAGGTCCTAATTTTGGGTTTTCTATTTTGTTACTCAATTTAGAGAATTCCTAAATGGTGGGGTGACCTGTTCTTAGTCCCTATTCCATTTTTTGGGTCTTATATTAGTGAGTGTGGTTAGATTTTATATGGATACATTTGGTATATTTTTTAACATGATTTTTTGTATAGATGAATCATAGATATTTTAGAGGTTCTTTCTAGGTTCCTATATTTTTGTGTAATTCAAAATCATTGTGTTCCTTGAGGTGTGGGTTATGAATTGTTCATTTTGTTTTCATCTTGACGAGAACCTTCTGGGAGAATAATATTTAGTAGTGGGGAGGTTTGTGACACCCACTAGGTCACTGGTATTCCTAAGTTGGGTTTTTATTTACACATGTTTTTTTTGGAATTCCCAGGTGTTGAGGGATAAAAACCAATGTTTTTTGGGAAAATAGACCATTGTTCATAGTTGGAACATGGTTTTTCTAACCATGTGGATAACCATGCAAGGGTGATTGTTAGGGATTAGTTTCTTTATTCACATTTTAAGCATAGTTTTTCTAAATGTACAATATTTTGGAGTAACCATGTGACTTTGGGTTTGGGGAGACAATGACTCCCACATGGATGGTGCAATATTTTTCAAACAGTACGACTAAACCATTCAAGTTGTCTTTTTCATTAAAAATTTGGTAATTTCCCATTTTTAGGTTAGTGATTTTAACTCCTCTTTACCCCATTTCTCTTACCACATGTGTATCCCTCTCATTTGGATTGGTATCTCATCCTCTTGGATATATGGTTTATTCCACTTTATCTCTTAGTTTTTTGGATTAAGGTAATACCTTTTATTTTTTTTATCTTCTTCCCCATCCCCTGTTCTACCTTTATTATTCCTTCCTCATGGAAGAGTGAAACCCTAGATTTATTTTTTTTATGAATCTAGGATTGTTAATGGGGGTTTTGGTTTATTTATATTTTTATTAGGTGTGTGAGGAACCTTATTCCATGGATATAGTGGTTGTTGTCAAAGGTAACATGTTTCAGAATAATTACAAGGTGGGTGTTTCAATTTCATGTATTTTTTCATTGTTAATATTTTGTTCTTAGTTTCCTTTGATTTTTGGTTAATAAAATTGACTTTAAATTTATTAATGAATTTTGATTCATCCGTTATGATTTCGTGCAAGATTAATATTGTATATTTTATTCTTTAGATTGATTATTTAAAGTGATTTAGAATTATTAGACTCCTTGTGTTTGTTAAAAAGGATCAAAGAGGTTTAGTGATTTCCAATGGAATTTTGAAAGGGTTTTCAAAGTGGTATTTAATGGTTTTTAATACTTCACTTGTTATGGGAATGAATGGTTTATGAAAAAGGGGTTTTGAAAAATGATATTTCCTTGAGGAAGGCTTTGTATATTGAAATGGACATGTTTTACCTTAAGGAAGGTTTTATTTTAAAATTATAAAGGTAGCTTCTCAAAATATATTTTAAAATATATTTTATGTATGCAACTTCTTGTGAATGGCCATATGTTTTGAACATATATTGAGCACGGGTCTCCCCACTATTTAGAATTTCTATAAATGGGTAACAAAATAGAAACCTAAATTTATTAAGGAGAAGGTTATTCTATAATAGTGATCATCAGTGAACTGAAGGGCAATTGGAGAGAAGGTGTCTATGGAACAAACCTAAGGTGAACCTCTCATTTGAATTCCCCATGAAAACCAAACAATAAACATCATCATAGAGGGTTATATCATTCACCACTTCTTTATTGTAATCATCCTAGAAAAATTTAATTAGAAGTTTATAACACCACATCATTTACAAGTCTATGTCATGGGTTGGAAAACTAGAAAATAATATGGTCATACTCATCTAATTAACCTTTCACAATAGATGCCCCGCATACCTAATAACCCATTTATAGATTTCTGAAATTATGGGTAAATCATAGATATATTATTTTTAAATGAGAGGATATTTATGGTTGGGAGTATAATTTGAAATACCAATATGGTAACCATGCTTGTTTTTTCAAAAAAAAATCCCAAAGCATATTCCCTTACAAAAAAACTCCAAAAGAGATTTCATTTAAAAGCCTTAATGATTTTGGATACACTGATTGATTCTATCTTCATCAGTGGAAATAGTATTTTTTTCAAAAAACATAATAAAAATGAATACATATTTTTTAATCCTATAAGAAATATGAGAAAATATTCTTAAGGATGGTGAGAATAGTTTTCAGAAGTTTTAGTAGATAGATTATATGAACTATGAGTCAGTAAAGTGTTAATCATAGATAGAGTTATGAAAAATATAATATAGGAGGTGAATTTTAAATCTTAAAAAAATAATATTACTTTAGACTATAATGAATAGTATGGTGAATAATTAAATAAGGAAATTTAATCATAAACAAATGGTGTGGTGAGTATGAAGAGTGTATGAAGAAAAATAATAAACAATTGAACACAATTAATTTATTGTAGCTTAGATCCAAATGATTAAATATATACTCCTTACACTATCAACCCAAGGGTTTGGACATCCACTAGATGTATATCACTTTTGTAATAGAGTGGAAACTCATTACAATATACCTTTTTCATCCAGAGGGCAGAAATACTAAAACAATGTATTATACAAGTTAAGAAAAAAATCAATCCGTTTCTTAGGATCTGAACCAACATAGACATTTAAGGACCAAAACCAATAAAAAAATACACATTTAATAGTATGGTATAACTCATGAACATTCCCCAAAATAAAACTTTAAAAATAAAAAAATACAAAATAATCAAAGATAAAAACAATTATAAAATGTAAGATTTCCATGGTGGTTGTTTGAATAGAAAGAGTAATCTTTATCCCTTCACAAATTCAGTAAAAATATTACACTCAGGGAATCCAGTAAAGGAAATTTCTAAATGATGAATCTCTCATCCTTGCATCACTTCAATATTAAACAATGTCTATCATACATATTCTCGCATACTTCTTGAAACTTTATCTTTTAGATATGAAGAAACAATGATTGTAATATTAATGATAATCCTTCTTAAATGTTTAATGATAACTTCTTGTGGATAGACTACATAAATTCCCAAAAAAACATGTAAAATTAAAGTTATAACAATTCAAATAGTCTAGATTTAAAATAGTTATCATAATTCTCATAATTAATCTTATAAAGAATCCTAATAGTAATATTTCACTTCTCCATAATAATATTTGGAATTTAATACTCCATAATAGTCACCCTTAATTCACTGAGAATAATCCCTATAATCAAATGATATATCTTCCTCAGATAATAAAATCATTTGAAAATTGAATAAAAAAATAAAATAATATCAATTGAAGTGTATTTAACCATGAATAATAAATTTTATTCCATAGTGTGATAGTTTTGATAATTTCTTAGAAACATAACTACTAAAATTATATCTTTCAAATAATTGCAATGTATAAGAGTTTTTAACTTGGGAAATCCCAAATATTATTAACTTTTGAACATTCAAACACGCATGAGATTTTTCGTTTGAGAAAAATCAATATGAAATATAATTTACAAAGATTCTCCCTTAGGTGACTGAAAATTTAATTTTTTTGTTATAAAAAAACTTTAAAGGAAGAAAGTGAAAATCAAAAAGTTTTCATCTAGGCTGAAAAAGACCATAATACATCAGAAACTCATTGAAAAATAGATTAAGTCTATTATAAGCACATTCACCAAATAATTTCAAGGGGAGTGTTGTTACCTATGTTCATGGATTGTCCTTTATAAGGTATTCAAATTGATAATCCAATTTTTGTCCAGGTTTGGATGTACTCCTCTATGTTGATATTCCCTTCGTTGAAACCTTTTATTAGTATAAGGTCTTGTTTGTTGATCCAAGCACACTTCTCACCATTTATATCAATATGAATCATCCTTAACTTCAAATGTATATTTTTTAACTTAATATAAATATCAATAAGTAGGATATTTCTTAAATTTTGGTGATACATAACATTTTTCACCTCATACATAATATATTCATCTAGACTATAAATTTTTTTCCTTAATTAAATTATCATAATTTTCAATACATAAAATTTTCCAAAACATCCATGGTGTACATGATATTTTAAAAAACCTATATGTTTTTTCATATATGTTTTATATATTTCACTTAACTAAATTTACATTTCATCCATTTCTTAATATAATATTTAAGGGAAAAAAATCTAACTTTTGAACCTTGATAATTTTCCTAATATTTCAAGTTTTCAATATGTAAAATTAAATTTCATCCTTCACAACATTATTCTCAAATTCATCTCTATTTGAAAGAACATATTCTGAATAAGAAATTCTTTAACATAAAATGTAAGAATAATACTATAATTTAAGAATAATAAAAAAATAACAAAATAATAATAAATAATGAGAACATATAATAACAATGTGAAATATATAATAATAGTGAATAAAAATAAATAATATATAATAACATATAATAATATATCATGATGAACAACATATAATGTGAGAGAAAATAAATAAGGTGAGAGAGATTATTAATTATCAAAACTTAAATAAAGAGTAAATTCAAGTATCCACTCAACATTATCACGCTTTTTTATAATTATAAAACATTAACAAACTGTTTCCCTTTTGGTAAGGATCAAAAATATAAAACAGTGAAGATAATATCCCATTAGAACTAAGAAAAACATTTAAGGGTATAAAATAATGGATGCACAGCTTTCCCCATTTAGGAAATGAAATAAAACTAATAGGCATATCCCCTTATATTAAATAATAAATCAAAGTAAATAGACATAATGATTTGATGATAAGAAAAATATAAAACAAAATATAAATAATATACATAATATAAAAAATATTCAAAAAACTCAAAATATACATCTCTATAAACATAATATTTCTAACTATATTATGAACATATTAAACATAAAATGATTGATCAATAGTTAAAGGAATAATAAAACCATCATATTTAAATAGTGAAATACAAAAAACTTAAAATATCTATCACAATAAGAAATATTAAGAGGTTTAAAGAATATAATTCCCCCCTAAACTCATGTATAATAAAGATATGGAAACTGATAAAAAAATAAAAAAAAATATTAAAAAAAACCACCCCATTAATTGAAACTTTAATCTCTTGAATAATAATGTAGTGAATATATAGTTTGTAAGATTTTCCTATATAATAATAAATAAAACTACAAGGATCCATGAAAATGTTTTAAATATATTCAAATATTTATTAACTATGGGTAATTAATTAAACAATAATCAATATTAATCACATTCGAGTAAACTAAATAATAAAACTATATAATCATGTTAACTAGTCAAAATAAACAACTCAAAAATATCCTCATTCCAGAATACCAGATGATTAAAATAAAAAGGTTTTTCATAATAGACATATGAAACACATCACCTCAGTAAGTATAGTGGTTTGGGTTTCACTAGGATTGATTAACAGGCCTCAGGCCCACATGCCAGGCTCACCAACCCATAATTATAGGGTGGTTTAGACTAAAAAAAGGTATGTATTTTAAATTTACTTAAATAGATTGGGGAAAAACATGTAGTCTTAAGAGGACTGGCCTAAAAAAATATAGAGTTACCAGTAATCTAGGGTTAATTTTTTCTTTTTTTAAATATTATTTCAATTTAATGTAGCATTTTTTATGAAAATCATATATATATTTTAAACATGTGATGAATATAGATATATATATATATACTAAAATTTATGTAATAATTATTATGTGATTAATATTGAATAATCATTAATAAAGAGTGACTTATTTATTTTTTAAGAACATTTTTAATATTAATTAAAATTTTATACCAGTATAGAGACTGGTAAACTTAAAATGCATACTATAATAGACTTAATTTTAATAGCTTACATTAAATATGTAACACCATGATATTTTCAGAGTGGAAAATCATGTTAAATAGCAAATATGATAAAAACACCAATATTATAAGAGAATGTGACACATAGATACATTATGATATATTTAATTTTAAATAAATTCAATCTCTTAAACATTTTTTGTTGCATGTAACACTGAGTTTTAATGAAACATGATACTCTATTAAAATATTCATATTTAAACATGGTCATCATAAAAAAGATACCAAATTAGTTGGTATAAATAGGAATAACTAAATTTTGAAAATTATATGTTTTACATATTTATAAAATAAATTCAATGGTTATCTATTGATTATAAATAAAATATGAATTATTTGAAAGAAAAAGAAATTTTTTCCAAAAAACCCTATTTTTCAAAAAGGCAGTCTAGTCACACATTGAATACATAATTTAAAATTAATTTTTAAAACATTTATAAAATTTATTATATAAAATTATCTTCATTTTTTAAATCTAAATTTCAAACTTATCATTGAATGAATTTTTGAGAATTTTCTCAAAAGATTAATTTTTTTATCAATAGTAAAAAAATGATTTTTATTGAAAACTACCATTTCGCTTAAATTATTTAAAAAGTTAAATTATATATTAAATTATTTTTAAATTAAAATTATATCAATTATATAACATTTTATCTAATTTATTTCATTTTATCCAATTTCATGTTGAATTATGATATAAAAACTTTTTAAACTTTTGAATGTTTTTGTTGGAAAAAAGCATTTTTCAATGCATATGTAGGTTAAATTTTAAATTAAATTATAAAAATTATATGAATTTAATTTGAAAAAATGGATTCCATGTTTGTAATTATAATAATTTTTATTATATAATAATTTCAACTTATGTTTCTTTTATAATGAATAGTAAAAATAGTAAAAAATATATTGTAGTTAGGGTTAAAACGGGATTATTGAGGGTTAAACTAAACTTATAGTTTTAAAAAGTAACCCAAAAAATTTTCAATTACTATTTTATGGACATATTTAGACTTTATATCTTCCATGGTTCTATAATTATTCATTTTTATGATTTTTTCATTAGAAAATTGTAGGTATCACTTTTTCTTTTCAAAACATTCAAGTGTGTCCTCTCTCCCACTTATAAAAGGTCACCCCATCTCCCCTACTATTCACACTCCCAAAGCCATTTGGATTATAAAAAACATACCAAAATATATTCCTTACATCCATCACAACACCCTAGAGGTCTTATTTTTATTATTAAAGCCTCCTGAGAAGGATTTAGGTATAAACCTAAAGAGGTTCTTCAAAGAAGAGGTATAGTCTTTAACCATGCGTTTTCATTTTATTTCTTCTTAAACCTATTTCAAAAATTATAGAAAGATGATAAAATAATAACACCATTATCTCTTTAATATTTTTATTTTATCACATTAATGTAATAGCATGTATCCATCTACACTTCAATCAAATGGGAAACAAAACCACTAATCATGTACACGACGTACTACCGCCTCGCGAACCAATGTAACTCGTTTTCCATCAAAACCTATAATAGTTGGATGGAAGTATGGATTTAGTATATAAATATTATTTTTTTAAATAATTATACTTTTTTAATTATTATATCATTTATTCCTTCTTACCTTCCATTTCATGGGGGATACGATAATGTCGTTCGTGTGTATGGTGGACCACTTCCACTCGAAGTGATGTGATTCGTTTTTCACTTATGCTTTAAATAATAGGTAGTAAGTAAAATTTTAATTAATATATTTTATATATATTAAATCATAATTACTATTTAATGTTGATAAATTATTTATCTTCCATCATTTCATCCTAAACGAAAAATGGAAATAGTGTTCATGCATGCGTATGACATATCATCTCTATGAATGGTGTAATCCATTATCTATATTTAACTTTTATCAATTACTTATAAAGAATATATAATGAATATATATGATATTTATATAATTTTTAATATTCTAGGGATTATGTAACCATGATCAATGTAAAAGGACCAAAATTACTGAACCAAAACGTACATAAAAATGAAGCAATTGTCACCTAAAACAATGATTTGAACAAAGAATTATTAATAAATGAGTGATAAGAGACTATAAGTAAATAATTTATGGTATGATATATATGATTATGGTTCTCTAATATATGTATACTAGACATATATTTATTATAAATTAAGTTTTTACACATATGAAGGAATTCAAACCCGAGGTAAGGGTATCTCATCTCACTTTTACTTTCGTGAGACATATGTCATATTAGCCACTTATTTATTTTCTGGGGTATATATACTGACCCTTTTGATAAATTATATCATTAATATATTTATATTTATAGTATTTATAGTTTAATTTTAATTTATTTCTTTCATGGGTCTTATCATTCAAATGTTACAAAAGTGGTAAGGGTTTATTTCGCAATCTCATCATTATTTCATATTGTCTATGTTTGAGTCTCCATTGTGGTATTATTTTTTTTTATATCTTAAAACCAATAAATTTCCTTATAAAAATGTTATTTGTGATATTTTTAAGTAATATTATCATTTTTCATTTCTTTGGTGCTTAAAATTATTGATATTTTTTAAGAAAAGTTGATTTCATTTCTATCTTCAGTCAAAAATCCTTTTTTACAAAGCCATATTTTATAAAAATGTTTTAAAAAATTTATTTAACATTCCCCAAAGGATTTATGAAATAAAGTTTTACCCGTTTTTTACTTTTTATAGGATTTTATAAATGTAATCCTCTTTCCATTTTTCAAACATGGTACTTTTTACCCTTTTTATAGTAGTGTGAAAGCAATTTTTTACATATATAGTTTGTTAGGAATTTATCACTTTCATGAAAAATAAATATTTTAAATGTTAATTTATAATTTTCTAATTTTATTTTAAAAAATATATTTTGAAAATATTTTCTTAACTTTTAGTTATAAAAACATTTTCAAAGTGAAAAGGTTGTTTTCCTTAAAAAATCGATGGAATTTTATTGTATTTCTATTCAACAAAGACAATAACCCTCATTTAAATTATTCTACTTTGGGAATATGTTTAAAATATTTCATCCTTATTATTTATCTAGATATTTTATGATCAATTTGACTGGTTTTATACTATTTTTATTACCATTCATCATACTACTCTAAATGGTTTATGATTATATTTATTTGATTGGGGTAAGTACTAACATTTTGTATGATATTTTTTCAATATGATTGTTTATGTTGATTATGTTTGACCCATTTCATATGAGAAATGAATTGAAATTATTAAGTGATGGGTGGATCCTAGTTATATATAGCCCCTCGATGTATGAACAAGTCTCATGATAAATATTAGTTTGCCTAATTAAATCGGTTTTACCCATTGTTTTAAACTATATTGTAAAAGGTCTTAATAGTATGTTTCATATGTTTAGCATTATATATTCCCTCATTATGAGATTACTTATTTATTTCCATGTGATTATTCGATTAGTAATAATATCCATAGATAAGTTTAAACTCATGTGATTATATATATGGACCTATTTCATCATCATTTATTCCTACCATTATGCTCAAGTTATTATTTAAATTACATCTGTTTTAGGTATTTACCTTGATATATTAATTATGATTATTTATTCATGATATATTCCATTGTATGCATGCCCTTACTGAGCATTTGAGCTCACCCATTTCTTATGTTTTATTTTTACTAGGATACTAGGAAATGTTTTGTGATTGATATGCGAGGATATGATAAGGGGAATAATGGAATTATAAAAGAAATCAATTTATGAATTTTATGTTTTAAAATTTTAATGTTAATTTCAAGTATATATATACTTTACCAAGACTACTAAAATATTCAGTCTTTTGGGATGTGATTTCTTATATTTAGTGATAATGTAATAAAGTAACCACCAGATTTGGGCTACTAGGGTCAAGGTATTTTAAAAATATATTCCCAAATGGATCAAAAAGTTCTATCCCCAATATATTCAGGAATTTCCCACACCGTCCTAGTAAAACCTATTAATCAACCCTAAGTTCCATTGGATTATTCACAGAGCATTTGGGAACCCAAACTTAGTTGATTTTATGAATATTTAAACTCATTAATGATATAGTAGTAAACAAATTATTGTACCGAAGTGGTTGTCTAAAACTTTTAGAATAATCCGGAGCATAATGTTCATGTAAACCACATATAAAATAATTTTATTTAGAATAAAAAACTTTTCCCTTGAATTTATCATCATATTTCTTAAAAAATAGGTCTTGCATGATTTTCATTGGAAATAATCTTACTAGGAATAGGATTTCTTAAAGCATATATTTTTTTAATAATTTTATCTATATAACATTTCATATTCTCATTCTCCTTATAAACATTTTGAGATCACCAAAAAATCTCATTACTACAGGAAGTGGAGTTAGAAGCATTATTTCTCAACCTTTAATTATGTTCCATATGTTCTCTATATTTAGTATTCAATTGAAATATATCATCCAATATAACATTGAAATTATTTACTTTTTCTTCATTGAATATGAAAATAGAATATTTCAACTCTTCATACTCCTATTTAAGCTTCAACATCTCATAATAATCTTCTTTTAACGTAAAAATCTCAAGAGACATATTATCTTTATCTTCAATAACTTTTTTATATTTTCCCTTGAGTTTCATGTAAGCATCACCAATAGTAATAACATTGTCTTGTATATCATCATCCTTCTATTATAATTCTTATACACTAGGATCAGCAACTTGGATTATTATTAAAATAAAAAGGGAAAGTAAAATAAGTGGAAGATGAATATGTTACCTTAACCAATTTAGACATGAATCATACATTACTAGCATATTTTTTCACATAGATTATGAAAAATAATACTCACAATAATTTGACTAGTCTCTTGTATAGTGTGTATTTTTTCCTTTATTTATAGGATAGTCTTCCATCAAGTATACATGCTTTTTATATTCATAGCACATAGGTTTCCAATGGTGAAAATAATCACCTATGATAACATTCTTGTAATCATTTTCTTTCAAGATTATTATCTACACAAGCAAAAAAAACAAATATCTACCATGAATTTCTACATGTCAAAAACTAAGCCAGGGTGTCATCCAACTTGACACCTGATCTGGATCGTGGCATGGCCTGAAGGTAATTCTTGATCCCCATGGGTTGGAAACAAGTGCCTGGATATCAAAAATGTACCTTCAGAACAATTTCACCCATATATATAACAATAAACAAACAAAAAGAACAAACATCACATAACTTGTAATCAAAACCTAATGAGTTACAAAAAATTTCATATTCAAAGTTTACAACTTTAACTAATACCAAAAGTACCACAAAGGAAAGTGGAAAAAACTGCCCTGAAAACCTCCACCTAACAAGAGGTACGTCTCCCTCAAACTGCCACCACCATCACCTATATGAAGGGGAACAATAGAAACTGGATCCACCATCACCACCATGATACATCTTTCCTTTACTTAGGTCATACATAATAATATCATACACCCCAATGTGTATGTAGGGTGTGAGACAAACCCCAACAGGATTCCACCCAAAATAATGATTCCATGTTATAACATTAGGATATAAATCAGCATTGTACATTTCTATAAGAACATTTGAAACATTTTCAAGAAAAAAAAATTAAGGAAAATTTTCTTAAGGAAACACTTTTAACCAAAACCTTTTCTCAAATAATATTTCTTGAAATTAAAGTACACACAATCTCTACCAGGTAATGACAGCCATCACCACATCACATAAGCATCATGTCACAAGAGAGCACCATGGGAAATCCCTATTGGTAATCTAGAACAAGTGGGACCCTATAATACTTTTACCTCTATTATCATAATCCTTCAACCAATACCAATATTTTTCCCATGAATGATCCATTAGAGAGGATACAATCCCAATGACTAATGGTCTCTATATCATAAGCCAAAACCAACATGATTTCCATGCATGATCCACTAAAGGTGATCCCATCCCAAGTTATAGTAGTCTCTGGTCAAATCACATGTTTAGTTGGTGTTGTAGCATCAATCCTACTGTAAAAATATAGGTTTTCACCTCTTACGAATCAAATAGTGTACTAGTTATATATTTTCTACCTAGATATTCAAGATTCCATTTATGCTCAAATTCCATTTCACATATCATATAAATCATTACTTTCACATACACATGCCATGAATCATGAAAAAATGAGGAAATCACCATTTTCACAATTCCCATTTATCCAATGATCAAAACTCACAAGGAAACCATTGTTTCCCACAAACAAAACCACTTTCATTTCACATAAACATCAAAACAATTTTGAAACACATTTCATACCACTTACATAACTCATAAATCCCATTTTTAAACACTATAACAAAACTACATATGAAATATTTTGGTCGGAGTAGTTAACTCAAGAGGGAAGGGGTGAATTAAGTTACTATAAAAATTTATGTTTAAATGATTTTAGTTTTCCAAATAATGATTTCCCCAAAAATAGATACAGCCCAGTTAATCAAGGTTATACTGTTATAAGAGTTTGACTGTTTAAACAACTTCTTAGAAGATTGATTAATTCTCAGTAATCTTAATTGGTATTATTAAAATTAATTATGAATTTATTATACTAAGAAAAATCAGATATAACATCTTTCCAATATTAACTATCAAAGTGAATTTAGTGTTTTACTGGATTAGGTAGTAAAGCAGTAAAATAGAGTAGACTAAACTTAAATAGCACAGCAGATATAAAACAAGTGGTTCAGTCACAAGACAAGACCTAATCCACTCCACTTAGTGATCACCTGCCACCAAGCAGTTCATATAGATAAACTCTGATCCACACCCTGGATTGGGGTTAACAATAGTACATGGACTGTCTAGGCCATGCAGGGACCTCTTCCACAATTTTCGTGGGTAAACAAAATAATGACCAGGCCACACAGGGACCTCTTCCACAGTTGTCGTGGGTAAACAAGAGTAAAGAATTCGGTATGAGGATTTTGAAATCCTCCAGTTCAGCGTAGGATTCAGTGAGTGTGTAAAATATATAGAGTAAACACACTGCTCGAAAGTAAATAAAATAATCACTAAGAGAGAGTAGATGTTAGTTTAGAATGCTCTAGTGATTAGCAGTGCAGCTCTGGGCTCCTTGGATAAGACAGAAATGCTTCTGAGTCCTTATCTGGTTTTTGTATTGAAAAACAGAGTGTCGTGGTTCACCTTGTGTTCTTCACGAGTGAATATTTTCTCTTAATTACAATGTACTTCGTGTGTTCTTTAGTAGTGTTTAATTGCAAGCATGAGACAATTGCTTCCTTCAAGATCTTGCAATCTCTTCATTGTAGTTGTGCTTGTCATCTTGTTTTTCTGTTTAGTACAGTGCACTCACGTTTCTTGAGTTGTCATGTCTTGTGTATTCTTCCTCTTGGGAACACTTCTCTTTATCTTCGAATGCATGGGTTTTTTCCGAAAGATTCCATGTGCTTCGTACCTCATACCTCGTATTATGTCTACAAAGAAAAATTAATTAATTCAGTGCATTAAAGGCATAAAATATGACAGTCAAAATTTTAAATAAAAAAACGACAAAATAGTTAGGAAATAGTGTCATAGTAGTTATGAAAATGGTGTCTCCTTCACGGGATCTCCTTCATGGTGTCTCCTTCACAGTATCTCCTTCACAGTGTATCCTTCATGGTATCTCATTCACGGTGCCTCCTTCACTATGTCTCTTTCACGGTGTATTGCTTACGGTTTCTATCTTCTAGTTCCTTTCTCATAGTTTCTTGATTCACGGTGCCTTGATGACTGTGTCTTGCGAACTGTGTTTGGAACTTAGGCAAACATAGTTTTTGGCTTCACGGTGTCAGTCTTACTGTGTCACAGGGTCTTGTGGTTATGGTGTCTCATTGGTCATAGTGTCTCATTGGTCACGGTGTCTATGTCTTAATCACAGTGTCTGACATACTGTGTCAAGCTTCATGGTGTCTTGTACTTAGGAAAATAAATGTATTCAGACTTAAACAGAAATATGCATAAAATTAATTGATCTTAACCATTATAAGGTATGAGATAACTTGAAACATAAATACATGATTGATAAGATATGAGAGATTTGTGATCATTAATAATATTTTTAATTATTATTGAGATTTATGATCATTAAAACATGATTAATACATGAGGATTCCAATAATATCCCCCCTTTTTATGATCACAAATCAAGTACAGTTAAAGGGTAAATTGAATGTCGCTACATAGAAAATAACATATAGAATAACAGATAACTTTTGAATAACAGATAACTTTTCTCCCCCTTTTGGGATTATCAAAAAGTTAAAATAAGAGAGGATAATTAGTTAACATTGCATTAAGAGTGTTCAAAAGACAACATACAGTAGAAATAAAAAAAAATAAATGACAACCCCATCAAAAATATAGAAGTCACTGGTCTTATTTAGGGATTGGCCATCTCTTTGCCTTTATCAGCAGTAGAAGAGGAAGCCATAGGGGCAGTTACAGATGTAGAAGAAGGCATAGAAGTGGTAGATAGAGAAGGTAATGAGAGACCTTCGAAGACTGAGGGAGCCAATGTTGGAGCAGTAGAAGATCTTAGTCATTGCTTGTCAAGAATGACAGGCCTGATCTGACTAAGAGTCTGGCCAACAGACATGGTTGTGGAAGCTAAGGCAGAAGTGAAAGTAGGTAATCCAGGATTGAGAGGAGCATCCGCTGGAGCTATAATTGTTGTAATTTTCACATGAAGATACGGCCTTAAAAGTTTAATGAAGTCTGCAATAATCTCTCCTCCATACTGCATGGCCTTTTCAAAATCATCTTTATTTTCCATGAACGTGTCCAACAATCTGGTAAACTCAGTGAGCTTCTGAACTTGAACTTTTAAGGTCTGAGTCACATAAGGTATTATCAGATTTTCTACTAGATATTTGAAGTGGTTGGTTATATCAATCTTGGAGAAAATCCGGTTGAAATAGAAGTCCACCTTCTTAGAGATCTCCTAATGAGCATCATTGGCAATATTTTAATGAATTTGAACCAGGTCAAGCACTCTATCACTGTTCTTAACAACTTCAGATAAAGGAGCCATATCAAATCCACTTAAGGCATTATGAATCTTTTCCTTGACTATAGAGCTGAGCAGAGAACTATCCAAAGAAGTAGTAGAGGTTTGACCAGAGGAAGTAGAAGCTTTTATAGCTATGGTTAGAGACTTGAGCTGTTTCAGGACCTTTTGAAGACAGCCAGTATATTCATCTGTGAGTTTGTTCAGGTTCTCCACAAGCTCTCTCATGCGGTGCAACATCTGTGTGTGCCTTTCTGCAATCTGTTCAACAAATTATAGCATGTATGGGTGAATCTGGGACACAATATCTCGAGAGATGTTTGAAACATAAGGTTCAAGGGAAGGAGGAGCAGGAGCAGTTTCTGATCTTGAATGCAATTCTCTATGTAGGTCTTCAACCATGCTTTTTAGAGTTGCAACTTCAGTACTGAGAAACTTATTTTCAACCCTTAATTCTTGAATTTCATAAATCATCTTGGGTTGAATGTGCCAGATAATCTTTTCTAAAAGTAGTGAGGCATCTTCCTGGCTCATTTGGGTCCCAAGACAAGGTTGAGAGGACAAGATTTTATCAACTCCAGCTAATATAGTGTCTCCAGAGACTTTCAAATAATCTTTACTAACAAAAGATTATTGTTCACGTAAAGGTGCAGGTGCAGGAAGTGGTACAGGTGCAGGCTCAGGTTGAGGTTCAGGTTCAGGTTCTGGTTGAGTTTCAGGTTCATATTCAATGTATGTGACAGATTTCAGTTGAAAAAAAGAAGAAAGATCAATCTCAGTGGCAGTAACCTTTTGAGATTCACTCACATCATAAAATATAGGTAATTTATACTGAGTTTCCACCAAATATGACTCAGTATGTTGAGATGCTTCATCAGACTCGGCTTCACCAGTCTCAAGATTTTGAGGTTGGTCCCCCTCAATAAGTGCTTCCATTTCAGGACCTGAGGGTTAGGTACTTGTTCTGAATCCACTGGTTCATCTCTAATTTCCTCATCCATTTCTTGCCTATCCAACCTAAAGTCTATCTCCATCCTCTCTTTAGCATATAGTATTATCTCAGGAACATATTTTTCCATAGGAAGGTCTTCCAGATTAGATTCTTGGATAGCAGGGAGTTGTTCTACTACAACCTCTTCCATGACAGGGAGTTATTCCAGATTTTTTTCTTCCAAGACATGCTGCTCAGGATATGGGAAAATTGATTCTCTTTCAGCCTCAGGTTGGATTTACATATTTTCATCATCTCTAAGGATAGGAGGATCTTCTTCAAGAACAACAGGAGGAATAATAGGTCTTTCTTCCTAAACAACAACTTCTTCCCTTTGACGTACTTCAGCTTCTTCTCTATGTGGTACTTTAGCTGCCTCTTCCTCTTCTTATTCATCTTCTGGATACTCAGCAACTTCATCTGGTTCCAAACCAGGATCAGTAATGTCCTTTGGCCTTCTTGGATAATCTACAGGATTATACTTCTCATAAAGCTTATCATTATCATCAACCCACTCCTTATTCTAGGGGTTCTAGTTTATTTTCATCCTCCTGATGATAGCTCTGGATAAACAGTATTCATAGTCCATAAGTACTTCTTCATTGGGTCTAACTACTCCTTTGGAAATAAGCATAGTTGAAATCAGCCTAGAGTAAAACAGAGAAGTGGATTTGGATATGACCTCGATCAATTCACACATATGGTGAATGATGTATTTGCGAAGATTTATCTTGTGTCCATTCTTCATAAGATGAATCATAAATATATCCTTATACTTTAAGACAGCAAATTCACCTTTCCTCGGGCTAATCAGATTTTGAACAAATTTAAACAACAGCTTTGTCTCTCCATCAAGTTCAGCAGATATGGCCCTTCTCTTGGTTCCATTTCCAGTTAGGGTTTCCAGTGCATTTTCCAGGTCAATGAAATCAATTGTAGGTGGGGGATCTCTCTGATAATCATCATAGATTCCTTCGTGAGGTATCCTAAGGCATGCATCCCATAACCTCGATAAGAAGGAGCATCTTTGTCCATTGATCCGACTCCTCACAACATAGATTTCACCAGCATCAAAATAAAACTGTACATACTGATAGAACTGATCTACCAACCTCGTATAAATAGGTCTATCCTTCCTTGAGACCCATTCGAGCCAGCCTTTTTCTCTTAAAACTTTTAAAACTAGATATTTTTTAGACAACATCCACTCAGGGAAAATTTACATTTCAGGTACAACACTACGATTTACCAGGTTTGGATTCAAGGGTCCTTCATGCGCCAGCTTCGGTGCTCTCTTATTTTTCTTCAAGATGTGCTTATCAGGTGTGGATGAATATGGACACTTCAACCTTGGAATTCATCAAAGGTCGAGAGAGAGAGGGGGGGTTACAAGGTTGAGAGGGTTCGAGAGCAGGTCCGAGTGAAGAACCGAGTGAAACCCTTTTGTTTTGTCATTTGGGAATGTCATATGTCACAAAAATAAAAACGCGGGAAAGTAAAAAGTAGTTAAAAATAATTACCATGATATGGGTTAAAAAAGAATAAATAATATTCACAGTGAGACCGTGAATAGTCTTTACGGTGCGATGCTAAATGATCATTATGGTGAGACAGATAGTGGTCGTCACGGTGAGATAGTGAATGGTCAGTTTTGTCATGGTGAGATAGTAAGTAAACTATTCGGTCATGGTGAGACAGTGAATGACATACCATGAATAGAAAGTTCTAACAGTGAGAACGTAAATATGAGAGACAGTAACTAAGAAACAGTGAACATGAAACATTAAAGTAAAATATATTAAAAGATTAAATAGTAAGACCAGTAAGATATCTATTTGTGATTGATCATTCCAAGATCATGTATGATGTAGCCTATTCTCTGATAATTTAATGTTTTAGTGAATATATCAGCAAGTTGATATTCAGTACCAATGAATTCCAAGGTGATATCACCTTTTTGATAATGATCTCTCAAAAAGTGATGTCTTACATCAACATGTTTTGTCCTAGAATGTGAAACAGGATTTTTTGAAATGTTAATAGCACTTGTGTTGTCACAATTTATTGGTAAATGTCTAAATTGATATCCATTATCTAGTAAAGTGTGTTTCATCCACAAAATTTGTGCACAACAACTGCCAGCAGCTATGTATTCAGCTTCTGCAGTAGATAAGGCAACAGAGTTTTTTTTATTACTACACCATGATACCAGTGACTTGCCTAAAAGGTGACATGTTCCAGAGGTTCTATTTCTATCTAACTTACAGCCACAGAAGTCAGCTTCAGAATAACTAACTAGTTCAAATGATTATCCTTTAGGATAGAATAGTCCTAAATTGGGTGTATGCTTGAGGTATTTGAAAATTCTCTTTACAACATTTAAATGAGATTCTTTAGGATTTGCTTGAAAATGAGAACACATACACACACTAAACATAATATTAGGATGGCTAGTAGTTAAGTAGAGTAAACTTCCAATCATTCCTCTATAAGTGGTTTGATCAACAGATTTTCCATCTTCATCAAGATCCCACTTACAGGTGGTAATCATGGGAGTGTCACTACTTTTTGTGCTATCCAATCCAAAACGTTTTAGAAGATGTCTAGTGTACTTAATTTGAGTCAAAACAATTCCATAATTATTTTGAAAGATTTGAAATGCAAGAAATAATTTTAGTTCACCCATTAAACTCATTTCAAATTCATTTTACATCATTTTAGAAAAATCAATACATAATGAATTTTTTTAAGATCCAAAAATAATATCATCTACATAGATTTGAACAACTAAAACCTCATTAGATATTCTTTTTATAGAGGGTATGATCAGCTATTCCTTTTTAAAACCTTTGGAAATTAGAAAAGTACTCAATATGTCATACCAAGATCTTGGAGCTTGTTTTAATCTGTATAAAGCTTTTTATAGTTTAAAAATATGAATTAGAAAACGAGGGTTTGTAAATCCAGGGGGTTGTTCGAAAAAAACATCCTCAGATATATAACCATTTAAGAATTCACTCTTAACATCCATTTGATATAGTTTGAAATTCATATGTGCAGCATAAGCAAGTAGAATTCTCATTGGCTTCAAGTCTGGCTACTGGAGCAATGGTCTCCTCATAGTCAATTCCTTTTTCTTGACTATAGCCTTGTGCAACTAATCTATCCTTATTCCTAACTATATTTCCAGCTTCATCTACCTTATTTCCAAACACCCATTTAGTGCCTATGACAAAAGTGTCCTTGGGTCTTTCAAAAAGTTTCCAAACTTTATTTATTTCAAACTGATTAAGTTCTTCTTGCATAGAAATTACCCAAGATTCATCATTGATAGCATCATAAATGTTTTTAGTTTCAAGCTATGACAAGAAGGCATGATGTTCAAACTGATTTCTAAGAGAAGCTCTAGTTTGTGTTCCTTTCTCTAAGTCTCCTACAATAGCATCTAAGGGATGGTTTTTAAGAGTTCTAACCTTTCTAGAAAAAGAGGTACTAGTGAATTCAGGTTCATCAACAGATTCAGGTTCATTATGACTTAATTGCACAGAATATTAAGAATTGGGTGTTTTCACAGATTCATTCATAGAGGTATTTGAGTATTTTGAATTGATTTTCAGATTTGATACATCATCCTCCAGATTTTCTAGGATGGTTCTAGGCTCATGTGGATCTGTTTCATCAAACTTGATATGGATAGATTCTTCCACACATTTAGTTCTCCTATTGAATACTCTATAATCTTTTCTTGAAATTTAATAACCTAGGAAAATTCCTTCATCACTTTTGGATGAAAATTTGTCAAGATTATACTTAGTGTTGAGAATAAAGACTTTGTAACCAAAAACTCTAAAGTAATTAACCTTAGGCTTTCTATTATTCCAGAGTTCATTTGGGGTCTTCTTGAGAATTGTTCTAATCAAGACTTTATTGATTATTTAGCATGTTGTATTAATAGCTTCAGCCCAAAAGTAAATAGGTAGGTCATATTCACTAAGAATAGTTCTAGAAATCTCTTTCAGGGTTCTATTTCTTCTTTCTACAACACTATTTTGCTGAGGTATTCTAGGGGCAGAGAAATTGTGATTATAACCATTTTTGTGAGCAAAAGGATTCAAACTCTTGATTTTCAAACTCACGGCCATGATCACTTCTTAAAGATTTAATTTTAAGTACACTAATATTTTCTATAGACTTGGCATACTTAGTAAAATAAGATCAAGCTTCACTTTTGTGAGCCATGAAGAAGGTCCAGGTATATCTAGAGAAATCATCTACTAGAACATAAACATAGTGCTTCCCATTTAAACTAGAAACTCTTGATGCTCCAAAAAAATCCATGTGAACCAACTCGATAGGTTGAGAAGTAGAGACTTCTTTATTTGATTTGAAACAGATTTTGTGTTGTTTTTTCTTTTGACAGGGATTACAAACTTTGTCATTTGTAAACTCAAGTTTGGGTAAGTCTTTAACTCGGACTTTTCTAGTTAACTTTCTAAGGGAGTGAACATTACAATGTCCTAGTCTCATATTCCGGAGCCAAGATTCTTTATGAAATACACTTAAGCATGAAACATTTTGAGAAGTTAAGGAATCTAAATTAATATAATAAACATTCTCATTCCTTGATGCAGAAAATACTAATTCATCTTTAGAATTAAAGACATTACAGGCATCGTTTTCAAATTTAACATGATATCCATCATCACACAATTGTGAGATACTAAGAAAATTATATTTTAATCCATTAAAAATAGTACTTTAGAAATTAGAATCGAATTAGAGTTACCAATATGGCCTAATCTAATGATCTTCCCTTTGGCATTGTCACCAAATGTAACATGTCCTCCATCTACTTTTATCAGATTCTTGAAGCATGAGTAGTCTCCTGTCATGTGGCTTGAACAACCACTATCCAAGTACCACAGATTTGTGTAGGAGCTCTTCAATCAGCTTTCCTATAACATGATCCAGCAAAGACAGATTTGGTACCCATACTTGTTTGGGTCCAGTAACATTAGTAATAAGTGTTTTAGGAACCCATATTTTTTTCATAGGTTTCCTATAGGCATTGTGTAAAGTATTTGAAAAATAAATTGTATTTGGTCCAAAAATACTTGAAACAGTAGAGTATGTATCATGACTCGAGCTAGTTGAGCTATGTCCAGAACTGGGAACAAAATTATATGTCCTAGACTTTGAAACAAAATTTGTTCTACCAAGGTTTCTTTTACCAGGTTGATAACCAATGGCAGAATTATATTTAGGAGCAATTTATTTTCCTAGCATTTGGGTAAGGGTATTTTTACCATTAGTAATCTTTTCTAAGTCACTTTCTAATTTCTCATTAGACACTTTTAGTTCATTGTTTTCTTTGAACATTTGAGAATTTTTCTCCTTTTAAGTAGCAAGTTCAGATTTAACAATTATAGTGAGTGCATGCTATTTCTTCAATGATTTATATTTATCCTTTAATTCATTGCATTTTTCTTCAAGCATGTTGCAATATTCACACATTTATTCATTAGTCATATTTTTAGAGTCACTTTCCTCTTCATAATAGTATGAATTATGCATAGAAGTGTTTAGTGTTACCTCACAAGTGTTTTTCATAAAACACATATTGGCTTTGTTAGCCTGTTCATCATGTGATGTGTCTGAGTCACTTGAACTATCCTCAAAGGCACTCCAGTTTGCCTTCTTTTACTTTTTGTACTTATTGTCCTTGTCCTCATATTTCTTCTTATATTTGAGATTCGGATAGTTAGCCTTTATATGTCCTTTGTGCTTACATTCATATCATACAATCTCATCAGTTTTATCACTTCTTATCCAGTCCTTTTTCCAGTTTCCTTTTTTATCATACTTTCCCTTGAAGTTAGGTTTCCGGAAAAAGTTTTTCTTCTTGTAAAATTGTTTGAATCTTCTAGCCAGTTGAGCCATCTCCTCATCATTGTCTGGTGATGATTATTCCGTAGTGGAACTGTCTATAGAAGCTTCTAGTTTTCCTTTGTCTTTATGCTTTGAGAGAGTGGTCATGAATGCTACAGATTTCCTATTTGGTTCATCCTCCTCTTCTTGGTTGAATTTTAGCTCTTCCTCATACATCATCAGTTTCCAAATGAGTTCCATTACAGGTAGCATGTTAATGTCGCATGAATCTCTAATTGAGACAGAGGTTCCCCTCCATCTGTTGGGTAGACATCTTAGAATTCTCATGATCTATTCTTTGGTAGTGACTTCTCTTCTTAGAGAAATCATTTTGTAGGCAATATCATTGAACCTAAGATACATATCATAAAAGTTATCATCAGGATTCATCTTAAAATTGTCACATTTTATAGTATAAGTATTAAGTCTCATTTCCTTTACACTTGATGTGCCTTCATGTGAGACAGACAAGGTATCCCAAATTTCATGGGTAGTTTTACAGGAAAAAATCCTACTAAATTCTTCATCTCCTAAGGAACAGTACAAGGCATTCATTGCTTTGTGATTGTTATTGTAAGAAAGTTTGGTATGTTCATCCCATGTAATTCTATTAGTCATAGGAAGTTTGTATTCATCTATAATTGATGACGAGATTTAAAAGCTCATACTCTCTAGATGCATTTTCATTTTAATTTTCCATTGAGCGTAGTTTGTTCTCTTAAAGAATGGTGGTTTGTTAGTTGTAGAACCTTCCAATATATTATCCATACTAAAAAATTACTTTAAAAGAGAAAGAAATTTAGAATTGACAGAAATTTACAAATCTTTAAAGTACAACTACAATCATAGTTGAATAAGAATACACAAAGTCCTAATAAAGCAACCTTTGATACCAAATGTTGGTCGGAGTAGTTAACTCAAGAGGGGACAGGTGAATTGAGTTACTATAAAAATTTCTGTTTAAAAGATATTAGTTTTCCAAATAATGATTTCCCCAAAAATAGATACAGCCCATTTAATCAAGGTTATACTATTATAAGAGTTTTACTTTTTAAAAAAATTCTTAGAAGATTGATTAATTATCAGTAATCTTAATTGTTATTATTAAAATTACTTTTGAAGTTATTCTACTAAGAAAAAATAGATATAACTTCTTTCCAAGACTAACTATCAAAGTGAATTTAGTGTTTTTTTGGATTGGGTAGTAAGGCAGTAAAAAAGAGTAGACTAAATTTAAATAGCACAGGGGATATAAAACAAGTGGTTCAGTCTCAAGCCAAGACCTAATCCACTCCACTTGGTGATCACCTACCACAAAGCAGTTTATATAAATAAACTCTGATCCACACCATGGATCGGGGTTAACAATAGTATATGGACTTTCCAGGTCACGCAGGGACCTCTTCCACAATTTTCGTGGGTAAACAAAATAATGACCAGGACACATAGGGACCTCTTCCATAGTTGTCGTGGGTAAACAAGAGTAAATAATTCGGTATGAGGATTTTGAAATCCTCCAATTCAGCGCAGGAGTCTGTGAGTGTGTAAAATATATAAAGTACACCCACTGCTCGAAAGTAAATAAAATAATCACTAAGAGAGAGTAGATTTTAGTTTAGAATGCTCTAGTGATTAGCAGTGTAGCTCTGGACTCCTTGGATAAGACAGAAATACTTCTGAGTCCTTCTCTAGTTTTTATGTTGAAAAACAGAGTGTTGTGGTTCATCTTGTGTTCTTCACAAGTGAAGATGTTCTCTTGATTCCAATGTACTTCGTGTGTTCTTCAATAGTGTTGAATTGCATGCATGAGACAATTGCTTCCTTGAAAATCCTGCAATCTCTTCTTAGTGGTTGTGCATGTCAGCTTGTTTTTTTGTTTAGTACAGTGCACTCGCATTTCTTGATTTGTCACATGTTGTGTATTCTTTCTCTTGGGCACACTTCTCTTTATCTTCGAATGCATGGGTTTTTACCAATAGGTTCCATGTGCTTAATACCTCATAAGGCATACTATGTATACAAATAAACATTAATTATGTCAGTGCATTAAAGGTGTCAAATATAACCGTTAAAAAGTTAAATAGAAAAAAGACAAAATAGTTAGGAAACGGTGTCATAGTAGTTATGCAAACGGTGTCTCCTTCAAAGTATCTCCTTCACGGTGTCTCCTTCATGATATCTCCTTCACGGTGTCTCCTTCACGGTATCTCATTCATGGTGTCTCCTTCACTATGTCTCCTTCAAGTTGTCTTGCTTACGGTTTCTGGATTCCGGTGCCTTGCTCATAGTTTTTGGATTCACGGTGCCTTGATGACTGTGTCTTGCTAACTGTGTCTGGCACTTAGGCAAACTGAGTTTTTGGCTTCACGGTGTCGGGCTTACTGTGTCACGGTGTCTCGTGGCCACGGTGTCTCATTGGTCACGTTGTCTTATTGTTCACGGTGTCTGTGTCTTGCTCACAGTGTCTGACTTACTGTGTCAAGGTTCACAGTGTCTTGTACTTAGGAAAATAACTGTATTCAGACTTAAACAGTAATATGCATAAAATGAATTGATCTTAAACATTATAATGTATGAGATAACTTGAAACATAAATACACATTATTGATAAGATATGTGATATTTGTGATCATTAATAAGATTTGTAGTTATTATTGAGATTTGTGATCATTAAAACATGATTAATACATGAGGAGTCCAACCAACCATTTCCATGGGAAAACCCCTTTTTAAATCCAGATGCATGCCAAATCCACTTGAAAACATATTTCGTATCACTTTCACAATTAGAAAATCACATTCAAGAATCACAACAAAGAATCTCACATGTTACAAGGCCCATTTCTTTTGAAAAAAAACTTTCAATGCAGATTCATCCCAAATCTCTTTGAAAACACATTTCACGCCTTTATAAGAAAGCATATAACACTTTCATAAAGCACTGAAATGAGTTACACATGAAACATAACCAATTTGATTTATAAAATCCAACTTTCATCATATATTCATATCAAAACCATTTCAAAACATTTTTTACACCATAAAAATAATCTATAGAACACATTTAAACAGCTGAGAAAGCAATCTAAAATCATCCAATAATGTAAAAGCATGGAACCACCTGCCTCACACTTGGAAACTTATAGAAACCGGTGAAAAACAAAAATTATACTCAAAAAGAGCCTATAAAGAAAATATCGAACAAACAACAATCATGATTTCACTCAAAATCTCAATATTGGACCGACATTAGGTCAAATAACCCACTAGAAAATAAAAACTCAAGAAAAGGGGGAAGAGAATACCTAGGGTGAAACCAAGAGAAAAAAGACTTACTTGATGATTCCTTGAAGTTTCTACACGAAATACACCCAAATATAGGAGTTCAAGAGGTCCAAAGAGGATATGAGGGAGCTCCTAGGGCTGTAATTCCTAAATGGGGATGATTATAGTTGGTTTAGAGGCTAAATCCAAAGAGGGAAGGATGAAATTTCCCACTTTTTAATGATGTGGAATGGTCGCACAATTTTCCCAAAAGGTTTTCAAAATCATGTGGAAACTATGCATACCTCACTGTCTAAGAGGAAAAAGACTAAAAATTATCCCATATGGTTTTCCAAATCATGCGATAATCATCTGGTCACCTCTGTCCAAGATGAAATTGGTTGCACGGTTTTCCTGTCGAAGATGCATGGTTTCCCGAAACCGTACACCAACTGTACTCCACCTACTTTCAAGACCAAAATATCCATTTTTCTCCAAAAACTCATGGTATCCCAAATAATAAATGTAAGACCAAAAATAATAAAATGAATAACTCAAAATAAAATCAAGGATGTGAAAATTCTCCCCACCATGAAAACTTTACTCCCTCAGAAAGTCACTCCAAGGTCTGATTAGTGAGAAAAAATGGATACTCCTTTTCAAATAAATACTTTCTCTCTCAAGTATCATCCACATCATTGACATGCCTCCAAAGTACCAAGACTAATATAATTTATCCTAAGAATCCAAAATCCATACTGGTCACTCAAACACCAACAAATCAGGCTCCAATTCCAAATTTTCCCAATCTGACACATGAGATGGATCCAGATTTTACTTTTTTATCCAGGAGACATGAAACAAATCATGAATTGACATCAACTATGAGGTAAAATCCAACCAATATTCCACCTTACTATCTCTCTCAGTAATCTAAAAAGGTATGACATATGTTGGTGTTAGCTTCCCTTGCTTACCCAAATAACGGTGGCCCAAATGAGGTGTCACTTTCAGGAACACCCGGTCACCCATAGAAAACTACAAAGCTCGATGAATTTGATAAATATATGACTTATATAGGCTCTAATATATCATCAAGTGATTCTTGATGATATTGAATTTATTATATTTTTTCACAAGGCTCAGTCCCAACAACAAGGTCTCACCCACCTCAATCCAACACAAAGGAGACCAACACGACCACCCATAAAGTGCTTCAAAGGGAGCCATTCGAATCAAGGATTAGTAAATATTATTATATGTGATATTAATAAATCAAAAATGGATATCCAATGAACTTACAAAATATAACACACATGCCCAGAGCATGTCTTCTAAAATTTGATTTGCCTTGTCCATCAGACCATCTATTTGAGGATGGTATGCCATATTCAACTTGACCTGCAACCCCATCTCCTTATAAAGGCCTTCCCAGAACCATGAGGTAAAATAGGGGTCTTTGTCTAAAACAATTGTTAATGGAACACCATGAAGCATCACTATCTCTTGAACAAACAACTGGCCCAACTCATCAACCTTGGATGAATCCCTAATCAAGATGAAATGGGATGATTTTTTCAGGTGTTCAATCACCACATAAATATCATTCCATCATTGAGGCTTATAATTCAAGCCAATAATAAAGTCCATGGAAATATTGTCCCACTTCTAGGTAGGAATATGTAAATGATGAAGAAAACTAGAGGGCCTTTTTTGTTGTGCTTTAATCTACTAGCATATATAACACCCAATATAAAGTCAGCTACAACTCACATTATACCTAGCCACCATAACATCTAATGCATGTCATAAAACTTCTTGATGGCACTAGGATGAATAGATCGTTGAGTCTAGTAGCTATCCTACAACACCACTATCTGTAAATACAAAGGCACCACAAAGTAACCTCTAAAGAACAAATTTACCTTAGGAGACAATGAACATTCACAAGGAACCTCCCCACCATTTAGGAAATACATAGAACACTAGAACAACTCATTATTCTTCTGATATTTCCAAATAAACTCTAGGATAGAAGGTGTCAGTTGAACACTAGCCAAGAACGTACCTCCACTATGTTCCTTGGTCTCTAAGATGCAATTGGAGAAATAGATTCATCAAATTCCACTCATCACCAGACAATTTCAATACTTTCATTGGAAATTTCCTACTCAAGGAATCTGCAACCACATTACCTTTTCCAGTGGTATACATGATATTAAAATCAAACCCCTGAGGTAATCAACAAAACAACACTGCTGAAAACTCAGATATTTCTAAGAGAAAATGTATGAAAATCTATTATGATCAGAATAAACCAAAAACTTATCACTAAAAAGGTAATGGAATTTTATCTTCAAGGAACGTATCACCACTGCTAACTCTAGGTCATGGGTTGGGTAATTATTTTTGTGTGTTCGGAGATAGTGCATACCATAGTCCACCACATGCTCATCCTGCATTATCACACACCCAATACCCATACCTAAAGAATCAAAAAAGACCAAATATCCCTTTCTAGGTTCTGGAAAGATCTAAATAGGGACTTCATTCAACCATCATTTTAGCTCCTCAAATGACACTTGACACTCTAGGTTCCATTAAAACATTACCCACTTTTAGGTCAGTGTTTTTATAGATGAATCAATCTGAGAGAAATCCAAAACAACCTACCTATAATACCCTACCAAGCCCAAAAATCTTCTGATTTCAAAAACATTCTTCAAATTTTCCCATGACATCACTACACTGATCTTATAGGGTTCCACCAATACCCCTCACTCTAAGATCACATTACCCAAAAACTTCACCTCCCTAATCCATAAGGTGCACTTGGAAAACTTCTCATAGAGGAAATGATCCCAAAGGGTGCCCAACACAATCCTCAAATTCCACTCATGATCCTCCTAAATCCCTGAGTAGACTAAGATATCATCCATGAATACTATGATAAGGAAACTAAGATAATGATGGAACTCCATATTTATGAGTGGTATAAAGACCATTGTAGAATTCATCAACCTGAAAGTTATGAATAAGTACTAAAATGGTCATACCTACATCCAAATGATGTTTTCGAAACATATATATCTCTAACTCTAACTTGATGATATCTGAAACATATATCGGTCTTGGAAAATGAATTTTCCCCCTTAATCGGATCAAAAAGTTCATAAATGTGGGGAATATTGTACTTTTTAATTTTTGTTACCTTATTTAACATTTGGTAATTAGTACATAATTGGAGATATCCATCATCCTTCTTTGCAAACAGAACTGGGATGTCCCAAGTTGAGATGCTTGGCTGAATGAACCCTTTGGATTCCAAATCTTCTAATTGTAACTTCAACTCTATAAACTTGGTGGGGGTCATGCGGTATGAGTGAATAGATATGGGTTGTGTTCCTGGTGCCAAATCAATAGAGAATTCCACATCCCACTTTGGAGGAAAAACCTAATAAGTTGTCTGGAAACTCATCCACCATGGGAGGAAATCCAGCTTCTTGACCGCTATCACCATCCTCTATCTTGAGTGATAAGATCTAATAATGAATATTTTCCAAATCTAATAGTGTAGGTCCAGCACATATTGACCAAGGATCCCATTGTCCATGAAAAACCTGGTTACTTCCATCACGTTCTACAAAACTTAGCTGACGACAATAACAATCGATGAGAACCTAAAAATGCACCATCCAATCCATATCGAGGATCACATCAAAGAGTTCCATATCCAAAACTTGTTAATACCACTCCAAATCGATCCCAGACATGGTGAGTGAAATGATAGACACTTTAAACCCTGCTCTCGCTTCTTACCAAGTGGTTTTTCCAACTCCATCACATAAGGAATAAGCTCAGTTGGAAAATTTATAACCTCTATAATACGGGAAAAAATAAAAGAAAATGAGGCATCAGTATCAAACAAAACAATTGCTAAATATGAGGAAATAATAATGGAACCCCAAATGGTTACAGGACCTGCATCTGATTCTACTAGCACTCGGTCCACTGCATGAGGTTTCCTCATCTCTTCATGGGCCTGAGAATAACCACTGCCCTATGGCTCTACCCTAAACTGACTCTTTCCAAAAGATGATCCAATCCCACTTCCATGACCTCAAAACCCAAATCTCACTATCCTAGATGGTTCTAACCAATATGAAATCTCTTTGGAATCCATAGATCATGCACCACTTTGATATGGTTGTGCTAGATTAAAAAATTCTTGCAAATATCCCATAGTTCCACACATGTGGTAAGGTCTGGTTGGATATGAGCATGCATGTCACATGTTCTCTACCATTCCACACTAATGGAACATAACATACCCACCACCTGAATCCATAGATGAAGAAAACCAGTAAGGATGGATTGAACTACCACCTCCCTTCTTCCCTTGCTCATCTCGCTTCCTCTTCTTCTCTAATAAACTGCCACTGCCCACTATTGACACGGCTCTAGAGAGACTAATATTTCCCTTATGATCAATTTCCACCATCATGGAATGATCAACCAAATCATAATATGTCTTCAACATGAATAATAAGACCTAAGAATGTATTTCTAGTTTCAACCCCATCTCAAACTTTCTATCCTTCGGATGCTCATTGGAAACAACCTTGGGTGCATACTAAACTAAATTTGAAAAGTGGTCAGCATTATAACAACCGTTCTCTTTATTATATATTTAAAAATGATTTATTACCTAAAAATTCACTTAAGACGACTCTGAGAATCGATAGTTCCAGTTTCTTGGGAAATTAAGAACATTACATGAAAACTTAAGACATAAAATACAACATCTTTATTGAAAACTTTTTTTACATGACCACAATAATCCCCCGTACTTAGCATTGCATGGGATAACCTGAGGACATGAATGAGAAAATGGAGAGCTATAAAGGACGATAAGGGAGTAAATAAGGCATAACATGAATACTAGAGTACATGTTAGAAAATAGGCATATCAATGGAGCACAATAGAAACATGAACCTAAAGGCATGATATATCATGATTATCAAAACATGGAAATGTGGAAACAACATACAATATGAAATTAGCATGAGAGAAGACTCATTGCACATGGATTAGAATTAGTAAACCCTCATTTCACTTGAATTAGCATGAGTAAACCCTTATTTCACATGTTGTATCATGATACTAAACATTACCCAACACATTAGAACACTATCACGGTGCACCCTTTATAAAGATTTCATTTCATGCATAAGTGTTCCACATGAATCATATAACATGAAATCATTCAATGTCATCATTTATTCCATGATAAAGGAATGTGGAATAAATAAATGAAAATATATAATCAATAAGTATGTTTTAATAAAGGTGAATACCCCTGATAGATGAATGTGCATGGTATTCACTACACGATGATTTTGGCATGGAAAATCACAATGCAATTTTGACAACATAACGGCGTGAAATAATCATTCATAAAAATGGTTGATGAGTGAGAAAGAGATATCTAATCACATGTACATAAAATTTACATTAACAGAGGAAAATAGATACATGTAGCAACACATTTATTTTATAAATAAGAGGTGTAACATAATAAATAAACATGAAGAATAATGAGAAATAGAATAACTCTTACGGAACATGTGCCTTAGCCCAGTTGGTAAGGACTCTGTAAGTTCATCCAAGTGACCAGGGATCAAATCCAGGTAGAGGCAGAATTTCCGGGTACTGTAACAGAACTATAGCAGGGACTGTAGTAGTACTGTAGCAGGTACTGTAGTGGGACTATGCAGTACTATAGCAGGTACTGTAGTGGGAACTGTAGTAGGAACTGTTTGGTACTGTAGCAGTTGGGAATATGCCTCCGTTTGGGCCATCGGGCCACCAATTTGGTCCCTGAGTCCTTTAAGGCCTTCAGTCCACCCAGGACTTCGGGTCAGTAAGGCCTTAGGTACACCTCAAGGCCTTCGGACCACCTTTAGTGCAGATGCAAACCAGACAACCTACAAGGAACAAGCTCTACAAGGAGGATGAGCAAGGAGCTTTCACCATAGTAGAGATAAACAGATTGAAAGAATGAGAGGGTATGGAACCTGCCTTCGGGAAAAGCATGTGCATGCATGGGAATTCCTAGCCGAACAGAAATGTGAAGGTGGAGATCTGATTTCACGATGAAGATGCAGGGGAGGAGCAGTTCCAAGTAGTTAAGTCTGGGTTGTATGTAATGTTTTAAGCTTATGGGCAATGAATTTATATAAGGCCTATGGGCCATATAATACTTATGCCTATGGGCCTTGTAAGGGTTACACCTCACCTCTTGAAAGGTGGATTATCAAAAATCAATAAAATATGATGGCCTTTGGGCCATTGGAGGAATAACTCTTACGAAATTTTGGCATGGTAACGGGTGTACATGGGAGGGATTAATGAGATAGAAAGTGGTATCTCATCAATAAAAAATAAGGATGTAAGTATAGGGGAGGTTAGAAATCATACACCAATATTTTTAATTGAAAAATAAAATGGTATATTAACACAAAGAAACTTGGCCAAAAATAAGAAAGGAAGAAATCCCTTACTTGACTGTGTAACTTAAAGAGCTTGAGGAGGGGCTTCTTGAGAGCTTTGTATGCCTTGGGAGGATTTTAGAGAGATGAGGTAAGAGTAGGGATGTTCTACAAGGATTTTTAGGGAATAGAAGTGGGATATTGTGTGGGTTTATATAGAAAATGATAGGGGAATTCTTCAATATTTCAAAAACTTAAGTTTTCGAACCTATATAATTAAATATTCAAAACAAAAAACCATACCATGGTTTTTTACCATGGTTTTTTCCAAATGGGAGTTTAAAACATTATTTTTCAAGGTAAATGTACTAAATTATTAAAATTTTAGGCTTTCTCATGTGGAGGTGAGTCATGATCTCAATGAAATCATTTTAAAATGTTAAAATATTTTATAAGTTTTGTCGGGTCCACTAAGGCATTATAAAATTAATAAAACAAATATAAAATCTTGTTATTTTAAAATAAAAACATATATTTAGCAAATATACATTTTATATTATTTTATTACATCACTATTGGGTCAATATGATGTCATAAAACACATTATATATTTATACGGTATTTAATTTTTACCCAAAAATTCGATTGTCTTGGAAAATTATGAAAAATTAACTGTTAGATAATTTTGACATCCTGATTCCAAAAATAATATTCATTTTATCTAAATAATTTTCTAAATATTTGAATTTTCACTTTTGAAATATAATCGTCATTAATTTAAAATTGATGAGTTTTGACAAAAACAGTTTCCAAACCTTAATAAAAATTACATTTGACTTCATAAAAATTATATGATAATTTATATTTAAAAATTATAAATAATAATATTTTATTAAAATGTTATTTATTATAAAAAATAATTAATTTTTCAAAATAAATTTTTTAATTAAAAATACAATTTCAGTTTTATCGTATGGAAATAAAATTCTTATCTAAATGAATACTTAATCATTTGTAGAGTAAACAAATAAGGAAAATAATCACCAATTATAATTAAAAGGTGTGTTATTATAATATTATTATAATAAAAATATTAATAAAACCTCAGTTTAATATAATAATTTATATATTTCAAAAAAGTACCATTTTACCTGAAAAATCAATTTATCTAATTCATTATATTTTTAATAAAAACTTTTATCATACAGGAATTTATGGAATAAGGATTTTATTTATAAAAGGGATTACAAAAAAAAGTAACTAATGAGTTATTACATAACCCCTTAAAACACCTACATAAGACCTAAGGGTAAGGTGTGTGATGGTGAAAGACTCTTAGGGTGGCTCGGATAACATCGCTCGGGTGGTAAACTCTATTAACATGAACTTCTTCTATAGGTTATTCCATTAAATCTTAACGTGTTGAAGATAGGATTGGGCTTTATTAAGAGAGAAGCCTGGTGATGCTACCTCCTTTCAGAGCTTCGACAAATGAGATTCATATAGCTCGAGTCTACTAAATGAGGCTATCCTATCTTTTGTCTTCGTCGAAAGGATTCTTTTTAAAAACCTTAAATTTATACTAGTTGTGTGATCACTGTTCAATGGATTTCACGTGCGGGATTTGACTGTGGGATTTTCAGCGGCAGCGTTCCAACATGCGGCTAGGGTTTCATTTGTAATGGGTGATCCCACTGGGCTCTCAAGCCATTAGATCTTTAGCCTTAGAGACTTTGGACTCGTTATGGGCATTTGAGTTTTCCCTTCTCCCACAAAAGGGGTTTGTATGTTTTATTTTCTTTTTTTAATAAATGGGTACACCCCCACCTTTCCTAGTATCAATGAAAATGATACTTAACAATAATTTAAACCCAAATAAAAAAAGTACATGTGTTTTCTATATCCATAAGAAATTAAATTAAATAAAAGAAAGGGAATTTTATTTATAAATGTTTAGGTCATTACAACATTCCACCCTTCAGAGATTTTTCCCCTGAAATTTCCTTTTCCCACACTAAAACAGATGTGGGTAACTCTGCCTCATCACTTTCTCTGGATCCCACATTGCTTCCTCAAACATGTGGTTTCTCCACAAAACTTTGATGAGGGTCATTGTCTTATTTCGCAGAACTTTTTCCCTACGATCTATGATCTTCACCAACTTCCCTTCATAGGATACGTCATTCTCAAATGGTACCACCTCCAGATTGAGTACATGCAATTGGTCGGGTATGTACTTCCTCAAGAGTGATACATGGAATACATCATGTACTTGAGATAGGTTCGGTAGGAGTTCTAATCAATAGTCCACTTCTCCAATGCAATCAAGGATCTCAAAATGGAAGATGTACATTGGACTAATCTTTCCTTTATTCCAAAATCTCATAACTCTCTTCCATGGTGATATGTGGAGAAATACCATGTCTCCAACATCAAACTCTAGGTCTCATCAGTGATTATCACCATAGCTCATTTGTTGACTCTAAGCATCTTTAATGTGCTACTGGATGGTATTAACCTTCTCCACCAATTATTCGACCATTTCTGTACCTAGGAGTTTTACCCCCCCAACTTCATCCAAACATACTGGTGTTTTTCACCTCTTCCCATAAAGGGATTAAAAAGGAGTCATTTGGTTTCTAGAGTGGAAACTGTTATTGTAAGAGAAATGAACCAGAGGAGGATGTTGATCCTATCCTTCTTTAAATGTCATTGAGAATGCTCTCAACATGTCCTCAAGTGTTTTAATAGTCCACTCATATTGTGCATCAGTTTTAGGATGATAATTCATACTAAAGTTTAGCTAAGTATTCACAGTGTGTTGGAGACTCTTCTAGAACTTAGATGTGAATCTTGGATCTCAATCAGATAAAATTGATAGTGGAACATCATGAATCTTTACCACTTATCTGATGTATATTCATGCTATTTTATCCAATGAGAAATCCTCTCGAACTATAATGAAGTTTATAGTCTCTGTAAGATGATCCAAAATAACCCAGATAACATTGTTTCCTTTAGATGTCTTTGGAAGTCTGGTGACAAAGTCCAAGGTGATGTTATCCCATTTTCATATTGGTATTGGTAATGGTTTCATCATCCCCTTAGACTTCTACCTCTCAGTATTCACTTACTGAAAGACCAGGAACTTTTATGTATACTCATCAATCTCCTTCTTCATGTTATCCCACTAATAATTATCTCAAAGATCTCGATACATCTTTCCATTTCTTGGGTAAATGGGGAAATTTTAACTATGTGCATTATCCAAAATATCTTTCTTTAACTCCGGATATTATTGAACACATATTCTTCACCCAAATCTCACAATTCCTTCTTCATTAACATTGAACTCTAATGATTTCCCTTTTCTGATAGTTTCCAATTTCTTTTTAATTCCTACATCATCCTTTTGATCATCTTTTAACCTTTCTGAAAAGACGGTTGAGAAATCATTTGTGAAAGGATTGATGATGTTCCTTTATTTATGATTACCATGTCCATATTAATCAAATATAAGAAGATTGGATCCTTTTAAATTCTCATCAATGATAGAATTGTTGGGTCCTTTATACTTAAAGCATTCTCCACCTTGTTTGCTTTCACATGGTTGTAATGGATTGAGCAGTCATAGTCTTTGATCAGATCTAACAATATTTGTTTGTGCATGTTCAAATCTTTTTGTCTGAATATATAATTGAGGATTTTGTGATCCATATATATTTCACACTTCTCCCCAAAGAGGTAATTTTTCCAAATTTTTAAAGATAATATTACTGCAGCCAACTCTAGATCATGTGTCGGATAGTTTTACTCGTGAATTTTCAACTGCCTTGAGGCATAGGCAATGACTTTGCCTTTTTCCCACAAATTACATCAAAGTGAGACTTATAAATTTTTTTAATAAGAACATTCCCAAAACCATCAACATGTAATAAAAAAACTTATAGAAGTTTTTTTTAATGATTTAATATCATTTCTTATGGGGACTCAATGTTCTTATAAAGAATAAGAGATACAGTAATAGTACATGAATTGAAATACATTATGGCATACACCCCTTTGAAGTAGTGGTTACAAGTAATTCATTAATTATTATCCGTATTAGCCTAGGACTTCCCGTGATCCCTTGATCATGGATATTTTTGATGCTCATCATGCTTCTCAGCCCTTGCAATAAAGCATTGTCTAGGGTAACGCCCGACTTCTCCACATTTATAGCATAAAACTGTGTAAGATTCCTTAGATGGAACTTTTTTTCCATCCATCACATTATGCATTCTTTCATGACAATTTGATACTTTTTTCCCTTCCTTTTAGCACTTAAAACATCTCCTAGTCCCTTTGTGACATTTCCCTTGGTGCCTCTTTACACACTTGTTGCATGAAGAAAATTGGGTCTTCTTCCCCTTATCAATTTTATCAAATATAATTTCATGAGATGTCATATTCATCTTCCTGGATTTCCTTGGTCATTCAACAAAGTTTCAATTGTTAATCGTTATTTTTGATAGTTGGTTTTTCATAATCATGATATGTCCTACTTGGGATCCCATTTGTTTGGGAATCTCATTGGGACATACATCATGTTTCCCTTCGCATCGGTTGTTAGAAATGTTCCTCATATTATCGACCATTGTCTAGAATAAAAGAAAAATTATGAATGAGTATCTTAAATATTTTAACACATAAAATGGAATCCAACAACACTAAAGGTATAACTTATAAATTACATTTATCTTCTTAACTTTTGAATTTCAAGGATTCAATCTATGTTATTCATGATCTATCTCTTAATGTATATTATTATGGGTTTTTTTCTCCCTTAATAATGTTTCATACTAATATTATTAATTTACCAATGAATATACCTTGAGAGTGTCAAACCAAGACTGTAGAAAGTCTTGTTGTCGTGCACCAGTTCTCTTTCGAGTCTAGCTCAAAGCGGTGTTTTCAGATTTTACCACTAGATACATCTGTGCCAGAGCCACCTCTACATGTTCGTATCAAGACAGGGATGTATTTACTTCATAAACCACTTAATCTATACTCACCAAAATTTAGGGATGTTTTTATTATACTTAGTATTATCCCTAAGTCTTTTACTAGGGTTTTCAAATCCTAATCCCAAAAATAACTAAACCTATCCTTCGATTCCAACTATAACAACTCTATTATTTATTACAAATTTAAACATGGTTTATTACATAAACCTTAACTTAAGACAACAATGAGGATCAAGAGTTCTAGTGTATTGGTAAATTTGGAACATTACATGATAACTTAAGACATAAAATACAACATCTTTATTGAAAAATTCTTTTACATGACCACAATATTCCCTCGTACTTAGCATTACATGGGATAACCTGAGGACATACATAAGAAAAGGGTGATCTATAAAGCCTAGTAAGAGAGTAAAAAAAGAATAAAATGAAGAATAAAGTACATGTTAGTTAATAGGAATATCAATGGAGCATAATAGAAACATGAACATAAAGGCATGATAAATCATGATTATCATAACATAGAAATGTGGCAACAACATACAACATGATATTAGCATGAGACAAGGCACATTTCACATGGGTTAGAATGAGTAAACCTTCATTGAAATTTAATTATCATGAATAAACCTTCATTTCACATGGCGTATCATGATACTAAACATTACCCAATGCATTGGAGCGTAATCAGGGCGCACCCTTTATAAATATTTCATTTCATGCATAAGTGTTCCACATGAATCATATAGAATAGAATCATCCAACATAATAATTGATTTCATGATAAATCAATTTTTAATAAATAAAGGAAACTATATAATCAATAATTATATATTCATAAAGGTGAATATCCCTGATAGAGAAATGGGCATGGTACTCACTACACGATGATTTTGGAATGAAAAATCGCAGTGCAATTTCTGTAGCACCACGACATGACATAATCATTCATAAAAATGGTTGATGAGATATAAAAAGATATATAATAACATGTACATGAAATTTAAAGTATGGTGATCATATAGATACATGTATCAACATATTTAATTTGGAAATAGAAGGTGTAACATAATAAAGAAACTTGAAGAAAATGGATAAATGGAATAACTATTATGAAATTTCAGCATGGTAATAGGTGTAAATGGCATAGATTAATGGGAGATAAAGAGATATTTCATCATAAAAACATAAGTATGGATGTATGGGGGAGGTGAGAAATCATACCCAAAAATTTTTAATTGAAAAATAAAAGTGTATATCAACATAAATAAACTTGGACAAAAATGAGAAAGGAAGAAGTCCCTTACTTGATTTTGTGACTTCAAGAGCTTGAGGAGGGGCTTCTTGAGAGCTTGGGGTGACTTTGGAGGATTATAAAGAGAGGAGGAAAGATTATGGACGTTATCCAAGTACTTTTAGTAAAGATAGGTGGGATCTTGGGGGGGGGGGTTTACTAGGAAATGATAGGGTAATTCTATAATATTTCACAAACATAGGTTTTGGAACCTATATAATTAAATATTCAAAACCACAAATCATAACATGGTTTTCCCATGATTTTTGAAAAAGGGGAGTGGAAAACATTATTTTATAAGGCCAATGCCCGAACATATTAAAATATTATTCTTGCTTATGTGGAGGTTGGTCACACTCTCAAGGAAATCATTTTAAAATGTCAAAATATTTTATAAGTCTTGGAGGGTCCACTAAACATTATAAAATTAATAAACAAATATAAAATCAAATTATTTTAAATATAAAAAATATATTTTCTTAATATACCTTTTATATTATTTTATTACATAACTATTGGGTCATTATGAAGTTATAAAACACATTATATATTTATACGGTATTTAATTTTTACCCAAAAAATCGATTGTCTCAAAAAATTAGGAAAAATTCACCATTGGATAATTTTGAAATCCTAATTACAAAAATAATATTAATTTTATGTAAATAATTTTATAAATTTTTGGAATTTTTAATTTTAAAATAAAAATCATCATTTATTGAAAATTGACAGGTTTTGACAAAAATAGTTTCCAAACCTAAATAAAAATTACATTTGACTTCATAAAAATTATATGATCATTTATATTTAAAAATTATATAATAATAATATTTTATTAAAATTTTATTAATTCAAAAAATTCATTAATTCATTAAAATAATTTGTTTTATTAAAAATACATTTTTAGTTTTGTCTTATGAAAATATAATTCTTATCAAACTAAATACATAATCATTGATAGAGTAAAAACAATATGGAATGTAATCACCACTTATAATTACAAGTATTGTTCTTATAGCACTATTATAATAACAATATTAATAAAACCTCAGTTTAATATAATAATTTATATATTTCTAAAAAGTACCATTTTACCTGAAAAAAACCAATTTATCTTATTCAATATATTTTTAAGAAAAACTATTCTCATACAGGAATTGATGGAAAAATAATTTTATTTATAAAATTGATTGCATAAAAAGAAGCTAATGACTTGTTACAAAACCCCTTATAACACCCACATAAGACCTAAGGGTAAGGTATGCGATGGTGACAGACTGTTAGAATGGCTCAGATAACATCGCTTGGGTGGTAATCTTAATTAACTTTCACTTCTCCCATAAGAGATTTCATTCAAGACTAATGTGTAGAAGATCATCTTGGGTTTGGTCAAGAGCAAAGCCCAGTGATGCTACCTCATTTCCAAGCTCCAATAAATGAGCTCCATACGGCTCAATTCTAAAGGATGAGGTCATCCTCTCCTTTGTTTGTGTTGAAAGGATTCTTTTTAAAAACCTTAAATTTATACCAGTCATGTTATCACTATTCAACAGCTATACTATTAATGGTAATGATACTTAACGGTCCTTTAAACCCAAAAAAAATATTTTTTTCTATATCCATAATATAATAAATTAAATAAAATAAAGGTAATTTTATTCCTAAATGTTCAGGTCGTTACCATCATACTCTATCATGGTTCAGTCTTCTTATAAAATCTCCAAAAACTCCTAGGACCTGGAAAAGGCTAAAATATCAGGAAAATATTTCTTATTGAAGATGTCATTACAATCCTTCCAACTCATTTTCATATTCTTCCCAGCTTAAACCACTAAGTCCCACCACTTCCAAAGGGGAACTTCCAACATGAATGAAGCACACTTCACACTGACTACCTCAGGAGTATCAAGAAACTCAAACATCCTCTCAATTTTTTCAAGCCACTCCTAATCATCCTGGGGCTACCTAATACCCCATAAATAAGGAGGCTTGTTCTTCAGGAACTCCTGATATTTTTCCTTTCCAAAACTTATTTCGATTTCTCTAACCTGAGTAGGACCCGACCCCACTCCCTATTCCAAATCTTGGACAAGCCTAACCACTTATTCCCTATCCTTTGACCAATTAGTGATAGAGAACTCTCTCTAACCTCTTCCCATGGTTTCTTGAGAGTTATATGTGGAGGCATCTTACTGAAAAAAGTAACAATCACGAGGAAGGTCCATCAATACAACTATCAACACACATTCTGAAAATTTTAAGCAACAACAGAAAATCTAAAAAAACATTCATAAATCAGAACAAAACCAAATAAAACACAATAAATATTCAAACCAAACCAAGCCACCTACACCTAGTGTCTATATATAGTCTACAACATATACATCTCACCTAGAGGAGAAGTCAACCCAAATTTTCCAACATCCCATAGTGACTCGTGTCTTGTCACTAGGTGTGCTGGCTAGGCACCCCACTCGCATTTAGAACTTTAATACCAAAAGATCCTAGATATGGTCTATCTATAATCTTCACAAATAACTTGACCCAAAAATAGAGAAACCCACTTTGATGCCATTTTTTCATTAACTATGCTTGGGTGTCATCCAACCTGACACCCGTCTCGGCCTGTGGCATGGATTGAAGGGAATTCTCCATCCCCACAAGCTAACAACAACTTCTTGTGTATCAAAAATATACCTTGGGAATGATTTAATCCATATATGTAACAATAAATAATCAACACGAAAAAACATCACATAACTAATGATCAAAACCAAATGAGGTATAAAAATTTTCATATTCAAAGTTTTCAAAATTTTAACTAACAAAAAAAGTACCACAATTGAAAAAGGGATAAAAAAACCATCCAAAAAACTCCATGTAACAATAGGGACATCACCCTCAGGAAACCACCACCAACACCAGCAAGAATTGGAACACTGGAAACTAGATCCACCATCACCACCGTGATACATATTTCTTTTACTTGGGTCATACATAACAATGTCTATATACACTTAGAGGAGTATGTAGGGTGTGAGCTAAACCCCAATAGGATGCCACCAAAAAGAAATATTCCATGATATAACATTAGGAGAATAATCAACAATTCAAATTTCCAAAATAACACTTAAATCGTTTTCAATAATAAATTTTTAAGGAAAATTTTCTCAAGGAAACACTTTTAACAAAAACCTTTTTCTCAAATAATCTTTCTTGAAATTAAAGTGCACACATGGTGTAGTGACCCAACTGCAGATAGTCCATAGCTAATGCCTCCTAATAAATACATTGGAATGATTACAAGAAATCAAGACCTAAAGGACTAATCAATTTAATATTCTTGGTAATCTAGATATGTAAATGATAATTTTATTACAAATGGATATGCTAATTACAACATTTTTTTTCTTCCAAACAAATAATCTTTGAGGATTATCTCAAAAAAATCTAGTATATTACTATATATATTTCATAGTAAGCTTCTTGTATTCTTAGGGAAAGAAACATAATAAGGGTGAGATCAAATTCTAATTAAGGGAAAAATATAGTGTAAGAAATAATGAATCAATGTGAATAGTCAATATAGAAAGTTAAATAACTTAATACACATGCCATGTAATCAATAAACTGAATGAAAGTACATAAGCAATATGTTATGTTAATAACTAGATATTAAATCCTTTAAAATATCTAGATAAGTAAAAATAAATATATCAAAGTATGAGACTAAAACACAAGTCATTAATCAATGAACTGAAATGAAATGTATTCACATATATATCAATGCAAAATCTCATGTATGAATAATAACTAAAACTATTATGACGGAAATTTCTTTATTTATGGATTTTATGTCTTAGTAACATGAAAACTGATTACCATCAAGTCCATTCACAAGATGGTTTAAAACTAAGGCTGGAAACCCATTTGTTCAATTATTCGTCTCATGAGAACCTATTGACACAACGAGGAGCTATATAATGTTTGTGCTCCACCCGTCATTTCTAGTCCAAAGAATTCCTCATATTGAATAATCAAAATAACTAATATGAATTATCAAATATCTTTATTGAATGAGAAATATGGATTTATCAATAATTTCCCAATTAATCAAATAATTTTTAATGTAGGCACCATATGTAAAATGGTATACGATTTATGAAATAGTAATATCCATGAAAAAATAAAATGGATAATAAGGGGAAATTAAAAGTTTAATGATAAAAGGAAATTGAATACTACAAGGTGACTAAAAAATAAATCAAGGAAGTGAATTTGAATATTATCCTTGTCCAAATCAATAATAAACCATCCTGAGGAAGAACAAGGATGGTATTAATACAACAAACCCAAGTGGAGTAAAACAGAGGGTTATTGTTGTTGATGAAATAAAAGATTAACTTTTAAGAATATTCTTGAGAAAAATATCATTTTCTTTAAAAAAAACCTTTTGAAAATACTTTTCTTTAAAAATAAACCTTTTAAACTTGAAAATGTGGCCTAAAATAAATTAAGGTGGACGAATCCGTACATATTGTACAAGGTAAAAAGAATAATCCTTTTGTATGGAAAAAGGTTATAAAATGCCTTGTTAGGAAAGAGAAAAGAATATTCCTTTGAAATATTGGTAAAAGATAAAAAAGGGTAAAAATTTATTTACTAAATTATTTTAAAAACATTTTTGAATTTTTTTTGAATAAAACATAGTTTTTAGAATAAAATATGTTTTCCTACTAAAGATAGATATAATATTGGTTTTTATTAAAAAAAGATTCTATAAACATATTGGTATCAAAGAGTGGAAAATGGTACTAAAACTTTAAAATGGTCATGAATAACTAGAGTAGAATGAAAGGGTTTATTAAAAAATGGTCATATAATTTCCTTTAATGGAAATTCCTTTGAGATATTTTTAGGATTAGTCATGAGGAAAATAATATTTGAACATTCAAAAGTATCCCATACCCCTTTGAAACATTGTTAAACAATAAAACTTGTGAAATAATATTATTTAATGAAAGTATTAAATACCATGAAGGGAAAAGTAATTAATTATATAATATAAAAATGGAATTAGATACGCCATAAAAAATTTAAGTGAACATGACATTTATCTCACATATGTAAAAAGTGAGATGAGAACCCCTTACCTTATGTTTCCTTTCGGATGAAAATATTTTAAATTCTTGTATAATAAAATTATGTTCATTTTAAACTTTATTGAAAAACTTTTTAAAGTATATAATTACTTTTATTTCACTTATTACCATGTTGTGTACAACTACTTAAACAATTAAGTTTACATCAGGTGTTTTTGGCCAAATTCAGTTTATGTGTCAAAACAACTATTATTGGTCAACTATGGTCAAAGGGGACATTATATAACATCTATTAAATGATAAAAATAACATAATAATAATATATTTACATCAATTATAATTTTAAAATCTATAATTAATTATGTTTATGAAAATGAGAATATGTTACAATCATGGAGATGGTAGGTCATACGTAAGCATGAGTAACATTCCCATTTTTAAATGATCTATGTGGGAATAATGTGAGTAACTAAAATATTTCCATAATTATATTTATATAATAAATATCATATTATTTAATAATATATACTTATATATAAAATTATGTGACATAAAATGAATAAAATCATATCGAGGAGGCGGTAGTCCACACATCCACAAACGATGTTATCTCTATAAAAGTGTGTAAAGGGGTAATAAAGAAAATAATATATATATATATATATACACACATAAAGGTAATTATATAATTAATATCATATATATGTTTTTTATGTCTCATATTTTTAATTTTAACCATCATTTATATATTCAATGTCCCGTGTGAACAAACCACATCGCTTTGAGGGGGCGGTTGTCCACACTTCCTCCAACGATGTTATCATATTATCGTAAAATGTAAAGTAGTAAATTTATATATTTTAAATGGTTTAAAGAAGTATAAAGACACATTAAATATCATATATAACATATATAAACAAATTTTTCATCAAAAATTCCACCATGAGAAGCAGTAATGGAAGAATGAACAATCATCGTTTCGTGAGGCAGTAGATCGTCGTCCACAAAAACATTATGTTTGTTACCGATTAGATGGTGGTGTATGTAAGTTTAGGTTAAAATATCATATTAAGAAACATCCTAGTATATTTAGTATAATTGTTTTTTATACAAGAATATAATAAAGAGATTCTAGGGATTGGAGAATGGAAATGAAACTTGAGAGATTGAGAAAAGACATTACCTTTTAATCAGGTAATATCTTTTGGTTTGAACCAAAAGGCTTTGTTGGAAGTGTTTATTCCAAAATTAATGCTTCTAGATCTAGTATATGAATTATGGGAGACTATTTGGGATTTATTTTCCGAACTTAAGAGGTTTGAGAGGTGTGATGATTGGGTAGAGGTGGTGGCTTTTTATAGGGAAGGAAACCGACTCACTAGGTATTTTTGAAAAGAAGTTAGGTGTGCATATTATATAGCCTAAAAAAGTCATAAAAACCACAAAAAATAATTAATTGAAGATTCATGGACGATATATGTCCATAAAATTAGTGTTGGAGAAGTGGATAGGTCATTTGGGACCTTATTCTTAGGGGTTTTTTCCATTTTAAGCCTAATTACACCTTAATCATTGTAATTATATTTAATCCCCTTCACTAATCATTTTTGTCAAAAATTAAGTTTATATTATTATACTACAAATATTATCTTGATTAAATTTTTGTATGTATGATTTTCAAAATTCAAATCACAAAATCGGAAAAATTAACATTAATGCTAATCTCACAGACCGACGGATTAAGTGGTTTTAGTAGAAAAATGTTCAAAAGATTGTTATGTTTTTATATTCAATTTAACATTTATATAGATTATAATGAACTGAAATTATATTAATATATTTATAATTGATCAAATGTGACTTTAAAATAAATTTATAATATAATTTAACATTAATAATTATTTAAACGAAAAGGTAGTTTTTAACTAAAACGTAGTATTTTTCACTATTCACTAAAAAATGAAGTTTCTCAAAAAAATACCAAAAATACATCCTAATATAATTATGAAATTATGAATTAAAAAATTAGGTTTATTTTATCAATTTAAATTTTTAAAACTTTTAAAATTAAGATTTAAAATAGGTTCTCCAATAAAAGGCGGTTAAAATGTCGGAATAAAAATAAAGGTTTTTATGTGAAATATTGGGTTTGATCCTATCTTACTATTACCAAATCTATTGGATGAATGTAAAAAATAAATTAATGAATATGTAACATATTTATTACATTAATATCACTCACTAACTGTAATTAATTTAATCTGTTATGGTAAAACAACTTTTTGAGCATAAAAATAGTTTTGTATAAAAATATATCCTTTTAATATTCAATTGGTTCTTATATTAATTTATAATTTATTTGTAACCAATGATTTAGTTTTATAAAAAATGTATTTTCTTAAGTTAGTTAATACTATTCATAATGTCTAGTTTATATCTTATTATATTAAATAAGAATATTTTAATTACATATTGTTTCTCACTAAGACTCGGTATTGCGTATAGCATAAGCCATCAAAGAATGTATGTTTTTCATGTAACTCAAGCTATAGACAAAGGTTGTTGTTGAATATGGTGTATGATAACTCAATATCATGTGCATTGTATGCTAACTCAGTGATTCATATGTTAAAATTTATAGAATATTTTATAAATAGTAAATATATTATAAAGTATATGGATATTATATTACTTTACGTGCTTGTTGTCATGTTTCAAACACGTTATCGAATACAAGGTTCTTACTTTGGTTTTCAGGGCGTCAAACATGGTATGCATGTACCGATGGCTATAACCACATCACATAAGCATCATGTCACTAGAGAGCTCCATGTTAAATACCTATAGGTAATCTACCACTAATGAGACCCTAGAAACCATGTACCTTGATGAAAAAAATCCTCCAACCAATACCAACAACATTCCCATGCATGATCCATTAGAGGGGATCCCATTCAATAGTCTAGTGGTATCTATATCATAAGACAAACCCAACCATTTTCTCATGCGTGATCCACTGTATAGGATCTCATCCCAAGGTTTACTGACCTCTGATCATATCACATGTTTAGTTAGTGTTGTACCGTCAATCCTATAAGAACAATCTAGGCATCAGTTTCTTCCGAATCAATTAGAATACCATTTATAGTTTTCCCACCTAGATACCTAGGATTCTATTTGTGCTCAAATTCCATTTCACATATCACATAAATCAGTTCTTTCACATACACATGCCAAGAACCATGAAAAAATGAGGAAATCACCATTTTCACAATTCACATTGATCCAATGATCAAAACTCACATGGACACCACCACTTCCGACAAACAACCCCACTTTAATTTCACACACACTCCAAAACCATTTGGAAACACATTTTTTTACCACTTACAAAACTCATAAATCCCATTTGGAAACTCTAAAATGAAATCAAATATGTAATCCAACCATTTCCATGAGAAAATACCATTTAAATCCAAACACACGCCAAATCCACTTTAAAACATGTTTCACAACACTTTACCAATTAATAAATAACATTTAAAGTGCACAATAAATAATATCACATGTTACAAGGCACATTTATTTTGTACAACCGACCTTTAATGGATATTCACCCCAAATACCTTTGAAAACACATTTCACAACTTTCAAACAAATCATAAAACACTTTTTAGAATCACCACAATGAGTCAGACATGAAATATAACCAATTTCCTTTCCAAAAAATAACTTTCTTTATATATTCATCTCAAAACCATTTCAAAACAAATTTTTCACCCAAAAAAAATAATCCATAGAATACATTTAGATAACCAATAAGGTAATAAAAAATCATCTAATAATGTAAAAGAATGGAACCACTTACCTAAAACATGGAAACTTTTGGAAACTAGTGCAAAACCACAACCACTCCTCAACAAAACCCTGTAAAATAAAGATAAAACAAAAACCATCATGATTTCACCCAAAATCTCAAGACCAGATCCTCATTAGTTCAAATAACCCATTGGAAAGGAAGAACTCAAGAAAATATGGAAGTGAAACCCTATATGAGGTGAGAAACCAATATAAAAGAAACTTGATTGATTATCCCTTGAAATTACCACATTAAAATCACCCAAAGAGTGGAGTTAAAGAGGTGCAAGGAAGAAAATAGAGAGCTCCTAGGGCTGATAATCTTGAATGGGGCAGATTAGGGGTGGTTTTTTGGTTAAATAAAATTATGTAAAGAAGAAAAGTTTTCAATTTTTAATGACCTAGACAGGTCTCACAGTTAACCCATGGAGTTTTTCAAATCATGTAGTAACTATGCATCCCTCACTATCAAAGAGGAACAAGCCGCATGGTTATCCCACACGATTTTCTAAATGGTGCGACAACCATGTGGTCACCTCTATCCAAGTTGAAATTTGTTACACGGTTTCCTAGGGGATGGATTGAAATTTCTCCAAATCATGCACCAACCATGCCCCACCTTTTATAAAGACCAAAATCTCCATTTCCCCCCGAAAATTCATGAGAAACTCAAGGGATAAATTAAAGAAAAAAATGAAAAAATTAATACCCCAAAATAAAATTATGGATGTGACAATTCTCCCTCCATTGAAAACTTTCCACCCTCATAAAGTCACTCCAAGGTATGATTAGGGAGTAAAATAGATACTAATTCTCAACCCAATACTTCTTCTCCCAAGTCTCATGTACATCATTATTGTGCTTCCAAATCACCCAGACCAAAAAAATACACTTCTCATGAATTACATTACTATAAGAATCCACAATCTATACCGACCACTCAAACAAAGACAAATCTTGCTCCAATTCCAAATTTTCCTAATCCAAAACATGAGACAGATCCAAAATTTACTTTTTCAGCTAAGAGACATGAAACACATCATGAATTAATGTCAATATGAAGGGAAACTCTAACTGGTATTCCACCTTACTATTCTCTTAGTAACCTCAAAATTTTTGACATGCCTAAGTGTTAGCTTACCTCTCTTACCCAAACAACAGTGCCCCAAATGAGGTTCCACATTCAGGAACACCCGGTCACCCATAGAAAATTCCAAATCTAGACACCTCTGATCAGAATAAGACTTATAGTGACTCTAAGTTTTCAAAAAGTGCATCTTGATTAGTTTCACTTTATCAGAATTTTCTTGCACATGGATCAATCCCATCATTGAGGTCTTTTCTACCTCATTCTAACACAAATGAGACCGACACAGCTAAACATAAATGTCCTTAATGGGATCCATTCGAATTGAGTATTTGTAACTATTTTTATAGTAAAACTCAACCAATAATGAATGGATATCCCCTAAAGCTCTAAAATCCAACACACATTCCCATATCATGTCTCCCAAAATTTGATTCTCCTGCTCCATATGACCATCATTTTAAGGATGGTATGTCATACTCAACATGACCTATGACCCCATCACCTTTTGAAGGCCTTCCCAAAATAGTGAGGTAAAATTAGGGTCCCTGTTTGAAACAATTTTTGATGGAACACCATAAAGAATCATTATCTCTTGAACATAAAACTAACCCAAATCACCCACCTTGGCTTAATCCCTAATCAGAATGAAATGGGATGATTTTTTCAAGTGGTCAATCACCACCCAAATAGAATTCTGTCCCTAAGGTGTGTGAGAAAAGACAATAATAAAATCCATTTCGATCTTGTCCCACCTATAGGTAGGAATAGGTAGCAACTGAATCAAATCAGAGGGCCTTTTTTGTTATTCTTTAACCTTATAACATGTATAACATCGTGATATGATTTAATCTACATCCTGTCTCATACCTAGTCACCAGAACTACCGATTCACATCATAAAATATCTTGGTGGAACTAGGATGAATGTCCCATTTATTTTGGTGTATAATCTTCATCACCATATTCTGCAAAGACAACAGCACCATAGAGTGACCTCTAAAGCATAAAGTCCCCTCATGAGACAATGACCATTCACATGGAACAACCTTTCCATTTAGGAACTACACAGAACATAGGAAAAACTCATTATTTGACCGCTCTTACCGAATCAACTCTAGGAGAGAAGGTTTTAGTTTCACACTTTCTAAGAACACACCTCAACTAGGTTCCTTGGTATTGAGATGAAATTGGGTAAAGAGACCCATCAAAGTCCACTCATTACTAGACTCTTTCAATTATTGAACTAGAACATTCCTACTCAAGGAATTTTCATCAACATTACATTTTCTTGGGGCATACATGATATCAAATTTGAACCCCAAAAGGTAATCAACCTAATGGTGTTGTCAAAAATTTAGATATTTTTGGGAGAAAAGGTTTTTTAATCTCTTATGATGAAAATTAACCCCAAACTTCTCCCCAAAAAGGTAATGGCACCACATATTTAAGTCATGCATCACCACTACTAACTCTAGGTCATGGGTTGGGTAATTATTTTTGTGTAGTTGGAGTTGGATCGAACCATAAGCCATTACATCCTCATCCAACAATATCACACACACAATAACCATATGAAAATCATCACAAAAGACTATATATCCTTTTCTGGGTTCTAGGAAGATCAAAATAGTGGAATTTTTCAAGCACCACTTTAGCTCCTCAGAGGAAACTTGACACTCTGGGTTCCATTCAAACTTTACCCCCTTTGGGTTAAGTGCTATCATGGATGAAACAAGATGAGAGAAAAACTAAACAAACGACCTGTAATACCCATTTTGGACCAAAAATATTCTGATTTCTAAAACACTATTCATTTGTTCCAATGAAATCACTACACTGGTCTTCTTAGGGTCCACCGATACCCCTCACTATGAGATCACATGACCCAGAAACTTCACCTCCTTGTTCAAGAAGGAGAACTTGGAAAACATTTCATAGAGGTTATAATACCAAAGGGTTACCAAAACAATCCTCAAATGATCTAATGATCCTCATCAGTCCTTAATTAGACCAGGATTTCATCCAAGAATACAAAGATAAAGTAATCAGGATACTGAGGGAACACTCTATTCATGAGTTCTATAAATACCGTTGTAGTATTCATCAACTTTAATGTAATGGAAACGTACTAAAAATGGTTGTATATGTTTCGAATGGTTGTTTTTTGAACATCTTCCTCTCTAACTACGACTTGATAATATTTGGAATACCAATCGATCATGGAAAACCACTCCCCCCTCCCCCCTAAGATGACCAAAAAGGTAATCATTATGGTGAAACGGGTACTTGTTCTTGATCGTTACCTTATTTAATCAATACACAACTTGAGAGATCTATAATCTTTTTTTGAAAATAGAACTAGGGAATCCTAATGTGAGACAGTCAGAAGAATGAAACCTTTAGATTCCAAATCATCCAGTCGTACCTTTAATTAACTCAACTTGGTGGGGGGACATAATACATGAAGCAAGAGATATTGGCTATGATCTAGGAGACAAATCAATAGATAATTTCACATCTTACTCTGGATGAAAACTAGAAAAGTCCTCTTGAAACTCATCCAACATAAGAGGTAATAAAACTTCCTTACTACTATCACCATCCTCTAATATAAGTGATGAGATCTGATAGACAAGATTTACCAAATCTAATAGTGGATGTCTAGAACATCTCGACCAAGGATCTCATTCACCCTGAAAAACATGGGTACTTCCATCATGTGACACAAAATACACTTTTTGACTATAAAAATCAATGTTCACCTGAACAACACACCATTCGATCCATACATAAGATCATGACAAATAGTTTCATCTACAAAACTAGGAAATCACACTCCAATTAGACCCTTGACATGGTGAGTGCATAAGACGGAAACCTGAAACCACGCTCTCACTTCATACCAAGTGGCGTAAACTACTCCATCACATAAGGAATATGATTAGTTGGAAACATTAACACCTCCACAATACTGGAAAAAATAAAATTAACCGAGTCACCAGTATCAAATAGAGCAAAATGTAAAGATGATAAAATAAGAATGGTACCTCAAATGGTCAAATACCCTATATCTAATTCAACTGTCATCCGATACACCCCATAAAGTTTACTCATATCTTCCCGAGCCTAAGAATAAACACATCCCTACAAACCTTCCATGAACTGAATCTACCCAGAAGATGATCCATCCCTATCACCACAACATCCAATCTGAGATACCACTGTCCTAGAAGTTTTTGACTAATATGACATCCCTCTAGAAGCCACATATCATACACCACTCTCATATGGGTGCACCGGGTTGTAAAATCACTGAATGTAACTCATACTTCTAACCTGGTGGTAGGGTATGGGTAGAGACGTACATGTAGATCACATGTTCCCTACCTTTCCACACTGATAGACCACAATAGACTTAATACCTGAATCCACGAATGAAGATAGCTTGGAAGGATGGATTAAACTACCTCCTTCCTTCTTCCCCTACTCATATCACTTCCCTTTATTCTTATATGAACTACCATTTCCCATTGCTCCATAGAAACCACACTTTCCCTTGTGATCAACTTCCACCATCATGGAATGATCAACCACCTTAGAATACATCTTTAACTTGAACAAGAAGACCTAATAATGGATTTCCGATCACAAACCCATCTCAAACTTCTGATTCTTCTGTTTCTAATTGGAAACAACCTTAGGTGCATGCCTACCTAACTCTTGAAAGTGGTTATCATACTCCATAACAGTCTAGTATCCTTGGAAAAGCTCCAGAAACAACTAGGACCTAGTGAGGTCTAAAATCTCATGAAAATATTGATCAGTTAATATGACCTTAAAATCCTTCCAACTCTTCTATTCATGCTTCCCACCATAAACCACTGAGTCCCCCACTTCTGATTGGGGCCTTACAATATGAAAGAATCACAATTCACTCTAACTACCTTAGGAGTATCATGAAAATCAAACATCCTATCAATTTTATGAAGATACTTATCATCTTCCTAGGGTTATGTGCTACCCCAAAAAGAAGGATGCCTATTATTGAAGAACTCCTATGATTTTTCCTTTCCATAACTTGTTTCGGTTTCTCTAACCAGATTTGGGAGATACCCTACTCTTTGTACCAATCCTAGATAGCCTAAATCACTACTTCCACTATCCTATGATCCATTGATCATATAGAACTCTCTTTGAACTCTTCTCATGTTTTCACATGAATTATCTAAGGAGGAATATTACTACAAATAAGGACCATCAATAGAACCATAAACAGACATTTTCAAAATTTCCAGCAATAACAAGAAATCTAAAAAAACTTTCATAAATCAGAACAAAACCAATTACAAAACAATAATAAGTTATACCAAACCACTCCACCTCCACCCAGTGTCTATATATAGTATGAAGCATGTGCATCTAACATGGAGGAGAAGTAAAACCAAATTTCCTAATATCCAATGGTGACTTGAGACCTATCATGAGGTGTACTGTCCAGGAACCCCACTCACAACCAAAACCTCAAGCCCTAGCAGTCCTAGCTCAAGTCTATCCAGATTCTTCCCAAATAACCTGACCCAAAAAGAGTGTGGTCTATTCTAATTCCATTTTGTTACGAACTAAGTTGGGGTGCATCTAACTTTCCACCTGAACTAGCCAGTGGCATGACCCTAAAGGAATTACCAATCCCCATAGGCTGGAAACAAGTGTTTGGGTATCAAAAATATACCTTGGTAATGATATCACCCAGGTATATAATAATAAATAACCAGCACGAAAAAACATCATATAAATTCTAATCAGACCAAATGAGGTGCAAAAAATTTTAGATTCAAAGTAATAAAACTTTAACCAATACTAAATGTAACACCTAGTAAATGGGGATAAAAATAATCTTGAAAACGTCTATGTAACATGAGATACATATTCCTCAAGATATCACCACCAACACCTACATGAAGTGGAACACTAGCAACTAGATCTACCATATCCTCCATGATACATATTTTTTATTTGGGTCATACAAAACATACTATACATACACCCAAAGGTGTATGTAGGGTGTAATCCAAATACCAATTAGATGCCACAAAAAAGAAACATTTCATTCAGTAACATTAGGAGATAACTAAATATTTCACATTTCTATAAAAACATTTGAAACATTTTATAGAATAAAAAATAACGAAAACATTCTCAAGGAAACACTTTTAAGAAAAACCTTTTTCTCAAATAAGACAACTTGAAATTAAAGTGCACATAAGGTCTAAAATACAGTGACAACTAGTACCACATCACATAATCATCATGTCACAGGACAGCACCGTGGGAAATCCCTTTAGGTAATATACCACTAGTAGTACCCTAGAAACTCCAGACCTTAGTGATCAAAATCCTCCAACCAATACCAATAGTGTTCTCATTCATGGTCCATTAGAGGGGATCCCATTCTAAGGTCTAATGGTCTTTATATCGTAAGGAAAAACCAATAGTGTTCCCATGCATGGACCACTAGTGGGGATCCCATCCAAAGGTCTAGTGGTCTCTAATCATATCCCATGTTTAGTTAGTGTTGTAATATCAATCCTTCTTGATGAATCAGGGCTTCAGCCTCTTCTGAATTAACTATCAAACTTTTTATAGTTCACCCACCTAGATACCCATGATTCCTTTATTCTCAAATTCCATTTCACATATCACATAAATCATTACTTTTACATACACTTGTTAAGCACCATGAACACATGAGGTAATCATAATTTTCCCAATTCATATTTATCCAACGATAAAAACTCACATGGAAACCACCATTTCCCACAAAAAACCCACTTCCACTTAAAATGCACCCCAAAACCATTTGGAAACACATTTTTCCCCACTTTCACAACTCATAAAGACCATCTGCAAACACTAAAACAAAATCACATATGAAATCCTACCATTTCTATGGGAAAAACCTTTTCAAATCCAAATGCATGCCAAATACACTTTAAAACATGATTCACATCACTTTCATAATTAAAAATCACATTCAAGGTGCACAATAAAGAATCTCACAAGTTACAAGGGTCGTTTTTTGGAAAACAAAATTTCAATGCATATATCCCCAAATGTATTTAAAAACACATTTCCCGCTTTTCAAAAAAATCATAGAACACTTTCAAGAAGTAACAGAATGTGTCACACATGATAAATAACCAATTTAATTTCTATAAAACTAACTTCCATCATATATTCAACTCAAAAACACATAATTAATCCATAGAACACATTTAAACAACCAAGCTAGCTATCCAAAATCATCAAATAATGTAAAAGCATGGAACCAACTACCTCACAGTTGGATACTTCTGGAAACTAGTGTGAAACAACAACCCCACCTCAACAAGACCCTATAAAGGAAAGATATAACAAAACCATCATGATTTCTCCCAACATCTCAAAATTTGACCCTCATTAGGTAAAATAACCCATTGTAAAATAAGAACTAAAGAAAAAGGGGAAGATAAATACTAGAATAAGAGAGAAACCAAGAGAAAATAGACTTAATTGATGATTCCTTGAAGTTACCACACTAAAATCACCCAAATATTGGACTTCAAGAGGTCCAAGGCGGGGTAGAGGGAGGTGATAGTGCTGAAAATCCTGAGTGGGTAAAACTAGGAGTTGTTTGGGGTTTAAATACAAATAGGGAAAGAATGTAATTTTCCACTTTTTAATGGCCTGGATAGGTGTCATGGTTAGAATTTATGGTTTTATAAAGTATATAGTAATCGTTCATACCTCGCTATCCAAGTGGAAAAATCTATACAGTTATCCCACATAGTTTTCCAAACTGTGTGATAATCGTGCGATCACCTCTATCCAAGATGAAATTGGTTGCACTGTTTCTTATATGGGGGTGAACAGTTTCCTCAAACTATGCACCAACTATACACCACCTGATGTCAATCCCAAAAGAAAATATCGAACAAAAACCATCATGATTTCACCCAATATCTCAATATTGGACCCTCATTAGGTCAAATAACCCACTATAAAATAATAAGTCAAGAAAAGAGGGAAGAGAAACCCTAGAAGAAGGAAGAAACTAAGATAAAATAGACTTACTTGATGATTCCGTGAAGTTCCCACACTAAAACCACTCATATATTGGAGTTCAAGAGGACCAAGGATAAGAAGAGGTAGATCCTAGGGCTGAAATTCCTGAATGGGGTGGATTAGGAGTGTTTTGAAGGTAAAATATGAAGAGGTAAAGAATTTAATTTTATACTTTTCAGTTACTTGGATAGGTCACATGGTTATCCCACACAGTTATCTGAACCATATGGTAACCATGTGTCCCTTACTATCTAAGAGGAATAAGTCGTGTGATTATCCCACATTGTTTTCCAAACTGTTCAACAACCGTGTGGTCGCCTCTTTCCAAGATGAAATTAGTTGGCCGATTTCATGGGAGACGGCACACTATTTCGCCAAACCATGCATGAACCATGAACCACCTGCTATCAAGCCCATAATATCCATTTTTCTCCAAAAAACTCCCAGGGAACCCAATGGATAAATACAAGACCAAAATGAACAAAGTAATACCTCAAAATAAAATCATGGATGTGACACTACATTCTAGGGGAAACAATTATATGCAAAATAATATATAAAGATTACTAAAAACCATAGCTCTAAGGGGTTAGCTATAATGCCAATTATTGAGGGTATCTAAGTAAATGTAATAGATATAATCTCTTAAAATGGTAATCTCTGATACAAAATTTTGGTCCCAGATAGAGTGACATAAAAGAAAATATGGGGGTGAGTTTTATATCTTAAAAAATCATTTTACTTTAAAATATAATGTTTAATGTAGTGAATAATGAGATTATAAAATTGATTCATAACAAATAGTGCATCAAGTGTGTAGAGTGTATGAAAAAAATATAATAGAACATAGATATTTTAATGGACTATTGGATTTGAATGATGTTAGTTTTACTCTTCACACTCATAACCCAAGATAATAGACATCCATATATGAATATCACTTTTGAAAGAGAGTGATCACCCTTTATAATCCTCTTTTTTAAACGTAGAGGAAAAACCCAAAACCCTTGTCTTTTATGGGATCCGAAAAAAAACCTAGCTTTTTCATTGGATCTGACCCAACATAGACTTTCATAGATAATTCTTAACCTATAACTTTATTTTTTAAGTGGAGGAACAACTAAACTTTACTTTCATAGGTTCAAGCTAAACCTGTGTTGTAATTTTAGTTCAGGTAGGCATAAACCGAAAAATATACCATTTAATTAATGTAATAAACCATGAACATTTCCTAAAATAAAACTTTATATAACAAATAATACATCCCAATGATAGGTAAAACAATTAAACCAATGTAATATTTTGATGGTGGTTCCTGACATTGAAACAGTTAGCTTATGACCTTTATAAATGTAGTAAAATTATTAGGCTCAAGAAATCCAATAAATTCAGGGTGTCAATGATAAACCTCCCTATTTTTCATCATTTTAATATCGAACAATGTGTATCATTCATATTCTCATATACTACTGATCGTACCATGATTCACTATGTAATCTTCATCGTTACACCGCTGTGTTGAAATTGTTTTATATTGAAAATTATAAAAATAATGATAAGTTTCATTCCATTTTGGAATCATTTATTTTGTGTTTATCACTGTTAAAAATGGTAATGATACTTGTTTTGATGATTACATTGTAGGAGGAGGTGATTTGGAGGGCCCATGATGATGTCCAAGAAAAATGGGCCAAACTGCATAGGATCCAAGCACACCAGTGGATTAATCTGCAAAATTTTACTAGACCACGGATCAAATTGGGCTGATATTTTGTGGGATGGTCCAAATTTTATTGTTATACATTTATTATGAAGAAACCCAGGATTAATTCGACAATATAGTGGCCCAGCTGACCTGATCTGTCCAGCACACCAAAATCTGCACGATATCAAAAGTTGTGTTCTGTGATCTGTCCATATCTCGGGCTATAAGTGTCCAATTTATTCCCAACATCCGGTGGAGACAGACAAGAGGTGGGGCTACAAATTTGTTATTTTTCCCAAATCGAGATAAATCTATCTGGAGGTCTAAACACCTATGACAAATGGTTTTAAGAATTCTGTGTGCTCAAAACCACCTTCCCATTTTCCTATAAAATGGAACCTTGGATCCACATTTGCAAGTTCGACCAGGTGGAAAATCTCTGATATTTTGAAGACCCAAAGGAGTTCTCTCCTCATACTTGAAGTTCTGGAGGCCCTTATCATCATGGGAGGATCAACAATGAAGAATGAGTTCTACCTGAGCCTTCTCCTCTCGATGGCGAGCTAAACGGTGGTAGATCATTTCGAGGGAGCTACACATACTTGGGAGGGAGTTCTAGAACTTGATACTCTACTAGATTTTTGTAATTTGGGTGTGGATTATTTCACTTATGTTTTACCAAAACATGTTTCTCCTCTGAGTTCATTTCTTGGGTTTAATTAAGTGAACTTCTATTCATTTCAACACTGATTGGGTTGAAATTTCATGTGGGAAACTTGAGTTGTTCCAATTGGGAAACACAAGGATCCTCTTTCTCTTACACATAAAATATATATTAGTATTATTTTGAAGCTTTTAATTTTTTCTTGAATTCTAAACCTTGACAACACGATTATTGGGTCAAGGGTTGGTACTTTTTTCAACATTTAGAGAGGCAAGAGGGGAATCAAGATCTTGACAACCCTCAACCAAAGAATTAAACAAAACCATGTGAAATTTTTAGAACAGTTAACTATCCAAGATGTGTAGTGAACTTGATGTGATATCCTTATCTCATAATTCTTAAACCTCCACCTTATTCTATCAACTATTAAACTCTTTAAGTTAAGTTATTTTCTTAAAACTATTTTCAAAATCACCCCCTCTTTTAGTAATTCTTATTAAAAATACGTACTCAAAACCTATCAAAGCTCCTCAAGAGATGGCCTAGGGTCTTCCCTAGACTATAAATCATTCTTAAAATCATAATCAATTTGATGTGTCATGACAGCTCAGTCAAATTTCGGCACCGTTTCTAGGGAGCGTTCTGGTTTTAGTGCGTGTTTTTGATAAGTTTTTTGTAATTTTGTGTGAATATTTATACCTCTACCTATTTTTTGTATTCTGATATATTTGTTGTGTAGGTTTGGTGCATGATTTGTTCTAATTAGGGAGACTTACAACCTTTCGAACCCGAACCGGAGAGGATCCTACATCAGCGACCTCGAGATACACAAGAGGAACCTTTGAAGGAGGACGCACAAAACATCAACACTCATCTTGATCCTTCTTCTTCTTCTTTGGGAACCCACATTAAAACTGAAATTAACATGAATAACATGTTTGAAAATAGTAGAACACTAAAATAACTAACCTCGCCTGATATTGATATCCAACCCACCTATATTCAATTACATGGCAAGGCACCCAATTTTGAAATAAAATCTAGTTTAATTCATCTTTTACCAAGATTCCATGGATTTCCTGGAGAGGATTCACAAAAGCATTTAAAAGAATTTTATACTGTGTGTTCTACATTAAAACCTGAAAATGTGGATGAAGAACAAGTAAAGTTAAGGGAATTCCCTTTTTCATTAGAAGACACAGAAAAAGATTGGTTATATTATGGTAATTCCCAAATAAGAGGTTGGGCGAACATGAAACGCCTTTTCCTTGAATAATATTTCCCAGCCTCTCGAACTGTAACAGTAAGGAAAGAACTATGTGGGATAATACAATCGCAATGACAAACATTACATGAATATTGGAAACACTTTAAAAGGTTATGTTCAAGTTTCCCACACCACCAAATAAGTAATCAACTTTTAATTCAATATTTTTTTGAAGGTTTAATCCCTATTGATTGAAATATGATCGATGTTGCAGCAGGTGGTGCACTGGTAGATAAGTCCGCAATTACTACAAGGACCTTAATTGATAACATGGCATAAAACACTCAACAATTTGGTTCAAGGTCCAATGTACCAATTCAAGGTGTCCATGAGGTACAAATTACTGAATTCGAGATGAAGGTGGACACTAAGTTCAAAGAGGTAAGTACCCTTCTTCGACAACTTTCTCTTTCCCAAGGGAAATCCAAATCTCCTCCTCCCATACATTGTGGTATATGTTCTTTTGAAACCCACTACTCTAACCAATGTCCCCAATTGAGGGAAACATCTGAGAGTTGTGAGGCAATATTTCCAAGTCACCCCTATAATCAACCCTTTAGGAAAGAACCTTACTATCCATCCAACCCTAGGTGGATAGAGAACCAAACCTATATTCATGGGGGTATTCAAACCAACCTTAACAACAATGGAACTAACCGGGGTAGAGTAGTCATCCACCACCACCACCCAGAAATCCTCAACCACCCCAAAGGGCTTTCCAAAAAACCCCTCAAAAACCCAAGCCTAGATGAGAAGACATGATGAAACAAATTGCTTCCAACAATATTCAATTCCAAAAAACCACTCAGGTATCCATACAAGAACTTAAAACCCAATTAGGCCAACTAGCTAACTCAGTGGGTGAAATTCAAAGTCACAGATCAGGTAAACTTCCCTCTCAACCAGCAGTTAACCCTAGGGATAAAGGAAATGTTAGTGGCATCACCCTTAGGAGTGGAAAACAACTAGAAAGTAAGAGGAATACTCCATTAGATTCATCCCCTCATGATAAAACCTCCATCCAAACCATTAAAAATGTTCCAAATGTTGAAGAACCTTATCCTGAGAAAAGCCCTTCCAAAGGAAAGAGTATGTATATTTATTAGTCACCTAGCCCAACCATTCCTCTTCCATTTCCTCAAAGGGCCACCCAACCAAAAAAACAAAAGGAAACTGAACTTGATAAGGAAATATTGGATATTTTCAAGAAAGTGCATATTAACATCCCATTGATTCATGCTATGAAGAAAATTCCACAGTACGCCAAGTTTATAATGGAGATGTGTACACAGAGAAGGTGACTTCGTGGAGATGAGAAGATGAGCTTGGGTAGGAATGTTTCAGCATTGATAGAACCATCACTTCCCAACATGTTAACTAATCCTAGAACATTCTCAATTCCATGCACCATAGGGGATTATTCTTTTTAAAATGTTATGCTTGATTTAGGTGCCTCTATTAATGTGATGCCTCACTCCATTTACTCTACATTGCAGGTTAGGGAACTGAATCCTACTGGAATTATTGTTCAACTAGCTAACCATAGTACCGCACACCCCTCTGGTGTGTTAGAGGATGTTCTTGTGAGGGTTCAAAATTTAATTTTCCCTGCTGACTTTTATGTGCTTAAAATGGAGGATGATAGGATAAATGGACATGCACCAATTATATTGGGGAGACCCTTCTTGAAAACCTCCAAAACCATAATTAATTTCTATAATGTTACATTATCTATGGAGTTTGGTGGTGACATTTTCCACTTAAATATCCTTGATGCCATGAATCACCCCTTAGAAGAACATTCCTCTCTCTCTGTTAATTCTATAGATGTACTACCTTCCCCTGAAAAAACGACATTTCTTTCCCCTTATCCCCTTTCTGGGTTTTCTTCACTAATGGAAATTCTAGGAAAGGATTCATTCATTTATTGTTGTAGTATTCTAGAAAATTTTCATGCTTGTTCATTGATTGATGATTTATTGAACACTAAGGATCCACTGACCATTGATGATACTTCTAATCTTTTAAAAGCTCATTCCTATATTGAGGATGACACCATTGAGAATTTAGATGAGATAAGTGACCTCTCACTTTCACACACACACCCATCAATCCATAATCCACCTGAATTGGAACTGAAACAATTGCCTCAAGATTTAAAATATTCATATCTTGAGAATGGAAACAAGTTTCCTATCATCATTGCTAGTTCACTCCCTCCTGAACATGAATTGCGACTGCTTGAAATTTTGAGGGAGTATAAACAAGATTTGGGATGGACACTTTATAACATTACTGTTATTAGACCATCAATTTGTACACATCATATTTTGTTAAATGATGAGGCTAAACCAGTGAGGAAACCACAACGTTGAATGAACCCAAACCTCCTAGAATTTGTGAAAAATGAGGTAAAAAAATTATTGGTTTCTGGAATCATTTACCCCATCTCTGACAGCCAATGGTTCAGTCCCATTCAATTAGTTACTAAAAATACTGACCTTACAGTAATCAAAAAGGAAAATAATGAATTAGTTCCAACTCGTGTGCATAATAGTTGGTGTGTCTGTATAGACTATCACTGACTAAACCAACACACTATGAAGGACCATTTCATATCCATATTTCCCCCAAGGATTAGGAAAAGACAACCTTCACTTGCCCCTTTGGCACATTTGCCTATACAAGGATGCCATTTGGTCTGTGCAATGCTCTGGGTACTTTCCCACGTTGTAGGATTAGTATTTTTTTGGATTACCTATAGAATTTCATGGAAGTATTCATGGATGATTTCACTGTTTATGGATATTCTTTTGATGAATGTTTGAGTAGTCTTGGTTCAGTCCTACGTCGATGTATTGAAAATAATCTTGTATTAAATTATGAGAAATGCCATTTCATGGTGTGAAAATGTATATTTTTGGGGCATTTCATTTCTGGGGATAGAATCCAAGTAGATAAATCAAAAATGGATGTCATTTCTTCCTTACCTTTCCCCAAAAATGTACGGGTGTTGACGCTCCTTTCCGTCACATAGTCTAAAGGAATGAAAATGGAAATAACTTGAACCCAAAGTGATTCATCCTTTGAAGAAACATCAAAAATTGACAAAGGCATGAACCGAGATTCAAATACACTTGGGTCGTGCAAGTTCCACCAAGGTCGTGCAAGTATACTTTCGCACCTCCCAGTGGTCGCACAGGTGACTTGCGCTCCCTCTTTGATATTTTTCCCAGGGTCTCTCCAGCCTATAAATACCCCTATGGGCCCCCATTTGGGAGAGGAAAATTTTCCAGAAATTCAGATTTGATCTCCCGGTGCCCTAGTCTCTTCTCAAAGCTTCTGAACACTTATAAGGTAATTTCGTACCTAGAATGTAAGATCTAAAGAGGGGGGATGCCTAAGTGTTTAAACTCATCAACACTTGTGCACCTAAGTGTCCAGCCCTTAAGAGAAATGGCCATACTTGTGCGCCGCCTTACCCCTTCAACAGAACTTGTGCGCCCCTCTTCTGGAAGCCTTCAGGGATACTACTAAAGGCTTGATCCAAGCCTCACCCAAGTTATACCCTAAATGTTGAGTGGTGCGCATGTACCCATGTGTCGTACAGGTACACCTACGCGACCAAGACTTGTGCGCCCACGTAGGACTTGCGCGCCCCTCACTTTTTGGGTGCCCTTCCTGCCCATTTCACCCCTACTATACCTATCCACCTCTCCGATTCAATATTAAGCCTTCAGAATTCTCTCTAAATCCATTCATGGCATGATTTCCTTGTTGGAATCCTTATCTGAAAGGAATTCTGTAGAACATCTCTCAAAACCTAGTGATTTACACATATTTACATCACTAAGGTTAGAGAGTTCATTCATTAAACCTCATCCTTTAAGATTAAAGAATCCTTAACCTGGGCCTCCTTTTCAGGAGTAATCCCTTGTCCAAGTTCTCATTAATTTGGGCATCCTTCTTAGGAGTAATCCCCAAGTCCCCTAACCAAGGCCTCCTTTTCAGGAGTAAGCCCTAGTCATAAGTTCCCAAATCTGGGCCTCCTTTCCAGGAGTAATCCCCAGTCTCAAAGATCCCAAATCTGGGCCTCCTATTTAGGAGTAAGCCCCAGTCTCAAAGTTCCCAAATCTAGGCCTCCTCCTTAGGAGTAATCCCCAAAGTCCCTTAATTCTAAAAAATCCCTTAACCTGGGACTCCTACTTAGGAGTAAGCCCCAGTTTTCAAATTCCATTTACCTGGGCTTCCTTTTCAGTAATAAGACCCAGTCTTAATTTCTCTTAACCAATATTAATTTACTTTTGATTTGGGCTTCCTTCTTAGGAGTAAAACCCAATCACAAGTCCCCTTCTAATTTGGGCATCTTCCTCAGGAGTAATCCCCAAGTTAGAGTATCCAAATCTCCATAAAGAACATATACCTTTATAGACATTGTTCCTGGGTTTCTTTCCTGAAGTAAAACCCAGTATTTTTCTATTTTGGGTAGTCATACATACATAAGTCCCACATCATTACATCTTTCGTGGCACAGTTGTCTAGTTTCACCAATACCTCTTGTTTCTCACACCGAGCATGACTCACATGAGCTTAGAGTGTAAAAGTAATCATGAAATATTTCTTTGAGCCATCAATCATGCATAAACATCATACTCCCTTACTTGAACTATGTGGATTCTGATTCCTTTTCTAAATAAAGGATACGTAGGTAGCCCATCCACGGGTACGATCCCAACTCTGAAATAATCCATGTCCTTCTGAATGATAATAAACTTCAAGTGCCCCACTGAGTGGCTTTAAAACCAGTATGGTAATCATAATGACCATGAGACTTTAACATAATGTACTGAAGGATACCATTGACTAAGAATATCTAACAAATACAGATGATTCTCTTTCAATTAAGAACCTCAAATACATATAAAAGATTCTCCAAATTTCCTACATATCAATCATTAATTGTCATATCTAAAGGAAGGCTCACTTTATACTTGGTAATCTAATGAGGATTCACGAACATAACTTAAATCTATAAAGAGAGCCCCGAAGTGGACAATAATTCCCCTAAAAAGGTGTGATGAGTCCGACCTCCCATCCTCTCGACCAATGCAAATTCTTAAGTCTAATTGGTCCATAACTAATGAGCACCTACCTTTGGAATGTAGGTCCAAATGGATATAGAATCATTGGATGTTTCCGGTTCTACGAACAAACCCGTTAGAAACCGCTTGGAATGTTTGAATCTCAAATCAACGAGGTTATTCCCATTTCCAGAGGAAACAAAAAATGGTGAACCTGACATGAATCCTTAACCAAGTTGAAATGATGTTTTACCTATTTGTTAGGCCCCTATTTAAACACAATGAGAGGGCCAACAAGACAATCAATAACATATGTTCTTATCCAAAATATTTAGTGGTCAGACTTATCTTGATTACGTCTATTATATCAAAGAGGCACTCTTTTCCAAGATCTTCTACATTAAAGAAATGGCTTCTCTTAATTTCACACCCGTGAATACTTATGTTGTGAATACATCTGCTGTGAAGGCCTCTACTGCTACTCCTACTGGATCGTCATCTGCTCTGAGGATGATATCACCTACTCAGCATCTTCAATGATGGGTATCAAATGCGCTAGTTAAGGAGTACCGTCAAAAAGGTACTATTTAGACTCTAGAGGCCGCTCGACAAGCCCTCCAAGTCAATAATTCACCCTGGTCGTCCGGACAGCGACGACCAGTGATAAAGAAATAGGTTGTTCCAACCACCATCTCCAACCATTTCAGGTTGTTATCCCCGGAACACAATCACCATTCACTCCCATATTCTGGGGAGGTGAATGAGTAGGTCCCTCAAGGCCTTAATTCAAGGAGACAGGAGTCCTTCCCGAGGGATCCCATCAACAATCGCCGCCAGAATCGTGCAGCAGTGCGCCCTCAACATGATGAGGGTATCAGCTCCAGGCATTTGGCTCAAGTTCCTCAAACCCAAGCAGGCAAGACGAACCTCCAGAGACGAAATCTGGTCAACAGTGAGCAGGTTCTCATCTCTGCCATCTTCGGAGAAGTCCACCAACCTAACTTGGTGGAAAGCAACGAGCAGGCACACACACCCGTCCATTTTAATTCTGTTGTCCAACAGACTCGTCTGGTAGTAGCACACCAATCTCGCCAGACAATTCCGGCGGAGTACTATAGATAGGAACATACACTTGTTTATAAATCATCAGCTAGTCAGCAAGCTCATCTAACTACATATGATGGAGCCCGCCAACCCAATGTGTTGAAAACTGGTAAACAGGCACAAACACCTGATTACACTCATCAATCCTGCCAGCAGCCTCGTCTGTTAGTATTGAAGGAAGCTCATCAACCACATTCGGCAGAGTGCAATCAGTAGGCACATACTCCTTCTAGTATTGATCAAGCCTACCAATAGTCTCATTTGGTAGCATTCGGAGAAGTCAGTCGGAAAGCTCCGGTGAAAAATAGGAGGCAGAATCAACTCTCTGCCCCCACACTTGAGTACTGTCAGGATTCACTAACAGGAAAAGGAGGACAGGATCAGGAACACACACCTAATCTAGGCACGGAATGGATGTATATCCCCATTCCGGCAGCTGAAGTAACCAAGCATATTCTATCAATGGTGAAAGAGCAGAAGAAAATCTCTGCTCATATTCTGGATGCCTGCCAGGATATTATAATAGCTTCCGCAGCATATCAGGGAAAGACACATAAATCTATCCCTACCAGTGGAGTGACACATCAACAGTTCACTCCGGAATAGACACACACCTCTGTTCCAGTCCAAGTGGTTTGTGGGGCGTACTCCCCCATATCATACGGACAACCAATTCAGGCACATACACCTGATTTGAGTGGAGATAATCAGCCTAACCTGATCATTTATCCTGAGCATGCACATACACCTGCCCATAATGACCACTTTCTTCAACAAGTGGTTCCTAAATTGAGTAATAAGGCATCTAAAAAGAAGACCTGCCCAGCACAGTCAGGAAATCAAGAGCCAATTTGTAATAAGGCATTGCTCGACGCTGGAGTTCTTGAAGACCTTAGAAAATTATCTATTGGAATTCAAGATTCTACTCCCTCAATTCCCAATAGTGGGAACACTAATACTGAAGGTATTCATCAGACACTTCCTCGCAAAAGCTTTCTTCATGACAATTCAGTCGATCTCAAAGTTTCATCTTTCGATGAGAGCCACAGGAACCCTCCATGTGGCCAGAAGACCAAGGAGCAAAATGTTTCATATTTTGCTATAACCCACCATGGTGGTCCTCCCCATGATGATGAATTTAACTGCGAAAGTCCTCTCTACAGTTATAATGCACATTGCCTGTAAAATGATTTAATGGACAATTCAGTGATGAGAAATCCCTCTTATCTTGAGGCACTTGCAAATGCGATGCCAGTCATGTCTGATGCTTCACCGCTAGCAGGTGAAATACTTTCTCAATCAGAAGATAGCCCGGGGTTTATGTCATTCTCTAAACCACCCCTAGATTGTTCAACTTCTAGTTTGATCATTGAATTCTCTACCGATCTTGTTGAATCCGATGAAGCAACAAAGAAGCACCAACTCTGGTCCAATCAGGTAGAAGAATCTCTATTGAATGATAAAGAGGAAGTACTGAATATGAGAAAACAATTGGCGAAAGGTGAAGTGCCAGTCATGTTTTGTCCTACGGCTGACTCTCAGTATGACATTCCAGAAATGTTGACGAAAGATGGAATTCATGATATTCATCTCAACATATGGAAAACTCATTGTCAGTTGAAAAATAAAATATTATCTTATGATGAATATGAAAATCATATCAAGATAATAGAAGGGTTACAATTCCAAATTGACTTGTCTTCTCTCTCAGTTTCTCGATATCTGAAGGCTGAAAAGCAGTAGAGAGCCCTTCAACGTTCATGCCTTGGCGCACTAAGAAGATTGCACCAGTTAATTGCCAATGCCCCATCTGGTATTCATATCAGAAGATGGGGTGTTCATGGAGCACTACATTTCACTATACTCTCAAGTCAGCAAAACCTTCCGAAAATGGTCTCATGAAATGTTATTTCCCATGGCCGTCCACAGTCAATTGGATTTTTTTGTAATCAAAGGCTTGCTCAAGAACAGTCTTCAACTAGTTCTTCTCAAAATCAAGCATATAGAGAACAATTTTTTGAATTAATCCTGCATAAAGTGAATTAGAATATTGAACAGGCATCTCGTTTGGAGCAAGCACATCATCAAGTGACAGAAGTGTCAGAAATCATCCAACGGTCTTTTGATCCGGGTGATAAAAGTGGATGCAGGTTGATGCATCCAGCCAATTTCCGGACTAAAGTCTGAAAGATCATGTTAGCTTACAAGAAGGTCTCAGTTATAGCATGTCAAGAACCACCCAAGCTTTCCAGATTGGGGACTCTTTTAACCCAACCCTCGGAATCAACAAATAGGATTCGAGGAGTTGAGCAGGAACAGCAGGAATAGCCCTAGTCCATAAGACTGGGGACTTTTTCAAATCCTCAATCTATTCCTCAGAGAAAGTCAGTCTTCTCTCTATTAGGGAAGAATCCCCAAGAGGAATGAAGAGCCAAATTATTAGGAGATTCTCCCCAAATTATGGTTCATCAAGAAGTTCCTAAGGGATCAAATCGACAAAAGTAAATGTCTCATCAAAGACATGGAAGAAGAAAATATCGCAGAAATGCCGATAGAAGGGATGCAATGAATTATTCATCAATTAGTGTCATCAATACCATTGTTGCTGATCCAAAAGATGAGGTTCACTCAAATAGATCAGATGAAGAGGTTCCTGCTCAAGAAATTGTTTGCACAGACACAAATGAAGAAGGTGTGCGTACACGAAATCAAAGGCTTACCCAGAATCTGGGTGTTCCTTCAAGTAACCCACTTCCCCCTCTCCGAAAGAGATCCAACAAGGGGAAAGGAAAGAATCAGGTTACATACCCTTCCTCTGGATAAGGCCAATTGCTCTCCCTAGAACAAAGATTTGCAAAACAAGAGGAAGAAATGAAGGAATTGAGGAGGATGAATGAAGAACTACTTTATGGTAGTCTTTCTCCTAAGTGTGTTGGAGTCAGTCAGCCAAAGGAATTTGTTGTGGCAACTGAGATGGATCAAGAATATCCTCATTTATCAGTACACCCTCATAGGTCTAATCCTACGGGTCAAGTGCAACAACAATCTACTGTGTTTCCATCAGTTGCAGTACCAGCTGCCACATCTGTCCAAGCTCCAGTCATTGCACCTGTTCAGGTCCAAGCTCAAACAGATGTTTCTCAAAAGTTAATTACTACTATTGAGTCATTAACAGCTCGTTTGGAGTCTATGGAGGGAAAATGAGCTCAAATTCAACTAGAAAAGAGATCTTACCTTGAATGGGTTGATGCAATTCCTCCCCCATCAAATTTTTCAAGTACCACATTCCCAATCTTTAATGGATCAGGAGACCCAGAGCAACACTTAACACATTTTGTTTCTTATTGTGATCCTATGACGGTAACCCTTCAGCAATAAAAAGCAGTTAAGCTCAGCTATTTTGTACATTCATTACAAGGGCCTGCCTTTTTTTGGTACACAAGCTTGCAATCCCAATCAATTACCGGATGGGAGGATCTTTGCCAAAAATCCCTTCTTCAGTTTAGCTCAACATTGCCAAAGACAACAGTTTTTAATCTTAAAAACTATAAGCAAAGGAAGAATGAAAGGGTTTCAGATTTCATTTCTCGTTTGAAGGGATTCACATATTCCTTGAGCTTAGCACTCCCTCAAGAAGAATTGATTCTAATCTGTGTGGAAAATCTGCGTGATGAGTTACACATGCCGTTGATCCCTATGAAATACACATGAGGTTTTTGAGACCTTACTTCGATCACTCAATAGATTGAAGACTCTCTTACGAAGACTAAGGATAAAACTCATGTAATCCCATCAGCTCCAAGAAGGAGAATGGGTAGAGTAGAGACTGCTACAGTTATGCTTAAACAAGCACCTATACTTGATTCTACATTAAAACCTTCATCTTATCGAAGGGATCCACCTCCTGAGCGTCAGCAACAGAGGCCGTTTCATAAAGACGATCAAAGAGATCAAATACGGAAACAATTTGAGGATTTTAAAAGAAAAGTTTACTCTTTCCGAAATGAACAAGTTCCTGGTTACTTCATTTCGGCTCTGGCAAATAATTTGGTTCAATTTCCAAGGCCCAAAACCCCGAACAAGGAAGGAGATGAAGACCTTCCAAACTATTTCCCCTTTCATTAGATATTAGGGCACCCCATTCATGAGTATTTTGTCTTTAAGGACCTCCTGCAAAAAATGGTCGACTCGGGTCAAGTCAAACTGAAAGGTTCTTCAGCTCGGGTAGCATGTGTTACTGCTACAGATCCAGAGGAGGAAGGCAAGTTCCAAGAAGTCAAGAACAAAAATTCACAAAAATATGATGATTGGATGGTCAGAAAAATGATCAAATGAAATCATGCTATTTTTCGAACACAATTGAAGAAACCAATTGTGTCTTCTGTCATGAATTTCGCAGCAAAACCCTCTTCATCAGAGGGAAAATCCTCAAAGAAACGACATGATTCAAAGAAATAAGAAGAATCAAAAGAAGATGAGTATGTGTCAAAGACCATGTTTTCTTTGACTCTAGTAGATTTTATGCCATCTAATTCGAAGCCACGAGCACCATCCCACCAAACGACACAACCTTAATTGGCTAGTCAGGCAGAGTCTTCATCGGATGAAGAGTTAATCTTTGGTTCTGTTAACATGATTCACTTAACAGATCCTTATGCCAATCACAGTTTTGATCTTGATGAACTTGGGTTCCCTGTTTCGAATAGAGGAATCAGGGGAAGTTCTAGAGGCTCAGGATACAGAGGAATACGTGGATCTTTCAGAGGCCACTATTCCAATTCTACCCCTTCTAGAATTGTGTATGCGGCAGAAACTCGTGGCAGAGCCCATCAACAAGCTCAACAAGAACAAGCAAGTTCTTCCTCACAAGGCATATTCAGTCCTGGCATAGTTATTCTGGAAGATCGGTTGGAAGTTACACCTTCTTCCTCTCAATAAGTAAATAGACCTATTCGGTCTAATCTTCCAAAGCCAGGGGTATTACCAACTCCTACCCCGATACAAGATGAATCAACTTCCAAAGCATCAACTTCCAAGGCACCTGCTAAACCACATGTTCCTGTTGGGAAACACAGACCTTTGGATCAAAATTATGATGTATTGAAACACCTGGCCCAAGTATTGGCCAAGTTATCAATTCTGGATGCCTTGAATTTATCAAAGGACCTTCGGGAGGCACTCATTGAGGCTTTGTCAAGTCCTCAGGAGTTGAAAACTAAAATTGCTACAGCTGAAGCCTACCATGTAGAGAATAATCCTATAGAATTCCATGCAGTGATTTCTTTCATAGATAAAGATCAAGATGATGTCATGGATGGACATATTATACCTTTTTACTTATCTAGAAAGGTCAATGGTGTAGACATTCGAAGATCCTTCATTGATAATGGTTCCGGAGTCAACCTCATGACCATTTGTACACTTCGTCGATTGGACCTCATGGAATTTGATTTATCTACTTCTACTATGATGTTACAATGATATGATAAAAATGAACAAGGACCACAGGCTAAGATTACAGTCAGAACTTAGTTTGGAGATATTGTATCCAATTCAGATTTCTTGGTTGTTGATCAAGACTCGGCCTTCAAAATCTTGCTTGGAAGACCTTGGCTACATCAACATGCGGTTATCCCTTCATCATACCATCAATGTCTCAAATACTGTTTCGATGGTCAAGTTGGGACATTGTATGGTGATAAGGACCCATTCAAGACATGTGAGTCTCAATACATTGAGGTAGAATTCTATCACATGAAGGGAAAGAAGAAATCCAAAACAAGGGAGATTATAAAAGTTAATGCTCCATATGGTTTGGAAAAGATTCCAGTAAATCCATTTGCACATGTGAGTATAGATTATGTGTTTCTTATCAGTCAAATTGATAGGATAGACTCAAATCCAAATACTCTTATGGAAACTTCCATAATGTCAATTACGACAATCAATCCAGACAGTATGGGAGAAATTGGTGATTCACTAAGCAATGATGAAAGCTCAAATGGGGATGTCTTCATTTCATCTACTAAAATCCATAAAGTCTATACTTCTCCAACCAAACCATAAGAAGTTATAGAAATGTCATAGGTGAACAATGATGTCGATTCTCAATCTATCATCTCCTCTTTAATACCCAAGAAAGACCCTTCATCATCAAACATGTCGGAAATGGAAGCTTCTTCTTAAAGATGTTCAAATTTTAACGTCTCTTCTGATCATGAAAATTCTACTTCATCATCTACTATGCAAGTAGAAACAGAAGAAATGACACATGTGGAAGAAGAAGAGGAAGATCTCAGGGATTCTCCTCCGGCATTTGAAGAGGGTATCTCTACCACCGTAGATGAACTCAAAGAAATAAATCTGGGTACAAAATAAGATCCACTCCCCACTTTAATTAGTGCAGCCATGACTCTTGAAGATCAAGAGATGTATGTTTTATTTTTAAAGAATAATTGAAATATATTTGCATGGAACTATACAGAGATGCTAGGACTTGATCCTGATGTTGCTACTCATCGTTTGGGTTTGCCGGAAGAACATCAAGGATTCAAGCAAACCGCAAGAAGAACACACCCAACTTATGCTTCCAAAATTGAAGCTAAAGTGGATAAGCTTATCAAATCTAACTTCGTCAGAGAAGTTAAATATCCCAAATGGTTGGATAATATTATCCCTATGAATAAGAAGAAGAATGGAAAAATTAGAGTTTTCATTGATTTCCGAGATCTTAATCGGTATTGTCCTAAGGATGATTTTCCATTTCCGATTACAGAACTTTTAAATGATGAAACAGCTGGATATGAAGCACTTTCCTTCATGGATGGATACTTTAGGTATAATCAAATCCGAATGGATCCAGAAGATGAAGAATCTTCAGCCTTTAGATCCCCTCAGGGTGTGTTCTGCTATCAGGTAATGCTCTTTGGCCTAAAAAATACAGGTGCAACATATCAGTGTGCCATGCATCATATATTCAAACCCTTTTTAGGGAAGTTCATTGAATGTTATGTGGACGATTTGGTGGTTAAATCCAAACAATGTTCTAATCACTTGGCTGATTTGGAAATCATATTCCACAAACTTTGACAAAATAATTTAAAGATGAACCCCTAAAAATGTGCTTTTGGGGTAACCTCAGGAAAATTTCTTGGCTTTGTTGTACACCATCGTGGTATTTAAGTTGGTCCTGAGAAGTCAAAGTCAATCCTTGGTATGTCACATCCTCAAAATTTGAAATAATTGAGAGGACTTCAAGGAAACTGAGCCTATATTCGGCGTTTCATTTCCAATTTAGCAGGCAAATGTTTACCCTTCACCAAATTGATGAAGAATGGAGTCACCTACAAGTGGACTGAAGAATGTCAAGAAGCATTTGATATTCTCAAGAAGTATCTCTTAAGTCCACTGGTACTTATTCCACCTATTGAAGGAAGACCATCTATCCTTTATGTGACATCTTTAGAGCGATCATTGGGTGCCTTTATTGCTCAGAAGAATGATTCTGGGAATGAAAACAGCCTCTACTATCTCAGTTGGACTATGCTTGAAGCAGAAACCTGATATTCAAGTATTGAGAAGTGCTGTCTGGCATTAATTTTTGTAGTTCAGAAGTTGAGACACTACCTGCAACATCACGAGGTCCAATTGGTATCTCGCAATAACCCGCTCAAATTCATCCTTATTCGTCCAATGCTTATAGGAAGTCTGGAAAGGTGGGTAGTTATTTTGCAGCAATTTGATATCCAATATGTGTCTCAAAAGTCAATAAAGGGCCAAGATCTAGCTGATTTACTTGCTGAACACCCTTCGGTAGAAGATAAATCTTCAGATATTGAACTTCTTGATAAGGAAGTATTCTTTATTCAAGATAGACTTCAAAAATGGTAAATGTACTTTGATGGTGCTTCCAGAAGTCCAATAGGTAGGAAAATGGAAAATTCTAAATTCAACAATGTTGGGTTTGGATTTTTACTCATTTCTATAGAAAAGGCAGTGTTACCCTATTCCTTCTCATTGTTGGGAGGCGGTACAAATAATTAAGTGGAATACCAAGCTCTCATCACAGGCTTGGAATTGGCACTTCAAGCACAAGTGAATCACTTAAAGGTGAAAGGTGATTCAGACCTGGTAATCAAACAAGTCAACGTGGATTATGCCATTAGAAAAGAAGAACCAATCCCTTTGTATGATTACATCATAGAATTAATGGAAGAATTCCCTTCGGAACCGACATTTTCTTTTGTCCCACGTTCACAAAATGTCCAAGCTGATGCACTAGATAATATATCCATAGCTCTAGTAGATCCAAATCGGGACAAGACAACCATAATTATTTCCCATTGTCATACAATTTCACCTTATGTTCAAACCATAACAGAGGAAATCAATGAAATTAGTCCCATTCCTGAACCATATATTCAGAATACATTATGGATGGCACCTATCATGGAATACCTTCAAAATGTAACACTTCCACCTAATAGAGCCGGTAAATAACAAGTCTGGTGATGTGTGGTCAATTTCACTCTTTATGATATCCTAGATTACCCAGAGAAAATTCTCTAAAAACATGGTTTTGATGGAGTTCTCTTCAGATACAATGATGGTGAAGAGACAATGGTTGTCATAAAAGAAGTGCATGCAGGATTCTGTGGTGCCCACCAGTCTGGACATAGACTGTCTGATCAAATTCAAAGGCTTGGTTACTTTTGGCATTCAATAATACAATATTGTGTTGATTTCACAAAGAAGTGTGATTTATGAAAAGTACACGCCAACTTCATTCATCAGCCCCTAGAGTTGCTTCATACAGCTAAATACTCCTGGACATTTGCCACATGGGGAATGGATGTGGTGGAACCTTACCCTTCAGCTACAACCAAGCAGTTTAAGTATATTCTTACTGCTACTGACTTCTTTTCTAAATGGTAAGAGGCAATACCTCTCAAATAAGTTAGTTCTAAAAGCATTGTTAGCTTCACCAAGTCTAACATCATTACCAAATTTGGTGTCCCTCATACCATATTGACGGACAATGGCACCAACTTCTGTTCATCTGAGGTGAGGAAGTTGTATCAAGAATACAACATAAAATCCAACCATTCATCTCGGTATCATGCAGTGGCCAATGGCCAGATAGAAGCCTTCAACAAGACTCTTTCAAACATACTGCAAAAGATGGTGGATAAAGATAAGAGTTCATGGCCTGATAAACTCCTTCATGATTTATGGTCATATCGAACCACCACCTGCATTGCAACGCGGTCAACTCCATATTCACTGGTATATAGAACAGAAGTAGTCTTTCCCATTGAAGTTCAATTACCTTCTCTCATAGTATCCATTTGTGATCAGTCATCTATAGATGAAGAATCACAAAAGTTATTGGATGAATTGGAATGGTTAGATGAGAAAAGATTGTGCACCCTGCACCACTTGGAAGTCTACCAAAATCGAATAGCATGAGATTTCAACAAAAAAGTTCATCATCATTCATTTGTTCAGGGAGAATTGGTATTAGTTCTCAGAACTCCAATGATACTAGGAAAGAAACCTCCTAAACTTGAACCAAAATGGGAAGGACCTTATTCAATACATAAGGTCTACTCCAATGGAGCTTATTCTTTAATCTCAATGGATGGAGAACTCATCACTACTCCAACTAATACCAGATTTCTAAAGAAATATTTTGTATGAACACAAAATACACCAAGGGTCCATGCATACGACTTTAAACTATTGGAACTCACGTCCAACATGACATTAAACTGTGATATCCTAACTACATGAAGTTAAACTGTACAGAAGTCCCTTATGTCCAGAAAGACATTAAACTGCATAACCAATGGTCCATGCATATGACTTTAAACTATTCGCACTTTCGTCCAACATGAAATTAAACTGTGTACCCTTAATCTTCCTTGCTATATGACGTTAAACTATACAGCAATGGTCCATGCATGTGATCTTAAACTATTCTCACTTTCATCCAACATGATGTTAAACTTTGTCCTCTTTTGTCCTTACTACATGACATTAAACTGCACAGTCCCCCTTAATACATCCTATATGACGTTAAACTGTATTTTTTCCCTATTACATGACGCTAAACTGTGCAGCACCAATAGTCCTCACTGCAAGACTTTAAAGTGCATAGTCCCTTCATATGTCCTACATGACATTAAACTGTTCATCGTTAGGGTTGTTGCTACCTCTTATTTCTCACATCGAGTATGACTCATGTGAGCTTAGAGAAAACTTCAACCATAACACCCTCTCTGGGACGTTAACCATGCGTAAGTCCCAACACCATTTTTTAGGTCATTGTCTCCAAGAATAACTTGATCACTAATTCATTTTTTTAATTGAACTACGCAGACTTTGATCCTTGCCTTCTAGGCTGGGTACGTAGGCAACCTCCAAAGGTTAAATCCTAAAACCAATCTCTTCACATCGATTCACCTCCATCTCATACGATGTTGATTTGTGAAACCACCCCCAGAATCAATATCTTTACGTTGGTTCACCTTCGTCCTTGCTATACGATGTTAAAATGTACAACACCTTTTGTCATGTATGACAATAAACTATAACATTCTTTGATACACTCACCTAAGAGGGAATAATTATTTACATTGATTTCCAATGATGTTACATTCCAAAGACTATGTGCATACAAGGCAATGCCCGAACCTTTTATCTTGGGTCAAACCATCATTGCACTAAAGTCCCCTTTCACCCTTCACATGTACGAACCAAATCTGTACATAGGGTATTTCCAGAACTACGTGGGCTTGATTCCTATCCTTGTGGGATATGTAGGAATGTTCGAGTGTCCCTCGAATCCAGCCTCAAGTATTTTGGGCCTAACCCCAAATTCCACTTTCAGTCCCTTGGCTGAAAAGTCCCTATGAAAACACACACTGTGCATTTCTTATAATGGTCTGAGTTCTATGACCCTAAACTAAGATCTCTTACACTTTCGTCCCATGCGATGTTAAACTATATTTCAAGAACTACGTATGTCTTGATTCCCATCCATATGGGATACATAGTTATGTCTGAAATTTCAATTCAGCACCTAGTCACAACATGATTCTTGTTAGCATTGGTCTGTGTATCTCTAAATGCATTGAAAAAATGCCCATTTTTATGTGTCATAATCCTAACCTTAAATATTTTCAGATCTCCATACCCTTTTTATCGACTTCTGGTCACAAAATGTACAATTTATGAGAGTTCTTTTGCTTGACCATGCAGCACGTTCCCTTAGGTGGCCTTGCATAAACAGTCTACATAACGGACCTGTCATCCAAAAGATGATATTATTGGACTATGCAGCCAATTCCCTTAGGTGGCCCTCCATAATTCAACCCCCTAACAGGTTTTTTAAATAGTGGTAACTTCATTCTTGTAAATAAAACCTCTTTTTTTCCTTATTGGTCTTAATGAAAATATGTAGGGATCTACAAAAAAATAGCCATCCTTAACATATTTGTCTCATGTTTTTTTTCATGATCTGAAAGTATTCAAGTCTATGGTTTATATTTTTCTTCCCTATGCTTATGCCAGACCTTCGTAGGAGTGAAATTCATCCAGTTCTTAGACAATCTTGTTTGGAAATATCTTCTCCATATTCAAGTACCTCTCTTAATACAGAAAACTCTATGCTTTGGAAAATTTGTATTCCCATAAACTTTCACTGGATTTTTAGCAGTAGAAAAGTAAATTTCTGATAGTTCTTTTGCCTGACTATGCAGCATGTTCCCTTAGGCGGTCTTGCATAAGTAGTTTACATAACATACCTGTCAGCTAAAAGATGCTATTATTTGACTATGCAGCCAATTCCCTTAGGTGGCCCTGCATAATTCAACCCCCTAACGGGTTTGTTAAATAATGGTGACTTCATTCTTGGGAACTACTTCTTCTAATTATTTTTATCCCTTTTTCATATCATTCCTCAGATTCAAAATATCTTAAGTCATAGTTTACATATTTTCCCTCATACTTGAGTGTGGTAATATGTTTTCAGATAAATTGTCAAGGAATTGAGTCCATTTTAATCCATTTGGTCAAAGATATTTCGACTTTAAACATTATCCTTTTTATGTCTGACGTTCATGACTTTAAACTTCCCACAAAAGACAAGGGAACTCTGAATAAAAGTCAAGTTCCAGCTCAATAAACATAAATTTTGTATGATTTTAGGTAATATTGAGCAATAGAATGTTTCAAAAGTTTGTAGGGTTATTTATAATAATCCTAGGAAAAGAAAACTATGCTTACTAGGTTCATTGTCTTAGGTAAAATTTAAAGCAGTTAGTAAAGGAAAATGTGTGCACAAATGATTATAGGTGAAAAAGTTTTTCATTTGATGCACAAGAATTAGAAGGACATCCATAAATTGGAGTCTCTTCTCTTTTCCAAGAGGTTGTCAATGTAAGTCTTCACTTGATGTACAACATCCCAAGCTCCATCAGCAGCTACTTGAAGCTCATGCACTCAACCAACTTCACTCTTTTCAGATTTTTGTAGTGCTTTATTAGCATCTACAATGGCTTTCATACCATTCGTTTGAGCTCCCTTCAGTGAATTATTGAGTTGGTCAAGTTCCCCAGTAACAGCATCTAACTGTTGATGAAGGTGCATTTGCTGGACGACTTTATCTTGGATCTTATGCTTCAGCTCCTTCATCTTGACAGCATAATCATCCTCAGCTTGGGATACCACAACCTCAAATTTGCTGATATTGGCTGATAGCTTCACCCTGGTCAAATCTTGACGGCACTTTTTCTCCTGCTCCCTTCTTAAGATGACTTGCTTCACTGTGGCATGGATCTTTTGATATCCAAAACTTCCAAGTCCCAACATGACAAATAGGGATGACAGTCGCGGGATCTTCAATGACAGCTCTTCAAGAGGCACTTCAAATATGATCTTCCATATGTTTTTCAATGCCTTACATCGTGCAAATTGAAGCGCCTTTTGTATTTCTGGATCCGACTCAGCATCACTATCACAGGGGGGAATATAATCTGGTATTAACGCACTTAGGGAAGTTCCCTATTCTGCTCCTTCTCCCCTGACTTGTGCTTCTTCACTTTCAATTCCCATTGGGGCAGAGGTTGAGGCTTCACCTCCAGATCTAGCCACTGAAATTGATGGCCCTGCATAATCAATTGAAGACTTTGGTGAATTTCAATGGATAATAAAAGTTAATTGGTTGTATTGCAAATTAAGTACAGTCGCAAATATTGTTATCCCTTACCCAATGGTAGATCAATAACTTGAGAAGGATCCTCCTCGTATTTCCTAGCTTCAACAGGATTTTCAGGGTGAGTTTGAGGAAGCTCTACGAGGTTCAGCTCCACCTAGGATAATGTCTCTACAATAGTAGGTTTTTATATACCCCCTTTAGGAATTGGTAGTTCAGTAGTTTGCTCGGATAGAACTGCATATTTGAGCCGATCATGATCAGACATGTAATCAGAATTTATTTTTATCAGGACGAAGGATAACACTCACATCTGTAATATTCTAAATTACATGGTAATTTAACATGATATAGAAAATATTCAAAATATGCGCCAAGTCCCATCATTTCATCCAATGTAATCTTAGAATACTGGTTAATCTCACTAGTGGGAGCATTTGGTATGTTTTCTTGGCGACCATCATCCTGCAGTCTCTGACCCTGGACAGCTTCTTCAGATAAAGTTGCGGCATCATTTTCAATGGCCACCAAGAGCTCTAATGCAGGGGTTGAACCTAAAGTATCACAGAATGTAATTCAGTCGATGTTCCATTCACCATTTTATGAAGCATTGTTAACTTAACAGAAAAAGGTTCTTCTCTTCTTACAACAGTAGTAGGAGGGATACTGGGAACAGATGCTGGCTCTTCTCCAGGAGTAGCCAGGTCATCTTGAACTTGTAATTGTTCACTAGTACCCTCTGTGGTCCTCAAAGGAGGGTCAGTCCTGTCCCTTGGAGGGGAAATTGAAGAATCCCCTGCAATCCCAAGAAGTATGAGCATCCTTTTCATGGGTATAAACTCATGATTATCTGAAGGACTTACCGCTACTAATGAAGCATTTAGATGTGGACTTCCTCATTCGTTGCTTTTGCTTCCATGGATTTTTGGGAGTGTCGGATGTCTCCCTTATAGGCACTTGAATTGGAGAATGGAAGGTCATATCCAATTCTTCATCCATGGCCTGCTGGCCTAGAGATATCTCGCCCGATTCGTAAGGAGATTCAGCAGAAGCCCCGATGCCAGTACCACAAGGGTTATACTGTGATGAAGGAACCTCAGTAGTTCCTTTCTTTGAAAGCTGCAGGAGGAAGAAAATAATTTCCTTGAGTAAACAAAGCTTTGACTGAAATAAAGTTGCAAAGAAAATAAGGAAAGAAAACTTACATCTTCAGGAGCCACGTAATTGTGCCACTCCTCATCTCTGGAAGCATCAGTCCCCTCAGAGGCACCATGATCTATCATTTCCTTCACCCGCTTGGTGACGGGAATAGAATCGTCAGTGGCATATATGAGCATTTCCAGCTCTCTGATGTAAGCCCATGCTTTATCGGGGTTATTCTCAAAACAGATATCTGTAGAAGAGAGAATATTCCTTATTCTAGGGAGGTGTAGCCCCTCGCATAAATCCAGCCAGGAAGTTTCAGCACCACAGTATAAACTCTTCCATGTCTGGATGGCCTCTGGTCGTAGATATTCAGTACGTATACCAGAAGGCTGCGAGGAAGGTCCTACAATCTTGGACTTCAGTTTCTTCCCAGCTCCTGCAACTACTGATAGAGAATAAGAAAATAATAATTGTTTCTCTATAAAGTAATAATGATTAAATTGCCATAATGAAGTAACTTACCAGGAGTTGATGGAGTGGGTCTTTTGATTCTGACTGGAGGATTATATCGAGCACGAGGCCACTTTTCCATTTGTTGTGCCTCATCATCCCCATATTGGGAATCCGGTGAATCAGTCCTAGATGAGGAATCTGGAGAATCAGCTCCAGGTGGGGAAGTATCACCTTCATGAGGAAGGGTTTATTTCTCTACAGTCCTCTTCCATTTCCCCACCTGATAAATAGGGTGATTCAGCACCCCTCTAGGGTATGATGTTATCCAGTGCTCAACATACCATGTAGTCAAGTTATTTGCCGCTTTATCAACTGGTAGATCAAACACTGCCCCGATCTTTTCCCTAGATGTCAGCAACCATAGTTTTTGGACAACCATCGGATGTTTCTCTGACCTGACATGCACGGGGGGAGATACAGCAGTCTGCTGCAAACACTTGAATTGACGTGCAAATATATATGGAGCATAGGCCTCACATATAATCTCTCCGTCAATCCGGGAAACCAGCACATCATCTCTGCAGGCCAGCATGTATTCCCTCAATTCCAGGATAGTTGTTCCGTCATCAACAAACCACCCGGTTGGCGGATTTCCATAAGGAAAGAAATTAAATTCCTTATACATTCTTAGCCTCACCTTCATGTCATAAGAATTGAGAGCTAGTGGAGAAATTCCATAGAATGCCTGCACCGATGGCCTGAAAGAACTTCCAGGATTTTGTACTCCATTCTGTACATTATATGTCCTGAAGTGAGTGGTGATCCATCCCCACAAAACTTGGAATGGTCCCACTATTCTCAAAGGAGACTTACCCATGAAGACATGGAGTAAGATCCTGTGAATCTTTGCTAAAATGGGGGTATCCAACCCAACCATTTTCCCCTCAGCCAATTTAACTACGATAACGAAGGTCCCTGGCCTAACGCCTCCCTTCGAATCCCTGACTGGCATAAGATAAACACTAAGCCACAAGGCCAGAACTCCCTCCAGGGGAGTCGTCTTTGGGATTCTTTGATTCACCTTATATCCCCACTTCTCAAATTCTCCTGCTTCCAGAGTCGGCCAGAATGTTCCAAGGGCACCCCTCTTCTCTGTTTTGGGGCAGGTAGTAGGACGAGTGGGCCTCTTCTTCTTGGATCCCTTCTACTTCATATCTTTCTCCTACTTTTCGATAAGAAACATATTCATCCACTCCTCTGGATGAATATCCTTTCTAGAATGAGTTAAAGAGGTCTCTGAACTCTTGATCTTGTGGAATATTTTCAATAATTCCCGAGCTAAAGTCAGAGTCTTCTCCGAATCATTCCAAGTCACCTTTGGAGGGATGAATTCATCATACATATCACCCAAAATTGAAGCCCCTAAGATCTTGTGGACATCCCACAGACTGATGCCTACTTCTCCATGATTCAGATGGAAAGAATTGGTTTCTGGGCTCCAATGGCTGAGTATCTCAGGTACGAAGTTATCATTCCTGTAAACATATGTTTTTCGAGCCAAGAGAGCTTCATATATCGCAACTCCTTTCAAATCCAAGACAAACTCTGCATAGGTTTGTCGCACCCAGTATGCCCACATCCAAGTTGGCTTCACACCTCCTCCAGGATGAAAGTCCCAACTTTTCTTCCATCCTTTTGATTGATCCATCGGAGAGTTTTAGAAAATTGAGGGATAACAATGTGGTTGTAGCTCGGTCTTATGAGGTTTCAGATCTGGCGTACAAGGGATATGATGCATCATATGGGCCTTCTCCATTGTTCCAACATTTATAAATTCTCCTCCACATGAGATATTTTCTGAAGCAAATTTTGTGTAGTTTTTAAACCAAGAAATTGGGAGATAGTTCTTTGCCTCTAGAATGGTAACTTCTTGTAGATGACCATAGCCATACAAAGGCAGATAAATGCTCTGGGGGAAGTCACTATGATACTTCTTCAAATACTTAGATAAATCCAGGAGAGTTTTGTCACAGATAGTATAATAATCATGGCCAATGATGCTCATCATATAATCAATTCACTTGCTAGCCAGTTCATCAGTCGTTTCGATTCTCTTGGGAGCCATTGAATCTGCACAATATTTGAATAAATTAACTCTTAAAATGGATTGTTTTTTCATAAAATTTGTGAAGAAATTTTGAAAAAAAATGGCAAAGGCATTAAGGCGGGCAAGTATGGATGTGTCACGCAAGTATGGATGGGTTGTGCAAGTTTTTTTCCAGCAAGTATCACCGCGAAAGTCCAAATACCTTGACAGCAGCGCGACAGCAAAGAAACAGCAGAAAATAGAGCACTTGCATGGTGAAGGTAACTTGCGCGGCAAGAGCTCTAAAGTTTTAAATTTGGTGCTTTGCGTGAGGAATGACCGCGTATATATAGGCCAGGAGGCACCCATGTGCGCTGACGCCTGCACGGGTCAACACTTGTGCCCCACCCTCTGCGCACTCAACACTTGTGCACCGCATGTTCCTTGGTTTTCATCTTTTCCTCAAAGTCACATCCTCATTTCATTCGGATCCAACTCTGAGGGGGGACTTTTGTTGACGCTCCTTTCCATCACAGAGTCTAAAGGAATGAAAAGGGAAATACCTTGAACCCAAAGTGATTCATCCTTTGAAGAAACATAAAAAATTGACGAAGGCATGAATTGAGATTCAAATACACTTGGGTTGCGCAAGTTCCACCAAGGTCACGCAATTATACTTGCGCACCTCCATGTGGTCGTGCAGGTGACTTGCGCGCCCTCTTTGAAATTTCTCCCAGGGTCTCTCCAGCATATAAATACCCCTATGGGCCCCCCATTTGGGGGAGGAAAAATTTCCAGAAATTCATATTTGAGCTCCTGACGCCCTAGTCTCTTCTCAAAGCTTCCGAACACTTCTAAGATAATTTCTTACCTAGAAAATAATATCTAAAGAGGGGGGAGGCCTAAGTGTTGAAACTCATCAACACTTGCGCGCCTGAGTGGCCATCCCTTAAGGGAAATGGACACACTTTCATGTCGCCTTACCCCTTCAACAGAACTTGCACGCCCCTCTTCTGGAAGCCTTCAGGGATAGTACTAAAGGATTGAGCCAAGCCTTCCCCAAGTTCTACCTTAAGGGTTGAGCGGCGCACAAGTACCCATGTGTCGCGCAGGTACACATGCGTGACCAAGACTTGCGCGCCCACGTAGGACTTGCGTACCCCTCACTTTTTGGGTGCCCTTCCTGCCTATTTCACCCCTCCTATACATATCCACCTCTCCTATTAAAAAATAAGCCTTCAGAATTATCTCCAAATCCATTCATGGCATGATTTTCTTATTGACTTCCTTATCTGGAAGGAATTCTGTGGAACATCTCTCAAAACCTAGAGATTTACACATCTTTACATCACTAAGGTTAGAGAGTTCATTCATTCAACCTCATCCTTTAAGATGAGACAATCCTTAACCTGGGCCTCCTTTTCAGGAGTAATCCCCAGTCCATGTTCTCATTAATTTGGGAATCCTCCTTAGGAGTAATCCCCAAGTCCCCTAACTTGGGCCTCCTTTTCAGGAGTAATCCCCAGTCATAAGTTCCAAAATCTGGGCCTCCTTTTCAAGAGTAATCCCTAGTCTCAAAGTTCTCAAATCTGGGCATCCTTTTTAGGAGTAATCCCCAGTCTCAAAATTCCCAAATATGGGCCTCCTCTTTAGGAGTAAGCCCCAAAGTCCCTTAATTATAAAAAATCCCTTAACCTGGGCCTCCTCCTTATGAGTAAGCCCATGTTTTCAAATTCCATTAACCTAGGCTTCCTTTTCAGGAATAAGCCTCAGTCTTAATTTCTCTTAACTAATCTTAATTTACTTTTGATTTGTGCTTCCTTCTCAAGAGTAAAACCCAATCACAAGTTCCCTCCTAATTTGGGAATCTTCCTCAGGAGTAAGCCCCAATTTAGAGTATCCAAATCTCCATAAAGCACATATACCTTTATGGACTTTGTTCATAGGTTTCTTCCCTAAAGTAAAACCCAATATTCATCTATTTTGGACAGGCATACATACATAATCCCCACATCATTGTATCTTTCATGGCATAATTGTCTGGTTTCACCAATACCTCTTGTTTCTCACACCGAGCATGACTCACGTGATCTTAGAGTGTAAAAGTAATCATGACATCTTTCTTTGAGCCATAAATCATACATAAACATCATACTCCCTTACTTGAACTACGTGGATTCTAATTCCTTTCCTAAATAAAGGATACATAGGTAGCCCATCTATGAGTACGATCCAAACTCTAAAATAATCCATGTCCTTCTGAATGACAATAAACTTCAAGTGCCCCACTGAGTGGCTTTAAAACCAGTATGGTCATCATAATGACCAAGAGACTTTTATATAATTTACTAAAGGATACCATTGACTAAGAATCTATAACAAATACAGATGATTCTCTATCAATTAATAACCTCAAATACATATAAAAGATTCTCTAAATTTCCTACATATCAATCATTTATTGTCAGATCTAAAGGAAAGCTCACTTTATACTTGGTAATTTAATAAGGATTCACGAACATAACTTAAATCTATAAAGAGAGTCTCAGAGTAGACAATAATTCCCGTCAAAAAGGTGTGATGAGTCTGACCTCCCATCCTCTCAACCAATTCAAATTCTTAAGTCTCATCGGTCCTTAACTAATGAGCCCCTACCTTTGGAAAGTAGGTCCAAATGGATATAGAATCATAGGATGTTTCTAGTTCTATGAACAAACCCGTTAGAAACTGCTTGGAATGTTTGAATCTCAAATCAACGAGGTCATTCCCATTTCCATAGGAAACAAAAAGGTGTGTGGTATTTCCTAGGTTATGTTGGATTTTACCGTCGTTTCATTCGTGAATTTTGTAAAATTGCACTCCCCCTCACCCGATTACTCCAAAAATAAAAAGAATTTGTTTTTGATAAAGAATGTGAGGAATCTTTAAATAAGTTAAAATCCAGTCTCACATCCCCCCCAGTAATCCAACCACCTCGTTGGGATTTACCATTTGATCTCATGCGTGATTCCTCTCACTATGCAATTGGGGCAGTCTTGTCACAAAGGGTCGATCGAGCTCCACATGTCATTACCTATGCCTTACATACTTTGGACCCTGCCCAAGAAAACTACATAAAAACTGAAAAATAATTCCATGCCATTGTGTTTTCCTTGGATAAATTTAGATCATACCTTTTTGGGTCCAAAGTCATTGTGTTCTCAGGCCATATAGACCTCCAGTATCTCTTTAAGAAACCAGAATCCATGCCACGTCTCATTCGATGGATGCTCCTCCTTCAGTAATTTAATCTAAAAATTAGAGATAAAAAAGAGCAGAGAATGTAGTTGTTGACCATATCAGTAGGATTCCCCCATCCTCAGTAATTGACTCATCCCCCTATATTCCCATTAATGACATGTTTACTGATGAGCAATTGTACCGAGTACAAGATATTATTCTTTTTTATGCCGAAATTGTAAATTATTTGGTAGCATCTTTCATTCCTACTGATTTCAATAAAAACCAATCCATTCATCTAAAACATGAGCCTTGTTGGTATATTTGGGATAACCCCTATCTCTGTCACACATGTAGAGATCCATTCCTTAGGTGTTGTGTTCCTAATAGCGAGTTTTAGTCTGTCCTTAGATTCTATCACACTCTTGCTTGTGGGGGGAACTTTGGTTCCCAACGGACTGCTCGCAACGTCCTTGATTCTGGTCTATTTTGGCCAACACTTTTTCGAGATTCCCATGCTTTTTGCAAATCATGTCCTCATTGTCAAAGAATGGGGAATGTCTCTAAAAGAAATGAAATGACACAACAACCGTTGCTCTTTCATGATATTTTTTATATTTGGGGCATTGAATTTATGGGTCCATTTCCCAATTCCTTTGGAAACTTGTACATTATTCTAGTAGTTGATTACATGTCAAAATGGGTAAAGTCACGAGCTACAAGGACTGATGATTCTAATGTAGTTGTAGAATTTTTTGAGAACCCAAATCTTCTGTAGGTTTGGCTTACTTAGGTTCATCATCAGTGACCAGGGTTCTCATTTCAGCAACTGAACAATGCAATCACATTTGAGTCGGTATTTGGTCGATCATAGAGTGTCTAGTGTATATCATCCACAAAACAATGGTCAAGTTGAGGTGTAAAATAGAGAGGTAAAATAGATTCTTGAAAAACGGTTCAACCCAATAAGAAATATTGGAGTCTTCGACTTGATGATTCATTATGGGCCTACTGTACTGCTTTCAAACCTCCCATTAGAATGTCACCTTATCATCTGGTGTTTGGAAAGAGTTTTCACCTACCTGTTGAGATTGAGCACCGGGCCTACTGGGCCATCAAATAATGAAATTCTCATCTTTCTAGTGTGGGATCCCAAAGGAAGCTGTAGATTCAGGAGTTGGAGGAAATGAGAAGAGATGCATATGAAAACTCTAGGATTTATAAGGAGTGAACCAAGGCTGTCCATGAACATCTTATCCTTCATCGTTAGTTCCAAATTGGGCAGAAGGTCCTTCTTTATAATGCAAGGATGAAGTTGCATCCAGGTAATCTTTGTTCCCTCTGGTTTTTCCCATACACTTTTATTAATGTATCCCCATTTGGTGTTGTCCAGGTTCAGAATGAAGAAACCAAGAAAACCTTCACTGTCAATGGGTGGTGGCTTAAGCACTTCCATGAAGCCCTTTCAGAGTTCCCAATGGAGGAAATCCATGTTCAAGAAGCAACATACCAGTGAAACACACCAGGTTTTATCCTTCCTTCTCACCTTCTCAATTATTACAGTGAGGACACTGTACATTCTAGGTGTGGGGGTATGGGTACATTCCAGGGTTAGATAGGAATTTTCATAACTTCTTTTCATTCTTTCTTCTCTTTTTCACCTTCTTTATGGTATTTTCACTTTTTACCATCTTTTTGAGTTCATTAGGCTTGCCATTGTCTTTCTTCTTTCTTCTCCTTTTTTCCTTCTTTATGGTATTTTCATTTTTCCCTCCATCAGAAATTTCAAAGTTTCATGATTCGGTGACCATAAAGGGGGGAAAGTAAAAATACCATAAATAATGGTGAAAAAGAGTATTTGTATGAAGTTAAAATCAGGGAGTTATTTTTAGTGAATTTGTTTTCTATCAATGATATAAATGGTTGTATCACTGTGAAATATTTGAGATGATTGATGCCCCTTGTGTAAGTAGTTTTTGGGAAAACTATGTCAGTAATATCTCCATACTTTTTTGTACCAAACCACTAAATGTGAATATTTCTTACATAATATAAGGTAAATATATGTTAGGTTAATATTTTTCAGCTTTAAATGATATTTTCATACATTCGTTCCTTATCTAATCTGTTTCATTACTGTACCAGATTGACCTATGCGTGTGTACCTAATTTCCGACTTTTGTACCCCCTCAAAAAAATGTTTGAGTCTTGGGAAGGTCAAAAACCAATCCTCCTCGGCCTTTTATCTTGTTATAACTATTGCAATTAGTGTCATGAGGAGATCAAACAAGGGTTGAGAGATGAGTGTGATATTTGTTCCAAATGCAACTTCTAAAAAAATGAGGGGAGTGATGAAATGTACAACATATGGGGCTATATAGGTCAGGAGCTTATGGTTTGACTTCTAAGAATACTTAAGTGAGTGGGTCTTGAAATATTATTACAAAGGATGTAGGTCAAGTTCAATGAAAATTCATTTAAAGCTGAATAATTTTAAAATAACATATATTAATTGGATAGGAAGTGGAAAGAATATCATGGAATGGTTTTCACACACACACATGGAGAGTTAGTGGAATGGTTGACTTTTGAATTCCTTTCTCATGTTGGTGTCTTGAATCTCTTTGAATTTCATTGTGATATGATTTATGTGACATCTTTTTTCATAGGAAAACTCCTTGGTTTGGTTCGTGAATTAATATCATTACATTAATGAATTAAAATTTCCTAGAATGTTAAATCTTCATGATGTTGGTAATATTTATATGCCTCATTTTATTTATATATGTGACTTTTCCTATGAGTTCAAATGTTTAGGTGTGGGGGTGTGATCGTACCATGATTCTTTGTGTAATTTTCACCTTTACACCACTGTGTTAAACTAATTTTATATGGAAAATTATAAAAATAATGACAAGTTGCTTTCAATTTTTGAATCATTTATTTTTTTATCACTGTTAAAAATGTAAATGATACTTTTTTTGATGATTACATTGCAGGAGGAGGTGATTTGGAGGGCCCATGATGATGTCCAAGAAAAATGGGCCAAACTACGTAGGATCCAAGCACACCGGTGGATTAATCCGCACACTACTACTATATCGTGCATCCAATTGGGATGATATTTTGTAGGATGGTCCTAATTTTATTGGGTTACATTTCTTATTAAGGAACCCAAGACTCATTCGTCCATCTAGTGGCCCAACCGACCTGATCTTTCCAGCACACTGAATCTTCATGATGTCAAAAGTTATATGTTGTGATCTGTCCATATATCAGGCTATAGGTGTTAAATTTGTGACAAAATTTCAATGGAGACATCTAATAAGTGGGGCTACAACTTATTTTATTTTCTTCAAATTGAGATAGGGCTTTCTAGAGGTCTAAACACCTGTGACAAGTGGTTTTAATAATTTTGTGTTCTCAAAACCACCTTCCCATTTTCCTATAAAATAGCACCTTGGGATCCTCATTTTCAAGTTAGGAAGGGAGGAAAATATCTGGTATTTTGGATAACCAAAGGATTTTTCTCCTCATACTTGAAGTTCTGGAGGCCCCTATCATCATAGTGGGATCAATAATGAAGAAGGAGTTCTACCCAAGCCTTCTCCTCTCGATGGAGAGCTAAATAGTGGATGATCATTTCGAGGGATCTACACATACTTGGGAGGGAGTTCCGAAACTTGATACTCTATTGGTTTTGTGTAATTTGTGTGTGGATTATTTCACTTATGTTTTATCTAAACATGTTTCTCCTCTGAGTTCATTTCTTGGGTTTAATTAATTGAACCACTTTTCATTTCAACACTGATTGGGTTGAAATTTCAAGTGGGAAACTTGAGTTGTTCCGATTGGGCAACATAAGGATCCTATTTCCCTCACACATAAAAAAGATATTAGTATGCTTTGGTAGCCTTTAATCTGTTCTGGAAGTATAAACCTTGACAACATGATTGTTGTGTCAAGGGTTGGTACTTTGCGCAACGTTTAGAGAGGCAAGAGGGGAATCAAGATCTTGACAACCCTCAACCAAAGAATTAAACAAAACGATGTGAAATTTTAAGAACAATGAGCTATCCAAGTTTTGTAGTGAACTTGAAGTGATCTCCTTATCTCATAATTCTTAAACCTCCACCTTATTCTATCAACTATTAAACTCTTTAAGTTAAGTTATTTTCTTAAAACTGTTTTCAAAATCACCCCCTCTTTTAGTAATTCTTATTAAAAATTCATACTCAAAACCTATCAACTATCCTTGAGAGACGACCTAGGGTATTCCCTAGACTATAAATCAATCTTAAAATCATAATCAATTTGATTTTTCACAACATCTCAATCAACTACTAGTTGCTTCAACAATTATATATAAAACAACAACTATTATAATATCCATGATGATCCATCTTAAATGTTTAATGATAAATTCACTTGGATAGACTTCCTAAATTCAAAAAATATCCTTAAAATTAAACTTATAATAATTCAAATAATATATAAATAACATAGTTACTATAATTCTAATAATTAATATTTTTAAGACTCTTGATAATAATTTTTTACTTCTCCATAGTAATATTTGTAATTTAAAAATCCATAATAATATGTTTTAATCCACTGATAATAATCCCCATAATCACATAATATATCTACCTTTGATAATCCAACCATTTAAAATTTGAATATCAAAGTCTCACAATATCATTCAAAGTATATTTAAACATGGTGTGATAATCTTCCTTCCAAGGTGTGATAGTTATTAAAATTTACACCAACCATAATTACTGAAATTGAATCTTTTGAATAATAATAATGTGTAATATTTTTTGAATTTATGAATTTCATGTCTTATTAACTTATGAACATTTTGGGATGTGTTAAATTTTCTTTTGAGAAAAATAAATACATAATATAATTTAAAGATCTATTCTTCATGTATAATTTATAATACTTAAAAAAAATAAGTAAGAAATTCCCCATTATGTAATATCCTTATATTCATTCATAAGGTTTTTGAATTTAGATAAATATCAATATATAATACATTACTTAAATTCCAGTGATATGTAACATTTTGTATTTCATAAGTGAGATATTCATCTTAAATGTAACATTTTTTCCCTAGAAAAACTCTCAAAATTTCCAATACATAACATTTTCCAAAACTTCCCTTGTATAAGTAATATTTTCAAAAACCCCTTATAGATTTGTAAGATTTTATAAAAAAAATTGATATGTGTATGTTTTTATACTTAACCAAAAAATAACCAAACATTAGGGTTTTTTTCAATTCATAATATATTATACATAGTGAAATTTCTAGTTTGGTAATTTCCCAACATAATACATAATGGTCTCCAAATATATCTTTAGAACTTAAATACTTTAGAAAATATTTGAATACTTAAATATGAAAAAGTAAAATTCATCCTACACAATATAATTTCTAGATTATTATCTATTTGAAAGAACATCTTCTAAATAAAAAATACTTCAAAATTAAATGTGAGAATAATATAATAATTCTGGAATAATAAATAAATAGTAGTGTATTAATGAATAAAAAATAAACAACGAGAACACATAATAATAGGGAACAACATGTAATAACAATAAAAAAAATATAATAATAGTGAATAACCATAAATTACACATAATAATATATAATATAATATCATTATGAATAATATATAAATTGAGAGTGAATAAGTAATGTGATATGGATTACTAATTATTAAAACTTAAATAAAGAATAAATTCAAGGATCCACTCAGTAGAATGAAAATTATGGATGTAGGTGATCTTCCCCCAAATAAAGAGGAACATATTTTTCTAATTTTAAATGTATGTTTCCACCTTCTCCACCAAAATATTTAAGTGGTAGGTGTGAATTCATTCAAGAGAAAAATAATCACCCATTTAGAAAAAAGGGGAAATCGTTTTTTCAAAAACTAGGCCTCTGTTTAATAATGTTGATGCTTATAGAGGATGAAAGAGGTGAGATATATAAAAGGATCTTATTATCATTATATAATTGGCCCCTCTAGTTAACATAAATAAATATAATTTATTTTATGTTATCTAAGGATATATGACTACCATTAATAAAAAAATTATCTAATCTGTAAATAGGATATCGGATATTCTAGGGTAACCAAAACAATATCATTAGATTCCCATGTAACCTGAAAACATTAGTGTTTTAAGGATAAAACTAAAATAATCCTAGTAAATGATGAAAAGGCTAAGGTAAAAAAGAGTCTCCTTGATTAAAACTGTGAATGGATTTGAAAAACCTAAAGTTCCTTCCCATTAAGGTAATGAAATTATAGGGATACAACATATATCTAAACAGAAGGTTGCAAACTTCTAGAGATAATCCAAAACAATTAAAAAAATTAAATATGAAGATTAACTATAATTGTTCATATGCCTTTTACATATATACCATAACCATCATGTTCCCTCCATAAACCTTTTTATCATGTTCCATGATCATATCATGGGAAAGATCCACTAACCTAGATAGTCCTTCCAGAAATATATTCATGTTTTTTATCTGAGATGAAGATTTTTGGAAGAATAAGATTAATATGATCATTGAGGACATTTTCTACAATATTATATGATAAATTTTATATAATGATGGAATAAAAAACTTTTAATAGGATAGGGTTCTTAAATTTAATGATAACAAATAGAAAAGTGGAGGACACTGCTCTAGGAATGTAACTTAATTTGAAGAAATATTTCACTAGATTAATGGTAGTATGTTCGGTAATATTCCACAAAGCTAGATAGAATGATCCTAGTAATCTATCAAGATCAGGGAAATTCTTTGATCCAAGGGTATTCATAGCTTTGAGAATATATTCTTTAGAAGGTATCACCCCAAGTATGGAGTTCTATTCATATGATATGAGGTAAGTTATAACATTAAGAAAATCAAATTGGGTTCTTAATGATGGAATTTTCTCTAGAAGGTTTGAGGCCTCTATATTTATTGTGAGAATATAATAAAATTTATTCATCACCATTTTCCTTAAATCATTAATATTGTTAATAAATGGTTCATCTTAATATTTTGTATTTATATTAACAAATCATTATCTCTTCTAGATACATTCTTCAAAATAGGAAGTGTTCCTATCACCCTTCATATGTTAAAGAGATATAGATTATTCATCAGACTAAATATCCTCTTAAAGTATCTGATCCTCCATTGATTTCTATTTATGAGAGATCACCTGAAAATGTTTCTCATTCCAATGGTATTGTATGATATGATCAATCCCTTTAATCTCTCTATTAGGATTTAGGATTGAAGTTCGAAGAACTTCATTCTTGTGATCCCACTCCTAAAGAGAAAAACTTGAGCCATCAAAGTTTGGACCGAGGAATCATAAAAGGAAGTTATGAAATTATTTGATTTCATGATAAGAAAAAAAAATTATAAATTCATCATGATGATACAATTTAGATAAAAAATGAAAACCTTTCTTATAAATTAAATTATCAACTAAGATTAGTATGAAAATTTAATGATTAGAAAAAAACTCAACTAATGTATAACTCTTTTTGAAAGAGATAAGGCATTGAATAATGACTACAAACCATTCAATTCTTCAATTAATTTATTTTACAACTTTCACTATTTGCATAGGTAAATATATCCTAAGAAAATTTGGGATCAAGAAGCTGGTTATCATTCATGAATTTAGTTAAATACTCTATATATTTCATTGAAAATTTATTTCCTCATTTTTTTACATTGGATCGACAGTAGTATTAAAATCTTCACTAACCCACAATAACATGGACACTAGGTTTAATTCAAACAAAGATCTCCACAAATATGACATACTAGCAATATCACATTTCATATAAACAACAATAAGGTAAATGCAGAAGTTAGGTGAATGAATATTTATGGTAATATGATTTGATAAAGAATTGATGAATCCTATAATTAATTTTCATAATATCCAAGTATGATTATTGGTAGGGAAGATTCTAAGAAATTAGGAAATTGGACTTTCTTAGAAAAAACTGGAAGTTGTTCTGACATAATTTTAGTTTTAATAAGGGTGATTAAGGAAATATGATAATTTTTTTATTCATTGTGAACTAATTATTCCTTATAATGGGTTATTAATCATAATACATTCCATGATAAGAAGTATATCATAAGAGAGGGGAATATTAAATATTATGGTATATTTTCCACCTTTATGACCCATGGGTGAAGCTTATACTCCTTCAATAGACTTTAATTTATGTGAAATTGATCTGTAAGTCATCTTATCAATAGTAGTAGGGGATAAATGTTTTGATATATTTTTTTCATCCTAATATATTTTGAAGACACTGAATTACCTTTAGAGAAAACATGTTCAAGGACCAAGGAACTAAAAAACCAAGTGAGACATGAAAAACAATAATATGTTTAAAAATAATATGGATGTATTAGGTAACCTCTAGGGAAGTCATGAATTATTATAAATTAGGGGGAACATGAGAATATTTAGGGGTGAAAATATATAAAGTAAAAGTAGGATGATAAAAAAAATAAAAGGAGCATAACATAAGGAAATCACTAGAACCAATTCAAACCTGCCTATAATAAAGACTACATCAAGTATATGAAAAGATACATCCACCTAGGGATCTTACCTATGATGGGTAGGAGAATAAGATACACAAAGATAAAAAGGAAATTTAAAATTAGACACAAGTGTTAATGTTTTCCTATCCATAAAATGGTTTATCTTCTAACAATTCCTAATAGCATGACCTTTGGATACGAAAATGAGAGTTTAAGTTGGTTATAGATTCACACTAGTGCCTTTTACATACAAAAAAACCATACCAATATTAAGATTCTTCTGAGAGGGGAGGGAATCATAGATGTCTACTTCCTCACAAACTCAAGGATATGATTGATTTATAACATTTGTAGTTCGATTATCTACCTTCAAAAAATGACTAATTAAATCACCTATATCCCTTTCAAGAGTGTAAAATTCTAAAAGGGGTGGGGAAATGTTGGGAGAAGAACCTAGATATTGACCATATAGGTATCCAGGCCATGTTGGAAATATAAAATCAACTGAAAGATAATAAATATATTTTTATAACACACATCATAATTTTAGTACCAATCCTTCAAGAATTACTCATTTTAGAAAAGGAAATTAAAACAATTTCTCACATAAAGACTATTAACAGTAACCTAAAAAGAAATATCACAAAAAAAGTTGGTGAATCAAGAAAATTCATTAAGTTAAGGGCATTACAAGATGAATTTTACAATATGAATCGATGAATTAAAGGAATTAATCTCCTAGAACTCAAAGGCTGAAAGAGAAAATATAAGATCATCATTGACAAGATCTCCTATTTTGGGGGATATATATATATATATATATATATATATATATATATATATGAGGGGCCTAATGGATAACATTATTGAGATTTAAAATAGAGGTTTTCTTCATTACCAATGTATCCATGAAAGATAAAAGTAATCATAAAGTGTTTGATGATGATACATCATGGGAGGGAAATCCGTCCCCTCCAGCAAGCCGGGAGGCAAGAATCCCAATAATTGTAGAGAAAAAAATATATAAGAGAGTAACAAAGAATATTTTAAAAGGAATAAAATAATTTATTTTATATAAAAAAAATTTAACTGAATTGGCCAAATAAATGTTTTATGAGTGAAGTAAATGTTTTAGGATTGAACTGGGTTAAATATTATATAGTTATACAAAAAAAATATGATTTTTAGTGATTAAAGGATGTTTTTTGAAGAGTTTCTTCTATAAAAATTAAATTATATTCTTTAAAATTTAAAGGTTCTTTCCTCGAGCATGTAAAATATTTAGGATTAAATATATATAAACAAGTTATGTGAATAAAATTTATATTTCATAAAAAATTATAGTTTTTTATCATTTTAGAACTCTTTATAATAATATTTCATGGCCTTAAACACTTTTATAGTTGTCATTACATAATAATTTTCATTTATATTCATCAATCATTATAACTAACATTATAACTAAATATAGGATTTCAAATATTACAACACATAACATATATTTTATGGGATGTGAAACACGAAACATATGTGAATTATTTTCTTATGGCCTATATGTAATCCATAGATCATATATAAATGTTAAAATATAAATTTTATGTTCTTTATAAATATATTTATATGTATAAAACATAAATAAACATGTTTCAGATGTAAATACAACATATAAACAAAAAAATTATGTATATATTATTCATATTTATACATTTATTTATTATAATAAACATATGTAAAAACTTAAAAATGGATTATATATAATCATAAAAAATTCAAATGGATTACATTAAAATTTATATATATATATATTCAAAAAACATTTGAATATATAAAACATTCAAATGTTCTATACATATATGGATTATATACATAATCAAATATGTCAAAAAAATTACATGTAAATACCTTTTTGTATCATATTTAAATGTTATACATATATTTAAATGTTATGTTCTTTTAAATATAAATGTTTCATATACATATATATATATATATATTAATGTTAAATATACCTATTATTTTTAATATGAAAACATTTTATGTATATGTGTAAATTTTTTATAAATATTTATATATTCTAGGTGCATATTATTTGTAATATGTGACTATGTTGTGTATCTATATGTGGTTATACAACTATTTCGTGAACATATGCGAATATTTTTTTACAAGTGTGAATATTATATACCCATATTATTTATAATATGTGGGTTTTCTATGTGCATATAATTTTAGGTTCTATGTCTTATTTCCTAATTTTTTTATGTTTTTATATTTTATAGAAAATTTTATAGGGGTTTCAATGTTATGTAGGTTGAAATATTTTGTATTATTTTATGTTTTTATAATTGTTTACTCATATATGTGCATATATGTTTCATGTAATGTGATTTTTCATCTAAATAATATGTATTTTGTATATTTTAAATATATTTTACAGTAGTTTAAATTCATTTTGTCGAAAACACTTTAAAATTTATTTTTTTAATTGTTAATTTTTATATTTAGATATTTTTTTTAAATGTATAAAATTGATTTAGTGAAATTTTGGAAAAAAAGGTCTAATGATGCACCCCATTTTAGTTTATTTTATTTTTCTTAGACTTCCTGGTAAATCATTTCATTTTTTTGGATTTATCAATTATTCTACATTATAAGTATTATTTAAAAAACATAAAAATTCAAATAAAATAACATACCCTTAAATTAATTGATATCAATGACCTTGAATTTTATAAATATTAAAATCACATAATTTTAAATTTCATTTCATTAAAAAAAATATTAAGAAAATAACACCAATTTCCCATTAATTAAATCAATTTAACTTAAATAGCTAAAATTTGATAATACGTAAAAATATGAATGATATTCTCATAAATATAATTTCAATTTTAACTGTAATAAGGTGCAATTTTAAGTGTTTTAAGAACAACTTATAAATGTATGAAAATATTTTTTATAAACATACTTTTAATTATATATAGTTGAAAATATAATTATAAATATAATGAAATTTAATACTAAATTTATTTATGACATACTTATAAATTCATCAAAAAATTTATAATTATTTTTTAAGTTATATATTACTGAAATTAAATTTATTAATATTTTTAATTTATTTTAAAATTTATTTTATTGAATTAAAATTGATTTAAATAAAAAACCTTTTATGATACTTTTCAAATTTGAAACCTATAACTAAAATTAATTTAAAAAATATGTGTTTTCAATATTTTTAAAAAATCTAAAACCTTATTAAAAAATAATTTAACTAATTTTTACTGCCACTTTCCCTAAATAATTTAATAGTTCATAATAAATTAATAGTAAATTGTTTACTTTTTTATATTTTTAAAACAATGGTGAATGTCATATCTAAAACTAAGTGAATTTTCATAATTAAAATATAAAAAATATTAAATAATTTAATTCTAATTTCTCAAAATAATTATTTAATAACTATAAGATAGAGTTTAATATACTTTAGGGCTATTAGGGGTCTCAATCACCATCCAAAAAATAAACTTACATATATTATAAAGGATAATCTATTTGATGTTATAATGGTTCTTGAAAAAAAATCTCCTTAAAAACCCTAATGAGTATTAAACTTTTGTTTGAAAATATTAATTGTTTTATTACTCATAGATATAGTGTATCATCTGATAAAATCATTCCTTTCATTTTTAATTATAAAAAACATTACGTTAATAAAAATTATTCCTCGGGTTAGTATATACTTATTTATTTCATGTTGGTAAAACCTAATTTCAAACTACCTTTGTTTATGGAAAAAATAAAAAGTGTAATATGGAGGTTTTATAGAATTAACCTAAGAGTATCATCTCAAATAATAATTTTCGGTTAGTCATGGTTGATTTCGATAGCCTTAAAAGTTTCAGTGATGGACCAAATGGAAACAAATCTACCCTTATATAATTTGATAAAAAATTAACTTTTGTCCAATATCTATTATATGTAATTTAATAAGTAAAAAGGGTAAGAAATAATTTTTTCCTTGTTAGATAAAGTTTTTATCAATAATAAATGTGTGATATTTTCTTTATTATACTATTATTTATTCTCCTTTGTACATATTTGACCATAGATCTTTTATCATCTTGTTATGTCTTACTTTACAATTTAAAGCACCTTTATTTTCCATAAATTTTAGGTTATTGACTATGATTTATAGATTTTATTAATTAATGTATTTGTTAATAATTATAGAAAAGTTAAATTGGGTGGTGTTTCTAATACCCACAAAATAATTAGTAGGGAACTAAAAACCAAAAACAAAGCTAACAAGTTGAGTAAATATAATAGAATCAAACACATTGAGTCTCAACTCCTCGATATTTTAAGATATTATTTTCAAATGATACTCAAGTGAGGTATTGTTTCAAATTGAGTAAAATATAATAATAAAATTAAACATACTACATTATTCTCAACATTTATATCTTTATCAAAGATCCAAAACACATTGTTTAAATGAAAGTGACTCGAATACAAACTATTTTTATATTTGTATCAAGGATAAGAAAAAAATATTATGACTAGTATGATCAAAGATGATGAGTTTCAATATATTAAATAAAATAATAAAATTTAATAAATACTTCTTAAGTACTTTCAAAACCATTTGGTTTCTAGGGGACCTAATTCTCCCATCAATCTTAATTTATTCAAAAAAAATACTAAAATTGATGATGATTTATGTATCATAATTTGTAGAGAACCCTCTAGTGATGAGATAACAAATGAAATAGACCCTATTAGATATCACAGTCCCCTAAAACTTGTGGTTTTTCCTCATTTTTTTTAAATTAACCTCTAATAAATTTGGTATTTTTTTAGGTTGTTAGAATTATTTTCATGTATTAAACATTCCTAGTGGTTAAAGTTTCATGATCATTGACCTCATCCCTAAATTTAATTATCTAAGGATTTGTGGTTATTTTTTCTCTATTTCATATTGAAATGTGTTATAAAATTATATATCAAATGTTAATTCCAATAAACTTAAGAATATTATACCTTTCTTCATAGGTGATGAATAATGGAATTATATTCATAACAGAAACATACCCAAGAACATCACGATCATGAAATAATTTGTTATAAACTATAATAAAAGACAAATCAATCCCCATTGTGTTGTAAAAAATTGACTTATCAAAAGAATATTATTTTTTCAAAATATTTTTTAGAAAAATTCATTAATTATTGTGATCAATTTAAAAATAATTCAACTGGATAATGAGTTTTTTCACCTCTAATTTATTTTCCAATATGATTAATGACGAATTTTGAAATTAATTTTTTGGTCAACGAGGTCTTAGATAAGGAGATCCCTTATCACCTCTTCTTTTCACTATTTTAATGGAATACACCTCCTTAATTCTCATAGAGTCCTTAGATTTAAAAGGATTCATATTTGAACACAAATTGCATAGAATTATCATCAATTACCTATTGTTTTTGGATGGATTTTTTATATGGATAAAATTTATCCAACTATATTGTAAAAAACCACCAAAACTAAATACTATAGAATCAGTCCAGGAGAGGATTGGAAGAATTTATATAAAAAATATAAAAAAAAAGAACTTATAATTTTTTAAATTTAACATTTGATCTTCTCATTTGAATATGGTAATCCTTATTACATGATATTTAGGGATATTTCTCAGAAGTAACCAATATACTCTTACCTCTAAAGGTATCCACTGAAAACGTAAATTTACAAGAACACTTATTGGTAGGATTTTGAGAACTCTTATAGCTTACTAGATCCTGATTATTAATGGGACAAGGGAAATATAGAGCTTCATATTAGATTTTCATGTATATATAATAACTTACACATACATGTTCATTGGTATTTTCATCCCTTTTATAAGAATCAAGGATACTTCTTGAAATCACCTTCATAACATCAAACATTTTATAAATTTCAAATTTATTATATGTTTCATTATTTTAAACATTTATAAACAGTTCAAATTATGAACCCATGTTGTAAATTATTTGTAATTCTCAATTAACCATGTATAAATCATTTAACACTTAAAAATTTCACAAAACTCCTTTAAATATATATAGGTTATGTACATAGTAGAATTATGTGATGGGAGGTGCCCAAATTTTATTTTTTTCCCATAATCTATGATCATCAGAGATCTACACAAGGATGAAAGTCGTGATCCATAGAATTGAATCAAAGAAATAGAAAATGGATAATAACATCGGAACCAAGAGAGAGGAGATCAAAACATATTGTTTATAATTAATTTAATTAGATAAGAACTCCCACTAAGGAATTATTTCTTTTTCCATGAACCTAATGATAGATATGTGATGCACCATTGTTGTGTTGTAGAAACCAAGTGAATATTTCCTCTAGCGGTGATCCACACGTGTTCCAAGAATCTTCAGATGTCACTAAAGGAGTCTCTGGGTTCTATCACTGAACATCCTTACACTTGCATCATCCTCTTTTATTGCCTCAAGAATCGCTTCCAAATAATTCTCCTTGATTTGGTGGAGGAGTATTGCTTGCTGTTCTTGGGAGCATTCTTGGATAAAGGAGCTCAGTATAATTGAGAGGATTCTCCAAGATTGTTGTGCATAACCAAAAAAAGAATTGTCTCTTGAGAACATAACATAACTGGGTATTTATTTCATTACGGTTAAAATAAAATAATTTTAAAAGTTCCCTTAATTATTTATTTAATCCTAGAAAATCCCCATGTAAAATAATAATACTAATATTATTATTTATTGACATGTGCTTAAATTGTGAATTATAATTAAATATTATTTAATCAAATAATATTAAATGTTATTATTTCTCACTGTATCATTAAACCCAATTCACCATTCATCCACAATATTTATCGAACCTTGAATAATTTCTATTTATTTATTTAATAAATATCACTTCATTATTCTCCAATAAATAAAGAAATATTATATTTAATAAACAGAAAATAAATATTTATATATGATCAAACATACCTGAATAAGTATTAAACCATGTGTGGGAATAATATTTATTAAACATGTTAAATAATAAATGATAATATATATTATTTAACTGAGATTCTGGATACACTTAGTGTGTGACCCTCTATGACTCTTTCTTAGTTCCATTAGGTGAAGCAGCCTAAAGTCCAAGGTTAGCATCTAGCAACACGTCAAGGAACCGATAGATAAAGAAGTTATTGTCACAAAGACATGTCACCTCATACGAATTCTTACTTTGTAATGTAATCCCTTTGTCACAATATCTCAAATCGAGTTGGTTTCATTCCCACATCATCAACATATATGCTCTATATCTCTTTCTTTGATTTTATAAAAAATATAACATTCCTATAGAACACCATGGAAATGGATTTATTTAGCCTATATCATTTCCATCAAATGGACTGGGATATTAAATTTCATTAATGAATAGATGGGATAAATCATTTATCACATTATTCATTAATTCAATATTACTCATGACACACCAAATGTATCCTACCTCACCGAAAACATATGTCGTCATACTTTTCTTCAATACATCTAAGTGTGTGAAACATAATACTCATTAATAATAATATTAAAGTATAAGGACTAATACATAAGTCCACATATAGGAATATCCAATGACACATAAAAAAATTCGATTTTCTACCGGTGGGTCTCATTATCATAATATTCTACTCGACATTACCAAGGGCATACACCATGAGAAAGTTCCTCAAAATCCTATGACTCTCCACCCCTGATATACTATATCATTTGTGTCCTTAAAATGATATCATCTGTCTATAGAACATGTATTCAACAATAGTGTTTTAGCACTTCTGAGTTCTCATCATAGCAGAGAACTGCAATGGCCTTTTAGTGTGATAACTACTCTTAGAACATTATCACATACATTATCAAGCATAAGAACAATCATGATGTGATAAATATTCTATTAATATTCAAACCAATGAATACATGTTTAGCATAAATTATAAATAAATTGGTTCTAGGGCACCAACTCCAACAGACTCCCACTTATACTAGACCCAACTACTAACAACCTTAATCCGCTAGCTTTCACATGATACTCATGATTCTGTTGAGATGGGCCTTTAGTCAGGGGGTCCACCATGTTATCTTCCATGGGTAATCTTCTCACTTCAACTTCACCCCTCTGGTATAAATCCCTCAAGAGGTGATACTCTAGATTTTTCCATTGGTGTGTCCTTTGCTCTTTTGTAAGAGCCACCGCTATAGTATTATCATAATAAAAAGTGATAGGGTCTTTACCGATAGGTACCACATCAAGATACTAGAAAATTTTCTGAATCCAAATGGCTTACTTGGATACATTATAATCCGCTAAATACTCAAACTCCATTGTAGAATCAGCAATAACTAGTTTCTTTGAACTCTTCCAACTCATAGATCCTCTGTTCAGACAGAAAACATATCATAATTATGACTTCAGATCATTCTAATCTATTTGAAAACTATAATCAGTATAACCTGTGATGACCACCTCCTTGTGTCCTTTATACACCAGGAACATATCCTTTGTTCTTCTCATATACTTAAGGATAGCATTTATAGCAGTCCAATGTTGTTCTCCTAGATATTCTTGTTATCTTCCTACCATGCTCAATGCATAGGCAACATAAAGTCTAGTATATAACATGGAATACATGACTGATCTTATCACTGGAGCATATGGGATCTTACTCATTCTCTCTTTATCTTTTTGTGTCTGAGGACATATTTTCTTAGAAATATATAAAGCGTGTGACACCAAAACCAATCCCATCTTGGATTGTTCCATACTAAATCTCTTTAGTATCTGGTCAACATATATACTTTGACATAGTCCAAGAAGCCTCTTGGATCTATCACGAATGATCATGATCCCTAGAATATAGGCTTCTTTACCTAAGACCTTCATGGATAAGCAGTTTTTGAACCAGTACTTAACAGATTCTATGACTCATATGTCATTTCCAATAAGTAATATGCAATCAACTTATACTACTAGGATAATGACCACATTCCTATCAAAACTTTTTTAAACACATATATCACATTCATTCTAAATAAAACTAAATAGTTTTATGGATTCATAGAATTTTATGTTCCATGACATAGATTCTTTATTTAATCTATAAATGGATATATACAAATTTTAAATCCTTTTGTCATCACTTGGAGTCACAAACCCTTCTGGTTTTGTCATATATTCATCTTTATGAAGGTTCCCATTAAGGAATGTAGTTTTTAAATCCATCTTCCAAATCTCATAGTCGTGGTAAGTTGCTATTGAAAGTAGTATTCTAATGGATTTAAACATTAAAACTATTTAAAAGGATTCATTTTATTCAATTAATTAATGTTTTTAACCCTTTTATCCACTATCCTTTCTTTATAGGTACTTACTTTACCTTCCATGTCCAGTTTCTTCTTGAATACCCATTTTCATCCAATAGACTTTACATCGACGGGTGCATTGACCATAACAAAACTTGGTTCTGATACATGGAATCTATTTCAGAATTCATGGATTCTTTCCATATTACATCTTTAGATATTTTTACTACCTCCTTATAGGATAGGGTTTCATCATTTTCAACCAACAATGAATCACCATCTTCAGTTACTAGAAAACCATATCTCTCTGGTTAACTTACCTCTATTACACTCCTATGCAGTACTTGTGCTTCAAGAACTAATTCTTCCACAGGGATATATGGAATCTGTTCCTGTACCAACTCTTGTGTATCTTGAGCATCAACTTCATTGAATTTAATCTTTCTCTCACTTTTCTTTTTGAGGATGTTCTCCCTCTCAAGAAAGATGTCTTGTCTGGTGAGAGTCACATTCTTTTCTGAGGGGTTTTATAGGTAGTATCACTTTATTTTCTTGGGATACCCTATAAAGATACACCTCATGTCCTGAGGTACTAGTGTTTTTCTCAATAAGGCCTTAAAAAATTCCTCATAACCCCATACACATGTACCGAACAAAATGGGTTTCTTTTCACTCGCTAACTCAAAGGTAATTCAATTTTCCACTTTTTTTGGAACTCAGTTTAATGTGTATGTCACATTTTGTAATGTATATCCCAAAAAGGATAATGGGAGATCATTATGAATCATCATTGACCTTACCATGTCTAAAAAGTTACGGTTTCTCCTTTTACTAACACCATTCCACTGTGGTGTATAAGGTGGAGTGAGTTGAGATAGAATTCCAAACTCTTGTAAACATTTGATGAAATTTTGGTTAAGATATTCAACACAACAATCTTATTTAAGCTTATTTATCTTCTTACCAAGATGATTATCGGCTTCATTCTTGAATTCCTTGAATTTAGCAAAGGACTTGTACTTATACTTCATCAAGTAGATATTGTTGTTTCTACTCAAGTCATAAGTAAAATTTATAAAGTAATAATATCCACCTCTAGCTTCTACTGGAAATGGTCTAAACACATTAGTGTGTACCGATCCTAAAAATTTTGTGACCCTTTCACCTTGACCATCGAATGGTGGTTTATTTATTTTTTCAGGTAACAAATAATGACATATATCAATTATTTTTAGCTTAGAAGATTATAAATAACCATCTTGATAGATCTTTGTCAAGAACTTCTCATTTACATTACCAAGATGGTGATGCTGCAACTCGGTGTTATATAAGTCATGTAAACATGATTTGTTATCTATTTACAACACTTGGTTTTTGTAATTTAATACATAAAGACCATTATTTAGATGTTCTATACCATAACATATATTGTCCTTATAAAAGAAAAAACATTTATTTCCAAATTTGAAAATAAACTCATCTATATCTAAACATGACACAAGAATTATGTTCTAGGAAACTATTGGTACATAATAATAATCTTATAAAACCCAAATCATTCTCATTGTAAATGAAAGGCGGTAGCCACAAATGTTCATAGAAGCTATCCTCTCACCGTTGGAAGCTCATAGATCCACCTCTCCTCTTGTAATATTTTGGAATATACTTTGTTTCTGCATTCAGATACATTTGTGATATTTACAAGATATATCTAATACTCAATGTGTATAAATGGAAATATTTAACTTGATAACAAATGCACATTTAGCTTCCCCTTACTTATGGGTGTAGTTCCTCTTCCATTGGCCAGGATTGCCACATAAAAAACATAATGCTTCCTTTTCCTTACCCTTCCTTAAATCTTCTTCTTCTTGGAAGGATAGTTCTTAGAAGCTTCATATTTTTTGTGATTCTTGGGTCCATTTTCCTTGTTCTTACTTTTCTTTTTCACTATAAAGATTGTGGGTTTATCACACCACATTTCCTTATCCACGTGGTGAATTAAGGTAAGAATCTTTGAGATACTCTTCTCATTATTTCTCATATTATAATTAACAATAAAATGTATATGGTCTCAGGCAGTGATGAAAGTATGAGATCTGTATGCAATTCATCTAGGAATTTAATCCCTAAGATGTCTAGGCATTCAATGTAGCTAATAAGATTGACTACACGAGGCCCAACTGGTGTAGACTCTCCAAACTTATTTGTGCAAAAATTATCGGAGATCTCATATCTATCTTGTCTCTCCATATCTTAATAGATATCCCTAATATGAGATATCATGCTATAGGAATCCATATCCTCATGTTGCTTAAAAAATATCATTTGTCATGGATGATAACATAAAGTATTGAACATCAGTATCATCATTCATATGTTTCTCACAGAGATATAGTTCTTCATCACTTTCCTAATTTTCAGGTACAACTGGTAAAGGTTCTTCCAGTACATACAATTTCCTTTCATGGCGAAGTATGAAACATAGGCACCTTTTCCACTCTTGGAAATTTGTGTCAATGAGAAGGTGTTACTTATCAATTATGTATTGTAATGATATGTTTTATTCCATTTTATTACTTTTTCTACAAAATAAGATACGTATAATTTTAGTACTTTATCTGAAAACATTTAAACAAATAAATAAATATTAAATTTATTAGTCTCCCACTATTTTATTGAAACCCAATATCCCTCTCCATTGGCTTCATAATATACTATTGCTTGGACATCCTAGTGGAAAGGATTTATATTCTTCTTATCATTACCCAACCATTGGTTGGTCAAGCAACTTGAATGGTTTTAGGTAGGAATTCCAAATTCCAAATGCATTAACTCATAATTCCTTGATCTGGTGAGTGGACTCCCCAATCCTAAAATCCTTTAACTGTATTTCCTCAATCATTTACTAACAGTTACACCAAGTTATTCTTTGGAAGTCAACACTTTATGTAAACCAAGTTAAGTCAACCCAAAACCTCTTGTTATAATTCCTCGATAATTGAAATCACCCCAACTTTGGCTTTTCAAGAACTTTGATCTATGGTTTGGTTCTAACCAAATTAATTGAAGCCTATACTGAATTAATATTTTATTGAGGTATTTTATCCTTTTTTTCACAAATTTACAATTATTATCTTTATCACATGATGGTTAATATTAAGTGGGATTAATTAAGTGATTATCCATGTCTTAGATAATATTTATTCATAAGAATGTTTATTTTAGTTCCATCTTGCATACTTTTTAATTCATTAATTATGTGATCATGAAAAAACATCTATAATAAAATAATCATGCAACTTGACAAAAACAATAAATGGTATGATCATGAGCTTAAACTAATGGTTATTTTATCTAGAGGTTGAAAAACTTACTATTGACCTAGGGTAGGAACACCTTGAACCAATTGAGGTTCATGTTTATAGCTTTCCAACTGTCCACCTCTGTATCTCCTTGGATTAGTTTCACCTCAACTCTAAAATTGAACTGCCTCCACTATCTTGGGAGCTCCATCCATTACATATGTCTTTTAATCACATGAAATTGAGGGGTAAATGGGTTTACATAAAAGAAAACATTGGCATTTAGGTCCTATATAATAAAAGGAGAGAAGGAAGGCATGCCAAAGAAATTTATTTAATAATAAATTAAATGAAACCAATCACATGCAAAAGGTTCAGTATAGATCATGATCATCCATATTCATGCAATCAATTATTAATATAATGAAACTAGAATTCAATTCTTAATTGTTCTTATTTAATATAAATCATGCTCAAATCGATTAATTATTATCATTAATTAATTAGTCATTTTATCTTAATTCTAATATGAATTTCCTTGAGGTTCTAATGCATCATAATTTTAAACAAATTAAATAAATTTATTTAAAATTAACCTTGTGTATAAATGTACCTTGGAGGAAACAAATTGAATACTCGTATGATTCTACCCAATATGTATTATACTCATATACTATTTTAATCTTGTGACATATGGAATCCATGACTTATCGTATACTTTAACAATATGTACTTCATGGATGATTACACAAATTTCATGATTTTTTGGCCACATGTTATGTTTCAATAAACATAGAGTAACAACTTGTAATATGAATCATACATGAAATGCCTATCTAAAAATTATGCAGATACTAATTATACATTTAAATATTTATGTATAGTAAAACCTATCACATGTCATGACCTATCTTTATGACCACACACAAGTACATGTCTCAAGGTTTACATAGTAAAATAAATAATGTTTAAATATATATAATTTGGTTAAAGTACACAGCTTGTAGATCTAATCTACATTGCATGTACACCCTTCACCTTCTATCTGAACTACACACCTAGGGAATCGGTGTGTAAAACATACCTCAGAAAATTTGGAGTACATAGTGTTTCCAATGGGACACATGCTGTGTTGACTCCATGTTACACTATCAACAGCTAAGTAGGCTCTATATGGAATACATGTCTCATCTATGACCTAGAGGGACTACACACCATGTATGTGGACTACATGGTGTGTAGTCTGGATTACTATGTGCCATTTAATTATGGGCAACATGTGGTGCATTAAATGGTTTAATTAATGTAATAATTAATAAAAAATATTGAATTGATTTCCAAATAAAATATTGATGTGTTGAACATTATTAAACGACATGTAACTCTGATTACATGGCATGTAGTATGGTGTTGTCTGGCTAAAAACCTTATCACCTCTAGATAAGTTCCTTAATTTAATTTTAATCATAAAATTAATAATATTGATTATATCTATGATAAACGAAGGAGGAAGAAATAGATCTCACAGTTCAAATTAAAAGAGTTATTAAACATGAATTGATAAAATAAATTATAAATTTATAAATCACCAATGATTTGTAAATAATTATAAACAATTATGTGCCCACTCTAATACCACTTGTAGGTTCCGGGATCAGCGAAAGCGTGTGATGGGTAGTTCCCAACATTGATTTTTTATATAATCAATGATCAATATAAGATCTATATGATGATAAACATCATGATCTATATAATTGAATCAAAGAAATATTCAATGGATAATAATTCCTGAACTGATATAAAGGAGATCAACACATATTGTTTATAATTAATTTAATTAGATAAGAATTACATCTAATAATTATTTCTTCATTGATGAACTCGGTGACAGATCTTCATTTCGTTGTCGTTGCGTTGTGGAAATCATGTATAGATTTCCTCTAGGAGTGATCCACACATGTTCCAGGAATCTCCTGACATTGCCAAAGGATTCTCTGGGTGCTAGAACGGAAGATCCTTGTGCTTGCATCATCCACCTTTATTGTCTCGGTAATCGCTTCCAAGGTGTTATCCTTGATCCAATGGTAGAGGATTTATCTCCATTCTTGAGAGCGTTCTTGAAGAATATATCTCTCTAGGCTTGATACGATTCTCTAAGATTGTTGTGCACAACTAACAAAATTAATTGGCACTTTAAAAAATAATATAAATGGGTATTTATATCGCTAGGTTTAAAATAAAATAATTGCACAAGTTCTCTTAATTATTTATTTAATCCTAGAAAATATACATTTCAAATAATAATACTATTATTATTATTTCTCTACATGTGATTAACTTACAAATTATAATTAAATATTATTTAATCAAATAATATTCAATATTATTATTTATCACCAAAATATTAAACTCAGTCTGTCATTCTTTAACAATATTTATCGAACCTTGAATAATGTCTATTTATTTATTAAATAAAAATCACTTCATTATTCACCAAAAAATAAATAAATATTATATTTACTAAATATAAAATAAATATTTATATGTGTTTTGGGTCTCGGTCTCGAAATGCCGAACGGTTCTGTATCTGATGATAGACGGACCTGGTTTCCAAAGGCAGGCGTTCGCCAGATGCTTTGACCAGCGACTCTTAAGAACTCACATTGGTCGAGTGGATGAGAAGTCGGGCTCATAACACCCTTTTAGGGGGAATTATTGCCTATTTCAGGACTCTCTTATAGATTTAAGACGTATTCATATGTTTATGAATCTTTGGTTTATACCCAAACATAGTATCCACGGATTCAACCCTGGTGGGAAATGGTCAACTGGACGCAGGGGTTTGGAATCAATTATGCCCGAGGATTACCATCCCTCGTTGGATTAATGACCCCAAAGAGTCGGAACTCTCTTGAGGAAGTACTTGGAGTGGCGCGGTGAACCGGTGTGAAGAATAGTCGGATCGACCGGTTATTGGGCTTGAACCTCTTGGAGGCTTCCTACATACCCTATCTGGGAGAAAGGGATCAAAGTCCACGTAGTTCATATGGGTGTCGGGGAACTGACGTGAAGATGGACCAGGTGGTCCTATGAGTGGTGGGCTTGAACCTCATAGAGGCTTCCTATGTAGCCCTGTGGTGGGGAATCAAAGTCCTCGTAGTTCTCTTATACAGTTTAACATCATGCTAGATGGGGGCATACAATTTAATGTCATGCTGGACGAGGGTGGAACTCGACGTAAAGAAATGACTGAGTGGTGGGATTGGACCTCGTGGAGGCTTCCTACGTACCATGCCTTGACATGGATCAAAGTCCCCGTAGTTCGCTTAGGCTTGGGGCTTACGCTCTGAGGCGGCCTAGAGTGATGGACTAGGACTTACACTCTGAGGAGTCCCATAAGAGGATGTCATGGTCAATGCTTACTCTAAGCCCATGTGAGTCATGCTCGGTATGAGAAACAAGAGGCGGCAAGGACCAGACGATCACGTTGTGAAAGGTGCGTCCGTCAGAAGTGGGGTGGGACTTACTCATTAGGGAGGCCCATTAAGTCGGGGATTACTCATGGGCGAACGCCCGTGGCAACAAAGCTTAGTGGGAGAGGGAAATGGGGTGCTCATATTCTTGTATCCTCTCTTGCAAGGCATGAGGGCTTCCTTATGATTGATATTTTAATACCCCTACGGAGCCCTGAACAAGTGGAGGGGCAGAAAGGGGATTCCCGAGCTCAGACTCCAAATTACCGTGGGAATGTGAACCCAGGAATGCTTCAGAAATCTGCTCAAGGGTCAAGGAAACCCCTTCACCTCTACTTACCGTGGGTATGTGAACTCAAAATGGCACGCTGATACGCCTGAAAGTTACACCACCAGGATCCGGTGGCTCTGGTGGAGGCCTCAGCTCGGGGCCGATGAATAGGCCAATATGGGGGTCACGGAGGACTTGGATAGATCAGAAGGATATTATCTGGCTCAGGGGATGAGAACACCAAAGTATTTGGTGAGCCACCGAGAGGTATGGGTGGTGGCGCCCTTCGCGTGGGGAAGTTCCATGCAGCTGGAGAAGCCATCTGTGAACCAGGGTGGTCCACGGACTGATTGGCGTCCCGTGAACTAGGGTGGTTTGCGGCTTTGGGTTCAATCCACGAACCAGGGTGGTTCGCGGCTTTGAGTTCAATCCGCGAACCAGGGTGGTTCGCGACTTTGGGTTCAATTTGCGAACCAGGGTGGTTCACGGATTTGGGTTCAATCCGCGAACTAGGGTGGTTCGCAGAGGGTTCCAGGCGGGTAGCGGTGGCCAAGGGCGGCGCTGGTCGGAGGCTTGTTGGTCGGGGCTTTGCCCGTGTAGGAGAGTGCTACGCGGTGTGGCGGATGGGAAAATAGGCGTAAACTCCATGGTCTACGGGGAAGTCATCTGCGGAGGGGGTATGGTTTTCGGTTCTCCTTGTTTTTGTTATTTTAGGTTCGCAGTTCACCAAGTTATTATGCGTTTTCCAGTTCCTTGTTAATTCGTATACCGGCAGTGGTTCGCAGATGGGAATTTCTCTGTTTTTGAAATCTGAATCCTTCCTTCAACCGATCTCTTTCCGAATCTCCAATCCCTCCGAATCCGATTCCAATTCTCTGACCCCTTTTTCTTTCCCCCTTGTTCTCCTTTTATAGAGTGAGGAAAGAGATGTATTTGTGGCTACATGGCACCTTTTGCGAAGGCCCATAACCAAATACCCGGTTTACAGCTGACTTGGTCAATCCGTGATTTGTGGTGGGTATTGAACGCCCCCCCCCCCTCCGCTAATTGAACTCAGGGGGTGCTCCGCAGCCGCGAAGGGTTCCGCCTCCATTCCGCGAATGCCAGCGGATGCGGTTTGAACTGGTCGACGCGGTCCGCGGTTGGGGCCATTCATGATGGTAAACTGGCTCGGCGCCCACCCTACCTCATGACCGCAGAGGATCTCCGCCTCCATTCTGTGAACGACAATGGTTCATAGAGGGGGGTGCTTCGCGGAGGTGGTGCCTCACGTTTTCATGGGACCGGTCCGCGGACCGGTTCTGCTTGTGTCCTCCCTCTGATTTTTCCCCATTATTTTCCCCAATTATTTTGGGGGATTTGGGTAGAATCTCCTTTGAGGATTTTTCAGGACCCTACCAATCCCCCCCATCGGAATGGGGTCCGATCGGAACGAAGAGGAGGCCATTACGATGCAAAGTGGTCCTGAAACTGAGATGGTTTGCGGTAGAGAGATGGACCCAGTAGGGGACCACGCCTATAAATACGTGGAGCCCTTCATTTGTCCTTTACTGAATTCTTCATGAAACCAGAGCTCCTTCACCTCCGCGTGTTCGCTCATTCGCGAAGTGCCTCGTCCGCGAACCGACAGTGACCTTCGCGAACCCTTCCTTCTTCGCGGCCGCCTTTACCTGCAAACCAACTTCCCAACCGCGAACCATTACTCAAAAATTAAGTGATGAAGGGCTGTGGAGAAACTTGCTTTGCGGTTTCGATGCTCTGTGGGATAAAATCCCTTGAACTTTAAAAGTGTCTGAGTTTCCTGAACTTAATCACTTAAACTCAAGATTGAAATTCCGCAGAGCGACTTGGTTCGTGGTTTCCTGTCCAACGCCTCATGATCTAGGGTTTCGCGGACTGATTTCACGAAGGGCTAGTTCGTAGGATGATGTCATCGTGAACCATCCTCCGAGGTCTCCTTGTGGGCTTTGCTTATGAAGGAACCTTAGCCATATATCTGGTTATTTTCGTCCAGATTTTTATTCCGGACTAACATATTGTTGGCTCTCATTTTGCAGGGAGAAAACATGGTTCCCCCTCGTTCTACGCCGAGGCCTGCTGTAGAGCCGCTCCCAACTGCTGATCAACGCCTGAAAGACATGGTTGTCTCTGTTCAGGATGGAGTCTGCCACTCCCTGTCGTCTTCCTTCCTTGCCGAACAGCTCTCCAAATCACAGTAGGAGTATCCTTTTTCTAACAGCCTTCCTGCATATGGGTTCGGTTTTTTTTCTAATACCCTAATTCTGGAACCATCCGATGACAACAATCCTGAAGCAAGGATATTTACCGCCACTATCCCCCAGTTCGTGATACTTGTCGGCGAGCAGCCTGCCTCAAGGGGTACAGATGTCGGATCTATCTTGAATCACCTTCTAGTATCTCCGACATGAGAACCACATCATCAGGAAGGAACAATCCACTGCTATTGGAGTATTTCTCGCAATCCCATGGTAAGCGACCAGCATGGCTGGCCGGCGAATCGGGATCTCCGGTTGGGAGGAGCATTTAAGTCATTGGATTGGGGGTGTCCCTTCTGGGTTCACCAGAGATGCACATAATTTGGGGCAGAGTTACGATCCGTAGGCTTGTATGAAGCTTCCTGGGTGTCCCAAACCTATACCCACTGACCTCAAGCCCTCGCCAGGAAACTTATGAGCTGTTGGAGCCCGGACACCAACACCTTTCATCTGGTCCATGGGGAAGTGGGCATTAGTCTATGGGACGTCTTTCAGATTTCAGGGGTCCCCGTCGTTGGGAGTATGTATGACGAGTTCCTGCCTCCTTCTTCTGTGTGGGATAACAAAGAGAGGACCCCCCTAGTGAAGTAGCTTATTAAACAAGCTCAGAAGAACTCAGAGGATATGTTTCCAAAACAATTCATCCCATACCGTGAATGGTTCAAGTCTTTTGTGAGAGAGAACAAATCTAACGAATCTGCGGCTCTCCCAAGCAGGCCCATGACTTTCCCTATAATTGAGTCCCATAAACAGATGGGCAGCTATTGGATGATTTTGGAGCAAGGCAATTTTCGCGGCTGGGGATGGGATCTTATTCCGGATGTCGACTGATTGCTCAGTCTGGCAACTTTTCTGGCCATGTTCTTAAGTGGCTGGTTATTACCCGTACACGAGGCTGGTGGTGTGCGGGTCACTACTTCTGTCATGGTAGTACAATTGGCTACTGGTAACGTTATCAACCTAGTTGTCCCAGTACTGGCCAGTATTTATTGGTTGCATGGTAACATCACTGATGGGAGCAGGCCAAACCGAGTGGATGGCCCTTTCCAAATTCTCTGGGGATAGTTAAGCGTGCATATCAAGAACTGCTCCACCTTAATCAACCCTCTTAAGATTCCAGGCACCACATTCAAGCCATACTTGCAACTGACCAGTGGGGTTATGCCCGAAGAGTGGGAGACCCAAGAGAAGGATAGTCAACAGACAGTTCTGAAAAAGCGTCTGCTATCAAGTCGAATCTCGAATTATGACTAATTCAATTTTCATCCATTTTCTTGTCCGACTGGTGCATTTACGAATACCATAACAGACGATTTTAGCAAGTGGGGCTACCTCTTCTCCCTCTGAGAGGGTATTTTGGTGGCTCGTATTAGTGAAGAACTGATCTGTGAGGGGTACGTGCCTTGCCGATTTGGGCATCAATTTGGCTGCGTCCAAGCACAGTGTCCCCCCACACTTAATGGTGCCCGTGAGAACCATCATTTAATGGAGGCCAGACAACTGTGGTTAACGCTTACCCGGGAGGATATTGGTTGTGAGGTTATGACCCCCATGCTTGCGGACTCCATGTCTTTCTTTTCCAAGAATTATGCTGACTCTTGGGTACAGTCATACCCAAATGGCCAGCTAGGGACATTGGTTCCTACTATCTCAATTCCCAAACCATCAAAGGGAAAAAGGAAGTGAAAGGAGGATGGTGCTCCAACTAGGCCGGGAAAAATCCTCTGTCACCCTACTGGTCCCGTGCTTCCTGGGAAGATTTTAACAGATAGAGGTGTAACCTCTCATGCCCTCGAAGCTGCTCGAAGGGGGTTGGCTATCCCTGTTGATACTGCCTTTCTGACGGCTTGGGGCCAATGGGACGAATTCAAATCCTGGTCAGCCTTTCGCAGCCAGTACCCCCATCCTCTGTGGAAGTATCTTCAGGAATCAGAGGTAGATTTTGACGGGCTGGGCTACATATCTTCTCCCGCTGACATTATTTATAACACTGACCCTGAGAGGTTCGTTCGATATCTCTGGGACCTTGAGGTCTATATTCATGCACGCCGGGGCTATTCGGTGTTCACGCATCGAGTCTAGGCCATGCTGCACCCGGTTACTGATGAGGAGGAAGAAATAAGTGACCACTCTTCAGGGGGCTATGATTTCGATGATCTCCTTATCACAGCTGAAGCAAGTGAATTCCCCTTCCTACCTATGAGGTCCCGTTTACAGGTAGCCCCAGAGAGTTCTAGGGCGGCGGCGGGATCCGGAACACAAATGCGGCCATTAGTGCCCTTACCATCCTCTACCGCTGCCCGACCTTCTCAGGTTGATCCTCCCCGGTCAGTGATTCATGCCATGGCCACATTCTCAGAGGCTTGGAGGATTTGGGATGACCTGAGGGTCAGTGGATCAGATGAAGAAGTTTGGGCGTTACTTTAAATAGGCCCTCTTAAACTTCCGGGTATTGGGACGATCTTCGATCCACCCCACTTGCTGTTGGAAGAGGATTTAGATGAAATAGTCGCCTCATTAAAGGAGATGGATGCGTACATTCATTCACTCTGGAATTGTCTCTATGGGAGAATCCAGGTGTCTATGATGATTGTACATCACAAATTGTCCGACCCTGAAGAAGAGGTCGCTCTGCTCGCTCATTCTGACTTTATCCCTCCTTTATTCTGGAGGTTCTAAGGTTTCTTCCTTTTATGCAGGGTTTCGAAGAATATCATGGGTAATTCCTTCTCCGGAGTATACCCCTCATGGTACCACGGTGGGGGAGCATGCGCTTTCACCCACAGGGGTCATAGAGGAAGGATCCCCTAGCACAGCTGAGCTCATGGAAGCGACCATCGCAGTCTCAGCTAGGGTCTTTCCTCCTCCTGCCCCTCCCAGAATTCTGGGTGAACTGTCCCCTGGGAAGATCCAGAGATGGCAACAGGCATTCCATTTATCAGAACAGCTCAGACAGGGAACGTCGGGTAATCATGACTTCCCATTTTCTCAATCACCAACTTTCATTCTTAGACTTTTCCACTCATTAATTGTATGGTGCAGGGCCAGTCAGGGATATGGTTGTGGCTACCCAAATGGTTTTACCTTCCGCCTCTTTGCTGTCTGTGGAATCACTTGTAACCACAACTAGATGCGATGAGATGGTGGGCCCTACCGGGGGGGCGACGATATGGATGCTTTACTTCTGCCTTTATTAGTCAGAGATACGTCAGAGGAGGAATTGTTGGTATTCAAGACTCATGTTGATCAAACATCCCTTTCAATTGCGGAGGAAGACGGGGCGCCCATGATCGCTGAGGGGGCTCCAGATCCGACAGGGCCATCCACCTCAGACATAATGGATCCCGTGGTAATGGAGGAAGAGCCTACCATTAGTCCAATTGTTGGAAACCCAGAGCGGGCCATTATCTTGTTAACCGGGGGAGTGATTTCCCCAAGCTTGGTCTCCGTAGGAACTTGGGGACAGCTTTGGAAACGGCTTGCCTTAGGCATGGCCTCAGGCCCTGGACCCCTCTAGGGGCTTCCCGGATTCCCTTGCCTATCAAAGATGTGGCATCCTCTTCGAGTGGTTGTCGCGGCAGTGCAGAGCTTGCGGATGCCAATGCCTCATCGACTAGGAGTAAGTTCCCTGATCTCCTACCACTGACTCCTTTTTCTTCCCTTTTCTAATTAGGGGTACTCATCTGTCTTTTTGACCCTTGGGCTTCAGGACCACAACCTTTGGCACTGACGATTGTGTCGCCAGACCCAACCATGCCTATGATCACAACTGTCAGGGGCGAGGTTGATGCAGTGCCAGAGTTTGAGGGTGAAGCCGCACCGGGTCCCTCCTTGGTGACATTCATCCCCGAATATGTGTCCTCATCCGGGAGTGATTCTGAGCCCGATCAACAAGTCCTCTCTAGCCTTCGACCCGCTCTCCAAAGGTCTTGGTAGAAAATCTGGAGACTGATCTCTCAAACACCCTTGGTCGAGATGCCGACCAAATTACCGAGGCTACACAATTTTTTTATGTTGCTTGGATTTGATGGATTTGACTATCATGGTGTTTATGACATAGTCAAGCCGGTAGTCGCTGATCGAGAGAGGCCAGGCGATTTCAAATCTCACCTTTCTACTGCCCAATCTGAAGCCTACATTTCTGCAACTCGACAACTCTGCCTAACAGAGGCTCATGACAACGCTGGGGTCATCGTGAGGCTTCAGAGATAAATTATTGAGCAGCGTTATATAGCATCCCGCCTTTTTATAACATAAACTTTCATTACATTACACAAAACTGAGGATCTTTAAGGTTTAGTGTCTTGGAAACCAGGAACATAATACATGAAAACAACATAAAACATTCTTCTTAAACACTTGAAAGGCTTCTCCTTAAGTTCATCCTAGGTTCATTACTGCATCTCATAACCTGGGGACATACATCAAAATAAAGGGTGAGCAGAAGGCCCAGTAAGGGAACAAGAGAAACATTTAACATGTGAACTTGAGATACATCAACTATGTCATGAAAAAGAACATTAAGGCATGAGAAAGAAATCATGTGGCATATCATAATAAAAATAAAATTTTTCATAACTTTAAGATGTGGCTACATAATTTAACATAGACAATCATGAACATATCACCAAGGTCCATCCCCAAGTTGTTATTTTAAAATTACCAAGGTTATTCACCAAGATATCGTGAAAATTGTAATCTCTAGTGGTTACATCATTACCCAATGCATTGGAGCGCTATCAAGGCGAACCCTTAAATTTGCCTTTGTTATCATGTGATCCATATATATCATCATCAAACATTTCATAAATAACCCATATAGCATAAAATAAATGGGTTTCATTTCATAATCATAAGGTTTTAAAAACTGCTTTAAAGATATGATCTTAATGTCACTTTAAACCCACAGAAAGGGAAAGCGGGTCTCATGTATATAAATCCCAGAATTTAAAATAGAACATTTTGATATATATGTGAATACCATTATATATATAATAGCTTTGAGTATTCACTTTATAACCTAAAAAAATTTTGAGAAAAGAGAGGCATTTTGAGACGAAAATTCTGCAGCATAACGGCTATGTTTCGGGGTTTTAGAAAACATTAAAAGGAGAGGGGAAATGGGTCAAACATTCATAAATGACCCATAAAACAGTATAGGGACATAATAAGAAGGATATACGAACATGGTAATGAAATTTTAAGGACATACCATTTTAAATGAAAAACATGGAAGGAAGAAAAAAATTAGATTTCTCTTATGAAAATTCGGCAGCCAAACGGCGTCACTTAAACTTCAACAAAATGATTTGAAAAGATAAAATAGGGTCTCTAATTATGTGAACATAAGAGTTCAGTATGATATATATAGATATCATACCCCAACATAATAAAAAAAAGAACTTGAAAGACTTGACATGAAAGTATTATTTTGAATGGAATGAGAAGGGTGAAAGAATCCCCTTAAAAATTCGGCAGCCTAACGGCGTCACTTAAACATTCTTAAAACGAATTGATGAGAGAAATATGGGGTCTCTCATCAGATGAACATGAAAAGGTAAGTAATATGAATATATAAGAACATCCTCCAACATAATAACATGGAGTATAAAAGAAATGACATAAAAGAGATTACTTGAAAAGAAAGAGAGAGGTCGGATCCCTTACCTTAAACGTAACTCTTAAAACTCAAAGGTTGGGACCTTGAGAGGCTTGAGGGCACCTTGGGAGGACTCCTTGGGAGGTAAGGAGACCAGAACTTCGTTGAGAATGATTTTGGAGTCCCAGTTATTAGATAATGGCTTGGTATTTATAGGAAAAGTGAGGGGACAAAGCATTAATGGCCAAGGGACACCTCATAAGTGGGTTTCTCAAACCCATGTGCTCTCCCAAGATATTTCCCAGGAAGTTAGGCCAAATGGGGCCCTGAATACACTAATTCATCACCTTTGGTCGGCCAACCCATAAAATATCTCATGACGTCATCATGACACAGTTATGATGTCATTAAACATACCGAAACCCTAAAACTGTATTTTTACTATTCACTGAAAATTCAACTTTCTCAGAAAATTCCCAAAATTTCACCTTGACCAAAAATCAATGCACTGATTTCAAAACTGAACTCCATTTTATAAAAATAATTTTCTAAATATTTTTAATTTATTTTTTAAATAAATACACTATTCACCGAAAATTCATTTTTTTAGAAAAATCCCCAAAAATTACCTTAACATAATATCGATGCTCTGAGTTTAAAAATGAAATCCATTTTATAAAAATAATTTTCCAAATATTTTTAATTTAATTTTTAATTAAAACACACTATTCACCCAAAAAAACTAATACTTGAATAATAATTTATGAAACCGTTATTTAACCATTTTATTGAATCACGTTACTTAATCAAGGTGCCTAGATTATATTAATACTTTCTTTAAGTGAGATTACTAATCCATTTGGTCACATTACTAATCCTAAGCATAAAATCACTATTCATAATTTACTATTCATCAAAAATTAAGTTGATCTTATTAGACTCTAAATTTCGTACTGAACATAATTGTTGAAGACCATTTTTTGAAAATCATTACACATTTTTTATCATTTAAGGTTTACATAAACATTTTTAAAATATCCTTTCTCTAAAATTCATCAAAAATATGCATACTATAATTATCCAGACATTTAAAAATTCATAAACTTCATCATAAGAAGAGATCAAAATTTTTATTTAAAATAAAGGATTACACAAGGCAGTTACAGTCTCCTTACATAGCCCCTTATCACACCGGCATAGGACCTAAGTGTAAGGTGTGCTAAGGTGAGGGAATCCGAGGGAGGCTCGGCCAACATTGCACGAGTAGTAATTTCTATCAGTTTGAACTTCTCGCGAAGGCGATCCCATTCTAGCTTCACACGATGAAGTTCATCTTGGGTTTGGTCCAGAGCAAAGCCCAGTGGTGCTACCTCCTTCCCAAGTTCTGTTAGATGGGCTTCGATCGGTCCAAGGCTACTGGGTGAGGCCATCGAATATTCTTTCTATATTAATTAACCAATATTACTTGTATTTAGAGACAATAATCAAAACGTTTAGTTTCCAGCGGTCATATTGAACAATGGTCATATAACAGTCAAAACTCAATGGTATCATTTTAATTATACTCATGTTATCAAATGAAACATTTTTGTTGAGTATAAAAATAAAATAAAATAACACAAAAAATTAGGAAACAAGATTTATTCAAAATTTTGGGTCGTTACACGTTATCACCTGGAGGTGCTGAGGAATGAGATACAGCAGATGCAGCAGGAAGAGGCCAACGTCACCGCCATGATTGGAGAAGGGGAGCGGCGGATGAAGGAGGAAATAAGGGCAAGCACAAAGGCGGCTCAGGAGGCAGAAGAATTGTGGGCTGGTGCAGAAGCTGAGACAGCCTTACTGCAGAATCTCTCTCAGACAATCGAGGATTCTCACCAGTGCCTGATACAGCTTTGTGTATCCGCTGAAAAACTCATGTAATCACCTTTTGCACTAGAGGAGGCTCCAGATTGTGGATGCCATTCTTACCAACTTTGTTATGGAACAAAGAAAAATTTCTCCTTAGTTCACTTGTCTCTTTTTCCTGTGATAGAAACTATTTAGCACGATTGTTTCATATGTTAATTCCCTGAACATAGAATAATCCGAGTTCAGGACTAAAAATAAATCAGGATCTAACTTTTTTCTGGACCATGGGATCCAGTGAGCATAGTTTGACTATTGCTGGGGTTTTGTAAGAAAACCCCACAAAATTTTTGTCTCTTTCTTTTAATTCCCTAATTTTTCCTGTACCCATTTGGTATGGATCCAGCGGATATAACTCGGCTTTTTCTTAGGTCGCCCTTTTTGAGTTTTCGGCCGAACAGGCTTTTTGCCTCCTTTTTGTGATTAGTTTAAAGTATCGCCGACAATACTATCATTACTGATGTTTTATGTCAAAATCCTTGACCAGATATGGTGGGACGAGGGTCCCAATGAGGTTTGGTTGACTAAATAATGTCTCAACACCCTTCAGATGCAAGTGGGGGGAAATGTATTTAAATTTGAGCGACATGCAGGGCATGTCTCAAGATATAGGAGCTGCATCGGCATACAAAGGTAGGAAGAGGATTGCCTAGGGAAATTTTGCCTTTGGTAGATGGGCCAGGGGTGATCAATATGCAGAGCCATTGAGGGCATGGTATGCATAGTCATACAAAGGTTTCCTTAAGTCAAAGAATTATCCATTTTTGATGGCCATGGGACTTCATGGAAGTCCAGCTCATGGAAACCACCATGGGTGGCTTGGAAGATGAATGTTCCATCTGATAGGGTTTTGAGAACATTCATACTAATCAAGAGTGTGGTCGGAAGACCACTTTCCTATGCATTTTAGTTAGCATAGGGGATGGATGGTTTAGGCTTGGCGCAGTTTAAGGTCATGCAGCTGGGACATTTTTTAAGTGGAATGGCTTCTCCTGGTTCTCAGTAATCTCATCAAAGATGTTCTACCACATTCAGGTAGGATTATGAAAGAGGTTGGTAAACTGTAGCTCAAAGGATTTCTGAATCCTGGGATAGGCATGAGGGCTCAGAGGCCATGAGGCGTACGGAGAGAAGCGTTGCCTAAGGGAATCTTTCCTTTGGTAGACCGGCCAAGGGCGATCAATATGCAAAGCCGTTGAGGGCATGGTATGCATAGTCGTACAAATGTGTCCTTAATTCAAAGACTATCCACTTTCGATAGCCGAGAAACTTCGTGGAAGTTGATATTTGGGACCACCAGGGGTGGATTATTAGATTTTGGCTTTTTCTGAGTACAGGGTATGGCTCATGATGAGAAGGTGCCTGAATAAGGGGGAAATATCTAGACTAAAATTCCTGAGAATGGTTGAAGTAATTCTTTCTCACACTGGTGTGAGGTGGTGGTTCGTGCAGGTCTGACCTGTGCACTGAAGGACGGAGAAAAACCTCTATTTCTCATTGAACCTATGACGAGTATAACCGTGTAGTTTATCCTCATCTGTTTGGGACATATTCCGCGCAGTTTAGTGTCATGTGGCAAGGATGAGTGGCATTTTAAAGGTTTCCATGTAGTTTAATGTCTTGCAGCGAGGACGGGGGGGCATTTTTTTTTGAGCCAGTGAAAACGCTTGTGGTTGAAGGAATTTCCCTAGATGGTTAATGCTTGGCCTTTGCAATTTTGTGCCAAGCAGCCAAAATATCCTGTGCAGTTTAACGTCATGCGGCGAGGATGTAGTTGAAAAGGCCGCTCTTCATCAGAATTTAACTGGGTTTGAATACCTCAACATGCCCCAGACGTGGGGGGGGGGGTTGATTGGTGTAAATCATGGTTCTGGGGCTTCTTGGATCAAGAGAGGTGATATGGGGACTCTGAGGCCGGTAGGCGTACGAAGCTAGGAAGAGAATCGCCTGTGGAAATCTTGTCTTTGGTAGACGGGCCAGGGGCTATCAATATGCAGAGCCACTGAGGGCATGGTATTCATAGTAATGCAAAGGTGTCCACAGGTCGATAACTTTCCACTTCAGATGGCTATGGATAGTTATGAGGATCCACAATTATCCGGGCCATGAAGTCTGTCATTTGGCAGGAGAATGTCTGGACATGTCGGGGATATCCGTCCCTGGTTGCTTGTTGAGTTTCAAAGATCCCCCTGCGCTGATCTTTTTTGTTGTGGGAAGGGGTGTGCCTTTATTCCATGCAGTTTAACGTCATGCAGTAAGGATGAAGTACTCTTAGTTTATCAGTCATAGAGCTCGGACCATTGGGTGACTATTACTGCAGTCACTTGAAGGATAACTAAGTCAACATGTTCTGATATACTTAGAACAAGGTGGGGATGAAGGTTGTAAACTGCAACTTTTAGTTTTCCCAGATCAGGAGGTGTGGTGTGGAGGCTCTGAGGCTGGTAAGTGTACGGATCTAGGAAGAGTACCGCCCAAGGAAATCTTTCCATTGGTAGACGATCCAGGGGATATCATTATACAGAGCCGCTGAGGGCATGGTATGCATAGTCATACAAAGGTGTCCTTAGGTCGATAACTTTCCACATCCGATGGCCATGAATGACTATGAAAATACGTGATTGCTCACAGTGCAGAGTTCGGCACGTGGGGATAATAGTGTGCGGGTATACAAGAAAAATCTTCACTAAAATTGTTCGTTGAGTCAAAGTAGCCTAGTCCTGGCTTGATATTTGTTGATGCAGGTCACCATGTGAACCACTGATAGACACATAGGCTAGCCAGATAGGGATACCCTGGAAACACCTAGATGTGAAAAGTGGAATGAACTTGTAAACAACTTCTCCATAAACTTCTGGATCAGGAGGTATGGTATGGGGGCTCTGAGGCCGATAAGCATACGAAGCTAGTAAGAGTGTCGCCCGAGGAAATATTGCCTTTGGTAGACGAGCCAGGGGCTATCATTATGCAGAACCGCTGAGGGCATGGTATTCATAGTCATAAAAAGGTGTCCTTAGGTCAATAACTTCCACTTCCGATGGACATTAGTGATTATGAAGATCCATAATTATCCGGGTCGTGGAGTCTGATGTATGGAGAGGATGCATCCAAATGTGCAGGGAGTATCTCCATCTCGTATCGCCACGTGTCTTGGGTGGGTCGTGACAAAGTCCGTGTAGTTTAATTTCATGTGGTGAGGATGGATTCCGTGCAGTTTATCGTCATGCGATAAGTACGAAGATATACACCCCGTGCAGGTCTGGTCCGTACACGAGGGAAGGCACATTTTTAACATCATTGTCTGTGTAGTTTAACGTCGTGCGGTAAGGATGATAAGTACACCACGTGCCGGTCTAGTTCGCACATGGGGGAAAGGGAATTTTTTTATCTTTTATCCAGGGGCTGGTCCAGGATTTGGGATCTTGGCGTTGCTACGTATCCTATGAGGGAAGGAATCAAGCCGTACGTAGTCCTCTGAAATCCATACACCCCGTGTAGGTCTGGTCCGTACACGGGAGGAAGAAGGAATCTTTTTCTCTTTTATTCAGGGGGCTGGGCCCGGACTGGGGATCCTAGTGTCGCTACGTATCTTGTGTGGTTAGGAATCAAGCTGTACGTAGTTCTCTGAAATCCATACAGTTTAACGTCATGTGGTTAGGATGATGAATACACCCCATGAAGGTCTGGCCCGTACATGTGGGGAAGGGAGCATTCTTGACTCTTATTATCCATGGAGTTTAGTGTCGTGTGGTAAGGACAGACTCCATGCAGTTTAACATCATGCGGTGAGGATATGAATACACCCCATGAAAGTCTGGTCCGTACACAGGGGAAGGGAATTTTTGTTTTTCTTTTTGAGGTGGATGGGCCAGGGTGTGGAATTTTGGCGTCAATACGTACCCTGTGAGGGCAGAATCAAGCCTCACGTAGTTATCTGAAAGATGATACACCCCGTGCAGGTCTGGTCCATACACAGGGGAAGAGGGCATTTTTAAATCATCTTGTCCGTGAAGTTTAACGTCATGCAGCTCGGACGAAGAGTACACCCCGTATAGGTCTGGTCCATACACGGGGGGGAGGAGCATTCTTAACTCTTGTTATCCATGCAGTTTAATGTCATATAGTAAGGACAAAGTATTATTAGTTTAAGGTCACAGAGTTCAGACCATTGGGTGCTTGGCAATTTAATGTCATGTTGCTCGGACGATGAATACACCCCTTTTTTCTCTTTCCCGTGCAGTTTACCGTCATGCGGTTAGGACAAAGTATCTTGGTCTCTATGTGAAATGATTCTTCAGGAATCTCTCATTGGTAGGATCCGTGGTAAATTTCCCATCCATTGATATTAGGGCATATGCTCTGTTGGAGTAGACCTTGTGTACAACATATGGTCCCTCCCACTTGGGCTTCGTCTTTGGAGGCTTCTTGCCGGGTATCATTAGGGTTCGGAGGACCACCACTAATTCTCCTTCCAAGAATGACTGGAGGCGAACCTTTTTGTTGAAGGCTCGTGCGATCTGATTCCGGTACACTTCTAGGTGGTGCAGAGTGTTCAACCACTTCTCGTCTAGCTATTTCAATTCACCTAGCTACTTTTCTGACTGCTCATCATCAGATAATTGATCACAGATGGAAACATGGAGTGAGGGAAGTTGGAGTTCAATGGGCAGGACTGCCTCTGTGCCATACACCAATTAGTACGGGGTAGACTGAGTAGCGGTGCGGATTGTGGTTCGATAAGCCCACAATGCATGGAGGAGTTTATCCGGCCATGACTTTTTGTCTTTTTCCACTAGTTTCTGGAGGATGTTGGACAGGGTCTTGTTGAAATATTCTATTTGTCCGTTATCTGCCTCATGGTAGCGGGATTAGTGGTTGGCCTTGATACCATACTCGTGGTATAGATTTTCCAATTCAGCAGAGCAGAAATTGGTGTCGTTGTCCGTCAGTATGGTATGAGGGATACCAAATCTGGTGATGATATTGGTCTTCACGAAGCATACAATATTTATTTCCCCGACTTCCTTGAGGGGTATGGATTCTACCCATTTGGAAAAGAAGTCGGTTGCTGTGAGAATATACTTCAGCTGTTTGGTCGTGGCGGGAGGATATGGTCCCACGACGTCCATTCCCCAGGTGGAAAATGGCCAGGAGTACTTGGCTTGATGAAGTAACTCTGGGGGTTGGTGTATGAAGTTGGCATGAATCTGGCATGAGTTGCATTTCGTAGTAAAACGCTTACAGTCTCGTACCACTGTGGGCTAGTAGTTTCCAAGTCTTCAAACCTGATGGTAAAGCTTGGTCCCTGGTTGATGTCCTCCACATGCTCCGGCATGTACTTCATTAATTATGGCAGTGTTATCTTCTCCATCAATACATCTAAGGAGCACTCCCTCGAGACCTCATTTGTAGAGGACATCTTACTGACCCACACCTCTATATAGAAAAAAATTGATTGCCCTACTCCGTATTTTCTCTCGTTCAGTCCTATCTGATGGAATTTCTCCCCGTTGAAGGTAGTTTGCAATGGGTATCATCCAGCCGGTGGAAGGAGCATATGGCTCAGGGACAAGACTGACTTCATGGATTTCTTCCATCTTGGTCTGAACAAATGGCAATATCATTCGACGTTGAACAATACTGATGACGGTTTCATCCCGATTTGGGTCGGCTAGGGTTGTGGCCATGTTGGCTAATGCATCAGCCTGAGCGTTCTGAGACCGGGGAATATAAGTCAATGTTGGTTCTGTGGATAACTCGGCCATTAGCCCTCAGACATGGTCAAACAGGGGGATCATCTCCTCCTTTTTAATAGCATAGTCACCATTGACTTGCTTAATGACCAGCTCCGAGTCACATTTTACCTTAAGGTGTTGTACTTGTGCCTGGAGTGCGAGATCCATGCCTTTAATGAGGGCTTGATATTCCGCTTCATTGTTTGTACATCCCTCTGATAGGAGGAAGGATTATGGCAAGACTACCTTTTCCAGGGACATGACTATTATCCCCAGACCCACTTTTTTTAATCTAGGATCCTCCATCCTCTTCCCGGTTGGGCTTCGGGACACACCGTCGAAGTAAATTTCCCATGCTAGGAACACCTCTTGAACCGAGAAGATGTCTTCGTCAGGTACCTCGGCGTCCAGTGAAGTGGTCCCTATCGAAGGGTTCTCTGCCATTAATTCTACTAATGCCTGACCCTTGATGGATTTTTGAGGCACGAACCGGATGTCGAACTGTTGCAGGATGACCGCCCATCGGGATAGGCATCCGGTTAGTATCGGGCGACTGAGAATGTACTTGAGCGGGTTACTCTGTGAGATCAAATGGACTTCATGATGCTGTAGATAATGTCGCAGCTTTTGAACTATGAAGACCAAGGCCAAATAGCTCTTCTCGATACTTCAGTATCGAGTCTCCGCGTCAATCATGGTTCGACTAAGGTAATAGAGACTATTTTCATTGTCGGCGTCATTCTTTTGGGTGAGGAATGCTCCCAACGACTACTCTAAGGCTTCTACGTACAAGATGATAGGTCTTCCTTCAACTTGGGGCCTGACCACTGGTGGTCTTAAGAGGTACTTCTTCAAGTTGTCAAATGCCTCTTGGTAGTCATTCGTCCATTGGTACGTGACCCCCTTTTTCATCAACCTGGTGAAGGGAAAACTTTTTCCTGCCAGGTTGGCTATGAACCGCCTAATATAGGACAGGTGTCCTTGGAATCCCCTCAACTCAGTGAGATTTTGGGGAGGTGGTAGGCTCAAGATAGCCTTCGTCTTCTCGGGGTCGATTTTGATGCCACGATGGCATATGACGAAGCCAAGGAATTTCCCTGAGGTAACCCCAAAGGCTCATTTCAAGGGGTTCATCTTTAAGATATGTTGTCAGAGCTTGTTGAAGACGATCCCAAGGTCTGACAGGTGATCCGAGCGTTGTATGGACTTGAACACTAGGTCATCCACGTAACATTCAACAAATTTCCCCAAGAATGGCTTAAAGATCTGATGCATGGCATGATGATATGTGGCGCCATCATTCTTGAGACCAAAGGGCATGACCATGTAACAGAATACCCCTTGAGGGGCCCTGAAGGCAGTGGCTTCTTCATCTTCTCAAGGAATCCTAATTTGGTTATAGCCGTAATAGCTTTCCATGAAGGACAAATCCTCATACCCGGTCATTGCATCGATTAACAACTCGGTGATTGGGACTGGGAAGTCATCTTTCAGGCAATGCCGATTGAGATCTCTGAAATCGATGCAGACAAGGACTTGCCCATTCTTTTTCTTGACAGGGACGATATTGGCCAACTAGATGGGGTACTGGACCTCCTGGATGAAGCCTACTTTAATGAGATTATCGACTTCAACCTCTATTTTGGCAGCATGTGAGGGGTGTGTCCTTCTAGAGGCCTGTTTGTAGCATCAGTGGTCTTTTGGAAGACCCAGGTGGTGTGTCGCTACCTCAGGATTGAGTCCCAAAATTTCCATGTAATTCTAGGTGAAGACATCCCGGTGTTACCTTAGAAAGGAGGTATATACTTCGTGTTCCTTGGGAGACATGGCCGCACTAATGAGAGTGGGCCTCGGGTCTTCCTCGGTACCCAGGTTTATTTCTCTGAGCTCATCCACAGTGGTGGATATACCTTCCTCAAATGCGGGAGGTGCATCCCTGAGATCATCCCCCTCTTCTTCTCCCAAATCCTCATCGTCTTGGTCTGATGAGGGGAGAGCTCCTGACATGAGTTCTTGAAAGTTTAGAGGTGAGGTGTCATGGGCGTCCTTACTTGGGCTTTCATCCCCCCAATTGAGGGTCAGCGGACATTCCCACATTGTCACACTCGTCCGTTATGGCTGAAGTCATGAGGACATCCAAGTGCATGTCCAGACTTGAACTCCTACCTTCCACGTGGTTGATGGGCAGGACATAATCCCTCCCAAGCCGCCTGAGGGGGTCATTAGGAACCGTTTCCAGGTCATATGGGGAGGGGATCCAGTCAATGTCGTCGACCAAAGGCTCCTTATTCTTTTTCTCATAGAACCCGGCGTCGATGTAATGTGACTCGGAGGGCTCGAAAGGGGTCTTGTCGGTGTGCAATATCTCACGTTGTCTATTGACGCAGTGCTTGATACACTGGTGATAGGATAAAGGAACAACTGTGTGCTTATAGAGCCATGACCTTCCCAGAAGGGCATTGAATGTTGTGCTCTGCCAGTCCACCAAGAATTCCATGTAGACTACCAGGTCACCAAAATGGGTCCTTAGCTTAATTTGTCACATTGGCTTCTATTCATTCCTATCGTAACCCAACAGAGTTGTGGCTGAGGGAATTAGATCATCCTCACTATATCCCAACTTGCGGAGTGTTCGTAGGGGAAGGAGGATAACTCCAGAGCCATTCTCTATAAAGACTTTCTGGATCTCAATACCATTCAGCATGCCAGACACATAGAGCGGTCTGATGTGTCCTTACATGATGGCATCTTCGTCCTGATCAGTGAAGGAAATCACCGCGTTGCATTCAGTCGGGCCAGTCTCCGTCCAGTAAATTTCAGCGACAGCTACCTCAGCTTGAAATTTCTGGGGCATGATCAAAGCTTCGATAAGCACCTCCCTGAGGTCGGCTGACAAACCCAGGGAATCCAGGATCGAGAACTTGGCTGGTACTGATGCCAGCTGCTTAAAGATGTCATATTTTTGCTCCAGCGGTCGACGCTTCTCCATTGGTGGGAGAGTCTTAGCGGGTGCTTTGGGAGCTAGGGCATTTGACGAGGAGGGACCGGACGTGGGGGAGAATGTCGGTGGTGTTTTCGTATTTTGAGAACTTGGCCCAGATGGTATGTTTGTGTGCGCTGGGTGACCAGACACTTGCTCCTCCTTTAGTGGGTATCACAGAACAACAAGGCCAGAGTGGCCACTTGTGGAGGTAGAGGGGCATTCCCTTTCCTGCTGAGACCGCTGAAGGGATCTCCCATGGGTTTCTGCAATATTAACAGTTTGAGCTGGGGTCCAACCGTAGGGTTGGTTTCGGCCGCGGCTGCACCTCCCCTAGTATCCTCTGCCTATGCGATTCCTCCTCCCGGCTCCTCATGTAGGGAGCTCGGGTTCGTAACCATACCATTCGTTAGGGAATGATTCCATAAGATGGATGACGTTGATATAACCAAATATTGGCTCTTCATCCTCTGACAGGTCAACCTGGTCGGTTGTCTCTGATTGTGCCATTTGGCGGGTCGGTTCCCGTGGCACCATATTCAAGGGCATATAATCTTCTAGGGTTGGGACTAACTATGGCTCTGTTGCAGACTGCTCCTCTGGCGATTGTTTCTTCCTTCTATTCTTCCCGGATGATCGACTCATAGAGGATTGCGAGGCCGATGTTGTCGGTTGTGCGGCATCAGGGGTGGTTGGTGGAAACACTGGCTGTCGTAGCTGATCTCAGAGTATTCCCTGGGCTCATTTGATGGTCTTCCGAGTCATCCAGTCATCGAATTTCTGCCCCTTCTTGCTGGTGACTTTCTGCCAACCCCCCTCTTTGTCGGAGTCAGTGGTAGAGATACATGCCACATGTGCTGGGGGTGGTCCCAGCTTGACCTGTCTGGAGTCTTCTATCCTCTGCAGGAGGTCTTTGATGAAAAAGAATTATCAGATATTGTTCCCCAACATTCTATGGTAGGGCAGTAATCTGGCCTATCCTCGCGGCCAACTTATTCAGGTTTCCTCGGCTCCGGGAGCCGGAGCAGGTTGCAATTCATGGTGACAATGAAGTATTCGCCGACTTCATCGTCTCGTAATGAGTATACTTTTTTTCTTCATTCCACAAACTGGTTTCCCTTCGGTCTTCTCTGATCGTCCCGTTTAGGTGGAGGTGGCCGTTGATATGCAGGGGGCCCTTGACTATTTGGTGGAGGCCTGAGCGGTGGAGCGGGCACAGGGGCCAGCTTGAGTGTGACAGCGGACTCTTCAACTCTAGGGTCTCTTTTCGTAGGAGCCTGCGAGGCTATTCGGGACATCGAATTAGTCCGCTGCAGGGAGTCCTCAATTCTCTGGGCAATGGCTGAGAGATTGCGGAATCCAGTGGTGCACTCCACTGGTATGAGCGGTGTTCGCAGCTCATCTCAGAGATTATCGATGCATATGGCTAACATCTCATCCTAAGGCATTGGCCTGTTTAGATAATAGGTCAGAACTTTCCATCTAGCGATGAAATTTGAGACCCTCTCTTTCTCCCTCTTCTTGCAGTTCATGAGGTCGATGACTGTTGTTTTAGGCAACGTCGAGCTGAAGTGGAACATGAACTGCTGCCGGAGGTCCTTTCAGCTCTTTATTGAATGGGTCGGCATACTCGTATACCAGATGAAGGCGGATCCTTGCAAGGTCCATACAAAGCATCTGAGTTTCACTGCTTTTTGTTGTTCCGGACTTCCCATCAAAGGGTCGCAATAGGATGCGTAGTGCATCAAATGCTGCTCTGGATCGCCTGATCCATTGAAGATGGGGAATATAGGGATCCCAAAATTGGGTGGAGGCGGTGTGTTGATCACCCAATCTAGGTAGGGTTTCCGCTCCGGCTGTATCGGAGTGTGTCATCCTTCCATCACTTCCAATCGAGCTGTTTGTGCCTCGATGGTGTTGGTGAGTCCCTGGTTTACATCTTGTTGAGCTCAGTCCTGGGAAGGCATAGCCCGAGGCATTGCCTAAGGATCTGGATCAGCTGGCACCAAGGGTGCATGTTCTGTTTGGGGTACCCTCGGAGGGTTCGGGCGTACTTGCTCTGGTTTCCACCTCAGTGGAGGTAAATCTTGGTATTCGTCATCCACGTTAGGTATCTGGATGAACCAGGCACCTCATTGGGTAGGATCCCTGATCGTGCTTCATTTTCCAAGGCAAGACTTAGCCTTTGAGGTGCACTTGCTGGGAGTGCATGATGTGACTCTTCTTGAGACGTACTTTCAATAAGGCGGTTTCTTTGGAGCAGCTCGGCGTTAAGCCACCTCAATTATTTCTTCTTTTCTTCCTGCCGAGCGAATCTCTCTTCGAGCGTGAGTGGTTCATTTTTATCGATAGGGGACGGGTTAAGGGTAACCGTTCCTTTATTCTTATCCTTGTTGGAAGCTCGTAGGGTAAGCATAGGGAGGTTAGCTGAAGGGGCGGCCATATTTAAAGCGACCCTCTAGTTCCGGGTGTGCACACATGGGGGTTCGTTTTGAGTGACAGCCTGACCGGAAAAATCATCTCCCGATCCATCTAGATTTGCATTTTCCCCGGTTTCACCTGTGGGGTTAGCCTCTATGGCGTTGATAAACGCATATCACGGGGTGGAGGGGACGTCATCTTCCAAATAGGAAGAGGATCTCCCGCATCTTCTGTTGGCCTTCCCTCTCATAACCTGGGATTGCCTCCGAACTTCTTAACGAAGGGTGATGTGGGGAGTTCTTTTATGCGACCTTACAGTACACCTTCCTCTTAGAGAAGATGATGATTCAAATGATGGGATAGGATGGGAACCTCCTCTTCTGACGGTCCTTTCTAGATGAGAGAATACTGATTCTCGTGTGGGAGGTTGTTGTTGAGGGGTTAATAATGTCCCCAGTCCTGAGGGCTGGGGCTGGCTCCGTTCCCTGGATGTTGAGTCTCATCCCATTTTTATTGGTCTTACGGGGGCATTTTTTGTTAAAACTGCCCCCAGCCCTGCTGGCTGGGGTTGACCCTAGATTACGGTAGTAGCTGCTTCTATCGTGACCTACCTGCTCTCGTGTTCCCCCATTCGGGGGTGAACCAGATTTGGTGCTGAATTCAACTATGGATCAATCCCTTTTGGGGAGGCAGGCAAAGATCGTTGATTGGACTCTCTTATATGAGAGGCATGTCGTATGCTCTCGGTGGCCTGATCCAGGAGTTCTTGGATGGCTCGTTCCCGCTGGGCCTGACGCTTCTAGGACTTACTCAAGGCCTGAATCTGTCGGGTGTATTTCCTTTCCTGAACATGGGGTCCACTCAATTGTCGCCTTGATGTGAAGACGTTTCAAGACACCATGCTGAACGGATTCTTCTGGGCGGGGAGCGGAGTGAAATTCAGAGCACCATGTTCCCCCCAACCCCTGATATGGACTCTCATTGGAGCATCACCTATGAGGCGGTGTATCTGGTGCAGTGCACAGAGGCAAGCTATCTCCATGTTTCCTTTACGTCTCTCGGGGCGTTGTCGCCGCACCGAAGGAAGGGTCTCCAGGTCAATGTGATGCAGGAGGTCTCCTATCGTCTTGACATGGTCTAAATACCCTTCATAGGGCAGGAATCTTGATTTCAGTCGGCGAAGGGTTGTCCATATATTATGGCGGATGTCGTGCACACATTCTTCTGACAACTCTATGGGTATGTAGAACTGAGAGGTGGTTGTGGGCCAAAACCTGACTGGTATATCATTTCTGGAAAGTCGTTTCCTCATATGCAACATGTCAGTATACTCCTCCGCCTGTGATTCCTATACCTGGTCAGCCCAACTGAGGCACTCACTGTCAACGTGGTCAGAGGCAGTGGGTCCGGTAGGTGCTGAGTCATTATGTGGGCGATTCTGAGGTGGTTCAGAGGATGAACACGGCCCTGGACCATTGCCTAATCGAAGAAGGGTGTCGTTGGCGACTAACTAGGAATCTGACATACTTGATCCTGTCTTTCTAAGTGCCTCGACATACGAGAGCTTTCCTGTGCTTGATTCGGCAGGGGGAGGGCCTTCCGGTCGATATGATATGCCATCGCGGGGAGGACCTTCGCAATGGCGGACGTAATGGCAAGGACTACCATTACTGCTTGATGCTTCACTTCATAGAGGACTTTTGCAGTGCACGCCCTGGGGAGGACCTCCAAGGCATGTCGCAGAAAGGGGAGGACCTTTTGGCTACGTAGCGTCGTTACGGGGAGGGCCTCCACAACAACTTCCATCATGGTGAGGATGACCATCATGGCTTGACATTCAATGCGCATCCTAGGGAGGACCTTCGGGACACACTGCGACAAGGAGAGGACCTTCTTGTCACTTGGGGCCAATGCGGGGAGGACCTTCGCAATGGCGTCCATGGTGGCGAGGACTACCATCACAGCTACGGCAATGACAAGGACTACCATTACTACTGCCGTAGGGAGAATATCTACGGGATACACCCTGGGGAGGGCCTCCAGAATGTACCGTAATGAGAGGAGAGCCTTCTCGTTTCTTGACGTCTCTACGGGGAGGACCTCCGTTATTAGGGTTGCGAGGACTACCACCATGATCTGATGCCCGGCTGTGCAGATTGTCGTTGCAACGTAACCCCTGGGGAGGACCTTCAGGGCAGGACATGACAAGGGGAGGACCTTCTTATCATGATGAGACGTCACTACGGGGAGGGCCTCCGTAGTTGTGATTATGATAGTGAGGACTAATATCACAATTTGTGGTCCCACTTCATGGAGAGTGTTTGCAGCGTATACCTCGGGGAGGACCTTTAAGGTGGACCGCAGAAAGTGGAGGACATTCTTGCTGCTCGATCTTCTGGTCACGTGGAGGGTTTTCGTGACTCGCATCAAAAGAGGAGCTCTCGTGATCGATCATTATATTCCCCTAGGGGAAGCCCACACGGGTGCTCTGGGGAGGACCTTTAGAGCTGCAGGTAGCGACATTGCGGGGAGGACCTTCGCAACTGCAACTGTAACTCCCATAATATAGTAATGGGTGGGCAGGGTTACGAGCTTTCGATGTGTTCTTAGCAGCATTGGGAACCCCAGATTTCAGCAGAACAGAGTCATGAACCCGCTCTTTATTTTCTGTCTGCCTTCGGTGCATTCAGGGCGCTCTTTTGCGGGCAGCAGGGACCGTCTGCTGTTGAAAACAACCTTCACCTCCTTTGGTTCCCTGTCTAATTGGGTCACGTGATGCTGCTGGGATATGCTAACGAACATCCTAGCTTTTAGCAGGGATATATGCCCGCTCTGTAGAATCTACCGTGATGGACGGGTGTCCCCCAGTTGGAACGAGTGAAGCTTCTTGATCTGGTTGCCATTGCGTCGTGGAATATGGTCGGCGACCCTCCTGGGCAGAAGCAGGGATGCAGATCTGCTCCGAGGAGGCTATCTCATCTCTTAGATGAGTCGCCTCAATTGGGGAGACGGGATCACGGGCCCGATTCCTTGTTGTTGCCGCCGATGCAATTACATTCTGGCAAGTCTGCAAGATATGATCTGGGATCGATACCTGCTCCTCCATCATTTCCAGGATATGTAGAGAGACATCTTTGGATGGAACAGGTATGAAGGACCATTTTGGTATCAGAGTAGGAATATCCTACTCTGGTCCTCCATTGGTCAATGGGTACTGACAATTCTCCTGTGTCGGGGCAGGTGAACAGATCTGCCCCTGTACCAGGATACACCAGTTTATCTCTTCTTTTTCCGCCACATCGGGGTGGCGGACTTTACTTTCATCCACAGGGAACTGGCCCTGCATATATTGGTTTCCCACAGTATTGAGTCGGTGGCCTTTGTTGGTGGGGAGACATGGCCACCTATGAGTTTCCACCACATCTGGGTGGCGGGCTTTTTTGATTTCCACTATGCTGGGATGGAGGGCGTTAGAAACATCTTCTAGGAGCTGGTCATGCAGGTGCTAGGTCACCACCGCGTCAAGCTGGTGGGCTTCACGACCCTGGGCAAGGAGAGGTTCCTGCCAAGTAGATACCATCCTACGTGAGCGACGGTCTTGATAGAGCTTGGCAGGGATGTGTCTCGGCTCGTATGATGCCGCCATGTCCGGATGGCGGGCTCGGGAGGAGCGAACAGGTGTAGGTGCCTGTTCGTGGTACGTCTACGTGGCTGGGTAGCGCAGCTCCTCCTCAGGGACCAGGGTGATGACCGATCCCTAATTGTACATCTGCCGCCCTCATCGGGTGGTCTGAGGGGCTAGAGCTCAGGGAGCATGGGCCTAAATCCTCGGGGAAACGTCCTCCTCAGCGTGAGGATGTTGAGTCACTGCGTGACCGCAATGATGCCTTCCGACGGGGGCCTTGGAGCAGAACGCCCATTCTGCGGGTTTGAAGTCCTCAGCATCGACCTCATCTGCCTCCCTAAGGTAAGGGAAGTATGTGTTGTCCCGTTCAGGGGATAGACTCCAAAAACTGTTTGAGACGGCAACAGAGGCCATCTGGATCTGCCTTTGCGGCCGCCGCTGGGTAGGCGACCTACGAGTTCTGGCAGCTTGGAGGGCGTGCATGGCCGCCTCCACCATTGGGATAGTACCATTAATGTGGTACTCTCAGATCAGCACGTCCGAGACCCATCATTGAAGACGATGGGTGGGTGACGGGGTCCTCCGTAGGTGTGGATGTCCGGTCCTTGCATTGTTGGAAGTGCGCGCTTGTGAGTTCCTTTGCGATTCCATTGGATCGAAGGGACTTCTGAAGGCACCTATAAAACATTTTAACAAATAAAAATAGTAAACCCATCAAAGCATCATCTCATGATCCCATGCTTATTTAATGACCTTGCTTGGCCCTCTTTGAGAGTATAAGGGGGAACAGGATGGGATCAGGTTAAATTCGTCATGTTTGGTTAAAGATTCACGTCGGGTTCACCATTTTTGTTTTGGGTCTCACTCTCGAAATTCCCAATGGTTCCGTATCCGATGATGGACGGACCTAATTTCTAAAGGCAGGCGTTCGCCAGATGGTTTGACCAACGACTCTTAAGAACTCACATTGGTCAAGAGGATGGGAAGTCAGGCTCATCGCACCCTTTTTGGGGGGAATTATTGCCTTTTCCGGGACTCTCTTATAGATTTAATACGTATCCATATGTTCTCAAATCTTTGGTTTATACCCAAACATAGTATCCATGGATTCAACCCTGGTAGGCAATGGTCAATTAGACGCAGGGGTTCGGAATCACTTATGCCTGAGGTTTACCATCCCTCATTGGATTAATGACCCCGAAGAGTCGGAACTCGCTTGAGGCAGTACTAGGAGTGGCACGGTGAATCGACGTGAAGAATAGTTGGATCGACCAGTTGCTGGTCTTGAACCTCTTGGAGGCTTCCTACGTACCCTTTCTGGGAGACAAGGATCAAATTCCACGTAGTTCGTATGGGTGTCAGGGAACCGACGTGAAGATGGACCGGGTGGTCCGATGGGTGGTGGGATTGAACCTCGTGGAGGATTCCTACGTATCCCTATAATGGGGAATCAAATTCCTCGTAGTTCGCTTATACAGTTTAACGTCATGCTGGATGGGGGCATACAGTTTAACGTCATGCTGGACAAGGGTGGAACTCGACATGAAGAAACGACTGAGTGGTGGGTTTGGATCTCATGGAGGCTTCCTACGTACCATTCCTTGACATGGATTAAAGTCCCCGTAGTTCGCTTAGGCTTGGGGATTATGCTCTAAGGTGGCCCAGAGTGATGGAATGGGACTTACACTCTGAGGAGGACCATAAGAGGATGTCATGGTCAATGCTTACTCTAAGACCATGTGAGTCATGCTCGGTATGAGAAACAAGAGGCAGCAAGGACCAGATGATCACGTCGTGAAAGGTGCGTCCGTGAGAAGTGGTGTAGGACTTATGCATGTGGGCGTCCCATTATGTTGGGGATTACTCCTAGGAGGATGCCCGTGGCAACAAAGCTCAGCGGGAGAGGGAAAGGGGGTGTTCTTGTGCCTGTCTCCTCTCTTTCAAGGCTTGAGGGCTTCCTTATGATGGATATTTTAATACCCCTGAGGAGCCCTGAACAAGTGGAGGGGTGGAAAGGGGATTCTCGTGCTCAGACTCTACATTACCATGGGAATGTGAACCCAGGAATTCTTCACAAATCTGCTCAAGGGTCGGGGAAACCCCTTCGTCTCTACTTACCATGGGTATGTGAACTGAAAATGGCGTGATGATGCGCCTGAAAGTTACACAATGCGGATCTGGTGGCTCTGGTGGAGGCCTCGGCTCGGGGCCGATGAATGGGACAATGAGGGGGTCGCGGAGGACTTGTCTGGATCGGAAGGATTTTATCTGGCTCGGGGAATGAGAACACTGAAGTATTTGGCGAGCCACCGAGAGGTATGGGTGGTGTCTCGCTTCGTGAGGGGAAGTGCCACGCGACTGGAGAAGCCATCCGCGAACCAGGGTGGTCCGCGAACATATTGGCATCCCACGAACCAGGGTGGTTCGCAACTTCGGGTTCAATCCGCGAACTAGGGTGGTTCATGGCTTCATGTTCAATCCGCAAACCAGGGTGGTTTGCGGCTTCAGGTTCAATCCACGAACCAGGGTGGTTCGTGGATTCGGGTTCAATCTGTGAACCAGGGTGTTTCGCGGAGGGTTCCAGGCGGGCAGCGGTGGCCAAGGGCGGCGCCAGTTGGAGGCTCGTCGGTCGGGGCTTCGCCCGTGTAGGAGAGTGCTACGCGGTGCGACGGATGGGAAAAGAGGCATAAACTCCCTGGTCCGTAGGGAAGTCATCCGCGAAGGGGGTATGGTTCGCGATTCTCCTTGTTTTTGTTATTTTAGGTTCTCGGTTCACCAAGTTATTATGCATTTTCTAGTTCCTTGTTAATTCGTATACCTGTTGTGGTTCACGGATGGGAATTTCGCTGTTTGCGAAATCCGAAGCCTTCCTTCTACCGATCTCCTTATGAATCTCCAATCCCTCTGAATCTAATTCCAATTATCTGACCCCTTTTTCTTTCCACCTTGGTCTCCTTTTATAGAGTGGGGAAAGGGATGTATCTATGGCTACGCAGAACCTTTTGTGGAGGCCCATAACCAAATACCCGGTTTACAACTGACTTGTTTAATCTACGATTTGTAGTGGGTATTGAACACTCCCCCCCCCTCCGCGAATCGAACTCAGGGGGTGCTCTGCGGCTATGATGGGTTCCGCCTACATTCCGCGAACGACAGTGGATGCGGTTTGAACCGGTCAACGCGGTCCGCGGTTGGGGCGGTTCATGATGGTAAACCGGCTCGACACCCACCCTGCCTCGTGACCGTGGAGGATATTTGTCTCTATTTCTTGAACGAAAATGGTTCATGGAGGGGGGTGCTTTACGGAGGTGGTGCCTCGCATTTTCATGGGATCAGTCCGTAGACCGGTTCTGCTTGTGTCCTCCCTTTGATTTTTCCCCATTCTTTTCCCCAATTCTTTTGAGGGATTTGGGTAGAATCTCCTTTGAGAATTTTTCAGGACCCTACAATATGTGATCAATCATATATGAATAATTATTAAACCACGTATAGGAATAATAATTATTTAACTTTTTAAAAAATAAATAATAATGTATGTTATTGAACAATGATTTTGGATACACTTAGTGTGTGACCATCTAGGCCTCTTTCTTAGGGGCATTAGGCGAAGCCTCCTAAGTTCAAAGGATAGCTTCTAGAAACATGCAAAGGAATCCATAATGAAATAAGTTAATTTTTTAATGACATGTCACCTCATACAAACTCTTACCGTGTAAAATAATCCCTTCATCACAATATCTCAAATCGAGTAGGTTTCATGACAGTGTCATCAACCTATATTCTCGATATCTCTTTCTTTAATTTTTTGGAAATAGAATTTGCCTATATAACACCATGGACATGGATTTATTTAGGCTATATCATTTCCATCAAAGGTCCGGATATATTAACTTTTGTCAATGAATATAAGTGATAAATATTTTCTCACATTGTTCATTGATGCAATATTACCCATGATGCATCCAACGTATCCTACCTTGATGAGAACATCTATCATCATGGTTTTTGTCAATATATCTAATTGTGTGACTCATAATACTCATTAATAATAATCTTAATGTCTAAGGACCAATACACATGTCTATAGATAGGAACATCCAATGACATAGAAAAATGTGGATTTTCTACTAGTGAGTCTCGTTCTCATAATATTCTACAGGATATTACCAAAGTTGTACACCAGGAGAAGGTGCATCAAAGTCCTATTAGTCTCCACCCATTATAGCCTATATCATTTGTGTCCCTCAAATGATATCATCTATCTACAGAACATATATTGAAGAATAGTTTCGTAACACTTCTGGGTTATCATCATAGTAGAGAATTGTTATGACCTTTTTAGTGTGACAGCTACTCTTAGGACTTTATCACATACTTTTTCACACATAAGAACAATCATAATGTGATAAGTAGTTTATTAACATTCAAAATAATTAATACATGTTTATCATAAAAGTACAAATAAGTTGGTTCTTGGGAACCAACTCCAAAAATATCATCATATTATATCATAATTGATAAATTATGAATTATAATTCAATTATTATAATGGATGAATACAATATTTTATTATATATTATTTTATGGATAGTGTAGAAACCTAATTTTTTTGTAATAATGCCTTTGAAAATTTTTTATAATATTTTTGGAGGTGGTCACAAAGTTGATTCATTTAATTTTAGTGCTATGGGATTTTAAAAATAAATTTTGTGTTAAATATATTATTTTTAGCTATGCATTTGAAAAAATTTAATAACACCTTTACAAAGTCCTGAATTAAAATTATAACACTGTGATTATGTATGGAATGGGGGTATTTTCCTATGAAAGTTATAATTTTCATGGTAGGTCTTTGAACCCCAAGACCTAGAATTTTTATGATATGAACTAAATAAAAAAAATCTACATAGTAATGTGGATATGAAAAATAATGTTTATGTGGAAGATATATCCAGTGGTGCTGATGATGTGGCATAAAGAATTCTAGAATCCTACATTAATTTTATGTTAATTTATTTATGGGAGTATTGTATTTTTGGTTTTAATAAGATAATTATTGTGACTTTATGTGGATAAATTAATAGAATAGAATTAAATTTCATTCCTCTAATATCAATTCTCCCTCTCACATTTTTCATCAATGTAACATCATGGAGGAATCTATCTATCTTCATATCCCTCTCTCCATGAACAATGGAGAATAAGTTCTTCATGTTCTTTGTGTTCTTGATATTCTTTATGGAGAAGGAGACAATGAAAATTGAGGTCCAAGACATGATTATCAAGCTTTGGGAAATCACAAACAAGAGTGTACTTCTCTTATTTATATGTTCGCCTCACTCTCGGTTATCCAAAAATCTCTTCTCATAAAAAGTGAATCGCCAAGGAAGAATATATTTATGTGTGCCAAAACTAATAATAATAATTTAAAAAAATAATATTTAAAAATACAATTCTTTTTCTCTCAACACATGCATGGTGAAAACTATTATTTGTTCCTAAACATTTTTTTTCATGACTCTGATTATTTTAGAATTATTATAACATGGAAATAATGGGGTTTAAAAGTAAAATTGGAATAAATGATTGAGTTGGTCTATTTTATTAACACATAATAAAAATAATATTATACCTCATCTATGTTTCAAGCTTTGGTAATCCTAGACTAATTATTTAATTATTTATTTTTATCATGGAATGAACATGGGATGAAGCCTCGATGTTATTCAAAAATTCAATATCAGGTATTATTTTTTATTATTACACAAATGATGTTTTATTCATGGTGTTGAATTTAAATAATAATATTTATCATGAATTAAATTAAGTATTTAATAAATTATTTTTTTATAATATACATAATTAATTTAATATTATTTTTCTATTAAGGGATTTTTAACCATGAAAAATCATTTTATTTTTGAATCTTTCTCATGTTCTTTATCAAACCCAAACATGAGAAAGTTCTTGTGTGTTCAGGTATTTCCCTAGACACCAACATCTAAAAAAGTTCTCTCCTTTTCTCCATGCTTTAGTTTGATTGTAGTTTTATGATGTTATAATGGAGTGAAACTGAAGGGTTCGCGGGTTTGGGTGCTTAATGGAAATGACATGATGAAATACATGTATTGGTCAATGAAAGAATGGAAAAAATAGATTGGACAATGAAGGATGAAAAAAAACTTGTTGAAGTGTGTTAGAGGTTCTAAGGGTAATATCCTCAGTTGGAAGTTGGTTTCATCCAATGAAAATTGTGATAGAGGTATTAATGGTGTGAAGATGAGTTTTTGGGATTCTGGAATTTCCATGACTACATTATGTGTAGTCTCTATTACATTCTATGGGAATCACCTTATTTATTTTCTACATTGTATTTAATGAAACATGACATATATATCTAGAACTCATATAATGAGGCTCACCATTCGACTTAAATTTGGAATACATGTCATTTTAAATATTACACATCTTGTGATATTAGGTCATATGTAGTGTATCTCGAGATTTCATACTTCTATGTGTAACCACGTGTGTGAAAAAATAGTGAGCTGGACCAACACAATTTGTACTTGCATTTGATGCTCCATGTATATTAGCTCAGGAGGCTTAGTATGTAAAAGTTTTTCATGACCCAAGCCAAGTGAATGAAGGAACCTAGACCACCCTAAGAGGGGGGTGAATCAGGGGGTAAACTTTTTCTCTTCTTTACTGGATCTCATTCCCACATTAGTAGGAACCATTTTTTAAAACCAATATTCAGGATATGTGCAGTAATTAAAACATTCACATGTAGAAGGAAAACACAACACTTTTTACTTGGTTCAAAACTAAGGTCTATGTACAAGGAGCATATGTTGATAGGTTTCTAGTCGTACCAAATTCCGCTAATATTCATTGGTTGTGGATTACAAAGGTTCAGGCACAATTACTTTGTCCCAGGCACACTTCCTTTGCAAAGGTTTAGGGATAGTTCACTACTTCCCTTGGATCACTTCTGTTGACTCCACCTGGCTCACTGCCTTGTGTGAGGTCTCACTTAGTATATCAACTTAAAGGTCTCTTCAATAGATTGGAATGAATAGTATTTGTCTCTATTCAGTACGAGACACCTCTTTCATAGAATTCCTAAATTGATTCTATTTTATCTTTAGTTTTCTCTTTTAGTGCAATTACTGAATTCACTAGAACTTATTCCATTTTTTGTCGATAGAATCACAAACTCCATTTATAATGTTTTCTTTTGTACAAATTATCCCTGATTTTGCAAATTGTCTCTAATCTGCGTATCGTGCTTGCTTTGCGTACCGCACCTGGTCCACATACCGCACCTGCTCTGCATACTGTGCCTACTCAGTGTACGAAACCAGCTTTGAATACCATTGTTTCTTCACGTACTACCTCTGCTCTATGCATTATGCCTAATCTGAACACCATGTGTGCTCTGTGCATCACACCTACTCTGTGCACCATGCCTACTCCGCACACTACACCTACTCAACATACAGCCTATGTGTACTGCCTTTGTGTACTGCCTTCCTTCTACAGACTACTTCAAATTTTGAGAATTATTTAATCTCCCACATACCACTTTTTCTTACACAAAATCTATTCTATGGACTACTCCTTCCAATTTCAAAAACCATTTGGTGTTTCGCATACCACTTTGTCCTATGCAGAATCTCTCTTGCATAACACTTTCAGTCTTAGATGAGTTCTTCCACAACGATGATATTTTCTTATTGAATCCACTCTCTAACTTGATAATGGGATTAGAACTCCTTATATAGTAAAATAACTCCACAAAGTTTTCTAATCCATTTTACCAAAAATTTTAATGTGGGAAAAACTTCATCAAACTCCATCCACGTATAGTAAGCCTCCATCACGTACTATGACCCTCCTACGAACTGTGAACCTTCACCACATACCGAGTGTCTGCCTATCCATGTATTGTATATATTATGATAATGATGAGCCATTCCATGTACAGAAACTCTTTCCATGGAGAACCATTATCATTTTTTTTACTTCATTCCTTCACTGTGTACTGATGCTACAAACCATTTTTAAATCTGCGCATCGCTCCATGTACCGTTTTCACTGTCAGGTATGCAATCGCGAACCAGTTGCAGAACATGGTACGTGTTCCATGCTCTGAAGTATGTGGTTTGCTTCTTTTTCTGATTTTCTTCACCGTTCCACATCTCATTCACTCCTATGCATAAATACTTCCATTTACAAAAAGAATCTCGATTTTGTGGTCCAACAATTTGGAGAACACTAGAAAACGGCACCACCTTAAAAATCTACTTCAACAAGAACACCCATACTAATTCACTTTTATATTTCTTCTTCAACAATCATATGATTTCATCACGAAACTTATCTTTCGTGATATATATTCTTTTATTGATCACCTTTAGCATCATCAAATTATCTAGGGAAATTACTGCAACTTCCCTGTCTTCCAAAAACATCAGTCTTTCCCATAAACACTAAATATGATTGGTTCCATATTCTCAACTTTTTATGATCATTCTTAAATCTTCAAATCACCACATAATCCCTCATAAAATAATTCATTTCTCTTCAAGTAGTCTCTTTCATGGTCTCTTTGAATAGTGAGATGTTGCTTGATCACTTTATAACCTGAAGCCCTTCATCTCCCTCTTCATTTTGATCTTCATTGACAACTATTGAAAAAAAACACAACCTTATACACAAAGTGGTCCCAACAATCTCCCCCTTTTTATTTTTTTGTCAAAACTGTAAAGTCCTCCTCAAATGAATTTGTCAATATCAAAATGAGAATATTTTCTCTCCACTTTTTCTTTTTCTTTATCTCTCACTTTTTAAAATTTCATTTCACTTTATCCCCCCCCTTATTGACAAGAAATACAAAGTTCATGGGAAAGGGGAATCAGTCCTTTCTTAAGAAATTTTCTATCAACCATTTCACTCTATGTCTACTTGAGCAATGCTCTGTGTAGAGAACAAGATGATTTGATTTAGACAAAAAGTTTTTCCATTATTCATTAATCATGATACCTCATGAGATGAGAACTCATGTACTTTGTCTTCAAGGATTTCCCACTTTCATTCTGGGGTGAAGAAATTGAATGTGATAGGGAATGATCAACATGAAACTCCTTCACTTACTTTAACAAAAAGATCAAAAACATTCAAGAGCAATTGGCAGGATAAGTGTCCTTGGCGAACTTCCATTCTTCTTATGTCACCGATTTATTCAGTTACTCCACTTTTTTAAAATGATATCCATTCTGAGTAACCAAAGAAAAGAGATTCAAAAATGACATACCTTTTCCAATGATATGTTCTTCAATAAATTTCAAAAGTAATTTAATTTAATACCAACTAAAGTTGATACTGATTGATGTAATAATTCTGGAAGCTTCTTCATTTGTCTCCTCCTCAAGGGAAAAACTCCTCATCATCTTCATCAAGGGTGATCCGTCATCATTTTAATCTTTGATTATCAATTGAAGAACATTACAAGTATGTGAACTTCTTCATCTTAGCTGTCAAGAGTTGAAATCATTTTCTACTTCTTAGGTTCTCCCCCTGAGAGCATGCTTCACCTTCAACTCCCTATATTATCAGCACAAATACATTACACAAATGATTAAGGGAATAATGTGGTTCCTTCTTTCTTCTTCAATGTGAGGAGGAGGGATGAGATGGTTTTCTCAACCAGGATTATCAATTTTCTCCAGTATTCATGCTTGCACATATGAGCATCCTTTCTAATATGTACTGGTGTGGCATGGATCTCTTCACATTCTCTTCTAATTTTTGTGGAGAGTTATTCTTCTTAATAGCCATCATGAGTGATACATTCTTACTAATTTTAAGGACTACTTATTTATATGGTATTAAGGTTAGAAAACCTTTTTCAATGTGACCAGATTCCATACATCTCTCACCTGGAACTTATTTAACATGTGTGTTTCCTTTGGGTTGCACTCTCTCATTCACTTATCTTTATCACGTGAATGTTTTCAATTTCTTTTAGCACCAGCCTTGGCCTTTTCATCTTCAAGTTTATTCATTATTTCCAAATCTTATGGCCAGATGAACAACATGTCATTTAGAACTATTACAGTAGGTTTGAATCTTCAACATGGGTTCATCTGAGTGGAATCCCTCTTAATTTCTCTTTTGGATGAATTTCCCTTCAATTTCATGGATCTAAAATCCAGGTTCTTCTCATCTTCCCTACTTGAGATCTTCTTGAGAAAATTTGTATTCACAATATTCGTATGTCTTCTTCCCAAGGAAGTGGATTCATATTTAGCCAGGATTGGAGGTATTATTATCTTATCAATGATAAATGCATGTTGAGATGGGCATGTACCTAACATGTGACCACTTCCATTGCATACATAATAGATGTTATCACGCACTCCAAATCTGTTTGTGGTAAATAGATGCTTCTGGACCTATGGATGTTGCTTCTTCTTCTCTGGATTTCTTCCCCATGAGGTAGGCTTCCATTGTGCTTTTACATTATGAGTATTGTACCAACAGTTTATTGCACAGTGCCCAAATCTATTGTAGCACCAATATTGACCCACAAATCTTGATTTCATTCTATTATGTTGTCGGTCCATATTTTTGATGTGCTGTGTTCATTTTAGAGAACTACATTCTTCTTCCTATTCACCCCAGACATGGTGATAGGTAACTTCTCACCTTTCATCATCCATACTTGTTTTCAATTTCTCTTCTAGCCTATAATCCTTATGTAAACATATTTAGAAACATGAGTACAAGATGATTTGGATTGTACCTTATTCTTCTCAGCTACTTGTGATAGATAAATGACTGACGTCGTGATCTTTTTATCACATGTTGGAGGTCGTATAGCTTTAAAATCCTCCAGTGATCATTGAGAACCAGTAGAAACAGTTTCATTCTTTTGCGAAATCTCAATATGTGTCTTCTCAAGATTGGTAAACTAAGCATCCAATTCTATACATTTCTTATTGAGAATGGTCTTCTGATCTTTAATCATAGTTATCTTTTACTCACAATACTTCTTTTCTTCTAACAAATTCTTCCTCATGCAGTATCATTTTATTCTAAATCAAAGAGTCATGTTCCTTTATTTTCATGGATATCCCTTCCAGTTGTATACCCTTAACATCAGTTCAATTTTTCGGTTTCCCGTCAAGAACATAGATCTTTCTTCAAGATCCTTTCTGACTCTCTCTTCCTCTTCAACTTCTATGAACCATTTTTATGTATTTATTTCATGTTTCCTCCTTGTTTATTCAAAGTATTAAATCTATCTAGAGATATTATAGCATTATGATATTTTCTTTACCAAGCCTTCCTTCATAGAATTAGATTCTTTTCTTAGTTGGGAGATTTTATCCTGCATACTTTCAAATATTCTATAAATACTGATGACTCTATCTTTGGAGATATCATAAAGTTATTTTTGTAGTCTATAAATTTCATTTGAGGCTGAAGATTGATCAAGGGTGAAAACGCATACCTCCCGATCTCCTTACTCTTTACTTTCTAGGTCTGAAACATCATCATTTATTGAATGGAACAAAGAACTAGATACTTCCACTTATTTAAATAATAGGGAATTTTTTAGCTGTCTTTTTTATTTCTTTTTCATATTCTTCATAGTCTTATAGGGTAAAGGCTTTTTATTAGAGATAACTGAGCTTTCATCATGATTACTCTTCATTGTTGACATAGAAAATAAAACTCAAATCCTATTCTAAATAGAATTAATAAATATTATCCAACATACTTAAACCTTTGCCTCTGATACCAATTGAAGGACCCTAGAATACCCTAAGAGGGGGGTGAATCAGGGTGTCAACATTTTCTCTTCTTTACTAGATCTTGTTCCCATGTTGGTAAGAACCCTTTTTTAAAACTTTTATGATGGATATGTGTAGTAATTAAAACATTCACATGCAGAAGGACAACACAATACTTTTTACTTAGTTCAACACTAAGGGTTGAATCCAAGGAGCATACACCAAAAGGTTATCGATCAAACCAAATTACTCTAATCTTTAATGGTTTTGGATTAAAAATGTTTGGGCATAGTCACTTTGTCCCAGGAACACTGCCTTTAAAAAGAATTAGGGATAGCTCCCTGCTTCTCTCAGATCACTTCCGTTGACTTCCCCTAGCTCACTACCTTGGGTGAGGTATCACTCAGTTCATCGACTGGAAGGTCGCTTTAACAAATTGACATGAATAGTCTTTGTCTCTATTCAGCACAAGACACTACTTGCATTGAAGTCTTAAATTTATGCTCTTTTATCTTCAATTTTCCCCTTTAGTATAAATACTGAATGCACTATAACTTCTTCCCTTTTTGTCAATAGAATCACAAACTCCCTTTATGATGTTTTTGTTTCAACAAACTATCCTTAATTCTACGAATTGTCTCTGACCTGCATATTGCACTTGCCCTGCGTACCGCACCTGGTCTGTATACCTCTTCTGCTCTGCGTATCGTGCCTGCTCAACATATGATTTCTGGTCTATGTACAGTCGTTTCTCTGTGTACCGCCTCTACTCCATGTACCGTGATTTCTCTAAGCACCATGCTTTCTCCGCGCACCATACCTGCTCTGTGCACTGTGTCTGCTCCGCGTACAGCCTCTGTGTACCACCTCTGTGTACCGCCTTCCTTCTGTAGACTTCTTTAAATTCAATGAATTATTTCATCTCCCACATACCACTTTTTCTTACTCAAAATCTCATCCATAGACTACTCCTTCTAATTTCACAAACTTTTTTTTTCTTTCATGTACAACTTCATCCTACGCAGAATCTCTCCTACATACCACTTTTGGGCTTAGTTTAGTTCTTCCACAGTGATGATATTTTGCTATCGAATTAACTCTCTAAATTACTGATGGGATTATCACTCCTTATATAGGCAAATAACTCGGAAAACTTCACTAATATATTTTACCCAAATTTTCAATGTGGGACAAACTTTACCGAACTCCATCCACGTACAGTAAGCCTCTACTATGTACTGTGACCCTCTTGCGAATTGAAAACTTTCACCATGCACCATGTGTACCTATTTGTGTACTACATCTCTTCCTCTAATGATAATCCATTCCATGTACGGATACTCTTTCCATGGAAAACCATTAGCATTTCGCATACCACATGCCTTTACCGTGTACCGACGCAGCAAACCGTTTTTGGTTCTGCGCACCGCTCCACGTACCATTTTCTCTTCCAGGTACGTGGCCAAAAACCATTCCCAAAGCATGGTATACGGTCAATTCTCCGAGGTATACTGTTTAATTATTTTTCTAGTTTCCTTTAACGTTCTACATCTCTTTCACTTCTATGTAGAAATACTTCCATTGCCAAAAAAATCCCAATTTTGAGGTCCAGCAATTTGGCAACCACTGGGAAACAAATCCACCTTAAAAATATGCTTCAATAAGAAGACCCATGCTAATTAACTCATATACTTTCATCAAGAACCTTATCTATCATGATATACAGCCTTTGATGAGTCACCTTTAGCATCGTAAGATTATCTAGGTAAAGTAATGCTACTTCCATGTCTTCCAGCAACATCAGTATTTTCATTCAACACTGAATATGACTGGATATATCTTATCAGCTTTGTATAATCATTCTTAAATATATAAATTTCCACATAATCCCTCATGAAATAATGCATTTCACTTAAAGTAGGCTCCTGCATGGTCTCTTTGAACAGTGATATGTTGCATGATCACTTTATAACATGAATCCCTTTACCTCCTTCTTTATTTTGATCTTTATTGTCAACTGTTGACAACAAATACAACCTTATACACAAATTAGTCCTAATAGTGAATTTACATGTTGATTATTCTGTAGAGACGTCACATAAAATTTCTTGATTACTCTACATTCCATGTACTAAACTATACATGTTGTGTACTTTTTGATCCATGGATCTAGATACAGCAGTACACTACATACCTTTCCCGAGATCCCTAAATGTCCATTAACCAACTACACATTCCATTTATTGGTACACTTATAGTATTCTTCATGATTTATCTCCTGATGAAAATTTTGGATATACAAGTAGTCCATACTAAATATATTTCTTCATATAGAAAAGCAATATGTTATTATTATCCATTAGATTATTTCTATAATATGGTTTGGGAAATTCAAGGATCTTAGATCTGTGGATGTGATGAAAGGTGGTGAGTGAGACATTTGGAGGAGGCATCAAGTTAGGTACTCCCTTATGTTTTGGGGAATTTTTAAGGTCTAAGATATTTAGAATAGACATTTTTGTCAGTTTGTTTATTAGGGTAGTGTTTTGGGACCCAATATAGGTATTGGAGGTATCAGTATAGGCTGAGGAAAGGGATTTTGAGTATTCCGAGAATCATGGTGTTTAATTTTTATAAATTCATTTACAAGTGCTCTAGAATGAATTTCTAGTTATTTAATTCTTTTGAGATGTTTATAAGGCTTAAAATTGAATTTTTAAAGTTTTGGGGATCTTAAGGACTTGGAACATATATATGGAAACTTGGATAAGTCGGGGTTTATAATTTTTTCTAGGTTTATTCTTATATATATTTTTATTATTCTAGGTTTATCCTTCTATATGGGTTTATTCTTCTTAGTGGGGTGTTGTGGTGGGCCTGTGATGGATAATTTGGTCATATAGGATTTATATCTTGAGTGACATGGGTTTAATTTGAAGTTTGATGGATCTTCCAGTATGGAATATCAAAGATGTTTCATTCCACTTTGGTACTGGCTGAAGCATAAAAATACTCACAATTTATTGATGAGCATGGGTGGATTATGTGTTGTAATTAATTATTTATGGTTGTTTATTGAATTTTTTCACACACTGGTATATGTATGGATTTTAGATAGGGACATTGTTTGTCAGAGTAGATGAATCAAGAGGGGGTGAATAGAGTATCTATAAAAATTTCTGTTAAAAATGGTTCTTTAAAATAATATCCCCCTATTAAAATAAAATCAAATTCAGTTTGTAGTGAATTTATATAAGTCCTAAAATTTCAATTAGTTTCTCTAAAGATTGATTAGTTCTCAGTTTTACCAATCTAAAGATTAGTCAAAGTTTTGAAACTAATATACTGATTCAAAATAGATATAAACACTTTCTAAACTATCAAAGTTTAGTTTATCTTAATTTTAGAAACACGTAACATATAAGAATATAAAACATCACAGTGGTTAAAACAAGAGGTTTAGTCTCAAGCAGAGACTTAGTCCTCTCCACTTGGTGATCACCTGCCACCAAGCAGTTTATATTAATAAAATTTTGATCCACACCCTGGATCAGGGTTCACAACAGCACACAGTGATGTCCAGGTCACACTTGACCTCTACCATAGTTATTCGTGGGAAAAATTAATAAACAGATCACACAAGATCTCTTCCATAGTTCTACATGGGATACTAGAGTAGAAAGGGATTGAGTGTGAGGATATTTTAGTATCCTTCCGTTAAGATCAAGAGTTAGTGTGTGTGAAACAAACAGATGCACACACAACTCGAAAAGTAAACACAAGAACACAACAGAGTTATAAAAGTAAAACTAGAGTTTAGAAATTCTGTGTGTCATGTAGTAAAGCTCTGGACTTATTGGATGTAGAGAAAATTACATTCGAGTCCTATTCTAGAAGTTGGTTCCAAAATAGAGTATCGTAGTCTCTGTAATCTAGCTTCAGGTGTGTAGAGGTTCAGCTCTTTGATGTCCGGATGTTCAGTGAGCTTTAGTAGGATGCATCTTGTAATATTAAACTTCTTTCATAGTTAAGCTTCAAGTTCTTCTATTTGAAATATCTTTCATATTCTCACAGCCATCCTTTTTGCTTTTCTAGCAGATTGAGAGAGCTATATTTTTGGTTGATCTTGTAATCCTTTTATACTTCAAGGTCTAGTATGCATGAAAATATCAACAAGGGCATGTACCTCGTACTATCTATGGATATTCCTAAAAAAATTAAATAATGTCAAAAACATTAATTTCTCTAAATTTGACTGTTAGAAATAAATTTTATTTAATAAAAATGAAACAATTATTTATGAATATCAGTGAGTCATTTGCATCAGTCTAAATTATTCGGTCTGTCAGTATTGGTCTGTCTTCTTTGGTGTGTTATCTTCGGTGTGTCATCTTCAGTCTGTCAACTTCGGTGTATCATCTTCGTTTTTTCAAACATCAGTGTGTTATATTCAGGGTGTCATCTTCATTTTATCAAGTTTGGTGTGTCATATTCTATTTTTCAACTTTGGTGTGTCATCTTCAGTTTGTAGAACATCGGTGTGTCGAACATCGGTGTGTGGAACATCGGTGTGTCGAACATCGGTTTGTCGAACATCAGTGTGTCAGACATCGGTGTGTCGAACATCGGTGTGTCAAACATCAGTGTGTCGCGCATCGTATCAGTGCCAAGGACTCAAAAATCTTATGAACTATTTGTATCACACAAAACATTACAAGACTAAATTATATCCAAACATACATGTATGAATACACTTTTAAGCATATTTATTCAAGAATATAGATTATTTACTTATTTAAGTACATTGTTATGTATGGCATAATTGATTTACTTATAGATATTAAAGAGCATAAAGTAGTAGAATCTGTAGTTATGCATTATTTGTGGTTATGAAAACTACCATATCATAGAGGGTCCAACAATCTCCCCCTTTTTGATAATCACAAATTATAGAATACATACACATATAGAGAATACAAATAAGTGGATATAGCATACAACATTGAGTGAGATTATTCAATATAACTAAATCCATCTCTTGTTTGAGTTTTTTTTTAAATAGAGCTCCCCCTTAATAAAAGGATTATGATGAGTATATTCCATGTGTCTTATACCAGAAATTCTCCCCCTTAGATAAATAATGTATGCCTTATGGATTTTTGTATGCTTTATGCCTTGTTCTCCCTATTTTGGGATTAGCAAAAAAAAAAGGAAGTAAAGGGGGAACTACTATAAAATAAATATACTAGAAAGAGTTACATTGAGAAGAAGAAAAGTACAATCCAAACAAAAAAATCAAATCCCTATCAAAAAATACAATCCACCACTGAGGGTTTGGCTGCTGTGGGGCTTGGCCTTTATCTGAAGGATCCTAAAATAGAGATGGTTTGGGAGTGGCAGAGGGTTGAGGTGGTCTGAAGATAACACCAGGCAAGGAAACACCTGTAGGAACATTTTCTACAATGCTAGGCCTTCTTTTTGACAACACACGACTGGATGTTTTCTCTATGATGACTGGTCGAATCTGAGACAGGGCCTGAGAGACAGTCATATGAGCAGAAGGTCGAGATGTAGTACCAAGGGAAGTAGTAGGAGGGACCACAATTTCTTCAGCTTGAACATGTAAATATGGCTTAAGGATATTGATGAAATCATTGATGATTTCACCACCATATTGCATGGATTTATTGAATTCATATTTATTCTCCATAAATTTGTTCAACAAAGGGGTAAACACCTTCAATTGAGAAACTTGATTCTTGAATTCTTCTGTGAGAGGAGGAATTCTGATATTATCTGCTAGAAACTTGAAACTATTTATGAGGTCATTCTTGGTATAGATCTTGCTAAAGTACTTATCCATATTTTCTCTAATATCTTTCTAAGCAGTAGAGGCTTCATTGGTGCACTGCCTAACCATATTGTACACAAGGTTTGTATTTCTATGTACCTTTTCAAGAGTTTCTTTGTCTAAAATAGTCTGAAGATGTTGGTGTTCCTCTCTCATCACAGCATTGAGAGACTCCAGATCAACAACATCACCTTTTCCACTCCTAGAACTGGATGGACTAGTTAACATTTTTCTAATATCTTCTTTCAACTTTTTTAGATCTACACTGAGGATATGAGTCACCAAGTTCCTAATAACTTCCATTAAACCACTAAAGGAGGTCTTGAAGTCAAAGGTTATAGAATTTAACTCATTGCTCATTTTCTTTACTTCTTCTCTCAGCAAAGTATTGTTCCTAATGATGGTTTCTATTACGGTAATGAGATTTAGTTAAATCCCCTAGATCATTATTCTTGAAATCTTCTTTGCATCAGCATATGAAATACCTGATGAAGTGGAGGATTCACTTCTGGATCCCACTGAAGCTATCATAGACTCACATATATCATTTTTGAATTTCTCTAAATCAGCCTTAGTGACATATTCACTGGGCACTGACTGTGATACTGGCTCTACTGGTGGAGGTGTAGCTGGTGGAACAAGTGCAATATGTTCTGGTTCAACTTGGACTTGTGGAGCAGGAGGAGGAGGTACCCTCTCCTCATCTGAATCATACTCTAAACTGAAAAGAATATATCTTGGATCATTATTCCATTCTCTAGTATAGGTCCAGTCTCTTGGATCAACAGTATCAATCCTGATCCTTCTTCCCTTAGGCTCAGGAACAACTTCACCTTCATCAACTTCTTCAACCAGTCCTCTATCCATAATAATATTTCTAGGTAAAGTAACCATCTAAACTTCAGGTTTTGCATGATCTCCAACCACTTCTACTTCTCCAATAACTTCCTCAATTTTAGGAACTTCATCCTTATCCTCTTCCTCATAGACACCAGCCATAATTTCATTCAATTCTTGAATGATTTATTGATTTTTAGCATTAGGATGATGTGATATGTCCTCATGTTCAGCATCTCTATGATCAACAACCTCTTTCTCATCAGGCTCAATACCATCACCAACCCTGTGAATAGATTCCTCACTGGATCTGTTAACCAATTGTTTCCCACTTTTAAAGAATCACTTAAATGCTCATCATTTCCTCCATTGTCATCATCATCAGACTCCTCATATGATTTACTTACATATCCTTCAATTCTAGTAACCTCGGTCTCTTCTCCATCCTCATCACCTGACATGGATTCTCTTGAGGGTAAGTCCAAAGGTGGACTAGCAGGTCCATAAGACATATCTTTTGGAATTTCAGCAATATCGAGATTGCTTCTATCATCAATAGGATATCCTTCTTCTCTTGGAACTTCAGGCTTAACTTCCTCATCAAAATAAATAGGTTCTTCTCCTGGTTTGATACCTAGATCAACTTGATCCTTTGGTCTGGTAGGATGGTCAGTTGGATTGAAATCCTCATACAGCCTTTCCTCATCACCTACCCAACATCTCTTCCATGGGTTGCAGAATATTTTCATCCTTTTTCAAATTTATTTTTGAAGACAAAGATGAATACAATCACTTATCACTTCATCTTCATCTTCCACACAACCTAACCTTTTCAACATGGCAGAGATCATCCTCGGATAGTATAGACATGTTTCCTTCTTGTATGGTTTGATCAAATCATACACATGAACCATTATATATCTACACTGATTCACTTTTATCCCATGTTTCAACAGAAAAATCCAGAATATATCCTAACACTTCACATTAGAGAAATATCCCTTTCTTGGGCAGATTTGATGTTGAATAAATATAAACAACAATCTTACTTTTCTTTCGAACTCGCTTGAAATAGTTCTCATAAATTCTCCATTTCCAATCAACTCCTTTAGAGCATCTTCATAATATAACAAATTAGAGGAAGGTGGAATATTACTAGGATAATCAATGTAGACACCTTCATGAGGCATCTCTAAACACTCATCCCATTCCTTAGATGAAAAAGCTAATTCCTTTCCTTTTACTACTGACTTCATCCTTGCTGCCTCATCTTCATCTAGAGATATCTTCAAATGTTGATAAAATTCATACACTAGTTAGGGATAATAAGGTCTCTCATTGTTAGTAAACCAGCTCAGCCACCCTTGAGATTCTATTACTTTTAAAAGAAATGATTTTCTTGAAAGAAGCCACTCTATAGATACTTCTTTTTTAGCCGTAACCACTCAGGTTTCTAGGATCATTTTTGCAGTTTCACTAGACTCACCTTTCTTTATCTTAACAAATGGAGATTTTCTTGGCTCTTCCATAGAATGCTTGGTCCTTGCCATGTCGAGTCTTTGAATTTCAAAATCGTTGAGGACAAGGGTCAAGAGGTAGAGTGACAACTGGTAGAAGGATTTACAACAGTGAGAAGGTGAAAGGTTAGGATGGATTGAACTAAATATATCATTTAGGGATTTTAGATCGTAAATCATAAAAATTTAAACATAGAAAAAATAATAATACAAAAAAGCGTTATTTTATTTTAAAACATAAAAAATTACAAAATAATCCTTAACTACATCGGTGTCATTGAATCGGTATTACATGATCGGTTTCAAGGATCGGTTTCATGAGATCGGTTTCAGGGATTGGTTTCATGAGATCAGCTTTAGGGATTGGTTTCATGAGATCTGTTTCAGGATATTGGTTTCAAGAGATCAATTTTAGGAGATCAATTTCAAGAGATCGGTTTCATGAGATCATTTTTAGGAGATCGGTTTCAGGAGATCAGTTTTAGGAGATCGGTTTCAAGATATAAATTTCATGAGATCGTTTTCAAGAGATCGGTTTCAAGAGATCAATTTCAAGAGATCAGTTTCAGGGATTGGTTTCAAGAGATCGGTTTCACGGATCAGTTTCAAGAGATTGGTTTCAGGGATCGGTTTCTAGAGATCGGTTTTAGGCATCGGTTTCAAGAGATAGGTTTCAGGGATCAGTTTCAAAAGATCGGTATCATGAGATCCTACTGATTTATCATTCCTAGTTTACATCTGATGTAATTCATTCTCTTGGAATTTAGGGGTTTAGTGTATAAATCAGCAAGCTGATGTTCATCCCTAATAAATTCAAGAGTTATATCACCTTTTTTATAATGATCTCTCAAAAAATGATGCCTTACATCAATATTCTTTGTCCTAGAATGAGAAATTGGATTATTAGAAATGTTAATAGCACTTGTGTTGTCATGGTTTATGGGGATATGTCTGAATTTAAATCCATAGTCTAATAAGGTGTGTTTCATCAACAAAATTTATGTGCAACAACTACCCGCAACAATGTATTCTGCTTCAGCAGTTGATAATGTAACTGAATTTTTTTTACTACACCATGATATTAGAGACGTTCCTGAAAAGTGACATGTTCTAGAGGTAATCATTCTATCTAAATTACATCCACCAAAATCAGAATTTGAATAGCTAACTAAATAAAAAGGTTACCCTTTAGGATAGAACAATCCTAAATTAGTTGTATATTTGAGTTATTTGAAGATTCTTTGAACAATATTTAAATGTGACTCTTTTGGGTTTGTTGAAATCTTTCACACATACACATACTGAACATAATATCTGGCCTACTAGTATTTATGTACAGCAAACTCCCAATTATTCCTCTGTAAGCAGTTTGATCAACTAATATTCCATTTTCATCAAGATCTAACTTACATGTAGAACTCATAGGGGTTTCACTGCTCTTAATGATACCAAATCCATATCTTTTCAAAAGATCTTTTGTGTACTTACATTGATTTAAAACAATACCTTCTTTATTTTGAAATATTTCAAATCCATGAAAATATTTAAGTTCACCCATTAAACTCATTTCAAAATCACTTTGCATTATGTTTGAAAAATCATTACATAAATAGTTTTTAGAAGATACAAAAATAATATCTTCTACATATATTTGGGCTATTAAAACTTCTTTTGAAATTATTTTTATAAATAATGTAGTATCTTCAAGTCCTTTTGTAAAGCCTTTAAAAATAAGAAAATTACTCATCCTTTCATACCAAGCACTTGGAGCTTGTTTCAAACCATATAAAGATTTTGATAATTTGAACACATGATTTGGAAAATTTGGATTTGTAAAACCTGGGGGTTGCTCAAGAAAGACATCCTCAATTATATAACCATTTAAGAATTCACTTTTTACATCCATTTGATAAAGTTTAAAATTCAAGTGTGTTGCATATGCAAGTAAGATCCTAACTGCTTCAAGTCTAGCTACCGGTGCAAAGGTCTCTTCATAATCAATTCCCTCTTCTTGATTATATCCTTATGACACTAGTCTAGCTTTATTACTAACTATATTTCCAGCTTTATCTACTTTATTTTTAAACACCCATTTGGTTCCTATGGTCAAAGTATACTTAGGTCTATCTACAAGATTCTAAACATTATTTCTATCATACTGATTAAGTTCTTCTTGCATGTCCATTGCCCAAAATTCATCATTGATCGCATCATTGGTATTTTTAGGTTCAATCTATGACAAGAAGGCTTGATGTTCAACTTAGTTTCTCAAGGATGCTCTCGTTTGTGTTCCTTTATCTAAATCTCCAACAAATACATCTAGGGGATGATTCTTAATAATCCTAGATGGTCTTGAGAAGGTAGGACTTGATATTTCAGGCTGGTTAGGTTGATATGATTTACTATGGTTAGAATCTGGAAAATTTCTAGAACTGGATGTTTTCACAGCATCCTTCACATGATGATTTGAGGTGTTATCATTAATTTTAGGATTTGACATATCATCTTAAACATTTTCTAGTGAGGTCTTGGGCTCATGTGGATCTGCTTCATCAAACTTAATGTGTACAAATTCCTCCACACATTTAGTTTTCTTATTAAAAACTCTATAGGCTTTTCTTGATGTATAATATCCAAGAAATATTCCATCATCACTTTTAGAGGCAAATTTATCTAAATTATCTTTAGTGTTCAGAATATAAACTTTACATCCAAACACTTTAAAATAACCTAATTTGGGTTTCTTATTATTCCACAACACATGAGGGGTTTTCTTAAGGATAGGTCTAATTAAGACTCTGTTTATTATGTAACAAGTTGTATTAAGAGCTTCAGCCTAGAAATAAATGGGTAGATTATATTCATTAAGCATAGTCCAATAAATTTATTATAAGGTTCTATTTATTCTTTCGACAACACCATTCGGTTGAGGTGTCCTAGAAGTAGATAAATTATGATTATAGACATTCTTTGAGAAAAAGACTTCAAAATATTGATTCTCAAAATCACAGCCATGATCACTTCTTAAGGATTTTATCTAAATTCCACTAGGATTTTCTACAGTCCTAGCATACATGATAAAGTGTGAACAAGATTCACTTTTGTGGGTTAGGAAAAAGATCCAAGTATACCTATAGAAATCATCTACAAGAACATAATCATAGTGCTTCCAATTAATACTTGAAACTCTAGATGGTCCAAACAAGTCCATGTGAACCAACTTGAGAGGTTGAGAAGTAGATACTTCTTTCTTTGGTTTGAAATAGATTTTATGTTGCTTTTATTTTTGACAAGGATTATATACTTTGTTGTTTGGAAACTCTAATTTGGGTAAGTCTCTAACAAATCCTTTTCTAGTTAAATTTATAAGAGAGTGGATGTTTCAATTTCTTAGTCTTCTATACCAGATCCAAGACACTTTGTGAGAGGCATTTAGACAAGAGACATTCTGTGAGGCTAGAGTGTCTAAATTTATAGCATATACATTATCATTTCTAAAAGCAGTAAATAAAAAATTATTCTTGGTATCAAAAACATGGAATGCATCATTTTTGAATTTAACATTAAATCCATCATCACAAAATTGAGATATGCTGAGCAAGTTGTACTTTAATCCATCAACATACAGTACTTTATAAATTGAAATAGAGTTTGGCTTACCAATCTGGCCTAGGCTGATGATTTTTCCTTTACCATTGTCACCAAATGTAACATGTACTCCATCAATCTTGTTAATACTTTTAAAGATTTAATAGTACCCAATAATATGTCTTGAATACCTACTATCCAAGCACCACAGATTTTTATAGGAGCTCTTTAGACAGTTTACCTACAAAGCATTTTAACCAAGAAACGACTTTGCTACCCATATTTGTCTGGGTCCACATACATTAGTAATATAAGCTTTAGGAACCCACAACTGTCTTATGGGTTTCCTATATGCATAATATAAAGTGCTTGAAAATTAAACTTTGTTTGGTCCTAAAGAGTTGGATACAGTAAATGAATTTTTAGAAATGGAACTTGCTGTAAAATTCTGGTTTTTGAGATAAGTAACAGATTTTTCGGATTTGGTTACAAAACGTGGTTTGGATAAATTTCTTTGACCTGGTTGATATCCTATCCCATAAGTATACTTAGGATCTATTTTTTTACCAAGAATTTAAGTAAGAGTATTTTTCCCATTAGTAAACTTTTATATGCCCTTTTTTAATTTCTCATTAGACATTTTTAACTCGTTGTTTTCCTTGAGAAGTTTAGCATTTTTCTCTTTTTTTGTTATAAGTTCAGAATTAGTAGTCAGAGTAAGAGCATGTCATTTTTTGAACTATTTTTACTTATCTTTCAACTCATTACATGCTTCTTCCAACATTTTAAAATATTCTAATAATTCATCATTTTTCATATTCTCAAACTCACTTTCAGAATAATAAGAGTTATGTATAGGAGAGTCTAAGGTTACCTCAGTTGTGTTTGTCAGAAAACACATATTTTTTATATCATTTTCTCATTCCGAGAAGAGCCAGATTCACTTGAGTTATCCTTAGTGGCACTCCAGGTGGCCTTCATTGCTTTCTTATACCTTCTTTCCTTATTTTCATACTTTTTCTTGTATTTAATATTTGTATAGTCAGCATTGACATGTACTTTCCTTTTACATTAGTGGAAAATGATATCTTATGATTTCTTAGTTTTCTTCCAATTCTTTTTCCAATTACCCTTGTTATCATACTTCCCTTTGTAATTGGGATTTTTGAAAAACTTCTTTTTCCTATAAAACTTCTTGAATCATCTAGACAACTGAGCCATTTCCTCATCACTGTCTGAAGCTACTTCATCACTACTTGAGCTTTCAATAACAGCTTGAACTTGCTCCTTGTCTTTACCTTTAGATGTAGTTGTATTGAAGTCCACAGACTTTCGTTTCGGTTCATACTCTTCTTGATTTACCTTAAATTCTTCTTCATACATCATTGATTTGTCAATCAATTTCTTCACTGGCATCTTATCAATATTGCATGATTCTCTAATAGACACAGACGTTCCATGCCATCTTTCTGGTAAACATCACAGAATCCACATAATCTGTTCTTTGGCCATTACTTCTCTTCTTAAAGAAATCACGGTATTCACAATTTCATTGAACTTGAGATACATGTCATAAATTAACTCAACAGGCTTCATTCTAAAGTTGTCATATTTAAAAGTGTAAGTATTTAATCGTATTTCTTTAACATTAGATGTTCTTTCATGAGAAACAGATAAAGTGTCCCAAAATTCATGTGCAGTTTTGCATGCATAGATACGGTTAAACTCTTCAGGTCCAAGTGCCTAGTATAGAGCATTTATTTATTTACAATTATTGTTATAGGAAGTATTTGTAGATTCATCCCAAGTGTTTCTACCAGTTTCATGAATTTCATATTTACTTTCAATATCAGTCCAGATTTCAAATCCTAAGCTTTCTAGATGTATTTTCATCTTAAGCTTCCACTGATTATAATTGGTTCTATTAAAGAAATTTTTACTATTAGTAACATCCCCTTCTAATCTATTTTCCATGATACATATTGTAAAATAATTTCAATGAGATGAAAATTTAGAAATAATAGAAATTTTTAGATCTTTGAAAAACAACTATAATCATAGTTGACACGATTTTGAAATTTGAAAAAAACTTTTAATTCCTTTGATACCAAATGTTGGTCAGAGTAGATGACTCGAGAGAGGGGTGAATTGAGTATCTATAAAAAATTCTGTTAAAATGGTTCTTTAAAATAATATCCCCCTATTAAAATAAAATCAAAGTCAGTTTGTAGTGAATTTATATAAGTCCTAAAAGTTCAATTAGTTTCTATGAAGATTGATTAGTTCTCAGTTTTACCAATCTAAATATTAGTCAAACTTTTGAAACTAATCTACTAATTCAAAACATATATAAACACTTTCTAAACTATTAAAGTTTGGTTTATCTTAATGCAAGAAATACATAATAGATAAGAATATAAAATAGCACAGTGGTTAAAGTAATAGGTTCAGTATCAAGCTGAGACTTAGTCCTCTCCACTTGGTGATCACCTGCCACCAAGCAATTTATATTAATAAACATTGGATCCACACCCTGGATCGGGGTTCACAACAGCACACAGGGATGTCCAGGTCACACTTGACCTCTACCACAGTTATTCATGGGAAAAACTAATAAAAATATCACATAGGACCTCTTCCATAGTTCTACATGGGATATAAGAGTAGAAAGGGATTGAGTGTGAGGATATTTTAGTATCCTTTCGTTAAGCTCAGGAGTAAGTGTGTGTGAAACAAACAGATGCACACACAACTCGAAATTAAAGACAATAACACAACAGAGTTATAAAAGTAAAACTAGAGTTTAGAAATTTTTGTGTGTCATGAAGTAAATCTCTGGACTTATTAGATGTAGATAAAATGATATTTGATTCCTCTTCTAGAATTTGGTTGCAAAACAAAGTATCTTAGTCTCTGTAATATTACTTCTAGGTGTGTAGAGGTTCATCTCTTCGATGTTAGGATGTTCAGTGAGATTCAGCAGGATGCAGCTTTTAATATTAAACTTCTTGTATACTTAAGCTTCAATTTCTTCTATTTGAAATATCTGGCATATTTTCACAGCCAGCCTTTTTGTTTTTCTAGTGGATTGAGAGAGCTATCTTTTTGGTTGATCTTGTAATCCTATTATACTTCAAGTTCCATTAGGAGTGAAAATCTCTGCAAGTGTATGTACCTCATACTGTCTACGGATAGTCCTACAAAAAACATTAAATAATTTCAGAAAAATTAATTTGTCTAAATATGACTGTTATAAATAAATTTGACTTAATAAAAATGAAACAATTATTTATTACTATCGGTGAGTCATTTTCATCGATCTTCCATCTTTGGTCTGTTAGCATCAGTCTATCTTCTTAGGTGTATCATCTTCAGTGTGTCATCTTCGTTCTGTCAACTTTAGTGTATCATCTTCAGTTTGTTGAACATCGGTGTGTCATCTTCGGTCGGTCAACTTTGGTTTGTCATCTTCATTTTTTCAACTTTAGTGTGTCATCTTGAGTTTGTCGAACATCGGTGTGTCGAACATCGTTGTTTCGAACATTGGTGTGTCGAACATCGGTGTGTCGAACATCGAAGTGTTGAACATTGAAGTGTCGAACATCGGTGTGTCGAACATCATATATGTTCCAGTGACTCAAAGATCTTATGAAGTATCTATCTCACACAAAACATTACAAGACTAAATGATATCCAAATATACATGTATGAATACACTTATAAGCATATTTATTCAAGAATATAGGTTATTGACTTATTTAAGTACATTGTTCTGTATGGAATAATCGATTTACTTATAGATATTAAAGATCATAAAAGAGTATAATCTGTAGTTAGGCATTATTTTTTATTATAAAAAATACCATATAATAGAGGGTCCAACAGACACCATTGGTGGTGTCCAACTGAGTTCATACTTACACCAAGAATGGACCCTCTAGGATGTGTTAAAACATTATAGTTCTTGGCATATGTAAGGTAAAATTCCCTTCATATGAAACCTATTGGAAAAGTATGTGATACAGAATAATTGGTTCCTCATTGCTGAACTAGCAGATTTTTCTGGTTATTTTGTACATGTATATATACGATCAGCCCACAGGAAATCCTGTTTAATTTTTTATGTCTATATAACATGGTAAATGTTTATAAAATCGGTCATATGTATATTTAGACTTATTGTTTATTATTATTTTATTTTCTTCTCATGTATTGTGTTGGTATTATTATTATTATTATTATTATTATTATTATTATTATTATTATATATAGAGGGTATAACCTCCCCACTATCACCCCATAACCCATCACTACTAGTTAGTATCATTTAGCATATGGGGAGGCACACAGAAGGTCATGTGTTTTGCACCACCGATTCAGGCACCAGTTGAGTAGTTTCGGGTGGTGGGGCATTGAAAAGAGGAATCAGAGTTCGGTATTACAAGGTAATACCTATATAGGTTGGTTATAAATTTAAATAGTTTTCAGTTGTTTCTAAGTGGTATTAAAGTTGGGTTATTATAAGTGGTTTTTTATTTGTGATATGGTATACTAGAGTTCTTGGAAAGTTTCAAAACATGGGTTGAATGTTATGTTGTATGTCTGAACAAAACATGTATGAGTTGAATCCAATTTATGAGGGAAAATTGGATTTTTGTTTTGGTTTTTCTGGTTATAGTTGATTTATTTTATTTGAATAAAAAAATTTTATTATTTTATTTTGTTTCTAACTTTCATCCCCAAGAGGTAAGAGTGGGTACTCATGCATCATATTAGGCATGTAAGGCTTATATTATATATGTGTATTTATTTTTATTAATCTTTTGAACCTATAATAAAAAGGAAGTATTAGCTTTTGAAAAGTGTCAACAACATGTTAAATAGTGTTTGTTATAGTTTATACCCAAGAACCGACTTCTATATAATTTAACATTACTTATATTCAATGTTTTTAATATTAATAAACCTCTTATTACATCATGATTTTTATTTTTCATTATGTAGTATGTGATAATGTTCTAAGAGTAACAATCACATTGAAAGGTCATAATAGTTCCCTATTGTGATGAAAAACTAGAAGTTCCATGATAGTATTCTTAATATATATATGTTCTATAGCTGGATGATATCATTTTATGGGATAAAATGATATAAGCTTTCAATGGTGGAGACTCATAGGACTTTGAGGCACCTTCTCATAGTGTACACCCTTGGTAATTTCTAGTGTAGCGGAGTATGAGAACACGAACTACCAGTAGGGAATCCACATTTATATGTGTCATTGGATACTCCTATCTACGGATGTGTGTATTAATCCTTATACTTTAATATTATTATTAATGTATATTATTAGTTACATAATTTGATTTATTGATGAAACCCATGATGACATATGTTCCCAGTGAAGTAGGATGTGTTGGGTGCATCATAAGTGATATTGAATTAATGAATAATGTGAGGAAGGATTTTATTTTATATTGTTCAATTGAAATAGATATCTCAACCCCTTCATTTGGAAAATAATAACCTTAATAGATCAATTTTCATGGTGTTCTTAGGGAATACTCATTTTCAGAGAGTAAAAGAAAGAGACATCGAGCACATAGGTTGATCACGACATCATACAACCTACATTGTTAGAGATATCATGATAAATGGATTATATTTCATAGTAAGTGTTTGTATGAGGTTTTATGTCATTTTAATATTAATTAATTTCTCTATAGGTGGCTTGGTTTGTTGTTAGACATTAATCTTAGACTTTGGGTGGCTCTGCCTAATGCCACTAAGAAAGAGGCCTAGAGGGTCATGCGCTAAGTGTATCTAGAACCTTAGTTAAATATTATTATTATTTAACATGTTTAATAAATAGTATTCTCATACATGGTTTAATAATTATTCATGTTATATTGATTTTATATATTCAGTCACTAGTTTTTCAGGGGAATATGTTTTATCATAATATTTAATAAATATTTAATTATTATTTAGTAAATATAATATTTATTTATTTATTAGAGAATAAATTATGGATTTTATTTATTAAATAAATATAAATTATTCAAGGACCAAAAAATATTGTGTAGGAATGGTTGACTGGGTTTTAAAGGTCTGATGAGGAATAATATTTTAAAAAAATGAATAAATTCTAAACTATTTATTCAAGAACTAATATTTAATTTATCTATGAGTTTTTTCACATGTTAATAAAAGTAATATTATTATTGTTATTATTTATACATGGGGTTCACAGTGGATTAAGTAAAATAATAAAATATTATGTAAAAATATTATTTTATAAATCTAGAACTATTTGAACCCATTTATATAATTTCCAATACTAATGTTATCCATTGGTTTTGTTGTGAAAAATGACACTCATAGAATCCTATAAATCCCTAGAGAGTTCTTCTCCAAGAATTCTATCAATAATAGAGAGTGATCCTCCTCCTAGAACCCTCTCAATTTTAGAGATAATAATGAGAGTCCTTCTTTGAATCAATTATATTGGAGATCAAAGTTAAATGATGAAATAATTGTAATCTTCCATGCTAGCACTTGAATATTCATGTGATGTTAGTCAAAGTTTTTTAGTGTATGTGTGGATCACCACTGGAGGGAATCTATGATTTATTCCTACAATGCAATGATGATATGATATAATGACTTTTTTAGATTCATCAATGAACAAATAATTAATTTTATGGTAATTCGTTAACTACTAAAATTAATTATAAATCATTATGAGATGATCCTATGTTTTAGTTACAGTTTTCTTTATTCAATTAATCCATGAATTAATTATGTTGCTCATGGAATTTCTAAATAGTATACATCTTATAATAATCATAAATTATGATAAAAAATCCAATTTTCTCATGCCCAATCACATTCTTATTCAAATCCCATAACCTTCAAGTGATATCAAAGGGAGGTTTCATAATTATTTAAAATTATTTAAATATAGTTGATTTATTTACACATTTATTGTTAATTTTAAATTATTATTTAATCATACTTTAAATATGAATCATGATATTTCCTATTATTAATATTCTTCCTTGAAAATATAATAAAAAATGGATTAATTTTGAATGAAAAACTTTTGATTAACTCCTCTAGGGGTGTTAAGTTTTATGGCCAGAGGGAACAGGAATACATAGCATGTAGCACATAGGCATATGTTGTGTTCCCATGTTTAATGAACCCAAACAACTCATGAATTAATTTAAAGAGTCTTGTATTTATTTCAAATGTAGTTTAATTAATACACACCATGTGTTGATCAGTCTAGCCTAGTGCATAGTTAGCCACACACATGGAATGTAACTTGTGTACACAATGTGTAGTACATTAGTCAAAGACAAGTCATCTATTTATTAAAAAACACATGGGATAGGTAACCATGTAACATGGAGACCACATTATGTTTATCCCAAGTATAATTTGTGTACTCCATTAATTATTACAGTAAGAAAACATGATCAGTCCCAAGGTATGTGTCTTAGATAGATGGTGAAGAACTATACATGACGTGTAACTAGATAGTACACGTCGTGTATATTACCTATCTAAGTATAATTTAAAATTAATTTATTATTCTAGTTAAACCTTATCAAAATATGTTATTTGTATCATTTATTTAACTCATACATATCATGTGATGGTTTTTATATATATTAAATTCATAATTAATTTATGATTAATATTCAGAACTAAATGTCATGTATAATTCATAATACACTAATTACCCTTCATGCATTAAAATCATAACATGAAATTTAAATAACATGTGTCAATGTGTCATTTTTTTTACAGTGACTTATATGAAATTATGTGATAATATGTGTATGTTACATGTCATATGAGTAAATAGTATACGACTATCATACACATAGAGTAGTTTGGAAAGATACTCAACATGTTGCCTCCAAGGTATATATTTTGTACTTAATCAATTGTAAATAAATTACTTAACTTGTTTAAAATAATGATAGATTAGAATCTAATTAGCATTCGGATGATGATTAAGATGAAATAATTGATTAATTAATGAAGAAAATTAATTTATTTCAATATGATTTATCTTAAATAAAAATTATTGGGAATGAATATTAGTTTAATTAATACATAATTCATTTCATGTATATGGAAAATCATGATCAAAGAAAAAACTTTGTATGTGATTGGTTTCTGTTAATTTATTATTATTATTAAATTAAATTGGTGGCTTTTTCAATGTCCCTCCACTCTTTATGTAAGGGAATGCATGCCCACCGTTTCCTTTTATATAAAACCCTTAAAAAATCCTTTTGTTACCTCACTTGTGTGTGAGTAAAGCTTATTTAATGGATACATATCTAAGGTGACTGGTGGAGGGTCGCGTTTAGAGTTGAGGTGAAACTAATCCATTGGATAATGGGAGGATAGGTGGAAAGCTACAACATGAACAAATTTATGGTTCAAGGTGTTTTTCTCCTAGGTCAAGGGTTAGTTTATTATCTTCTAGATAAACTAACTATTAAGTAAGGATTATGATCATACAACTTTTAATTATTTTATTTCTATCAAGTTTCATGTTTAATTTCATTATAGATGTTCTATTGTAATTACATAAATTAATGAATTTTCAAGAATGCAAGATAGAACTAAAATAAATTAGATTATATATAAACTTTTATCTAAGAAATTTTTATTCACTTAAGTAAATCCAATAAGTATAAATATGCATGAAATAAAGATAAAAATGGTTTGTTTATACATAAATATAAAAAACCCTCAACAACATATATTAATTTGGTATAGACTTTCAATAATTAAGTTAAAACAAAACCATAGTTCAAATTACTTGACCAACCCAAGTCAGGGTGTTTTCAATTATCATGGAATTTTAGCTTGAGTTTTGGGTTGACTTAAAGTTATCTCACATTAAGGGTTGACTAACTAAGTTAGAATCAATGTAACTAGGAGTTAAAAATGTATAAAATTATTATTCATGATTTCATGATTGGTGAGTCTACTCAACAGACCAAGAAGTTGTGATTTAATGAAATAGCTAAGTTATTCCTACCTAAAACTCTTTAAATAACTTTTTAGGCCCAAGTATGGGTTATGAGAAGAGGAATATGGGTGATTTTTACTATAATTTCCAATAAACACGATATTATGAAATCAATTGTAAGGGTTATTGGCTTTAGGTAAAATAGTGGGAGATTAATAAATTTAACACTTATTATCTAATATTATTAATCAAATAAAGTGCTAAAATTACGATGTTATTAATTATAGAAACTAAAACCTACATGAATTTGACTATATCACTGTGATCAATACTAGAAAAGGATAACCTTATCACTCGAACTAATTTCAAATAATGGTAAAAGTGATTTATGTTATTATATTACATGAAAGTAAATTATATGTTCATGAAAACTAAATCCCTAAAGCACCTAAAAAAGAGGATAATGAGGAAAAACTATCCCCATATGTTCAATGTTCTATGCTATCATCCATTGTTAATGATCTTCTAAATAAAAATGATCATATGTATGTGTATAGAATCATGTATCTCCTTCATGATATTTATTGACAGAAGGTGATGCAAGATATATATATATATGATCTCTAATTGATTTTTCACATGTATGCTTGGGGAGTCAACACTAGCTGGGCCTAATGAAGTCAAGATGATTGGATACATAGAGCACTTAGAAATATTGGGCTTTAATATCTATGGTGACCAAAGATAAATATATCATTATATTACATCATTTTCATAATTTAAACATTGAATCTCATAAATTAATCTCACAATACTAATAATAGAATTTTTGGTGATTTTGAGGACCAATTACATAGGAAACTTATTTTACAATACTTTTGAATAATTCTCCATAATCAAACTCCTCTAGAAAACTTATAAACTTATCACAAGTTATAGTTATCTTCATAACCTTGGTAAGGAGAACATAAGAAAGGAGTGATCTCAAATACTCAATAAGGGAAAAACATATCAACATGTCATCAAGTTTTATATCATAAGAATATAAGAAAAAAACGATGAGGGAGAAATTTATTATTAAAATTAACATGGTAAAATAAGAGTTATACCTAAATCATGAAGGAAGGATATGTAATATCAAAAGAACAATCATTTACCATAACATAATAGTGTGATATAATAATGTAAACATGGAATAAAGAAATGATATAATAAGTTAAAGGAATCATAAGAATTTTTCATTAATCTAAAGTATGAAATAATAATCAATGGTCAAGGTTCACTCCCAAGAATATCATTATAGAGTATAAAAATTCTCATAGTGTATTAGGCTCACTTCCTAATATCATACATAATATATCATGATATGGAAACATTAACTAATGCATTGGAGGGCTATATAATTTCATGTCAACCCATAACATAACATATTGTACTTAGGCTAACCGTCAATGAAGCATACAAGGTATCTCATGAGATGGAAACATTACCCAATGAATTGGAGGGCTATATAATTCTAGGCCTACCCATCACATAACATAGTGTACTTAGGCTAACCACTCATGTAGAATACATAGTATCTCATGAGATGGAAACATTACACAATTCATTAGAGGTAAATATAATTCTAGGACCACCTATAACATAATAAAAATCATAATATGTATGTAAAAACATATTATACATTATTAAAATAAACCATACATAAATCATAAGCATGATAAACCCCATGAGGAATGAGTGAGTTTCATAATCTTTCTTCAAAGTATAACTAAAGGCTGTATCATAAGGATTCCTAAGAGAAAAAAGGAATTAAATAATTTTTTATGTTTTTATTTAGGTAAAGACACACAGGTATTGAACATTTAGTTCTAATGTATGAAAATTATTTTGAAGGATCAAGAAAATATAAGAATAAAAATGAACCATATAAGTGATACTTTTTGAAATGAGCATAGGATATTTTAAGGAAGGAAATATCTTATAATTTACCATTATACCATAATTGAACAAGGAAATTTTTCTATAAAATAATGAGGATTTTCAAAATATGTTCATGGTGAATAAAATTTTATAGAGGTGGCACTTGTCATCAAATAATAAATCGTAAGGTTCTATTTTTATGTTTTAAAAAACATTTGTTCAAATTCTACATCATAAAAAAAAGATAATAATACTTTACTTGGAAAAGATGATAAGTGAAATATGAAGGTTAAATGAGATAACACATAATTAGTTTTCTAATTAATAATGAAAATATTTTTAGTAAGGGAAATTATGGATAAGGAAAGGAAACTGTCATTAAAGAGGATGGGAATTACTCTCTAGAATGATATACTTTTGATCAAGAAATTTAATAAGGTAAAAATTGGAATAATAAATTTCACTTTCCCTAGGGAGATTCATTATAGTATCATCATATAATAGAATAAATCTCTCTTGAAAAACTATATTAAAAAAATAATTATGACTAAATAAAGAAGTTGAGTCAAGAAAAACTCTAACGTATTTTGAATTTTTTTAACAAAAACCACTATGAGAGAAATAACATTGAGTATAACATTGAGTATCTTGAAATATAAGAGAATATTGATTAAAAATAATAAATGGTAGTAGATTCACGAATAAAAATATTACATGGTTTATAATATGAAATATGTATCAAGGGGTCAAAATTGAGATAAGAAACTCTTACCTTTTATATTGACTTACAAAAACATGATCTAACCACCTATTTTCGATATCTGGTTTGATAATATTTAGCTTTTTGAACTATTTTTGTAATAATTGTGTCATTATTTATTCTTATCTGAAATTTCATCATTCCTAAATTCTTTTATTATCTCCTTTGAAAAGATTTTAATCTCTTAAGGGGTGTTATTTGGAGAATACCATAGCCTCTTAAAGGTTTCTAAAAGTTTACAGGAGAGTGTTGGATAGATTTTAATCTAAACTAAGTGGGTTGTGGTGTGTGGGGAAGTGAGGAGAGGATAACCCATTTTACAAGTGAAAAAAGATGGTATTTTTATAAATACTAAATACTTTTTAATAATGGGATGTCACTCTCAAACAAAGAGGGTCCAAAATTGAGAAATAATTAATATTCGAAGATATAAGGTCAATATAGGCCACAACAACTCATTCTGAAAAATGTTTTAAACATGTTTTCAAATCATTACCATTCAAATTGTTAGATTTTATCATTTTAGATTTTATCGTGGTAAGTAGTTTTTACCTAAGGTAACTTATCCTTTATGACAAAAAAAAGTGGAACTTATTACATTATTTGGACCTAATTATTTAAAATATGAAATTAATTTTATAATATAACCCATGGAGAATGTTGTCATCCTAGATTGATTATCTTCAAAATGTGGATCATATCTACCTTAATGCTACACATGTTCATAGGGAGGAAAATCTAGTTTATGATTCACTCTATAAGAGATAAATTATGGAGGCCAGTTCAAGTGGGTACTTTTTGACCCCGTATTTTTGTTCAATTTTGGTTAAAGCAAATGAAAGTGGTGATTTTCATACTCACCTTTGTAAAAACACCCTTATGATGTCACTCTTAGTAATTTTATTTTTCTAATAAAAATTTAAGGAGCGGGATTTTCTGTCTCCTGAACCTTTTGATTAATTTTAAAAATAAATATTTCTTTTTGTAATAAAAATTAATTTTAACACTATCAAATCTAACGCATAAAAACATATTTTTAGAAAATTTGTATTTTTAAGTATAAAATTTATATATTGAATAAAAATATTAATTAATTTGATTATTAGGATAAAAATTTGTTTATTATTAAAAAAATTATATGGCTTTAAAATAAATCCAAAACATAAATTTAACAAAATAATATTTAATTAAAATAAAATACCAAAAACAATTATATTGGAAAATTGTACTTAAGGTGTTAAACATAGGATTTATAAATTTGTAATAGTGGTTTTGAAATTTAAATTTTTAATAATTAAATTGTAACGACCCGTCCTCGGGGCCCGTGCCGTGACTACCCCAAGCCCGCCTTCTATAGGCCAGGGGCTGGCGACTAGCACCAAGGTGTAAATCTCGGTAAAAAGGGAAGGCATTGCCTTTGTAAAGTAAACAAGCACCACAGAGTAAGCAAGCGGAAAAGTAAACACTATGTAAAAACAGAGTACAACTAAAAGTGCGGAAAAGTAAATGGGCCAGTATACAAACCCAAACTGAAAGTAAAGTACAACTTGAAAGGGAAAACAACAACTGTAAAGTAAAAGCTGCTACACCGAGCTGTCCACTGGAAATCCCACCTGAAGGGTGGGTACAGATAGCTCCACTGCTCTACGGGTCCCGTCGTCCGCTCCAAACACGTCCTGCCGAGTGGTCCACCTCCAGGTACCGTCCTTCTCTACAAGCCTCAGCCAAGATCAACGATGTCCGTCGTCTGCAACCAACACAACGTAGTGCGGGAAAAGCCCATGTAGGGGTGAGTATAAGCTACTCAGTAGGGACCCCGAGACCCCTGAAGGTCTCCCAAAATCCACAAAGGGTAAACCACAAAGGTGAGATACAAACACGAAGTAACAACCGACATTGCTTAGGTACATGCCCATACATATACCTAAGTCTTCAATTCCAATACGCTCCAACCTCCGAGCCCAAGTACAACTCAGTCCACACAGGAAAGTATACGTATTCCACACAGGAAAGCAAAACGAAACCCACACAGGATAGCACAACACAATCCACACAGGAAAGCAACAGGATTCAGCTCACACAGGTATACTTCATCGAAAGATGATAAAGATGATCTCTGATCCATCTAAGTCGTTGGACCCACGAAGGATCGATAGGTAACTAACCCCCGAAATGACCCACACAGGATCGGGCCCATACAGGACCTTTAGGCGCTGGTTCACACAGGACCGCTGAGCGCAATGACCCACACAGGATCGGACCCACACAGGATTGGGCCCACATAGGACCTGTAGCACTTATCCACGTAGGATCGCTGAGTGATGTAGTCGTCATCATCGAATCCACTAAGGATCTATGTACTGTCGTCGTCGTAGTCACAGTAGCAGTAGCAGTAGCAGTAGCAGTCACAGTCGCAGCCAGCACTAGGGTTCCCGGACACAGAAAGCTCGTTCGGGAGGGTCCGCTCCACGAGCCGAGAGGCTGATACATCAACTGTCACAAAGTCCAGAGTTGATGTATCCAAAAGTTCCGTATCGTCAACAGGAACTCAACGCCGCAGACGGCGCGTCAATCAGACGCCCGGTCTGAGAGTTATTGGCTTTTTCGTCCCAGGGGCCTGGTTGGTTTTTAAGGCAAAACCAACCCAACCGTACTCCACCTGCGTCCAAACCTAGGGAAGAGTATTCCAAAAGAACCTTCTCACAAATAGGAACACAACAAAGCTGATGACACGTCAATCGGACGTCCGTAGCTCAAGATATGAGCGTTTCCGCTCCGAGGGCCCGGTTGGTTTCGTGTACGAACCAACCCGGTCGAACTCAAAGTATTCCGAAACTTTGAGTGCGATATACTTAATCGACCGTCTCGATCCAAGGATCGCATCGCCGCTGACAGTTCGTCAATCGGAGGTCTGTAGCTCAAGTTATGAGCAAAAGACCGAAGTTGATTCGAAACGGGGGGTCCGGGTCCGGGCCAACCCGGCCCGACCCCCCCCCCCTGGGTCGACCCGACCCGGGTCCGACCCGGCGCGACCGGCGGCACGGCCCGGCGCGGCCGGCGGCGCGGCCGGGGCGCCACTCGGGTGCCACGCGCGGGGGGCAAGGCCCCCGCCCTTCCTGCTGGCAGCGCGGCTGGATGCCGTGCCTTGGATCAAACGGCCCCCCTCGTGGGGTCCTGCCTTTGAGAAAAACGGGGGTGTGATGCCCCCCCTTTGTGAAACCCCCCCCCCATTATGGGGGGCCAATTTAACCGCCTGGGGGAATTTAATTCCCCCGATTTTGCACCGTCCCGGCCGGCCCGACCTGGCCGGCCGGCTTCTTCTCGACAGGACCGGCATGGGCCGGTCCTCTTCCATTTTCCGGCACTGGCAGCCCGCTGGCCGCCGGTCATCACGTCCCGCTGCGGCCCGGAACCGGCCGCGGCCTTCGTCGTCCGGCACCGCGCGACGGCACCGTGCCCTTCCGCCGCGGCCCCGCTCCGACCGCGGTGCCTTCGGTTTCCTTCGACGCGGCGCGACGGCGTCGCATTCATGATGAATCTTTCCACGGTGCGGCGCGACGGCGCCGCACAATATTTGCCGTGTGATTCCCGCGTGGTGCGACGGCACCACGCCATCTCGTTCATCCACTAGAAAATAATAATATTCAAGAACAAAGGAGGGGGGATTCGGCCGTGTTTGTGCGGTCCGACCCTCCTCTCGTTAGACGATAACACATAAACAATTATCCTCAAGTTTGTCATACTAGAACCAAGAACGAGAATAAATAAATAATCAACAACAAACCCCTACCTCGGTTTCAAGAACGATGATCGTCAACAACCCGCGGAAGACGTGTCGCGGTGGTCGGCGTCACGGAAGAAGGATGTCGATGTCGTGAAGCGAGGATTCGAAGTTCTTTGACGACGATTTCGTCGCGGGAAATCGTCGTGGAAGAGATGACGCGGAAGAAGACGTCGTCGGTGTCGCGGGTATGGCGTCGCGGAAGACGATTCCCGAGAATGTGGCATTCTTCATCGATGTTCGAAGGTTCTTCGCGTTGTTCGTCAAAGTTTGAAGAAGAAGAAGAAGAAAGCTCCAAATTCTCTCAAGATTGTCTATAGAATTCTAACCCAAATAAAATAAGCTAAGGTCTTATTTTATTTACACAACCAAACCGTTTTGAAATTCAAAGGTTTGAAATTAAACATCTCAACCCATTTAATAACCCAAGTTGTCAAGTTAATTAAAGAGGGGTTATTGGGAGTTTAAAAAGAGAAGGTGAAGAGTTATGCTTCATGTGGGCCCCACCACACTTAATCCTCCCAAGGGAGGTTAAGTGGATGTGGGTCCCACCTCTAACTCCCTTTGGGAGAAGTTAACCAACAAGTTAAAATAAAAATTTGTATTCCACAATTTTTATTTAACTTATTCTAAATTCCCAAAAACTAACTCTCAACCCACAATAAACGCAACCTCAGAAAAGGTCTCCTTAAGCGAATATCGGCGCTGCGAGTTCATCGGTGCCCTCGGAATTTGATTCCGGGAACCGGTTCAAAAGTTAGAAATTCCCGCTTGTTCGTTCACTGAACGTACCCGAGCCAAACTTCAGAAATTTATTCCGGGCACACCGGGCCTCGGAATCAGGTGCCGTCAAAAACCGCGTTCTTGTAAAATTCTAAAGAAAATTAAGAAAAAAATTCCCTTGAATTTTACGGGTCTTTACATAAATAAATATTTTACCCTAAAAAATGTTTCATAATATTTAAGTTATACTGAATTCTGGATATAGTCTTAATTACTATGATTTTAGAAAAAAAAGTGATTTTTTCACTATTCACCAAAAAACCAATTATTTCATAAAAATATCAAAAATTCATATTGAGATAATTTTGATATTATAAATCCAAAAAATGAAATTATTTTTATCTAATTAATATTCAACATTTATATAGTTATTTTTTAAATATGAAATATAAAGAAAAAAATTATAGAAAAATAAAGATTCTTTTTATTTATAAGTCAAAATTTAAAATTCTTATGTTATAAATAACTTATTACATTTATAATTAAATATTTATATTATCCTAATTTAAATTTTCATATTACCTCAAGATATTTGTATAAAATATAAACATAATTTAAACTCCTATGGCAGTCGAGGGTGGTGATTCCGCAAGCATAGATCTCATGGCAATTTTTACTAGCATGAATTTCTCTCACATATTATTTCACTCATACCATATTTATTTGAGTTGGGATTGGGATTAGTATTTCGAAAACCATAGTTATTTTACCTCTTTCACAAGATCAAATAAATGATCTTCATAATGGATACTTCCACCACTTCATTTCATTTGATTCCTTTATAGATTTCATAATATAATTACTTTCCTTTATACCTGCTAATTTAATGGCTATATTATAATGGTAAAATTTTATTTTAACATGTCTTGGTTTTATTTTTGTTCATAATTTCATATGAAACAATTTTTTCATAAAATGTTTATTTAAAGGAAAATATATTCTGAAATCTCATAGTGTTACATCCTCCCCTAAATAAATTACATCCTAAAAATATTATTTAGTACTTAAAATTGGAAAAAATAAGGGTATATAAAAGATATAGATTACTCAAGATTTTATTTCTAGTGTGGTTTTAATCTTACTATCATAAGTTTGACTAGTGAAATAATTTTTACCCTTATAAATTAATATGGCTAATATTGAGTTGTTATCTAAACATTTGTGATAAATACCCCAATACAATGGGAGTAATTTTTCATAGGGAATATATAATCAAACTTGTACCAATAGGTGATCATGGGTTGATTTACAATTTTAATTGTGTTTTTTCTATATTGGAAATTATCATGGTCTCTATGTAGGGAGTAACAATCCCTTCTTAAAACAACAATAAATTTAAATAAAGGATTAAAGGAATTTATAAGAAGAAAATTCCTATAAACTTATATTAGAGAGGAGTTGTGTTCTTTGAAATAATAATCATAATACAAAAATTTATTATTAATAAATCAACATATATCCATCAAGGTGATGATTTTATGTCCTTATAAAATATACTAGGTATAAATAACTAGCCTAAATTAAGATATAAATATAACACTCACAATTTCTTGAGTTGATGATTAGTGTACCTCACTCCACACTATTTTCAAAAATTAATTTAGTATTTATGGTTTTATAGGATTTCCCTTGTTCCATTGGCCTTGGTAATTATGGAATCCTATAATTATTTTTATCCCTAGGATTAGGGAATTATCTTGAATAATTCCCAAGTTCCCCACATTTAAGACATTGAATATATAGTGGATCTTGGGGAGAACACTTTCTCCTTTCACTATATCCACCGAGCTCTTTACTTTTTTATAGAAATTAGTTGCTCTACGGCCTCATTTATCATAGATAAAACATATTTCAATTTATTTAAGATATTCCCCTATGTGCCTCTTCCCACATTTTTGACATAATGAAAATTGAACATTATTTTCTCCATCATCTTTATCACCCAAACATCAATGAGACTATCATTCTATTCTTTGGTTTGTTTGGGATTTCAACTATTTTAATAATGTTAATCATAATTATTGATAGATGGTTTGGAATAATCATAATATTTCCTACTTCAACTCACATCACATTAGGTTTATCATTGGTACAATCTTTGTAATATCCATGGAATCCATTTTCAACATGGTTCCATTGGGTGTCATCCATTACTAAAAAAAGTGGTTAATGTGAGTGATGAATACATATCATCATAATAAAATATCTCATGAAAAATTCTACCATGAAATGTCATACTCTTTTAAAACACTGCATTAGATTTTAGTTCAACCTTTGTCAATCTTGGTTCAATCTAGGTTTCTTCATATTGGTTTTGAAGAACCTTTATGATAAATTGTTTTAACAAAGTTTTTGTATTTGTTACCAGCTAAACTTTTTTTATAATAATGTTTTTGTTTTCTAAGAATCGGACCCAATCCATTAAAATGAGTTTATTTTCTAGACCCAGGTTTTTTTATTGAGTTTCACAAGACTGAGAAGAAGTTATGAAGATAAATTTGTTGATTAGACACTTTATCATATTCAGGTCCATCAGCATGCCATTGAAAATAATAAAATTCAAAATAATTTAAGGAAGAATTTATTGTTTGTCGGAAGTTTGTATTTGTCGTAATCAGAGAAATAATGATGTTAATGAAGAGTTTTGAAAGAATAACGTGAATTCAAAAGTTATAATGTTTTTATACTTTCTAAACTAAATCATTCGATTCTTTGTTGATCAAGAAGTTTTCAAAAATCATGAAAAATCTCATGATAAAATCTTTTGAAGAAATAGTGGAGTGGTTTGAAGAATTTCAAATTTTTAAAATGAGATTTTCATTGTAATGATATTTACATCATAATAGGAATTACATCATAATGAGATAAGAAAGAAAAAGATATTACTGAGCTTGAGGAAGAAAACAACACTAATGAGATTCTTGTACTTGGATTTTCATACTGGGATTTCCGTACTGAGATTTTTGTACTGGGAAAACCATATTACGATTTTCATACTTTGATTTTCTTATTGGGATTTTCATATTGCGAAAATCGTACTAAGATTTTTGTACTCTGATTTTCATACTGAGATTGTTAGTCCCACAAGGAAAAATACCCTAAGGGGGGTGAATCAGGGTATGAAAGATTTAAACCTATCCCCCCTTTGGATCTTGTTTTGTTGTTAAGAAAAAATCTCTTCTATCTCTTTCCCGTAGAAAAGTATAAAAAAATTAAATCATGCGCAAGACAAAACAATTTTTACTTGGTTCACCATCACTGGGATATGTCCAAAGAGCATACACCAGAAATATGTTGATGTACCGAATCCACAATAAGTGCACTACTTTTTATAATATTTATAGAGGACTCACTATCCATCCTGGTTTACAACTAATCACAATTTGAAAGTTCACTGCTCTCTCAACTGAAGTGTTCTCACTACTTCAGAAGATCCCATCATAGTTTATACACCTGTAGGTATCTTCAATTGAATGAATACAAACATCCTCAACTGTATGTATATCCTCTATTGAAGTTATACTTTCATCCATAGAATAATACCGTTTTACCACAAAAATGAATTGGCAAACCTCAAATTTTACACTCAACCCTTACTGTGTCTTGGCGTAATTCCCTTTCCTTGCACACAAAATATATCTTTTTGTGCGCAATCACAACTCCAATTTTTGTAAAACCTCAACAATTCTGTGAAACCTTCATTTTATGTGCAACGTTAACTTTTATTCGCAACATCAATTTTTACATGAAACACCAAATTTTTCGCCCAACTCTCTTTTCCTATTTTTTACATGCATCAGAGCTAAGATCTTCTCTAAGTCTTGAGATAATTCGAATGAGGGGGTCACCTAATATTTATAGTAAAACTCAATACCTATGTGAAACAACGTCCTTGAGCATGTAAACCACTTTGAGCATGAAAAACACATCTTCCACGCAACATTGTATTTCACGAACTGCTCCAATATTTCGTGAACCTCATGTCTTTTCCAATTTTTGAGCTTTTGATCTCAAAACACCTCTTTCGAAAAAAACTCCCTTCATATATTTCATGAACCAATCCAATATTTCATGCACATTCCTTTTCCAAAAACACATCACTCCATTTTCTAATTTCCAGGCCCAAAAATTTGGCAAACACTGGAAAACGGCTCCACCTTGTATCTACTTTTTTATACCACGTACAGATCGTCTATTCCATTGTCGAGGTTCTTTTTTCAATCATGGATTGTCAAAAAAATCTCTTGTACCTAGAAAATCACCATGGATTCCCCCTTTGTCAACAAACTGAACTTAAAAATTCACCTTGTCAACAAAAAAACATTAAGGCCCACTTTTTCAAAAAACACAATCAACCCAAAAAATGCTTCAAAGATGCCTTAGAGGATTTTTTTCCCAATAATCTCCCCATTTGGGTTTGTTGAAAACTCTTCCATAAAATTATACCACATTAACGCTTCATCCACTATTCTCCTCTTGTGATTCTAATAGAAATCAAGGATTCTCTCATCACATATTCTAATCCCACATGAGCAATGCTCGGTGTGAGAAACAAGAGTAAATGAAAAGTTAATTATTAAATCACATCATTTTTGACACCAATTGTTGATACCAAACTGATACCATTTTTTGGTTGTTGTAAACCTTCTGACACCATTTTAACACCACTCTAATACTTTTATCATGATCCTCATCTGTCGTGATATCTATTATTTGATTGATCACTTCTATCATCTTCATATTTAATAATCCTCTTTTCTTCTTATAACTTCAACTCCTCTTCAGTAGAAATTCCTCTTCAGTATTGTTTCTAGTGTTTTCCAAGATAACATCTGGCTAACCACTTCAAGCCTCATCATATCTCTCCTCCTTTTAGCTTCAACTCCCCCTATCTCACTGATCCACTTCACCTGTAACTTCAACTCCCCTTATCTTTCATAATTTCTCAAATAGACACATTATATCCCCCTTGAACAACCACTATTTTCTCCCATAAAAGACAATTAAAAGACACACTTTCTCCCCCTTGAATAGTCACACTTTCTCCCCATTTGACAATGAACCCAAAGGTCACTCCTTTGCAATCTGTAATAGGGTAAGAATTCAGATTAGTACATTATGGAAAAACACACCATACCTCAAGGAGAGGAGGGGTTTCCACATCCACAATCTTTCAAGTGAGGGGAGGTGACTGAACTCCTAAAGCCAGTTGATACCTCTCGAATGCTTCCTTGGGTAAGCGATTCATCATAATATCAGCAACTTGTAGCTCTGTAGGCACATACTCCAACTTCATGATTCCCTGCTTAACCTTCTCCTGGATAAAATGATACTTTATCTCAATGTGTTTTGTTCATGACTGATGAATGGGATTTTTCTAAGATTTATAGCACTTGAGTTATTGCACTGTATTACGACTAAATACTTTTCTTTAAATCTCATATCATCAAGCTATGGATTCATCCACAATAATTATGTGCATGCTTGAGTGGCCGAAATATACTCAACTTTTACGGTACTAAATAAAATGTAATCTTTCTTCTTTATTATCCAATAAATACACAAAGCACCAAGTTAGAAATCACCTTTGGATGTAGATTTCCTATCATCTACTAATCTTTCCCAATCTACATCTGTATATCTCAAAATATCTAGGTGATATTTTTCAGTATAATTCAAACCAAAATCCACAGTTCCTTTGATATACCAAAGTATTCTTTTCACTGGAAGCATGTGTCTTTCCTTGGGATTGTTTTGATATTATGCTTCTTGGCATGTGGTGAAAATAATATCAGGTCTTTTTGTTGTCAGTTATAGTAAACTCCCAATAATCTACCTATATTATGTTATATTAACTATCCTTCCATCATCATATTTTGATAATTTCATCCGAGTAGAAACTAGAGTCTTCATATCCTTGGAATTTTCCATTCCAAATATTCTCATAACTTCCTTGGCATATTTTTATTCAGAAACGAAAAGTTCTATTACTTCCTTGTGATACCTGTAAACCAATAAAAATGTCATCTCTCCAATTATTGACATTTCAAACTCACTTTTCATGAATTCAAAAAAGTATCTGCACTGAGATTCATCTGATATGTCAAATATTATTCCATCAACATAAACCAGCACCATCATCCTTTAATCACTATAATTGTTGAAATAGAGATTGTAATCAACTCCACCACGCTGAAAGACAAGATTCATCAAATACTGATCAAGCCTTGAGTACCATGATCTTGGTGCTTATTTCATCCTATATAGTGCTTTCTTAAATTGACACTTTGTTCTCATCTTCATGAATAAGAAAATAGTTGGACTTCTTAATATAAACTTCCTCCTCTAGAACCCCATTCAAAAATGTAGATTTGACGTCCATCTAGAACACTCTGAACTTCCATTGCACTATAATGGCTAGGAATAATCCGATTGTCTCCAGACTCGCAACTAGCGAAAATGTATCATCGACATCAATACCCTCTATCTAGGAGTATCATTTTGAAACCAGTCATGCTTTGTTTCAAATCATTGTGTCATCATTATTCATATTATTGTGAAAAAACCATTTAGTCCCGATAAATTCTTATCTGTTGGCCTCGAAACAATCTCTCAAGATTGATTCTTCTCAGTCTGTTCTAGCTCTTCATTAATTGCCTGAACCCATTTTTCATATTCACTTTAATAAACAAAACATTTAGATTCAACTTAATATAAGAGAGATTTGTGCGGTAGTAAATTAATTCTCCTTGTCTAAAATGATGTTGTCTGATCACCAATGATATTCTTCCTATCCATTTTGGCTCGACTCTTTCCCTTATTTGTAGATACAGACTTGACTTCTTTTTTTTCATCATCAAAATCTTCTTCTGAGTCAGCATCTTCTATTTATACACCCCCCCTGTGATACTTTCCTCTTCATCACTTTAATCAGGATACTGTTCACTGTGATGTTGCATATTCTCTTCATTTTCCACAATAGTGACATCATTACTCTCAACTACTTTTTCCAGCCTCTTGTTAAACCATTTGTATGCTTTGCTTTTTATTGATTATCCAAGGAATATCCCCTAATCTCCACATGACTCAAATTTCCTATATCTCTCTTTGTTGAGAATGAATCACTTACTTCCAAAGATTTGAAAGTATTTCATTGTTGGATTATTTCTGTACCACATCTCATATGGAGTATTTCCTTCCTTCAGACATAACAGATCCTTGTTAGAAATGTAGATTGATGTCAATATAGTTTCCTTACAAAATTTCTCTGGAAGGTATTTTTCTATAATCATCGTTCTATCCATATTATTGATGATCTGATTTATCATTTAAACCACTCTATTCTGTTGGGGATTTCTTACTAAAGAAAATTTATGCCTTATCCTGTGTTTCTCAAGATAGTATTCCACATAACTATTTTTGAATTCCGTACCATTGTCAGTACAAAACTTCAGAATTTTCTTCCCAATCGTCCTTTCTGATTCCCTCCTATACTATTTTAAGCAGCTAAACTCATCGGACTTATGGGAAATGACAAATACCCATTCCATTATACTATAGTAATCAATTAAAAGAATATAATTCCTCTTTCCATCCATGGATATTTGTGAGATAGGTCCACAAACATCAGCATGCACCAATTCAAGCACTCTTGTTTACTTATTTTTCTTTTCTTTATACTTTTTTCTGAGGATATCTTCTTATTGAAAGGAATCACACATATGTGTATGATCACGTGATAGATTATGGAGTTCTCTAGCTACATCACACATCACCAGATCTTCTAGAAATGGTTGGTATATATGTCCGAGTCATTTATGTCATATCTTGTTTTCTTCCTACCTATACAAAAAACACATATCTTCTTATCCAATTACAAGGTAGATATTTCCCTTTGTTCTTTTTCCTTATAGAATCCCTACACTATATATTCCTTTGATGATACATATCTTCTTAGTAAAAATTATATAATTCCTTGAGTCACATAGTTGGATGACACTAAGAATATTGTGACGGAGACCTTCTAATACTAAGACATCATCACATCTCATCTCTTTTCCCCCAAACCTGGACTTTCCTAAGCCAATAATCATCAGGCCTTCATCGTTTCCAAACCAAAAAACTTTTTCTTTATTATATTTTATGCTGGTAACAAAATCCTTATTACCTGTCATGTGAGATGTGCAACCGTTGTCATGGATCCATACACCAGAACAGTCTGATGTTTTAAGGGAAATTTCCTCCACCTATACCTTCTCATCCTTTTTCTTTTTGATCCATGTCTTTGACCTCACACTTGGTGTAGTTTTAAAAGCTAGATATTCCTCAAAGATTGATGGCCCAAATTCATCCTGTTGAGCTACAAATCGATTTTTCATTTTCAACTCACCTGTTGGTTTGTTGGTTTGCAACTTGTAACTTCTTTGATTCTGCCTTGGAACATTCTTCTGCATAGTTGATGTGCAATATCCGACTATGTTCCCACATTATCTACACCAAAAAAATTTCCCTCAAAAGATGTTATATAATATCGAGCTCTATTTGGATGCAACTTTTTTTCATGTGCCCTTCAGTATCTCTTGGCTATGGAACACACATATTGTGAATATCCCATATTTCCACGACAATAACACCTGATATAGGGTGCATTCCTGCATGACACTTCTGCACTGCTAGTTTCCACTAGGGATTTCTGAATATTTTAATTATTCTTTATGCCCATATCAACTTTCAATATTGGAATGGGTGATTGCGGTCTGACTTCTACTTTCATAGCTTTCTGTTTTCGGTCAAGCCCCACATCAGTATTAACATTCGAACATGATTGTTGCTTCTTTTCTACTGGACCGCTATTCTTGACTTCTAATTTTTCCATATTTTTAGTGATTTGATTTTTTGATGTCATATTGGGAGTTGTTATGTTTCATTGATCCTCAACTTTTTGTCATATGCCAACAACTTCTTCTTCAAGTTCTTATATATGCTTGATTTGATCTTTTACTTTGTTGTTCAAGCCATTGATTTCCCTTTTTTGTTCTTCAACATTGATATTACGTCCCTCAACGTTTTCTGAGATCTCTAGCCTAGATGGCTTATGTTTTTCAATTTCTTTTACCAGCTCAAACTTCTCTTTTTCCTACTGCTTCATGTAGAGTTTGGCATCATATACCACCTTGTTATATTTCTTCATTTTTTCTCTCCAAACATTTATCTCTTCAAGAGATGCTTCTAATTCAACTTCCATGTCGACTCTTACTTCAACTTGTTCTTCTTACTCATCATCATTGGTTTATTCATTTTTCTGAGAACTACCGACAACTACTACCATAGAATTCTCTCCATGATCTTTGTAGTTTTCTCTCTCTTAAACCTCTTCAACCACAGACTCATCTAAACTATCACATTCTTGTGAAATAATATTCTTCTTCTTAAATAAATTTATCTTGAACTATTTCTTTCCTTTCACATAGGCTGAAGAATTCTTCTTGGGAATTTCGGCTTCATCAACATCATCATATTCTTGGAACCTTTTGGGGCACCTTTTTGTAAGATAACCAACCTTTCCACAACTAAATCAATCAAGTGGGAGTTTCCATTTAAACATTACTTTTCATCTTTGAATATTTGAGGAAATTAATTACATCACCCCATCCATCTCTTCATCTTCCTGAGAATCTTCAATAGTGAGCTTATTCGTGGCCTTTAATTCCACCTCTTTGGATTTCCCCTTTTCCACAGCATCATTATCATCATTTCTCATTTCATATGCAACAAGGGTACAATGAAAGTTATCTAATGTCATCTCTTCCGGGTCCTTGTCTTCCAATACTTAAACTATTGGATTGAAGAAAGGTGGAAGTTTCCTCGGGATGTACTTCACAATATTTATATATTTAATGACTTCACCAAGACCTCTCATATCATCTACTACAAAATTTACCCTATTAAAGAATGCATCAACAGACTCATTTGGGTTCATTCTCAGATCTTCATACTTGTTCCATAGCACTTCAAACTTTTCCTCTTTCACCTTTGAATATCCTTCATATATGTTCAATTTTTTTCCCACATAGCATGTGATGTTTTTCATGACATCACCTTCATATATATAGCATTGGATAGGGATCCCCCTAAAGAGTTGATTCCCTTTTCATCAACATCCAATTCTATTTGCTCATCTTCTGATAGTGAACCACTATTAATATCGGTTTTTATACCATGCATTGCTACTGTAAACACATCCATTCCCAAAAATAGGAAGTAGTGTTGCATCTAATTATTCCATAACAAAAAGTTGTTCATGCTGAAGATCAGAATCCCTTTATGATTAGTGACCTCCATTGAGAGAGAAATAATGATATTAACTATTCCTCTGATACCAATTGTTAGTCCCACAAGACCGAATACCCTGATAGGGGGGTGAATTAGGGAATGACATATTTAAACCTCTTCCCATTTGGATCTTATTTCATTGTTAAGAAAAACTCTCTTCTCTCTCTTTCTCATAGAAAAGTATAAATAGAAATTAAATCATGCACAAGACACAACAATTTTTACTTGGTTCACCCTCACTCAGATACGTCTAAGGAGAAAACACTGGTGATGTGTCGGTGTACCAAATCCACTATAAGCACATTCCTATTTATAATGTTTGGAGCAGACTCACTATCCCTTCTAGTTTACAACCAATCACAATTTGAAAGCTCACTACTCTCTCAACTGAAGTGTGCTCACTGATTCTTCCGAAGATCCACTCACAATGTATAGACCTGTAGGTCTCTCCAATTGAATGAATACCTACATCCTCACCAATATGTATATTCTCTATTGAAGTTATACTTTCATCCATATATGAATACCGATTTACCACATAATTAAACTGGGAAACCTCAAATTTTACGTGAAACCATTATCGTGCCTTGCATGTAATTCCCTTGCCTTGCATGCAAAATATATCTTTTTTCACACAATTCCAACTCCAATTTTCTCGCAACATCAACAATTCCGCACAACATTTATTTTACCTTCAAGGTTAACTTTTACATCCAACGTCAATTTTTACACGCAACACCAAATTTTTCATGCAACTCCTTTTGCGTATTTTTTACATGCATCATAGCTTGAATCTTATCTAAGTCTTGAGATACTTTGAATGAGGGAGTCACTTCATATTTATAAGAAAACTCAACCCCTACGTGAAAAACCCCCCTTGAGAATGTAATCCTCTTCGAGTATGAAAAACACATCTTCTATACAACACCATATTTCACGCACTCCTCCAATATTTCTCACACCTCATACTTTTCCAATTTTCGAGCTTCTGATCTCAAAACACCTCTTGTGAGAAAAACATCATTCCTATATTTCTTTCACCAATCCAATATTTCATGTTCCTTACTTTTCTAAAAACACATATCTCTATTTTCCAATTTTCAGGCCCAAAAATTTGGAAAACACAGGAAAATGTTCCTGCATTGTATCCTCTCATTTTTTACCACCTCCAGATAATCCATTCCTTTTTCAAAGTTCTTTTTTCAATCATGGATTTTCAAAAAATCTCTTGAACCCAAAAAATCTCTTGAACCCAAAAAATCACCATAGATTCCCCCTTTTTCAACAAAATGAACTTAGAAACACACCTTGTCAATAAACAAAACATCAAGTCCCACTCTATCAACAAACACAACCAACCCAAAAAATGCTTCAAAGATGCCTTGGAGAATTGTTTTCCAAACAGAGATTTTCGTACTAGGAAAATCATACTAAGATTTTCGTACTTGGATTTTTGTACTCAGATTTTTTGTAATAAAGAAATCCTAATGAATTATTCATAATAAAGAATTCATGCTAAGAAAGAAAAATATCATAATGAGCTAAGAAAGAAAAAATATTCTAATGAGATGAGAAAGAAACATATCATAATGAGCTAAGAAAGAAAAATATCATAATTGTAACGCCCCGAGTTTCAGTAAAAAGATTAATTTTAAATAAATTATAATTTATGTAAATAGTGTTATAAATAGATTTAATAAAATAATGTATTTCCAAAATGAAAATTTGATATTTTTATTAGTTCTCAAAAAATACACTTTTTAGTGTAATTAAATTTATTGTTTAATAAAATTTTATGAGTAATATATTATTATTGTTTTTTTAAGAAATGTTATTACTTGAATTTATTAACTGAATTATTATTTTGTAAATATAATGATTTTTTTGCTACATTGAATTATATATATACATTTAACATCATTAATTTTAATGTTTTAATGTTATAAATAATTATTAGAATCTAATTTTGAAATTCTAAGTACATATATAAATATGTTATAAATGTATGTAATATATTTACATATAAAAATATATTTAGTAATAATAATTAGCAATGTATTTTATTTATATATGTAATTGTTTTATTAAAATATAGACTTATTCTAATTAGGTTGATAATGATATAAATCAAAATATTAGTCTTGTATTATTTATTAATAAAAATAATATTATTATAAAATTTTAATTTTATTATAAATGTCATTTAAAATTATTATTATTATTATTTAAGATAATATATTTTATAAATATATGAGATATATTATGTTTTATTTATAAATTAAAAATACAAATAATAGTTATATTATGAAAAATGCACTTAATATATATGTTTTAAATTAAAAAAATGAATATATATATATATATATATTACATATTTTAAAATGTATATTAAAGAACGAATATATATATATACAAATAAACAAATAATTAATATACAGATTTATTAAAATTATTTAAACAAATTTATATATATGTTAATTTATATGATTTATATAGATATATATATATATATAACGTCAACATGATTTATAAAAAAATGGTATGCTTTTTTTTAAAAAAATGACTAGAATGTTATTAAAAAATGAAAAGGAAATGATATAGGTGGCATGAGGGAGTTAAAAAAAGAAACAAAAAATGAAAAATGCATAAAGGGGGAGGCGTGAATGCATGGTGGAGAGTATTTTTGAACTTTTTTTAAAAAATAATAATATATTTTTCTTAGGTGAGGCATGGCCTGGAAAATCCAATTAGGGAGTGATGTCATGGAAGGTAATGATTGAAATATTAATAATAAAATAATAATAATAATAAAATATGGGGGTTGTTTGACTTGAGCCAAAGTAATGTGGAAAAGGGGTATTCACGGGTTGGTACATAAAACAAAATAAATAAATAATAATAATAAATTCAAAACGCTTTATATGTTTCATTATATACCGTTTTATATGTTTCAATATATAATCATTTTATATGTTTCATTATATATATATTATAAATCGTGATATTATATATTACATGTATAGATCATTATATGTTTCACTATATATTAATCGTTATATATAATATTATTATTATAATAATAAATTACATATTAATATTATTATATCCAATAATGAATGTCAATTCGGGAGGCGTGAGATGATATATTATTATAATAGTATTTTGACAATCATGGGGGGGCGTGATTCATTTAGCACCACCTTTTGACATTTTTTTAAAATAAATTAAAATAATGGATGGCATGACTTGGAACAAAAAAATATATAATAATGTATCATTATGATACCCGGGAATTGGGTTAAACTTCCCTGAGAAGTTGCCTTCATGTTTTGTTATAAATTTAGAACCCTCCTTCATGCGGTTTGAACACTTGGGTCAGATCACTTCCTCATGTTCATGTTTTTCGGTAAGCTACAGTTTCCCTTTCCCCAATCAGTTTCCAAAATCAGGTAAGGAGAATTATTATTTTCAATTATATCCTGTAAGGGTTCAATTTATTTTTAAATAATGACATATTCATAAATTTTTATATAATTATGTAAGATTATATCTTTCTAATTCAAATCACATATATGATACATTCTCTTGATTTAATGGATCTATTTCTAAAGTATTATCATTGTGAGGTTTCATTTAGTTTTGTGTTTGTAAAACCCATATATACATATATGTGTATATAAAATTATATATAAATACAAAACCTATTCTGTTTTAAGTTTTCTGAATGATGAACATTTGAATTTAAATGATGTTCTTTATTTATATGATTCATGTAGTGGACTATTTTCATTTGGTTTTAATTTACAAAACCTCTATATATTTATTTATATAGTTTTTCATATGTATATATTTATATCAATCCCTTCTCGGTTTTAAGGTTTTCAAAACAGGTAATTGATGAGTTATTAAGGTTTTCTCAGGCATAATCTGTATAAGGGTTATTCATTTTGAATTCTTTTTTTTAATCTATATTCTGCAAGGGGTATTTATTTTATTTCAAACAAATAAAATTATTTATAAGTTAATGTTTTGTTCATTATATGCATATGGGTGTAATAGTCATTTTATGTTTATAATTTTATCGTTAATCGTCATGCTTAAAATGCGCATATACATAGCCATATGCATATAATATACATGTTCATTGTATTTATTTATGAATTTCACATAAGTAATGGTCATTATATTAATGACATGTCATGCGCATCACTAATCTTGTATGGATAATATTTATACATATTGTATGTGCTAAATATTTATGTATGTGTGATGTATGGTTAATGTGTCATTATATATAAATGAAATTTAAAATAATTATTCGTTAAAAGGGAAATTATGTACGAAAAATCATGTGGGGATATGTCGATACGTAAATCGACTACTTCAGAGCAAGAAAATTATATCCTATGAAGGTATATATACATATACATATATATATATATGCATGAATATATAAATATAAATTTTCACACATGAATACTTATGTATAAAATGTTGTTTATAAGTTTTATCATATGAAAACCTAGTGCAGATGTATACGTATTTAAAGAAATCTTAAAAATGTTTTTAGAAAACCCAACTCTCGAGTGTGGTAGAAAGGAAGGGATTGGACATGGACCCATCATGGCATGTAATTGGTCGAGCAGTCTCAGAATTAGTTATTTTTTGTTTCAGAAGCTTGCCTTATGTTTTCAGAAACACACTGAAGTATATTTGAGCAATTCTAAATGTAAGTATCTTCTAAAAATGTATGTAATATATTATTATTGTTTTTTTCTAAGTACATATATAAATATGTTATAAATGTATGTAATATATTTACATATAAAAATATATTTAGTAATAATAATAAGCAATGTATTTTATTTATATATGTAATTGTTTTATTAAAATATAGACTTATTCTAATTAGGTTGAGAATGATATAAATCAAAATATTAGTCTTGAATTATTTATTAATAAAATTAATATTATTATAAAATTTTAATTTTATTATACCTGTCATTTAAAATTATTATTATTATTTAAGATAAAATATTTTATAAATATATGAGATATATTATGTTTTATTTATAAATTAAAAATACATATAATAGTTATATTATGAAAAACTCACTTAATATATATGTTTTAAATTAAAAAAATAAATTATATATATATATATTACATATTTTAAAATGTATATTAATAAAAAAACGAATATATATTTATATATATATATATAAACAAATAATGAATATAAAAATTTGTTAAACTGATTTAAACAAATTTATATATATGTTAATTTACATGAATTATAGATATATATATATAACGTCAACATGATTTATAAAAAAAATGGTATGCTTTTGTTTATAAAAAAAGTGACTAGAATGTTATTAAAAAAATGAAAAGTAAATGATATAGGTGGCATGAGGGAGTTAAAAAAAAGAAAAAAAATGACAAATGCATAAAGGGGGAGGCGTGAATGCATGGTGGAGAGGATTTTTGAACTTTTTTTAAAAAATAATAAAATATTGCTTAGGTGAGGCATGGCCTCGAAAATCCAATTAGGGAGTGACATCATGGAAGGTAATGATTGAAATATTAATAATAAAAAATAATAATAATAAAATATGAGGGTTGTTTGACTTGAGCCAAAGTAATTTAGAAAGGGGGTATTCACGGGTTGGTATATAAAACAAAAAAATAAATAATAATAAAAAATTCAAAACGCTTTATATGTTTCATTATATAATGTTTTATATATTTAAATGTATAATAATTTTATATGTTTCATTATATATATATATATATATATTATAAATCATGATATTATATATTACATGTATAGATCATTATATGTTTCACTATATATTAATCGTTATATATAATATTATTATTATTATAATAAATAACATATTAATATTATTATATCCAATAATGAATGTCAATTTGGGAGGTGTGAGATGATATATTATTATAATAGTATTTTGACAATCATGAGGGAGGCGTGAGTCATTAGGCACCACCTTTTGACATTTTTTTTAAAATAAATTAAAATAATGGATGGCATGACTTGGAACAAAAACAAATATATAATAATGTATCATTATGATACCCGTGAATTGGGTTAAACTTCCCTGAGAAGTTTCCTTCATGTTTTTTTATACATTTATAACTCTCCTTCATGCGGTTAGAACACTCGGGTCAGATCACTTCCTTAGGTTCATGTTTTTCAGCAAGCTATAGTTTCCCTTTCCCCATTTAGCTTCCAAAATCAGGTAAGGAGAATTATTATTTTCAATTATATCTTGTAGGGGTTCAATTTATTTTTAAATAAATACACATTCATATATTTTTATATAATTATGTAAGGTTATATCTTTCTAATTCAAATCACATATATGATAAATTCTCTTGATTTAATGTATCTGTTTCTAAAGTATTATCATTGTAAGGTTTCATTTAGTTTTGTGTTTGTAAAACCCATATATACATATATGTGTATATAAAATTATATATAAATACAAAACCTATTCTGTTTTAAGTTTTCTGAATGATGAACATTTGAATTTAAATGATGTTATTCATTCATATGAATCATGTAATGGACTATTTTCAGTTGGTTTTAATTTACAAAACCTCTATATATTTATTTATACAGTTTTGTATATGTATATATGTATATCAATCCTGTATCGGTTTTAAAGTTTTCAAAATGCGTAATTGAGGAGTTATTGATGTTTTCTCAGGCATAATATGCATAAGGGTTATTCATTTAGAATTCTTTTTTTTAATCTATATTCTGCTGGGGGTATTTATTTTATTTCAAACAAATATAATTATTTATAAGTTAATGTTTTGTTGATTATATGCATATGGGTGTAATAGTCATTTTATGTTTATAATTTTATCGTTAATCGTCATGCTTAAAATGCGCATATACATAGCCATATGCATATAATATATATGTTCATTGTATTTATTTATGAATTTCACATAAGTAATGGTCATTATATTAATGACATGTCATGCGCATCACTAATCTTGTATGGATAATATTTATACATATTGTATGTACTAAATATTTATGTATGTGTGTTGTATGGTTAATGTGTCATTATATATAAATGAAATTTAAAAGAATGATTCGTTAAAAGGAAAATTGTGTATGACAAATCATGTAGGGATATGTCGATACATAAATCGACTACTCCAGAGTAAGAAAATTATATCCTATGAAGGTATATACATATATATATATATTCACAAATATATAAATATAAATTTGTACACATGAATACTTATGTATCAAATGTTGTTTACAAGTTTTATCATATGAAAACCCAGTGCAGATGTATAGGTATTTAAAGAAAGCTTAAAAATATTTTTAGAAAACCCAACTCTCGAGTGTGGTAGATAGGAAGGGATTGGGCGTGGATCCATCATGGCCTGTAATTAGTCAAGAAATCTCAGAATTAGTTATTTTGTGTTTCAGAAGCTTGCCTTATGTTTTCAGAAAAACACTGGAGTATATTTGAGAAATTCTAAATGTAAGTATCTTCTAAAAATTGAACTAGTATTTTGATACTGTAATTAATTTCAAACGATATTTTAAAAAAAATGGTATTTCTAAATGTTTATATACTTTTTTTCAAAGAGTATTTATCGAAGGTTTTTAAACCCCTTATTGAGCATCTTTTGTTCTCACCCTATGTAATTGAAATTTTTTTCACAGGTTTCCATAGATGGTCATTGTTGTTGTAGTGCGTGGAAGCAGAGATGAACTTTTAGTTCGTTTAATTTTTTTTTGTAGTAACTCTGATATTTTTAAACATGTATCTATTTCCAGAACCTAGACCGGAATATGGTCCTCTTGTATGAAATTTCTAAGGCTGGGTCCTTACAATAATGAGTTGAGAAAGAAAACGATCATAATGAGCCAAGAAATAAAAATATCATAATGAGATGAGAAAAAAAGATCATAATGAGCTGAGAAAGAAACATAATGTAATAAAACTAAGAAATGTATAAAGATTTGAAGTATTCAAACTTGAATTTCAATTTTCTTTAAATCTTGGAGAAATATAAAAAGGTTTTAAGAAGTCAAATTTTAAGTTTTAAATGCCATATTTTTTTGATATTTTGAGATTTGAGGAAGTGGGGAATGTTTTCAAGTTTCTCACATTTTCTTTATGAATCACCTATAAATACTTCCTCAGATCATTTGTTTTCTAGAAACTTTTACACATGTGCAAAAGGAAGAGATTTAGAGAATTTGAAGTTAAAGTTATCATCTAATTGAAGAAGAATTTTATTGAGCATTCTATCATAGTTTGAGTTTTGTAAATTGAGAGTGATTTTATCCTACTGATAAAATCAAATCCAGCATTATCATACTTAGAAAATTGGATCCAACATTATAATATTAAGAGAATCAGATCCAGAATTATCATATTGAGAAAATAAGATCCAACATTATTTAATTAAGAAAATTGGATCCAGCATTATCGTATTTAGAAAATCGGATCCAGCCAAATCAGAATGAGAATTCAAATTAAGAAATTGTGGATCAGATTCAACAAAGTATTCATTCATTTTTTTGGATCACTTTTTTTATAAAAAAACATTGTAAACTAATGGGAGTTAGTATAATCATTCCTATTATGATATAGAAGATACCTAATGGTAGTTGGTACAAGTTGTATTCACTTATTCATAATAGTGGATTTCTATACACCCATGGGAGTAGCTACGGAAAGGAAGTTGGTTCTCAGACTATGGTTGAACCTTATAAATCTTATGTGCTCTACTTGCTTTTTTACTTTTTCATGCATGATTATTTACTAAAAGTTGATAAGGAAATAAATCTTAATAGGTTATAGGGGTTAAGTTTATAAAAGTTTTAAAACTTATAAAAGTGAACAACGGATTCAACCCCCCCCCCCCCCTTCTCAATTGTTATTTGATCATTTGGAAATTCGATTGGTATCAGATCCATGTTCCTCAGTTGAATCCTTATCATGTAGAATATTAATTTTTCAACAATATATGAATTCCAAAATTTGATTGAAAAAATTATTATGTATTGAAAAATAGGATGATTCCTTATCTCTTATCTCTTGGCCTTGAAATTGTTGATGCTACTACTATTGGTTTTCCACCTATAAAGAAAGATTCTATTATAAGGTTTACTAATAAGAGAAATATAGAAGTTGATGGAAAGGCTATAAATTCAATCATTATGTCCTTATTGTAGAATGTTTATCAGATGGTGATAGGTATAAAAACTTCAAAAAGTATGTGGGATAGGATGGAAATTATTTTCGAAGGGAATACAAAAGTTTAGGATGCATAGCTAAAAATATGGAATAGTAAGTATGAAGAAATCAGAATGAGAGATGAAGAAACATTTGGTGAATACTTCACCAAAGTAAATAAAATTGTTTGAAACATCATAGGATTTAGAGATATATTGGAAGATTCTACTATTTTAAAGAAACTTATAATAAACTTTCTGGACAGGTTTGATAATAAAATTTATTCTTTTGAAGATATTGATGATTTATCTCTTGATGAATTGTATAAATTTCTTGTTGAATTTGAAATGAGTAAATATCCAATATTTAAAAATAATATGAAATGTGAAGTGGTTTTTGAAGCTATGAGGAAGTTGAAAATTCAACATGTTAAAGATGTTGATCCTTGTGACTCCGAAGATAAAGAGGGTGATGAGTTGAATGAAAAAATCATGTCTCTTATATCCAAGAACTATCAAAGAGGAAGAGGAAAGTATGGATGTAAAATTTATATCAAATGTTTTGAGTGTGGTGTAATTGGACACTTTTCTATGAATTTTCCCAAGAAGAATGTTGGAAAATATTTAGATGATTTCGATGGAAAATCTTGATGGAAGAATTGGAACAAAAATAATAAACAAGAAAAGTCTTCCAAAAGATACAAGAAGAAGTTTACTTGAAACAAAATAAGTATGATGACTAAGAAAGCTGAATCAAACTCAACTGATAACAGTTCTTCTGAAGATGAAAGTTCAGAACAATTAAAAACAATCATTTCAAAATTTGATAAAACAAAATATTCCTTAGAGAGTGAAGAAGGTGGTGAACAATATTATAGATAGCATCATCTCATAATAGAACTTAGTTCATGTATTGAGTAAAAAAACACTCAAGAAATAAATTATAGTAATGAATAAATATTGTGAAGAAATTTTTGAAGGAAGATAATATGTCATCAATCAGGAGGATGAATACATTCATGAGATTTTAAGTTTCAAACATAGAATTTCTAAACAGGGAAAGATGATTGAAGATCTTAGTAAGAAGATTAAAGATAAGAAAGGAGAGGATAAATAGTTTCAATCAAAAACTTATTGAGTCTGAAAATACATTGAGTAAGATGAATAAAAACTTCAACAAATCTTTAGAAGTAAAAGTTGTGACTTCTAAAGTAGCTGAGAAATCTCAATATGAGAATCAGGTGAAATCTTATCTTACCAAAAATAATGTTTCATCATATTCATTTAACATTATATGTTCCAGAAAAATTATTGGGAAAGATTGAGTGGATAAAGGATGTGAGAAACCTATCAAATATATAAAATTAGAAAACTTACTCAAAATAAAAGATGGTCCACATCCTAAGTATGTTAGAGCTGAAAGAAGTTACCAACCACAATAAAGTTTGCATAGATAAAGATCTTATTTCAATATAAAATCAAGATTTTATGGTTATTATTAGTGTTGTGGAATCTATGGAAACATGACTTACAATTTTTGTCACAACTTAACCTTACTTGGAAGATGTTTTGAGAAAAGTGGGGAAAATAGTGAAAGTTGAATGAGAAACTTTCCTAACTTACAGAAAGTTGAAAAGGTGAATTCTTAAGATATTAAAAACTTTCCAACAAGAAATCAATTTTAATTTCTAAAATAATTTTATAAAAGATGTGATCGGGCTGGTCAACATGAAAAAATATGTGTGAAACTCCTTCTAAAACAAGTTTCTTATGATAGAAAAGAAAATAAAGTTGAAAATAATAAATTTGAGGAAAGATATTTTTTATTGAAATAACTTTTAAAGAAAGAAAAGGAAAAAACCATGGATACTTGATAGATATAAAAATCTTGAAACATATTTAAAGTAATGATAGAGGAGCATTTACCTTTGGTTATGAAAGTTTCTTAAAATTATAGGAATCAGAATAACTGATGTTGAAGCTAAAAAATTGAAATCTAAGGAATTTTTATTTTTTTATGGGATAAAACATAACTTACTTAGTGTAAGTCAACTCTATGATGATAGAAAATAATTTTTTTTAGAAAATATTTTTATATCATCAAAAGTGTAAAATATGGAAAAGTCATTACAAAAGGAGAAAGAACCCATGGGAATCTCTTTCCAATATGAGAATTCAATAACTCTTGTTACTTGAGTGCTAAAGATGAAAACAAATTGTGGCACTAAAGACTTGGCCACCTTGGGTAGAAAAACATGAATAAAATTTCTAAATTTGATGTTGTTCAGAATTTTCCAAAATTGAAAAAAATTTATGAAGATGTTTGTATTACTTTCCAGAAAAGAAATATAACTAAAAAAAGTCATAAGAGAATTGAGATTCAATCTACCAGACCACTTGAGCATGTTCATTCCAATTTATGTGGGCCAATGAGACATAAATCAAAAAAATAGATTTATACTTTATCACTTTTAATGATGATTTCACTCAGATGAAAAACATCATATTTATGAAGCATAAGTCATATGCTATTGAAATGTTAAAATACTTTAAAAATGATTTTGAGAAAGAAATGGGGGTTTCTATAAAGGTGTTGGGAAGAGATAATTTTATCGAATTCATAAGAAATACTTTCGAAACTTATTTGAGAAATAATGGTACCAAACATCATTATAATTATCCCTATACTCCATAAAAATGGAGTATAAGAAAGAAAGAATAAAATTTTGGTGGAAATGGGAAGAAGTATGTTAGCAGAATACAAAATTTCAAAAATCTATTAGAGAGAAGCTATAAGTACTTCTATACATGTTAAAAATAGATGATTTTTGAAATCAGAAACTATCAAGACTCCTTATGAAATGTGGTATAACAAAAAAACTTCATTTAAATACATCAATGTTTTTAGAAGTCTATGTTTTCTCAAAATCAAAAAACCATATTTGGGAATGTTTGATGAGAAATCTAAGGAAGTAACTTTCATGGGTTATTAACCAAATGGAAGAAGTTACAAATTTTGGAACAAACATTTACAAAATTTGGTGGAACCATATGATGTGAAGGTAATTTAAAATCAATGTTCCTTAAAAAATTGTTGAGAATATTGGGGTGGATAAAGTAGAGAATTTCAAAAATGGTAAAAGTAATTCAAAACATACTTATCAAGACTCAGAAGAATCTTGTAATGAGGAAATTTTAGATGGAAAAGAAAATTTGAAATTTCCTACCTTACAAAAACATGTTGAATACAAAAACATTATTGGGAGTTATAAGTCTCTAGTTTAAACAATAATAAATTTGATATTATATAATCAGACTTCATTTATCTAAAAAGTTAAACTAGAATCATTTTCAGAAGATATTCAACACAAAGAATGGTTGGAAGCTTTGAATGAAGAGTTGGATCAGATTGAGAATAATGAAACATGGGGACTTGTTTCACAGTCAGAAAATAAATTTTTTTTAAAAAAAGTGTTTTTATAGAAAAAATTTAAATGAACATGGATAAGTTTCAAGAAATAAATCTAGATTTGTTTTTAAATTCTATACACGGGTGGAAGGTGTGTATTTTTATAAAGCATTTTCCCTAGTTTCAAGGATAGAAACTATTAAAATATTTATTATAGTGGTTTCTCATTAGAATTACAACGTTTATCAGATGGATGTAAATTCATATTTCTTAAATGGTGATATTGAGGAATAATTTTACACTGAACAATCTTGTGGGTTCCTACTTGATGAGGATTAAAACAATATTTTTAAATTTAAGAAAGATTTGTATGGGATGAAAAAAGATCCACTTTCTTGGTATTATAAACTTGAAAATTGTTTCATAATGTTGAAATTTTCTAAATGAAAAGTTGATAGAAACATATATGTGAAAGATGTTGACTCCAGATCTCTAATTGTAATTTTTTATGTATACGATATAATTTTTTCTGGGGATAGAGAAATTTTTTTAAACATTTTCTGAGGAAGTGAAGAAGATTTTTGAAATGTCTATGTTAGAAGAATTAACTTTTTTCCTTGGCTTAAAAGTTAAAAAAAAGAAAAATTAAGTTTCTTATCTCTATATAAGTATTCCCTGGAATTGTTAAAATAGTTTGGGATGGAAAAATCCAAAGAATTTTCGACTCTTATTTTAGTGAGCACAAAGTTGAGTAAAGATGAATCCAGAACAAGTGTGAATTAGAAATACTTTCAGAAGTTGATTGGAAGTCTTATTTACCTTATAGTCTCAAGAAATGAAATTATCTATGCTATGACTTTTTTTAATAGGTATCAAAGTAATCCAAAAGAATCACATATTTTGGCAGCAAAGATGATTCTGAGATATGTTAAAGGAACATTTTCACATCGGTTATTATATAAATTAAATTGTGAGATAAAGTTTCATGGTTATACTGATTCTAATTGGACAGGAGATATTGTAGTGACAGAAAATAAACCTTAGGAGGAACATTTTTCTTTGGTGAATTTTGTGCCAGTTGGCATAGTAAGAAACAAAATTCAGTAAATTTTAGCACACTTGAATTTGAATATGTTGCAGAAACTAGGGATTGTACTCAAATGTTGTGGATGAAAGTTCAGTTGGAAGACTTGAAAGTGAAAGTTTCTAAACCATTGAAGATCATTTATGATAATTAGAGTTCAATTTATTTTTCTAAAAATCATGTTTAACATTCAAGATCAAAACACATTGATATAAATTTTCACTTTACAAAAGAGAAAGTTGTTGCTGGAGATTTTTTGCTAGAATAAATTTGAACAAAGTATCAAATTGTTGATATCTTTACAAAAGAAATGATTAAATAAATATTTTTGGAATTGAGGCAGAAATTTCATGATCAACCTCCTAACATGTCTTCCTAAACCTCATAAGGAAGTACCCCCACTATGCTTTGGATTATATTGACAAAGGTTAAGAGAAAGTAACAACTTCGTACTTTGTAATAAGTTTTACTTATCTTTCTTTCATGAATATAAAGGTTTGGTTATCATAAAATGGGGGAGATAAAAAATAATGTGTGAAAAGAAATAATGGGGGATAGATAAAGAAAATGCGAAAAGAAAATTTAGGAGATTTTATCTTTATATGGACACCAAATTTTACTTCCACCAAGTGATGGAATTCCTTCAAAAACATTAATTTATCCAATGGTGTGGTAATATGACATTTTTTTATAAAGGCTATGTTTTGATAAAATTTAAAAAGAACATGAGTTTTTTACAAAAGTTGAGTTGTGAAAATTTTATTAGAGTTGGAAAAGTTGTTAACAATTGTTTTAAGAAAATCCAAAAGGAGGAATTGAAGAACCTTTTTGATAAATTGTTTTAACAAAGTTTCTGTATTCATTTACAACTAACCTTTTTTTATAAGAATGTTTTTTTTTCAGGAATCGAATCTTGTCCATCGTAATGATGTTATTTTCCAAACCCAAGTTTCTAGATCTAGGTTTTTATATTAAGTTGAACTGAACATAGAAGAAGTTGGGAAGATGAAGTTGTTGATTATACACTTTATCGTATTCAGGCCCATCGACATAACATTGAAAATAATTGAATTCAAAATAATATGAGTAATAATTTATTATTTGTGGGAATTTTTTATTTTTTGTAATTAGAGAAAGAATTAAGTTGATGAAGAGTTCTGAAAGAAGAAAGTGAACTCATCAGTTAGAAAGTTTTTATAATTTCTAAACTAAATTAGACAATATATTTCTAATCAAGAAGTTCTAAAAAATTATGAAAAATCTAATGATAAAATCTTTTGAAGAAATGGTGGAGTGGTTTGAAGAATTTCAGAGTTACAAAATGAAGTTTCCATCATAATGATATTTCTATCATAATGGGAATTAAATCGTAATGAGATGAGAAAGAAAAATATATTGCTGAGCCTAAGGAAGAAAACAATTGTATTGATATTTTTGTACTCATATTTTCATACTGTGATTTTAATACTGAGATTTTTATACTAGGATTTTCATAATGGAAAAATTGTACTAATATTTTCATACTTGAATTTTTATACTGAGGTTTTCATACTAGGAAAATCATATTGATATTTTTGTACTCAGAATTTCATACATGGATTTTCGTATTGGGAAAATCACACTAAGATTTGTGTACTTGGGTTTCTATATTTAGATTTTCATACTAGGAAAATCATACTGAGATTTTCATACTAGGAAAATTGTACTGATATTCTTATACTCATATTGTTGTACTCATATTTTTATACTAAGGAAATTGAACTGAAGCATTCATAATAAAGAATTTTTTATGAGAAATAAAAAGATTGTAATGAGCTGAGAAAGAAAAAGATCATAATGAGCTTAGAAATAAACATATTTTAATAAGATAAGAAAGAAAAATATTGTAATGGGATGAGAAAGAAAAAGATCATAATGAACTGAGAAAGAAAAAGATCATAATGATATGAGAAATAAAAAGATCTTAATGAGCTGAGAAAGAAATAGATTGTAATGATGATGAGAAAGGTATAAATAGTTGAAGTGGTCAAACTTGAATTTCAATTTTGTATAAATCTTAGAGAAATCTAAGGAGATTTTTAGAAGTCAAAGTTGAAGTTTTAAATGTGAGATATTTTCAAAGATTTTGAGATTTGAGGAAGAGGGGAATGATTTCATGTTTCCCACCTTTGTTTTCTGTTTCACCTATAAATACTTCCACAGATCATTTTTTTATCAGAAACTTTCACACACATGTAAAATTCATAGCACATGAGAATTCAAAGTGAAATTTACCATATGATTGAAGAATAATTATATTAAGAATTATAACAGAGTTTGAGTTTTGCAGATTGAGAGTGAGTTTATCATACAGAGAAAATCCGATCCATCATTATCATACTGAGAAAATCAGATCCAGCATTATCATATTGATAAAATCATATCCAACATTATCATACTGAGAAAATATGATCCAACATTATTGTATTGAAATAATCAAATCTAGAAATTCAGATTGAGCAGCTATGGGTCAGATTCAAAAAATTATTCATTATTTTGTTTGGATCAATTTTTTATAAAAAACATTGTAAATTGTTGGGAGTTAGTATAATCATTACTATTAGAAAATATAAGATTCCTAATGGGAGTTTATAGCATCCCGCCTTTTTATCACATAAACATTCATTGCATTATACAAAACTGAGGATCTTTAAGGTTTAGTGTCTTGGAAACCAGGAACTTAAAACATGAAAACATAAAACATTCTTCTTAAACACTTGAAAGGCTTCTCCTCATGTTCATCCTAGGTTCATTACTGCATCTCATAACCTGGGGACATACATCAAAAGAAAGGGTGAGCAGAAGGCCCAGTAAGGGAAACAAGAGAAACATTTTACCTGTGAACTTGAGATACTTCAATAAGGACATGAAAATAACTTTAAGGCATAAGAAAGAAATCATGAGATATATCATAAAAAAAACATTTTTCATAACTTGAAGATGTGGCTGCAACACTTAATATTGACAATCATTTCATTTCACCAAGGTCCATCCCCAAGGTATCGTTAAAAATTACCATGGTTATTCACCAAGGCGTCGTTAAAAATGGTTATCTCTCAAGATTAAGTCTTTACCCAATGCATTAGAGCGCTATCTGGGCGCACCCTTAAACTGTAATCTCTTGTGGTTACATCATTATCCAATGCAATGGGGCGCTATCAGGACGCACCCTTAAATTTGCCTTTATTATCATGTGATCCACATATATCATCATCAAACATTTCATAAATAACCCATATAGCATAAAATAAATGGGTTTCATTTCATAATCATAACATTTTAAAAACTTCTTTAAAGACAAGATCTTTACGTTACTTTAAACCCACAGAAAGGGAAAGCGGGTGTCATGTATGTAAATCCTAGAATTTAAAATAGAACATTTTTGTATATATGTGAATAACCCTGTAGAAATAAGAGCTTTGAGTATTAACTTAATAACATAAAATAATTTTGAGAAAAGAGAGAGAGGCACTTTGAGATGAAAATTCTGCAGCCTAACGGCTATGTTTCGGGGTTTTAGAAAACATTGAGAAGAGAGGGGACATGGGTCAAACATTCATAAATGACCCATCAAACAGTAGAGGGAAAAAATATAAGGGATTTAAGAACATGGTAATGAAATTTGAAAATATACCATATGAAATGAAGAACATGAAAGGAAGACAAAAATAAGATTTCTCTTATGAGAATTCGGCAGCCTAACGGCGTCACTTAAACTTCAACAAAAATGAATTGACATGTTCAAATAGGGTCTCTCATCATATGAACATAAGATGACAGTATTATAGATATAGAGATCATACCCCAACATAATATAAAGGAACTTTCAAGACTTGACATGGAATTAGAACTTTGAAAAGGGAGAAAGGTGCAAGGACCACATAAAAATTTAACAGCCTAACGACGCCACTTAAACTTCAAAATACTAAATTGAAGAGATAAAATGGGGTCTCTCATCATATGGTCATAAAAGATCAGTATGATAGATATAGAGATCATACCCCAACATAACAAAAAGGAACTTGAAATAATTTACATGAAAGTAGAACTTCAAAACGAGAAGGGTGAAGAACCACTTAAAATTTCGGCAGCCTAACGGCGCCACTTAAAACTTCAAAATACTGAATTGAAGAGATCAAATGGGTTCTATCATAATATGGTCATAAAAGATCATTATGATAGATATAGAGATCATACCCCAACATAACAAAAAGGAACTTGAAAGAATTGACATGAAAGTAGAACTTCAAAACGAGAAGGGTGAAGAACCACTTAAAAATTCGGCAGCCTAACGGCGCCACTTAAAACATCAAAATACTGAATTGAAAAGATCAAATGGGGTCTCTCATCATATGATCATAAAAGATCAGTATGATAAATTTAGAGATCATACCCCAACATAATAAAAATGAACTTGAAAGAATTGACATGAAAGTAGAACTTCAAAACGAGAAGGGTGAAGAACCACTTAAAAATTCGGCAGCCTAATGGCGCCACTTAAAACATCAAAATACTGAATTGAAGAGATCAAATGGGTTCTCTCATCATATGATAATTAAATATCAGTATGATAAATTTATAGATCATACCCTAACATAATAAAAAGGAACTTGAAATACTTTACATGAAAATAGATCTTGAAAAATGAGAAGGGAGAAAGAGTCTGTTACAAAAATTTCGGCAGCCTAATGGCGCCACTTAAAACTTCATAAAACGAAATAATGAGAGTAAGAGGGGATCTCTCATTATATGAACATAAAAAGGGCAGTAAGAGGAGTATAAAATAACATCCTCCAACATAAGAACATGGAGCATAAAAGGAATGACATAAAAGAGATCACTTGAAAAGAAAGAGAGGGGTCGGATCCCTTACCTTAAAATGTAACTCTTAAACCTCAAAGGTTGAGACCTTGAGGGCTTGGGGGCACCTTGGGAGGACTCCTTGGGAGGTAAAGATACCATAACTTTGTTGGGGAAGAGTGGGGAGTCGAATGAATGAGAGGAGGGCTTGGTATTTATAGGGAAAATGAGGGGACAAGGCATTAATGGCCAAGGGACACCTCACATGTGCTTTTCTCAAACCCATGTGCTCTCCCTTGATATTTCCCAATAAGTTAGGCCACATGGGGCCCCCAATACAATAATTCATCAACCTTGGCCGGCCAATCCTTAAAATATCTCATGACATCATCATGACACAGCTATGATGTCATTAAACATACCGAAACCCTAAAACTGCATTTTTACTATTCACTGAAAATTCAACTTTCTCAGAAAAATCCCAAAATTTCACACTAACCAAATATCAATGCTCTAATTTCAAAAATGAACTCCATTTTATAAAAATAATTTTCTAAATATTTTTAAATTTATTTTTAAATAAATACACTATTCACCGAAAATTCATTTTTTCAGAAAAAACCCCAAAAATTACCATAACATAATATCGATGCTCTGAGTTTAAAAATGAAATCCATTTTATAAAAATAATTTTCTAAATATTTTTAATTTAATTTTTAATTAAAAAACACTATTCACCCGAAAAAACTAATACTTGAATAATAATTTATGAAACCGTTATTTAACAATTTTATTGAATCACATTACTTAATCAAGGTGCCTAGATTATTTTAAAACTTTCTTTAAGTGAGATTACTAATCCATTTGGTCATATTACTAATCCTAATCATAAAATCACTATTCATAATTTACTATTCATCAAAAATCAAGTTGATTTTATTAGACTCCAAATTTCGTACTGAACATAATTGTAGAAGACCATTTTTTTGAAAATCATTACACATTTTTAATTATTTAAGGTTTACATAAACATTTTTAAAATATCATTTTTCTAAAATTCATCAAAAATATGCATACTATATTTATCCGGTCATTTGAAAATTCATAAACATCATCATAAGAAGAAATCCCAATTTTTATTTAAAACAAAGGATTACACAAGGCAGTTACGGTCTTGTTACATATCCCCTTATAATACCAGCATAGGACCTAAGAGTAAGGTGTGCTAGGGTGATAGAATCTTGGGGCGGCTCGGTCAACATTGCCCGAGTAGTAATTTCTATCAGTTTGAACTTCTCGCGAAGGCGATTCCGTTCTAGCTTCACATGATGAAGTTCGGCTTGGGTTTGGTCCAGAGCAAAGCCTAATGGTGCTACCTCCTTCCCAAGTTCTGTTAGATGGGCTTTGATCGGTCCAAGACTACTAGGTGAGGCCATCAAATCTTTTTTCTATAATAATTAACCAAGATTACTTGTATTTAGAGAAAATAATCAAAACATTTTGTTCACAGTGGTCATATTGACCGATGGTCATATAACAGTCAAAACCCACTGGTCTCATTTTAATTATAATCATGTTTATCAAATAAAACATTTTTGTTGAGTATAAAAATAAAATAAAATAACACATGAAATTAGGAAACAAGATTTATTCAAAATTTTGAGCCGTTACAGAGTTGACACAAGTTGTATTCACTTCTTCATAATAGTGTATTTCTATACAGTCATGGAAGTGACTATGGAAAGGATATAGGTTCTCACTCTGAGGTCGAATCTTGTAAATATCCTTCACTTTACTTGCTTTCATACTTTATCATGCATGAGTATTTACTAAAAGTTGATAAGGAAATATATCTTAACAGGTTACAGGGGTTAAGTTTCTAAAAGTTTTGAAACATATAAAAAGTAAAAAACTAATTCAATCCCCCTCCCCTTGTTAGTTATTATTCAATCCTTTGGAACTTCAGGTTTGTCTCTTATTTCTTATCCTAATTCATTGACATAATAAATCCTTTATAATGTCTTGTGGAGAGAGTGTGATTAACCAAACCTTATCCTCCAGGAGTGTCAAACTAGGTGTGTAGTTAGGCCTCTTTATCACGCACCAAGTGAAGATTGAGTTAATACCCAACATTCCCTTTTAGGTTTATTACCCCTAGGTAAATATGTTCCAGATCTTTTATCCACTTATAGTATCCAAATATGGATGTTATTTCTAGGAGAACCACACAATATCCACTTTACCATGTCCATATGATGTTATCCTATATTTATACTCATGCTTAAGGTTTTATTTAATGTTCTATCAACCTAACACTACAGGAAAACGGGCTTTTGCGACGGGTTTTTTGTGACGGGATTAATTATCGTTGCAAAAAGTCCATCCCGGAGGTTATTTGTGATGGGGGTTCGACCCATCGCAAATAACCTGTTATTTGCGACGGGATTTAGGGTCCCGTCGCAAAAGGTAATGTGCGGTTTGGCGTGGGTTGCATGCCAAACTGCAGGAAGGTTATTTGCGATGGGAAAATCTCCCCGTCGCAAATACCGGCGGCGGTAAATGGTTTTTCGTGACGGGATGTTGTCCTGTCGCAAAAAAGTGTGTCGGCAGGACACTTTTTTCCACGGGTCCCATCGCAAATACCTTTTTAACCACCGACATCAACTAATGGGGGAAAATGTATTTGTGACGGGTCCCATCACAAATAGTCTCGTCGCAACTAATCTAACCTATATATACCCCCCTGTTTTTCTTTCTCATTCCCTCAATTCTTATTTCATCTCTCTCTCTAAACTCTATTTTTTGAGTGGAAATTTCTCTGAGTTAGTTTTTTTTACGGAGAAGTTGTGAAGTCGTTTACATCAATAGGAGATCAAGTTTAAAGGTATTTATATTTTATTTAATTTATTATTTATTTCATTTTTTATGATAATTTTAATTATTGATGATTAGTTGTAATTAAATTAGATTTAAATTTTGTGGTTATCAGTATTTATTTGTAATAATAAATTGAAATTATTAGTAGTAATTTTTAAAAAATAGTAATAATTATAAACGAAAATTAGTATTGTATATAAATAATTACATGTAATTAGTAATTAGTAGTTGTAAATTGTAGTTATTAATACCAATTAACGATAATCAGTAATAAATAAGAATAATTAGTAATAAATAGGAAAAATTAGTAACAAATATGAATAATTAGTAATAAATAAGAATAATTAGCAATAAATAGGAATAGTTAGTAATAAATAGAAATAATTTGAAATAAATAGGAATAATTAGTAATAAATAGGAATAATTAGTAATAAATATGAAAAATTATTAATAAATAAAAATAAATAGAAATAAATAGAAATAAATAGGAATAAATAGGAATAATTAGAAATAATTAGAAATAAACAGGAATAATTAGTAATAATTAGAAATATTTAGTAATAATTAGTAATAATTAGTAACAAATAGGAATAACTAGTAATAATTAGTAATAAATAGGAATAATTATTAATAAATTTGAATAATTAGTAATAAATAAGAATAAATAAGAATAATTAGGAATAATTAAAAATAAATAGAATTAAATAGCATTAAATAGGAATCATTAGTAATAAATAACATTAAATTGGAATAATTGGGAATAAATAGAAATAACTAGGAATAATTGGTAATAATTAGTAATAATTGGTAATAAATGGTAATAAATAGTAATAATTAGTAATAAATAGGAATAAACAGTAATAATTAGAAATAATTAGGAATAATTAGGAATAATTAGGAATAATTAGGAATAATTGGGAATAATTAGTAATAATTAAGAATAATTAGTAATAATTAGGAATAATTAGGAATAATGAGGAAAAATTAGGAATAATTAGGAATAATTAGTAATAATTAGGGATAATTAGTAATAATTAGGAATAATTAGGAATAATTAGTAACAATTAGTAATAATTAGTAACAATTAGTAATAATTGGTAATAAATAGGATTAATTAGGATTAATTAGTAATAATTAGGAATAATTAGGAATAATTAGTAATAATTAGAAATAATTACGAATAAATATGAATAATTAGTAATAAATAGGTATAATTAGTAATAAATATGAATAATTAGTAATAAATAGGAATAATTAGGAATAAATAAGAATAATTAGGAATAAATACTAATAATTGGGAATAAATATGACTAATTAGGAATAAATATGAATAATTAGGAATAAATATAAATAATTAGGAATAAATATGAAGAATTATTTATAAATATGAATAATTAGTAATAAATATGAATAATTAGGAATAATTAGGAATAAATATGAATAAATAGGAATAATTAGTAATAATTATTAATAATTTGTAATAATTTGTAATAATTAGTAACAATTAGTAATAATTAGTAATAATTGGTAATAATTATGAATAATTAGTAATAATTAGTAATAATTGGTAATAATTAGGAATAATTTGGAATAATTGGTAATAATTAGGAATAATTGGGAATAATTAGGAATAATTAGGATTAATTAGAAATAATTAGGAATAATTAAGAATAATGATCAATAAATAGAAATAAATAAAAATAAATATTAGTAAATATTAGTAAATATGAATAAATAGCAATACATAGGAATAAATAAGAATAAATAAAAGTAAATAGGAATAAATAGGAATAAAGAGAAATAAATATGAATAAATTGAAATAAATAGGAATAAATTGAAACAAAGAGGAATAATTATGCATAAAGAGGAATAATAAGGAAAAATAGGAAAAATTAGCAACAATTAGAAACAATTAGCGAAAATTAGGGACAATTAGCAGTAATTAAAAACAATTAGAAATGATTAGCAACGATTAGCAACAATTAGCAACAATTAGGAAAATTAGAAACAATTAGCAACAATTAGGTAGAAAATCAATTGTAATAAATAGTAATAACTTCTATTAACCTGGCACAATTTCCAGTGGATTGATGGAACTCTTTTTTTCTCGATGACTCTTCTCCTTTCAACTTTCACCGAATCATAACATTATGAAAAGTACGCTTCTATGTATGCATATCCAATCTCATATGCACGAGTTTGAATATGCATTCATAGGACCACATTTTTCATAATGTGTTCAGATGGTGATAGTTACAAGAAGATGGTTCATCGATGAAAAGGGGCTCTTTTGTCCGACGTCTCATTTACTTGCAAATTTCTCACACAGAAATCCCAATGAAGAATATGCTCAGAGGTACGCATATTCATTCTCATATACGTGAGAATGAATATGCGTACCTCTGAGAAGATTCTTCATTGTGATTTTTATGTGAGAGAGTTGCAAGTAAATGAGCTATCGAACAAAAGAGTAGTCGTCAATCCACAGGAAATTGTGTCGCCCGTAAATAATGGCAATTATTAATAATTATTTGTAATTATTTGTCCTTTTTTCAGATAGTGTTTTTATAATTTTAAATTATTAAAAAACAGTAATGATTTTATATTTTTTAGAAAAATATGGAACAAGGAAGTCAATAATAGTCATTATTATATGACCACGCTTGGATAAATCAGCGTAGAAATCCAAATGGTTCTAGTTTAAATCCTGTATATATTGAGGGTATTGAAGATTTCCTATCATTTGCATCATCAAAAGCAGAATATATTTCAGAATTCACAATAAAGTGTCCTCGTAAAAAATGTGCTCTGAGAACGTTTGACACATTTACAAGGTTAGGGGATATCTCTAATGGTTTGGTTTTCAACCAGATTATGTTTTTTTGTATCAACATGGTGAACATAGTTCTAGATAAGATACTAATAACTTGATTATGGATCCTTCACAATTTAAAATTTTAGTACATGATGTTGCAGGTCCATCTGTTCAAAAAACTAAAACTCAAAATGATGTTGATTTAACACTTGAGTTGGCACCATCTGAATTTTATGAGTTTTTTAGGTCTGCTGAGGATGCATTATATCCCGGTTGCAAGATAATCTAATTAGAAGAAGTTGAAAAATTTATAGCTATTAAAACAAATAATGCAATGTCAAACAACTATTTTGATCAGATATTTTCTTTGGTTAAAACACTGTTACCTGAAGGAAATGTGTTGCCTGCAAATTACTATGAGAGAAAGAGGTTGGTTCATAATTTGGGTCTTAGTTATCAGAAGATTCATGCATGTCCAAATGATTTCATCTTATATTCTAGTGAAAATTATTCATTGGATAGTTGTCCCACATGTGGACAATCGATGTATAAAGAAGCTCAACCTTGGAAGTCTGGATCGATTCTAGTAAAATAGTTGAGATATTTCCCCCTTACACCCAGGTTTCATCCCTTATTTATGTCTTAGAACACAACGTCAATGATGTCATGGCACAAAACCAAGATTTCAACTGATAAAAGCTTGAATCATCCATCTGATGGTGATTCATGGAAACATTTTGACCGTATGAATCTGTCTTTTTCTTTAGAAGCCTGAAACGTTTGATTGGGTCTTTCTACTGATGGTTTCTATGCGTTTGGTTTTTATGGTAGTCAGTATTCATGTTGGCATGTCTTTATAACTCCATAAAATTTACCTCTGTAGATGTTGATGAAGGATCCATATATCTTTTTGACCTTATTAATCCCAGGATATCTGAAAAAGAATATTTATGTTTATTTGAAACCATTGATTGATGAGTTAAATGCATTGTAGAGTGATAATGTTAGTACATATGATGTTGCTATGAAACAAAATTTCATATTAAAAGATGCATTTATGTGAATGATTAGTGAATTTTCGGCATAGGGAAAGTTATTTGACTGAAGTACACATGGTCTAAAATCATGTCCTTACTGTATGAAAGACAAAAAAGCCTTTATGCTCATCAATGGAAAAAACCTTGCTATTTTTACTGTCATTGAATATTTCTTCCAACTAATCACCCTTTTCAGAGGAACAAATCTCATTTCACAAAAGGTACAATTGAAAGGGGTGAACCTCCAAAAATGATTTCAGGTACAGAGTTAAAATCAGTTGTATTTTCATTGCCTCCAATCACATTTGGGCCAACAGTAAACCAACAGAAAATTCCTGGATTTAGGAAAGAAAATAATTGGATAAAACAAATCATTTTTTGGGATCTTCCATATTGGTCTGATTTGTTGGTCTGCCATATGTTGGATGTCATGCATATTGAGAAGAACTATTTTGATAATTTATTTCATACATTTTTGGATACACCACATAAGACCAAAGATACTGTAATGGCACAATTTTATCTTGCCCAAATTTGCAGGGGACCGAAACTTGAACTATTTGAAAATCTCAGATCACATAGGTTAATAAAGCCAAAAGCAGCTTATACACTATCCAAAGAGAGTCGATTATTATTTTATCAGTGGATTGCAAAGTTGAGACTTCCAGATGGATATGATTCCAATTTGGGTAGATGTGTTAAGAATGGTTATATTGCTGGATTAAAAAGTCATGATTGTGATGTTATAATGGAAATACTTATGTCGATTGGATTCAGAGGATTGTTGAATTCTGTGATTTGGGATTCGATAACAAACATATCATATTTTTTTCAAGACATTTGTGCAGCAACAGCATATTACAATATACTAAGAAAACTGGAAGAAGATGTTGTTATAATTATATATAAACTGGAAAAAATCTTCTTGTCGGCTTTCTTTGACTTAATGGAATATATGATATTACATTTTCCACATGAAGCTAAAAGTGGAGTTCCAATATAGTTTCGATGGATGTACACATTCGATAGATGCTTGCAGAAATTGAAGAAAAAAGTACGTAACAAAGCATCAGTTTAAGGCTCAATTGCTAAATCTTATTTGCAACAGGAAATTTCTATTTTCTACTCTCATTATTTTGAATCTGAATATCCCTCAAAACACAATCGCATGGGAAGAAATGAGGGAAATGTTAATGATGAAATGGAAAATCAATTATCAGTTTTTAATCAGCCTAATCTTGGATTTGTTGGAGTTCACGAACGATGGATTTCAGATGATAAACATCACAGAGCTCATACATATGTTCTTATCAACTGTGAAGAAATAACATGATTTATATTGTGAGTGATTCTATCACTTATTCTATAATTTATGTTACAAAATGTAAACTTATTTTGTTGTTAGGTTATATGATAATCATATCAAGAAACAACTTCCCAATATTATAATAGTTGCTCTTGAATAACGCAGACAAAAAAAAATTCTCAATGGTTTCAAAAACTGGTAACATAAATTATTGATGGTTTAATATCAATTCTGTTTATTATTTATTATATTGATAATTTTTTTACAAATTTTCAGGTGTCTCAACATGCTGACAAAATTGATAAGCGACTGTGTATATTGAGTAACCCACCATCCAAAATGGTTAAATCTTATAATGAATATGTGGTGAATGGTTTTCAATTTCATACACATGCATTTGGAGAATCAAAAAAACAATGAAAAGTTGAGTTTTCTTGAGAGGATCACATCATAGAGAAACTGAAGCTGACTTTTATGGAATTCTAGATAAAATTATTGAGATGTGTTATCTAGGATGGAATTACATAATGATATTTAAATTTCAGTGGTTTGATACTGAGAGAGGCTTGCATGTTCATCTGACTCATGGAATCATCGATATTAAATATAAAATCCTTGTTGCAGTAAATGAACCATTTTTAATGGATCAACAGGCACATAAAATTTATTACGCAAAGTACTATGCTACTTCAAGAGACTTCAGTGATTTGTGGAGCATAATAAAAATGAAATCTTAGGAAAATAATTTTACTCAAATTGAATGTGGTTCCACTGAAGTGGAAGGAATTTAAATTTTTCAAGAGAATTCTCAAAATCCATCTTTTTCACAAAGAGATGTGAATATTGATGATGACACCCCACAATTAAGGATCGGTGATATTGAAGATGTTAATGATGTTACAAATGAATTTAAAATTACAAGAGATGATGAAACTGAAACTCATATGGATATTGATGACGATGAGGAGTAAGATGAAGACATTGACATTGACTGTTATGGAGATGAGGATGAAGATGGACATTGACATAGTTAAATGCTGGTTATAATCATAACTAATATATATCTATATATAATATTTATTTTCAAATATCTACTAACAACAATCATTTTTCATTTAAGATGGATCCTGATTTGTTTCAAGAGTTGCAGGAGGCTGAGCTACCTTTGGATGAGGGAGATTTTGGATCATCTGATCCTTATCCTACTAGCGGTTCAGGGGGTGCGTGGAGGGGGTGTGGTCTTGCACGGATGATGATTCCTAACCCTATCCCCGAGCGACGTCCATGCCTAGGCTTCAATCCACACACATAGAGGTATGATAACCTATATATTTTAGTTAGATTTCATTATTTGATTTATATGTATACTAATTTTTTGATTATTTATTCCTTTTTCATAGTTCTGTGCATGTATTTGTTGGATAGGGGAGCGCTATCTTGCGCAATTATTTTTCTCATCCATGGATCACATGGGAACAGATTCCTATTGATGTGCGGCTTGACATGTTCAATCATTTCCTGGTACGTAAATAAATAATATTTGTTTTGAAATTTATTTTATTAATAACTTGATATTATAAATTATTTTTAGGGTTTATGGTATCCCATTGAAGATAGCATACATGACGTTATCCATGCAGCATGGCAGGTGTCTATGTGTGACCGTTTCAGTTAGTTTTTCCTCAATTTGAGAAGAACGGCCATTAAGAAAGTAGCAGTTACAAAATTTGATGAGTCGTGTAGAGACCACCGACCAGAGTACATTTCATCTCATATTTGGGATTGATTATATTTACACTGGTTGGGTAGTAGATTTCAGAGGATATCTTCAGTTGGTCAGAAGAACCGGGGGAGACAAGAGTGACGCATCAAGCTAGTAGTCATACATTCAGTACACATAGAGATAATATGGTAAGTATCTTTTTTTAAAAATTTATATAACTTTAAATATAAACAGTTTATTTTATATTTCTATAGGTAGTCGAGCATCCCGATATTACAGAGTATGACATTTATCGGAGGATGTACAGTGATCTAGCCACTAGAGAGATTATAGGTGATCTCCAATGTTAGATTGTGGTTAGTATTATTTTTTTAGTTTGAAAATTAACTACATATAATAATTTCACAATTTTAATTTCAAATTAGAATTGAAGGATTCATATAAGGTTGTGACCTGTCAGACACAGGCTGAGAGTCAGGACGAGACGACTGATCAGACCAGTGCCCACTATTTTGATGAGGTGACATGGATGTAGGCGACTCATTGTGGCTTTGAGAAGGGCTGGGTAGTTGCACTACTAGAAAAATGGGCTTTTGAGCCCCTTAACCTATAGAGACCGCCATTGGCAGTCGCTATAGGTAACCAATACCGACTGCCAATGGTGGTCGCTACAATTCCCTAAAAAAAGGGGGGGCTTTAGCACCCCCTCCCTCCTAGCAAAGCGCCCCCCTCCCCATCGCCCGCGCCCTCCCCATCGTCGCGCCCTCCATGTCGCCCCGTTCACCTTCGCCTGCGCCCTCCCTGTCGCCGCGCCCTCCCCGTCGCCCCGCTCCCCGTCGCCCGCGCCCTCCCCGTCGTCGCTCCCTCCCCGTCTCCTCGCCCTCCGCTGCCCCGCCCTCCGCTGCCCCGCCGCCCCGCCCTCCACCACCCCACCCTCCGGTCGACCGCCCTCTGCCGGCCCCGCCCTCCGCCGGCCCCGCCCCCTGTCGGTCTCCCTCCGTCCGCCCTCCAGCTTCCCTTCGGCCGCCCTCCGCCCTCCAGCTGCCCTCCGGCTGCCCTCCGGCCGCCCTCCACCGGCCCCGCCCTCCTCCGGCCACCCTCCGCACTCTGGCACCGGCCGGCCTCCACCTTTCGGCCGCTCTGCGGCCTCCCTCTGCCCTCGAGCCTACCGCCACCCGCCTCTGGTAGCCCGGCGGCCCTCCGGCAGCCCTCTGCCGGCCCCACCCTCCTCCGGCCGCCCTCTGCCCTCCGTCTCCGGCTGCCCTCTGCTTTACGGTCACCCTGCGGCCTCCCTCTTCCCTCGGGCCTCCCGCCACCCACCTCCGGAAGCCCTCCGGCCACCCTCTGGCTTCGGCCTCCAGCCCCTCCGACCACCGACCTCCGCCCTCGGCCCTCTTCCCCCTCGTCCCTCCCCCCCAGCACCCCAAACACCCCCCTCCCCCCACACCCCACCAACCCCCGTCCCCTTCGTCTTCATCCCCTCCCTCACCGCACCACCGCCACTCATCCCCTCCTTCATCGTCCCCTCCCTCGCCGCACCAGCTCTGGCTCCGGATCCCCACCGCTGCCTCTCCTCTCCCTCGCAGCACCGCCTTCGTCTCCCCTCCCTTCTAGGTTTGTAGCACAATCAGGTATGACATGGGATTTCACTTACATTATTATTTTATAAATGGTTCACAAACAATTAATTAGTATTTATTTTAAATATATTTGATATGAAAAATGAAAATGTAATAAGTCTTGTGTAAATGTTTGTTATAGGGATCTTATTATGGATAAGAGTTGGATTGATCTTCCAAATCGAATGTCTAGAGAGTATTTCAATGGAATTATGCAGTTTATTGACTTCACCAGAGGATTTGAAAGTGACTATATTAGTTTTCCATATAGAAAATGTGCTAACAGATATCAATTCACACGAGATACTATGAGGAAGAACCTATTATTTAATGGATTTCTGAGAAATCATAAGAGTTGGACTTGTCATGGAGAAGAATATGTTCGTTGTGAAAATACGGATACAGTTCAGATGGATTTTGATGCATGGATGAATGATACAATGCATGCAATGCTTACTGAAATGGTACGTGGTTTGGATCCTGGAGGCATTTACATATAGAATCTTGAGACCGGTGAGATAAATCTTCGCTCTGGTGCAGATCGTGATTCGAGGAGGTTTTATGAAGCAATTGATGATGCAAAAACAGAATTATATCCTGGATGTACTTGTTTCAATAAATTTTCGTTTATCGTAGAGTTGTTCCATTTGAAGACTTTGAATCATTGGTCAGACACATCATTCGACATGTTGTTGGGGTTATTGAAAAAGGTTCTTCCTGTTGACGCTAAGATTCCCGAGTCGTATTACCATGCTCGTAAGCTGACATAGAACTTAGGTTTTACATATGAGACCATAGATGCATGTGCAAACAACTGTATGTTTTTTAGAAAGGAAACTGCCCATTTGGATATTTGTATGGTTTGTGGTGCTTCCAGGTGGAAAGATAACAGGGGAAATCAGACTCATCAAAGTCAGATTGTGATACAGGGGAAACCGATTGTCGTAAAGCAAATGCATTACTTTCCCCTTAAACCAAGGTTGAAAATATTTTTTATGTCATCTAAAGTTTCTAATTTAATGAGATGGAATTCAAAAAGATTTCATGAAATTGATATGTTAACCCACCCGGAAGACTCTCATGCATGGAAGGATTTTGATAAGAGGCATCCCGACTTTTCCAAAGATGTTCGTAATGTCTGATTGGGATTGGCAGCAGATGGTTTCAATCCATTCAAGTCTATGGTTGGTGCAACTCATAGCACATGGCCGGTGGTGTTGGTTCCGTATAATCTTCCTCTGTGGCTTTTTATAAAGCAACAATTTATATTACTTTCCACTCTTATTTATGGACCTAAAAGTCTGGGGGATAAGATTGATGTTTACCTTCAGCCATTGATTGATGAGTTGAATGAATTTTGTGGAGATGGTGTGATGACTTATGACTGTGAAACGAATCAAATGTTCAAACTACGGGCTTCTTTATTGTGGACAATCAATGACTTCCCAGCTTATGCAAATTTATTAGGCTGGAGTACGAAAGGGGAATTTTCTTTCCCTTGTTGCAATAAAAGTAAAAATTCTGTATGGCTTAAGCATTCCAAAAAATGGGCATACATGGGTCACAGACGTTTTCTCCCCCCTCAGCACAGGTTCAGAAAGGATAGAGTGGCATTTGATGGTTCTAGAGAGTTCATCCTAACACCAAAGATCATGACAGGAGTCGAAATGTTATCGTAGATTGAGGAATAAAACATCCGCATGGAATATGAAATTCAGGATTTGGTGGCTCCTCCCGTACGTAATATTCGAGCTGTGGGTATGCAGCACAGTCACAATTTGAAAAAGAAAAGTATTTTTTATAGTCTTCCGTATTGGAAAACTAACATGCCGAGGCATAATTTGGATGTCATGCACATTGAAAAAAATGTTTGTGATAACATATTGTGGACCATTTTAGGTGTCAGTGGGAAATCAAAGGACCATGTTAATGCACGCCGTGATTTGGAAGAAATGGGTTTAAGGAAACAGTTGCATTTACAATTAGCTGGGGGAAATAAGGAATATATGCCTGTTGTACAGTATACGATGACTACAAAGGAGAAAGAGACATTTCTTTCCATTTTGAAGATGCTCAAGGTGCCTGATGGTTACTCTTCTAATATTTCAAAGTGTGTGAATCTGACGAGCAAGACATTGCAAGGGTTGAAAAGTCATGAAAATCACATACTACTTCATTAGTTGATTCCAATCGCCATTTGTGATTGTTTATCCCCCAATGTTGTCCATCCGTTGATTGAGATGAGTAATTTTTTTAGACAGCTTTGTTTAAGAAATCAACGAATGAGTGATTTAAAAAGTTTACCGGACTGAATTGTACTTACGCTTTGTCACTTTGAGAAACTATTTCCCCCCTCATTTTTCGATGTTATGGTCCACTTGACATTGCACCTAACTGATAAAGTAATGGCTGCTGGTCCAGTGAAATTCAGGTGGATGTATCCTATTGAGCAGTATTTGAGTACATTGAAACAATTTGTATGCAATAGAGCTCGTACGGAGGCATCAATAGCCAATGGTTATTTGATGGATGAGTGTACTTCTTTTTGGGTAGAATATCTTACGGATGTTGAAACAAAATTAGATAAGCCATATCGGATTCAGGATGGTCCAGTTAGAGAAGGAACCACATATGATATGGACAACATCGAGTGGATACAAGCACATCGATATATCTTTTTCAATACTCCATCAGTTGCACCATTAATGCAGTAAGTATCTTATCACTTTTATTTTTTAACTTTTACATGTTTTTTTTGCATAAGTTGATCATTTAAACATTGCGTTATCATTTGCATAAAACACATTAATGAGATAAAAGAAGAGATGTATCATGCGACTGAGTTGTAAATTCAACAGTCTCATTATGCGTCATTTCATGATTGGTTCAAGGATTATGTATGTATAAATTTATTTTCATTATGAGTGAAGTATTATACTAATTTCTTTATTCATATACCATTATTGAATTCTATGAATTATGTAGGTTCATAAGATGAGGGAGTTGGGGGACACCATGCTAACTGAAGAATTTATCCAACTGGCTGAGGGTCCATCTATAACGGCTCGTCGTTATAAATCTATAGATGATAATGGTTTTCGATTTCGCATTAAAGATGTTGATGACAAATGAGAAACAAAAAATAGTGGAATCGGTTGTCCATTTGTCGATTCTGGTTATTACTATGGTCAATTGATAAACATCATTGAAGTTGTATACACACACGGGTTGAAGTACATATTGTTAAAGTGTAATTGGGTTGATCCAGTGCGTGGATGTAAAGTCGATCAATATCAGTTTTCATTGGTGAATTTTAACTATATGTTATACAGAAATGAATGAGTTGATAATGAAACTTTCATTTTGACATCACAAGCAGAACAAGTATTCTTCGTTACTTTGCCTTCGAATCCAAGTTGGCAAGTTGTTGTCAAAATGTCTCGGCGAGGAGTGTTTGTATATGAACAAGATTAACCCGAGACTGTTCCTTTTGTTTCCCAACAACTTGATCAACATACCATAGTTCAACGTGAAGAAGATATTTATTGGGTCAGAGCGGTTGTTGAAGGAGAAATAGTCGATTTTCATGCTTAATGAAAGGTATAATTTCTTCCCACTATTCAGCCTAAGATATCATAAATTATGTAAAAATTTTATAAATCCTTGTAAGTTTAATCCTCACTTTTTGAAGTTTATTCAGTTATAAATATTTAGGGTGATTTAACTCATGTTATATTTATGTTATTATCGTTGTATCTTCCCATTGAGGTATTCTTCATTTGGTTCATGTGCTGCTTGAATTTTTATTAATTCAATTTGAAATTTGGCTATGTATTGATTGGTTTTGTACATAATTTGTATATCTGTTTTGTGAACTTTATGATTTTTTAAAATTCATTCCCAACTAATTATTCAATCCCTTTTTGTTTGATTAACAATTGTGCAAGTTTGATTTTTTTTTTAAACAATCCAATTTATCATTTGGACACTTTGGATAGTCCCCTTACTAATGTTTTCCAGGTCTGCAGGCATGTCACGGGAAGAGGCAGAAGATCCACATCATCCATCTGAGGCACCTACGTCTCAGGGTCGAGGTATGTTGGAATGTCATTGTCTCTATTTTTTCTGTAATTAATAAACATATATATATATATATATTTATATATATTTATAACATCTACCAATTTGTATATAAAATTGTTTTCAATAGGATCAGACCCGACTGCTTCTTCCTCTCGCAGGAGAGGCCCTGGTCATGGCATATTATCATGGAATTCCGACATGACTTTTGATGTTTCATTTGATGAGGCATTTTATCCTGTGGGATGGAATTCCCTTGCATTTATTCGTCAGTTGGGTCATATCATATGTGATCCACATTGATTTCCATTGACCACGCGTGACTGGGCGTCTATCCCTCAGGACACATTAGATCCTCTTTGGAGGGAGGTTCAGGTAAGAAGACCATTTTACTTTATTCCCTATGTATAAAAAACAATAACATATGTGATTTTTTTATTTAATAGAAAAATTTGAAAGTATATCCCGATGAGTTTTGGCTAGTGTGTATGAGAAAATTTCGTAAGATGTGGAAAGACTATAAAGGCAAAGTCAGGAGGGACCACTGGGTACCAAATGTGGGTGCCCCAAACATTATAGAAAAAGTCCCGAGAGGTGTCCTCCTGGCTCAGTGGCGTGATTTAGTTTCATATTGGTCTACTGAGGGTGTTTCAGTTTTTATATTTATTTTCGTATATATATTTTCAAGAATGTGTGATTTGTTTGATATTTGAATGAATTGAATATAGTAGGTGTCTACATGCCATAATGAGAATCGAGCGTTGCAGGGACCACCTCACAGGCTCGGGACTCGTCACGTGTCTCAGATCCGACATGAGTTATTTATTATTCATTTTTTAATTTTTTTTAATTAATACGGTTTTGTGTTTATATTCTATTCATATATAGTTGCGGGAGCAAGGTGCACCAACTGATAAAATGTCGGTGTCGATGAGGACTCGTGATCGCAATGATCCAGAGGCTGCAGCATTGATAGTAAGTGCCTGTACTCATTACCAATACATACATAAAATCTTTATATTAATATATGTATATATATTTAAATATTTCACAGGCTCCATTTGAAGTTGAATTAGAAAAACTGCCAGAGGACCAGCGACAGCTTCCCATGCGAAGGGATGAGATCTTTCATCGCATCATTGGTCAGGATGGACATGGATATAGTTTGACCTATGGAATAGGGATTCCTCATTCTGTAGTGTCATGCGTTGCAGTTTTCGGTCCTCCTGTTTCTCAGATGACACAGCAGCTGTCAGATTTCGAGGCACGACTGCGGGCTTCCGAGGAGGAAAATGTGCAATTGGCTGCTGAGGTTAGATCACTGCGGGGATATGTGCGTCCAGGTGATGGTGCAGGGGATCACACGATGCAGGTTTATACTGTATTTATTTATTTAATTTAAATTATTTTTGTTATGAAAATATTCATAATGTTTATTTGTTGTAGGCCCCTGGCCCACCGGATGGAGGTCAGTGATGAACACGCATGACGCATCATATTCACGAGGTGTGTTTTTTCTTTTAATGGTAGGGTTGTAATTGATATTTATGTTGGGTTTCTAGAGAGTTTTTTTGTGATTTGGGGGAATCATGTGTGTTTTGGCCTCATGAAATGTTTGTGTGCACGAATTGAGAAGTGACCATGAAACTGATTATTGATTTGGATATTTTTTGTTCATTTAATTTTCAATGTTTAGAATTGCATGTTCTGTAATATTTTTGAAAAAAATACGTGATTCCTAATATAAATCATTAAACTTGTTTTTGATGAATGAGCTGAGTTCACTATTTGCAGTCCCCGGCCTGCCCCGGACAGCCCTCCCCGCACCCCAGACAAGCCCCCCCCCCCCCCCCCCCACCCCGGACATCCCCCCTGCACCTCGGATATCCCTCCCCGCACTCCAGACAACCCTCCCCGCACCCCGGACAGCCCTCCCGCACCTCGGACAGCCTTCCCCGCACTCCGGACAGCCCTCCCTGCACCCCGGACAGCCCTCCTGCACCCCAGACAGCCTTCCCCGCACTCCGGACAGCCCTCCCCGCACCCCAGACAGCCCTTCCACACCCCGGACAAGCCCCCCGCACTCCGTACAGTACTTCCCGCACCCCAGACAGCCCCCCCTGCACCCCAGACAACCCTCCCGCACTCCGGACAGCCCCCCTGCACCCCGTACAGCCCTCCCACACCTCGGACAGCCTTCATCGCACTCCATACAACAATCTAATTATTATTCTAAATGTGTATGCGCAGACGACACGGAAATCAGACGTGCGGTCTACGGTGTAGGGCTCATTATGCGTTCTTTAAGTCTTGTGCGCGCTTGATAAACGCGTGTGGGGGGTCCAAATGGGCCGAATGAGGTCTGAATGGCCTGAAATCAGACGACATCAAAGGGTGAGTGAATTGTGATGTGTTTGAGCAGACGGAACGTCAATCGGACGTGCCGTGTGCCCGCGGTGACTGGGAACGCCGTTCTGGTGTCATAAACGGCCAAAACGGGCGTCTAACGGTCAAAGTCGTAGCAGACAACATCAGATTGACCTGAAATCATATTAAAACAATCTAATTATTATTTGTGACGTGTACGCATAGACGGAACGTCAATCGGACGTGCGGTCTGCGCGGTAGGGCTCATTATGCGTTCTTGCGCGCGCTTCAAAAACGCCCGTGGGGGGGTCCAAACGGGCCGAACGACGTCCGAATGGCCTGAAATCAGACGACATCAAAGGGTTAGTGAATTGCAATGTGGTAGAGTAGACGACCCATCAATCGGACGTGTCGTGTGCCCGCGGTGACCGAGAACACCGTTCTGGTGTCATAAACGGCCAAAACGGGCGTCTAATGGTCAATCTCATAGCAGACGATATCGTATTGACCTTAAATCATAGGACAACAATCTAATTATTATTCGAAATGTGTACGCGCAGACGACACATCAATCGGACGTGCAGTCTGCGCGGTAGGGCTCATTATGCATTCTTTAAGTGTTGTGCGCGCTTGATAAACGTGCGTGGGGTGTCCAAAGGGGCCGAACGAGGTCCTAATGGACTGAAATTAGACTAAAACAAAGGGTGGGTGAATTGTGATGTGGTCGAGCAGACGGCACGTCAATCGGACATGCCGTATGCCCACGGTGACCGGGAACGCCGTTCTTGTGTCATAAACGGCCAAAACGGGCGTCTAACGGTCAAACTCATAGCGGATGACATCATATTGACCTTAAATCACTGGACAAAAATCTAATTATTATTTGCAACGTGTACGCACAGACGGAACGTCAATCGGACGTGCGGTCTGTGCGGTAGGGCTCATTATGCGTTCTTTAAGTGTTGCGTGTGCTTGATAAACGCGCGTGGGGGGTCCAAATGGGCCGAACGAGGTTCGAATGGCCTGAAATTATATGACATAAAAGGGTGAGTGAATTTTGATGTGGTCGAGCAAACGGCACGTCAATCGGACGTGTTGTGTGCCCGCGGTGACTGGGAATGCCGTTCTTGTGTCATAAACGGCCAAAACGGGCGTCTAACGGTCAAAGTCGAAGCGGACGACATCGGATTGACATGAAATCATAGGAAAACAATCTAATTATTATTCATGATGTGTACGCATAGACGGCACATCAATCGGACGTGCGGTCTGCGCGGTAGGGCTCATTATGCGTTCTTTAAGTGTTGTGCGCGCTTCAAAAACGCGCGTGGGGGGGGGTTCCAAATGGGCCGAACGAGGTCCAAATGGCCTGAAATCAGACGACATAAAAGGTTGAGTGAATTTTGATTTGGTCGAGCATACGGCACATCAATCGGACGTGTCGTGTGCCCGCGGTGACTGGGAACGCCGTTCTGGTGTCACAAACGGCCAAAACGGGCGTCTAACGGTCAAAGTCACAGCGGACGACATTGGATTGACCTGAAATCATAGGAAAACAATCTAATTATTATTCTTGATGTGTACGCGCAGACGGAACGTCAATCGAACGTGCGGTCTGCGCGGTAGGGCTCATTATGTGTTCTTAAGTGTTGTGCGCGCTTCATAAACGCGCGTGGGGGGGGGGGTCCAAATGGGCCGAACGACGTCTTAATGGCCTGAAATCAAACGACATCAAATAATGAGTGAATTTTGATGTGTTCGAGCAGACGGCATGTCAATCGGACGTGTCGTGTACCCGAGGTGATCGGGAATGCCGTTCTGGTGTCATAAACGGCAAAAACGGGCGTCTAACGGTCAAACTCATAGAGGACAACATTTTATTGACCTTAAATAACAGTAAAACATTCTAATTATTATTCTCAATGTGTACGTGAAGACGGAACGTCAATCGGACGTGCGGTTTGCACGGTAGGGCTCATTATGCGTTCTTTAAGTGTTGTGCGCGCTTGATAAACGCGCGTGGGGGGGGGGGTCCAAACGGGCCGAACGAGGTCCAAATGGCCTGAAATCAGACGACATAAAAGGGTGAGTGAATTGTGATGTGTTCGAGCAAATGGAACGTCAATCGAACGTGACGTGTGCCCGCGGTGACCGGGAACGCCGTTCTGGTGTCATAAACGGCCAAAACGGGCGTCTAACGGTCAAACTCATAGCGGACAACATCGGATTGACCTGAAATCACAGGACAACAATATAATTATTATTCTCAACGTGTACGCACAGACGGCATATCAATCGGACGTGCGGTCTGCGCGGTAGGGCTCATTATGTGTTCTTTAAGTGTTGCGCGCGCTTGATAAATGCGCGTGGGGGGGTCCAAACGGGCCGAACGAGGTTCGAATGGCCTGAAATCAGACGACATAAAAGGGTGAGTGAATTGTGATGTGTTCGAGTAGACGTCATGTCAATCGGACGTGTTGTGTGTCCGCGGTGACCGGGAACGCCGTTCTTGTGTCATAAACGGCCAAAACGGGCGTCTAATGGTCAAAGTCATAGCGGACCACATCGGATTGACCTGAAATCATTGTAAAACAATCTAATTATTATTCGTGACGTGTACGCACAGATAGAATTTCAATCGAATGTGCAGTCTGTGCGGTAGGGCGCATTATGCGTTCTTTAAGTGTTGTGCGCGCTTCATAAACGCTCGTGGGGGGGGGGTGGTCCAAACGGGGCGAACGAGGTCCGAATGGACTAAAATCAGACGACATCAAAGGGTGAGTGAATTTTGATGTGGTCGAGTAGATGACACGTTAATAGGACGTGCCGTGTGCCCGCGGTGACCGGGAGCGCCGTTCTGGTGTCATAAACGGCCAAAACGGGCGTCTAACGGTCAAAGTCATAGAGGACGGCATCGTATTGACCTGAAATCACAGAAAAAAAATCTAATTATTATTCGTGACGTGTACGTGTAGACGGCATGTCAATCGGGCGTGCGGTCTGCACGGTAGGGCTCATTATACATTCTTTAAGTGTTGTGTGTGCTTCACAAACGCGCGTTGGGGGTCCAAACAGGCCGAACAACGTCCGAATGGCCTGAAATCAGACGACATCAAAGGGTGAGTGAATTTTGATGTGGTCGAGCAGACGGAACGTCAATCGGACGTGCCGTGTACCCGCGGTGACCGGGAACGCCGTTCTGGTGTCATAAACGGCCAAAACGGGCATCTAACGGTCAAAGTCATAGCGGACGACATCGGATTGACCTGAAATCACAGGAAAACAATCTAATTATTATTCATGACATGTACGCGCATACGGCACGTCAATCAGACATGCGGTCTATGTGGTAGGGGTCATTATGCGTTCTTTAAGTGTTGTGTACGCTTCATAAACGCGTGTGGGGGGTCCAAACGGGCCGAACGACGTCCGAATGGCCTGAAATCATCCGACATCAAAGGGTGAGTGATTTGTGATGTGGTCGAGCAGACGGCACGTCAATCAGATGTGTCGTGTGCCCACGGTGACTGGGAATGCCGTTCTGGTGTCACAAACGGCCAAAACGGACGTCTAATGGTCAAACTCATAGCGGATGACATCAGATTGACCTGAAATCACAGGACAATAATCAAATTATTATTCACAACGTGTAAGCACAGACAGCAATCAATCAAACGTGCGGTCTACGTGGTAGGGCTCATTATGCGTTCTTTAAGTGTTGTGCGCGCTTGATAAACGCGCTTGGGGTGTCCAAACGGGCCGAACGAGGTACGAATGACCTTAAATCAGACGACATAAAAGGGTGAGTGAATTGTGATGTGGTCGAGCAGACGGCACGTCAATCGGATGTCTCGTGTGCCCGCGGTGACAGGGAACGCCGTTCTGGTGTCATAAACGCCCAAAACAGTCGTCTAACGGTCAAACTCATAGCGGACGACATCGGATTGACCTGAAATCACAGAAAAACAATATAATTATTATTTGAAACGTGTACGTGTAGACGGCATGTCAGTCGGACGTGCGGTCTGTGCGGTAGGACTCATTATGCGTTCTTTAAGTGTTGTGTGCCCTTGATAAACGCGCGTGGGGGGTCCAAATGGGCCGAATGAGGTCCGAATGACCTGAAATCAGACGAAAACAAAGGGTGAGTGAATTTTGATGTGTTCGAGAAGACGGCACGTCAATCGGACGTGCCGTGTGCCCGCGGTGACTGGGAATGTCGTTCTTGTGTCATAAACGGCCAAAACGGGCGTCTAACGGTCAAAGTCATAGCGGACGACATCGGATTGACCTGAAATAATAGGAAAAAAATCTAATTATTATTTGTGACGTGTCCACGTAGACGGCACATCAATCAGACGTGCGGTCTGCGTGGTAGGGCTCATTATGCGTTCTTTAAGTGTTGCACGCGCTTCATAAACGCGTGTGGGGGAGTGCAAATGGGCCGAACGAGGTCCGAATGTCCTGAAATCAGACGACATCAAAGGGTGAGTGAATTGTGATCTGGTTGAGTAGACTGCACATCAATCGGACGTGTCGTGTGCCCGCGGTGACCGGGAACACCGTTCTGGTGTCATAAACGGCCAAAACGGGTGTCTAACAGTCAAAGTCATAGAGGACGACATCGGATTGACCTGAAATCATAGGAAAACAATCTAATTATTATTCATGACGTGTACGCCTAGACGGAACGTCAATCGGACATGCGGTCTGCGTGGTAGGGCTCATAATGCATTCTTTAAGTGTTGTGTGCGCTTCATAAACGCGCGTGGGGGGTCCAAATGGGCCGAATGATGTCCGAATGGCCTGAAATCAGACGACATCAGAGGGTGAGTGAATTCTGATATGGTCAAGCAGAAGGCATGTCAATCGGACATGTCGTGTGCCCGCGGTGACCGGGAACGCCGTTCTGGTGTCATAAATGGCCAAAACGGGCATCTAATGGTCAAAGTCATAGCGGATGACATCGGATTGACCTTAAATCACAGGAAAACAATCTAATTATTATTCGTGATGTGTACGCACAGACGGCACATCAATCGGACGTGCGGTCTACGTGGTAGGGCTCATTATGCGTGGTTTAAGTGTTGCACGTGCTTGATAAACGTGCGTGGGGGGGTCCAAATGGGCCGAACGAGGTCTGAAGGGTCTAAAATTAGACCACATCAAAGGGTGAGTGAATTTTTATGTGGTCGAGCAGACGACATGTCAATCAGACGTGCCGTGTGCCCGCGGTGATGGGAACGCCGTTTTGGTGTCATAAACGGCCAAAACGGGCGTCTAACGGTCAAACTCAAAGCGGACGACATAGGATTGACCTGAAATCATAGGACAACAATCTAATTATTATTTTCAACGTGTACGCATAGACAGAACGTCAATCGGACGTGCAGTCTGCGCGGTAGGGGTCATTATGCGTTCTTTAAGTGTTGCGCGTGCTTGATAAACGCGCGTGGGGGGTCCAAACGGGCCGAATGAGGTCCGAATGGCCTTAAATCAGACGACATCAAAGGGTGAGTGAATTTTGACGTGGTCGAGTAGACGTCACATCAATCGGACGTGCCGTGTGCCCGCGGTGACCGGGAACGCCGTTCTGGTGTCATAAACGGCCAAAACGGACGTCTAATGATCAAAGTCATAGAGGACGACATCAGATTGACCTGAAATCACAGGAAAACAATATAATTATTATTTTTTGACATGTAGGAGGAGACGGCGCACCCATCGGACGTGCGGTGCGCGCGGTATGGTCGAATGCATCGTTTTCTACAGCTCGGCGCGCGCTAAAACGGCGCGTTGGGGGGTCAAAACCACCCAAACGACCTCAGAATTCCATGAAACCATACGACATCATCCGTTGTGTGATTTTGTAAATGGTCGGGTAGACGGTACATCAATCGGAGGTGTTGTTTGACCGCGGTGACCGGAAATGCGTTTCCGGTGTCATAAAACACGAAAAACGGCGTGAGACGGTCGAATTCAGAGAAAACATGCTCCGAATGACCTAAAACCACACGAAAACATTAGGAATATTATTCTTGATGTGTAGGAGGAGACGACGCGCCCATCGGACATGCGGTGTGCACGGTACGGCCGACTGCGTCGTTTTCAGCAGCTCGGTGCGCGCTAAAATGGCGCGTTGGGGGGTCAAAACCGTCTGAACAACCTCGGAATGCCATGAAACCATACGAGATCATCCGTTGTGTGATTTTTGAAATGGTCGAGCAGATGGCACATCAATAGGAGGTGTCTTTTGACCGTAGTGACCGAAAACGCGTTTCTGGTGTCATAAAACACCAAAAACGGCGTGAGACGGTCGAATTCGGAGAAAACGTGCTCCGAATGACCTGAAACCACACGAAAACATTAGGAATATTATCCGTGACGTGTAGGAGGAGACGGATCACCCATCGGACGTGTGGTGCGCGCGGTACAGCCGAATGCGTCGTTTTCAGCAGCTCGGCGCGCGCTAAAACGGCGTGTTGGGGGGTCAAAACCACCCGAACAACCTCAAAATGCCATGAAACCATACGATAACAGCCGTTGTGTGATTTTTGAAATGTTCAAGAAGACGGCATGTCAATCAGAGGTTTCGTTTGACCACAATGACCGAAAACGCGTTTCCAGTGTCATAAAACACCAAAAACGACGTGAGACGGTCGAATTCGAAACAAACGTACTCCGAATGACCTGAAATGACAGCATTTCTTAAATTTAAGGGTTTTAAATTATTATAGCACCATTATTTGATGTCAGATTTAATTTTATTATATGTATATAATAACTTAATAATTATGTTCAATTTATGTTTGTTTTTTTTTGTCTTATTGTAGGTTTTGAAGCAGAAGATTGAAATAGATGGACCTGCTCGGATCATTGAAGCATGTTTATTGTTTGTGATGATTTTGATGTTTATGTTGTTTGAAATTTTTTTCCATTTTTTGTGATTGTTACCTTGTTTTATCTCTGATTTTGCACCCTGAAAAAAAAACACAATTCGTACATTTCATTAAAAAAATGAAAAATATTTTATTTAATATTATATATATAAATATTTTCATTAATATATATATATATATATTATTTAATAAATATATATATATATATATATATATCGATATGAATTTTTTTTTAAAAAAAATTTCCCAGTTTAGCGACTGCCAAAGGCGGTCGCTATAGGCTCTCTGCCGGGCAGCATTAGCGACTACCATTGGCGGTCGCTTAAGGCTGGAATTTCGGCCACCTATAGCGACCGCTAATGGAGGTCGCTATTGGCCTACAGCGACGAAGTTTATGCGACCACCATTGGCGGTCGCTAGGCGGTCTCTATAGGCCTATAGCGACCGCCAATGGCGGTCGCTAATGCCATTTTTTTAGTAGTGTTGGTATCAACTCTCATTTGACTCCTGGTACTTATTATGGTACTACTGCGATGTCGACATCCAGCTTGAGAGGATCTCATGGAGAGGCATCATCTTCTTCATCACAGTATCAAGAGCAATTGCGAACTCAGACTAAGCTTATAGAGAGTTTTCAGATGTAGCATGAAGAGATGTGTCGGCGGCAGCAGCAGCGTCAGCACGAGGAGGAGATGTGTCGATGGCAGCAGCATCATCATGAGCAGATGGAGTACATGTGCTATCTGACATGTATTTTAGGGATGAAGTTTCCTCTACCATATTCTATATCTCCTCCACCTCCTCCAGAAGATGACCCCCAGTGATTTTTTTATGTTACAAACATTTGAATTCAAGATTTGTTGTAATATGAACTATTTGCAGTTTATGTCTTTTATATTGGTGCAAATATTGCATAATTTAATTTTTTTTATTTTTAATATTTTATTATTTATTATTAGTATTATATTTTTTAATATTTGTTTATTTTACTACTAATAATATTAATATTTTATGATTTTTTTTATATTTTTTTAAATATTGATAATTTTAATAGTTTTTTATTTTTTATTATTTTAATAATATTAATATTAATATCTCATTAATCATAATTTTATTAAATATATTTTTTAATGTTTTTTTATTTTACTAATAATAATAATAATATTTGATGATTTTATTATATTTTTTTGAGAATATTGAGAATTTTTATTTTTTTTTATTTTTTTATTTTAATAATATTTATATAATTTTTTAATTAATCATTTTTTTATTAAATATATTTTTTAATTTTGTTTAGTATTTGCGACGGGGCCTTTTACGACGGTCTCCCATCACAAAATAGTTTAAATATAATTTTTTTTAATAAAGTATTTGCGACGGGCTCGTCACAAAAGGTTATATATATATAATGTTATCGATGGCTTATTTGAACTAGACCGTCACAGAAGGTTTATGTATATACAAAGTATATAATCAGAGACTTATTTGTGACGAGGAAGTGCCCCGTCACAAATACTGTTTTTTGCGATGGGATCATCGCAAAAAATAGTATTTGCGATACCGTTTTCTACAACGGGCTATTTACGACGGGGCCCCGTCACAAAAGCCTATTTGTGACGGGATCCCATCGCAAATACCCCGTCGTAAATAGCTCGTTTTTCAGTAGTTTAATCCCCAAAAAATTACTAAATTAATCCTAAAAAATAACTAAATCCAACTTAGATACCAACTATAGTGATCTAAGCTAAACATGTCTTTATTTTACATCATTTTTATAATTTAAACATTTCAACTCACAAAATAATATCACAATCCCAAGAATGTAGTTTTTATTTTCTTTTAGGACCAGTTATTATAAGATCATAGTTTTTATTAGAGGTATATATGTCATGACCCGCCTTCACAAAAAGGAGTGAAGGGATAGCAGATTGTCAGCACCTTCCTTTTTTAAGTTGAAGGAGAGATAATGACCCCCGAAACCCGCCTTCAATAGGTCCCGGAGTGGCAACTAGCACTAAGGGTATAGAATATCACACAAACTGGAAAGCAATACCCTTTTATTTTTATAAGATCGAGAGATAAGATAGCAACCCCAACAATACCAAAGTTGAAAGTAAAGGTAAAGCCAAAAATAACCCGTTCCCATATGCATGTTCAACAGTAAATGATACAAGCCACAAAAACTCCAAAGGTAAAGTACCAAGAAAAAGGAAAACAACAATAGCAACTGACCCAAGGTCTGAGCTAGTACGGTCCCGCACGATCTCTGAAGTCCTCCTGGAAACCTGAAAGCAGTTTTATATATGTAGGTTGAGCATACAAGTACACTCAGTATGGAAAACCAAAGACTCTCATGCAAAAGTGGAGAGGCATTCTAATTCCCTATGAGAAAAGAAAAACCAAAACACATAGAAAGGGAAACTATCCACCCAAGCTTCACTAAGGAAAACTCCGCAAATAATGCAAAACAAGTAAAGTATAGTAATAACACATCGATATTTGGGTACCTCGTGCCACTTTCCCACTGGTTATTGAAGACATCTTATGCATCGAACCAATCCCGCCATTCTCACCGCAGTCCCACTGCCAAACCCCGCCCGCACACACCTGGGCCATAACCTCATCATAGTCCCACTGCTAAACCCCTCCCGTAGACACCTGGTCCACAACCACCACGCGTAACCACACCCGCAAACACCTGGGTCAGAACAACTACTACCACACCTGAAGACACATGGGCCTCATCCCAAAGAAACTTGGGAAACAACCTGCCCACAAACACCTAGGCCAACCACCACAACTACCCTGCCCGAAGATTCTTGGGCTAGTAATGGACTTCAGGCCATCACAGCCTGCCCGATGAGTCTTGGGCTATTCGGGAAAGGGAGCAGAAAATTAGCTAATAACCAGCCACTCATAGGAGTGTTGGGAAAAACACCCTCCCCATGAAATGGGGTGTTTGGAACTAAGTGCTCAACTTAGGTGGGGTGTGAATAAGAAGCATAAAAGCTACAGATATATGTATAGGTAACAAACACTCATCCCAACCTAAGGGTTCCAAAACCTAAGCACAAACACCCTTGTTACTATTCATTCACAAAAGAAGCCACGTCACTCACGACCAAGTCACAACTCATCCCAAAAACCAATTCCCCATTTAAACCATTCTTGTTTTCATGTTCAAGTGATCCCATTTAGGTGAATTCTACACTACCGGGTAACTAACAGGCATAAACATAATCCAGGAAAAGGGAAATAGCCCAACAAAAATTTAAGCATTCACACTCGGTTTTTCTTGTAAGGTTATAACAACAAAAGGGGATTAGTGAGATCCCTCAAAGTACTGGAACCAAAGAAGACCACACAAAAGGGATAAGTGAGATCCCTCGAAGTACTGGAAACAAAGTAAACCCCGAGACATAGCCCCATGTACCCCAAACTAGGAACTAATGATTTCTCAACAATAGAGGATCCCACCTGAGTTCGTGTCACAGCAGAGCGACCACATAGCTTTAGATTCACAACCAACATCCGTACCACAACGGAGGATCCCATCCTCACCCACATCACCCCATAGTAAATCAAACAGAACAACATGCCTACTACCAAAACAAAGCAGGGAAACATCCAGGTTCAACACATCATTCATTAGGTTCTTTTCTCTGTTTGTTAACCAGGGTGATCACATAGGGATTCTTGTTTTTTTGAACGTCCATTTAACCAGCCGAGTTTAAGTGATTAACCAAACTCCATGTTAAGTCATTTTTAATCATCACAGAAGACATGGTTCATTAGTATGCAAGGAAAGAACACCAACAACCATGATTTTCAATGAGCATAGGTACGCACAATTCACAACACATATCAACGTAAAAGAGTACAGAAGAACATCGATCACCCCCCCCCTTCATTCCTTAAAGGTTCATTCATTATCTTTATTAAGTTTGGTTTCATCAATTTCCATAGAGAAAAAAGCATACCCACCCCTCATAATACAAAGAAAGGAGAGACGAAGGAAAAAATCCCTACTTTATTGATCGAGGATCGACATTTTTCTCCACGTGCCCAGAACAGGGGATGTGCGGCTTGCAGGGGAGGAATTCTGTGGACTACAAGGGGTGTAGAAAGCTCCAGTAGAGACGCACCACAAGCCACGGGAAGAAGGGACTCTAGGTGCACCAGGGGAAGAACGAAGCCAGCCAAAGGAAGAAGAGGAAAAATAACTTCCCGTGCGATATATAGATAAGATCCCGTTGTTACGGGATATGGGAATTTTGAACGCCTGGAAAGTCGGATCGTGGTTTCCCACACGGTTGGGCAGTTACGCACGATGGCATTATGTTATTATTTAATATCCCCCATCGGGGAGGTTTCTCGGGATTTTTAGGAATTAATTATGGGCTTTAAAAGGGGGTGAAAGAATTAATTTATGTCAAAAAAAGATGTTGCGGGAGCGGGACAGGAAAAGGAAAATGGAGGGCTGGGTGAGGGAACGGTGCCACCGTCACGGTACCACCCTTACGGTGCCACCCTCACGGTGCCACTGTTTTAGTGGAGCCTTATTTTGGAAAAGTAATGGGCCAGGAGGGTCTGGGCCATTACATTAGATACCTCTCAAACTATTCTCTCCCTCGAGAATCAAAAACAAACCAGAAGAAAAGAGAGGGTCTGAACAACCACCTCGACAGATACCTCTCAGGAGTGAACCTCATCGTCATATAGAAACACCTCTCCCTCAAGAAACCAGGTGACATACAGGGGTCAAACTTCCTAGTCATATGGGTTGGGGAGTCTCTTCCTCCATGTCAAGATATTATCCGCTTTGGGAGGCAGTGACTCGCCCACACGGGTTTAATCGTATCCACCTTAATGCGTCTTTATTAGGGATCAGGTCCTCCCCTCCCCATATCCAGGACTTTTCACACACATTCAGGGAATAAGGAAAACCACATATTTCATAGCCAATAAGGTAAAGAATTCTGTCAAAAACAATTACTAAATAGAACAGAAAAAAAACTCAAAACAAATCTGGGTACTGGACGCGCATCTGTGCTTCTCATTCCCAGGTACTCTCCTCAAGCCCACCGTGCCTCCACAACACATGAACCAAAGGAATGGTTTGTCCACGAAGCACCTTCTCCTCATGACCCTCGACCCTCACTAGTCTTTCCACAAAGGTCACGTCATCATAGATATCCAGCTCTCCCCAGTCGAGGACGTGTGAATCATCGTGCCGATACCGACGGAGCTGGGACACATGGAAGACATCATGTATCCTCAGTAGTGGTGGTGGTAATGCTAGCTGATAATCCACTTCTCCGACCGTCGCAACACTTCAAAGGGTCCGATGAATCTGGGAGAGAGCTTGCACCCCCTACCGAACCTCTATTGCCCACGCCGAGGGGAGACCTTCAAGAGCACGTGGTCCCCGACCTCAAACTCCAAGGGTCTCCTCCTATTATCGGCATATGACTTCGGTCAGTCCTGTTCCACCTTCATCCTTTCCTGTATAAGATGAACCTTCTCTACCGTGTTCTGCACTTCTTCTGGGCCAAGAACACTCGCTTCCCCAACCTCAGTCCAGCACACGGGTGAGCGACACGACCTCCTGTACAAGTCTTCGAACAGAGCCATGTCAATGGTAGATTGATAGCTATTATTGTAGGCAAACTCTACCAGAGGCAAGTGTCACACCCATAGTCCTCCTGAGTCCAGAACACACGTCCACATCATATCCTCTAAGGTCTGGATGGTGCGCTCTGTCTGTCCATCTGTCTGGGGATGGAAAGCAGTGCTAAGATGTAACTGGGTGCCAAAATCAAGCTGCAATCCTCTCCAGATTCGTGAGTTAAACCATGAATCCCTATCTGAGACTATGGATCTCATAACTACATGCAACTGCACCACCTCATCCACGTACCTTCGTGCTAATTCATCCACTTCACCTGACTCCTTGATCGCCAGAAAGTGAGCCAATTTCGTCAACCGGTCCACCACTACCCAGATAGCATCACAACCCCCTTAAACCTTGGGTAGTCCCGTGACGAAATCCATCAAGATGTCCTCCCACTTCCACTCAGGGACATATAGAGACTGTAGCATCCCACTTGGAACACGGTGTTAGGCCTTCAACTTTTGACACACGAGGCACTTTGCTATGAACTCTTCTACTACACGTTTCATCTTGGGCCACCAAAACTCTCTCCTCAGACCCTGGTACATCTTGGAAACTCCCGGGTGCACCACTAGGGGTGAGTTGTGGAACTCACTAAGAACTTTTCCATGCATCGCCTCTGGAACAAACAGCTTTCCTCGGAAGAGCATCCGGTTCTGACCATACTCTATCCACCCTTCCGGAGCATTACCCTGGTCAACTCGGTCACGCATCACTTCGCTTTCTGAGTCTCCCCATTGGGACTCCTCTACCTGCCACAATAGAGAATATTGTACTGTCATCTGGTACAGGAAACCTCTACCACCTTCCATCCTATCATCCAGGTGCAGGGCATCCAACTCCTCCATTGCCTTCCAAGTATCTGCCGACTCTCGAACTGCATCCTTCCATGACTTCTTGCTCAGGGCATCGGCCACCACATTTCCTTTTCCTGAGGTGTAGGAAATCTCGAAGTCTTAGTCATGAAGGAACTTCATCCACCTTCACTGTCGTAAGTTCAGGTCCCGTTGGGAGAAGACATACTTCAAGCTCTTGTGATCAGTGAAGACCACGAAGCACTCCCCGATGAGGTAGTGCCGCCAAAACATTAGTTCGAACACAACCGCCGCAAGATCTATATCATTGGTGGAATAGTTACGCTCATGGGGGAATAACTACCTAGACCCATAGGAGATCACCCCTTGCCACTGCATTAACACACATCCAAGGCCTTTCCCTGAAGCATCACAGAACACCCCATATGTTGCCCCTTCTTCTAGAAACCTCAGCACTGGGGCACTAACCAACTTCTCTTTCAGATAGCTGAAGGCAACCTCACACTTCCTTCCCTACACGAAATCCTGGCCCTTCTTGGTCAAGGCTGTCAAGGGTGCCGTAACTTGGGAGAATTTGGGCATGAACCTCCAGTAGTAACCCACCAAACCAAGGAAACTACGAACCTCTGCCACATTCTTGGGTGCTGACCAAGAAACAACCGCCTCGACCTTTGATGGGTCCACTGCTATCCCCTGCTCAAACACCACGTGCCTAAGGAAATGCACTTCTTGTGTCTAGAACTTTCACTTGGACAACTTCCCATATAGCCGGTGTTGTTGGAGGACCTCTAAAACTGGTCTCAGATGCTCAGTGTGATCCTCCTTTGATCTTGAGTAGATCAGGATGTCGTCAATAAACACGACTACGAAACGGTCCATATATTCCCAGAATATGGAGTTCATGAGCCCCATGAACACAGCTGGTGCGTTCATAATGCCGAACGACATGAATACAAACTCAAAGTACCCATATCTGCACCTGAAGGCAGTCTTTGAGATGTCTCCCTCCTTCACCCTCACTTGGTGATATCCAGACCATAGATCAATCTTCAAGAACCAACCCGCTCCCCTTATCTAGTCAAAGAGATCGTCTATCCTTGGAAGAGGGTAGCGATTCTTGACCATTACCTGATTCAGTCTCCAGTAGTCTATACACAGCCTGATACCACCATCTTCCTTCCTCGCGAACAATACTGGAGCACCGCACGGTGACACACTTGGTCGAACAAAACCCTTCTTCATCAGATCGTCAATCTGAATCTGTAACTCCCGCAACTCAGAAGGTTCCATCTGATAGGGAGCCATCGAAATCGGAGGGCACCAGGTTGCAAGTCTATCCTGAACTCAACATCACGTCGAGGGGGAAGAGGTGCCACCTATTCAGGGAATACATCGATAAACTCTCTGACGATTCCTGGGACTTACACCATTTCTGCATCCACTGAATCCACTGATAGTTCAGCTAACAAGGGGAGGAGGGGTTCCCCCCGCCTGCTGCTCCCCTAGAAACTCTGCTCGCTAATGAAATTTACTCGTCGGCCACCCAAGTCTAAAAACACAACCCTTCCTCGGAATCAGTCAATGAAGGCACATACAGAGAAAAGACAGTCAATACCTAGGATGACATCGTTTGGTTGTATCTAAAATAGCAGAAGATCCCTGACTGGATGATGTGGCCCTATCATCAGTCTGCATCCTCGACAAACATACAACAAGTTGGTCTGACCTCTGACTGGTGTGCTCAGCACCAGGGTCACTAGAAGTCTCTCAGTGTCTAAACCCATAGCATGGGCCAGAATGGGTGTAACAAAGGAGTGTGAAGCTCCTGTATCGAAAAAAGCATATGAAAGGGTACTAAACAAGCTGATTGTACCTCGAACGACCTCTGGCCCTACTGCCTCCGCAATGTGCAACTGCACACGCCCAACTCTTATACCTCTTGGATCCCCCCCCCCCACCGACCATGCCCAGGTCGAGGTCCCTGAGGAGCACCCTGAGGTTGGCCTCCTCCTACAACGTCAGCCCTCAGTGGAGCAGGAGCCCGCTGCCCCTGCTGCTACTGCTGAAAGGGCCTAGCTGGGAACTGCTGCTACTGAGGTGGGTGCTAGAACTGCCCACCCCCACTGTACTGTACTCTGTCTGGGAACTGGTTTCGAAGGTGCCCATGGATACCATAGATGAAGAACCTCGGTCCCAGGCTCGAATGGAAAGGGTAAGGACCGGGAGATCCGAACTGGAACTGCTACAGCCTACTCCCTACTGGTCGGAACATAGAGGGCCGTGATGTTGGAGGCCTGCAGCTGATAGCCTTCCCCTTTGACGAGCCCAACTGGATTCCCTCTCGTGACACACCTCCAAGCATGTGAATCCTCTCCACCACTTCAGCCTTATTCTGCACCTCTAAGTATGTAGGTAGGGTGAAGGGAGTAACAGCGTACTAAAGAGAAGGTCAAAGTTCCTCCTATAAACATCTCGTCCGAGACTCCTCATCCAGAAAGAGGTCCGGAGTGAAGAGAAGGATATCCTTGAACTTGATCCCCAAGTCTCTCACTGACATACTCTCCTGCTGGAGGGAGAGAAGCTCCTTCCACTTCTCATCCTTCATCGTGGAAGAGAGGAATTCCGCCCGGAACTCCTTCTCGAAGTCAGCCCACGCAACCTCAGCTTCCCTCTTCTCTCCAAGATAAACTTTCCACCACTAACGCTGTAGAGACCCATATCTTGACGTACATGGACATTACATTACATTTGCGGAATACTTAGTACATAACAAAAACACACACACAAGGATCGTAATAGTTTAGTGTCTTTGGAAACTCGGAATATAATCTTCTAATCCTGGTGAAAGATCTTCAACATCTCCCATAAAGATCTTCCTTTTTTTATACCTAAAACCATTCTTTATATCCTGGGGAAAAGAAAACATAAAAGGGTGAGCTCAAATGCTCAGTAAGGGTAAACAAAATAAATATCAATCACATCATATACATAAGCACATAACTTTTGTAAATATTAACCTGTAAAAGAGATCATAATTTCATAACCTGGGATAACTCAAGGAAGTGAAATGTAATAACAATAATCATAACTTAAAACATTAAACTTTTTGTCATACACACATAATCATAGAGAATCATTTCTTGTTAGTCAAGACTCATTGCCAAGACTATCTTAGTGGACAAAGTCCCTTTCTGAACCGAGTCACCCTCGTTTCAGTCCTGTTTCACTGAACCGGTATAACCTATCATTCCAGCCATGTCTATCTCATGAGATATAAAATATTTACCCAATGCATTGGAGGGAGATATAGGTCCCACCCATCTCATAATGAAACCATTCTTATGTGTGCCACAAAATCATAAATCATACATCATTGAATATCCCATATAGTAAAAATGGGAATCTTAAACATCGTGACATCATAAAACAACTCATATAAGATAAAGGAATTCATAAAAATAATTCCATCACAACATAATCAAATCAATGTAATAATAGGGATAGAAACAGAACCATTTATTTTCTTAGATGGAAAATAATTTTGATAAAACACTTGAAATGAATTCTTGAGGAAAATATCCTTTCTTCTTCAAAATAAATTTCTTTTCACAAAACATCATGCAATTTTAAAAGAAAGAGATTTTATTGAAAATAGTCATGAAATCTTTTGGAGGAAGATTCATGAAAATAAGGCTTTATAAAACCGTAAAAATCCGTTCGTGCCGTATAAGTTAAAAAAACATTCTTCGTACTTTTGTTGAAAAAGTCAAAAAGTACCTCGTACGAAAAACGACAAAAGATTCCTTTCATATCTTTTACTAAAAACTCACCAAAGGGTAAAATTGGGTTTAAAAAATTGTATTTGGATAGAAATAACATTACATATTGAGGAAACATAGATTTGGATGATAAAATACACCCCAGTAAATACCAACGTATAAACAATCTCGGATAAAAATGAGATTGTGATATTTCCCTTAACTTAGGTCTGATTTGCTTCGTAAGTGTCTGAACCTCCTGTATAATGATTTAAATAATGTCATTTACTTATTACAGAATCATATTCATTTTTATGATATCATATATGGTTCACTTATGACTTTATATTACCCGTTCTTTTGTAAATTCCATGTTAAAGAGCGTTTTGGGTAAAATTGTTTCATTTGTCGTCCGTGTTTTGACTTGTAATTATTCATATGATTACTTAGATCATGATTACTTAATTCCAGAACATAAAACATGATTTATATATATATATATATATTCAGGATATACATATATATAATAAATCAGTAAATGAAAATAAATACACCGTTCATGGAGACGGTAGTCCGTACGTACGCATGAACGCTGTTTTCGTTTCCTTATTGAATTGAATGGAATTAAGTAGATGACATAAATATAAATATAAATAAATACAGTATCATTATTATGTCATATATTTCATTAGTACTTATTATATATACATTATAATCATTCATGAATGGTTAATCATTGAGAATGAATCTCATCGCGTCGTGGAGACGGTAGTCCGTACGTACACACGAGCGATGATATCGTTCCCATGGTCGTGGAATTGTGTTTAAGTGTATGTATACTATTTCAGTATCAATATAACTCTATAATAATCATATATAGTTACTCATTACACCATTATACCCATCCTTGTAAGGTGATGGTGGAAAATAGATTAGACCACGGCGTGGAGACGGTATTCCGTATGTACGCACGCGCGGTGATTTCATTTTTCTGTAGGATGGATAGAAGGTGAATTAGGGTTGTTTCATATTTATAATAACATATCAGTATGTAAGTAATACTGATGTTATTACTTTATCATGAAACAACTAAAGAAGAAGAAGTTGAAGAAGAAATAAATTGAAAAAGATCGGTAATGGATATTACCTCTTTTTGACGTGCCTTTTCTTAACCTCCACTTAAAGAACTAAGGATGGTCTTTGAAGAATACCAGGACCTCTAGGATGATAATAGGGAAGTGGAGAAGAGATTTTGGCAGGGGTTGGCCGAGATTGAAGGCTCAAAGTTGTGTGAGGAAGAGAGGGAGGAGGTGCCCTTTTATAAGGGAGGAGAGGGGCACCTTAGGAATATCTCAAAATATTATTTTATATTAAAGTCAAAATCGGTTTATAATGGTTTCAAAGGGTCTTATTTCGAAGTTAAAGTGGGTATGGGTCGAAATACTATCAACCAATAGGATTTAGACAAGTTTAGGTTATTATTTTAACCTTATCAATTAGATTTAACTCTAAGTTAAATAATTTAACTTTTACCGTGACTTTTTGTTTTCTTACACTATATGGTTAATACACTTACTATAACATGCCAAACGAACCCCAAGTTGTTTATTATTAATATATATATCCTTATCTAAGTCATTTGGCCGAACCTTAGATTTTTAGGAATAAAATAACAATTAATAATATAATATTTGATTTAAAAACTATTTTGTGTCAATTTTGACACTATTTGATATATGATTTTTATGAAAGTAATAACAGAATTATATGTTCGAAACAAGTTGATTAAATCAATACTAATATATCATAGTAACCTAGAAAATTAGTGGAATTCATAAAAAGTCTCAAATTATATTTATTTTGGGGTTTATAACATCAATTATGTCAACATTTCATTAATAAGATAATTACTGCATCATCATTGTGTCATAACTAAATTAAATTATTTAATGTCTAAAAATTACAAATAAAATAAAATTATGTAGGAAATAGTTTTAGCTTTCTAATTAATATTTATAGTCGAATTTATCTTATGTATAACCCCATATTAAAAATGATTTACTTATTAAACTTTGATTTTAACTATTTTAACCCTTCTTAATATAAATTAATAATAAATATCCTAATCTAATCCAAGTGGGCCTAAATGGTCATATTATATTCATAAGGTTGTTTTTGGTCTAATTACACTTATCCAATAGAATTAGGACATGTGTTAGGGTAATAGTAATATCATATTTACCCTTAGTTACCCTATTTACTATTAACTGCGGTAAAAAAGTAAAAAGTTACTATTCACCAAAAAATTATTTTCATCTCATTGAACCACATTTTAGTCCTTGATATTAACCGTGTCTCTCAGATTTTCGAAATTCCACTCACAGAAGCGATAAAATTAAGTTTTATGAAAAATTCAGTTTTTTAACTACCACTTAGTGGTTTCCCTATTCATCAAAAATTGAAAGTTTTCAGAAAAATATCAAAAATTAGGCCTAAGATATATTTGATATTATGAACTCAAAAATGATGTCTATTTTACCAAATTCATAACATATCAGTTGCATTAACTAATTTAAAAATTAATTCCTGTCGTCAAAACAAATAGCGTGTTTTTAAGAGATAATAACTATCAAAAGATTGACACTTGTTTATAACTAGTTTAAATGTGAAATTACATCCAATGACCAAAATTGTATTAAATTGTAAAAATATATTCTAAATATACTTTAAAACCACTCAAATTAATAATTTATCACTATTAATTATTTCGATTGAAAAAGTTGTTTTTAATTAAAATTTAGTAATTTTCACTATTCATCAAAATATGAAAGTTATCCGAAAATCACCAAAATTTCACCCTAAGCTAATTTCGATATTCCGAATCCAAAAATGAAGTCAATTTTGAAAAATAAAATTTACAAAATTTCAAAAAGTGGTTATTACTATTCATAATGGCTAGTTTTAATAATATTTTAATAGCATATCGTTGTTTAGTGAAATTCGGTATTGCGTACTACACACGCTACCAAGGAAGGTCGCGATTACGTGTAATGAAAGGCAAGTCAAGGATGCGTGTTTTGAAAGCTCCTTTTGGTGTAGCGTATAACACAAGACATTAATGAAATTAAAAGGAATATTTTTCATAAAATCTCGGGGTGTTACATTCTACCCCCCTTAAAATGAATTTCGCCCTCGAAATTCGTCGGGGTTATAAATGGTTTACTACTCTAAAGTTTCTTTAATAGAAACCCACATCGTAAAAAGGAATACCAAAACCAATCTTTAAAAACAAAAGTATGAAATGTAACGGTTACCCAAATAAACTAATCACTGGGTTTCCACATAGGTGAAAATATGGATATGGAAGAGAAATCTAACCATCATGTTCTGATGGAGAGTGGTAGAGAACATGGCTATGGAAAAGCCAGTAATCAAAAATCCATAGATTTGTGATGATATAAGGTACCATCTGATTCATCAGGTATAAGATCACTAGGACAAGATTTTTGGTTTTCAAGATCATTTCCCTAAAGTTGAAAATTTGAATTAGAATAAATACTTACTTTATTTTGGTACAATCTCACTGGTGTTCGTGCCTTGAACAATTTCCACTTCATCTCTTAAATAAATGAAGTTGAATTTGTTATTCGTGAAGTGTTAGCAGATCATGTGATAGAATGACGGGTCATTCCATCTGTCTCAAACAAAAGGTTAGAAAAAATTATATACATAAGTCGATCTATAGTGAGATTAATCATATATGGTTCTTAAAATGGACTTATACTTCATATATCATAGTGCTTAATATAATAAAACTTGTTTCTACTAAACAGGGACTTCCTGTAGGCCAGTGGTAGGCGATAAAGGCTAGTCGCACTTCGATCGTGGGTTCGATTCCCACATCCTTGTCCGACGCGATGGGCTGTCGCCCGTCCTGCAGGTTGTCCTTTTTCTAAAACTACATTACTATAACATCCCATAAATAATATCGAAAATCTTCTATCCTTAAACAATACTAACTTATGTCCAACATAAACCATTCTAATCTTTAGGCTTATCCATAATACTGCAGTCCACTCTCATAATATAGTGAAAACAATTACCAGAGATTTAATACTGTTGTTGATCCCCATATATCATAAGATATGTCTTGTTGGTCACATTCCAAACATTCAAAGGCCTTAATCATGTATTCTCTTGAATACCCATTGAACCTTAGTGAAAACATGAATGCAGTTAAAAGTTAACTCTTTCCACATACCAAAATCCAAAAATTCTATATACTCAAACCTTGATATAACCTTCTCCTTATATCAGTCATGAGCTCATGAATACAATCAAACACCTCATTATCTTATTATTCCTTCATTATGCGCATATCATCTACTTTCCAAACAATATCTGAATAACATTTCATGGTTACTAGTACCATTAATCATACACTTTAAAAACTTAGGAAAGACAATAGTGTAACATTCCTTATATGTCTCTTTATTCCATAGTACCATGAGATTACTTATACAACATTACACTTGATAAACATGTAATCATTCCACTACCTTCTTAAACCATTGACTGAGCTTCAACAATTCTTTCATCTCACATATCATTTGTAGTCTCTTCATCATCATCAACATAAATACTTCCCATACGACCATACTGATTCTCTTCATGAGACTTTCCCTTAGGGCATTGGTTTGCATAATTCCCGTACATTCCACATTTAAAACATTTAACCATTGTTGATGTCGTAGCAATACCATTATCCTCATCCATGTTGTTAACTGAACCTTTTCCTTTGCATTTACTTACTTTGTGTCCTTCTTTTCCACACCCAAAGCATCTTCCAGTTCCTTTGAAACATTCTCCTTGATGCCTCTTCCCACATGATTTACATAGGGTAAATTGAACTTTCTTTCCTATATGATCATCATGAAACTCCATCTTTCTCTTATTAACCGAGTCAGGAAACTTACCAAATTTTACTTTATTGATCATATTATGAGATTGTTGATTCGGCATAATAATGATTTTTGGACTTCCAAATCCCATTTCATTATGAATAATATCATTCCATTGTCCATCATATCCTCCATTATCGTGAATCATCTTGTTTCCAGCCATTTTCTAAAACCCAAAAAAGAATAGCGTGAGAGGCAAAAATCATGCTAGGGAAAACAACATAATAGAGGTGGAGTATCCTCAATATCTAATATCTTAGGTTAAATTCTATGATCGTTACCGTAGTTCTAGGACTGTATCCTATACGTATACTTATCCTTTGGGACATACCTAGACATACCTTATAAATATCTCTAGGGATCTCTCTAAATTTCTCGCATCCTAGTTTCCAAAGGTTGACTAAACCTTTCCTCTGATACCAACTGTAGAGACCCGTATCTTGACGTACATGGACATTACATTACATTTGTGGAATACTTAGTACATAACAAAAACACACACACAAGGATTGTAATAGTTTAGTGTCTTTAGAAACTCGAAATATAATCTTCTAATCCTGGTTAAAGATCTTCAACATCTCCCATAAAGATCTTCCTTTTTTTTATACCTAAAACCTTTCTTTATATCCTGGGGAAAAGAAAACATAAAAGGGTGAGCTCAAATTCTCAGTAAGGGTAAACAAAAGAAATATCAATCACATCATATACATAAGCACATACCTTTTGGAAATATTAACCTGTAAAAGAGATCATAATTTCATAACCTGGGATAACTCATGGAAGTGAAATGTAATCACAATAATCATAACTTAAAACATTAAACTTTGTGACATACACACATAATCATAGAGAATCATTTCTTGTTAGTCAAGACTCATTTCCAAGACTATCTTAGTGGACAAAGTCCCTTTCTGAACCGAGTCACCTTCGTTTCAGTCCTGTTTCACTGAACCGGTATAACCTACCATTCCAGCCATGTCTATCTCATGAGATATAGAATCTTTACCCAATGAATTGGAGGGAGATATAGGTCCCACCCATCTCATAATGAAACCATTCTTATGTGTGCCACAAAATCATAAATCATACATCATTGCATAACCCATATAGTAAAAATGGGAATCTTAAACATCGTGACATCATAAAACAACTCATATAAGATAAAGGAATTCATAAAAATAATTCCATCACAACATAATCAAATCAATGTAATAATAGGGATAGAAACAGAACCCTTTATTTTCTTAGATGTAAAATAATTTTGATAAAACACTTGAAATGAATTCTTGAGGAAAATATCCTTTCTTCTTCAAAATCAATTTCTTTTCACAAAACATCATGCAATTTTAAAAGAAAGATATTTTATTGAAAATAGTCATGAAATATTTTGGAGGAAGCTTCATGAAAATAAGGCTTTATAAAACCGTAAAAATCCGTTCATGTCGTATAAGTTAAAAAAACATTCTTTGTACTTTTGTCGAAAAAGTCAAAAAGTACCTCGTACGAAAAACGACAAAATATTCCTTTCATATCTTTTACTAAAAACTAACCAAAGGGTAAAATTGGGTTTAAAAAATTGTAGTTGGATAGAAATAACATTACATATTGAGGAAACATAGATGTGGATGATAAAATACACCCCAGTAAATACCAACGTATAAACAATCTCGGATAAAAATGAGATTGTGATATTTCCCTTACCTTAGGTCCGATTTGCTTCGTAAGTGTCAGAACCTCCTATATAATGATTTAAATAATTTCATTTACTTATTACAGAATCATATTCATTGTTGTGATATCATATATGGTTCACTTATGACTTTATATTACCCGTTCTTTTGTAAATTCCATGTTAAAGAGCGTTTTGGGTAAAATTGTTTCATTTGTCGTCCGTGTTTTGACTTGTAATTATTCATATGATTACTTAGATCATGATTACTTAATTCCAGAAGATAAAACATGATTTATATATATATATATATTCAGGATATACATATATATAATAAATCAGTAAATGGAAATAAATACACCGTTCATGGAGACGGTAGTCCGTACGTACGCATGAACGCTGTTTTCGTTTCCTTATTGAATTGAATGGAATTAAGTAGATGACATACATATAAATATAAATAAATCCAGTATCATTATTATGTCATATATTTCATTATTACTTATTATATATACTTTATAATCATTCATGAATGGTTAATCATTGAGAATGAATCTCATCGCGTCGTGGAGACGGTAGTCCGTACGTACGCACGAGCGATGATATCGTTCCCATGGTCATGGAATTGTGTTGAAGTGTATGTATAATATTTAAGTATCAATATCACTCTATAATAATCATATATAGTTACTCATTACACCATTATACCCATCCTTGTAAGGTGATGGTGGAAAATAGATTACACCACGGCGTGGAGACGGTATTCCGTACGTACGCACGCGCGGTGATTTCATTTTTCCGTAGGATGGATAGAAGGTGAATTAGGGTTGTTTCATATTTATAATAACATATCAGTATTTAAGTAATACTTATGTTATTACTTTATCATGAAACAACTAAAGAAGAAGAAGTTGAAGAAGAAAGAAATTGAAAAAGATCGGTAATGGATATTACCTCTTTTTGACGCGCCTTTTCTTAACCTCCACTTAATGAACTAAGGATGGTCTTTGAAGAAGACCAGGACCTCTAGGATGATAATAGGGAAGTGGATAAGAGATTTTGACAGGGGTTTGCCGAGCTTGAAGGCTCAAAGTTGTGTGAGGAAGAGAGGGAGGAGGTGCCCTTTTATAAGGGAGGAGAGGGGCACCTTAGGAATATCTCAAAATATTATTTTATATTAAAGTCAAAATCGGTTTATAATGATTCCAAAGGGTCTTATTTCGAAGGTAAAGTGGGGATGGGTCTAAATCCTATCAACTAATAGGATTTAGACAAGTTTATGTTATTATTTTAACCTTATCAGTTAGATTTAACTCTAAGTTAAATAATTTAACTTTTACCGTGACTTTTTGTTTTCTTACACTATATGGTTAATACACTTACTATAACATGCCAAAAGAACCCCAAGTTGTTTATTATTAATATATATATCCTTATCTAAGTCATTTGTCCGAACCTTAGATTTTTAAAAATAAAATAACAATTAATAATATAATATTTGATTTAAAAACTATTTTGTGTCAATTTTGACACTATTTGATATATGATTTTTATGAAAGTCATAACAGAATTATATGTTCTAACCAAGTTGATTAAATCAACACTAATATATCATAGTAACCTATAAAATTAGTGGAATTCATAAAAAGTCTCAAATTATATTTATTTTGGGGTTTATAACATCAATTATGTCAATATTTCATTAATAAGATAATTACTGCATCATCATTGTGTCATAAATAAATTAAATTATTTAATGTCTAAAAATTACAAATAAAATACCATTATGTAGGAAATCGTTTTAGATTTCTAATGAATATTTATAGTCTAATTTATCTTTTGTATAACCCCATATTAAAAATGATTTACTTATTAAACTTTGATTTTAACTATTTTAACCCTTCTTTAAATAAATTAATAATAAATGTCCTAATCTAATCCAAGTGGGCCTAAATGGTCATATTATATTCATAAGGTTGTTTTTGATCTAATTACACTTATCCAATAGAATTAGGACATGTGTTAGGGTAATAGTAATATCATATTTACCCTTAGTTACCCTATTTACTATTAACTGTGGTAAAAAAAGTAAAAAGTTACTATTGACCAAAAAATTATTTTCATCTCATTGAACCACATTTTAGTCCTTGATATTAACTGTGTCTCTCGGATTTTTGAAATTCCACTCACAGAAGCGGTAAAATTAAGTTTTATGAAAAATTCAGTTTTTTAACTACCACTTAGTGGTTTCACTATTCATCAAAATTGAAAGTTTTCAGAAAAATATCAAAAATTAGGCCTAAGATATATTTGATATTATGAACTCAAAAATGATGTCTATTTTACCAAATTCACAACATATCAGTTTCATTAACTAATTTAAAAATTAATTCCCGTCGTCAAAACAAATAGCGTGTTTTTAAGAGATAACAACTATCAAAAGATTGACACTTGTTTATAACTAGTTTAAATGTGAAATTACATAAAATGACAAACATTGTATTAAATTGTAAAAATATATTCTAAATATACTTTGAAACCACTCAAATTAATAATTTATCACTATTAATTATTTCGATTGAAAAAGTTGTTTTTAATTAAAATTTAGTAATTTTCACTATTCATCAAAATATGAAAGTTATCCGAAAATCACCAAAATTTCACCCTAAGCTAATTTAGATATTCCGAATCCAAAAATGAAGTCAATTTTGAAAAATAAAATTTACAAAATTTCAAAAAGTGGTTATTACTATTCATAACGGCTAGTTTTAATAATATTTTAATAGCATATCGTTGTTTAGTGAAACTCGGTATTGAGTACTACACACGCTACCAAGGAAGGTCGCGATTGCGTGTAATGAAAGGGAAGTCAAGGATGCGTGTTGTGAAAGCTCCTTTTGGTGTAGTATACAACACAATACATTAATGAAATTAAAAAGAATATTTTTCATAAAATCTCGAGGTGTTATAGACGCGCTGCTCCCCGCATCTGGCTGACGGCCAGAGGAACCCAGTACTCCATCGGATCCTAAATCAGGCCGAAATCTATCACCAGTTCCTCAATCCATCTCTCTGTCTCCATATCTGAGGTGTTGCCCTCGTACTTCCCGAGGGTCTGTCGCTGAAAGGCTCTAAGTGTCTTCTGCCACTGATCATCCTCCTCCTCTCGGTCGGTCCTCTGCTGATCGGCCAAGTAAACCTCCTAGGCCTCGATCACCCGCACTACTTGTGGTCTCCTCCCAGGTGTCATAGCTGCAAGGTAAACAACGAATGCCTATGCCCGAGTAGTGTAGGATATTGTTCTTAAATTTTCTTAGACTTCTTTATTTATTTTGAATCCCCAAGACACCCATGAAACATAAGAACACAAGTCATTATGATGCATGTACCTTTCCTAAGGTATCTACCCTGCAATCAGTGTAGCCTCACTTGGTCTTTTGGTAGGTCCATAGTCCTTGCATCGGATCACGGGGGGCCCTAAAATCTCATGTCCTAGTCGGTCTTCACTGGCCTAATTCACGCACCAAGGTCACCCAACATTGTTGCCCTACCACCCCATGAAATCCTCACTGTGCCTAACTCCAGAATCCATCCTACCTCTCAACCTCCCTCTGATACAATTCTGTCACTACCCTCCTTACCAAAAGGAGGGAAGGGACAACAGATTGTTAGGCCCTTCCTTTTTTAAGTTGAAGGAGAGATAATGAGCCCTAAAACCCACCTTCAATAGGTCCTGGAGTGGAGACCAGCACCAAGGGTATAGAATCTCACACAAAATGGAAGGCATTACCCTTTTATTTTTATAGGATCAAGAGATAAGATAGAAAACCCAACAATACCAAAGCTGAAAGTAAAGTTAAAGCCAAAAATAACCCATTCCCATATGCATGTTCAACAGTAAATGATACAAGCCACAAAAACTCCAGAGGTAAAGTACCAAGAAAAAGGAAAACGACAACAGCAACTTCCCCAAGGTCCGAGCTAGTACGGTCCCGCACGATCCATGAAGTCCTCCTGGAAACCTGAAAGCAGTTTTATATATGTAGGGTGAGCATAAAAGTACACTCAGTAGGGAAAACCAAAGACTCTCGTGCAAAAGTGGAGAGGAATTCTAATGCCCTGTGAGAAAAGAAAAACCAAAACACCTAGAAAGGGAAACTATTCACCCAAACCTCACTAAGGAAAACTCCCCAAATAACGCAAAGCAAGTAATGTATAGTAATAGCACATTGATATTTGGGTACCCCGTGCCACTTTCCCACTGGTTATTGAAGACATCCTACGCATCGAACCAATTCCACCATTCTCACCGCAGTCCCACTGCCAAACCCTGACTGCACACACCTGGACCATAACCTCACCACAGTCCCACTGCCAAACCCCACCCACAGACACCTGGGACAAAACCACCACGCGTAACCACACCCACAAACACCTGGGTCAGAACAACTACTGCCACGCCCAAAGACACCTGGGCCTCATCCCAAAGACACTTGGGAAACAACCTTATCGCAAACACCTGGGTCAACCACCACAACTACCTTGCCCGAAAATTCTTGGGCTAATAATGGAGTTCAGGCCATCACAGCTTGCCCAAAGAGTCTTGGGCTATTTGGGAAAGGGAGCAGAAAAGGAGCTAATAACCAGCCACTCATAGGAGTGTTAAGAAAAACACCCTCCCCATGAAATGGGGTGTTTGACACTAAGTGCTCAACTTGGGTGGGGCGTGAATAAGAAACATAAAAGCTACAGATATATGTATAGGTAACAAACACTCATCCCAACCTAGGGGTTCCAAAACCTAAGCACAAACACTCTTTTTACTATTCATTCACAAAAGAAGCCACCGCACTCACGGCCAAGTCACAAATGATCCCAAAAACCAATTCCCCATTTAAACCATTCTTGTTTTCATGTTCAATTGATCCCATTTAGGTGAATTGTGCACTACCGGGCAACTAACAGGCATAAACACAAGCTAGGAAAAGAGAAACAGCCCGACATAAATTTAAGCATTCACACCCTGTTTTCTTATAAAGTTATAACAACAAAAGGGGATTAGTGAGATCCCTCAAAGTACTGGAATCAAAGGAGACCTCACAAAAGGGATAAGTGAGATCCCTCGAAGTACTGGAAACAAATCAAACCCCGAGACACAACCCCATGTCCCCCAAACCAGGAACCAATGATTTCTCAACAATAGAGGTTCCCACCCAAGTTCGTGTCATAGAAGAGCGACCACACAACTTCAGATTCACAACCAACATCTGTACCACAATAGAGGATCACATCCTCACCCACATCACCCCATAAGAAATCAAACAAAACAATACACCTACTACCAAAACAGAGCAGGTAAACATCCGGTTCAACACATAATTCATTAAGTTCTTTTCTCTGTTTGTTAACCGAGTTGATCACACAGGGATTCTTGTTTTACTGAACATCCATTTAACCAGTCGAGTTTAAGTGATTAACCAAATTCCATGTTAAGTCATTTTTAATCATCATAGAATACATGGTTCATTAGTGCACAAGGAAAGACCACCAACGGCCATGATTTTCAGTGAGCATAGGCCCGCACAATTCACAACACATATCAACGTAAAAGATTACAGCAGAACATTGGTCACACCCCTCCTTCATTCGTTAAAGGTTCGTTTATTATCTTCATTAAGTTTGGTTTCATCAATTACCATAGAGAAAAAAGCTTACCCACCCCGCATGATACACAAAAAGGAGAGAAGATGAAAAAAAACCTACTTGATTGATCAAGGATCGACGTTTTTCTCCACGTGCCAAGAATAGGGGATGTGCGGCTTGCAGGGGAGGAATTCCGTAAACTCCAAGGGGTGCAGAAAGCTCCAGCAGAGGTGCACCACAAGCCACCGGAAGAAGGGATTCCTGGCACACTAGGGGAAGAACGATGCCGGACAAAGGAAGAAGAGGAAAAAGAACTTCTCGTGCGATATATAGATAAGATCTCATTGTTACGAGATATGGGAATTTTGAACGCCTGGAAAGTCGGATCGTGGTTTCCCACGTTGTTGGGCAGTTACTCACAATGGCATTAAGTTGTTATTTAATATCCCCCATCGGGGAGGTTTCTCGGTATTTTTATAAATTACTTATGGGATTTAAAAAGGGGTGAAAGAATTAATTTACGTCAAAAAAATACGTTGCGGGAGTGGGACTAGAAAAGGAAAACAGAGGGCTGGCTGAGGACACAGTGCCACCGTCACGGTGCCACTGTTTTAGTGGAGCCTTATTTTGGCAAAGTAATGGGCCAGGAGGGTCTGGGACATTACAATATACTCTTTAAAATTCTATTTGAACAACTTTTTTATCCTTGTAATAGTTTATAGTGGTCTAAGGAAGGGTTTGAGAGAATCTGGGGCTTGTTTAGAGCCCAGGGATCCTGTTTTTGGAGGAACTGACTAAGGTGAATTGTTGGCCCATGGTTAGTACTAACCATACGAAAAAACCATGTGACTTAGTGAGGCTAGTGAAAATTTAGTTTAATTGTGAAATATGAGGTTCATGGTCATGTAAAACCTAAAATAAACTATAGGTGTAAATTGAATAGTTTGTATAACTATACACCTAACTCATGCAAGGTGTGGCCTCCTAGATAATGGAGACTATATGGTTTTTAAAGTGATTTTGAAAATCATGTTCCCATACCATACAACCCTCTAAAAAGGGTGAAGTTCCAATTTTTACCTCCTATATTTTAACCCTTTTACCCTATTCATCCTCCCTCAAACGTACAGAAAACTCTTCTACTTTAGATCTCTTTTATTTTCCTCCTAGTCTTTGGTAAATCATCTTCATTTGAGATTTTATTCAAGCATAATTTTTCATGTTAGATCCCACTTGGTAAGTCTCTATTTCATATTTCTTCCTTTCTGATTTTATATTATTTTATTGGAATTTATTTTCATGCAAGATAATATATCCTATTTTCTTTTTGTTTATATATTTCTTTGATTTCTTCAATTCTATCCCATATTATAGGCTAATACTGGATAAGGATTCGACTATCGGTATAATGTAGGTGTTGTGGACCTTTTTCTTAAAATTATTGATGTATATATCATGCACCATCATGTCGTATGCTAGAATTTATGTGAACCACCTCTAAAATGTGAAATTACTTTTATTAAGTGCTTTTACCTTGAAAATATGCTCCTATAAACCCCTAATAATTATCAAAGGTTTTCTACATTGACTAGTAAAACCCCTTTGGGTGTGTTTAATTATATTCCCTTGTCACATTTATAAATTATTATGAAACTAAACCACATCCTAAGTGGTTTTGGATTATCTTCTATTTGAAACAAATAAGAGGAATTAAATGAATAGTGAATGGCATGACCATGTCACCAAGCCCTTGTTTAATTATAAATTATAATCATGGTTATCATTATGATTTTGTAAAATTGATTAATTATTATATCATACTCTAATATGGTCATGGACCAAAAATCATATTAAAGTAGAGGCATGCCTTGAGTAAAACTTGGACTCCCATTATGGTTTTCCTTTGATGGACTCATGGGATTCAAACTAATTCTATAACATCCCAGGTAATTATAGAACAATACTTTCTTATATATATTAATATTTATGAATTACATATTAATTTTACTTTAAAGGGGTCACTATGTGTGATAGTATACCCAAAACGCAATAATGGGTTTCTCTAAAATCTTACGTTGCACACAAGACTGAGTTCTACCAAAAAATAATACAATATTATTATTATTCTTTTTAAAAGGTATTTAACACCTAGTCGTTGTATTGGTGGTAATGGAAAAAAATAACTATATTATGTTTACACATGTTTATTAAATGCTTTTACTTTAATCCAATAAATTTTAGAGGTATAAAATGAGAATAAATCCAATTTTAAGCATAAAATACTCTAATATTTTTTAAAAGGCAGTTTTACCGTCTTTTGATGGAGAAACCTTTTTAAATATATTTTTTGATAATTTTATATGTTATATTTGAAAACAAAAATTCTTATTTAGAGGAAGGTCATCAAAATTTACTTTTATTTAATTTTGTTATTTCTTTGATAAAATTCATTTTTTAATGAATAGTGAAAAATACTACATTTTAATTCAAAAATGCCTTTTCTTATAAATTTTTTATATATTTATATTATCCTTTAAATGGTTTTAAAGTGAAATTGGATTAATTTTATCACTTAATCCAATTTTGGTCATTAGAGGAAATTTTTCAATGAAATTTGATATGAACACATGTTAATCTTTTTATGGTTTTTACTTTTAAAAAACATGTTTTCTCGTTTTGAAAACAGGAATTAATTTCAAATTAATTACTAAAAATTATATGTTTTAAATTTTGAAAAATGGATTCTATATTTTTAATCATAAGGTCCAAATTATTTAAATAGGTCCATTTTATTTTTGGACATGATGAATAGTAACTTTAGTAATTATTTTTATTTACCACGGTTAAAGGGTAAATCAAGTAAATAAGGGTAAAAATAATATTATAATAATATAAAACTACCCTAAAACTTATACTATTCCTATTTTATCATATATTTCCAACCAATACAACCCTTGGGATAAAAATTTGGCCTTTGGAAGCCACTTGGGTGTGATTATGACACTTATAATTTTTAATTTAAAGTAAAGGAAAATATGTTATAAACATATATCTTCTTACTTAAATAATTTTAATATGGATTTATATAAGTGATATATTTGACTATAAATATTCATTAAAAATATAAAAAAATATTTCATACATAATGGTATTTTTTTATAATTTTTATACTTTAAATAATTAAATTTAATTATGACACAAGGATGATGCAGTGATTACTTTATTAATGAAAGAATCGGATAAATGATATTATAAATATTAAAATAAATATTATTTGGCATAATATATGTCATAAATGATTTTTATAGGTTAATATGACATGTTATAATACTATTAAATGGTTTTTTTTGAATTTATCCCTCTATTTAGATTTTATTTAAATTCAATAAAACGAATAGTGTAAAATATAATATAATTGATGTTTTATAAAAATAGTAATTTATTAAATTATTTTAAAATACTAAAAATATTTTAAAATCAAAAGGTTGATAATATAAGTTCTAAAAGTTAATTAAGTGTCTAATTATGGTAAATTTACCCTATATAGGTAAAATTAATAGACTCTTAATAATTAAAATGTTGTTACCACGATTAAAATTAAAAGAGAATAATTAAGGGTTAACCGAAAATATAAGGTTCAAAATAAAATCAATACGTGTTGAAAAATTATTTTCTAAGAGGAATTAAAACTATCCTCGTCTTATATTATACATATCTAAATTTTGATTCATTTTAGTTAAATTAATTTATATTAATTTAATGATTTAAGAGTTTCCAATGGTGCCCCTTCCCTCTCCTATAAAAAGGTATTATGTCTTCTCTAATACTCACACCTAAAGAACCCTTTGGTTTGAAAAATACATACCCAAAACTCTTCCTAGAATATATAAACTCATACTATAAGCCTATATTAGGTAAAAATTCTCCCTAGAAATCCTTTTGTTATAAACCAAAAGAAGTTACCCCATTAAGAGGCAACGCCTTCTCTCATGCTTTTTAGTTTCATTTCAATTATCCACTCCATAAAATCATATTATTATATGATTAAATAAAAACAACAATATAATAAATATACTAGTATGTTTTTATGATAATTTTTTGATCTACACTTACACACACCTCTATTTAATGGGTAACGAACATATTGTTTATGTGTATGGTGAACTACTGCCTCACGAAACGATGATTGTTCAATTTTTCCCTACCACCTCTCATGGTGGTAATTGTAATGGAAAATATTTTTACATATGATATATATTTTATTTATATTTTATTTATACTTCTTTAATTTTTATTTAGAACATACCTTTATTCTTTCTGTGTTGTGTAAATACGATAATTTTGTTTGAGGAAGTGTGGACTACAGTCCCCTCAAAGCGATATGACTCATTCCTGCTATGCATGAAATGTATAAAGGATGGTTTTATTAAACCTATGAGACATATATTAAAATAATATAAAACTGTTATTATAATATACATTTATATAGTTTAATTATTATTCTTTTAATATGAAAAAGAAATGAAAGTAGCGTTCATGCGTACGTACGACCTACCGTCTCCAGGAACAGTGCATTTCATTTATTATATAAAAATATTATTGTTTATTCTAAATAAATATATAATAGATATATATGATATTTAAATCATTAATAATATTCTATATATGATGTATTTTGAACACATGGACAATTTATATCAAAACAAGTTCATTTTTGACTGAAGTACTGAATATCGACAAAACGTCTGATATGAACATAAATTGTTATGTAATTTTTATAACATGAACATAAGTGATATAAAAGGAATAATAAAATTGAAAAAGTTTATCAAGAAATTATAAGTTAACCTAAGTTTATTGTTCATAAAAATAAATAACGTACGAGACAAGTTGGACTCAAGGAAGGGAAATCGTAACTCAATTTTCATTCATTGAGTTAAATATCCATGTCATTGTTTTTGTTTTTCCAAGAATATGTGTGAATTAACAATGATTTTTTACACTAAATATTCACTTATATTAGGTGAATTTTTATTTTTCATGCATAATTATTTCATTGATTTATCCTAAATATAATGATACGATCTTTGTAAGAGACTTTATCTCAATATCCTTTCATTGAGGAATAATTTGTTTTACACCAATTTCTTTTATACGGTGTATAATAAATCCTTTTTCCTATTAATTTCATTCAATGGTTTTAAAAAGGAATATTTTTTAATTAATCATTTTATTAAACAAAGAAATGAATTTTTTTAACGTACATGGCGACAATGACTTTTTTCTCCACCATAACTGTTATTTGATATTTGGCTTCCTATACAATATGTAATTTTTTTAAAAGAAAAAGAAATACCATATACCCTGTTCATGTATTTTGGATTTGAAAATGGTTTTGATAAAGGATTTATTATGTCAATATCATGAAATGATTTCTTTTGATTAAAATGTGGAAATGTTATTTTTTTCATTATGATTGTTTTATGTGTTATGATTATATTATAGTTCTTAGTCATTGTTTATGTATACAGGTGGTTTCATGATAAACTGAGGGAGGGTGAGCCAAATATATCTCTCCAATGAATTATTTAATGATATGGAGGTAAATGTTAAGGTTTCTCCTAAGAGATTTAGGTAATATACTGTGATGGGTATTCCAAACATAACCATGAAGGTTACTCCCTATATAGATATGAAAGCTACAATGTAAGTATGATATGGATGCCACAAGTTGCCTTTATTATCTATGATTTCTATGAAGTTTTTTAGGAATCTTATTATTTCTTGAGGTATGTTAAAAAAGGATATGTTTTATTGTTGGAATGTATGATTTTGTGAAAATGTTTTCTTTAGTTTAAAATATTCATGGGAAAAAAGTTTTATTCCTTATTTTATATTCCTTATTGAACTTTTTATACTCATCCCAAGTTTTTGAAATGTTTTCCATAGGGTATAAGGATGGGTAAGATAAAGGAATAAGTCAAGAATAATTTTATCAAAAAAATAAATCATGTTTATTCTTAAAAAGTTTTATATTATGGAAGAAATGTATGCTATTTTAGTTGTATCAACTTTGTATAAATTTGAGTTTTCATGTAATATTTATGGACTAATTCTCTAAAACTATAAACCTAAAAAGATCCTTAATGTGAATTCTTGACTTAAATAAAGATTATGTAATATTTAAGGCTGGATCCTTATAGATTCATTGATTCACCTACCAAGTGAAAGACTGCACTTGAATTAGGTATTTATATTAGATTGTGAAAGCCCTGAGTTGTCACCAAGGGTTCCCTGTATTTTTAGAAGTTAAATTGAATGTCTTGGATGATTATCCTTGGATTAATCTTGATGTTACATACTGCCTTGTATTATTACTTGGAATCCTTTCAATTCTTGTATTGAGGCTACCTAGGACATGTTCCTAGGGATTGGGTATAATCTCCCCCTTAGGGTGAATTTCTAAGGGCACAACCCTATGGATTTCACCCAACTTATGAAAATTGAACTCCATGGAAATTATAGAACCATATATGATTATCACTATAAATGTATGCCTTGGTTTTATGCCTCAGGTCTCAAGCATATCAAAATAAATGAAAATGTATAATGCTAAGATGTATTTCTAACTTAGGCTGAAGCGGGTAGTATCATATGGGTATACTATGAGGAAACTAGACTGATATGGTTTATTTATTTACTACTTTAATTTATTATACATGCACATTAATCATCATCTATTCACAAAGTGGATAGTTCCAGAAATCGTTGGTGGTGGCCTACTAATTTTCACTCACAACCTATTCGAGTCATTGATTGGTACCCAAACAGAATTTATGGAAACAAGTAGGGACAAAGGTAAGATCCCAGATATGGATGCTAGATTTTCTAAAGTATGCTAGATTATAAGAATAGAGGACCAAGCTTATTATCACAATGCTATTTGACATAGCTTTTGGTATTTTTTATATTTTGTATATCATGTACATATTGTATTCCTACTACCATGTTTCCCTTGTATCCCTAATTTTTGTGTAGCATCATGATAATAATTATTTTGTATAGAACACTAGTTATGGATCTATCCATTTATATTTGTATGAATTATTTATCTTCTGATACTTTATTATCTATTTCTTCTATTTAGATTTATTTCACCATTGTGCTCCACTATGATAATGAGGGTAGAGTCTCTCCATTTTACTACCTAGGACATTTGTTGCTAGTTGGCATAAATTGGCATACAAGGAGGAACTCTTGAGGCCATGTTGAAAGCTGGGGTTGGTTACTTATGAGTGAGATGAGATTAGGAAGTCAAAAAGTGACATTAGAGTCTATTTTCCTTGCATTACTATTTAAGGATGGTTGGATAGGAAATTAGGACGTTTCATAATTTGGTAATGAGATTGTTCCTAGGAGTAGCTAACCCAAGTACTGGTAAAATACAAGTTTCCTAGGATGGGAATTTTCAGTTTGGATTCCTCTTATTACTATTATATTAATTCACCATTAGGTGAAACACATGATTTATGGAGTTTATTATTATTACTATGGATTCTATTTTTACCGTTGACCCAGTATGGAAATGAATTACTATCTCATGCATAGTTATAAGCACTTGAGGATTTATATGTCATGCATATGTCATGCCATGTTTATTTTATTACATTCCTTGTCTGTTTCTTGGGATATTTGCCTTGATTTATATATATATATATATATATTGACTAATGTTTATTTCAAGAAGGGAACTAATTTTTTACATGAAGTGTCTACATCAACATAAATAGTGTTTTCCTATATATATTGATGGTGACACATCAATTAACCAATTAACACATGTTTGGTCTTTGTAATTGTGGTTATACAACCTAAAAAATTAATTGATAACAATTATATGGATTCCAGTTATAATTTATAATGTGAGTTCCTCTATAAATTAGGAATAGTGATCCATATAATCAAATCATCGTATATGGCTTCTTATATCCTAATATTGGTGTAACAAATCCAGTAGTAGTTACATGAAGTACCAATTATAGCTTATAAAGATTATTCCTTTATAACATGGGAATGGTAACTCTTCTAATCGGACCATGATATATATATATATATATATGTGGAGTTATTTATTTCTGAAAAGGTGGAAATAAGTGGTTGTCATTAAATGGGGATTCAAAATGAAACTTAATGAGTGTTTTTTTCTATAACTTTCAATTGAAACTTTATATACTAGGACCTCTATTATAATATTTGAGACATTAACTATGACCTGGCCTTATTAGTTGGTAGTTGAGAGTATCTCTTGTATTCCTTCATGATATTATTAGTTACCTAGACTTAGATTTAGGAGTAGGAAGATGAGTATTGACATTGTATATGAAGGATTTGTGTTTGTACTATTCTTTTATTAGATATATTTTAAATTAAAGAAACTTTTTTTGAGGCATGTATTTGGCATTGTAGATATATTCCTCCATGGTGGCTTAGGGTCATATGCTAGGAGGGTGGAGACGACCATGCTTTCGAATTTGTGGGACCTAACCCGCCATAAGCTCCACCTACTTTTACTCCTATTATTACTGGTTTGTGAATTTACACCCATCTTTGAGACTGTTTCCTATAGTTAGTATATTCCATAAAGGTATCTCTGTAACCTATATCTACTATGTCAGAACTGACGCGATAGTTCCAGCAGCAGAACCCGCCTACCTTTACAGGGGAAGGTTCTACCCTGGCTGTTAATTCATGCCTAGAGGTTATGTTATCTATCTTTTATCACATAGAGAAACCTCCTAATAGAAGATTGAAGCTTACAGTGTACATGCATATAGGTTCTTCCAATATATGGTGGGATTCATTGACCCAGGATGATCATCATCGAGCTATGATCTAAAGAGGTTTCTAGACTACCTTATATGATTATTTTTTCCCTAATATATTGAGGGTTGACTGAGATAAAAAATTTATACATCTATAGAAGGTCACTTTATCAGTTATGTACTACTCCACTCATTTTACAAAGCTTCAGTGTTCTTTTCATTCTCTCCTTTGTAATGAATTGTCTAGGGCTTGGTGATTTGAGGATGGAATCATGTATGTCATTTGTTCCAAAGTAAATGTGTTCCGCTTAACTACCATCATTGATATAGTGAACCAATACTTCATTTCTACATGTAACCTAAGGGAATTTTAAGGTGTGGGAAATGATGGTTATGTACCTTGATAGGGAAGCGGTTCTTCTAGTAGTAGAAAGAAACATTTTGAACCTTCTCATAGAAGAATTAGTATTCAGAGTGTGCACCCAGGTATCCATGTGATGTGCTACCAATGTGGTAGGCTGGGACATATGAATCCCCACTGTAGTAAGGATCCAATTGAGTGTCGAGCCTATGTAAAGATGGGAAATCTTTAGTGGTTTTTTAAATACTTTCCTCCAATGGACAGTGAGTGGGAGTCGACACCAACTTTGGGTTTGGAAGTAGGATTATTTTTCCCACATCAAGTAGGGGGATTTGGAGTACTATTAGATTGTCATAATGAGAAGCTAGTCATGATTAAGGAATCTAGACAACAATTGTGAAATGCCAGTATAGCATACTTTCTTAGGGTAGTCAGGTTATAGCTTAGGTCCATGGATTGATCTAGATATATAGAGCACAACTAACACCCAAGGAGTATAGTGTCAATCCATATATGGTTCAAGTTATGATTTTACTAGCCTCAAATTAAGTTTTTATTTTATTTGACTCAGACACTTATCACTTCTTTGTATCTATGGATATTGTGAAAAGTATTGGGCTTGAAATTCAGTAATTCTATGGAGTAATGACTCTTAAAACTCCTTTGTGAATACAATAAGAAAATGTATTCCTATTACAAGTGTTTCTTATTGATATTGGAGACTATTTTTTCTTATGGATCCTTTTCTTCGTTGAGATTACATGCTTTCATATCATTTTCAAGATAGAAAGTTAGTAACTTATCATTATCATGTTGATTTCTATCATTAGAGGGTGTCCTTCACATAACTTGAGGGTGGTAACTATATTCATAAATAAGAATGTGATTTCTAGGAAATTTGAGTTGGACCTAAGCATTTTGGGTTGGGTGGAGTGATAGACTATATTTCCATATGATTTTTGAGTGACTAGGGAATACATAAAATATATTTACCTCCTATGGTGGATAATTTCAATGATGTTTTCCATAATGAATATCCTAGGTTACCTCCTAAAAGATAGGTGGAATTTACTATTGATTTGTCTCTAAGAGAAGAATTGGTATCTATTTCTCCTTATAGGATGGTCCAACTGAGCTTTAAGAACTCAAGAGATATCTAGAGGACCTAAAAACTAAGGGGTTTATATGACCTAGTACTTTACATTGAGGTTTATTTGTGCTCTTCACACTACTGGAATTTGGGTTTTTCCCCACACTTACATACCAACGGTTCTATGAAACCGTTGGGGTAGGATTGTTTAGGAAGGCTTTAAACCGTTGGTATTGAGGTGAATAGTGGAGGCTTTTCCCAACGGTTCATTAGAACCGTTGGGATATATGTGAATAGGGGAGGTTTTTCCCAACGGTTCATTAGAACCGTTGGGATATATGTGTATTGGGGAGTGTTTCCCAACGGTTCTCATGAACCGTTGGCATATATGTGAGGCTTTTTCCCAACGGTTCATGAGAACCGTTGGGAAAGCTTTGTTTTTGGGAGTTTTTCCCAACGGTTATAGAACCGTTGGGAAAAACATACATATGCCAACGGTTTTTTAAAACCGTTGGCAAAGGTTTTCCCCAAAAAACCCAGCCGCCCGTTCTCTCCCCCATTCGCGTTACAGAGCCCTAACGGGAGCAGCAGCAGCCGATTTTGGAGATACTGCCGGCCGGATTCCAGCTCTTCTTCAGGTTCTTCTTCTTCTTTATCTCAAAAGGTATTCAAATGTTTGGATCTCAATGAGTAAAACCTCCATCTAGTTGAGTGTTATCCCTAACTAGTGTGGCATCCGGCTTGTGGGGTGTTGAGAGAACTTTCAAAGTTGTTTTTTTGTGCCTTGGATTGTCATATATAGTTTTATAATTTCTATGGATTGTATAAGAATTATGTGGAGTTTTAAATAATCCTATTTTTTACATTTCTGATCATGAATTTATGTATGTAATCTTACAAAGATGTGATTCCTCTAGATCCTTGGATTTTATTATTGGGAATGTATTTTATGGATCATGAAATAAATTATGTCTTAGTCCTTCATATTTATACATTGATCAACTTGAAAATAAATTTACAAAAATAAAAAATCATTATCATTCTCAAACTCAGATCACTTTGGTTCTAACATCCTACCAATTTGATTTTTTAACAATTCAAAGTGAAATTCACACCACCAAAAGGTATTCAAATGTTTGGATAGTATTTAAACTTATTTTTATTTTTCCATTCAGTTTAGACAATTTTGGAGCTACTGCCGGCGCCTAAGGGTGAGTTTTCTTGAAAATTCCTTTTTGGATTTTACCCCTTGAACATGGGATGTCATTTGTGAAAGGTTATATAAATCGAATTGATTGTTCGATTTCTAAATTAAATTGTAAATTAAATTAATTAAGGGTATTTTATGGTTTGCATTCCCCTTTAACACATGAATGCCAATTATTTTTTAACACATGTTTTAATTGTATTGCCTTGCCAATGTGAGTAAAGTAGAGACTATGCTATGAATCTATGAAATTGGATTGAATTTATCTTATATTTTATGCTACCATGTTAGATATATTATAACTAATGCATGTGATATCTTTATAGTCTTGTTAGGAGTGTTATATTAAAAATTCCCATGTGAGTGCTTGAATTTTCATTGAATTTCTAGCCATTATGAGTTATGTTGAGACCATGATATGGAATTGATTGATTAAGCAAGAGAATCTCATTATCTTGTCATTACAACATGAGTAAATGAAGCTTCATTGTTTTCAGGTTATTATTTGATTGAGTCGCCATTTTGAGGTGAGTTGTATTAAATACCTTTGTTTTTGACCTTGGTATGTTTAATGAATTGTTTAAATGAAATGAAATTCATTAAATGATTAATAGTAAATAGTGATACATGGATTCTATTAGGATGTCAGGTATATAATCTTGTTTCTATTAACTTATATGCTTTATGTGATAAATGGATTCACAGTGGAATTCCACGGATAGACTCATTTCTTTGAATATTGATTAAGCCATTGGTGATACATGGATCCAAGGGAGGGATTCCATAGATAGACTTATTGAATGTAGAATTATATTCCAATTGATACATGGATTCTTATGATAATTCCATAGATAGACTTATTGAATGTAGAATTATATTCCAATGATATGCGTCTTGTGTGGTGGTGGTGTGGTTTATGTGTTTTATGGTAGTAGTGAAGTGTGTGATTATGTAGTTAATGTGAACCCATAGGTTGAGTATTTTGTGCTATCTATATATCATGTATTTTTATGTTATTTCTATACATTCCCAACCAGAGTTGGATAAACTTACCAACGATCAGAGGTTTTGAGTTATGGGTATTTTTTCTAATATCTAGGATGGTGGTTATATGTTTGGATAGCTACCATGTCTTCCCTACTCTTCCTTCAAAAGTGATTGACCATGTGTTTTTAGGCAAGATGCGATGTGATTGTCCATGTGTCTTCAGGTGAGATGTACTATGATTTCCCTAGTGTTTTTCGATGAGGTGTGATGTGATAAGGCTATAAAAAGATGTGGCATGTGGTTGGGGTCATGTAGGGTAGGAGGATGACACAAGGTTGATGTTATTCATGTTCATGATACCCTACTAATATGGTTATGGGATGAGTCATGCTGTTATGTGATATAACACATTAAGTTCTTGTTGGTTTTACATTTTTTCAATAACACATTTGTATGTTTTTTTGACATGTGTAGTTGATACCTTGATTATTTTCTTCCTTTATCGTTTACTTAAATGTATATTCTATTATAGTTAATGCCTATTGAATTGTTTATGACAAAATGAATTATATAAATTCTTTTTACAGAATGGACAGAAGTTGGATGTATGAAACCGATCGGATCTCAGATGATTTTCAAAACAATTTGGAGAGCTTTATAGATTTTGCATTTCACAATGCTTCAGATAGTGGTCGCATACACTGCCCATGTTCCAATTGTGTTGGTAGACCTTGGTTGAGCCGTGAAGAAGTCAGCTACCACATAACCAAAAATGGGTTTCAAGCAAACTACTTTCTGTGGTATCACAATGGGGAGAAAACGAAATCTCAAATTGGTGATGATCGAAATGAAAAGACTGGAATTGAGAATTTGTTAGATGATCGGTTTCCGTTTATTCGTCATCATGAAAAAGAAAGGATTTCGACTCAAGAAGACTTCGATATGAGGACAGCTGATGCATCTAGTGAAAATGATGATATTGATAGGGTGAAAAAATTGAATGATGCTGCCACGACTCCAGTATATCGGCAATGCGATAAAATGAAAAAGCTGGAATTTTTAATCCGATTATTTCATGGGAAAACTATGTATGGGATTTCTAATACAGCAATCGATTACATTCTTACCCTCTTGAAGGATTTACTTCCAGATGATGCAGATATTCCCTCAAACCACTATATGGCATGGAAGTTAGTTGAGGAACTTGGATTTTCAAGAAACAAAATTCATGCTTGCCCGAAAGATTGCAGTTTATTCTGGGAGGAAACTGCTGAACGAAATGATTGTATAAAATGTGGCACATCCCACTGGAAGTCAAAATCTGATGGAACACCATCCCGCGTTCCACAGAAAGTAATGTGGCACTTTCCATTGATCCTCAGACTCCAGAATCTTTTTATGCCTGATGACATATCAATAAAAATGAGATGGCATGATACCGAGAGAAAGAAGACTGATGATGAGTTGGTTCATCCTGCAGATGGATTTGCATGGAAGAGATTTGATGCTCGACATCCTGATTTTGCAGCTGATGTGCGTAATGTGAGGCTGGGTCTTTCATGCGACGGTTTTAATCCGTTTGGGCAGATGCTTACTTCGCACAGCACATGGCCAGTTTTTATACACATTTATAATCTTCCCCCATGGTTGTGTATGAAAAAACCTTTCACTTTCATGAGTATACTCATATCTGGTCCTTCTGATCCTGGCATTGATATTGATGTATACATGCAACTTTTAATAAAAGAGTTGAAGCTTCTTTGGGATGTGGGTGTGCGCACATACGATGCATGTTCGAAAGACATATTTCAGATGCGCGCTGCGCTTATGTGGACAATCAATGATTTTCCGGCTTATGCAATGATGTCTGGATGGAGCACGAAGGGGAAACTGTCATGTCCAGTTTGTATGAAGAATACACGATCCAGAAGACTGAAACATTGTTGTAGTTTCAGTTTTATGGGACATCGACGATTTTTGCCAAAGGATCATCCATATAGAATGAATCGTCGAAGATTTGATAATACTATAGAGACCGATGATCCACCTCAGCATATGTCTGGAACTGATGTGCTTAATGAATTAAAAGATTTCAGTATTTCGTTCGGGAAGGGTCAAATGAAATCTGGAAAGAGAAAGAATGTTTCCACAGAAACCTGTTACAATTGAGCTGTACCGCGCAAACCGCACGTCCGATTGACGTTCCGTCTGCGCGTAGACGTCACGAATAATAATTAGAATGTTCCACGGTGGTTTCTGCTCAATCTGAGGTCGTCCTCTATGAATTTGACCGTTGGACGCCCGTTCTGGCCGTTTATGACACCACAACTGCGTTGTCGGTCACCGCGGGCACACGGCATGTCCGATTGACGTGTCGTCTGCTCGAACACTTCAGAAATCACTCACCCGTATTTGTCGTCTGATTTCAGGCCATTCCGACATCGTTCGGCCCGTTTGGACCCCCCTCACGCGCGTTTACGAAGCGCGCGCATCACTTAAAACACGAATATTGAGCCGTACCGCGCAAACCGCACGTCCGATTGACGTGCTGTTTGCGCGTACACGTCACGAATAATAATTAAAATTTTCCACGGTGGTTTCAGCTCAATCCGAGGCCGTCCGCTATGAATTTGACCGTTGGACGCCCGTTCTGGCCGTTTATGACACCAGAACTGCGTTGTCGGTCACCGCGGGAACACGGCACGTCCGATTGACGTGCCGTCTGCTCGACCACTTCAGAAATCACTCACCCGTATTTGTCGTCTGATTTCAGGCCATTCCGACATCGTTCGGCCCGTTTGGACCCCCCTCACGCGCGTTTACGAAGCGCGCTCATCACTTAAAACACGAATATTGAGCCGTACCGCGCAAACCGCACGTCCGATTGACGTGACGTCTGCACGTACACGTCACGAATAATAATTAGAATGTTCCACGGTGGTTTCAGCTCAATCCGAGGCCGTCCGCTATGAATTTGACCGTTGGACGCCCGTTCTGGCCGTTTTTGACACCAGAACTGCGTTGTCGGTCACCGCGGGCACACGGCACGTCAGATTGACGTGCCGTCTGCTCGACCACTTCAGAAATCACTCACCCGTATTTTTCGTCTGATTTCAGGCCATTCCGACATCGTTCGGCCCGTTTGGACCCCCCTCACGCGCGTTTACGAAGCGCGCGCATCACTTAAAACACGAATATTGAGCCGTACCGCGCAAACCGCACGTCCGATTGACGTGCCGTCTGCGCGTACACGTCACGAATAATAATTAGAATGTTCCACGGTGGTTTCAGCTCAATCCAAGGCCGTCCGCTATGAATTTGACCGTTGGACGCCCGTTCTGGCCGTTTATGACACCAGAACTGCGTTGTCGGTCACCGCGGGCACACGGCACGTCCGATTGACGTGCCGTCTGCTCGACCACTTCAGAAATCACTCACCCGTATTTGTCGTCTGATTTCAGGCCATTCCGACATCGTTCGGCCCGTTTGGACCCCCCTCACGCGCGTTTACGAAGCGCGCGCATCACTTAAAACACGAATATTGAGCCGTACTGCGCAAACCGCACGTCCGATTGACGTGCCGTCTGCGCGTACACGTCACGAATAATAATTAGAATGTTCCACGGTGGTTTCAGCTCAATCCGAGGCCGTCCGCTATGAATTTGACCGTTGGACGCCCGTTCTGGCCGTTTTTTACACAAGAACTGCGTTGTCGGTCACCGCGGGCACACGGCACGTCCGATTGACGTGCCGTCTGCTCGACCACTTCAGAAATCACTCACCCGTATTTTTCGTCTGATTTCAGGCCATTCCGACATCGTTCGGCCCGTTTGGACCCCCCTCACGCGCTTTTACGAAGCGCGCGCATCACTTAAAACACGAATATTGAGCCGTACCGCGCAAACCAAACGTCCGATTGACGTTACGTCTACGCGTACACGTCACGAATAATAATTAGAATGTTCCACGGTGGTTTCAGCTCAATCCGAGTCCGTCCGCTATGAATTTGACCGTTGGACGCCCGTTCTGGCCGTTTATGACACCAGAACTGCGTTGTCGGTCACCGCGGGCACACGGCACGTCCAATTGACGTGCCGTCTGCTCGACCACTTCAGAAATCACTCACCCGTATTTTTCGTCTGATTTCAGGCCATTCCGACATCGTTCGGCCCGTTTGGACCCCCCTCACGCGCGTTTACGAAGCGCGCGCATCACTTAAAACACGAATATTGAGCCGTACCGCGCAAACCGCACGTCCGATTGAGGTGCCGTCTGCGCGTACACGTCACGAATTATAATTAGAATGTTCCACGGTGGTTTCAGCTCAATCCGAGGCCGTCCGCTATGAATTTGACCGTTGGACGCCCGTTCTGGCCGTTTATGACACCAGAACTGCGTTGTCGGTCACCGCGGGCACACGGCACGTCCGATTGACGTTCCGTCTGCTCGACCACTTCAGAAATCAGTCACCCGTATTTGTCGTCTGATTTCAGGCCATTCCAACATCGTTCGGCCCGTTTGGACCCCCCTCACGCGCGTTTACGAAGCGCGCGCATCACTTAAAACACGAATATTAAGTCGTATCGCGCAAACCGCACGTCCGATTGAGGTGCCGTCTGCACGTACACGTCACGAACAATAATTAGAATGTTCCACGGTGGTTTCAGCTCAATCCGAGGCCGTCCGCTATGAATTTGACCGTTGGACGCCTGTTCTGGCCGTTTATGACACCAGAACTGCGTTGTCGGTCACCGCGGGCACACGGCACGTCCGATTGACGTGCCGTCTGCTCGACCACTTCAGAAATCAGTCAACCGTATTTCTCGTCTGATTTCAGGCCATTCCGACATCGTTCGGCCCGTTTGGACCCCCCTCACACGCGTTTACGAAGCGCGCGCATCACTTAAAACACGAATATTGAGTCGTACCGCGCAAACCGCACGTCCGATTGACGTGCCGTCTACGCGTACACGTCACGAATAATAATTAGAATGTTCCACGGTGGTTTCAGCTCAATCCGAGGCCGTCCGCTATGAATTTGACCGTTGGACGCCCGTTCTGGCCGTTTATGACACCAGAACTGCGTTGTCGGTCACCGCGGGCACACGGCACGTCCGATTGACGTGCCGTCTGCTCGACCACTTCAGAAATCACTCACCCGTATTTGTTGTCTTATTTTAGGCCATTCCGACATTGTTCGGCCCGTTTGGACCCCCCTCACGCGCGTTTACGAAGCGCGCGCATCACTTAAAACACGAATATTGAGCCGTACCGCGCAAACCGCACGTCCGATTGACGTGCCTTCTGCGCGTACACGTCACGAATAATAATTAGAATGTTACACGGTGGTTTCAGCTCAATCCGAGGCCGTCCGCTATGAATTTGACCGTTGGACGCCCGTTCTGGCCGTTTATGACACCAGAATTGCGTTGTCGGTAACCGCGGGCACACGGCACGTCCAATTGACGTGTCGTCTGCTCGACCACTTCAGAAATCACTCACCCATATTTGTCATATGATTTCAGGCCATTCCGACATCGTTCGGCCCGTTTGGACCCCCCTCACGCGCGTTTACGAAGCGCGCGCATCACTTAAAACACGAATATTGAGCCGTACCGCACAAACCGCACGTCCGATTGACGTGTCGTCTACGCGTACACGTCACGAATAATAATTAGAATGTTACATGGTGGTTTCAGCTCAATCCGAGGCTGTCCGCTATGAATTTGACCGTTGGACGCCCGTTCTGGCCGTTTATGACACCAGAACTGCGTTGTCGGTCACCGCGGGCACACGGCACGTCCGATTGACGTGCCGTCTGCTCGACCACTTCAGAAATCACTCACCCGTATTTGTCGTCTGATTTCAGGCCATTCCGACATCGTTCGGCCCGTTTGGACCCCCCTCACGCGCGTTTACGAAGCGCGCGCATCACTTAAAACACGAATATTGAGCCGTACCGCGCAAACCGCACGTCCGATTGACGTGCCGTCTGCGCGTACACGTCACGAATAATAATTAGAATGTTTCACGGTGGTTTCAGCTCAATCCGGAGACGCGGTGTGGCCGACACCACTCAAAGTGTCCGTCTTTTGTTTCAAAAGGACGTCATTTTAAGTGAAAAGCATCAACTGGCTTACGGAAAACCGACCAAACGCATTCCGAATCTGTTGATAATTTATCCCAACAATCCATGGGTCATATGTGACGTGTACGAGCCAACCTGGGATGAATCCGAGTCGCGGTGTGGCCGGGATAAGTTTAAGTGGCTCTCTTTTGTTTAAAATGAACACCATTTTAAGTACATACGGAAAAACGACCAAACGGATTCGGTTTCCGTTGAAACTTTAGGAGAACGATCCATGGGTCATATGTGACGTGTATGAATCAACCCCGCCACAATCGGAGACGCGGTGTGGCCGACACCACTCAAAAAGTGTCGGTCTTTTGTTTCAAAAAGACGTCATTTTAAGTGAAAATCATCAAGTGACATACGAAAAACCGACCAAAGGCATTCGGACTGTGTCGACACTTTAGCACAAGGATCCATGGGTCGTATGTGACGTGTACGAGTCAATCCTGCCTCAATCCGAGGTGCGGTGTGACCGACACCGTTCTAACTGTCTATCTTTTGTTTAAAATGGACAGGATACGCAAAACCGACCAAACGCAAAACCGACCAAACGCATTCTGAATCTGTTGATAATTTATCACAACGATCCATCAGTCATATGTGGCATGTACGAGCCCACTCGGGCTCAATCCGAGTCGCGGTGTGGCCGGGATCAGTCTAAGTGGCTCTCTTTTGTTTAAAATGGACATCATTTTAAGTACATACGGAAAACCGACCAAACGCATTCAGTTTCCATTGAAACTTTAGGAGAACGATTCATGGGTCATATGTGAGGTGTACGAATCATCCCCGCCACAATCCGAGGCGCGGTGTGGTCAACACTGCTCTAACTGTGTCTGTTTTGTTTAAAATGGGTAGGATTATAAGTGAAAAGAACTGGCATACGCAAAACCGACCAAACGCATTCGGTTTCCATTGACACTTTAGGAGAACGATCCATGGGTCATATGTGACGTGTACCAATCATCCCCGTCTCAATCCGAGACGCGGTGTGGCCGACACCGCTCTAACTATGTCTCTTCTGTTTAAAATGGACATGATTATAAGTGAAAAAGAACAACTGGCATACGCAAAACTGACCAAACGCATTCCGAATCTTTTGATCATTTATCACAACAATCCATGGGTCATATGCGACCTGTACGAGGAAACCCGGGTTCAATCCGAGTCGCGGTGTGGCCGAGATCAGTCTAAGTGGCTCTCTTTTGTTTAAAATGGACACCATTTTAAGTACATACGGAAAACCGACCAAACGCATTCGGTTTCCATTGAAACTTTAGGAGAATGATCCATGAGTCATATGTGACGTGTACGAATCATCCCCGCCTCAATCCGAGGCGCGGTGTGGCCGACACCGCTCTAACTGTGTCTGTTTTGTTTAAAATGGACAGGATTATAAGTGAAAGGAACAACTGGCATACGCAAAACCGACCAAACGCATTCAGAATCTTTTGATAATTTATCACAACGATCCATGGGTCATATGTGACGTGTACGAGCCAACCCGGGTCAATCCGAGTCGCGGTGTGACCGGGATCAGTCTAAATGGCTCTCTTTTGTTTAAAATGTACACCATTTTAAGTACATACGGAAAACCGACCAAACGCATTCGGTTTCCATTGTAACTTTAGGAGAACGATCCATGGGTCCTATGTGACGTGTACGAATCATCCCGCCTCAATCCGACATGCGGTGCGGCTGACACCACTCAAAGTGTCCGTCTTTTGTTTCAAAAGGACGTCATTTTAAGTGAAAAACATCAATTGACATACGGAAGACCGACCAAACGCATTCGGATTCTATCGATACTTTAGCACAACGATCCATGAGTCATATGTGACGTGTACAAGTCAACCCCGTCTTAATCTGAGATGTGGTGTGGCCGACACCGCTCTAACTATGTCTCTTTTGTTTAAAATGGACATGATTATAAATGAAAAGAACAACTGGCATACGCAAAACCGACCAAACGCATTCGGAATCTTTTGATAATTTATCACAATGATCCATGGGTCATATGTGACATGTACGAGCCAACCCGGGATGAATCTGAGTCGCGGTGTGGTCGGGATGAGTCTAAGTGTCACTCTTTTGTTTAAAATGGACAACATTTTAAGTACATACGGAAAACCGACCAAACACATTTGGTTTCCATTTAAACTTTAGGAGAACGATCCATGAGTTATATGTGACGTGTACGAATCAACCCCGCCTCAATTGGAGACGCGGTGTGGTCGGAACCACTCATAGTGTCCGTCTTTTGTTTCAAAAGGACGCTATTTTAAGTGAAAAACATCAACTGGCATACGGAAAACCGACCAAACGCATTAGGATTCTGTCGATACTTTAGCACAATGATCCATGAGTCAAATGTGACGTGTACGAGTTAACCCCGCCTCAATCTGAGGTGTGGTGTGGCCGGTATCACTTCAGGTGTATGTATTTTGTTTAAAATGGACATCATTTGAGGTAAAAATATATGGTATAGAAAAAACCGATCATATTATGAATTGAATTTCAGATTCCACGTATAATTGTCATCTAAATTTTAAATTGAATTCTATATGAATTATGTATGTTTATGAATTGTAATTTAATTATGGATTTGTATAGTTTCAGGATCCATTATATGTTAAATGTGTATGAATTTGTTCGTAATTGAATATGTATGTTTTATTTTATTACTGGTACAATAGTTGGATCGAAAATGAGGTGAAAATGAGGTGAAAATGAGGCCTGATGACTGGTGGTGATGGATAGGGGACAGGGGCTGTGCAAATTGCAGGGTGTTGCAATTTGCAGCATAGGGTATGCCAACGGTTTCAAACCGTTGGCATATAAGTTTTTAGCATGTCTTTTCCCAACGGTTCTAAACCGTTGGGAAAGACTTCACCAATTCCCAACGGTTTGAAACCGTTGGGAAAATGTTCCACATGGTATATCCCAACGGTTTGGAACCGTTGGGAAAATGTTCCCACATGGTATATCCCAACGGTTTGGCCCCAAACCGTTGGGAAAACTATCCCAACGGTTTTCAAGAACCGTTGGGATAGGGTAACTTCTATGGGCCTATTGCAACGGTTTCCAGTAAACCGTTGGGAAAACCTTTCCCAACGGCTTACTTCCCTACGGATATCAGAACCGTTGGTATATGATATACCAACGGTTTGAGGGGCTTTCCCAACGGTTGTGAACCGTTGGGAAATAGTGTATTTCCAGTAGTGTCACCAAGAATTCATATGGAACTCTAAGGTTATGCATGGATTATTATAAATTGAATCAACTTATGATTAATAACCATTGCCCTTTTCCACATATAGATGACCTCTTTGATTAGCTCTAAGAAGTGAGTGTCTTCTCGAAAATTGATTTGATTTTTGGCTATCATCAGGTATAAGTCAGAAATTTAGATATTCCTTATATAGATTTTCAATGTATATATGAACTTTATGAGTATTTTGTGATGTATTCTAGTCTTGATAATGTGATTATAGTTTTTATGGCCCTGATGAATTGGTTTTTCCACCCATAATAGTATTCTTTCACGGTGGTTTTCACAAATGATATCTTGGTGTATTCGCATGCTCAATGAAATCATTCCAAACAACTTTACATCATATTAAGTACACTGAGAGATAAAATTGTGTATTCCAAGGTCACAAAATTAAACTTATTTTTTAATAAAGTTCACTTCCTGGGTTGCATTATCTCAGAGGCAGGAATATTTGTGGACCTAGAGAAGGTGAGAGTTGTGGTTTCTTGGGAATATCCCAAGAACATATTTGAGATGTGGAGTTTCTTGGGGATATCTAGATACTATGAGGGTTTTAATTAGGATTTATCATTCCTTACATCACCTATTACATACTTGAAAAATAAGGTTATGAAATTTATATGGAAAAAAATATGTGAGAAATCCTTTCAGTAGTTAAAGGGAAGACTGACCCCATCACCAATCCTGAATTTACCTAAGATTGTCATAGGAGATATGATTTATTATTATGCATCAAGAATTAGTATATCTGAGGTTTTGATCAAAGTGGGTTAATTAATGGTGTATGGGTATCATTAGTCGAGGCTTCATGAGCATAATTACCTGATGTATGACCTCAATCTAGTTTTAGTTTTTCACTCCTTGCATTATTAAAGGTATTATATTTTAGGAGAATGTTTTGTTCTATACATGGATCACAAAAGTCTCAAATAAATATTTAATCAGTGTGATTTGAACCTCAAACATTTAATATAGGTTGGATACCTTTATTATTTTGATTTTGATCTTACTTGTATTCCTAGGAAAGGTAATACAATGGTTGATACTCTGATCCAGAAGACTCAGACACAAGCAGTTTAGAAATCCAATAGAGAGTGGCAGTTGATAAACCTCTTTTCTAAGATTCATAGTGAGATTTAGTAGTTTAATTGGAATACTATTGTTATATAATTTTTATTGACCACATTATTTTTGGATTTATAAAATATGATACAACTTTATGATCCAAAATTCTTGTTCTTGAGGTAAAGTGTTTCAGGTGAGGACCTACATCTTGGTTGGGTCATTGATGAGGATGAGATCTTTACATGTTCATGGATTTTTCTGGGGTCTAGAGGATGTTCAATAGTAATTAATGAAAAAATATAATGTCTCCAAGTGGTAATATCATCCTAGACTAATAAATATGTACCCATATTTACATCACCAGTATTGGTGGCCTGGTGTGAAGAAGAATAAAATAGGTTTTTTTACTCGGTGTTCCACCTGTTAGTAGGTGAAGGTGGAACACCAGTGGCCTGTAGGTATTTTATAGTTGTTACCCATTAAAGTGTATAAATGGGATTAATTCACTATGTATTTTAGTATGGGGTTACCAAAATCCCCTTGAGGTAGTGATGTAGTATGGGTTATCATGGATAGACTGATAAAGGTCGCCCAATTTTTACCTATTCAAGAAACCTTATTAGTTGATGAGTTGGGAAGTCTATATTTCAAGTATATCATATTCCTTTATATAGTTAAACATAAAATTATATTGAATAAGGATTCTCATCTTGAATCATGTTTCTTGAATGGGTTGTAGAAGACACTTGCTTCACATGTGCTTCTAATCACTGTCTATCACCCTCAGGTTGACGTCCAGTCTGAGCAAGCTCTACAGGTGTTAGAGGGAATTCCTAGAGTATGTGTCCTTGATTTTAGAAGTTAATGAGATAAAAACATACCTCAAGATAAGTTTTGTTATAATATAAAATTTCATTTCACTATACATATGGCTACTTATTAATCCCTATATGATAGGTCATGTTGATCATCTTTGTGTGGGTTAGAGGCAAGGGAAAAAATGGTACTAGAAACTCATATCATTAAAGAGACATTAGAATAGGTATAGATTATCTAGAAACATATAAATACAACTCATTCCAGACATAATTCCTATGTTGATTTTTTCTGCCAACCTTTCAAGTTTGAAGTGGGGGATCAGGTCAACTTGCGTGTCTCATCTAGATTGGGTAATTGATGAATTCAGATCCAGGGGAACTTATCACATATATTTGTCAAAAAATTATATTTTTGAGAGGTTTATATCAATGTCTTGTCATTTATCACTCCATCATATATATAGGTATATGAATGAAGTTTTTAACATTTCTTAGTTACATCGTTATCATTCAGAACCATCTCATATCTTTCTATATGATGTAGTTGAGTTGGAAATTGATTCTTATTTTTAGGAGTATCCTATACCTATATTTGATCTAATAATTAAGTATATCTAGGATATTTCAGGTTATATGGAAGCACAACCATGTATAGGATGAGACCTGGGAGCGAGAGGCTGATATACATGCTTAGTGGCTAGAATTATTCTCAGATGATTCCCAACTAACCTTGGAAGGGTAACTCAGGGATGTGTTGTTTGAAAGAGGGTATTTTGTAATATACTATTTTTTCTTGGAGATAATAATTATTTAAAATTATATTTAAACATATTTTTATTCTTGAAATAGTTCCCAAGGGTATAAGGAAGGTTTTGGGAGCATTAGGGGTGTTAATTTCATGGTGTGAACATAGTTTAACCATGTGAGATTAGTTGAATAGACATGAATAAATTGTAATAAAAAAGGTGTTAATTTCATGGTGTGAAAAAAAAATTAATTTTGCACCTAGCCTATGTGAGGTGTGGCCTCTTAGATAGTAGAGACTATTTGGTTAGGACACAGTTTGGAAAACCATGTGGTGAAAACTTTTGGCATTTTAAAAAGGTTTAAATCCCAATTTTTCCCTTATATATTTTAACCTTTTAACCCTCTTCATCCTTCCTGAAACATATATCAACCTATTTTTCATGAGATCTCTCCCTTTTCTCCTCTTAGGCTTTGGAAGATCTTCTTCATTTGATCTTAGATTCAAGAATTTTTTGTCACATTGGAACCCCTTACTATGTATATATTTCCTCTTGATTACTTTCTTCTTTTATCTAAAAGTATAGGATTATATTTCTATGAGAGATAATATACCACATTTTCATGGTGTCTATTTATTTCTATGATTTATCTCATTCATGTATATAGAATGTTCATATTGATATATTATTATTATTTTTAATCCTTTTAATATTCCTTTAATATACCATGACTTAATTTTGTTATGGTTTTTTAGATTGAATTTAGAGGTTGATTTTATTTTATATATATTTGGTGTTAGATTTATGATGGAACTAAGTCCTCTCTTGAGTAAAGTAACCTTTGGTAGAGGGATTTTAGGTTGAACTTATAACTATCCTAGAGGCTTATTCCTTATCTATAAAAGTGGGGGTTGTCTATCTGTCTCTCTATGATTACTCTCATGGAGATTATTAATTTCATATAATTATAAGCCTTTTTATGAAGGGGTTTATATTCCTCATTCAAGGGATGCATTTAGATATGTTTAAATATATTTGGATTTTATTTTTGGGTGATTAATAGAAGATATTATTTATTTAAAGTGTTATACATTAATATGGTTAATTTAGTGGATGAAATAGTGGTTCAAAAACAAAATTATTATAATCATGAATACATATATAAATAAAAAATTATATAATAAATATTCCATGTAATGAAATAGTTATGGATTTAATATTCATATGATGTATGTTAAACAGTGAGACTATGAAAATCCCATAAATACTAAGTGTGATATTACTTCAAAAGAAAAAACTTATTTTGACCTCAACCATTTAGTATGGGTGATCCTAATTGTTACATGATTTTGAATTATCTTGTGTAAGTAAATTAGGTAATAAGTAACCCTAATTGTTATGTTCCTATAATTGATGTGATATTTGGGTTACACTGTAGAGACCCGTATCTTGACGTACATGGACATTACATTACATTTTCGGAATACTTAGTACATAACAAAAACACACACACAAGGATCGTAATAGTTTAGTGTCTTTGGAAACTCAGAATATAATCTTCTAATCCTGGTGAAAGATCTTCAACATCACCCATAAAGATCTTCCTTTTTTTATACCTAAAACCTTTCTTTATATCCTGGGGAAAAGAAAACATAAAAGGGTGAGCTCAAATGCTTAGTAAGCGTAAACAAAAGAAATATCAATCACATCATATACATAAGCACATAACTTTTGGAAATATTAACCTGTAAAAGAGATCATAATTTCATAACCTGGGATAACTCATGGAAGTGAAATGTAATCACAATAATCATAACTTAAAACATTAAACTTTGTGGCATACACACATAATCATAGAGAATCATTTCTTGTTAGTCAAGACTCATTGCCAAGACTATCTTAGTGGACAAAGTCCCTTTCTGAACCGAGTCACCCTCATTTCAGTCCTGTTTCACTGAACCGGTATAACCTACCATTCCAGCCATGTCTATCTCATGAGATATAAAATATTTACCCAATGAATTGGAGGGAGATATAGGTCCCACCCATCTCATAATGAAACCATTCTTATGTGTGCCACAAAATCATAAATCATACATCATTGCATAACCCATATAGTAAAAATGGGAATCTTAAACATCGTGGCATCATAAAAAAACTCATATAAGATAAAGGAATTCATAAAAATAATTCCATCACAACATAATCAAATCAATTTAATAATAGGGATAGAAACAGAACCCTTTATTTTCTTATATGGAAAATAATTTTGATAAAACACTTGAAATGAATTCTTGAGGAAAATATCCTTTCTTCTTCAAAATCAATTTCTTTTCACAAAACATCATGAAATTTTAAAATAAAGAGATTTTATTGAAAATAGTCATGAAATATTTTGGAGGAAGCTTCATGAAAATAAGGCTTTATAAAACCGTAAAAATCCGTTCGTGCCGTATAAGTTAAAAAAAACATTCTTTGTACTTTTGTCGAAAAAGTCAAAAAGTACCTCGTACGAAAAACGACAAAAGATTACTTTCATATCTTTTACTAAAAACTCTCCAAAGGGTAAAATTGGGTTTAAAAAATTGTAGTTGGATAGAAATAACATTACATATTGAGGAAACATAGATGTGGATGATAAAATACACCCCAGTAAATACCAACGTATAAACAATCTCGGATAAAAATGAGATTGTGATATTTCCCTTACCTTAGGTCTGATTTGCTTCGTAAGTGTCCGAACCTCCTGTATAATGATTTAAATAATGTCATTTACTTATTACAGAATCATATTCATTGTTATGATATCATATATGGTTCACTTATGACTTTATATTACCCGTTCTTTTGTAAATTCCATGTTAAAGGGCGTTTTGGGTAAAATTGTTTCATTTGTCGTCCGTGTTTTGACTTGTAATTATTCATATGATTACTTAGATCATGATTACTTAATTAAAGAACATAAAAAATGATTTATATATATATATATATTCAGGATATACATATATATAATAAATCAGTAAATGGAAAGAAATACACCGTTCATGGAGACGGTAGTCCGTACGTACGCATGAACGCTGTTTTCGTTTCCTTATTGAATTGAATGGAATTAAGTAGATGACATAAATATAAATATAAATAAATAAAGTATCATTATTATGTCATATATTTCATTAGTACTTATTATATATACTTTATAATCATTCATGAATGGTTAATCATTGAGAATGAATCTTATCGCGTCGTGGAGACGGTAGTCCGTACGTACGCACGAGCGATGATATCGTTCCCATGGTCGTGGAATTGTGTTGAAGTGTATGTATACTATTTCAGTATCAATATCACTATATAATAATCATATATAGTTACTCATTACACCATTATACCCATCCTTGTAAGGTGATGGTGGAAAATAGATTACACCACGGCGTGGAGACGGTATTCCGTACGTACGCACGCGCGGTGATTTCATTTTTCCGTAGGATGGATAGAAGGTGAATTAGGGTTGTTTCATATTTATAATAACATATCAGTATGTAAGTAATACTTATGTTATTAATTTATCATGAAACAACTAAAGAAGAAGAAGTTGAAGAAGAAAGAAATTGAAAAAGATCGGTAATGGATATTACCTCTTTTTGACGCGCCTTTTCTTAACCTCCACTTAAAGAACTAAGGATGGTCTTTGAAGAAGACCAGGACCTCTAGGATGATAATAGTGAAGTGGAGAAGAGAGTTGTGCATGGGTTGGCCGAGCTTTAAGGCTCAAAGTTGTGTGAGGAAGAGAGGGAGGAGGTGCCCTTTTATAAGGGAGGAGAGGGGCACCTTAGGAATATCTCAAAATATTATTTTATATTAAAGTCAAAATCGGTTTATAATGGTTCCAAAGGGTCTTATTTCGAAGGTAAAGTTGGGATGGGTCGAAATACTATCAACCAATAGGATTTAGACAAGTGTAGGTTATTATTTTAACCTTATCAATTAGATTTAACTCTAAGTTAAATAATTTAACTTTTACCGTGACTTTTTGTTTTCTTACACTATATGGTTAATACACTTACTATAACATGCAAAACGAACCCCAAGTTGTTTATTATTAATATATATATACTTATCTAAGTCATTTGGCCGAACCTTATATTTTTAGGAATAAAATAACAATTAATAATATAATATTTGATTTAAAAACTATTTTGTGTCAATTTTGACACTATTTGATATATGATTTTTGTGAAAGTCATAACAGAATTATATGTTCTAACCAAGTTGATTAAATCGACACTAATATATCATAGTAACCTATAAAATTATTTTAATTCATAAAAAGTCTCAAATTATATTTATTTTGGTGTTTATAACATCAATTATTTCAATATTTCATTAATAAGATAATTACTGCATCATCATTGTGTCATAAATAAATTAAATTATTTAATGTCTAAAAATTAAAAATAAAATACCATTATGTAGGAAATCTTTTTAGATTTCTAATTAATATTTATAGTCGAATTTATCTTATTTATAACCCCATATTAAAAATGATTTACTTATTAAACTTTGATTTTAACTATTTTAACCCTACTTTAAATAAATTAATAATAAATGTCCTCATCTAATCCAAGTGGGCCTAAATGGTCATATTATATTCATAAGGCTGTTTTTGGTCTAATTAAACTTATCCAATAGAATTAGGACATGTGTTAGGGTAATAGTAATATCATATTTACCCTTAGTTACCCTATTTACTATTAACTGGGGTAAAAAAAGTAAAAAGTTACTATTCACCAAAAAATTATTTTCATCTCATTGAACCACATTTTAGTCCTTGATATTAACCGTGTTTCTTGGATTTTCGAAATTTCACTCACAGAAGCGGTAAAATTAAGTTTTATGAAAAATTCAGTTTTTTAACTACCACTTAGTGGTTTCACTATTCATCAAAAATTGAAAGTTTTCAGAAAAATATCAAAAATTAGGCCTAAGATATATTTGATATTATGAACTCAAAAATGATGTCTATTTTACCAAATTCACAACATATCAGTTGCATTAACTAATTTAAAAATTAATTCCAGTCGTCAAAACAAATAGCGTGTTTTTAAGAGATAATAACTATCAAAAGATTGACACTTGTTTATAACTAGTTTAAATGTGAAATTACATCCAATGACCAACATTGTATTAAATTGTAAAAATATATTCTAAATATACTTTAAAACCACTAAAATTAATAATTTATCACTATTAATTATTTCGATTGAAAAGGTTGTTTTTAATTAAAATTTAGTAATTTTCACTATTCATCAAAATATGAAAGTTATCCGAAAATCACCAAAATTTCACCCTAAGCTAATTTCGATATTCCGAATCCAAAAATGAAGTCAATTTTGAAAAATAAAATTTACAAAATTTCAAAAAGTGGTTATTACTATTCATAACGGCTAGTTTTAATAATATTTTAATAGCATATCGTTGTTTAGTGAAACTCGGTATTGCGTACTACACACGCTACCAAGGAACGTCGCGATTGCGTGTAATGAAAGGCAAGTCATGGATGCGTGTTGTGAAAGCTCCTTTTGGTGTAGCGTACAACACAATATATTAATGAAATTAAAAAGAATATTTTTCATAAAATCTCGGGGTGTTACATTCTACCCCCCTTAAAATGAATTTCGCCCTCGAAATTCGTCAGGGTTATAAATGGTTTACTACTCGAAAGTTTCTTTAATAGAAACCCACATCGTAAAAAGGAATACCAAAACCAATCTCTAAAAAAAAGTATGAAATGTAACGGTTACCCAAATAAACTAATCACTGGGTTTCCACATAGGTGAAAATATGGATATGGAAGAGAAATCTAACCATCATGTTCTGATGGAGAGTGGTAGAGAACATGGCTATGGAAAAGACAGTAATCACAAATCCATAGATTTGTGATGATATAAGTTACCATCTGATTCATCAGGTATAAGATCACTAGGACAACATTTTTGGTTTTCAAGATCATTTCCCTAAAGTTGAAAATTTGAATTAGAATAAATACTTACTTTATTTTGGTACAATCTCACTGTTGTTCGTGCCTTGAACAATTTCCACTTCATCTCTTAAATAAATGAAGTTGAATTTGTTATTCGTGAAGTGTTAGCAGATCATGTGATAGAATGACGGGTCATTCCATCTGTCTCAAACAAAAGGTTAGCAAAAATTATATACATAAGTCGATCTATAGTGAGATTAATCATATATGGTTCTTAAAATGGACTTATACTTCATTTATCATACTGCTTAATATAATAAAACTTGTTTCTACTAAACAGGGACTTCCTGTAGGCCAGTGGTAGGCGATAAAGGCCAGTCTCACTTCGATCGTGGGTTCGATTCCCACATCCTTGTCCGACGCGATGGGTTGTCGCCCGTCCTACAGGTTATCCTTTTTCTAAAACTACATTACTATAACATCCCATAAATAATATCGAAAATCTTCTATCCTTAAACAATACTAACTTATGTCCAACATAAACCATTCTAATCTTTAGGCTTATCCATAATACTGCAGTCCACTCTCATAATATAGTGAAAACGATTACCAGAGATTTAATACTGTCGTTGATCCCCATATATCATAAGATATGTCTTGTTGGTCACATTCCAAACATTCAAAGGCCTTAATCATGTATTCTCTTGAATACACATTGAACCTTAGTGAAAACATGAATGCAGTTAAAAGTTAACTCTTTCCACATACCAAAATCCAAAAATTCTATATACTCAAACCATGATATAACCTTCTCCTTATATCAGTCATGAGCTCATGAATACAATCAAACACCTCATTATCTTATTATTCCTTCATTATGCGCATATCATCTACTTTCCAAAAAATATCTGAATAACATTTCATGGTTACTAGTACCATTAATCATACACTTTAAAAACTTAGGAAAGACAATAGTGTAACATTCCTTATATGTCTCTTTATTCCATAGTACCATGAGATTACTTATACAACATTACACTTGATAAACATGTAATCATTCCACTAACTTCTTAAACCATTGACCGAGCTTCAACAATTCTTTCATCTCACATATCATTTGTAGTCTCTTCATCATCATCAACATAAATACTTCCCATACGACCATACTGATTCTCTTCATGAGACTTTCCCTTAGGGCATTGGTTTTCATAATGCCCGTACATTCCACATTTAAAACATTTAACCATTGTTGATGTCGTAGCAATACCATTATCCTCATCCATGTTGTTAACTGAACCTTTTCCTTTGCATTTACTTACTTTGTGTCCTTCTTTTCCACACCCAAAGCATCTTCCAGTTCCTTTGAAACATTATCCTTGATGCCTCTTCCCACATGATTTACATAGGGGAAATTGAACTTTCTTTCCTCTATGATCATCATGAAACTCCATCTTTCTCTTATTAGCCGAGTCATGAAACTTACCAAATTTTAATTTATTGATCATATTATGAGATTGCTGATTCGGCATAATAATGATGTTTGGACTTCCAAATCCCATTTCATTATGAAGAATATCATTCCATTGTCCATCATATCCTCCATTATCGTGAATCATCTTGTTTCCAGCCATTTTCTAAAACCCAAAAAAGAATAGCGTGAGAGGAAAAAATCATGCTAGGGAAAACAACATAATAGAGGTGGAGTATCCTCAATATCTAAAATCTTAGGTTAAATTCTATGATCATTACCGTAGTTCTAGGACTGTATCCTATACGTATACTTATCCTTAGGGACATCCCTAGACATACCTTATAAATATGTCTAGGGATCTCACTAAAGTTCTCGCATCCTAGTTTCCAAAGGTTGACTAAACCTTTCCTCTAATACCAACTGTAGAGACCTGTATCTTGACGTACATGGACATTACATTACATTTGTGGAATACTTAGTACATAACAAAAACACACACACAAGGATCGTAATAGTTTAGTGTCTTTGGAAACTCGAAATATAATCTTCTAATCCTGGTGAAAGATCTTCAACATCTCCCATAAAGATCTTCCTTTTTTTTATACCTAAAACCTTTCTTTATATCCTGGGGAAAAGAAAACATAAATGGGTGAGCTCAAATGCTCAGTAAGGGTAAACAAAAGAAATATCAATCACATCATATACATAAGCACATAACCTTTGGAAATATTAACCTGTAAAAGAGATCATAATTTCATAACCTGGGATAACTCATGGAAGTGAAATGTAATCAAAATAATCATAACATAAAACATTAAACTTTGTGGCATACACACATAATCATAGAGAATCATTTCTTGTTAGTCAAGACTCATTGCCAAGACTATCTTAGTGGACAAAGTCCCTTTCTGAACCGAGTCACCCTCCTTTCAGTCCTGTTTCACTGAACCGGTATAACCTACCATTCCAGCCATGTCTATCTCATGAGATATAAAATCTTTACCCAATGCATTGGAGGTAGATATAGGTCCCACCCATATCATAATGAAACCATTTTTATGTGTGCCACAAAATCATAAATCATACATCATTGCATAACCCATATAGTAAAAATGGGAATCTTAAACATCGTGACATCATAAAACAACTCATATAAGATAAAGGAATTCATAAAAATAATTCCATCACAACATAATCAAATCAATGTAATAATAGGGATAGAAACAGAACCCTTTATTTTCTTAGATGGAAAATAATTTTGATAAAACACTTGAAATGAATTCTTGAGGAAAATATCCTTTCTTCTTCAAAATCAATTTCTTTTCACAAAACATCATGCAATTTTAAAAGAAAGAGATTTTATTGAAAATAGTCATGAAATCTTTTGGAGGAAGCTTCATGAAAATAAGGCTTTATAAAACCGTAAAAATCCGTTTGTGCCGTATAATTTAAAAAAAACATTCTTCGTACTTTTGTTGAAAAAGTCAAAAAGTACCTCGTACGAAAAACGACAAAAGATTCCTTTCATATATTTTACTAAAAACTCACCAAAGGGTAAAATTTGGTTTAAAAAATTTTAGTTGGATAGAAATAACATTACATATTGAGGAAACATAGATGTGGATGATAAAATACACCCCAGTAAATACCAACGTATAAACAATCTCGGATAAAAATGATATTGTGATATTTCCCTTACCTTAGGTCCGATTTGCTTCGTAAGTGTCCGAACATACTGTATAATGATTTAAATAATGTCATTTACTTATTACAGAATCATATTCATTGTTATGATATCATATATGGTTCACTTATTACTTTATATTACCCGTTCTTTTGTAAATTCCATGTTAAAGAGCGTTTTGGGTAAAATTGTTTCATTTGCCGTCCGTGTTTTGACTTGTAATTATTCATATGATTACTTAGATCATGATTACTTAATTCCAGAACATAAAACATGATTTATATATATATATATATATTCAGGATATACATATATATAATAAATCAGTAAATGGAAAGAAATACACCGTTCATGGAGACGGTAGTCCGTACGTACGCATGAATGCTGTTTTCGTTTCCTTATTAAATTGAATGGAATTAAGTAGATGACATACATATAAATATTAATAAATCCAGTATCATTATTATATCATATATTTCATTAGTACTTATTATATATACTTTATAATCATTCATGAATGGTTAATCATTGAGAATGAATCTCATCGCATCGTGGAGACGGTAGTCCGTACGTACGCACGAGCGATGATATCGTTCCCATGGTCGTGGAATTGTGTTGAAGTGTATGTATACTATTTCAGTATAAATATCACTATATAATAATCATATATAGTTACTCATTACACCATTATACCCATCCTTGTAAGGTGATGGTGGAAAATAGATTACACCACGGCGTGGAGACGGTATTCCGTACATACGCAGGCGCAGTGATTTCATTTTTCCGTAGGATGGATAGAAGGTGAATTAGGGTTGTTTCATATTTATAATAACATATCAGTATGTAAGTAATACTGATGTTATTACTTTATCATGAAACAACTAAAGAAGAAGAAGTTGAAGAAGAAAGAAATTGAAAAAGATCGGTAATGGATATTACCTCTTTTTGACGCGCCTTTTCTTAACCTCCACTTAAAGAACTTAGGATGGTATTTAAAGAAGACCAGGACCTCTAGGATGATAATAGGGAAGTGGAGAAGAGATTTTGGCAGGGTTTGGCCGAGCTTGAAGTCTCAAATTTGTGTGAGGAAGAGAGGGAGGAGGTGCCCTTTTATAAGGGAGGAGAGGGGCACCTTAGGAATATCTCAAAATATTATTTTATATTAAAGTCAAAATCGGTTTATAATGGTTCCAAAGGGTCTTATTTCGAAGTTAAAGTGGGGATGGGTCGAAATCCTATCAACCAATAGGATTTAGACAAGTTTAGGTTATTATTTTAACCTTATCAATTAGATTTAACTCTAAGTTAAATAATTTAACTTTTACCATGACTTTTTGTTTTCTTACAATATATGGTTAATACAATTACTATAACATGCCAAAAGAACCCCAAGTTGTTTATTGTTAATATATATATCCTTATCTAAGTCATTTGGCCGAACCTTAGATTTTTAGGAATAAAATAACAATTAATAATATAATATTTGATTTAAAAACTATTTTGTGTCAATTTTGACACTATTTGATATATGATTTTTGTGAAAGTCATAATAGACTTATATGTTCGAACCAAGTTGATTAAATAAACCCTAATATATCATAGTAACCTAGAAAATTAGTGTAATTCATAAAAAGTCTCAAATTATATTTATTTGTGGGTTTATAACATCAATTATGTCAATATTTCATTAATAAGATAATTACTGCATCATCATTGTGTCATAAATAAATTAAATTATTTAATCTCTAAAAATTACAAATAAAAAACCATTATGTAGGAAATATTTTTAGATTTCTAGTTAATATTTATAGTCGAATTTAGCTTATGTATAACCCCATATTAAAAATGATTTACTTATTAAACTTTGATTTTAACTATTTTAACCCTTCTTTAAATAAATTAATAATAAATGTCCTAATCTAATCCAAGTGGGCCTAAATGGTCATATTATATTCATAAGGTTGTTTTTGGTCTAATTACACTTATCCAATAGAATTAGGACATGTGTTAGGGTAATAGTAATATCATATTTACCCTTAGTTACCCTATTTACTATTAACTGCGGTAAAAAAAGTAAAAAGTTACTATTTACCAAAAAATTATTTTCATCTCATTGAACCACATTTTAGTCCTTGATATTAACCGTGTCTCTCGGATTTTCGAAATTCCACTCACAGAAGCGGTAAAATTAAGTTTTATGAAAAATTCAGTTTTTTAACTACCACTTAGTGGTTTCACTATTCATCAAAAATTGAAAGTTTTCAGAAAAATATCAAAAATTTGGCCTAAGATATATTTGATATTATGAACTCAAAAATGATGTCTATTTTACCAAATTCACAACATATCAGTTGCATTAACTAATTTAAAAATTAATTCCCGTCGTCAAAACAAATAGCGTGTTTTTAAGAGATAATAACTATCAAAAGATTGACACTTGTTTATAACTAGTTTAAATGTGAAATTACATCCAATGACCAACATTGTATTAAATTGTAAAAATATATTCTAAATATACTTTAAAACCACTCAAATTAATAATTTATCACTATTAATTATTTCGATTGAAAATGTTGTTTTTAATTAAAATTTAGTAATTTTCACTATTCATCAAAATATGAAAGTTATCCGAAAATCACCAAAATTTCACCCTAAGCTAATTTAGATATTCCAAATCCAAAAATGAAGTCAATTTTGAAAAATAAAATTTAAAAAACTTCAAAAAGTGGTTATTACTATTCATAACGGCTAGTTTTAATAATATTTTAATAGCACATCGTTGTTTAGTGAAACTCAGTATTGCGTACTACACACGCTACCAAGGAAGGTCGTGATTGCGTGTAATGAAAGGCAAGTCAAGGATGCGTGTTGTGAAAGCTCCTTTTGGTGTAGCGTACAACACAAGACATTAATGAAATTAAAAAGAATATTTTTCATAAAATCTCGGGGTGTTACATACACTTATCTTATAAACCCTAACCAATAGTTCACTAGAGGAATGGAGTTGAGTGAATCCATATAATGGATAAGGATAAGTAATTATCAACTCAACTATCTAAGAGTTAAATTTTGACATGATTTTATACCAGATATAGTTGTAGATTATATTACGATCTTAGATGGGATAATTCATGATGAAATATGGATCTTGGATAACTAAATGGATATGATTTATAGGTTCATCATTTTTATTGGGATTAATTTGATTGAAAACCCTTGATGAAAATATATAAAACATGATAATCATCCATAGATATGTCATTGATATAGATTATGGAATGCATCATGATTATCATTTTAAGATCTATTCTATGTATAATCTATGAAATAATTCTATGTTGGTATATAAGGTTGATAATTTTTCTTAAAGAGATTCCTTATGAGTATATATATGTGAATGTCATAGAAATCAATTTCTCTGATTTTGAATCATGGGTATTAGATACAGAGTGTGAATCACACATTTGTGTTGATAAACACAGGCTCAAAATAGGATAAAATTAAAGAAATGTGAAGTGGATCTATATGATAGAAATATGTAAAGAGTTATTTCATTAGAAGTTATAATAAATGATATAATTATACATTTTTTATTAGTTCTAGAACTATAAAACTATTATCATGTTCTTTTTATAAATATAAATTTGATTTATACATCTTGTTTGGATAAGAAGTGTTTTTCATTCATTATTAATAATAATAGATGTTCTAAATATATGAATGTAATGTTTTATGTAATTAGAAATATAGAAAATTGTTTATACATTTTAGACATGGATAATAAAATCTATAATATTCATAATAATAAGTTTAGGTTTTTTTATAACACCACTTACCTTTGGCATTTCTTCCTTGGACATATAAATGAGAAATTCATTTAAATAATCTAAATTGACGGATTGTTGGACTCATTAGATTATGAATAACTTGACATGTGTGAATCTTTTTTATTATGAAAAATTAAAAAATCATCTTATAGTGGAAAAGGTGAGATGGATAGTAGACTATTGTATATTATACATAGTTATGTATATGAACCAATGAGTATACAAGTAGGTGGTTAGTATATGTACTTAATAGCATTTACTGGTGACTTTAGCCGTATGGGTTCTTTTATGAGACACGTGTTTGAAATATTTTAGAAGTTTAAGTATTTTTAGAACAAATTATAGAATCATCTAGGAAAAAGATATTAATATTATCTTATTAGAGCAGGTGGTAAATACTTAATCTAGGAATTTACTAATCATCTAAGAGATTATATAATTATTCCACAACTCACTCCTCAAACACCACAATGGAATGGTGTGTATAATAGGAGTAATCATACCTTGTTATACATGGTTCAATCGATGATGAGTTGGTGTGACCTTATTATATCATTCTAGGGATATGATCTTGAAGAAACATCTTTTATAATAAACTACATTCCATCTATGGCAGTCATAAAGACACCATATGAGATATAGTATAGAAATGTACCAATTTGTCTTTTATGAGATTTTAGGGTTATGTAGCATATGTATGATGTTAATCTTAAAAAAATAGACTTAAATCAGATAAATTTATTTTTTTTAGTTATATCATAGATACTATAGGATATTACTTATTTAGTCCTACTGAACATAAAGTGTTTATGGCCTCACATGGAATTTTCCATGAGAAGGATAACATTGTTCAATGAGTCGGCGGGAGGAAATTGGAACTTGGATAATTTTGAGACCAATAAAATGGAAGTTTTGTAGATATGAAAGTTTAGTTGGTTTCACAAATAGTTATGGAAGAATAAACTACTCAAGTTACATAAGAAACTCAAAGGTCTGGTAGGATTTTTCAGAATCCTAAAAGATATCGATTTCTTGTGGTGAATGAAGATGGAGTAATGTTAATAGATAATAAACCTAATACCTACCAAGATGTAGAGTCCCAAGATTTAAGTACATGGAAATTACATTACTTTTGTGGAATACTTAATACAAAACAAAAACAGACACCCAAGGACCGTAATAGTTTAGTGTCTTTGGAAACTCAGAACACAATCTTCTAATCATGGTGAAAGATCTTCAATATCTCCCATAAAGATATTTCCCTTTTGTTTTCTTACCTAAAACCTTACTTTATATCTTGGAAAAAAGAATACATAAAAATGGTGATCTCAAATGCTCAGTAAGTTTAATCATGGATATAATAAAATAAACCATATACATTTAAACTTAAAAACATGAACATAATGTTTAAACATCAAAATCTTGAGTTGTGAAATAAATCTTGGAAGTACGTAAGGCATAGATCATAAAGGAACATTAATCATGATAAAATAGCATGGGAATAAAACATTTAATTATGGAATCTATTAAGCACATGTTATGATTTTCATAGTAGCCAAGGCATTGTTTCCAAGACCATCATAGTGGACAAAGTCCATTACTAAACTGGGTTTACTTGTCGTTTCAGCCCTGTATTACTGGACTAGATTCACTTTCGATTACATCCATGTCTATATCATGAGATATAAATCTTTACCCAATTCATTTTAGGGATATATAGTTCCCACCCATCACATAATGAAATCATTCTTTTGTGTTCCACAAAATAAACATAAATCATTCATCATAACCCAATGAATAAAATGGGTTTCATAAACATCATCCCATCATAACATAATCCGTATAAAACAATGGATATAATTTCATCATAAACAAAATCAAACCATGTAAATAATAGATAAATTATTCTTGAAACATAAAAATATTAAATAATTCCATCTTAGATGGAAAATAGTTTTGAAAAAACACTTGAAATGAACTCTTGAGGAAAATATCCTTTCTTCTTCAAAATCATTTTCTTTTCTCAAAATTCCATGAAATTTTAAAAGAAAAGGATTTTGTTGAAAATAATCATGAAATCGTGTAGAGGAATATTCATGGAAATAATGTTTTATGAAACTGTAAAAATTCATTCATTCCATATAAGTTAAAAAACATTCTTCTTGTACTTCTGCCGGAAGAGTCAAAAAGTAACTCGTATGGTTAACAAAAGAAAGATTCCTTACATACTACATAGTAAAAGTCAAAAAGGGGTAAATACAACTTTAAACATACATGGAATAATAGTAAAAACTTAATGAAAACTTTTTTATAAAACATGGACATAGATGATAAATATAACCCTAGTAAATACGTACGAATAAACAATCTCAGATAAGAACGAGATTGGAATAATTATCCCATACCTTATGTCCAATTTCTTCCGTATGTTTCCAAGACTCCTATATAGTGGGTTTAAACATATTATTAACTTGTAACAGAACCATAATAATATTTATGATATCATATATGATTCACTTACGACTTTATATTACCCGTTCATTTGTCAATTCCATGTTAAAGCAGCGTTTTGGGTAAAATCATTTCATTTATCGTACGTGTTTTGACTTGTAATTATTCAAATGATTACTAAGATCATGATTACTTAATTACGGAATGTAAAACATGATTTATATATAATATATATTCATCATATAAATATATATAGTAGATCAATAAATGAAATGAAATACACCGTTCATGGAGACGGTAGGTCGTACGTACGCATGAACGCTGTTTTCGTTTCCTTATTAAATTGAATGGAAGTAAGTAAATAACATATACATAAATATAGTATAATTATTATGTCATATATTTCATGATTATTTATTATATATACTTTATAATCATTCTGTAATGGTTAACATGGTGAATGAATCTCATCGCGTTGTGGAGACGGTAATCCGTACATATGCACGAGCGATGATATCATTCCCATAATTATTGAATGGAATTGGAGTGGATGATATAATATCTCAGAATTAGTATTATGTTATAATAATCATGTATAGTTATTATTTCCACAATTATATCCATCTAAGTATGGTGGTGGTGGAAAAACATATTACACCACGGCGTGGAGACGGTAAGATGGATGTACGTACGCACGGTGATTTTGTTTTTCATAGGATGGATATAGGGTTGTTTAATATTTATAATAAAATATAAGTATATTAGTGATACTTATGTTATTACTTTATAATTAAACAACTAAATAATAGGAAGTTGAAGAATAATGAAACTTGAAAGAATCGGTAGAAGAGATTACCTCTTCCTCGACCTGCCTCTTTTAAACTTCCTCTTAGGGCACTAGAGTTAGTCTTTTGAGAAGACCAGAACCTCTAAAATGTAAATAGAGAGGTTTATAAGAGTAATTTTCAGGTTTTTTCCTAGATTTAAGGCTCAATATTGAGTTAATAGAAGAGGTAAGGGGTTCCCTTTTATAAGAGAGGAGAGGGGCACTTTTGGAAACCTCCAAAATATTAATTTATAATAAACTCAAACCCCACTTAAAAACTTCCAAAGTGACTAAAATTCGGATATGAGGTAATATAGGGTTGTAATATCATAAACCAATCAAATTTAGACATGTTTTTATTTTATTTTAAACCTTATCATTTTGATTTATCCTTATTTAATCTATTTAATTTTATTTGCGGTAATAATATTCTAATTTTTAAATTGTTATAAATACTTACTTAAGTGTTGTTAATTTTCAATAATTAGATACATTATTACATTTTAGATCATATAATTTTAAATTTGTAATTTTTAAATATTTTTGTGATATTTAAACAATTTAATAATATGTTATTTTTATAAAATATAAATAGTGTCAATTTTGACACTTTTCAATTATTTGAATTTAAATAAAATCCACACAGAAGATAAATTAGAACCAAAATATTTAATAGATTCCTAACATGTAATATTCATATAAAAAAATCATGGAGCACATTAATTTGTTCATATATTATATTATTTTTAAAAACATTTATTTGATATTTCTCTTAATAAAATAATTGCTACAACATTTGTGTATAATTATTTAATATACTTATTTGTTGCATAAAAATTAAAAATAAAATAATATAATGAAGTTAAATATATTATATTTCATAATAATACTTTTAGTTGAATTTATCTTCTAAAGCACCCAAATTTTAAAATGATATGTATATTAAATTATGAAGGTGACAACTTTGACATCATTTAAAATAAAATAATATAAATGTCATAATCTATTTTATAAGGATCAAAATGGTCCAAAAGTAGACCCCTGTATTCTTAGGGTATATATATACTCTCCCAATAAGGTTTGGTCAAGTTTCTGGTCCTTTTATGGGTATTATTATTTTAATAAAAACTATATTATTGATTTTTCACTAAATAAATAATTTCCGCATCATTAATGTATAAGATATTGATGTAGTTATATATTTTCTAAAAATCACAAATAAATTACCTTGATGAAGAAAAAAATTTATCTTTCAAATGAGTATTTATAATTGAATTTATATTATGTATGAACTTTTATAAAAAATACTCTAATTATTAAAGTTTGAGTGAGACATATTTCACTTTCTTTAAATAAAATAAATTAAAAGGTCTTAATCACATCCAAGTTGGTTCCAAAAGATACAATTTTAACCCGAGTATATTTTAGGTCGAAATATAATCATCCAATTATATTAATAAAAGTGTTAGGTTAATTTTATAATATTATTTTTACCCTTAATTACCTTATTTACCTTTAACTGTAGTAAATAACATTTACCATAGTTACTATTCATAATGCCTAAAAATAAAAAATATCCTATTAACATAATTTGGACCTACTTATTCTAAATATGGAATTCATTTTTCCAAATTCAAAACACATAATTTTTAGTATTTAATTTAAAATTAATCTTGTTGTTGAGAAAACAGGTTTTAAAAGTTAAAACATTGCAAAAGATTGAAATGTTTTTACCTATGAATTCAATATAAAATTAATGCTAATGAAATAAATTATATTAAATGGTAAAAATATATTCTATTTATACATTAAAACCATCCAATATTATAATTTAACCATATAAATTATCTCGATGAAAAAAAATTAATTAAAATTTAACATATTTTTACTATTCATCAAAATGTGAAGGTTATCAGAATAATGTCAAAATTTTATCCAACGTAAATTTTTATATCAGTATTCAAAAGAATAATTTGAACTTTTCAAAAATTATATTTAAAATGAGTGTGCCATCAAAAGGCGACAAAACTGGTTTTTTTTTAAAAATACTTCTTTTATCCAAAAAAATAATTTTATTCTCATACCATGTTCTAGAAAATGAATTATAATGTTATAAAATTAAAAATGCCATTAATACTATTCATAACAGCTAGTTCATAATAATATTATAATATATCATTGTTTAGTGTAACTCGGTATTGCATACCACGCAAGCTGTCGAGGAAGGTCTCTCTTGCATGTAACTCAAGCTAAGTATATTGTTGCGTATACTACAAGCTAATTTGGTGCTGCGTATAGCACAAGCTAATCTTAGTGTAGCATAAAAAACAAGACATTAAATAAATTAAAAAGATTATTTCTCATAAAATCTTAGGGTTTTACACAAGAGGCCATTGAGAGTTTGGATTTAAAAAAATGACTAAATTATATAAAACTTTAGATGGAATCTATGTATAGTAACTAAGTTTAAAACTTGGTGGATTCACCTAAAGGGGTGAGACCCATTTGATGTAAGTGGGTTTTTCATAAGAAATCTAGCATATATGGTAGATTTTCCACTTATAAATATTTCTTAGTGGAAAAGTGTTGTAAAAATTTCATAGTATTTACTATGAAGAAACCATTTCTCTAGTTATCTGGATAAAGATAATTAGGATATTACTTACCATAGAAGATAATTATGATTATGAGATATATTAAATGCATATTAATTTTTTTTATTAATGATAATTTAGTCAAGGATGTGTATATGATACAATCTGAATGTTTTTGAAGTACCAAATGAGCGTGATAAGGTTTCCATGTTTTGATGGTCCATTTATGGATTAAAGAAAACTTCTCCAAGTAAGAACATCCAATTTTATGATGTTATTAATGATTTTGGTTTCATTAATAATGAAAATTATTTTTGTGTATACAATAAGTTTAATGGGATTATTGTGAAAGTTTTGGTATTGTATATAGATGACATACTACTTATCAAAAAATTATATCCTAAATTTATATTCTGTAAAGGTGTGGTCAGAAAAATTCTTCTTGATGAAAGACATGGGTGATGTATCCTACCTATTGGGTATGAATATTTATAGATATATATTTAAAATTTTTCTTGGGCTCAGTCAAAACACATATATTGGTAAAATAATAAAGTTTTTTATAATGGATAACTTCAAGAAGGGGTCTATAATAGTGTTTTATGGAATGAATCTTAAGAGTATTCAAGATCGTTATAAATATTTATAGAGGATGGAAGGGAATTACTAATACATTTTTCATAGTATTTTTCATGTTTTTTTGTCATGCACTCAACCCAATTTCACTTATGCTTTGATCATAAAAAGTGGATATTAATACAATCCTAGTGAAGTCACTAGATTGTTTTTAATAATATCATTGAGTACGTAAGAAGAATTAAGGATATTTCCTTGGTATTTGGAGGTAATGATGAGCTCATTATAAGGGGTTACACTAATGTTATATTCAAATGTGATAAAGATGATTTGAGATCTAAATTTGGTTTCATGTTTTTCCTAAATAGTGGAGTTATCAGTTAGAAATGTTCCAAAAATATATATTATGGCAGACTTAGAAATAGATACAGAATACATCACTATATCATATTCTAAAAAGAAACCTGTTTGGATCAAAAATATAATCACTAAACTTGGTCTGGTTCCTAGAATTGAGGAAGAAATTGATCCTTAATTTGATAATAATAGAGTTGTTTCTTATTCCAAGAAACCCCAATCTCAACAAATAGACCAACACATCCTTCACAAATACCATCTCATTATAGAAATCATTAAAAGGGGTGGTGTAAATATTTTTTGGGTGGATATAGATGATAATACCACAAATACTTTGAAAAACCCATTAATTCAGAAAAATAATGATGGTCATGTTAAATATATTGTTATTAGATATATGATAGATCGGGTGTAATGATTGTAAAATAAGTTATGGTTTTATAATAAAGGAAATATCCATTTATCATTTATGCATGTATGTTTTATATTTTACTTGAACTACAGATTGATAGTATCCCCTAAAAGTACATTTTTGATTCTTACCTAATCAATTAGAACCATATATTATTATGGTTTGTGATGATATGTTAATATTAGTGTGATTAGAATATTATATGGGATAAAAAGTGTAGGTTCATGCAATAATAAGTAGAGACTTATTATATGGAATAGCCTATGAAATTATATCATAGGGAATGGAATACGATCATTGATATACTTAGGGATGAATACTGATAATGAATCCTAATTACCTAAGGTTGGAAAGATATTTATCATGTGATCCTTCATACTTTTATACATTTTTTATTAGAGGCTTGAGGATGAGCTAATCAGGGGTTGTTTTTTTATGTTATTGATCATATTGTGAGTTGAGTTTAGCCAAGATAGGATTTTTATAATTGTATGATAAAAAATAAATCTATTAATTCTATTTAATTGTTGATTATATGAATTGAAATTATTAGATAAGTTACATGTGATGTTCCTATCCACTATAATTATTAATATGTGATGTAATCATTATGTAAGATCAATATTCTTAGAGAATCAAAAATATATGAGTTATCCTATACAAGATTAAAATTTTATATGTCTAGTGGCACTCGATGTCATTTACAAAGGGATTATATATAAGGCCTCAGCCTTAAACCTTACTTAATCTTGAGTTATTACAAGATTACACATTTATGATCTTTTCAGGTTTAGAGTTTTAGAGAATTAGATCATAAAACCTTCATTACATTCCACTTTTAAACAAAGTGGTTACATAAAGATAGTACTCATTTTTTCCATCAACGGAAATATATTTAGAATAAAACATGGATTCTTTCTTGACACTTCCTTGACACTATTATATTATCATGTACCTTTCCCTTGACCAGTGAAAAACATTTCAAAAAAACTTGGGATGAGCATAAAAAAGCTCAGTATGGGTTATTAAAATATGGAAAGGAAACATGAGTTCATATATACATAAGAATGAAATCATACTTTACCCATAAAACATAAGCACTTTAACATACCTCATCAAATCATGAATAAATCATAGAAATCATAAGACATAAAGGTAACTTGAGGCATTCATAACATTCTTACGTAGGGAGTAACCCTCTTGGTTATATTTGGAATACCCATCACAGTATATTCCCTAAATCTATTCAGATAAACCTTAAAGTTTCACTCCTTCGCGTTACCCAATGCATTAGAGAGCTATATCGGGGTCACCCACCCTTAGTTTATCATGGAACCACCCGTCTTCATAATAATTCCCAAGAACCTCAACATAATCGTATCACATAAAACATGCATAAAGGAAACATAACATTTCAACCTTTCAATCACAAGATATCAATACAACACATTGATATAAAAACATTATGAAAACGATTTTCAATAACAAAATAAAATAAAAGTAAAACATGGTATTTATTTTTCTTTTAAAAAAAATGTATGGCTTGTAGAGGAAGCCGAAACTCAAATAATGGTCACGGCGGTGGAGAAGTCGTTGTCGCCGCATACGTACGACAAAAACATTCCCTTTTGTTGTTTATTAAAACGATTCGTATAAAAAAGATTCCTTTTGGATAAACGTAAAAGTCAAAGGGGTTTATAAACTGTATAAAAGAAGGTTGTGTATAAAATAAAATATGCCTCAATGAAAGGAGATTGAGACGAAGTCCCATACCTCGGGTCCGACTTGACTCGATCATTCTTTAATGTACTAAATAATAAACTTGAGTTAATTTCTAATTTCTTAAGAACCTTTTTCAAGTTCATTATTCCTTTTATATCACTTATTACCATGTTATGAACATTATATAATTATTTAAGTTAATAATGGTCGTTTTAACGATCATTGGTACTTGAGTCAAAATATGCTCTTTATAATTACAAGTTGTTCATGTATCCATTATATCCAGAGTTATAATAATGATGTATATATCATATATATCATATATATCCAGTATATACATGCATTTATAATATTACATAATCATTTAGAGGTAAGAAATGAAATGCACCGTTCATGGAGACGGTAAGCCGTACGTACGCATGAACGCTACTTTCATTTCTATTTCGTATTTTATAGAATGGAATCATAATGATATAAATTTATATTATAATTATAGTGTAATATCATATATAATATCATAAATCCATCCTTTATACGTCCCACATATGGTATTTAACGAATCAAATCACTTTGAGGGGGCGGTAGTCCGCACTTCCTTAAATGAAGATATCGCGTTTACCCATAATGGGAACCATAAAGGTATGACCAAAATGAAAAATACAGAAGATTAAAGAAAAAATAAAAATATTATATATCATATATAAATATAGTTTCATCTTAATGGCCACCTTTGAAGGTGTTAAAAGAATGTTGAACAATCATCGTTTCGGGAGGCAGAAATTCACCATCCACGGAAACAGTATGTTCTTTAACCATTAGATGTAGGTGTGTGTAATTGTATCTCGAATACTTATTATAAAAACATCTTATTATATGTAAGATACTGGTTTTGTTACAAAAGAAAATAATAAAAAGAGTTTAGGGGGTTGGAGAAGTAAAATAAAACAAAAGGACTCAAGTGAAGACATTACCTTAAAATCAGGTAACTCCCTTTGGTTTGAGCTCAAAGGCTTTCTTGGGAAGACTTCTGCCCAAAGTGAGGCTTCAAGGAGTAAGATAGGGATGTGGAGAGACAAAATGGTCAGGGGTTGGCTGATCCAAAGGCTTTTGAAGTGTGGGTAAGGAGGTAGAGGTGGGGGCCTTTTATAAAAGGAGAGGAGGGGCACTCTTGAAAAGTAAGGAAATGTTACTTTATTTTAGAATGTGTTTCGGATTTTAATGGTCCCAAATTGATGTGTTTCGAGGATAAGGTGATAAGGGTTCAAAATAAACCCATCCAATAGGTTTTGGACATGTGTAGGTCTTAGATTTTACATTATATTTCCATTTTATTTAAATTGTTAAATAATGAGGTCATCGCTGCATCATTATGATGTCATAAATGATTTAATTTATTTAATGTATAAAAATTATAAAAAAATACTACGATGTAGAAAATATTTTTATCTTTTCAATGAATATTTATAGTCCAAAAGAGCATTTATTTAGACAAAATTAAAAATATTTTACTTAGGTGATACATTCTTTGTTACATTTAACATTCTTTAAAAATAAAAAGATAAAAAGTCACTTTCTCACAAAAGTGACTCCATGGGGCCCCCAATTTTGGCACAAGGCATCCCATGGTCGGACATGAGACAAACAGTATCCTTAGGACATATGTTGTGGTCATTTTTTATTATTATGATATTATCTTATTATCTTTAACTACCCGATTACTCATTAATCAAGATAATTAAAGATAATTATCGTCGTTACTATTCATAATGTCCAAAAACAAAAGAGTCTTAATTACATAATTTGGACCTTATGATTCCAAATATGTAATCCATTTTAACAAATTCCAAACACATAAATTGGAATAATTAATTTAAAAAAAATCTCATTTTCAAAACAAATAGCGGGGTTTTTAGAAACAATTTTTATGAAAAGTTTGGCATTAGTTTATGCCCAATTCCAAAGTGAAATTAATCCTAATGACCACCATTGGATTAAATGGTAAAAATATATTCATATTAAACTTTAATACCATTTAAAAATATAATCTAACCATATAATTAAATTAAATTAAAAGGCAGTTTTGATGTAAAATGCAGTATTTTTCACTATTCATTAAAAAATGAACATTGTCAGAAAAATACCAAAAATTTATCCAATGTAAATTTCAATGTCCCAATCATAAAGAATATGTTTATTTTGAAAAATAGAGATTATAAAATTTCCAAAAGTTAGATTTAAAAATGGTTTTCCATCAAAAGGCAGTAAAACAATCTTTTAAAAATATTAGTGTATTCCATGCTTAAGATTGGATTTATTTTCATTTTAAGCCTCTAAAACATTATCTAATTCATTAATAGACATAGATAAAAATATATATTATTAATTACTTACTTGGGATGTTACATGCTTCCCCCCTTTAGAAAATTGCGTCCCTGCAATTTATTTACTTATCAAATAAATGGGGGTACTTATCCCTCATTGCATTTTCAGATTCCCATGTTGCCTCTTCCATCATGTGGTTTTTCCACAAAACCTTTACCTGATTAATCACCTTATTTCGTAACACTTGCTCCCTGTGGTCAAGAATCTGGACCGGTTGTTCCTCATAAGATAGGTTCTCTTCCAGCTGAACTACCTCTGGACTCAAAACATGAGATGGATCTAGCATATACTTTCTCAATATCAAAACATGAAAAACATTGTGTACCTGAGATAAACTCGGAGGTAAAGCCACTCGGTAAGCAGCTGATCCAACTCTCTCCAGAATTTCATATGGTCCAATGAACCTTGGACTCAGCTTTCCTTTCTTACCAAATCACATCACACTTTTCCATGGTGATACTTTGAGAAAAACATGATCACCTACCTCAAAAGATAGATCCTTCCTCCTATTGTCTGCATAACTCTTTTTCCTACTCTGAGATGTTCTCATGTGTATCTGAATCAACTGAACTTTTTCTGCCATCTCTTCTACCAATTATGTCCCCATAAACTTCCTTTCACTTACTTCATCCCAGAAAGCTGGAGTTCGACACCACTTCCCATATAACGCCTCAAATGGTGCCATCTACATACTGGAATGAAAACTGTTATTATATGAAAATTCAACCAAAGAAAGATGTTGGTCCCAACTTCCCTGATAATCCATAGAACAAGAACGTATCATATCCTCCAAGGTCTGAATTGTTCGTTCTGACTTCCCATCTGATTGAGGATGAAAAGCTGTACTAAAATTTAACTCAGTACCCAATGACTTTTGAAGGCCCTTCCAAATGTTAGAAGTAAACCTGGGATCACGATCGGATACAATGGATAGAGGAACTCCATGCAACCTGACTATCTCTTTAAGGTACAATCGAGAAAGTTGATCTAGAGAGAAGGTATCTCGAATAGGAAGGAAATGAGCTGATTTAGTCAAGCGATCAACAATAACCCAGATTGCATTATTACCTCGAGATGTCTTCAGTAATCCCACAAAAAAGTCCATGGATATATTCTCCCATTTCCACTCTGGCATGGGTAGAGGCTGAAGCATCCCTTTCGGTAACTGCCACTCTGCTTTAACCTACTGACAAGTCAAACACTTCACAGTAAAATCAGCAATATCTCTTTTCATTCCATCCCACCAGTAATACTCCCGAAGATCTCTATACATCTTAGTACTGCCTGGATGAACTAAAAACGAAGAACTATGAGCTTCACATAACAACTCTCTCTTCAACTGTGAATCACAAGGCACGCACAATCTCTTCCCAAATCTCAAAACACAATCACTATCAATGTTGAATTCAAGTAACTTACCTTTCTAAACCAGCTCTACCTTTTTCTGCAACTCACTGTCTTGCTTCTGTGCTTGCTTGATTCTGTCTAATAGAGAAGATTTCACTGATACCTGAAATAAAACAAAATGACATCCTGCACCAACAAATTCTATGCCAAATTTCATCAAATCCTTAACCAAAGGATCACATTCCAAATGCAAAATTGTTAATGAAGAATTACTTTTTTGACTCAAAGCATCATCCACTTTATTTTCTTTTCCCGGATGGTAATGAATTGTACAATCATAATCCTTGATTAATTCTATCCATATCCTTTATCTCATGTTAAATTCTTTCTGAGTGAATATATACTTTAAACTTTTGTGATCGGTATATATTTCACACTTTACTCCATACAAATGATGCCTCCAAATTTTTAAAGCGAAAACAATAGTAGCTAATTCCAAATCATGTGTAGGGTAATTTACCTCATGAGTTTTCAAATGTCGTGAAGCATAAGCAATTACCTGATCATTCTGCATTAGGACACAACCAAGTCCTTTCAATGAAGCATCACTGTAGATAACAAACTCACCATTCCTGGAAGGTAGTGCCAAAACTAGAGCATTCACCAATCTTCTTTTCAGTTCCTGAAAACAATCATCACATTCTTTTGTCCAGATAAACTTAACACCTTTTCGAGTTAGCTTAGTCATTGGACTAGATAACCATGAAAAATTTCTAACAAACCTTCATTAATAGCCTGCCAAACCAAGGAAACTATGAATCTCAGTTACATTTGTGGGTCTTGTCCATTCTTCAACAACCTTTGTTTTTGCAGGATCAATAGTTATCCCATCTTTAGAAACAATATGACCAAGGAAAGAAATTTGTTGCAACCAAAACTCACACTTACTGAATTTCCCATACAATTTATTTTCTTTTAAGGTTTGTAAAATAACCCTTAAATGTATTTCATTCTCTTCTTTACTTTTAGAAAAAACCAAAATATCATCAATGAAAAAAACCACAAACTTATCCAAGAACTCATGGAAAATTCTATTCATTAAGTCCATGAATATAGAAGGTGCATTGGTTAGCCAAAAAGGCATTACTACAAATTCATAATGGCCATATCTTATATGAAACGCAGTCTTCAGAATATCTGCTTCCTTTACCTTCAACTGATGGTACCCCGATCTCAGGTCAATCTTTGAAAAATACTGAGCTCCCTGGAGCTGATCAAACAAATCATCGATATGAGGAAAAGGATATTTGTTCTTAACAGTGATGTTATTCAAGGCTCTATAATCAATGCAAAGTCTCATAGAACCATATTTCTTTTTAACAAATAAAATAGGAGCACCCCATGGTGATGTGCTAGGTCGAATGAAACCTTTCTCTAATAAATCTTTCAATTTCTACTTCAACTCTAAAAGTTCAATTTGAGCCATTCGATAAGGGGGTTTTGAAATTGTCTTAGCATCAAGAACTAAGTCAAAAGTAAACTCAACTTCCCGATCTGGTATTATTCCAGGCAACTCATCAGGAAAAACATCAGGATACTCATTTACCACTGGCACATCATTAATCTGAACAGTTCCTTTATTTTCAATGATGTGTGCCAGGTAACATTCATTTACATCTTTTACAAGTTTCTTGGCCTCTTGATATGTTATCAAAAGTAAGGGTTCATTCTTGTACACAAACTGAAAGTCTTTCTGAAAAGAAACTTCTTTAGCTCTACAGTCAATCTTAGCATGGTAAATAGAGAGCCAATCCATACCCAGGATAACATCAAACTCTACTAGAGGTAGAACAATAAGGTTTGCAAGTAGGTTCTTTCCACAGATAAGGATAGGAAGATTTTTATAAATTCTTTTTGCCTCAACATTTCCCCCAGGTGTTTTTACCACAAGTTTAGGAGTCATTTCTTGAGATGGTATTCCCATTTTAATAGAAAAGTTTTCAGAGATGAAAGAATGTGTAGACCCCGAATCAAACAACACAATGGCATAATCTGAAAAAACAAAAAAAGTACCTAATACAACTTCATTTGATGGCTCGACATCTGCTGAGGTAGTTGCAAAGGATTTCACCACCCCTTTCTGCTTGTAGTCTAACTGCTTCACATCACTCAAGCTCTTTGTCGAACACTCATTTTCATAGTGACCCATATCATTTCACTTAAAACATTTCACTAACTGTAAATAAAATTTGGACTTACCATCACCTTGATCTTTTTCAGTGCAATCACGAGCCTTATGTCCCATCTTACCACATCGGTAGCACTTTCCAAAATTTAGAAGGCATTCCCCAGCATGCCTTTTGCCACATTTATCTCAAACTGGAAACTTAGTTTTCTTCCCATCAGATTTTTTTGAAGAATTCTTCCCTTTCTCCTGCCACCTCGGTCTCTTCTTCTGCTGGTTTTTATAGAACACTTGATCATCGACAAACTCCATTTCCACATTCTCAGCACATCGAACAAGCTTTTCATAACTTTTAAACTCACGAGAAGCTAATTCCCTTCGATATTTTGGCTTTAATACTAAGTAAAAATGATTGATTTTACTATCAAGATCTCGGATAAAATTTGGAGCATACCTTTCCAATCGAGTGAACCTTTCTTCATAGGTAGCCACTGAGTCTTCCTCTTGCCTCAATTCCAAGAATTGTTTTTCCATCCTAAGTCAAACAGCCTTAGGAAAATACTTTTCGAGAAATATACCTTTGAATTCATCCCAGTCAAGAGCATCAATCTCATTAGCGTCCCTGATATTTTTAACCATCGACCACCACTGATCTGCTTCACCCTCCAAACGGTAAATATCAAGACTAACCTTTTGATTTTCTGAACACCCCATGACATCGAAAATCTTCTCCAGTGCTTTAATCCACCCTTTAGCTAGCACAGGGTCAGATGATCCTCTGAATGATGGGGGATGTTTCCTCATGAAATGTTCAACCACTGACATGTTCCTCTGCGGTTGATCTGGATGGTCTCGTGCATGGATACCACTGCCATTTATCGCTTGAGTCAACTGCTCCATTACTGCAACAAACTGTTCAGTTCTAATTTCGACCATCTCAGGATGCTGATTCGGAAGGTTATTTCCTTCTGTATTCCTTCCTAGCACTGCTTACCTATTTCCTCTGTGGAAAACCATTCTGAACAAACATGTCTTAGATGAAGCAACATGGTAATCTTCAAATGCTATATCATTTCAATTTGACCATAAAAAAAATATTTTTGGATAATCATTTAATAGAATTATAACTCCAAAAGTTATCTAAACTGACCTCTGATATCAACTATAAGGCCCCAGCCTTAAACCTTACTTAATCTTGAGTTATTACAAGATTACACATTGAGGATCTTTTCAGGTTTAGAGTTTTAGATAATTAGATCATAAAACTTGCATTACATTCCACATTTAAACAAAGTGATTACATAAAGATAGTACTCATTTTTCCCATCAACGGAAATATATTTAGAATAAAAAAAGGATTCTTTCTTTACACTTCCTTGACACTATCATCTTATCAAGTACCTTTCCCTTGACCTGTGAAAAACATTTCAAAAAAACTTGGGATGAGCATAAAAAATCTCAGTATGGGTTATTAAAATATGGAAAGGAAACATGATTTCATATATACATAAGAATGAAATCATACTTTACCCATAAAACATAAGCACTTTAACATACCTCATTAAATCATGAATAAATCATAGAAATCATAAGACATAAAGGTAACTTGAGGCATTCATAACATTATTACGTAGGGAGTAACCCTCTTGGTAACGTTTGGAATACCCATCACAGTATATTCCCTAAATCTCTTCGAAGAAACCTTAATGTTTCACTCCTTCGCATTACCCAATGCATTGGAGAGCTATATTGGGCTCACCCGCCCTTATTTTATCATGGAACCACCCGTCTTTATAATAATTCCCAAGAACCCCAACATAATCGTATCACATAAAACATGCATAAAGGAAACATAACATTTCCACCTTTCAATCACAAGATACCAATACAACACATTGATATAAAAACATTATGAAAATGATTTTCAATACCAAAATAAAATAAAAGTAAAACATGGTATTTATTTTTCTTTAAAAAAAAGGTATGGCTTGTAGAGGAAGCCGAAACTCAAATAATGGTCACGGCGGCGGAGAAGTCGTTGTCGCCGCATACGTACGACAAAAACATTCCCTTTTTTTAATTAGTAAAACGATTCATATAAAAAATATTCCTTTTGGATAAATGTAAAAGTCAAAGGGGTTTATACACTGTATAAAAGAAGGTTGTGTATAAAATAAAATATGCCTCAATGAAAGGAGATTGAGACGAAGTCCCATACCTCGGGTCTGACTTGACTCGATCGTTCTTTAATGTCCTGAATAATAAACTTGAGTTAATTTATACTTTCTTAAGAACCTTTTTAAAGTTCATTATTCCTTTTATATAACTTATTACCATGTTATGAACATTATGTAATTATTTAAGTTAATAACGGTCGTTTTAACGATCATTGGTACTTGAGTCAAAATATGCTCTTTATAATTACAAGTTGTTCATGTATCCATTATATCCAGAGTTATAATAATGATGTATATATCATATATATCATATATATCCAGTATATACATGCATTTATAATATTACATAATCATTTAGAGGTAATAAATGAAATGCACCGTTCATGGAGACGGTAAGTCGTACGTACGCATGAATGCTACTTTCATTTCTATTTCGTATTTTATAGAATGGAATCATAATGATATAAAGGTATATTATAATTCCAGTGTAATATAATATATAATATCATAACTCCATCCTTTATACGTCCCACATATGTTATTTAACAAATCATATCACTTTGAGGGGGCGGTAGTCCGTACTTCCTTAAATGAAGATATCGCGTTTACCCATAATGGGAACCATAAAGGTATGCCCAAAATGAAAAATACAGAAGCTTAAGGAAACCATAAACATATTCTATATCATATATAAATATAGTTTCATCTTAATGGCCACCTTTTAAGGTGTTAAAATAATGTTGAACAATCATCGTTTCGAGAGGCAGAAATTCACCATCCATGGAAACAGTATGTTCTTTAACCATTAGATGTAGGTGTGTGTAAGTGTAGCTCGAATCCTTCTTATAAAAACATCCTAGTATATGTAATATACTGTTTTTGTTACAAAAGAAAATAATAAAAAGAGTTTAGGGGGTTGGAGAAGCAAAATAAAACAAAAGGACTCAAGTGAAGACATTACCTTAAAATCGGGTAACTCCCTTTGGTTTGAGCTCAAAGGCTTCCTTGGGAAGACTTCTGCCCAAAGTGAGGCTTCAAGGAGTAATAGAGGGATGTGTAGAGACAAAATGGGCAGGGGTTGTCTGAGCCAAAGGCTTTGGAAGTGTGGGTAAGGAGGTAGAGGTGGGGGCCTTTTATAATAGGAGAGGAGGGGCACTCTTGGAAAGTAAGGAAATGTTACTTTATTTTAGAATGAGTTTCAGATTTTAATGGTCCCACATTGATGTGTTTCTAGGATAAGGTGATAGGGGTTCGACATCCACCCATACAATATGTTTTTGACATGTTTAGGTCTTATATTTTACATTATCTTTCCATTTTATTTAAATCGTTAAATAATGAGGTCATCGCTACATCATTATGATGTCATAAATAATTTAATTTATTTAATGTCTAAAAATTATAAAAAAAATAATATGATGTAGAAAATATTTTTATCTTTCCAAGGACTATTTATAGTCCAAAATATAATTTATTTAGACAAAATAAAAAATATTTTACTTAGGTGATACATTCTTTGTTACATTTAACATTCTTTAAAAATAAAAAGATAAAAAGTCACTTTCTCACAAAAGTGACTCCATGGGGCCCCCAAGTTTGGCACAAGGCATACCATGGTCAGCCATGAGACAACCATTATCCTTAGGAAACATGTTGTGGTCATTTTTTATTATTGTGATATTATCTTATTATCTTTAACTACCCGATTACTCATTAATCAAGATAATTAAAGATAGTTACCGTCGTTACTATTCATAATGTCCAAAAACAAAAGAGTCTTAATTACATAATTTGGACCTTCTGATTCCAAATATTTAATCCATTTTACCAAATTCCAAACACATAAATTGCAATAATTAATTTAAAAAAAACTTCCTGTTGTCAAAACAAATAGCGGGTTTTTTAGAAACAATATTTATGAAAAGTTTGGCATTAGTTTATGCCCAATTCCAAAGTGAAATTAATCATAATGACCACCATTGGATTAAATGGTAAAAATATATTCAGATTACACTTTAATACCAATTAAAAAGATAATATAACCATATAATTAAATTAAATTAAAAAGCAGTTTTGATGTAAAATGCAGTATTTTTCACTATTCATTAAAAAAATGAACATTGTCAGAAAAATACCAAAAATTTATCCAATGTAAATTTCAATGTCCCAATCATAAATAATATGTTTATTTTGAGAAATAGAGATTATAAAATTGTCAAAAGTTATATTTAAAAATGTTTTTCCATCAAAAGGAAGTAAAACAATCTTTTAAAAATATTAGTGTATTCCATGCTTAAGATTGGATTTATTTTCATTTTAATCCTCTAAAACACTATCGAATTCATTAATAGACATAGATAAAAATATATATTATTCATTAATTACTTGGGATGTTACATCATATAAGTATATATACTTTTTATATGATAAATATTATGGTTTACATATTCATATAGATATATGAGTATGTTTGGTCAATATTATGCTAGAACCCTTTATATCTTGAGTGGAAATAATGTTTTTCTAGAGTTCTCTCTTTTCTTACATCTTTGAATTATGAAATTAATATATTTTTCAATGCTATAAATGAATTAATGGTCATACAGTTATACCTTAGAATAAGGATTAAAATTTTGGACATAGTGTCTGTTCCGAAATAAAGAGAGTTTGATAAACCATATCTAATGTAGTTTGGAATGATTCACAAAGAGTTGTGAAGTTTTTGTATAAAGTCCTTATGGGTTTTTTGTATAATTGAGCGGTATATAGATATTCATTAAAATGGGGTAAATCACATTTTATGATTTTTCCATATCATAAGTCATGATATGCACTTGATGTATATCATAGACAAAAATAAATTGATATCATTAAAGACTTATGTTATCTACATCATATCATATGATTCAATAAGTTATATGAAATATTTGGTGTGTGTTAATTATCACATATTCTAAGTGGATTCATCATCAGTTATGAATCATATATATGATTCATTTATACCATGAAAAATGTTATAATCATTAAAAAATCAATGACTATAACACTCCAATGAGAATACTTTATGGTAATTTATGTCATCATCCTAATGTTGGCAGCTGACACTCGGTCTACTTTATTTAATGAATAGAATCTATATAAGGGATTTGATACTCCTATTAGTGTGGGTAGTGATTTTTTCAAGATGAATTCAAATATCTCTCTTCCCTTCCTATTCTCTATTAGTCTTTGAGGAGAAGGTTCTATAACACATTTGGAGCTCAAGGGTTCCTCTCATAGCATATGATGATTCTAGTGTCCGGTGCACTAACTATAGAGGTAAGAGTATTTTAGTTATTACAATATGATCTCAATCAATCAACCTCCTTCAATATAAATATTTTTGAATATGAGGTATGCACATTTATTTTATGTTATTAATTTTCATATTGGTTTTATGATGATAGATTGGTAATTTATTTTGGTTTCTTCCATTATTTAGTGCATGGGATGTTCCTACATAACCCCTCACAATCATCTTCTTGGGGATTAATACCTCTAAAAATTATATCTTCAATCAGGATATCATCAATTAAGAGTGAAAATAAAGAATATACATAAGGCATCCTTTCATATAAGATATGAAAATTTTGACTTCATAGTGATTCCTTTTGGACTTACAAATATCCCAATAATATTTATGGATTTAATAAATAAGGTTCTTGTAGATTAATATAATAAATTTTTTGTAGTACTTTTAAAGGATATTATTAAATATTCTAAGATAAAGGAAGATCATGAGGATCATTTGAGGATTTTTTTGAAGACCTTGAGAAAGGATAAATTTTTTTCTAAATTAAAAATTTGTGAATTTTGGTTTTAGAAAGTATCATTATGGGTTCATGAAATCACAAGTAAGGGTTTTTATATAGATCTTTCAAATCTAAATGGAGTTGATTTCTCATTTAATAATAGTTTCCTATCAAGTGTTAAAATAGAATTATATATGTATCTGTATGGTAAGGAATGTATAACTTTAACTTGTTGGGATGGAGTTGGAGAGTAAAATCTATTGGGATCAAAATTTTCTCAAGAAATGAAAGAGAATATCCAAGACATTCAAAAACATATTAATGTAGAAAAAGTGGATAAAATCATTATGCAGATAATATTTAGTGAGATATAGAGTTTTGTGTTAGATAAGAAGTATTCCTTTGAATATTACCATATAAGGAGGTCATGAGATTTAAGAAAAGTAAAACTTAATCCCTAGACACATCGATCTTGTTGATATTATAAATCATTTTGAAATTATAACTTATCAATAGGTAATTATACTAAAAATTTTACAAGTGAATAACATGTTTCATGTATCACTTATAAGGAAGAAAATATCAACCCATCACATGTATTAACTTAGAGGTTTTATAACTGGATCATTATCTCTCTTATGAGGAATAACGTATGAATATCTTTGATTTTAGAGATAGAGTATTAAGAAATAAGACCACTCATTTTATCAAATATATTTAGTGAAATTATAAGTTTGGAGGAAATAAAAGGGAATATGATGATTTAATGAAACAAAATTAATCACATATATTTTAATCAGATTAAGGAAATTTTGAGGGTTTTTTGAAGTGGAATGTAATACCCAAAATTTTAGTATAAAATTCCCTTCCATAACATATGTGTGTGTTGAGATTGAATTAATTTTTTATTACGTAATTTCAATATAAAATGAATAATTTTTATTTTATTAAGGGTGAATATTACAACATAAAATTAAATAATCATAATTATTATAAGAAAATTATATAGAATATAATTATTAAAACTACAAGATGATGATAAGTACAAGTAAATAAAAAGACTAAAAGCTTAAAATATTCTTCATAGTGGTCTCCCATAAAAATCATACCATTGAGTATAAATATATAAATTTGATAGGAATTTTGAATAAGGGAATAGTGTGAATTATTTTAGATAAAAAATTATAGAAATTTATAGGAATGGAAAATGATAAAGTGTCTATTACATAATCACTGGGTATACATATAGTTGATGAGTATATAAAGTTGTTAAAATGAGTGTGAAATACTTATGAGAAAGTGAATAATTACTTAGAAATAATATATTTTACATTTATAAATAATATATAATTTAACATCTATGGAATAATTAATTATTAATAATAAATAAAACCATTTATAGTAAAAAATAGTTTTTTATTCTAAAAATGATTTTATATATATTATATTTTTATTTAAAAGTTAACGTTGTCATATTTAGAGTTTTAATTTAATAAAATATATTTAATATTTGGAATAATAACTTCATAATTATATAAGGGGGTCAATCTCATTTTTAATGAAAAAAATTAGTATGGTGAATGGTGAAATGCATTGATAAATAGTTATAGCGGTAATTATGGTAAAAATGACTAATAAATTAATTAAAAATTTAAAAAAAATATCATGGATATTTTTGAATGATGAATTAATGACCCACCTTCCATTTTTCAATTTATTGGGCCACTTTATATACAAATTTACTTTGTTTCACCTACAAGTAATTAAAATTTTCTAAAATTTCACTAAATCTTATATATAAAATGAACCCTAGTTCACTCATTCCAAAATATATCTCATGTTTGTTTTAATTTCCAAACTTTTCCCAAAATAAAACCCTTATAAAACTTTCTCATGTTTAGTAAACTCTGATCATAAAAAGGAGTCTTAGAGACTTCATTAGAAAGAAGGTTGGTGAGTGAAGATCCGACTTTTTCAAAGTAGGAAACACCTTCTTCATTACCTATTTATTTTATCTTTCACTATTTACTTATTCTTGAATATGATTTTCTAATTTAATAAAAAATAGTTAATATAAATATAATTATATAATAATGGAATAGAAATGAAATATTTATGGGTTCATAATCATTATTTTCTTGTACCATGTTCATATTTGGATCTATACAACCACCTACATGAACAATGTTTCCTTATTTACCTAATTATAATAATAGAGATTTAACAATAATAATAAATATGCTATTTAATATGGATTTATGGTTTTATGGTTTTGAAATTAATATACCCAAATAAATATCTATTATTAGGTAACTCCTTATGTTATATAAAATTACGTAAAACAAGCGAGTTATAGATTTATTCATTAAGAGTTGTACTCATACCTTATATGTAATGAATACGGGCATTTGTAAATTATTATAGAATTATTATTCTAGTTCCTTAACTATTATATATATTATTAACTCATTAATAATATTTGATGATCAAGGGTATCATACTAAGACAAGAATAGAACAATTGGAACTGCCAACATCCAATGATTAATATTAACTATGACTAACTAAAAAATAAGTATTAAATGAATGTAAGTGATTAAAATTTAATAAAATAAATATAAATATGATTCTTAAATATTAAATTAATAAATTAAAGTTGAGTATACATGTATCTAGAGAGTGTTCATGCTATCTGGGAGTTAATATAAGGGATTATTTCTTGATCTCACTTCTTCTTTGAGATTATCTATGTATAATGTTTATTTAAATAATTTTTATGAAATTTCAAATTAAATACCAATATTATTTATCTTCTATTAATTTATTATATTTAAATTTTTTTTATTATTCTCCTCTAATTGATTTATAATTTATTAATTATGACATTTTTAAGGAGAACGTTTATTTATCTCTCTTTTTGATTGGATATTTATATTCCATATAAATGTTTTTTATGCTATATATAATTTCATGGATATATCTTATACCCTTATTTTTTTTATATAGATGTTTTATGTTTCTTTCTATTTATTTTTCCTTACTTATGAAGTTGGAAAGGAAATATTTTTATCTCTTCCTTTACATCTCTCACTTGGAAAAATTTTCTCACCCATTTTTTCTTTTCTATTAATATAAATTCATATAGTAGTTTCTTATAAAAAAAATTAAATTCTTTTAATTTCATTTATTCTTCCTCCTGATTGCATTTTTTTCATAAATTTAATGTCCATAAAAACATCATAATGAAAAATATATTTCTTATTAATTTTTATATAATTTATTCACTTATTCTAAAGAATATTTAATCTATATCAACATTATTTTATGTTATATAATTTAAAAATACTTTATATTTTAATTAATTTCTTTGTCTATGGATTTAAATTCTCAATATCTTCCACTTTCTCTCTTTTGGTGTTTTATCTTGAAGAAAAAAATGAATAACTTGTTTTATTTTCATGGGTTAATCATTATATGAATTTTAATGGATCTATGATCATTCTCATGTTTATGTGACACACACACACATATATATATATATATATATAAACATTTTCATATTTTAGTTAGGACCAAAATCATATATCATCCAATTCATTGGGTAAACTTCTATATCTCATTAGTGTAAGTGGCGTGGGAAATTAGCCTAGTACATTATGTTATGATCATATTGGTCATTAATCTTGAATTATGTTTATTATATCCTATGATTGTTTATGTTCCAAATTACTATGTTTTTATAGTTCATTATTATTCTATTATTATTTTTACACTCTTAATTAATGTATCATAATCATATTTTTATATATACATGGTTTCAATTTGTTTTTTTATGATATAGTTTATGATGATTCACATATCTCATATTGGTATACTATATGTTTTTACCTTATTGGGTTGTTTATATCACCCTTTTATTTGTTTATGTGTCTCCTCAATGTTTCTTGTGTAATGATATGTCTAATATGGATTCTTGTATAAAAAATGGTTTGGAATAAATAGATGTTGTATTGTGTAATAATATAAACATATATCTAATCTCTAAATATTATAAACCTTTTGGTTTTAAGATTGTATTTGAAATCATGTGATATTGAGTATAATTATATAAAATGATTAAAAATAAATGTATGTTAATCATGGGTTGTTATAGTTGGTTTCATAGTGGGGTTTTATTAATTATGGGGATTTAGTTAGTGAGAATAAAAATATATAACATAATACAAACTAGGTTAAACCAAAGTGCTATAGATTAGGGTATATTAAGTTATATTTTCATATACATATTACTATTTACTCAAATATTTATTATATATTATTTTTAAAACTAACCATTTGTGTTTTATTTAATGCTTGTAACTAAGAGAAACTAAGTTAGAAACAAATTCAATGGACAATAAAATGAATAACCTAATAAAAATGAATGGGATGGGATCTCAGGTGTAAGATATCATGGGTATGTTTTCCCAGATATATTAGGCTATAAATGATATATTTAACCATATCAAGCTACCAAATGAACTAAGGAAGGAATAATTCATTATTTAGTTATTTATGATATATCGATCACCATCCTTTGGTGTATATCATGTTCCATTAATTGTTGAAAAATAGATTAATATAGAAGAAAATATATTTGATGTTCTTTAATGTTAAGAGCATGAAAAGGTGGTTTTATATGTTTATAGTTTAGAAGGTGAAGTAGATCAGTGGTGGAAACTAATTAATAAGACAAGGAAAAAATGATAAATTGAATTCATGGAATGGGTGGTTCTTAAGAAAATATTTTTTAATAATTATTTTCCCTATTCTCTTTGCATTAAAATAGAGTTGGAATTCCAAAAATTTAAATAAAATTAGGATGAATCTGTTGGTTCATGGGAAAATAATAAGACTTCCAACGTATTTATCTAGTTTTATCATTGACTCTCAAAGTAAAATCAATCACTTATTTACTGGATCAAAACCAAGTCTCTAAAAAGAATTAGCGATAAATGGTTTTGATTTCTATGAATAGATTATTAGATGTGCTCTTAAGTTGGAGATTGAAATTAAAGAATCTCAATGGACACATGGATTTGGGAATAATAAGAGAAAAATGGATTCTTGTGGTGGTTTAAGTAATAAATCTCATAGGAAATAATAATCAATAACCAATATGCTAAAATGTGGGAGTATAGACCTAATATAGCCTTTTGATAAGATATAGAGATTTTTAATTCATAGAGATGCCTTTTAGACTTACAAATTTCCCAAAAATATTCATAGATTTAATAAATAGAGACTTTAGAGATTACCTTAATAAATGTGTGATAATATTTATAGATAATATTATTATATATTATAATATAAAGGAAGAGAATGAGGATTATTTGAGGATTATGTTGAAGGTATTAAGAATGTAGAAATTGTTTTCTAACTCTATGAAGTGTGATTTTTTTATATAAAGTATCATTCTTGAGTCGTGTAATTATAATAGAGGATAGATATATAGTTTCTTTAATGATAAAGGTGATTAGAGAATGGAATAGACCAACTATTGTGATAGAGATCCATAATTTTATTGTATTAATTTTGTATTATTGATTATTTGTGAGAAATTTGTCATTTGTTTCCAATCCACTAGCCATGTTAACATAAAAAGGAGTAATGTTTCTCTAGATAAAACAATGTGATGAGATCTTATTGGAGATTTAGGATTTTTTTACTTCAGCTTTACTCACACTACACACAAGTAGGGACATATCAAAAATGTGAAATGGTTTTTCAAAGAATTACTTGGTTTGTGTTCTCATCCAAACTGAAATGGTAGTATCTTATAACTCATATTTACTGAATATCCATGAGAAAAATTGACTGAATCATGATCTCAAGTTGGTAGTGGTAATATTTGTATTAAATTTCTAGAGGAATTATCTATTTGTATAGAAGTGTGATATGTGTGTGTGTGTGATCAAAAAATATTAAAGTATATATTTACACAAAAAGAGTAGAAAATGCACCAAAGGAGATGGTTAAATATTATCAAGGATTATTATTTATCAATATATTAATATTATGGGAAGGAAAACGAGGTGATTGATGAGATCATTAGAAAGGATCATTCTACCTTATCCATGATAAATATTTAAATAGATAAAATCTTCATGGTTATGAAATGGATGCACATGTACATAATAAGGGAGTGGATAAATTCATTCATTTACAAATAATTTCTCAACCATCTATCCAAGTGAAGATTAAGGAGCCATGAAATGATGATACATAGATACAAAAGGTGTCAAAAAATCTGGAGTTCAATCTTGAAAAAGATAGAGTTATATGATTTTAGAACACATAATTGTATCTCATCCATGCCAAAATTGAATAAGGGTATATTTGATGATCCTTATATATCATCATTCCCTATTAACTAATGGGTATAAAAATGGATAAACATATATGAGTAAAATTTTAGTGTGATAACATAAATAGGGGTATTATGAAGTATATATCTAGATTCTTGATCCACTAATAAGTTATGGTTGAATGTCATAAGTTTAAGGGGGTGATGAAACCATTGCCCATACACATATGGAAATGAGATAACACCATTATTAATTTCATCATGGGTATTCCTAAAACCTTTAATGATAATAATTCCATATGGTTTTTAGTTAACCAATTTACAAATTTATATCACATTATTTATATTTAAGAGTAATTTTATCTTGATCAACTATCCAAGAAATATATAAAGGATGTTGTAAGGCTATATTAGGAACCACTTTAGATTATATCTGATTAATATCCAAGGTTCACCTCAAAGTTCTAAATAAACCTTTAACAAGAATTGAATAGAGAACCAAATTTTAGAACTTATTATCATACTTAATCCAATGGTCAATATAAAAGGAAAATTTAGATTTTTTAAGATGTGATTAGATCTTTCTAGATGGATTTGAAAGAAGGTTGGGATCAATATCTAATACTAGTTGAGTTCTCATATAGAAACATGAAGTAACTAAGTAAGAGTTGAATGTTTTTTCAATGAGTAAATATGTTTTTTGTGAATGAATGTGATTGTTTTTAGAATGATATTTAACACTAATAATATAATTGTTTATGGGTAGAGTACTATCTACAATAAGTTTTAAAGGTGATTGAAGATCTATCGAAATAAGGAGATCAAAAACTTGAGTTTGAATTGTGTATGTTTGCTTAAAGTTGAATAGAACCATCTGAGGGTCATTGTACATGGAAGATGTTGTATTTAGTGTTTAAATACAGTTGGATGAAGTCTTGGAGGTGTTTTATAAGTACTAGAGATAATTTTAGGGGGACTAGATTGAGTTTGAAAGACATATGGAATTATCAAGTAACTGCATAAAGGTTACACTAAAAAACTGAACCTATGTAAGAGTTATTTGATAAATGAATTACCCACATAAATTTAAACCCCCTATTATATAAAGGTACTCTAAAAACTAGAAGGCTATATAAAGGTAATTTGGTAAATGTACTGTCTATGTAAAGGTAAGTCTGGAACTGTACTAGTTATGTAAGGTTTAATTTTGAAATATATGGCTACATAAAGGTGACTCCAATTTTCTAATATATATGGAAGGGTAACATAGAAACTAGGTGTTTTATAAAGGTAAATTCCTCACTACATAAAGGAAATTTTTGAGTTGAAAAATATACATTATGCTAATTTTGGGATTTTATTGGTTATGTAAAGTTCATCTGAAGGTTGCACTACCAACGTCAAGGTAGTTTAGAGTTGTGTAAAGGTAATCTAAGTATCTCATATGTTATGTACAAGTAATTAAAAATCTCACTAAGTTTTATGAATGTAAAATTCACACTACTTAAAGATTTTACTACCAATGTCAAGGTAGTTCAGAGCTGTGTAAAGGTAATCCTAGTCTCCAGTATGCTCTGTATAAGTACTTTATAATTTCACTGAGTTGTATAATGGTCAAAGTCTCACTATGTGAAGGTAAATCTAAAATATAGGACTCGGGTGAATGTAATGAGGGAGTTACAAAATCTATGTAAGGGTAATATGAAAGTTGTGAAAAGGTATGTTGAGCTGCATAAAGGTTACTCCAAGCTGCGTAAAGGTATGTTGAGTTTCTAGAATTCATTTTTGATAATGGATTTAAATAAAATGATGGTGTTTCTCTATTATTAATTAATTATACATCATGATCACTCATATTTATCATAATATAAGACAATATCAATGGAGAAGACTAGTCGTGGATGTTTTTGAGGTATCTGATGAGTTCCATTCCATAAGGATGAGGTGCCATGTCATAGTTCAATGCAAGTATGCATGCTTACATGGATAAATGATATAAATACAGTAGTTTTTGTGGGAAGAATAATATTTAATATTTTATACCTTTTGAACAATAGATTTATAGTCTTATGAAATTTAAATGAAGATGAAATTTTTAATATCACATAGAGAGTTGAAGGCCATGTATCAAGGATATTTGAAGAGAGAGAGATTGAATCTATTTAATGAGTTTGAATTAGATTCAAAGAAGATAAGATCATGTCACAAGTCATGTAATTTTACATAAATTTAATATGGAAATAATATTTATGATATTATCTCTATGAATATGAAATCTATAGGAAATAAAGAATAAATTAATTGGGATGAATATTAAGAGAACATACAAGCACTATGAGGGAATTATTGAGAGCCTGATACTTTAAAGTATTGAAGAGAGTATAGTTAAAGGCTGGGATATATTCAAGGAGGAAGAAACATAAAGTTATCAAGTATTCACATTCTGAGGAGGAACTATATTGCTCAAGATATTATGATACTTTCAATACCACCAATCTAGATTAAGATTATTAGTGGTTGAAGATCTTGAAGATTTGTACACATCCAGACTAGTCGATCCAGTCTATTCATGGAGGAATATTATTTTTAAAGGTGTTAAAGCAACATGGATCAAGAAGTTGGTATTTATACTTATGGATAAATAGAATGGAGAATTTTTCAATGGGGTGTAAAACCAGTTTCAAGTGCAGTTGGGTGATTGAGGTGTAGAACCGGTTACTATCATGGAGAAGTGTAATTGGGGTGTATAACCAATTATAGGAGAGAATTTGTAGTAGGGGAATATAAAAAATATTTTTTTTATAAGAACTTATTGTAGAATCCTAAGAATTTACAAATAAATTTAATGTTGAATACATGAAACATTAAGTCTCTATGAAGCAACACTTTGTTATAACCTATCCAGAGAACATAATTTTTCCACTTTTGAGATTTAAATTTTGAAAAATTGACATACACGGTTACGATCAGTAAGATATTTAGATTCTAATATGATCAACTTACATTTTTGTGAATAGTAACTTACCCTTATGAATAGTGAATTACCCTTATGAATAGTAATGTAACCTTATGAATATTAACCTCACCCATGTAAGTATAAATAAAATTTAGGCACCATATAAATGAGAGTGAATATTTAAAAAATTAATAATTAAGTGTTGGTATTTTTGTGAGTAATAAATATTTAATTAAAATTTTAAATTAATAAATTATTAAAATTAATTTTCATAAAATTTATTCATAAATAAATATTTTTTGTCCTATGATTTTAGGATAACTTTATGAGACCAAAGTTAATTTTTGAAAGTATTATAAAATAATTTTTAAATTTAAAATCTATATTTTTTAAGTAAATAATGATTTTATTTAAAAATAAAATTTATCTTATTTAGAAAATTATTTTGATAAAATAGAGTTTATTTTTTAATTCTACACATTTAAAAATGGTTAGGGTGAATTTTTGAGATTTTTCTGAAGTACTTGAATTTTTGGTGAATAGTGAAATTCGATAATTTACAAAATATGATAAATAAATGAATTTCGGAATCATAATTGAGTCATGACTGATGTAAATATAAATTTTTTCTAACATACATGCAATTATTACTATTTTTGGTCAGAATAATAAATACTATTTCTTATATTGAGCAAAATAATAAAATAATGGAAAAGATATTCAAAAATCACCCCTCTCCTCCACTATAAAAACCACCCCTCACACCATCTTCTCATCACTTCTTTAAGCCTTGAAGATTCTAGAATTTATTCCCAAATACTCTCCACTATTCTCTCCCCATGTCCAAGAGCTCTTGATCTTTCCAAAATACCAAAACCCCTTCCCTTAATGAGGTTATCAAGGAGGAGTACTCAAGAGGTAAAATCCTCTTCCTTTTTCCTTTTAATTTCTTTTAAGTTCTTTTTTTTTTGTTATTATCTTCTCAAATACTCTATAAAAATGATCATGATAACTCCAGTATCATATATATACTATAATTGTATCTTTTTAATGTAATATCCTTCTTCAAACTACTATCTCTCTCTCTCTTGTTTTAAAAAAGGAATCATCGTCCCGGAGGTGCCGATTTATAACCTTCGTAGACGACGAACTTTCGTTATTTATTTTCTCATTCAAAGATAGTCATGAAAGAATTTTCATGGTTGAAACAGACTATAATATATGTATTATAACCAATTCAATTTTCTTTAACTATTATATATACATAATACTAATTCATATGATAAAACTATTTCGTAATAATGAATATATCACCAAAACTAATCTAAATGATTATCACTAATGTTATATCTATTAAATAGTCCTCATACCATATAAAAAAGTGGATTATATCACAATTTAATCTTACATGTTTTCTTTATAATTATATAAATTCAATTCTTGATAATTATACCAATTCCACATGAACTTCCATACTCATATACAAATATACCGATCATGAAAACAAAGGAATCAAATGCTCCCAAGCAATAAAATTGTATCTTATAACTCATCCAAAATTATATAAATGAAATTAATAAATTTATAATAAATAAAATACATGTATATATGGTTATTAATTAATTAATTAATGTATTTAATTTGATTATCCAGGACATTAAGGTCAAGTGTAGAACTCATTTGGACATAAGGTAAGGGTTTTCTACCCAAACTTCCATTTTCTTTTGGGTTAATCTTGGTCTATATTATTCCCAATTAAATTATTAATTATTATAATTTAATCCTCATAAATTATGTTCTAATGTTATATATATTTTTACCAATCATAATCCTTCTTTATTTTATGGGGAGTTAAATTTTTTATAAATATCTCTCTCAATTATTCTCGATAAACAAGCCTCATTCATGGGAATTTCTCAAATTCGTACCTATTTTCAAGGGTAGTATATAATCTATTTCAAGCCAAAAATATTTTTATAAAACCACTCATTTCATCTTGGAAAAACCACCTTAGTTCATTTCTAGTTTTATGCAAATATTTTTCCAAAAGAACTCTTCTTTTCAAAGTAAAAGTGTATCTCTCTCAAAAATACCTCAATGATTTTATTAGGGTATTTTTGTATATTTCAACACCTATGTTGAATTTTATGTTTTATTGAGGTCAATATATTATGTTTATCATCTACCATATTTTATTAAATGGTCTATGATCAGTATGACTATGGATGTTCTATCTTGATATCATTCACCATACTGTTTAGAATGGTTAGTGTTTATGTGTACATATTGGGGAAAGTTATTTCAAGTGTTAATATTATTTATGTTTAGCTCCTTTAATATGAGGAATGCATTGGAATTAGAAAGTTATGGGTGGGTCACACTATATCCCCTCAATGTATCAGTAGGTCTCTTGAGACAAAACAGAATTGGTTTTTGTATTAGGCCTTACCCTAGTATTATCAAACGCCTTGGCTGAGGCCTTGACAATATGTTTTAGATGCATAGAATTATGTGTTCCCTAATTATGGTATTAGTAATTGATAAACCATTTTATTATTTTACTAGTAGAATAATAATTTTTATTTTTCATTCTCTTATGATCATTTATATGGCCTTATTTAATCAGATTTCATTTCAACCATATTATTCTCAAGTATATTTTTAAATGCATGTGTTTTTAGTTGTTCACCATGCCTAGTGTTTATTTTTATGATAACTTCTACTGTATTACTTACCCTTAATGAGAATATAATCTCACCCCTTATGTTTTATTTTTTCCTAGGAGGTGAATATTAATATTATGAATTACTTTCAGGGAAAATCTTGGAGTCATAGGTGTTTCCAATATAATTATTATTATGTATTTAATTTCAAATTGTAATGTTGAACTTATGTTTGTATCTTGTTTTCAAAAACTAATAAATTATTCTTTCCTTCAGGATATGAATTTCTTATAATCATTAAAATTTATTAATATAATGCACTGGCTCTAGGGAACTGGGGTTTAGGTCCTTAAAGTTAGTATCATTTTAATTTTAGTAGAAAACTTGGAAACTAGATTTAGAAAATGTATATTAGGGAATAAAACCCTAAGGTAGACTTTGAGGATAAGTATACAAGAACATCCTAGAATTTTGGTATGGAAGATATTGTGTGGGTCTTCCTAGAAAATATATTCATATCTTGATACTATAAGTTTAAGTGGTTCTAGAACTGATTTACCAAAGAGTAACAACTCCAAAAATGTGTTTTAGGCTTCACCGAGGTAACCTTGTACATGAAAACAGGCCTTATGGCACACCTAGTTTAACACTCCCATAGGATATGATTAGGATAATTCACATCTTCTTTACAATCCATTATGAAGGATTTAAAATTAAATTTTTCCTTAAGAAAACCATGTTTATGATTATGGGATTAGCTATGCATAGGATTTAAAATAATGTTAAGTATTTTTATATTTGAGATTATACATTATGATTTATCACCTAATCTTGTGTATGCCATCATTTAGAAATGGATACTAGTGGAAGGAATGGAAACTGCATGAACACATGTATCTCATATAGGGATTTCCCTCCTATGCAAGATAATGATGTTGGTTCTGGAGCTACCACTAGTGATGAGAAACTTATAACTATATTGGGATAGCTAACTCGGGTTATGAACAATATCCTTTCCCATATGGAGCACCCTGAACCATAATGTGGAGAAAAAATGTGATACCTCTTTATGTGACAAAAACCTCTATAATTTTATGGGACTGCAAACCCATTCATGGTATATTAGTAGATAAGTTCCTTAGAAAAGATATTTCTTACTTTGGGAAGTAACGAAAGGGAGAAGGTTTTCATGGTAGTTTATCATTTATTAGGAGATGCTAATCAATGGCAGTCACTAATTCAAAACACAAAGTGACGATACCTAGTTTTTTCTTAATAAGACATTGAAATATTTCTAAATATTATTCCAAAGTCAGGTGCTAAGAGGAAGTGTGATTCTGAGGCCCAGTGTACCCAAAATTAATTTTATAAAAATATTAAATATATTTTATATTACACACAATCAGTTAATTAAAGAAAATGGGATAACTATGAAATAGATGATTGGATTGGAAATATGAAGCCACAGTTGGGTCTGGAATGCTGTGTTTACCCTAGGCGCGACATAAAATGATTCGGCACGGGACGTTCGGATCCTTCGCTCATTGGCGGGACGTTTAAGTGATTAAATGATTTAAATTATTTAATTACTTAATTACATATAAACCTAATTTATTAATATAAATTCATTGTTAATGGATTTTGGTCTCATAATCCTAGTTTGCTAACGATAACACCTCTCCTCTCTTTTCCTTCTCGTTGATGAATAATGAATAATGAACAATGATGAATATTTGATTCTAGACGGATCAAGATGCGGCGAATGCAACAGATCCTCCCCCTTCATCAAAAACAAGCAATAAAATCTAGTTAGGACTCATCTTTATCATTTTACACCTTATATTAAACTCTTGAGAATGTTGAATCTTATTTCTTCAACCAATGTCTTGTTTTCAAACCATGCATGATCCCAAGTACTGATTTTCTATTCTTTCTCGGTTGGTTCTCACCAAAATTGAAAAATTTTGATCAGTTGGCCAAGAATGATGGTCCAATGATACAAACCTTGGTTTTTTTGTGCATTCATACCACTTTTATTCATGTTTATCACTAATTAATTCCATTGAATCCTGGTTTGAAAACTTGGTGAGTGACCCAAGCTAGGTTGGGCACCCGGATTCAGGATGGAATTGCAAAATGGAAATGGATTCCTGAGTGAGTCCTAGATCTGGAAACATCATGATCTGAGGATGAACAACCCAAAGGTTTCACTTTGATGTGTACAGATCGAGGAAAAAATGGTAGTCATAAATTCAAACGAAATCCTCATTTGTTATGGTAGCTGATTTCCAGTAAATGACGTTTGGAGAGCATGATTTGTGGCTAGATCTGAAGATTTCGGAGGGGAAAACGGCAAGATCTGAAGAGGTTTGACCAAATTTGGAAGACGGATAAAGATTCATAGAAATTCGGAATTTCTAGAAAAAAATCAACTACACATCGTGTAGAACGAAGAACACATGGCGTGTAGCCTCCCTTAGTAGTAGCGCTAGGGTTTGGGAAGAGATAAGGATGACACGGCGCGTACTCCCTTTGACACGCCATGTACTACCCTTTCCATGTGAAAAGTTGTGTGATGGAAAACATGTCCAGGCACATGCTAGGTGCCAACTACATGTCTTGGCCACATGGGCAGCCTCCCGTGTAGACCAGCATGTCATGTGCGTACATGGACACAGAGTCCAAGTACACAGACACGGTCAGAAGACACGGCCTGGTCCTCAAATTGGCAGGAAACACTGTTAAGTTCACCCACACGGCATGCACTACCACATGGGATGGGACTCATGTCTGACTAGACACATGGACAAGCAACAAAGAGGGAAAACACACTGTGTGGTCCCCTTCACACATCGGGTACTTTTTGAGCTCATCTGATCAATATTCAATCCTTCATATCTCTTTCATTTAAACTCGGATTTTTTGTTGTGACTTACCTATACTGAGTGTTTTCTCACATAGAACACGATGGTACCCTCAAAATTCTCTTTCAAGGTACAATTTATATGTTCCGAGTTTGGCATGTGTATAGGTGGTACCTGATGACAGAAGCGATCGGAAAGGCTTACAAGAGAATACCAGGCTGACCCCTCAGTAGGGATGGGTAGCATTGTCCTCGACAAGAAAATACCAAGATAACCCCTCAGCGGGGCTAGTTAGAATATTCTTAGATGAGTAGATATCAGGTTGACCCCTCATAAGGGTTAGGTAGCATATTCCCTGATGATCAAATACTAGGATGACCCCTCAGTAAGGCTGGGTAGCATAGTCCCTGATGAGAAGATAATGGGATGACCCCTTAGCACGGCTGGGTAGCATTTTCCTTGAAGAGCAGATATCGGGTTGACCCCTCAGCAGGGCTAGGAAACATAGTCCCCAATGATCCAGAGTAGACCCTCAATAGTGTAGGCATAGAGACAAGGCATGGTTCGACTTACCTAAGGACTCACAATAAAGAGGGGAGATTTCCCCACTGAGATATTCCCTTGTGACACAACCTAAAATTGTGTGGACGAGTCAGTGCCACCCAAAGAGGATAGTATCAAGGTATAGTGATTTGAGCCCCTTTGACTTAAGACTCCTAGGTAGATGCAATGGGATGCTGGGCGTTGCAGATATATTTACTTGGAACCGATGGCTACTCACTTTCTTGAGCTAGGTTGTGAGATGGAGATCTTCTTACTCTATCATTTGGGATTCTTTGACTAAGCATATATATTTATCTATCCTATTAAAGCACCCACTCCTTGGGTCTTGGTTACCCTCCTTCCAAGGGAGGTGAAGACGTGTGGGGTATGCCATGTGTTTTTCGTGTCTGGTTCCTCATGGTTGGATGAGTCTACTCTCTGGCTATAGGTAGTGAAGACTCGATGAGGAGTTCATCTCCTCACCATATTGAGATCCTTGTGTTTGGATTAGTCTACTTTCACACTCTTGTTGGGTTGAGCTACACTATTTATATTCCCTTTACTATACCTTGTTCCATTTACTCTAAAACAGAGGATCATGCAGAGCACCTAATGAGGGTCTTTGATTTACTTATAGAGCACTAGATTTATGGAAAGATCTTGAAATTATAGTTTTGGATACAACAGGTTCACTTTCTAGGGCACATCATTTCTGAGCAGGGTTTAGCCATGGACCTAGCAAAGGTCAAAGTAGTGCTTTATTGGGAGTCACCCAAGAACATGTTAGATTTGTGGAGATTTCTTGGCTTGGCAGGGTACTACCAGATATTTGTTGAAGACTTCTCCAGAATCATATCCCTATTGACCATTTTGATGAAAAAGGGATAGTTGTTTACCTGGTCTAAGTGGTGTTAGATGGCCTTTGAGGAGTTGAGTTGGATTTTGACTAGCACTCCAGTTTTTAGGCTACCAGATGAAGGAGTTGATTTCATGGTTTATTGTGATGCTTCTGGAGCAGGGCTCGGTTGCATGCTAATGCAGCAAAAAATGGTTATTGCATATGGGTCGAGACAGTTGATACCCCATGAGTGTAATTATGTGACTCGTGATCTAGATCTAGAAGCAATGGTTTTCTCTTTGATGATGTGGTGGTACTACCTTCTGGGAGAATGCTTTGTGGTTTGCTCAGAACCCCGGAGTCTCAGGTACATTTTCACTCATATAGACCTAAACCTGAGGCAGAGAAACTATTTGGAGTTCCTATAGGACTACAACTTTGAGATAGTATATACTTTAGGGAAGTTAAATGTTGTTTCATATTTCCTTAGTAGTAAGTATCAAGCTCACCTTTTGTGGGAAGCTTGAGAGAAGTTATCTTCCCTACAGCTGACCCTGATAGAGCAGGAGGGTACAGTTTTCCTTTAGTTGATGGTGTTGACTTCTACTCTCCTTGAGTGTGTGAAGGAGTCTCAACTAGGAAACATAAATTGTGAGGTTATGCATAATAATATATCCACAGGTGATTCGCCTGATGTATATTCTGAAGGAGGGAATCACGGGATCCAATTCCAGGGGCGAATAGTAGTTCCAATTGTGTTGTGGGAGAATGTGATTTAGGAGTTCCATAATTCTCCCTTAACTATAGATACCAATGTGGGGAATATGTATAGGGATCTTAAACTATAGTTCTGGTGGTTTGGCATGTGATAGAGTGTAGCTGAGTACATCTCATGATGCCTTACCGGTTAGCAGGTGAAGGTTGAGTACCGGGTTCTGGTTGGTTTGTTGCAGCCGCTTGATGTCCCGAAGTGTAAATAAGATGACATATCCATGGAATTTGTCATAGGGATTCTATGCATAGTGAAGATCCATGCCACCATCTGGTTGATAGTATACTGACTCAAAAAAACAGTGCACTTCCTTGCTTTCAGATATCAAAGTTCAGTGGAGAGTTTGGGGCAGCTGTACGTGCAAGAGATTTTATGCCTTCATGGGGTACCCATGATGATTGTCTCCAATCGTGAAACTTGGTTTACATCATGATTGTGGAGATTCCTACAGGAGGAATTTAGGACCCAGTTATGGATGAGTAAAACCTTTCACCCCTAGACAGATGGGAATATCGAGCACACTATCCAAGTGTTAGAGTATATGCTGAGAGCTTGCATCTTGGATTTCGTCTGGAGATGGGAAGACCACATGCCTTTGGTAGAGTTTGCGTAAAAAAATAGCTACCACTCGACCATTAGCATGGAACCTTTTGAGAACCTATATGGGAGACCCTGTAGGTCACCCTTGTTCTAGAAGGAGGTTGTAGAGTCATCTCTTGTGGGCCTAGAGTTGGTGTAGGTTATGATAGAGAAGGTGAAAGTCATCCATGAATGGATGAAGATGTCCTAGAGTCGATAAAATTCCTACATAGATCGCCATCGTAGGCCCTTGGAGTTCGAGCAGGGAGACCATGTCTTCCTGAGTGTCTCCCCATGACATGGGATGCAAAGGTTTGTCTAGGTAATCAAGTTATCCTTGAGGTTTATTAGGCTGTTTGAGATCAAGAAGAGGATTGGAAAGGTTTCCTACCACCTCGCCTAACCCACACAGTTGGAGAAGATACATGACATTTTCCACATGTTCCAACTAAGGAGATATGTGCATGACCCTATGCACATCATCGACTAGGGTGAGATGGATATAAAGGATGGATCCACCTTTGCAGAGCACTTGGTGGAGATTAAGGACCGACATGAGCAGACCCTGTGAGAATGATCCATCTCCCTTGTTTTCATGTTATGGTAGCATGGAAGCATGCAAGAGAGTTCCTGGGAGTGGGAAATCCAGATGAAGGCTCAGTATCCCAAGTTTTTTTCTTATTTTTTCTTTTCTAGGATGAAAATATTGAAGGATGGAATGATGTAGAGACCCAGTTATGGCCTAATAAGACTTGAAAAATATTTCTAAATATTATTCCATAGCCAGGTGCTGAGATGATGTGCGATTCTGAGGCCCGGTGTGTCCATAATTAATTTTATAAAAATATTAAATATATTTTATATTATGTTTACACCATTAATTAAATAAAATGGTATAACTCTTAAAAAGTTGATCAGATTAGAAATCGGATACCATGTATGGGTCCGAAATGCAGCATTTCCCCTAGGCGCGACATAAAATGATTCGACACAGGACGTTCGGATCCCACACTCGTTGGTGGGACATTTAAGTGAGTGAATTATTTAAATTATTTAATTACTTAATTCCATATAAACCTAATTGATGGATATAAATTCATGGTTAAGGGATTTTGGTCTCATAATTCGGTTTTGGAAATGACAAAACCTCTCCTCTCCTCTCATTCTCATTGATGAACAATGAAGAACGAATGATGATTAATCTTTAATTCTAGATGGATCACGACATGGAAAACACAACAAATCCTCCTCCTTCTTCAGAAATGAGTGATCCAATCCACATGAAATTTTCTTTAAAATTTTACACCTTATATTAAATGATTGAGCATGTTTAATCTTGTTTCTTCAATCTATGCCCTGTTTTCAAATCATACATGAGTGCAAGTACCGATTTTCCATTATTTCTTAGTTGGTTCTAACCAATATTGCACAATTTTGATCTATTGTCCAAAACCTCTTGGCCAATGATCCAAACCTTGGTTTTTGATGCATTACTCCCACTTTTTTCATGTTTATCACTGAGGAATTCCATTGAATCCCAGTTCTACAACTTGGCAGGCAGCTCGTGCTAGACCGGGCACCCGGATTTGGGACAGAATTGAGAAATGGTGACGAATTCATGAGTAAGGCATGGATCTAGAAATTGAATGATCCAAGAATGAAAAAACTAAAGGTTTCACTTTGATCTAATGAAGATCAAGGATGTAGTTGTTGGTGGAAAGATAAACAAAACCCTCATTCGTTATGGAGGATGATTTCTGGTGAAGGATAGCCGGTGAGCATGATTCACGGCCAGATCCAAATATTTTAGAGGGAAACATGGTGGGATCTAAAGCAGTTTGACCAGATTTGGAGCACGAATGAAGATTCGTAGAAATATGGACTTTCTGGAAAAATACCAACTACAAGTCATGTAGAACAAATAACACACGATGTGTAGCCTCCCTTAGAAACAGTGTTAGGGTTTGGGAAGATGTAAGGGTGAAACAGTGTGTACTCCCTTTGACATGTCATGTACTACCCTTCTAATGTGAAAATTTGTGTGAAGGAACACATGGCCAGGCACACGCCATATTCTAACTACACAGCTTGGTCACACAGGAAGCCTCCCATGTGGACCAGTATATTGTGTACTGAAGTACATGGACACAGAGTCCGAGTACATGAACACATCCAAAAGACATGTCCTGGTCCCCGGATAAGCATGACATTCCATGTAGTTCACCTACACAGTGTGAACTACCACATAGTATGGGACCCATGTCCGATCAGAGACATAGCCAGGAAACACATCGCGCAGTCCCCCTCACATGTTGTGTACTTTTTGAGTTCATCTGATCAATCTCCAATCCTTCGTATCTCCTTCATTTGAACTCAGATTCCAGGCCACAAGATGACTATCCTGAGTGTTTCCCCACATATAATGTGATGGTGACCTCGAAAATAGCTTTCGAGATACGATGTGGATGTTCCGAGTTTGGAACTTGTAGATACGGAACCTGATGAAGGAAGTGATCATATAGGCTTACTAGAGCATATCAGGCTGACCCCTTATCAAAGTTGGGTAGATTAGTCTCTAAAGAGAAGATATCAGGCTGACCCCTCAGTAGGGTTGGGTAGAATAGTCCCTGAAGAGTAGATATCGGGATGAACCCTCACCAGGGTTGGGTAGCATAGTCCCCAATTAGCAAATATTGGGCTAACCACTCATCAGGGCTGGGTAGCATAGTCTCTAATGAGTAGATACCAAGTTCAACCCTTAGTAGGGTTGGGTAGCTTAGTCCCTGATGATTCATAGTATACCCATGACAATGTAGGCATAGTGGCAAGGCGTGGGTCAACTTGTCTAAGGGATGACAATAAAGAAGGGTGCTTTCCCCACCGAGACACTTCCTTGTGATGCAACCTAAAATTGTATGGGCGAGTTAGTGCCACCCAAAAAATATAGTATCGAGGTGCGGTGATTTGAGCCCCTTTGACTTGAGCCTCTTGGGAATATGCGATGTGGTGTTGGGAATTGGAGATGGATTTACTTGGAACTGATGGCTACTCACTTTCTTGGGATAGTTTGTGAGATAGATATCCCCTTACTCTCTTATTTGGGATTCTTTGATTGAGTATATATACATCTATCTTGTTGAAGCACCCACTCCTTGTGTCATAGTTACCCTCCTTCTGAGGGAGGTGAAGACATGAGGGGTTCATAACATGCTTTTTTTTCTAGTTCCTCATTGTTAAATAGATCTACTCTCTGTCTATAGGTATCTAAGACTCGATGACGAGTTCATCTCCTCACCATCTCAAGCTCCTTATGTTTGGATGAGTCTAATTTCAAACTCTTGTTGGTTTGAGATGCACTCTTTCTATTCTCTTTATTGTACCTTATTCCATTTACTATTTCTCTTTAGTTGTATCACTTATTTCCCCCCCTTCACCTTTTTGGGGCGTTCTACTAGGTATGTATATACTTACCCCTACATGGGATTTTCCCAACATGTGTCATGTATTTTTTAAATAGTGGACAGTTAGATCATGACTACTGAGGAGCATAGGGTTACAGGATATGTGGACCACATAGGGTGGTCACATTTGGGATGAAAAAGTTTATCTCTCTCAGTAGATACTATTTTCTAGTTGTCTTCTAGTTGGGACTGATTTTCTGGTTTGGGCATATATTTTTTCCCCTTTACTTTTCAGTTTTGGCTACTGTACCTTTGTACTATTTTGGGGTTTATTCATGTTTACTTTACTTTACAGAAATTTCATCTTTTTCTAATTTCCATCTACACTTTTTCATTGATTTGGTTTTGTGTGTGTACATTTTCTTAGGAAAAGGCCTCCCCAAGTTATTTGTGCCTTTGGTGCTTGTCACCAACCCTTGGCCTATGGAGGTGGGCTTGGGGTAGTTGTGGCTTGATATCTAGCTTGGTTCGGTTCATGAAATAAAATAGAAGGAAGATATTGAAAATATGGAATGGAGAGGTTTTAAGGAAATCTTATTTGAAAAATAATTTCCTCTTGAACAACTAGCGGATATGGAAAGGTGGTTTCTCAATATAAGGAAAAAAGGGGATGAGAGTATTGCAAAGTATGAAGCTAACTTCACAAGGTTAGCAAGGAATTATGTGGAATAAATATGTAATCTAAGGAGCATGATTGATTGATTATTTTTGGTTTAAAACCATTCCTATGAAGGGAACTGGTCTCCCAAAAATTCTCATAATATGAAGATATAGTCTCATGTGCTATCAAGATAGAGAAATTATTATCTAAGTCTTATGAATTTAAGGGAAAGCAAGATAAGAAGAGGGTTGCAGAGGAAATAATGGATAAAGGGACGAATAAAAAAGGGCATTTTTCAACATGAGATACTTGTGGAAAGAAGCAGCTCGGAGCCTGCTTAAAAGGAAAATGAGACTATTACAAATGTAGAGAAGGAGGCCACCAATCTGGAAATTAGAAGGGAAAGAAAGAATCTATCAATGTTTAACACTACAATTGTAAATAGATGGTAAATTATGCCAATTATTTTCCTAATATTCAAGGAAACTTTCTCCAAAAAAGGCTAACGAATTAAGGATAAGCTTATGCAATCACAACTACTGAAGTTGAAGTTCCTGATGATGTGGTGGTAGGTACTATAATCATTTCCTCAAACTTGTACAATGCTTTATTTAATTCTAGATCATCTCATTCCTTTATATTTTCCCAGTTTTCTTTAAAAATTAGATATTTCCAATTCTCTTTAACAAGGGAGTTATCAGTCAGAACCCATAAGGGAAGTCTCATTGCATTAAATATGTGTTAGGAAATCCCCATTATGGCATATAAATGTGATTTATCTATTGATTATATCATCATACCTATGGTTGAACTTTACATAATCCTTGGAATAGATTAGATTTCAAAATATGATGCGAAAATCTATTACATAAAGAAGGAAATTATGATTTGTGAGGAAGGTGTAGAATCCATTATCTTTAGAGCAGAAACATCACCATTTGATTATTATCTAGATCCACCCCCAGTAACTCTATTTAATTCAATTCTTAGGGAGGAATAGAACATAATATCTATGGGTGAGGGAAGAAATATTCAAATTGAGGATGTACCTATTGGGAAATAATACATTGATTTATTTCCAGAGGATTTACCTAGACATCCCACAGAGTAAGAAGTTAAGTTCTCTATTGATTTAATTCCTCGTTCAAGACCTATATCAAAGAACCCTTATAGAATGGCCACAGTATAATTATTATAACTGAAGAAACAACTAGATGAATTTAGTGATAAATTATTGATCTTCCCTAGTGCTTCTCCATGGGATCCCCTATTCACTTTGTCAATAAGAAAGATAGATCCATGAGGCTCTTCATTGACTATAAATAAATCAATTCTATTAGCCCAAATGGACCAAATGCTTTCTTTTTGTTTTATTATAGATAATACCCCTTTTAAGGGATGAAGGGGAACCCGTACATAACCCGTAGGCCTAAGGAACAAGGCCCGACACAACTTGCAATACATAACCCGAAGGCCTAGAGGCATATTATGCCCAATACATGACTCGTAGTCCCCACCCACAGGAATTGTCCATCCCCTAGATTCTGGATCGTTGATCACCTAGCTCTCCATCTTGCATTGCTGATTGGCTAGCATTGCCCTGTATAAATCTTCACGGTGCCTGGTCCCAATGGCGGTTTCCATACCCTCTCATTCTTCCTATCTAGTAGCTCCCCTTTTGGTGACTACTAGTCTTGTTGCTCTGATCCTATTCTGGGGCCTGCTCTGTGTGAACAAGGCTACTCCATGGTCTTTGTGGCCTGAAGTCCCTGAGGCCTAAAGACCTTTGATGACCTGAAGGCCCTGGAGACTCGTAGGCCCTAACCGGTGGCCCGAAGGCCCAAATCAGGTGAATAGTTTTGGCTGCTATAGTACTGAACAGTACCTGCTATAGTAATACTACAGTACCCCAGAAATCTACCTCCACCCAGTTTTGAACTTGGGTCTCTTGGATGCCAAGCAGGAGCCCTTACCACTCGGGTATGGGCTCATTGGCAAAAATGTGGGTTGTTGACACTGACTCCCAATGGGGGGCCCCAACCAAGCCCAGGTGTTCTCCACACTCCCCATCTAAGAAAATGGATTTAAATATCCCTATGCATAATATGCACAGTGTACGATTCTGGCGGGACTCGAGCCTGTGCTAGTTCCCACAGAGAGTGAGGGGTACAACCAGTGAGTACCAGTCAGCTAACGCCCCATGGGCTCAATGCTATTATGATAAAGAAAAAAATATTCCCTTCCTCACATTGATAATTTATTTGATCAACTTCATGAAGCCCAATGTTTTTTGAAGATTGACCTTCAATATGGATATCATCAGTTTCATGTGAGTAAGGAAGATATTCCAAAGACAGTATTTCGAACCAGGTATAGGCATTATGAGTTTACAGTAATGCCTTTTGGACTGACTAATACACCCTCTATTTTTAGGGATCTAATGAATCAAGATTTCAAGGAATGTCTTGATAACTTCATTGTGGTATTTATTGATGATATATTTGTATACTTCAAAATATACGAAGATCAGGAGAATCACTTGCACATTATTCTGAATACTTTTAGAAGAAACGAGTTATATGGGAAGTTTAGCAAGTGTGAATTCTAGCTTCAAACAATTCCTTTTCTTGGCCATATATTCTCTAAGGAAGGAATGATATTTTATCCTTAAAATAAAAAAGGCAAATTAGGAATTTCTTAGTCCAATGAACATAATTGAGGTACATAGTTTTATCAGTTTAGCAAGTTATTATTCGAATTTTGTTCAGAACATCGCCCGATTAGCTAACCCGTTAACCAAGCTAACTCGTAAATGGGTTATGTTAGTATGGACAAAAGAATATGAATAATGTTTTGAAGAATTTAATAAGAGTTTTTTTAATGCTCCAATCTTCACTCTACTATTGAGAAATAGTGGATTTGTGATTTATATTGATGCATCAAAGAAAGGACTTGGTTGTGTCCTTATGCATAATGATTGAGTTATTTCCTATTCATCAAGGCATTTAAAAATTCATGAATAGAAATATCCAACTCATGATCTTGAGTTAGAAGATGTAATATTTTCTCTAAAGATATGGAAACATTATCTCTACGTGAAAATATGTGAGATATATAGTGATCATAAGAGATTGAAATGTATCTTCCCACATAAAGAAAACAACATGAGGCAAAGGCGATGGATCGATCTACTCAATTATTATGAATATTCCATATGATATCACCCAGGAAAGGAAAATAAGGTAGCTAATGCATTGATCAGGAAGGATCATGGAGTTTTAAACAAAATGAAGATTGAAAGGGATCCTGTATTCATGGATATATTAAAGATGGATATGGGAATTATCAAAGAAGGTGAAACATCATTAGTTTTTCAATTGGTTTCCCAACCATATTTGTTGGAGAGAATTAGAACTTCTTAGTCTGATTATGAGAATCTTAAAAAGAAAAATAGAGGTGTGAATTATAGGAAGTTGGCTATCTTCATGTGTGAGGATGGAATTCTAAAATTAGTGAAGAGGCTATGTATTCCCTCTATACCTGAGCTGAAAAGCAAGTTATTGGATGATTCCCATAGCTCGAGTTTCTCTATATACCCTAGTGGTACTAAAATGTATAGATATTTTAAGGAACATTTTTTGTGAGACAACATAAAGCATGAAATTGCTAATTATGTATCAAGATGTTTAGTTTGTCTGCAAGTGAAGGATGAATGACAACACCCTAGAGGATTCATGCAACCTCTACCTGTTTCTATATAAAAATGGGATGACATCACAATGGATTTTGTCACTGGATTACCCAGAACTCCAAGAAAGAATGATGCAATATGGGTAATTATTGATCGACTTATGAAATATGCACATTTCCTCATTATATTTGGAAGGATTTTCTACTGGAGAGCCTTACGCGACTCTATATCAATGAAGTTGTGAGACTTCATAGAGCACCTATCTCAATTGTGTCTGATCATGATCCACGATTCACATTGAAATTATAGAAAAGTCTTCAAAAATATTTGGATACTAAGCTTTGATTTAGTAATTTTTATCACCCTTAAACTGACAGGCCTTCAGAAAGGACGATCCAAACATTAGAAGACATGTTGAGATCATGTTCACTTGACTTTCGGGTTACGTGGGATTAGTATTTACCTTTGGTGGAGTTTTCCTACCATAATAGTTTTCATTCTAGTATTAAAATGGCACCATATTAAGTATTTTATTTAAAGAGATTTCATACACCAACATTTTGGGATGAAGTTAGTGAAAGGAAGATTGTAGGCCCAGAGCTTGTGGAGGAAACAACAGCAAAGGTAAAGACTATTCAAACCTATATTGAAGAAGCTCAAAGTAGGAAAAAGATAAATTCTGGTAATTTAAGGAAGGATTTTTAATTTCAAGAGGGGGATCACATTTTCTTGAAAGTACTCAATGGTAGGGTGTTATAAGATTTGGGAAGAAAGGGAAATTGAGCCCCAGGTACATAGGACCATTTGAAATTCTAGAGAGAATTGGAGTTGTGACTTATCATTTGGAAATTCCTCGAAGACTTTTTAAGGTACACAATGTGTTCCATGTCTCATTATTAAGAAAGTACATTTCAGACCCAACACATGTACTCACTTCTAAAGGTATAGAATTTGAACCTGAATTATCTTATTGTGAAGATCCAATCCGGATTCTAGAAACTAAAGAATAGGTGTTGAGGAAGCAGACGACTCGACTGGTAAATGTACTTTGGAAATATCATAAAATTGAAGAGGTGACATGGGATCCTGAGGAGCTTATGATGAAGAACTACCCAAATATTTTTATGGGGAAAAATTTTGGTAATTTTCAGGATGGAATTCTTGTAAGGGGGAATAATGTAGCATCACAAGAATTTACAAATAAATTTAATATTGAATGCATGAAACACTAAGTCTCTATAAAAAAAATTATTATAACCTAGCCAAGGAACATAATTTTTTCCTTCTAAGATTTGAATTTCGAAAAACAAATATACATGATTGCAATCAGTAAGATATTTAGAGTTTAATATAATCAACCTACATTTTTAGTGAATAGTAAGTTACCCTTATGAATAGTAAATTACCCTTAAGAATATCAATGTACCCTTATGAATATTAGCCTCACCTATGTAAGTATAAATAAAATCTAGGTACTATATAAATGAGAGTGAATATTTTAAAAATTAATAATTAAGTGTTGGTATTTTGTGAGTAATAAATATCTAATTAAAATTTTAAATTAACAAATTAATAAAATTAATTTTCATAAAATGAATTCCTAAATAAATATTTTTTTGTCCTATGATTTTAGGATAATTTTATGAGAGCTCAGTTAATTTTTGAAAGTATTATAAAATTAGGTTTAAATTTAAAATCTGTATTTTTCAAGTAAATAATAATTTTATTTAAAAATTAAATTTCTATTATTTAGAAAATTATTTTGATAAAATGGATTTCATTTTTTAATTCTACACATTTAAAAATGGTTATGGTTAATTTTTGGTATTTTTATGAAATACTTGAATTTTTGGTGAATAGTGAAGTTCGATAATTTACGAAATATGCTAAATAAATGAATTTATGCATCATGATTGAGTCATGAATGATGAAAATGGAAATTCGATTAAAATCACATGAAATTATTACTATTTTTGGTCACAAGAATCAAAATTATTGATTTTATTGAGAAAAATAATAAAATAATGAATAAGATATTCAAAAATCACCCCTCTCCTCCTCTATAAACACCACCTCTCACTCCCTCTTCTCCTCACATATCTAAGCCTTGAAGTTTCTCAAAGTTCCACTTTTTGGGTCTAGAACCTCCTGATCATAAGTTATCCTCTAAAACTTACATAGGTGGAAATAAATTATTAAACCACTAAATTGGAATGAACTTACATTCATGATTTATTTTGAATTAAGAAGAAAATTCACTCTATTCATGCACTATAGGTCACATTTACAAACCATAAAATAGCTTTTATAAGACAATTGTTGAAAGAAATAAAAGAAAAAGAACAACATGAGTATTTATATGGTTAATAAAAGTCTTAATCCATAGGGGCATACTGAAAATAATTTATTAAGAGAATAAAATATTATTACAATATAAAACATTCATAAAAAATGGTTGATCCCTATATAAATATAAGTAAGCTTCATCGAATCCACCAGTCAAACCAGTTCCAACGCCTTTCAATCTTTATGGAGGTTATTACCCTTGTATCCAATTCTCACAATTCTTCATCCATAAGATTAAAGACATACATGAACTGAAAAAACTCATTTGGTGAATAGTATGTGCATCTAGAAACTCTATGAGTGGCCTTATAAAGAAACCTCAAATAACCCTCATGAATACAGAGAAAACCTTACATATCTTCAAAATTTTCCCTTATACAATTCCATTACATCTATGTATATCCTCATTTAAAACTCGTAATTTGACTCTAATTTATCTTATTCTAGACTTCTAGAATTTATCCACACCACTCCACCATTATCCTTCTGATTTTAGAAATTAGAGTTCTAGAATCACTCCTTCTAGATGATCCAACCCTTAGTCAAAAAATAGATTTCACGTGACTAAATCTAACAAAGTTTGTTTATCTCTCTTTTTGATTAGATCTCTATATTCTATATCCATGTTTTTTATAATATATCACATGTAATGGATATATATTATACCCTTTTATTTTTTAATATATGTATATTTTATGTCTCTTTCTGTTGATTATGAATTACTTATGAAGTTAGAAAGGAAATATTTTCCACTCCTCATTTACATCTCTCACTTGGTCTCTTTCTCTCTCCACTTTATCCTTTTTTCTTTATACAGATTCCCTTGTATGTTTTTTAATAAATTTTTCTTAAATACATTTTCTTATCTCCTTATTGTACACTCTATTTATACATTTTTCTCTTATTCATAAAAATATCAAAATGAAAATTACATTTCTTCATATTTTTAATATAATTATTTCTCTTCCTAAAAAGTATTTTTCCTCTATATCAATACTCTTTTTTGTTATACCCTTATAATATTATTTATATTATGTTTCCATTAATTAATTGAATATCTACAGTCTTAGATTCTTCCACTTTCTCTCTTTAGATGTTTTATCTTAAAAAAAATATTCTCACAAGTTAATAATGTTATGGATTTTGATATATCAATTATTTTTTTCATGTTCATGTGGCACACATATGTATATATATTTTTTATAGGTGGTCCTAGAATTATATAGAGCTATAATTCATTCGGTGAATATTTTCATCTCATGAAATTATTTTATAAGGGATATGGGCGGTTAGCCTTGTCCTCTATAGTGTGATTGTCTTGAGGGTTGACTTTGGCTTATGTTTATCATTTATTGTGATTATATATATATATATATATATATAATTACGATGTTTCTATGGTTTATGATCATTCTATTATGATTTCTTCACTCTTACTCTATATATCATGTTTATGTTTTTATATCTACATGGTTCTTATATACTGATTCTTGTATGCCATAATTTATAATCATTCATGTATCTACTATTGGTATTCCCTATGTTTTCCCCCTTATATATCTATTTATAACTCCTTTTTCTTGGTTTATAGATCTCCCTAGGGCTTCATATGAAGTGATGTGCCCATAAGAGATTCTTGTGTGTAGAATTTTGTGGAAGAAATTGATAGTACATCATGTAATAAGATGGATATGTATCTAATAACCAAAGATACCAAACATTTAGGTTTAGGGAGTGTGTTTTAAATCATGTGGTATTATATATAACTATGTAAAATGGAGTAAAATAAATGTATTATAAGTATGAGCAATTATAACTAATATCCAACATGAATTTGAACATTGACAACAATAATGAAGGCTACCTTTTTAAAATGGTTTCCAACAAACTTATTAGGCACTACCATTCCAACAAAGGAGATCCAATAATCATTCTTCAAACAATTTTTATCAACTAGTGAAACCATAATAAAAATAAGATCTAATTCTTAAAGATTTAAAAAATGATATGAAGGAAATGAAAAGACAAATGGGATACATTGTTTCAGATATAGGGTAGTTCATGAATTAAAATTTTAGTAAATCACCTTATCATCCCATTCCTAATCCAAAAAGAAATGTGATAATGATTACTATAATAAGTGGAAATGAAATTCAACAAAACCAACAACCACCCATAGAACAATTTATTCTTAAAACAATAAATAGAATAAGAATGAAATTTTTTAAAAGAATTTGATTGATCCATAATAGAAACAAGTGGTAGAGGGGGTCTCAAGGAAAAATATGGGAAAGAATATGATAAAGTAAAATATGGATATTCCATTACCATTCCCTTGAATATTTTCATAGTCAAAGAAGATAAAAATGAAGTAATTTATAAAGAGGTATTTGACACTTTTAAGAGGGTTGAAATAACCATACCTCTCATAGAGGCTATCAAAATATCCCTATATATGTTAAGTTCATTAAATAATTTTTCAATAAGAAAAGTAAATTCAATAAGTATAAAATAAAAAGCCTAGGGGTAAATGTTTATCCATTGATTACACATGAATATCCAATAAAATGTAAAGATGCAAAAAAATTACCATTCCATGTAAAATAGGTAATTAAAAATTTAATGATGTTCTTTTTTATTTAGGTAAATCCATTAATGGAAATATTCATTTAATTTATTCTTTATTACAAACAGGGGAGCATAAACTAATCATAGTTTCATTGTAGCTAGAAAATCGATCCATTTCATTCCCAATAGGTGTGTTGGATGATATAATAGTAAGAGTTAAGGTTTTTATTTCCCTTATTGATTGTTATGTTTTAAATGTATAGGAATAAAGAACCAATTCTCATCCCCTTATAATTTTAGGTGGGACATTCCTTAGAATTTATAGGATAATCATAAACACACATGAAGGTACATTGTCAATGGAGTTTGGGGATAATAAAAACACTATTAGTATTATTTAATCAATAATATTTGTACCATAAGGAAACTTGGTTTCACACTCTCACATTTTGAGGATAAATGTTCATAAGAAGGTAATTGATTGATAAAAGGAAATGTGAATTTAGGAAAAAAACTCATGACCATAAATTCTTTGAAAAATAATGAAAGTGTTTTTGAAACTGTAGAAAGAGTTAATCTATTTGAAAATATTAAATAGATGAGTGATTATGGGGTGATTTAAAGTATTTATGATGCTTTTAATTATCAATTTTAGGTTTAAATTGATTATGACAATTCATATTACATGTGGGAATGGGATGTTTTTCATGAAAGAAAACTCAAATTGTTCTTCTATCTCATAATCCCACCAAAACATAAACTTAATCCTTTTTCATCTACTTTGAAACATGTTTATCCAAGGGTGTGTCATGACCCGTCCCAGTGGGGCATGTGCCACAACTCCCCAAGCCCACCTCTAATAGGCTAGGGGTTGGTGACTAGCACTGGGTAGGCATATCACTAACATGGGATTAATTGCCTAAGTACCTATACACACACACACATCTCCAAGCCCATAAAATACTAAAATGTAAAAACAAATGAAAAACCAATGCATGCATACATATATATCCCACAACCATATTACAATAGGAAGTAAAGAAAGTAAATAAGGCCAAATAAAATCCCACCATAATGAATTCTATAACACAAGTCCAACATTAAAGTAAAGGTATTGGTGATATTGTTTGAAATTTCTAGGAACACACCTCAATATGTCTAGTCTCACTTAGCACTATTTGGTCCTAGTCTACCTAGGACTCCATAAAAAGGTTGATCATCTTCACAAGACACGAAACGTGTGGGCAAAGCTCATTCATGGGTGAGTATAACAATACTCAGTAGGACACCCCTAAACCACAAAGCATATAACAAATGAAATACTGTCATCTCTACACAGGTATATGTATACAATACATATAACAAGAATATCTAGATTTAATCAAGAAATACACATATTCTATGAGTAATCCAAAACCATAATATGCCAATCCTAGGATTCTAGCTTGAAGATTCCATGAAGCACTCATCTGGGAGAACACACTCTTGATTCTGATAGCACTGATGACATGTATTCGAGAGGTACTTCTCATTGGGTCTCATCATGATAAAGATACTCTAGTAGATCCAAAGAGAATATGATACCTAGATGAGGATCACAACCATCTCCATGGGGTGATACCAACAACTCAATTTGGATTAATCCTATAGGTTGAGGATTACTTCCTGGTATGATTGGTCATGTTGATACCCAAGACTCTACTTAGGGCACAAAGATGAATAGAGGATCCCACTTTGGGCCTCTTGGGGGGATTCCAAAAAATATATCTAGGAAGTCCCGGTGAAGGGATCATTTTCCTAGGAGTAGGAAATGATTTATACCAACCTTTAGGGAAAGTATAAGGGAAACAAACCCTAATAAAAAATTTCCAAGATATGGAGAAAAAGAGATCTAATCCATTTAATAAAGAGTACATAGTATCTATAAGGGTTACACACTATGTCCCTTGACCTCGGGTTCTTCTCATGTAAATGGCCAGTGTCATTTAAACTATGTTCATGTAGTAATACAAAATGTGTAGACTTCCCATGTAGTCTATGTAGAACCCTGGGACACCCTGAGAGGGGAGGGGTGAATTAGGGTGTCAACTTTTTCTTTTAAAAAAAAGGATCTTATTCCCACGTTGGTAGGAACTAGTTAAACCTGTATGATGGATATGATCACTAATGAAACATTCACATGCAAAGAGATGACACAGCAATTTTTACTTGGTTCACCACTTAGGGCTACATCCAAGGATCATATGCCGAAAAGTTGTCAGTCGTACCAAATTCTACTAATCTTAACTAGTTGTGGATTACAAAGGTTTGGGAACATTCACTCTATCCCATGCTCACTGCCTTTACAAAGGTTCAGGGATAGCTAATTGCTTCCCTCGGGTCACTCCTGTTGACTCCCCCTGGTTCACTGCACTAGGTGATGACATACTCAGTTTATAGACGTGAAGGTCTCCTCATCATCACTGAATAATACATCCTATGTTGCGTTTACATGCTCTGTTGAAGTCCAACTCTTGCCTGTAGTCAAATCTCACTTCCCTTCAAGGGTACCGGGCAATCTCCCAACTTTCACGCTGCTCAAAAACACTAGTGTGCTTCTTTACTACCTGGCGCATAGGTCTCCTTAATGGAACAAATTCGGCATGCAAGTTCAAAATGGCGCACAGGTATCAACCAATCACCTGTGTGACACAACCTACTTCAACTTCAAACCTGCACGACTCAATTCCATTCTCACCCAAACTGCCTTGGGAGCACAGCCAACAACCGGCACGCAGCCTCTACTTGCGCGGCCCAACAACCACTTGCACGACTCAACTACTTGTGTGATGGGAGCTAGAAAAATCTCTAAGTATTGAACTTTGTTAAAAATGATGAGGGGTGGTCCATTATTTATAGGCATTTGGTCAGTCTATGCGACGGCACGCAAGTCTACCCTCGGTGCGCAGGTCTCTTCCCCTGCAAGTCACTTGCGCGACCAACTTTTTTTTGCCAAATTTTGATCTTCTGATCTTGAAAAACAATAGGCGCGCAAGTTCCCAAGCCTCCTAGGCATCGGAACGCAAGTCTCTTCACGACGCGCAAGTCACCTGTGCGACCACACCAATACATGTGCGACCCTCTTTCTTTTGCCATAATTTGACCTTATGATCTGGAAAAACATTAGGAATGCAATTTTCTTCTCCTTCAAGTATAGGGTGCGCAAGTCTCTTTTCCAAAACCACTTTTCTCCTTTTGTCGATTTTCAGGCCCAAAAATTTGGCAAACACTGGAAAACAGCGCCACCTTCAATACTGTAATCTGTTTGACCTGTATGAGCACTTTGCTGGCACACAACCTGAACATCCTCTAAGGATTGACAAAAAACACAAACCATACTTCAATTCATGCCTAGATGACCATGGTTCCCACAGTCTACTCGTGTATCAGCACATAGCTCTAGCACTGTACGTATTCTTGTGTTCCAGTACATGGCTTCTCCCATGTACCTGGTCCATGATGTGTCATGTGGGGGAGTACACACTACGTAGGCAACCCCTGTACTCCACCCCATATCTGTGTATATACCAAGATACATGTCAAGTTACTCAAGACAGGCCATAATCCATCTTATAGTGTCACATGTCATGTCATCCTTAACTTTCTCCCTAAAACCCTAGTCACCATAAGGGGCCCCACATAGCGTGTAGATCCGTTTTACACATTGTTTTCTATAGTATTTTCTAGAATTACTGGTCCTTATTCCACATGCTTTAACCGATCCTTTGGCATCCAATCCAGCCATCTTCTTGATTTAAAATTGTAGATCGATCCTCAATGATTCATATAAACACCGGATCAATGCGTTTCGGGCCTTTGATCCACTCAGAAAATGAGATCATTTGTAGTTCCTCATTGTGCACTGAAGAACGAGAAATAGGGAATCATCCATCATCCAAATCACTCCATATCCATTGTCGCACCTCCTTAATATCGTGTGGATCTTGGTTCTATGATTTTGTATTGTTGTACCAAGGAACGAGTGTGCAATGATCGATTGATCGAGGTTTGTTGAGTCACGGGCCAAGCAAAGAATGCCCAAGATGAAGGGTGAAAGGGGGGAGAAAACACACAAATCAATCAATAGGATGTACCTCGATCTATGTTCATGTTGATCTAGATCTATTTCCTTTAGAATGAGAAATGAAGAAATCGATAATCACAAAGATAATTATCCCATCGAAAACCTCAAAAATATAATCCCATACCACAATACACATGATCCATGAATCAATTATTACATCGATTGATTCGTGTTCATCATAAAAATAAATAACAAGGAATAAAAATAAATAAATCACATGTCCTTCCTTGATTTTTATCGATCACTAATGAAGAACGAATCTACTTTGCATTCTTTAGTGAGATCCTTTAAAATCGATGTGCGTCAATTGTCGATCCACGATATGCCATCGTTCCTCTAAGAGGGTTCTCTGGAGCTCTCTCCAATGGTCTTCTGGAATCTCTAGGGTTATGCGTATAACCATAGGATTTCCCTATAATCATCTATTTAAAGATGAGTGAACCACTATGTTGGTAAAACAGAATAAAATAATTTATTTTAATTATTTTATTCATTTCCATTACCATGATGAATTTTCCAAAAACAACCCACACCAACTAATTTTAAGTCATTCCTAGGGTAAACCTCAAATTATGAGTTCAACAGTGTCATCATATTTCTGATCTAGACACCTGTTTAGAAGTTATTACGCCTTTTTAGGAAAACTTCACACGAGTGCTATTTAATATATTTAATATATTTCAAACATATATTCTAAGCACATCGGGCCCCAGAATAACAAATCATCTCAGTTCTTGGTTTCAAAAATAATCCATATAATATTTAAAAATAATACACATAAAATCCAAGTCATTAAATTCTCCTCACCTTGGGGATTTTCATCCCAAAAATCCAAAATAAGGGCTACTCAAAAAGATGAAGGTACTGAGCATGAATCTGAGCCTCATACTCCTATGTTCTCTCCAGAAGATTCTCATGTTTCCACTAAACCCAAAACAATGGAATTGATCACACATGAAGGATCCTCTTAGGACAATCCTTGATCTCCAGCAGGTACTCAGCAAAGGTCACTTCATCCTCGATGTCCATCTCACCCCAGTCGATAATTTGCAATGGGTCATGCATGTAACTCCTCATCTATGACACATGGAAGTCATCATTCATCTATTATAATTGTATATATATATCTAAGTGGTACACCACCTCACCAAATCCACATTGTATCTAGAAAGGGCTAATGAATCTCATAGATAGCTTGTCGCCCCAGCCAAATCTATGTAATCCATGTCGAGGTAAAACACATAGGAACACATGGTATCCTTCATAAAACTCCAAAGGCCTATATCATCTATCAACATAAGACTTATGATGGCTCTATGTAGTCTTCATCTACTCTTGGATGATCTGCACCATCTATGTTTTAGATTACACAAACTCTTGGCCCATGATTACCGACTCTCTTGGGCCAGTCTAGCAACGTGGTGACCTAAAGGGTCAGCCATACAAAGACTCAAATGGTTTCATACTGATGGTGGAATGTTAACTATTATTGTACACAAACTTCACTAGTGGTTGGTGATCATCCCAACTACGTCCAAAATCCAACATGCAAGCTCACAGCATGTCCTCCAAAACCTGAATGGTCTGATCATTTTTTTGTTAGTTTGGGGGTGAACGTTGTGCTCAAGATTAACTGAGTCCCAAACACCTCTTGTAATATCTTCCACAACTTGGATGTAAAGAGATCATCATGATCAAAAATAATCTCTGATGTAACTCTATGTATTTAGACTATCTCATGAATATATAGGCTTCCCAAGCTCTCTACTGAACTCTTCTCTCATATATCTAGGAAGTGGGACGAATTGGTGAGTCATTCTACAATCACCTAGATTGCATAATGTTCCCTGGATATATGCGGTAATCCCATCATGAAGTCCATATATATACCATCCTTATTCCATTTTGGCACCTCAAGGGGTTGATCCAAACTCACTGGAACTTGGTGCTCAGTCTTCACTTGATGATAAGTAAGGCATCAAGAGATGAACTTCGCAACTCCTTTATTCATCCATGTCCACCAAAACTATTTTTGTATATCCTAGTATATCTTTTCCACACTTGGTTGTACCACCAAAGGATATGTGTGAAACTCTCTCAAAACCTACTCCCGAAACATCACTGGTACCACTGTGCATCTTCTGAAGAGAATGACATGCTCCCCACCTTTTGAATATCCATCAGGAGCATGCCCTATGGATATCTGAGCATGTGGGGTCTCATAATAGACATCCCTAATTCATGCCTCCCTAACTCATTGTATGAGTGGAGGGGTGAAAACCATCAACTGGAGGTAAGCTTCTTCATCTTTATCCACAAGGGATAACTTCAATGAGGACAACTGCTCTGATGCCTCACTCAGCAATTGTGAACAAGATATCCTACTGAGAGAATCTTCTACCACATTCCCCTTCCTAGTAGTATATAAAATTAAAAATTTATGGTCTTAGAGGAACTATATCCATCGCATCTTCCTCAAGTTAAGATCTTTTTATGAGAATATATACTTGGGACTCTTGTGATTAGAGTAGATAATAAACTGCTCACCCATTAGGTAGTGTCACCGGATCTTCAAAGATAAGACTACCACTACTAACTCAATATTGTGAGATATGTAGTTCTTCTCATGTGGTATCAACTAGCATGAACCATATGCAATCACTACTTACCTCTACATCACAACACAACCAAGCCTGATTCATAATGCATTGCAGAACACTAAGTAATCAACACACACCTTTGGTAATCTCAAGATTGGAATGCTCGTCAAACTTTTCTTCAACTACTGGAAATCCTATTATCACTTCTCTATCCATACAAAAAAAAATTCCATTTTGAGTCAAAGATTTCATGGGTGCTGATATCCTGGATAAATTAGGTATGAATCTCTGGTAATAACCTTCCAACTCAAGGAAGCTTCACGCCTTCATCACACTCTTAGGTGGATCCCAAGATAACACTGACTCAACCTTAACTGGGTCCACTACCACTCCATCCACTGAGATAAAATATCCCAAAAAAGTGGACCACTTAAATCCAGAACTGGAAATTCAAGATCTTTCCATATAACTCATTCTCTCAAAGTATGTCCAAAACTATCCTTAAGTTTCTCGCATTATCCTCCTTGGACATCAAGTACGTGAGGATATCATCGATAAATATGACCACAAACCGGTCTAAGAAAGGATTAAAGATCTGGTTCATGAGTCCCATGAACACTTCTAGGGTGTTCTTCATGCCAAAGGGTATCACCAAGTACTCATAGTGACTATAGAGACATTTGAATGTCATATTCAGTATATCCCCATCCCGTACTCATAGCCGGTGATATCCTGATCTGAGGTTAGTCTTCAAGAACCATAGCACCATTCTCAAATGATCAAAGAGTTCATAAATCCTCAATAGTGGATACTTGTTCTTCATGGTCACTTGATTCATGAACCAATAGTACAATCACAACTCCAAGCTCTCATCTTCCTTATTTTCAAAAAAAATTGGGGCTTCCTCGGGTGAAACACTGGGTCTCATTAAGTCCTTATTCTAAAAGTCCTCCAACTACACCCTTAGCTCAAAAAACTCTATGGGAGCCATCCAATGTGATGAATAATATATCAGTGTTGTCCCAGGGTGTAGATCAATGAAAAATTATATCTCTTGGTGGGGAGGTAAACTTGTAACATCTTTGAGGAAGATATCCTCATACTCCACCACTACTATAGGAAACTGGAAACTCATAACATCCACTACCCCAAGGGTCATTCTAGCCAAATGATGAGTAATCAGGTGCAACATCCTATGCATGAGTTCATATTACACTGCATGGGTTTCCTTTTACCAATAAAGGAGAAACCAGTTCTATCACTGCGAACACACCACACCCTTCACCTAAAAAATTCAATATGGGAATGGATTGTAAATAATAAATCCATAACAAAATGAAATCCTAAGGCCTTGACACTATAACTAAGAGATCCCAACTGAATCTTTCACTTCCAATAGTCAGGTCACATTTTCATCATAATTGTGTGATTGTCACAACCCATCCCAAAGGGGCTCATGTTGTGACTACCCCAAGCCCACTTTCAATAAGACAAGGGCTAGTTACTAGCACGAAGAAGTCATATCCCATAAATGGGAGGCATTTTACTATGTAATTATACACACACACATGTCTCTAATCTATAAAAGATGAAATATAAAAACACTAAGTAAAAAAAATGCATGCATACACTATATCACAACTAATAGAGTACGATAGGAAAGTAAAGTGCAGTAAAGTAAACTGGTCCAGAATACAAGCCCACCAAAAGAAAAGTCTTTAAACCACAATGTCTAACCTATAGACAAAGGTATTGGGACTATTGTTTGAATTTGTAAGAACATCTCGGCCTACATGAACTCACAAAGCTTTGTTTGGTCCTGGTATGCCCAGGAATCTATCAAAAGGTCTCTAATCTATACATGACATGACATGTGCAGGAAAAGCCTGTGCAGAGGTGAGTAAAACAATACTCATCAAGGCACCCTAAAACCACAAAGGAAATACCACACAATAAATTCCACACAGGAAATACCATGAAGGAAATACCACATAGGAAACTCCACAAAGGAAATACCATGAAGGAAATACCACATAGGAAATACCATGAAGGAATAGTATATTCATCTCCTTAAATATATACTCTCATGGACCATATATCAATAATATCCAGATATAATCTCTCCAATGAGACACATGGTATCCATGAGACACAGTCTTGGTAAGACACATAGTCTTTGGGATTCAGACAGTATCTATGTGTCACATAGTCTCTATAAGACACACAGTATTTTGGAGTCAGACAGTCTCCATGAGACACAAAGTATCTACAATGCACATAGACTTTAGGATTCACACAATCTCTATGAGACACCCAGTCTCTATGTCATAGTCATCCATAGGATTCCACTTAAAGCATGATCTTTTTTGGAGAACCTACTATTCAATCCATTATTTTTTATGAAAACTTCTACAAAAACACACTGCAGATATCTAAAAATTATTGTCTCATCACAAGGGTCCTAACACCACAGACAGCTCATTAAATGGACACATAGTTTGAAAGTTACAGAGATTTGAAAATTCAGAAGGGGGTCCACTAGCTTGTGGATTGACCGGGAAGTCGGTCCACCAACCACGGTGGTTGAATATTGAATTCGACCGCTCCATTCAACCATGTTTCAATAGCTCATGCTTCTTTGGTGGCCAATCATGACCTAGTTGTTGTGGTCGCACAGCAGCTCGGTCAACCATGGCTTGGTCTGACCGCCCAGGTCTGACCCGATCCAAGAGTCCGACCTGCTCTATTAGGTCGACCCGACCCATTGGGCCTGGCCCGGTTTACTTGGTCCTATCCCACATGGGATGTACTATCTCACCAAGTCCTGGCCAGCCCTATATTGGATCAATTGTAAGATAGATATGACACTGATTGTAGTATCAAACTATGGTGTAGATACTCAATATACAAGAGGGGGTGAATTGTATACTTAAAAAATCCTTAAGGAAATTTTGTATAAAAAAAATTCACAACACCTATAAGTTCTACTAGTTTTCTTGATTCTGAAAAATTGATTCCCAAAAAGAGATTCTGGAAATGAAACTTAAAAAAAGTTTACAACAACAAAGATTCTACCTTAAAATGTATAGAATCCTATTTAATCATAGTACAAGTCTAAGAACGTATAAGATAGTTATACTTTCCTCAACAACCAAAATTACAGCGGAAAAAAAATTTGAAACACTACAAGTAACAAGTAGTAAATATTTTAACCCAAAGAGAAGGGTATCCAACAACCTTGGATAAAGGTCGCTTGATTTATACTTTCAAGAAAGTCTGTCTTACCCAAACCCAGGTAAGCCCTCAATCTGGAGATCGGTATGTGTCTTGCTATCCCTAAAAGCCCTCGATTTGTAAGGAAATCGGTACCTCTGACTTCAGAACCTGAAGTCTCTGATTTTAAGGAAATCGCACCTCAGCACAAAGCAATTATGCATGAAGCAAAGTTTGAATAATCTGTTCAAACATTCTGTATGAATCTTGAGAGTTTATAAGAGCCTCTCTCTCTAGAAATCACTTCAACAGCATGTAAGTAAGTTCTGCCAAAAGTTGGTCGGAAAAATTTCTGAGCTCGTTCAAATGAGCTCCTATTTATAGGTACGACTTCAACGGTCAGCTCCCTCCTCCAACGGTCATATTTTTCCTTGAATTTTAGAGGGAATTGTACATGTGTCACTCAAACAACAGTTAGTTAGTAACTGAATGCATGACATCGTTTTATAACCAAAACATGAGTAAGAAAAAATATGGTTACTTAAGAAAATTCATTTTTCAGAATGTAAGCAAAAATGAAAGTTCAGAGTCTACCCAAAAACTATTCGAAGTCTATAATACAAAGAAATTCAGATTCTATTTTCTAAGGAATTCGAAACCTGAAATCTATAGAATTCCAGAGTCTGAATTTCTAGGAAATTTGGAATCTAGATTCACAAGAATTCGGAACCTGAACTTAGAAAGTTCAGAGACTAAATTCATAAGAATTTGGAGTCTGAACTCAGAAGAGTTTGGAGTTTGAATTCATAAGAATTCAGAGTCCAAACATAGAAGAGTTCAGAGTTTTAATTCAGATAACTCGAAGTCAGAACTCATAAGATTTTGGAGTCTGAATTCAGAGAACTCGGAGTGAGAACTTAGAAGAGTTCGGAGTCTGGATTCAGAGAAATCAGAGTCAGAACTCAGAAGAGTTTGGAGTTTGAATTCAAAGAGTTTGGAACCTGAATTCGTATCCTGAAAATAGAATGCTCTATATCTAAGTATTATATGATTCCAAGGTTTTTGATATGAAACCAAATTTTATACTTAGACAAAATGAACAATGAAAAACATGGTAATGATAAATTTCCTTGGGGAAGGAAATTTTCCTTATGAAAGTAAAACATAGGTTAAAATGAAATTTTTTTTAAGATAAGGTGTTTGTGATTTTCAAAACAAGAAGGAATAGAAAAGTCATAAGGAAACCTTATTTACTCAACAATCTCCCCAAAAAAGAAGGAATGGAAAACTCATAAGGAAACCTTATTGACTCAACAATCTCCCCCTTTTTGGAAAGCACAAACATCCTTATGAAAAAGAATATAAGGACTTAGAAAATATTTTTCTAGAATTTGAAATTAAAATGTATCTCCCTTTACACATGAGCAATGAAGAATACAACTAACTCCCCCTTAGGATTTGGAACACTAAGGATCGTATTCTATATTTTCGAATTGGGATTTGACATTTTATGGCATACAGAAATCTTCTTGGATACAAACTCCCCCTTAGATGAACTCCCCCTTACTTAGGGACATCTGTTCTTTTCTTAGTATTCGTTTTCCTTTCTCCCCCTTTTTGATTTTCAAAAAGGAATACAGGGAATGGAAAAAAATTATACGTTTTAAGGTAGAATCTTTGTTGTTGTAAACTTTTTTTAAGTTTCATTTCCGGAATCTCTTTTTCAGAATCACTTTCTCGGAATCAAGAAAATTAGTAGAACTTAGAGTTGTTTGGAATTTTGTTTATACGAAATTTCCTTAAGGATTTTTTTAAGTATACAATTCACCCCCTCCCCCCTCTTGTATATTGAGGATCTACACCATAGTTTGATATTATAATCAGTATCATATCTATCTTACAATTGATCCAACAATAAGGAATGGAAAAGTCATAAAGAAGCCTTATTGACTCAACATCTTGTACTGCATGGAATGTGTGGCCCATGCACCACATTTGCACCCCATGGATGCTCCCCCATGGTGATCGTCACGTCCTACGGCCACCGCACGTAGCCAGCTATCACCGGCATTGGCGCATCATTGGTCCCTTCCATGAACCACCAATCTTCCTCTAGTGCTCATAAATCTATAAAGAACCCATATTCATGATCCTTGGTTCCTGTACTACATTGATATGGCCTCCATTTCATCTTTCTACCAATTCAGGGGGTCTGATTGTGTTCAGAGCCTCTTGGAAATTCAAGCCACGTCCAAGAGGGTCCAACGGTGAAGAACACTAAGAATGGGGAAATAGAAAATCACCAAGAACACCCATGGAACGAACCACATAATTTTTTCCTATCAGCCTCGATTAGTTCTCATTATAAGTATAATCGAAGTTCTATAGTTATCATAAAGATCTATCTCCTGTTAAAACCCTGCAACATATATTCATCCCGCAAATGATCGAACCACAGATCAACCTGTTTGTGGGTTGGTCTGCGTTGATCGTAGAATTTAAGAATGGGGAAACCACTAAGGAGAAATAAATTACCTACCTTTATTTGGATCATTTTTTGATGAGGAGTAGTTTCTTAGTCATTGTTAATGAGATCCTCCAACTCCATTGGCACGATGATCCACGATCTGATCTCTAATCTATCGATGTTCGTTAGAGAGGATTCTTTCTTTATGATTTAGATGAATTCTAGGGTTATGGAGATAACACTAAATTATTTTAGAAATTATTATTAAAAATAAAACTTCATTGCATCGTCGTGTAATGTTAAATAAAATAAAACTTATTTTATTTTATTCTTTAAAACATCCAAAAATTACTTTTCACAGTCGACCCATGTTGAACGATGTTAGGCCTTGCCTAAGAAAAACACCACATTAATAACTCAATGGTGGTATTGAATTTCAAATCCAAGTCACCATTCATTAGTTATTAGTATTTTAAAATAAAATTATTTTATTTTATTATTTTATTTATGGTTACATCCTTGGTGATTTTTCTTTAAATGACCTGTGTCGACCAAAGTTAGGTCGTACCTAGAGTAAACCCACCATTCTGAGATCAACGGTGCCCTTGGATTTATGATATGGGAACCTGTTTAAAATATATTCCACTATTTTAATGAAATTCATGTGTTTGTGATATTAAAAACTTAATATTTTTGAACGAATTGTTCTGGGTATTTCGGGCCTCAGAATCGCACGCTGTCTCAGCACCTGGTTTGGGAATTTTCCCAAATAATTTTTAAAAATAAAATCAGAAAAATATGAGTCATTACATTCTCCACAACTTATGGATTTACATCCCCAAAATCCAAAACAAAGGGATGCTCAAACAAAATAGGGTACTGAGCATGAATATGAGCCTCCCGCTCCCATGTGCTCTCCTAGAGATTATCATGTTGTCACCAAACAGGCACTAGAGGAATCGACTGCCCATGAAGGATCCTCTCTTGTCATTCATTGATCTCCACTAGGTACTCGGTAAAATTCTTCCCATTATCAATGTTCATATTTCCCCAATCAATGACGTGTGATGGGTCATGCACTTACATCCTCAATTGTGACATGTGGAAGACATTGTGCACCTGCTCTTACTACGGAGGTAGAGACAAGTGGTATTCCACCTCACCAATTCTACTTATAATCTAGAAAGGGCTGATGAATCTCAGAGATAGGTTTTTGGAACATCCAAATCTCCATAATCCACGTTGAGGTGAGACCCGAAGGAACACGCAGTCTCCTTCCTCAAACTCCAAAGGCCTTTATCTTCTGTCAGTATAAGACTTATGATTACTCTATGTAGTCTTCATCTACTCCTGGATGATTTTAACCTTCTCTTTAGTCACCTACACCAACTATGGGACCATGAGTGCTAACTCTCCTGGGTTCGTCCAGCAAAGTGGTGACCTTTAGGGTGACCCATACAAGGCCTTGAATGGTGTCATACCAATGGTAGAATGGTATTTGTTATTGTATGCAAACTCTACCATAGGTGGGTAATCCTCCCAACTGTGGCTAAAATCTTGTATGAAATCACATAGCATGTCCTCCAGAACCTGAATAGTCTGCTTAGTCTAACCATCCTTCTATGGGTGAAATGTTGTTCTCAAGCATAACTGAGTCCCAAACACCTCCTACAATCCCTTACACAACCGGGATGTAAAGCGAGCATCAAGATATGAGACTATCGTCGATGGAACTCCATGGAGTCTAACTATCTTCTGCACATAGATTCATCTCAATCTCTCTACTGAACTCTTCCCCCAAATAGCTAGGAAGTGGGCCAAATTGGTGAGTCATTCAATGATCACCCATATGGTATTGTGTCCCCTATACATATGTGTTAAACCGATCATGAAGTTCATCGATATCCTATCCCACTTCCATTCCAGAACCTCTAAGGGTTGAGTCAAACTCACTAGAACCCGGTGCTTATCCTTCACTTACTGGAAAGTGAGGCATGAAAAAGAAAACTCCACAACTCCCTCCTTCATTCTTGGCCACCATAACTGATTCCATAGGTCCTAGTATATCTTCTCCGCACCTGGATATACCGCCAAAGGGAATGTTTGAAACTCCCTCAAGACCTCCTCCCATAATTCCACTGGTATTACTATGTGTCCTATGAATAGAATGATGTTCTCCCCACCTTTCGAATATACATCATGGGAATTCCCTATGGACATATGAGAATGTAGAGTCTCATAGTCCATATCCCCAATTTGTGCCTCCCTGACTCACCATAAGAGTGGAGGGGTGACAATAATTAACTTGAGGTAAGCTTCTCCATTTCTATATAAAAAGGATATCTATAATGAGGTCAACTACTTTGATGCCTCATTCAGAAACTGTAAACTGGATCTCCTATTGAGAGCATCTGCCACCACGTTCTCTTTACCAGGAGTATAGAAAATATCAAAGTCATAGTCCTGGAGGAACTCTATCCATCACCTCTGTCTTAATTTCAGATCCTTCTAAGAGAAGATATACTTGAGACTCTTGTGGTTAGAAAAGATAATAAACCACTCTCCCATCAAGTAGTGTCTCCACATATTCAAAACAAAGACTACCATTGCTAACTCAAGATCATGGGTTGTATAGTTCTGCTCGTGTGGTCTCAATTGGCATAAACCATAGGCATTAACTACTTTACCCTACATCAGGATATAACCAAGCCCGATTATTGATGTATCACAGAACACTACGTACTTAGAACCCTCTTCTATAAATCTCAATATGGGAGCACTCATCAATCTCTGTCTCAACTTTTAAAAGATCTCCTAGTACTTATCCATCCACATGATTGGTTTCCCCTTTCATGTCAAAGTTTTCAAGGATGCTGCTACTCTGTAAAAGCTAGGTAAAAACCTCTGATAGTACCCATCCAAACCAAGGAAACTCTGCACCTCGGTAACACTCTTAGGTGGCTCCCAAGAAATCACTGCCTCAAGTGTCTCATGTTCTCCTCCACCACTATAGGAAAATGATTACTCATATCATCTACTATGATGAGGTTCAGGATAGCCAACGGATGAGTGATTGGATGCACCCTCCTATGTGTGAACCCATCCTATGCTGCATGCATTTCTTTTTCACCAAAAAAGGAAAACTCGGTCCCATCATTACAGACACAATGCACTCTACACCTAAATTAGTCAATCTGAGCATGGACTATGGATAACCATTCCATACCAAGAATGACATCGTAAGGCATCGACCTCACTACTAAGAGATCCAAACTAAAACTCTCTCCTCTAAGAGTAAGGTCGAACTATCGGCACTGGTGTGTGATCATCGAATCTTCTCTCTTAATAGTCTCTAAGCACAAGGGTTGAGTCAATGGTTCAACCGAAATATATGAGTCTCAAACAAGGTTCATGGTAAGAAAATAATAATTGGAAACTATGTCTATCAAAACTATAGCTAAGGTGGAAAAGACAAAGGTCATACCTCATATCATTCCTAGATCCCTTGGGTCAAAAGCCTCTATCACCTGCAGTTGGCCTCATCCCTAACCACCGACTCCCTGAGCCTGGTGTGGACCACCTAGGGGTGGTTGTGGTGCTAACATGTCAAAACATCAACCACATCCTTCTATTACCCTAGCTCCTCTACCATGTCTTCCACCCTTCTGACCACACTGCTCCTATCTCTACCTTGGTGGTCCATCCACCATATATTTGCCTTCATTGCGATAGGTTGGACAATATCTATTGATATTTCCTCTATTTTTTCATGAAAATCATTGACTATCTCTAGGATAACTAAACCCACCATGTGAGCCCAAATCTGCAGATCCCCTATCATGGGACCTCCTCTTGAAATGTATCATACATCCAAGTACTTTAGACTACCATCAAATCCCTACTGGTAAGGTCTCTGCTCCTGCTTTTCCACTTTTAACAATCACTGGTTGTATCCTCCCAACCAAGGAACTCTCAACCACAAAGGTTCACACTAGCACCCCAGCATAGGTAGGAATTCACATAGGGATAACATTGGCTTTGGTGTCCCTACGTAGACCTCACTCAAAGATTTGATCTATGAAGCATGGATCAGGTATCATATCCCTTTAGTACCTAGAGAGGTTGATATGCCTTGATGAATACTTAGATACCAATGTGTCATCCTGAAATATTTGTAAAAGCACCTGGAAATGCATATCCCTTAGCTTATAAGGTGATAACTCCTCTCTGAAAAGGATCTCAAACTCTATCCATGGAAGATTCACCTTATCATTAGATCAGGTATCCAAACCCCACCATCTCCCTATTGAGCTATGTATAAGGCTCACTTATAGGACCACCATCCGATCTACTTATGTCCTAAATAGATAGAAAACTCAGGTCACCACCTCAAGCCAGTCCTCAGTCGCCTGAGGGTCGAGCTCACCTCAGAACTTGAGGGGTCTCTATCGCTGAAACTCGAGAAGAATTCTCAACCTTTGCTTATCTTCCATTGGTACTACAGATAACATGTGTTACTCTATAGGTGGTGGTAAAGCGGGTGCACCACCTGAAGATGTTATCTCCACTAAAAATACTTGTACTGATGTCTCATCACCCTATAGATCATCCTCGTGATTGCGTGGTGTAATCTTAGTTGGTTGTCTACATGGAGGAATCTTGAAGTAAAACAAGATGTACCATGGCCAATAGAGTATATCTGGAGTGCTAACTTAATAAGGACATATAAAACACAACCATTCCTATATGATTCATGTACCATTGTTTTTTCCTACAACCAGTGTTTTCATATACCAAGTAGAAAAGTAGAAATCGTAGTCTGGGTGTATGGATAGGTCAACTGTCATACCAACACTAGATTCCATGGCCTGAAAGTTGAACTCAAAATGATTACCATTGTTTCCCTAAACCAAACTCATGGAATCTTAGTCCTAAGGTAGAAATGACCACCTCTGATACCACTCTGTCACAACCCATCCCATAGGGGTTCGTGTCGTGACTACCCCAATCCCGCCTCCAATAGACTAGGGGCTGGTGACTAGCACCAAGAAGGAATATCTCAGAAATGTGAGGAATTTTCATAAGTACATTTACACACGCACAAATCTCTAAACCACAAAAGCAAAAATGTAAAAAAACTAAGTAAAAAATTCATGCATACACTATATCCCAACCAATATAGTATGATAGGAAAGTAAAGTGTAGTAAAGTAAACTAGTATAGAATACAATCCCACCAAAAGAAAAGTCTATAAACCAAAAAATACAACCTGTAGATAAAGGTACTAGGACTATTTCTCAAAGCCATAGGAACACCTCAGCCTGCCTGAACTCAAAAATCTTTGTCCAAACCTGTTCCACCCCAGGCTCTATCAAAAGGTTTCTCATCTTCATAAGACATGAAATGTGCGAACAAAGCTTGTGTAGGGGTGAGTAAAACAATACTTAATAAGGAACCCTAAAACCACAAAATAATACCACAAAGTAAATACGGCAAAAGAAATACCACCCAGAAACTACCATAAAGGAAATACCACATAGGAAATACCATGAAGTAAATACCATGAAGGAAATACCACATAGGAAATACCCCTAATGAATAGTATAGTCATCTCCTTAAAGATATACTACCATGTCCCATATATTAAGAATATCCAGATATACTCTCTACAATGAGACACACAGTCTTCATGAGACACATTGTCTTGGTAAGACATGCAGTATTTGGGAATCACATAGTCTCCATGAGACACATGGTCTCTATATAACAAACATTCTTTGGGAGTCACATAGTCTCCATGAGACACCCAATCTCCATGAGACACCTAGTCTCTATAAGACATACAGTCTTTAGGAGTCACACAGTCTCTATGAGACACCTAGTCTCTATGTCACAGCCATCCATAGGATTTCTCTCAAAGAATTATCCTTCCGGGAGAACTTAATCCTCAATAAATTAGGTCGTATGAACACTTATAAAAAACTCACTTAGGATACCTCAAAAGTATCTTCTCGTCTCAAGGGTCACAATGTTGTATATGGTTCATCAAAAGGACACACGGTTTGAAAGTTATGGGCATTTGAAAATTTAGAAGGGGGTCCACTAACTTATGAACCGACCAGGTGGTCGGTCTATCGACCGTGGTGGTTGATTGCCCAGTCTGACCAACCTCGTGGTCGACCGTGGCCCAGTCAGGCCATCTGGGTTTGACTGCCCAGTTCCGACCTGGGTCTGACCTGATCTGGGGGTCGGACCCACTCCGGCTTGGCCTAGCCCAATCTAATTGGTCCTGGACCATCACACCGAGGCCTGACCCACCTTTTTGTCCTATTATGTGTGGCCTTCATGGCCCATACGCCACGTCTTCACCCTACGGATGCTCCACCATAGTAACCGTTGCATCCCATAGCCACCACACGTGGTCGGTTTCCGTATCCTGCAGCCAGCTGCCATGGATCCCATTTGGATGGGCCACAACATACCATCACCAGCACCGGTCATTGGAACTGTCGCATTGGTGTTCCCTTCCACAGACCACTAGACCTCCTCTAGTGCTCAGAAATCTGCAACTAAACCATATCTGAAAACCTCGGGTTATGTGTTGCATCGATCCAGCCTCCATTTCATCTTTCCACCAATATAGAGTTCCAATTGTGTTTGGAGCCTCCAAAAAATTTGAGGCACGACCAAGAGGGTCTAATGGAGAAGAACACCAAGAGTGGGGAAAGATAAAAGCATCAAGAACACCTAAGAAACGAACCTCAGCCTTTTTTTATCATTCCTGATTTTTTCTCATTATAAGGTAAAAATATACATAATTATCACAAAGATATATCTCCCATTAAAACCCCATAACAAATATCCATCCCGCAAATGATCGAACCATGAATGAACCTGTTCATGGGTTGGTCCACGTTCATCATAGAATTTAAGAATAGGGAAAACATGAAGGAGAAATAAATTTTCTCCCTTAAGTTGGATCGATAATTGATGAGGAGAATTTTCATTTCAGTTATTGATGAGATACTCCAACTCTGTTGCTACAACAATCCATGATCCAATCTTTGATCTATCATCATTTATTGGAGATGGTTTTATTGCCACGCTTTAGAGGAATTATTGGGTTATGGAAATAAACCTGAATTCTCTAACAAATAATTATTATAAAGTAAACATCATTGTGTCATCATGTAATGTTAAATTAAATAAAAATTAATTTATTTTATTCTTTAAAACGTCCAAAAATTACTTTTAACAGATGACCTATGCCAGTTGATGTTAGGACTCACCTAAGGAAAACACCATATTATTAACTTAGCGGTGGTCTCAAATTTCCAGTCTGAGTCACCATTCATGAGTTATTAGGATTATAAAATAAAATTATTTTATTTTATTATTTTATTTATAGTTATTTCCTAGGTGACTTTTTCTTAAGATAACCCATGATGACCAAAGTTAGGTCATTCCTAGGGTAAATCCACCATTATGAGATCAAAGGTGCCCTCATATTTTTGATTCAGTCACCCATTTTAAAGATATTTCACTTTTTAAGGAACTTCATGTGTGAATGCTATTAAAAACCTTACATTTTTCAATGAATTTTCCAATCACACCAGGTCTCGGAATCCCACGCTGTCTCAGTGCTTGAACTCATAATTTTTCCAAATAATTTCTAAAAAAATCAGGAAAATCTTAGTCATTATAGTGATCACTGAGTATTCTCCAGTAGGTGTATCCAAGTGTAATGGTCGAGTCAATGATTCAACCAGAATCTCTAAGTCTCAAAAAAGATATGTGGAGGGAAAGGAATTAGTAGCACCTATGTCTATCAGTACTATAGATAAGGTATAAAAGACACAGATCATACCTCAAATCATTCCTGGAGCCCCTAGGTCATAATCCTTGACCGCCTGGAGCTATCCTTGCCCATGTCCTCTAGATCCCTGAGCTTGGTGTTGACCACCTGGGGGTGGTGTTGGTAACATGTTGAAACATCGACCACATATTTCTACTCTCCTAGATATTATTACATGTCCACCATCCTATGGATATACCTACTTTTGATGTTATCTCTGCCTCAGTGGCCCACCCACAGTATCTCTATCGGCTATATGGCAAGTTAGAAAATCTTGGGTGAGATGTCCCCTACCATCACACACATAGAACCGCCTCTCTCTAGGATTATTAGACCCACCCTGTGATCCATGAACTTTAGATCCTCTGTCATAAGACCTCCTATAAAAATTTCACCCACATCCAGGTCTTTGAGACTGACATCGGCTCCCTTTTGCTGAGTTTTATGCTCCTTATTTCCCATTGTTGACAACTGCTGGCTGTAACTGCTCAACCAAGAAACTATCGACCACCAAATATCTATCTAGAAACCCTATTATATGTAGAAATTAATAGAGAAATAATGATGGCATGAATTTCTCTAAATAGACCTTTCTTGAAGGTCTGATCCCTAAAGAACTGATCTCGAACCATATCCATCGAGTTCCTAGAAAGGTTGGTAAACCTTGATGAATACTCATCCACTATCATGTTGCCTTGCTAGAGATATAGAAATCTCCTAGATACGCACATCTCTCATCATAGATTGTTATAAATACTCTTTGAATAGATGATCAAACTCTATCCATGAAAGAGTCATCTCATCGTAATACAAGGTAACTAAACCCTACCATCACCCTGCTGAACCAAGAAGAATGCTCGCTTACAGGATCACCATATGATATGTTGGTGTACTAACTAGATGGAAAACTCAAGTCACCACATCATGACAGTCCCCAGTTGCCTATGGGTCGGGCTCGCCTCGAAACCTGAGGGGTCTTTGTCGCTAAAACTCATGAAATGCGCTTAACCTATGTTCCTCATCCACTAGAAATGTGGGTATCACATGCTTCTCTACAATTGGTGGTATGGTGGGTGCACCACTTGGAGGTAAAATCTCAAGAACTGGTCCCTGTATTGAAGAATTGTCAGTAATGGGATCATCCTTGTGATATTCATGCTGAATCCTAGCTATTATATGTCATGGAGGTATCCTTAAAGTAGTCAAGATGTACCACGGTCAATGAGTATATCTGGAGAGATAACTCAAGAAGGAAATAAAAACCACAACCTATTCTTATATTATGCATGTACCATTTTTTCCATAAAAGCAATTTTCTCATGTACCGAGTCAAAAAGAAGGTGATCAGAGTCCTAGTTTATGGATACATCAGCCGCCACACCAACACTGGAGTCCCTAGCCTGAAATTCAAACTTGAAACATTCAACACTATTTCCCCAAACCAATCTCACAAACTTCTAGTCCTAAAGTAGAACTGACCTCCTCTGATACCACTCTATCATGACTTGTCCCATTGGGGCCTATTTCACGACTCCCCAAGCCCAGCTCCAATAGGCCCGGTGCTAGTTACTAGCACCTAGTAGGCATATCAATAACATGGGAGGCATTGCCTAAGTACCTACACACACACACACACACATATCCAAGCCACAAAATGATGAAATTTAAAAACAAATGAACAATAAAAGCATGAATACATCTATATCCCACAACCAGAGTATGATAGGAAGTAAAAAAAGTAAATAGGGCCAAATATAAGCCCACCGAAAAGAAGTTTATAACAAAAGTCCAACCAGAAAGTAAAGGTACTAGTACCGATGTCTGAAATCCATAGGAATGAACCTTGGTATGTATGGTCTCACTAAGCACCATCTAGTCCTCGTCTTCCTATGACTCTATCAGAATGTTGATCGTCTGCACAAGACATGAAATGTACGGGAAAATATCGTATAGGGGTGAGTATAACAATACTCAACAGGACACCCCAAAACCATAAATCATATAAAAAAGTAAATACATTCAACTATACATATGTATATGTATATAATACATATAAAAAGAATATCCAGATATACTCAACAAAGAAACACAATCTATAAGTAAGCCACAACCATAGTATACCAAGCCTAGGATTCCAACTCAAAGATTCCATGAATCACTCATCTGAGAGAACACACTCCAAATTCAGATAGCACTGATTATTTCCATCCAAGAGTTAATACTCGATGGGTCTCATCATGAGAAAGATACATTGATAGATCTTAAGAGAATATGATACACAAATGAGGATCATAGCTAGGTCCATGGGGTGATGCAAACAACTCAATCTGGATTAACCCACTTGGTAGAGGGTTAGTTCCCTGTAGTATTGGTCACATTGATACCTAGGGCTCTAACTAGGGAATTAAGATAAATAAAGGATCACACTCTAGTCCTCTCGGGGGGATTCCAACAACTCTATCCAGGAAGTCCCATTGAAGGGATCATTTTTCTAGGAGTAGGAAATGATTCGTACCGACCTTCAAGGAAAGGATAAGGTAAATGAACCCAAACTAAACTTATCCAAGATATGAAGGAAAAGATATCTAAGCCATGTAAGAAAGATTACATGTCATGTAGAAGGGTTATGCACCATGTCCCTTAACCCCAGGTTATGCCCGTGTAAATGGACTGTGTCATTTAAACAGTGTCTATATAGTACTACACATCATGTAGACATCCCATGTATTTTACCCTTTTATTGTTACATAGCTCTAACCCATGTACATATGCCCATGTACCAGTACACGGCTTTTCCCGTGTACTTGGTCCAGGTTGTTTCATGTGGGGGAGTACACACCATATATGGAACCCGTTTACTCCACCCCATGTCTGTGTACTTCCCAATATACATCTTGAGTTACCCAGAATAATCCACATGTCGTGTGACAGGGTCACATGCCATGTGATCCTTAACTTTCTCCCAGAAACCCTAGCCACTGTAAGGGGCCCCACATGGCATGTTGATCCGGTTTACATGTTGTATTCTATGGGATTTTATAGAATCCCCAGTTCTTCCTCTGCATGATTCATCCAATCCTCCAGCCTTTGATTTGGCCTTTACCTTGCCGAAAAACTATAGATCAATCCTTGATGAGTCATGCCAAAACCGAATCAATGAGTTTTGGGCCTTCAATCCACTCAGAAAATGCGATCATTCATTGTTCGTCATTATGCACTGAAGAATGAAAAATTGAGAATCATCCATTTTCTAAATCACTTTTTCTTCATCGTTAAACCTCTATCATGTCGTTTTGATCCTGGATCTATGATTTTGAATCATTTTTCTAAGGAAAAGGTGTGTGATGCTCGATTGATTGAGATTTGTCGAGCCGTGGGCCAAGTGAAGAATGCCCACGATGAACAATGAACGGGGGGAGAAAATGAAAAAATCAATCAAGAGGAACAGACCTCAATCAATGTTCATGTAGATCTCGATCTATTTCCATTATAATGAGGAATGAATAAATAGATTATCAAAAATATAATTCTCTTGTCAAAACCCAAAAAATATAATCAAATCCCATAACACGTATGATATGTGAATCAATATGTTTGTCGATTGATTCATGTTCATCATAGAAATAAATAATGGGGAATAAAAAAAATTAAATCACACACCCTACCTTAATTTGGATTGATCACTAATGAAGAATGAAGTTGTGTTGCATTCGTTAGTGAGATCCTTCAAAATTGATGTGTGTCGATTGCCAATCCATGATCCACCAGCATTCAACTAAGAGGATTCTCCAGATCTCTCTCCAATAGTACTTCGACATCTCTAGGGTTATGCAGCTAACCCTGAGATTTCCCCATAATAATCTATTTAAAGACAAGTAAACTATTGCATTGGAAAAATGAAATAAAATAATTTATCTTAATTATTTTATTCATTTCTGTGTCTATGGTGACTTTTCCACAAATGACCCATGCTGACTAATGTTAAGTCATGAATAGGGTAAACCTCACATTATGAGTTCAACAGTGCCCCTAGACTTCTGATCTGGGTGCCCATTTAGAATTTATTCCACTTTTTCAGTAAAAATGCACATGCGTGCTATTTAATATAGTTAATATATTTAAAACATTTATTAGGGGCACACTGGGCCTCGAAATCAAATGTCGTCTCAGTGCCTAGTCTTGAAAATAATTCATATAATATTTAAAAATAATACATGAAAAATATGATTCATTACAGGGTGGGAAGCGACTACTGGTAATTATTACAAATGATCTATTTCATGATCAATAACTTCAATTGATTAGCCTTTTTAAAAGATAATTTCAATACAATATGTTTAATTTGGATAAGTGTATCAAAATATCCCACACTTAGAGGTAAGAAAATATGTTAATAGATTCTCTTGCTTTATATAGGCATGTTACAGCTGAGTTGGGGGTCTTCAATTCTCTAGGGAGTCATCCCTCACTATGTAAATGATTTGTAAAGTATTTTTCATTGGGAATTTATTTCTATAGTCCTCCTATATGGCTAGTTTTTAGAATTTTTTATAGGTTCCTTATAATGTTGTATTTTTCATTGAATAAAATAAAATGATAGTGTTTAAAAAAATATAATAGGTTGAAGTCTATGGGGAATACTAGAACTTAGTCTTTACATTTGTATACACCTTATTTTACTTGAAATTGAATCCAAAAAGTGAGATAACCTAAGATAATATTAAAACCAACATTTTTTAAGGTAGTAAATAAATAATTTGATAAATTGTTAGAGGTAGGGATCGTATATGAAATTTCATACTCACAGTGGGTTAGTCATATTCAAATAGTGCCTCATAAATTAGGGTTTATAATTTTGGAAAACAAAATAAAATAAATTAGTGATTTTTAGGATCCAAAATAGATAGAGTTTATATATATATTATCAAAAATTAAATCAAGTAACAAGGAAAGGCCATTTTCTTATCCCTTTTAATGATCATATGGTCAAGAGACTAGCTATAAAATATCACTATTATTTTATTGATTAATTCTAAAAATAATTATAGGCACACATTACACCTGAAGACCAAGATAAAAAACTTTCAGTTTATCTTATGATAACTTTTCTTATAAAAATATTCTATTTGTACTTTTTAATGAACCTGGTTCCTTCCAAAGATGCATGGTGAGTATTTTATATGATTTTATTGAGCAATGACTAGAAGTATTTCTTGATGATTTAATAGTGTATGGAACTTCATTTGATAAATTTATTTTAAACATGAATAAAGTTTTACAAAGATATATTAATAAAACCTTATTTTTGAATTTTGAAAAACATTATTTTATAAAAGAAAGGGGAATTATTTTGGACCACATAATTTCAAAGAATGAAATTGAAGTAAATAAATCTAAATTTGATTTTATCTCTTCTCTAACTTATCTAATTGTTGTTAAGAACATAAAATCATGTGTTTTTCATATGGATTTCTATATGAGATTCATTATGGACTATAGTAACATAGTTTTTTCATTTTATGAATCACTATAACATAAAGGATTTTGATGAGATTAAAAATAGACTGAATAAACTTCCTACAATACAACCACCATGTTATGAAATTCCTTTTGAGATAATGTTTGATGCATCAAAAAAAATTATGAGTTGTGTTATTGTGCATAGTGGATGGAAAGATCCATGACATAGTCTATGCATCAAAAACTATGGATGCTTCCCAATTAAACTACACCATAACCCAAAGGATTTTTTTGTTATTTTATTTTCTTTAAAAATGTTTATAACCCATTTTCTTGGAACTAAAGTAACTTTTTATTTTAAACATACAACATTATTGTATTTTTTAAAGAAATATAATTTTAACCCAAGACTGGTTAGATGAATATTATTACTATATAAATTATTTATTAAGGTGAAAGATGGGAAGGGAAATAAAAAAATTAGTAATTTATTACATAAGTAGGTTTCGACATATATCTAAGGTAGAAACACTAGAAGAGGTAACTTTAAATGACTAATTTATGGGTGAGAAACTATTTTTTGGTTTCTATAAAACTTCTTTTGTATGTTAACCGAGTAAATTGTTGTGTCGGAACCCCTAATCCAAAAGTTTTCCTCCATAACCTTACTTACAAAACAATTTTTGAAACTTCCCAAAACATATAATACCCAGTGTCAGTAGCCAAAGTCTAAAACTAGGATTCAGAATCTTTATACTAAATCACTTACCCTCTAGAAAATAACTTCTAAAATGTAACAAATAGAAAGAAAAAACCATGAAATGGAATAAAATCATAGTAAATTTTGTATTTTGGACTTAGTTCTACTTCATGGGAGGGACACAACAAACTTTGGATTAAGAGTGAAAACTCTTATATATAATAGACTTTATTATTGAATATCTACTCAAAAATAGAAGATAAATTAGAATAATCAATCTCATGAAAAAGTGAATTAACTGCACTTTTAAATAAGAGTCCATCTAGTTGATCTAGTTCCACTATTTTCTAATCTTTTTCATCATCCATCACTTGATAAAGATAATGGTCATAACCCCATAATCTGCACCACTTAAACTATTAACTCTTGATGAATAGTTAAATTAATCATTTTTAATCTTACATATTCCTATAAATAATATTTCATGTCCTTTGAAAACTCTAAGTTATTCTTATGCATCAAAAAAATATTCTTAAGCAAGCCAAATTGTTTCTTTTTCACTTCCACCATCTAGAACTTATCACTTATCAACTAGTTGAATTACAAACATTGGTACCACTATAATTATGATCACTATCTGGTTTAATATTTAGAATTCTAGAATCCCTCTTTCTATAAGTTCTGATCACTTATCTAGAAAATAATTTTTACACAGCCAAAACCTAATATTAATATACTTAAATATAATTTTAAAATCTTCACTGTAATGTATTCTATATAAATTAATTTTATTATCTCCTATTACATCCTATAGAAGTGGAATCATGGTCTTCTAGCATGCTGCTAGTCATCCAAGACCCACTGAGGTTTAGCATCACCCCCAAATTTCAAAAATTAGGACCTTTATATACATGTCTACTAGATCCTGAAATCTATCAACATTCCTAGCTCCAACACTTCATCCTACAAAAACATCCAAACTATATGATAATTTAGCTGAATTTTATTTGTCTTGTAGTGAAACATCATATTATTTACATTATGTTATTTTACTATCATCAAACATTGCTCAGTTTTCCTGACTACTTCTAAGATCCTCCAATGGACCTTTCAACCTGATCAACTCCTTCCTAGATTTTGGGATTTCTATGCACTCTTCTTTTATTATGGATAGTGTAATTACTAGTAAAAGTATGGATATAAAACTCATAGTTTTTACTTTAAAATTAAACACATAATTAGTGGTTCTCCTTAATATGTTTACATCTACTCTAAAGTATGAATCCACAAACCCCTGCAAAGGATTATAAATTCCAAAATTGGGTGAAGATTCGATCATGACTTTAAGATATTAGAGTATTCACTTCACCACTTCCCAGTGTTCCCTTCCAAGACTCTCCATGGACCTAAAAATGAATCCCAATATATATAAAATATTTGACCTCATTCAAACCATGTCATACATCAATTTTTTGACCATCAATGCATATATAACCTATACCTTCTACTCAACCACAATTTCTATTTTCAGTTCCTTCTCTTTGGAAAACTTTAAATTTTTAGGAATAATAGTGGTTACATGCTTAAATTCACTCATTTTGAATATTTCCACCACTTTTTAGATGTAATCTAATTAAGATAAGAGTAATATTATAGAACTAAAATCCCTTTTAATTATTATCCCTAACATCTCCTTTTTGGAACCAAGATCATTCATCTTAAATCTTCCATGCAATTCTGCTTTCAAATCATAAATCTTATCTCTACTTATACCTATAAGAAGAATATTATACACATAGAGAATAATTATAATGAATCTACCATAACTAAATTCCTTTTGGTAATATTAATGATATGAATTACTTTATATGGACACATTCCCATCCATAAAGTCATTCAACTTCTAGTTCCAAATTTGAGGTGCATGTTTCAGTTCATACAAACTTTGTTTAAGTTGAAACGCTAGATATTTTGTTCTATTACCCATTAAACATTTAAACTACTCTATGAATATTTATTTCTCTAATTCACCATGAAGAAATTAAATCTTTTCATCTAATTAATCAAGATGTAGACCCTCCAAAGTAACAATTTCAAGAACCATCAAATTATTGAATGCTTAGAAACTAAAGAAAAGATTTCTTAGAAATACACACCTTTCATTTTTTAAAATACTACAACTGAAAATTAACCATTTAACATCCATTATTTTTTATTTTTAACATGGGTTAAAAAGTGACATGAATACATCCGACATTAAAAGTATAGTTTTAATATCGATTATTAAAAACTGATGTCAAAAGTGACTTCCAATATTAATTTTTATAATAAATAACATTGAAAAGATGACTAAATATAGATATATAGAGACTTCCAATATTGTTTGTTATAAAAATTGATATCTGGTATCACTTTCAACATCAATTATTATAATAACTAAAGTTTAAATCCTGACTAAACATAGATATATAGTATCTTTCAACATTATTTTTAATAATAACCAATGTTAAAACCTAATTAATTTTTTTAAATATATATTAAAATACAACAACACATAAACTATGACTAGAAATCTAAAAGCATCAAATAGAAATTAAAATTCAATACAAACTTTACTACAACATCATTTACAAAGATAATAGATATACAAAAAACTTTTATAAATGCATCTACAAATTAATCAAACTTATAAAATAGTATAAAAATAATTCTTGAAGATGGTTTAAGTCATCTAGAGAATACAATGACACATTATAAAAAATCTATAAAAACATTAAGTGTTATAAAATTAACAATACAAAAATATTGGTTTAAAACATAATATTTTTAATAGAACAAACCTTGGGAAAATAGGTCAATGCTTATGTCATGATAATATCAAAAATAAATCATAAAACATAATAACCAAATTCAACACTTCCTCTTTAACAATGAAATTGGAGTGATGAAACAAAAATTTGAAAATATTCAACATTAAATATGTAATACAAAACAAATATTAACTAATATAAAAGTTATCAATATGCACTTACACAAAATTAATTCTATTTGGATTATTTATTGAAAAGTGAACCCTATTAAGAACCTTTCATGGCCTATTTTATTTTCATATATTAATTACCCAAACATATGTAACAAGAAAAATTTAATATTAAATAACTAATATAATATATAAAATTTAAGAATTTAAAAAATATTAAGAAAAATTCATAAATTTCACCCAATAAAGAGCATAACCAATATGTTGTGCATTATGTGGGTAGAATACATATAGCATCAAATATCCACTAAAATATAAAAATTTCAGCATGAATGAAACTATAATGAATGGTAGTTCATAATTATATAAATCTTCTTTATTATTAAGGAATTAAAGAAACTAATGCATAATCTATGTGGTTTCCAATTTCTCATATATATATACTTAACTCTAGTTGGCATCTTTAGATATTTCATAGTCATTGAGATATATTCTGGATCCATAAAACCATAAATAGAAGTGTTCTCATATTATATAAAAAGATTTTTCAGATACCTTATTAGATAAGAAATAAATTTAATCACTATAAGTTATATTTAATTAATGAATTGAAAATTGAAATTGAGATTTAATTACATGTAAAACAACTAAAACATGGGTGTTGAGAGCTCATTGATAATAAAAATATCCAAGATGTATTTTTTAAATATTCTTAATGGATATTCTCTCCCACATATATCAAAGATCATAAGAAAATAACAAAAATACACAAATATAAAATAATACACTATTGATTGTCTTAACCCTTGATAAACCATAGAATTATCTGAAGGTTCTAATTCCTAAAAAAATATTTTTAAATGACTTATTATATTTTAGAAACTCCTATATAAGATAAATGATAAAAAATTACAAGTATTTTAAAATTAAAAGTAAATAAAAATCAAAAAAACAAAACAAACCTCATATTACAACTAATAAACAAGGCTAGCTCTCCAAAGTAAAAAAATGACCCATATTCTACCCAACTATGGACACCTCCTCAGTAGGTAACGGCACCAGAGAGTTTGGATCAATAAAATCATATACCACTACTCATACTTGATTTGACTATATAAGATGATGATGTATATAATTCCATATATTATATAGGAATTCATATGCTACAATATGTAAATAGAGATATCCAACATGAAACACATAGTACATAAATGGATCTGAATGAGGAGTTGGAGGCTCTGGAGAGGAAGGATATGTCTCTCTTTCCATTTCTATAAATATAGCTAGTATAGAGAATTTAATTTTATCATCTATAAATTGATTCATCACTCGAATATTAGTATTCAAGGAATCTATTTTTTTCTTTTATTTTTCATCCCTCGATGTTATACTGGGGTGGGCATAAATTTTTCTAATACTGACACTTGTCTCATATCCTCTTATATAGTCAAAGTATTCTCACTTTCCCAAAGAATTCATAAGAATTTCCATTCTACCATTAGCGATAAAGGTACCCTATGTCAATTTTCCATAAGGACCTATAGAAATGATATATTTAAATGTTGTATAAGTGTGATATATTTAAAAAATAATAATATTGAATAAAAATAATAATAAATTTCTTATAATATAATTGGCTCCTTTTTTGATGGATTAGTAAGATACCTCCCTTTTTTATTCTCCCTCTTTTTTATTTTTCATAGAAAGTGGGGGAGATAGAGGACCAAATTGAACCACTTATAATTCACTACTATATTTATCACTTAATTCATCAAGCCTTTCAACAATTATTTTATTGTTCAGAAAAGGATACCCTCCATATGAAAAAGCATGAGGGTATACATTCTACAACTGGATCTCTTTGTGATATCTCATGGATGCCCATTACATAATAATAAATAAATAATTCATAAAGTAATTAACAAATAAATATATAAATGGATTATTTAAATAGAAATTATGATATCAGAAAGGCTTCCACCTACCATTTGGAGAAAAACTTCTCTCAGGTATCTGTATCTAAAAATCCATATTTGATGCATGGATTTTCATTATGTCTCTTCCCAAAATATAAAATGAAGTAAAATTTTACCTAAAATCCATCCGTATAATTGATTAAAAATATATCCATCTCTTCTTAATTACTTTCATATCAGGAAAGATGAATGTAATATGTAATTTAATAGATTTAATGTTAGTCATATGAAATATATAATATTTTAACCATTGAGAAAAAAAATAAATCACGTGAGATATTTTACCATTATGAATTCTTGTAATTTATCTTTCTCAATCTAGTTAACACTCCTCCAATCGGGATATAATATGATGATCTTATATAGACTCGACATGGCCATGAAACTTTGTTTCACATTTAAGACATTGGGTTATTACTATCATCAAAATCAATTGGAAACCTTTTGTTCTCATGAGAAAGTGAAAGTTTAGATAAATGTGTAATCTCATGTCTACCAAATTTGGATTTCATATTATATGGAGAAGAAAAAGTGCTTCAAATAATTTTGAAAAATATAAGTTGAATTTCATTAAATAATTTAATTATTGTAGATATATTTATATAACTAAATGTACACATACCTCAGTAAATGTTTCACTAGATCTATATCCATCATTTAAATAGATATATGATACTTTAATGAAATTCTATATACCTTTATTTGATTAAAATTAAATAATTGTTAGAAGTAAAAAAATTATTTTTTATAATAGAAATAAAATTATATCTATTATGTTAACTAATACATCTAAAGAAAAGTGTCTGCCTAAAAATGATGAATATAAATAAACAGTCATGAAAAACAATGATTTGAGGCTTGTAAAACCAAGAAATGTGTAACTAAAACCGATGAATATCAAAATTAATACAAAAATTATAGAAATGATCAATATCTAAAAATGTGTAATCTTATGTACCTGTATTTGGTTATAATTAAATGATTATTATAAGTAAAAAAATTAATTGTTCACAATATAAATAAAATTATATCTATTCTATCAACTAATACAAATAAAGAAAAGCATATACCTGAAAACAATGAATAAAAATAAATAATTATAGAAAAACAATAATTTATAGTTTCTTCAACCAAAAAATTGATAACTTAAACTAATTAATATAAAAATTAATACAAAAAAGGTAGAAATAGTCAACATCTAAAAGGGGTAGTTTTGTGTACCTATATTTGATTATAATTAAATGATTTTTAGAAGTAAAATTTTATTTTTCATAATAAAAAGAAAATTGTATCTATTTTTCTAACTAATATAGCTAAAGAAAAATACATACCTGAAAACAATGAATATAAATAAATAGTCATAGAAAAAAATGATGTTAGGCTTGTTCAAACAAAAAATATGTACCTAAAATTAATGAATATAAAAATTAATATAAAAATTATAGAAATGATCAGCATCTATAGATTTAAATATCTCAATTAAAAAATAGTATGTGTAATTTTTACAAAAAAATAAAAAATAGATAATTACCTGAATAATTATGAGAGTAAGAATATTTTCACATATCTCTTCTATGTGATCATTTTTTATACCATATACTAGTCTCTATCAAATTCATTATTATCCTTATGTAATCATGTAATAGATGAATAAATATCACATAAGTCCACATCATCATCAACATCCCCATTAACCAAATGAATTTTTTTCCTTGAAAAATGAAGGATCACAAATCATTTGATGGGTCAATAATATAAATTATATTCTTTTCATGTGTCAGTGTGATAAATGATTCATTTTTTAAAATAATTTTTTACAAATCAACAAGTGTAAACCCATGATCATCATGTTTCACACCATTGTTACTATCAACCCAGTTACACTTAAACACTGGTACTCAAAATGTAGTATAATCAATTTCTCATACATCCTCAAGAACTCTAAAATATTTTTTTGATATAAAAATTGGGTGTTTATCTTTTTCACTTAAAAATCCATTGGTTCGTCAACCACCATTACTCCATTATTTTAAATGGTAATTTTATTGTCCTAATTATTTGTGTAAAATGTGTATTATTTAATATTGAAACCAGAACGTGTGATCACATTAACACATGATCCCCCAGCTAACCATTTCAAGGTTTCTGATATATATTAATTATTGTTGAATTTATCCTTAAACTATGAAACAAATTTATTTTTATACTCATTCATCAACCACTTTTCATTTATTTTCAGATATCATACATTCAATCCATTAGTATGTTATGATATATATGGTTGAACCTCACCTGTGTTGTTCAAAATGTATTAATATACATGCATCACTACATCATGTGTACTTAACTTTACTTTTAAGCAACATCTCTTCTTACATTCACTATTGACTACTAGATGTCGAGATATAGGGAGACCAACATGCTCTATTTCATATAAGTAATTAGTATAGAACTCAGCCACCTCCTCTGATATATATTTTTGAACAATATATTCCTCTTTTTTATATGTATTTTTAACATATACCTTCAAAAATGTTATATATTATTTAATAGGATACATCGAGCATAAATATAGAGTCTCACATATCCTCATATCTCACACCAAATGAATCACAAGATGAACCATTATATCAAAAAATTATGGTGGAAAATATATATCTGGTTGAAAAAGTATGAGGATAGCTTTATTCTCCAATTAATTTGACAGATTTGGATCCACATATTTTCTACAAATGTAATTTAAAAAGTAGAACAACTTGATAATTGAATTTCTAACAAGCATCAGTAATATTCCATGCAGTGAAATTGATGGTATCTATTACATCAATACATGAAAATTAGGAGATTTCATTCCTATTAACTTAAAATCCTTTAGTGATGAAAAATTATTTCCATTTAAAGAATACCCACTATTTACATAAATAACATGTAGACATTGATAGAAATTTATATTTTCACTCGTTCTTAACTTGTGACAAGTCGAAGGTAACTATTTTCTTTTTTATTTTATAATGTGAGTTAACTTCAAACATGTTGAAATATATTTTAACTCCAATATTTCATGAAATACATCTTTTTCCTTTATAATATAACTATCACATATTTTTTTCTAAACATTCATAACATTAATGTTATTTTTTACCTCTAAAAATATCAAATAAGGTACATCAAAAAATATAGATAATTTTTTATATGTTTTGTTGATGGACTTAAATTTATTCCTTTCCAAACATGACATAGATGTTTTTCATCATGTTATAATATTATTAAAATGAAAAATGTTGTGTGTAGAAATAATACTCTTATAAACTTTTAAATTCCTTTTTTAATCTTTGATAAGGATGATCCATTCATATGAATCTTGGGTAACTCATAGAGACTGTCTTTCTCTCATTCTAAAATTGATGATATGAAGTTACTTCTTTTTAAATTGTACAAGATTAATTTCCTTTAACAATATATCTAGATAAGTTTCCATGTGTAGGAAAGTAGTTTATATTTAACATTACCATATCACACAAAAGAAAATACTCTTTCTTGTTTGCATCAAAAAATACAATACCTTCCACCCATAGAAATTTTAAACCATCAATAATTGGTAATAGATAAAGATCAATATCATTTATAATAAATTTTGGTCTAGAAATCATCAAGATCATCATAACATAGTTTTTCTTCATACATATGTGTGGGGATAGGTTGTAAACTATAAACATAACATTTCATAAACCATATTGGTTACTGAGGCTCTGAAATGGATTTATTCCATCTAGTAATAGTACCATTATGAGATTTATAACTTCATTTATAAAATTAGGAAAGTTGTTATCAAATCTATTCCATTGTGGTGAATCAATAGGGTGATGTAGGTTTCCATCGAATATTCTCTCATTTGTATATCATCTCAACCTCTTTTCATAATTTGAATTTGAAAATAAATGCTTCAAAGTAGGAATTATTGTAAGATACCACATTTCAATAGTATAAGGTTCAGTGAATATTCATGGGAGTGGATCATAGTTAGATCTCTCATCCATTTTATATTTTTATGTCCCACATTTAGAACATTTTTATAAACTTTCATATCCCTTCTTATACAACACACAGTCATTGGGTAAAGAATTTATTTTTGTATATCTTAGTCTCATTAGACATAATATTTTGTTTACATCATAATTGGAATCTGGAAGCCAATTGCCTTCTAGAAGTAACTCTTTCAAAAGCTCAATCAATTGAGTGAAACTTTTGTTCCTCCAATAATTTATTTATTTTAAGTTAACCAATCTTAGCACTATTAAAAATAGTGTAAATTTAGTACAACTTGGGAATGTTGGGTTTTCATAATTTCCATACAACCATTTAAAACTTTTTAGTTTTTTAACGGTTTCAATTCCTACGTCACGAATTAATACATCAAGACAATCATTTGTCTCATACTAAACATCTTCATCAATGTTAGACTACTTTTTTATTTCACCATGCTAGATCCAATGTGTATAACTATGATTAAAACCATAGAAAATGATATATATTTTTATTTATATGGACTCTAATTTTCTCATATTCAAACTCTTCACACATGGATAAAAAATTATGTCTTTTTTTAAAGATTTCATTTAGAAAATTATAAGAAATCATCAACACCTTTATCATATCCATCATTATTTCTTTATGCATTTATCCAATTACGATCCATTAATTACCTAAAACCAAAATACAATATATGAATATATTAAATCATATAAACATATAAAATATATATATAAACTAATAAATGTAAAACATATAAACATCTAAATTTAAAACATTTAAATATATAAACATGTAAAAATTTAAAACTTATAGATTAAAATTATATATACACATATAAAAATAAAATATATAAACATATAAAGTTATTTATATAATACATATAAACAAATAAACTTATAAATTTAAACATATAAATATATAGACATTAAAAATTAAATTTAAAACATATATACACATAAAATAAAAAAAATAAACATATAAACAACTAAACAAAAAAACGTATAGATATAAATTTATAAGATATAGATTTCACAAATATAAATATATAAATTTAAAACATATAAATATATATTAATGTGTGTATAAATTTAATATATATATACACTAACTAAAAGATATATATAAATATATATACATTATGTATATTGTATAAACATATAAACATATGTATATGTATATGTATATGTATACACATATATATACACAAATTTAAATATTTATAAACATATACAATTATACTAGTCATTGGGGGTAAAATACAACTAAAAAAACTCACACACCTAGCCCACCCTTATACCAGGTGCCTCATTTACCCCCTAAGGGATGAGAATCTGGTATAGGTACTTTATTTATAAATTGTGAAGGCCCATAGACCTCATATTATAAGAGGTCCTAAGGCCCATGAAACATGGAATGTAGGCCCATAGTGTCGGCCTGAAGGAACTATATAAAATATAGTATTTAGACCGTCATGAGACCTTCCCAAAGGCCCCTTACGATTAGGCTTGAAGCCCCCTTGTGTGTGCCTTATTCATTCCTCTTTTCATCATGAAGTTTCTCCCTACCATCATCCACCAACAATCAGACCCCCCTGCCGCCATCCTCCATCAATCAGACCCCCCCCCCCCCTCCTACACTATTGTGAATTCCCCACAATAATGCCATATTTCCCTTAACCTCCATCAAAAAAATCATCCACCATGAAGAATCCCCCTACCGCCATGCGTGTCAGTGGTCCATGCCTGCTGGAATCAGTTGAAACCATCCGAACACCACCACCCCCATCATCGAGTGGAGGTCAGATCATTTATACATGTTTAAATATATTTATAAACTTATAAACATATATATAAATAAGTAATAATATAATAACATCTATCATAAAAATATGAAAATATACACACATGTAGAATCAATAGATTTTACACTAAAAATCAAAATAATTTCACATATATCCAAATATAACAATAAATATATCAATCTATTAAACATATAAAGCCTGAATGGCCCTTCATTTTTATTGATTTTTGATAACCCCCTTTCAAGGGATGAGGGATAAACCTTACAAGACCCATAGGATAAGATATTACATGGCCTGTAGGCTTAGAAGATTACATGGCCTGAAGGTCTTAGGGAATTCAACCTGACTATCTACAAGGAACTACCCCTCCCCAGCATCTGCTTCATGATAGTAGCTCTCCACCTTTGCATGGACATATGGATAGGCTTCTCGTGCAAGAACAGGCTGGTCCTGATGGCTTATCCATACCCTCTCATTCTGAAAAATTCATTTGGCTCTGCTCTGGTGAGTTCACCTACTCTGAATCCTCTTCTAGGGCTGCTCATTTTTTGTAGAGTCTGTCTGGGGAAACCGCATGTGGCCCGAAGGCCTTGAGGTGGCCCGAAGGCCTTAAATGTTTCCTGAAATACCTACTGACCCAAAATCCTGGGTGGCTCGAAATCCTTAGGAGTCCAAGCCCAAACCGGTGGCCTAAGGTGAATAGTTCCAGCTGCTACAGTATCGAATAGTAACTGCTGCAGTACTACTTCAGTCCCCCTCGGAAATATTCCTCTACCTGGTTTTGAACCCACGTCTCATGGATGCACTTAAGGATACCTCACCAACAAGGCTGAGACTCATGTGCAAAAAAAATAATAATTATTTTAACAATAAAAGTAATAGAAAATCAAAACAAACAATCAACTAATATAAAAATTAATATAATATGAACATATAAAAATATATATATAAACACGTAATCATATATTTATATCTTTCAACAATTATACATAAATTAAATCTATCTTCAACATAAATAAATATTATAAACATAGAAAATAAAAAATTAAAACTTATAAAAAATGGGCATGTCGACAGTAGATCTGTGACCAAAGGAGGTTGGTGGTAGAAGGCGGTGAATGTGGTTGGGTGTCATGACCCGACCCACCAGGGCCTACCTAGATGGTGTAAGGTCGATCCAAAACTACCCCAATACTACCTCCATAGGCCAGGGGCTAGCGACAAGCAATGAGAAGGAATAGCTAATATGGGATGCCTTTGCCTAATGTACTTATACACACACACCCAACCATCTCCATTCAAAAGTGAAAAGGAATAGTAATAATAAAAGACAATAACCTATAGAGTAAAATTTATGCATGTAATAACATCAAGGTAATTCAAAAGAGTACAACAATGTAATATGAAAATTAAAGGGTAAAAATACACATCCAACCAGAAAATATGTACCAACCTAAAAATAACTAGAAAATAAAGAATGATGAGAGACCCAACTCCTAATTTCAAATCCCCGACCACTGTATGTAGTCAAATGCACCCAAGTATCCCTAAGCTCCACCAATTCCACCACCTATATATCTGTCATCTTCATAAGACACAACGCATGTAGGGAAATATCATGCAAGGGTGATTATATACATACCCAGTAGATAGAGAAATATAAGACGCAATAGAAGTAGTCATCTCATCCCAAAAAAAGAGGGAAACAAAACTCAACAACACAAATTTATATGCTCATATAAGAAACCCAAATGAGAAATAAAGGGGGTATCCATCTCATAGCCCTACCTAAGATGATGAGTCTTCCAATAGTTCCAAAGATCCAACATCAATGTCCAGGATCTCGTGTGTCTGTCCAAAGAATTCATGAGGAGGGATCGCACCTCATCACTGCTCCACATCCCAATGGAGCATAATCTAAAAAAGATAGAGAACTCACACCCAGGTATGATAGGGAAGTATTGTCTCTATATCTATGTATAGAATATGGAGGACCCACATCCTGGTGCGATAGGGGAGTACCATCTCCATGTATAGAGGACTCGTGCCCGGGTGTGATAGGGTAGTGTCGCCTCTATATCTATACAATGAGTATGGAGGACCTATGCTCTAGTGAAACATATGAGTGCCGTCTTCATGGATATAGGACCCACATTATGGTCTGATAGGGGAGTGTCGCCTCTGTATCTGAACAATGAGTATGGAGGACCCGCGCCCTAGTGCAACATGTGAGTACCGTCTCCGTGTATATAATACCCATGTCCAGGTGCGACTGGGGAGTGCCACCTCTATATCTATACAATTAGTATGAAGTACTCGTGCCATGTTGTTATTGGGGAGTACCATCTCTATGGATAGAGGACCCATGACCCGGTGCGATAGGGGAGTTTTGGCTCTGTATCTGTACAATGAGTATGGAGGACCCATGCTCTGGTGTGATAGAGGAGTACCATCTCCATGGATAGAGGACTCATGTACTAGTGCGATAGGGGAGTGCCACCTCTGTATCTTTATAAGAAATATGGATGACCAGTGCTCTGGGGCGACAAGCGAGTATTGTCTCCATGGATAGAAGACTTATGCCTTAGTGTGATAGGGGAGTGCCGCCTATGTATTTGTACAATGAGTATAGAGGACCCACATACATCACCTCACGTCGTATCTCTGATTCCAAAACTAAGTTCATCATCGCATTATATATTGGAAACTTCTCAGGGTGGACTACTATTGTGAACGCATCTAAGTCAGACAAAAGTCTAATGAATGCATGCGTATCATCATTAGTCTAAAGGTATAAAAAATAAAACCACTAATATGTCATCAAAAATAGCTATTAATGGAAAAATGGATCGCACTATTGTGATCCTCAAAGAAAAACACGAGATGGACTATTCACTTTCCTAAATTGGACACCCGGTGAAAAAACACATTTTGTTATAACACAAATGTACATTGATTCATGGGCCTGATCCATGAGTCCAAATTAAATATCTGATATTGGTCTTAAAACATCCTCCTCAATATTAGGGTCACAATACCATAGACAGTTCATCATTCTCACATCAAATGAATAAGTTGTGCCAGATATTAGATTATATATCAATAATAATAATAATAATATTATTATTATTATTATTATTATTATTATTATTATTGGGTGCTTCTTGGACCCCATCCACATATCGTAAAAAGGTATCCAACATTAGCTTTGAATCTACCATCTCAAAATCAGGGTCACGATACTGCATTTGGTTCGTCAATCCAAAGTCTCATCTTAAAGATATAGTCAAAATATGGATTCAAAACAATAATAAAAAAATTATTATTATTATTATTTTACTAATTTAATACAATTATGAAAGGAGGATAGAGACATCACATAGTGGTGGAAGAAAACTACACCCATCAAACCTAAGATGTTCCCCACCCATTCTCTCTCTTCTAAAAAAATAATTGCATTAATTGTTTATTTTAAATTAATCTAATATTTTATATTCATACGCACATATAAGGTTCTTCCTTTATTTTCCTTTCACCCCACATCTAGCATATACCCTGTCATCAATTGGATTAATCCAAAATTATTATTATTAAAAAATAATAATAAATATAACATGTTATTATTATTAAAAATAATAATAAATACCACATGTTATTATTATTAAAAATAATAATAAATACCAAATTCTATTATTAATAAAAATAATAATAAAACGCATTGCCCACCATAGATATCCAAAAATCATATTTCAGTTGTTCTTTACTAAAAAACCACCCACATCCATCTGCAGTAACCATATGTCTTCGAACTCACCTCCCGTGTGTCTATCTCTCGATCTCATCGCCCCTCCAGATCTCAAATCCACATAGTATCACCTTTATCCCAGGTTATTCATCAATCCATACAAAAACTAGCAATCCATGTGTCATTTCTACTGATACAATGAATTTGGGGGTTTGATCATGCTCGAATCCTCCCTGACAATATCGAACTGTGGGCCCATAGGCCAATGGTGAAGAACACGATAAACAAAGAGGAAAAAACACAATAAAATAGTGAATCGTCATTAGTAAATATTTATTGTCCAATGATTATATAAATGGGGTGATATAAAGGGAAATAAGGGGTTTAACGGATTAATTATACAAAAAGGTAGTAGGGATCATGCGAAGGAATAAATAAATCAGAGATAAAAAATAGATAATTTATCAATTATCAATATTTAAATAAAAGTGGATAAATCTACAATTTTAGATCCTTGGCTCAAGATTGGATCAATTTTTGGTAAAAAATGTGTTCTCTAGAAATGGGGATGATCTGCTAGATTTATTGTCTGTCAATTCATCTCAATATGATCACTAGTCGTTGTCTGATCTAGATCTTCCAACGAAGGTCCTCAGATCTCCTCTCAAAAACCTCTCAAGGTTATGAGACTAACCCTGGGGAAATTTCATAAGGAAATATTTATAGAGGATTGGATTCAGGTCATTTAAATTAAAAAAAATTACACATTTATTTTAATTTAAATTCACCCATCAATTACTGCCTCATCTGAACATCCAGCATCGACCAACTTTAGGTTGCACCTAGGGTAAGCCCCACACTCCATATTCAAACATGCTCTTAGATATTTGATCTGAGAATTCATTCAATATATATTATATTATTTCTAAAAAACTGTGTGTGTTTGATATGAAATTTATTTAATATTTTTATAAAATTAATTCCAGACATAACAAGCCTCAGAATCACACTCTTTCTTAGTATTTGGCTTCAAAAATATTTCAAATTCATACAAGGAAAAAAACAAAATCTCTACATTATTCCCTTATTCAAATATTTTCAACCCTAAAAAACTAAAAAATGGTGGGTATAATAAGCTATCAACTAGGCCTCTCACTCCCATGAACTCCACCAATGATTTCTTATGCTGCAAAAAAACACACACCCAAGGAAAACACTTCCCTGTGAGGGTATTTATCTACCAATTCCCAACATCATAGGCTACTTGAAAATGGAAACTCCATTCTCAAGGCCCATCTTACCCAGGTCAATATCATACAATGATTCATGCACATACTACCCCATCTCCGACATGTTTAGAACACAAGAAACCCAAACTACTATGGTTATGAGGTTAAGCAGTACACCACCTCACTAACCCAACACAGTAGTAGGAAAAAGGTAATATAATCCTTAGATATAGTCTGTCATCCTGGAAAAATATTTGTGATACTTGACAAGGGGAGATATCTCAAAATAGATGATCTTCTCATCAAACTCCAAAGTTCACTACCATCGGTCCACAAAGGAGTCCTGATGTTTTATAGGAATTCCTCATCCACCCCTGGATGAACTATAGCCTTTTTACAACAATCACTAGAACCAACCTCTTATGTCTCACATGATCCAACTCTAATGCTAAATACATAAGGCTTACATCTAAAAATACTACCATTAATCAACCCAAGAAAGGTTAATGATATGGATCATAAGTCTTTAAAACTCTGTTGGGGAATTCAACATGCCAAATGGTATCACCAAGAACTCAAAGCAACCACAGTAGCTCTAGGAAACCAAGCCTGGTACATCCACCTCTCAAACCTAGAACTTGTGATAACCCATCCTAAGTTCAAACTTTGATAACCACTTTTCCCCAAGCCACTGGTAAAAGAACACAATAATTATCAGGAGTGGATAATCTTCCTTATGTCACCTGGTTCAAGTAACACTAATTCACAGCTAACCTCAAGAACTCATTCACATCTCAGGTGAACAACCTTGGGATGCCTAGTTGAACACATTTGGTGTTACAATACCATTTTCTCTGCAAACTCTCGATTGCACCTTTAGCTTAAAAATCTCAATGGGTTCCATATGATATGCTATTGAAAAAAATAAGGGGAAATCCTCAGTGACAGTCCTTATAGAAACATATCTTTTGGTGTGGAGATAAACTCAACACATACCTAGTAAATATGTCCTTATACTCCACCCCCAATATTGGGAAAAAAATCTCATAGCATCCATTTCTATCTTATAATCACTCCTTATAAAAGTTTGAAAACTCCATACCAACAAGCCAAAAAACCCCTAAATTAAATATTGGAAAACAAAACATCATAGGGTCTCACTAACACTATGAAGAGATTCCACATGAGGTTGTCTCTCTATCCTCCCATAGTCAGGTCATGCTATCAGTAGAAGTGTTTGATCATTGATTCTCCCAGCATGAACCTCAAATATAAGGGTGGAGAAAAAATCATCCACTGGTATCACTGGTTATTAGACATGGGATATTCTCAAGGATAAAGGGTCTCATGACTCCATGTGAAAATTATAATTAGGGCTGTGAAGACACATGTCATACCTAAAACTATACTCAAAGCCTCTATGATCTCCCATTACATGGAACTCATTATTTGATCTTACCACCTATTTACCATAGCCAGGTATTTCTATAATACCTTATCACAATAAATAACCTCAAACACACAATTCAAAGGAACTCATCCACCACACCTTGACACTATCCACTTTGGGTGGCACTGACTCACCTGCATTTCTTTTGGATCGTGTCTCAAGAATGCACCTCAGTGGAGGAATTTTCCCTCTTCCTTGCATGTCCAAAATCATGCCTAACATCACTAACACAGGGATATACAGATGCCCCATATATCCCTATAAAAGACTCAAATAAAGGATAAAAATGGTGTCTTGTACCTATGTCTAATAGTACTACAAAAAAAGTATAAGGAACACATATCATACTTTAAAACACTCCTGGAGACTCTGGGTAAAGAACCTCCAGTGCCTATGGCTATCCAAGATTATTACCACCGGCTTCAAAGGTATGGAGTGGTCCATCTAGGAATAGTGTTGGTGGTAGAATCAAACCAAAGCACCATCCACCTTAGACTGATTCCCTATCTCCTCTGTCACGTTTTTCACCCTATGGACCTCCTTGATCCAACCACTACCTATGCCTAGGCATTCCATCAACCATCTCTCTAATTGTAGAATAATGGGTAGGATAATTCCATGCAAGATGACTATGCCCATCACAATCATAGAAATGTCTCAGCATTAAAGAACCGAGATGTCCTTGAGGTCTCTAAAGAAACCTCTTGTTTTGTGACTTGCAACGCACACCTACTATTGGTGGGTCATGCTAACACTACATCCCAGGAAATACCTTCCTTAGAAGCTCATTATATGTTCTATAACCCTATGAATCATCATCCAACACCAAAATATCCATCCAAAACTTAGTATAACAAGCTACATCCACCTGAACCACTAAAGCTGGGTCTATGAACAGATCAACAGAAGAAATCACCACCTACTGGCCATCCTGAATAAAGATCACCTCATGATTAACACCCTTCAAATATGATTTTTTAGTCATTGGGTCACACTCTATAATCTTCTATAGAAACCTTACTATATATCATTGTACAAATATCTTATAAGAGACAAGATGTACCACATTCAATGAGAATATATATATATATATATATATATATAGGGAGCTGACTCAATGAGTACCGTCAAAGGACTCAATCCTATTTGATGCATGTACTAATGTTACCTATAACCAATGTCTCAGTATTATGAGTCAATAAGAAGGTAGTCAGATTCCTAGTGAATGGGTACATTAGCCACCATACCAACACTAGGTTCCCTAGTCTAAAAGCTGCACTCGAGACACTTTAACACTGTTTCCATAAATTCTAAACCAAACATCATAAGGGGAAAAAACTCCAAACACCATATCATGGTCGAGCAAACTCTGATACTAATCTTTCATGACTCAACCCTCTAGGGCCTATCTGGCCTACGAAATATTGAGTCACAACTACCCCAAACCCACCTTTATAGGCTAGGGGATAGCGATAAGCATCAAGAATACATAGATAATATTAGAGTCCTTTTCCAAATATGCTTATATGAATACATCCAACCATCTCTATTCAGAAGTGTGGAGGAATAAAAATAAAATAGAATAACCTCTAGAGTAAAATTCAAGCATGTAATAATCTCTAGGAAATTCAAAAGAGTATGAAAAAATAATCTGAAAAGTAAATGGAAAAAATACATGACCAACCCTAAAAGATTTCCTAAATTGATAATAATTGGAAAATAAATAAGGATAAGAGATCCCCACTTCTAATCTCCAATCCCCAACCACCGTACATGATCAAATGCACCCGAGTATCACTAAACTCTAACAATTACACTACTAATATGTTTGTATTCTACATAATACATGACACATGTGGAAAAATCCCATGTAGGGGTGAGTATAGATGTACCCAGTAGGATGCCCTAAAAACTGAAGATGGATTAATAGAATACATGATAGAAGTAGTCAACTCATCACAAAGCAAGAGGGAAAAAACCCAATGAAACAGATGTATATGATCACATAAGAAATATAGCTAAGAAAGAAAGGGTATCTCTATCTCACAGACCATCTCAAGATGATGAGTCTTCCAATAATTCCAAAGGTCCAAGATTGATGTCCAGTATATCGTGTGTCTATCCAAAGAAGTCATGAGGAGGTCCCATGCCTTGACACTACTCCATATCCTGATGGAGCATAATCTCTAAAAGATAGAGGACCCATGGCCTAGTATTTGTAAGAACCCGGGCCTTCTTTTTCAAGTATGTTTTTCCTTTTCTGGTTGTTTTTTAGAAAGAGAGGAAAAATAGAAGAATATGGAAATTTTCTAAGTACACGTTGTGTACTTTATGAGTACACGCCGTGTACTTTTCTCCCGAATGAGGTCGGGTGCTGGCCGTGTCCGGGCCACACACATAGTGTGTAGTGGTGATGTGGAGGCCGCTTAATGAGGTGTACAGAAAGGGCGATTACACATCATGTACTCATGAAGTACATGTCGTGTACTTTTATTTTTATTTCATTAAACGGACCAGGGTCGCGTCTTAAACCTATTTTCATCTTCTTCTCCACCTAATTACTTCCAGATCATCTGAGGAGGCCGAATCTTCTCTGAGCCACCGAATTGTCACCAGTTATCCGAATCAAACGTCGTCAGTTGAAATAGAATTGCAGCGGTGAGTTCTTGGTTCTTCTTTGGACACGTTTCTTGATTCCTTCTCTTGTGAGAGTTATATGAGGTTGAACATCTTAGACATTTTTGCAAATATTCACCATTCTAGGCTGATTCATAGTCCAAGGTTCAAGTATATCGATCTCCTAGGATCAAGGTAGGTGGTTTGTTACCCTACATTGAATGTCTTTGATTTTTTGGTGCAAAAGTGTCGGATACCCATGTATCAGGTATCTCGGGTTAGGGTTTTGATCATGTATTGTTATCTGCCTTATATTTCTTGTATTCTTGAGGTTATTAGATGATTAATAATTGATTTTTAGCATGTTTGAGGATCACCCCTTGGGTGTTTCCCTTGTTTTGGTTGTTTATCATCATTTGGCTTAGGTTGCCTATGAGGCAGACCTTGTTGCATTGCTTCCTTGCCTTGATATAGTTGATTGCATGTATTGACTGCTATTTATATGATTTTGATGCATTATAGCTATTATCCAAGTAGTTTGTTGAGCTTACTTTGGGCTGCTAACAGTCGATTACGCATGACTACACTACTCAGGGCTGTGGGAACCTGGTGTGGTAGACTAAAGAGGGAATTGACGATTAAGGGCTTCCCTAGATAGTCTGTTATAAATTAGTATCATTCGCAGGACCTAATGGAATGGGAATTTGTGCTTACTTAGAGTGTTCTTAGTTACGTATCGAGACTATAGGGGGAATTAGACGTAAGTGCTTCCTCAGAGAGTCTATATCTATCATTGCAAGACCGCAGGGGAATTGACGGTGAGAGACTCCCAGAGTGTCTGTGCCTTTGTATGTTTTCTTGACTAGAGGGTTCTGCTAGTGTTAGCCACCCAGATACTCACCATGAATATTTTTGGTTGGTTGTAATGAGTCCACCAAGACAAAGAACAAGCTTGGGTTTTGTACTAATTTCTGTTTAGGTAGTCTGCTGAGATACCTGTTGTGTTACTTGATTTGACTTGGAAATATAGAGATATTTGATATATTCCTTGGTTAATAATTAAATGATTGTGTTAAATTAATAAATAAATTTTAATGGAGATTTTTAGGATTGTTTACTTTAGTGTACTTCTGTTTCTCTGCTGTATTTATTTCCATTAATTTTTCTATATTGCTCACTGACAGTAGGGCACAGATCTTGTGGTGGTTGCCTACTGGGATTAGTCTCACACCCTGTTTGGGTCCTGCTTTTCGGACCAAACAGGTTATATGGTTTCAGGTGTGGATAGGTATTGTGGCCATTCTACTTCGGGTACATGATTGGTGGTTGGAGCTGGAGAGCATAGGACCAAGCTTAGGCTTGCGATGCTGCTGAAGTTGCTGTTTATTTTTTTTTTTTTGTACTTTGCTTCTCAGTTGTATTTCAACACATTGTTGTGTTTGCTGCTTTCCTTAGATACATGTACCATGCTGCATCATTATTATATTATACATTGCTTCTGGTGTTTAGTTTCAGTTATTGTATGATGTTTACTGCATCCACTATTGTCTGTTATTTCCTTTACCTTGTATACCTTACCAAATGAGGGCATAGTTTCCCCAATAACTCACCAAGTCCCTCTCTACTAGTCAGCAGCCTCTGGAATTTGGGGAAATGCGCTTGAGGTCATGTGGAGAACCGGGCATAGGGCACCAGTTGATTGGCTCCATATTCAGGTCGTTACAAAGTGGTATCAGAGGAGTTCTTTACTTTTCTATTGACTTACTATTTAGAAACATTAGACAGGGATAGGACGAATAGGTAAATGGTAAATAGATGTTCCTGAGAGTTCTAGACTTCGTGTACAGTGAAAAATCCAGGTTACCTCGAATAGTGAAATTTTTGAATTTTGCAAATGTTACAGTTTAATTGATTTCACCATTGGGTGGTGCACTTGTTTTGTGCTATTATTGTTTGTATGATTGTGGTTCTATTTTTTTGCAACTCGATGAGATGAGGGTATTCCATCTCATGCATCATATAGGCACTTGTTAGAAAATCACATGTCATGCATTTTTCCATTCCATATAGATTGCATTAGAAACTGCATGCTATTGTGATAGAATTTGTGATAGACTATGCATGTTGTTGTGATGGATTTTGTGATAGAATACCTGCTATGTTGATAGGGTATCATTTTTTTAGAGCTTCTTAAACATGGACACCAAACTTTGGTCTTAGAGGTGTATGGGCCCTCGAGGATCGGAATTTGGTGGATCGTGAGTTTGTTATACTTCTTAATTGTTATATCCATTGTTATGATGCCAAGCATTGATTCGCGGGGAGTATGGGCCCCCAATGATCGTAATTTGGCACCTTAACACTTGTCTTTTCTATGTTTTTTGGGCTTCGGTGCAGTTCTGAGGCTACTGTCCAGAAAAACCTAGAATACACGGTGTGTACATCATGAATACACATCTTGTAGTTTTTAGCCATGTCACTGACTGTGTGGACAGGGACACAGGGTTGTGAAGGTTCTTGTAGGAACACACCATGTACTATTTTACATGCCGTGTAGGGTTGGTCGTGTGTCAAGCCATATTGCTAACAACACAGACCAGGAAAGGCATGTCAAGTACACGTTGTGTCTCCTTTGACACGTCGTGTAGTATGGGTCTGTGTACCAGTCCATGTGAATAACGACACGAAAAGGGGAAAGATCTTAATGACACATCGTGTAGTTGACAGACACGCCGTGTAGTTTCCTGCTGGGACAGTCTGTGTTCCTGGCCATGTAGGAGTGAATGGGTAGGGAGAAAGGGGTTAGTACACACCGTGTAGTTTGAGAACACGCTGTGTAGCCGGGTGGTTTACACAGCCATGTATGGCCAAAGAACACGCCCAGGGTAAACTTTTAAGAAACACATCGTGTAGCAGTACTACACGCCGTGTAGTCATGTTTTTCCCAAATTTTAAAGTCTTTCTCTCCAGTTCCGTTTTTTTATCTTAAGTTTCAACTGTGTTTATCATTAATGAAGGTGTGATTTTGACCTTTAAGAGCTATGGCACCAAGACGTCCTCCCGTTATATGTCAGAAACCAGGCAGTGACTGTACGCCTAATACGGTAGATCAGGGACTACCAGTAGTTCTGCCTATCGCTCCGAACATGGCACCTATAGTGATCCCAGATACTGGTGATGATGATCAGTTCAGAGAGGGTTTCATGAGATTCATGCAGACCTTCTAGGTAGCTCAGCATCCTGCCCCGTCTATGGCAGAGCTGACGCGGGTTTTTCAGCAGCAGCACCCTCTGACGTTCACAGGGGATGGAGGACCTCAGGCTGCGGAGTCATGGCTAGAAGCCATACTGACCATCTTCGAGCATCTGGAGACACCTACATAGAGGAGAGTGAATCTCTCAACTTACATGATGTGAGATTCCTCTAAGAGATGGTGGGATGTGGTTTTGCAGATAGGGCGCCAACAGGATATGGCTTGGGATGAGTTTCAGTGTATGTTCTACGACTACTTCTACCTGGCGACGCTGAGGGCTAACAGAGCCAAAGAGTTCATGAACCTGCAGTAGGGTACTCTCACAGTTATGGAGTATTCCTCCCACTTTATAGAGTTACAGCATTTCAATCCCATTTTGGGGAATGATGAGATGTTTTTGGCGAGGAAGTTGAGGAAGGCCTCAGACTGGACATCAGGTCATAGGTGAATGTCTTTTAGTTGACTTCTATCACTCTGATAGTCAACCAGGAGCTTATTACGGAGAGAAACCTGAGGGAGACTAGAGCTGTGTACCAGGGTGGTTCAGCATCCAGGGCTGATTCTTTCCAGACAGACAGCAGGAAGCGCCACCGAGAGTCTACATGAGGTGACTCGAGGAAGTGAGGTATTTCTTCTGGTAGATGAGACCTTCCTTCTGGAAACCAAGTGGTGTGCTATCAGTGTGAAAGAAGTGGGCATAAGAATCCCCAGTGCCTGAGGGACCCAGTAGAGTGCCAATACTGCAGTAAGATGGGTCATCTGCAGTGCTTCTGCAAGGTTCTTCTACCAGTGGCTAGTGAAGGAGGATCAGTTTCGACTCCGCGTAAAGGAGCAGGATTACCAGTTCCATATCAAGTAGGGGGGTGGAGCTCTTCAAGTTGTTCAAGCCAGGGTAGAGGCCGTAGATACAGTGTTTAGGCTCAGGGAGGAGCAGCACAGGGATCTCAGGCTACTACATAGGGCCGCGGTACTGGCCAGACTTTTGTTGTAGAGCAGATTCATCAGGAGTAGGATCCTAGACCTTCTATAGTTCGAGGTACGATTTTAGTAGCCTCAATTTTATCCTCTTCACTTTTCGATACAGGAGCTTCTCATAGCTTTATTTCTATGCATAGTGTGGAAATCCTTAGACTTACTGTTTATACTTCTGAGGATATGATGACACTAGACACTCCCTTGGGAATTAGAACTACTAGTGTGTGGTAGTGCTCAGACTGCCCCCTTGAGGTTGGTGGGTGTCGTTTTTCGTGGAGTCTCTATGTTTTGGAGATGACAGGCTATGATGTCATTCTCGGGATAGACTGGTTAGTTCCCTTCCAGGAATTTGTCGATTTCTATCACCATCGGGTGAGTTTCACATCACTAGAGGGCTGATCTTTTCTTTACAAGGGAGAATGGGATGTCCAGGTGAGTAGAGCTGGACCAGAGCATCATGGGTTGGGCGGTGTTATGTCCCAGATTTCTAGCTTATATCTAGATGACCATGGGACTTCTTAGGTAGACTTTCCTCCAGTGGTTGATCACTTTCCAGATGTCTTTCCAGAAGACTTTTTAGGTTTTCCTCTGGAGCGATAGGTAGACTTCTCTATTGAGCTTGTTCCATTAGTGGCACTGGTGTCCATTCCTCCTTATATGATGGCTACACCTGAGTTGCAGGATCTTAAGAAGCAGTTGGAGGAGTTGCAAACAAGGGGTTTCATCTAACCTAGTACTTCTCCTTGGGGTTCGCCTGTCCTGTTTGCGAATAAGGTAGATGACACCCTTAGGCTTTGTGTGTATTAACGGAAGCTGAACCAGTTGATGGTCAAGAACCGATATTCTTTTCTACGGATAGATGATATCTTTGATCAGCTTCGAGGATCCAGAGTGTTCTCGAAGATCGACTTGAGATCCGGCTACCATCAATTGCATGTCAGACCATCTGATATACCTCTTACAGCCTTCCGGAGCAGGTATGGTATGTATGAGTACTTGGTTATGTTGTTCAGTCTCATGAACACACCATCAGTTTTCATGGCACTAATGAACAGAGTTTTCCATCCTTGTATTCCTTCGTGGTGGTTTTCGTGGACGACATCTTGGTGTACTCTCACACTCGACACGACCATTCTACCCATCTTGAGATCGTTTTGAGTACACTGAGGGAGCATCATTTATATGCTAAGCTCTCTAAGTAACACTTTTGGATGGACAAGATTCACTTCCTGGGTCATGTCATCTAAGAGATAGGATTATCAGTAGACCCAGAGAAAGTGAGAACATTAGTCACCTGGGAGAAGCTGAAGAACGTCTTAGAGGTATGAAGTTTCTTAGGGATGTCTAGTTACTACAAGTAGTTTATAAAGTAATTCTCATGCCTAGAAGCACCGTTGACGGGCCTGACTAAGAAGGGGATGAAGTATGTTTGGTCAGAAGCCTGCAATTCAGCCTTCTAGGAGCTGAAGGGGAGATTGACTTCAGCACTGATTCTAGTCCTGCCGGAGCCAGGCAAGAGTTATAAAATTTTCTGTGATGCATCTGGAATTGGGCTTGGATCAGTACTTATTTAGGAGGATCGTGTTGTTGCATATGGATCTCGGCAGTTGAGGCCACATGAGAGGAACTATCCTATGCACAACCTGGAGTTGGCTACAGTTGTTCATGATTTGCGTTGTTGGAGACATTATCTTCTGGGAGAGCATTTTGTGGTGTATACTGACCACAAGAGCCTCAAGTATATCTTCATGCAGCGTGACTTGAATCTGAGAGAGCAGAGGTGGGTTGAGTACCTACAGTCTTTCGATTTTGAGCTTGCCTATACGCCTGGAAAAGGCAATGTAGTGGCTGATGCACTGAGCAGGAGGACTCAGATACAGGCAGTTTAGGAGGCCAGTAGTGAGTGGAAGTTTATGGATTTGTTCTCTGAGATGCATTTGGAGGTGCACGACAGACAGGGGAAGAATTTCCTATCTTCTGTAATTTTTACCTCGACGCTTCTCGACTGAGTTCGAATGAGGCAGCTATCAGATTCTGAAGGCCTAGTCCTGCTAGAGAGTGTGTTAGAAGAGGACCCTCCTTCCAGATGGACCGTAGGAGAGGATGAGATCTTTTGTTTCCAGGGACGCGTATGGGTGCCAGTAGATATACACGAGGAGATGATTTGAGACTTTCATTCCTCAGTTTGGGCAGTTCATCCTGGCATCACCAAGATGTATCATGATCTACACCGTCAGTATTGGTGGCTAGGTATGAAGAGAGATATTGCCGGTTTTGTCATGAGATGTTCCACTTGTCAGCAGGTGAAGGCAGAGCACCAGCAACCAGCAGGGCTTTTACAGTAGCTACCCATTCCCGAGTGGAAGTGGAATGATTTTGCGATGGATTTCATGATAGATTTACTGAGATCTCCTTGAGGGAATGACGCGATATGGGTTGTCATTGACAGGCTCACGAAGGTTGCTCACTTCTTACCGATTAAGGAGACCTTCTGTGTTGATGAGCTTGGACGGTTGTACATATGTGAGATTGTACATTTGCATGGGGTTCCGAGTACTATCGTTTCAGATAGGGACGCCCGCTTTACGTCACATTTCTGGAAAGGGCTACAGAGGGCTTTGGGTACAAAGGTACTTCTGAGTACAGCTTACCATCCCTAGATAGATGGCCAGTCAGAGCGCATGATTCAGGTTCTAGAGGACATGCTACGAGCATGTGTCCTCGATTTTGGAGGTTCTTGAGAGAAACATATACCTATAGTGGAGTTTTCCTACAATAATAGTTTTCAAGCAACTATTCAGATGGAACCTTACAAGGCTTTGTACGGTAGGCCATGATGATCACCCTTGTGTTGGCTGGAGGCAGGAGAGGCAGCTATGCTGGGACCTCTTCTTGTTCAGGAGACCACAGAATAGGTAGAGTTGATTCGAAAAAGGATGGATACTGCACAGTCTCGGCAGAAATCTTATGCTGATCAGCGGAGATGACCTCTGAAGTTTAAGGTCGGGGATCAGGTTTTCCTACGTGTTACCCCGAGGTTGGGGAAAAATAGGATCAGGAGACAGGGTAATATTTCACCAAGATATGTCGGGCCGTTTGAGGTTCTGGAGAGAGTCGGGCTGGTTGCTTATAGGTTGCAGTTACCTCAGAAGTACCAGGCTATGCACGACATCTTCCATGTTTCTCAGCTTCATCGTTATTTCTCAGACTTGTCTCATGTTTTTAAACCCGAGGAAGTTGAGCTGGATCAGGATGCATCATTTGAGGAGCATCCTATCAGGATTATTGATCGTAGTGCAAAGATACTTCGTGGTCGGTCTATTCCTCTGGTACAAGTGCTATTGGTAGCATAGCCATGTACAGGATGAGACTTGGGAGAGGGAGGCTGATATGCGATCACAGTGGCTAGAGTTGTTCTAGGTTTCTTCTTCGCCACCTTTCTAGGGAAATTCAGGGAAAATTTTCTTTAAGGGGGGAAGTTTGTAAGAACCCAGAACTTCTTTTTAGGTATGTTTTTCCTTTTCTGGTCGTTTTTGAGAAATAGAGGAAAAATAGAAGAATCGGAAAATTTTCTAAGTACAGGTCATGTACTTTATGAGTACACGCCATGTACTTTTCTCCCGCACGAGGCCGGGTGTTGGCCGTGTCCGGGCCACACACAAGGTGTGTAGCGGTGATGTGGAGGCCGCTTAATGTAGTGTACGGAAAGGGCGAGTACATGCCATGTACTCATGAAGTATACGCCGTGTACTTTTCTTTTTATTTCATTAAACGGATCGGGGTTGCATCTTAAACCTATTTTCATCTTCTTCTCCACCTAATTATGGCCAGAGTGTCCGAGGAGGCCGAATATTCTCTGAGCCACCAATCCGTCACCATTTATCTGAATCGAACGCCGTTGGTTGCAATAGAATCGCAGCGGTGAGTTCTTGGTTCTTCTTTGTCCACGTTTTCTGATTCCTTCTCTTGTGAGAGTTATCTGAGGTTTAAAGTCTTAGATGTTTTTGTAGATCTTCTCCATTCTAGGCTGATTCATGGTCCTAGGTTCATTTATATTGATCTCCTAGGATCGTGGTAGGTGGTTTGTTTCCCTACGTTGAATGTCTTTAAGTTTTTGGTGAAAAAGTGTCGGATACCCATGTATCAGGTATCTTGGGTTAGGGTTTTGATACTGTATTGTTATCTGCCTTAGATTTATTATATGCTTGAGTTTATTATATGATTAATAATTGCTTGTTAGCATGTTTTAGGATCACCCCTTGGGTGTTTCCCTTGTTTTGGTTGTTTATCGTCGTTCGGCTTAGGTTTCCTGTGAGGCAGACCTTGTTGCATTGTTTGCTTGCCTTGATATAGTTGATTGCATGTATTGCCTACTATGTATATGCTTTTGATGCATTGTATCTATTATCCAAGTAGTTTTTTTAGCTTACTTTGGGCTGTTAATAGTCAATTATGCACGACTACACTACTCAGGGTTGTGGGAACCTAGTGTGGTAGACTAAAGAGGGAATTGACGATTAAGGGCTTCCCTAGAGAGTCTGTTATAAATTAGTATCATTCACAGGACCTATGGGAATGGGACTTTGTGCTTAATTAGAGTGTATTTAGTTACGTATCGAGACTATAGGGGTAATTAGATGTAAGTGATTCCTCAGAGAGTCTATAGATATCATTGCAAGACCGTAGGGGAATTGACGGCGAGAGCTTTCCAGAGTGAATGTGCCTTTTTATGTTTACTTGACTGGAGGGGTCTCCCAGTGTGATCCACCTAGAGAGTCACCATGAATATTGTTGGTTGGTTGTAATGAGTCCACCAAGCCAAAGAACGATCTTGGGTTTTGTACTGCTTGCTGTTTAGGTAGTCTTCTGAGATACCTGTTGTGTTACTTGCTTTTCCTTGGAAATATAGAGCTGTTTTCTAGATTCCTTGGTTAATAATTAAATGGTTGTATTAAATTAATAAATAAATATGAATGGAGATTTTTAGGATTGTTTACTTTATTGTACTTATGTTTCTATACTGCATTTATTTCCATTACTTTTACTATATTGCTCACTGATAGTAGGGCACATATCTTGTGGTGGTTGCCTACTGGGATTAGTCTCACACCCTGTTTGGGTCCTGCTTTTCGGCCCAAACAGGTTATATGGTTGCAGGTGTGGATAGGGATTGTGGCCCTTCTACTTCGGGTACATGATTACTGGTTGGATCTAGAGAGAATAAGACTAAGCTTAGTCTTGCGATGCTGCTGGAGTTGCTGTTTTTTTTTGTACTTTGCTTCTCAGTTGTATTTCAGCACGTTGTTGTGTTTGATGCTTTCCTTGATGCATAGTTTCCCCAATAACTCACCAAGGCCCTCGCTGCTAGTTGGAAACCTCTGGAGTTTGGGGAAATGCACTTGAGGTCATGTGGTGAACCGGGCACGGGGCACTAGTTGAGTGGCTCCGGATTCAGGTTGTTACAGTATTATAGGGGAGTACCGTATCTATATCTATACAAAAAATATAGAGGTCCCTCACCCTAGTGTGGTAGGAGAGTACTTTCTCTGTGGATAGAGAACACACACCCTAGTGCGATAGAGGAGTATCGCCTCTGTATCTATACAATGAGAATAGAGGATCCGCACCCTGGTGTGATAGGGGAGTATTATCTCTATGGATATAGGACCCATTCCCTTGTGTGATAGGGGAGTTCCACCACTGTATCTATACAACGAGTATGGAGGATCCATGCCCTAGTGTGATAAGGGAGTACCATCTTTGTTGATATAAGACTCGTTCCCCAGTTCGATAGGGGAGTGTCACCTCTGTATTTGTACAATGAGTATAGAGGACCCATGCCTTGGTGTGATAGGGTAGTACCATCTCTGTGGATAGAGGACTTATTCCCTGGTGTGATAAGGGAGTGTCCCCTATTTGTCTATACAATGAGTATGGAGGACTGATGCCCTGGTGTGATGGGGGAGTAATGTCTCCATGGATAAAGGGCATGTGCTCTGGTACGATATGGGAGAGTTTACTCTATATTTGTATAACAAGTATAATGTACTCGTGCCCTTGGGTAATAGGGGAGCATTGTCTATATGGATAGAGGACCCACGCCTTGGTGTGATAGAAGAGTATTACCTCTATATTTTTACAATGAGTATAGAGGGACCACTTACATCACCTCGTTTCATATCTCTAATACCAAAATTATGGTCATCATCATGTTCTATATAGAAAACTGCTCAGGGTGGACTACTCATGTTCCCACATCTAAGATAGGAAAAAGCCTGACAAATGTGTGAGGCTTGTCATCAGTCTAAAGGTATAAAAAATAAACCCACTAATATGTCCATGAAAATGGAAATGAATGGACAAATGAATCATATCATTGTGATCCTCATAAAAGAACACTCAGTATAGGCTATTCACTTTCCCAAATCATACACTCGGTGAAAAAAACGCATTCCACTATAACACGCATGTACATTGCTTCATGGTCCTGAGCCATAAGTCTGAAATAAATACCCTATATTGTTCTTGAAACTTCCACCTCAATATCAGGGTCCCAATGCCACATACAGTTCATCATTCTGACACCGTATGAATAGATTACGTCAGATACTAGATTTCGTAAGAATAATAATAATATTATTATTATTATCAGACACTTCATAGACCCAATCCATGAGTTGAAAAAAGATATCCAACATTGGTCTTGAATCAACCATCTTAAAATCTGGTTCATGATGTTGCATACAGTTTTTCAATCTGGCGTCTCAACTTAAAGATATATCTGAAACATGGATTGGAAACAATAAAAATAATAAAACTTTTATTATTATTATTATTTTATTAATTTAATAAAAATATGAAAGTATGGGAGAGTACTCACATTGGGGTGGAAAAAAACTACATGCATCAAACCTAAGATGTTCCCCACCCATTCTCTCTCTTCCAAAAAAAATAATTGCATCAATTATTTATTTTAAAGTAATCCAAGATTTTACATTCATATGTATATACAAGGGTCTTCATTTATCACCCTTGCACCCCACATCTAGAACACCCCCATAATCAGTTGGATTAATCAAAAATTATTATTATTAAAAAATAATAATAAATATAACATGTTATTATCATTAAAAATAATAATAAATACCACATGTTATTATTATTAAAAATATTAATAAATATCACATGTTATTATTATTAAAAATAATAATAAATATTGCATGTTATTATTATTAAAAAAATATCACACACTTATCACCATGGTCGGCTAGAAATTAGATTTTGATCGTTCTTCACTAAAAACCCATCCACATCCATCTACAGCAATTGCATGTCATCGTTTGCACCACCCATGTGCCTGCCACTTGATCTCATCACCCCTCTGGATCCTGAATACACATAGTATCACCCATATCCCTCATCATTCATCAATATGTCTACAAACTTTCTATATGTGTTTCATTCGTGCTACTGCAAAAAATCTGGGGGGTTTGATCATACACAAATCTACCCCGACAATGTTGAATCATGGCCCTATAGGCCAATAATGAAGAACGTGATAAATAGATAGGGGAAAACACAAGAACAAAGTGAACCACCATTGGCCAAGTTTTCTTGGAAAATAATTATATAAACATGGTGATATAAAGGGAAACAAGGGGTTTAAGAGATCAATTAAACAATAAGGTATTTGTGCTCATGTGAAGGAATAAATAAATCACAAATCAATAGAATATAATTTATCCATGCTCGATATTTTAATAACAAGGGATAAATACACAATTTATGAGTCCTAACTCAATATTGGAGCAATATTTGGTGAATAATATGTTCACCAACATTAAGGATGATATTTTGCGTCTGTTTCCTATCGATTCACCTCGATCCGATCACTGGCCATCATATGATCTTGATCTGCTAATGAATATCATTAGAGCACCACTTAAAAAACCTCACAGGGTTATGCGACTATCCCTTGAGAAATTTCATAATGACATATTTATATAGGATTATATTTAGCTCATTTAAATTAAAATAAATAAATTAATCATTTATTTTAATTTAAATGCATCCGCCAGTGGTTGGCTCATATGAACATCTGGAACTGACCAACTTTAGGTTGAACCTATGGTAAACCTCATGCTCTAAATTCAACTATGGTCTTAGATTTTCGATCTGTGACTTCATTCAGGAGATATTTCATTATTTCTAAAAAATTGTGCATGCGTGATATAAAATATATTTAATGTTTTTATAAAATTAATTTTGGCCTAAACGAACCTCAGAATCATGTGTCGTCTCAGCACCTGGCCTCAAAAATATTTATTAAAATATTTTAAAGTATTACAAGCTAAAAATAGATTCTCTACACCGAGGGTGGTGGAATGCAGCTGAAGGAGGCATAACATAACTAAAGGAGTGGGAAAGTGATAATGGGATACAATAGTGGATTATGGTTAAAGGAAGAAGAGGGAGGGATCTTGTGTGTTGTGAAAAATATAGTTTCAAAAAATTGGGCATAAAAAATAGATAATAAAGGAAATAAATTTCTGTTATAACTTTTTAAAAGTTTTTTAGCATTGTTTAAAACAAAAACCAATGTTAAATCTCTATTTTAACATTGGTTTTATTTTAACTGATGTTAAAATCCTAGTGTTTTAACATTAGTTATATAATTTTCAATGTTAAAAATATTTTTAACATTGATTATTATATAACTAATGTTAATATCTACCGAAGTAGGGCTTTTAACATCAGTTATATTAATAATTGATATTAAAAAATAACATTATTTATTCCAATAACTAATGTTAAAACCTGAATCTAAATAGGTTTTAACATTTTTTATTATATAAATCATTCTAAATACCTAAAATATATTCTACATTTTATATTGGTGTCCCTTTAAAATAAGCCTTTCCTTATACTATTTCTTACCATATGCTTCTTCTTTCAAATAGAAGACCTACTTATTCTACAATGCTCTTTTCCTAGTAGTAAGTTCTATTAAATCCCATGTTCCAAACACATGTAAGGATTCCATCTACAACTTCATTAATAACTCTCACCATCTTGAATCATTGAGACTACCCACCTCTTCTAGGATTTTGGGTTCTCTACCATCTATAAGAAGTAATAATTTCATGTCACTTTCAAACCTCTGCACCGAGCGCATTTCCTCGGTAGACCACTATAACTAACCATGCATCTCTTCTCCTTTGAGAAACATACATTTCATAACTTCACCTTATGGATCTATTCCCTAAGATTTCATAGGCCTCAAGCATTTTAGTACATATGGCCTTAACAATACTAACAGAATCTTTCCAATGAGCCTATACCCAAGTGGTAAAGGCTCCCACTTAGAATCCAAAAGACCTAGGATTGATTCCAGGTAGGGATGAAATTCTTGAGTACTGTAGAAGCCTGTAACAGAGAACTGTAGTAGTACTATAGAAATGGCAGAACTGTTTCAGTGATAACACTGTAGCGGCAGAGGTACTATAGCGGGGGACTGTAGCGGTGGTGGTACTATGGTAGGTATTGTAGCAACCTAGGTACTGTAGAAGTATTATTCACTAGAGGGCCCTTTGGGCCATAAAATAGGGATTTCATGCCCCTAGGCCTTTAGGATATTTAATAGGTCTCCCGCTACCCAGAAAAAAAAAAGGGGTATTTTCTTTTCTTTAATAATAAAATGAGGCTTCGGCCCCAACCTTTTCAAAAAAATACCAATGGAATCTAGCCTCCATCTGAAACTTTAACTTCTGAAAATCTATGTGTATTCGAAACTATCATACTCCCTAAACTCACCATATATTCTGGAATTTTTTTAGATGAACTTTGGCATGCATAGATACTTTGTTCTCCACTACATATTCTTCTAAGTCCTGATCCTTCCAAAATATCTCCTTATTAAAGAAAACATTTCATCTTCTAACAACCTTCCTTAAGTCCCAAAGTCTAAATTTAAAGTATTCATCACCTTACCCAATAAATAAATAAGCTTGATACTTTGTCTCCAGCTTGTCCATCTCCCTAGAATCAACAGGGATATAGGTGATTCTTTTGAATAATTTTAGGTGTGAGATATCCACCATCCTTCTGGACTAGAGTTCTTCTAGAAGTTCCTTCCTAAATGGAGTGGAAGGACTTAGGTTCATAATATAGGCTACACAATTTACACCCTCCACCCAAAATGACTTGGGGAAACCGATATGTAACCTCTTGTTTCTTGACTTCTCATTAAAAGTATGATTCATCCTCTCCATGAAAACATTCTATTCTAGTATTATAGGTATTTTATTCTCAAACTATATGTATTTCCACTAGTTGAACCTCTAAAACTCCCCTATTATTTATTCTTACCCATTATCAGACCTCAATCATTCTATCTTACTTCTAGTCTCCTTTTCCACCATGGATCTCAAACTGATGAAGGTTCTAAAATATTAGAATTTTGTTTGAGAAGTAACACCCATAATTTTTGTGTATCGTCATAGATAATGGTATAATAGTATAGTGATCCTCTATAAGAATTAAAATGGGTTATCTCCATACATTCATATAAACCAACTTCAACTTTTGGTTCTTTAGTGTTTTACCTTCTTTATTGAAGGAAAAAATAAATTTCTTCATAAGGATACACTTTTTACATGTTCAATAGTCCATGCTTATGAGCCTTAGTATACCTTTGATAGCCAGGAATTCCATCCCCTTCATGCCCATGTGATTAAGATGATCATGCCATGACCTCACATATTCTAAAGTTATTTCTCTAGAATGCATTACTCATTCTGAATCCTCCTTCTTTATTGAAGGACAAAATCCATTGCTTCATAAGGATACACTCCTTACATGTTCAATAGTCCATGCATATAAGCCTTAGTATACCTTTGATATCCAGGAATTCCATCCTCTTCATGCCCATGTGATTAAGACAATCATGCCATGACCTCACATATTCTAAAGTTATTTCTCTATAATGCATTACTCATTCTGAATCCTTGGTTAGATACAATGTTTCATTATTTACACCTTTGGATACCACCAGGAAACCCCATGCTACTTTCCATACACTATCCATAAATTTATTTCATAAACCCATGTCATACAATTGTCCTATAGAGATTAGGTTCTTTTGTATCCCTGATAAGTTTCACACCCATTTGAATTCCAATAATCATCTGTTAAATTTTTAGATAAAAATATCACCCTTCCCCAATATCTCAAGAGTTTCATCACCTCTAAGGTGAAACCTATTAACTATTTTGGAAGAATTATTTTTCATTTTACCCCTCAAATATATAGAGTAAAAATAATCCTCAAAAACAATTATCCATTACTCAAGTGGAATAGAGACACTCGTCACTAGAATGTTATTTTATTTTGAAATAGTATTTGGGAATAAGATTCCTAAAGTATAATTTTTAGAATTGATCATCTGATCCCTACATTATTTCTTCAAATTCCCCCTCTTCCCATAATTACAATATACAAGTGAAAATTCATCATTATGGATAGATGTCAAAGCATGATTTATAATCCCCTATGTAAATCTAACCATTGGTTTGTATCTCGAGGAGTTAGGCCTAGAGAATCACTATTATCACACTTATAATTTTTTTTGTTTAATTTTTAATGGTTTTTTATAAAAAATGGAAATTTAAGGATGATTTTTTTTTAGTTTTATAGAATTAAAACGAAAGTTAGGTTGAAATGGAATGGACTCAGGTTTGATCAAAAGGGTTCTCCATTATCTGGAAGTTTTTTTCACCCAAAAATAAATTCATAACCATTAATTGATTTCTATATTCTATTTAAGTTATGGGACTAAACAGACATATAAAAACCTCCCCGTTCATATCTCGCCCACCCCCTTTACATTGAATTAGAAGTGAACACACTCAACTGAGGCACCCACTACCCTCGCACCCAACTCTATCATATATCGCTTATCCCTAAATCAACACAACTCTAATAATATATAGTGTGTACCAATAGAAGAGAGGGATATAAGTTCTAATAGATTGAATAATACAATTGAAAATGGTAAGAGAAGATGATGAACATAAATTCACTTCCCTCTCACTCACTACCGTATCACGGATGAGAATTAAAAATTATAGAATTGAAAATAATGGATTCAAATGATCATGTAATATACTTGAGGAACAATCCCTTGAGTTAATTATCCATAACCATAAAGTTAGAGATCATTCTAGAAGAGGAATATAAAAACATGATGAATAGAAAATGAAACTATTTTTATATTAAAATTAGTGAAAATAATACAAAAAAGAATCTATTTAAATCCTCTGGTGGGAACCTAATTTCTCAATGGATTTAACCATTATATTTATATATAGTTTCCCCTTCATTAAACATGAAAAGTATCACACTATATAAATAAATTACCACAATCTAGAATATTTATTCCCCCTTATATTATTTCTATGTGGTTAGTCCATTGAATTTTTAACTGATTTAGTTAGGTAGTGAGGTATGGGGAATATTTGATGGTTTCCCCGAGTCATGTGTGTGTACCACATATATTCTACCTATATAAATGGTTGGGTGATTTTTGGACTAGGTATTGCATAACCAAGTTATTTTTATATATTTCCAACTCACGAAGGTATTTAATAACTCTTGTCTGTATCATTTCCCCTTACAGTGTGGTTGAAAAACATGTAGTGAACCATCATTTTATTCTTTATTTTCACCAAAATTATATATTTTATAGTATATAGACTTATGTTTTTTTATAGTCACTAATTCATTCCAAAAGTTTTTCATAGTGAAACCAACATTCACATTGTGGAATCTTTGTCTTTAGATTTTGGAAAATTCCAAACTGTTATGAATCTTCTTTCTTGAGAGAATTATTCAATGAATCTCTTCAAATTTGGGAGATTATATTCCATATGAAATTTTCCTAGATTTAAACAATGATAATATACTATTTATCATTATCTTCCTCAAAAAAATGTTATGTATCACTTACCTAGGGATAAATTATATGACATATCAACTCAACTTCAAATTTTGGTAAACTTCAGGATGTAATGTATTTTCTGTCCTTTGAAAAATATGTTATGCATCACCAACACTTCCAAAAATATGTTACATAGGAACATTTCAGGGAGAAATTATATTATATATCACTCATATTCCTAAAAATATATTACGTACCAACTGGACTCTTCAAAATTATGTTACACGTGATCTCCCTTGCTAAAAATTATCATGTATATGGTCTTCTTCTGGAAGTATATCATTTGTATGCTCATTGATTATATATCATCTATGCTTGGCGAAAATGTGTTACACATCACTTATTAAATTTTCTTTTTTTACCAAGATCTGTATGTTATGTATCACTACAATGGTATAGGAAATATTACGTATCATGAGACTTCGTGCCTTTTTCATTCTCCAACAGTTTATAACTCTCAAAAATCACTAGAAAACCATGGAAATTTCCAAATAGGAGTAGGATATGTTCAAATTAATATCAAAATGAATTAAATAATAAAAATGAAAAATATAATTTGTTATCAATTTAATTCCAAAATTCAAAAAAAATGTATGGATTTTTTATTAATTCAAAAAATGAATAAAAAAACTAAAAAACATGATTGAATATAATTAACAATTCAATTACATATTTAAAAAAGTATTAAAAATTAGTAAATTGTGAGGTTTTAAATAAATTATGGGGTTAATTTCCATTGAAAAATATATTAAAAATTTGAAAATGTTGTATCTCATAACTCCCCCTCACTTACATTATTTTACTCTCATGAAATATAATAAATTCAACTTGAAAAGGTATTATCCTGCTTAATTAAAAACACTAATACTGAAAAATAATAAAAGAAAAGATTCATTCACTATTAAAAATAGAACTCCCCCTCTATAAATTAAGCTAAATACCCATTTCATTTAAGAAAAAAATTTAGTTCTAGTATTTTAAATAGAATAGAATTTAGTGGGATTAATATTTTAACAAATTTCACTTTCATAAATCCCTCTTTCCTTATCTCCTTGAACTCAAGATCAATTTACCACATCCTTAATAAAACTAAAATTAAATTATTATTAGTCAATTTCCCCTATTCGTCTAGTTTCAATATTCTACTCACTTAAATCCATTCATTTTTTATAATTAATCACTTAATGAATTTTCACCAACCATGTTTGTTCAAAGCATTTATTTAATTTGCAAATAGATTGCTTTATTACTCACATTCCTAGGGTCTAACTATCTTAGAACTTCATGTGGAATCACAATTGACTATTTTAATCTAATTTCAGTGAACTTATATTAATTTATTTTTAATTTTCCCCCTAAGTTATTTCTTTTCATAAAGGAAAAGTTAACTAATATGAAGCTCAAAATTCCAGTTTCTTAAAATTATAATTTTGATTACACTTAAATATTTTCTATTACACTCCTTTAAAAAAATATAAAATTAAAAAAAATACATCAAAATGGTGGTAAAACTCACTCAAAGGTCCTATAAATTCAAAAAATTTAAAATTAGTGGAATCATCAAAATTAGCATGGTATTTTTAACCAAGAATGAAATCTTTGAAACTCAATTTTCCTAGCCTAAAATAACTCAAAAAATATATAAAGTAAAACAAAAAAACAAGTATAATTTTATTAAATAGATTCTAAAAATAGATCCAAAATAGATCTTAAACATTTTTAATCACCCCCCTCCTCATATCTAACACTTTTCATTTAAACATTGAAAAAAATTGGAAGTGGTTAAACAGATGTAAAAGGAAGAATGCATCCTAGATATTAGATGGGTAACCTTCACTTAATTTTCTTTTTATTTCTAGATTTTTCATCCACATTTTCTACCCACTATGAATTCCTATAGAAAAATATATTTAAACATAAGAAATTTTATTATAAGCCAGTAAAAATAAATAAAATTTAAGAAAAATGAAAATTGATTTAAACTCTAAGAAAGTATTAGGTTTTGACTACCCCTAGTGGGGAATTCCATTGGTCAACCATAATCATAAGGGGGTTGTTTTGTCTGATAAAAACCACCATGTGTTTTTTTTCCAATGTATCTAAGTGGACATTAATCTTGGAGAACCCTATGAATAGATTAAAATTTTCCTCAACCATGAAATTTAGAAATAGAAATGTAAAAGGGGTGGGAGTATGATGTAAGGGGATTCCCTATTAGATGTTATTTACACCTTCAGTGGATGTTCATGGTGATGATGATGTAGTAAATGATTCTCCACATGTCCCATAAATTCATCTATGAACTCCTATAATTTAATTAAATTATCAAATTAATATTCATCTAAATCCTCTTTTTCATGATGTGCAGCCACCTCTTTTGATTCCAAAAACATCTTTTCTCTATGATAGACACCTCAAATTCTTTATCATTTTCTAGGGAAAAATTCTTCTTGGAAAAACCTGTAATTTCATTTTATAGGGAGTTAGAATAAAATTCCATCAATGAATAAGTAAAATAAAATGAATCTAGATAAATTTCAACTCCCTTAAGTGGCTTGGTCATAAGATATTACTCTTGGATGTGTGCCTTTGAACTGGGTTCTATTGTAGAGGGAAGTAGATCCATCAAACTTTATTCAAATACCAATATCTAATTTTCTTCCTCTTATTATAAGGAAAACTTTATTAGTATTGTTTTTTTATTTTTAAAATATAGAGGATTAGTTTGAAAGTGTATTTAAAAAAATGTAAAAATAAGAGTCTAGTCATCTCCCTCTAATGGTTCAACGGGTATCATTTTTACTTCATTGAGTGCCTCAGGTAAAATTCCAAAAATATGTGGGGATGAAGGTTATGTAATATCTTCTTCTACCTTCATGGTTAAGTAGATGAGAGGTTATATTTTTGGTTCATCCTCTTCTACCACCTTTTGATCCTCTACTTCTTGTCCTATGAGTTTTTAAAATTTGGATGTGACTTGATTAAGTAGGTTCCTCATTTTATCCATGTGGAGTTCTTGTTAATCATTATATTCTTTCACTTGTGGGTGAAAATTTTGGTGAGTTTGACTGTTACTAATCAATTTTTTACCATGGAGTTAAGATCATCATCCTATTATAAATAAGAAAATAATCCATTATAAGATAAATAGGCTACACTTTTTTATCAATCCAGAAAACATAAAATAGAAAAAAAATAAATGAAAACAAAGAAAAAAATAATTAAAATTTTTGTGAAAATAATTTATTCTTATCTTAGATCCCCAAAAAATGGTGCTACGTTTTGATAGGAAATCATTCTGGAGGGTTGTCAAAGTAGAATTTATAATCCTCTGTGTACAATAGAAAGATGAACACAAGTTTTTCTCTAAAGAAGATAGGCCTAGAGTGTCACTATTCTTATAATTATAATTGATTTTATTTGTTTTTAAATGTTTTTTTAAGAATAATGAAAATTAAAGGATCTTTGGTTTTAGTTTTTTTGAAATTAAAACAAAAAATCATGGATAAATGGAATGGACCCAGGTTTCATCAAAAGGGTTATTCACTATTCATAAGTTATTCTCACCTAATAACCAAGTTATTACCAATCATATATTTCTCCACTCTATCTAAGTTATGGGACTGGACACACATGGAAAAATCTCCCCATGCATATCCAAATCACATCCTTTATAGTGAAGAGTAAGTGAACACGCACTATTGAGGCATCCACTATCCCTACACCCAGCTTCATTGTATGTCATTCATCCTTCAATGCATACAAATAAAAACATTTTAAGTGTAGAAAAAGATAAGGGAGAGAGGTGAGTTTTGATAGATGGGATAATATAGTCGAAAATGGGGAGAGTAAATGATGAACAATGATCTACTTCTCTCTTACTCACTACCACATCAAGGGTGATAATTAAAAATTTCAGAATTGAAAATTAAGAATTCAAATGCCCATTTAATATCTTCAGGGACCAATACCTAGAGTTTATTCTCTATAATCATAGAGTTAGAGATCACTATGTAAGAAAGAAGTGGAAAATTATGAACAAAAAATGAAACTATTACTATATTAAAAGTAGTGAAAATATTATAGAATAATTTCTATCTAAACCCTATAGAGGGAACCTCCTTTCTTAATGGAGTTATCCCTTATATTTATAAATGGTTTCCCCTATATTTCACTTATTAAGTATCATTCTATGTAAATTGATGCCCAAAATCTAGAATATTTATTCCCCCTTGTATGATTTCCACATGGCTGGTCTATTAATTTCTTTCTTGATTTAGTTTGGAAAAGAGGTGCAAGGAATATTTGATGGTTTCCTCAGGTTATGCATGTGTGACACATGGATTATCCATTCATTAATATATGGGATGTTATCATTCTAGTAATTCCATGAATAAGTGATTTGTATATAGTTCCAACTCACGGGTGTACTCAATAACTCTCACTCACGTTATTTCCCCTCATAGTATGACTGAACAGTATGCGATGTGACATTATATTCTTCTTTATTCATGATGTAGATCCATCATCTATGGTTCATGGAATCCCATTTTTCAATATAAACTTATTAATTCATGAAATTATTCATGGTGCAACCAATATTCATGTTGTGACACCTTTATCTTTAGATTTTGGAAAAGTCTAAGATGTTACGCATCTTCTTCCTTGAGAGAATTGTGTTAAACATCCCTTGACACTTGGAAAATCATATTCCATGTGAAATTTTATTAGATTTTTCAAAGTATAATATCCTAATTATCATTATATTACTTAAAAAAATGTTACATATCATTTTCTTGGGGAGCAATTACATCACATATCAACACAACTTTGAATTTTGGTAAACTCTGAGATGTTACATATCAGCTGGCCTTTGAAAAATATGTTATGAATCAATAGAACTTCCATAAATATGTCACGTATTAACCTTATATATAGAAGTTATATTATTTATCACTTTTATTCCTCAAATTATTTTGCATATCTTCTAACCTCTTCAAAATTATGTGACAAATGATCTCCCTTGACATAAATTATCATATGTATGGTCTTCTTCTACAAAAATATCTAATATATTTCTCATTAATCCTCAAATATGAAATGTATCATATATGATTGGGGGAAATATATTTCATGTTAATTCATTATCTAATTTTACACTTTTTCCAATATGTGTTTGTTACTTATCACTCCAACAGTATAAAAAATGTTATGTATTAGGAGACTTCATGTCTTTTTCATTATCTAATAGTTTAAAACTCTTAAAGATAAATTAAAAACCATATAAATCACTAAATTGGTATAGTCTATGATAAAATTCATATCAAAATGAATTAAATAATAAAAATATAATTATAATCATTTTATCAATTTAATTCAAAAAAATTACAGAATTAATGTATGGATTTTTAGTTAATTCAAAAAAATTAATAAAAAAACTAAAAATAAAGATTGAATCCATTTAACAATTCAATTCAACATTTAAAAAATCATAAAATTGAGTAAATTTTCTAGGTTTTAAATCAATTGTGGTGTTATTTTCCATTTAAAAACATGTTAATTTTTTGAAAATGTTATCTCTCAACAACAGGTCTGGTCTCGGATGAATTACTTCAACTCCTTTATATATTTTACTTCCACCTCTTTAAACTCTTTCATAAAGAATAATTACCCTACCTTTCACGCTAAAATAACTTCTGGAATAATACTGGGTTTCCTTTCGTTGAATTTCCTTATTAAAAATAAGATTTTTTATTTCCTCAAACACTAAGTTAAACTTACTTCTAGAGTTACTCAATGTGGTAATCACTACATCCCATGAATCTATCAATGATGATAGAGGGAGAAATACCCACACCATTATAAAAAACTTCATGCTAGTGGGATTGAGATAACTCTAAATATTGTTAAATTTATTCACATGATCCACCAGCGACATTCCTTCATAAATTTTCATATAAAAAATCATCGTATCAAAAACAATTTTTTCATAATAGTCAGATTCTCATACATGTTGGAAAGTGTAGACACCATCTCAGTAGTAGTTCTCACCTACCAGATATTGAATTCCACATTCTAGGATAGGATCATCTGGATTAACCTTAAGTATTTCTTATCAATACTTTATCACTCTTTATTTGATATCTCTTTCGATTTTACTCCCTTCAACAAAACCTCCAGATCTCTTTAGAACAAATAATCTTTAATTTTTATCCTCCAGAATCCAAAATTTGACCCATTAAATTTATCAATTAGGACCTTAACATATTCCAATTCCAACCTTCTAGAAACAATGAAGAGCCACTAAATCCAAAAAACATAAAAGGGATTGATAACTACATAATGTAATTATCCTATGAGGCCAGGTATAGAAATTTGATCTTACCTTAGCTCTGAATGCCTGACTAGGTCTAGAAGTATCAAACTCTATAACCAAGCTCATATACCACTTATTGTGTTGGGACCCCAGATCTAGAAGATGTCATTTGGAACCTCACTCATGGAACAAGGTCCAGATCTTCCAAAAATAGATGACACCCAATATTAGCAACCAAACTCCAGAATCAGGCTCTAGAATCTCTATACTGAATCACTTTCCCGCCAAATAAAAATCTTTGAAATGAAATAAATTTAATGAAAAAAGTAATAAATTTAATGAAAACATAATAAATTATGTGTTTCAGACTTATTTCTACTCCATGGGAGGAACACTAAAAACATTATATTAAGAGATAAAACTCTGAGTTACAAGAGCCTTGATTATTAGAGATCTATTTAAAAATAGAATAAGACTTAGAAAAATAAATCTCATAAATAACTTACCCTTCCCATCCTTTCAAATATGAGTCTAGTTATTTTATCTAGTTCTACCTCTATCTGATCTTCACAGGCATTCATTGCTTGATCAAGACAATGATCAAAAGCCTGAAATTTACATCACCTCAACTTATGTGTCCTTATGAATTGTAAAACCCTAACCCATTTATTTTGATTTTATTGTATTTATTTAATTATTATTAAGTTTTTCTTGAATTTTGGATCGAATCAATTTTAATATTTTAAATTTTTGAGTTTTTACACAAGTGCACAATTGGTGGAAACCATGCACAAACCATGAAAATGTGTCAGTAATTTAATGAATCTAAAATATATGGTCAATTAATAGTCTATCAATTCATGAATCCTACCCATGTGAGATTTACAGGTCATCTAGTGGTTGGTACATAGTTGGTTCATAGTTTATCCAACCATGTATCCAAACCTTTCGTAGTTCCAAAATCTTTTAAAAATGAAATTTTATTGAAATTATAAGAACCCAGAACACCCTAAGAGGGGAGGGGTGAATCAGGGTGTCAACTTTTTCTTTTAAAATAATGGATCTTGTTCCCACATTGGTAATAACATGTTAAACCTATATGAAAGAATCATATAGTAACTAAAAATTCACGTGCAGATAGACAACATAGTAGTTTTACTTGGTTCATGACTAAGGGTTAGTCTAAGGATCACATGCCGATAGTGTGTCAGTCATAATAAAATATGCTAATCTTCACTATCTATGGAATATAGAAGTTCTAACACATTCACTTTATTTTAGGCACACTGCCTTTACAAGATTTTAGGGATAGCATACTGCCTCCCTTGAAAAACTTATGTCAACTCCCACTTGCTCACTAATTTAGGTAAATTCTTACTCAGTTTAATGACTTTAGTGTCACTTTAGTAGATTGGAATTTAAGTATCTTTACCTGACTAGCATGAGACTCTTCTTGCATCGATGACCTGAGTTGATGCACTTGAAATCACTATTCACTTAAAAATATTTTCAACACTACTATTCATGAAGTTCTTAGCCTTCAAGAAACCTTCTTTATGTTTCAAATAAATACCAACCATCATGAACCCACACACATTTGTGAATCTCCCAATATTCTTGATGCTTAAAACCTTTGCAAAACAAACTACCTTCGTGAAGCTCACTGCCTTCATGGAAGAAATTTCCTTCGTGAAGCTCACTGCCTTCATGGAACAAACTGCTTTTCAAATCTTACTTCCGTCACAGAATTATATGTCTTAATGAAACTCCTGGTCTTTAAAAAACTTCTATAACTCATAATCATTCACATTAGTCAAGACTTAAATAACTTTTTCATGATGCTCAAGCTCACAATGAAATCCAGATTTTTGAAGCTCCCAGCCTTCATAAAATCAGAGTTATTAAACCATTTCTTCAACTCTTTTCATGTGAAATGAATTGGGGGAAACCTCATATTTATAGGCTCAGCCCTTTGTGATGATCACACGCCTCCAATATATTTTTCATGAATCTCCAAATTTATGCTCACGAAGCTCCTTCATTCATGAAGCACCAATTAAATTTCACCTATTCACAAACATTCTTGTATTTGTGAAGATTCACTGTTAACTCATTGAAAACTCACAATTCTTTTCATAGTCATGAAGAACATCTTCAACTCATCGCGCACTCCTGATTCTTGTCATAGTGGTGAAGAACATCATATTTTCATCACATTTTCACGAATCTCCATACCTTTATAAAGCTCAACCATTTTTGAAACCCAATCTTCTCGAAACTGAGTCACATGAAACTTATTCCTTTACCATATTTTATAATAGTCAATTCTAGAAAACTACCTATTGGACCCTCTATGAGATAGTTGTTTTAATAATCATAGATCATGCCAATTTAAAGATCCTGATAATTCATAACATTATGTTTTAAGTAATGTTAATCATGTCAATAAATATTTATAAATGGATAGCTTATGTCACATGGTATAATACATTTCAATAAGTCAATAAATTATGGATATTTAGGTTTCAATATATTTAAAAGTGTATATTTACATGTATTTATGAATTTAACTTAATCTAGTGTTGTTCTGTATAAGACAGATTCTTTGTAAGATTTTTAAATTCCCCAACACTGATAGTTCAAAGGAGTCATCATTGGATGACTCACCAATGATGACTCATCGATTGAAGAAGAAACCAATGCAGCACTCACTGATAGAATAAATGACACACCAATGGACAAGTCACCAATGCTCAGTCATACCGATGGATGATTCATCGATGGGCGATGCACCGTTAGTTCAAAGGACTTACCAATGGATGAGTCACTGATGGGTGACACACCGATAGTTCAAAATGAGTCACCGATGATGAATCATCGATGCCCGGACAAACTGATAGTACAAATGACTCATCGATGCCCCGAGTCACTAACACTGATGGAAAGAAGTCACTGATACCAATGAAAAGGACTCACTGATACACAGAGTCACCGATGTTGATAGACCGATAGTGAAAAACTGATGCCATTGACTCACCGAAACTTATGACTCACTGATAGTCATAAAAACTATTTTTAATTTTTTTAATTAAAATTTATATCTAACAGTCATATTTAGACAAATTAATGTTTCTAAAATTATTTAATGTTATATGTAGGATATTCAAGAGATAGTAATAGGTACATGAACATGGGGAGATCATTATTCCTACTAAACCTCAAAGTATAAAAGAATTACAAGATGGATCATTCGATACATGGTGAAGAGTAGAAAAAAACAATAAAACCTGAGAACTCCTGCAACTCTCAAAGCATACTTCCAAAACCCAAGAACTCAAAAGGAAGAACATATGGGGAGATAAATAAGTCAATAAAAAACTGCTGAGCTGGTCTGAACATCTTTCAACAAGAATCTGAATATATCATACTCCTAAAAGGAAGAACACAGAGGCTACGACACTCTGTTTTGGAGTCAACTTCCAAAATCAGACTCAAACTTCAAATCCACTACATCAAACGAGTCCAGATCTGCACTGCATAACACACAGATACTTATAAACCTTATTTACATATTTATCTCTATTTTTTTCTTTTATTTATATTTCTGAGAAGTGTGTGTATCTTTATGTTACACACACACTGACTCCTGGTCATAACTGGAGGATAATTGATATCCTCAAACTCACTCTCTATTTATCCTTTTGTATCCCATGTATAATTGTGGAAGAGGTCAAGTGTGACATGTTTGTTATTTTCCCGACGAAGAACTGTGGTAGAGGTCAAGTGTGACCTATACATCCTTGTGTGGTGTTGTGAACCCCAATCTAGGGTGTGGATCAATCTTATTTATTAATTTAAACTGCTTGGTGGTAGGTGATAACCAAGTGGAGAGGACTAAGTCTCAGATTGAGACTGAACCTATTTTTTATATCCACTGTGTTTTTTTACCTTTTATTTTTTACTCTTTTTTTATCACGTATTTCATAAAACTAAATTGAACTTTGATAGTTAGTTTAGAAAGTGTTTATAACTATTTTTAACTATTAGGTTAGTTTCAAAAGTTCTATTAATATTTATATTAGTATAGCTGAAAACTAATCAATCTTTTGAGAAATTAACTGAACATTTAGGACTCTTATAAATTCACTACAAACTGACTTAGATTATATTATTTAATTTGGGAAATTTTCAAAGAACCAATTTTTAATATAAATTTTTATAGATACTCAATTTATCCCCCCCCCCCTCTTGAGTATTATACTCCAAAAAACATTTGGTATCAAAGGTTTTAGGAATTTTCATTTTTCAAATCTTTTTCAAACCTTTTCATCTGTGATTGTAGTTGTATTTCAAAGATCTTAAAATTTCTATTATTTCTAAATTTTTATCTCTTTCAAATCTTGTTCTAAAATTTGTGTTATGGAAAATATATTAGAAGGATCTTCTACAAATAGACCACCTTTTTTAATGGAAAAAATTATGCTCAGTGGAAGCTTAAAATGAAAATACATCTAGAAAGCATGGGATTTGAAATCTGGACTACTATTGGAAGTAAATATGAAATCCCTGAAACTGCTAGAAATACTTGGGATGAACCTACCAAGACCGCCTATAAAAATAAATATAAAGAAATTAATGCTCTATATTGTGCACTATGAGATGAAGAATTTAATCTCATTTCTTCTTGTAAAGATGCTCATGAGATTTAGGACACTTTATCTATTTCACATGAGGGAACAACTTACGTGAAAGAGATGAGATTAAATACTTATACTATTAAATATGAAAATTTTAGAATGATTCCTGATGAATCTATTTTAGATATGTATCTCAGGTTCAATGAAATTGTGAACACCATAATTTATTTAGGAAGAGTTGTCACAGCAAAGGAACAGATCATGAGGATTCTACAATGCTTACCAGAGAGATAGAGAGGGACATCAGTATCCGTAATAGAATCATGTGACATTGATAAAATGCCAGTGAAGGAACTAATCAGATAATTAATGATGTATGAAGAAGAACTAAAGGTAAATCAAGAGAAGGAATAGACAAACAGAAAATATGTAGCCTTCAAGACTTCCACCACTAAGAACAAAGACAAAGAGAAAGTTCAAGTTGTTGTTGAGAGCACAAGTAGTGAAGAATCAGCTTTAGATAGTGATGAGGAAATGACCCAGATGGCTAGGATATTTAGAAAATTTTACAGAAAGAAATAGTTATTCAAGACACAAAACTTTAAAGGAAAATATGACAAAAAAAGTAAATTGGAAAAATATTGGAAGAATCCTGAAAAGTAAAAAGAAATAGTTTTATATGAATTTAAAAGGAAAGGGCATGTCAAAGATGACTGTCCTAAATTAAAGTAAAAAAAGTAAGTATGAGAATAAATATAGGAAATATAAGAAAGAAATGAAGGCCACATGGAGTACCTATGAGGATAACTACAGTGAATCAGCATCATCTCATGATGAGAAATATGACATGGAAAATATGTGTTTTATGAAAAACAAATCTAAGGTAACCTTAGACTATACTGCACACAATTCTTATTATTCTGAAAATGAAAGTGATTCTAAAAATATGACAAGTGATAAACTATTTTAATATTGTAACATGTTAGAAGATACTTGTAATGAACTTAAGGATAAGTATAAATCATTAAAGAAACAGCATGCACTCTCTGCAAATATTAAATCTGAACTTACTGTTGAGAAAGAGAAAAATGCACAATTGCTAAAGGAAAATAATGACCTGAAGTTATCTAATGATCAATTAAAGAAATATTTAGAAAATTTTACCAATGGAAAAAACACTCTTACTCAAATTATTGGTAAACAGATAGCTCTTAAGTACACTTCTAGAATTGTATATCAGCCTAGACAAAGAAATTTATCAAAAACACATTTTATAACTAAATCTAGAAAATATACTTCTTTGCCCAAAAATCACAATTTTACTTCAAGTTCCAGTTCTTCAAAATCTTTTACTGCATTGAGTTTTTCTAGACCAAATAAAATTTATTTTTAAAATACCTTATATTATACATATAGGAAACCCATAAGACAATTGTGGGTTCCTAAATCTTTTATTACTAATTTTTCTGGACCCAGACAAATATGGGTACCAAAATCGTTTCTTGGATAAATTTTGTTATAGGTAAACTGCCTTAAGAGTTCCTGTAGAAATCTTTAGTACTTGGACAATGGTTGTTCAAGACACATGAAAGGAGACTACTCAAGCTTCAAGAATCTCATCAAGATTGATAGAGGACATGTCACATTTGGTGACAATGGTAAAGGAAAAATCATCAACTTAGGATAGATTAGTAACCTTAACTCTATATCAATTTTTAAAGTACTTTATGTTGATGGATTAAAGTATAACTTGCTTAGAATATCCTAAATGTGTGATTATGGATTTAATGTTAAATTCAAAAATTATTTATGCCATGTTTTTTATACCAAGAATAACTTGGTATTTACTACTCTTAGAAATGATAATGTATATTCTATAAACTTAGACACACTAGCATCACAAAAATTTTCTTGTCTAAATGTTTTTCACAAAGAGTCTTGGATCTGGAATAGAAGACTAGGACATTGTAATATACACTCCCTTAAGAAATTGACCAGAAAAGTTTTAGTTAAAGACTTTCCCAAATTAGAGTTTCCATACAATAGAGTGTGGAATCCTTGTCAAAAAGGAAAGCAACATAAAATCTCTTTCAAACCAAATAAAGAAGTTAAAACTTCTCAACCTCTTGAGTTGGTTCACATGGAATTGTTTGGACCATCTATAGTTTCAAGTCTCAATGGGAATCACTGTATTTGTGTTCTTGTAGATGACTTTTCTAGGTATACTTGGACATTTTTCTTAGCTCAAAAAAGTGAATCTTGCTCTAATTTCACCAAGTATGCTAGGACTATATAAAATCTTATTGGACTTAAAATTAAATCCTTAAGATTTGATCATGGTCATGAGTTTGAAAATAAATACTTTGAATCTCTTTTCTCACAAAATAGCTATAGTCATAACTTCTCTTTCCCTAGGACACCTCAACAGAATAGTGTAGTAGAAAGAAGAAATAGAACCCTACAGAAAATTTCCCAAACAATGCTTAATGGATATGATCTACCTATTTAATTTTGGGTTGAATTTATCAATAAATCTTGTTACATAATAAATCAAGTCTTAATCAAACCTATCCTTAAGAAAACTCCTTATGAGGTGTGGAATAATAGGAAACCCAAGGTAAATTATTTTAAAGTGTTTGGATATAAAGTTTATATTCTTAACACTAAATATAATCTTGATAAATTTTCCTCTAAAAGTGATGAAGGAATATTCCTTGGATATTAAAAATCAAGAAAATCTTATAGAGTCTTTAATAAGATAACCAAATGTGTAGAGTAATTTGTATATGTAAATTTTGATGAAATAGATCCACATGAACCTAAGAACTCACTAAAAAATCTTTAGTAGGATATGTCCAATATAGACATTAATGATAAACCTTTTAACCATACTATAAAGGAATATTTAAAAACTTTCAGTTCTGTAATTTCTCTAGATTCTAGCCATAATGAACCAAAACCAAGTGATAAACCTAAAACAACTAGTCATACTTTTACTAGACTATCTAGAACTCTTAAAAATCATCCCTTAGATGTTGTAGCTAGATTTTAAATAGAGGAACATAAACTAGAGATTCATTGATAAATCAGGTTGAACATCAAGCATTCTTGTCACAACTTGAACCTAAAAATATCAATGATGTAATTAATGATGAATTTTGGGTGATGTCTATGCAAGAAGAGCTTAACCAGTTTGAGAGAAATAAAGTTGGAAGCTTGTTGATAGACCAAAAGATACCTTGACCATAGGAACTAAATGGTTGTTTAGGAATAAATTAGATGGAGCTGGAAATATAGTTAGAAACAAAGCTAGATTGGTTGAACAAGGCTATAATCAATAATAGGGAATTGATTATGAGGAGACCTTTTCACCAGTAGCTAGGCTTGAAACCATTGGAATCTTACTTGCCTATAAAACACACTTGGATTTCAAACTTTATCAAATGGATGTCAAAAAGTGAATTCTTAAATGGTTATATAATTGAGGATGTTTTTTTTGAACAACCCCTAGGTTTTACAAATCCGCATTTTCCAAACCATGTTTTTAAATTATCTAAAGATTTATATGGTTTGAAACAAGCTCCGAGATCTTGGTATGAAATTTTGAGTAACTTTATTATTTTTAAAGGTTTTACAAACCTAGTTGCAGATCCAACTTTATTTATAAAAATAATTTCTAAAGAAGTTTTAATATCTCAAATATATGTAGATGATATTATCTTTGGATCTTCTAAAAATTATTTATGTAATGATTTTTCAAAAATGATGCAAAGTGAGTTTGAAATGAGTTTGATGGGTGAACTTAAATATTTACTTGGATATAAAATATTTAAAAACAAAGAAGGTGTTATTATTAATCAAAGTAAATATACTAAAGATATTTTGAAAAGATATGGATCTGATGGCATTAAGAGTAGTGAAACACCTATGGCATTAAGCTAGATCTTGATGAAAATGGGAAATCTGTTGATCAAACTGCTTACAGAATAATGATTGGGAGTTTGATTTACTTAACTACTAGTAGGCCAAACATCATGTTCAGTGTGTGTATATGTGCAAGATTTCAAGAAAACCCAAAATAGTCACATTTAAATGTAGTTAAAATAGTTTTCAAATACCTCAAATATACAACTAATTTAGGATTGTTCTACCCAAGAGGAAAGCCTTTTGATATGGTCAGTTATTATGATGCTTACTTTTGTGAATGTAAATAAGATAGAAAGAGAACCTCTAGAACATGTCACTTTTTGGGAAACTCTCTAATTTCATGGTGTAGTAAAAAGAAAATTTTGGTTGCATTATCAATTGCTGAAGCAGAGTACATTGCTACTGGTAGTTGTTGTGCACAAATTTTGTGGATAAATTACACTTTTTTAGACTATGGATTTCAATTCAGACACATCCCCATAAGTTGTGACAATACAAGTGCTATTAACATTCCTAAAAATCTAATTTCTCATTCTAGAACAAAACATATTGATGTAACACATCACTTTTTGAGAGACCATTATCAAAAAGGTTATATAACTCTTGGGTTTATTGGGACTGAGTATCAACTTGCTGATATTTTTACCAAACGCTTAAACTCTTATATAATGAGCTACATCAGAAATGAACTTGTAATGATAAATATATAAATATTATATGACCTTATTTCCTTAAAAATATTTGTTTATCTATAAAACTGATCAGGTGAAATTGATCAGGTGAAACCAATAAGTGAAACTGATTAAGTGAAACCGATCAGTGAAACTGATCGTGTGAAAGTGATCAGTGAAACCGATTAGATAAATCTGATCACATGAAACTGATTTTTTAATACCAATCGAGTGAGACCAATACTATTAAAATGAAATTGATACTGATAGGATCTTTTTAGTAAATATGTTCATCTGTTTTATTTTAAATAAAATGACACAGTTTAGTTGTTTCTTATTTTACCATTATTCTATATTCTATTTTACAAAATACAATCCCTAAATGATAAAATTAATTCGATCCACACTTCGACCTTTCACTACCCTCACTCTACCTTTCAAACCTTATACCTTTCAACTTCCTTTGAACCCAAACCTTCAGAATGGCGAGAACGAAGCATGCAATGGAAGGACTGATTGAATCATCATTAGCTGAGTGTCAAAAAGGTGAATCTAGTAGTGCAGTAGGTTCTATGAATCCAGGATTGGGAAGCTATGCAGTAACTACTGAGAAGGAGGTGTCTACCGAGTGGCTATTGTCGAGCAAGTCACTCTTTCTGAAAGTGTTGGAATCTCAAGGGTGAATCATCTGGTTTGAAAATAATGAGAGACCGTTCTATCCCCAACCGGTACATCAATTATATCTTAACATGAAAGTATCTTTGTAAGGAGCTGAGGAGGCTCTGATGAAGTCTGTGGTGAAGGGAAAAGAAATTTATTTTTATTCAAAAGAATGGGCTGAGTGTTTATATATGCTAGATGAGGGAATATTTTCTGATTACCAGGGTAACATTCCTACAACCTCAAATTTTTTCTCTTATGAAAATGAATTGAAATAATTGACTGGAAATGAGTAATCTAGGATAGAAACAACTACAGAATTATATGGAGATTCCATATTACTTTTCAAATTTATTCAACACCAAATCTACCCAAGGAAGGGAGATTTTTCTACTGTGAAGTATCAGGATGTTTACCTGATTTATTTATTGAAGAATGAGGTGAAAGTGAACTTATGTAGGTACCTCATGGTACACATTTCTAAGATGATAAAACCATCCAAGAAGGCAACCTATTTATACTACCCAAGGATGATTTCTACAATACTGAAGAAGCTAGGATGTGTGGAGGATGGAGATGAGGTGATCACTTCTTGTAGTGGATTCTTCCTGCATAAAGATATCTATAAGAGGATGAAGATATTTTGGAACCCTTGGAAGAGATTTTGGTTAGAAGATAAATAAAAATTATATTAGAATTACAATACCATAGATCATCCTACCAGACCAAGGGATCAAGCTGATCCAGGTCTTAAACCTAGTGAGTAGGTGGTTTATTCAGATGAAGAGGGAGCAAAGCCTGAGCATAGGCATGACCACCATGATGATGATGATCAAGAAATAATTTAGGAGCTTAATGATATCATGGATGGAGGAAAATAGGAAGAGTTTGAGGATGATATTTCACTTATGCCTCATATTGAAGGAGAGCCTCAAGTGGTTAGAGTGGCTGGAGTTCAAGTAGAATCTAAAGTTTAGATAGTACTAGTGCCTCGGAATGTTGTTTTGGATATAGGTAAAGTAGAAGAAGAAGATGAAGCTGAGATTTTACATGAGCCTCAAGGAAGAAGAGTAAGGATTGATATTGTGTAGCCTAGAGACTGGATGTGTCCTCGTGAGTGGAATGGAAATTCAGGATATATCATGTTTGGGCTGGATTATGACTCAGATAAAGAGATGGTAGCTCCTCCTCCTCCTACTCCACTAACTAAAGTGGAACCAATTTCTCCCGCTTCACCTATCTTACCTATTGATGATCCTTTTGTGCCTGCAATGCCTAGTGACTATGTCACCAAGGGTGATCTTGAGCAATTAAAATCAGATATATGTGAATCTGTGAGAGCATCTACTGGAGTCAGAAATGAAGCCTCTACTTCCATGAGTATTTCAGAGTCAGATGCTACTAGGATTTCAAGGATGGTCATTCATAAGATACAACCCAACCTAATCACTACAGCCGAGACTATTATTAGACACAATATAATGCTGAGAGAAGAAGTGAAGAGAATGGGTAGTGATTTGGAATCTCTATCTGGGGATTTCAGAACCACACTTGGTGGTGTTATGTAGGTTCTTAGGAACCTAGTTACACATCTCTTGAGTGAAGATTTGAAGAAGTTAAAGGAGGATCTTGGAAAGATGATTACTGGTGCCTCTAGTTCTAAAGGTACCAGGTTTGCTACTACTGGTATAGAGTCTCTCAGGACTATTATGAGAGAAGAGAATAGTTCTATTCAAAGTGGTTATGATAAATAAATCCTTTACATGGTGAAAAGGAACACTGAACTTGTTTATAACATGGTGAGACAGTGTACAAATGAGGCATCTACTACTCAAAAAGAGATCAGAGAAAACGTGGACAAGTATTTTTCCAAAATCTTCACCAAGAATTATCTAATTAGAAAATTTAAGTACTTGGCTGAGAATCTAAAAATCCCTCTAGTGACTGAGGCCTTCAAAAGTCAAGTGGTCTAGTTGAAAGATTTTACACCTACTTTGGAAAAGTTTATAGAGAACAAGGAAGATTTTGAAAAGGAAATTCAATATGGGGGTGAAATAATCAATGATTTTATCAAGATTTTGAAGACCTACATACATGTGCAAGATGAAGCAATAGTGGTGTCTGAAGATTCTTCCATTGGACCCAGTTCACTACCTCTTGATCAGATAACAGTGCCTCAAGCTTTATCTCAAATTCGGTCAGTGATCTAAGAGAAGCCTCAAAGTCATGTTCTATCAAAGAGAAGACCAGGCCTTGCAGCTAATGTTCCAACAATTTTTGTTTTACCTGGTGTTTCCATTTTATTATCCCTTCCTAAATCCATAACACCACTTCCTACACCTACTATTTACCCTTTAGAAAAATGTAAATCTTCTCAAAAGTCCAAGCCTTATCTATGGATCATTCTTTTGATAGGGATCTGTACTCTTCTTTTGATTACTTTACTTTTATGGTTGTACTCTTTATGCTTTAATGAATATCAAATTTGACTTCCATATGTTTCACATTTTATTTATGTTCTTTTTCTTTATCATTTATCTTTCTGTTTGATAATCCCAAAAGAGGGAGAAATATATGGATGGAATCAACTCTTAATCAAAGGGGGAGAAATCTATGGATGGTCTACACTCTTAACCTAAGGGGGAGAGTAACTCTGGCATAGGAAAGATGTAAATATAACTTACTAAGGGGGAGCATGGAAGTGCTCTGATATAACTCTCTTAAAAGAAACCTTATATATATGCTTTGATACAATAATTGAGGGGGAGCTTAAAATAAAAGACTTTATAGTTATATTAAGAATTCGCATTCACTATTGGTATGCTAAGTCAATTAATTATTATTCCTTAACATATTACATAACTCATTAATGACATGATTTTTTATTATCAAAAAGGGGGATATTATTGGACCCTCTATGAGATAGTTGTTTTAATAATCACAAATCATGCCAATTTACAAATCCAAATAATTCATAACATTATGTTTTAAGTAATGTTAATCATGTCAATAAATATTTATAAATGAATAAATTATGTCACATTTTATAATACATTTCAATAAGTCAATAAATTATAGATATTTATGTTTCAACATATTTAAAAGTGTATATTTACATGTATTTGTGAATTTAACTTAATCTGGTGTTGTTATGTATAAGATAGACACTTTTTTAAGATTTTCAAAGTCCCTAACATCGATATTTAAAAGGAGTCGTCATTGGATGACTCACCAATGAGGACTCACCGATCAAAGAAGACACTGATGTAGGACTCACCGATAGAATAAAAACACACTGATGGAAAAGTCACCGATTCTTGGTCATATCGATGGACGAGTCACCGATGGGTGATGCACTGTTAGTTCAAAGGACTTACTGATGGAAGAGTCACCAATGGGAAACACATCGATAGTTCAAAATGAGTTACCGATGATGACTCACTGATGCCCGGACAAACCGATGGTACAAATGACTCATCGATGCCCCGAGTCACTGACACCGATGGAAATGAGTCATCGATACTAATGAAAATGACTCACTGATACAAAGAGTCACTGATGCTGACAGACCGATGCTGATAGACTGATGCCAATGACTCACTGATACTTATGACTCACTGATAGTCATAAAAACTATTTTTAATTTATTAATTCAAATTTATATCTAATGGTCATATTTAGACAAATTAATGTTTTTGGTATTATTTAATGTTTTCAGTAGTATATTCAGGAGACATTATGAGGTAAATGCACATGGGGAGATCATTATTCCGGTTGGACCGTGAAGTATAAAATAATTACAAGCTGGATAATTCTATACATAGTGAAGAGTAGCAAAAAATAATAAAACCCAAGAACTCCTGCAACTCTTGAAGAATACTTCCAAAACCCAAGAACTCAAAAGGAAGAACATATGGGGAGATAAAGAAGTCAAGAAAAACCTATTGAGCTGATCTGAACTTCTTTCAAAAAAGAATATGAACATATCATACTCCCGGAAGGAATAACACAGAGGCAGCGACACTCTGTTTTGGATTCAACTTCCAGAAGTGGACTCGAACTTCAAATCCACTACATCGAACAAGTCCAGAGCTGCACTACATAACACACAGAGACTTATAAACCTTACTTTACATCTTTAGCTCTGTTGTGTTCTTTAATTTACATTTCTAAGCAGTGTGTGTATCTTTCTATTACACACACACTAACTCCTGTGCATAACTAAAGGATACTTGATATCCTTAAACTCGCTCTTTATTTATCCTTTTGTATCCCACAGAGAACTGTAGAAGAGGTAAAATGTGACATGTTTGTTGTTTTTTCCATGAATAACTGTGGTAGAGGTCAAGTGTGACCTGGACAGCCTTGTGTGTTGTTTTGAACCCCGATATGGGGTGTGGATAAATCTTGTTTATTAATTTAAACTACTTGGTCGTTGGTGATCAGCAAGTGGAGAGGACTAAGTCTTAGCTTGATACTGAACCTCTTGTTTATATCCACTATTTTTTTACCTTTTAGTTTTTACTATGTTTTTATCACATATTTTATAAAACTAAATTTAACTTTGATAGTTATTTTAATAAGTTTTTATAACTATTTTGAACCAGTAGTTTAGTTTTAAAATTTGTATTAATATTTAGATTAGTATAGCTGATAACTAATCAATATTTTGAGAAATTAATTGAACATTTAGGACTCTTATAAATTCACTACAAACTAATTTAGATTATATTTTTTAATTTGAGAAATTTTCAAAGAACCAATTTTTAATTGAAATTTTTATAGATACTAAATTCACCCTCATCTTGAGTATTATACTCCGGCCAACACTAACTTTCATGAATCTTGCTCCATCCTCCTAATTTTGAGTCCAAAATTTTTGAAAACGCTAGGAAATGGCACCACCTTCAACACTATAGTCATCTAGTACTATAAGATCACTTTTCTTGCAAACTCCCTGATCATTTTAGCATATATTAACAACAAACACAAATGATACTTTGTTTATAGCTATGAAAGGCATTAGTTACAATAGAAATTGCCTCCTCTAACTTTAATTAAATATTTTCCCCTCTCAATTGCCTCTTCTTTTCGATGTGAACATCCCAAAGGGGCTCTCTTGGTCATGCCTCCTCCTCCTCCCTACACTCATTCTAGTTTTGATTTCATGTGGTATTTCCATGATATGATCTTGGTTCTTCATATTAATTCTGTATCCCCCTTCCTCCTTCCCATATTATTTCTTTTTTTTTCCTTTCTCTCCTCACTAACCATGCGACTTAGACAAACCCTAGTCGAAATAGCGTGTTCTTATTTTGTGATTTTTGGTTTCTAGGGTTTGTAAAGCTTGATTTGAGGCATGTTCTAATGATGCTTGGTGAAGGCGTTTTGGTTTTGTAAATTTTAGGTAAGTCGCCTCTTATTTTAGGTTTTTAAATTTTATAACCTTGATTTCTTGTGTTCTTAATCTTCTATTTGGTAGCAATTGATAATATTAACTATATTCAAAAGATATTTGAAAGTAAATTCATGATTTTTATGATTTTTATTTCAATTTAATGGATTTCCCATTATTGAAATCATGTTAAAATTTGATTTAAAAAAAATCATGTCTTGTTTGATAAAAAACCCGAATGCCCCTTTATAAATTATTTTTGTGGTTTTTCAATGGGTGTTTTAGATATTTAAAGCTAAATTTTAAATTAACCTTTTATTTTAGTTGTCATTTAAATTAATACTTGAAATGCTAAGTATCAATTTATTGTTTCAAAATTGGTTTTGAATAATAAGTGTGAGAATTGCAATTATATTTTGGCATGTTATGTGATTATAGCCATATACATGGGTATACATATGTCTGTATACACAAATTCACACGGTAATATTTGAATTTTTACAATGAGTGGTATATTTATATATGTGTGTAAGTGTATATGGGAATAACTATGGAGGAAATATTGGGGTTTTAAATATGATACTCAAATGTGATTCTCAATAGGGTTTTAAGTGATTCCTAAAATAAATTATAAGGTATGTTTGGCACTTTTCAATAAATATTTAATCCTTTATTTGGTTTTGATTGGAAAATCCTCAAGTGTTGTTTTAGTTTTACTCTTAAGGGTTTGGGTGTGTGATTTGAATCTTCCCTTGGTGGTTTATTAATTTTATATAGGTATGGAATATATAGAACTGCTTAGTGAAGTTTTACTCTACTATTATGTGGTTGTGATTATTGTTCAGACTTCATGGGAATACCGGGTGCATAGTTAGGTGAACTTAGACAGGATAGGTTCCCTTTCCACTTGATTTTATAGTGAAGCATTTTATCCCTCCACTGTATAGTGATGTGTTACTATCCTTTCTGCTAAATACTAGCGAAGTATGTTCTAGGTTTCTGGTACCACCACCCCCCCCCCCCCGTCACAAGGTGCAGTCCAAATTAAAATTAAAATTTATTTTCTGAAAGAACTAACTAGGTAGTTAGTGGCATTCGGGGTCGATCCCATGGGGAAGACAGACAAGCAATAAACCAGTGCAAGTTGGATGAATCTCAATCGATTATCCAGATAGAAATGGGAAGGGAACGTGGATGAATAGTGAAAGTATCTATGGAAATAATCAAAATTAAAATAAAATAAAATTATAAGAAATATAAGAACAAGCATGTCATGTTTGTAATTCTGATCATGGTTTAATGAAATCATCATTTATTGGCATTAGAGTTATTTATGAGAGTCATTTACCATGGGAATTAAAAAAGATCATTGTATCTTGGTTTGAAAATAAATAATTACATATTTAAAGGTTAATTGCTTAGTCTGGTAACTAACCACTTAAAACATGTTTAGGTTATTTACCCATTAAACAAGAAGTAGTGGGCTCACCTAATGGTCATGGATTCACTCATTAAAACTCCTTCTATTTTTACCATTGGTTTCATTCTTGGTATGATACGACACCAAGAGTAAATAAGGCATTGAATTCTTTGAAGAAGTTGTAAAAAAATCATAATAAAACAATACTTTTGGATTTCAATTAAAAATCACTCACAATCAATATTACAACCCCTAAAATAGGGAAACTATCCTCTTATGACCATGGTCATAGTGTGCGGATTAAATCGAAACTCGATCTCTACCATGGATATGAGAGGAAGATAGGGAACGGAAGAAGTACACTAAACAGTAATTAAAAAGAGTAAATAAAAACTAAAAATCGATCTGAGATTGGTCCAAATGGAAGAGAAAAAGCACCTCCCCCTAAATTTCCCACATGAATTCATAGGGATTCCCTCTTATTTATAGAAGACAAGACTACATGCCGTGTATAAGAAAGTACATGGCGTTATTTAGGTCAACTATTTTTTTATTTGATTTCTCCACTAGAAGGTGAGATGTGCACCAATTATTGACTTTGAATGCATCATTGGTTGGTCCGTGAGGGTACACGGTGTGTAGCGCCACCCCATATGGAGTGTAGTATCGACTTCAGCCACCAACTACATCTAGAAGGGCAGACACGGCGTGTGAATGGTTCGTATATGGCATGTGATATCAGGCTGGCTATATGGGCATGTACTCGATCTGACTGATCCGTGTCTGGGAAATGTTATATGGCATGTGTTTATAAAGTACATGTCATTTATATTTTAACTTTTCTTTTGATATTTTCCAATTTGTGACTTTGGCAAGAAAATACCTGAAAATTACCATGAACACCGAAATAAAGAATTTTATCTATAAAATAATGTGTATCCAGTGAAAAACTGTATTTATACTCAATAAAATGTATCAAAATGTATACAAAAATTAGGAACATCAGTTTCCCCTATCCCTTACTAGCCCTTAATGTGCTTTCCTTGTGATTCTTGTTTTAAATGATTTATTTTATGATTACCTCTTTTTTTCTTATTTTATACTACCTATGGTTTATATCCTTCTTATTTTTCATGATCCTTTCTCCTTTTCTTTAAAATTGTATTTTAAAGTGTAAGATCATTTCAAAATTATTTCAAATGAGTGTTTTATTAAAAATATGATTTGCGATGATAAATTATTTCCAAATTTATTTTTTTAATTTAAAAGAAAAAAAATTAAAAATAAATAACAAGACTTAAATTGGGTTTTATCTGAAATGAAACAAAAAAAACTATTTTCAGTTATGTATTTCAAACTAGTAAAAAAGAATATTTTATTTAAATATTGAAACTTGAGGTGTGGTTTCCTTCAGCATGATGACTGAGCTTTATGCTCACACTTATCATTATCATTTTAATTTCAAGTTCTGGTTCTTCTCCCTATTATTATTTGAGTGTTGATTAGTTGTAATTGGATGGTGACCTATGGTCATATGGAGGTATGTTAGTAGTTTTATTTAATTTATTTCTCTTTATTTCATCATCCAAATAATCCCTTTACAATGGAGGGAGACTCAGATGAGCATAGGGATTGATTGATTTTATTGAAATTGTGTGATTAAATTTTTTTTACTTCTTTGTAGTATATTTTTTTTCTTAATGCATGGACCTCCAACGTATGGAGTGTCCATGCCTATTTTTTCTAATGTTTCTTAACTCTAATTATTTGGATAAACCATTACCATTGACTAACTCTGATGACCATGATGCTTTTCACCACATTGGGGTGATCGAGAATGCACCTCAGGTGAGCCATGGTCTAGCTCGAGCATTCAATGGAGGGATGGCTTAGGATGGTTCTTGAAAAATGGTATAACAACTTACATTATTCAAGGTCCTAGGTTCTATAATTCCCTCTTCTATTTGTTTATTAATGTTATATTGAAATAGGATCATAGGGACTTGATCGGTAGAAGAAATAAGGATGTTGTAAGATTTTTCTCATTATGAACTTTGAGTTTACAAGGGTAGTCAAGTTTTGAGTTTTAAAATTTTGGGTTGGTTTTAATTTATTTCTTGTATGTGTTAAGGATTTAATGTTTAGGGGATGACAATGGGAGTAAACCGGTCATACTTGGTGAGATCGTAGGACCTGTCAAGCCATGTGTACATGGTTCAATGAGACTCACAGTGGCTGTTATGCAGTTAGCACATGGTCAATCAATCCATGTGTCCAAGTTTTACACCGACACTAGTCCCCTCCTTGAATTATGTTTTGGACTTCCTTTAATTTTATTTTTTTTATTATTATTTTTTAAGTTATTTGGGGTAAAACACGAGTTATAAATTTTAAAATCTTGATTTTAAATGGAAATTTTTTTGGTTTTAAAAGTAATAATTAAATTTTTATAAATCAATTAAAATATAAAGTTGGTTTTTAGATTTCTAATAAATAGTTTTAAAGTGAAAAAGGTTATTTTCTTAGAAATTTATGTTGGTTGATTTTTAAAATGTAGGATCTAACTTTTTAAAGGTTATTTCCAAGTGAATTATGCTTTGATTGTAAATTAATGAAATTTGGTTTTAACACCAACAAAGTGAAATTTTAATAATGGTTTTATGTGTCTCAATGTAAATTTGTAGGTTTTTTCAAATTTAATCATGATTTTAATGGTAAATTAAAAATTTTGAAATGGAAAATCAGATTTCAAAAATGTTTTAAAATAAGTATGGTGTTTGGATTTTAATGAAAATTTTAATCAGGGATTTTTTAAATAGGTTTTTGGTTGGTTTTATAAATAAGACAAATGTATTTTATGTTTATAAAATTAGAAATATATTTATGGTGTGTTTTCTTTTAAAATACAAGTATTAAGGTAAATAGTTGGGTTTTGATGAGGTCCTTTTAAAAAAACATGGAAAATGTATCATTAAGAAATGTCCCTTAATAAATCTATTTGTTTTGAATTGTGAAATATGATTTATTTTGGGCCTTGGTCTTATGTTATTTTTCTATTGTCTCCTAAAAAGGACTAGATGAAAAGGGTGGATGTTCCCCTTTAGATTGATTCATATGATTTCTTCCTCCATCATCTATGTGTAGTTCCCCTTTTTATGGGTGATGGTAACTATTTGGAAGACTTTTTCTTATCGATCTCATAGTTGGTGAAATTTTCTTGGAGATTCTTTGACTGGTGATATGATTTGAGTTTTTCTTGAGATTTTTTCAATGTAAGAGTTAACCTCCTCAAATATGTTCTTGTTTCTATGAGATATTGTTCCCTTTTATCCCATGGGTATGATAGCCTTTTTTATCTTAATTTTTAATAATTATGGGTTGGAATCCTTGGGAATGATCTTGAGTAATCAGGATGGGTGATACCCCCAGCATAGGTCGTACCCTAATCGGTATGGGTTTATAGAGGTTGTAGTGTTCCATGAGTGATTCCCTAAGTTACTTCCTTTTCCACCAAGGTTCCAAGGATACCATTGGTTGTTCTTATTCAGGAACGTTTTTTTAGGTAATTAAGGTAGTTACTTCTATTCTATTATTTGTATTCCCTTGGTTTTCCAAGTTTCTAGGCAATTTTAGTCCTGATCTTTTAGAGACCAAGATGTTTGGGTTGATGTAAATTCAGAATGTGTACTCGATTGAGTATACTAGTTGAGCTCCCTCAATTCGGGTCCCTTCTTGGTTGTAGAGTTTTCTTTGGATGTCTCTTTATTTTGTTTACCCTTCGTGTTAGTAGAGTCCTTATGGCTAGGAGACCAAGTGTCTTTTTCAATTTTCATTATAATTCCCCTAAGGGTTTTGGCATTTTCATTTAGGTTCAAAAGGTAATTTGGATTTTATGGATGTTCATTATTTTGGGGATTTTTTTCAATCATATTGGGCATTGATACTTGGGAATATATATGTATGAGTATTTTATAGAAGTTCTAATAGGTTGGGGAGACCATTATATTTGGTTTGGTCTTGGTCCTTTCTAGTGATTCGGTTTAAGGTCCCTCATGGATACCCATTTGGGTGAGGGAGTGTTTGAGTCTTAAGTTTAGAGGTTCTTTAGGGGGGAAATTATGTTTGGGAGATGGATATGGTCTATTTCTATGTGTGTCATAGGTTTAGTATTAGTGATTATCATGGTGTTCTTTGTTTTTTTATAATCGAGTTTTATTGAGGAGGTTTGATCTTGTCATTTCTTTTGACCATCTTAATCATTTATGGATTTTTGGGGAAGAAAGTATTATAGTAGGGATTTTTCCACATCTGACCTAGTTATTTTATTTTTATTTATTTATTTTATTTATTTAATTATTATTAAGTTCATTCTCAAATTTTTGACTAAACCCATTTTAATTTTTGAAATTTTGGATTTTTTGTACAGGCACATGGTTAGCGCACAGTTAGTGGAAGTTGTGCATAGACCATGAGAATGTGTCTATAATTTAAAATATCTAAACTACATAGTCAGCACATGGTTTATCAAATTGTGTGTCCTTCCTGTACGAAGTGTCTAAAACCTCTAGTAGGAGGTGCGTAGTTTATCCAGTCATGCATCTAAACTGTGTGTAGTGCCTAGTTCTTTTTAAAAATAAAATTTTACTAATATATCATCCTCTATTTTTATTAAATATTGGACCATACCATTTTTCTATCCTACTCAATTTTCATAGCCCATTGGGGTCTCTCAATCATTCTTCCCCCTCCTTGAACTCTTTCTAATTGTTATTTTGTGTTTTTTTTCATGATCTGATCCCAGTGCTTTCCCTCCCTCCTTCCTTTATTCATGTTTTTTCTTTTCTATCCTATCTAATCGAATGCCTTGGTAAAGACCTAATCAAAATAGTTGTTCTTATTTTGTGATTTTTGGTTCTTAGGGTTTTTAAATCCCGATTTGATGTTCGTTTTAGCGATGCTTGGTGAAGTCATCTTGGTTCCATTGATTTGAGGTAAGTTTCCCATTATTTAAGGTCATTAAATTTTGAAACCTTGATTGCTTGGGTTATTAATCACCTATTTGGTATCAATTGATAATATTAATCATACTCAAAGGATATTTTAAAGGAAAATCATATATTTCATGGTTTTCATTTCAATTCAAATGTTTTCTCATAGTTGGAAGCATTTCAAAATTTGTGTTAAATAACCGCACATGTATTGTTTGAAAAAAAAGACTAAATAGACCTTTTTAAATTATTTGTCTGGTTTTTAAGTGTTCATTTTGGATATTAAAAAATGAATTTTAAATTAACCTTTATTTTACTTGTAATTTCAAGTAATACTTGAAATGAAAAGAATCAATAGATTGTTTCAAAATTGTTTTTGAATTAAACATGTGAGACTTGTAATAATATTTTATCACATTGTGTGATTATACCCATATAAATGGGTATACAAATGTGTGTATGTGTACAAATTTATATGGGAATATCTGAATTTGTATAATGAGTGGCATATTTATATATGTGTGTGTGAGTTTATATGGGCATAACGATGGAGGAAATCTTAGGGTTTTAAATATGATACTTGAATGTGATTCTTGGTAGGGTTTTAACTGATTCCTAAAATAAATTATATGGATTGTTTGGAACCTTTAAATAATTTTTTAAGACTTTATTTGATTTTTATTTTAAAATCCTTGGGTGATATTTTAAATTCACTCTTAAGGGCTTGGATTTGTGATTTGAATCTACCCTTGCTGGTTTATTGATTTTATTTGGTTATGGAATCTATGGAATTTCTTAGTGATGTTGTACACTATTGCTATGTGCTTTTAATTATTGCTCAAACTAAATAGGAATTTTGGATGCTTTGGTAGGTGAACTTAGATGGTATAGGTTTCCTTTCTGCAAGATGTTAGAAAAGTGTGTCTAAGTTGTCTCTAGCCCTTAGGGACCCTAAGGGTATTTTTCCCATGATGCTTATTTTAAATGACTGATTGTATATGTTCATCTTATTTTTGACTTGTTTTACACTACCTATGGTTTATAGCCTTTTTATTCTTTCTTTAGCCCTACTCTTTTTTTTAAATGGTATTTTAAAATGTATTGAAAATATCATTTTAAAACTGTTTCAAATGGGTGTTTTATTAAAGAGGCTTGGGACTAATAAATATTTTCCAAAGTAATTTTTTTCATTTTAAATAAAATAAAAAAGAATATTGATAAATGATTGAAAATACTTATGTTTAGTTTTATCTGAAATGAAATAAAAAACTATTTTTAGTTATGTATTTCAAACTAGTATGAAATGATATTTTATTTAAAGACTAAAACTCGAGGTGTGGTTTCCTTTGGAATGCCTAGTAAGATTTATACTCATGCCTATCATTATCATTTTAGTTTTATATTTTGGTTCTACTCCTAATTGCTCTTTAAGCATTGATTAGTTGTAGTTGTATGGTGACCTGTGGTCTCACAAAGGTATGTTGATTTTTTTATTTATTTTAGTTCTCTTTATCAAATCAGCTAAATTGGCCCTTTACTTTAAATTGGTGGTATACTATAACTGTTGGTGGTCAAAACAAATACATATGAAGGTGGATTTATATCTTCTTGAGGGAGGAGACTAGGGTGAGTGGAGGGATTGTTTAATTTTATTTTATTGTTATGTTTAAGAAAATTCTTTATAGTATATTATTTTGTTTATGTTGGTGCATGGACCTTTAACGTATGAAGTGAACATTCCCATTTTTTCTACTGTTACCTGACTGTGATTATTGGATGAAATTGTTCTCACCGACTAACTCTAATGCCCACTATGCTTTTGTCCACCCGGGATGTTCAGGAATGCGCCTCGAGTGAGTCATGAGCCAGCACAGGTGTCCGATTAAGGGGTGGCTCATGATGGTTCATGACATGAACAATGCAATCAAACATTTTTAATCTTACATAACCTTTAAAAACTTCAGGTTATTCTTACGCATTGAAATAGTTATTCTCATGCAAGCTAAATTGCTTCTTCCACACTTCCACAATTTGAAACTTATCACTTACTACTACTTGGTTAAATTCCATAAGTTGGTACCACTACACTTCCCATCTCTATCTAGTTCTCATATGGACTTTTGATATCCCGACTTCTATAAGTTCTGAACACTTAGCCAAAAAATGGTTTTCATGTGATCTAAACCAAACTTAAACTTTCTAGTTACCTCATTAGTTCCTTTACACTTCAATAAATTGAAAGCCTTTAAATTGAAAGCTTATTTAAAATATTTTATATGGATAACACTATAGGAAAAAAGTAATTTAGTAGGGGTTTTGAAAACCACTGCTAAATGATTTGTTTTTATTTCTTTAATGATGGTTTTAAAAAACCACAGTGGCTAATTCACAGTGATTTATTAAAAACTGCTTCTAAATAAAAAAAATATTAAATTTTTCATTAAATATTAGTGGTGTTTTTTTTAAAACCATCACAAAATTAATAATAATAATTAATTAATTAAAATTTCAGTTGATTGTTAATAATTAATTATTAATTATTTTTTACTTTTTATTATTTATTATTTTAATCATTTATCATTTATTAATTATTATTTGTTATTTTAAATAATTATTAATTATTTATAATTATTATTCAATAATTATTGAAAAACATAAATGAATTGTTAATTATTAATTATTTAGTAATTATTATTTACTTACTAATTCTTAATTCTTAATTAGTAATTATTTTTATATTAATATATTCACATATAAACATATACGCATGCACATCTATGTGTGTGTGTATTTATATATATTTATGCATGTTTATTTATGATTATATATATTTATATATATTTATAGATATTTATACATATTTATGTATGTTTATATAAATTTATAAATATTTATATGTATTTATATGTATTTATATTTACATATATATACATACATATGTGTCTGTGTGTGTGTTCATGTTTATATGTGTTTATATGTATATAAATATTTAATTTTGTATATATAGTTGTATTTATATATATTTATTTATAATTCATATATATTTATGTATATTTATTTATAATTTATATATATATATAAGTATTTATGTGTATTTATGTATATTTATGTATATTTATGTATATTTATGTATATTTATATATAATATGTAGGTGTGTGTGTATTTATAAGTTTTTATATATATATTTATATATAGTTGCATTTATATACAATTATATTTAATTATATATATGATTGTATTTATATATATTTGTATATATTATGTGGATATATATGTATATTTAAACAAGCTTGAGTCAAGTCCCTTTATTAAGAAAAGAAACCCCTTTTTAAATTAGGTTGAGAGAGAACCCACATAACTAGTAAACCCAAAAATCACATGCTCGAATGGCCCGAAGGCCTTCATTTTTATTGATTTTTGATAACCCTCATTTCAAGAGATGATGGGGAACTCTTACAAGGTCTGTAGGCTTAGATATTACATGGCTCGTAGTCTTAAGAGACATTACATGACCCGAAGGTCTTAGGGAATTCAACCAGACTATAACTACAAGGAACTGTCCCTCCCTAGCATCTGCATCATGATGGTAGCTCTCCACTTTTGCATGGTCGTTTGGCTAAGATTCTCATGCAAGCACAGGCTGGTCCTGATGGCATAGTCATACCCTCTCTTTCTTCCAAATCCATTGGTTCTGCTCTGGTGAGTGCACCTGCTCTGAATCCTCATCTAGGGCTGCTCCTTTTTTGTAGAGTCTATCTGGTAAACCCAAAAATCACATGACCTGAATGTCTAGTGACCCCAAAGGCCAAGAAATGGCCTAAAGTCCCTATATATATATATCCTTGTTTTCCCCATATGGACTGCACTTTGCACCTTGTGCATGTTGCCAAGTGGCATCCCACACTGCATCCTACAGCCCTACCACGATCCCTGTCGACGTCATCCAGCGTTGCAGCTCGTCGTCACAACCCCTACGCCACATCATCCCACTGTTGATTGGGGTACCCCTGTCTACCACCCCTTTCATATATGTGTGTATTTATATGTGTTTATATATATATATCTATGTGTGTGTGTGTGTTTATATGCAATTATATTTAAATATATACATATACACATTTATATATTTTTGTATACATTTATATATATTTATATGTATTTATATATATTTATATATTTGTATATATTATGTGGTTATGTGTGTATGTGTGTTTATATATATATAATTATATAATTATATGTATTTATGTTTATATATATATTATTTTTATATATTTATATATTTGTTTATTTGTTTATATATTATATGTATGTATGTTTATAGGTGTTTATGTATATATTTATACATATTTAAGTTTATATACAATTATATTTAATTATACGTGTGTGTTTGTTTCTATATATTTATATATATATATATATATATATATATATATATATATGTATGTATGTATGTATGTATGTATGTATGTATGTATGTATGTATGTATTTATTTATTTATATATATTATATGGGTGTATATATGTATGTATGTATGTATGTATATTTATATATGTTTGTGTATATATATTTATATATATTTATGTTTATATATAGTAATATTTAATTTTACATATATTTATATGTATTTATATACATTATATGGTTGTGTGTATATATATATGCATGTGTGCATGTATGTATATTTATATGTGTTTATATATATATTTATATATATTTATGTTTATAGTCAATTGTATTTAATTATGTGTGTGTACATGTAATTATGTAAATTTATTTATATTTGTAGATATTTATATTTATTTATGTATATTTATATATATTATGTCGGTATATGTATATATATTTAAATATCTTTATATATGTATATATATTTTTTATATATTTATATTGGTATATAATTTTATTTAATAATATATGTGTGTGTGTGTGTGTGTGTGGATTTATATGAATTTGTGTAAATTTATTTATATTTATATATATTTAATAAATATTTATATATTTTCATATATTTATAAATTTATATATAACTACATTTATATAAATTTATATATAATTATATTTTTATATGTATGTATTTATAAAGTATGAATGTGTGTGTGTATTTACATGTATTTATCTGTATATATATAACTATATTAAAGTACACTTAGTCATCATATAAAAGACTTGGTGGAGTTGTAAGGGAATTGCATAATAACCAAGATGTAAGGGGTTCAAATCTTATCCTACACATATTTATGCCTAATTCTGCAATAATAAATAATAAATAATAAAAGTGCCACGAAATGATCTGTAACAGTTTTTTAAAAGTATCATGAAATGATTTATTTTAACACCCTGAGATTTTAGTTTATATTCCTATAAATTAATATTATGTTTGATAACATGTATTTCACGTAACATCGAGCTTAAACGAGCCACAATGTTATTATTTAAATATGATCAGTAAAACCTAGTTGTTGGACTAACGGATATGAATAATTGTAACCGAATTATAAAATATATGTACAAAATTTTTCTTGATACAAAATTATTGGTTAATTCCAAGGAAATAAGATTTAGATTTTGAATGATAAAAATTAAATCATTTAAGATTAAAAATAGTTAATGTTTAAAAGGGTTATTTTTCTATAAAAGTAGGTTTTCTTTATATTTTGTATTTTCATTTAAATTTTAAATTTATTAATTTTATAAATTCAAATTGATAAAAGGGTTTTCATTTTTTACATCATCATGTCAAAATAATCTTAAAATAATTTTTTGGGATTTTTCTGAAATAGTTGATTTTTAGGTGAATAATGAAAAAAAAACTGATTTTATATATACTGTCATTTTTATAACATTATCATGACACATGAATGACTTTAAAGTTAATGAAACTATTTTCATAAAACAAATATATGTTTTAAAAGTAATATAATGCATTTTAAAATATAATATTGAACTTTAAAAAAAATTAACATTTTGGAAATCTAAGTATTGTTTTTATTCAAATGAGAAAACTATTTTTTTATTCTCTCAATCAAGATTTCATAAGAAACCTTTCAATTTTGAATTGGTTTGAAATTAAAATAAGTTTCATTTGATTAAAAATAATCCAATTAATTTAATTTCAATCAACATTATACATGATTTTGGTATAAAATCATTTTTATGCTTAAAACAGACATTTTTTTCTAAAAAATTATTTTTCATTATATTTCGTATACTTATGTTAAAAGTAATATGTTTTAGATTAATTATAGTGTTCTGTGAATTTAATTTATAATTATAAATTATTAGTGATGTGGAAAGTATTTATATTCGAATTCCATTTTTATCTCGATGCATTTAAAGTCAAAATATGTGAATAGTCATGAAAAATGACTTTAAATGACATTTAATGTGTAAAAAATATTTTTAAATAAATATAAAATTATAAAAACTTTATATCCACTCAAGTGGATGATAATGTTTTGATTCTATCATGCATGGTTCATGGATGTTCCACTTGACATTTTTAAAATTTCTTTTTTAACCCTTAAATACTAAATATTTGTGAAAACGCCATTAGTTTTTCCTTTAAAAGGGGGTTTAATATAACCTTACATAATAAACATATAAGTTTAATGTTTCTCATACTTATTATTAAATACCTCTTCTTAATTTCAATACTGTATCCCTAATCCCCCAAAGTGATCAAATTTCTCTTCTCAAAAGGCCTTAAGTTCAATTTAAAGGTGACATCTCAAAGATCGAGGTAAGGGTTTCCAAACCTCTTTCCCCTTTCTTAATTATGACTTTTTATCTTGAAATATTATTAAATAATTACATACATTTCTGGAATGTGTCCATTCCTATAATATTTTCATTTATTTGATTGATTGATGATAGAGAGTCACTTGTTACTGTTGAGTGGCTCCATGAACCACTTTATGTTTTGATAATTAAAAAACTTTACTTATTTTATTTAACATAAGTCTTAATACATTGATTTGTGTAATTATAATTTCTGATAGATTTATTAAGTTTCATCTTTAGGTTTTATATTTTATATTGATTAAGGTAGACTTTACATTGATTCTTATATTTATTTTCTTAAAATGTCTTTATATTTCACGTTTTGGTTGTTTAAAACATGTTCTTCAAGTTTCATAGTGAGTTCCTAGGATAAATATGTATTTAGGACCCTTAAATATAATTTAAACATGGTTTTGTAGTGTTGTGTAAGGTTAATGTAATTTTTATAGTGTTGCGTAAAGGAAACACTAATTTTATATAGGTTACATAAGGGTAAGTGTTATTTTATGGTGTTGTGTAAATGTAACATTGGGTTTACAAGGATTACATAAAGGTAAGTATTAATTTAAAGAGTTGCATAAAGGTAACCTGATCCCTGGTACTGATTAAAGGTATTTCCTTACTTGCATAAAGGTAACCCACAGAATCTAATAGTTGCGTAAAGGTAACTGAATCTTGCGTAAAGATAATTTAGCTCACATAAAGTTAATCGAGTTCATATAAAGGTAATTGAAGTTCACATAAAGGTAGATGAAGCTCACAAAAAGGTAACCAAATCTTGTGTAAAGGTAACTCAACCTCGCATAAAGGTAAAATCCTTCAAGATTATACTTGCTTAAGGGTACCAATGTACTTGTATATGGGTGCTAGTGTATTTCCAATACTTGTGTAAGGGTACCAAATAATTTCTATTAGTCATGTAAGGGTAACATGAGTCTCACATAAATGTAATATAGGTTCTCCAATACTTATGTAAGTGTAGTAAGTCGTGTAATTGTAAAATACTATTATTCTTATGTAGTGGGTATGTTTCGCATAAGGGTAGCATAAATTCACCTACATGGTAAATTCAGCTATATGAAAAGTATTGCTTACGTGAATTTGGCTATATGGTGAGAATCAACTACATGAATAAATTCGACTATGTGGTGAAAATCTGTTATCTGAATTCAGATATATGAAAATCACCAACATGTTTACCTACATAGTTTTGTAAGTTTCTACAGGTTATTCATTAAACTGTAATTATGATTTTTTTCAGATAATTCCATATTTTCACTTGTTTAAAGTTTATTATGATTATTCTTAATGTTTTATTTGTTCTAAAATTACACATTAATCATCTAAAACTCATAAAAACGTGTTTTAAATTGTTTTATAATGAATTTAATGATATTTACATAAAAATAATTGTGTATAGATATTTATACGGATATTTTGGGAAATTTGATATTCAAAATTAAACTTGTTGAAATATGAAGAGTGTATATCGAATATTGTCAGATATTTTCTCAAGGATATTAATATTTATTATTAATTATTAATTATTATAAACTTGATTCAATGTATAACATGTATTCTTTTTTACTAAATAATGATAGTAAAATCACATGAATAATAATTATCTCTCTTATATTAAAAACACATGTGAAATATTTATCTGGAAAATAAGAATGAACAATATGAATATATAGGAAATACAATGTTCAAATTAGATTTTTTTTGGAATATAAAGAGTTAGTCTCGCAATAATTATGGGTGTATTCTAAGGAGTTTATTATTAACATTTATAGATTTATTTAATGTTATATTAATTATTTATTTATTATCCTAACTATATTATTTATACAACATGGTTTTCATTTTTATAGTATATTATAAGGTAATTCCATGTAAAGATTTTATTGTTGGAATTTATGAAGGAGAATAATGGTATTTAAAGTAAATAAAATAAATGTTTCTATTTTGGATATAAAAATACTGAGGCAAGTAGTGAACAAAGTGATAGAGGTGACTTTAGATTTACTCTTGCATGTAGTGGAGTTAACAACTGAGTCATGGAGATTCGTCATTCAACTACTTTCTAAAGTAAACAACTGGTTTCCCAATATTCATTATTTCAATATATTGAAGGGCCTGAGCATTATCTGATTCAAACACCATCATATTCATCAATGATCATTCACTGAGTTTGATTATTTTACTCTTTCTTTGTGTTGTAACTGTTTGTGTTGTATCATCACACTTAATGCACCTTGAACAGTGTTATACTACCCTTAAAAAAGGTACTCATGGGTTTATCTTATACCCTTAGAAGATTAGGTTCAATATATCCCCTTGGAATATCAGGTTATTTTTAACCCATAAAATAGCATAAGAAAGGATTTCTCCTATAAAGATCCAGGTTTGGTTTGTCCCCTTAGAAGACTGGGTTTTTCTTGACCCGTAACATAGAAGAGGTTAGCACTTATCCTGTAAAAGTATAGGTTTTTATGCACCTATAAAATAATTAGTTAGGTTTCCACCCGTAAAATATTGGGTTCTGTCTAAACCTAAAAAGGGAAAGAGGTTAGGATTGAGCGTATAAAATTTTAGGTTGGGTCTTCTGCAGTAGCAGAAAGGTAATTAGGTTAGCCCTCTAGGTTTGAAAATTATGGATGTAAAGAGTTGTCACTTTCCTTCAAAATTTATATACCATAGTGGGTTTCATACACTGGTTTGGTGTGTGAAGAGTGGAGTAAGATCATTTAGATCTGAATCACTATAAAATTCTTGTCTTCATTTTTTACTTTCTTTCATTTTCTTTTATATATATTTTATTATATCAGTGTGTTTGAATTGTTTAATATTTGAACTGATAAATTTCTTATCTTAAAGTTTAAACACTGATTAATTTTTAAAAAAATACAATTCACCCCCTCTAATTTGTTTCCATCACCCCTTCGGGACCCAATAATTGGTATCAAAGCCTAACCCTTTGAGGATAAGTTAGTTTGACACTTTGTTTGATACCTCTCAATTAATTTTAGAGGTGGGATATTTTTAAGATATATTGTAATTCATTTGATTATTTATATTAATTATTCTAACTTTTTATACTAGTCTTTAACAAGACTTGGGAAATATATTTTTCAGTGATGATCGAATTAAGGAACAAAAATGGATTGAATATGACATTACCACAACATTTCAATGGTAGTAAGTATACTCAATGGAGGATTCATATGGAATATTATCTAAAAGGTATTAATAATATATTTTGGGTGTAATTCCCCAACCCTAGTTACCCAGATTCAATGTATTATTACATAACATTGGCATGATCACAAGTGATCAAGTCTCGAAAGACCGATTAGTTTAGTATCCTTGTAAGTACTAGATAAATACATAAGTTTTATATTATATCATGAAATAAAGAAAAACAACATTGTGTTCCCTTTGAAAACACTCATATCCTTTGGCATATCCCTACAGGTTAATCATAATATACTTCTTCACATCCTTGGAAAAAGAAAACATAAGAAATGGGTGAGCTCAGATTCTCAGTAGGGATAACAATATAGTAGAAACTATCATAAATAAGCATAAAACATTTAAGGCACTGTATAATACTAAAACACAATCCTTTTAAACTTAAACTTAAGCATAATATGGAAAAGATAAATCAAATAATTCCATTTACTTATTCACATGGAAATTATACTAGTCGAATAATCACATGTAATATCAATAGCAAATTTCATAATGATGGAATGCATAATGTCGGACATCATAACAACATAATAAAGGCCTCATGCCAAGAATACAAGTAAGATTCTGTCAAGGCCTTGTGCCAAGACACTACTTTGTCTCATGAGACCTACCGATGTATCGAGGAGCTATAGCGGGCTCAACCCGTCACTGAATAAGTCCAATTCATTCCTCATATGAAAAGGTTGAAACATAATTAACAGGCCAAAGGTCATCATGGCCCTCAAAATTACATTTATTACTCCTACACTAGCACAGTGGTGCAGGGTTGATCCACAGAGAAGGTAGATGAGTGAATTCTAAGATTTTATTTAAAGATAAACTCCACTATTTTCAATAGTGGATGAAGTGAACATTTTTTTTTAATTTTTTTTTCAAAAGATGAAGTGGAAACAGGATGATAAAACAATAATTTTTACATAGAAACTAAAATTTACACTAAGTATGATAAACTAGAGTAATACAGTATACTAGTATTAAGCAGCAAGACAAAGAAGCAAGATCAACAAAGTACTCAGGGATTTTAAACTACTTGTATGAATGAATGTTCTCTCCACAGCTTAAAATCAAATCACACATCAAGAAAGACTGAAGAATTTCCCTCACCAGCAGACTCAATAGGAAGAGGTTTAAGTCATGGAGTTCGCTACATCAAAACTTAATTGAACTGTGAGAATTTTTAAAAAGGTAACATTTGGAAAAGAACTCGCCATAAATTTCCAAAGTTTAAGTTGTTAAAGATTTGAAAAATGCATTCAAGATCAACCTCTCCAGTCGATATTGAAGATTGAAATTGAAAACATTGAAGTGTGAATGATCAAAAGATTAGGAACAGAATCAGTCTTTCCAACTAATTCTAATTTTTTAAAAAGATAATTAAATGAAGATTTAAAGATCATAACCAGAAGGTTTTAAAATTCCTGAGCTCAGAAAGTTCAACCTATGATCATATTGATTAAAGAAGTGAAAAACATCCAAGAACATAGTACAAAAATTAAGGACATAGGGAAGAAGAACTCCCTTAGTGATGATATGTTCTCAGGCTCCTTCGCATCCATGACTGTTCTCTTATCTCCTGGGAGTCTCCGCTCTCAAAGATGGTGTGGCGTGGAATCAGAATGAGTGTCCTCATCGTTGTCTGCATCTTGCTCTGCTTTAAGTAGCTACTGTCAAAAACCACTTGTCACCACTTGTTTTCCACCGGCTTCAAATGCCCTTCAACTATTCACTGCACAATGTGCGTTTTTTTACGACCGGCACGTCGCACTAACTTTTCTCACATAACTAAATCTCGGTGAGTTAGTTATGTGAATCTGGATGTGTACTTGTCTCTTGAATGAACCTACATAAGAAAAACAAAAAAACAGTTAAAATGCTAAGGAAATAAAGAATTATATTTTAAGAAATTAGTTTAACAAAAAGTCTTTTTTAAAATAATTAGTAAAATTTTAAATAATGTTATTAATTAAATTATTTTATTAGAATTACTAACATTTAGTAATTATATTTTGATGAAATAAAATTTATAAAAGATAAATTATGATAAATTTCGTATTATAAGTTGAGAAAATTTGTTAATAAAAGATTTATAGTTATTATTTAAAATAATAAGCTTTATTAATTATTAATTTTGATGTTAATTTGTTTATAAGTTATTATTAGTTAATTAATTAACATTATTAAAGTAAATTATAAACCTTAAGTTTATTATTATCTTTAAAGTTTAAATTATTAACATTTTAAGTTAACTAGTTTAGTTTAATTATAATTAATTTTATAAGTTAGTATTTGTATTTTATTTTATAAACAAAATGTATTATTAAATAATTATTAAATCATAATATTAAATTATAACTAATAAACTTTTTAATAATCTATTCGTATTTGATTTTAGACATAACTATTAATTAATTAAATAAAATTTTATTCATGTTTAAAAAAATATGTTTTATTAAATATCCTATGTAAATTATTTATTTATAATACTTAATGTTTATTATTATTTTTAGTTTGAGTTTTCATTTTAATTTTGTTTTTGATTCATTAGTTTTTTTAGTTAGTTTTTATTTTTTTATCCTTCCCCCCCCCCAAATCGGTGCTACAGCAAGGGCGGGGTTTGTGGCTCTCTTTCTTCCCGCAGAGCAGCGGCGTGGCAGGTTCCCTCGGCTCTAGCGTAGTGTGGTGGCCTCCATCAGCACCGGCGCGACATCCCGGCTCTATCTCCTTCCAGCAACAGTACCAAAGAGTGTGGCAGACAGCAGCGACCCTCCAGATCCGGTGGTGCGCAGGTATTCCTCCTATCCCCGGTGGCCTCTTCTTCTGTTCAGCGGCGCAATGGCTCAATCAGCACCGGTGGCATCCAGCAACGGCGCTACATCTGCAACGTCAGCCTTGATCAGCGCAGCAAGAGATGCGATAGCTTGACTTCTCCCACGGATTCCCACAGTGACAGCGGCCCAGAATATAACGGTGCAAAGGTTTTTTTTAAGCAAAGCAGCAGCACGACAAATATTGGATGGGAAGAAACCTCCTCAACGGTGTACAAGCTTCGACCCAATGACGGTCTTCTATTCGCAGCAATTCGTGCTAATAGAAAGACTGGTTTGTGGTGTGTAGATTAAATTTGTTGTGTTTGATTCTATTTCTTGTGCCAAGGAGAAGTTGTTGTGGGTCATAAGTAGAAGCAGGGGAGCAGCGGAGTGGAAGAAACCGTGAAGTAAAGAAAATGAGGCAGGGGATGCGGTGGAGACCCACGAATAGAATGGTTGAAAGGGTTCAGAATTGCCAACAAATAGTTTTAAATCTTATATGAAATGGTTCTTGTTAAAGTCTGAATCTGAATTTAAATCGGTTCGAGTTTTCAATTTTTGGAAGTGAGAATGGTGAGGTGCAGGGAATGAAGTATAACAGTGAGAAAAAGAGGGGTGCAATGGTGAGGTAGAGATATCAGTGAGGTAGAGAAGAGCAGTGAGGCAGGAAGAAGCTAGCGGTGAGGAATGAGTAACGGTGAGGTTGAAGGGTTATTGAGTAATGGTGAGGTGAAGAAAAAATGAAGTCTAACGGTGAGGTAAGCGGAACAGTGAGGAAAGACTCACCATAGAAAAATAGAGACAGGGTGATATGCGGTCACTGTTACGTGAATTACAAAGAAATATCACCGTTAGAGAGGGAAACTGCGGGTCACCGTTAGAAATAAAAACAAAAGGGAGAACATATACAAAGGGAAACCGCGGGTCAGGGATCACCGTTACATTAAGAAAAAATAACGGTAAACTTTAAAAAATTAAGAACACATAAATTAAACATAAAATTAAAACTTAAGTAAACTAAATAAAAAGACTAAAAAAAATTAATTAAAATAATTCTAAACACCACTAATTAAGACAGAATTTTTTATTAACCTTTAAAACATTAAAATTATTAATTGACAACACTTAAATTTAAACTAAATAATTGTTAAAATAAATTAATAAAAGACTAAAATTAAAATAACTAAATAAATTTATTACAAGTTAGCAGCAATTAGAAATGAAGAGCATCGATGACCCAATAGGTCACCACTAGTTCTCGTCTACCTCATCGGTAGACTAAAATCAATAGAAAATTAATTAATAATCAAACTGCATACATAAAATAATATAATTAATGTTAAAAAACTCTTAATTAATTAATAAAACAACTATTTGAACACATAAAATTAAGAGCAAACTATTTTATTTAATTAAAACTCAAATTATTTACCTAAATGATTAGCAGGATGACTAAACATATTAATTAACATTGTTAACCTATTGTAATGTAACTAAATTAAAAGATAAAATATTAAAATAAAGACTAACTTAATTAAATAGAATTACGTTCATTAAATAATTGTTTAACATAGATATTAACTTATTAAAAATTCAAGAAGATTTAAATTAACCAAACTAAATAAGACATAATTAAAATTGATTAGTTTAATAAGATTAAAATTATTATTTTGATGACTAAAAATACATACTTAATTATAAAAAATTGATTAATTAACAATGTTAGCTATAAAAATACAAAAGTACAATTATTTAGTAAAAAGTGATTAAATAATTAATTAAATCATTAAAAATTAAGTAAAAAGATGTGGCAAAACTATGTAAAAATAGAGCCACATCAAATTCCCCCACACTTAAGCACTGTTTGTCCTCAAACAATCTCATGTCTTATTATCTTTGAAAAACAAAGGTATGGTATTAAATATTTTTCTCAGAATGTAACATGTCCAGCACTCAAAACAGAGGACAATACATATTAGCAGGCTTTAAGAAAATTAATTACTCATATGAATCTTGCCTATAACAAATACTCAAGGGTAATTAAGAAAGCTATGAGTCATCAAGCAATGAAGATTTCATGCCTCATACGTGATACAACTTAGAGACTCATTTCAATCCAAACTCAGGTTCTAATTTCAAGAGTGACATGAGGTAAAATATCAATGTAATTAAAATCTTAACTAAGGAACCATGTACTTTGACTCAATCTAAAGGCCCAGAAATAAATATATTTTTTTAAATCTCTTCAATGATACAACCTAAATGATTCCCATATAAACCTATTGACCCCTTCTTCATCTGGCTTTCATCATTCCCCTCACCTTAATGAGCACATTTTTAACCCTTGATGCTTTATTTTATTTTTCCCAAGCCATGTATCATGTGCCAAGCACTGTGCAAATTCACTTATTCAAAGTGAACAGAGGGCTTAAAGTAAACAGAAACGCACCCAACATCTAAGGTCTCAGAGACTCACCGTGGGATCCCAGATGCCCAAATTACTCCAATTTCAAAAGATTTATATAGAAACCATTTAAATTGGCTCATTAAAGCAATTACTTTTAATAATTAAAATATGAAAGAGCCCCCTAGAATCATAATCAAACTTCCAGTTCCAAGGGTTATGATCATAACTCCACTAAAATGTAACCCATATCACTTTTAGAAGTAGTCCCTAAACCGAATTTCCATCAAATAACTAAGTAGGATCACTCATCAATCATCCGTAATCATTAATTTCAAACTCAATGCACAACTTAACTTCTATAAAAGTAGTTATCCTAAGGCAAGTCCCATTAGAATACAGTGTAAAGCCTAAAATTATGCAAAAATTTTAAAAAAAATACCCATTTTTTTACAAAAGGTTTTAAGTTGTAGTGGGAATTGATGAGCTTACATTAAAGCACAGTTTATCATAGTCAAGAATTGACCCCCTCCCCCACACTTAAAACCCAAATTTTTCCCCAAAGTTGACTTCTAAATATGGTGAAAAACAGTTAATCAATTAAGGTCCAGAATATATTTTTATTTGAGTAGATTTATGAAATGTATAAAGGTGACAATGGAGTTCAAAAATATTGTTTGCCATAATGAATAAATAATCAGCAGGTTCGTATCCAGACACACACATTAAAATTTAAGTCCATTGAAAAATATTTTCCATTAAAGTTCAAAAAAGGCATGAAACTTATGGGTGCAGAGTGGATAGGTGTAAGGAATTTCAGAAAATAAGATTCAATTGAATATACAATAACACATAAGGCAAGAATTCCTAACACCCCTGAGCAGAGCACATTCCCAAAAAAACAACCAGAAACATGTACCCCCCCCCCACACACTTAATTTCATGTAGTGAATGGGTTTTAAACAATGAATTTCAGTTCACAGAAATAGGAACATGAAGATTTTTTATTCAACTTAGTGGCATGCAACAGATTTTTTTATATATATATGCAATTTATGCAGCATATTTTCAGCAAATATGTAGCATAATTTCTTTAGTGAGCATAATTTTATTAGAAAAAACAGGAGCAAAAATAAATATAGAAAGTTGAAGTACTTTCTAGACTAAGCTCTTGTCCAAAGATGATCATGGGAATTCAACTCCATTATTACACAGCAGCAGCATCCTAAAAACACAAAACATGAAAACCAAGAACAAAAATCCAGCAGAGACATAGCAGATAGTTGGTAGAAAAGCATCACATTATTCAGCACAAAACAGTACAAAAATGGAAATAAAGAAAGAGCATGGGTTGACTCCCATGAAGAACTAATTTTAAAGTATTCAGTTAGACTTTATTTAATCATAATTTTTTAGTGAAAACAAAAGAAGAACCATGGGTTGCCTCCTATGTAGCGCTAGGTTTAAAGTCTCCAGCCGGACTCACCTAGAAACTAACCGTAGTCACTAGGTGGATGTGGTTTCCTTAATAGGAACCACCACATGTGTTTGGACCAATTATTTTTAACAGAAAGATGAGATTTGTGGGAAACAAGACTAAAGTAAACTAAAACCAAACTCTCATAACCTGAAATAATCCCTATGTAGCACCCTTTAATAGTAGTGGGTATAGTGTTGTCCATTTCCAGAATAAGTTCATACATTCCAATATTTGAATACTCATGAAGGGAAAACATAGATCTAGGTGCTTCAAAGGGTGTATCATTGACCTCAGAGCTATCTCTCTTAACCTCAACACTAACAGGTTCAAATTCAAGGGTGCAAATGGGTGAATACTGAATAGTATGTTCAAGAAGAGATTCAATAGAGTGCTGAACAGAATCATATACAATGAAACTCAATTCTAATTCTCCCTCTAGACTACTATTAGTATCATGAGAAGGATCAGAACCCTTCACAGGTGAGGATGGAAGTGATAGGCAGGGAAGAGAATTTATTTTATCACTAAGAGATTCAGTTCTAACAATGTTATAAATCTCTTCCAAAAGATCATCATCTGTTAACTCACACTAAACATCTACTACTTCTATCAAATCAGTTCTACCAAGATCAAGTCTGTGTTCATCCTCTACTTTAAGTTCATGTTCAAAAAGTTCACTTTCCAAAATAAAGTCTGTAGTGTGTTCCAAGAAGTTCAAATCAGGGGGAGTAATGTTTAATTCAGCTTCAATAAATTCAATTTCCAGATTTTTAAAGTTTAAAAATTTTCCCCCATGTAAAAGATCACTGTTTTCAATTCTAGTACACTCAGTTTCTATCAAACAATAAATCTGAGAAAAGGAATATGAAAGCTCATCATTTAATCTTTCTCCAAACATCATTACCTCATCCTCTAAATCATCCAACATCATTTCAGAAATAGATGGGTTTGGAGTTTCAAAACATGGAAGATAATTTTTCAGTTAAAGTTCAAAGATTTCATATTCCATGTTATCCAGTTTAATGTTCTCATCTAGATTATACCCAATATCAAGTTCAGGCTCAATTTTCAGAATTTTAGAAATTTTGGGTGAATAGTTTTTAACATTCAAATTTTCAGTTTCAAGAATCTCTTCTACCTGAATAACTTCATTCTCAAAGCTTCTAAAATAGTGATTTTTCTCTAATGTAGTAATTATGAAGAGAAATGGACATTCATTTTCAATCTGTTTCAATTCATCTTCAAAATTGTCCAACTCAACAACATTAAAGTTCTTTATTGGATTTTCAATGTTGTGTTCTTAACTCAGAGAGTTGGTTGTTTCCAGATTTAGTTTAAAAGAATCAGATTTTTCAAAGAGAATGGTTTCTTTTCTAGTTTCACTATCACTTTCTTCTTCAATTTGATTTTCAAATATTTTATAAACATTTTGTTTTTCATTTTCATCAAATTCTTCTTGTTCTTTAACCCTTTGTTATAATTCAAAAATCATGTTTTTTAATATTTTCATTCTTTGATCTTGCTCTTGAGAATTTCTAATTTGAATTTAATGGGTTTTATTTAACCAATTGTTAATTAGTTCCACCCTAGCGTCCAATTTAGAATCAATTAGTTCAATTTTAACTAGGGTGTCAGGACTGGACTCGTGTTTTTTATTTTTTCCAATGTAAAAATCCTGTTGTGGCTGGTTATAGACACACTGCCAGGAAATGTGTCCATAATCTCCACAACAAACGCAGTAAGGTCCAGTGCAGTAGTTTGAGCCTTCAAAACATTCCATTTTTTTATAAAATGTTCAGATTAAATGTGCACAAAAAATTTCCAATAGAACTTAAACAGGAAACACAAGCAGTAAATGTTCACAGTTTTTGATTTTTTTTTTTGTAGATTTTTTTTAAATGATTTTTTTATGTGTTTTATGTTTTTTATTAAAACCTTTGATTCTAAGTGTGTGACTTCCTTAGCAATGGTGCCAAATTTTGTACAGGTTGGAGGTCTTCATGGCCCTCAAAATTACATTTATTACTCCTACACTAGCACAGTGGTGCAAGGTCGATCCACAGAGAAGGCAGATGAGTAAATTCTAAGATTTTATTTAAAGATAAACTCCATTGTTGTCAACAGTGGAGGAAGTGAACATTTTTTTTACTTTTTATTTTTTAAAAGATGAAGTGGAAACAGGATGATGAAACAAGAATTTTTATATGGAAACTAAAATTTAATCTGAGTATGATAAACTAGAGTAATACAGTATACTAGTATTAAGCAGCAAGACAAAGAAGTGAGATCAAAAAAGTACTCGGGGATTTTAAACTACTGGTACGAATGAATGTTCTCTCCACAGCTTACAATCAAATCACACATCAAGAAAGACTGAAGAATTTCCCTCGCCAGGAAACTCAATAGGTAGAGGTTTAAGTCTTGGAGTTCGCCACACCAAAACTTAATTGAAGTGCGAGAAGTTTTAAAAAGATAACATTTGGAAAGGAACTCTCTATAAATTTCCAAAGTTTAAGTTGTTAAATATTTGAAAAATGCATTCAAGATCAACCTCGCTAGTTGATATTGAAGTTTGAAATTGAAAACATTGAAGTGTGAATGATCAAAAGATTAGTAACAGAATAAGTCTCACCAACTGATTCTAATTTTTTAAAAAGATAAGAAAATGAAGATTTAAAGATCATAACCAGAAGGTTTTAAAATTCCCGAGATGAGAAAGTTAAACCTATGATCATATTGATTAAAGAATTGAAAAACATCCAAGAACAGAGTAAAAAAATTAAGGACATAGGGAAGAAGAACTCCCTTAGTGATGCTCTGTTCTCGGGCTCCTTCGCATCCATGAGTGCTCTCTCATATCCTCTCCACTCTCAAAGATGGTGTGGCGTGGAATCAGAATGAGCGCCCTCCTTGTTGTTTGTTGATTGCTCTGCTTTAAGTAGCTATTATCTAAAACCACTTGTCACTGCTTGTTTTCCACTAGCTTCAAATGCCCTTTAACTATTCACCACACAACGAGCATTTTTTTGTGACTGGCATATCGCACTAACTTTTCTCACATAACTAACTCTCGGTGAGTTAGTTATGTGAATCTGGACGTGTACTTGTCTCTTGAATAAACCTGCGTAATAAAAACAAACAAAACAGTTAAAACACTAAGGAAATAAAGAATTATAGTTTAAGAAATTAGTTTAATAAAAAGTCTTTTTTAAAAGAATTAGTAAAATTTTAAATAATGTTATTAATTAAATTATTTTATTAGCATTATTAACATTTAGTAATTATATTTTGATGAAATAAAATTTATAAAAGATAAATTATGATAAATTACGTATTATAAGTTCAGCGAATTTGTTAATAAAAGAGTTATAGTTATTATTTAAAATAATAAGTTTCATTAATTATTAATTTTGATGTTAATTTGTTTATAAGTTATTATTAGTTAATTAATTAACATTATTAAATTAAATTATAAACCTTAAGTTTATCTTATTTTGAAATTTTACATTCTTAACATTTTAAGTTAACTAGTTTAGTTTAATTATAATTAATTTTATAACTTAGCATTTGTATTTTATTTTATAAACAAAATATATTATTAAATAATTATTAAAACATAATATTAAATTATAACTAATAAACTTTTTAATAATCTATCCATATTTTATTTTAGACATAACTATTATTTTTTAGTTTGAGTTTTTGTTTTAATTTTTTTTTCTAATTCATTAGTTTTTTTAGTTAGTTTTTTTATCCTCCCCCCCCCCAAATCGGCACTACACCAAGGGGGGGTTTGTGGCTCTATTTCTTCCCTTAGAGCAGCGGCACGGAAGGCTCCCTCGGATCCAGCATAGGGCGGTGGCCTCCATCAGCACCGGTGCGACATCCCAGCTCTACCTCCTTCCAACAATGATGCCAAAGAGTGCAGCGGACAGCAGCGAACCTCCAGATCTGGTGTTGCGCAGGTCTTCCTCCTGACCCCGACGGCCTCTTCTTCTGCTCAGCGGCGTGATGGCTTCATCAACACCGATGGCATCCAGTAACGGCGCTACATCCGCGGCGTCGGCCTTGATCAGCGCAGTAAAAGATGCGATAGCTTGACTTCTCCCATAGATTCCCACAGTGACAGCGGCCCAGAATATAGCGGCGCAAAGGTTTTTTTAAGCAAACCAGTAGCGCGACAAAGATTGGATGGGCAGAAACCTCCTCAGCGGCGGACAAGCTTCGAACCAATGACAGTCTTCTCTTCACAGCAGTTCGTGCTAATTTAAAGACTGGTTTGTGGTGTGTAGATTAAATATGTTCTGTTTGATTCTGTTTCTTGTGCCAAGGAGAAGTTGTTGTGGGTCATAAGTAGAAACAGGGGAGCAGCGGTGTGGAAGAAAACGTGAAGTAAAGAAAATGAGGCAGGGGATGCAGTGGAGACCCACGAATAGAATGGTTGAAAGGGTTCAGAATTTCCAGCAAAGAGTTTTAAATCTTGTATGAAATGGTTCTTGTTAAAGTCTGAATCTGAATTGAAATCAGTTCTAGTTTTCAATTTTCAGAAGTGAGAATAGTGAGGTACAGGGAATGAAGTATAACAATGAGAAAACGAGGGGTGCAATGGTGAGGTAGAGATTTCAGTGAGGTAGAGAAGAGCAGTGAGGCAAGAAGAAGCTTGCAGTGAGGAATGAGTAACGGTGTGGTTGAAGGGTTATTGAGTAATGGTGAGGTGGAGAAAAAATGAAGTCTAACGGTGAGGTAAGAGGAACAGTGAGGAAAGACTCACTGTTAGAAAAATAGAGACAGGGTGATATGCAGTCATTGTTATGTGAATTAGAAAGAAAGATCACCGTTAGAGAGGGAAACTGCGGGTCACCGTTAGAAATAAAAACAAAAGGGAGAACCGATACAAAGGGAAACCACAGGTCAGGGATCACCGTTACAATAAGAAAAAATAACGGTGACCTTTAAAAAATTAAAAACACATAAATTAAACATAAAATTAAAACTTAAGTAAACTAAATAAAAAGACTAAAAATAATTAATTAAAATAATGATAAACATTATTAATTAAGACAGAATTTTTTATTAACCTTTAAAACATTAAAATTATTAATTGACAATACTTAAATTATAAACTAAATAATTGTTAAACTAAATTAATAAAAAAATAAAATTAAAATAACTAAATAATTTTTTTACAAGGTAACAGCAATTAGAAATGAAGAGCATCGGTGACCCAATAGGTCACCACTAGTTCTCGTCTACCTCACCAGTAGACTAAAATCAATAGAAAATGAATTAATAATCAAACTGCATACATAAAATAATATAATTAATGTTAAAAAACTCTTAATTAATTAATAAAACAACTATTTGAACACATAAAATTAAGAGTGAACTATTTTATTTAATTAAAACTAAAATTATTTACTTAAATGATTAACAGGATGACTAAACATATTAATTAACATTGTTAACCTATTCTAATGTAACTAAATTAAAAGATAAAATATTAAAATAAAGACTAACTTAATTAAATAGAATTACGTTGATTAAATAATTGTTTAACATAGATATTAACTTATTAAAAAGTTAAGAAAATTTAAATTAACCAAACTAAATAATACATAATTAAAATTGATTAGTTTAATAAGATTAAAATTATTATTTTTATGACTAAAACTACATAATTAATTATAAAAAATGATTAATTAACAAAGTTAGCTATAAAAATACAAAAGTACAATTATTTAGTAAAAAGTGATTAAATAATTAATTAAATCATTAAAAATTAAGTAAAAATATGTGGCAAAACTATGTAAAAATAGAGCCACGTCAAATTCTCCCACACTTAAGCATTGTTTGTCCTCAAACAATCTCATGTCTTATTATCTTTGAAAAACAAAGGTATGGTATTAATGATTTTTCTCAGAATGTAACATGTCCAGCACTCAAAATAGAGAACAATACATAACAGTGGGCTTTAAGAAAATTAATTACTCATATGAATCTTGCCTATAACAAATACTCAAGGGTAATTAAGAAAGCTATGAGATATCAAGCAATGAAGATTTCATGCCTCATACGTGATACAACTTAGTGACTCATTTCATTCCAAACTCAGGTTCTAATTTCAAGAGTGACATGCGGTAAAATATCAATGGAATTAAAATCTTAACCAAGGAACCATGTACTTTGACTCAATATTAAGGCCCAGAAATAAATATATTTTTTTAAATCTCCTCAATGATACAACCTAAATGATTCCCATATAAACCAATTGACCCCTTCTTCATTTGGCGTTCATCATTCCCCTCACCTTAATGAGCTCATTTTTGACCCTAGACACTTTATTTTATTTTTCCCAAGCCATGTATCATGTGCCAAGCACTGTGCAAATGCAATTATTCAAAGTGAATAGAGGGCTTAAAGTAAACAGAAACGAACCCAGCATCTAAGGTCTTAGAGACTCACCGTGGGATCCCAGATGCCCAAATTACTCCAGTTTCAAAAGATTTATATAGAAACCATTTACATTGGCTCATTAAAGAAATTAATTTTAATAATTAAAATATGAAAGAGGCCCCTAGAATCAGAATCAAACTTCTAGTTCCATGGGTTATGATCATAACTCCACTAAAATGTAACCCATATCGCTTTCAGAAGTAGGCCCTAAACCGAATTTCCATCAAATAACTAAGTAAGATCACTCAGCAATCATCCATAATCATTAATTTCAGACTCAATGCACAACTTAACTTCCATAAAAGTAGTTATCCTAAGGAAATACCCATTAGAATACAGTGTAAAGCCTAAAATTATGAAAAATTTAAAAAAAGTACCCATTTTTTTGACAAAAAGTTTGAAGTTGTAGTGGGAATTGATGAGCTTACATTAAAGCACAGTTTAGCACAGTCAAGAATTGACCCCCTCCCCCACACTTAAAACCCAACTTTTTCCTCAAAGTTGACTTCTAAATATGGAGAAAAACTATTGATCAATTAAGGTCCAAAATACATTTTAATTTAAGTAGATTTATGACATGTATAAAGTTCACAATGGAGTTCAAAAATATTGTTTTCCACAATGAATAAATAATCAGTAGGTTCATATCCAGACACACATTAAAATTTAAGTCCAGTGACAAAAATTTTCCATTAATGTTCAAACAAGGCATGCAACTTATGGGTGCAGAGTGGATAGGTGTAAGGAATTTCAGAAAATAATATTCAATTGAATATTCAATAACACATAAGGCAAGCATTTCTAACACCCCTTAGCAAAGCACATTCCAAAAAAAAACAGCAACATGTACCCCCCCCCCCCCACACACACACACACTTAATTTCATGCAGTGAATGGGTTTTAAACAATGAATTTCAGTTCACAGCAACAGGCACATGTAGATTTTTAATTCAACTTAGTGACATGCAGAAAAAGTTATTTTTTATATATGCAATTTATGCAGTAGATTTTCAGCAAATATGTAGCAGAATTTCTTTAGTGAGCATACTTTTATTAGAAAAAAGAGAAGCATAAATAAATGCAGAAAGTTGAAGTACTTCCCTGACTAATCTCTTGTCCAAAGATGATCATGGGAATTCAACTCCATTATTAAAAAGTAGCAGCATCCTAAAAACACAAAACATGAAAACCGAGAACAAAAATCCAGCAGAGACATAGCAGACAGTTGGCAGCAAAGCTTCACATTATTCAGCACAAAACAGTACAAAAATGAAAATAAAGAAAGAGCATGGGTTGACTCCCATGAAGCCCTGATTTTAAAGTCTTCAGTTAGACTTTATTTAATCATAATTTTTTATTGAAAACAAATGAAGAACCATGGGTTGCCTCCCATGTAGTGCTAGGTTTAAAGTCTCCAGCCGGACTCACCTAGCAACTAACCGTAGTCACTAGGTGGAAGTGGTTTCCTTAATAGGAACCACCACATGTGTTTGGCCCAATTATTTTTAACAGAAAGATGATATTTGTGGGAAACAAGACTAAAGTAGACTAAAACCAAACTCTCATAACCTGAAATAACCCCTATATAGCACCCTTTAATAGTAGTGGGTATAGTGTTGTCCACTTCCAGAATAAGTTAAGACATTGCATGATTTGAATACTCATGAAGGGAAAACATGGATCTAGGTGCTTCAAAGGGTGTATCATTGACCTCAGATCTATCTCTCTTAACCTCAACACTAATGGGTTCAAATTCAAGGGTGCGAATGGGTGGATAATGAATATTAGGTTCAAGAATAGATTCAATAGAGTGATGAACATAATCATGTACAATGGAACTCAATTCTAATTCTCCCTCTAGAATACTATCAGTATCATGAGAAGGCTCAGAACCCTTCACAGGTGAGGATGGAAGTGATAGTCAGGGAAGAGAATTTATTTTATCACCAACAGATTCAGGTCTAACAATGTTATAAATCTCTTCCAAAAGATCCTCATCTGTTAACTCACACTAAACATCTACTGCTTCTATTAAATCAGTTCTACCTAGATCAAGTGTGTGTTCAACCTCTACTTTAAGTTCATGTTCAAAAAGATCACTTTCCAAAAGAAAGTCTGTAGTGTGTTCCAAGAAGTTCAAATCAAGAGGAGTAATGTTTAATTCAACTTCAATAAATTCAATTTCCAGATTTTTCAAGTTTAAACATTTACCCCCATGTAAAACATCACTGTTTTCAATTTCAGTACACTCAGTTTCTATCAAAAAATCAATCTGAGAAAAGGAAGATGAAATCTCATCATTTAATCTTTCTTCTAACATCATTCCCTCATCCTCTAAATCATCCAGCATCTTTTCTGAAATAGATGTGTTTGGAGTTTCAAAACATGGAAGATAAGTGTTTAGCTCAGGTTTAAAGATTTCAGGTTCCATGTTATCCAGTTTAATGTTCTCATCCAGATTATACCCAATATCAAGTTCAGGCTCAATGTTCAGAATTTCAGAAATTTTGGGTGAATAGTTTTTAACACTCAAATTTTCAGTTTCAAGAATCTATTCTACCCAAATGACTTCATTCTCAAAGCTTCTAAAACAGTGATTTTTCTCTAATGTAGGAATTATGAAGTGAACTGGACATTCATTTTCAATCTGTTTCAATTCATTTTCAAAAGTGTCCAACTCAATAACATTAAAGTTCTTTATTGGATTTTCAATGTTGTGTTCTTGACTCAGAGAGTTGGTTGTTTCCAGATTTAGTTTAATAGAATCAGATTTTTTAAAGAGAATGGTTTCTTATCCATATTCATTGTCACTTTCTTCTTCAATTTGATTTTCAAGTCTTTTATAAACATTTTTGTTTTCTTTTTCATCAAATTCTTCTTGTTCTTTAACCTTTTGTTATAATTCAAAAAGCATGTTTTCTAATCTTTTCATTCTTTTATCTTGCTCTTTAGAATCTCTAATTTGAATTTCATGGGTTTTATTTAACCAATTGTTAATTAGTTCCACCCTAGCGTCCAATTTAGAATCAATTAGTTCAATTTTATCTAGGGTGTCAGGACTCGACTCATGTTTTTCATTTTTTTAATGTAAAAATCATGTTGTGGCTGGTTATAGACACACTGCCAGTCAGTATGTCCATAATCTCCACAACAAACATAGTAAGGTCCGGTGTAGTAGTTTGAGCCTTCAAAACATTCCATTTTTTATAAAATTTTCAGATTAAATGCACACAAAAAAATTTCAACAGAACTTAAACAGGCAACACAAGCAGAAAATGTTGACAGTTTTTTAATTTTTTTTTTGTAGATTTTTTTTAAATGATTTTTTATGTGTTTTATGTTTTTTATTAAAACCTTTGATTCTCAGTGCGTGCCTTCCCCGGCAACGGTGCCAAATTTTTAACAGGCCAGAGGTCGTCATGGCCCTCAAAATTACATTTATTACTCCTACACTAGCACAGTGGTGTAGGGTCGATCCACAGAGAAGGCAGATGAGTGAATTCTAATATTTTATTTAAAGATAAACTCCACTGTTGTCAATAGTGGAGGAAGTGAACATTTTTTTTACTTTTTTTTTTAAGATGAAGTGGAAACGGGATGATAAAACAAGAATTTTTATATAGAAACTAAAATTTACACTAAGTATGATAAACTAAAGTAATACAATATACTAGTATTAAGCAGCAAGACAAAGAAGTGAGATCAACAAAGTACTCATGGATTTTAAACTACTGGTACAATTGAATGTTATCTCCACAACTTACAATCAAATCACACATCAAGAAAGACTGAAGAATTTCCCTCACCAAGAAACTCAACAGGTAGAGGTTTAAGTCTTGGACTTTGCCACACCAAAACTTAATTGAACTATGAGAAGTTTTAAAAAGATAACATTTGGAAAAGAACTCGCCATAAATTTACAAAGTTTAAGTTGTTAAATATTTGAAAAATGCATTCAAGATCAACCTCGCCAGTGGATATTGAATTTTTAAATTGAAAACATTGAAGTGTGAATGATCGAAAGATTAGGAACAAAATCAATCTCTCCAACTGATTCTAATTTTGTAAAAAGATAAGAAAATGAAGATTTAAAGATCATAACCAGAAGGTTTTAAAATTCCTGAGCTGAGAAAGTTCAACCTATGATCATATTGATTAAAGAAGTGAAAAACATCCAAGAATAGAGTACAAAAATTAAGGACATAGGGAAGAAGAACTCCCTCAGTGATGCTCTGTTCTAGGGCTCCTTCGCATCCATGACTACTCTCTCATCTCCCGAGAGTCTCCGCTCTCAAAGATGGTATGTCGTGGAATCATAATGAGCCTCCTCCTCATTGTCTGTTTCTTGCTCTACTTTATGTATCTACTGTCAAAAACTGCTTGTCACTGCTTGTTTTCCACCGGCTTCAAATGCCCTTCAACTATTCACCGCACAACGTGCGTTTTTTCGCGACTAGCACGTCACACTAACTTTTCTCACATAACTAACTCTCGGTGAGTTAGTTATGTGAATCTGGACGTGTACTTGTCTCTTTAATGAACTTGCATAATAAAAACAAACAAAACAGTTAAAACGCTAAGGAAATAAAGAATTATAGTTTAAGAAATTAGTTTAATAAAAAGTCTTTTTTAAAAGAATTAGTAAAATTTTAAATAATGTTATTAATTAAATTATTTTATTATCATTACTAACATTTAGTAATTATATTTTGATGAAATAAAATTTATAAAAGATAAATTATGATAAATTACGTATTATAAGTTGAGAAAAATTGTTAATAAAAGAGTTATAGTTATTAATTAAAATAAGAATTTTTATTAATTATTAATATTGATGTTAATTTTTTTATAAGTTATTAGTTAATTAATTAACATTATTAAAGTAAATTATAAACCTTAATTTTATTATTATTTTGAAAGTTTAAATTATTAACATTTTAAATTAACTAGTTTAGTTTAATTATAATTAATTTTATAACTTAGTATTTTTATTTTATTTTATAAACAAAATGTATTGTTAAATAATTATTAAAACATAATATTAAATTATAACTACTAAACTTTTTAATAATCTATCCGTATTTGATTTTAGACATAACTATTAATTAATTAAATAAAATTTTATTCATGTTTAAAAAATATGTTTTATTAAATATCCTATGTAAATTATTTATTTATAATACTTAATGTTTTTTTTTTGAGTTTTTGTTTTAATTTTGTTTTTAATTCCTTAGTTTCTTTTTTAGTTAGTTTTTATTTTTTTTATCCCCCCCCAAATCGGAGCTACACCAAGGGGGGGTTTGTGGCTCTGTTTCTTCCCGCAGAGCAGCGGCACGGCAGGTTCCCTCAGCTCCAGTGCAGCGCGACGGCCTCCATCAGCACCGGCGCAACATCCCGACTCTTCCTCCTTTCAGAAACGGCACCAAAGAGTTCAGCGGATAGCAGCGACCCTCCAGATCTGGGGGTGGGTAGGTCTTCCTTTTGACCTCGGTGGCCTCTTCTTCTGCTCAGCAGCGCGATGGCTCCATCAGCACTAGTGGCATCCAGCAATGACGCTACATCTGCGGTGTCGTCCATGATCCGCGTAGCAAGAGATGTGATGGCTTGACTTCTCCCACAGATTCCCACAGTGATAGCGGCCCAGAATATAGCGGCGCAAAGGTTTTTTTTAAGTAAACCAGTAGTGTGACAAAGATTGGATGGGCAGAAACCTCCTCAATGGTAGACAAGCTTCGAACCAATGACGGTCTTCTCTTCGCAGTAGTTCATGCTAATTGAAAGACTGGTTTGTGGTGTGTAGATTAAATCTGTTGTCTTTGATTCTGTTTCTTGTGCCAAGGAGAAGTTGTTGTGGGTCATATGTAGAAGCAGGGGAGCAGCGGTGTGGAAGAAACTGTGAAGTAAAGAAAATGAGGCAGGGGATGCGGTGGAGACCCACGAATAGAATGGTTGAAAGGGTTCATAATTGCCAGTAAAGAGTTTTAAATATTGTATGAAGTGGTTCTTGTTAAAGTATGAATCTGAATTAAAATTTGTTCGAGTTTTCAATTTTCAGAAGTGAGAATGGTGAGGTGTAGGGAATTAAGTGTAACAGTGAGAAAAAGAGGTGTGTAATGGTGAGGTAGAGATATCAGTGAGGTAGAGAAGAGCAGTGAGGCAGGAAGAAGCTAGTGGTGAGGAATGAGTAATGGTGAGGTTGAAGGGTTATTGAGTAACAGTGAGATGAAGAAAAAATGAAGTCTAATGGTGAGGTAATAGGAATAGTGAGGAAATACTCACCATTAGAAAAATAGAGACAGGGTGATATGCGATCACTGTTACGTGAATTAGAAATAAAGATCACTATTAGAGAGGGAAACTACGGGTCACCGTTAGAAATAAAAACAAAAGGGAGAACCGATACAAAGGTAAACTGCGGGTCAGGGATCACCGTTACATTAAGAAAAACTAATGGTGACCTTTAAAAATTAAAAACACATAATTTAAACATATAATTAAAACTTAAGTAAACTAAATAAAAAAGACTAAAAATAATTAATTAAAATAATGATAACACTATTAATTAAGACATAATTTTTTATTAACCTTTAAAACATTAAAATTATTAATTGAAAACACTTAAATTATAAGCTAACTAATTGTTAAACTAAATTAATAAAAGACTAAAATTAAAATAACTAAATAAATTTATTGCAAGGTAACAGTAATTAGAAATGAAGAGCATCGGTGACCTAATAGGTCACCACTAGTTCTTGTCTACCTCACCGGTAGACTAAAATCAATAGAAAATGAATTAATAATCAAACTGCATATATAAAATAATATAATTAATGTTAAAAAAACTCTTAATTAATTAATAAAACAACTATTTGAACACATAAAATTAAGAGTGAACTATTTTATTTATTTAAAACTAAAATTATTTACTTAAATGATTAGCAGGATAACTAAACATATTAATTAACATTGTTAACCTATTCTAATGTAACTAAATTAAAAGATAAAATATTAAAATAAAGACTAACTTAATTAAATATAATTAAGTAGATTAAATAATAGTTTAACAAAGATATTAACTTATTAAAAAGTTAAGCAGATTTAAATTAACCAAACTAAATAAGACATAATTAAAATTGATCAGTTTAATAAGATTAAAATGATTATTTTGATGACTAAAAATACATAGTTAATTATAAAAATATTGATTAATTAAAAAAGTTAGCTATAAAAATACAAAAGTACAATTATTTAGTAAAAAGTGGTTAAATAATTAATTAAATCATTAAAAATTAAGTAAAAAGATGTGGAAAAACTATGTAAAAATAGAGCCACATCACATAACAAAAACATTCGTATTAAAACTATCATATGAAATGTTAATATTTTAACCACAAACCATGCATAGAACATCCACAGTCAAAAATAACTCATTCGATACAATATAGAAGATTTTATTATAATAAATCAACCTCAATCAAAAATAATGAAGGATATTTACATTGATGAAAATAATCACTAAAACTATTTGAGAGAAATATCCTTTTTTTCTTGAAAACATTTAAAAGTCTCACTATTTATCAAGAAGCCATTTAAAAGATATTTTTGAATAAAAGTATCCCATACCACTTTGAAACTTTTAAAATGAATTTTAATTTTAAAACATTCATTTCCATAAAAATAAATCCTTGAAACCATTTTTAAAACCTGGACATTAATGAGAAATATTTAGAAGAACAAATCTTTTAAACATTTAAAATGATATTTTAGTTAGAGTTCCTAACTAAATGAGAGATTCTTGAATAAAAATAATTGAGGTAATAAAAACTTTATAATATCATGACAATAAATGGATTCATTATATACTATGTCAAAGTACAATATATACACCGTATAAAAGTAAATTGGTGTATAACAACAACAAAATCTCAATGGAATGTAAATTGAGATGAAATCTCTTATAAAGATTGCATCCTTAAGTTAAGGATAAATCAATGAAATAATTATGTGTGACAAATATAAATACACTCAATATGATTGGATATTCATTGTAAATCAATCAAAGGACATTCACACATATTCTTGTAAAAACAACACCAATGACTTGGATGTTTAACTCAATGAATGGAAATTGAGTTAAGATTACTCTTAACAAGTTCATATTGATGAATTGAGAATTTATAAATGGAGTGATTATGTGTATAAAAAGTATATCCAAACAAAGGGTAGTTTAAATTACTACATAAATAAATAAATAGTGATTTCACACATAATCTTGGAGTAAAATAATCAATGAATTTTGCGTAAAACCCAATGAGTGGAAATTAAAATTAGAAATTCCCTTACCGGTTTGGTAACTTAAAAAACATACACCCCATGAAAGAAGTATCATACAATGAAGATATAAATACCCATAAATTAAATTATATTACACAAATAATACAATCATGGGCTTTACATACACCACACAAAAGGTAATAGTGGCAATATAGCATGAATCTCACGGGAATAAGAAGTGAGATGAAAACCCCTTACCTTGTAAATTTCCTTAGAAGAGGGTAGGTTAAAATCCTGTATAATGGTGAAATAATTTTTATAAAATTATAAAATAACCACATACATAAATGTGATATCATATATGATCTTCTAATATTTCTTTGTTAATGATATTTCAGTAGTATCATTATTTCGGGTGTTAACTGATTCATTTTATTTTATATGTTTTGTTACGTAAGTCATGTTTATTATGGATAGGATGTATTTTATTCATTTACAGAATTATATTAAGTTCTTAAACATTATTTTTAATTATCAAATGAAAATTATTCTTTAATTTTTACGATGGGTAACGAAATCTCATCGCACCGTGGAGACGGTAAGTCGTACGTACGCACGAGCGATAATATCATTCTATTGATGGTGAAATCATATTTAATTTGATGTTATGTAATATATAAATAATAATTAACATATTATATTTATTATTTACATCAATTATACTCATTATTATACCCATCCAAATAATGAAGTGTTGAATAACAAACTACACCACGACGTGGAGACGGTAAATCGTACGTACACACGTATGGTGACTTTGTCATTCATAGGATGGATAGAATAATGAATATGGTTGTACCAAAATCACAGTATGTATAAGGTACTTGAGTTATTATTTTGGTATGGAAATAACAAAGAAAGAGTAAGTGGAAGAAGAAAAGAACTTTGAAAGAGGTGATGAAATTATTACCACTGCTTTGAGTGCTTCCTTTTTGATTTGATCAAAAGGGCTCCTTATATTGGCTTTCTGATAAAATTAAGGACTATAAGTTTAAGTGAGGGTGGTTGGAAAGATATTTGAGCAGGAGGTGGCTAAGATAAATGTATTTGGAGGTTTGATTTTGAGAGAAGGGGAAGTACCCTTTTATAATAGAGGTGAGGGTCACTTTAGGAAAAGATTGAAATATTATTTTATTATAAAATCATTTTCAGTTTATAATGACTCAAAATATATTTATTTCGAGGATAAGGTAGGGATGGGTCTAAATAATCTCAACTAATAGGTTTTAGACAATTTTAGGTTACCATATTAACCTTATCTTTTAGATTTAACTCTTAATTAAACAGTTTAACTTTTACAATGTGTTCTTGTATTTTTATATTACATGGTTAATAAACTTAATATAAAATGTCAAGAGAGCCCCAAGTGGTTCATTAATGACATATATATCATTATTTAATTCCTTTTTTCAAACTTTATATTTTTAGGAATATTATATCATTTAATAATATAGTATTTGTTTTAAAAACTCATTTATGTCAATTTTGACACTATTTAGTATTTGGTTTTTTAAAAAGTCAAAAAAACTTTATTACTTCAAAAAAATACATTAAATCAACCTTAACATGTCATATTAACCTATAAAATTATTGTAATGCATCAAAAGACTCAAATTACATTTATTTTGATATTTATAATATCAATTATTTTAATCTTTCATTAATAGGGTAATTATTGCATCATCATTGTGTCATAAATAAATTTAATTATTTAATATCTAAAAATTATAAATAAAATAAAATTATGTAGGAAATATTTTTATATTTCAAATAAATATTTATAGTCGAATTTATCTTATGTATAACCCTATATTAAAAATGTTTTAGTTATGAAAATGTGAATTTAACACTTTTAACTATTCTTTAAATAAAATAATAATAAATGTCCTAAACTAATACAAGTGAATCAAAGAGGGTCATATTTTATTCCTAAAGTTGATTTTGGTCTAAATAAAATTATCCAATAGAATTAGGACATGTGTTAGGCTAATTATAATATCATTTTTACCTTTAATTGCCCTATTTACTTTTAACCATGGTAAATAAAATTCAAAAGTTATTATTCACCAAAAATTATTTTCATCCTATTGAACCACATTTTAATTACTAATGTAAACTATGTCCCTCAGTTTTTTGAAATTCAATTCACAGAAGCAGTAAAATTATGTTTTATGCAAATTTGCAAATGTGCCTAGAAGGTGAGTAAAAGATGGTAAAAAGTTCAATAAAATTTTATATATATAATCTTACTATAAAATAACTTAAATGAATTAAATTTTACTAATATGGGTATTATGAATCTATTTTTAATTTAAAATAAAATTAAAAATAATTATCTAAATAAAAAAGTCAGCTTTAAACAATAACGCAGTGTTTTTCACTATTCATCAAAAATTGAATGTTTTTAGAAAATACCAAAAATTCACCCAAAGATAATTTTGATATTCCAAATTCAAAAATGATTTCTATTTTACCAAATTCAAAACATAGAAGTTGTATTAATTAATTTAAAAAATATTCCCGTTATAAAACCAGAAAGCGGGTTTTTGAGAAGTAAAAACTATCAAAAGATTGATATGTGTTTATGTCCAATTTAAATGTAAGATTACTTTCAATGACCAACATTGGATTAAATGGTAAAAATATAATCTAATTATACTTAAAAACCGTTCAAATGTATAATTTAACACTATAAATTATTTTGATTAAAAAATATGTTTTCAAATAAAATTTAGTATTTTTTATTATTCATCAAAATATGAAAGTTATTAGAAAAGCACCAAAAATTTATCCAAACTAAATTTTTATGTCCCTCTTATAAAGAATAAGTTTATTTTGTCAAATTGAATATATAAAAGTGTCAAATATTGGATTAAAAAAATGGTTCTCCATTAAAAGGCGATAAAATTGCATTTTTGAAAAATACTTCTTTTATCTGAAAAATTGAATTTGTTCTTATATTATGTATAAGAAACACATAATATGAATGTTAAAATTATATGGAGTATATAAAATTCAAAATACAGTTAATACTATTCATAACTATTTTTTTTACAGCTAGTTTGGTAAGTCGTGGTGCTCTCGAACTCGGTGTTGCGTGTAGCGCAAGCTATTGAATTACTTTAAAGAAAATAATTTAATATGAAATCTTGGGGTGTTACATTCTTCCCCCATTTTGGAAATTTCATCCTTTCAATTTTAAAATTGGTCTTGGTAACTTCATTTAAAGTCCCACATCGGAAAAAGAGTCAATAAAACTATCACTTTAAAATAAAGAAAGAGAAGTATAAAGGTCACCCAAGATAACTCATACTAGGATTCCATATTGGAAAACATGGGTATGGAAGATAAACTAAGTGTCAAGTTCTGATGGAGAGTGATAGAAAACATGATCATGATAAAGTTAACAACAAGAAAATTACAAACTTGTGATGGGTTAAACTGTTATTAGTTTCCCAGTAGGAAAAGTAAACAGACAACGTTTTTTGTTTTAAGTTCCATTCCATAAAGTTGAGGAATTTATTTATGATATTGAATAATAACATAAAGATATATACTTAATTTTTAAGTATAGTTTCATCCTTTAATAAATTTCTACCACTAACTCATATTTTTTCCAAACAATGAGTATTCAAGATAACTTGGTCACACCTGAAGCGCTAGAATCAACTTCTAGAGAATCACATAATCTACAGAGGATGAACTATATATTTACCTTGTCTTTATATATTAACTAAAACCAAATAGTTAGTACAAGGTCAGATGATCCCCAAAATGGATAATCCTTTATAGAAAGAAATAATAATCTTAATTTCCAAAATTGAACAAACAATACCCAAAGTTCAATAAATACTATTTAATAAACAATTGTCCTTAAAATCCTTCAATATAATCCAAACTAAGATTGAAACCCAAAAGTCAGAAGAATTTAATCACATAGTCTTTCATAGTAAATCTTAACATTTATCTCCAAATAACATAAACTACTCTTGAAGTCTCATATAGAAGTGTAATTAACCAAATCACATATTTTCTATGATAGGTTAATCATTTCCATTAGTAACCTGAATCTCTATAAAAAACATAGATTCATCCAAAAAATCCACCATTACTCCTCAAATAAAATCTCATAGTATTCTATTTTCCTTAGGCATATAGTGTTCCCAACAGAGCGAACGTCTTCAAAAGTAAAATTTATCACTCAATCACCAAATCATTTTCCTATACTAAGGATGTCCATTTGATAAAACATAATATCCCAAATATAATTATTATTGATCAATAAAATCATTTAATTAAAAATAATTATTCATACTAACCAGGGACTTCATGTTGTCCAGTGGTAGGTGATAAATCACAGTCACACTTTAGTTGTGGGTTAGATTCTTGTAGCTTTGTCTGATGTGATGGGTTGTCACACGGTCTGCATGTTTTCCTTTTTCAAAAACAATATTTTATAACATTCCCAAAATCAGATAAATTCCTCAAAATAACAATAACATAATTTAACCACAAATGTTATATCATACCTCACATTTTCATCCAAAAAATTAATAACCTGTAATTACCTCAAATTCAAGGATTATATAAACCTAAATGGTTCTTTATAACTATATCCACAAAAGAAAAGATAATTATTCCTCAAATATAATTTTCACATAACAAACTGCAGGGTTACAAATACAAGAGAAAATTCTTTCAAAGTATTCCCATCAATAAAGTGCATTAATACTTTTAAACATTTCACCATCCATTTATTTTCACATAGGTTCTTCCATGGCCTAGTGGTTATCCTATAGAATAGGTAATTTACTTAGGTAACGCCCAGGTCCCCTACATTTACAGCAAATGACTGTAAATGGATTCTTAGGATCATCTTTATTTTCTTCTATAGTACTCTTCATTTTTCCTTGGAAATTCTTTACTTTATGTCCTTATTTCCCACACATAAATCATTTCTTTATTCTATTGAGACACTTTCCTGGGTGTCTCCTTCCACATTTCTGGCATGATGGAAATTGAGATTTCTTTTCTCCATGGTCTCCACTGCTAGAGCTCTTATCATTCTCCACCTTTCTCTTCTTTGTTGAGTTTGGGAGTTGGTTAATGTATATATTTTTGGTCATATTTTTGGAAACCTGCTTCATCATGAACATGATATCTTTTACACCTATCAACATTACATTTAGTTTCTCATTTCCACCATTGTTCCCACCTTGTACATCATGTTCAATGTTACTATGACTTACTTGGAATCCATCCATTGACTAAAACTAGAAAGAATAGTGTGAGTAATAATAGTCATAAAATCATTTAAAGAATATCATGACACCTTATTTTTAATCTAAACACCTTAAGATTAACCAAGGTTATTTATTATCATATTATATTAAAATCCTTCAAATCAATTTTTAAATAAAATGTGAATTATCCTAATCATATCCCCTGAGAGTGTCGTAACCAAGAGTACAGCAAGGCCCATTGTCGTGCACCAGTTCCTGTTTAAGTATAGCTCAAAGCGGTGTTTTCAGGTTTTTCCCCTAGGTACATCTATGCCAAATCCACCTCCACCTGCTTGTATCCAGACAGGGATGTATTTCTTGGAAAACCCACATAATATTTACATTAACAAAAATTTTGTAGTTTCTTCTATACTAATCCTGAAAGTTTATCTGAGGGTAGTGTTTTCTAATCATAGTTTTTCTAAATCTATCTTCCAAGGTTTGTACTAAACTTCCTTTTATACCAATTGTAATGCCCCAACCCTAGTTACCCAGAGCTGGTGTATTATTACATAACATTGGCATGATCACAATAGATCAAGTCTTGAAGGACCGATTAGTTTAGTAGCCTTGTAAGTACTAGATACATACATAAGTTTTACATCACGTCATGAAATAAATAAAAACAACATTGTGTCCCATTTGAACACACTCATATCCTTTGGCCTATCCCTATAGGTTAATCATAATATACTTCTTCACATCCTAGGAAAAAGAAAACATAAGAAAGGGGTGATCTCAGATGCTCAGTAGTGATAACAATATAGCGGAAACTATTATAAATAAGCATGAAACATTTAAGGCAATGTATAAGACTAAAACACAAGCCTTTTAAACTTAAACTTTAGCATAATATGGAAAATATAAATCAAATAATTCCATTTAATTATTTACATGGATATTCTACTTTTCTAATAATCACATGTAATATCAATAGCTAATTTCATAATGATGGAATTCATAATACCGGACATCATAACCCCATAATCAAGGCCTCATGCCAAGACTACAAATAAGATTTTTTCAAGGCCTTATTCCAAGACACTATTTTGTCTCATTAGACCTACCGATGAATAAATTAGCTATAGAGATCTCCACCCGTCACTTACTAAGTCCAATGCATTCTTCATATGAAAAGCTTGAAACATAACATAAACATTCGTATTAAAACTAGCATACGAAATGTTAATATTTTAACCAGAGACCATGAATAACACATCCACAGTGAAACATAACTCATTCAATACAATGTAGAATATTTTATTATAATAAATCAACCTCAATAAATAATAATGAAGGATATTGACATAGATGAAAATAATCACTAAAACTATTTGAGAGAAATATCCCTTTTTTCTTGAAAACATTTAAAATTCTCACTATTTATCAAGAAGTCGTTTAAAAGAGATTTTTGAATCAAAGTGTCACATACCACTTTAAAACTTTTAAAATGAATTTTAATTTTAAAACATTCATGTACATATAAATAAATCTTTGAAACCATTTTTAAAACATGGACATTAATGAGAAAGATTTAGAAGAATAAATCTTTAAAACATTTAAAATGATATTTTAGTAAGAGTTCCTAACCAAATGAGATACGCTTGAATATAAATAATTGAGGTAATAAAAACTTTATAATATCATGAGAATAAATGGATTCATGATATACTATGTCAAAGTATAGTATATACACCATATAAAAGTGAATTGGCGCATAACAACAAAGAAGTCTCAATAGAATGTAAATTGAGATGAAATTATTTATAAAGACTGTATCCTTAAGTTAAGGATAAATAAATGAAATAATTATGTGTTAAAAATATAAATACACTCAATATGATTGTATATTCATTGTAAATAAATCAGAGGACATTCATACATATTCTTGTAAAAACAACACCAATGACTTGGATGTTTAACTCATTGAATGGAAATTGAGTTAAGATTACTCTTATCAAGTTCATATTGATGACTTGAGAATTTATAAATGGAGTGATTATGTGTATCAAAAGTATACCCACACAAAGGGGGGTTTAAATTACTACATAAAAAATAAATAGTGATTTCACACATAATATTGGAGTAAAATAATCAATGAAGTTTGCGTAAAACACAATGAGTGGAAATCGAAATTAGAAATTCCCTTAATAGTTTGGTAACTTATGAAACATACACACAATTAAAGAAGGATCATACAATGAAGATATAAATACCCATAAATTAAATTTTATTACCCAAATAATACAATCATGGGCAGTATATACACCACACAAAAGGGAATAGTGGCAATATAGCATGAATCTCACGGGAATAAGAGGTGAGATGAAAACCCCTTACCTTGTACTTTTCCTTAGTATAGGGTAGGTTAACCTCCTGTATACTGGTTAAATCATTGTTATTAAACTATACAAGAACCACATACATAAATATGATATCATATATGATCTTTTAATATTGCTTTGTTAATGATATTTCAGTAGTATCATTGTTTCAGGTGTTAACTGATTCCTTTTTCCTTTATATGTTTTGTTACATAAGTCATGTTTGTTATGGATAGGATGTAATTTATTCATATCCAGAATGATATTAAGTTCTTAAACATTATTTTTAATCATCAAATGAAAATTATTCTTGAATGGTTACGATGGGGAATGAAATCTCATCACGTCGTGGAGAGGGTAAGACGTACGTACGCACGAGCGACAATATCATTATATTGATGGTGAAATCATATGTAATTGGATGGTATATCATATATAAATAATCATTAACATTTTATATTTATTATTTACATAAATTATACTCATTATTATACCCATACAAATAATGAAGTGTTATATTATTTTATTATAAAATCATTTTCAGTTTATAATGGCTTAAAATGGATTTATTTAAATGTTAAGGTTGGGATTGGTAGAAATCATCTCAAATAATAGGTTTTAGATAATTTTACTTTACCATATTAACCATATCTTTTAGATTTAACTCTTAGTTAAATAGTTTAACATTTACAATGTCTTCTTGTATTTTTATATTACATGATTAATAAACTTACTATAAAATGCCAAGTCAAACCCAAGTGGTTTATTAATGACATATATACCATTATTTAAGTCCTTTACTCGAACCTTATAATTTTAGGAATATTATATCATTTAATAATATTTTTTTTTAAACTCATTTATGTCAATTTTGACACTATGTAGTATTTGGTTTTTTTAAAAGTCTACAAAACTGGATTACTTTGAAAAAAATACATTAAATCAACCCTAACATGTCATATTAACCTTTAAAATTAGTTTTATGTATCAAAAGTCTCAATTTACATTTATTTTGATATTTATAATATCAATTATTTTAATCTTTCATTAATAAGGTAATTACAGCATCATCATTGTGTCATAAATAAATTTAATTATTTAATGTCTAAAAATTATAAATAAAATACCATTATGTTGGAAATATTTTTATATTTATAATTAATATTTATAGTCAAATTTATCTTATGTATGACCCTATATTAAAAATGTTTTAGTTGTGAAAATGTGAATTTAACAGTTTTAACTCTTCTTTAAATAAAATAATAATAAATGTCCTAATCTAATACAAGTGGATCAAAGAGGATCATATTTTATTACTAAGGTTTATTTTGGTCTAAATAAACTTATCCAATAGAATTAGGACATGTTTTAGGGTAATTATAATGTCATTTTTACCTTTAATTACCCTTTTTACTTTTAACCGTGGTAAATAAAATTCAAAAGTTACTATTTACCAAAAAATATTTTCATACTATTGAACCAAATTTTACTTACTGATGTCAACCGTGTCTCTCATATTTTTGATATTTAATTCATAGAAGCGGTAAAATTATGTTTTATGCAAATTTTCAAATGTGCCTAGAAGGTGAGTAAAAGATGGTAAAGAGTTCAATAAAATTTTATATATCTAATCTTATTATAAAATGACTTAAGTGAATTAAATTAGAATAATATAGGTATTATGTATCTATTTTTACTTTATAATGAAATTTAAAAAATTATTTAAATAAAAAGTCGGCTTTAAATAATAACACAGTGTTTTTTACTATTCATCAAAAAATGAATGTTTTTAGAAAAATACCAAAAAATCACCCAAAGATAATTTTGATATTAAAAATTAAAAAATGATGTATATTTTACCAAATTCAAAACATATAAGTTGTATTAATTAATTTAAAAAAATATTCTCGTTGTCAAAACCATAAAGCGGGTTTTTGAGAAGTAAAAACTATCAAAAGATTGATTTGTGTTTATGTCCAATTTAAATGTAAAATTACTTCCAATTACCAACATTGGATTAAATGATAAAAATATAATCTAATTATACTTCAAAACCATTCAAATTTATAATTTAACTTTGATTAAAAAAGTTGTGTTCAATTAAAATTTAGTATTTTTCATTATTCATCAAAATATGAAAGTTATCAGAAAAACACCGAAAATTTATCCAAACTAAATTTTTATGTCTATATTCAAAATAAGAAGTTTATTTTGTCAAATTGAATATATAAAAGTGTCAAATATTGGATTAAGAAAAATGTTTCGCCATTAAAAGGCGGTAAAATTGCATTTTTGAAAAATATTTCTTTTATCAAAAAAATTGAATTTGTTCTTATATTATGTCTAAGAAACACATAATATGGATGTTAAAATTATATGTAGTATATAAAATTCAAAATTAAATTAATACTATTCAAAGCCGTTTTTGTTTACAACTAGTTTGGTAAGTCGTGGTGCGCTCAAAATCAGTGTTGCGTGTAGCACAAGTTATTGAATTACTTTAAAGAGAATAACTTACTATGAAATATTAGGGTGTTACGTTGAGATATTGTAATTAAATCTTATGTCTTACCTAAATTTGACCCGATTTATTTAAAAGGAGAAGATATAGTTAAATATGATCTTAATTATAAGGTCATGAATATCCTTTATTGTTCTTTTGCTGGAAATATTTTTAAAAATTTTTATAGTTGCAACACTACTCATGATATTTGGAAATATCTTAAAACAAATATATTTGAAGAAATAGATTCATGTAAAACTAGTTGATTTGTTTATAGAAATTCTGGACGCATAAAAAAAGAGCATTCAACCAAGAAAAGGTAAAAACACCATTTTCATGAAGGATATGTCACTCAAGTTAATTCACATTTGAATTTATATTGTTCAAAACTTATTTTTTATTGTTGAAATAATAAAATTCATATTAAAACCAATTTTATGAAGCTCAAAAATTAATGGAAGATCAAAAAAAATCGATAACTACTTATAGTGATTCTGAAAGCTCATGTAACAAGGATTAAAGTCCAAAATAAACTTGTAAAGTTTCATTTTTAAAAAAAAAATATCTAAGGTGACATATTCACCTCCATATTCATTTTCAATGGATCTTGGTTTATATACTAGAAAAGATAGAAATATATGTGTGATAGGTATAACTAAAGATAGTGATTTTAATTTTCATTCTCATGATTCTATCAATTTTTGGAAATGATGATCCAAGTATTGAATATTTGAAGGAAATGTGTGATTCATATAAAGATAAAATAAAACAAATTATTTATACACGTGTGTCACTCAAGTAAAAATATATAAGGGTTCATGAAAAGAGAAAGAATTTCTATCTTAAATTAAATAATACTGATACAAAATTTTTAAAGCATAAAGAATAGAATGATATATTAAATTAAATTATATGAAACATAGCCTCTTCCACAAATGAAAAGGTTTGTGATGATTTGGAATTTTTTTAGAAATAAAATTAAAAGGATGAAGATTGAATTAGATACATTTAGAAATGGAAATATTTTTTTGAAAATGAAAATTTATAATAAATGCAATTCAAATATCAACATTGGAAAGAATGTTTATTTCAAGAAATGTGATGATAAAGAGAATAAACTTGGTTATGATTCTATTTCCCTACCGTGTTTAGAAATAATTTTTTTAAAGGAATGTCTTCTAGAATTTATTTGGTTAATTGATTTAAATACAGATCTTATGGTCATTATGCTTATGATTTTCCTTTGAATTTCACTCAATCTTTTGTCCATAAAAATAATTTCATGTTTAAATATGATTTCAAAGATAAACTATCTAAATCGTATACTAATTGGGTTTCTAAAGGTACATATTCTAATTCATGTGAAATTAATCCATTCTTTATACCCAGGTAATATTTATTTTCTGATTCTTATATTCAACATGTATGTCATTATATTTTTATCCTTATCATATTAGCATAAGAATTATAAGATTTAGTATTTCATTTTTGATAAGCATGAATATATTGTATCATTTTGGGATGCTACCATGTAGTTCAATATTTAACATTTTTTGGTTTTTAAATGTGAGTGAAATTGTGTTTACATGTCATACTCTTGAAATTTAATTTTCATATAGTCAGTGAATATATTATTGTAGTTTTAAATTATAGTTTACTTATATGTTATTATCATTTGGTTACATTAAAAATTCTTTGAATATCTTACGACATGTTATGTGGCTCCTTGTGATATTAAGGTATATTTTTTGGAGTCTTCACAACTGGATTTAAAATTCATCTTGTACTTCTTTGATATTATCATTTTGAAAGGAGAGCGCCAATTTAAGGGAAGTTACTCTTGTTCTTAATTATAAATTCATCTTGGATATTTTAGTTATTAAAACCTATTATACATAGTTTTATATGTCCATTTTTTCAAAACATTAAATAAACTTTAAAAACAAAATAAGTGTAGATTTCATTTTTAAAACTTTAAAATAAAAATGAATTGGTGATGTTTTTCTGGAAAAAAGGAAACCAGAATTAATAGGGAAGAAATATTTGTTTCTTATTTTTAAATTTATTTCTTACTTCTAAATTTTTTATAAACATGAAACTTACAGATTTTTAATTCACTTTTTAAAATCTATTTAGTTTAATTGTAAAGTATTTTAAAGTGTATAATTTTTTTCAAAATTCATATATTTACAGTTTTTTTAATTTTTAATTTTGATTTATCAAGTTAAATAATATTTTAAAATCATAATTGTTTTAATATATATATATTGAATAAATTAATGGGGGAACCTTATTTTAATTATGGAATATTCTTATAAAAGTTTTCATTTTTTAATTTTATTTTAAGAGTATTGGAATCTATTTTTATTTTTGTTTGGGCCTGTTGAAATTTTAAGCATGTACTTTAGTGCATAATATGGTAAATCAAGGGGAAGCTAATGTGTTTTATTCATTTTTAGTTATTATCAGTTTATACATTGTATATACAAAAACAATTTTAGTTTTATCTTATAAAAACATTTTGATTCTATTACACTCATGGAGAATCATATTGAATGCTCATATTCAGGGGGAGATTGAGTGTGTTTATATGCTAAAATTTCCAGATTTACATGAAATCTATAGTAATTTGTAATTTGTTTTTCATTTTACTATTTTTAATTTCTATACACATTTAATTAATATTTTAAAACTTCTCATAAATATTAGTTGATGTCTACTTATTTTTTAAACTTCCACTTAACATAATAAGTTATTTTATGAAGGGTGACTCATTTTTTAACAACTTTTCAAATCATCTCACTTTATACAGTATAATATTCTAATAATATAAAGTTTTACTTTTATTTATTTTAATCAAATGAAATCCATTTGAATATTAAATTTGTTAGATCTGATTTCAATAATGTTTAAACATGGGAGGAGTTAATTTTTGAATTTATTTTTTGATATTGAATATATAAAATTAGTTTATTTATCATTAACTTCAAAGAGGGAATTTAATGAAATGTTATCTTTTTTATAATTTGAAAAGGGGGGAGAAGATTTAAAATTATACTAAGTTTTGTAATTATAAAAATGGTAGAATGTTGAGTGGATCCTTTAACCACTTTATGTTTTGATAATTACAAATCTTTACTTATTTTATTTAACATAAGTCTTAATATAATGATTTGTGTAATTATAATTTCTCATAGATTTATTAAGTGTTATATTTAGTTTTTTATCTTTTATATTTATTAAGGTGGATTTTAGTTTGATTCTTATATTTATTTTCTTAAAATATCTTTATTTTTAATGTTTTAGTAGTTTAAAACAAGTTATATAAGTTCTATTTTGAGTTCCTAGGATAAATATGGATTTAGGATCCTTAAATATCATTTAAAAATGGCTTCATAGTGTTGTATAAGGGTAAAATAATTTATAGTGTTGTGTAAAGGTAACACTAATTTTATATAGGTTACGTAAGGGTAAGTGCTATTTTACAGTGTTGAATAAAGGTAACATTAGGTTTACAAGGGTTACGTTAGGGTAAGTATTAATTTATGGAGTTTTGTAAAGATAACGTGCTTATCTCAAGCACTACATAAAGGTTCTTCCATAATTGTGTAAAGGTGTCGCATGGAATCTAATAGTTGCGTAAAAGTAACTAAAGCTCGTGTAAAGGTAATTGGGCTCATGTAAAGGTAACCAAGCTCGTGTAATGGTAATTAAATCTCATATAAAGGTAAAATACTTTGGGATTATACTTGAATAAGGGTATTGGTGTGCTTGTGTAAGGTTACCAGTGTATTTAAAATACTTATGTAAGTGTACCAAATCATTTCTATTAACCATGTAATGGTAAACTGGGTCTCATGTAAAGGTAATCTAGGTTCTACAATACTTATATAAGGGTGGTAATTCACGTAAGGGTAAAAGTCTGTTACTCTTACGCAGTGGGTATGTTTCACATAAGGGTAACAAAAATTTTCCTATGTAGTAAATTTATCTATGTGAATAGTGTTTCTTATATGAATTTAGATATATGGTAAAAATAGGCTATGTAAATAAATTCAGCTACATAGTGAAAATCAGTTAAGTGAATTTTGCTACGTAAAAATCATCTACGTGGTTAAATTTTCCTGCGTAGTTTTGTGAGTTTCTATAGGTTGTTCATAAAAATATAATTATGCTCTATTTTTCATATTATTTCATATTTTCAATCATTAAAAGTTTATTATGAATATTATTAATGTTTTATTTGTTCTAAAATTACATATTAATTATTTAGAACTTATACGGACATGTTTTAAATTGTTTTATGATTAATTTAATGATATTTACATAGGATTAAGTGTGTATGGATATTCATGTTAATATTTTGGAAAATGTTATATTCAGAATTAAACCGGTTAAAATATGAAGGGTGTGTCTCAGATATTTTCAAAGAGTTTATCAAGTATATTAATATTTATTATTAACTATTAATGTTTCTAAACTTCATTTTCTATACAACAAGTATTTTTTTCTACTAAATATCAAGTTTAAACTCACATGAATATTAATTATCACTCTTTTATAAAAAAAAATACACATAAAACATTTATCTATGAAATATGAATGAACCATATGAATGTATGTAAAATGTAATGTTCAAATTATAATTACTTTTGGAATGTGAAGAGTTAGTCTCACATGAATTATGGGTGTATTTCAAGGATCAAATTGTATAGATTTATTTACTATTTTATTAATTATTTATTTATTATCCTAATGAGATTATTTGTATAGTATGGTTTTTATTTTTATAGTATATTTAAAGTTACTTCAATGTGAATATTTTATTTCTAAAATTTATGAAGGAAAATTGTGGTATTTAAAGTGAAGAAAATATTCATTGTTATTTTGGATATAAAAAGACTGAGGCATGAAATGAAGAAAATGATAGAGGTGACTCTAGATTTACTCTTGCATGATTCATAGTTTTCAACTGAGTCCTAGAGCTTCATCATTCAACTTATGGTTCCCTGAGCTTCATTATTTCAACATCTTTAAGGGCATGAGTACTACATGATCCAAACACCATTATTTTTATCAACTATCATTCATTGAGATAAATTTCTTTATTTTATTTCTTTGTATTGTAACTATTTGTGTTATATCTTCACACTTAGTGCATCTTGCACGGGGTTATACTACCCTTATAAAAGGTGCATCTAGTTTTAGTTTTTCCCCTTAAAAGATATGGTTTAGTATATCCCCTTAGAAGAATGGGTTATTCTTAATCTATAAAACAATATGTGAAATTACCGCTCCTATAATAGTCTGGTTTTAGTCAATCCCCTTAGAATACTAGGTTCCTCTTGACCTATAATGTAGAAGAGGTTAGGACTTAAACTATGAAATTCTAGGTTGGGTCTACACATGTAAAGGGCTAGGTTAGGTTTCCACCCATAAAAGACTGGGTTCCATCTAAACTTAAAAAAGTAAAGAGGTTAGGATTAATCTTGTAAAAGTGTAGGTTGGGTCTTCTCCTATAAAAGGATGGGTTTTTTCTGAACCCTTAAAAGACAAGGGAATTGGGTTAGACCTCCAGTTCTGAAAAAAGTAGATATAAAGAGTTATCACTCCTCTTCAAAAGTGATATACCATAGTGGGTTTTATACACCAGGTAGGTGTGTGGATAGTGGAGTATGATCATTTAGATCTGAACCACTATTAAATTCATGTGTTTATCTTTTACTTTCTTGCATGTTATTTTATCTCTATAAGTCGACAACATGTCAAAATGTGGGATTTTCAATGACAACCTTTTCATTTCAAATTATCCTCTTACTTTTTCAATAATGAAAGTAATAACTCAAAATTTATCCTAAATAAATTTTTTATGTATTATAAAATGAATTTTATAAGTTTACATATTTACTATGTTTAACCTTATTTTAAACACTTTTGAAAAAACGTCATTCACCATGGTGGTTTTATGCAACTTACATGAATGATGATGTTTTCATGAATTTAAGTCACTCATGGTTATTATTAATTAAAAAAATTAATATTCAATTAATTTTTTTTATTATGATTCTGTAATATTAAATTATCCATTATAACAATGAAATTAAATATAAACAAACATGGTTATTTTTAACCATAAAAAACAGGCTTATTAAGGAAGGTTTTTTATATGGTAATAATTAAATAACCTATTAAACTTACTTAATTATGGAATGATATGGACCATATCCCTTAAATCTTATGTAGTTTAAGAAACCATTTAACTAATAATTTTTTTATGAATATAACTAACCTGTTATGAGATAATAAATCAAATGACCCTAAAATGACTGATGTAAATTATACTGATTTAGTAAATGAATGAAACGTGATAATAAGTTATGATAATAATAAGGAAATAAACAAGAAATATGTTCTAAATCAAGTATATAATTAAAATTATTTTATTATTTAGGAAGGTAGTGAATGTACATGGAAAGTTAGGACTCAAGGAAAGGGGTTTCTTAACTCAATTTTTTCATTAGGTTATACCACTTCTTCATTGACCATGTTATATTCCAAGATTATGTGTGTATCAAAATCTGATTTTTTTAAATTTTATTTCCATTTTTTGTATTTAAATTTATTACACATAACTAATTCATTCATTAATTCTCATATAATGATATGATCTTTGTAAGAGTTTCTCATCTCAAACTTTATTTTTTGAGACATGTTTCATATTATGCACCTATTTCCATTTATATAGTGAATATATTGCCTACTAAAATATTATATCATGAATAGATATTTTATTATGATATTTAAAGTTGCTTTTTAATTTCTCACTTTCATGAGGTATTGATTCAAATTTTATAAAAGTTGTAAGGGGTTTCTTTGTCTCAATTTCAATTTATTGAGACTTGTTTCATGTTGTACACTACATTTTTTTGTGCCCTTATTACCCCATAAATGTATTTTAACATATTATTTCATGTAATTAATAGTATTTATAGATCTATGTCATGTTTTATCTTTTTATAAATTTTTATTTTGAAAGTTACTTAAGTCGAAGAGGTTTTTTTATCTCAATTTTCCCTTTATTGAGATATATTTTACATTCACCACTTTATTTCATTTGTGTGGTATATATACTATTAAAGAATTTAATATATGAAACTTTTCATGAAAATAAATAGGGTTTTAATATCCATCTATCATTTTATTTTTTATAGAGTTTTGAATTTTAAAGTTCAAGGGGGGTTTATTTAAACCCATTGATTCAAAAGTTTTAAAGAATTTTACCCAAACTCTTTTCCTCAGTGTTCTTGATCATGTTTCAAGAATGTTATTTTATAAACACAAATTATTTCCTAAATTTATTTTCCATGTTATTAAACCTTCTTTTAAAAGGTTTTAAAAATATATTCCTTAATGTTTTTCGCACAGGTCGCTTTGGGATCTCTTTACAAAAGTGCGAAATATATGTTTTTCTTGGCATTTATAGTTTGATCAAATTTTCCCACAACTATGTCCTTTCTTCATTATTAAACTTTTTTTTAAGTTTTAATTTTTTTCTAAGGAAAAAAATGACCCATTTTTTCTGAATTTTTAGTTTTTAATGGTTATCAAAAGAAAAAGTTGTTCCTTCTTATTTTCAAAAGTATATTTCTAAATGATTCTATAAAAGAGTTTTTCATCTATTTTAACATCTTATAAATGATTCCAATATTTAACTGGGGTATTATTTAATAATACCATCCAAATATTTCTTTGGATGGATTATGATTATTGTTTTAAAGATGTTATCGTGAAACCTATGTATTTTTTGTGGGTTAATCAAGCTATAAAGGAATGATTGTTGTTTTCAAGAGCGCTATGATGAAAAGTGGATGATTATAAATGTTTTGTTCAGTATAATGTACTTATACATTATTGATGATGATGGGTGATCCCAATATATCTCATGATGATAGATGGTCCTGATATAGATCTCTAATGCACTGGGTAATTATTTAGTCTTAGAAACCAAAAATACGTGAGAAAATCAGGTAGGTTACACATATGGAATAAACTGGGAATTAGTTATTCCAATATGGGTTAAACATGAGTAAGCATATATTACGAAGATAATTTCCCAAGATACCAACATGATTAATTTACACTTGTTATGATTTTTAATGGTTTCTTTGAACAGGTTTGATTTCTCATGGTTCATGATTGTTAACTCAAATATATCTTATTTTATACTAAAGATATGTATTTTGAATCATGGTATGTGATCCATATTTTTATAGATATTAATTCTCTTATGTTATGTTCATGTAGTTTGATTATTTTCTCAAAACCTTATATTCATATTATTCTCATTGATGATATTCAATTGTTAATTCCTATGTTTACCCCTATTTAGTGTTTGATCTCACCATTATCATGTTTCCATTTCCCTATGTTATAAATAATGATGTTAAGTTATTTATATAATAGTTTCATGTTTGGAGAATTTTATGGGAGATGTTGAAGACTTATAATGGAATAATAATATCAAGGTATAATGGGGAAAATTCCCATTTGGATGGAAATACATGGGTTTAGTTAAGTAAAGTGTTTTTCCTAACTCTCTAAAACTCTAAACATAAAATGTTTTGGATATATAAGTGACTCAATATTTTCTTTTGACATTTTAATTATGGATGGTTAAAATTGAGTCTCATATTTTTGTATAAAATCTAGAATTGTAAAGAGTGTGTTTTTATCACCGGATCCAAGTGTACAAATTTGGGGCATTATAGGTGGTATCAGAGCAAGGGTTTAGATAACTTTTGAGTTTATAATGTTGTCGTTTGAGGATAATTTAATAGTTATGGATATCATATTGTGTTAAATATTATAAGGTCAATAATAAGATTAAAGGTATAAATACCCATATGATGTTTTAAGTGGTGGGATTTTAAGGTGATTAGTGATATTTTAGGAGACATTTTATTGGTTTTTAATAAATTATTAAGGTATATGTAACCCTTTATTTTAACATGTGTTTTATCAGGATGGTTTTTTGGGAATAATGCTATTACATTTTTATGGATGTAATATGAAAGGTATAAGATAACCTTTTAGGTTAAAACGTTATTTAATGTTGAGATAGTTATGGTTAATTGAGATATAGGGTTAGTAATTTATTGAAATATTTAAGTTGAACTTGGGTATTATCATTTAGGATTTGGAGATTAATTTATTCTTTATTCACATGGAGGTTTATTCATTTTGGGTATTATTTTACTATACGTTAACAATTTTAGTTTTAGTAAAGATGGGATGATTGGATTTTCATCCTTTTATGGATCTCTTGATCTATTAAAAGCTAATTTTTATGCTTGAGACATAAGAAAGATTCATTTTGGGTATTCATCATTTGTAATATGAGATAAAATAGATGTGGAAGCTATTTTGAAACACACAACCAAAGGATGAAATTGTGTTTATGGATTTGAAGAAATCGAGTAAGTATGTTTTCTTATGTTCATTATTTTGTTGGTAAAAGAATTCCTAGACTCTAGAAAAAATTATCCTGAAATAAAAATGTTATCCTTTTATAATAATTTATAATTAATTAATAATTTCTTCTATCTTTGGGTAAAATTAAATTTTAATTAAAATCTTCCTCTTTTATGGACTTATTTTTATTAAAACTATAACATTTTTGAGAATTATTTTCATCCTCTTTAATTGTGATTTCTCTTCCATGTCCATATTTTTATTTTTCATCAATGTCTTCCTTATTTGTGAACCTGATTATGTGTTATTCCAGGTGAGATTTATATTTCCTCTTTTCTCTTTTCAAAAGGATGTTTTATTATCCTTTTTTAGGATGAATATTTTCAATGAATGTATTTTTAAATATTAAAAAGGTTTTTACTTTTATGACTATATGTTTTATCCTTCAATCAAAATTTCACTTGGATAACCATTATGTCTTTTTCAAGGTTCCATTATTGAGGTTTCTTTTGAAAATTATAAAGTTCAAAACCACTTTCACCTATTAAAATGGGTTTTTAAAATGTTTTAATTCTTTTTCACATCATAAACCCTTTTTTACTGAACTCGAGATCAAATTACAAGGATGGGATTTATTTAATAGGGGATAATATACCACCTAGAGATTTTATTTTTTGTTCCTTTAAAGTAATTATTTGTTCAATAGCGTGTACCACATGCAATACCAAGTTAAAAAAACATAGTGTTATTATTTAAATATGACCGGTAAAACCTAATTGCTGGATTGAAGGGTATTAATATAATCAACTGAATTATGAAATATATGTATAAAATTTTTCCTAATAAAAATTTATTTATTAATGTCTATGAAATAAGTACTCTATTTTGAATGATAAGAATTAAATAATATAAGTTTAAGAATAATTAATGTTTAAAAGGGTATTTAGTTTCTTTATATCTTATATTTTCATTTAAAAGTTAAATTTTATCAATTTTATCAATTTTAGAAATTCAAATTGATATAAAGGAATTCATTTTTGACGCCCATGGGTGTTATCCGAGTGGTACCTACTGATTTTACCCCTCGCCCTCTGTGGGAATTGGCCCAGGCCTTAGTCCTGCCAGACTCAAACACTGTGCATATTATACACAGTGCAATTCAAAGCCATCTGCCTAGCTAGGGAACGTGCAGTGCACTTTGGGGCCTGGAGCCCCCCTAGTGGGAGTCAAGCGTTAACCATACACATGTTTTAAAAAAAACTCAAAGGCCTTCGGGCCTTTGGATGGATGATGAATTCATTTTTTATATAATAACTTCAAAATAATCTTAAGATAATTTTTTGGAATTCTTTCTAAAATAGTTGATTTTTTTGTGAATAATGAAAAATAGTGATTTTAAAAATACTATCACTTTTATGAAATTATCATGATACAAAAATGAATTAAAAGTTTATGAAATTCTATACCTATAAAAAATATATATTTATTAAGTAATATAATTAATTTAAAAATATAATATTGAACTTATAAATCTATGTTTTGCATTTTAGAAATCTAAGTAATGTTTTTATTCAAATAAAAACACTATTTTTGGTTATTCTCTTAATCAATTTTTCACATGGTATATTTCAATTTTTGAATTGGTTTTAAATTAAAATAAGTCTTATTTGATTAAAAATTATCCAATTAATTAAATTTAAATCCAAATTATAAATTATTTGGGTATAAACTCATTTTTATACTTAAAATAGGCATTTTTCTAAAAAACAGTTTTTGGTTGTGTTTTTCATACTTATATTAAAAATAATATTTTTTAGGTGAATTATGATATTAAAAGAATTTAATAGATAATTATAAAGTATTATTGATTTAAAAATATATATATATATTCAATTTCTATTTTTATTTTAATTCCATTAAAGTCAAAGTATGTGAATAGTTATGAAAATGAATTTAAATAATATCTAATGTTTAAAAATTATTTTTAAATTATTATAAAATCATAAAAATTATATATTAAATCAAGTGGATGGGAAATTATCGAACCTATAATTCATGTTTCATGTATGTGTTACTTTTCATTTTTAAAATTACCTTTTTTAACCCTTAAAGACTAAATATTTGTGAAAAGATCATTGATTTTTTCATATAAAAATGGGCTCAATATAAAATTTCCTAAGACACTTATAAGTTCAGATTTTTCTTAAATAAATACTCCAATACATATTTCTAATTCCAATACCACATAAGCCCCTGTATTGATAAATTTATCTTCTCTAATGGCCTTAAGTTTAATCAAAAGGTGACATCTCAAAGATTGAGTTAAGGGTTTCCAAACCTCTTTCAACTTTCTTATTTATGATTATTTATTTTGAAATATTATTAAAACTTCACATATATTGATTAAATTATTATATTCCAAATATACTGTCATTTATTTGATCAATTAATTATGGGGGATCACTAGTTACCTCTCAATGAACTCTTCTCCATAAGCTGTAGTTATGTCAAAATGTGGGTTTTTCAAAGATAATCTCTTCATTTCAAATTATCCTTTTATTTTTTCAATAATGAAAGTAATAAATAAAAATTTATCCAAAATCAGTGTTTTATGTATTATCAAATTCCATTTATAAAACTTAAATATTTAATATTTTTACCCTTATTCTAAACACTTTTGAAAAACATTGTTCACTGTAGTGTTTTTATGCAACCTATGCGAACAATGATATTTTCATGAATTTAAGTCTCCCATGGGTATCCTTAAAATTTTATTTTATGATTTAATATAAAATTAATATTCAATTAATTTTATTATTACAATTTTTTAATGGTAAATTATTTATTATATTAATAAAATTAAATGCAAACAAACATGGTTATTTTTAACCATAAAAACAAGGCTTATTAAGGAAGGTTTTTGAGATGGTAAAAATTAGATGAGCTATTAAAATTAATTAATTATGGAATGATATGAACCATATCCCTTAACTATTATAGATCTTATGAAACCATTTTACTAAGAAATTTTAATTTTATGAATATAAGGAACCTATTTGGAAATTATGAACTGAACGACCCTAAAACAACTGATATGGACTATACCGATTTAGAAAATGAAAGAAACATGATAATGAGGGTTAATAATAAGGTAATATACATGAAATATATTCTTAATCAAGTATATAATTAATATAATTTTATTATTCAATAATGTATTGGATGTATGAGGCAAGTCAGGATTCAAGGTAATGGGATTCTTAACTCAATTTTTTTCATTGGGTTATACCACTTATTTTTTGACTATGTTATACCAAGATTTTTTATGTAATGAACTCTAATTTTTTTATGTTATATTTAAAAAATTTATACCAATTTCACACTATGGTTTATTTTTTATGATGTACTTACTTCCTAATGAATGTATTTTGACATATTATTTCATGTAATTCATGGGATTTTTAGATTCATTTCATGTTTTATCTTTCAATGGATTTTTATTTTTAAAGTTACTAAAGTCAAAAGGGAATTTTCATCTCAGCTTATCCTTAATGATATGCGTTTTATATTAACCACTCTATTTCTTTTATGTAGTGTATATGCTACTAATGAATTTCATTTATGATAATTTTTATTAAAACTTAAGTGGGTTTTAAAATCAAGCTTTGTTTTTCTTTTTGATGGAGTTTTACATTTTTAAGTATAAAATGGGTTTTATTAAAATTCATTGATTTAAATTTTTTAAATACTTTTACACAAACTATTTTCCTCCATGTTATTTATCATGTTTCAATAAGATTATTTTCCAAACAAAAATGATTTAATAAATTCATTTTCCATGGTCTTTGATATTATTTTAAAAGGTTTTAAAAGGATGTTTCTTAACATTTTCCGCATGGTTCAATTTGTACTTTCTTTACAAAAGTGTAAAATAAATGTTTCAAAATTGTATTTCTAAATGTTTTTATAAAATATTTTTTCATCTATTTATACATATTATAAATGATTCCAATGATTCACTAGGATATAATCTAATTATATCATCCACATATTTTATTTAGATGTACTATGATTATTTTTTAAATATATTATCATGAAACTTATTTCTTTTCCACAGGGTAATCATTTTTTAACGGAATGATGGTTTTTTTCAAGGGTGTTATGATTTAAAGTGTAAGCTTATAAATTTTTTGTTCGTTATATGATAAATTTAAATTATTGAAAATGAAATTTGATCCCTATATAGATCATGATTATGGGTTATAATGATATAGATCTCTAATACATTGGGTAATGATTTAGTCTTTAAATGTGAAAATGAGGGAGAAAACTGGGTAGATTAATCCTATAGAATTAACTGGGCATTAGTTATTCCAACACGAATAAAACATAAGTGAACATGGGTTATGAAGATAATATACTAAGATACCAAAATGGTTTATCTATGATTTCTATGAGTTTTAATGGTTCCTTTGAACAATATTGAGTTCACATGGATCATGATTGTTGATTCAAATGTATCTTGTATTATGCTAAATATTTATGTCATGACTCGTGTTTTATGATCCATGTTTTTATGGGTATGAATTATCTTATGTTATGCTCATGCAGTTGGATTATGTTATCATAACTTTATGAATATCTTATTCTCACTGATGATATTCAATTTTTAATTCTGATGTTTACACTTATTGAGCATTTGAGATCACTCTTCTTATGTTTCCATTTCCCTGGGTTATTAAGAATGATGTTAAGTAAGTTATGTTTATAAGGGTTTCATGTGTGTATAAATTTATGGGAGATGTTGAAGACTTATCATGGAATAATAAAATCTGGGAATAATAGGAAAAATTCTCATTTGGATGGAAAGACACAGGTTTACTTACTTAAAGTGTTTTTCCTAACTCTCTAAAACTCTAAACCTAAAAGGTATTGGGTATGTAGGTGACCTAATATATCTTTTTGAAATTGTAATTGTGGATGGTTAAAACTGATTTTTATTTTTTATGAAAGACAGAATTGTAAAGAATATGATTTTATCACTATATCTAGGTGTACAGGTCCAGGATGTTATATTTGTAGCTACTCAATACACGGTGGTTTTTCATAACCACCACTAAATAGTTTTCTTGGCATAGTAAAATACCTATTTATAAAAAAAATTGATATGAAGATGTTTTATTGAAAATGAAATATAGTCTGTGTTGAATTCCTATCATATGCCATCACATAAAGTCCATTTTGGACCACATAGAATAGTTATAAAAGTGTTGGAATCAAGATTACATTGATCTAATCTTTTAAAGACTCACATTATTTTTTTAAACTATATACAATGTTAATTCACTAGTAATATATAAAAAAATAAATTATTTAAAAACTAAAAAACTTCTATAAGATCATTGATTTATAGGGAATTAAATTTATGGGGTCATTCCTTATGTATTTTGGGTTTGTTTATATATTTTTAGCAATGGATTGTAGAATAGGTAGGTGGAAGTAAAACCTAATATAATTTATGATTCCAAATATGTTATTGAATTTTTCAGGTTCCATATTCTCTATAAGTTTAGAACACCAAAATCCATCATAAGCATATAGGGGAGCTATTTTTATAGTAGGGGAATAAAACCATTGAAGTCAGGGTGTGGTGTGGAAAACAAGACTTCAACACCATATCACCTATAAACTAATGTATTGGTAGAAGTATCCAATAGAGAGGTGAAGAGAATTTTAGAAAATACTGTCCAACTTAATTAGAAGGTTTAGTGTATAAGGTTGGAAGATACCTTTTGGACGTATAGGGTGGCCTATAAAACCCTAATTAGAATGAGACCATTTATATTGGTATTTGGACAAGGTGGAACATTATAATGAAATTGAGGCATAAAACCTACTGGGTGCTGAGGAAAATGAACTTATATTTAGAAATGATATGAATCAAAGTAAGCTATAAATTCAAGAGTTAGAAGAGATATTAATAAAGTAATATGAAAATTTGAGGATCTATAAGGATAAGGTAATAATAGATCACGATAAACTCATTTGGAATAATGAATTACACCTTAAATACAAAATGTTTCTATATAATTCTGGAATGAATTTCATGCCTAGTATGCTATATTCTAGGTAGGAAGGCCTATTTTCAGTTACTAATGTATCAATTTATGACATATTTGATATAACTAAAGGAATAATAAATAAGTTCCTTATTTTAAATGGATATAGGTTTAAGAAATTCCATGGAGACCATCTGGGAGAATTAGTAAAGGAGACGACACTCCTCTAGGATGAGTTAAGTGAACCCTCAAGTTGCCTATCTTTATTACATTTTTTATATATAAATAATAATTGATATTAATTCATTTAGAATTTCATTTATGACATTTAAAGAATGAAGTTTAGGAGAGGGAGTATCCATTGTAAGAAATCTTCGGATTTTTGTGTTTTCTTTTTCAATTTTTTGTCTTTTCTTTTGTTTTTACTATGTTTTGTTTTAACTTTTGTGTGATTTTTAAACTTGTTGAGATTAACTAAATTTTCATGTTAGTTTGAATCTATAATTCATTTATGAGGTACTGATTTAATTGGAATATTTGGAACTGATATGGATATTTATGTGTTTCTTAATCTCTAGTTTTAATTTAAATAATATTCACATAAATTCCATCAATTATATAACCTCATTCCATGAGTATTGTCTAATATTTTTTTTGAATTATTGGTATGTAGTATATATATATTTACAAGTTATTATTATTCTCTATTTGTTTAAGATCATTGAGACATGCATGGTGAACTATAACTTGTTTCAAATCTATTTCAAAACTTTTAGATATTGATATTTTTGTCAAAGTTACTAAGATGTCAGTTTTGAAAGCCTGTTATTAAACTTTTTGAAACTATAATGAATTGGACTAGGTTAACCCGATAGGTCACCTGACTTGGCCCACCATTAGGATAGAAGGGTTTCATTGATCCTTATAGGCAGAAAATTAGTGTTTGGGTATTAATAATTCTCATTAGGAACATTTTCACCCTCAATAACAATCATATAAGGTTTTAAAGGCTACAAGCAAAGGAAATAACACACACTCCTTAGGCTCACAAAGATAGGTCACACCCCCTACAGGGGTTGACACACTCTATAGAAAACCCATTAAATTAATTTTTCCAAAGTCATAGTGTCCTAAAGTCCATTACTTGGGTCTTCACCCCTATCTGCATCACTCATGTGTCACCTCCATGCATCATCGCTTGTGCCACCTGCCTGCATCACTGCCTACATCATAAATCCCCCCAAGGGGGATGCCAGGATTCAAAACCTAGTATCTTATATATGGATTTCAGTGGTGAGTACCACTTAACAACATCTCATTCCACTTTACCCTCAATAAAAATATTAAACTAACAATGAAAATAAATGATAAAATCACCAAGCATGGCATAATCAACAAACATCCATCCAAAATACAACAAAAATAAATATATAGTAAAATAAAATAAAAATAAAAAACCAAGGATAAATGGATAATACAACATCCAAAAATAAAATGACTAAAACCCAAACATCTCCAGTAACAATACTAGTGACCTACGATCACTCACCAAGTCCAATCGTCCATCAACGGACCAACCTGAACCTCAATGAACAAAAACAAAACTGGGGACCTAAAATGCACTCAGGAACCAATTCATATAGAGGGTGTGAGCTAAAAATTACAATTAGGATCTCACCAAGGATTCTCTACAAAATTTCCTTCATATAACAATCCATAAATTTCTAGCTTAAACATAAGATATAAAATAGGGTTTTCACATGCTTTATAAAAGAAATCTAAAAACATGAGATACTCACATTTCTAAAATAACCACCCTTATTAAAATAAAATAAGTATTAATAAGAAATTTAATTAAAAAAATCAAACTAAGGAAATAGGGCCTTTAAACCCATTAAAAAACCAATTCCATTGTTTATACCCCTTTTTGAAACATTTCCTAAAAATCCCATTTTCATAAATTACCCCATTTTCTTAAAACCTTTTTAAGAAACAACTAAGACATTACTTTTTAAAACACAGTTTCAAAATTATTTTTAAAATAAAATTTTTTAAAGTACACGAAAACACTACTTGAAATTAAATACAAACACAATATACTCTAAGATACCAATAAGTCATAACAAAAGTGAAACAACAAAACAATGGTGTCATGTGGTCCAAACAAGCTAGGGAAAAATAAATGGGAAATCCTCTAAAACATTCTAGAAAAGACCTAAGTGTCATGGGAAACATAAAAAGACTAAATTAACATGATATAAACTTGATACATGATCTATAGTCTGACACTAAATAACCGTTATGTCCTAGTAGTCCCATCAAACTAGTCGATCCCTATAACCATCTTAAGAGCACTCAAGACACCATGGGAATGTAATACATCCCATTATAAATCACGATGTCTAACTAGGACACATTAAATATCTATATTACAATCTACACTATGTATTTCACTTATCTATACCTCTACTTAAATTTTTAGGACTCCCATGACAGGTCAATCAATGGAGGTGAGTAAACAATAATTACATAGAATACATAATAATCAATTTTAATAAACCTCATCTCACCTCCTACACCCTCACATGAAACAACCTTTTTCACATACATTTTTAATCATTAAATAAGGATATTATAATATAAATTATTCCCTAAGGTAGCTACAAGTCACATTAGGCATAACAATCACATGAAGCTCAATTGAGGCTCTTACACATTTTTTAAAACAAATATTCAAAAGTTTCAATCAATATTTCAAAAGAAGATCAGAATTCCAAGTCATTTCACACCTTCTGAAATTCATTTTCAAACATTCATTAAAATCAAATTATCAAATCACCCTTTAAATTCATTTGGAAACCTAACCACTTTTTGAAATTCTCTTTTTAACACATTTCAACACCACTGAGGCCTAAAGGTACCAAAATAATTTAAAATGAGGGTCAATCCCCAACTTTTTATAAAACATGCCTTTTAAAACATCACACATTACCCCTTTTAAACAAAATTAATTTCAAAAAATAATTCAAAATATTAAAACCCTATTTAAATATCCTCTTAAGAAATTTCATAAACACTTGGCATGTGACAAGTTCATTCCAAGTTTTAAAACCGTTTGAAAATAATTTCAAACCCACCTAGGGTATAAAATATGATTATAATTTCATAATATAATATTTAAAAAAAATATGATAATTTTATAGCATGCATTATAAGGGAATCCCAATGAAATTACTACCTCATTCAAGTGGAAACTCATCTAAAACACATCACCTTTGATGTCGAATGCACAACTGGGAAAGAAGAAACCCTCATGAACCCCTAAACACCTAAAGAGCTATTATTCATAACCCAAATAGTTGTTATGGTTCATAGAATAGAGGAAAATATGAATAGAGGGTAAGGTAAGAATAAAGGAAGAGAAAATGAGGATAAAATACCTTATAACCCACTTGAAATTGAGAAAGAAGTTCCCCAAATCTAAGGATGAATAAGGTAAGAGATCCCCATGTGAACCTCTTAGTTTAGATGAGCAATAGGTGGGGAAAGGAGGACAAAGGCATACAACCTAAGGGGAAAAAGGTAATTTCACCTTTAAATGAAAATTAGGCAAACCGCATGGTTTGACCATATGATTTTCCAAGACATGTACCAACCATGTAGATGGAGATTCCAAAGCAAAACAACCTCTCACAATTTGGTCGCATGGTTTTTGAACCATAAAAAACCATTGTTAAAAACTATAGACTTGTCACATAACTTCCCCTAATCATGCCTAAGTTGTGCACCAATAATCTAATCACAAAAGTGACCTACATAGTTTCCCCTAGAATTCACATGGTTTAGACCAAATCCTGTGCTATGGAATAACTATGTACTGAAAAAAATGAACTTTAAATATTATTACATAAGGGTAACCACACAGTTTCCTCTAAAACTAGTATAGGGGGAAAATTAAATATTTTGTTCAAGTTTCAATCTAAAAATTCTAATAAACTTAAAATTCCCCAAGATAAAATAAAATATAAGGTAACAATGACATGTGTATTTCAGAATTATCCCCACCATACCACTTTATATCCCTATAAATTCCCTAGTCAAAATAGAAGAATTGCTAGAAGAAAAACATCAATAATAAATTATGAGAGATGGAAGGGTCAGGGAAGAAACTCATGATGACTATAAGACTAGAAAAACATAAAAAAATATCCAACTCCATGATATCCCTCAATGTCCTCAAACCCCCAAAACATCCTCAAGCACTAATCCAATCCATGACTACTCCATAACCACTCTATAAAAACTTAAAGAAGATAGAGACTTGACATGGGTCTCCCTGCCATTTAGTAACAAACTAAAATGTTGAAGTAGTAAATAATCACCATAAAAGAAGGGTATTACCAAAATGACCCTGATTACACAAGTCAATAAAATAAAAAAAATCGGATCCCACTAACGACTTACATCCACAATCTAGGACCACCCAAATCCAACTGAAAGACCATAAAAAGAATTCACTAAAATCATCACCTTTTAAAACAACCAAAGAATAAAACATATAAATACATGCCTTAATTAAGAAATGATATTGTATATAACCTTAGATTACAAAACTAATTGAAAGGAATGAGTTAGGACCTCATACCCAGGTCACCATATCATGGATAACACAACTATATTTAAACTAACACCAGCCAATGAATAATCTCAACTAGTACTATGTCTATCCAAGTCACCAGAAACACATACCCAAGGTTATCCTATGCCTAATTCAACAATTAGAAACCCATGCATGTCTCCTACCATGAATTTAGCACCACCAAAGCAGTTACACAAGGAACAAGGAACAATGGTTAAATAATGTAACAACCCGAACTTTTGAATAATATCTGTTTCCTAAATTTGTGTGTTATTTTATTTTATACTCCACAAAACTATATTCTTTAATTAATGAAGAGATTATAATTAAAATGACACCATTGGGTTTCGATTGTTATATGACCGTTGGTCAATATGACCATTGGAAACTAAACTCTTAATGTTACAATTATTGTTTATAAATACAAGTGATATTGGTTAATTAATATAGAAAGAAGAGTAGATGGCCTCATCCATTAGACTCGGGCCATACGAGGCCCATCTGTCGGAGCTTGTGAAGGAGGTTGCGTCACTAGGATTTTCTCTAGACCAAGCCCAAGATGAGCTTCAAGGTGTGAAGCTTGAACGAAATCACCTAAGGGAGAAGTTCAAGCTGATATAAATCACCACTCATGCAATTTTGTTCGAGCCGCCACAATATTCTATCACCATAGCACACCTTACACATAGGTCTTATGCAGGTGTTATAAGGGGATATATAACAAGACCTTAGTTACTTTGTGTATTACTTTTGTATAAATAAAATTGTTATTTCATCATTCCTATTTTTTGAATAGCGTTTCTTAATAAAGTATATGTTTAATTAATATAAATTTGATAAATTTATTTTAGAAGTAAAAAATTATAATTTTCAAAGATTTCTCATACATAGAGAATTATTATGGTAAAATAAACATCATTTTTGAATTTCAAATGTCAAAATTAACCTAGTCTGAATTTTTAGAAATTTTCAAAGAAGTTTCAATTTGATGAATAGTGTTTTATGAATAGTATTTTTTGATGAATAGTATAAAAATATTTTATTATTAAATTATTTTTTCTGTGAAATGATTTTCAAAAATCCATCACACATGGTTGTAATCGGGGTAAAAAATGTGGTTAAATAAGATCAAAATAATTTTTTTTTTGTGAATAGTAACATACCATTATGAATAGTAATGAATAGTAAATTGGCCAAAAAATAGAAACTTCACCCATGAATGTATAAATACAATTTAGACATCTTAAAAGTGAAAAAAACGATCAAAGTATAAGTTTTGGTATTTTTGTATGTCATGAATATTTTATTTAAAATTTTATAATTAATTTAATAATTTAATATGGAAATTTATTTTCATAAAATGTAATCATAAATTGTTACTTTATAGTCTTAAGGTTATATGATAATTTTATGGGACCATGATTACTTTTTCAAGGTGTTACAAAAAAAGTTATAGTTTTAGAGTTGTTTTTTTAATAAATAATGATTTTATTTAAAAATTAAATTAAAAATATTTAGAAAATTATTTTTATAAAATAGAGTTCATTTTTGAATTCAGAGCATTGATATTAGTTTAGGGTGAATTTATGATATTTTTATAAAATGTTTTGTTTTTCGGTGAATAGTGAAAATATAGTTTTGAGTTTCGGTGTGTTTAATGACATCATTAATGATGTAATCATGATGTAATAATTCTGGTCTAATTTTGAATAGTAATATATGTTATGAGGTTTCCCAATTAGTCAATACCATTGGAAAATACCATGGGCAAGCCCGTGGTTTTGCAAATACCACCGATGAGGTGTCCCTTGGAAATTAATAAAATATCCCCTCACTTTTGCTATAAATACCAAGCCATTCCATCATTCCTTTCATTAAAAAATCCTCCTATACAAATATATTGTCTTTTTACCTCACAAGGAGTCCTCCCAAGGTTCCCTCAAGACCCCCAAGGTCCCAACCTTAAAGCTTTCGAAGTTACTCTTCAAGGTAAGGGAACCTTTCACCCTCCTCTTTTAAGTCACGACTTCCTTTATGTTATGTCTTATATTTTCCATCTTATTATGTTGGGTTATGTTCTTATATATCCTTATTATTGTCCATTTCAAGTTCAAATGATTATAGACCCTCTCCACTCTCATCAATTGATTTTTTGAATTTTTAAGTGACGTCGTTAGGCTGCCGAATTTTCGTAAAAGAAATCGCATTTTCTCTTTTCTTTCAAGTTTCCTTTTCATGTGATATGTCATTAAAATATCCACACCATGATCTTATTTCTATTTAATTTTGTCTCTATACTATAAAATTATTCATTTATAGATGGTGGACTCTTTTCCCCTCTCTTTTTATTTTTTTCTAAAACCATGTTATATAGCTGTTATGCTGCAGAAATTTCGTCTCAAAATTTATCTCTCTTTCTCTCAAGAAATTATCTTATTTTATTTATGTGAATACCCAAAACTATTTTATTTATGGGGGTATTAATCATGACATAAAAATAATATATTTTGTTTTGGTGTTGGAATGCATAAAACCCTTATACCTTTTCCATGGGTTATAAATGACATAACGATCAAGTTTTTAAGCACTTTTGAAACATTGCGATTTTGAAATGAAACCCATTTCTTTTATTCTCTATGGGTTATTTATGAAATGTTTGATTATGATATATGTATATCACATGAAAATAAATACATATTAATGGTGTTCCCTGATATTTCTCTAATGCATTGGGTAAATAATTTAATCTCTAGAGATGACAAGTTTTACGATACCTTGGTGAATAACCTTGGTAATTTTTATGACACCTTGGGGATATACCTTGGTGATATGTTCATGAATGTCTAAATTAAATGTTTTGGCCACATATTCAAGTTATGATTCATGTTCTTTTTTTTTATTATGATATTCCTCTTTTTCCATTGCTCATGTCTTTATGTAAATCATCAAGTTCTTATTGATATCACAAGTAAATTGTTACCCTTGTTTACGCTTACTGGGCCTTCTACTCACCCTTTCTTTTAATCTATGTCTCTAGGTTATGAGATACAATAATTTTACTTAGGAAAAACTTATGATTAATACCTAAAAGTGTAGTAGAATAATGTTTTATGTTTTCATGTTTTTTGTTCCTGATTTCCAAGACACTAGATTTTAAAGATCCTCTGTTTGTAAAATGTAATGAAAAGTTATGTAATAAAAAGGTGGGATGCCATTTTTTGTATAAAAGGATAGTTTATTTATTTATGGAAATTAGGCTATGAAAAATTTAGGAAGAACTTAGTAGAAAAGTTTAAATATAGGAAAAAATTCTGGTATTTTGGTGAAATATTAAGTAAGTGGTTTCCGAACAAATAAATCCCTGTCTGGATATGAACAAGTGGATATGGATCTGGAACAGATGTACCTAGTAGTGAAAACTCCAACAAGGATTTTTGGGCTTGACCTAGGGTATCCTAGTACATGAAAATGGTCCTTTCTTCACTCCTATTTTGACACTCCCAGGGGATATTTTTGGTTAATCATAAGCTTTTTATGAATCATTATGAAGGATTTATAGAGAAATGTAATTGTTTGAGCATTAAGTTTTAATAAATAAAATCCTTTATAGTTAAAAGATTCATAAATTAAATAATCTTCTCACTAAGTTTTTATTATTTTAGAAAATGGCGGGCAATAGGAGGAACCGTGCAAATGGTGATCGCATTGGACCATGCAGAGATGGACCTCCGATAGAATCTAGAATGGAAACTTTCATGAGAATGATGAACCAACTGACTCAAGTTATGGGAAATAACTTGAATCAAGATGAGAGACCGATCTCACCATGAAGGGAACAACATTATATTGAGCCCTTTATGTGTCAATGACCACCAACCTTTAGTGGATATACCGACCCATTGATTGTTGAATAGTGGATCAGCACTATCGAGAAGATCTTTTTTGTGCTCTGTTGTTCAGAACAAGAGAAGGTAACCTTGGCAGTTTACCATTTAGAGAGAGAATCTGATCAGTGTTGGGAACTAATTAAAAATTCAAGGCCAAGAGTAGATGTTGAAGATATGGAATGGGAAGAGTTCAGAGGGATCTTCTTTAGTAAGTATTTCTCTCGTTCCATGAGAACAAGAATGGAGAAGTAGTTTCTCGAGCTGAAGTAAAAGGAGAATGAATATGTAGGAAGCTACGAGATGAACTTCACAAGGCTTTCACGTTACACCTCTATTTTTATCATGTATCCAAATGGTAAGGTTGATATATTCTTCGGTGGACTAATACCTTATCTGTGTAAGAATCTATCCAACTGAGACTATGATAGCTATGAGGAGATCGTGCGAAGTGCGATGAAAGTCGAACTGGAGTTTGGTGAGATGGAGTGGTATCATAAATCCAATGAAAAGAATAGATCGATGGAACCAAGATTAGGGAGGAGTTTTGATCAGGGAAGATGAGGTAAGAAAGTGCAATTTCCCATGTGTAATAAATGTGGGAAGAAGCATTCGGGGAACTGCCTTCTCGGGAGCGGGAAGTGCTAAAAGTGTGGAAGAGATGGCCATATTGCACAGAATTGCAGTGGTGAGGAGAATCCTAAAATACCAAACACTAACGACAAGGGAAATATGGTGAAATCCCTACCTGATATCCAATTCTATAAGTATGGAAAACTTGGGAACTTTTTCAATCACTGTCCAAATCTGAGGGTAGTGGAGGGGAATCACCATCAGCCTCAGCAACGGCCAAGGGAACAAGGTCGTACTTTTTCAATCACTACGGCTGAAGTTGAAGTGCCAAATGATGTGGTGATAGGTACTCTTGTTGTTATCTCAAAGCTATAAATTACTTTGTTTGATTCTATTTCTACGCATTCCTTTATTTCCTCCAAGTTTTCAAAGAATTTAAAATCAACCCCTGATTTGCTAAAAGTAGATTTATTAGTCAAGACTCCTGATGGGATTATCCAAGCATCATTAGTGTTTAGAAACTCTAGTATTTTCTTTAGAAAGCACAATCTTATTGAAAATCTAGTAGTCATTCCCATGCTATAATTCAACATTATACTAGGGATGAACTAGCTCTCAAAGTATAATGCTAAGATCAAATGCAGAAGCAAGGAAATCTCAGTAGTCTTGAATGGGAAACCAATAGTTATCTTCCAAGAAGATATATCTCAACCTGATATTTTTCTATAAGAACCTCCAATATCCATCTTTATGAAGTTGTTCGGTGAATAAGGATAATGAAATGAGAGTTTAAAGATAGAAAATATCCCCATCGTCCATGAATACATTGTCGTATTTCCTGAGGAGTTACTCAGACCTCCCCCAAAAAGAGTGTAAGGACTCGACCCCAGTTTCCCGGAGTCGGTGCCTTATTTGGATACATTGGCATACAAAAAAGGAATAATAATCCCGAAGGACCGAGTAGTTTAGTATTATTGGAAACAATATTCATACATAAGTTAAACATTACAACTTGAAAATAAATACAACATAGAAACTCCTTAGACAACATCCATAACTCCTAGGTTATTTCAGCATGTCATTCATAATAAACATCTTCATGTCCTGAGAAAATGAAACATAATAAATGGGTGAGCTCAAATTATCATTAAGGGTAATAAATATAGCAAAAGATAACATAAACATTAGACATGGTGAATAATTGAAAACACATGCCTTTAAAAATAAACTTGAACATAATATGGAAAAAATATGAGCTGAGTAAATATTGTCATAATATAACATAATCATGAGTATTCTACTAGTAGAATAACTACATGAAGCATCAATACTATATTCATAATGAGGGAATGAATAATACGGGACAACATAACTATACTGTTAAGACCTCGTGCCAAGACCATAAATAATCATTTTTTCAAGGCCTTGTGTCATGACCGTAGTTTGTCTCATGAGACCAACCGATGCACCGAGGAGCCATGGATGACCCCACATGATACTTAATATGTCCAATGAATTATTTATATAAATGGGGATAAACATAAAAACATATACATTCATATTAAAATTAATATATGAAATGAAAATAACTTTCCCCGAACATTAAGCATAAACACTAACCATTCGGAGTAAATTGGGGAATGGATTTAAGATAGCACATACACATAAAAAGTAATCATAAACCATTAAATTAAATATGGTATATTATAACATGGAATAAAAATCCAAATAACACATAATAATCAATAAGGTTGTTGAAATAGATGAATATACTCTTATAAAATCTTTGAGTAAATCTTGAGATAAATACTCTTTTACCTGGAAAAGAAGAGTTCTTTTGGAAAAATATTTGTATAAAACTAGAATTGAAGTATGATAGTATTTTAATAATAAAATTATTGATTTTATAAATATAATTGTTTCCAAAAACAGATTATAGAGGTCCCTTAAAAATAGGTAAGAATTAGAGGAATTCCCTTGGATCGGGCTTGTATTTCGGAAACAATTTCGAATGTTCCTTTTAAAACATGTGACCATCCATAAAGTAAGAATATATTATAGTTGGTAAACACATATATAACCCACACACATAATTTTTTAGGATTACATAATAATACACAAGAGTTTCACTGAGGTAATAGACAATAAAAGTAACCCGAATGAAAATGGAAATTCGGGTGGAAAAACCCTTACCTTAAATCCAAACGTGTTCTGCTCTTGAAATTAAGCTCCTAGAATATGAAATTATACTTATTAATAACCTATTTAATAACCTATTATACATGTATTTAGTTTATCATAATTCTTTTTAGTTCATTTATTCCCTTATTGATAAGTTATTATATTGAATTTCGTCATTCTGTAGTGTTCGTTTTCTTTATTTTCATAATCGGTTCACTTGTTCTTAAGTAATGGAGTTCATGTGGAATGAATGTAAATATACATAATTAAATTCTAAAATTATTTATGATCATACATAGGTGTTATAATTCATTTATATAACTTGGTTATATGGAATGAGGATGAATTATTATATAGAACTTTAATGATAACTGTTTTGATTAATTTGTGGGTTTTGATTACAACGAACTCATTTTTCCTTATAACTTAATACCATTGTGAAAAGGGATTACAAAACCTTAAATAGGGTATATTAAGTATATAATAATCTGGTTCAACCATAAAAATAATGGTTTCGTGACCAGAATTGAGAATAATAATAGAAATTGAAAGCCCATCATCCTTGAATGTGGTAAATTGACACATCTCGGATGGTGTTCTTGCTACTAGTATAAAAGAAGATAAAAAGAAGAGACGATGATAACTTATTCTGCTATCATGAAAACATTCTATTACATGTAAGGTACTAGATTCATCACAACATTTTTATAAGGATAGGTAATAATAGAAAAGGAAAACAAATGAACTTGAAAGGAAAGACAAAGAATTAAAAAGAGGAATTTACCTCTTGAACCAAAATTCCTTGAGAGCCTCCTTAAGGGAGAGGTTTTGGTCTTTTTATGAGACCGAGGCTTACTGGAAGTGGTATAGGAGGTTGGGAGGATATTTGGACAGAATTTGGAGAAGGAACAAGGCTTGAAAGGAGTGAAGAGAAGAGGGAGTGATGGGGGTTTTTATAGTGGAGGGGAGAGGGGATTTCTCAATTTTATATTCATTAATTTATTATTTATCCACAAGAAAAGAAATAGCGAGTCTTCCATGACCAAGAATAGTAATTTTATCATGTGAATCCTAATCAATTGGGCTTACTTCATCATAACATCATACATGACTCTATAATTAGTGTATTTAGCTTATTTTGTAAATTATGGTATTTTACTATTTATCAAAAATTCAAGTATTTCAAAAAAATACCAAAAATTCACCCCAACCATTTTTAGACATGTAGAATCCAAAAATGAATTCCATTTTTCAAAAATAATTTTCCAAATATGATTAATTTAATATTTAATTAAAATCATAATTTATTCTAAAAACAACCGTTTTAAAACATTTATTTACTTATTCCAAAGCATAGGTATATCGTACTTCCACTTGAATATTATTTATATACCATCATAGGTAAAGTTACTATTCATTAGGGTATATCACTATTCATACGGGTATGTTACTATTCATAAGGGTAGGTTACTATTCACCAAAAATTATGTTTTTCTTATCGGACTCCAAATAACTTACTGATCGCAACTGTGTATGTCATATTTTCGAAATTCACATCACAAAAGTGACAAACTTATGTTTTAAGGGTCACATATCACTTAGTAACTAATTATGTTGTGATTTCATGTGATTATGACATATTTATAAGAAGGGGATTTTTATTGAAGAAATATTGGGTCGTTACAAAGAGAGGTAGAGTTATCCATTGAACTCATACCTGGATCCCATCTGATATCAAAGACCCCATATAGAATGGAAAATATGGATCCGGAGGAATTAAAGAAAAAACTCCAAGATCTTTTAGAGAAGGGTTTTATCTGACTAAGTGTGTCTCCTTGGGGAGCACCTATTCTCTTTGTGAAGAAGAAGGATGGATAAATGCGTCTATGCATTGATTATAGAGAACTGAATGGGATCACAGTGAAGAAAAAAATACCATCTTCCAAGAATTGATGACTTATTTGACCAACTTTGTGGGGATCAATTCTTCTCTAAGATTGATCTTTGTTCTGGTTATCATCAATTGAGGGTGAATAAAGAAGATATTTCAAAAACTTCCTTCCTATCAAGATATGGGAATTATGAGTTTGTTGTTATGCTCTTCAGACTGACTAATGCACCTTCTATTTTTATAGATTTGATGAATAGAGTCTTTAAGGACTACCTTGATAACTTTGTGGTAATTTTTATTGATGATATTCTGATATATTCTAAAAGTCACAAGGAGCATGAGGATCATCTAAGGGTTATTTTTCAAACTCTACTAAAGGAGAGGCTTTTTGAAAAGTTTAGCAAATGTGAATTCTGGTTACAACAAGTTTCTTTCTTAGGGCACATTGTTACCAATGAAGGAATCACATTTGACCCTACAAAGAAAAAAGTTGTAGAGGAGTGGCCTCAACCTACAACAATAACTGAGATTTGTAGTTTCCTTGGATTAGCGGGATATTATAGGAGGTTTGTGAAAAACTTTTCATGGATTTCTAATCCATTAACCAAGTTAACTTGAAAAGGGGTCTAGTTTATCTGGACAAAGGAGTGTGAGGAAAGTTTCCTAGAGCTGAAGAAGAGATTGTTTACCACACCCGTGCTAAATCTTCCCTCAAGTGGAGAAGGATTTTTTATTTTTAGTGATGCATATATGAAAGGGATTGGGTGTGTCCTCATGAAAAATGAAAAAGTCATTGTTTATGCATCACAACAGTTGAAGACTCATGAGAAAAACTATCCTACGCATGATCTGGACCTGGTTGTGTTCATTTTTGCTCTAAAGATATGGAGGCACTATCTTTATGGGGAGAAATGTGATATATACATAGACCATCAAAGTTTGAAGTATATTTTCACACAAAAGGAATTGAACATGAGATAGAGGAGATGGTTGAAACTTATCAAAGACTATGATTTTTCAATTCATTATCATCCTAGAAGAGCAAACAAAGTCGCTGATGCATTAAGAAAGAAAGACCCAGTTGTTCTTTCTATGATGAGGATTCAAAGAGATCCTTTGATCAATGACCTATTAAAGCTGGACATGGGAATTATAAGTGAAGGGACATCATCAACCCTAACACAAATTATTTTTCAATTTTCATTACTAGAGAAGATCAAGAAAGCTCAGAAATAAGATCCTTTGTTATAGAAGAAGTTTGAGGCTATGAAGGATGGGAAGTTTACTGAGTTCAATATTGATCAAGAAGGTGTACTAAAATTTTGTACAAGACTATGTGTTCCATCTATTCTGGAAATAAAGAAGGATTTTATGGATGAATCTCATAGCTCTATGTTCTCTATACATCCTGGGAGTGCAAAAATGTATAGAGACCTTTGTGATCATTATTGGTGGGATAATATGAAAAAGTAGATTGCTGACTACACTATAAGGTGCTTGGTATGTCAGCAAGTGAAGGCATAGCGACAAATTCCAAAAGGGGTGTTACAACCACTACCCATACTAGCATGGAAGTGGGACAATATCACAATGGACTTTTTCACTGGTCTCCCAAGAACTTCCAAAGGAAATAATGTGATATGGGTTATTGCAGACCGTCTCACCCAGACTGCCTATTTTATCTCTATTCGGGAAGACTTATCTCTTGATCAACTTGCCAGGATTTATGTGAAGGAAGTGGTAAGGATGTATGGAGTTCCACTTTCTATAGTATTTTATCATTATCCAAGGTTCACATCAAAATTCTAGAGAACTCTTCAACATTCTCTGAGCACTGAATTGAATTTCAGTACGGCCTATCACCCCCAAACTAATGGCCAATCTAAAAGGACTATTTAAGCACTCGATGGCATGTTGAGAACATGCTCAATGATATTTAAAGGTGGATGGGATCAACATCTCCCTTTAGTTGAGTTCTCTTACAACAACAGCTTCCACTCAAGCATTCAAATGGCACTCTATGAAGCTCTATATGGGAAGCGATGTTAAACTCTTGCATTTTGGGATGAAGCTGGTGAGAGAAAGATTCTTGGGCCTGATCTTGTACAAGAGATGATAGAAAAAGTTCATTCCATCCAGAAATACATTAAGGTTTCTCAGAGTCGGCAAAAGAGCTATGTAAACAACCGTAGAAAGGACTTGGATTTTGATGTTGGTGAAAAGGTCTTTCTTATAATTTCACCTTGGAAGAGAGTCATGAGGTTTGGAAAGAAAGGGAAGCTCAGCCCTAGGTACATTGGCCCCTATGAAATCCTTGATTGCATGGGAGCAGTGGCCTACTGGCTTGCACTTCCTCCAAATATTGCACAAGTTCATGATGTCTTCCATGTATCCCTCTTGAGGAAGTACATACCTGACCCTTCACATGTACTAAATCCAAATGCAGTAAAAATGGAACATGACCTCTCTTATGAGGAGCAGTCAGTGGAGATCTTGGATTGTAGAGACAAGGTTCTACGCAACAAGACTTCCCACCTTGTTAAGGTGTTATGGAGGAACCACAAATGTGAAGAAGCCATGTGGTAAACAGAGGAGTTTATGAGGCAGAAGTAACCACACCTTTTCTCTTCTGAGGGTATGAGTTAAAATTTCAAGGATGAAATTTCTTAAGGGAGTAAGAATGTAACGACCCAAACTTTTGAAAAATATTTTTTTCCTAAATTTGTGTGTTATTTTATTTTATACTCCAAAAAACTATTTCCTTTAATTAATGAAGAGATTATAATTAAAATGATACCATTGGGTTTCAAATGTTATATGACCGTTGGTCAATATGACCATTAGAAACTAAAATCTTAACGTTATGATTCTTTTTTATAAATACAAGTGATCTTGGTTAATTAACACAGAAAGAAGAGTCGATGGCCTCATCCAGTAGACTTAGGCCATACGAAGCCCATCTGTCGGAGCTTGGGAAGGAGGTTTCGTCACTAGTCTTTGCTCTGGACCAAGCCCAAGATGAGCTTCAAGATGTGAATCTTGAACGGAATCTCCTAAGGGATAAGTTCATGTAAAGACCCATAAATTTCAAGGAAATTTTTTTATTAAATTCTTTGGAATTTTACGAGTACGCAGTTTCTGACGTCACTTGATTCTGAGGCCCGGTGTGCCCGGAATAATTTTCTGAAGTTTAGCTTGGGTATGTTCAGTGAACAAACGTGCAGGTTTTTCTATCTTTTGAATCGGTGATCGGAATTGAAATCTGAGGGCACCGATGAACTCGCAATGCCGGTAATTTCTTAAGGGGACCTTTACTGCAGTTGCGTTTAAAGTAGGTTGTGAGATAAAATTTTGGAGTTTAGTAAAGAAGTTAAATAAATTTGTTAAAAAAAAATTATATCAAAGGAAGTTAAATCCTCCCATGTGTGGATATATGAGAGGTGGGGCCCACACGAGCCCCAACCTCTCATCTTCCCATAACTTTCTTCAACCCCCCTTTAACACCTCTTCAATTTAATGTGACAACTCCCCTTATTATGAAAACCCTTCACCTCCCTAATTAATATTCCATCAAGGGTTTGAAAGATAAAGGGGCATGATAGTATTATATATTGGGGAGCCTTCACTCAATTATGGCTTAGAAAATATTTTAGAGAACCTTGTGGGAAACCGCTGGAGAAATTTAGAGAGAACTTTAAACCTCCGACAAAGAATAGTTCTTCAAAGATGGGTCTTCCAAGATCTTCGACGAAGAACAATCCTTCAACGGAGGTCAGATTCTGACGAATCTCTGATGCTCAAGCTTTGATATGAAGTGTGAGGCGAACGCAATGATCGACGTCAACTCCATTCTCTTTCCACGGCTCGATGACGTGCAACGTCATAATTGAGGTAGTGGTTGTTTTTGTATAATTCTAATTATGTGAATTATACTCTCTAAGTTGGGCGTTCTTATTTGTTGAACAATGGTTTGAGCCTCTAACGCGGAGGGTATGGGCTAACGAACAAGCCCGAACCCTCCGCTGGTTGTTCGTTGTGCGCGGATTGATGGGCGATGACAAACAGGGCCACAATGGAGATTTGAAGCCTCTTCAGCAAAGTTCGGGTCCTGAAGTGACCTTAGGCGCAGACGGCAGGCGAAACGGACCACCAGAGTGCGTCCAGTGGTCCGCAGAAGGCAGCAGCGGCACACAACGCAGGCGCGGTGGTGTCGGCGACCGGCAGCGGCGGCGCGCCGCCGGAGCAGACCCTAGAGGCTAAGCCGCGGCGGCAGAAGTCGAACTGGAACGGCTTTTTCATTCCAGATTGGAGAGGTGCAGCATTAAGCCATGCCGGTTTCAATCAACAGGGGGGCAGCGCCCCCCGCTCCGCGTCATCCACTCGGTCAGGCTGGCCGAGCCGCAACCGGCCACCGGGTCGGCCGGGCCAGGCCACGCCAGCTAGGCCGGGCTGGGCCACGCCCATCCGGGCCGGACTCGGACCCGAGTCGGGTCGCCCCGGTTCGGGCCGACCCAGGGGGTGTTGGGCCGGGTCGGACTCGGCCCAGACCCCCTATTTTCAGAACGTTTTCGGTTAAACAGACATATCATGGGCTACGAACCTTCGATCGATGCACCTTCAGTTGCGTAGGGATCCTTGGATCAAGACGGTCGTTTCGATATATTACACTCAAGTTTTAGGCGAATTTTGTGTATGGTCGGGTTGGTTCGAACACAAAACCAACCGGGGCCTCAGAGCGAAAGCGCTTATAACTTAAGGACCGGACGTCCGATTGACGTGTCGTCGACTATATTGGATTCCTTTAGATGAGACAGATCTTTTGGAATACTTCATATGAGGATTGGACGCAGTTGGTGTATGGTCGGGTTGGTTTTATCTTAAAAACCAACCGGGCCCCTGGAACGGAAAAGCCAATAACCCTCAAACCGGACGTTCGTTTGACGAACCATCAGTGGCATTGGTAATCTCATTGAGAAATGGTTCCTTTGAGTATACCCCATGGGAGTTCAGGGTACTGTTGAGATTCGGTTGGGTTGGTTTGTACACGAAACCAACTGGGCCCCCGGGATGAAAAGGCTAATAACTCACAGACCGGGCGTCCGATTGACACATCGCCTATTGCATTGAGACCCTTATAACGAGGCGGTCCTTTGAGATACTTCCACATGATATTACATGACACTTGGAAGTATCGACCAGTAGCTCATGGAGCGGACCCTCCCGAAGATGAGCGTACGGAGTAGGGAGACCTTGTAGCTGGCTGAGACCTGATGACTGCTTGTCCGATTCGAGTCCAAGTGACTTGTATAGCCCAGTGGGGAGCACTACTGTGTTGGGGTGGCAGAGCCATGGTGGGGAGCACTACTGTGCTTGGTTGGAAGACCCGCAGTACTCGACGTAAGGATTACCTTTGTAGGCTATTAGGGGGAGCACTACTGTGTTGGGGTGGCAGACACATGGTGGGGAGCACTACTGTGTTTGGGTGGCAGACCCACGGTACTCGATAGGAGGAGTACCACAACAATCTAAGGTTAGTGAGCAGCGCCTCGGAGTCATGACTGGATCACCGTACTCGACAGAGGAGGATCTCTTCAACAGTTTTGGTTTCGATATCTTTAATGAGAATCCTGGTTTGAGCTGAGTCAATGACCTTTGTGTTTACCTCATGATTGAGATGGGTCACTTGATAACTTAGGTATATGTATGGGCATATACCTAATTAGTGGTTATCCGTTGATTTCATAACCTTTGTGTTTCCTCATGATTGAGATGGGTTACTTGATAACTTAGGTATAAGTATGGGCTTATACCTAAGTAAGGGTTATCTGTTGAGATCCTTCTTTGTGGTTATCCTTGTTGGATTTAGTGAGACCTTGAGGGTCTCGGGGTCCCTACTGAGTATCGTTATACTCACCCCTTCATGGGCTATGCTCGCACCTCATTGTGTTGGATGCAGACGACGGACAGCGCTGACAGAGACCGAGTGTACGAGGACTGGACGGTACCTCGAGGTGGACCTCACGACAAGTCAGTACCCGGAGGTGGACTTCACGATGAGATGGCACTCGGAGGAGGTTGGCGGGCGAGAGCATTGAGGAGGTTATCTGTACCTAACCTTTAGGTAGGATCCGAGGTGGACGACCCATGAGCTGCTTCTATCTTCCAGCTGTTTGTCTTTTTTGTTGTACTTTCGTTCAGTTGTAGCTGTACTTTTCGGTTGGGTTTGTATTCTGGACCATTTACTTTTCAGCACTTTATTTTGTACTTAGTGTATTACTTCCTCTTGTACTCTGGTTGGATTTGTTTTTGTTTTATAAAGGCAATGTCTTCCCAGTTATCGGGATTTATGCCTTTGGTGCTAGTCACCAGCCCCTGGCCTATGGAAGGCGGGCTTGGGGTTGTCATGGCATGGGCCCCAAGGACGGGTCGTGACAAATTGGTATCAGAGGAGTTGGTTCTACCGTAGAACTCAGGACTCTGATGATTTCTTTCTGTAAAGAAATAGTGTTTAGAGTATTGAGTGTGGTTATCAGTCCAGGGAGTCCAACGTTGGTGCGATGGCCGACGTATCCATACACCAGGACCCTGACTTCTGATTTCCAACTTAGTGCACGAAAACACTGATTGTGTGTGTGTTTCCAAAAGTTTTAAAGTCAGCTCAAACCAGGTCATCTCACCAGGTATAAATCATTTTACCATGTCGCATCTGTTCAGGATGCCTCCATGCAGACAACCAGTTAGAGTACCGAGAGAGTATGCGATGACAGCCCACCGAGTGATGAGGCTCCGGTGCAGGGCCCTTTTACTATGTTTGTACCTTCGGGTGGTGTACCAGCAGCACCACCACCTGTTGGGCAGTAGATTCCACCAGCCATACTAGCGAACGGTGCACGCCGGAAGAGCGCGTTGCACTAGTTCCAGCAGCAGAGGCCTCCGAGGTTACGAGATGAGACAAATTTCCAGGCAGTAGAGGACTTGCTGAAGGTGATTGCTAGAGTTTTTCGCCTAGTTAATACACTAGTAGAGCGGATGGTGGACTTAGCTACTAGTGTTTTCTAGTGAGTGACCATGAGGTTGGTATGTATAGTAATGAGGATTTGGTACGTGGACTGATGCCTGATATAGTACCTTCGGGTAGTGTGCCAGCTATATCACTACCTGCTGGTCAGCAGTTTCAACTGGTGGTACCGGTAGATGACACATGTAGGCTTAGTGCCTTACACGTGTTTCAGCATCAGATACCCCTCAGGTTCCAAGGCGAGCCCGACTCATAGGCAGCTGAATAATGGCTTGAGGAGGTGGATGAGAGTTTTCTAGAGCTTATACAGCTTCGGCAGGATGACATGTCGGAAGATGAGTATTCATCGAGGTGTACCGATCATTCCGGGTACTCGATGAATAAAATATGATCAGTGCTTTAGAGATCGTACTTCTGAGCGAGGTGTGTTTAAGGATATTCGAGCCAACACTTTATCCTCTATGCATTCCTACTTATTTTAGGGTTCTATAGAGAACCTTTGTGGTTTAATGTTCATTGGTTGAGCGGAAACAGCCAGTGAATGTTAGCAATGGGAAAGCAGGGAACTGGCGCTAGTCTCAAAGACTTGGGCGTGTAAAATGTTTCAAGAAGAGGATGTTTTAAGGACAGATGAAACTGCAGAGTTGAAGACGTGGAAGCAGAGCTAGGAGAGCAGCATGAGGTGGTGTACATATCGACATGTTACAACCTCCTGCCTTTGTAGTCCCCACCAGGCTCAGGGAATTGGAGGGAAGGGGAAGATAATAGATGCATGCGGTCAAGGGGTGTGACCCAAGGGCTCTATGAATGATTTGAGGTATGGTCTGTGTCTACTACTAGATGTCGTATTAATATACATAGGTACCAATCATTCCTACCTTCCATGAATCTTATTCCAGGCCTAGAGTTTCTGGTTAAACCGTTGACTTGACCCTCATGTCTGGAGATACCTTGAGAGGAGACTCGATAATCACACTTACGCAGACGGTGTGATCTGACCCTAGAGGCAAGAGTTTCGGTTGGAACCTCTTGGTGACAGCGTCGAGGCCTTACGACGTTAGTTTGGGTATGGACTGGGCAACCACAGTTCATACACAAATTTATGGTATTAGGAAAAAAGGTTGTGGTTTATCTACAACGTTGGGATAGGGTTTTCCTTGTTCAGCGAAAAGGAAACCCCAGGTAGAACAGGAATGGAATCATGCATAAGGGGGTACATTCGATCACTCATGAGTCGACCAGACATAGATTTGTGCCAGACTTCTTCAGAGTTGCTGAAATGCTTTTAGCATTGACGAAAAAGCGGAAACCCTTCGTGTGGTCAGTTAGATGCCAGCGGAGCTTTCTAGAGATGAGGCAGAGATGGTTCATGGAAGTTGAGACTGCATGGAGCAGACAGAAGTCCTATGTTGATAGGAGACGGAGACCACTTGAGTTTGAGGATGGTGACCATGTATTCTTACGGGTCTCACCTCGACGAGGTCTAAGGAGATTTGTCCAGGGTGGAAAGTTATCTCCGAGATTCATCGGACCTTTCCAAGTCCTCAGCGGTGTAGGCAAGGTGGCTTATCGCCTGGCCCTTCCACCTCAGTTGCACTGGGTGCACGAAGACTTCCACGTATCTCAGTTGAGTAGATACGTGCACGACCCGATGCATATCATCGAACACGGGGAGTTGGACATCGATGACAGGGCGACATTCTTGGAGGTCCCGGTGGAGCTCGCGGATCGACAGGAGAGGGTCCTACGTGGATGTTCGATTCCTCTGGTGTGCATTTGTTGGCAGCACAGGAACCTCCAGGAGAGCACATGGGAGTGGGAGGCTCAGATGCATGCTCAATACCCTCATTTGTTTCCCTAGTTTATGTTGTAGCTTTATGGGGACGTAAATCCCTGAGGTGGGGGTAATGTAAAGACCCGTAAATTTCAAGGAAATTTTTTTCTTAAATTCTTTGGAATTTTACGAGTACGCGGTTTCTGACGGCACCTGATTCCAAGGCCTGGTGTGCCCGGAATAATTTTCTGAAGTTTAGCTCGGGTAATTTTAGTGAATGAATGAGCGGGTTTTTTCTATATTTTGAACTGGTGCTCAGAATTGAAATCTGAGGGCACTGATGAACTCGTAACGCTGGTAATTGCTTAAGGGGACCTTTACCGCAGTTGCATTTAAAGTAGGTTGTGAGATAAAAATTTGGAGTTTAGTAAAGAAGTTAAATAAATTTGTTAAAAAAAATTATATCCAAGGAAGTTAAATCCTCCCATGTGTGTATATATGAGAGGTGGGTCCCACATGAGCCCCAACCTATCATCTTCCCATAACTCTCTCCAACCCCCCCTTTAACACCTCTTAAATTTAATGTGACAACTCCCCTTATTATGAAAAACCTTCACCTCCCTAATTAATATTCCATCAAGGGTTTGAAAGCTAAAGGGGCATGATAGTATTATATATTGGGGAGCCTTCACTCAATTATGGGTTGGCAAATATTTTGGAGAACCTTGTGGGAAACCGCTGGAGAAATTTAGAGAGAACTTTAAACCTCTGACGAAGAACGGTTTTTTAAAGATGGGCCTTCCAAGATCTTCGATGAAGAACAATCCTTCAACGGAGGTCGGATTCCAACAAATCTCTGATGCTCAAGCTCTGATATGAAGTGTGAGGCAGATGCAATGATCGACGTCAACTCCATTCTCTTTCTGCGGCTCGACGACGTGCAACATCATAATCGAGGTAGGGGTTGTTTTTGTATAATTCTAATTATGTGAATTATACCCTCTAAGTTGGGCGTTCTTGTTTGTTGAACAATGGTTTGAGCCTATAATGTGGAGGGTACGGGCTAACGAACAAGCCCGGACCCTCCGCTGGTTGTTTGTTGTGCATGGATTGACGGGAGATGACAAACGGGGCCGAAATGGTGATTTGAAGCCTCCGCAGTGAAGTTCGGGTCCTGAGGTGACCTTAGGTGCAGACAGCGGGCGAAACGGACCACCGGAGCGCGCCCGGTGGTCCGCAGAAGGCGGCGGCGGCGCGCCACATCGGCGCGGCGGCGCCAGTGACTGGCGGCGGCGGTGAGCCACCGAAGCAGACCACCGCGGCTGAGCCGAGGCGGCAGAAGTCGAACCAGAATAGCTTTGTCGTTCCGGATTGGAGAGGTGTGGCATTAAGCCGTGCCGGTTTCAATCAACGGGGGGCAGCGCCCCCTGCTCCACGTCATCCGCTCGGTCAGGCTAGCCGAGTCGCAACTGGCCACCGGGCCGGGCTGCCAGCGCCGGGTCGGGCCGCCAGCGCCGGGCCGGGCCACCAGCGTCGGGCCAGGCTGTGCCGGTCAGTCCGGGCCGCACCAGCCGGGCCGGACCCGGACCCGAGTCGGGTCACCCGGTTCGGGTCAACCCAGGGGGTGTTGGGCCGGGTCGGATTGGGCCCAGACCCCCTATTTTTGGAACATTTTCAGTTAATCGGTCATATCATGGGCTACGGACCTCCGATTGACGCACCGTCAGTTGCACAGGGATCCTTGGATCGAGACGGTTGTTTCAGTATATTACAATCAAGGTTTAAGAGAATTTTGGGTATAGCCGGGTTGGTTCAAACATGAAACTAACCAGGCCCTCGGAGCTGAAACGCTTATAACTTAAGGACCGGACGTCCGATTGACATGTCGTCGACTATGTCAGATTACTTTTGATGAGACGGATCTTTTGGCACACTTTATCTGATGATTGGACGCAATTGAAGTATGGTCGGGTTGGTTTTAGGTTAAAAACCAATCGGGCCCCTGGAACGGAAAAACCAATAACCCTCAAACCGGACGTCCGTTTGATGAACCGTCAGCAGCGTTGGTAATATTGTTGAGAAACGGTTCCTTTGAGTATACCCCATGGGATTTCAGGGTACAGTTGAGATTCGGTCAGGTTGGTTCGTACACGAAACCAACTGGGCCCCCGGGACGAAAAGGCTAATAACTCATAGACTGGGTGTCCGATTGACACGCCTTCTGTTGCGTTGAGACCCCTATGACGAGGCGGTCCTTTTAGATACTTCCACGTGAGATTACGTGACACTTGGAAGTATCGACCAGTATCTCGTGGAGCGGACCCTCCCGGAGACGAGCGTACAGAGTACGGAGACCTTGTAGCTGGCTGAGACCTGATGACTGCTTGTACAATTCGAGTCCGAGTGACTTGTATATCCCAGTGGGGAGCACTACTATGTTGGGGTGGTAGACCCATGGTGGGGAGGACTACTATGTTTGGGTGGCAGACCCGCGATACTCGACAGAAGGAGTAGCTCTGTAGGCTATTAGGGGGAGCACTACTGTGTTGGGGTGGTAGACCCATGGCGGGGAGCACTATTGTGTTTGGGTGGCAGACCCGCGGTACTCGACAGGAGGAGTACCTCAGCAATCTAAGGTTAGTGAGCAGCACCTCGGAGTCATGACATGATCACCGTACTCGACAGAGGAGGAGCTCTTCAGCAGTTGTGGTTTCGATATCTTTAATGATAATCCTGGTTTGAGCTGAGTTAATGACCTTTGTGTTTACCTCATGATTGAGATGGGTAACTTGATAACTTAGGTATATGTATGGGCATATACCTAAGTAGTGGTTATTCGTTTATTTCATAACCTTTGTGTTTCCTCATGATTGAGATGGGTTACTTGATAACTTAGGTATAAGTATGGGCTTATACCTAAGTAAGGGTTATCTGTTGAGATCCTTCTTTGTGGTTATCCTTGTTGGATTTAGTGAGACCTTAAGGGTATCGGGGTCCCTATTGAGTATCGTTATATTCACCCCTGCACGGGCTATGCCCGCACCTCGTTTTGTTGGATGCAGACGACGGACAGCGCTGACAGAGACCGAGTGTATGAGGACTGGATGGTACCCCAAGGTGGACCTCATGATGAGTCAGTACCCGGAGGTGGACTTCACGACGAGACGGTACTCGGAGGAGGTTGGCGTGCGAGAGTGTTGAGGAGGCTATATGTACCTACCCTTCAGGTAGGATTTGAGGTGGACGACCCAAGAGCTGCTTCTATCTTCCAGATGTTTGTATTTTCTGTTATACTTTTGTTCAGTTGTAGTTGTACTTTTCAGTTGGGTTTGTATTATGGCCCATTTACTTTTCAGCACTTTGTTTTGTACTTAGTGTATTACTTCTACTTGTACTATGGTTGGATGTGTTTTTGTTTTATAAAGTAAATTCCTTCCCAGTTATCAGGATTTACGCCTTTGGTTCTAGTCGCCAGCCCCTGGCCTATGGAAGGCGGGCTTGGGGTAGTCACGGCACGGGCCCCGAGGATGGGTCGTGACAGTTCAAGCTGATAGAAGTCACCACTCGGGCAATGTTGTCCGAGCCTCCCCAATATTCCATCACCATAGCACACCTTACACTTAGGTCCTATACAGGTGTTATTTTATCATTTCTATTTTTGGAATAGCTTTTCTTAATAAAGTATATGTTTAATTAAGATAAATTTGATAAATTTATTTTAGAAGTAAAAAATTATACTTTTCAAATATTTCTCATACATAGAGAATTATTATGGTAAAATAAACATCATTTTTGAATTTCAAATGTCAACATTAACATAGGCTGAATTTTTAAAAAATTTCTAAGAAGTTTCAATTTGATGAATAGCGTTTTATGAATAGTGTTTTTTATGAATAGTATAAAATATTTTATTATTAAATAACTTTTTCTGTGAAATGATTTTCAAAAATCCGTCATACATGGTTGTAATCAGGGTGAAAAATGTGGTTAAATATGATTAAAATAATTTTTTGGTGAATAGTAATATACCCTTATAAATAGTAATGAATAGTAAATGGCCCAAAAAATAGAAACTTCACCCATGAATGTATAAATACAATTTAGACATCTTAAAAGTGAAAAAAACGATCATAGTATAAGTTTTGGTATTTTTGTATGTCATAAATATTTTATTTAAAATTTTATAATTAATTTAATAATTTAAGATGGAAATCTATTTTCATAAAAAGTAATCATAAATTTTTACTTTATTGTCTTATGGTTATATGATAATTTTATGGGACCTTGATTACTTTTTCAAGGTGTTACAAAACAAGTTATAGTTTTAGAGTTGTTTTTTTAATAAATAATGATTTTATTTAAAAATTAAGTTAAAAATATTTATAAAATTATCTTCATAAAATGGAGTTCATTTTTTAATTCAGATCATTGATATTAGGTTAGGGTGAATTTATGAGATTTTTATAAACTGTTTTGTTTTTCGGTGAATAGGGAAAACAGAGTTTTGAGTTTCAATGTGTTTAATGACATCATTAATGATGTAATCATTATGTAATAATTCTGGTCGACTTTTTAATAGTAATATATGTTATGAAGTGTCCCAAGTGTCTAATTCCATGGGCAAATACCATGGGAAAGCCCATGGTTTTTCAAATACCACCGATGAGGTGTCCCTTGGAAATTAATAAAATATTCCCTCACTTTTGCTATAAATACCAAGACATTATCTCATTCCTTTCATTACAAAATCATCCTCTATGAATCTCTGATATTTTTACCTCTCAAGGAGTCCTTCCAAGATTCCCTCAATCACCCCAAGGTCCCAACCTTCAAGCTTTCGAAGTTACTCTTCAAGGTAAGGGAACCTTTCACACTCCTCTTTTAAGTCATGACTTATTTTATGTTATGTCTTCTAGTTTCCATATTATTATGTTGGGGTATGTTCTTATATATTGTTATTACTGTCCATTTCATGTCAAAATAATTAGAGACCCTCTCCACTCTTGTCAATTTATTTTCTGAAATTTTAAGTGACGTCGTTAGGCTGCCGAATTTTCATAAAAGAAATCACATTTTCTCTTTTCTTTCAAGTTTCCTTTTCATGTGGTATGTCATTCAAATATCCATACTATGATCTTATTTATATTTTATTCTGTCCCTATACTATAAAATTATTCATTTATGGATGTTAGACTCTTTTCCCCTCTCTTTTTATTGTTTTCTAAAACCATGTTATATAGCTGTTATGCTGCAGAAATTTCATCTCAAAATTTATCTCTCTTTCCCTCAAGAAATTATCTTATTTTCTTTATGTGAATACCCAAAACTATTTTATTTATGGGGGTATTAATCATGACATAAAAATAATATATATTTTTTTGGTGTTGGCATGCATAAAACCCTTATACCTTTTCCATGGGTTATAAATGACATAACGATCAAGTTTTTAAGCACTTTTGAAACGTTATGATTTTGAAATGAAACCCATTTCTTTTATTCTCTATGGGTTATTTATGAAATGTTTGATTATGATCTATGTGGATCACATGAAAATAAATACATATTAAGGGTGCGCCCTGATATTTCTCTAATTCATTGGGTAAATAATTTAATCTCTAGAGATGACAAGTTTTACGATACCTTGGTGAATAACCTTGGTAATTTTTATGACACCTTGGGGATATACCTTGGTGATATGTTCATGAATGTCTAAATTAAATGTTATATCCACATATTCAAGTTATGATTCATGTTATTTTTTTTATTATTATATTCCTCTTTTTTCATTGCTCATGTATTTATGTAAATAATCAAGTTCTTATTAATATCACAAGTAAACTGTTACCCTTGTTTACCCTTACTGGGCCTTCTGCTCACCCTTTCCTTTGATGTATATCACCAGGTTATGAGATGAAATAATTTTACTTAGGAAGAACTTATGATAAATCCCTATAAGTGGATTAGAATAATGTTTTATGTTTTCATGTTTTTTGTTCTTGATTTCCAAGACACTAGATTTTAAAGATCCTCTGTTTGTAAAATGTAATGAAAATTTATGTAATAAAAAGGCGAGATGCCATAAATAACATCTCAAAGAAACCATTATTCACCTAAGATAAACCAAAAGGAAACACCCAAGGAACATTACAATAGACTCCTCAAGGTCTCAAGGCTTTAACTTTTCAAGTATGAATCCTCAAATCAAACCATTATTAGAAAAATTAAGAAGATATAACCTCATCAATTTAGTCATCCAATTAAGGATCATCATCCCAGTCTACCCCACTCGACCTACATGGTTCCCAAATAAATCCATTTTATAACACCTACTTGGATGATTCCAAGTCACACCACTAATAGGAGGGAAAATACCTCACTTTTACTCAATACCTTCTTGGGAGGCATACTTTAAATAAAATGAAACATGAACCTAACTCAGTCATGTTACCAAAAACAAATCAAACATTCCCCTGATCAATCATGGGAAAAATCCAAAAACATTTTCATTTTAAATCATGACCCCTTAACAAGGAGACCCCAAAAATCATATTAAAATAAATCCACCTTTTAAAACATTTTAAAACCCCAACTATCTTAATTCAAAACATTCAAAAAAAATACCTTCTATTTAAAAACACTCCACCCCATTAAAATGATTTGAAACACTGAAATTTCCATTTTAAAACTGTCCACTTTTGAAAATACACCTTAAAAGGGGCCAAAGTCCAAAATCACATTCCAAAATACTAATAATTTTAAAACAACCACATTACATAAGGAATTAAAACTCATTTTACAAAAAACCACATGATTTTGAAAACACCCTACCATTTAAAAACATTTAACTTTATTTAAAAAGGCCTAATTTTCCCAATATAATTTCAAAAAATTTACCCAACTTTGAAAACTGCTCACTTTTCATAAAATTAAGAAACATGTTTTGTAAAAAATCTCAAAGGATCCTTTTTAAACAAAAATAAATTTCCCTAAAATTCCCCATTTTCTAAACAAAAAACAATTTTCACAATAACCACAAAAAAATAAGGCACGCTAAAAATCCAACCAAAATTCAATTCCATATCATTGATATATCACAAAACTCCCTTAAATCCTCTATATTCACTAGGTATCACTCAAGGTAAGTCAAAATATCAATTCCAAAAAAGATTCAGATACTTTCTTGACATATTCATATGGTTTTATAGGACATTATATAATCATGAAACAATTCCTAATATGTTTTCAAGATCGAGTGTTTGGTTATTATACGGTTTACTAGGCTATGTAACCAACCTATCACCATCGATCCTCATTTCATTTTAATCCCAAAATCCAAAAAAATACCCAAGTAAACTCATAACATACCAATGAGGACCAAAACCACCATTAATGGAAATCAAAACAAAATCTTAAATTCGAAATTCAAATCTCATTTCCCATAAAAGTTCAAGCATCATCACAAAGGGTGGTGATCAAGCAACCACTCATGACCAACCTCCTGAGTCCTGAAGATAATCCTAACTTTATTCTAGCAATACAAACCCAAATAACAAGAGAGGTCTCTAAAAACCTAGGCCCCCATTTAGAAACTTGGGCTTTGATACCATTTGTAACAAACTAGCCTGGGCTGACCCAACATGTCACCCAACTCGGTATGCCACTAGGCCTGAAGGTCATTCTAAATCCCCATGAGATGGAAAATAGTGTCTGAGTCTCAAGAATGCTCAATGTAAATGATTTTAACCTCAATAATAATAATAAACCAACAAAATAAATAAAATATAAAAGTAACAATCATGGAATAATCAATAAATATCCATCCAAATACAACTGAAATAAACACATAGTCGAAGAAAATATAAATAAACATACTAGGATAAATGGATGATACAACATCCCAAAATAAAAAGTAATGAGACCAAAATATATCCAATAACACCCCTAGTGACCCTATACCACACACAAAATCCACTCATCCATCAACAGACCAAATTGAACCTTAATGGATAGAAATATAATTAGGCACCTAAAATAGAGACATAAAAGTTGCATGCACACCCAAGCACTAGTGAATATGAGGGGTGTGAGATAAACATGCCTAGTAGTATCTCACAAAGGAGTCTCTAAAAAAATATCTTAATAATATAGTCCATAAATTTCTAATCTGAATATAAGATGTAAAATAGGTTTTTCATATACTTTATAAAATAAATAAAAAACATGCCACACTCATATTTCTAAAACAACCACCCTTCTTAACATAAAATAAGGGTGGATAAATATTTTAATTAAAAAAATTAAAACTAAGGAAAAAGGGATTTTAAATCCTTTAAAAAAACTAAGTCCATTGTTTATCCCCCTTTTTGAAACATTTCCTAAAAACTAATTTTCATAAATAACCCTATTTAAAACCACTTTCTTAAAACCCTTTTAAGAAACAAATAAACCTTTCATTTTTAAACCACAAATTCCAAATAATTTTTAAAGAAACAATTTTAAATTAAACCAAAACACTGATCACATTCAAATACAAACACCACATGAAACAAGGTTTCAATGAGACATAACAAAAGAGAAACAACCAAACAATGGTGTCATGGTGTCATGTGGTTCCAACAAGCTGGGGGAAAATAAAAGGGAAATTTCCTAAAATATATCAGGAATGACTTGAGAATCATGGTAAAGTTCCTAAGACTCAAGAAACATGAACCAAACTATAAACATGATCCCTATACCAACACTAAAGAACCTTTATATCCTAGTAGTCCAACCAGACTAGTTGGATCCTATAACCATCCCATGACTGCTCAAGCTACCATGGGCATGTAATACACCCCATTAGAACTCATCTTGTATTAATGGTTCACATTCCTTATTCATGGAACAATCTATACTAGGTGTTTCACTTATCTAGCCCTATACTTAAATGACAAGGACTCCCATGACATGTCAAACAATAGATGTGTGAAAACAACAATCACATAGAATAAATAATAATAAATTATAATAAACTTCATCACACCACCTACACCCTCAAATGAAACAACCTATTTCACATCCATGTATATACATAAAATAAGTATACATCAATATAAATTATTCCCCAAAGGGATTCACAAGTCATTATGGGCATAAAAATCATGTCAGGATCAATTAAGGGTCATATGTGTTTTAGAAAACAACTCTTCAAAAGTGTCAACCGAGCTTTCAAAAAAAGATAAAAATTCCAAGTCATTCCACACATTTTGAAATTTCATTTCAAACATTCCTTGAAATAAAATTATCAAATCACCCTTGAAATTCATTTGGAAACCTACCCACTTTTCACAATTCCCTTTTTAATGAATTTCAACACTATTAAGACCAAATGATCCCAAAAACAATTTAAAATGAGGGAAACTCCCACATTTTTATAAAAAATGATTTTGAAAAAATCTCACATGTCCTTTTTAAATTAAATTGTTTTCAAAAACCAATTAAAAACATTAAAACACCTTTTAAATATCCTCTTGGGTGTTTCCACAAACACTTGGCATACGATAAGTCCATGCCAAGTGTTAAAACCATTTGAAAATCATTTCAAACCTACCATAGGTATATAATATGCTTATAATTTCATAATAAATCATATAAAAGTATACAAAAAAATTATAAGATACATTATAAGGGAATTCTAAATAAACACCTACCTCATTCAAGCGAGAACTCATCCAAAACACATAACCTTGGTGATAAATTCACAATCGAGAAAGAAGAAGCCCTCATAAACCCCCAAAACCCCAAATGCCTATTATTAGAACCTTCTTAAACCCTGATACCAACCTTAATAGCGGTTAGAAATCAAAAAATAGCGGGAAAATCGAAATTTAGGACAAAGGAAGAAGAGACTAAGAGAAAAATATGATAAAATACCTAGGAACCCACTTGAAATCAAGAAGAAAGAGACCAAAATTGAGGTAGGAAGAAGAGAAGATATCCCCATGAAAAACCCCTATTTATACTGAGAAATATGAGAAGAAAAGGCTGCAAAAGTCATAAAAACTCAAGGGGGAAAGGTAATTTCACCTTTAAATGAAAACATGGTAGACTGTATGGGTTGACTGCATGGTTTCCAAACTGTACGCCAACTCTGAAAAACTCACTATTAAAAATGGCAGACCCATAACATGGCTTTCATGTGGTTTCCCCTAACCATGCACAAGTCATGCATAAGTAATCTTAGAACAAAATATAACCACACGGTTTCCCCTAAAAGTTGCATGGTTTTTACTAAATTGTGCATATTTTATGCATACTAATCATGCACAAAATAAAATGAACTATAAATCTCATTATGTAAGGGTAACTTCATGGTTTCCTCTAAATCACACATGAAAATCATGAAAAGATTAAAATTTATAGATTTTTTTTTTCAATTTTCAAGTTGAAACTTCCCAAAAACATTAAATTCCCCCAAGATAAAATAAAATAATGACATGTAGGAATCATGGGATTCACCTTAACAATTTAATATTTATTTTAAACCCTTAAAAACCATGAAAAATCTGATATATAACTATGTTGTAGGTAAATTTCCTTACCTACCACACACTTATGTGTTTTTCATGATTATAGTTGAAAGAAAGTGTGGGGTGATTACTTCATGGGAATCATGGGAGACAATATGCTTATGGGGAAAGATGTGGGACATTATTATTTATTTGGAAAAGATAATTCACATAATATTCTATTGAAAAATTCAAGGATGCCTTTATTTATTAAAATCAATATAAAAATATAAATTTTAAAAGAAAAAATATTGAGAAAATATGAAACATTAACTATTGATTGAATGGTTTTATGTGTGAACCACTAAAAACAGAAAATGAAAGTGTGTGTTGGTTGATTCATATATAAGTTAAATTAGAGACAAAACTTTCATTTTGTTATTAAGTTCTAAATAGATAAGTTTTCAAATATTATCTATTATTTTTCATACAATTACTTACCAACCTCCACTTTAATAGTAACCATGAAAATACCATGGGATTGATATAAGCGCTTGAGTCTATGATTATAGATTTAAGAGGCACATTAAGACTATGTCAAGACATGCATGATATTGAAAAGGTGATTTTTTATTTTAAATTTTACTTTGAGTGAAGGGGGGATTATTTTCATGAAGGTAGGTACAAATGTGCATTGGAAGTTGTAATGAACTAAAATAGATTAGATAAGAAATTTGAAAATTAATTTCATGAATGAGGAATGATAAGTCTAATAAATATTGAAAATTCATATCATGTTTTTTAAATTTAATAGTGTAAAGTTTAGGTTGAATGAACTAAAATGTAGTAGACTATAAATTAAGGAATTAAGTTCATGGATGTGGCATAATAAGTCATGTAACGTTCTGGACCATTATGGTTGTAAATTTTTGGATGGAATTTGAACTTTTTATCGGGTGGAAAGATTGTTCAAAGAATCGGGTTTCGAACCAAGGTGCCTCTTGTTTGAACATCCTTAATGGGTATTTTCATGCTTTAAATAAGGCTCAAAGTTGACTCAAAACTCAGAATAATCTAAGGAGAAGGTTATTTCCAACCAAGTTGTTATAGCAGTACTAACCAGTCGGTGGGGTGAGAAGAGGCCCAGCTACCTATCAGGTCTCACTGACTAGCTGGTGATCCTACACCAAGTAGTTTATGGGTCATCAGATAGATATTGGACCCTAACCAGAATTTCAGTGGGGCATGATGGACATGATTTAATGATGGGTATTTTGGTCTTTTACCTATTGGATCCCCCTTTGTTATATCTCCCTTGGCATAAATGTTTATGGTAAATTTAGTCATGGACTCTCCTTTTTCTCCTTCCATGAAACACTCTTGATATAAGGTGTATATAGACTCAAATTTTTATAAAATTCTGGTAAGATCCTTCATTTTCCTTTGATATTGGACTCCTTCCTCCTACGGTGATGGATCATGTTCTAGTTTTTCATGGATGATCCTCTCGGTAAGTCTAATTCCTTGTGATCCTTTGATGTCATAATTCTCTCCATATCCTTTTTCCTTCAATCATATTACTTCTTTATCGATCATTGGCTTGTCTCAAAATAGATAATTGGGTGAAAACTCCATCATATCTAGATGGAATTGTCTGATTTTGATGGATCTTCGATTTGGTATGTCTAGAAGATGTCTTGTGTCGAAGAATGTTTACCATTGATGGGTGTTTCAATGAAGGTATGTCCATTGATATTTCTTTTTATGGTTTTTAGTCAATTCATTTTTAATTTTCCATCAAAAATGGAATTGATTTGGGTATTTTGTTCATCTTAGAACTAGGAGTGCATTGGGAGTGGATTGAACTCTATTGGATAATATTGTGTATAAGGTATGCCATTTGGTTGGTTTATTATTAAGTTTCTAATTTAATTATATTAAATTGGACTTTTCTATATTGTTGTGAAATGGGTATTTTATTAGAATGAATTTGGAATTATGAGACAAACCTTACATGGATGGTTGGTCATGGTTCCAACTAGGCAGTGATATCCAGTACGTCTTTCGGTAATTATTCCTTTCACCCTTATATATGAGTTTATTTGAAGTCATTTAATTAATTATAATTTAGTTATAATTAATTATTTGAAATACTTTATCATGAATAGAACCTTGTGGAAATCTATGGGGGGATAATGGACTTGGATGGACTCGAACAAAGTTATTGGGATTTTCTTGGTTTGGAGTTGAGTCTATTTGAGGTAGGTGGTCTTGTGTACTCTACTCTATGGTTTATGCATGGTTTATTGGAATCTGATAAGTTTTTATCCACCTTAGGTGAATAATACTTAAATTAATAATTGAATTTTGAACATGTAACACTTAATTAATTAATGATCTTTGACTCTTAGTTAATTAAAGGAACCATGCCTAATGTAATTGGATAGATTTACAAGGGACACGTTGGACCCTTGTGCACTGGATTGTTGTCATTCGTTGATGGTTGAGGCTTGATCACTAATTATTTCCTTGAACTACATAGATAGCTTATGGTGTGTTATTGTTCTACTTGAGTCCTAGATACATGAGACCATGTTTTATTCCTTAATCACATGTGTGTGCATGTGTATCCCATGAGACCATATATGTTGATTTATGCCATGAGTATGCTTAATATCCTAATAAAGTGTGTTTTATTTTGATCACATGTGTTGTTTCTATGAATCATGATTATATAACATGCTTTGTTTATATGTTCACTCTTTTTCCTTGATGTGATATATGTATTGTCCTAACTTGTTGACCATGATTGATAGTGATCGCATGTGGGTATGTGTGTATCCATAAGACCCTTTATGATGTTTCTTCTATTAGTATGTATGTGTATCTTGTTATTCCATGTTTTATTATGATCACATGTGTTTTTATTTTCTACTAATACTCATAATGTTATGTCATTCTATACTTACGTTGTATGCTCTACCCTGTTTGTTTGTTACTATGAATTTGGAGGGATTGTTCTTAGTGCTCAGTATTGGTGGACAGTTTTGTCATGATTGTCCCTTAGAGGGAGAGTGTGCACAACTTGTGATGATGGACCTGATCATAGGGTAGAGATATGATGATTACATGTAATTTTATGTTGATGATGCACTTGATGCCTTGTGTTATGCCAAGTACCATGTCTACTCAATGCCTAGTGAAGTGTTGAGTATCACACTTGATGCCTAGTGTTATATTGAGTAGCATGTTATACTGAGTAGCATGTCTTAATTTATGACTAGGGAATTTCAAGTCACATGTATAAATGATTCCATGAGGAAGTCGAGTGATAGATTCCCTGTCCCTATGGATATCTTGGTTACTTTTGACTTCTCCTGATATTTAAATACATATCACCTTGATTCCTTGTGGATTCTGAGTGGAATAGTGTCTCAATACCTAGTAGACCAACCTTATGCCTTGCTCTTGATGACACCAAACATCTATTTTTACTATCCTTCTAGCATGGAACCAAAGTTGGTATGGTTGGAGTTTATGGTGGCTTGGTAAGCTCATGATCTCTTGACACTTGGTTTTTTATTGATTTGTGTTCTTGGTGATATTATGTTATACTTTATCAGTTGTGTATTGTATGTTTACTTTCTTCTAAGCTTATCACATTCATGTACACTGTATATTACTAGTTGGGTATTGAACCACTTTGGTGGTGTCCTATTGAGTTTTACTCACATCCTTCTTGGGTGTCCATGGCACTTGGGTACCTGAACAACCCTCACTTGTTGCAGGTACATATTGGGCGGAGTCATGGGTTTAGTGGTATTTATCACCACAAGTTAGAGATTATGATGAGGTGAGTATTGGTGTTTCATAACCTCCTTGTACTTGTTTACATTTCTTTATTTGTATACATGATCGAATCAGTGGGAATCAACAATTATATCTTAATTAACTTTCAAGTATTTTAAGTTTTTATATAGATCTTTTCCACTTAATATGATTGTATATTGTTTTCATGTTTGGTTATTTATTGCTATTGTTTACTCTAGTTTAGGATATAGTCTCCCTATAGTTCCACTTGAGGTCCTCACTGCTAGCCAGTAGCCTCTGTCATATGGGGAGGCTCACCTGAGGTCATGTGTCATTCTGGCCCAGACCCAATGATTTAGGTCAGGATGTTACAAAATGGTATCAAAGGTGTCTTATTTTACATTTTTGAGGATTTGGTCAATAGGTAGCATAGAAATGTGTCGGAGCTTGTAAAAAAACTCAGACTGGTGCATTGTGAACATCATTTCTGAGGGAAGTCTAGGTTGGCAGGGAATGAGGTTAATATTCTTAGTTTATTCTATTATGTTTATATGATTTCACCTCATGTGATGAACATGGATTTTGAGGTTTTTGATTTCATATGGTTTTGACTCTTGGATGTATCGACAAGAGGCATTGCATGCATCATATTTGGCACATAGGTTTTATATGAAATGTATGTTGCTTGAGTGTGATTGTACTAATGATGGAGGACTCAATTACTGAGTGTCAACAACTTGTATTGATTTTTTACATATGATATATTCGTGACATTATTTACACTGAACCCTCATGTGTGTCTACTTCAGATAGCATGTCATATGAGACTACGGTGCAGTACACTTGGGTGATGATGATGACGACGATGATGATGGAGTGGATGATACAGTCTCTCTCTATGAATAGATGGTCCAATGCACTTTTCAGTCACTGTTGAGTGTTATTCCTTAGTAATAACCTTATCTGAGTAGCAAATTGATAGGTCTAGTTGATTACAGTGTGTATTGTAGCCTATGTGAAGTGATCCATATATCACTTAGTATCATCCTGTTAAACTGAACCTGGTGTTCGTGACTCTTGGTATGGTTAGTCTATGAGATAATCCATCATGGAATGTCTTTTGAGATATTATTAAATGACATTCTGGGAGTGGTGACCCCTACTGAAACCTTGTGTGGGTTTTTTTGAAAGACCTTGTGGACTTAAATGTGACTCTAGTTACTAGAAAGTTGGCACCTTACACTTCTAGAAAGTAACATGTGTGAGGATATTTCTTATGGATGAATAGTCAAGGTTAATGTCAAGAGTCGGTTTTCATTGATGGGAATACTCTGCTCATATGAGTAACCTTTGGAAGGCCTAGAGAAAGGTATTTAAAGTTGTCTTAGAACCTAGAAGTATAGATTACCTTGAGTGTCAGTACTCAAGATACTAGGTTGGGTTTCAGAGCATAGTGGATGAAAAATATCTTGAGCTGACACCCATGGGATGGGTGGTGTGTGGTGAATCTATATAGAAAAGATCCTCCTTTTCTAAACATGGGTGCTCTGAGTGCTCGGTTTAATAGATTCAGTGCCTTATGGTGTGTGGATAGCTGAAAAGGTGAGTGAGACAGAGATTTAAGGTATGTCACTTGTGAGAATCTATCTTTTTTAAGTAACGAGTGGTGTTGTCATTCCTTGATAGGAAAACCATAATGTGTGATCATTCATTCAGTGGTTACATGTGAGGTTGGTTGAATCAATGGAATGAGTGTTGATCTAACCATTATAAAGGTATTAGGTTCTATTGATGAAACCATAGGAGCTAGTGGTGATTGGTCACTGATGAATTCGATTCAAGGTCACCCTTGATTTTTGCAACCAGTGTGTTTGGTGTGAAGCTCGTAGGGTTTGATGGACTGATTGTTAATGCTTATAGAATTATATCTATGGTGAAATATAACATAGATAGTGGAATGGGGTACCATTATGCAGTCAACCCAAGATTATCATTGATGGAGATGTCATGGTTTGAGGTAGAGACTTACGTGAGGAGACGATACTCATTTGGGCAGAGTCCTTAACCTATGATTAGGATACTAGAGAATGTTACACACATCAAGAATGTATTATTGGATGCAGTGTACTGTGTTCTAAGCAATATAGGTGTACATAGTGCATGGAATTTTTATTGGCAATCAGTTTATCGGATGATCATTTACAGTTGTCGTGCTTGGTGATTACTATTCATGGGTCAGGTAGACCAATGTGTGTGTTGTGAGGAAACTATAATGATAATCCTATGGTATGGAGAATCAACCTAGTCATGTGTGAAATGAACTCGCTTATGGGATGGGTCATGGTCCATGCAAGACCGGTCATTGAATAATTAGAGAGACTCCAGAAGACTGATATGTGGTAGTTTCGGGAGTATCTAGTTCGACATTTAATATATGATGTTTTATTTGGATGTAGCATTTTATGGAGACTAGATATGGGATTTGGATTCAGGATGGAATCGGTGTTCTTTCAGAGGTTTGATCATTGGTTCATTTATGCATAGTTGTGAGCCTTATGGCTAGTGAAAATAGTTGGTGAACCAATTGGAAAAACTCCTTTGAGTTTTGTTCAGACTTTGGTTAAGATGTTAGACCAATATAATGATGTGTCCAAGGCTTAAGGCATTGTAATTGGTGGATTCATAGAGTGTTTGTTTTTTTAGTATGGTTATGTTTGTAGGAAAATGGTTGGGAATATAACGACTAGTGTATATGTGTCAACATGGATGTGGTGGGTTAGAACCACATTGATCTCATTGTATTGGGTATGATTAAGGTGTTTAAAATCGGTAGGGACCTTTCATGAAAGTTCATATTTTTCATGGTACGTTGGTCATTAGTGACTCGTTTTCTTGGTTTGAAATTAGTAAGAAGGTGTTGGTAATGACTTTCTTTTAACCTATGTCTTACATAAATCAAGCGCAATAGAGATAAACTGCACCGAGCGTGTCATAGGAATACTAGAATCTTGTTTTCTATAATTATTACTATGGTGGGGATCACCTTTATGCTTTAGGAGTAATATTTTGAGGAGATTATGGAGTGTCAAGTTCAATGGGTGTGGTGATCATGGTTTTGTTGTTGGTGGACAATGAGATTTTGGCTTGGTTTTTTATGTTCATCCTTGGAGTCATGTAGAGGTAGAGTGATGGGTGTTTATGAGTGAGAAAATCCTTGATCAATCATTTGAAATTTGTGGATGTAATGTGTAGAACTCATTATCTTTGACGATTGAGGTAGATTTGGAGGTGTGAGTCATGTGATACCATAACTTATTGAGGATGATAAGTGCTATGGTGAGGAGATTGTAATGGCCCATGTCAATATGGTTGTAAATTTTTAGAAGTAATTTGAACCTTTTATATCATGAATAGATCATTTAGAGAACCAAGTGTTGAACCAAGGTGCCTCTTGTTTGAACATCCATGAGGTGTGTTTTCAGAATCAAACAAAGGCTTGGTAGTTGACTTAGAACTCAGAAGAAGTTAAGGAGAATGTTATGCTAGTCGGGCTACTACAGCGATACTAACTAGTCGATGACCCCCATAAGCTAGTCGGTGGGTGGGGAAGAGGCCCTACTACCCAGAAAGTCTCACCAACTAGCTGGTGATCCTACACCAGCTCACCAGTGGGGTGTGCTAGACACAGTTTAATGAAGGGTATTTTGGTCATTTTTCCTACTAGAGACCACTTGGTTATATCTCCCTTAGCTCTAATTTTAATGGTAAATTTGTTTGTGTATACTTCTCTTCCTCCCTCCATGAAACCCTCTTGATCTAAGGTGGATCTAGACTTAAAGTGTTATTAACTTCATGTAAGATCCTTCATTTTCCTTCAATAATGGCCTCCTTTTCCTCCTACGGTGGTGGATTATGTTGCTATTCATTTTGGATTATCATCTTAATAAGTCTAAGCACTTTCAATCCTTAAATGTCACAATTCTCTTTAGTTCCATTTTCCAACAATCATATCACTTCTCTATTGATCATTGGTTTATCTCCAAATGGAGAATTGGATGACAATTCCATCGAATCTAGATGTAATTGTATAAGTTTTTTGGATCCTTGGGTCAGCATGGTTGGTGTATGTCCCGTGTCGATGAATTCATACTGTTGATAGGTGTTTCTATGAATTTATATCCCTTGATAATTCATTCTATGGTTTTTGTTCAATTTATGTCAAATTGGACATCAAAACATGGAATTTATTTGGGTATTTTGTTTGTCTTATAAGCAAAAGTGCACCAAGAGTGGCTCGAACCCCATTTGATGAAATTGCACCTAAGGTATGTCATTTGTTTTGTTTATTATTAAATTTCCAATTTAATTATATTAAATTATACTTTGTATTATTTCCATGTGGTGAGGATTTTTCCCATAATGAAGTCAGAAGTACAAGACAGACCTTCCATGGATGATTGGTTATGGTTCTGACTAGCCAATGATATCTGGTATGTTGTTCATCAATTATGACTTTCTCCCTTATATGTGAGTTTCTTTGAAATCATTTAGTTAATTTTAATTTAGTTATAAATAATTATTTGAAATTCTTGAGCATGAGTAGAACCTCGTAGTGATCGATGGGGACCGAATGGAGTTGGATGGACTCAGAAAAATATATTGGTATTTTCTTGGTTAGGATTTGACTCTATTTGTGGTAGGTGGACCTATATACTCTGACCTACACTTTATGCAAGGTTTATTGACAAGTGGTATGGTGTTCTCCATCATAGGTGAACAATCCTTAAATTTATAATTGTTTTATGAATATGTAATTCTTAAATAATTAGTGATCCTTAACTCTTAATTAAAGTAACCATGCCTAATGTAATTGGAAAAAGTGCCAAGGACCTTGTTTGACCCTTATTAAATAGAGTGTTTTCATCCACCAATGGTCGAGGCATGATCACTAATGAGTGTCTTGAACTACATGGACACCTTTTGGTGTGTTTTTGTACTACTTAAGACCTAGATACTTGAGACCATGTTTGATTCCTTGATCAAATGTGTGTGCGTGTATAGCCCATGATACCATGTATGTTGATTTATTCTATGAGTATACTTAATTTATTGATAGACCGTGTTTTAATTTGATCACACGTGTGGTTTTTATGAATCGTAATGATATGTCGTGATCTGTTTATATGTGCACTCTTTTTCCTTGATGTGATACCTATATTGACATAACTTTTTGACCATGCTTGATAGTGATTTCTTATGGGTGGGTGTGTAGCTGTGAGACCTTTATGATGTTTATGCCATGAGTATTTTTGTGTAACTTCTTATTCCATGTTCTATGATGATCACATGTTTGTATATTGCTACCAATACTCATGTTGTTATGTCATGTTAGGTTTTCCTTGTATGATCTTCCTTTTTTTATGTTACCATGACTTTGGAAGCATTTTTCGTGGTGCTCAGAATATGGGGATCATCATGACATGATTATACCTTAGAGGGGTAGTGTGCATGACTTCCAATGATGGTGACGATGGACCTGATCACAAAGTGTAGATACGATGATGCCATGGAATATCGTGTTGAGGATGCACTCGATGCCTAGTGTTATGCCAAGTACCATGTCTAGTTGATGCCTAGTGAAATATTGAGTAGAATTCCTAATTCCTAGTGTTATGTCGAGTATCATGTCATACTTGATTCCTAGGGAATTTTGAGTTTCATATATTCATGATTCCATAAAGATGTCAATAAACAAATTCACTATCCCTATGGCTATCTTGGTTACTTCTGATGTATCATGATATTGAGATACATGTCACCTTGATGACTCATGGATTTTAAGTGGAATGGTGTCTTAATACTTGGTGTTCTTACCTTGTGGCTTGCTCTAGATTACTCCAGACATATATTTTGATTATCCTTTCATCGTGGAGTAGGTACGGTTGGGGTTCATGGTGGTTTTGTAAGTGCACAACTGCTCAACACATGGTTGTTTATAAATTGTTTGTGCTTGGTGATATTATGTTATGATTTCATAGTCATGTATTATCTTTTTAGTTTTCGATAATCTTATCACATGAACGTACACTGCATATTACTGGTTGGGTATATGATCTCTTTAGTGGTGTCTTACTAAGAAATACTCACACCCTTCTTGGGCGACTATGACACTTGGGTACCCAAGAATCCCTCACTTATTGTAGGTACAAGTTGGGATGGGGTATTAGTTAATCATATAGTGGAATATCTCGCTAAAAGTTTGAGATTAGGATGAGGTGAGGCTTGGTGTTTCAGAGCATCCTTGTACTTTTTCACCTTTCTTTATTTGTATGCATGATCATCCCAGTGGGTGATTGACTGTTGTATCTTGATTTACTTTTGAGTCTTTTTTTTACATTCATATAGTTTATATGTAGATGATTTCTACTTAATCTAATTGTATATTGTTTATGTGTTTTATTTTTTATTATTATTATTTACTCTAATTGAGGTTATAGTCTCATCACGGTTCTACTTGATACCCTTGCTGCTAGTCGACAGCCTCTGGTGTATAGGGAGGCATGTCTGAGGTCATGTGGAATTTCAGCTCAGACTCAATGATTCGATTTGATATGTTACAAGTCTTTAGATAATAAAGATTAAAAAATTTCTATCATTGATGACTTGTGTTTTTTAATTTACTTGGGTAAAATTTCGTGAGTTCATTGTTGATTTTTTCAAAGAGTGAAAAAAATTATGGGGGAATTGATTAATCCAATTTATTATATATATATATATATATATATTGTTTTAATTAATTTCATTTCCTTTTATTTGGTAATTTTGGGCATTTATAAATGTTTTCAAATGTTTATAAATATTTTGGGGACTTAGAAATTAATGCTTAATTCATCTTAAATAAAGAAATCATTGAATTAATTATTTTTCAAATAAATTGAATTGTGTGTTGCTACTAATACACATGATTTTATGCCATTTTATGATTGCCTTGTATTCTCTACCTTGTTTGTGTGTTTCCATTCTTTTTGAGGCCTTGTTATTGGTGCTCAAAATAAGTAGACTGTCATGACATGATTGTACCTTAGAGGGGGATTGTTCATGACTTGCAATGATAGTGACGATGAACCTGATCACATGGTGGAGATACAATGATGCCATGTAATGTCATGTTTAGGATGACTCGATGCCTAGTGTTATTCCAAGTACTGTGTATACTCGATGACAAGTGAAATGTCGAGTATCGAACTCGATAACTAATGTTGTACCGAGTATCATGTCATACTTGATGCCTATGGAATGTCGATTCAAATGTGTGTATGATTCTATGAGGATGTCAAGAAATAAATTCACTAGCCCTATGGATGGCTTGGTTAATTCTAACATCTCCTGATATTGAGATACATGTCACCTTGATTACTTGTGAATTTCAAGTGGCATGGTGTCTCAATGCCTAGTGGACCAGCCATGTGGCTTTCTCTTGATTACTCCCAAAATTTGTTTTGACTAACATTCCGATATAGATCTGAAATAGTTATGGTCGATGTTTTTAGTGACTTGGTAGGTGAATGAACACTTGACACATGGTTATTTATTGATTGCGTGTGCTTAGTGATATTATTCTATATTTTCACAGTTATGTATTATTTATTTACTTTATGTTGATATTATCACATGTACGTACATTGCATATTACTAGTTGGGTATTGAACCATGTTGGTTGTGTCCTACTGATTTATACTCACACCTTGCCCAGGCATCCATGGTGCTTGGGTACCTAAGTATCCCTCACTTGTTGTATGTACAGGTTGGGTTGAGGCCTGAGTTGATCATCTAGTGGGTAGCACACTATGAGTTAGAAATTGGGATGAGTTGAGGCTTGTTATTGTAGATCCTCCTTATACGTTTTTACCTTTATTTATTTATATACATGATTAGACCATTGGGAAATTAGTTATATCTTGACTGGATTTTGAGTCTTTTGTTTCCGCATTCATACAGTTTTTATGTAGATGTTTTCCGCTTACTTTTATTGTATAATGTTTAGATATTTGGTTATTTATTATTATTGTTTACTCTGATTGAGGGAATAGTCTCCCCATGGTTCCACTTGATACTCTCAATACTAGTCGGTGGCCTTTGTAACATGGGGATGTGAGCCTGTGGTCATGTGGAATTATAGCTTAGACCTAGTGATTTGGGGTGGGATGTTACAAAAATGGTATTAAATGTGTCTTGTTTACCTATTTTGGAGAGCCTATGGATAGGTGGAATAGGAATGTGTCATGGATTTTGATGAAACTCATATTGGTTCATCACGAACACCATTTTAAAGGGAAATACAGGTTACCAAGGCATGATATTTATGTTCTTGGCTTATGATGTTATGGTTATATGATTTCACCTCATATGAGGTTTTGACTCTTGGTCGTATTGTAAAGAGGCATAACATGCATCATATTCATCCTGTTGATTTTAAATGACATGTATACTAATTTTTTGTGATTATACTAACAATATAGGACTCAGTTTCTGAGTGTCAATAGCTTGTATTGTGTTTTGCACATATGAGTTCTTGGTGACATTCTTTCGATTGAACCTTTGTGTGTGCCTAATTATGATGGTAGGTTGTGTAAGACTATGGTGTGGTGCACCTGGTAAACAATGATGACATAGGTTATGATATAGTCTCTCTCTATACAAAAATGGTGTAGTGTGCTTGTTTGGTCGTTTTCAAGCATTATACTTTAGTAAGAACCTTGTGCGAGTAGCCATTGGATAAGTCTAGTTGATTAAGGTGCCTACTACAGCCTATGTGGAGTGATCCATTTAGAAAACAGTGCCATATTTTTAAACCAAAGCTATAATTATTTACTCTCAACATGGTTATTCTTAGAATGAATATTCATGTAATGTCTTTGTATATGTCCCTAGATGACGATTTGTGGGTTGTGACCCCTAGTGAAACCTTGTACAGGTTTTTTGAAAGACCCTGTGGCCTTAAATGTGACTCTGGTTACTAGAAATTTGGTACCTCATACTATTATTAAGTAACCTGAGTGAGTATATTCCTTTTGGAGTAATAGTTAAGGTTAATTTCTATAGGCACTTTTCATTGACATAAATTCTCTGTGCATGTGAGTAAATTTTAGAAGGCCTAGGGAAAGGTCTTTCAAGTTGTATTACAACCCAGGAGTATAGATCACCTTGAGTAGTAATACATAAGATAAAAGGTTAGTTTCATAGCATGTTGGATGCACAAAGGCTTGAGGTGACACTCTTGGGATGGGTGGTTTATGGTGAATCTATATAGAAAGGAGTCACCTTTTCTAAATAGGATCATTTTGAGTGCTTGGTTTGGTGGAGTTGGTGACTTGTGGTGTATGGAAAATTAAAAAGGCGGGTGAGTATATGCCTATAGGTACATGGATCATGAGAATATCTCTATTTATAGTAATGAGTGGTGTTGTTTTTCCTTGTTGGGAAAGCCTTAATGTATGAGCGTTCATGTGGTGGTTACAAGTGTGGCCGGTTAAATTGATGGATAGAGTGGTAAGTTGGTCATTGGAATTGTCTTAGGTTCTATTGATGAACCCTGAGAAGCTAGTGGTGGTTGATCACTGATGAATTTGGTTCAGAGTCACCCTTTCTTTTTATAACCAGTGCATTTGGAATGAATATTACCGGGTTTAAAAACCAAATGATTAATGCTTAAGGAGTTTTCCCTATGGTGAAAGATGACATCGATGGTGGAATGGGGTACCTTATGTGGTAAATAAAGCTTATTGTTGATGGAGATGTTGTGGTTTAAGATAGATACTTATGTGAGGAGATGAAACCTATTTGGACAGAGGTTGTAACCTATGCTTAGGCTGTTAGAGAATGTTACGCACATCGAGAATGGATTGTTGGATACAATGTATTGTGTTATGATAAATCCAGGTGTATGCAGTACATGGTGTTTTTCATGGAAATCAGTTTATCATATGGCCACACTTAGTCATCATGTTTGGTGATGACTAGTCATGGGCAGGGTAGACTAATGTGTGTGTTGAAATACGACTATAATGATACTCCTATAGTGGGGAAAATTGACCTGGTCACATGTGAAATGACCTCGCTTGTGGGAGGGGTCATGGTCTATACAAGACTGACCATGAACAACCATAGAGACTCCAGAATACTAATGTGTAGTTGACCCAATATTATTTGGTTCTATGTTGAATATCTGATGTTTGATTTGGATATAGTTTTGGATGGAGACTAGATGTGGACTTTGGACTTGGGAGGGAATTGGTGCACTCTAGGAAGGAGTCAGATCATTGGTGTGTTGATACATGGTTATGAGCCTTGTGGTTGGTGAAAACGGTTGGTGAATAAGCCAGGAAAACTCCTTTTAGGTTTTTTTAGACTTCATTTAGGATGTTAAATCGATCTAATGATGCCTCCAAGTCTTAAGGAATCATAATTAGTGGCTTCATGGAGCGTTGGTTTTTTAGGCTTGTTACCTTTGTTGAAAAATGGATGGGAATATAATGATTTGTGTATCTACGTGAGTCTTGATGAGTTGGGTTGGAACCACATCAATCTCTTCATATTGGGTATGGATGAGGTGTTTAAAATTGTTTGAGACATTTTAGTAAAGGTCATATTGTTTAGGATAAGTTGCTCGGTAGAGACTCATTGGCATGGTTTGGAATCTGGAACGAGGTGTTGGTATCAACTTTATTTTAACCTGGTCTTGTGTAAATTGAGCATGATAGAGTTGAACTGCACCAGGAATTTTGTTGGACTACTAAAATAATGTACTATATAATTATTCCTATGGTGGGGAGCACATTTATGCTTTATGAGGAATCAGTTGAGGACATTGTGTAGTGTCGAGTTCAACGGGTGTGGTGATCATGATCTCAATATTGGAGGACAATTATCTTTTGGCTTGGCTTCTGATGTCCATCCTTAGAGTTGTGAAACAATTGTTGGGTTGGAAGAAACCCCGACGGGGAAATGATGGCAAGAGGGGGGTGAATTTCCTTTTAACAAAAACGATTAACAAATAAAAAATCAAAGTAAAAGATGCAGCGGAAATAAAGAAGGCAAGACACACAAAATTGATAACGGAGTTCGGCCAAAAACCCGGCCTACGTCTCCGCTCCCAACTCAACCGTTGAGAGATTCCTACCGCTTGCTTTTCAATGGTTTTAGCAAGAAACCCACTAGGCTTTGAGGTAGCACTAGGACCTATTACAGCTTGCTTTTTGTGGTTTAGCAAGAACCCACTTGCTTTTGATGGTATAGCAAGAACCCACTAGCCTTTTTAACGGGTGAAGGCTAGCTCACCGACAACTCAAGCCTTTTAAAAGGAAAGGCTTGAAGAAACCTCTTCACACCTTAATGGTGGTGTGAGAACCCAAAAGAAAGAGGGGATGAGAAAAGGGTTTGGGGTTTGTAGGTACAAACCCAATTTTATGCTCAAAATGAAATAAACAATAAAACCGTATTGGAGGAAGACTTGGGCGCCAATTGGATGATGGAGCTGATGTAGCGTGCTCTCCCAAGCTTCTTGAAGGGGCTCCTTGGATGTGGAAGTCGTTGGAGCTATTGGGGTTCCCTTGGAGGAAGTCGCCGGAGGTTGGCCAATTGATGCAAAATATGTCCGTAGGCTTCACAATAGTTCCGGTGAGGTTCCGGTGCTTCCGTGGCCTTTATTTATAGGCATGGAACCCTTGGGGAGGCTTCGGAGCCGTTGGAGAGGCTAAAAGAGCCGTTGGAGGCCAAAAGAAGGTTGACTGGTCAAAGCCAACGGCTAGTTTGACTGGGCTACCGGCTGGCCGGTACATCTCCACCGGCTGGCCGGTGCCTTGGTAGAGAAGAAGAGTCTTGATCCAGGCTCTACCGGTCGACCGGTGGAGGAGCCACCGGCTGGCCGGTGGCAAGACAGTAGCAAACACTATTTGGGCTGGGTGCCACAGGTCGACCGGTGACAGAGCCACCGGTCGACCGGTGGAACCTGGCAGTGGGCAATCCCTCTGCCAGTTCCACCGGCTGGCCGGTGCTATCACACCGGTTGGCCGGTGGACTGAATTTCAGTCCATTTCTTGACCATTCTTGGGCCAATCCTTTGGCAATCTTTTGCCTATCATTCACAACACTTAAAAACAAGGTTAAACACATATGAAAGTGATTGTGATCATGAAAATCAAAGAGTGTGGGGTACAACAATCTCCCCCTATTTTGATGATCACAATCACCAAAACAATTAAAGTAAAAACATAAATGAAAGGCATGCTTTTAAATGATCAAATGAAAACAAGCAATGCATGAGAGAAAGATTTCTCCCCCAATCAATCAAGAATTTTCTCCCCCTTTGTGATTATCAAAATAGAATGGGGCATAAAACTTGATTGAGGGATAAATTGAAAATCAAGATTTTAAACCAATTGAAAATAATACCAATTGTTGAAAATTTTGAAATGAAAATTGAATAACAGTTTGAATTAAAAGTTTTGGATCAAAAATTGAATAGAAAATTTTGAATTGAAAATTTTGAAACCAAGAGTTGAAATTGAAAGTTGGAATTGAAAATCTTGAAATAACAAAAAAGCTTAAAAGATCCTAACTCCCCCTAAATAAAAACAAAAAGTCACCGGGGAGAGGGATTTTGAAAAGAGATGATTTTCGGCCCGGAGAGACTCGCAAGAAGGGATTTTTCAATCCAAACTTGTCTCATTGCGGGTCTTCTCCTATAAAATTCGTCCGAAAAGTAAAAAGACTTGGGTTGGCCATAACGGGCATTTTTACAATTACATTCATATATAAGGTGCCCGGTTTTCTTACAATAATTGCAAAATTTAAAGCTAGAGCTCCCCCTTACAAAAACAGTTGGAGCATGGGAGGAGGAAGCTATATTGGTGTAGCCTAGCCCTTGGGTGGTTCTAGAAATTCGTTGGGAACCAAGCAAATTGTTCAAATTTTGTTCCCCTTGTGTGAACTTAGCTAGGGTTTCTCTAAGGTCTTTGATGGTTGATTCCATGGAATCAACATTTGGAAAATTTTGGATTTTTAGGGAGAGTTCCTCCTTCTCTTTGAGAAGTTGGTCTTTTTCGGAGGAGAGTTTTTTGAAAGACTTTTTTAAAGCAACAAATTTTGACGAGAGTTCGTGAAAACCATTTTCTAATTGGTCTCGCACATGTTGGAGTTCTTCGTATGATAAATGATTAAAAGAATTTGAAGAACTAGAGGATGAAGAAGAGGAAGAGGATGATGATACCTCATGTTTTGCCATTAGGCATTTTGTACCTTGGTCGCTCGAGGAGGAGGAGGAGAAGGAGGATAAGGAGGAGCTATCACTCCATGTTGCCTTTGAAGCCTTCTTCTTTTTCTTCTTTTTGGCCCTTTTCTTGTGAGGTGGGCAAACGGGCTTGATCTTTTCGTCGGGTTCTTGCTTTTGAGCGGGTTCTTGCTTTTGAGCCTTCTTAGTGCCTTCATAGGTTAGTTCTAAAAATTTCCAAAGATCGTAAGAAGTAGTGCAAGAAGAAATACAATTAAATACATTTCTATCTAACCCGCAATGAAGAGCATTCATGGCTTTGCCATCAAGCTCGAAATTTGCAATGTCGGCGGGGGTCCATTTAGATTCATCTAGACTAGAGAGAGTAAAACCATGCATAACAATTTTAAAAATTGGATAACCAATGCTTTTAAGAAAAGTTGACATGCGGGTTTTCCAAAAAGTATAATCGGCTCCATCAAAGAATGGAGCACGATCCAAAGAATGTCCTTCGGGGGATTGAGAGGAAGAAGCGGTAGAAGCCATCAAAAAAATAGGATCTTTAATTTGAAACCGTTTTAGGGAATTATTCAAATACGCCCTCTGATACCAAATGTTGGGTCGGAAAAAACGGGGAATGATGGCAAGAGGGGGGGTGAATTGCCTTTTAAAAAATCGATTAACAAATAAAAAATCAAAGTAAAAGATGCAGCGGAAATAAAGAAGGCAAGACACACAAAATTGATAACGGAGTTCGGCCAAAAACCCGGCCTACGTCTCCGCTCCCAACTCAACCATTGAGAGATTCCTACCGCTTGATTTTCAATGGTTTTAGCAAGAAACCCACTAGGCTTTGAGGTAGCACTAGGACCTATTACAGCTTGCTTTTTGTGGTTTAGCAAGAACCCACTTGCTTTTGATGGTATAGCAAGAACCCACTAGCCTTTTTAACGGGTGAAGGCTAGCTCACCGACAACTCAAGCCTTTTAAAAGGAAAGGCTTGAAGAAACCTCTTCACACCTTAATGGTGGTGTGAGAACCCAAAAGAAAGAGGGGATGAGAAAAGGGTTTGGGGTTTGTAGGTACAAACCCAATTTTATGCTCAAAATGAAATAAACAATAAAACCGTATTGGAGGAAGACTTGGGCGCCAATTGGATGATGGAGCTGATGTAGCGTGCTCTCCCAAGCTTCTTGAAGGGGCTCCTTGGATGTGGAAGTCGTTGGAGCTATTGGGGTTCCCTTGGAGGAAGTCGCCGGAGGTTGGCCAATTGATGCAAAATATGTCCGTAGGCTTCACAATAGTTCCGGTGAGGTTCCGGTGCTTCCGTGGCCTTTATTTATAGGCATGGAACCCTTGGGGAGGCTTCGGAGCCGTTGGAGAGGCTAAAAGAGCCGTTGGAGGCCAAAAGAAGGTTGACTGGTCAAAGCCAACGGCTAGTTTGACTGGGCTACCGGCTGGCCGGTACATCTCCACCGGCTGGCCGGTGCCTTGGTAGAGAAGAAGAGTCTTGATCCAGGCTCTACCGGTCGACCGGTGGAGGAGCCACCGGCTGGCCGGTGGCAAGACAGTAGCAAACACTATTTGGGCTGGGTGCCACAGGTCGACCGGTGACAGAGCCACCGGTCGACCGGTGGAACCTGGCAGTGGGCAATCCCTCTGCCAGTTCCACCGGCTGGCCGGTGCTATCACACCGGTTGGCCGGTGGACTGAATTTCAGTCCATTTCTTGACCATTCTTGGGCCAATCCTTTGGCAATCTTTTGCCTATCATTCACAACACTTAAAAACAAGGTTAAACACATATGAAAGTGATTGTGATCATGAAAATCAAAGAGTGTGGGGTACAACAATCTCCCCCTATTTTGATGATCACAATCACCAAAACAATTAAAGTAAAAACATAAATGAAAGGCATGCTTTTAAATGATCAAATGAAAACAAGCAATGCATGAGAGAAAGATTTCTCCCCCAATCAATCAAGAATTTTCTCCCCCTTTGTGATTATCAAAATAGAATGGGGCATAAAACTTGATTGAGGGATAAATTGAAAATCAAGATTTTAAACCAATTGAAAATAATACCAATTGTTGAAAATTTTGAAATGAAAATTGAATAACAGTTTGAATTGAAAGTTTTGGATCAAAAATTGAATAGAAAATTTTGAATTGAAAATTTTGAAACCAAGAGTTGAAATTGAAAGTTGGAATTGAAAATCTTGAAATAACAAAAAATCTTAAAAGATCCTAACTCCCCCTAAATAAAAACAAAAAGTCACCGGGGAGAGGGATTTTGAAAAGAGATGATTTTCGGCCCGGAGAGACTCGCAAGAAGGGATTTTTCAATCCAAACTTGTCTCATTGCGGGTCTTCTCCTATAAAATTCGTCCGAAAAGTAAAAAGACTTGGGTTGGCCATAACGGGCATTTTTACAATTACATTCATATATAAGGTGCCCGGTTTTCTTACAATAATTGCAAAATTTAAAGCTAGAGCTCCCCCTTACAAAAACAGTTGGAGCATGGGAGGAGGAAGCTATATTGGTGTAGCCTAGCCCTTGGGTGGTTCTAGAAATTCGTTGGGAACCAAGCAAATTGTTCAAATTTTGTTCCCCTTGTGTGAACTTAGCTAGGGTTTCTCTAAGGTCTTTGATGGTTGATTCCATGGAATCAACATTTGGAAAATTTTGGATTTTTAGGGAGAGTTCCTCCTTCTCTTTGAGAAGTTGGTCTTTTTCGGAGGAGAGTTTTTTGAAAGACTTTTTTAAAGCAACAAATTTTGACGAGAGTTCGTGAAAACCATTTTCTAATTGGTCTCGCACATGTTGGAGTTCTTCGTATGATAAATGATTAAAAGAATTTGAAGAACTAGAGGATGAAGAAGAGGAAGAGGATGATGATACCTCATGTTTTGCCATTAGGCATTTTGTACCTTGGTCGCTCGAGGAGGAGGAGGAGAAGGAGGATAAGGAGGAGCTATCACTCCATGTTGCCTTTGAAGCCTTCTTCTTTTTCTTCTTTTTGGCCCTTTTCTTGTGAGGTGGGCAAACGGGCTTGATCTTTTCGTCGGGTTCTTGCTTTTGAGCGGGTTCTTGCTTTTGAGCCTTCTTAGTGCCTTCATAGGTTAGTTCTAAAAATTTCCAAAGATCGTAAGAAGTAGTGCAAGAAGAAATACAATTAAATACATTTCTATCTAACCCGCAATGAAGAGCATTCATGGCTTTGCCATCAAGCTCGAAATTTGCAATGTTGGCGGGGGTCCATTTAGATTCATCTAGACTAGAGAGAGTAAAACCATGCATAACAATTTTAAAAATTGGATAACCAATGCTTTTAAGAAAAGTTGACATGCGGGTTTTCCAAAAAGTATAATCGGCTCCATCAAAGAATGGAGCACGATCCAAAGAATGTCCTTCGGGGGATTGAGAGGAAGAAGCGGTAGAAGCCATCAAAAAAATAGGATCTTTAATTTGAAACCGTTTTAGGGAATTATTCAAATACGCCCTCTGATACCAAATGTTGGGTCGGAAAAAACGGGGAATGATGGCAAGAGGGGGGGTGAATTGCCTTTTAAAAAATCGATTAACAAATAAAAAATCAAAGTAAAAGATGCAGCGGAAATAAAGAAGGCAAGACACACAAAATTGATAACGGAGTTCGGCCAAAAACCCGACCTACGTCTCCGCTCCCAACTCAACCGTTGAGAGATTCCTACCGCTTGATTTTCAATGGTTTTAGCAAGAAACCCACTAGGCTTTGAGGTAGCACTAGGACCTATTACAGCTTGCTTTTTGTGGTTTAGCAAGAACCCACTTGCTTTTGATGGTATAGCAAGAACCCACTAGCCTTTTTAACGGGTGAAGGCTAGCTCACCGACAACTCAAGCCTTTTAAAAGGAAAGGCTTGAAGAAACCTCTTCACACCTTAATGGTGGTGTGAGAACCCAAAAGAAAGAGGGGATGAGAAAAGGGTTTGGGGTTTGTAGGTACAAACCCAATTTTATGCTCAAAATGAAATAAACAATAAAACCGTATTAGAGGAAGACTTGGGCGCCAATTGGATGATGGAGCTGATGTAGCGTGCTCTCCCAAGCTTCTTGAAGGGGATCCTTGGATGTGGAAGTCGTTGGAGCTATTGGGGTTCCCTTGGAGGAAGTCGCCGGAGGTTGGCCAATTGATGCAAAATATGTCCGTAGGCTTCACAATAGTTCCGGTGAGGTTCCGGTGCTTCCGTGGCCTTTATTTATAGGCATGGAACCCTTGGGGAGGCTTCGGAGCCGTTGGAGAGGCTAAAAGAGCCGTTGGAGGCCAAAAGAAGGTTGACTGGTCAAAGCCAACGGCTAGTTTGACTGGGCTACCGGCTGGCCGGTACATCTCCACCGGCTGGCCGGTGCCTTGGTAGAGAAGAAGAGTCTTGATCCAGGCTCTACCGGTCGACCGGTGGAGGAGCCACCGGCTGGCCGGTGGCAAGACAGTAGCAAACACTATTTGGGCTGGGTGCCACAGGTCGACCGGTGACAGAGCCACCGGTCGACCGGTGGAACCTGGCAGTGGGCAATCCCTCTGCCAGTTCCACCGGCTGGCCGGTGCTATCACACCGGTTGGCCGGTGGACTGAATTTCAGTCCATTTCTTGACCATTCTTGGGCCAATCCTTTGGCAATCTTTTGCCTATCATTCACAACACTTAAAAACAAGGTTAAACACATATGAAAGTGATTGTGATCATGAAAATCAAAGAGTGTGGGGTACAACAATCTCCCCCTATTTTGATGATCACAATCACCAAAACAATTAAAGTAAAAACATAAATGAAAGGCATGCTTTTAAATGATCAAATGAAAACAAGCAATGCATGAGAGAAAGATTTCTCCCCCAATCAATCAAGAATTTTCTCCCCCTTTGTGATTATCAAAATAGAATGGGGCATAAAACTTGATTGAGGGATAAATTGAAAATCAAGATTTTAAACCAATTGAAAATAATACCAATTGTTGAAAATTTTGAAATGAAAATTGAATAACAGTTTGAATTGAAAGTTTTGGATCAAAAATTGAATAGAAAATTTTGAATTGAAAATTTTGAAACCAAGAGTTGAAATTGAAAGTTGGAATTGAAAATCTTGAAATAACAAAAAAGCTTAAAAGATCCTAACTCCCCCTAAATAAAAACAAAAAGTCACCGGGGAGAGGGATTTTGAAAAGAGATGATTTTCGGCCCGGAGAGACTCGCAAGAAGGGATTTTTCAATCCAAACTTGTCTCATTGCGGGTCTTCTCCTATAAAATTCGTCCGAAAAGTAAAAAGACTTGGGTTGGCCATAACGGGCATTTTTACAATTACATTCATATATAAGGTGCCCGGTTTTCTTACAATAATTGCAAAATTTAAAGCTAGAGCTCCCCCTTACAAAAACAGTTGGAGCATGGGAGGAGGAAGCTATATTGGTGTAGCCTAGCCCTTGGGTGGTTCTAGAAATTCGTTAGGAACCAAGCAAATTGTTCAAATTTTGTTCCCCTTGTGTGAACTTAGCTAGGGTTTCTCTAAGGTCTTTGATGGTTGATTCCATGGAATCAACATTTGGAAAATTTTGGATTTTTAGGGAGAGTTCCTCCTTCTCTTTGAGAAGTTGGTCTTTTTCGGAGGAGAGTTTTTTGAAAGACTTTTTTAAAGCAACAAATTTTGACGAGAGTTCGTGAAAACCATTTTCTAATTGGTCTCGCACATGTTGGAGTTCTTCGTATGATAAATGATTAAAAGAATTTGAAGAACTAGAGGATGAAGAAGAGGAAGAGGATGATGATACCTCATGTTTTGCCATTAGGCATTTTGTACCTTGGTCGCTCGAGGAGGAGGAGGAGAAGGAGGATAAGGAGGAGCTATCACTCCATGTTGCCTTTGAAGCCTTCTTCTTTTTCTTCTTTTTGGCCCTTTTCTTGTGAGGTGGGCAAACGGGCTTGATCTTTTCGTCGGGTTCTTGCTTTTGAGCGGGTTCTTGCTTTTGAGCCTTCTTAGTGCCTTCATAGGTTAGTTCTAAAAATTTCCAAAGATCGTAAGAAGTAGTGCAAGAAGAAATACAATTAAATACATTTCTATCTAACCCGCAATGAAGAGCATTCATGGCTTTGCCATCAAGCTCGAAATTTGCAATGTCGGCGGGGGTCCATTTAGATTCATCTAGACTAGAGAGAGTAAAACCATGCATAACAATTTTAAAAATTGGATAACCAATGCTTTTAAGAAAAGTTGACATGCGGGTTTTCCAAAAAGTATAATCGGCTCCATCAAAGAATGGAGCACGATCCAAAGAATGTCCTTCGGGGGATTGAGAGGAAGAAGCGGTAGAAGCCATCAAAAAAATAGGATCTTTAATTTGAAACCGTTTTAGGGAATTATTCAAATACGCCCTCTGATACCAAATGTTGGGTCGGAAAAAACGGGGAATGATGGCAAGAGGGGGGGTGAATTGCCTTTTAAAAAATCGATTAACAAATAAAAAATCAAAGTAAAAGATGCAGCGGAAATAAAGAAGGCAAGACACACAAAATTGATAACGGAGTTCGGCCAAAAACCCGGCCTACGTCTCCGCTCCCAACTCAACCGTTGAGAGATTCCTACCGCTTGCTTTTCAATGGTTTTAGCAAGAAACCCACTAGGCTTTGAGGTAGCACTAGGACCTATTACAGCTTGCTTTTTGTGGTTTAGCAAGAACCCACTTGCTTTTGATGGTATAGCAAGAACCCACTAGCCTTTTTAACGGGTGAAGGCTAGCTCACCGACAACTCAAGCCTTTTAAAAAGAAAGGCTTGAAGAAACCTCTTCACACCTTAATGGTGGTGTGAGAACCCAAAAGAAAGAGGGGATGAGAAAAGGGTTTGGGGTTTGTAGGTACAAACCCAATTTTATGCTCAAAATGAAATAAACAATAAAACCGTATTGGAGGAAGACTTGGGCGCCAATTGGATGATGGAGCTGATGTAGCGTGCTCTCCCAAGCTTCTTGAAGGGGCTCCTTGGATGTGGAAGTCGTTGGAGCTATTGGGGTTCCCTTGGAGGAAGTCGCCGGAGGTTGGCCAATTGATGCAAAATATGTCCGTAGGCTTCACAATAGTTCCGGTGAGGTTCCGGTGCTTCCGTGGCCTTTATTTATAGGCATGGAACCCTTGGGGAGGCTTCGGAGCCGTTGGAGAGGCTAAAAGAGCCGTTGGAGGCCAAAAGAAGGTTGACTGGTCAAAGCCAACGGCTAGTTTGACTGGGCTACCGGCTGGCCGGTACATCTCCACCGGCTGGCCGGTGCCTTGGTAGAGAAGAAGAGTCTTGATCCAGGCTCTACCGGTCGACCGGTGGAGGAGCCACCGGCTGGCCGGTGGCAAGACAGTAGCAAACACTATTTGGGCTGGGTGCCACAGGTCGACCGGTGACAGAGCCACCGGTCGACCGGTGGAACCTGGCAGTGGGCAATCCCTCTGCCAGTTCCACCGGCTGGCCGGTGCTATCACACCGGTTGGCCGGTGGACTGAATTTCAGTCCATTTCTTGACCATTCTTGGGCCAATCCTTTGGAAATCTTTTGCCTATCATTCACAACACTTAAAAACAAGGTTAAACACATATGAAAGTGATTGTGATCATGAAAATCAAAGAGTGTGGGGTACAACAACAATATCATGATGGGTGTTCATGGGTGAGTGCAACCATGAGGTAGTGGTTTATGCTCATGGGTGGAATGTGGATAACTTATTATTTTTTATGATTGATGTAGATCAGGAGGCATGATTCACGTGCTACTATAACTTCTCAAGGATGAGAATTACTATGGTGGGCAGATTGTAATGACCTATGATGTTATAGTTGTAAATTTTAATGGGTAATTTGAACTTTTCATCCGGTGGATGGCTCGTTCAAATAACCGGGTGTTGAACTAAGGTGGCTATTGTTTGAACATCCTTGAGGGGTGTTTTGATGTATTTAGAAGACATCATTAAATCCTATGATGGTATCAAATTAGAAATTTTTATTCTTCAAAACCACACTAAATACAAAGTCATAGTAAATTTAAAGTACGTGGTCGATCCCACATAGAGTGGGGAAAGCAGCAGAAGACTTTCGACCAAAGTTCAGGTCATCCTAATTTTAGTTTTATTTTATTAAACTAATGATGCAAAATAAATAATTAAAATATAGGTTGAATGATAGAAAAGGAATAATAGAGAGGGTTCAAGGTCAATTTCAAGGTAAAGGAAAATGATAATCCTAAATCTATCTTGGGATAGACCTATGTCATAGGCTGTGAAGTGGTGTAAATGAAACCAATTAATCTCATTCCAACCAATTGGATCAATCTAATTTGGAAACTACTCCTTGGTCTAGAGTAATTTAAAACGTAAGCATAAGAATCTTGGATTCTAGGTAGAAAGAATCATAGGTTATTGGTCCTAGCCTGATCAACTCCAACTAGGCCATGGTTGTTTAATTACACCTTTTATGGTCAGGTTTCATGTAATTGAATGAGATTAAAAATTGTTTTAAACCTATTTATTATTCATATTGTTACTAAGATTGTTTTTAGATATTAATTAGGTTCAAACCACCCCTACTCACGACCCCTAACCCTAAGCAGATTAGTCGTTCATGATAGTGTTTAATGAAAGTAGGGAAACAGATGGCATGGAAAACATAACAAATAAACAATGAATAAATTGTATTCTATAGAGAAGAGAATATATGAGAGTGAATAAGAAGTAGAATGGATAAAAAATAGGTATTGGAATTAAACTAGAAATCATTCAACATTACATTAAAGAACGAAAATGAAAACAACAAGCAATAAAGAAAACCTATCTATGAAGAACAACAGGTCAGAACTCTATGACAACCTCCCAGTGGTCGAACCTTATGCCTAGAATGGAATATAAAAACTCTTGGTCATAACCCATATATATAGGCCCGAATAAAATCTATAGTCTTCCCCAATTCAAAACTGTAATTAAGTAGTCATTCACGGGTCAAAATAAATAACTTCCATCAAATATACATCAAAAATAAATTTTTTTTACCTGTATCATGATTTCACATCATGTAAAGTTTAAAAAATGTGTAATGTTCAGGACTAGAAAGATTCACAGCATTCTACATGACATGTAGAACTTTATGGATAATTTTAGGAAGTTTCATGGTGTGACATATATGTGTCACATCATGATGCAAGTGTTCTTCAGTCTGACAGCTTTTCTTATTCCTCACAGCCTACAAATGGTTCACATATTTTATAATTTCACATCATGTAATGAGTAAACAATGTTTAAAGTGTGTTTATAGCTTTAGAAGATTCATTTTTATTTGGTTATTTAGTTCTATGCCTCTGGAACCTCCTGTGATCATCCAATCATTATGGGAAACCTTCATTAAATGGATGACTTTGTCTCTTTGGCTTAAATATTCAATCTCAACTTCATCATATTTCCATTGTTGCATCGAGCCTCAAAGTAGATCAGTGCAAAGTTCTATTATACTCCTCAATTTCCACATCTTCCTTCATATTTCTTCAAATTTCATTGTTGCATAACAAAACATAATACATCAATATATTCCATGAAACTAAACATTAATTAATTAATATTAAATGAATTAACATATAAAAATCCATAAATTTATGGATATAAAATAGAGATATCATGTTTTAGACTTGAACGAAGGCTCAGAAATCAACTTAGAACTTAGAAGAAGTTAATGAGAAGTATATTTCATCCATGCTACAGCAGCAACACCGATTAGTCAGTGGGGTGGGAAGAGGCCCTGCTGCTTATCAAGTCTCATCGGCTAGTTGGTGAGCCCGCATTGGATATTTGGTGAGGTAGTCAATGAGACTGCTTCCCAGTATGACTCACCAGCCAACCGGTAAGCCTACACTGGGTAGTCGGTGGGCTATTATCCAGTTGGTAGACCTCAACTAGCTATCCAGTGAGGTGCATTGGGAAACGTTTAATGAAGGGACCGTTACTCCTTTTTCTTACTAGATCCCCCTTAGATATATCTCCCCTGGATCAAAATTTTGTGGGAAATTTGGTCGTAGAATCTCCTATTCATCCCTCCATGAAACCCTCTTTGATATAAAGTTGATATAGACTTAAAGTGTTGGAGAATCTGGGTAAGATCCTTCATTTTTCTTCAATCTTGGTCTCTTTCTTCATCCTATGGTGGTAGATTGTATTGTCATTCATTGTGGATGGTCCCTTGGTAAGTCTAAGACCTTTTAATCTTTAAATTTCACAATTCTATTAAAATATTTTTTTCCTCAATCGTCTTGCTTCTTGATTGGTATTTAGCTTGTTGCCAAATAGAGAATTGAATGACAATTGAATCGGATCTATATAGAATTTTCTAAGTTTTATGGATCTTTGGATTGGCATGGTTGGTGGTTATCCTTTATCAATGAACGCGTACCACTAATGGGTGTTTAAACTAAGGTATGTCCCTTGATAATTCTTTCTATGGTTTTTAATCAGATAATATTGAATTGTCCATCAAAACATTGAATTTATTTGGGGATTTTGTTCGCCTTAGAATTGAGAGTGTATTGGGAGTGACTTGAACTCCTTTAAATGATGTCGTGACTAAGGTATATTTTTTATTTGGTTTCTTATTAAGTTTACAATTTAATTATATTAAATTGGACTTTGTCTTGTTGTTGCGCAGTAAGGTTTTTTTCTTAGAATGAAGTTGGAAGTATAAGATAGACCTTACATGGATGGTTGTTCAGGGTTCTGAATAGGTAGTGATATCTAATATGTATTTCAGAAAGTATGCCTTTCACCCTTATATGTGAGTTTCTTTAAAAATATTTAATTATTTACAATTCAATTTTAATTAATTATTTTAAATGCTTGAGCATGAGTAGAACCTTGTGGCGATTAATGGGGATGAATGGACTTGGATGGACTTGGATAAAGCTGTTGGGATTTGCTTGATATGGATTTGACTCTATTTGAGGTATTTCATCTCATGTACTCTACCCGATGGTTATTTCATGTTTTATTATCATGCGATATGATGTTCTACACATTAGGAAAACGATCCTTAAATTCATAATTGATTTATGAACATATGATGCTTAATTAATTAATGAATCTTAACTCTTAATTAATTAAAGGAACTATGCTTATTGTTGTAGAGACATATTTTTTTCCTTTTGTGGATTTTAAATATTTCTATATATATTTCTAGAGCTAGGCATTGATATGACATGTGATTCTGAGACCTAATGTTCCTAGAATTAATTTTATAAAAATATTAAAAATATTTTATATTACGCATGCATGGTTTCTTAAAGGAAATTAGATAAACTTTAAACAAAATATTGGGCTAGAAATATGAGACCTAAAATAGGTCAGAACGTGAACTCGGGTTAAAAATCTTAGTTGAGTCTAGAACATGATATTTACCATAGGTGTGACCTAAAATAGATCAGTGTATGGCGTTCAGATATCTCACCCATTGGTGATAAATTCACTGAATAAATTAGTTAATTAAATTAATTTATTTATTTATTTGACCTAAACAAAATGTATATAATAATGTCACTATAGATAATCCTCTAGGTTTATCTATATAAACCCTAAGAGGATTCAAGAGATTCTTTCCCTCATTCTGTTGGTGAATCACCTCGGACGACGATGAAACTTTGGATCGAAGCAGATCGAGACACAATGAATGCAACAACTTCCTTCAATAATTGGTGAGTGTGTTATTTGACAATAAATTATTCAATATTCAAGTAGGAATTGTCAATTTTTATTTTATGAAATTTTTGATTAAATTGATTGGGCAGATCGATCACATTATTTGATCTATGCCAATTTTGGCCCGAGCATACACCCGTGTATTGGGATTTTAATTGGTTATTCTTATTTTCTAACATTGTATATCACTATTCTTGATCATTGGATAATAACTCTTGGAAATTGCCATTTAAATGTTTTTTTTGATTCATTTCTCCCTAATTGTTGCGTGTTCATCACCAGTTGGACCTCGCGGTCTCGCTTCAACATTGTCGGGTGGTACCGGGCCCAATCAAACCCCCGAAATCATAATGAATTATCATGTGAGGGACAGATCAACAAATCAGGGATAGATCTGAGTTATTTGTAGGTTATATGAGATCATTTAAACAATAGGAGGACAAATCTTCAAAGGTGGAGGTACCCGTGGCGTGCGAGACATGTGATAAACCTCTGATGCCCATCGGGAACTGATTTCTAGCCACCAGATGGCCAAAAATGATCAACAACAACTAGATCTACTAATCACAGGTGAAAATGAAGCCAAAATTGAAGTATAAGACTATATTTGACATGAATAAAATGGATCTACAATTCTGTAAAAATCCCAGCTACACGCCGTGTAGTTTTAATAACACACGACATATCGGGTACTGGCTGCGATGGCTAGGGTTTTGGAAATTTATAAGGATATAATGGCATATATCCCTCCTACATGTCATGTACCGTATCCCCGAGTGGATGAGTCATGTGACGGGACACATGGGAAGGACCCCATGTGGGAGTACACAACCAAACACATGGTCGTGTACCATAGTACATGGACACAGGGTAAAGTACATGGACACAGGGTGGTTACACTGACACAACCAAGCACACAAGCAGGACCCTGAGTGGCATGGGAATGATGTGTATATCCCTTAAATGGCGTGTATCCCTACATGGTAGGAGAGATTTATACCACTGGGTACACTTCCAGGAGAAGGAGCGGGACCATACACTATGTGGGTCCCCAACACGTTGTGTACCCCTTGGCTACTTTTGAGAAAACTTCAAGCTTTCATATCTCCTTCTTTTAGACTCGTATTTTGGCCCACAAGTAGACTATCTTGAGTGTTTTTTTGTGTAGAATGTGATGGTTTCTTGGGTTGGGTATTTTGAGATATGATGTGTAATGTTCTAAGATTGAATCTTGGTTAGGTGATGCTTGACAATAGAAATGACCACGCAGGTTCACCATAGACTTTACAAGTGGAAACCTCTAGTTGGGCTAGCCATGGGTCCTCCACAGACTCCTAGAGTGGAACCCTCCAGCTGGGCTAGGAATAGATCCTCCACAAACTCCTATAGTGGAACCCTCTATCTGGGATGGGCATGGGTCCCCTACAAACTCCTAGAGTGGAACCCTCTATCTGGGTTAGACATGGGTCTTCTACAGACTTCTAGAGTGGAAACCTCCAGCTGGGCTGGACATGGGTCCTCTACAAACTTCTAGAGTGGAACCCTCCATCTGGGATGGGAATGGGTCATCTACCACTAAGTGGAACCTTCCTATTATACTAGGGAATGGTTCCTCTACCTAAATAAGTTGTCCCCTTGACAGTGTGTTACAGTGATGAGACATTTCCTGACTTGGATGGTTACTTTTATGCAGATGTGTGAAATTCTAGGCATTGTAGATGGACTTTTGGAACTGTTGGTGACTCTTATTCCAAGGTTGAGATGTGACATGGAAATCCCTATTCTCTCTTGTTTGGGATTCTTTTAAATAAGAAAACACACACACACACACACACATATATATATATATGTATGTATCTATACCATTGGATTTGGTTACTCTCTTTCCATGGGATGCAAAGATGCGTGGGGTATGCCACTTGCTTTTCATGTTTATATTTTTTGTGGTTGGATGAGTTCACTCTCCAGCTATGGGTGACAAATACTCGATGTGTAGTCTATCTAAACGCCATTTTGAGTCCCCTATGGTTGGATGAGGTTAGTCTTTCTCTTAGTTGGGTTAAATCACATCTTATTTACTATCTAGTGTCTTTTTATTCCTATTGTATGTAGAGACCTAGTTTTTCCCTTATAAGACTTTGAAATATATATATATATATATATATATATCTAGGAACTGAGACAACATGCAATTCTGAGGCCTGGTGTTCCCATAATTAATTTTATAAAAATATTAAATATATTTTATATTTCCCACAAGAAGTTTCTTATAGAAAATTATATAAATCTTAAACAAAAACTCAGATAAAAAATCTGAGGTCACAGTTGATTTTGGAATACATTTTTTACCCTAAGTGTAACCTAAAATAGGTTAGAATGGGGTGTTTGGACATATCACCCATTGGTGGTACGTTCAGTGTATTTTTTAATTAATTTAAGTTAATTAATTAATTCATTTGAACTAACCAAATTTACTACAAATACATTACTATGGTAAATCCTCTATGGTTATTCACATAAACCCTGGGAGGATTCTAGATCTTCTTCCCCTCCTTCATTGTCAAATCACCTCATACAACAATGAAACTTTGGATTGAAGTAGATGAGGACATAGTGAAGGCAATGACTTCCTTCGATAGTTGGTGATCATGTTATTTGAAAATGAATGATCCAATCTTTGGATAGGACTCATCAATTTTTGGTTTATTCCCTTTTTGATTAAATTGATTGAGAAGATTGAATCCTTTCTTTGATCTATGCCAATTGTTGTCTAAGCATGTGCCTGTGTGGTTTATGCCAATTGTGGTGCAAGGTGATGCATGTGGGACTTCATGAAATTGGGTTTTTGGCCACCGGAGGGTCAAAAACCACCATACAACTCTAAATCAAAAACTTTTAGGCAGATTAACATCTGAGATCAAAGGCAGAAAATTAATTTTGAAGTGTGGATCACAAATATTAAAATCTAGAAAAATCACTACTACACTCATGTAGTTTGAAGAACACACGATGTATTGGGCCCTGGTGGTGATAGCTAGGGTTTTGGAAATTATAAGGATGGCATGATGTGTATCCCTCTTACACATTGTGTACCACATCCTCGGGCAGATGAGTTGTGTGGTGAAGCACATGAGCAGGACCCTATGTGAGAGTACACGACCATGCACACAATCGTATACCGAAGTACATAGACACAGGGTGAATTACACAGACACAGCTTGGATACACGGGCATGACCAAGAACATGGGAGATACCCCAAGTGGCATAGACATGCCATGTATATCCCCCCACATGTCATATACTCCTTCATGGTTGGAAATTTTTGTACCTCCATGGTCATGACTAGGTGAAGGAGTGGGACCACACACTGTGTGGGTCCCCTCACATACTGTGTACCCCTTTTATCATTTTGGGGAAACTTTAAACTTCTGTATCTCCTTAGTTTGAACTTAGATTTTGGACCGTGAGTATCCTATACTAACATGATGGTGACCTTGATTGTGCCTTTTGAGATATTATGTGAATGTTATAGGTACAACTCTTGGTTAGGTGACACTCGACAATGACAATGATCATGCAGAATCACCATAAGATTCTAGAGTTAATCCCTCCTATTGGGCAGGGCATGGGTTCTCTACTGACTCCCGAGTGGAACCGTCTAACTAGGCTTGGAATGGGTCTTATAAGACTTCTAAATTGGAACCCTCTAGATGGGCTGGACATGGGTCCTCTACCAACTTCTGAGTGGAACCCTCTAGCTAGGCTGGGAATGGGTCCTCAATGACTAGAGTTGAACCCTCTAGCTAGGTTGGGCATGGGTCCTCTACCACCAAAGTGGAACCCTCCTACCAAGTAGGGCATGGGTCCTCCATAGACTAACAGAGTGGAACCCTCCTATTAGCACAGGTCATGGGTACTCTACATCATCATCATTATGTAATTTTTTATTGAATGAAGGGAAGAGTACAAGGGGAAAAGGAGGGAAATAAAAAAAGAGAAAAGAAAAACAAGAAGGATGTGGGGGAGGACCCCACCCTAGAATCCAAAAAGGAAACTAGGGTGGCCTAAAATGATGAAGGTCAAGCGCATTCCCTTTGATACAGTCAATCCCCCTGGGATGAATACTCCCTGCAGTGTGAAGAAACACCTCCTTCATGCTATTGAAGTCCACCGAGGCCAAGTGATCTGCTACCTTGTTCCCCACTCTCCAGGTGTGGAAAATACTCACTTTGGTATTAATCATTCTTAAAAATTTTATGATGACATATCCAATAAACCAAGGAGATTTTATGTAACCTTTCAAGGAGTTGTTCACAATTATGGAGTCTGTTTCGATTTTAGAGATTTCTAGGCCCTTTTTCATGAAAAGGCTGAGTCCGGTGAGAATTACATTTGCCTCTACTTGCAGAGAAGAACCCTATCCCAATCTGGACGAGAAATCTAAGTAAACTGAACCATTGTGGTCATGTACCACTCCTCCTCCACGTAGGTTCCCTTGGATGTAAGATCCATCTGTATTGAGTTTCAATCTCATCGAGGGAGGATGCCAGTAAACCCAGTTACCTTCCCTGCTTCTAGGTGACACGTCCACATTAGAGCCTGCTTGGAACCAACAAAGATAAGGGGCCTCCTTCCATGTCCTCACTGCCATGTTCAAGTCCAGTATCAGGTTTTGTCCCAAAAAATAATGATAAGAGCTGATACCCTAACCCCCTCGTGCTTTGATTTGTTTCGCGCCTGCCATATAGTCCAGCATCCCACATGCAACACCACCACATGGGCTACCTTCTCCGGGTCTCTTCCCTCAGAGCCTTGGAACCACTTAAAAATAAAGGTGGGGGAGGATCCATTTGAGGTAAGGGGTGCAGAGAGCTCCTACAGGATTTTCCACACCTCGCATGCCCAGTCGTTGTCGAAGAACAAATGGGCGGTGATCTCTTCACTAGGGACACTACAGAAGACACACCTGGATTCAAGATGGATACCACATCAACAAATATTTTCATACATAGGAAGGTCTCTGTTACATATCCTCCAGATGAGAAAGTTGATCTTGGTGGGGATTTTTTTCACCCAAAGAAGCTCATCCCATCCCTCTGCCTGAATCTGTCCATTATCGATGTGACAGAAATCCTTCAAAGATAGTAGGCCTGAGGAGGAGGTTGTGAACACACATTTTTCCTCCTCTTCATTAAGTTAAATGAGTTGTAAACACTCCTATTGTTCCTTATCCAAGACCGAGTTGGTGAAGCTAGGGAAGAGACTGGCCTCCTTGAATGAAATATATGTAGTCGGGAATCCGGGGAATCCCAGCACTGTACCACACCAATATTGATTCCAGAAATAAATCTCACCCTTCCCCACCACCCATTGTGAGAAGGGACAAAGAACATCAACAATAGGATCTATCACTGACCAAAGGGAAGACCGATTCCCCTCTCCCGAGTCATGGAGCTGCATCGCGTACGACTGCATGGTTGTCCCCCACATAGTACGTAATTATAGAATGCTCCATGCAAGCCTAGTATACATGTAGTCAAGGGTATTAGCTAGGTTGAGCACATTGATACATCTTTCATTCATAGGTCGTGCCATTTTCCCCCAGGCTACCCAATGCTTCTTCCTCTCTGACAACGAATCACAAATGAAATTGGGAAGAATATTGTCGATCATTTTAATAACCCCATTAAAAAATTTAATGGAGGATATACCATGGATCAGAGAGGCCACCAAAATGCTATTCACTAGGGCAATGTGTCTGCCAAAGGACAAGAATTTATTTTTTCAATTGAACACTCTATCTGAAACCCTAGTGTATAGGGAATTGAAGTCGCAGATTTGAAGCCTCCCAGGTGAGATAGGCGCGCCTAGGTATACCATAGGGAACTCGCCCCTTTGGATTCCAATTAGATACTAACATATTGCACTCTCTCAGTGGAGCACCTGTTTGAAATAAAGAAATCACTTTTTCACCTGTTAATGGTATGACCACTCCAATGACAATAATTCTCCAACACTTTTTTTAGGCTTCATATTCATCTACTCATGCTGTTTAGGAATAAGATGGTATCATAGTCAAACATAAGGTGGGATATTTCTGGGGGCCTTGATCGATGATGATATGGAAGAATGTCTCCATTATTGATGCTCCTCTGAAGGATCCAGCTCAGAACATCCTGAATGGTGATGAACAACGATGGCGAGATAGGGTCTCCTTGCCTAATGCCTTGGGTAGACTTGAAGAACCCATAAAACTTTACCATGAAGTTCACTGAGAGACACGAGGAACTGAAGCATCGAAAGATAATATCAATGTTCCGAGAGTTGAGACCCATACCTAACAAATCTTTGTTTATAAAGCTCCATTCCACCTAATCATAGGCCTTGCTCATATCCTGTTTGATGACCAAGTTAGACCCGCGGTTTTTGAAGTTGATGTCATAAATCATCTCTTGGGCAAGGGCGATGGCTTCTTGAATCGAGCTACCTTTGATAAAGTCTTACCGCTCCAGGTATATCCATCGAGGAAGATGCACCACCAGTCGGGAGTTAATGATATTGGCCAAGGTCTTGTAAGGCATGTTACACATACTTATCGGGCGATAGTGCGAGATGGAAGAAGGAATCTACCACTGAGTGTAACCCTCCTGATATACCAAGGAATTAATTATATACCTAGAGATTATAGACCCTCAAATTTGAGGCATAGTTATAAGGTATGGATTGACATGGATGATTACTTCTAGCCAGACACGTGAGATATTGGGTGTCATATATGGACTTTTGGATTTTTTTGTGATTTTTTTTCCTAGGTTGAGCTATGATATAGAGATCCCCTTTATCTCTTATTTGATATTCTTTTGATGATCATATATATATATATATCCATACCTTTGGTTTTGGTTACTCTCCTATTATGGGTTGCAAAGACGTGTGGGGTATGTCACGTGATTTTCGTGTTTAGATTCTTGTGGTTGGATGAATCTACTCTCTTGTTATATGTGGAAAAGACTCAACGTGTAGTTCATCTACAAACCATGTTGAACCCATTATGTGTTTGTATGAGGTATCTCTCTCTTGGTTTGTTTTGAAATTTTCTTATTTACTGTATCTTGCATCCTATGTGATATCTACTGTCTTTCCATTCCTGTTGTATCTCTTACTGCTACCCCTTCAACTTTCGAGGTGTCCTACTGGGTATGTATATACTCACCCCTAAATGGGATTTTCCTGTATGTGTCTTGTCTTATGAAAATGACGAACAGCTCGGTGGTGACTTCATAAGATCTTAGGGATACCTGGTACTTTGGACTGCGTATAGTGGTCATAACTTAGAGATCAGGAGATAGGTTCTCTCAATGTTTTAATTTTATAGTTTTTTCATGTTGGGACCCATTTCTGGTTGGGAATGCATTTTTCCTCTTTACTTTTCCTTTTTCACTATTGTACTCTTGTACACCCTAGAGTTTTTTCATGCTTGGTTTACTTTCTAGTTGTTGCATATTTTTATTATTATTCCTATAAACTTATTCATTGATATGGTAGGGTGTGTGTGTATAGGTACTTATTCAAATGTCATCCATTTAGGATATTCCTTTCAGCTGTTATCGCCACCCCCTGGCCTATGGAGGTGATCTTGGGGAAGTTTCAACTCGAGCCCCGGCTTGGGTCGGGTCATAACATATTGGTATCAGAGAATTTCATTCCTTGGGACATTTTTTAGATTAGTCCCCTTAGGAGTATTTGGTTGGGATTTAGGGAAACAATGTCAAAATATTTCAAATGCGGCTCTCAGACCAGGGAATCCAGTGATGGTGCGGGTGGTTGATGTATCCATTCACTAGGACCTTGACTACCTACGTATTGACTCGACATACCAAGACATTGGTTGTAGGTATCAATGGTACATTCATCATATAGGATTGAGTATTTTACTATCCTTCTTGAGTTAGATCCCCATTATGGTTATATATGTGCGTGTGTGTGTGTGCTCATCTGATCGTGGTACGTCTTGATAAATTTTAGGATGCCTCTATGATGACATCCAACAAAGATGCTAGTTCTGGATCGTGATGACAATCTAATGAGTGACGAGGCATCAGTTCAAGGTCTATCCTATGAGATTCTTCCTCCAGGTGGGAAGGTAGAATCACCTCCACCTATTGATCAGAATATTTACCAACTGAGTAGGCTGAGGATGCACATAGTCTCAGCACACTCCATGAGTTCTTACACTAGAGGCTTCTCAGTTTCCATGGAAAACCAGATCCTCAAGTATAAGATTATTATCTATAGTCAGTAGTTCATGTATTTAAGATCATTCAGACACTAATGGGTCAAGTGGTTTCACTAGTAGCTAGTCTTTTCCACGGAGTAACTAGTCATCAGTGGAGTCTTGTTACTCAGATGCATGATGAGTCGACACTCTCGTGACCTGAATTCCAATAGCTATTCCGTGATGAGTACCATCCATCCTATTTATGCTTAATTTTGATTTTATAGATTTTATAGCTACAGTAGGGAGGGATTATGGTGGTTGAGTATGGAACGAGGTTCACATACCTTACCTGATACCCCATTCACAGGATCTGTGATGGCTACTTATGAGAATGGAAGTTTGAGCATGGAATTCGTTGAGAGATCTAATCCAGAATAGTATCCTTGTGTATATCCACCTATGCTAGGGTGCTGGAGTGGGAACTAGTGACAGATAAATTTCTATCATAGAGTCACCAAGTAGCTAGATCTGGAAATGGGTGTCACTAGTCTGAGTCGTCTGTAGTGACTAGAAGGAGTCAATCAGTAGGATCTTGGCATAGGAGATCCTTTCATGATCAGACTCAGGAACATGGCCCTGTAGTTTAGGGATAGTGCAGAGCACCATGGAATCCCATATAGGGTCGATGTTATGCTTGTAATGGGTGAGGTTACATGGCACGTGATTGCCCAACCAGATGTTTTGAGAAGCGTAGATAGATAGTTAACAGACAACCATGGTAGAGGTAGCACCATGATTGGGGATCTCCCAGGAAAGGGAAAGGTGATCCCTAGGGAGGTGGAGCTAGAAGATAAGTAGGAGGAGCTATGGGTGGTGGACAACAATATTAGTTCCTTCCACCACCACCACTAGGTAGCCCACATCAGGCTCAGGGAGCTGGCAGTTGGGGTCGTGAATAGATACAAACATTGGAGGATTATGACCTCGCATCACACAAGATGGTTAGAGGTAAGATCTATGTGTTTTCTACTCTTTCTTCAGTATTAGAAGACACAAGTTTCATTCATTCCCTCATCTCTCTACTCCTATTGTAAGAGTTGGAGCTCCCAGTTGAGGTACTAGCCCACCAAATTTGTCTTGAGGTTCCTACAGGTAATACTTCTTCTGTATCTTTTATCTTCCGATAGTGCAAGCTATCGTTTGGTAGAGAGGGTTTTATGTAGGACCTTTTATTTGTCACAATAGAACCCTATGGAATCATCTTGGGTATGGATTGGTTTTTTGTGGTCTAATCCTATATTTATTATCACCATAGGTGAATCAGATGTCTACATACTGATGGGACGAGATTCTTCTTTTCTGGCGACAGAGATCTCATGGAGGGAGGAGTGGGTTCTATAAGCAGGAGGTTGCATCCCATAATCCATAAGTTTATGATTATATACCTTAGTGTGATAGGCTCTTTAGGAACATATATTCCTTTAGTTATAGAGGATTATATGAACATCTTCCCCAAGGATGTTTTGGGACTACCTCTGAGGCGGGAGATGGATTTTTGCATTGAATTTCATCCTGAGACCACTATGATATCTTCTGCGGCATATTAAATGGCCCCTACCAAGTTCTAGGATTTGTAGTTATAGTAGGAGGATCTTTGAAAGAAGGGTTTCATCAGGCCCAGTGTGTCCCCTTGGGCAGTTCTAGTGTTGTTCATGAAAAATGCAGACGGAATTTTGTGACTTTGTGTGAATTATTATTGTCTGAACTATGACACAATAAAGAACAAGTACCCCCTATCGAGGATTTATGACTTCTTTGGACAATTGTGAGATGTGGGATGGTTCTCGAAGATCTATCTTAGATCTGGATACCACTAGTTGAGGGTTCATGAGGCTAATATTCTAAACTAGAATTCTAATGTCGCTACAGAAACTATGAGTTCCTAGTGATGCTTTTTGGTGCAATGAATGTCACTACCATATTTATGGTTTTGATTAATCAGATCTTATAGTTATACTTGGACCAGTTTTTGTTCATATTCATCAATGACATACTCATCTACTATGCATCATAGGAGGATCATGCAGAGCACTTGAGGATGGTTCTGTATTTTCTTCGAGAGCACCAGCTTTATAAGAAACTCTTGAAGTGCTAGTATGGGATTCATGAGGTTCACTTTCCAGGGCATGTCATTTCTAAGCATTTTCTAGTTGTATAAATAGAGAATAATGATGTATTACTTTCTTGGGAGCCACCTAAGATTTTGTTAGAGGTGTGAATATTTCTTAGCTTGGTAGGGTACTATAAGAGGTTTGTGACATAATTCTCTAGAATTGCATCCCCTTTGACTACCCTGATGTGAAAAAGGGAATCAGTTTACCTGGATTGATCAGTGAAAGAGGGCCTTCTATGAGTTGTGGATGAGGCTGATGAGTGCTCTTGTGTTGAGACTACCTGAGGAAGGGGTGGAGTTCTTAATGTATTATGATGCCTCAGGAGTTGGGTTCAGCTGTGTATTGATGTAGTGGTAGGAAGTTATCACATACAGGTCAAGGTAGTTGAGACCCCATGAGAATAACTACACTACTCATGACCTAGATCTAGAAGTAGTAGTCTTCTCCCTAAGTATGTAGAGGAACTACCTTCTAGGGGATCACTTTGTGGTTTACTCAGAACATCAAAGTCACAGGTACATCTTCACACAGAGAGGCTTGAACTTAAGACAATGGTTCTGGTTGGAGTTCCTTCAGGACTATGACTTCGAGATAGTCTATACTCTGGGGAAGGGAAATGTGGTAGCAGAAACACTTAATAGGAAGTCCCAATATCACTTGGTGTATGAGGATTCTAAGAAGTTAGTTTCATTATAGCTAACCCTAGTGAGGCAGGAGGGTATAGCTTTTCTGTAGTCGATAGTGTTGACTCCTATGCTTCTTGAGTGTGTTAGAAAGTATCAGTTGGGAGACATCGACGGTGAGATCTTATGTGACCAGATATCCATATGTGATTCACCCGATGGATATTCTGAAGGAGGGAATCATGTCATCCTTTTCTAGGGATGGACATTGGTCCCAATTATGATGAGAAAGCAGGTGATATGAGAGTTCCACACTTCTCGCCTAGTTATACATCCCGTTGTGGTGAAGATGTATAGAGAACTTCAGTAATAGTTTTGGTGGACCGACATAATATAGAGAATAGATGATTTTATCTCTCAGTGTCTCATTTTTCAATAGGTTAAGGCTAAGAAAAAAATTTGGTAGGTTTGTTTCAGCCCCTTGAGATCCTAGAGTGAAAGTGGGACAACATATCCATGGAATTTGTGACAGGGCTTCCATGCACAGTAAAGGGCTATGACACCATATGGGTGATAGTTGACCAAATCACGAAGTCAAATCACTTCCTTTCTATCAGTGAGCAGAGTTCGGTGGAGAGTTTAGGTAATTTGTACATACAAGATATCATTCTCCTTCATGGGGTGACCTCAATGATTGTCCTTGATCGTGATGCATAGTTTATATCATGGTTATGGAGAGGCCTATGGGAGTAATTTAGGACCCAAATGAGGGTGAGTACAGCCTTTCACCCCTAGATGGATTGGTAGACCGAGCACACTATCTAGGTGTTGGAGGATATGTTGAGGTCTTACATGTTAGAATTTAGCCGGAGCTGGGAGGATCACTTTCCCTTGGTAGAGTTTTCATACAACAACATCTACCACTCTACTATCGACATGAAACCTTTTGAGGATCTATATAGGAGACCCTTTAGGTTACCCTTTTGCTAGATAGATATTAGAGATATATCTATTATGGGCACATAGATGGTGTAGGTGACAATAGAGAAGGTCCATGTCATCCGTGAGTGGATGAGGACAACCCAGAGAAGGTAGAAATCTTATGTAGATCATCATCGTAGGCCCTTATAGTTCAAGCAGGGAAACCACATTTTCCTGAGAGTCTCCCCACAATGAGGATTGTGGAGGCTCAGCTGGGGAGACAAGATATCCTTGAGGTTCATTAATGGGTCATTTGAGAATGTGCAGAGGTTTGCTGATATTTCTTACCACCTCACCATACCCCCACAACTGGAGTGGTTGTACGATGTCTTCCATGTGTCGTAGCTAAGGAGATATGTGCATGACCCCTTCACGTCATCGACTGGGGTGAGCTAGACATCAATAATGGATCCACCTTTGTGGAGAACCTGGTGGGGAATGAAGATCGATAGGAGAGGACCCTGCATGAATGGACTATCCCCTTAGTTTGTGTGTTGTGGCAGCATGAGAATGTGCAGGAGATCTCTTGGGAGTGATAGATCCAGATGCAGACTCAGTATCATAAGTTATTTGTTTAGTTTTTCTTTTCAGGGATAAAAATATTGAAGTAAAAAATAATGCAAAGAACTAGTTTTTCCTTGTAAGACTTTGAATTATTTATATATATACATTTCTAGAGCTAGGCATTGAGACGACGTGTGATTCTGAGACCTGGTGTACCCAAAATTAATTTTATAAAAATATTAAATGTATTTTATATTGTGTGTATGTAGTTTCTTAAATAAAATAAGATAATGCTTAAATGTAAACTTAGATAAGAAATATGAGACTATGGTTGAGTCTGAAACACGTTTTTTACCCTAGGATTGAACTAAAATAGGTCGACACAGGGTGTTCGAACATCTCACCCATTGGTGGTACGTTCATCGGATTAGTTAATTAATTTAAGTTAATTCATTCATTCATTTGACCTAACCAAATTTTCTACAAATAAATTTATATGGATAATCCTCCAAGGTTAGATGCATAAATCCTGGGAGGAATCTATAGATTCTTCCCTTCCTTCCATTGGTGAATCACCTCTGACGATGACAAAACTCCAGATTGAAGAAGAACAGGATGCAATGAACCTAAGGAATTCCTTCAATTATTGGTGAGTGTATTCTTCGATTTTGAATGGTCCAATATCTAGGTAGGACTCATCAATTTTTGGTTTACATCCTTTTTTATTAAATTGATTAATCATATCGAATCCTTTCTTAGATCTACGTCAATTGTGTCCTGAGCATGCGCTCGTGTACTGATTAAATTGATAAATCTTTGTTTTTAACCCTAAATGTCCATGTTCTTGATCATTGGAAAATAACTCTTGGAAATTATCATTTAAACATTTGTTTTGGTGTCTTTATCCCACTTTTCTTTGCATTATTCACTGATAGGACCCCGTGGTTCTGGTTCGACATTGTTGGGCGATATCGATCCCAATCAAACCCTCAGAATCATGATGAAAAGAAGAATGAGGCATGAATCGATGAATTGGGGATAGATCTGGGATGTTTTCAGGATTTGGGAGATTTTTTCAACAATTGATGGTCGGATCATCATCGACGAAAGAAGTCAGGGCATGCACGATGTGAGGCAATGCATGCGAGGCTTTGAGAAATTGGGTTTTTGGCCATCGGAGGGTCAGAAATTGTTGATCGATGCTAGATCCACAAATTTCAGGTGGATTCATGGCCAATATCAAAGGATAAAGATTAATTTTGAAGTTTTGATCATGAATATGAGAATCTGGAAAAATCCAGACTACACCTTGTGTAGTTCAAAGAACACACAGTGTGTCGGGCCCTAGCAGTGGAAGCTAGGGTTTTGGAAATTATAAGTATGATAAGATGTGTAGCCCTCCTACACACTATGTACCTCGTCCCCAGGAAGACATTCCATGTGGAGAAGAACATGGGTAAGACTTCGTGTGAGAGTACACGGCTAGGCACACGATCATGTACCAAAGTACATGAACACGATGTAAAGTACACAATCACGGATTGGATACATGGACATGACCAAGCACATGGGTGGGATCCCAAGTAGCATAGGAATTCCATGTATATCCCCCCACACACTATATACTCCTTCACGGTTGGTGAGACATGGACCTCTAGGTACATGTCCAAGTGAAGGAGTGGGACCACACGCTATGTGGGTCCCCTCACACATTGTATACCCCTTGGATCCTTTTGAGGAAACTTTAAACTTATATGTATCTTTTAATTGAATTTGGATTTTAGCCCGTGAATAGCCAATCCTGAGTGTTTTTTCACATAGAAAGTGACAATTCCCTCAATTGGGGATTTTGAGATATGATGTGGAATGTTCTAGGAATGATTATTGGTTAGGCGATGCTTGACAATGGTAGTGATCATACAAGGTCACCATAGGCTTCTAGAGTATAACCCTCCTACTGGGTAGGGCATGGTTACTCTACCGAATCATAAGTGGAACCCTCTAGTTGGGTGGGAATGGGTCCTAGACAACTTCTAGAGTGAAACCCTCCAACTAGGCTAGGCATGGTTCATCTACTAAATTCTGAGTAGAACTCTCTAGCTGAGTTTGGCATGGGTACTCGATGATGAGAGTGGAACCCTACAACTGGACTGGGCATAGGTCCTATACTACCAGAGTGGAACCCTCCTAATGGGTGGGTCATGGGTCCTCCATTGACTATCAGTGTGGAACCCTCCCATCGGCACATGGCATGGGTCCTCTACATACTTTCTAATGGAAACCTTCATCTAGGCTAGGCATGGGTCCTCAAATCCTAGAGTGAAACCCTCCAGCTGGGTTGGGAATGGGTCTTATACTGACTTCTAGAGTGGAACCCTCTAGCTAGTATAGAAATGGGTCCTCTACCACTGAGTGGAACCCTCCTATTTTACTAGGGCATGGATCCTCTACTTAGAGATTATGGCCCCTCGACTATAAAACACAGTGATGAGGTGTGACTTGACTTGTACAGTTACTTATGGGTAGACGCGTGAGATGTTGGGCATCATAGATGGACTTTTGAAACTTTTAGCGACTATTTTCCTAAGATTATCTATGAGATGGAGATCCTATTTCTCTCTCATTTGAACTTCTTTTGTTGAGCATATATATATATACATCTATATATGACCTTTGGATTTGGTTGTTATCCTTCCATGGGTTGTGAAGACATGCAGGGTATGCCACATTCTTTATATGTTTAGATTCTCATGGTTATATGATTATACTCTCCTAGTATAGGTGGAAAATAATATATGTGTAGTTCTTATACACACTATGTTGATCTCCTTGTGTTTGGACAAGGTTACTCTCTCTTGGTTTGGTTTGAACTGTTCTCTTTCATTATATCTTGCATCTTGTGTACTATCTATCATCTTTCTATTTCTATTGTATCTCTTATTTCTCCTCCTTTAGATTTCAGAGCATCTTAATGGGTATGTATATACTCACCCATGCATGGGCTTTTCCCACACATGTCGTGTCTTATACAGACAACGGATAGGTCAGTGGTGACTTCAAAGGAGCCTAGGGATACCTGGTACTTTGGACCGCATATGGTGGTCATGTCTTAGAGATTAGGAGCTAGACTCTCTCAGAATTTTACTTTTCTGGTTTTTTTAGGTTGGGAAATGTTTCTAGTTGGGAATGCATTTTTTCCCTTTACTTTTCAGTTTTCAATATCGTACTCTTGTACACCCTAGAGGTTTTATATGCTTGGTTTACTTGTTATTCGTTGCATATTTTTATTATTATTCCTCTACACTTATGTATTGAAATGGTTACATGTGTGCGTATAGGTAATTAGGAAAAGGTCTCCCATTTAGGATATGTCTTTCAGTGCTCATCGCTACCCCCTAGCCTATAGAGATGGGCTCGGGGTAGTTGCGGCTTGAGCCCCATCTTGGGTTAAGTCATGTCATTGTATCTCTTACTAATCTCCCTTTAGATTTAGGTTTATCCTACTAGGTATGTGTATACTCACCTCTACACGAGCTTTCCCCGCAAATGTTGTGTCATATGCAGACGATGGACAGGTTGAAAGCGATTTCAGAGGACCTTAGGGATACCTGGTACTTTGGACCATGTACGGTGGTCACAACTTAGAGTTAAAGAGTTGGGATCTCTTAGAGTTCTACTTTCTAGTTTTATCAAGTTGGGACATCTTTCTGGTTAGGTGTGTATTTACCTCTTTTACTTTTTAGTTTACACTATCGTAATCTTGTAGTGTAGTGGTTTTACATGCATGGTTGTTTCCCTAGTGTTTTTCATCTTTTACTCTTTTTTCCATGCACTTATGCATAGATATGTATGTGTGTGTGAGTACAAGTACTTAAAAAAGACCTCCCCATGTTAGTTATGACTTCGGTACTGGTCTCTAGCCCCTGTCCTATATAGGCAGACTTGGGGTAGTTGCGACTTGAGCCCTGGTTAGGGTCAGGCACTACTGAAAATTTGACATATCCTAATGGTTTGAAACTATTGGGATAGGACCTGAAACCATTGGGATATCCTATCCCAACTGTTTCAAGAACTATTGGTATGTTAGGCGTTGCAATATCCCTATGCCAATGGTTTATTAGAAACCACTGGTATAGGCTGTCTGAATGTAATCTATGTCAAAGGTTAAAGTAAAACTATTGGTATATGTGTGTACCAATGGTTGAAGAACCATTGGAAGACATAATGTCCAGAATCTAACATGTCCCAACAATTTTAAAACACCATTGGAATATATGTATACCAATGGTTTTTAAACCATTGGTATACATGCAGCATATGTTTTTTCCCAATGGTTTAAATAAAACTGTTGGGATATGTAGTCCAGTAGTATACCAACAATTTACAGAACTGTTGGTATATCCTATACTTCACAACAGTATACCAATGGTTTACATAACCGTTGGTATATCCTATACTCCACAGCACTAGAATTCTAGTGGCCTCCCCTCTGTAGTACTGAAATTTCAGCAAGCAGCATACAACGACCTCCCCATCCATCCATCCAAATCAAATTTTTATTCAAAGAAAGAGAAAACAAAACAGAACAGAACAACCAAGACTACCAAAACAACCAAGGTACCCCGGGAATTAGGGGGGTCGAAAATAGTGCAATCCGAGGGCATCTCCTCTAATTAAATTAACACACTCTGGTTTCAAACTATTGATAGGGAGAAGACTGGTGGAGATGGAGCTCTGGGCCTCCAGGGAAGCCATGTGATCCGTAACCTTATTACCCTCGCGCCAGGTGTGAGACACTTGGATGTTGGTTCCAAGTAAAGCGCAACATTCCCTCACAATATAAGCGATAGACCAAGGTGGGGAACCTTTTACCTCCCCTCCTATGCAATTCTAGTAGCCTCCCATCTGCAATTCCAGTACTGAAATTCCAGTAAGTAGCATATATCTGCCTCCAATCTAGAATTGTAGTACAAACCTGCAGAATAATGATGAATAAAAAAACACTCATGTAGACAATATACAATGATGAATACAACACCTGAAAATACAGAATTTAAAAAAACATTCATGCAGACAATACAATGTACAAAATTCAAAAAAACACTCATGAAATGGATTTTATGGTTGTGTGGTGATTTATTTGGGAATAAAATAAGACAAAAGAGATGAAATAATGTATTCCATTCTCTTTTAGGTGTGATTGAATCCTATTATGTAGGATTTTGGTGTATCAATCAATGGTGTGGAGTGCAATTCATATTTATGAAGGTTACTACTAAGGAATTTCAGTAATATGGAATGTGCTCAAGGTATTCAGGGTAAATGGATAAAGAGGAGGACACCTAATATGGGTATGAAATTAAATGTGGGTGGAACATGAATGTCTTGGGAAATGAGGGGAAAAGACTATTTAGAGACAATAGGGGATTAGTGATTCTTTGTTTTAGTTCCTTCTATAGTCCAGGTAATTATCTTGGGCTTTCTAAGGGGGTGGGGGTGTCTAGGGGGTTGGGGGCTGTCCATGGGGGTGGGGGTGTCCAGGGGGTGGGGGTGTCCAGGGGTGGGGACTATCTAAGGGGGTGGGGGTGTTCGGGGGGGTGGGGGGAGGGCTGTCCACAGGGGGGCTGTCCAGGGGGTGGGGGAGGGTTGTCCATAGGGGGGGTTGTCCAGGGGTTGGGTGTGTCCAGGGGGTGGGTGGTGTCCAGGGGGTGGAGGTTGTCCAAGGGGGTGGGGGTGTCCAGGGGGCGGGGGTGTCCAGGGGGTGGGGGTTGTCCAAGGGGGTGGGGGCTGTCCAAGGGGTTGTGGGTGTCCAAGGGGGTGGGGGTGTCTAAGGGGGTGGGGGTTTCTAGGGGGTGGGGTGTCTAGGGGGTGGCAGGTTGTCCACAGGGGTGGGGGCTATCGAAGGGGTTAGAGGGTGTTCAGGGGGTGGGGTTGTCCAGGGGGTGGGGGTTGTCCAAGGGGGTGGGGGCTATCCATGGGGGTGGGGGTGTCCAGGGGGTGGGAGTGTTTAGGGGGTGTTTAGGGGTGGGAGGTCTGACCATGGGGGTGAGGGGGTGTCCATGGGGGTGGGGTGTCTAGGGGGTGGGGGTGTCCATGGGGGTGGGGGGCTGTCCATGGGGGTGGGGGTGTCCAGGGGGTGGTGGTGTCCAGGGGGGTGGGGGTGTCCGGGGGGTGGGGGTGTCTGGGGGGTGGGGGTGTCCGGGGGGGTATCCATGGGGGTGTGGGATGTCCACGGGGGTGGGGGTGTCTAGGGGTGGGGGTGTCCAGGGGGTGGGGGTTGTCCAGGGGGTGGGGGTGTCCATGTGGTGGGGTGGTGTCCAGGGGGGTGGGGGCTGTCCAAGGGGTGGGGGTGTCCAGGGGGTGGGTGTCCAGGGGGTGGGCGAGCTTTCCACGGGGGTGGGGGCTATTTAAGGGGGTAGGGTGTGTCCAGGGGTAGGGTGGTGTCTAGGGGGTTGTCCAAGGGGGCGGGGGTGTCCATAGGGGGTGGGGGTCTGTCCATGGGGGTGGGGATATCTAAGGGGGTCTGGGGTGTTCAGGGTGATGGGGGTGTCTGAGGGGGCTGTTCAGGAGGTGGTGGGCTATCCATGGTGGGTTGGGGTGTCTAAGGGGGTGGGCGGGCTGCCCATGGGGGTGGGGGACTGTCCAAGGGGGTCATGAGTGTCCAGGGGTGGGGGATGTCGAAGGGGGTGGGGGGATGTCGAAGGGGGTAGGGTGTGTCCAGGGGGTGGGGGTGTCTAGGGAGTGGGGTGGTGTCCAGGGGGTGGGGGTTGTCCACGGGGTGGGGGTGTCCAGGGGGTGGGGGTTGTCCAAGGGTGGGGGTTTTCTAGGGGTGGGGGTTGTTCAGGGGGTTGGGTGTGTCCAAGGGGTGGTGTCCAGGGGGTGGGGGTTGTCCACGGGGTGGAGGTGTCCAAGGGGTGGGGGGTTTTCCAAGGGTGGGGGTTGTCCAGGGGTGGGGGTTTTCCACGGGGTGGGGGCTGTCCAGGGGGTTGGGGGTGTCCAAGTGAGGTGGGGGTGTCCAAGGGGGTGGGGGTTTCTAGGGGTGGGGTGTCCAAGGGGTGGGTGGGCTGTCCATAGGGGTGGGGGTTGTCGAAGGGGGAAAAGGGTGTCTAGGGGGTGGGGGTTATCCAGGGGGGTGGGGGCTATCCATGGGGGTGGGGGTGTCCAGGGGTGGGGGTGCCCAGGGGGTGGGGGTGTCCAGGGGGGGTGGGAGGGTTGTCCACGGGGGTGGGCGGGTTGTCCACAAGGGTGAGGGGGTTTCCATGGGGGTGGGGTGTCAAGGGGGGTTGGGGTGTCCATGGGGGTGGGGGGTTGTCCATGGGGGTGGGGGTGTCCAGGGGGTGGGGGTGGGGGTGTCTGGGGGGTGGGTGGGTTGTCCACGGGGGTTGGGGTTGTCCACGGGGGTGGGGGTGTCCAGGGGGGTGGGGGTGTCTAGGGGGTGGGGGGCTGTCCAGGGGGTGGGGTTGTCCAGGTGGTGGGGTGGTGTCCAGGGGGTGGGGGATGTCCAAGGGGGTGGGGGTGTTTAGGGGTGGGTGTCCAGGGGGTGGGCGAGCTGTCCACGAGGGTTGGGGCTGTTTAAGGGGGTAGGGGGTGTCTAGGGGGTGGGGTGGTTTCTAGGGGGTTGTCCAAGGGGGTGGGGGTGTCCAAGGGAGTGGGGTGTCCATAGGGTTGGAGGGTTGTCCACGGGGGTGGGGGCTGTCTAAGGGGGTCTGGGGTGTCCAAGGTGGTGGGGGTGTCCGGGGGGCTGTCTAGGGGGTGGGGGATATCCATGGGGGGTGGGGTGTCTAGGGGGTGGGCGGGCGGCCCACGGGGGTGGGGGCTGTCCAAGGGGGTCGGGGTGTCCAGGGGGTGGGAGGCTGTCGATGGGGGTGGGGGGATATCAAATGGGGTAGGGTGTTTCCAGGGGGTGGGGGTTGTCTAGGGGGTGGGGGTTGTCCATGGGGGCGGGGTGTCCATAGGGGGTGGGGGTGTCTAGGGAGTGGGGTGGTGTCCAGGGGGTGGGGGTTGTCCATGGGGGTGGGGGTGTCCAGGGGGTGGGGGATGTCCATGGGGGTGGGGGTGTCCAGGGGGTGGGGGTGTCCAGGTGGTGGGGTGGTGTCTAGGGGGCTGGTAGGACTATCCATGGGGGTGGGGGGCTGTCCAAGGGGGTAGGGGTGTCCAGGGGGTGGGGTGTCCAGGGGGTGGGGGCTATCCATGGGGGTGGGGGCTGTCGAAGGGAGTCGGGGGTGTCCATGGGGGTAGGAGCTATCCAAGGGGGTGGGGGTGTCCATGGGGGTGGGGTGTCCATGGGGGTGGGGGGTTCCATGGGGTGGGGTAGTGTCTAGGGGGTGGGGGTGTCCAGGGGGTGGGGGCTGTCAAGGGGGTGGGTGTGTCTAGGGGGTGCGGGTGTCCAGGGGGTGGGGTGGTGTCCAGGGGGGTGGGCAGGCTATCCACATGGGTGGGGGGGCTATCCCAGGGGTTAGGGGTGTCCAGGGGTGGGGATTGTCCTAGGGGGTGGGGGCTGTCCATGGGGGTGGGGGTGTCCTGGGGTGGGGGTGTCCTGGGGGTGAAGGGGTTGTCCACAGGGGTGGGGGTGTCCAGGGGGGTGGGGTGTCTAGGGGGTGGGGGGTTGTCCAAGGGGGTGGGGTGTCCAAGGGGGGTGGGGGTGTCCTGGGGGGTGGGGGTTTTCCTAGGGGGTTGGTGGTTGTCCAAGGGGGTAGGGGTGTCCAGGGGTGGGGGTTGTCCTGGGGGGTTGGGGACTATCCAAGGGGGTAGGGGTGTCCAGGGGATGGGGGATATCTAGGGGTGGGGGTGTCCAGGGGGTGGGGGCATAGAGTTGCTGCAACTCCAGTAGTAGGAAGTACCAGCCTCCTCCCCTTGTTCAATTACCTGCAATAATAACAAACCTATAGAGAATTCAGAATTAATTACCTCCAATTACTTGTGAAATTACCTGCAATTGTAATACTCTATATATAATTCAAAATAACACCAATGAAGACAAATATGATCCAAATAGTATTCCGTTAAAATAACATCAATGCAATTGCAGTACACTATATAGAATTCAGAATAACACCAATACACCACTGGAAATCATCAAGTCAGGTTTTATTATATATAGATAAAGAAATAAAGATAATTTGACCTACCTAATCACACATAAATTTAGGCACAACAAATCATCAAACGTCAAATGTTAGTAATATCAGTCAAAAATGTAACAGATCAATTTGTCCCTTATCACCATCACTATCATCATCATCATCATTAGCCTCACCCATGTTCTCATCATCATCCCCATCATCATCCCTTCCCTCCTCAACACCCTCCTCCTCTCCCTCGTACTCTGCCTCGGCCTCCTCCTCGCCCTCCTCCTCCGCCTCGGTCTCCTCCTCACCCGCCTCCTCTCCCTCCTCCTCCACCTCGGCCTCCTCCTCGCCCTCCTCCTCCGCCTAAGCCTCCTCCTCAGCCTCCTCCTCAACATTTTCTTGACCACCACTAGAACTACCACCTGGTTCACCATATATAGAACGCATCAACAACATATATTCATCACAAGATATGTTGGAATCTGGTGGAAGTGTTGGATGTAAAACTTCCATCAGTTTCATAAATGCAGTGTTTTCCCTAGCAGACTGTTCTGTCGTCTCTGTGGCCCTTTGTTCAGCCTATTCTGCATGTGCCTTAACTTGCTGAAACTCGATGGCACTACAAATCATACCTAAGGAGGGCCAATACATCGTCGGAACTATACTCTTCCCAGGTTGGCAACGTACTCTGCCAGGGTTCTCATCTCCCAACACCTGATGTAAATGATCATTTAGCCCAAAATTGTCAGGTTCATGGGCATCAAGGGCCTCTAAAGAAGCCTGTTACAAATATAAATAGATTATTAAGTTACAAAATAGATATTAAAATTTAAAATCAACAAATTAAAACTTACAATCTGCTGCCGAGTTGGTTCGTTAACCGCACTTCCATCTTTCTTCCTTCTACTCGAGCAAAACAGTTTTGCTCGAGGCACACATCCTTCAATATTCAATGTTTGCCTCTACAATGACATTGAATGTAGGAAACCATAATTAAAAATATGTTACTAATAATTAATTTCATAACTAAAATTATATTGCAACTTTATAAATCTAATAAATTATGGAGGAAACAATAGAAAGTGAAAGTCAGAAAGAAAAATTATAAACAACTGGCATACTTGCTTCCTCTCAAGATATGGCATCGTAGTACATCCCAATGTGTGGAGGTGTTTTTTAGAATCTGTGTTTTTTTATTTCTTTTGGATGATTTTTAAATAAAATTCAATAATACCAAAGATAGTATTAATGAAAAACATGAAAATTTTCATTTAAATACCTCAAATGTGATTAATACCTTAAACTGGATAGTCGTCTAATGAGTAATCATCTGCTGATACTGTTCTATTGGAAAATAATCCATGAAAGGTATTGCCTCTAACTTTATGCCAACTGTAGCATGTCAGCCAATATACAACTCATGCTTATAGTCTCTCCAAAGCTCCCCTAAATCCTTTAGACATGCTGGCCTTGCACCCTCACCATCAGGGAAATTAAACCGAAGATGAAACCAAAATATTAATTCATATAAATACAAAAATAATATATTACATTAAATACAATAGATTTTTTACCCATATATCTACCCAAGCATTATCCTTGACTTCATTTGGAAACTGTCTCCATGAGAGCGGGCTGATAGGAATGATGTCATAGTATTTGGAAAGCGTCGCCAAAAAACTCTGACATTGCTGCCCTGTTTTTTCAATAATTTGACTATCTTCATTGTAGTCCACCATCAATTGCGTGTGGTTGTTCCACACCACATGCATGCATGTACGCCCCTACGCTCGCATCCTATCAGTAGATGTATCTGTTATGAAAGAAAAACAAATTTTTTATCAATACATGTTATAATGAAAATAAATAATGGTATAAAAAATTTCTAGGGTTCTATAAATATACCTGTGGTAGTCTGATCAATGGGCATCACTAGATCTATAAAAAATGAAGGAACACCTTTTACAGGTGGAGTGGGTCCCAATGTATGATTTAGAGGGATAGAATCTGGTGGAGCATGAGTCGAAGAAGATGGAATATAGAAGCTCAGAGATAAGGAAGTAGAAGTAAAAGAAGATGACATGGATGGATGGCTGAATGTTGGATGGGGAGTGGGAATCATCACTGGATATGGTAAAGATGGGTGAGGAGACTCAGATGTAAAGGGTGGTCAAAACATGGGAGGCTTAAATATCTCGTGTGTCCTTAATGACACACCGGAATCATAATGTGGGATAGATGGTATGTCATTGGGAGGTTCAGGGTCTAATCAGGTACGCCGACCAGATCGCCTAGCTCTCGTACCCCCCCCCTCCCCCCGTGTATGAACACCCTGAGTACTAGGACCACTACTAAGATACTCATCAAATAATTGTCACCTAAGAGGTGGATCCTACAAAAATGTTTAAAAAAAATTAATCACATGATATTATATATTATTTAAATATATATATTTGAAATAAAATACTCACTACAAACACTAGTGGTGAAACCCTCTAACTGGGTAGGGCATGGGTCCTATACAGAATTTTAGAGTGGAACCCTCCAGTTGGGATGGGCATGGGTCATCTACCACTGAGTGGAACCCTCCTATTGTACCAAGGCATGGGTCCTCTACCTAGATATTGTGTCCCCTCAAATGTGAGGAGTAGTGATGAGGTGTGTCTTGACTTGAACAGTTACTTCTAGGATGATGCGTGAGATACTGGTCATTGTAGATGGACTTTTGGAACTATTAGAGACTCTTCTTCCTAGGATGAGATATGAGATGGAGATCCATTTTCTCTCCCATTTGGGATTCTTTTGACTAAGTATATATATTTATGCATGTATTCATAACTTTGTATTTGGTTACTCTCTTTTCATGGGATGCAAAGATGCACAGGGTATGCCACATCCTTTTCATGTTTAGCTTCTCATGGTTAGATGAGTTCACTCTCCTACTATGGGTGGAAAAGACTTGATGTGTAGTCCATCTACACATCATGTTGATCCCCCTATGCCTGGATGAGGTTATTCTTTCTCTTGATTGGGTTGAGATGCATCTTGCTTAATATCTATTGTCTTTCTATTCTTTTTGTATCTCTTACTGCTCCCCTTCATCTTTTGGGGCATCCTATTGGGTATGTATATAATCACCCCTACATGGGCTTTTCCCACATGTGTTGTGCCTTATGCAGATGATGGACAGGTCATCGGTGACTTTAGAGGAGCTTAGGGATACCTGGTACTTTGGACTATGTACGGTGGTCATAGCTTGGAGACCAAGAGTCGGGCTCTCTCAACATTCTATTTTCCAGTTTTTTCAGGTTAGTACATATTTCTGGTCGGGCGTGTATTTTTTCCCTTTTAATTTTCATTTTACACTACCTTACTCTTGTAATATCTATAGGTTTTACATTCATGGTTGTTTCCCTAGTGTTTTTTATCTTTTACTCATTTTCCTCTATACTTCTGCATCGATATGGTTGTGTTTGTGTGTACATGTACTTAGGAAAAGGCCTCCCTATGTTATTTATGCCTTTGACACTAGTCGTTAGCCCCTAGCCTATGGAGGCGGGCTTGGGGTAGTTGTGGCTCGAGCCCCGATTAGGTTCGGGTCATGACATATGTAATTGGACAAAGTTCTAAGGGCTACGTTGGACCCTTGTGCACCGGCTTATTTTTGGTCACCGATGTCTGAGGCTTGATCACTAACAAGTGCCTTGAACTACATGGACACCTTGGGGTGTGTTGTTGTGATACTTGAGACCTAGAGACATAAGACCATGTTTGATTATTTGATAACATGTGTGTGAATGTGTATCCAATGAGACCATGTATGTTGATTTATACCATGAGTATAATTAATAACCTGATAGACTATGTTTGATTTTGATCACATGTGTTGTTTCTATAACTCATGATGATATTCCATGATTTGTTTATATGTGCACTCTTTTGACTTGATATGATACATATATTGGCATAACTTGTTGACCATGCTTGATAATGATTTCATGTGGGTGTGTGTGTCGTCGTGAGACCCTTTATAATGTTCATGCCATGATTATGCTTGTGTAACTTGTTATCCCATGTTTGATGATGATCACATGTGTTTGTATGTCGCTAATAATACTCATGATGTTATGTCATGCTATGATTTCCTTATATGTTCTACCTTTTTTATATGTTACCATGCCTTTGGAGGCATTATTATTGGTGCTCGAAAAAGGTCAACCACCATGACATGATTTTCATTTATAGGGGGAGTGTGCATGACTTGCGATGATAGTGATGATGGACTTAAGCATAGGGTGGTGATACGATGATGCCATGGAATGTTGTGTTGAGGATGCACTTGAATACTAGTGTTATGTCAAGTACCATGTCTACTTGATGCCTAATGAAATTTAGAGTAGTGTCCTTGATGCCAAGTGTTATGCTGACTAGCATGACATACTTGATTCATGGGGAATGTTGAGTCACATGTAAGCATGATACCATGAGGATGTCAAGCAACATATACACTTGAACTATTGTTAGCTTGGTTACTTCCAAAGTGTCATAATATTGAGATACATTTCACCTAGATGACTTGTGGATTCTTAGTGGCATGGGGTCTCAATACCAAGTGGATCAGCTTTATGGATTTCTCTTTTCAAGAACCAATCTGGCCTGCCATCTAACCCGACACCCGACTTGGCCCGTGACATGGCCCAAAGGGCATTCCCGATCCCCACGGGTTAGAAATTGGTTCTTGGGCATCAAAGAACTCGTTTAGGGATGATTTCTCCCAAGAATAAATCCCAAAAACCAAACCACATACCATAACACACCTGGAGAAGCACTAACAAAACAACATGTACATAACATCACAACCAACATCCATACAAAGCTATACAAAAAAGACATGTACATGATAAGGTTCCATTATGTTTTACCAAAAAAAAGGGCCAAAAAGGGAAACAACTAACAGAAGAACACTAGCCTCCTTGTGGAATGAGGGCCAATCTCAACATGTCACCACCAACAAGACCTGACGTAATAAGAAGACTCTAATATCAAGAGCATCTGCTACCACTACCATAGTAATCCTTGCTTTTACCTGTATCGGATAACACGAGATCTATATATACACAATGGGTATATGTAGGGTGTGAGCTCACTTTCCCATTAGGATCCCACTAGGTGTTCCAAGAATAACCATTATAAAATAAATAAATATTCAATTTATTAAAGAAAGTAGTTTAATTTTTAAAAACAATGTTTAGAATTGAAAGAAAAGTAAATGGTGCGCAAATAAATGAAATCATGAAAAATACAACATAAGAACCCTTGGAAAACCCCTTAAGCATCTAGGTCACATAGGTTTTAGGATCCCTATACTCTCAGTGATCAGTCACAACCATATCTCCCCTCATACATGAGCTACTAGAGATGTTGTCGCCAAAGTTCTAGTGGTACTCACAACATCATCATCACTATTATCATGTGTAGTTACCGTTGTAGCGTTATCTTTCTAGGAAAACTAGGTCACGGCCCACCCACCTAGATACCCAAGGTTCACAAGTACTTATATTCATTTCTAAACCACACCAATACCCTTTTCATCAAGAATCATCTCATCACAAGCCAACAAATCATTTCCAAAATCATTTTACAAGGGAAATCCATTTTTAAAACCTTACGCACACCAATTTTTTTTAAATCAGCCATTTTAACACCCAAACCATTTAATAAAAACACTCAGAAGATAGAGAAATCATATTTAACTCATCAAATAATTTTACAACACAGAACCACCCACCTTTATTCTTGGAATTACCACCAATTAGGTGAAAACCATAATCCAAAGCAAGATAAGATCCTATGGGAGCAAGAACACACAAAAACCATCAAAACCCAAGCTAAACATTTCAGATTTAACCCATAATAGGTCAATAAAACCACTAAATAAGAAGAAACCCAATAAAAAGGAAAGAAGAGACCAAATGAAGAGTAAAAGAGGAACTTACTTGAAATAATCTTGAAGTTACAAGATCAAAACCAATAAGAAATTGAATCCTAGGAGAGATAAATTGAGAGTGAGGTATTCCTAGGGCTGAGAAAAACATAAATTGGGAGAATGAGGGTGGATTGGGTTAAAAGGGGTAAAGTTAGAATAGTAATTTCATACTTTTAAAAGATCTGGCAGGACATACTGTTTGGCCGCATGGTCTACCAGACCATGCACCAACCGTGTGCCTCCTCTTTATAGGGGGGGCACACATGTGGTTGGGAGCTGGCGTATGGCCATGCACCTAGCTGTGATACCTTGAAAACCCCACTGTTTGGGATTCATATTTTGTAAAGGGATGGCACGTAGTTTTTATTAACCGTGTGCCACCCATTATCCAACCAAAAACCCACTGTTTTTCTTGGAAAACACCCAAGAAAACTATAGTAAAAAAAACTAGACCAAAAATAAAAGATAAATACTTAAAAAAGACTCCATAAATGTAACAATTCTCTCCACTATGAAATTTTTTTGTCCCCATAAAATTAATTTGTACTCTGGTCAGAGAACAAGTGAGGGTATCGATCCTCAACCCAAGGCTTTAGTTCCCAAGTCTCATGCTCATAATTCCCTAGGAATTTCCCTGAATCACTTTCACCTAGGAATCCACAATCTACACTAGTCACTCAGTTACTGACAAATCAGGTTCGAACTCCAACACTTCCAAGCTTAACACATAAGATAGATCCAGATTATACTTTTTCAGCTATGAGACATGGAAAACAATATGAATTGACGTCAATTGAGGTTGAAATGAAAAATGGTATGCCAACACATTGATTCTCTCTATAATCTCAAAGGTTATAACATACTTTAGTGTGAGCTTCCTTTTATTACCAAGATAGTGATGACCCAAACATGGTTCTACCTTTAGAAACACTTGATCACCCATAAAAAACTCTAAATATTGGCACTGTTGATTGACATATGACTTATACTGACTCTGCACTGCCAAAAACCAATTCCAGATCATCTAAACCTTATTGATCATCTCTTGCACAGTGCTCGGTCCCAATAAAGAAGTCTCACCTACTTTAATCTAGCATAGAGGAGACCAACATGGCCAACTATACAATGCTTCAAAAGGAGTCATTATAATTGAGTATTGGAAACCATAATTATAAGAATGATCTATCAATCTAAGACATCTATCCCACAAACCACCAAAGTCCAAGATGCAAGAACACAATATATCCTCTATAATTAGGTTTTCTCGCTCTACCTAGCCATCTATTTGAGAATGGTAAGTTGTGATAATCTTGACCTACGACCCCATTACTTCTAGGATACCTTTCCAAAACAAAAAGGTGAAATGATTTTCCATGTCAGAAACAATAGTATATGACACACCATATATCATCATGATATCTTGGATGTTCAATCTACCCAGATCTTCCACTTTAGCAGTTTCCTTAATTGAGATGAAGTGAGTAGACTTGGTCAAATGATCAATGACCACCCAAATTGCATTCCTTATTTAGGGTGTATGGGGTAACCTGATAATGAAATCCATGGATACATCATCCCACTTACATGTAGGAATAGGAAGAGTTTGAAGCAAACATGATGGTTTCTTATACTCAAATTTAACTAGCTGAAAAGTATAACATTGAGATATAAAGTGAGCTATATCACATCTCATACCTAGCCACCATAACCAATGTCAAACATCATAAAAAATATTAGTGGCACCGGGATGAATAACCCACTCAGACTGATGAAAATATTGCATCATCGCTTTTCTCAAGGATGATGGCATGATAGAACAACCCTTAAAGAAAATCACACACTTGGAGGAAAATGACCATTCCCAAGGATCCTCTCCACCATTTAACAACTGGGTAGAATGTTTTCATAACTCATCCCTTGGATTCTCATCCTAAATTAGCTTTGAAAGAGAATATTTCAATTTCACACTAGCTAGAAACATACCACCACTCTGTTCCTTGGATTCTAGGTACATCCAATCAAAAATTCCTATTAGATCCCACTCATCACTAGACTCCTAAAGCCTGAGTTGGAAAATTTATGCTCAAGGAATTAACAACCACATTTCCTTTACCTGGGGTGTAAATAATATCAAAGTTGAACTATTAAATGTACTCAATACATAATCACTACCTAAGGTTCAGATATTTCTGGGAGAATATATAGATCAATATTTTATGGTCCAAAAAGACTATAAACTTCTCTACAAAGAGATAATAGTGCTAAATTTTAAGGGCATGAATCACCACCGCAATATTAATGTCATGGGCTGGGTAATTATTTTTGTATGTTCAAAGTTAGTGAGAACCATATGTCACCACATGGTCATCCTGTATAAGCACGCAACCTAAACCCATACTTGAAGCATCATAGTAAACCACATAACCCCATCCATCCTTAGGTAAGATCGGTATTGGTGAGGTGGTCAACCGCTACTTAATCTCTTCAAAAGATTTTTGTCACTCTGGGATCCATGAGAACTTAACCCCTCTACGAGTAAAGGATTTAATTGGTGATGAAAGTCGAGAGAAGTATTTGACAAACCACCTATAATACCCATCCAAGACTAGAAAACTCCAGATCTTGAAGACATTCCTTGGATCCTCCCAGGAAATCACTACCCTAATCATTTCTGGGTCAATTGAGACTCTATTATCTGATATCACATGACCTATAAACTTAACTTATAGGATCCATAAACTACATTTATATAACTTATCAAAGAGACGAAGGTCCCATGGCGTGCCTAGGACAACTCTCAAATGTAGACCACACTCGTCTTCTGATCTTGAATAGACCAAAATGTCAACCACAAACACCATGAAAAAGGATTCAAGGTATATATGGAACAATAAATTCATAAGATCCATGAAAATATTAGGATCATTTTTTAATCCTAAAGTCATTACCAAATACTCAAAATGGCCATACCTGCTTTGGAAAGTAGTATTGGGAACATCTTCTTCTCTCACCCTGACTTGGTGATACCCTGAACGGAGGTCGATTTTCAAAAAACACCTTTCTCATTTAAGATAGTCTAAAATATCATCAATATTGGTCAAGGGGTATTTATTCTTGATGGTGAGCCTGTTCATATTCTGATAATCAATACACGGGTGGAGAGATCCATCGGTCTTTTTAGAAAAAAGAACTGGAGCGGCCTAAAGATGGATGCTTGGGAGTATAAACCCTTAAGATTCCAAATCTTATAGCTATATCTTTAACTCCATAAACTCATTAGGAGTCATACAATATGATATAATAGATATCAGTTGTGTCTCCAACACCAAATAGATGGTAAAATCCACATCCCTTTCCATAGATAAACCTAAAAACCTCTAAAAATACCTCATAAAACTCATCCACCATGAAAGGTAGTCTACTATTTTAGCATTTTCAATCATCCTACAGTAAGAGGAATGGAAACTTATAGGCAATTAGACCTAAATCTGGAAGTGGAGGTCCAACATGACCTGACTACGAATCTCATTCCCCTTTAAAAACTCGAGTGCTCCCATCAGGGGCCGTAAAATCCACCCAGTAGTGATAGAAATCAATATGGGTCTTGAAAGGCATCATACAATCCATAACTAAGATCATGATAAAGAGGTTCATTTCCAAGATAAGGAAATATCGTTTTATCTCAACTTCTTCCAAGGATACAATATAAGAAGGGTGCCTGATACCTTGTACTTTCCTACTGTCAAGAGGTGTAACCAACTCCATGGCATACAAAATGAGATTTGTTGGGAGTTTCAATAAATCCAAAATACAACAAGAAGAAAAATGAGTTATAAGAGCCCGTATCGAACAAATCAGTTACCAGGGATGATGCAATAAGAATAGTACCTTGAACTATCACAGGACCTGCATCTGACTCCACTAGTTCCCAGTCAATAGCTTACAAGTACTTCACCTCTATCTATGCCTATGGCCAATAACCAATATTATGTTCTTCCTTAAGCTTAATTTTACCAAAATAAGATCTGGTCTTACCACTATGTCCACCTGAACAAGAACCATTAGCCCTTGAGGTATCAGAAGGGGCTATTATTCCTCTAGGAACTATAGAGCCTGCACTGCTCTGGAGTGGGAGAGAACTTATACAAAATCGTTACAAGTGGCCCATGCATTTGTACTAATGACATAGCTTGGGTGGGTTTGGACATGAATATCACACATTTCCATATTTCCCACACTGATAACACATAATAGCTCCACCTCCTACAATAGCTAATGAAACCAGTTGGAGTGAATATCTAGAGATACTACCACCTTTATTTCTCTGCTCATGTTTCCTCTTTTTCTCATATGAGACAAACCTACTCTGGATCAGTTCTAGAAGCCTCCCAGACAAGATTGACATACCATCCTAGTTGATATCCTCCATCAAAACTCATTCAACCACCTGAAAATAGGTCTTTGACTTAAATAGAAATATTTGAGATAAAATATCTAACTGCAGACCCATTTCGAACCTTCAAGATTTCATCTTTTCATTGGAAACTACTTTGGGGGGGAAGAGGACCAGCTCCATGAAGTCGTTGGCATAGTCCAACATTGAACACTCACCCTGACAGAGGTCCAGAAATTCCCAGGTCTTAGCAAGGGATAATTTCTATGGGTAGTACTGCTCAATAAATATGGCCTTAAAGTACTTCCATCCCATCTTCTCATTCTTCCTTTCCTGATCCACTGATTCCCACCAACTCTGACTGGGGCCTTCCAACAAAAACACTACACACTTGACTTTAACAGATTCGGGAGTCCTGAGGAACCCAAAAATCCTCTTAATATTCTCTACTCATTATACTGATTCTTAGGGGAATGTTATTACTTAAAAGTAAGGGGGTGATGCTTAAGAAACTCCTGAGATCGATCTCTTCCTGATTCCCATTCATCTTCCTTATCCTGATCAAGACCAGAGCTTGCTCCCTAATCCAATGCTTGGACAGACTAAACCATTGCCTCAACTAATCTCTAATTAATTGGTGAGGGAGAACTCTCTTTGGCCTCCTCCTGTGGTTGTACAAAAGATCTTTGGGGAGGCATAATGCTTCAAAATTCAATAGAAAACCATCAATACACCTACCACATAGATTCGTTGAACAACTTAATTAAACACCCACAAAGGTCATCATAGAACCATAATGACCCAAACCACAACTCAAACCACTCTACCCAACCTTGGTGTCCATGAACAGTCTTCATCCTATTCATTACACCCAAAATAGGAGTTGAACCAGATTCCTGATATCTCATGGTAACCCAAGGTCTTTCACAAGGTGTGTTGACCAAAAACCCCATTTGAAACCAATACCACAAGCCTCAACAGTCCTAGCTCCTGTTTATCTAGACTTCCCCATACACCAAGACCCAATAGAAGGTAAAACCTGCTTTAATACCACATTTTTAGAGTCTGTTTTAGGTATTTATCTTTTATTTTTTGTTCGGTTTTTTTCTCATAGTTTTCCTGAGAATTTTACAAGAAAAATGGTGGTTTTTAGTCTGGATAGTGGGTGGTGATCACTTAGTATAAACTATGCCCTAACCCTCTGAAAAATGTGCAGCCCATACATTGGGTATTTCAAGGTCACATGGCTAGGTTCACAACTATGTGCCATCTCCCAGTATCATATCTATCCTCTCCTCCCCTTTGGACAGAGGTGACGTGTAGTTGGTGCATGGTCTAACAGATTATATAATCAAATCGTGCAGCCTTATAGATCATTTAAAAGTGTGAAATTCTTATTCTCCCTTCCCCTTTTAACCTAATCTAACCCCTTTTCTCCCTATTTACATTTTTCCCATCCCTAGGTGCATCTCCCTCTCAATTCCTCTCCCTCGAGCTTCAATTTCTTAATGGTTGTGGTGTGTTTTTTCATCCATAACATCTTCTCTTATTTTGGATTATGGTTTTCACCCTATTGGTGGTGATTACAAGAAGAAATATAGGTGGTTCCATGTTGTGTCATTATTTGATGAGTTAAATATTCTTGCTTTGTTTTCTGAGTGTTTTTCTTAAATGGTTTGGGTGTGAAAATGAGTTATTTCAAATTTTATGGTGTGCGTAAGGTTTTTGAAATGTATTACCCTTGTGAAATGATTTTGGAAATGGATTGTTGGATTGTGATAAGGTTTTTCTTAATGAAAAGGGTATTAGTGTGGTTTAGAAATGAAATTATGCACTTGGGAACCTTGGGTATCTAGGCGGGTGGGCTAAGGACTAGTATGTTGGGAGAGATGATAGGGGGTGACCCAATCTTCCTAGTAGAATAACACTATAATAATAATTACATGTAATAATGGTGACGATGATGTTGTGAGTACCACTAGAACTTTAGTGATAACCTCTCTAGTGGTTCATGCATAGGGGGAGATATGGTTGTGACTGATCAATAAGAGTAAGAGGATCCTAACACTTGTGTGACCTAGATGCTTAGGGGGTTTTCCAAGGGTGTTTATGCTATATTTTTCCTTCTTCCATTTATTTGTGCACCATTTTCTTTTCTTTTAATACAAAACATTTTTAAAAAAAATTAAACTAATTTATTTAATAATTGGAATATTTATTTATCTTATAATGGATATGCTTGGAACACCTGGTGGGATCCTACTAGGAAAGTGAGATCACACCCTATATATACCCATTGGGTATATATAGATCTTGTGTTTTCTAATACAGGTTAAAGCAAGTCTTACTATGGGAGCAGTAGAAGTTTCTCTTGATAGTAGAGTTTTTTATTCTGATAGGTTTTGTTAGTGGTGATGTGGTGGGCTTGGCCTCCATACCACAAGGAGGATAGTGTTCTTATGTTAGTTTTTTTTCATTTTTGGACCTTTTGGTTTTGGGTAAAATGCAATGTAACCTTGTCATGTTCATGTCTCTTTTTTATAGCTTTGTATAGATGTTGGTTGTGATGTTATGTACATGTTGTTTCATTAGTGCTTATCTAGGTGTGTTATGATATGTGGTTTTTTTGTTGGGTTTTATTTTTGGTTGAAATAATTTCCAAAGTATTTATTTTATGACTATGTACTAGTTGTCATCCCATGGGGATCGGGAACACTCTTTAGGCTATGTCACAGACCAGGTTGGGTGTCAGGTCAGATGGAAGCCCAAACTGGTTTTTGATAACTCTTAATTACTCTTGACATACATTTTGACTATCCTTTTAGCATGAAGTATAAGTAGGTATGATTGGGGTTTATGGTGGTTTGGTAAGAACATGATCACTCTACACATGGTTGTTTATTGATTTTGTGTACTTAGTGATATTATGCTATGTTTACACAGTTATGTATTGAATGTTTACTTTCTGCTAATATTATCACATACACATACACTGCATATTAATATTTGGATACTAGACTATATTGGTAGTGTCCTACTAAGTTTTACTCACATCCTTCTCATGCAACCATGACACTTGGGTACCCGAGCAACCCTCACTTGTTGTGGGTATGGGTTGGGATAAGGCTCGGGTTGATCGTCTAGTAGGATAGAACACTATGAGTTGGAGACCAAGATGAGTTGAATATTGTTTTTGTATAGACTCTTTGAACTTTTGAATCTTTATTTGTATACATGATCGGCCCAATAAGTGATCGATTATTGTATCTTTCTTGACTTTTGAGTATTTTGTTTATGCATTCATACAGTTTGCATGTAGATGTTTTCTGCTTACTCTAATTGTATATTGTTTACGTTTTTATTTATTTATTATTATTATTTACTCTGATTGAGGGTATAGTCTCCCCATAGTTTCATTTGATACCCTTACTTCTAGTCAACAACCTTCTACGTATGGGGAGGCACGCATGAGGTCATGTGGAATTCTGGCTCGGACCCGGTAATTCGAGTTGGGATATTACAAGTCTTTAGATAATAAATATTGAAACAGTTATATCACCAATGACTTGTGTTTTTTAATTTACCTGGGCACCATTTTGTGAGTTCATTACTGATTTTTTTCAAAGAGTGAAAACAGACAAGTATGAGATAATTGATAAATACAATTTATTATATATATATATATGGTGTTTCAATTCATTTCATTTCCTTGTATTTGGTAATTTTGGGAATTTATAAATGTTTTCAAATGTTTATAAATATTTTGGTGACTTGTAAATTAATTTTTAATTTAGATTAAATAAATAAATCATTGTATTAATTGTTTTGTAAATAAATTGAACCAGTTAAAACTTTATTTTTTGTTTATTTTGATCAGTGTTGGTGAAAACTAAAAATTTAAATTTTTGGGTAGGAGTAAATTCTTGTCATGATTATTTTGTAATATTTATTTGAGAAATATAAATATTTAATTAGTGTTATTGAATAATTCAACGACTCACATGTGATAGGAAATAAAAATGCAAAGTCCGCGTAACAGTTATGAATAAGACGAATAGGTGAGAATCATACATCAATGGAGCATGTATCTTATATGTTAGAATGAGATAAATCACGATTTATGTAAGAATGAATTTCGGTTTCATAGGAATTATCAGGGGGCACATAAGTGGGAATTAAAAAAATTAAACTATCTACGCAAGTGAAGTTGTGAATTCAGGGGAGTTGCGTAACAGTTGACTGAACTATAACCCATCTACGTAAGGGTTGAATGAAGATATATAATAGTAAAATACCTAATGTAAAACTTATTTTAGTGAAATTCATAGGGTTAACCTCTTCAATATATACAAGACAACTTGAGAAAATAGAATGTTTGTCCATGCAAAGTCATTAAAGCTAAAAATAAAATTTGTTATGAAAGTAGTCGACATGGAGCATGGTGATCGGTTCAACAGTAGGATCATGGTGTGAGCTTCATGTGGTACGAACTTCATTCCAAATTAGAGGTCTAGAAAAAACTTATTTTATATTGATTAAGGCAAATATTTATATATAAAAGTGATATGAATCCTAATAACGAGTGTGTGTGTGGTAGGTGTGATTATGCATTCAAAATTTTAAAGCTTGTGGTTGGTATGGGTTCATCCCCTTTAATCATGTAAACTCAATTCAATGAAGGATAAACCCATTTAATTGGTAGGTCCAATGTGGGGAAGGGGGAAAATTTATTCCTAAATCTCCACACTTTACTATAATTCTTTATTTTATTCTTTTTATGAGGTTATAGTGTGTTGAATGATAAAGTAATAAACAATTGTTTGTTATCTTATTCTTTCTCCCACCTTTTTTTACTTACTGGGTTGTTTTCATTTTTTAATTCCCTCCACTTGGTTTATTCCATGCATAATGGAATAGAGTGAATCATATGACACATGTTTAGCGATTACTAACACATGAATGATAAATTATGTTTTTATTTTTTAGTGTTTAGAGTCTAATTCTACTGATTGTGGGTTATTTGGGCAGTAATGTAATGACCCTAACTTTTTGAATAATATTCGTTTCCTGAAAATTTGTGTTATATTATTTTGAACTCAATATAAATATATCTATTTAATAATGAAGTGGGTATAATTTTAAATGTGACTGTCGGGTTTTGACCATTATTTGACTATTTTTCAATATGATCGTTGGAAACTATACTCCTAATAATGATTTTAACATTATAATTATTGTTTATAAGTAGAAATGACAGAAGAAAATTAATGCATAAAGAAGAGTTGATGACCTCATTCAGTAGATTCATTCCATACAAAGCTCATTTTTCAAAGCTTGGGAAGGAGGTAGCATCACTGGTTTTCTCTCTTTACCAAGCCCAAGCCGAGCTTCGACATGTTAAGCTTAGATGAAATCACCTGCGGGAGAAGTTCAAGTTAGTGGAAATTACCACGTGGGTGATGTTAGCCGAGCCGCCCCATGAATCTATCACCATCACACATCTTACCCTTAGGTCATATACAGGTGTTATAAGGGGTTATGTTTCAATGACTTAGTTATTTAATGTATAATTCCTTTGTATAAATAAAAGTGTTGTTCGATCAATTCTGTTTTGTGTTTATTTTTTCTTAAAAATATGACAAATTTGATAAATTGATTTTTCGGACAGAAATTCTACTTTTCATAAAAGATATAATTATTATAATAAAATAAGATATTATTAATAAAATTTATCTTAATTAAATATTATTATTAAAACATACTTATTTAATTTAAATGATAAAATAATTTTATTTTTTCAATTGTCAGAAATTTTACCATGCATTTTTTATCCACTATTATTTTTAATAAATAAGGATTTTTAAATTTAAAAGTTAAAATTCTCATACTTAGAAAATTACAATGATAAAATAAACATAATTTTTGAAATCAAAACATCAAAATTAGTTTAGGGTGAATTTATGATAATTTTCTAAAATATTTTATTTCCTAATAAATAGTAAAAAATACAGTTTGAGTTTTTCAGTGTGTTTAATGACATCATAATGATATAATATGTAATATAAAATACTGGTAAACTCCTGTGGATTATAATAACATAATAGGTTTACCAAGTGTCCAATACCATGGGCAAATACCATGGGAAAACCCATGGTTTTTCATTTACCACTACCTAGGTGTTCAAAGAAATTAATAAACAAATCCTCTTACTTTATTATAAATACCCACCCATTTCCTCATTTCCTTTCACTCCCATATCATAATCCATGAATCTTTGATATTTTTACCTTCCAATGATTCCACCCAATGTGTCTTAAATCCACCAAGGTCCCAATATTCAAGTTTTAGGAGTTACTCTTCAAGGTAAGGGAAATCTCAACTTCTCTTTTCCTTTCAAATTCTCTTTTTATATGGTATGTCTTTAAAACTTTCATATTATGTTCTTATTTCCATTTTATTCTATACCTATACTATACTAAGATTATTTTATTAATTGGAGACCCCTGTCCCCTCTCTTTTTTTAATGTTTTCTAAAACCATGTTTCATGTCCGTTATGCTGCCAGATTTTCTTCTCAAAATTTCTCTATTTTTTCAAGAAATTATCTTATTTTCTTTTGTGAATACCCAAACCTCTTTATTTTCTAGGGGTATTCACCTAGATTTAAAAATTATCTATTTTATTTTGTGATTAGAATACGTGAAACCCTCCTTCCTTTTTCATGGGTTAATAATGACATAAAGATCTTGTCTTTAAGCACTTCTTTTTAAAATGCTATGATTTTTATATGAAACCTGTTTCTTTTATTCTTCATGGGTTATTTATGAAATATTTTATTATGATATATGTGTCTCGTATTAATTAAGACATATGAAGGATTCACCTTGATAACACTTCAATGCATTAGGTAAAGAATTTAATCTCTAGAGATGACATGTTTTATGATACCTTGGTGAATAACCTTGGTAAATTTTATGATACCTCGGTGACAAACCTTGGTGATATGATTATGAATGTCTAAAATAAACATTATAGCCACATTTTTAAGTTATTATTCATGTCATTTTATTTATTATATGCCTCATATTCTCTTTTTCATACCATAATGACATTCTTCATGTTCTTATTGAATTTTCTCAAGATCACATGTAAATTGTTTCCCTTGCTTTCTCTTACTAGGACTTATGCTAACCCTTTCCTTTGATGTATGTCCCCAGGTTATGATATGTTTTAATTGTACTTTGGATGAAATTTTGATGAATCCTTTCAACTGTAATAGAAGAATGTTTTAAGATTTCATTTACTATGTACCTTTTTTCCAAGAAACTAAACTTTAAAAGATCCTCTGTTTTGTACAATGTAATGCAAGTTATGTAATAAAAACGTGGGATGGATTAGTTGTTATCAAAGGACAATTTAGTTATTTGTAGAAATTAGGATTTGAAAACTTTAGTAAGAACTATATATAAATGTTTAAATATAGGAAAAACATCCTAGTATTTTGGTGAAATATTAAGTAAGTGGTTTCTAAGAAAAGAAATCTTTGTTTGGATATGAACAAGGGATATGGCTCTGTAACAAATGCACCTAGGGGTAACAATTCTGACAAGGTGCATCAGGCCTGACTCGACATAACCTAGTACATGAAAACAGGCATTGCTACACTTCTAGTTTGACACTCATGGGCGATATGGTTGGTTAATCACAAGATTTTTATGAACTATTATTAAGGATTTATAGAAAATGTAATTATTTTTAAAGAATAACATATTGAAGCATAATGTTTTAAGACATGAAATTTATTTAGAATTATAATATTATTAAATGAAACATGTTTCTCACTAAGGTTTTTTTCTTTTAGAAAATGGTGAGAAATAAGAGAAACCGCGTAAATGGTGAGGGCAATGGACTACGCACTAATGGCCTTTTAATGGAACATGGAATGGGAAAATTCACGAGAATGATGAATCAACAGACTCAGGTTATGAACAATAACTTGAATCAAGCTAAGATACCAGATTCACCTCAAAGGGAAAAACTTTTCATTGAGTCCTTTATGTGTCAATGACCACCTTCATTCAGTGGATCTACCGACCCATTGATTGTTGAACAATGGATAAGCTCTATAGAAAATATCTTTTTTATACTTTATCATTTGGAACAAGATAAAGTCACCTTGGATATGTACTACTTAGTGGGAGAAACTAATCAGTGGTGGACACTAGTTAAAAACACAAAGCCAATAGGGGAGATTAAATCAATGGAGTGGGAAGAGTTCATGGGAACCTTTTTCAAAAAACATTTCCCCTATTCAATGCAAACAAAAATGGAGAAGGAATTCCTAAAGATGAAGCAGAAGGAAAATGAATCTATGGGAAGCTATAATATGAACTTCACAAGACTTTCTCGTTACACCTCTATCTTTTTCATGTATCCTAATGGGAAGGTTTATGGATTATTTGGTGGACTAAGACTCCATATACAGAAGAATCTAGCCAACTGAGACTATGAAAACTGTGAGTAAATCATGAGGAGTGCTATAAAAGTTAAACTGAAGTTCGGATAGACATAGTGGTCCCATAGATCAAATGTAAAGAAGAGGTATTTTGAGCCAAACTTGGGGAGGATCTTTGATCAAGGAAGAGGAGGAAAGCAAGTGTACCTTTCCACATGAAACAAATGTGGGAAGAAGCATTTAGGGAACTACTTTCTTGGGAGTGGGAAATGTTACAAGTATGGAAGAGAAGGCCACATTTCTCAGAACTATCATAGCAAGGTGAAGCCTCAACTTATCAACACTAACGACAAAGGGAAGATGGCACATGCCCTACCTGAAGTCCAATGCTTCAAGTGTGGATAGCTTGGGAACTTTTCTAATCATTATCCAAATCTGAATTTAATAGAGGGGGATCACCATCAACCACAACATAGGGAAAGGGAGAAAGTTCATGCTTTTCCTATCATGACAGCTGAAGTTGAAGCTCCAAATGATGTGGTGGTATGTACTCTCGTTTTTTTCTCAAAACTAGCAAGTACTTTGTTTGATTCTGATTCTACACATTCATTTATTTACTCCAAGTTTTCAAAGAATATAGAATCAATCCCTAAACTTTTAGAATTATAATTATTATTCAAGACTCCTAGAGGGATTATCCAAGCATTGACAGTAAATAGATACTCTAGTATTCACTTTGGCGAGCACAATCTCATCGAAAATCTAGTAGTCATTCCCATGTTGGAATTCGACATTATACTAGGGATGGACTAGATCTCAAAGTATAATGCTATGATTAACTAAATAAGTAAGGAAATCTCAATAGTCTTGAATGTAAAACCTACATTTATTTTCAAAAGAGAGATATCTCGACCTGATATTTGTCTAGAATCACCACCCATAGCCTTCTTTATGGAGATTATTGGTGAATATGATGAAGTAAATGAAAGTATATGAATAAATAATGTCCCCATTATTCAAGAATATATTGATGTATTTTCTAAGGAGTCACCTAGACCTCCCCCCAGAAAGTGAGGTAGATTTATCCATTGAACTCATGCCTAGATCCAATCCGATATTAAATTCCCCATATATAATGGAAAATATAGAGCTATATGAATTAAAGAAGAAACTCTAGGATCTTTTGAAGAAGGGGTTTATCTGACCAAGTGTGTCTCCTTGGGGAGAACTTGTTCTATTTATGAAGAATAAGTATGGATGAATGAGGTTATGTGTTGATTATAGAGAACTTAACGAGATCACATTGAAGAACAAGTACCCTCCTCCAATAATTGATGATTTATATGACCAACTTCATGGGGATCAATTATTCTCCAAGATTGATCTTCGATTTGGTTATCATCAATTGAGGGTGAAGAAAGAAGATATTCCAAATATCACCTTCTGATCAAGATATGAGCATTATGAGTTTTTTTTTTATTCCCTTAGGATTAACCAATGTTTCTACTATATTTATGGATTAGATGTATAGAGGCTTTAAGGACTACATTGATAAATTTTTGGTAGTTTTTATTGATGATATTCTGATGTATTCCAAAAGTCGTGATGACTATGAGGATCATTTAAGGCTTATATTTCAAACTCTAAGGAAGGAGAGGATATTTGGAAAGTTTAGAAAATGTAAATTTTGGTTACAATAAATTGATTTTGTGGGTCACATTGTAACCAATGAAGGAATCTTAGTTGGTCCTTCCAAGACAAAGGTTGTGGAGGAGTGGCCTCATCCTACAACAGTAACTGAGATTTGTAGTTTCCTTAGATTAGCGGGATATTATAGGAGGTTTTTGAAAAACTTTTCATGACTTTATAATCCACTAACCAAGTTAACTCAAAAAGGGGCTAAGTTTATCTGGATTAAGGAGTGAGAAGAAAGTTTCCAAGAGCTGAAGAAGAGATTGGTTACTATACCCATGTTAACTCTACCCTCTATCTGAGAAGGATTCGTTATTTTTAGCAATGCATCTCTAAAAGGGCATGGGTTTATCCTCATACAAGATGATAAGGTGATTGCTTATGCATCTCGACAGTTGAAGCCTCATGAGTATAATTATCCTTCACATGACCTAGAGCTGGCTGTGATTGTTATTACTCTGAAGATATGGAGGCACTATCTTTATGGGGATAAATGTGATATATACACAGACCATCAAAGTTTGAAGTATATTTTCACACAAAAGGAATTGAACATGAGATAGATTAGGTGGTTTAAACTTATTAAATACTATGATTTTTCAATCCATTATCATTCTGGAAGAGCAAAGAAATTCATTGATGCATTAAGTAGGAAAGACCCTGTTATTATGGTAATGATGAGGATTCAAGGAGATACTTTGATCAAAGACCTAGTAAAACTGTACATGGGAATTGTAAGGTAATGGAAATAATCAACCCTATACCAAATTATTTCTCAACCATCATTACTATAAAATATCAAGAAATCTCAAAGAGATGATCCTTTGTTGCAAAAGAAGATAGTGGTTGTGAAGGTTGGGAAGTTTACTGAGTTCAATATTGATCAATAAGTTGTACTGAAATTTCATACAAGACTACGTGCTTCATCTATTCCAGAAATAAAGAAAGATATGATGGATAAATCTCATACATCTACTTTCTCAATACATCATGAAAGCGCAGAAATTTATATGGACCTTCATGATCATTATTGGTGGGATAACATGAAAAGGGAGATTGTTGACTACACTACAAGGTTCCTGATGTGTCAATAAGTGAAGGAAGAGCAATAAATTACTAAAGGGGTATTACAACCACTACCCATACCATCATGGAAGTGATACAATATCACTATGGAATTTATCATTGGTCTCCAGAAACATCCAAAGGAAATAATACGATATGGGTTATAGTGGACCGTCTCACCAAGACTACCCATTTTATCTCTATTTGGGAAGATTTATCTCTTGAATAACTTTCCAAGATTTATGTAAAGGAAGTGGTAAGGATTCATGGGGTACCACTCTTCATCATATTTGATTGTGATCCAAGGTTCACATCAAAATTCTAGAGAATACCTCAACATGCTTTGAGTATCGAATTGAATTTCAGTATGGTCTATCACCCCCAAACTGATGGTCAATCTGAAAGGAATGTTCATACACTTGAGAACATACTGATAACATGCTCAATAGAATTTAAAGGTGGATGGGATCAACATCTCCCATTAGTTGATTTTTCATGCAATAACAACTTCAATTCGAGTATTCAAATGACACCATATGAAGCTCTATATGGGAAGCGATGTAGAACTCCTACTTGTTGGGATGAAGCTGGTGAGAGAAAACTTCTTGGGCCTAATCTTGTGAAATAAATTCCATAAAAAGTTCATGTCATCCAATGACACATAAAGGATACTCAGATTCGGAAAAAGAGTTATGCTGACAACCATCAAAGGGACTTGTAGTTTGATGTTGGCGGCAAAATCTTCCTTCAAATTTCACCCTGGAAGAGAGTCATGCAGTTTGGGAAGAAATAGAAGCTCTACCCCATGTATATTAGCCCCTATGAAATCCTTGATCGCATAGGAGTAGTGGTCTATCAGCTTTCACTTCCTCCAAATCTAGATCAAGTTCATGATATATTCCACATATCTCTCTTGAGGAAGTACATACATGACCCTTCACATGTAATGAATCCTAAAGTGGTACAATTGGAACATGACCTCTCTTATGAGGAGCAGCCAGTGGAGATCTTGGACCATAGAGACAAGGTTCTATGCAACAAGACTACCCACTTAGTTAAAGTGTTGTGGAGGAACCACAAATATGAAGAAGCCACATGGGAACTAGAGGAAACAATAAGGCAGAAGTACCCACACCTTTTCTCAACTGAGGGAATAAGATGAAATTTCAGGGGTGAAATTTTTTAAGGGGGGAAGAATGTAACGACCCAAATTTTTTGAATCATATTTGTTTTTTAAAAATGTGTGTTATATTATTTTGTACTTAACGTAAATATATCTATTTAATAATGAAGTGAGTATAATTTGAAATGTGACCATTGGGTTTCGACCGTTATATGACCATTGGTCAATTACGACCCTTGTTCAATATGACCATTGGGAATTATACTCCTAATAATGATTTTAACTTTATAATTATTGTTTATAAGTAAAAATGACAAAGGAAAATCAATGCATAAAGAAGATTTGATAACCTCATCTCGTAAAGTCATGTCATATGAATCCAATTTTTCAGAGCTTAGGAAGGAGGTAGCGTCACTAGGATTCACTCTTGATCAATCCCTGTCTAAGCTTCAATATGTTAAGCTTGCATGAAATTTCCTATGGGAGAAGTTCAAGTTAGTGCAAATTACTAAGCGGACGATGTTATCCAAGTCACCTCATGAATCTATCATCATCGCACACTTTACCCTTAAGTCGTATTCAAGTGTTATAAGGGGTTGTTTTTCAAGGCCTTAGTTAATTTATAATCCCTTTGTATAAATAAAATTACCATTCTGTCAATTTTGTTTTGAGTTTAGTTTTCCTTAAAAATATGATGAATTTGATAAATTGATTTTTTGAACAAAAATTGTACTTTTCAAAAAAGATATGATTATTATAATAAACCAAGGTATTATTAATAAAGTTTATTTTAATGAAATGGTATGATTAAAACACTCTTATTTAAATTTAAATGATAAAATAATTTTATTTTTTTCAAGAGTCAGAAATTTTACTATGTATTTTCTATTCGCTGTTATTTTTAATAAAAAATGATTTTTATATTTAAATTTTAAATTTCTCATACTTAGAGAATTATTATGATAAAATAAACATCATTTTTGAAATCAACACGTTGAAATTAGGTTATGGTGAATTTATGAAAATTTTCTAAAATATTTTGTTTTTTGGTGAATAGTAAAAATATTGTTTGAGTTTTTTGGTATGTTTAATGACATCATAATGATGTAATATGTAATATAAAATGCTAGTAGAATATTGTGAATTATAATAACATAATAGTTGTCTCAAGTGCCCAATACCATGGGCAAATATATGGGCAAGTCCATGGTTTTTCATTTACCACTACCTGGGTGTCCAAGGAAATTAATAAACAAATCCTCCTCTTTTGCTATAAATACCCACCCATTTCCTTATTTATTTTCACTCTCATTTCATACTCCATGAATATATGATATTTTTTCCTCCCAAATAGTCCTCCCAAGGTGTCCTCAAGCCCCTAAGGTCTTAATCTTTGAGTTTTAGGAGTTACTCTTCAAGGTAAAGGAAATATAAACTTCTCTTTTCCTTTCAAGTTCTATTTTTATGTGGTATGTCTTTCAAATTTTCATACTATGTTCTTATTTAAATTTTATTATATATCTCTACTATATTAATAGTATTTTATGAATGATATACCTTTTCCCCTCTATTTTTTAAAGTTTCTAAAACCATGTTTCATACTCGTTATGCTGTCGGATTTTCTTCTCAAAATTTCTCTTTTTTTCTCAAGAAATTATCTTATTTTCTTTTTTGAATACCCAAACCTCTTTATTTTCCAAGGGTATTCACCTAGATGTTAAAATGATCTATTTTATTTTGGGATTAACATACATGAAACCTACCTTCCTTTTTCATGGGTTAATAATGAAATAAAGATCTTGTCTTTAAGAACTTCTTTTTAAAACGCTGTTATTTTTATATGAAACCCATTTATTTTATTCTCCAAATGTTATTTATGAAATGTTTTATTATGATCTATGTGCCTAAAATTAATTAATATATATAAAATGTGTGCCCTGATAGTGCTCCAATGCATTGGGTAAATAATTTAATCTCTAGAGATGACATGTTTTATGATACCTTGGTGAATAACCTTAGTAATTTTTATGACACCTCACTGAAAAACATTGTTGGTATGCTTATGAATGTTTAAAGTAAATTTTTTATCTACATTTTCAATTTTATGATTCATGTTCTTTTATTTTTGGTATATCTCATGTTCTTTTTTTTCACACTATAATGATATTCTTCATGTTCTTACTGAATTTCCGCAAGATCACATGTAAATTATTTCTCATGTTTTCCCTTATGCTCACCCTTTCCTTTGATGTATGTTCTCAGATTATGATATGAATTAATTTTACTTAGGATGAACCTTTGATGAAGCATTTCAAGCAGTAAAGAAGAATGTTTTAAGTTTTCATGTATTATGTACCTTTTTTCCAAGAAACTAAACTTTAAAATATCCTTTGTTTTGTACAATGTAATGAAAGCTATGTAATAAAAATGTGGGATGACTTAAGTAATATCTAAATGAATTTTTGAACTATTTGACAATTTCTAGGTGATTCCTGATGATATGAGTTTGTCATGAACTCTTGGATAGTGGAATTTTAATCCCAAGTAATGTAGTTTGGTGGATAACCTGGGTTGTCTCTCAGATAGAATTGATTACAATAGTTAATGCTTTGTGGAGTTGTCACTTATTATATTTTTAGGATTTTTAATTTTAAAATGAAAGAAGAATTAAAAGTTTGGGGTTTGAAAATGCAAAGGAAACCTGATAAAGGGAAAAACAAATGAAAACACGTGTCAGTGAGAATTATTGAATGGACACCGAGATGGATTGCCTAAGCTTACTCTCATTATATTCTTAGTGATTGATCTCATTCCTTCCTAGTGTGTGGACTCAATACCATTCACCCATCATACCCCTTGTTGTTTTGTATAGGTCTTTAGCATTCACTCAACCATGATTATACCAAATTCCATCTCTCTTTGTACGGATTGGTCGAGTGCATTCCCCAACCAGGTGGAGTCTCTTTAACCCATCACAGCTCAATCACCCAAACTTTATCTCGACCAAGTGTGAAATCTAAGAAACCAAGTTACAATAAGACCAACCCACACATGGCAACAATTGCATACACCATGTCAATAATCTTTCACCAAAGTCCACCACATGTTGGATAAAATTCATGAGGGTGTGCATTGAAGCATGATAACAAAGGAAAGGAATTGAGATAATGGGAGAAAACAAGACTAATGTCACCTACCATATAGTCTCTCCATTGCCTCCTCTCTCGGGCTTGGAAATGAAACTAACTGGAAGTATTAAAATGTATAAAGTCAAGAGTAATAATGGATTATACTCATCGAGTCCACCTAATAGGTGGTTAGCCCTCCATAACCACGGGGGTTGAGAGCTATAAGAGGAGAGGCACAAAACATAAAATGAACAAAGAAAATAGTGCACTGTATTAAAAAGACACTAAAAGGTTACAAAGGAATCTACACTAATATGAAACGGGGTCGAGAGGCCAAGTCTATAACTATTTACAAGGGATGGGATGAAGTGTTTGTATAACAACAAACATTCTCTTCTCAATTCTTCCTCCTCGATGATGAGTTGTACATGGAAGTTGGTGTGGCATTGGATGAACACGCGTTGGCAAATTCAAGAACATTCACCTTAGCATCAGATTGTCCTCCAAGTCATCCCACAATCTTCTTTCAGTGCATTTTGCATAGATGGAAGGCACGTGCCAGCTTCACTCAAGTATTTCCTGATTTGACCATGTAGAGAGAACAAGAGTTGCTTTTATGTCTGGGAGTTTGTGCATGTTAGCCACATGGCATTTGGATTAATCCCACGACCGTGATTCATCTCCAATAAGCTTTTTGGTGCCTTTGGAGTGTTCATGGACCTTGATTTGATCTTTTGCATGGGTTGTAGGCGATTCAGGTTCGAGTGGAGTGCGTGGTGAGGCTGGTCAGTTAGTCTTACATACCCAGTGTGTTTTTTGTTTTATTCTCACGTAGGTTTCGACTATTCTTGCACAAGTCGTTGTTTATTCTTGCATAACTTCTAGTTATGCATACGGGTTCAAAATTTCCCTTTTCATGCTACACACCTTTTGTGATGACTTGGTTACTCTTACACAGTTCTTGATTTATTCTTCTGCAGCGTGATCATTTCTTCATTTAATAATACGCGGGTGAGGTTTTATTCTTACCTGGCTTTTGGAATTTCACATCTAATCGTATGCCACCTTTGAACTTTTGCGTTTAATGTTACGTAGTGAGACACATTGCACTAGTTCAACGACAAAGTGCAGGTTTTCTATGTAGTTGGCGTGAAAGTCGATTTAATATTGCATAGAACGTCTGAAAGTTAGCTTATTCATCTGTAGCATGCAAAATCTCCGTTTAATCTTTCACAGCATATAAAATTTCAATTCCATTCTTATGCAACACATACACATCACAAAAAACAATTAAAATCAATGTAGACTCATGTCCAAAATGATTGAAAATGAATAAATCAATTAAATTCTAAACATTAAGCCATTTAAAATGATTGAAAATGTGACTAATGTCCTAAAAATGTCTAATATGTGAGGAATTTATACAAGGAAATTCAATGAAAAATTTATGAAAATACAATTGCCATCAATTCTTATACTTCACATGTGAATAGAGGACCAATATACAGTAATTATAGTGGATTGACACTCACATTCCAACTGAACTAAGGGTGAATAATATGGAGGGCCGACCCTGGGGTAAGCCGCACGAGCCCCCGGGCTAGGGCAACAAACAAGCAAGTCAAAAAAATACAAAGGCAGGACAAAAATTTCACCTTTTTACTGTAGCTCTTAATGCATTTTAGGGAAAATTTTCTAATGCGTCTTAAGCAACAAAATTTACCGAGCCATTTCCAGTAATACGTGATTATGGATCCACTCATGGTACATGAGTAAGGAGGATTAAACATTTAGTGGAATATAATAGAATGACTAGGGTGATCTACCCAAGGCCCAACGACTGATTTCTCTCATTAATTTTTGTATAAATATTTTCTTGCTCTGTCTTCATACAAACAAATGTACATTTAGGGTGCTTTTATATATCACAAAATATAAGAAAGTGGGGACACAAAAAATGTTGCATTGTTCTAACGCTGGTTGGTACATTTTATCATCGGGAGGAAGTGGAGTAAAAATACAGTTTTCAAGCTCCGCCCGTCCTGGGGCCATTTTCCGGACGCCGGTGGAGGTCCTCGATAAGCCTTCAGTTCAGCGCCGTTTCCCCTTCCGAAGACGCTTTCCGAGTGGGGCATCGGCGATTTATCTTGTTCGCCGACGAATTCTAACGCGGGTCACCATGCTTAGCTGGCCGGGTGCACAATTGCGCGGGCGAGCAGAGAGAAGCCGGCGTTGATCGATGGGCAACAAGATCGCGCGCACGACGCAGGCTTCGGCCTCCGAGTATTATCTCCATGATTTGCCCTCCTCCTACAATCTCGTCCTCAAAGAGGTTTTGGGTAGCGGCCGCTTCTTCAAATCCATCCAGTGCAAGCACGACGAGGGACTCGTTCTCGTCAAGGTGTACTTTAAGCGCGGCGATTCCATCGATCTCAGGGAGTACGAGCGACGCCTTTCCAAAATCAGGAACATTTTCTGCTCCCTCGACTATCCCCACGAACGTCGCCACGTTTGGCCTTTCCAGGTCTCGATTTTTCCTCATTCTGTTCAAGTTTCAGCTCTGTTTGTTTTTTAAGGCAACATAGGGCTCGAGTTTCAGTAATTTATTAACCGATGATACTGAAACCTGGCTGCGCTGAACTTTGCATGCCGATTTAGCCAATTCGACAACCCCGAATTTTGTTTTTGGTAATTTATGACCTGGGAAAGTAAACAAGTTCTGACGTACTGTGTCTAGAATGCTATTTTTTCCCCTGCCTGCAACTGCTTCCCTCACTTGGAAAAGCCCAGTGTACCGAGCAGCCAACAAGAGGGGCAGGCAATGCAATTTCTTTATTAGTGTTCCTGCTGTTCTTGACTTTTGATAATGTAGCCGTCCCTATAGGTTAGTGAGGTTGCTGCGGGCAACAGGCTTGAGTTAGTCTTCTAGTACTGCTGGTGGCATTATAAAACCGGAGAGTCCTTATTTTGTTGATTTTTTATTTATTTCATGTTATATATATTTTTACTTATAAACAGCAATGGAGTGTAATAATTAAAAATTGTCATGGTTTATCTTACAGTTTTGGCTTGAAACTGATAAAGCAGCATACCTTTTGAGGCAGTACTTTTTCAACAACCTCCATGATAGACTTGGAACACGCCCCTTTCTCAGTCTTGTTGAGAAGAGATGGTTGGCTTTCCAGGTCTTTGTCCTTTTCCTTCCCTTTGGCATGTACATGTGTATAATAATGCTTTCAATGGGTCCTTGTTTCTGTTGTATTTGCAGCTTCTTTACGCCGTGAATCAGAGCCATGAGAATGGAATTTGTCATGGTGTGTTTAGTATCCGGCTGTAGATTCATTTGACCTGCTGGAGCTATACTCTGTTATATTTAATAAACTGCATATCTGCAGGTGATATTAAGTGCGAGAATGTGCTGATAACATCCTGGAATTGGTTATACCTTGCCGACTTTGCATCATTTAAACCCACCTACATTCCTCATGATGACCCCTCAGATTTCTCATTTTTCTTTGACACTGGAGGAAGAAGGCGCTGTTATCTCGCCCCAGAGGTTAGCCATGCTACTCATCTTTATAACACATGGCTAAGGATTAGCTTCATCAACTCTTTAGATTATATTTTATCATAATTACATGTTCAAGATGCCTTCAATTGTCCAACTTGCTTATCTGTTGCACAGTGACTTAGAAAATTTTAAATTAGCTTGTTTTTATAATTTTTGTTAGAATAAAACATGGATCCAGCGCCAACTGCCCCTTGCTAGAAATTCTAGCCACCCCTAGATGCCCTTCCTGCCCCTTGCCAACGCCTCTATCGGCACCTCCGTTGATCCCTCCGACACCCCCCAACACACACACACACGCACACATGAGGTTCCTCCAAGCGCGCCACCCTAAGCGTTTCCTCTAGGCACTGCTGCTTCTGCTTTTCAGCTGGCAGCTCCTGAAGCAGCGGAGACAGTCCAACCAAACTTTTTCTGTGGCATCTACCAATTTTATTATTGCCCTCCTATTGGTGTTACTGACTGACCTTATAGGATCTTCATATCTCAGATCTATTAATCCATACTGTCTTAGACCCTCTCTGCTCAAATCCTTCACCGGTCTCGAATTGTAATTACCCTATTAGATCAATTTCTTATCGGTCTTCTTATCTTGTTCGATCCTTGCATGATCGATTTCTGTTTAATTTGACTCTACTTACCATATCTTTTTATCAACCATGTTTGGATGTGTTGTTTCTAAGTTGATTTCTACACTGACAAGGCTTGTTGATGAAAAACTTGACACCACCAATTTCTAGAGGCACAAGGAAGATCATCATTGTATCATTTAAAAGAATGAACAAGTATACTTGTTTGGTTGAACCACTACCAGACTCTAAAGATGCCACTGCATATGCTCTCTGGGAGACCAAGGATGATCGGATCATTGTTTTGCTTCTCAACTTGTTGGATATGTCCGTCAAACATGTTGGGTAGAATGTTACTACTGTGAAAAAACTTTGAGATATGCCAAATAATATTCTCTAAGACAAATAATTTGTTTTGAGCGCGCTTTCTCTTTCAACACTTATTTATTCTTTCTCAGAATTGTCGCGACTTCACTGCATAATTTTTTTGATTGGAAAAGTTTTGTCATTGAGTTGCTTGATCCATGGCTTCTTACTCAACATGAATAATTGATATTATTTTTCTTGCTGAATGGTCTAGATTTATAATCTGATACTGCCTAGACTAAGATTGCAGTGGCCCAAAAATTTCTTATACTCTAATTTGTGAAATTTGCGGTGTTCGAGGAGGGGGATGATTTTGGAGGTGAATTGTGGGAGTTAAGTTGAAATTTGGGTTCTGATAGAAACCACGTCATCGTTGTGGCTTCATTACGTCATGTTTTTTCTGATTTCATCGTGGTTGGTGGTCTCATCATGGTAGAGAGGTCGTGGTTTGTGAAGGAGAGTTGGAGGAGCTAATGGTCGCCACAAGGAGTAAAATTACATTGAGGTTTTGTCCACTACATGTGGTTAGTGAAAAACAGCTGTAGTTTATACCGTTGTTTGGAAGTATATTTGTTGGAGCTACCATTGGAAACAGGGTAGTGAAACCATATCTTGTGATGCGAGGCCGTCATGGGCCTCACAATTAACAAATAATTTTTAGAACACCTGGAATACAGCTAGGGAAGCCGGCGAGGGGTCGTTCTTATCGAGGATGGGGTTACTCATACGTGCTCTCCACTGTTTATTCCATTTTAACTATTTATTTTACCTATTTTAAGCAATGAAAGAATGACAGTGAAACAGTGTGTGTGTGAATGGAGACAAGTGTTCAAGAGCAAGAAAAGAGAATTAAAACAAATGGAAACGAGCAGTGGTCAGTCCTTGGATAGTCCTCCCATCCACCCTATGACTACACCTCATAAATAATTTTTTTCTCCTGCTCTACTCAATAAGTGGCTCAAGACCTCAAACCACTCACTCTCTTCTGATGTGTTCGGCTTGGGCAGTACATGCAATAACCACTACAACTGTAATACCCGAGATCCTATTATAGCAGGTAAACACTATATACTGGATTATCACGCAATGCGCCTTTTAAAGAGTTTTTATTCATGACTTTATTTAATTGATTAATTTAATAATTTTAAATTGACCAAACTAACTTCATTTTTGAATTCTTCATATCGAAATTAGTCTAGTATGAATTTTTGAGTTTTTTCTGAAAAGGCTGTTTTTTAGTCGCAAATTACGGTTTTCACGAAACTTTAATTTGTATGACTTTATCATTGTATAAAAATGGTCTAGAGGTTTAGAAAACCTTTTAAGTAATCAATTATGAATTTTAGGAATAACATTATACATTTTACAATATTCTCAGAACTTAGAAAACCCATGAAAAACATTTTTAGAACCAATTAAAATGTTATTTTAATATAAAAACTGTTTTCGGTCTTTTCGTTGAATCAAGTATTTTCTAGGAAGATTTTGGCTTGCCTTGAAAGTCTCATATCCTTTATTTTTTTTATAATAAATCAATTCAGGTCTTTAAAATCAGTATCCAAAATAATTTTACATTATATATAAATCTAAAGCTCAATAACTTTATTTCTCTGAAAACAATATTTTACGTTATTAAGCATATTTATTTTAAAATTAACTTTTCAAACCTTCTAAAATTTTATTTGATAAAATGATTTTCAAATCTGAAATTAGAAGTATCAAATTAGGTAAAATGGTCAATCTTAATCTTTATCATTAAAATTAATTACTAAGATTAGAAATTAATTACCTAGGTAAAAGGAAAAGGGGTAAATTGAGTTTAACCTAGTGTAAAAGTCCTAAAACATTTAAAAAACATGACTAGAATTGGATGGTTGAGCTTTGGCTCGACCAATACATGCGTCTCCTACACTTTTGTCCATTTTTGAGCCATTGACCCTTAAATAGTGCCATGACATTATTGAAAAAAGTAAAGGTGTTCCCAAATCTTCACCACTTAGTTTTATTCTTAATTATATTCTTTCAAATTTATTCCATCCACACTAATATAATGATATTATTATCATTTATATACTGTAATGTTACTATATTAAGAGTACTATCATTATTTATTCATATACCCGATCCATTAAGAAAAATAAAACCGTTCGTGTGTTGTGCGGACTACCGATTCCACGACGTGTAACGTGTTTCGTTTTCCTTCACCACCTTACAAGGTTGGATATAAGGATGGTATTAAAGGATAAATTTGATGTTTATGATATCATTAAGGTTTTGGTGTGACAAATTTAAGAACCTATTAATGATATGACTAACAAACAATCATCATTAGTTTAATTGTTTAAAATAAGCGTATTAAGAGGATAATCTTTTATTCAAGATTGTGTAATGTTTTCATATCCATTACTTCTTATTCTACTTCTAATTCTGATATATCACACTAATAAACACTAAATAAGATCGTTATACCCCTCTTATAATGATATAGCAACTAAACCATCTCACAATTGGTTCATATTTGGGTTGGTTTAACCACCTACTTGAACAATACTATACATTTATGTCATGAATGACTATGAGAACTTATTTACTGGTATAATATGATAAAAATGTTTAAATAATGATTTGTTTTTGGTTTTGGAGATATTATATCAATATCTAATTCATTAATTAAGGAACACCGTCTGTTCGTCAAAAATCACCAAAATATGATCTCTTTGCATGAGAATACTACCCAAACTTGATCCAAACGCATCACAATAAACAACATAAACCTGACTTGGCTCTGGCAAAATGAGGACGAGTGTCAAAGTGAGTTGAGCTTTAAGCTCCTGGAAGGATTTATGATAGCTGTCATCCCATTTGAATGGAATTCCCTTGTCATAGGATAAGCAAGCTTGGAAAAATCACGAACGAAGTGATGATAATAGTCTGCCATTCCGAGAAAACTTCGAATCTCAAAGTCATTCTTGGGTGTCTGCCAAGAAATGACTGCTTTGATCTTTGTAGGATCAACTGATATTCCTTTAGAAATGACATGCTTGAGGAAACGAACTTCTTGAATCCATAAGTTGCACTTAGAAAATTTAGCGTAAAGTCGATGATCATGCAATGCGCTCAACACAATCTCTAAGTGCTCCTCACAGTCATTCTTGTTTCTAGAATAAACCAAAATATTGTCAAAAAATACCACAACAAAAGAATCGAGGTACTTGTGAAAGGTACGGTTCATCAGGGGTATGAAAACCGCAGTTACATTCGTTAAACTAAAGGGTATGACCAAATATTCATAATGGCTGTATCGACTTCGAAATGTTGTCTTCGAAATATCCTCTTTCTTAACTCTGAGTTGATGGTATCTTGATTGTAGATCGATCTTAGAGAATCGCTTGACTCCTTTTAATTGATCAAATAGTTCGTTAATACGAGGAAGAAGTTATCGATTCTTGATCGTAACTTGGTTCAATCTACGATAATTAACACATAATCACAGTGAACCACCTGCTTTCCAATTCTTCGAGTCGAACCTTTAATTCCTGCAGTTTCGTTGGAGCGATTCTGTATGACGAAAGCGAAATAGGTTTAGTTCCCGGGAGTAAATCAATAGTAAATTCGATTTCCCACTAAGGTGGTAGCCCTGAAAAATCATTTCGAAAGACATTTGGGTATCGGTCCACTATAACAGGAAGAGTCCTATTCTCAGTTTCATCTGCAGTGCCCATGGTCAGTGGTGCCAACTAGTCAGAGATGGTTTGGTCCACTGTTATTAAAAGTCCCGCTCTGTCTGCGTTAATATCCAAATCCCCCTTGAATACATAAGCAGTATCATCAAGGGATGTAAAAGTCACTTGCTGAGCATAGCAACCAATCTGAGCTTTAAATTCCATTAGCCAATCCATTTCAAAGATCATATGATATAAAAAATATCCATCTTTACGACCCTAAATTCCCAGAGAGACTGCACTCCATCAATAGTAATGGAACATGCTGGACACTTGAATTTTCTGCACTCTCGTTGCTCAAGAGTTGTCTTAATACTCATGATGTGAGACATCATCTCGACGTGCAATCCCAAATTGTTTAACCATTCGAGAAACAAGAAAGGAATGCGACGCACCGGTATCAAGTAAAATATGCATAAGAGTTGAGTTCAAAAGGATATACCTTGCACCGTGGAGGGACCTGACTGCTCAGTCGGAATAGTTTGCTTAGCTCCATATAGTCGTCGATCAATCCCCATAGAATAGTTCTTGCTCCCTTGTTGAGGTGTCGACTGAACCACCAAGTTGTTCCTGGAGTTATCCTGGTTCACCTAATTTTGGGGACGTGAACTATTCCGATGAGATTGTTATGTTCGAGCATACGAGGTCTGAGGCTGAGTCGAGCTATCTCCTCCTGTTGACTTCACAGGTCTAGTGCAATACTTCTTAAAATGCCCTTTATTGCCACAATTGTGGCACTTCTTTGATTGCGCAGTATAATCCTTCTTCCTGTGCTGAAGAGAGCCACACTGAAAGCATCTGAGTTCATTCCTACGATGTGGTGGATAAGCAACCGATCCAGTAGACTGGTTCTCCTTTGCCCTGATGCCATGAGAGTAGCCCTCCCTCTTACGTTTGTTTCCCACGTTGGAGTTCCCGCCAACACTTGGATGGACAAAGGTGTCCCCTCCAGTAGTATTTCCTGCCAGATCTCTCTCTCCGACAAACACCTTGTTCACCATTCAGTATAATCCGTTAGACAAAACATAACTACTTTGGAGCAAACCTCAGGCCGTAGTCCTGCCTCAAATATCAAGGCCTTCAGTGTTTCACTAGTTGCTACCTCCAGTGTGAAGCGAACCAAGTGGGTAATTGAGCAGCATTTTCAGTCACCGATATATTTCCTTGTTTTAGCCAGAAGAAATCCATCGTCTTTGCCAGATCGAAGATGTGTGTATCAAACTTTTTATCGAACTGCTTGAACCCTTCCCAAGTAAGGTTCCGATCTAACTTTGCTTGAACAGTTAAATCCCATCACTGTAGTGCCAAGTCTTCTAGCATGTACGTCGCTAGCTTGATTTTTATCTCAGCTGAAGTTCCAAGGTAGTCAAATATTTTGTTTATCCTATTTAGCCAATCTTCTGCTTGTTTAGGTCCCGAATCACCTCAGAATGTCGGTGGATTCCGCTGAAGGAACTCTGATGAGCGATTCATGTGAGGAGGTTCCTCTTCCTGAGGTCCCTTGTCAACAACTTGGAATACCTGCACAATACTCTGAAACAACTGTTGGTTCACTCGTGGTTCAGGTGGAACCACATTCTCTGCTGCACCCTTTCTCTGGTTTCTCGTTCTCCTTGCTGGTGACATTTTCGTTCTAAAACCACATCAACAATTTCTAATTATTATTTTTTCAATCTTTTTATCCTAGGTTTAATCATATATATCAAGGTAAGAAAATCACAATATCAAAGTATCATAATCAAATAACGATGTGACGATGCGGTCTTAGTGGGAAGTCTCTTCGCTAATGCATGATACCTAACACTCATCGGCTAAACCCACGACGATGAGTTAACAACACACATAAAGTGTTTTAGAACACTTCTTGTTTCGGATTGCCCTGGTAACTTGAAGTTCAACATAAAAAGGTTAGCCGCGTCTTTTTATGCTATACATTTCAAGTCCCGACACGCCCTATCTCCTTGCTACCATCCCAACTCATGGACCGATCAAATTGATACCATTCGTAACATCCCCCGCCCAATCCATTAGCTTGAGCCGGGTCGGAAGTGCTATTGACCTTAGGTGACATTCCCCTGACACCAAAGGTTGATAATAAATGCCGAGGGTTTAACCCAAAAACAGGAGGGGGGAACGTTGTAACGATCTGAACTTTTTAAATGATATTTGTTTCATGAAAATACGTGTTATATTATTACACAACAAAACTATCTCATTAATAATGAAGTAAGTATATTTTAATGTGACCATCGGGTTTCGACCGTTATATGACTGTTGGTCAATATGATCGTTGAAAACTGTACTCTTGACGTTATGATTATTGTTTATAAATAGAAATGACAAGGAAAAATTAATGCAGAAAGAAGAGTCGATGACCTCATCTAATAGAGTTATGCCATACGAAGTGCATTTATCGGAACTTGGGAGGAAGATAGCGTCTTTGGGCTTCACTCTTGACCAAGCCCAAGCCGAGCTTCAATATGTTAAGCTTGAACGAAATCGCCTACGGGAGAAGTTCAAGTTAGTGGAGATTACCACTCGGACGATGTTATCTGAGCCACCCCAAGAGTATCACCATCGCACACCTTACCCTTAGGTCGTATGCGGGTGTTATAAAGGGTTATGTGTCCTTAGTCACTTAAATTGTAATCCCTTTGTTTTAATAAAATTGTTATTTCATCATTTTCGTTTTAAGAATAATTTTGATTAAAATTGAAATGGAATTTGATAAATTGATTTTTCGAGTAAAAATTGCACTTTTATGAGAGATATAAATTACTATATTAAACTAAGGTTTTATTAATAATGTTTATTATAATGAAATAGTATTATCAAAACACTTTAATTTAATTACAAATGATAAAATAATTTTATTTTTTTTAGTGTCGAAAATTTTACTATACATTTTACTATGTATTTTCCGTCCATTATTATTTTTAATAAATAAGTATTTTTATAGTTAAAAGTTAAATTTATCATATTTAGATATTTATTATGATAAAATAAATGTCATTTTTGAATTCAGAATATCGATATTAGGTTAGGGTGAATTTATGATAATTTTATAAAATATTTTAGTTTTTCATGAATAGAAAAGATACAGTTTGAGTTTTTCGGTAAGTTTAATAACATCATAGCTATGTCATAATGATGTAATGATTAATTTAAAATGATGGTCGACTCTTATGTGTTAAAGTAACTCAATGGGTGTCCCAAGTGACTAATACCATGGACGAATACCATGGGCAAACCCATGGTTTTGCAAATACCACCAACAAGGTGTCCAAAGAAATTAATAAAAAGACTCTCACTTTTGCTATAAATACCCACCCATTCTTTCGTTTCCTTTCATTCTAAAATCATCCTCAACGAAACTCTGATAGTATTACCTCCGAAGGAAGTCCTCCCAAGGTGTCCTCAAGCCCCCAAGGTCCCGATCTTTGCGTTTTAGGAGTCACTATTCAAGGTAAGAGAACTCTCAACTTCTCTTTTCCTTTCATGTTTTCTTTTTATGTGGTATGTATTTCAAATTTCCATACCATGTTCTTCTGTCCATTTTATTCTATCCCTTTACTGTATTAGGAGTTATTTATGAATCGGAGACCCTTGTCCCTTCTTTTTTAATGTTTTCTAAAACCACGTTTCATATTTGTTATGCTGTCGAATTTTTGTCTCAAAATTTCTCTCTTTATCAAGAAATTCTTTTATTTTCTTTGTGAATACCCAAACCTCTATCTTCTCCAGGGGTATTCACATAGATGTCAAAATGATCTATTTTACTTCTGTGATTAACATACATGAAACCCGTCTTCCTTTTTTGTGAGTTTAAAATGACAAAAGGATCTTGTTTTTAATCACTTTCTAAAACACCATGATTTTGTAATGAAACCTATTTCTTTTATTCTCCACAGTTATTTATGAGATGTTTTGTTATGATCTATGTGACTCACATTAATTAAGACATATGAAAGGTGCGTCCTGATAACGCTCCGATGTATTGGGTAAAGAATTTAATTTCTAGAGATCACATGTTTTATGATACTTTGGTGAATAGTCTTGATAATTTTTATGACATAAACCTTGGTGATATGCTTATGAATGACTCAATTAAATGTTGTACTCACATTTTCAAGTTATGATTCAAGTTCTTTTATTTATGATATGCCACATGTTCTCCTTTTCATGACATATTGATATTCTTCAAGTTCTTATCAATATTTCCCAAGATCACATGTAAACTGTTTCACTTGTTTTCCCTTATTGGACCTTCTGCTCACCCTTTCCATTGATGTATGTCCCAGGTTATGAGATGTAATAAATGTACTTAGGGTGAACCTTGAAGAAGTCTTTCAAGTGGAATAGAAGAATGTTTTAAATTTTCATGTATTATGTACCTTTTTTCCAAGTCACTAAACTTTAAAAGATCTTCGGTTTGTAAAATGCTATGTAAAGTTATGTAATAAAAAGACGGGATGCCATAAACATTTTCCCTTTAAATACACAAACACAACCATACACAAGAATCAAGACGAAGATGGATATATAATCAATGTAATAGACAATGATATAATGATGCATGAGATAAAATCCAACAACTCAAAAGAATCAACAAGACAATATCCGAGTAACAACGGAAATAAAAGGACCAGAACAACTAAGTCTCCAAAGCAGCAACAGGCCCAGACACTAAGGTGACACCACTCTAAACTCCAAGACACGACTATGCATCAAAGCTCCATCAACCATTATCAGAGTGCTCCACTAGTGAAATACGAAACTTGTCCATTTTCTGTATCAACATTTACATATGCACCAAGGTGCATATGTAGGGGTGAGTATAACAACCCCATAGGCAACCCCAAGAGACTTTTCCCACATGCCACTAAAACCATAATCATGTTAGCTCACTGTTTCATAAAACATCACGAAAAGTATCAAAGGCAATTTAAAACAGTTCATACAAGTATAAACAGATAAGCAGATTTTACCAAAGTACTAAACTAGAAATCAGGCGATCAAAACAGTTTTTCCCAACATAAACTTTTCTTTTAAAAACAACAAAAACAGTTTATCCAAACATCTCGACATATTAATTTCATTATTCCGCTCACACACCCGCACATAATCTGGACTTCCCAAAACGGTCTTGTGATCACGATGACTTCCGTCCACGATCCATTCATAAATAGTTTATTTAGAACACATCTTGGAATGACAATTTCACGTATCCACACACACGCACCTGTGCATAACTTGGATCTCCCAAAACGGTCCCGTGATCACGGCGACTTTCGTCCATGATTCATTTTCACGATGCACAAGAACACACGCAACCCAAACCATGCTGAGAGTACCCATCAAAACCTCTTTGATTTACCTAAAGTTTCCTTTTTCAAAAACCATCATTTTTAAATCCCATGTGGTGTCACCCACATCCCCAAAACCAAGGACGAGAACAACCATCATTTTTGGCAATAGAATTTTCATTCAACGCAGATAGAAATTATTCAGAGGCATGAGAGCTTTCACATTCCAAGGAAAAGTGGAAGGAGGGAAAAACCACCTACCTCAGATTCGGTCAACACAATGATTCTTTAGACGACCTCGTAGACCTGACCCTTTTCGTTTCTCTATCAAATCCCAAGCCAAATCGACCAAAACTCCTCTGATCCCATAGATCTGGGTATAACTTCGATTTAAGGTTTCGTTCAAGAAGAAACGAGAAGATCCAAGATGGGAAGGAAGAATGGAGTCCTAACCTTTGAATTCCATGATCAAATGCTTGAAGAATCGACAAAATCCAAGTCCATACGTCGAAGATCGTCGAAATCCGCCTAGAGGAACCCCTGAAAATCGAGAGCCTAGGCCAGAGGAGGAAAAATGAGGCTTTTTGGGCAAGCTTTCTATCCAGCTCTTCTAAGAAGTTTCTTCAGCTAAACCATCTACTTTCCAACTTCTGTTACAGCATTGCACTCTGCCTTTGTGGCGGATAACGCCTTCAATAATTGAGATTAGAAGCTAATTTATAAAGAACATTCGCCATGTACTCAACCTCTTCTTCTGTCTTTAGTGCTTGCTCTTTAGACAACTTAAAATGACTTGTCAGGGGGATAATAACTGGTTTTGCTTCCAACATGTTAAATTTGCTCAAAACCTTTCCAATGTAGTCAACCTGTGATAACATTAAAGTTTTAGTTGCACGATTTCTCTTAATCTTCATCCCCAGAATTTTGCTAGTTTCTCTAAGATTTTTCATCTCAAACTTCTCAACCAGCCGCCCTTTCAGATCATCAATCCTTTGCATGCATGATCCTGCAATGAGCATGTCATTCACATGCAAAATTAATATAATGTATTCATCACCAAAAGACTTGAAATAACAGTATTTTTCTACGCCGCACCGTTTGTATGCATTTTTTCTCATGCATGCATTAAACATTTTATTCCACCGCCAAGGTAGCTTTAACCCATATAATTTTTTTTTGGAGTTTGCACACCAGGTCTTTTTTTCCTAACTCAAGAAATCCCTCTGGGTGCTCCATATAAATGTCCTCCTCCAGATCTTCATGAATGAAAATTGTCTCCACATCAAGCTGCTCAAGATGTAAATCCTTTGATGCAACAATACTAAGAACCACTTGGATGGTGGTAAGCTTCACTATAAGTGAGAAAATTTCAGTGAAATTCATATCTCCCTTCTGTTGTAAACCTTTCACCACCAGCCTTGTCTTGTATCTCCTCTTATCATCATGTTCTTCCTTGATCCAGTACACCCATTTGTTCTGTAATGATTTCTTTCCTTGTGTTAAAGGAGTTAACTCCCAAGTATTGCTAGCATGCAATGGAGAAATCCCCTCCTTCATAGCCAGCTTCCACTTGCTCGATTCCTTCATCTGCCTTGCCTCTTTTAAGCATTCAAGCTCATCACTATTAGACAATAACAAATAGTGTAGGGGTGATGAATACCTTTGCGCAGGTCTTCTCACCCTTGTTGATCTTCTCAACTCCACTTGAGGAGTAGCGTTGTTCGGTTTTGTTGGCACATGCTCAAGTACACCTTCAAGCTCCACTTGCTCTTGGCACTTTGATTGTTTATTCCCATTGTCAGCTTTAACTGCATGACAATCCTTGTACATAACACCTTCATTAAATGTCATATTTTGGCTTCTGATGATATATCCAATTTCCTCATCACCATAATCGATAAAGAAATATGATTTGGACTTTTAGCATCAAGTTTGTCTCTTGTATCAACAACTATATGTACATATGCAAAATAACCAAAAACTCATAAATGAGAGTCTCACCTCTTTACTTGACGAGTGCATCTTGAGTAGACATTCTCCCATTGATACAAATGCACTCTTGTTGATAAGATATGCTGCCATATTCAATGCCTCTGCCCATAAAGTCTTGGGTAACCCCAAGTGCAGCCTCACTCTTGACACATTCATCCAATGTCCTATTCATCCTCTGAGCCACACCGTTCTGTTGTGTTGTGGTGTGCCTGAAAGAGTCTTCTCTCATTGAATTCCATTATTAGCATGGAATTTCCTGAACTCTTTATTGCCATTCTCTCTTATATTGTCAGATAACATTTCAGCTTTGATCCTGACTCATTCTCCACTAGAGTATTCCACTTTGAAACATATTAAACACATTAGATTTCATTTTCAGAAAGTAAACTCATGCCTTACCTGTTGAGCCGTCTATAAATGTCACATAATATAGTAACCCTTTGAGGGAATGTACTGGTGCAGGCTCTCAAACAGTGTGCATCGGGTCCAGCTTTCCGACCTTCAGTGTTCTACCTCCTTTCGTAAAAGATACCTTCTTCTGGTTTCCAAAGATTCAATCTTCACATAGGCTAACTTATACCACCTTCAGTTCCGGTGACATTCCTTTTGTTGCTAGCACCTTTATCCCCTTCTAATTCATGTGGCATTACCTGTAATGCCACAATTGTGAAACCCCAATAAAATTTGTTGCAACCATGTCCATGCAATTTTCTGTCATATTGTATAGGGTTCCATTCTTCACTCCACGAGCTATGACCATAACTCCCTTGATAATTTTCCATGCACCACCAGTGAACATGGTGCTAAAACCTGTATCATCAAGTTGCTTGAAAGAAATAAGATTTGTTCTCAATCCCGGAATGTATCCCACATTTTCTAAAACGGCCCCCCTCGCTTTTAGTTTTGATTCGTGTATCACCCTTTCCAGCAATTCGTAAGGGCTCATCATTAACACGATGTACTTTGCCAAAATTCTCTGAAATATAATTAGTTAAGAAGTTCTTCACTGATGTTGAATGGAATGATGATCCCGAGTCTAAAATACAAGGCTCCATGGGACTGTTCACACTCAACAGTAAGACATTGTCAGTTCGTTCAATTGATGTGTTTGCTGAATTGGTTTCAAGTGCCTTTTGTTTTTCTCGCACTCCTTGACGTGTTCTTTCTTTACACAAATCCAGCAGGTAGGGCCATACCCCTTCGCCTCGTCTTGACTCTTTCCTCTTGATTTTGACCGTCCTCCACGATTATCTCGTTCCATGTATCTGCCTCTTCCTTCCATGTGCTGAACAGAACCAGAGAATCTGCCTGATTCTCTTCTTTGAATTTCATCACCGTGGATTAGATCTTGCACATCTTTCATCTTCAACTTTGTATTCCTTGAAGAACTACCCACGACTGTTACAATAGCTTTTCAACTATCAGGTAACGAAGACAACAAAACCAGTGCATATACCTCATCATCTAGCGTAATTCCCATCAATGTCAACTGACTTGTGATGTTGAATTCGTTGACGTGATTAACAACAATCTCCCCTTCAATTATCTTCAGATTGAATAACCATTGCATCATTTACACTTTGATCTGATGTTGAACGCTACGTTCTTTGCCAATGTAAGACGCACAACTCCCAGAACCTGTTGATCCAGTAATTCCCACTCGGTCTTATCCATCTCTGTTGGTTTTACACCCAGAAGCGACAGATGTATCTTCTTCTGATAAAGATACTCGATTGACATTCTCCATAAACTAAAGTCAGATCCGTCGAAATAATCGATCTTTACCTTGTCTCTTTCCATAATCATCATTCAATTCGAGAAATCAAACATTGATCTTTCGAACTTGAGCTTTGATATTAGTTGTTACAAAAACATCGAGGAGTACCAACTACAAACGATTCTAGAATAAGAGTAAATGAGAGAAAAAAAACACAAACACAAAGATTTATGTGGTTTTAGAAGAATCCCTACATCCACTGAGAGACATTATCATTTCACTATTTTTGGGAGCACAATTACAGGGCTCACACACACTATCACAAATCCTAGCTCGAAATGAGCTTTTAAAGCAATGCGGTGCTACAATAACCCACATTGCTACAGTATCCAGATCCACACACAATAGTTGGTCCGTTGTGTTACAGTTAGATGACGGTAAAGTTCGCAGTACAGTACCCATGTCAGTAAAGTCTATGCTGCTAACAATACACATGTCGAAGTCCACACCGCTACAGTACTCATTATTGATGTCGCCTGTCCGCTTTGCCACAGTCCCTCCAAAATTTGGGCCAGAGACCTTCGACCCCCAAACCCTCGGCCGGGGGGGCACTGCCCCCCAGAATCTCCAACGACTTCACTGCGGAAGTCGAACTGTGAGAGTTGCTAGACTGGTGTACAATACGGACCGCCTTCACTTGGCTTAACATCATTCGATGGATCAGGCTCCATTATTACAACACGATCGTGGTTAGCTGAGGTGATTTGTGGGTGTGAATTGATGCTTGCAAGAAATTACGGTCTTGTTGAATATGTAGCCATCCGATGCCATACTTAACATTGATTGGCTGGATTCGGTGCACACTTCGGTATGGATAGAGACCGTGTTGTGTTCATCGAAGAAATGGATTGCAATGTGTCGAACCTTAAAGAATTACTTTCCAGCTTGCGAGTTTAATGCTTTATGTATCTTAGATGATGGTGAAAGGGTTTCCTAAAGTGTTTGAGAGATTTTGTTGATGTATTTCCAGAGGAGATTAAGAGTTTGCCACTTAAGTGGGAGATCGAGTTTTACATTGAATTATATCCAGGTACATCTTTGATATTAATGGCTGCATATTGGATATCACTCGTTAAGCTTTAGAAGTTGCAGATTCAGATTGATGATATGTTGCAAGGGGTTTTATTTGTTTTAGAGTCTCTAGGTTTAGTGTTTTCCCCTCCCCGCACGCCCGCTCCACATGCACGACGAAATCCTTTCGCCCAGAGCTCTTGCGTGACGACCCCCTTCTGCCCAGAGCTCTTGCGTGACGACCCCCTTCTGCCCAGAGCTCTTGCGCGACAACCCCTTCTCCATGCGCGACGACCCTTTTCGCCCTGTACGCGTCGCTCCTCCCGCGTGACGCACCCATAACGCGCCGCTCCTCTTTGCACGACAACCTCCTGCACGCCCGCTCTTCCTCGCGTGACGACCCCCTGCACTTCTGCTCCTCCTCGTGCCCCCCCGCGCCGACGACCCCTGTGCGCCACCCCTCCAGCCGGTAGCCCCCCTTGTGTGCCAACCCCTTCGCACCTCTTGTGCGACGCCCCCTTTGCACGCCACCCCTTCCTGCGGGACGACCTCCAGCGCAACGACCCTCCAGAGCGATTGCCCCTTCCGTGTCGCCTCTCCTGGTGCGATCTCTCCAGCCGAGTGCCCCATCGTCATCCATGTTGATCTTTCTTCTATGACCTAATTGATACCTGGATGTTCTAGTCGTGCAATTTTAGCACCAATTCTCTACCAACTGTGCACTTACCGCACATTTTTGACGCGCATTTTCAATGCACTGTCTATGACATCATCAAGCACCACTGTTGCCCATGGCGATACTTCAACGGCGTGTCAATCCCAACGGTTCACCTCATGGGTTCTTGACTTCGGTGCCTCAGAGCACATCACTGGGGATGCAGGTGTTTTTCGGTCCTATGGACCGACCTCAATTGGAGGTAATATTAATGTGGCTGATGGTCAGACAGTGTAGATTGCTGGTTATGGGAGTTGTACAATTACGCCTGACTTGATACTATCTGCTGTTGCCTTTGTTCCTGGTTGTCCCTTTAATTTACTATCTATTAGTAAACTTACAGCTGACTTATAGTGTTGGACTGTCTTCTCACCTGCTTCGGTTATATTTTAGGAGTATTCGATGACTCGGGTGCTTGGTAGTGGACGTCTTCAGGGTGGTGTGTAGCTTGACTCGGCCCAAGCTCTTGCCTGTCCCGCCACCTCTGATCATGCCCTCCAGCTTCACTATCGCCTTGGTCATTCACCTGCCCCCATTCTTCAATTTTTTTTTCTGGACTTGTGTCCTTTTTTCTTTTTGAATGTGAAACCTGTCACTACGCAAAGCATCACTGAGTCATCGATGTTCCCCGAGCAATTCCCCGTGCATCTACTCCTTTTCATTTGACTCATTCTGATATTTGGGGGCTCAACCCTTGTCCATCTAAATCGGGTTATCAATATTTTTTTACTTTCATCGACGATTTTTCACGGATGACTTGGGTCTATTTGTTGAAAAATCGTTCTGAAATCTTTGCAGTGTTTCGCTCCCATTATCAAGAAGTCACCACCCAGTTTTCCGCCAAGCTCCACTATTTTCGTTCTAACAATGGCCGTGAATATTTATCTGGATTCCAGTTTTTTCTAGATGACCATGACTTTATCCATCAAACTTCTTGTCTTGACACACCTCAACAAAACGGTGTTGCTGAACGAAAGAACCACCATCTGTTAGAAGTTGCTCGTTCACTTTTATTTCAGAAGAAAGTTCCCACCGTTTTTTGGGGCGATTCCATTCTCACAACCACCTATCTTATTAACTGACTTCCCTCGTCTGTTCTTCTGGGAGCGACCCCTTTCCATTCTTTATTTCCAACGACATCCCCTCATTCCTTGCCCCTAAGCATTTTTTGCTGTGTGTATTATGTTTGAGATATTCGTCCCTCGATTACCAAGTTTGATGCGCGTGCTCTAAAATGTATCTTTGTTGGGTATTCCCGCACCCAACACAGATATCGATGCTTCTTTCCAAATTTGTGTTGTTATGTTGTCTCATATGATGTTTCCTTTGTCGAATCATCCGTTATTTCTGTTCCCGAGTTCCCACCACCACTTACTGTTCCTGATTCCGAAGTTATTTTACCATATTATCTCGATACACCACCACCCCTATCTCTTCCTAGTGATGTTGTTGGATCACGATTTGGTCATGTATATACTTGTCGACCTAGCACACCTGCTACCCCGACACCTGATGTTGCTGCCACGCCTGACGACTCACTTGTTCCTAATCCTCCATCACCGGAGTTACCTATTGCGCTTCGCAAAGGCTCACGCTCCTATCAGTTTTATCAGAAATTATCTGCGACTACCTCATGAGTTATAGAGACACTGTGATAGGAACTAAGGGGGTAATAGTGTCTTTAGATGTGGGGAATATACAGTGGGGGCCAGGAGAATATTCTAGGGAATATTATTAGTTTGTCATTGGGGGGAATTCAGTTATAAATAACATGTTAGGGTGAGAGGGAAGGGGGGCATCGAGTGAACTGCATTCAGGCTGCACTTGCAGATCGACCTTGGGCTTGGGAGCCTGCCTTCGTGGTTAGGCTTGGGCGGGAGTCTCTCCCGATCTCCTCCTTCCTCATTTGTTCTGTATTTCGGTTACTTACCTTCTATAATACAAGTTTCCGGTCCTCTGTCTCTATCAATTGGTCCGACCTGCTTTCCTGTTTGCCGGATTCATCGCTTCCGGCGCAACATTGCCGCTCCTTCCCCGTTCAACTTGCTGTTACCAGCTGCTCTGCTACGAACCTTTTCCACTTTGTTCTTATGCTGCATCACATCTTGCAGAGCATCATCCCCTGCCTGCTCACTCCCTGCCGATTCCACTTCACCCTCGAATGCGCGCCCCGCTGCAGGATTTTTCCATTTGGTGTGCACTGTTGTCTCCACCTCATTTGTTCTCACACGGTGCACTGTCGGGACGAGCTCCCTCGATGGAGGCAGACAACAATTTTCTTCCTGGTTCCTCAAAAACGCATCCCACTGGTGAATTTCAGCACGCTCAACGGGGCCGTCCACTGCTGGATCGTCAATTGTGGATCAACAATCACGCGCTTATTTGAGGCTTCAGTGCGGAGGCGTCACCCGCTCAGTGCTGTCGCGACGGGGTTTCGCCTGGACAGGTGGCCCTCTTCCGACACGCGTTTCGAGGGGGCATGCACCGCTGACTCTCATATGAGTTGTGCACCGTCGACTCTTTTTCTCCCAGAGGCGCGCACCAATCGGACGAACCACACAGTGCCGACAATTCACTCAGAGGAGACGCACATTGCTGGCTCGACTAGGGTTCTTCACTGCCAGCTCGCTTGGTCCTCAAGTCGCTTGGACGAGCCGCTCGCAGGGGGGGATTCCGACTGATTTCCACTGATCGCGGATGTGCTCCCCTGATCGCGGACGAAGGAGCCCCAGTCCTTTCGCGTGCAGCGGAGGCTCGGCCGCCTCGTGCCAGACGAAACGCGCACCACCCGTTCCTTCCAGCAGCGGCCCGCCTGACCGACTCGCGTTCCTTGATTCGACGGGGGTCGCACCAACACTCCACGGAAGGGGGGTGCCCAATTCTTTTTCAGGAATAAAAAAAGGGGCGAACCACTTATTCTGTTTGGAAAGAGAAATACGGGTGGGAAAAAAGGTAGCGCATGAAAAAAAAGAGACAACAACTAACCTAAAGAGGGACTGCCCAACAGGGAAACAACACGATGCACGCTGCCCGCTCGTTATGGGAGGATACTCCAATACTTGGGAGCGCCCCGCTGTTTAGGCGCCGCAGCCTATGGCGACTCCAATGCCGGAAATCTGAGCTTTCATTGGCCCGTGTGACTAGAAATCAAGAAAAATACTTATAGAAAGAGTTTTTACCGGAATTTTCTGCCACACATTCGGAGTCTTGGATCTCGCAAGCTGAGGAATATTTCTCGCGCATCAAACGCCGAATCAGATGAAGGTGCCAATGACACCCCTTTGCATGTCAGACATATCTGCACTTTGGTTTTTAGTGGTTAAAGGACCTGAAACTAAGTTCACTTGGGAGCATCTTAAAGAAGCAATCCTTGAGGATTTTGGAAGCTCCGTCAGCGAACCCCCTGCAATTACATCCGAGGTCCCGCCACCGGTAACGCAACTGTCCGAGTTGCACTCTGAGGGGCCTACCAAACATGGGACACACACCTGGAGCAAAGGGCTGGCCGAAAATCCTGACGACACTTTCTCCAGCCAGTTTGTGATAGACTTCCCGCATATTGAGGAGCCAGACACTTCCACGTTCGTAATGCTGGAGCACAAGCCGTAGCAGATTGACCCAGCTCCTACCTGGGCTCCTGTTATTTTACCTCCAGATACACAGGTCATGCCCGCGGTGTCGGGCTGGTCCCTAGGCTCATACAGAAGATTCATACAGTTTTTATCCACTAGATGTCGGGTGGTACCAGCTGTACTTGCGGCCCACTTCATGGAAGCACACAAGGGGCCTCTCCAATGGCAGGAGAGAGCATTACGGAAGGCGGCGTTCTCAAACTCGTCCATGATGAAGGCTGACACATTTGGGAGATTGCTTGGCGTGCACCTGCGGCACGGGCGCCTTATACAGGACCACAACGGCTTGGTCCTCAGTTGACGGTATTGCTTGCTTCGACCCGACTCACCAGAGTAGGGCATCGAATATGGAAGATTGCTTGGCATAACTATCTGCCCAACACCCCTTGTCCGCAATTCCTTGAAGCACGACTAATATGAGAGATCGCTTAGCATACCTGCGAGATCCACCACCCTGAGGACAAGGTGATTTTTCAGGACGGCGAAAGTGATGGGAACTAGGTGTTTTTATATGTGGGGAATATACAGTGGGGCCCAGGGGAATATTCTAGGGAATATTATTAGTTTGTTAGTGGGGGGAATTCACTTATAAATAACAGGTTAGCGTGAGAGGGAAGGGGGGCATCAACTGAACTGCATTCAGGCTGCACTTGCAGATCAACCTTAGGCTTGGGAGCCTGCCTTCGTGGCTAGGCTTGGGCGGGAGTCTCTCCCGATCTCCTTATTCTTCCTCATTTTTGCTGTATTTCTGTCACTTACCTTCAATAATACAAGTTGCCGGTCCTCTGCCTTCGTGGCTAGGCTTGGGCGGGAGTCTCTCCCTTCTTCCTCATTTTTGTTGTATTTCAGTCACTTATCCTCTATAATACAAGTTGTTGGTCCTCTGTCTCTATCACACTGGATGCTCACTCGACACCCCGCACTGTTGCCGATGCCATATCTCATTCTGGCTGGTTACAGGCTATGCAAGATGAACTTCATGCTCTAGAAGCTAACCGTATTTGGGATCTTGTCCCTCTTCCTTCAGGTAAGCAGGTGGTCGGTTGCAAATGGATCTATACAGTACGTGTCAACGTTGATGACTCTCTTAATCGTCTCAAGGCTCGCCTTGTTGCCAAATGTTATGCGCTGACGTATGCAGTTGATTATTTTGACACCTTCTCTCTAGTGGCAAAGATGGTCTCGATTCGCCTACTTATCTCCCTTGCTGCCTCCTCCCACTAGCCTCTCCATTAGTTGGATGTTAAAAATGCCTTTCTTCATGGGTTTCTTAATGAAGAAGTTTATATGAAGCAACCACCCGGGTTTGTTGCTTGGGGGGGTGGTCCTCCAAGGTTTGTCGCCTTCGTCGCTTGCTGTTTGGACTCAAGTAGTCACCACGTGCTTGGTTCGGCCGTTATTGCACCGTTATGCTTACTTTGGCATGTGCCAAAGCATAAAAGAGTCCTCTGTTTTCTATCATTAATCCGCAATGGGAAGCATTCTTTTCGTGGTCTACGTGAATGACATTGTTATTACTGGCGGTGATGCTGCTAGCATGGGTCGACTCAAATCTTTTCTTCATCAAAATTTTCAAAAAAAGATTTGGGTCCACTACGATATTTCTTGGGAATTGAGATCTCTAGATGTCACAAAAGAATTTTTCTATCTCAGAGAAAATACGTTCTTGATCTATTGCAAGAGACTGACATTACTCGGGGTGGCTCAGTTGACGCATCCCTCGAATATGGAGAAATGTCCTCCTCATACTGACAGTGAGATGTTTTCATCACCCGATAGATATAGACGGTTTGTTGGGAAGCTTAACTACTTTACGATGACTCGACCCGATATTGCTTGTGCGGTTAGCGAAGTGAGTCAGTTTATGAAATCTCCAATAAAAACGCAATGAGGGGCTGTTCTTTGCATCGTTAGATATGTGAAAAAGGAACTAGGTTTAGGTATTTTATATTCTGATCATGGGCATACAAATATTGAGGCATTTTGTGAAGCAGATTATGCTGGATGTCTCTCTTCTAAGAAATGTACGTATGGTTTTGTAGTATTTGTCGTAGGAAATTTGATCTCATGGTGAAGCAAAAAGACGGTTATCTCCCGATCAAGTGCAGAGTCGGAGTATCGTGCCATGACATGTGGGTGCTGAGATTATTTGGGCACAACAAATTCTTAAGTGATTGAGTACACTGTCAAGAAACCAACACATATCTGGTGTGACAATCAAGTTGCTATCAAGATTGCCATAAATTCAGTCTTTCATGAGCGGACAAAGCATCTTGAGATTGATTGTCATTTCGTTCGAAAAAAATTTGAAAAGAAGAAGACCACCTTTGGCCATGTTCACACCTTTGATCAACTTGCAGATGTTCTCACAAAAGGGGTGCCTGGACCACGTGTCCAATTTTTGTGTGACAAGCTGGGCATGATAAATATATATGTCTCAGCTTGAGGGGGAGTGTTAAGAGTATTAGAATATTAGATATTTTTAATATTCGTATCCCACATCGGTGTGAGTTATCTGCTGTATTCCTTTTTTCATCTATAAATTAATCACCCTACCTCGTTTTGAGGTATGAGTTTCCATTTCAACTGTTAGCATTTGAGTATTTAAAGAAGAAGTTGATTAGCACATCTATCCTTCACTTACCTAAAGAAAGAGTCATGTTTGAGGTCTATTTTGATGCTTCACATCATGGTTTCGGGTGTGTGTGTTGATGCAAGAGAGAACAATTATATCTTACAGAACCAGGCAGTTGAGACCTTATGAACGCAATTACGTGATCCATAATCTTGAATTGGTAGTAGTGTTGTTTGCGTTGACGTTATGAAAACATTTCCTGCTTAGGGAACGCTTCGTGGTTTTCACTGGCCACAAGAGTTTGTGCTATATATTCTCATAAAGAGATTTGAACCTTCGTTAATGGAGATGAGTGGAGTTTCTTCAGGGTTATGATTTTAAGATCTCATATACTCCGGGGAAAGGAAATGTAATAGGTGATGCTTTGAGTAGAAGTATGTTTTGGAAGCAGGTGACGAATGAAAGATGATGGAACAACTCACAACTTTACATTTGGATTTTGACGAAATTGGTGGTGAATGTTGTTTGTATCGGATGCCGGTGCATTCTCCTTTGTTTCAGCAAGTGGGGGAGTCTCAATTGGGAGATCTTGAGGCGAAGGTTTAAAGAGATCATATTGTTGATGGCGATACTCTTGATGGATGGATGATTGGTGGTGAACATCAGGTGACGGAACATCAGGTGCGTTCCATAACTCACATACAGTAGTTCATCCAGGCGTTTCTTAGACGCATCATGCATTGAAGGAGCAGATGTAGTGGTCCAAAATGAAGAGGTTAATGACAGGGTTCGTATCTCAATGCTTTGTTTGTCAACAAGTTAAAGCTGAACATTGAGTTCCTGTAGGTTTGTTGCAACGTTTGGACGTTTCGTAGTGGAAATGAGAAGATATATCCATGGATTTCGTAATGGGTTTGCCTCGAGCATTTGGGAGGATGCGACACCATATGAGTTGTTGTGGATTGTTTGACCAAGTCTGCTCATTTTCTGACAATTAAGGAATCGAGTACCATGGATGTATTGGCATGACTTTATGTGGAAGAAGTGGTGAGACTTCATGAAGTTTCGAGGACAATCATCTTTGATCGAGATCCTTGTTTTACCTCACAAGCGTGGGAAGGATTGTAGTGTGCTTTCGACTCTTAGCTATGCTTTAGCACTGCATTCCATCGTTAGATGGACGGGAAGATAGAGCAGACAATCCATACGCTCGAGGACATGTTTGCGTGCATGTATCCTCGATTTTGGGGGATCTTGGGCAAAACATTTGTCTTTGGTGGAATTTGCCTATAAGAACAATCATCACTCATCCATTGACATGACACTATTTGAGGTGTTGTACGAGCGATCGTGTAAATCACCTCTGTGCTGGACTGTGGTTGGTAAGACAACGATTACTGGTATGGACATGGTGCATAATACAATAGAGAAAATGCAGGTGATTGTACAATAGATGGAAGTTGCTTAGGGTCGCTAGAAATCTTATACATTGCTAGAAATCTTATACAGGAGGAGGACCTTTGGAGTTTGAGGTTAGCAATCATATATTTTTGAAGGTTTCTCTTTATCGTGGACAACAAAGGTTTGGTAGTGGTAGCAAACTCTCTCCACAGTTTGTTGGACCTTTCGAGGTGATTGAGTGAATCGGTGAAGTGACATATATGTTGGCGCTTCCACCCCAAACGGAGCGAATTCACAATTTTTTTCACGAATCACAACTTTGGGAATATCATCATAATGATTCCCATGTCATTGATTGGGGTGAGATGAACATTGAGGCAAATACAACATTCATAGAACGACCTGTGGAGATCCAAGACCGTTAAAAGAAGGTCTTGCGAGGGCGAGTTATCCCATTGGTACGTGTCTTATAGAAGGCACGGTGACTTAGAAGAATATAAATGGTAGTGAGAATCCCAGACGTGGGTTCAATACATGGAGTTGTTTTGAATGTTGACTCTTATAGTGAAGTTTGATCTTTAATTGAAGTGATTGATGTCGTCTTTCATCCTCTGGGCTGTTATGTTGGAGTCTTTTTGATGGTGAGATTCCTGTTTGAGAGGTATCTCGCGCGGTATTCGAGTTTTGAGGTTTTGTTTCATTCATCCCGAGTTTTGCTTTGATTCTCGAGGATGATAATCATTTGAGAGGCATCTAATGTAGAAACCTGAAAATTTTTGCTCCTCTGCCTTTTGAAATTTGAGATGTTGGAGAATAAGGGGGATGATTTTAGAGGTGAATTGTGGGAGTTAAGCTGAAATTTTGGTTTTGCCTGAAACTACGGTGTGGTTGTGACTTCATTAAGCCATGTTTTTCTAACTTAATGGTTTGTGGTCTCATCGTGGTTGTGGTCGTGGTTTGTGAAAAAGAGTTGGAGGAGCTATAAGGATTGGAATTACATTGTAGTTCTGTACATTACGACGTGGTTAGTGAAAAATAGCTGTAGTCTATACCGTAGTTTGGAGGCATATTTGTTAGAGCTACCGTTGGAAATGGGGAGTAAAACCGCATCATGGTTTATGGTTTTTGGGAAAACGATGTTGGTTTGAGGGGAGTCATCCGTGGTTTCATCTTGAAGTTTAAGTGGGAAACGAGGAAAACGTGTTGTGGTTTTGAGGCCGTGTTGTGGTTTTGAGGCCATGTTGTGGTTTTGGTCAATTGTGTGATTAAAGATGGAAACAATCGACGGAATTTATGGAGGGGAAGCATGGTTTGAATGTTGTGATTTTCGAATTGGGGTTGACCGACCCATACCATGATGTGGTTTAGGGCGCCACGTCGGGGTTTGGTCAACCCAAGTTTAAATAAAAATCCGGATATCTTTCTCTCTTCTCGCTTGATTCCTTTGCTTCCTTGTTAGCTCTAGACGTGAAAGAAAACCTCCTTGGCGATTTTGAGTGGTCCTAGGTGGATTTTTGAGTTCTTTTCCTCACAAGATCGAATCAACGCAAGTTGAGGTTTGTTGGGCGATCTTCATGAGGAGGTGGAAGTTTGAATATTCAAGTCCCGTTCTTTAACGACAAATTGAGATAGGGGATCCTAACTTTTCTTTTTTATACTTGTTAAGTGAATTTGCATAGTTTGGTTAATGTGGTGAGGGGTAATCGTTGTGATTCTTATAAGATTAATAATAGATAAACTAAATGGATGAGTCATGCGGGGAAGTGAGAACTGGATTGACAATAATGAGTTAATGAAAAGATGGTAATTTGGGTAATGAGAGTGGGGAAAATGGCTTGGATTAACGTTACGACGCGGAAGGATGGGGACTAATTATACGGGAAGGTAATGACAATTGCCTTCTTCTAGTTGTATCCTTGGATGATGTTTTGTAGAATATGATTTCTAATGCTGTTTTATAATTGTGGTGAACCTTGAGAATTGCTTCTAGTATGCTGGAATTGGTGGAATAATGGGAATTATGTGGTCATGAGGTAGTGGTATACTAAATGGGCTGTGGGGTTCGATGGTGGATGGTTGTGGTTGTTAGCCCAAAGACATGTGAATGTTTATGCAGTGGTTGGGAAGTGTAAGTAGAGGATAAAAGAGGTTGTTGTGGATGTTGTGTTGTAATTAATGTTGTGTGGTGAACTGAGGATGGGTGTTAAGATATTTTGTTATATTCGCTGGCTTTTATGATGTTGATGTTATGTTGTTGTATTGTGCTAACCTTGTTTGGCAGGTTCTTGATGTGGCTGTGGAGGGATGTGGTACTCCCTAATATTAATGTGATGATAAGGATGTGGTATTCCCTCCACAAATACAGTTGTTGTTGTAGTTGTATCGTGATAGGAGTCAATTTCGAAAGAGAGAAAATCAGTAGTAATTTCAATTAACAATAGTAAGAATTACAGAACAAAGAAGGAAAAGAAGAGAAATAGAAGAAGAAATCCTCTAGAGGCGCTGCTCTCTGAGGCCCAAGCCAGCAGCCCGTAATTCTGCACAGCAGAACCCTTCTCTTTAAAACAATTCCTAGTCCTCTAGCCTTAATATAGGGAGCTGAACAGCTGGAACCTTCTAGATAACTACTCCTAACAACTGGAACCATTTTGTAGGTTGAGAAACCCACTTGCCCCCTTACCTCAAAGTGAGGCGGAGACATTCTTTTATAATGAATGAAAAGGACCACATCGGACCACAAGTCCGATGTGGGATACAGACTCCAACACTCCCCCTCAAGCTAGGGGTACCTAGCTTGGACACATAATGAAAAGAAAGCAACAAAAAACAGATGCTAACACTCCCCCTCAAGCTGGACATGCCCGGCTTGATGACAAATACAAGACAAAAAACAGAAGAAACGGAAATAATAAAATCGTTGTTGATGCTGCTCCCCCTCAAGATGGTAATGTGATGCCGCTGAAAAAAAAGGATGGGTCATCGCCGGAAAAGTGCGGGGCCGGACAACAGAGCGCCGGGAAATCCACGCTGACGGGTCGGTCATCAGAGCGTCGGGAAAATCCGCACTACAAGCCGGTCGTCAGAGCGTCGGGAAATCCGTAATGTCGGGCCGATCGTCAAAGCGCCCGAGAAATCCGCTCGGGAGGGCCGGTCGTCAAAGTGCCGAGAAATCTGCTCGAGAGGGCCGGTCGTCAAAGTGCCGAGAAATCCGCAATGGCGGTGCCGGTCGTCGAAGCGCCGAGAAATCCACAGGAGGAGGCCGGCGATTGAGGCAGGAATGCAGCGGGACGCAGCGCTGGGAGGGCGAGGCCGGCGCGCTAGGAAGCGGCGCAGGCCGGGAGTCGCCGGACGAAGCAGGCGCGCCGCGTGGATGGAGGGCGGTTGCCTGGAGAAGGGAGCTTGTGCGGGCGGTTGCGGGATCCGGAAAGTCCGCCGGGGAATGCGGGAGCCGTTGAGGAGGCGGGCGCAGGTGTGCCGTAGGCCGGCGGCGCTACGGGATGCGCCGGGAGGGAGCAACCGGACGGAGAGGGGCCTGCTCGAGGGAGCTGCCGAGAAGGGAGCAGCCAAATGTAGAGGGGCCGGCGCGGGGGAACCGCCGGGGAAAGCCACAGGAGGCGGGCGCTGCTGGAGCCGAGAGGTGTCCTGCGCGGAGAGGGGCGCCGCTGGAGCAGTCACGGTGGGAAGAGGCCTGGGGGAGATAGCCGGAGGGCAGGGAGATCCGCGACTGAAGGAGTCGCCGACAGGGGGAGGTCCGCCGGGGAAAGCGGAAGAAAGGAGCTGCGGCTGGAGGAGAAAAAAAAATCGGGGTGCCTACGCCGGGAGGGACCGTCGGGGGGGAAGGCCGGCGTGGGAAGGCCTCGGGCGAGGTCGCCGGGGGTGCTGCGCCTGGGTCGGGAGCAGGAGGAGCGCCGGAGAGCCGTGCGCAGGGAGCCGCGTAGGGCAGGCCGTTGGGGATCATGCGCAGAGAGGGGCCGGGTGGGACGCGCTCGGGAGGAGCCGCGACGGGGAGCAGCGCTGGAGATCCGCTGGACAGAGCCGCCGACAGGGATAAAAAAAAAGAGAGAGCCCGGAGGGCAGGGAGATTCGCGACGGAAGGAGACGCCGGCAGGGGGGAGATCCGCCGGTGAGGGTGTTTCGCCGTGAGGGAGGGCCTGCGCGACCGGAAGGAGCAGCGGAGGGGGGGGGGGGGCGGCCGACTATTTGGATTGGAGCCGCCGCCCCCCCGGACGGGGAAAACCCTAAAGCAAGGGAGAAAAAAAATAATTAGGGAGGGAGGAGGGATCGGATTTCGAAAACCTCCTCTGATACCATGTAGGTTGAGAAACCCCCTTGCCCCTTACCTCAAAGTGAGGCGGAGACATTCTTTTATAATGAATGAAAAGGACCACATCGGACCACAAGTCCGATGTGGGATACATACTCCAACACATTTATTAATTGATTAGCTGGCTAACCACTAGACAACCTGCCCAACCAACTACTGCCAGCCCTAACAGACTAATACAAAAGGAAAAGAAACCTCTGCCCATAACAGTAAACAACCTACTGGAATAGCCCTCACCCACGTTTCTGTCATTTCCTCATCGAAATTCCACCTTGTCCTCAAGGTGGAAAACTCGATAAGCTTCTGGAGTTGTTGCTGCTGTTGTAACCGTTGTAGCCTCTGGGAGTAGATTTGAAGTTGTTGGACTCGCTGTACAACGAGGAATGTGTCTCCATTGTTTGCCCCAAACATACCACCACCTCTACTGCTTGCCTCCCCGGTAGGATCTCCATCCTCCCAGCAACTTGTTGGTAAACACCTGCACCACTGACTGAGCATTAACAGCCCTTTCTTCCTTGATGCTCCTTACGGTGTGGAGGTTCTTTTCCCTCCATGTCTTCCCTACAGATCCCAGCCTCTGCAACTTCTGCTAGTTGCTGTTTTAATCTCTCCAATGTAGTTTTATCCCTCACACCACCAGAGGACGTGTACCAGGTTTTCCTGCCCCAAACAGTAGCATTGGGAGGTGTATAACGGGCCTGTACTATCCACCTCTTCATGTATTTTGCTTCACATATCGCAGAAATGCCTGCAAGAGCCTTTGACCGCTCCAGAAATACAACTCGCAACTTGCACTGTTGTGTATGACTGGACGCCACTTGCAAAGGTTTCGGAATTCCGAGAGTAAACCGGCGCACATAAAATTTTGCTGAAATGTTTTTCTGTTCCAGCTTCATCTTCTGTTCTGTGTGCTACCGTCGGACAGAAAACTGAGCATGTGTCAGCGCTGGTGCTTGCATGGACCGCAGCTTATCTCGCGTCTGTTGCTCCAACTTCTCTCTGCTTCATTCCTCTATTTTCCACCTGTAACTTTCAGTTTCAGACAGTGTTCTCCCTCCTTGTTATTGGTCGATTTTCCTTTGTCGACATCCAAAGTGGATCGCTCCACCTGACTCCTAACGTGCTGTACAACAGCTGTCGTCAGCTCCCGCAAAGCTGCTGTTGTCGTCAGCTCCCGCAAAGCTGACTTCATCTCTTGCATTTGACGCTGAAATTCCAACTTCATTTCCGGAATAGTCGTCTCAAGGTTTGCATGGCACTGGACTCCAGATTCCAACTCAGATACATCCATTTCCAGTTGCGCAATTCTGCCCTCCATCTGTGTGATCATGCACATCCACAACAGGTTCCGCTACATCTTGTGCGCCCTCCTCAGCTAATACAAGAGGCGTTCCACCTCAGCCGCCGCGTTTCACTGGTCCAATCAAGATCCTATGAGCAGAATCTCAAGTTCCTCGATCAAGATCAAAAACTCTTTTTTTCGAGTTTCTCTCTCTAGAAATCTCTAGAATATCTCTCTGAGAGCACCAATTGATAGGTGTCAATTTCAAAAGAGAGAAAATCACTAGTAACTTCAATTAACAACAACAGGAATTACAGATTGAAGAAGAGAAAGAAGAGAAATAAAAGAAGAAATCCTCTAGAGGCGCTGCTTTCCGAGGCCCAAGGTAGCAGCCCGTAATTCTGCACAGCAGAACCCTTCTCTCTAAAACAATTCCTAGTCCCCTCAACCTTCTCCTGAGCCAACTAATATAGGGAGCTGAACAGCTGGAACCTTCTAGATAACTACTCCTAACAGTTGGAACCATTTATTAACTGATTAGCTGACTAACCACTAGACAACCTGCCCAACCAACTACTGCCAGCCCTAATAGACTAATACAAAAGGAAAAGACACCTCTGCCCTTGACAACAAACAACCTACTGGAACCGCCCTCACCCACGTTCCTATCACATCGCTATGCGGTTGTTGCTGTTATAGTTGTATGGTCCTCGTTACGACGACAAATAGTTGTTATGGTTGGAGCTAGTGTTATTAGAGGTATGGATAACATGGCGTGAGGATTGTTGTGATGGCTGTGGCATTGTGATGGTGGTGATGTGGATGGTTGAGGTAGTTAGCCTAGAGAGGTCAATGTTTGTGTAGTGGTTGGGATGTGTAAGCAGAGGATAGATGAGGTTGCATGGTGGTGATGTGGATGGTTGAGGTAGTTAGCCCTGAGACGTCGATGTTTGTGTAGTGGTTGGGAAGTGTAAGCAGAGGATAGATGAGGTTGTTGTATTTTGTTATATTCGTTGGCTTTTATGATGTTGATGTTATGTTGTAGTATTGTGTAAACCTTGTTTGGTAGGTTCCTGTCGTGGTTGTGGAGGGATGTCTCCTTAATATTGACGTGATGATAAAGATGTCATATTCCCACCACAAATACAATTGTTGTTGAATACAGTTGTTGTAGCCGTATGGTCCCCATTACAACGACGAGTAGTTGTTGTTAGATTGGTGTAGCCCGATCCGTTTGGATAAGGTTGGACCGAATACTAGCGGCCCATACTGGACACGAAGTTGCAACTCTCGCGGGTCGAGTTCCGTGGTGAGCTCGTTGGGGGTTGCAGAGGGCAACGCGCCCTTGCTTCAGGGGTCTGGCGGCAGAAGGTTCCCGACTAAAATTTTAGGGAATTGTAACAACTTTGACCGATAACAGCAGAGCTGATTAGGCGACAAAAACAGGGCACTGTAGCAGTGCGGACTTCGGCACAACTACTGTAGCATCTCGGACTTTGGAGACAGTGGTACTGTAGCTCTGCATACTTCTAACCACCAGTCACTATAGCTGCTTGGACTTACTGTGCGGTTGGTGCCACAATGCTTCGTTTTCTTTATTAGCTCATTCGAGCTAGGGTTTTGCATGCGTGAAACTCTTATCTCCTTGCAATTGTGCTACCAGATTTCATAGTGAAGTGATTTTTGTAACATCCCGACCTGGCTGCCACTAAACCGGTGCTCCGAGTTGGTGGGTTACAAGGCCTCAAGCGTGACTCCCCGTACGCCAGAGGTTGCCGATTATTAGCGAGGGCCTGAGGTGTGATAGTGGGGAGACTATGCCCTCTTATCAGAGTAAGCAACAACGGAAAAATAGCCAAAGTATCACACACAACGAAAAGTAAACATAGTGCAGAAGCAGTAAACAACTGAAATAGAACATGGTGTAATAATAAATGAAATGTTGTAAAAGCCCGAATAACTATGTCATACAATACAACATTGGTCACCCACTGGGCCGACCATACAGATACATGAGTACAAAAGAAACTGAAAGTAAAAGTACAAGATTCTACTACCAACTTCGAGCTAGACCACGTACTCGGTCTCCAAACACCGTTGAACTGCACCAGCCCGATCAGAAGAACCCACTCGAGGAGCTTCGCTCGACCATGCAACACTGGGCCTCAGCCCCATTCACCATGCAACTCGTGCTCAACCTGAAAAGCAGACATAAGGTCTACACGTATACCGAGGTGCATGTGCTGGGGTGAGAAAGTTTCTCAGTAGGCGACCCCAACAAGCAACTTGTAACTATAGTGCTAAAAGTGTATGCAAAAACAACGTGCTCAACCTAGTTGAAGCACAACCAAAAGGTAAGCAAAACCAACGTGAGCCCACAGTCAAACCCAGGGTCAACTGGGCAAGTGCCACCATGGATGTCCATAACTATATACGTATACGTGTATAGTCCCATACCTATACATATATACATAGATATGAATATTCATTGGTATGTGAATCAATAACATGAAACCACATCATCAATCGAACCTCGGGTCAAAAATCCCGCTCAACTGAACATCTTGAACATCTTGTGCAAGAGCATTGAGCTGGACGTCGTGCCACTCAAGCTGTGTATCACCAAGTATAACATCCATCACGGCCACGCTGTATAAACAAGTGTCAGACCACGAAGGGCCGAATTCAAGGAACTCGTCCAAGGCATCCTCGTAAAAAGTCTAGACCACGATGGGCCAAATCCAAGGGATTCATCCAAGGCATCCACATTGAGTCCCATGAGCGTCCTAGTGGAAACTTGGTCTAGGCACTGGTTGGGGTCCTAGGAGCATGTCAACATCACATGTCCTACGCGAGCCCAAGCAAGCCGAATCCACGGGGTTGCAAGGCTCGAGGCATCCCACGGAATCAAGACCCATGGGGCATACTCAACCCAAGGCGTCCACTACCGCGTTCCAGATCCATGGAGAGTAGCCCATGACATCTATCAAACCAATCAAGCATCACACATGAGTATACCCACTCATGTAAACCATTTCATCACAAGACATGGGTATACCCACCCAGTCATCACAGAGGAGAGCGTAATCATCCCCACCGAAAACATCTAGCCTATGAGTTTGTTCAAGGCATTCCTACAACGGGAATTCAAGTATCACTCAAGGCGTACAAGCAAACACGTAAGGCTCAACAACCAAGTCACAGGTACTACCTCTGGGATCCTACAAGGGATCCTCGAAACAATACACTAGTAAAGGGATCCTACGTGAGACTCCCTAGATTAGCATATAAGCAAATACATCCCTCAGGGGATCCTCAGAAGCATCCAGTCTTGCGGCCTCATAGGCCAGAAGGGCACGCTCAAGGGGAACGTCCTTAAAAGCATAGGTCACGGGTGATAGCTCATAGCTCATCTCAGATCAAAGGTCTCAACTAGGTTGGTCCGAACACCCAATCGATCATTCACGCTCTGGTCTCACTCTCAGGAGACAACCGAATTCGATAACTGGAGGAAAAACCTATCCATTTAGATAAAAGCCCTAAAACACCCACTAGGAGTCCTCAGAATGCTCCACGAGTTTCACCATCGCGATCCACGCGGAAAACTACTCGAAATGGATTACTCTTGGGTCCAATTCCGACTCCGGGGCCAGAAGGCACGAAAAACCCTCAAAGGGTTACAAGGGGGGAAGTACACGGCGTGTAGAGACCATACACAGCGTGTACCCCCAACTCGCCACATAGGTGTGTATTCTCGCCGGCCTGAGCATGTAAACACCCTAGGTACACAACGTGTAACACGGGCACACGGGGTACATGCCCGTGTTCCTCAACCGGCTTGGCCGTCTCCTTGGCCAAGTCGTGTACTTCCACACGACATGCTACCCTACACGGGGTTTGGCTGTGTACACTGCACGACCATGTACCCCTACACGGGGTTTGGCTGTGTACACTGCACGACCATGTACCCCTACACGGGTAGACATGCCCGGGTACTTGGCCACACGGTAAAGTACTAGTACACGACGTGTATACCCCATACACGGCGTGTACTCCTTTAAACATCGTCTTCCCCGAACGGGAAGAACACACGGCGTGTCACCTCGGACTACACGCCGTGTAACCTGGTTTTCCTAAACAAGAAACCCTCGGATCGCCCAAATCGCCCGTTTAAACCCCCAAAACTATAGATCGGGCCTCAAGAGGCCACAAACAAGTAGTATACGACTATAAATGTTGCGGAATCGTCGGGAGTCGCAACGACATAAACGAGACATGGAGAGAAAATGCAGAAAAAAAGAAAACACACGGAACACACAAATTTACGTGATTCGGGAATAATCCCTACGTCCACGGAGAGACAGAATATTCACTATAATCGGGAGCACAATTACAGAGTTTTTTCGGTAAGAAACCCTAGCTCGAAATGAGCTACAAATGGAGAAAGACGATCCACTGTTGCACAGGAAGTCCACGTCACTACAGTGAAAGGCGGTCACCCAAGTCAAAAGTGCTATAGTGGGTGCCGGCTGGAAGTCTAAAAGGCTACAGTAAAGTTGACTTCGAAGTCCGCACTGCTACAGTTGCGGGCCACAAGCATTCGGCCCAACCGGATCAGGCTACACCAATCCAACGATAAAAACTTGAAACAACTTATTTAAAGGGGATCTTTGGCGAAAGCGTAAACGGGCTTACCTTTGGGCGGAAACCGCCGAAGCTTTGCTTGATTTTGCGGTCCACGGTCGCCATACGCCGACTCAGCGCGTCAAGAGCTTCGCGACGATACCACCCTCTCCTTCCCTCTCCCTCTTTTCTCCCTTCCCCCTTTTCTCCCTTGGTCGAACGACGTAGGAGCCGCAGGAGAGGCGTGCGTGAGGAGGAAAGAACAGAAAAGAAAGAAAAAGAAAGAAAAGAAAAAGAAAAAGAAAAAGAAAAAGAAGAAAAAGGGGTCTGGGTCGGTCTCGGCGCCCGACTCGAGTTTATGCTTCACCTAGGCAAAACTCCCCGTTCCGAACTCAACGGCGGAGACGAAATCTCAATCCGACACTCCGTTCAAAAGATACAGCTGAACGAACTTGTGCGAACAATTTAATATTTAATTTATTAAATATTAAATATTAATTATTCCACCAAAATTCGAACGGCTCGGATTCTCACCAAATTCCTGTCCTAGGGTCAACACCCTATTCCGGGACCAACAAAGTGGTCAGAACAAGTGGTTTGATAAATGATGTCGTTCGCCTGGAGAAACTGTTGAAAAGGAGTGGACAAGTACTCGCTCATTGTCGGAGTAGAGACATTTAACAGAAATAGAAAACTTGGTATGAATCTCATGGTAAAATGTCAGAAAGGTGGAAAATACTGCAGATTGATCTCGAAGAAGGTACAACCAAGTCATGCGTGAAAAATCATCATTGAAGGATATATAATATTTATACCCTAAGTGACTCGAGGTGGCACAGGGACCCCATACATCTAAATGAACCAAATCAAAGGGTTTGGCGGCCTGTGTATCCACTCAAGGAAGATATGAAGTGCGATGATGTTTCACAAATTTACATGACTCACAATGAAAGGAAACATTCTGGATAATATCCGGAAAGAGCTGGTGAAGGGCGGAGGCGGGTGGATGTCCCAACCGAGAATGAAGGTTCGAGGCACGAGCAGAGACATACGTGCAGGCGACTGATGTCGGTCCATCGAACATGTACACCCCGTCCCGAAGCTGGCCTCTACCAAGCTTTCGGTTCGTCGTCCGCTCCTGAAACACAACAGTAGACGATGTAAGGATAACACTACAATTGAAATCTTTTGTCAGCTTACTAATGGAGAGAAAGTTAAAAGGACTGCGTGGTACATGTGCCACAAATGATAGGTGAATAGATGAAGTCAGGAAGCATGCACCAAAGCCCGCTATGGAGATAGTGGAACCATCAGCGACAGTGATGGTTGAGGAACCAGTATATGGACGATAGGTGGATATCATGCTTGCATCACTGGTAAGATGATCAGATGCACCTGAGTCAAGCATCCAGACAGGGGAGCGATGACTGACAAGAGTGAGCAAGAGATGCTGAAGAAGAACCCGATAGGGAGGTGGCCCGATGATCGTGAATCATCTGGAGCTCAACCATGAAGAGGTCCAGAGATGAAGGAAGAGCTGCAACTACCGGGGAAGCATCCTGGACCGCAGTCTGACCCTATCGCGATGGCAGAGATGGGTAGCCATGAAGGACCTAACAACGGTCGATTAGGTGGCCGAGCTTGCCACAGTGCTGACAGAGGGGACGAGGACGACTCTCCCCACGGTCACGTCCACGCGTGCCTGAGGTGCGGCCACTGCCACGACCCACGAGGGCAGTGTGATCAATGTTAGGGGTGGGTGGGGCAAGTGCCCAATGAGCCTTCCCAAGACGATGACACACCTGTGAAATCTATAGCGAAGAGGGGCTGACGAGCATGTTCGTAGCCGTCGTCGCATATTCCGGGTTGATGTCATGGAGGAGGCTAAAGAGACATAATTGGTCCCTTTGGGCCAAAGCTGCCTCCGGTGTCTGTGGAATGGGCCAAAGCTCATGCAATTCATCTCGTAGAGCCTTCCATTCCATGAAGTATGTCGGAAAGGGACGCGCTTGTTGGCGGATGAGGGACATACGCTAAACATCGGAGACCCGAGCCAAATTATTGGTCTCGGAATACATGAGATTTAAGGAATCCCAAAGTTCCTTAACCGTGTTGGCTGTTCGGGTGGCGTCTTTGACAGAGCAGTCCATGGAATTGACCAGCAAGACAAAAGATCTTGCTGTCAGCAAGCTTCCACGGGCGGTATTTGGGATCGGAAGATGGGGGCGGAGGATCCTCGAGGTGGGAGTCGAGGTCCATGCCCGTGAGTGACATCAACACCGTCTTCCGCCATACCGAAAAATTGGTGGAGTCGAGCCGCTCATCAACAAGGCGGGTGGAGGCGGTGATCATCGGAGGCAGAACCGAAGGTGGGGTCGAAGGTTCGACCATTGGAAGGGAGGGACCGGGACGTGCTGAGGAGAGCGAGACCTGAGTTGGGATGTGAAATCAGAGAGTTGCGGTAGAGCAGAGTCGGAAAAATATGCCTTCACGACGCCTCCTTGCGCGACGAGCCGCTGACCACCAACCACCAGATGTGGCTCCCCTTCCAGTCTGCGCGACCCACGACGCCGACAACCCTTTCGCACCTGAGTCCTTGTCTGAAATCTCCTCTGGCGAATCCTCCCATCCTACTCGATGGCCTGGAAGCGGTTCGCTGTGCGACAACGCACCTCCAGTGCGACCATCATTCTCTTCCTGTGCGACGTCCCTCCTGCACAACTCGCCTTCCCTCCGCGCCGACCTTCCTTTTGGTACGGGTCAGATCCCGGCCAGCCACTGCCGTCTCGCGCGAGTCTCCATCTTCAGACGGCCTCTGGTAACCTTGCTCCGCCATCTGCTGCTCCCTCCCGTCCGTCCGGATTTGGTCGGCCACGCCTGACATTCTCTTTCTCGGCGCTCCATCGACCGGCCCCGCCAGTGCGGCTTTCCCGACGCTCCGTCAACCTGCCCCGCCAGTGCGGCTTTCCCGGCGCTTTGTCGACTGGCCCTGCCTGTGTGGCTTTCCCGACACTCTGTCTACCGGCCCCGCTTGTGCGGTTTAGCGACCCATCCTTTTCAACGACATCTTTCATCATCCATCATTTTCATCTCGAGGGGGAGCTGCGATCACGAAAGATTTATTTTGTTTCGTCTTGTTTTGTAATCAAGTTGGGTATGTCTAGTTTGAGGAGCGAGTGTTTGCAGTGTTTTTTGTTTGCTTTGTCTTTTCTTTGCTTTGGTCTGTTTTCTTTATGTGTCCAAGCTAGGTATACCTAGCTTGATGGGAAGTGTTGGAGTCTGTGTCGCACATCGGACTTCGGTGTTTTGTCATCTTTATTATTCATTATAAATAGACACCAATGCCTCTCTTAGAGAGTCATCTTGGGCATTAGGTTCACCTCTTTTCCATTTCTACAGTTTCTAATTTTCATTCTTTACTAGTTTTGGTTTATCTTATTTGGTCGAATTTTAAATTCCCAAAGCGATTCAGTTACCCATGGCTTGAAGATATTCGTTTGATTGATCTAACTAGATGAACATGCGCTTTCTATTTAAATGGCAATAATGCAGTTCCTTGTCCATAGGTAGTGGACGTAGGACTGTTTTAGGTCCTATAAAAGTGCCTGCCATCATTTTCAGCATAGTATGCAAATGTTTCAGTTCTATTTTTATTTGTCATTGGTATTATTTTTTTTATTACACATTGGTACCACCTCCAGTGCAATTTATAATAAATAACTATATTTCAAGATTGAAGTAAATCAGGTAAAAGTGGTTGAACACATTGAATTCATTGCAAATTATAATGTATCCTCAAAAATATCCTTGATTCGATGTGCTCACATTATTCTCTCATAATTAATGAAGGTCATTTGCAGGAAAATTAAATTAAATGCCCTACTTTTTCTTATATACCGAACCACCAAACGACCTTACTTTTTTCCTTTCAAATTGGACCAGAGGTAGTATTGTTTTTAGTTGTCAGAGTAATCATTTTCCTTTTTTTCCCTTTTTTTGTGTTTGTGTGTGGATATTTGTTTGTTTTTGCTGATAATTTTGAATTTTTCTGTCTCCAAAAGTAAAATAAAGCATCCAAATTACTGGTGGAATGCTAAGGAAGCATTTCTTTGTGGTTAATTCGAACGGTATAACAATCATACTTACCACATATTACTTCGGATTTGTGTATATGGTATAAAAAATGGCAACTACTTTGCATATATTCAGTTTTTTTAAAATGTACTGAAGCTGCCCATGAAAGTCTCTGGACCCGTTAAGCCCAAACTGCATTTTTTTGTTTTAAAACATCATGTGAAAATTTTGTGATAAATAATACATTTATCTCTGTATTTTTTTTCCTTGCTTTGTTCTAACAAAGTAAAATCTAATAGTTTTATATAGGATTGTTTATGATTCAGTCTGCAAATTGTTTATGATTCTTGCATTTTTTTAATTATGACATTACCCATTTAGCAATTTTCATGCGTGTTGCACTATCCCAGCATTATTTTTTAATACTTCAAAAAAATTTCAGAGATTCTATGAGCACGGTGGTGAGATGCAAGCTGCTCAAGATGCACCTTTGAAGCCATCCATGGATATCTTTTCAGTAGGGTAAGCATTTTTCACCATGATGTTATCTGCAAGAAGGTTGTTGGCTCAGAAATTTGTTGGCCAACTTTGGTTGGTAAAGGAAATCACTTTTAAGATGCATCTGAAGACAATAACTGTATGTGTTCTAGGAACAGTTTTTTTGGTGTGTTGATAATCATGCAGTATTTTAGAGCATTCCAGTTTTTTATTTATAGCTGACTCTCGTACTTGGTTCTGCCTGTGCATTTACCTTCAACATTAACGATTCAATGAAATTCAATAGATCAGTAAAATTTACCAGAAACTTTCAGTGTTGACCTCTCCTTGTCATGACTGTAATTTGTAGCTGTCACTGCTGCCAATTGTCCATGATTAACCAGAAACAATTTTAATTTTTTGTAACACAGTGAGTTGTTATATTTCTTCTATTTTTTTTTTAAAAGGCTATGCTTAGAAGCTTGTGCTGACCTTGCTAGGTGAGGCTTTGCATAGTTTGAATTAGATTGGCCACTTGTACATTTCTAACAGACCGCCTCCATGGGAACCATTTCAGCCAATGCATATGCTGCCTTTGTTTTATTGTTGGTGAAATTCATGGTTTATAGTTGTGACATTTGATCTCTTAATAACTTAAGTCGGTTAGTTAATGTGACCAAATTCTGCTAATGTATTAACACTTGTTGATTAAATAACATTTTTTGAATTTTAAATTATCTATTTTTCAAGCCTTTAATATTGCCTTGTCACAAGAGAAATTTAGTTTTCTTCCACTTTTGTATTGTTGCTGATGCAGATGTGTAGTTGCAGAGCTTTTTTTAGAAGGCCAGCCATTGTTTGAACTATCGCAACTACTTGCTTATCGTAGGGGGCAGTATGATCCTAGCCAGCTCCTTGAGAAGGTTCTTTTTTCCTTTCTCATCTCAATTTGTCTTTTTGTGTTGATTCTAATTGTGATGTCCTTGGACCAGAGCCCGCCTGCACCCGCCTGCACGTTGGAGGTTGTCGACTAGCGGTGAGAGCTGGATAACAAGTCATAGGGAGATTATACCCCCAGTATCACAACTGTCAAATATTAAGGAATCACAAACAATCATAACACAAATAACATCCGAGTAAAATATGAAATTTATAGCAGAAAACTAACCATAATAAATAAACATTACCATGCTATGACAAGATGAACCCTGTCATGCCATATGGTCATATATCAGAAAAAGATCACCCGATGGGCTGATCATATACAAACATTTACAGGGAACAAAATAAATAGGGAGACCCTACTACAAAAGATCTCGGCGTCGCCTCAATACCGTTTCCCAATTCATCGAGCTACTCTTGCTCCATACGTGTACTTGGGCTCTCGCCCTGATCTCGGCGTCGCCTGGGGGTGCGAATACATAATCAAGTAGGCCACCAACCACTGTGGTTCCTAATATAATCCAAATATATGTGAATGCAAGTGCAGCCTAATATGCAAAGCAGTCATGCACAATACACATCACACGTCGTGTTATCATGTGTTTACCAAGCTACCACGATGCTTGACCCTACCTGCTTCGGCCTGTGCCGGTAATTTGGATTGTCGTTCATAGATGCAGGAGTTGGGACGGAGTTTTCCAAGGTCCGATCACATGAGCAAAGGTGGGACGGTGATAAAGAAACGACCGAGTCCTTTGTTATATTAATGGTAGAATCTGTAGTGCAATAGGGTGGAAGAGATGGCTGCGGCTGTGCCGATCTGAATTACAGAGAAGAGGGGGTAGAAGAAGAAGATCGGAGGAAAGGAGAAGATACCTGAGAGGCACCTGCGACTCTCTCGCCCAAGTCCGAAGGCTGAAACCTGCAACAAAATAAATCCCCCCCTTCTTCCACCCAGTCCCTTCCCTTTAAATACCCGTAGTCATGTAGCAACCCCCATAACAGACTGCTGTGGGGACCACCACAGCCTTTCTTCAATTTGTTAAAACCATCTAGATGCCCCAGATTTCCTGGTGGGCCCTTCCTCTTTCCTCTTCTGGAATAAACTTTCCAGATTCCAGGCTGTGCTGTGCCAGCTGTAGAGTGGCCCTTATGCCCCCTTACTAGAAACTGCTTCCCAGGCTGTCTGGCTGTGCCCTGGTATGGGCTCTCGCCCCACCCTAAGAACATTCTTTTCCTCAAGACTGTGGAAAAGAAACTGATGATGTGGTAATAACCTCTTCCCATGTAACCTGTGCAGAAAACCGAAGCAAGAAAAGGGGCTACCGTGGCCAAGAGTCAGGTCCAACAAAATTCTGTGAAGGCGAACCCTGGAAAGTATGCACGCCCAATGCCTTTCTGCTTGCAGGCACACATCCTTGATGTCCCTTCCAGACATTCCTTCAGTGACTTGAGAAAAATCGACCAGCTCTGATCTCATCAAGCGTTTTGCATATTGAGCTGTAAAGACCTCCTGGGTCTGCTCATTGGGCAGGCCAAGGAAGATCATCGAATCAAACCGACTCAACAAAGTGGAATCGAGGTCCTGCTTTCTGTTCGTTGCTGCAATTATAATCACTTTTTTGTCTTGTTCAAATCCATCAATCTGTTGCAACAACACTGGTAAAATTCACCAGGTTGCTTTATGCATTTGGTGCAAAGCTCGAGGCCTGTTGGGCTCAAATTTACAATGAGTTCCATGAGCAATGTCAACATTTACTTCAGGACTCTGCAGAGCTAACAGTACTGTATCTTCAATTTCTCTCTTTTGCTCATCATATCCGGCTATATTGTTCCACGACATTTCACCATCTGAATAATCAACATGGGGAGCATCAAGTCCAAAAACCCATACACCCCAAGCCTCCAAACTGGATACTGATTTTTCTGCAGATGCATCTTCCACTGATTTTCTTTCTGCTGTTTCATTTCCTCTCATCTTCTCACCAGCTAGTTGTAGAGCATAAACCAATGCATCCGGTTCCCTATCACCAAAGCTCCCCTCCTTTTAAGAACTCAATCTTCGCCTTACCATTCCCCTCCTATTTTTCGGGATTACTTAGTGATAGCTGCCATGCAACAGAGCTGTCTCATGCACGCAACATATATCTGAACCAGAACCATGACCTTCAACCCTCATTGCAAGATATGAAACAAGGCTTACAATCAATTGAAGAATTTCACATGTCGGAGGAATTTTGAATTTGATAGTAACCTTTTGGCCCTTCACAACAACAATGAACCTTGGATAAGATCCATATTTCATTCCTTTACTCTTGAGCAACTCTTCTGACCTATGCCTCTTTTTTTTTTTGGCCCATTCCTCCAAATTAAAATAATTTGAAGGATGTTCTGATGGTAATGCAATTTTAGGAGGTTCTTCTTTAGCATCTGCGTAGGCTGCATCTTGGAAGCCAGCTCTAAATAACTCTGCTAAAATAGCAGGAAACACAAAAAATGAACGAGAACTTTTAGATGTTGATCTTGGCCGATGATTTCCAAGCACATTTGTTTGAAGGTGATCCTTGAAAGGGATCCCTAAGTGAGGTTGTGTCGTTCTTATTTATAGATGAAGAAAAAGATACAAGCAGCCTCGGCTGTAAACAATGAGGTTGCGGGTCTTTAAAACGCCCCCTTTCTAGTGCACAAGCAAGCCAAGCGAGATCTCCCATGTGCTCTCCTCCCTATCTCATGGGCCAGCTTCGGAGATAAGATGTTGTGGGTGTCCTTCCTGTAGTACTCCCTGTCCTGCCATCTTGTCAGACTGAGAAAACAGACTGAGAAATATATTGAGTTCTTGCTGCAACAAGCAGCTCAGTTGGTGACAATTCCTTACCTTTCCCTTCCAACCTTGCTGGACGGATTTGTGTATTTTCCTTGAGCAGCTTTTTTGGATCATTATCAGTGGCAGCTTCACATTGATGAAGCACATCTGGCTTCAATCCTATTTGCCAGTCTGTCTTCACAGCTTCATTTTGAGGACTGTTTTACTGTCTTGCTCCAGAAATGGAACAAATTTCCTTCATTGTGAACGCCTGGCATGGCGGGGGCCCAGAACAGCCCCTTGCTTGGTGTCTTCCTGTGTTTCCCTTTGCTGAACAATTATCTCCTCTTGCGGATATTGAACTTCCCATTCACCAAAATGCTTCACAAGATCCTCTTTAAACTCCTGTAGTGTTATGTCCCGATGGACTACTAGCGATATAGTATACCAGTGGACAGCCATTCCCTTCATACTTACCTGGGCGAGCGACACCTTCACGTCATCTGGTGTCTGGTTGATCCGGAAAAACAGTTCGGCTCGTGCGATCCAGCTATGCGGGTCATTGCCGTCAAACACTGGCAGCTCCACCCATCACACCAATGAGGGATGGTCTTGTGCGTGGCCAGCATATTTTGCAGCCACCCCCACGTTGCGCCCTTGCTTTTTCGCCGCAGTGCCAGTCGTTGTGGGCTGCGCCTCCAGTAGCTCGGATGCCAAAGGAGGCCAGGCCGGCTCGTGCTGCTACATCTGCTCTAGGCGTCGCACCAGAAGTGTGAGATTCTTCCGAATTTCAGCTTGCTCTTGCTGTTCCCGATCCCGCCTGATCGATGTGAGCGTAACGTTGATACGCCCGAGTTGATGGTCCACTTCATCAAGCAGCGTTTCCTTCGTCATTGCTCCTCCCTTGGAAGTGTGTATCAGGCAGTGCTCCCCTCCTTTGAGAGCTCGTCCGACGGTTGTCCCCTGCCGCGAGAGCAATCTTCCGGCAGTGCTCCCCCACCTGTGAGAGTTAATCTGGCAGTGCTCCCTCCTTTGAAAGTCGTTTTACAGCAGTGTTTTTCCTCCCATGAGAGCTAAATCCGGCAGCGCTCTCCTCCCCTGGAAGTATCCGGCAGGTCGGATCAATTGATAAAGAAACGACCCAGTCCTTCGTAATATTAATAGTAGAATATGTAGTACAGCAGGGTGGAAGAGATGGATGCCGCTGTGCCGACCAGAATTACGGAGAAGAGGGGGTAGAAGAAGAATGGAGGAACAAAGAAGATACTTGAGGGGCACCTGCGACTCCCTCGCCCAAGCCAGAAGGCCGAAACCTGCAACCTAATAAATCCCCCCCTTCTTCCATTGAGTCCCTTCCCTTTAAATACCCATTCTAACGTAGCAGCCCCCATAACAGACTGCTGTGGGGACCACCACAGCCTTTCCTCAATTTTAAAACCACCAAGATGCCCCAGATTCCCTGGTGGGCCCCTCTTTCCTCTTCCGGAATAAACCTTCCAGATTTCAGGCTGTGCTGTGCTGTGCCCGCTGTGGCCAGCTGTAGAGTGACCCTTATGCCCCCTACTAGAAACAGCTTCCCAGGCTGTCCAGCTGTGCCCCGGCATGGGCTCTATCAGACCGCCACACAATAGCGTGTCTGATCAGACTAATAATGTCCTCTGAGTAATGCACCGGGCATGTGCGTGTCAAAACTCAGCAATCATCCTGATCACAAGTGGTCATCATCTTGCCCCAGGGGGAATGCCCCTGATAACAGGCTCAACATACTGAAGAACAGTCATCGGTGGATATCCGACAGTAAGAACAGTATCAAGCTCCATGAGTGATTTCCCTGATAGCTGGCTTGGCAAAATTTTGATTATAGGTCAGCAACATCCAGCCCCAGGAGAAAGACTCGACACACTGGTATCTGATCTCAGGCATAGGCTGACAATGATCCTGACCACGGGAGCATTTCGTGACAATGAATCTGATATGAAACCAGGAGCATCCAGCCCCAAGAGAGCTTCTCAGCATGGGTGGCATAAACGTATCCAACCCTTTGGAATGGTCCTTTGATGGAAAACTAGACATCTCGTTTTCTTGCCCTCGACACCGATCTCTAAAATGGCTGCTGGAGTAGTCTCGGTTGTTGTCCTGTTAGCAGGGTGGTGGAATTGCCCAACCCCAGGAGTCACCTCCTGATAGCAGGTTGGTGAAGTCACCTGTTAATGGGGGGGGGGGGGGGGGGGCTGGATAGAGTAGAGGGGAGAGAAGAATCACCCAATCCCAGGAACTGTACTCGGAGTCATAAGCAGCTCTGTCAATTCCCGAATAGCAGACCTTGCATCGTCGCCATCGTTCCCCGGAACAATTGGTATAACACACCATAAAAAGAACCTTTAGGGTAATAAACACAATCAAGAGGCATCACTCTGCCAAGACCTAGCCTTCGACTAACAACCGTCGCACCATGCGCGTCACGTACCCTGAACCCGCAATACAAAGCTCGAAAATTCCAGGTGTTGCTCATAACTCTCAAACAGTCATTTGCACAGATGACATAAGCCCCTAGGCCACAACTCCTCAATTTCGCACCCAAAGGTCACGGTATAGATCTAACACCTGGCAGATATCCCGCCCCCCTACCCAAGGTTGGTCATTCCTCACAATCACACGAGATCGCCATTGGTCTCTACCCGGGTCAATGTTCTTCACACAGGACACCTTGTCGGAGGTAATTTAGCATGTAATGCTAATTTATAGCCTCTCCATACTCGAGCCCCCTAGTCAAAACACTTGTTGGGCTGCTACTAACAAATCTACCCTCAGTAGAATCTCACCCAAGGACTTACGAGGTCATACAAGGCCTCTCACCCGTATCCCAATCTAAGAACAAGAGTCACCACTCCCGGTGAACACTTTAGTCAAGGACGCTCAACTTGACCTAGCCTTTAACTCGTAGATGGATCAACGCTCTCAGTGGAATGTCAAACGCCATGCCACCAAACCTCACAAGGTCACTTAGGTCCTAACTCAATACTGGGCACCCTCTGTGGATCCCTCATTTAATTCCGGGCAACACCCTAAGGTTGACATAATCGCCGGGCGATGCTAAAATCGGAGCACATTGCGTACGGTACGTCCGTCATGGTTTCAACGAGTCTCACGATCATCCAAGCCCCATCGGCCTCAATTCCGGTCCGTCGCACCCGCTTACCCATGCCCGCAAATCATATGACACAATGCTAGCTGTCACTTGCCTCGAGGTATTAGGAGTTAACTCATCCATAATCGTTGCTCGGTTCATCCTCGTTTGTCTGAAATGTAAGAATCTGATAAAAACTTCCAAATAGGGAAATTAGACCAGAGATGGAGAGCCGGGAGCTTCGAGAAGGGAGGAGGAAGCAAGGGGCCCAGCGGCTCCTGACCTGTGGGTCGACCAAAATGAAGAGGGGTGTGTTATTGCATGTTTTTATTAAAAAATTTATATAATTAAAATTAAAAAAAAAACACAATAGTTGGCCACTGGGTACCTGGTGGTCATCCTGGGACCTTCCCCACCTTATCGGACACCTCACCGGGTACCCAGTACAGCTCCCACCGGGTACCCGGTGATATCTGCTGCACTAAGCAGCAATACCATCCCTACCCTCTCTTTCCAAAATTCCAGAAATTCCTCAAAAATTTCCAAACTCCAGCGGAATTCTTAAAAATTCAAAACCCTACGCATGAAATCCCATACTCGTATCATTCTCCAAATTCAGGGTCGTTACACTATTAATTTTCTAAAACAATACATGGTTTACTTTTTTGAACTGTTTGTTCTTTTTTTAACATTTTGCTCCCCCTCCTCCATCTGTGCAGATTCGAGATTCTGGAATCCGCAAAATGATTCTCCATATGATTCAGTTGGACCCGGACTCACGTCTCTCTGCTGAAAGCTATCTGCAGAACTACGCATCTGTTGTATTCCCTAGTTACTTTTCACCATTTCTGCATAATTTCTATTCCTGCTTGAATCCTCTCGACGCCGATACAATGGTGAGGAACCTTTGATGCTTAATATTTAAGGCGTGTTTGACAGCACTTGGGCTTCGTTTGACATCACTTATCAAAAATTGCTTACAACACTTATATTAAACGGTTTTGAATAAATAAGTGGTATTTGTTATGTTTTTTAAAAAGCACCTGTACTTAAATTTCAGAAGAAAATCACTCCAATTACAGTTTTTCAATAAGCAATCCGGAAACACTTGAACAGAATTACTTACCATAAGTGATAATTGATAGAACCAGTTTTCAATAAGCGCCATCAAACAGTGCTTTACTGAAAGGTGCTTATAACACTTATGACTTATGATGAGCAATTTACAAAAGTGGCTTGTATTCTGTTTCTGAAAAAAAAAACAGTTCAACTTCTATTATTAGAAAATTACATAAATATGCATTGAAAAATCATTTTTCAAAAGAGCAATCTGGGAGCAATTATTTGCACTTTTCAACAAGTACTGTCAAACACAACCTTAAGGTTCTAGGATGTGCCATTTCATTGACTAGTTACTTTGCAATTTCTGCTGCAGGTCGTATTTTGCCAGAGTGCTTTTCCTGAGATACATAAGCAAATGATGAGCAGTAAATCAAGCGAAGACATCAAATATACAACCACAGTGAGTGATAAGCTGTCTCAACCTGTTGATGTAAAGCAGACTTTGGAGCTGACACAGGGTTTGATAAGGAAAAAAGAGGAGTTGGAGAGAGGCGTGATACACGATCGATTCAAACTTCTTGGTGATATTAATACCTTACTCAGCGATGTCCATCATAACAACCATGAAAAGCTTCCTGAAAATAGAAAAAATTGCGATCTTCGTCCTCCTGGTGGAAATATGTCCAACACATTTAATAGGAATGGCCATGCATTCCTGAAAAGGATAACAATGACTGATTTAAAATCCTTGATGTCTGAGTATGACAGCCAGTCAGATTCTTTTGGCATGCCCCACTTACCCTTACCCCGAGAGAATAATAGTTGTGAAGGCATGGTTCTTATTGCTTCCATGCTCTGTTCCTGCTTACGTAATGTTAAGTTACCCCATTTGAGGAGAGGAGCAATACTTCTACTGAAGTCATCTGCATTATATATCAATGACGAAGATCGCTTGCAGCGTGTAATTCCTTACATTATTGCAATGCTTTCTGATTCAGCCGCAATTGTGCGCTGTGCTGCCTTGGAGGCTCTGTGTGACATCTTGGCTCTGGTTCGAGATTTTCCTCCTAGTGATTCAAAGATTTTTCCAGAATACATTCTTCCAATGCTGTCAATGCTCCCAGATGATCCAGAGGAGAGTGTGAGGATATGTTATGCTAGCAGTGTTTCAAAGCTTGCATTAACTGCCTATGGATTCTTGATTCATTCATTAAGCCCGGGTGAAGCTGGAGTTCTTGATAAAACGAGCTTGCATAAGAAGCCGATGCCGGCCCCCGAGTTAAATAACAATGCGCAACTTGCACAGTTGAGGAAGTCTGTAGCTGACATTGTGCAGGAACTCGTAATGGGCCCGAAGCAGACTCCAAATATCAGGAGGGCACTGTTGCAGGATATTTGTTACCTATGTTGTTTCTTTGGCCAGAGACAGTGTAATGATTTTCTTTTGCCCATCCTTCCTGCGTTTCTCAACGATCGAGATGAGTCACTAAGGGCCGTCTTCTATGGGCAAATCGTGCATGTTTGTTTTTTCGTGGGTGAAAGAAGTGTGGAAGAGTATCTTTTACCCTACATTGAGCAGGCTTTGAGTGATGTGACTGAGGCTGTCATTGTCAATGGATTGAACTGCTTGGCTGTCCTTTGTCGAAGTGGTTTCTTGAGGAAAAGGGTTCTTTTAGAATTGATTGGGCATGCATTTCCATTGTTATGCTATCCCAGCCAATGGGTGAGGAGCTCTGCTGTTGCGTTCATTGCAGCTAGTAGTGACTGTCTTGGTCACATAGACTCCTATGTCTACCTTGCACCAGTTATTGGCCCTTTTCTCTGCAGACAGCCATCATCTCTAGCTTCAGAGAAGGCTCTGCTTGATTGTCTGAAGCCCCCTGCACCAAGAGATGTATTTTACAAATTCCTTGACAATGCCAGATGCTCAGATATGTTGGGGCGACAGCGAAAAATATGGCACCACAAAGAAATGAATGGGATGAGTGAGTTGGATTCATTGAAGAACTGGTCTGACAAGAGACATGATCTTCGCATTAAAAAAACTATGGGTGATGCGCTGTGCCAGGTGGATTTGAAAGATTATGACAGCAGCGAGGTCAAACCCTCAGGCAATCCTTCTTCCACCATCAATGTCCATGATCCCCCGTGGTCAGATAAGTTACAGTTCTCTAATGGCTGCATTGGTGGTGATAAATCACCAGAAGGCATACCATTGTACTCCTTCAGCATCAACAAGAGAACAGCGGGAACGGTTCCTTCAGAATCTGATACTTCATTACGGTTGAACTCTATAGGAATTGCTTCATCTTCCATGCCCTGGACAGACCCAAAAAATAAACAATTCAGCCTGGCTAGTTCTGTCCCAGCACCAAAGTTCGTCTCGGGTTCGTTTAGCTTCACTAATGGGTCTAAACAGTTTTACAGGGTGGTGCATGAACCAGATGGCAGGGATAATGACCAAACTGATGGCAGCTCTGTTACTGCTGAAGATGCTTCCCCCCAAAATGATGAAATGGGGTTGTCGTCATTTGCTCGAACGGCTCCAATGCCAGATTCAGGATGGAGGCCTCGTGGAGTGCTTGTTGCGCACCTTCAGGAGCATCGATCAGCTGTTAATGATGTTACTGTCTCATCCGACCATTGCTTCTTTTCCAGTGCATCTGACGATTCCACTGTCAAGGTGTGGGATGCCCGAAGGTTGGAGAAAGATATCTCATTTCGATCAAGGCTCACTTATTCCCTCGAGGGAAGCCGGGCATTGTGCACTGCAATGTTTCAGGGCTCGACTCAAGTTGCTGTTGGAGCCTGTGATGGCATTATACACTTGTTCTCAGTTGATTGCATCTCCAGAGGTATTACTGATATTAAAAGGAGGGATTATGGACACGGTGCCATACTGAGCCTACTGAACTACTGTTCCGATGGCTGTGCCACTCAGATGGTTATGTACAGCACCAAGAACTGTGGGGTTCATCTCTGGGATACGAGAACAAATTCAAATGCGTGGTCACTGAAGGCCATTCCGGAGGCAGGGTATGTGTTATCTATGGTAGCCGGCACCTGTGGGAATTGGTTTGTGTCGGGTTCTTCCAGAGGCGTGCTTACGCTTTGGGATTTGAGGTTCCTTGTTCCTGTGAACTCTTGGAAGAATTCTGTTGCGTGCCCCATAGAGAAACTCTGCCTTTTTGTCCCTCCTCCAAGTGCATATCTCTCAACTGCATCGAGGCCGCTGGTTTACGTTGCTGCAGGTCGCAATGAGATTTCCCTTTGGAATGCTGAGAACTGGAGCTGCCACCAGGTAATATGCATGCAAAACAGAGGGGCTTAGCCTGTTTAGGCCCGCCAGAGCCCGTTAAGTAAGACAAATTTAAGGATTGTGGTTCTACTTTTGTTTGCAGGTGTTTAGGTTGCCAAACAATGATAATGAGGTTGAGACATCTGACCTTCCGTGGGCCTTGGGAAGGCCATTAGGTAAGACAAATTTGAAAACGGTTCCAAGGCGGAATGGAAATCTGAAGTATAGAGTTGAGGAGCTTAATGAGCCGCCTTCTCGTCTTCCTGGCGTCCGCACCCTGCTTCCCTTACCCGGTGGCGATTTATTAAGCGGGGGTACTGATTTGAAGATACGGCGTTGGGACCATTCCAGGTTTGGTTCGGTTTTTTTAGCCACGTTAATTGTTTTATGACTTAATCCACATGTTTATTTATTCTTGTATTGCAGTCCGGACAAAAGCTATTGTGTATGTGGGCCTTCCTTGAAGGGAGTTGGAAATGATGATCTTTATGAAACAAGGTCTAGTTTTGGTGTGCAAGTCGTGCAGGTACTTCGAAAATTTTAGCAGTTTGTCCCTTACTCCCTAATCTAAAATAAATGGCACAGATCCATGAGAGTTGGGTGGTTTGGTAAGGAATCCCTTCTTAAGTGTGGTTAAGGGATTGAATGTGTGAAACCATTTTAAATATCTGTGAAGGAGAGATTTGCCACCCATAAGGGTCCCACTCAACTCGATCTGGATTTGTGTGGATCCGGATAGGTTTTCATGTTGAAATGGAGCATGTTCATGGTACCAAGTGATGTTGTTTTCAGAAAAAAGACACAAGATATTTACTCTGGAAAGTGGCCTAGTTTTATGCTCCCCTGTTTATTTTAATGGTTCAGTCTCATGTTGGGTGCCCAATTGTTTGCATTTAGGGTATGTTTGGTAGAGAGCAAACATGGTGAGGTAAAAAGGACAGGAAGTGGAAAATTGGTTTTTAATCTTTAATAATATGCCCCATTTTGAATTTACTAGAAATCAGAATTTCATCATCTGATGTTTTAAAAATAATAGACCCGGAAGCCCATGTCTCTTGAATGAGCCTGGATGTTTTTATTTATGGAGGGTTATTTTAATTAGAGATCTTGGCTTTGAATTCTTAGAGAGGGAGAGAGAGAGATCCTAGGGTTTCCTGGACTTCGTTACCATGTAGAAATAGTAGGCCAAGAAACAGTGCTGGTTGAATGAGGTTGAAACTGTATTTACAGTAAAAGGTGTACCAACCAATGTATAACTCAACTTGTAGAGGGGTTGTTTTAATTAGAGATCTTGGCTTTGAATTCTTTGAATTCTTAGAGAGAGAGAGACACTAGGGTTTCCCGGACTTTGATACCATGTTGAAATAATAGGCCAAGAATCTGTGCTCGTCGAACGAGGTCAAGACTCTATTTATTGTAAAGTGCGCGCCAACCAATTTATAACTCAACTGGTAGAGGGTTGTTTTAATTTGCCAACTTGACTTTGAATTCTTGGATATACATTTATCACTTGATAAAAGTGCTTCTGTATGTCTGTTTTGAGATTGCTTATAGAAAGTGTATTTCTGTCAGTTGTTTAAATGGTTTGAAGTGATTAGTGTTTTATGTAGTTTTCAGTAATGGATCCTTTAATGAGACAACAAAAGATTAACAGTGAATATTTTTGGGATGCAAAACAGGAAACCAAGCGACGGCCTGCGAGGCCGAAGCTGACAGGGAAGGCGGTTGTGGCAGCTGCCGCCACCGATTCGGCTGGCTGTCACCGTGATTCAATTCTGGCTTTGGCCTCGGCGAAGCTGAACCAGAGACTCCTGATTTCCAGCAGCAGGGATGGGGCCATCAAGGTGTGGAAGTAGAGGTAAAAGCTTTCTGTACATTCGCCCCCCCTTTTTAGCTCTGTATATCATGTCCATTTGCTAAAATGTCACAAAATATTAGTTTTTAATTTATCACCCATTAAATCTTTTACATCCCCCCATCTGTACAGCTTGAAATTGAAATCTTGCCTTTTATATAATATATCTAAGCAGTCTATTACTGTGAAGTTCTATCTGCAGCAACTTCGATACAAACATCAGGAATTCCTAAAAGACCATTGTGGAGTTTTATCTGTAACTATAAAAGTTTAGCAGACAGATTTGCCCCTCTATATACGAGAAATACTCACTTGAATACTGTTGAATACCTTGATGCAAGAAGGTGGAGGGATTCATCTAATAAATTTGAGTGAGATTGATCTTCTGGGGATTCCATGAACACCTAGCAACCTGGTAACAATAAGGTTAGACAGATGATTATCCATGGTTCCTTTTTCATTTTTTGCAACCCTTGTAACATACCATTTATGACACTCCAAACAGCAGCCAGAAGAACGAGAAATTTTTTTATCTGTTCACCGGAAGACAGTCAGTAGATATAATAATAATGACGACGACGTTCTGATATTAATGATTATCATGATGAAAAGTTTTAAAGTCTATGAGAATTGTAATATTGGGAGCTGTAATGTTTCTTTAATAATGAAATGAATTGGTATTTTTTTACATGGTGCCAACTCTTATGTTTTCTATCGCGGCATTTCTTTGGTTTCTCTTTCAATTTTACTTGGCTGTCAAATTTTCAAAAAATTGAAAGGTTAGATTTTTTTTTTCATTTTGTTGCAGATATTCTATTTGGATATTTAAATACCAAAATTTTCGACTTCTATTTATTTTCTATTTTTTTGACATCTGAAAAAGGTTCTTATGATAACCAGGTTTATAAAATTTGGGTTTGTTGCTCTAGAAATTCATGTCTGTAGGATCATGCTAAAGCAATGGTTTTCTTTCAACATCAAGTTTATTTAGAATTAAAAATTGAGTTCACCATTAAAAGATCCGTCAGTTTTTTGGAATAATTTAAAAGAAATATATGAACTTTAAAAAATGTTGATTCTTCCAAATCTTGGTATGAATGAATACACTTATTATCGCAAGATTTTAAAAGTGTGAGTATAATTCAACACTTAGCTTACAATGAAATTATATGGTGAAGAATATTACATATGTTGAAGAATTAACATTTTTTGAAATGAATAAATGAGTCAGTACCCTAAAAAATTCCAGGACAATGGTAGACTTCACCAATCAACTCCAGAGCATGATAAATAACAAATCCCAATACATGAAATGTAATGTCATACAATGTGTAACAAAAGTAAATACCAAGAGCAACACCTAGGCAGTGACCATGTACACCATCATCTCCAGAACAACTACTATGAGCTATTAATGCCCAGTTTGATCACCAACAAACTCATACGGACTTGAAAAATGTATAGGGTGAGCATAAAGTACATTCAATAGAATTCTTCTTGAAACCTCTCGTGCAAATATGAAATAAAAATACTAAAACTCATAGAATAAACAAAGGAAACCAACTTGTTACAGAAGCATGTAAAACTATATCCTCACCCCATCAAGACTCACCAAGTAGCACATAGAAATGACATTATATCAAAAGAATATATTTAAGAAAGGTACCCCGTGTCCACTTCATCTCTGGTTTGTTGATGTTAGACTCCCTTCTCATGATTGAATCAATGGAAAAGTATTGTATGTATTCAAAGGGTATGGAAAAACACCGACAGAAAGAGAAAACCGTCAGTTAGAGAAATACGCAGTAGTATTGGTTTTCCCCGCCCAAGCCAATTGGCGATGCCTTTTCCATAAAATATCCCCCTTACTCCCTACATGTCCCTTTTATTTAAAGCAGATTTTCCCCTCTCCACCCCACATGGGCCCTACACTAATTCCCCCTAGCGCCTACCTTCTTCCCCCTTCTAGAATAGACTAGCCAATCCCAATCTCTACCATTCACCACCCCCTTGAAGTGAAGTCTTGTACGCAATACTGAATGTAGGGAATTGGTTGCGGATGGTAAAATCATCCTCCCAAGTTGCTTCGTCCACTGGTTTACCCTGCCATTGAATTAGGGACTGAGGAAGCGCTATACCGTTTTGCTGTTGTAGGCGTCGGGAACGGACCTCTTCTGGTTCCGACCAGTCTTGAGTGTCTCCTCCCATATCAGTAGGAAGGGGAGAGTGAACCACCTAAGTCCCAATTGTTTTCTTGAGTTGAGAAATGTGAAAAATCGGGTGGAGGTGAGTAGTATTCGACAATTCCAGCTAGGAAGCGACTGGTTTGATTTGCTTGAGGATGGGGAATGTCCCATAAAAAAATGGGGGCATAGCTTCTGGTTGATTCGTTGTGTGAGCGTCTATTGACTGTAGGGCCGAAGCTTCAAATAGACGTGGTCTTCAACATGAAAGGAGACCGTTCAACTGTGTTTGTCAGCATGGGTTTTCATATAGTGTTGGGACCGGGCAAGATGGTGCCGAAGTTGTTTTAATGATTCGTCACGTTCCCCTAAAGCAGTGGCTACCGCTTCCACTCGAATCTCAGAGGGGAGGAAACCGGTGATCGTGGGGGGAGGGCGCCCATAAACAACTTCAAATGGGGTGGTCTGGACAGACGAATGCCAAATGGTGTTTTAGCTTAGTTTTGCCCAGGGAAGCCAAAAGATCACCTTTTTGGGTGCTCCTCTGCAAAACAAAGTAATTTAGTTTCTAAACAGTGATTAACCCCATCGGTTTGTCCATCGACCTATAGATGGTAAGCGGAATTGAGGTTCAATTTTGTGCTGCTGATCTGAAATAATTCTGTCCAAAAGGGGCCGACAAAAATTTGACCCTGATCGCTGACAATTGACATGGAAGCCCATGTAACCGGACCACCTGCCACACAAAGATCTCGACCACGCCCTTGGCAGTGTAAGGATACCTCATTAGAATAAAATGATCATATTTTGAAAGTTGATCAACTACCACCATAATCACATCATAGCCCCGTGATTTCGGTAATCTAGTAATGAAACCCATGGATATATCAGCCCGTACCACGACTGGAATCTCCAAAGGGTGTAGTAAACCAGTGGGAGAAAGTGTAGAGTATTTGTTTTGATGACAAATAGAACAATTCTGCACATATTTCTGGACGTGCTTCTTCATTCTGAACCAATACAAGTTTGTTGTAGAAATCTGAGTGGCCTCCTTGGGGGGTGTTGTTAAATTTTGCCAGAAGCTGTGAGACTCATGGGGAAGAAGCTGGTATGACCAGCTGGTCATGATATTTGAGAACCCTTTGAACACAAGTAAAAGCATAATTGGTTGGGCGACCCTCCTGTAAGGTCTGTATGATGGGACCAAGGTATGGGTCGTCATGCACTCCTACAGTCAGTGTGTGGTCGTCCTCCCAGATGGGACTGGAATGTATGGACTATATTTATGAGCCGCTGCCTTGTCATGAAAGAGCATCAACAACGACATTTTCCGCGTCGAGTTTAAATTTGATATCAAATCGGTAACCCAAAAGCTTTGCCATTCAGCACCGTCGTTGATGCATGAGAGACTTCAAGATGTGGTGGTCTGAAAAAACTGTAAAATGTCTTCCCAAAAGATAAGGCCGCTGGTGTTGAATAGCCAAAACCAAGGCCTCGACTTCCTTCTCATAAGTCGACTTAAGGAGAGTTTTTTTCCAAGAGCACCTTGCTAAAGTAAGAGTCTAGGATTAGGCATCAACACAACGCCAATTCCTCTGCCCGAAACATCACATTTAACCTCAAATGGCTTTGTATAATCCGGGAGAGTTGGGACTGGAGCAGTGACTGTCAGGACTGGAGCAGTTGTAAGTCGTTGCTTCAGTAATTTAAAGGCATGGTGAGCTGAAGGAGTCCATTGGAATCCACCCTTGCTTGTTAGAACAATGAGTGGAAGCGCCAGACTCCCATATCCTTGTATAAACTTACGCTAATAACCCACAAGACCCAAGAATTTCCGAACACCCTTAACCATCTTTGGAACAGGTCAGTCAAGAGTAGCCTTAATTTTGTTGAGGTCCATTGAAACTTCTGCAATAGTGACGATGTTCCCTAAACACCCGATCTCGCGTTGAGTAAAATGGTACTCTTTTGTAGTATGCAAAAAAATTGGTGGTTCTGGAGTTGCTATAACACTGCTTTCAAATGTCCAATATGGGGCACTCAACGATATCTATAGGCTAAAATGTCATAAAAAAAAATTCAGTATGTACCTTCGAAGGAATGTTCGGAATAAATCATTCATGGAGGCTTGGAAGGTTGGAAGAGGCATTGGTTAACCCGAATGACATCATGAGATATTCGTAATACCCATTATGAGTTCAAAAATTAGTTTTTTCAGTATCTTCATCCCGCATTCTGATCTGATGGTAAGTCTTGCTTCGAAAAATCCGTTGCACCCCCAAACTCATCCAACAACTCCCCCACAACGGGTATGAGAAATTTATCAGGGATTGTCACTTTGTAGGGATTGTCACTTTGTTGAGAGACTGGTAATCAATGCATAACCACCAGGTTCCATCTTTTTCTTGACAAAAAGAGCGGGGCTGGAGAAAGCGCTGGAGTTGAGTCGAATGGGCCTAGTTTGAAGCAGCTCAGCCACTTGACGCTCGATTCGATTCTTCTGGTAATGTGGATATCAATAGGGTCTAACCAATACCGGTCCCCGCCCCTGCTTCAACCTATTGAGTGGACTTGTTGGTGATGTGGATGGAGTCTGGGCGGTTGGTGAAAAATTCCTTGAAGGTTTTGTAGCAATTCTTGTAGGTTTTGTTGTTGACTTTTGGTTAAATGGGAGTCTGGACAACCCTCGAAGTCCTTGTGGTAGCTCTGATCGCTAGATTGGATGGAATGACCATGCACAACTGAAATTGTATGACTGGTGTGTTCGGCTCCCTGAAGAAAAAAAATCACGGCCCCCAACCGAGAAGTACATAGGCATGTCTTCCCAATTGATTTTGACCTCTCCGAGTGTTTGCAGCCCCGCCATTCCCATAATGAGGTCCTTACCCTCTAGGTCCAATGTTCCTCGTTGGTATCAGTGTTTAACAACCACATCATCATCTCATCCTGCACCCCGTGCGCACACATCTCAGCCACATCGCTCTAATTACATGTTTTTTATTTTCAGTTAAATCATCTTTTTAACTTGGTTGAGAAAGAACCCTACGTGACTTAAATACCCAAAATACATGCCCCGAAGGCCAAGAGGCACAAAGACCTCACACATTTGATCCAACATAACTTAAACAACCCCTTCTCATCACCTCTTCAATGTTTGCGCCTAGCCTACCACCTGATGCTGTGGTCGGCTTGTCCTTGCTTGTGTAGAGCCGTACAGGGTCTAAACCCAGTGGCGTGTCCGCCTTGTCCCTCCACTGTCCTGTGTCCGATTAGCTCTTCATGTTGATTGCTACTTCTTTGATCCATCAACCTGAGTCTGCTCCAGTATAGTTGATCCGTCCTACATTGTTGGCTCAGTGGCCCGGAGGCCTGATACATGACCCGAAAAACCAATCTAGGTGGATAACATCATTGCTACAATACCTCACTACAATATTTGTATGACTACAGTGCTACAGTACCATTGCAGTGCCTCGAGAATTCATTCCCACCCAATTTTGAACCCGGGGTTCATGCAGGATCATGAGGAGTCTATCATTTGGGTAAGCCCCCAACAGCTCACAACCACAACCACATCCAAGTAGTGATGCAAAACGGGCTCGCGGCCCGTGGGCTTTGCGGGTATGGGGCGGATACGGGGCATGGTAGACCTAAAAATTTTGACCGCTAAGAGCGTGGGTCAATGCGGGTTGAGCCCGCGCGGGTGCGGGCCAAAGCTAGTTGAGCCCGCGCGGGTGCAAGCTGACCCACAAGCCTAATTTTTTTTTTACAATATATGCTTCTTTGGCATTTTAGTTTAAAAAAAAAACATGATTAAACCATAACATATGATTTCTCACCGTAATGGTCATACAAATTCACCATTCATTTACATGTGAATTTTAAATAAGTCAATATTTATTGTTTTAATATGATATTGTAATATTTATATAGTAATTGTTAACCATATTCACATGGCGGGTCATCGCACCTCTCGAAAAACGGAACTCGTTTCTCTTGCACTTAATTTCAATTCTAAAAGAGTTATTATAATTATAACATTTTTTTGAACCGATTTAATTTTGTTATTACTTAATTTTATTTTGTTATTAAGAAAACATGAAAGGACTTCATGAGACCCTAATAGCCTCCTCTGAAACCAGTCATTGCTTGAAGTGTCGTTGTTCATTCATAGGTCTAGCCATTCGCATCGTCACACAATCAACATCATCATTTTTCGCCCCTCATTGTTCACTCACCTACTTTGCATTGCAACAATTCATCACCATATCGATGTCAGCACATGACATCATTAACCCATAGAAAAATGTTTCATCACATCTCTTAAAAATTGTAAATCCATACTTATCACAACTAAAATTAAGAATGAGAAAAAAATACAATATTTAAATGATTATAAATAGTTTTGTTTAAAATGTAGGCAGTCCGCGGGCAGCCCGCGGGCTTATGCGGGTCGGGGCGGGCTTGGATTTTTTTGTTTGCATTATATGCGGGCTTTTGCGGACAAACCCGCGCGGGCTCAAACCCGCGCGGGCTCAAACCCGCGCGGGCTCAAACCCGCCCCGCCCCGGCCCGCTCGTTTTGCAGTACTACATCCAAGTAGTAAGTATGAAAATCGTCACAACCCATGTTTCATGCACTATACCTTAATCCACTATAATCTGTGCAAGTACACCCGTAACAACTACAATCACTACACTCAGAATACATGTATATGCTATAACCTTAACCCGCTACAACCCACACATACATGTATGGTAAAAATGAGAGCCATCACAACCCATATGAGCACATACCTTATACTTGAAGCCTTTACAACCCGGATATGCCTACATACTATGCCACATTTAAAGGGAGAGTGGGAAAGAGGGAGTAGTCATCCATTCGTTCCCTCACAAACCTAGATGTTGGAGAAAACATCAGGAACCCAAAACATTTGGGCGTCGACTGTCCTACCGATTCAAGTGGTAGAGCGTATGAAATCATGAAATATAATGATAGTATATTACACAACCAGTCTAAGGGAAACTATCCTACCCTAGACCTGAACTATAACCTCCCCCATGACAACCTGAATGCCATCTCTAGGACTAGGAAGTTAATGCTCAACCAAGCACTCAACCATCAAAGTGTGTCATCATTATTCATTTAGTAATTCAACACTTGCCTTTATATAGTTCACCCATCAATTTTGATTTAATTATGCAACAACCTCGACCCTAGTAGCTTAGAGTCGATGGTTAATTTAATACATTGACACTAGATACAAGCGATCACATTATGAGAGATTAAATAATTTAGTAGTTTTGGAAAACTAGATACATGCTTGAATCTCACATCACATTTGAAAACATAAAATACAACATAGTATCTTCTTTGAGAACAATATTATTCCCTATAATATATCCTTGCGTATCATTCATATAACACTCCATAACATCCTAGGGAAAGGAAACAAAATAAAAGGGTGAGCTTAGATGCTTAGTAAGAGAATGTGTACAATAGAAGCTATTATAGGATAAATAAGACATGAATAATATAATATGAACAAATGATGATCAAACAATACCATATAAATAATCACAATATTTTGAAACTTATCCATGAATAACATAATCGTTTGAATAATCACATGGATATCAATAATTGATTTCATAATGATGGAATGCATAATGTTAGACATCTCAATAAAGAGATACAGAACACACCATGAATTTTAGAGAGGCTAGGTGTTTTCGCTAAATGGTAAGTCACAACTCCAATTCTTTCTAAAATTTCAAAAGGCTTGATATACCCAGGGTTTAGTTTCCCTTTCTTGTCAAATCTTACAACACTTTTCCATTAAGATACCTTCAAGAAAATATGATCTCCCACTTGAAATTATAGATCCTTCTATTGATTATCAGCATAACATTTTGTCTGCTTTGAGTTGCCTTAATATAGTTATAAGTTGTTCAACTTCAACTTCAGCTTCTTTGTTTTGCCCAAAAGGGCAATCCCTTAATAGATTATGTGCATTTATAAAATTTGCATTCCTTCCACTAGATGACATTTCTAAACAATGACATACAGAAAGTCATAACATTATGTTTTTTAAATCTTAGTATAATATTCTAAATTTGGTGTTACACTTAACATAAATTGAAAATTTATGCATGGATAATCTCAGAATCATAAACATAGTATCTTTGGGAATATCCTCAAATCAGAAAAATATTTTTAAATCTTTCATAATGGTTTCTAAAGAGCGTGTGAATTAACCAAAACATATCCCCTCAAGAGTGTTTGACCAGGTGTGTACTCTTAAGCCCACTCATCGTGCACCAAGGATGATCGAGTTAATACCCTATCTGCCCCTTTCAGAGTTGTTATCCCTAGATGCATCTGTGTCACAACCACATCCACCTGTCAGTATCCTGAAAAAGATGTATTTTCTAGGAAACCAAACATTTTCTACCTTATCAAAACCTCATGATATTATCCTATACTTAGCCTTATCTCTATAGTTTGTCATAGGATTATGTTCTCTAATACATGGTTTTCTAAATCTACTTCCCAAGGTTTATACTAAATTTCATCTGATACCAACTATAACAACCTCGACCCTAGTAGTCCAGAATTGGTGGTTACTTTAATACATTGATACTAGATACAAGCGATCACATCCCGAGAGATTGAATAGTTTAGTAGTCTTGGAAAACTAGATACATGCTTGAATCTCACATTACATTTGAAAACACAGAATACAATATAATATCTTCTTTGAGAACAATATTATACCCTCTAGCATATCCTTGCATATCAATCATAGTACACTTCCTGACATCTTGGGGAAAGAAAACAAAATAAAAGGGTGAGCTCAAATGTTCAATAAGAGAATGCGTACAACGAAAACTATCATAGAATAAGGCATGTATAATATGACAAAAATAAATGACAATCAAATAATTCCATATAAATAATCACCTGAGCTTGAAACTTATCTATGGATAACATAACTATGTGAATAATCACATGAGCATTAATAATTGATTTTATAATGATGAAATGCATAATGTCGGGTGTCTTAAACATATCGTCAATGTCTCATGACAAGACATCTTACATAAATGGGTAAATACCCATGCCAAATACTCAACCTGTTTTGTCTCATGAGACCTACCGATGCATCGAGGGGTTATGTAATTCCAGACCCCATCCGTCACATAATAAGTCCAATGCATTTATCATATGAATAAACAATAAAACTTAATCAACATGTCTTAATAATCATTAACTATCTGTGTAACACTGAGATTTTATTTCAGGATGTATTTTCTAGGAAACCAAACATTTTCTACCTTATCAAAACCTCATGATATTATCCTATATTTAGCCTTATCTCTAGAGTTTGTCATAGGATTATGTTCTCTAATACATGGTTTTCTAAATCTAGTTCCCAAGGTTTATACTAAACTTCATCTGATACCAACTATAACAACCTCGACCCTAGTAGTCCAGAATTGGTGGTTACTTTAATACATTGATACTAGATACAAACGATCACATCCCGAGAGATTGAATAGTTTAGTAGTCTTGGAAAACTAGATACATGCTTGAATCTCACATTACATTTGAAAACACAGAATACAATATAATATCTTCTTTGAGAACAATATTATACCCTCTAGCATATCCTTGCATATCAATCATAGTACACTTCCTGACATCTTGGGGAAAGAAAACAAAATAAAAGGGTGAGCTCAAATGTTCAGTAAGATAATGCGTACAATGAAAACTATCATAGAATAAGGCATGCATAATATGACAAAAATAAATGACAATCAAATAATTCCATATAAATAATCACCTGAGCTTGAAACTTATCTATGGATAACATAACTATGTGAATAATCACATGAGCATCAATAATTGATTTCATAATGATGAAATGCATAATGTCGGGTGTCTTAAACATATCGTCGATGTCTCATGACAAGACATGTTACATAAATGGGTAAGTACCCATGCCAAATACTCAATCTGTTTTGTCTCATGAGACCTACCGATGCATCGAGGGGTTATGTAATTCCAGACCTCATCCGTCACATAATAAGTCCAATGCATTTATCATATGAATAAACAATAAAACTTAATCAACATGTCTTAATAATCATTAACTATCTGTGTAACACTGAGATTTTATGAAATATTTTTTTAATTTCTTCAATAGCTTGTGTTACTCGCAACACCAAGCCTAAACGAACCATGAAATATTACTATATGACTGTTATAACCAAGTTGTTAAAATTGATAGGTATGAATATGATTAAATACTTAATGAAATAAATATAAAGGTCATACTCAATATAAATGTTTTGATATGCTTAGTAAATAATCATTCAATTTTTAGTGAAGTTATTTTATTTTTCAAAAATATGTTTTCTTGCTTTTATGATCGAATATTATAATTAATTTCTAGAACTTTTAGAAAATTTATTTAATAAAAAAGATATCTTTTTTGAAATCATTATATTAAAATTAGCTTATAATGAAATTTTGAGATTTTTCTGAAAAGTTTGATTTTTCAATGAATAGTGAAAAATACTAATTTTTAATGAAAAATATATTTTGTTTTCAAGTATTTATAAAGTAAAATTATTTTTTAGATTAGTTTTAAAATGTTATCAGTTCCTTTTGATTAAGCACAATCCAAATATAGTCTTTGGAATGAAATTTATACTTGAATTTGGTATAAAACATTTTTATACTTAAAGATTTTTTTTTTCTTCTGAAAAACTATTTTTAATTGCGGTTGTGTTTTAATCTTAAATTAATTTCTGCCACTTACAGAAATTGTATCTTGAAAAATGGATTTCATATTTGAAACAAGGATGTTAGGTCTTTTTTTAATATAAATAGTGACCGTGGTAAAATTTATCACCTCGGTAAAGGGTAAATTGAGTTAATCTTATTTAAAACTAAGTGGTAAAGTCATAATTTTTTATTCGAATTCTTATTGGATAAAGGAAATTCGACCCTTATCACCTCATGCTAGAAATTGATTTGTTCAATGAACACTTGTCCATGAAAATGACCAATATAATATTTAAATCAAAGAAAATTACAAAATGTCACTCTTAATTTTAAATATCGCTTATGTGTTCACATAGGGACAAAATCAAGTAGCGAACGAATCTTAATGGCCGTTTTGTGAAAAATGAAATTATCTTCATGATGATAATTTATGTATAATTTTTAGTGATTAAATAATTACCTTAAATGCTTGCACAATGCTAATACAATATTTATTCAATTAATAAAAAAATAAATGATTTTATAAATATTAAAAGTAATATAATTTGAGTTAGTTATAGCGTTCCATGTTTTTTAGTTAAATATAACACATTAGTGATATGTAAAAGGATTAGATTCAAATTTTATCTTTGTCTTGTTATCTTGAAAGCCAAATTAAATAAATAGTTTCAAAACTGACATTAATTATATTTTATAAAAATAATATTTTATTAAATTATTTAAAAATTATAAAAATCTTGCAAGAGTACAACTAGGATAAGATATGGTCAAAAATTTCATTCATTTTTCATTTATGAGTTAATAGTTACATTATAAGTGAAATTATAAACCTTTTAGAGTGAAAAAGTCGTTACCATGGTTAAAGTTAAAATGTGTTAACTAAGGGATTAAACCAACAGATAAGGTTTAAAATACTACTTAAACCTGTCCAAATTCTATTGGCTGATGAGATTACAACCACATCATATCATAGCTTCAAATTTATGGTTATTTTTAAGTATTTGGCTTGAGAATGACTTTATTATAATTTCCCCTTTTAAGAAATTTCAAAAATGCCCCTCACTTCGATTAAAAAAGGGAACCCCTCCTTTCTCTTCTTTACACCACTTTGAGACTTCTAGATCAACCAAACCCTGCTATAATATCTTCCCATATTTCTTCAACACATCCTAGAGCTTCTGGTATTTCCAAAAGACCACCCCGCTTAAGGTGTAAGTCAAAATGAGTTTCTCAATGAAGAGATAATCATCTTACCCGACCTCTTTCAATTTATTTCTTCTTCCACCACCTTCAAATCTTTTTAAACCACGCTGATATAATAACATCAATATCTCTCATATACTTAAATTCTATTATGTTAATGGATTAACCTATATCCATCTCCTCTTTAATCAAATGAGAAATGAAATCATCATTCGTGTGTATGACAGACTACCGCTATAAGGCCCCAGCCTTAAACCTTACTTAATCTTGAGTTATTACAAGATTACACATTGAGGATCTTTTCAGGTTTAGAGTTTTAGAGAATTAGATCATAACTATTACATCTCAAAGGATTACAAAGTAGAAACTTTTACTAAGTTTCCATAAAATAAAAACTCTTAAAAAGAAACATGTCCAGTTCCATGTTTTAGGTTGCATGACTTTCCCTTGATCCCATCCTTGACCCTATTCCACGTTAAGTCCTGTGAAAAACATTTAAAAAACTTGGGATGAGCATAAAAAGCTCAGTAAGGGATTCACAAAGAATGAAAACTGTTAGTTTTTTTCAAAACAACAAGTAAACCATGTATACTTTATCAAAGTAATACTTTTCACCTTTTCGAAGTAGTAAAAACTCTTCGCTGAATAGAAGTTCATTACTTACCCTTCTGTAACCAAAAGATTACCATAAAACCCATATAAAGATCACATAACATATAAAGGTAACTTAGGACATAAACATATTTAAGTGGAAGAACCATAAGGTCGACTTCCACACATATCACTTAATGGAATAACCATTCGGCCAACTTCCAAACATACTTAATGGAATAGCCATATGACCGAATTCCATACCCAATGCATTGGAGGTTATAACGTAACCACCCGTCCTGGTATTCATGGCACCACCCGTCATATGGTTTATCACGTAACCACCCGTAAAATGTCCAAGTACCATTATAAAATTATAACACATAAAATCAACATAAAGGAGTGATAACATTTTCACATTTCAATCACAATATATCATTTAAATATATTGACATAATAGAATCCTTTATCAAAACCATTTTCAATACCAAAATACAAAAAAATTATATGGTATTTATTTTATTTTAAAAACATTACGGCTTGTTGAGTAAGCCAAATATCAAATAATACTCACGGCGACGGAAAAGGTCGTTGTCACCGCGTACGTAAAAAGAAACATTCCTTTTTTTCATTTAGTAAAACGCTTCGTAGAAAAAGGATTCCTTTTGAATAAACATAAAAGTCAAAGGGGTTTATACACCGTATAAAAGAAGGTTGTGTATAAAACAAAATATGCCTCAATGAATGGAGATTGAGACGAAGACCCTTACAAAGATGGTATCCTTGGTTTAAGGATAAATCAATTGCATAATTATGTGTGACAAACGAATACACCAAATATAAGTGGATATTAAGTGTAAAACAATCAGAGGTAATTCACACATATTCATAGAACAACATATTCAAGGAGTACAAGTTTATCCCAAAGAATCAAATTTGGGTTAAGAAGTTCCCTTGCAAAAATTTGACAGCCTAACGACGTCACTTCAAAATTCAGAAAAAGAGTTGATGAGAGATAAAAAAGGGTATCTCATCACTTGGACATAAAATTTACATCAATAAGGATATATGAGAACATATCCCAACATAACAATATGTGAATTAAAATACCCAACAAAAGAAGTCTTTTAAAAAGAGGAGGGTGAAAGGTTCCCTTACCGACATGGGTATCTTTCGAAACATACACCCCGTGAAAGAAGGACAATACAAAATTGATGTAAATACTCATAAATGAAAGTATATTACACAATGAGTAAAATAATGGGCAGTACATACACCACTCAAAGGAAATTGTGGCAAATGTAGCATAAATCTTACGGGAATAAAAGTGAGATGAAAAATCCCTTACGAAAACTCGGCAGCCTAACGACGCCACTTAAAACTTCCAAAAATGGATTGATGAGATCAAATAGGGTATCTCATCACATTACAATAAAATGTACAGCAAGAGGAATATAAAAGAACATCCCCCATCATAACAAAGAGGAGCTTAAAAGAAGTGACATAAAGGAGAGTACTTAAAGAGAAAGAGAGAGGTTAGATCTCTTACGAAAATTCGGCAGCCTAACGGCGCCACTCAAAACTTCCAAAATGGATTGATGAGAGAGAATAGGATCTCTCATCATTTGAACATAATAATTACAGTAAGAGTAATATAAAATAACATCCCAATAACAAGAAAGATGATCTTTAAAAGGAACGACATAAAAGAGCGTACTTAAAAAGAAAGAGAGGAGTAAGATCCCTTACCTCGGGTCCGACTTGACTCGATCGTTCTTTAACATCCTGAATAATAAACTTGAGTTAATTTCTACTTGCTTAAGAACCTTTTTTAAGTTCATTATTCCTTTTATATCAATTATTGACATGTTATAAACATTATGTAATCATTTAAGTTAATAATGTTTGTTTTGTCGATATTTGGTTCTTAAGTCAAAAGTGGACTTCTTACAATTACATGTTGTTCGTGTGGTCAATGGTTCATTATATCCAGAATGATATTCATGATTTGGATATCATATATATCATATATATCCAACATATACATGTATTTATAATATTACATAATCATTTATAGGTAAGAAATGAAATGCACCGTTCATGGAGACGGTAAGCCGTACGTACGCATGCACGCTACTTTCATTTCTTTGTCATATTAATGGAATTAAAACTAAATGAGAGGTATGTATATTTTAATTCCAGAATTATATTCATCATTTATATGTAACAAACATTATATATATCCATTATAAATATGTACTTATAATAGTACATTACATTTGGGGATAAGAAATGAAATGCACCGTTCATGGAGACGGTAAGCCGTACGTACGCATGAACGCTACTTTCATTTCTATCGCATACATTAATGGAAAGAAATAGTAATGATATAGAGGTATATTATAATTCCAGTATAACATCATATATAATAACTTTAAATCCATCCTTTATACGTCCCACATATGGCATTAACGAATCACATCACTTTGAGGGGGCAGTAGTCCGCACTTCCTTAAATGAAGATATCACGTTTACCCATAATGGAAACCATAAAGGTATGCCATAAATGAAAAATACAGAAGCTTAAGTAAAACATAAACATATTATATATCATATATAAATATAGTGACATCTTAATGTCCACCTTTGAAGGTGTTATATGGGTGTTGAACAATCATCGTTTTGTGAGGCAGAAATTCGTCATCCACGGAAACAGTATGTTCTTTAACCATTAGATGTAGGTGTGTGTAAGTGTAGCTCGAATACTTCTTATAACAACATCCTAGTATATTGAAGATACTGGAGTTGTTACAAAAGAAATGAATAAAAAGAGTTTAGGGGGTTGGAGAGGCAAAATAAAACAAAAGGACTCAAGTGAAGACATTACCTTAAAATCGGGTAACTCCCTTTGGTTTGAGCTCAAAGGCTTCCTTGGGAAGACTTCTGCCAAAAGTGAGGTTTCAAGGAGTAAGAGAGGGAAGTGGAGAGACAAAATGGGCAGAGGTTGGCCGAGCCAAAGGCTTTGGGAGTGTGGGTAAGGAGGTAGAGGTGATGGCCTTTTATAAGAGGAGAGGAGGGGCACTCTTGGAAAGGTATAAAATGTAACTTTATTTTCAAATGAGTTTCGGATTTTAATGGTCCCACATTGATGTATTTCTAGGATAAGGTGATAAGGGTTCTAAATCCACTCATCCAATAGGTTTTGGACATGTGTAGGTCTTAGATATTACATTATCTTTCCATTTTATTTAAATCGTTAAATAATGAGGTCATCGCTGCATCATTATGATGTCATAAATAATTTAATTTATTTAATGTCTAAAAATTATAAAAAAAATACTATGATGTAGGAAATCTTTTTAGCTTTCCAATGACTATTTATAGTCAAAAATATGACTTGTATAACCCCATGTAAAAATTGTTTTAGTAAAACATCTCATGTTTGTTTCATTTTTACTTTAACATTAAATAAAAAGATATTTATGTCATTTTCCAACCAAAGTGGCTCTATGGGGTCCCCAAGTTGACCCATGGATTGTCTTGGTCGGCCATGACATATCCAATGAGGGTAGGACATGTGTCTAGGTCATTTAATTTTATTAAAACATTATTCTTACCTTAAACTACACTAATTACCTCTAATCGCAATTAAAAACTTAATAAATTACTATTCACCAAAAAATTATTTTAATCCCATTGAACCACATTTTACTTCTTAATGACAACCATGTATGTCGGATTTTTGAAATTCAAAACACAATGATGGCAAAATTTCATTTAAACGGAAAATCAGTTTTTATAAGTACCACTTAGTGGTTTCACTATCATCAAAAATTGAAGTTTTTCAGAAAATTACCAAAAGTTCACCCCAAGCTATATTTGATATTCCGAATTCAAAAATGATGTCTATTTTACAAAATTCAGAACATATAAGTTGCATTAATTAATTTAATAATTAATTCCCGCTGTCAAAACAAATAACGTGTTTTTATGAAACAAAATGTATCAAAAGATTGACACTAATTTAAGTCCGATTTCAAAGCGAAATTAATTCCAACGACCACTATTGGATTAAATGGTAAAAATATATTCTAATTTCACTTTAAAACCAATTCAAAAGATAATCTAATCATATAAATAAATTAGATTAAAAGAGGTTTTGAATTAAAATACAACATTTTTCACTATTCATTAAAAATTGAACTTTTTTGGAAAAATACCAAAAATTTACGCAAAGTAAACTTTGATGTCCCGATTCTAAAGAAGAATTTTATTTTGTCAAATATAACACATAAAATTGTCAAAAAGTGGATTTAAAAGAGGTTCTCCATCAAAAGGCGGTTAATCGACCTTTTAAAGAATATTAGAATGTTTACGCTTAAAATTGGATTCATTTGCATTTTTTAATCCTCTAACATTTATTGTAAAAAGTAAAAATATTTGACAAACATATATAATCATTTTGTAGTTAGTTCTGTTCATTCCCGCCATTACAACGGCTAGACGTTAACTACTATTTAAAATAATATTATTTTATTATTAGAGTGCAACGTAAGATTCCCAAGAAACTCGTTGTTGCGTATTGGGTACGCCATCGAGCATAGCATCCCCTTTAAAGTAATATTAATATTTTATTCACAAATATGGATAAATATAAAGATTTCATATTCTTTATTTACTTGGGGTGTTACAACCGCCACACGAACCGACGTAATTCGTTTTTCATTTTTGCTTTACATGGATGGTAATGAGGATAGTTTTAATAAATATATATGAAATATATGATATAATAATGATTATGGAAAGGTGAATTATTATTTACTTTTCTTTCATTTTATCCATAAAACAATGGAAACAATGTTCATGCGTACGTACGACCTACCATCTCCATAAACGGTGTAATTTATTTTTTTATCTCTATATTTCATGAATGATTCTAAATATGTATATAATGTATATATATGATATTTATATCATGATTAAAATTCTGGAGATGATGAAACCATGACCAAAGTACAAGGACCAAAACCACAAAACCAAAATATACATGAAAAGCGAAGAAAATATCACCCTAAACAATGATTTTAATAAAGAATTGTTAATAAACATGTGATAAAAGGTTATTAGTAAACCATTTATTGTATGATATATATGAGTATGGTTCTATAATAGATGTATAATAAACCTTTATTTATTAAATAGGAGGTTCAAACATGAACGAAGGAAGTCAAACTTGAGGTAAGATATTTTCGTCTCACTTAATATCTATAAGACACATGCCATATTCACCACTTGTTTCTTTTATGCGGTGTATATACTACCATGAATGTATTTTATAAAGATTCTTATGAAAGTTATGGGGATTTAAAGATACATCCAAGGTTCTTTATTTCACGGGGCATACAATTCAAATGTTACCAAAACGACAAGAGTTTTACATTACAATTTCATCGTTTATTAGAATTGTTTATGATTAAGTTCTATTAATGAAGTCTTATGAACTAACTCTCAATAAACTCATGAATTTTATTCTCATATGTTTATTTCTAGAGATTAAATGTTTTCATTCATTTTTTTCTCTTTATAAACTCAAAAGACTAAATGAATGTTTTTAATTAAAACTGACTTTATTTCTCTCTTCGGTCGAAAAGACTTTTTCTTCAATGTCCATGTTTTCTAATTTTTTTAAGAATCTTTTTCTATCCTTGTATGCTTTTTTAGTCATTTTTATTCATTTTTGACTCTTTTACAAAATGGTATAAAAGGAATCTTCATGTCGTTTTCTGAATGAGGTGCTTTTTGACATTTTCCACAAAAGTGTGATAAAAATGTTTTATTTTAATGTATCTGATATGAATGGAATTTCCCAATGTCATGATCAATCAATTCTTTTAAGCTTCCATTAGAAGGTTTCAATTTTATTTTCAAACAAATACTTTCCTTAATATTTGTGAAATTTTTATTTAAAAAAAATATTATTTCAAGGTGAAAAAGATATTTTCCTCAAGAAATTTTCCAGTGATTCTTTAAAATACTTTTTCATATATGATAACATCTTTTGATTTTACTTATACTTTATTGGGGATATGATCCAATGATACCATGCTTAATCTTTCTCTCAGTGGTTTATGATTATGATGATGAGATGTTTACAAAACCCGTTTATTTTCTATGGGTTATGTTATAATGTTATGATTTATGATCTTGTGAAATTTATATGAATGAATTATGATTATGTGATGGTTGGGTCTGTTAAATCCCTCTAATGCATTGGGTAAATATGGATAACTCATGAGGTAAATATGTTATGCGTGATCCCGATTTCATGTTTATAATTTTATTTGTGGACCAAACTTTCATGCCCATAAGATTATGCATGGATCTGGTTTTCATGTCCATAAGTTTATGTGTGGACCTGAATTTCATGTCCATAAGATTATGTGTGGGCCTAGTTTCATGTCCATAATTTCATGTGAGGGTCTGGTTTCATGTCCTTAACTTAATGAGTGAACCTGTTTCTATTTATACATGCTCACAAAATTATAATCTTATGTGCATGCCACAAATCTATGTATTATGTCAATGTTATGATATCATGACTCGTGTTCTTTGATTCCTTTATGTTTCGTGTCTTATGAACCTTCAAAATTTATTCCATGATTCAATATTATGTTTTATGATATGTAGGGTATGGTTTTCGAATGTTATGTTCATGTACTCATACTCTTATGTTCATGTTGATTTTAAGTGATAATTGATATCTCCATTGTTTACCCTTATTATAGCGCCCCGACCAGAGAGCCACTTAACATATGCTCTGAGATGAAGGGCCATTGGGCCTTAGGCGCACCTCCTCATGCACCAAAGGCTGCCGACTAGTAGTGAAAGTTTAATTATGTGATAATGAGGAGACTATATATTCTGGAGATGATATAATAATGATATAAGAGGTCATAATACCATAACTCCATGGAAGCATAAATTAACCAAAATCAGCAGAAATATGAATATCAACTCAGTGGAAGCAATAATAAGTAATGACAATAAAGATTCAAAATCAACAGTCATACATATCAAATAGAGTATTCACATGCCATAACAGTTATACAAGACATGCAATATTTTCTAGAGATTAATCACATAAGTGTGTACTCAAAAGCCTAAAAAGTCTCCAACTCGATGCAGAAGAACCTCCATGGTCCATCTACCATCCATCCCATGCACATGCACATCCTTGCTCACTATGGTCCAGTGCATGATACTAGTGCCTTACCTGATCTTGGAGCCATAAAGTCTACACGCAACCTGAGAGGCTTGTGCAGGGTGTGAGTATGAACTCAGTAATCCACAACCAACATGTGTGTCTTACATTCGTATTTATACCAGTGTATGCATACGTAAATAAATAATAGCTATACTCAATCATAAAATACATAACCCGCTTTACTCATACTCAATAGTCATAAGGAAGAATTTACCTTCTCCAGCCAGTGTCGGTGTGGAATGATGTATCCACAGTTAGTCGTATCAGAAGAACCTTGGTATTTCATCCACATTCATGTCTCATGACACCTCGTTACAATCACCATCTCATATATATATATATATCCCATAATAAGTAAACCAATGTCCCAAGGAAACACCCAACAATCATGCCACAAGTGCTCTGATTCTACAAATCATTGTCATCTCAACAGCCTGACGTCCCAAGGCATGACAGTGTTCGTTCTTTCATATATAAAGATCCACCTTCAGCTTGACGACCCGACATCCCGAGGCATGATGAGATCCATCCTTCAATGAATAATCAACCACCGTTGGCTCAACTGCTCGACATCCCGAGGCACAGTGAGATCCGTCCTCCCATCATTCTGGCCCTTCGGCTAGCAATGTCATGATAAGCCACAACCCCCATCCGATGGTCTCACTCACCATCAACTGTGACTTTCTATAGTGAACACCTCCTCCATAACTGATGTTTAACACTATCCCCTAAGCCGTTAAATCTATGAAGGCCACCACCCATAATGAGTGTTCAACACCACCTTAACTGAGTCCTTATCAGTGTTCACACGACTCCAATGGTGCTATCAACCAATCACGATGAGCGGAAATCACCAACATTTCCTAAGCCACACCAACTGGCATCCTCGTTGCCACATGTGAACCTCGTCGCCCATCCGCAGTATGGTCATCACCATCCACCTCATCCCGATGACCACATCGCCTCAATCCAACTGACCATCATCACCTCAAGTCATTCGGGCCATGCCCTCAACCTGATAAACCTGGTCATCTCAATCCCAGTGATCAACATCATCCTAAGTATATCCCAAGCCAAGCCCGAACTATTCCCATGGAACTCAGATAATCATAACATATCAATATTTAATTATTATAACCGATACATCATGCTCAACCATGAACCGGAAACCCCATTTCATGTATCCATGCCATACCCAACTCAACACAATCTAAAAAAGACAAGCGAATGCCCATCGACATCTCCCAACAACAATAAAATGATTTTAGTGTAGAAATTTATTATAAAGGGTTTCACCTGGACAACCCCAAACACTCGTGTTAAAATAAATATCCCATAGCATGTGTATATGCACATAGAAAGATAGAAACTAGCTACCTTATGATTTTAGGGGCTCACTCGTCGAATACCAGCCTCTAATCTGAGATGAAACAAGAGAAATCAAGATTTTAGACAAACACCCTGAAAATAGGGCAAATGAGATCACATGGAATTAGCATTCCAAACGACAAGAGAAAAATGAAATGAGGTAAGAGGAATAAGGACTTACTTCTATGCTTCCAATGCACCCGACGACATCCAAATTAGAGGTCAATCGAAGGAGATAGGCCATAGCCTAAAGGAGGAAGAAATGGAAGAGACCCTCTGCTATGTACATGAAAGGGAGAAGAAAGGAGGAAGAAGAAAGAAATAAGGAGAGGGGCAATTTTATAATCCCCCCCTTAATGAACCACACAATTAGGCTGCATGGTTTGGATAACCATGCGCCAACCGTGTGGTGCCACTGTCCAAAGGCACCTCCACCTTGCACAGCTAGGCGCACAATTTATCAAATTGTGCGCAGAATGTGTGGATCCCCTCTATATTAAACTGTAGACTTCCTGTATGCACATATGCCCCATCCCATACGGTTTGACTAACTATGCTCTAAAACAAAATTCGGCCGCATAGTTTCTCCTTAAGGGACTCATGATTTAAAAAAACCATACGCCTCTACCCGTACATTCTGAAAATGAGTTTTTGGGGCTTGATGCTCTAGAAACTCATTTAAAACCCTAAGGAATTCATTGGGCCTTAAACCCTGTCTAAAAACAGCACCTTGGAGCATTCAAACTCTCAGAATTAAGTTCTAAAGATTAAAATCAAATTTGGTATGCTCATCTAGTGCAACCATATCATTCATGCTAAAAACATATAAAAGGTGCGCCTATAATCACAACGTACCTATAACCATCATTGGCTCCCCGACTTGCTCTAACCTTGCTAGATCAACTACATGTACCTAGCCGGAAGCTCGACTACCCGAGGCCTGACCTCCCTATGGAGCTGCACTAGAAACCAGCCATTAACCCCATTGCCGGGTCTCTCTCTCCTTTCCATGACCTACACACACAGACACACACACTAGTATCCCAACTACCAGCTCCCATTACTGCTCCTAGTCCCACCTTAGATCCCTGAGTTTGACCCGGTCCCTGACTCCCAGCTATTCGAGAAGTATTCATGCAGAACCACTCAAAGTGACCCATCTGGACGCATGCCCAACACTCCTTCATAGGTCGCTCACATTGGGACCAGACATGAACTAACTACCCACATTGGAAGCACACTATCAACGAACCACTCCTCGATGGTCTTCCTAAGTCTCTTGTTTGTCTGCCCAGCTGAGGCTCCTCACAATACTGCTTCTAGTTACCCTAAGAATAACTACCAGTATCACCTGCCACTATCACCCGGCTTGAATAAGTCAGGTTCTTCAAGTTCCCCTCGATAATCAAAGCTTGGTTCACCACCTCTGAGAATGAGGTCAACCTGAATATATTCACCCATACCCTGATGGCATGCTGTAAGCCATCCTTGAACTGCCTTACCCTAACAATGTCATCTCACGGGCTTGGTCCACCCTCAATGTCTCCAGGAAGAAATGATTGAAGAACCTAGGCTCAAAATCCTTCCACGCTAGTCCCTCATACTTGTTGGATTATACCTGTACATCCCACCAATGCTTTGCCGGTCCTTTGAGTATATAAGTAGACAACTTCACACTCTGACTCAGGAGTGTCTCTACCTGGACAAATATCATCTGCATAGACTCAATCCAATTCTCAGATTCCTGCGGTCCACCCTCACCCTGAAATAATGGTGGGTGCTGAGACTAGAACTCATGAGTCAAATATGCCATGGATGGCTCAACTCTATGAGCTTCCCTACCAATGATCTGTATGATCCACACCAAGCTTACCCTGAGCTTCTCATCTAACCATGAACCAAAGTCTTCCATATGTTATGGATATCCTTCCCGTCTTAGAGCCTATACCTATGGCTCATGACCGTCCCGACCCTCAGGGGCCTCATATCGACTCTCAAGGGCCTCATCCCAACCCTCATGGGCCTCATCCTATGCGTGATCTAGTGACACCAAATCTACACCCTCCTAATTCTCCACTAGAGCTCGTCTTGGTGGAATTACACTGAAGACCCAATACCATGGTCAATAATATCAATAAAATCATATATCATAGATAGGGAAATCCATAACAGGAAACAAATCTCACCACCCTTACACTTCCCAACCGTACCCACATGACATATCATTTGGACTTATGGCCCCTTACCTACCCATATCAGAGTTAGGTATCACACATCATCTAGACTCATGGCCCCTTACCTACCCATATCATAGTCGGGCATCACATATCATGAATATCAGATATCATTAACCTGAGGTGGGTGACTAGAATGCCACCAAAAATCTATACAGAAAAACATTGTTTAGCTTGTTGTTGAATTTTTAAATGGATCACCCCCTTTCATTATTCCCGCCTACCCATATCAGATTCCGGCCCATATGAAGAACCTTTGTGGTGTTTTGTTTAACAATTTTTTTTGTATTTGTTGACAAATAATCTTTTTGTTGAAGAATGTTTTTGAGTTACAGAAAGTTGAAGTTGCTGGTTGCTGAAGATTTTCTTAAAGAAGATTTTGTTGAAGAATGAGAAGTCAGAAGTTAAGAAAGTGTCTCAAACTTTCTTAAAGAAATCAGACGATGATTTTCTGATATTATAGGTCTCACACATCATGAAAAGTTTCATGATAAAAGCTGTTGAAGAAATGGTGAAGAGGATTGAGTTTTTTTTCACTAAGGAAAATTCTGAGGAAATTCAGAACCAGTTTTTTGGAACCTGTTTTCCTGAACTAGTTTTTCCGAACCTGTTTTTCAGAGTCTATCTGACCAGAAAATCAGAGTCTACCCAAGCTAGAAGTTCAGAGTCTATTTACTGAACCAGATTTTCAAAGTCTGTTTTTCTGAACCTGTTTTTCAGAGTCTATCTGAGACAGAAAATCAGAGTCTACCCAAGCCAGAAGTTTGGAGTCTATTTCTTGAACTATATTTTCGAAGTCTACTTGCTGAACTAGATTTCCGGAGTCTACTTGCTGAACCATATTTTCAGAGTCTACTTGCTGAACCAGATTTTCGGAGTCTACTTGCTGAACCAGATTTTTGGAGTCTACTTGCTGAACTGGATTTTCGGAGTCTACTTGCTGAAACAGGATTTTCAGAGTCTACTTGCTGAACCAGATTTTCGGAGTCTACTTGCTGAATCAGATTTTCGGAGTCTACTTGCTGATCCAGAATTCAGAGTCTACTTGCTGATCCAGAAGTTCAGAGTGTATTTCCTGAACCAAAATTCGGAGTGGACTTCCTGAACCAAAATTCGGAGTGGACTTCCTGAACTAGAAATTCGGAATGACAATCATGATCCAGAAATTCAGAATGACAATCCTGAGCCAAAAATTCAGAATGACAATTCTGAACCAGTTTTCCTAAACCAGTTTTCCTGAACCAGTTTTCCTGAACCAGTTTTGCTAAACCTAAAATCAGAACCAAGATCTAGCCTTATCATTCTGAGGAAGATATGAAGAGTTCAAGAAAACCCGTATTTCAACTTTGCATAAATCTCGAAGAAATTTAAGGAGATTTGAATAAGTCAAAGATTGAAGATTAAATGTGAGAGATTTGCGGAGTTTTTGAGATTTGAGGAAGCGGGAAAGTTTTTCAAGATTCCCGCCTTTGTTTTATGAGTTGCCTATAAATATGTGCTCAGATCATTCTCTCATTTACAACTTTTTACACACGCGGAAAAGGCGGATCACTGGAGAATTCGGAGTGAGCTTTTGTGCTGAGTCATCTTTTCTTTGCTGAGAGAACCAGATTCAAGAAATCCCTACTGAGTTTTTGAAGTGAGAATTTCTGCAGAATCATTATTATCTTGCTGAGAAATTCGGATTCAGAAGATTGGATTCGAGGAATTCAGATTGAGTATTCGGAGTGGGTATTTATGCGGAGTCACCGTTTCCTTGCTAAGAAGACCAGTTTTAGATAACCGGATTCAAGAAACCCAGATTGAAGATTCGGAGTGAGCTTTTGCGGAGTCATAGTTTTCATACTGAGAAGTTCAGTTTCAGAAAATCGGATCCAAGAAATTAGATTGAAGATTCGGAGTGAGCATTTTGTGGAGCAGCTTTACAAAGTATTTTTCTTATGTTTGGCTCAATTTTTCTTTAAGGAAACGTTGTAAACTGATGAGAGTCAGTATAATCTTTCCTATCGGGAGATAGAAGGTGTCCAACGGGAGTTGGCACAAGTTGTATTCACTTCTTCATTATAGTGGATTTCCATAGACCCACAGGAGTGGCTATGGCAAGGATGTAGGTTCTCTTATTGAGGCCGAACCTTGTAATTCTTGTGTGCTTTTCTTGATTTATCTTTCTTGCATGCTTGGGTTACTTTCTAAAGGTTGATAAGGAAGTAAATCTTAACAGGTTGTAAGGGTTAAGTTTCATAAAGTTTTGAAACTTATAAAAATATATCAACTGATTCAACCCCCCCTTCTCAGTTGACATTCGATCCTTGGAACTTCAAGTGGTATCAGAGGGAGGTTCCCTTGTTCTTTTTTTCCTTATCATAGAGAATATAAATTCTGTCAATAGTAGAGGAATTCCTACATTCAATGGCAAGAATTATTATGGATGGAAAAATAGGACGATTCCTTATCTCCTATCTCTTGGCCTTGAAGTTGTTGATGCTGCCACTATTGGCTTTCCACCTATTGAGAAAAATGATTCTATGACATTTTCCGACAAGAGGAACATAGAAGTTGATGGAAAGGCTAGGTATGCTATTCTCATGTCCTTATCAGAAAATGTTTATCAGAAGGTGATGGGTCTCACAACATCAAAAGGCATGTGGGACAAGCTGGAAAGTGTTTTTGAAGGAAACACAAAAGTCAAGGAAGCCAAGCTACAAATCTGGCGTAGTAAGTTTGAAGACATCAGGATGAGAGATGACGAAACAATTGATGAATACTTCACCAGAGTTAATGAAATTGTTTGCAACATCAGGGGATTCGAAGAAGACTTGGAAGATTATACAATTGTGAAGAAACTTATGAGAAACTTTCCAGACATGTTTGATTCTAAAATTTCAGCTTTAGAAGATAAGGATGATTTATCTCTTGATGAACTGCATAAATTTCTTGTTGCTTATGAAATGAGGAAAGCTCCTATCTTTAAGAAGAATATCAAAGATGAAATGACTTTTAAAGCTATGAGAAAGATGAAAATCCAAGATGATGATGAAGCTGATCCTTGTGAGTTTGTTGATAAGGAAGATGAAGAGTTGGATAAAAAAAATCATGTCTCTCATATCCAATAACTATCGAAGAGGAAGAGGAAAATATGGATGGAAACTTCCTCTCAAATGTTTTGAGTGCGGTGGAATCGAGCACTTTGCTATGAATTTCCCAAAGAAGAAAGTTGGAGAATATCAAGATGTTTCTAATGATAATACTCGATGGAAGAAGTATAACAAGAATGAAAAAGAAGAGAAGACTTCTAAAGAACTCAAGAAGAAGTTTTATGGAAAGAAAAGAAGTATGTTGAACAAGAAGGTTGAATCTAAATCATCTAACAATGATTCCTCAGAAGATTAAAGTATAGAAAGATTCAGAACCTTCATTGAAAAAGTTGAGAAAACAAATGCTTCCTCAGAAAGCGAAGAAGGTGGTGAAGAATCTTACAGAGAATATCAGCTAAGATTCGAACTTCTTGCATGTCTGGAGCAAAACAAATCCCTCAAGAAAGAAATTCGCGTGATGAAGAAAAATCATGAAGAAGTTCATGATGGAAGTAAAGATGTTACTAAGAAGGAAGATGAATACATTCAAGAAATTTTAAGTCACAAACTTAGAATTGCTGAACAAGGAAAGATGATAGAAGATCTTAGCAAGAAGCTGGAAATTAAAGAAGAAGAGGTCAACAAGTTGCAATCAAAAGTTATTGAGTCCAAAAATTCCCCGAGGAAGATGAATGAAAACTTCCACAAAGCCACTGAAGTAAAAGTTGAGACTTCCAAGACTGCTGGAAAGGCTTATCATGAGAATCAGGTGAAATCTTCTCCTATAAAAAATAATGTTTTATCTAATTCTTCTAACATTTCAGGTTATGGAAAAAGTATCAGTAAAACTTGGGTGGAGAAAGGATGTGAGAAACCTTTCAATCCTACAAAAATTGAAAACTATCTCAAAAGAAGAGATGACCTACATCTTGAGTTTCCTAGAGCTGAAAGAAGTTATCAACCTCAACAAAGTTTCTATAAAGAAAGATATTTCTTTAATAGAAAATCAAGATTTGAGGGCTATTGTTGGTGTTGTGGAATGTATGGGCATAGAGCTTATAATTGCTGGCACAATTTATCTCTACCCGGAAGAAGGCTTGAGCAAAGTGGAAGAAATAACGAAAGAAGAATGAGTAACCTTCCGTATTCAAAGAAATTTGAAAAGGTGAATTCTCATGATGTCAGAAACATGCCAACAAAGAATCAATTTGAATGTTTGGAAGAATTTTGTGGAAGATGTGATCAGTCTGGTCATCATGCCAAACGATGTATGACTCTTCTTCCAGAACAAGTTTCTTATGATATGAAAAAAAAGAAAGCTGAAGATAAGAAGATTGATGAGAGAGATTTTGTTGTTGAGACAGCTTTAAAAGAAAGTAAGAGAAACAAACCATGGATTCTTGATAGTGGTTGTTCTTCACACATGACAGGTGATATAAAAATCTTGGAGCATGTTGAAAGTCATGATGGAGGAGCAGTTACTTTTGGAAATGATAGTTCCTTAAAAATTAAGGGAATCAGAACGGCAGAGATTGAACCAGAGAAACTGAAATCTAAGTAAGTCTTGCTTGTTGATGGGCTAAAACATAACTTACTTAGTGTAAGTCAAATTTGTGATGGAAAAGAAGTTATTTTCAGAAAACATTCTTGTGTAATCAAAAATGTGAAAAATGGAAAAGTGATTACAAAAGAAGAAAGAACCAGTGAGAATCTCTTTCAAATTGGAGAATCCAATAACTCTTATTATTTGAGTGATGAAGATGAAAACAAGTTATGGCACCGAAGACTTGGCCACCTGGGGTAGAAGAACATGAGTAAGATTTCTAAAGTTGATGCTGTTCAAAATTTTCCAAAACTGAAAAGAAGAGATGAAGATGTTTGTGTTACTTGCCAGAAAGAAAAGATGACTAACAAAAGTCATAAAAGAGTTGAGATTCAATATTACAAACCACTTGAGCTTATTCATTCTGATCTGTGTGGGCTGATGAGACATCAATCAACAAAAGGAGATTTATACTTTATCACTTTTATTGATGATTTCACTCGGATGACAAACGTCATGTTCATGAAGCATAAGTCAGAGGCTATTGAAATGTTTAAATTCTTCAGAAGAGATGTTGAGAAAGAATTGAGAGTTTCCATAAAGAAGTTGAGAACAGAAAACGGTACTGAATTCACAAGCAATGCTTTTGAAACTTATCTAAGGAAGCATGGTATCAAACATCAGTATAGTGCTCCCTATACTCCACAACAAAATGGAGTAGCAGAAAGGAAAAATAAAAGCTTGGTGGAAATGGGAAGAAGTATGTTATCGGAATACAAACTTTCAAAATTCTTCTGGAGAGAAGCTGTTAGCACTGTTGTACATGTTCAAAATAGATTCTTGTTGAGACCGGAAACCAACATGACTCCTTACAAGATGTGTTATAACAAAAAGCCTTCTTTTAATTATTTCAAAGTTTTTGGAAGTCCATGCTTGCTCAAAAACAAAAATACTGACTTAGGAAAGTTTGATGAGAAAGCTAAAGAAGGAATATTTATGGGTTATTCACTAAATGGAAGAAGTTACAAATGCTGGAACAAAGGTTTATAGAAGTTGGTGGACTCATATAATGTGAAGGTAATTGAAAATCCAAGTTCCTTCACAAAATTTGTTGATAATATTGAGGAAGATAAATCAAAGAATTCCCACGAGAGTGAAAGTGACTCAGATGATGCACATGGGGAAGAAAGTGATGTTGGGAAGGAAGATGTGAGTTTCCTTACCTTACGAAAACATGTTGAATCCCAAAATATTATTGGGAATCAGAAGGCTCCAGTTCAGACAAGAAGAAAGTTGAGATTAGAAGATCAGACTTCCCTTATCTCAAAAGTTGAACCAGAATCAGTTTCAGAAGCTATTCAACATAAAGAATGGGTGGATGTTATGAATGAAGAACTGGATCAGATTGAGAAAAATGAAACATGAGAACTTGTTCCAAGGCCATCAAATAAGAATGTTATCGGAACCAAGTGAGTTTACAGAAATAAATTGAATGAGCATGGAGAAGTTACAAGAAACAAAGCGAGGCTTGTGTGTAAAGGATATGCCCAGGTGGAAGGTGTGGATTTTGATGAAACCTTTTCCCCTGTTGCAAGGTTGGAAACTATTCACATGTTTCTTGCAGTGGCTGCTCATCAGAATTACAAGGTTTATCAGATGGATGTAAAGTCAACTTTCTTAAATGGTGAGATTGAGGAAGAAGTTTACATTGAAAAACCTTGTGGGTTTTTGCTTAATGAGGATGAAAACAAAGTTTTCAAATTGAAGAAAGACTTATATGGGTTGAAACAAGCTCCACGAGCATGGTATTCAAAGCTTAACAATTCTTTGAGAAAGATGATTTTTTCTAAAGGAAAGGTTGATAGCAACTTGTATATTAAATATGTCAACTCCAGAACTTTGATTGTAATCGTTTAAGTGGATGATATAATTTTTGCTAGTGATGAAGAAAAGGTCTGTGAACAGTTTTTTGAAGAAATGAAGGAAAATTTTGAAATGTCAATGTTGGCAGAATTAACTTTCTTCCTTGGATTACAAGTTCATCAACAAGCAAACTACATTTTCTTGTCCCAAGAAAAGTATGCCAAGGAATTGTTAAAGAAGTTTGGGATGGAAGAATCAAAGGAAGTTTCAACTCCTATATCAGTGAGCACAAAGTTGAGCAAATATGAGTAAGGGAATAGTGTGAATCAAAAAGACTTTCAAAAGTTGATAGGAAGTCTTCTTTATCTTACAGCTTCAAGGCCTGATATTGCTTATGCTGTGACTCTGTTCCCAATATCAAAGTAATCCAAAAGAATCACACATGTTGGCAGTCAGGAGGATTCTGAGATATGTTAAAGGAACAACTTCAAATGGGTTGTTATACAATAGAAACAATGAGATAAAGTTTCATGGTTATACTGATGCTGACTGGGCTGGTGATTGTAATGATAGAAAATAAACATCAGGAGGAACATTTTTCTTAGGGGAATGCTGCGTGAGTTGGCACAACAAGAAACAAAGTTCAGTAACTTTAAGTACAGCTGAATCCGAATATGTTGCAGCTACTCAGGCTTGTACTCAAATGATGTGGATGAAAGTTCAGCTGGAAGATTTGAAAGTGAATGTTTATAAACCATTGAAGATACTCTGTGATAATCAAAGTGCCATTGATCTTTCCAAGAATCCTCTTCAACATTCAAGATCAAAACACATTGATATAAAGTATCATTTCTTAAAATAGAAAGCTGCTGCTGGAGAAATCTTGCTGGAATATATTTCAACAAAGTATCAGATTGCTGATATTTTCACAAAAGCAATGTCAAAGGAGAGGTTTTTTGAGCTGAGGCTGCAACTCCATGTTTAGCCTCCTCCCATGACTTACTAAAAACTCATAAGGAAGTATCCCCCACCGTACTTTAGATTATGTTGACAATGGGGGAGAGTAAGTTTTCTTTATGAATCTAAAGCAGTGGTTATCATATAATGGGGGAGTGAGAAAGAAAAATGAGAGAGTAAAAGAAAAGTGAGAATGAGAAAAATAAATGTTGAGGGGGAGTTTGAGTAAGGTGAAGTTTACCCTTACATGGCCGCAATATTTTCTTGTCACCGAGGGATGGAAATCCTTCAAAAACATTACTTTTTCTAGTAGTGTGGTGTCATGACACTCTCTTTTGAGAAAGGCTATGTTTTGGTAAAATTCATTTTTGAGAGATGAAAGTCTTGTGAGGTGAAAACTTGTTAACCAGGGTTGCCAAAAAATTTAAAGGGGGAGATTGAAGAACCTTTGTGGTGTTTTGTTTAACAATTTTTTTGTATTTGTTGACAACTAATCTTTTTGTTGAAGAATGTTTTTGAGTTACAGAAAGTTGAAGTTGATGGTTGCTGAAGATTTGCTTAAAGAAGATTTTGTTGAAGAATGAGAAGTCAGAAGTTAAGAAAGTGTCTCAAACTTTCTTAAACAAATCAGACGATGCTTTTTTGATCTTATAGTTCTCACACATCATGAAAAGTTTCATGATAAAATCTGTTGAAGAAATGGTGAAGAGGATTGAGGTTTTTTTCACTAAGGAAAATTCTGAGGAAATTCAGAACCAGTTTTTCGAAACCTGTTTTCCTGAACTAGTTTTTCTGAACCTGTTTTTCAGAGTCTATCGGACCAGAAAATCGGAGTCTACCCAAGCCAGAAGTTCGGAGTCTATTTCCTGAACCAGATTTTCGGAGTCTATTTTTCTGAACCTGTTTTTCGGAGTCTATCTGAGCCAGAAAATCGGAGTCTACCCAAGACAGAAGTTTGGAGTCTATTTCCTGAACTAGATTTTCAGAGTCTACTTGCTGAACCAGATTTTCAGAGTCTACTTGCTAAACCAGATTTTCAGAGTCTACTTGCTGAACCAGATTTTTGGAGTCTACTTGCTGAACCAGATTTTCGGAGTCTACTTGCTGAACCAGATTTTCGGAGTCTACTTGCTGAAACCAGATTTTCAGAGTCTACTTGCTGAACCAAATTTTCGGAGTCTACTTGCTGAATCAGATTTTCGGAGTTTACTTGCTGATCCAGAATTCAGAGTTTACTTGCTAAGCCAGAAGTTCAGAGTGTATTTCCTGAACCAAAATTCGGAGTGGACTTCCTGAACCAAAATTCGGAGTGGACTTCCTGAACCAGAAATTCGGAATGACAATCATGAGCTAGAAATTCGGAATGACAATCCTAAGCCAGAAATTCAGAATGAAAATTCTGAACCAGTTTTCCTGAACCAGTTCTCCTGAACCAGTTTTCCTGAACCAGTTTTCCTGAACCAGTTTTCCTGAACCTAAAATCAGAACCAAGATCTATCCTTATCATTCTGAGGAAGATATGAAGAGTTCAAGAAAACCCGTATTTCAACTTTGCATAAATCTCAGAGAAATTTAAGGAGATTTGAATAAGTCAAAGATTGAAGATTAAATGCGAGAGATTTGAGGAGTTTTTGAGATTTGAGGAAGTGGGAAAGTTTTTCAAGATTCCCGCCTTTGTTTTCTGAGTTGCCTATAAATATGTGCTCAGATCATTCTCTCATTTACAAATTTTTACACACGCAGAAAAGGCGGATCACTGGAGAATTTGGAGTGAGCTTTTGTGCTGAGTCATCTTTTATTTGCTGAGAGAACCAGATTCAAGAAATCCGTACTGAGTTTTTGAAGTGAGAATTTCTGTAGAATCATTATTATCTTGCTAAGAAATTTGGATTCAGAAGATCGGATTCGAGGAATTCGGATTGAGTATTTGGAGTGGGTATTTCTGCGGAGGCACAGTTTCCTTACTGAGAAGACCGGTTTTAGATAACTGGATTCAAGAAACTCAGATTGAAGATTCGGAGTGTGCTTTTGCAGAGTCATAGTTTTCATGCTGAGAAGTTCAGTTTCAGAAAATTGGATCCATGAAATTGGATTGAAGATTCGGAGTGAACATTTTGTGGAGCATCTTGACAAAGTCTTTTTCTTATGTTTGGCTCAATTTTTATTTAAGGAAACATTGTAAACTGACGGAAGTCAGTATAATCTTTCCTATCAGGAGATAGAAGGTGTCCAACGGGAGTTGGCACAAGTTGTATTAACTTTCTCATTATAGTGGATTTCCATAGACCCACGGGAGTGACGATGGAAAGGATGTAGGTTCTATTATTGAGGCCAAACCTTGTAATTCTTGTGTTCTTTTCTTGATTTATCTTTCTTGCATGCTTGGGTTACTTGCTAAAGGTTGATAAGGAAGTAAATCTTAACAGGTTACAAGGGTTAAGTTTCATAAAGTTTTGAAACTTATAAAAATATATCAACTGATTCAACCCCCCCTTCTCAGTTGACATTCGATCCTTGGAACTTCACCATATATATCATATACACATAGAATCACATACCGTCCCATCAGGAACCACATACCTGGGTTGGCTGAGTAGAATGCCACCAAAAAGATATACAGGAAAACACTGTTTAGATTTTTGCCGACACTTTTAACAGACCAATCCCTTTTCACGTATTCTAGGTTCCCAATGAAAATCACAAGCACATACACATATCATATGAGCCTAAGTGCCTACCATTATTTATAAATAATCCTACCTTTCCATATCAGTTCAAGGGTTATATCCCATAAACTAATAACATTACACCCAAGTGCACCACTTGAGGTGGAAATCAATCAACTATAACAGAAGAAAACATAACATCAATTTCCCACCCATGGTAACTTAGTCTATACCTTGTGCATGGGCCTTTAGGCACCCAAACACACACACAATCCATATTATTTTATTTTAACAAATCAATTTCAAGGGTTTAGTGAGAACCTGAATGTAAAAGCAGAGAAAAGAATTAGGGGGTCTAAAATATTGAAGCCCCAAAGAATTCCCAATAAAAATATTCTTACCTTCCTAAGGCAAGGAACCAAACATTTCAAAGAAAAAGATAGATCCATACTGCGGGACCTTAGAAGATAGATAATCTACTGCTTTGTTCCCCTCACACCTTATACGGGAAAGATCAATGTTGTTTTTAATAAGACTCATGAATTTCCAAACATGATAAGAGATGATCCAAGGAGTGCTTCTAAGGCTAAGAAATGAATTTTAAAGGATCTGAGAATCTGTTTCAGCTGTATTGATCCTGATATTATTGTCCCTGAATAGTTTGAGACCCATAAATAGTGCCTTGTATTATACTTGAATGGGGTCTACGTTCCCAAGTTTGGCTGTGAAAGCAAAAACAATTGAACCCCAAATGTTCTGCACAATACCACTGCCTTGCATGATGCCTGCAGAGTAGGAGATGTCCGTGTTGAGCTAGAGTCCCAATCTAGGATAATTCCAGAAAATACATCTTATAGGAGAGAGGTAATGGTTTGAGGGAATAGTTTAGCCATTGGTCTTGAAATCTCTAAGTGAAGGCACATAAACCTCCTGACTTAGAACCTGAAACAAATCAATCATAAGGCACTTAGTTTTAATCACAACCGCCCTGCTCGAGATCCTGACCCCCTCGGTCCTCATAGTATTTATTTCTTTCCAAATAATCTAACAACCTGCAACAAAAATAAAGGCCCTCACCTTACTCTCCATCCAATGGCCCGAAGGCCTTCATTTTTTATTGATTTTGATAATCCACCTTTCAAGGGGTGAGGTGGAACCCTTACAAGACTCATAGGCGTAAGTATTACATGGCCCGTAGGCCTTAGAGTAATTCATTTCCCGTAGGCTTCAAACATTACATATAACCCAGACTCACTACTTGGAACTGCTCCTCCCCAGCATCTTCATCGTGAAATCATCTCTCCACCTTCGCATGACTATTTGACTAGAAAACCAAAGATAAAAAAATTTCGACTCCAAAGGCTCGTAAAGAGAGACACCAATGAAACAGCCAAACACTTTCCAAACACTTGACGTCCATTGCCCTTCAAAAAAGAGGTGACAATAGGACTCCATGTATGGGTTATTACAACACAAGAACTTAGACACCAGTGGAATACTGATGCACTTGATATTTTCATCAGTTGAAAGAGCATGGTTTCTGATATGCCAAATAATAAAGTCCAGTTTTGTTGGAATTTCTTTACACCACATATTTTCTCCCTAGCTATCCGAGCTACCCAAATCATAGAGAAACTGGGTATATTCTTTCATTGAGAAGGCACCCGACGAAGAAGTGGAGAAGATTCATCTATACGATTTGGAAGTCATCTTAATAAGGTCAAACATAGCACATTTCTCTGAGTTCAGAATTGATTGAATGAACTCCGGGTAAAAACTAGCTTGCTTGAAGGTCATGTTGGGTGTTGGACATCTAGGGAAGCCAATCTTATCTCCAGCCTAATTATGGAACCAAAAGTTGATGTCACCCTTTCTAATAATCCAACAAGCCTGGTTTTCAAGAAGAGGAAGATGATCCTGGATCAAGCGCCATAGGAAGGAAACCTTTCCTTTTTGAGGCTCGTTAAAGATGCCGTACTTTGTTCTAATGAACCTCCCCCAAAGGGTCCTCCCTTCAGTCACATCCCATGCAAGATTCCCATGCATAACATGCATGGTTAATGATAAACTTTTAACATTGATGCTACCCTATTTAACTGGTTTAACTAGTCTTGACCAGGTGGCCCGGTGGTGCCTTCCCTCTGATTGTGAATCCCAAATAAAAGAATCCATAGTATTTTCAATACCTAAAATGACAAACATTGGAGGGAAGAATATGGTTGACCAAAGTGACCCTACCCCCAAACAAAAGAAAATGATTCTTCCAGTTGGAGATGCGGTTGGATATTATCTTGACCATCTTATCCAAATGGTGAATGCAAATCCTATTAGGTGAGAGTAGAGAACTGAGGTATTCCAATGGGAAGATCCTACTGCAAATATCCAAGATTGATTCTATAGGCACCCAAACACGAGCTCTTTACCCAGTTCCAACTAAACCCTAGTATCCGATTTACCATAGACCAAAAAGTAGGACAAAAGAAAATATTGATACCATTTATAACCAGCTGAATACAGTTACCATTTCATACCTAGGCCTTGTGATACTGTAAGAAAATACAAACAAAGAACCTGCTCTGATACCATCTGTACCACCTTGACCCAGGATCCATTTAACTTGTGCTCCGAGCTGGAGGGCCATTGGGCCTTAGGTATGCCTCCCTATACGCCAAAAGATCCTGACTAGAAATGATAGTTTAATTAGGCGATATTGGGGAAACTATACCCTCTAGTGATTATATAGTAATGATAGAAGATATCATAATACCATAACTCAGTGAAAACATAACTTAACCAAAATCAGTAGAAATATGATTATCAACTCATCAGAAGAAGCAATAAGTAATGGAAATAATGATCCAAAAGAAATAGATTCATACATATCAAATAGAGTATACACATTCCATGACAGTCATACAAAATATGCAAGATTTCCCAGAGGCCGATCACATAAGTGCATACTCGAAAGCCCAAAAAGACTCCAAATTGATGAAGATGAACCCCCTATAGTCCATCTTCCATTCATCCCATGTTCCTATTCATCCTTGATCACTATGGTCCAGTGCATGATCCTACTCCCTTACCCGATCTGAGAGTCATAAAGTCTACATGCGTCCCGAGGGGCCCGTGTAGGGTGAGTATGAAATCATTAGGCCACCAACAGCGTGTTCCTATCTTAATTCCATATTTATACAAGTGTATTCATAAATAAATAAATAACAGTACTTAATCATAAAATACATAACCCACTTTGTGCATGCTCAATATCTGTGAAGAAGCATTTACCTACTTCAGCCAACGTCAGTGTGGAACGATGTATCCACAGTCAGTTATACCAGAAGAACCTTGATATCTCATCCAAATACATGTCTCATGACACCTCATACCAGCTGTCATATCATATATATCCCATAAAAAGTAAACCAACGTCTCAACGACACACCCAACAATCATGTCACAAGTCCCTAGGACTTATGCTTCCATAAATCACCATCAGCTTAACAGCTTAACATCCCATGGATGGCATGAAGATGTCCATCCTTCTATATATAAAGAACCACCGTTAGCTTGATGAACCGACATCCCAAGGAACAATAAGATCCGTCCTTCAATGAATAATCAACCATTTTTGGCTTAATAACTTAAAATCCTGAGGCATGATGAGATATGCCCTCCCATCATTCCAACCCATCATCTATCAATGTCACAGTGATTTGTTTTCCACATCTAATGGTCTCACTCACCATCGACCATGACTTTCTACGGTGAGCACCTCCTACATAACTGATGGTGAACACCATCCCTTAAGGCACTAAATCTATAGAGGTCTCCACCCACAATGAGTGGTCAACACCACATCAACTAAGTCTTTATCTGTATGAACATGACTCCAATGAATCTATAGAGGTATCCACCCAAAATAAGTGGTCAACACCACATCAACTAAGTCTTTATCTGTATGCACATGACTCCAACGATGCTATCGACCAATCATGGTGAGTATTAATCACTAACATTTCCTAATCCACAACAACCAGAAACCTCATTTCCACATGCGAACCTCACCGCCCATCAACGACATGATTATCACGATCCATCTCATCCAGATGATCACATTGCCATAATATTGGTGATCATCATCACCTCAAGTCATTCAAACCATGCCCTCAACTTGATGAACCTTATTATCTCAATGCCGATGATCAACATCACCCCAAGTATATCCCAAGCCAAGCCCAAACTATTCCCATGGAACTCAGATAATCATAACATATCAATATTTAATTATAATAACTAACACATCATGCCAAACCTTGAACTAGAAACCCCATTTCATGTATTCATTCCATACCCGACTCAATATAATTTAAAAAGGACATCACATTCCCATCAAAATCTCTTAATAATAATAAAATGATTTAATCATACACATTTATTATAAAGGGTTTCAATCAGATAACCTCACACACCTTTATTAAAATACACATCCCATAGAATGCATATATTCATAGAGAAATCTAGGTCCCACCTACCTTATGCTTATAGGAACTCGCTCGTCGAATATATACCTCTAATCTGAGATGAAACGAGAAAAATCAGGATTTTAGAAAAATGCCTTGAAAATAGGGTAAATGGGCTTGCATGGAATTAGCGTTCAAAATGGTGAGAGAAAAGAAGAAATGAGGTAATATGAATTGAGGACTTACCGCTATGATTCCAATGCACCCAATGACATCCAAATTAGATCTTAATCAAAGGAGATAAGCCAAAGCCTATAGGAGGAAGAAATGAGAGAGAACCCCCTACCGTGCACATGAAAGGGAGAAGGAGGAGAAAGAAGGAAATAAGGAGGGAGGGGTAGTTTTATAATTTCACCTACTTTACTGAACTCCACAGTTAGGCCACATGGTTTGGCTAACTGTACGCCAACCATACGGGGAAACTATCTAAAGACAAATCCACCCCACATGGCTAGGCGTACAATTTGTCAAACCACGCACAACCTATGAGGATCTCCTATTCATTAAACCGCAGACTCCTTGCACAACCATGCACCCCATCCCACAAATTGTGTGCCTTTACCTATACCTTCTAAAAATAAGTTTTTAGGGCCCGAAGCTCTTGAAACTCATCCAAACTCCTCGAGGTACTCACCGGGCCTTTAACCCCATCTAAAAACAGCATCTTAGAGCATTCAAACTCATGTAATTAAGTTTTGAAGCTCAAAATCAAAGTTGGTCTTCCCACCAAACTCAAAATTCCAATTTACCTAGAAATTCTAACCTACTCAAAAATCTGAGACATTACACATACTGAGCATCTGAGCTCACCCTTTCTCATATTTCTTTTTCCTAGGTTATGAGGAAAATTATTAAGTATGATATTCCTAAGAAGAGTTCTAGTTATTAAGAACTTAGTGGGAGATGATGTAGTTCATTTATGAACCAGTTGTTTATGTATCCAAGTGTCACAGACCAACCTAGGTACCTTGGTAACCTGATAACCAAGCCGGTCCTGACATAGCCCGAAGGGAATTCTCGATCTCCAAGAGTCTACAACTAGAACCTGACATCATAAAAGAATGGAAGTGGGAACAATTTTTCCATAAATATTGCAAAAGAAAAGAAACAAGACAATATGCATATAAAAGGAAACTCTAATGGGAGTAAAGTACTAGAAGTCAAACAGACATTTAAATCCCAAATTACTACAACCCAAGTACCAAACAAGGAAAACATACCAAGTCCCCAAGGAAACAACTCACTAAGTGTAAGGTTCAACAACTGGATCCACCTCCAAGAGATCCTTTCCCCTTACTCAAACCTGGAAGAAGATGATCTACAAACACCCAAATACACAAGTAGGGTGTGATCCAAAGCCTAGTAAGATTTCACCAAAGATTCCATAACAAGATGTCGAGTCAAATTAACCAATAATGTTCTTTCAATTTAAAATATAAGCAGGTTTGATATTCACAAAAGGCATATTTAAAAAAATCACGCTTTACGATTTAAAAGATGGAAATACATTTATCAATTCATGCCTTAGATTTTGAATGATGGAAAAACATCTCAAAATATGGAATTTACCTTTAATCAAAGGATACTTTATATAAATGGAACTTTTCACAAAATGGATTAAATAAACACTTTTATATAAAACAATTTTTATAAATTCTCAAGGCATATAAAATAGTTTATAATAATGGAATATACGTTTGAAATAAAAACAAGTGAGCAACATGGTCCTGTGCCAAATAGGTATGATAGTTCCAGGCTATAGGGACCCAACACTGTGATTATGGAAAAATATATACATACGTCCCTTGAACCAAGGGCAAGAGGACTTATTACCATCGCCTAAGGAATGGGATATGCTGATACGATGTTTTAAAACATTGTAAAATCGTAAAGTGCCACTCAAAATAACTCACTAACTATCTAAGACTTTCACGTGTTCTGATATAAAATAAATATGAAAAATTTATTTTAAGACTGCTTAAAATAAAATTAAATCCCACTCTCCATTCAATATGCCAAATTTCTCTTTAAAAAACCATAACGAGTTTTTAATAAAAAACATTCCTTTTCACAAAGATGAAACCACTGGGTTTCCATCAAAACAATTTTAAGCCATTTTTTCATAAATAAGGATTTGAAACCAATTCATACAATTTCACAATCCATTACATAATTAAATACAACAATTTATGTTTCAAATAATTCCATTAATTTCATCACAAACCCCCAATTCACTAGAATTGGGGTTTTTCGAAATTTTTTCCATCAAATAAATTTCTACAATTAAATTCAACAATTTAATTGATTCAATTTCCATCAAAAACTAAAATTTAAATTAAAAAATTTAAATATCACCAATTTCCAATTCTATTCCAAAAACCCATTTTTCTCAAAAACCCCAATTCACTATAATCGGGTTTTTCCCAAAATCAATTAAAATCCATATAATCAAAATCAAAATATTTGCATTCAAATTCAAATAATTCAAATTTAGACAAATCAATTAGGGTTAATATAATTTGGTCATCGTAATGAAACCACCTAGCTCGGGACTAATGAATCTCGAGTCACCAAACCCTAGCCGGGATTCGTCAATGAAGAATGACAATCACAGAATCTGGGAGAAACAAGAATAAAACATAGGTTTAGATCCATAAAAATAGTTATTAGATCCTACAACAATATATGGATATCTATAAAACCCTAGGGATAAAGAGAGAGATTGTGGAAGATCAAGAATAGGAGGAGGAAACTAACCGGAGGAGGATTGACTGATGTTCACCTAGCTTCAGATCGCATCCAGGAGAGGTCCAAGGGGACAATTATTGTCATTGGTAGCTCTAAGGATGGGAGAAACTTGTTTGGGTTGAAGGAGGTCCGTCTAGGACCTGAAAAGAGGGTTTGGGAAATTTTAACAAAAATTCAGATATCTTAAAATCCCATTCGCATGATTTCCTGGGAAACTGCGCACGGTTTTGAAAAAACTGCGCGCAGGCCATGCACCCATTATAAATGGGTCATACAATTTCTCTTAAGGGAACACATGACTTGACTAACCATGCACAAGATGTATAAAGATCTCTGTCCAAAATTTTCCATTTTCCTGTAGCAGAGTGCATAATTTGGAAAACCATGTGCCAACCGCGTGCAAATTGTACACTAGCCTAGAATTCACATGATTCTTAAATTTTCAACCTGAAACAACCCTAAATTAAAACCAACCAAAGATCGATAAAAAGGATGGTTTAGGAGTACCTTAAAATAGTAACGGGTTGTTACAACCTCCCCACCATAGAAACTTTTTGTCTCCATAAAGCCTACGAAGAAGCCTCCACGTCAAAAAGACGAGGCCACTAATATCTCATCAGTTCCCCCCCTCCCATGTATCATGATAATTAGAACCATGCTTCCATAGCACATGAACCAAAGGTATCATCCTCCCATGAAGTACCTTGGTCTTAGAACCAACAATCCTGACTGGCCGTTCAGTCACAGATAAATCAGGTTCAACTTCATGATCACGCCAACTCAGAACATGAGATGGACCGGATAAATACTTTCAAAGATGAGATACATGAAACACATTATGTATCAACATCAGCTGTGGTGGTATTTCCAAATGATAAAAAACTTTATCCACCTTCTCAACAACCTTAAAAGGTCCAACAAAATGAGGAGCAAGCTTCCCTCACCTCCCAATCCATCAATGACCCAACTGAGGTGAAACCTTCAAGAACACCTGGTCACTAACTAAGAACTCCAAAGATCTATGGCAATGATCAACATAAGATTTATATCAGCTCTGTTCCATCAACATCCTCTGAAGAATCAACTGAATCTTTGATGTTGTCTCTTGGACCAAGCTCAGTCCAACCAAGGAACTTTCACCAATCTTCGACCAACACAATGGAGATTTACAAGGCCAACCATACAAGGACTCAAAAGGATCCATTCTAATTGAAGACTAGTAAATATTGTTATAATAAAATTTAACCAACCCTAAATGGTCATCCCATGCTCCACTAAAGTCAAGAACAAAAGCACAGAGCATATCCTCGAGCATCTATATAACTCTTTTTATCTGGGCATCCGACTTTGGATGGTATGTCATACTCAAATGGAAGTGAGATCCCAGTGCCTCCTGAAGGCCACTCCAAAAATGAGAAGTGAACTGAGGATCCCAATTAGAGACCATAGAATATGGAACTCTGTGCAAACGAACAATCTCTTTCATCTAGAGGTTTTACAACTCCTCAACTTTGGCTGTACCATGAATGGGTAAGAAGTGAGCTGATTTATTTAGCCTATCGATCACAACCCATATCGCATTCATATTTCTCCAGGTACATGGAAACTCAACCACAAAGTCCATAGAGATATCATACCACTTTCAAGTAGGGAATGGAAGTGGTTGAAGAAAACTCGAAGGTTTTTGGTGCTCAACCTTACCTTATGGCATGGATAGAAACGTGAGACAAACTCAGCAATGACTCATCTCATACTTGGACACCAGAACTTTTACCGCATGTCATGGAACATCTTTGTGGTTCTAGGGTGCACTGCCCACTGGGAACTATGGAAATCCCCCATCACAACTTTCCTTACCGAAGACGGTACCACAAAATGATTCCGATATCATATAATTCCCTCTTTGGAGAATGACAATTGGTCAACTACCTTCCCACCATAAAGAGAGTCTCTAACACTATGAAAATCATCATCAAGCTTTTGTTCCTACAAAATCAATTCAAGAAAAGTGGATATCAACCTAAAACTATCCAAAGAAACCTTGTTCCCTTTATCCTAAACTCCAATATGAAACTATGCAAAAAGAGCCATCAAGTTCCACTCTTCCAATGATTCTTTTACTGCCCAGGTTAGAAATTTTCTGCTCAATGCATATGTAATGAAATTCCATTTTCTCGGGATGTAAGAGATGTCAAAGTCAAAATATTATACGTATTCTACCAAACACCTATGGTAGAGATTCAAATATTTTTTAGAGAATATGTAATTCAAGCTCTTGTGGTCTGAAAACATGGTAAGCCTTTCTTCATAAAGGTAATGTCGCCAAATCTTAAGCATGTGCATCACAACAACGAGTTCAAGGTAATCAGTTAGATAATTATTATCATGTAGATGAAGATGAAGAGGTCCATAGGAAACAACATGATTACCTTGCATAAGAACACATCCCAAGCCTGAACTTGATGCATCACAAAAAACTATATAGCCCTATCCAGCCTCTAGAATAGTCAACACCAGTGCATTAGTCAGAAGAAGTTTCAGCTCAAAAAAATAACCCCGACACTTATAATTATAAGAAAACTTAACTCCATTCCTAGTTAGTGTAGTCATCGGAGAATAAAACTTTGAGAAGTCTTTCATGAACCGAAAATAGTATTCAGATATGCCCAAAAAGCTTCGAATCTTGAAGACATTTCATAGTTTCTCCCATGTCATAATAAATTTCACCTTCTCAGGGTCAAATGAAATACCATGTTTTGACACCAAGTTTCCCAATAATTTCACTTCCCTAATCCATAAACTGCACTTCAAAAGTTTATCATAAAGTCAGTGATTTCTCAGAAAACTCAGAATTGTTCTCAGATGATGCACACGATCCTCCTAAAACTTAGAGTAAATGAGGATGTCATATATAAATACTACCATGAAAGCATCAAGATACTCATGGAAAATTCTATTCATTAATTCCATGAAAACTGCAAGAGCATTGGTTAGACCAAAGGTCATAACAAGGTACTCATAATTTCCATACTTGCTTCAAAAGACAGTTTTTTGAATGTATGATTCTTTTATCCCCAACTAATAGTAACCAGAGCAAATTTTAATCTTTGAGAACCACTTCACCCCTATCAATTGATCAAAAAAATCATCAATCCTTAGTAACAAATACTTATTCTTTAACGTCACTTGATTGAGTTTTTGATAATTAACACATAGGCAAAGTGAACCATCATCTTTCTTAGAAAAGAGAACCGGTGCCACCCAAGATGACACACTCGAGCATATAAATCATTTCTCTAGAAGATATTAAAATTGGTACTTCATCTCTTTCAATTCATCTGGTTCCATGTGGTAAGAAGGAATAGAAACTAGTTGAGTACCAGGCATTAAGTCGATGGAAAACTCAACCTCCCTTACTTGAGGCAAACCAGAGAAGTTAAAAGGAAACACATTGGGAAACTTGATGAAAACTGGGGGGAGATAAACACCCAAATATTCCTGCTCCAGATCAAAGGAAAACATGGATATCACTTTCCCAACTTTGGATAAGAAGGTCTAGCTCTGCTCGACCTTGGGTCCCATTCTCCTTAAAAGACATGAGACACACCACTGGGTGTAGTGTATGAGACCCGTCGAAGATAAAAATAAATTTGGGATTTATTGGAAATGATAAAATCCATCCAAAAAATAACATCAGTGGATTTCATATCAAGAACAAAAAAATTCTAGGAAAGCTCAACATCTGATAGAGATAAAACACATGGGGGACTACTGAGACTCTGTTCTTTATTCATACCAAGGGATGTAGTAATATCAATTGCACAAGATAAAATATCCATAGGAAGATTAAGAAGATTCACAACATGGGTTGAAATAAACAAATGAGATGCACAAGTATCTAATAGAGCAGTCACTAATGATGAAGTTATAGTAATGTTACCTCTCACAATCACTAGACCCATATCCACTTCCTTAAGAGACTCTTCCACTATGTGAAGAAGGTTCATTCCAGATTCCTTTGGCTGTAACCCTTTTACACATGAAACATCTGATTTCCTATATTTTTAGGAGGATATGATGATCCCATTATACTATGTGGAGTAGAATAAATATGGAAGAATTATTACAAGTTCCCTGAACATCTGCAAGAGCCACATTTCTTGGGTGCCTCAGTGAAAACCCTCTTTGAATGTTATGCCTTGTCACACTGGTAGGAAACCAAAGGACCTCTTCCAGGTACTGCAAGAGGTCTAAAACAACCTTGTTGTCGAGAACTACCATGATAATCATCATGCATCTGCTTCCCCTTGAAGGAACTCACGATGCTACTGGGAGAAAAAGAAGTTCTCAATAACCCCGACCTACCATCCAGTTTCATCTTGACCATCAATGCTCTATCCAGTACATCAAAATAATAAGGAATATTCAATAAGAAAACCTAAGAACAAATATCTGGTCATAGTCCCAAATTGAACCTTCGAGCCTTCATCCTCTCATTCGATACTATCTTAGGAACAAAGTGCATGAGATCAAAAAAATGTTTTGCATACTCTGTCACGATTCTGTCAGTCTGCCTGAGTTTTAAGAAATCAGTGGAATTAGCTAACAACATCGAATCTGGATAGAATTAGTTAGTGAAAATAACCTTGAAGTCCTTCCACTCTAAGCCCTAATGCTTCTTTACCTCCCCCATCGTGTCCCACCATCTCCTTCCCAGACCTTCCAGCATAAAGGTGCCACACTTCACTTTTATTTCATCAGGTGTTTCAAAAAACCCAAAAAATGATCCATTATGCTCAACCAATCCCTATCCTCTTGAGGATCTTTTGAGCCTTTAAACAGTTCTGGCTTCTGGTGAAGGAAATCTTGAGAAAAAATCTTGAGAACATCCCTATGAGGTTCCACAATTGTATCCTAACTGAGAACTGGAGGTGGTTCTTGTCCCACATCTTGGACAATGTGCATGATCAACTCAATCAGATTCAGATCAACAATAGGATTCACTCGCTAAGTTTCAACAACAACTTCATCCTGGATTAGATTCATAGTTCTTCTTAGAGGTATGATGCTACACAACATCAGCATACAATAAGGAAAACATCAGATTAACACTCAAATAGAGAAACAAGGTAAATTAATACCAACAAATATAACAACAAGATTTATATTTTAATCTATCAAAATTAAAATAGAGAAAAGAATAGAACTAATCCACAAGATGAATTTACCTAACCACCCATGGTGACTTCAGGTTCATTGCAGTGAGAGATGTCCAGACACTTAATCACAACTACCTCCCAAGTCTTGATAAGTTTTCACAAATACATACTAACTTCAAGAAAAAAGCTCAAACTGGAAGCTCTGATACCACTTTGTCACAAACCAACCTGGGTACCCTGGTAACCCGATAACTGTTCCGGTCCTGACATAGCCTAAAGGGCATTCCCAATCCCCATGGGTTGGTGACTAGAACCTTTCGTAATACAAGAATGAAAGTGGGAACGGTTTTTCCACAAAAATTGTAGAAGAAAATAAAAAAGATAGTATACATATAAAAGGAAACACCACTGGGTGTAAATTACCAGAAGTAAAATAAGCATTTAAATCCCAAAGTACTATAACCTAAGTACCAAACAGGGAAAACAACCCAAGTCCCTAAGGAAAAAAATCACAAAGTCCAATGTTCAATAGCTAGATCCACCTCTAAGAGATCCTTTCCCATTGATCAAACCCGGAAGGAGATAATCTACAAACACCCAAAGGCACAAGTAGGGTGTGAGCCAAATACTTGTAGGATATCACCAAAGATTCCATAATAAGATGACAAGTCAAATTAACCAATAATATCTTTTCAATTTAAAATATAAACATTCAAAAAAGGAATATTTAAACAAAATCTTATTTACAATTTAAAATATTGAAATACATTTAACAATTCATGCCTCACATTTCTAATGATAGAAAAACACTTCAAAATATTGAATTTACCTTTAATCAAAGGATACCTTACATAAATGGTACTTTTCAAAAAATGGATTAAATATTTTTTTACATAAAACAGTTTATATAAATTCTCAAGGCATGTAAAATAGTTTATAACAATGGAATATAAGTTTTAAATAAAAACAAGTAAGAAACATGGTCATGTTCCAAATAGGTATGATAGTTCCAGGCTATAGGGACCCAAAACTGTGAATATGGAGAAGTATGTATATATGTCTAGTGAACCAAGGCCAAGAGGACTCATCACCACTGCCTAAGGAATGAGATGTGCTGATATGATGTTTTAGAATGTTTCATAATTGTAAAGTTCCACCCAAAATAACTTACTAACAACCTAAGGCTTGAATGTTCTCTGATAAAAAAATATGGAAAATTTATTTTAAGACTACTTAAAATACAATTAAATCCCATTATCCATTTAAATATTTTAGTTTTACCTTTAAAAAACCATAATGGGTTTCCATTAATTTTTTTTATCCATTTTCATAAATAAGGACTTGAAACCAATTCATGCAATTTCTCAGTTCATTACACAATTAAATACAACAATTTAATTTTCAAAAAATTCCATCAATTTCATGAAAACACCCCAATTCACTAGAATTGATTTTTTTCAAAATTTTTCCATCAAATCAATTTCTACAATTAAATTCTATAATTTAATTGATTCAATTTCCATAAAAAATGAAAATTTAAATTAAACAATTTAAACCTCACCAATTTCCAATTCCATGCCAAAAACCCATTTTTCTAAAAACCCCAATTCACTGGAATTAGGTTTTTCCCACAACCAATTGAAATACATATAATCCAAATCCAAATAATTTCATTTAAATTCAAAAAATTGAAATTTAAACAAAGCAAATTGGGTTAATATAATTTGGGCATCATAATGGAACCACCTACCTCGGGACCAACAGATCTCGAGTTACCAAACCCTAACCTGTAAAGACCTAGAAATTTCAAGGGAATTTTTTTTTCTTAGTTTCTTTGGAATTTTACGAGTATGAGGTTTCTAATGGCACCTGATTCTGAGGCCCGGTGTGCCCAGAATCAATTTCTGAAGTTTATCTCGGGTATGTTCAGTGAACGAACAAGCGAGTTTTTCTAACTTTTGAACAGGTGCTCGGAATCGAAATCCGAGGGCACCGATGAAACTGCAGTGCCAATAATTGCTTAAGAAGACCCTTTCTGGAGTTGTGTTTTCTCGGAAGAAGTTGTAAAAAAAAGAGTGAGGAATAAAAATATAATTGTTTTACAATTTTATTTTTATTTCTTGCTAAGTGGTTTAAGTATTGTGTCACAACACTTTTTCCCTCTCTTATGTGGTTTAACTCCTAGGTGTGGGAGTTGGAGTGGGACCCTTTGGGTTGCTAACTTCCCTTGGGAGAATAAAGGAGAGGTAGGTCCCACATGATCCCCACCCCTTCACTTTTTCCATAACTCCTCACCTCCCTCTTTAATTTTGTAAACTCATCTTTAATTGAGTAACGCACCCGCATCCCCACTTAATGCCAAGTCAACTCTTGAATTTGTTTGGTTTATTAAACGCCTCATTAATTGGTCAACACATGTTAATTAATTCATGGATTCTTTTTGAATTTTGAAAGGGTTGACATGAGAAATAAAATAAGAGAAACCTTATTTTATTATTGTTGTTTCGTTTTGTGGAACAAAGAAGAGACCTCTAGTCTTTAAGAACGTTCTTCCTTTTGAAGAATGCGAAGAACGATGAAGAACGCCGGCCTCCGACGAAGGACGACGAAGAATGCTGATTCATCAGAGATCGACGATGTGACGCCATCTACCGCAACGCCAATGACCCTCTTCTCCACGACGCTGTGTACTGTGATGCCGAAGGTGCTTACGGAGCATCGTTCTGCGACGACCTTTTTCTGCAACGAACCTCGTTCGACGACTTCATCAAGGTAGGGGTTTGTTTTGTTCATAAATGTTCTTTGCCGTCCAACATAAATTTCTTAGCCGCTTGATATTGGATTAATGAGCGGGGGCCAGACCGCACGAACATGACCGAATCTCCTCCCCCTTGATGTTGTGTTTGTCGCAGCACGAACAAAGGTAGCACGGTGCAACGACACCGCGCAGAAATAAGGAGGAACACGGCGAAGAAGCGCAGCGCCATCGCGCCGCGCCGTTGAGGCCGAACGAAACAGTGGTCGGAGTTGGGGCCGCAAAGGCGAATCGAAGACTCCACAGTTTGTTTATTTGACGTGCGGATCGACGGGTGATGACGGAATGGACCATAGAGGCGATTTGATGATCCCGTAGTGAAGTTCGGGTCCCGTAAGGATTCCCGGCGCAGACGGAATTGAAAACGGACCACCCGAGTAACTCCGGTGGCCCGAGGACATCACCGATGGAACCGGCGGCCAGAGGCGGCGGCGCTGCAGCGCGTCACCAGGAGGAACCGCCGCGGCTGAAGCCGCGACGGCAGGCAGCCAGATCCCGCGGCCGCGCGGGATCCAGGGGAGCAGGAAGCGGCGCTCGCCGCGTCCGCGGGGCGCAAAGGCCGCTTGGCTTGCTGGCCGAGCCAGCGTGCCACCCGGCCGGGCCGGGCCGCGTCCTCCCAGGATGAACCCGGATCCAGGTCGGGTCGACCCGGTTCGGGCCGACCCAGGGGGGTTGGGCCGGGTCGGACCGGGCCCAGACCCCCCAATTTCGGATCAATTCCGGTATTTTGCCCATATCTTGGGCTACGAACCTACGATCGACGCACTGTCAGTTTCATATAGATCCTTGGATCGAGACGGTCGTTTCGGTATATTACACTCAAGGTTTCGAAGAACTTTGGGTACGACCGGGTTGGTTCGAACACGAAACCAACCGGGTCCTCGGAGCGGAAACGCCTATAACTTGAGCTCCGGACGTCCGATTGAAGTGCCGTCGAATTTGTTGGATTCCTCTTAGTGAGACGGACCTTTGGGATTACTCCTTTTGAGGTTTGGATGCAGTTGGAGTATGGCCGCGTTGGATTGTACCCGAAATCCAACCGGGCCTCTGGAACGGAAAAAACAATAACTTTCAGACCGGACGTCCATTTGATGAACCGTCAATGGAATTGGTGATCACGTTGAGAAACGGTGCCAATGAATATACCCTATGTGAGTTCGGGGTATAGTTGAGATACAGTCGGGTTGGTTCGTACACGAAACCAATCGGTCCCCTAGGACGAAAAGGCTAATAACTCATAGACCGGGCGTCCAATTGACACGTTGTATATTGCGTCGAGACCCCTATGATGAGGCGGTACTTTGAGATACTTCTTCATGGGACTTTGTGATACTTGGAGTATCGAACTGTAGCTCGTGGAGCGGACCCTCCCGGAGACGAGCGTACGGAGTACGAAGACCGTGTAGCTGGCTGAGACCTGATGACTTCTTGTCCGATTCGATTCGAAGTGACTTGCATAGCCCAGTGGGGAGCACTAATTTGTGAGGTGGCAGACCCATGGCGGAGGAGCACTACTTTTTGAGGTGGCAGACCCGCGGTACTCAACAGGAGGAGTACCTCTGTAGGCTATGAGGGGGAGCACTACTGTGTGAGGTGGCAGACCCATGGCGGAGGAGCACTACTTTGTGAGGTGGCAGACCCGCGGTACTCGACAGGAGGAGTACCTCAGCAGTCTTAGGTTAGTGAGCAGTACCTCGGAGTCGTGACAGGATCACTGTACTCGTCAGAGATGGAGTTCTTCAGCAGTTACAGTTTCGATAATGAAAATCCTGGTTTGAGCTGAGTCTATGACCTTTGTGTTTACCTCATGATTGAGATGGGTCACTTGATAACTTAGGTATATGTATGGGAATATAACTAGGTAGTGGTTATCCGTTGATTTCATAACCTTTGTGTTTCCTCATGATTGATATGGGTTACTTGATAACTTAGGTATAAGTATGGGCTTATACCTAAGTAAGGGTTATCTGTTGAGATTCTTCTTTGTGGTTATCCTTGTTCGATTTAGTGTGACCTTGAGGGTCTCGGGGTCCCTACTGAGTATCGTATACTCACCCCTGCACGGGCTATGCCCACATCTCGTTGTGTTGGTTGCAGACGACGGGCAGTGCTGAAAGAGGCCAAGTGTTCGAGGACTGGATGGTACCTGGAGGTGGACCTCACGACGAGTCAGTATCTGGAGGTGGACTTCAGGACGAGACAATACTCGGATGAGGTAGACGGGCGAGAGAGTTGTGGAGGCTATCTATACGTACCCTTCAGGTAGGATCTGTGGTGGATGATCCAGGATCTGCGCTATCTGTACCTACCCTTCAAGTAGGATCCGAGGTGGACGACCCAGAAGCTGCTTCTATTCTTCCAGCTATTTGTATTTTCTCTTGTACTTTTGTTCATTTGTAGCTATACTTTCAGTTGGGTTTGTATTCTATCCCACTTACTTTTCATCACTTTCTTTTTTACTTATTGTATTACTTCCGCTTGTACTCTGTGGTGTTTTGTTTACTTTTATAAAGGAAATGCCTTCCCAGTTATCGGGATTTACACCTTTGGTGCTAGTCGCCAGCCCCTGGACTATGGAAGGTTGGCTTGGGGTAGTCACGACATGGGCCTCGAGGACGGGTTGTGACAAATTGGTATCATAGGAGTCGGTTCTACCGCAGAACTTATAACTCTGATATTTTTCTTTCTATGAAGCAATAGTGTTAAGGGTACCGAGTGTGGTCTTCAGTTCAGGGAGTCCAGTGTTGGTGCATGCGGCCGACATATCCATACACCAGGACCCTGACTTCTAATTTCTAACTCAGTAGATGAAAACACTAATTGCGTGTGTGTTTCCAAAGGTTTTCCCTTAAAACAGCTCAAACTAGGTCAGCTCACCAGGTATAAATCGTTTGACCGTGTTACGTCTGTTTCTTTCAGGATGCCTTATCATGGACGATCAGCTAGAACCCCGAGAGATATACGTATTGAAAGCCTTCCGAGCGACGAGGATTCAGTACAGGGCCCTCTTACAGTTGAGGCACCAGCGGAGGTACCAGAGGTACTACCATACGTTGGGCCACCGATGCCACCAGCCCCAGCTGCAGGCGATGCACACCGCTTGAGCACGCTACACGAGTTCCAGAGCCAGAGGCCACCCAGGTTCTGGGGAGAGATAGACCCACAGGCGGCTAAGGATTGGCTAGAGGCTATGGTGAGAGTCTTCAGGATAGTGGGTACACCAGCGGACTTCATGGAGATCTTTGCTACCAGACTCCTTCAGGTAGCAGCAGGTAGATGGTGGAGTCGGATGCTCCAGTTTTGCGATGAGATGAACTTCACATGGGGAGAATTCGAGACCTTTTTCAGGGTGGAGTTTGTACCAGTGGCCCTAAACCCCGAGCGTTTTTAGGAGCTCCTGCCTTTGCCGCATGATTTTCCATCAGTAGCCGAGTCATCTGTAGGCATTAGACAGATGATGCAGAGGTCCAAGAGGACCAGAACAGCAGATGGGCGATCTCGGGTTATAGGATCGGTAGTGCGGGGCACCCGGGGTGGGGTCAGAGCTAGGCGTGCCAGAAACAGACAGTGTTTCTCCTACGGCAGGATGGGTCACATGGCACGTGACTGTCCGACTCCCCGCACAGTTGATCCGCAGGCGTTAGAGGAGCCACTGAGACAGAAGCAGCGGTGGGTGCTTGAGCAACAACCGAGCAGTGGACAAGGCAGTAGAGCTCCGGAAGCAGGTGGATAGGAGCGGAACTAGTGGATTCCTTTTTGTTCTTGGTACTTCTAGTTCCATGTTTCTTTTGTATTTCTGTCTTTGTACTATGAGATGCTATAATAAATGACACTTATCTTTGTGATGTTTTCTTTCCTGTCCTTTTGTTTGGTTGATACTGAGAGGTCTCGGTTAAAACTATTGACTTGAACCTCACTTTCAAGATTTCTACTAGAGGAGACCCAGTGACCTCACACTGATGCCAACAGTGTGACTCGACCCTTGGAGGCGAGAGTGACGGTTGGATCTCTTGGTTGTAACGTCGAGGCCTTATGACATCATCCATGTCATGAATGCATCATTCATGTCAGGATTGACTGTATTAGGCAATGGGCATGGTTCATCCAGGGGATGAGACTGAGTTTCTCTTTTCGGAAAAGGATAAATCTTAGCAGCTCTTACAGATCCTAGGAAAATAAGGTGCAGATCATCCAGGAGCGGATGAAGAGTACACAGTGCAGTAAGAAACTGGAAACTGGCGCTAGTCTTAGAGACTCGGGCATGTTAAATGTTTCAAGAAGAGGAAGCATTAAGGAGAGATGAGTCTATGAAGCAGCAGACGTGGAGGCAGATCTAGGAGAGCAGCATGAGGTGGTGTACATTTCAACATGCTACAACCACCCGCCTTAGTTGTCCCCGCCAGGCTCAGGGAGCCGGAGGGCAGGGGTAGAGTGCGGCAGCATGCGGTCAAGAAGTGTGACCCAATGGCTCTAAAAATGATTCAAGGGATAGTTTGTGTCCACTACTAGCCGCCTTAGAACAGACGTTGATATGAATCATTCATTCCTTCCACGAATCTTGTCCCAGACCTAGAGTTTCCGGTAAGCCGTAGACTTTACCCTCACGTCTGGAGATACTTTGGGAGGAGACTCAATAATCAAACTTATGCCGACAGTGTGGTCTGACCCTCGAGGCGAGAGTTTCAGTTGGAATCTCTTGGTGGCAGCGTCAAGGCCTTACGACGTTGGTCTCAGTATGGATTGGATTCACAGTTCATGCTCAGATTGATTGTATTAGGAAAAAAGGTTGTGGTCTAACTACAACGTCGGGATGGGTTTTCCTTGGTCGGTGAAAAGGAAACCCCAGGCAGCACAGGATAAACTCATGCATAGGAGGGTTTGGTCGATCACTCTTGGTTCGACCAAGCTTACCCTCATGGAAGTAGGAGTTTTGTGTTTCAGTTCTAATCAGGAAATAGAGGCCTCTAGAGTTTGAGGATGGCGATCACGTCCTTATACGGGTCTCACCTCGACAAGGTTTATGGAGATGTGGCCGAGGTGACAAGTTATCTCTGAGGTTCAATGGACCTTTTTAGGTCCTCAACAGGGCAGGTGAGGTGGTTTACCATTTGACCTTTCCACCTCAGTTGCACCAGGTGCATGATGTCATCTACGTATCTCAGCTGGGGAGATACATGCATGATCCTTCGCACATCATCAACCTTAGGAAGTAGGACGTCGATGACAGGGTGACATTCATGGAGGTTCTAGTGGGGATCGAGGATTGACAGGAGTGGATCCTACGTAGATGGTCGATTCCTCGGGTGCGCTTTCACTGGCAGCACGGATTCCTCCAGGTGAGCACATGGGAGCAGAAGGCTCAGATGTGTGCTCAGTACCACTTTTATTTCCCTAGTTTGTGTTATAGCTTTATGGGGACGTAAAGCCCTGAGGTGGGAGTAATGTAAAGACCCAGAAATTTCAAGTAATTTTTTTTCTTAATTTCTTTGTAATTTTACGAGTATGTGGTTTCTGACGGCACCTGATTCCGAGGCCCGGTGTGCTCAGAATCAATTTATGAAGTTTAGCTCGGGTACGTTCAGTGAACGAATGAGCGGGTTTTTCTAACTTTTGAACCGGTGCTCAGAATCAAAATCCGAGGGCACCGATGAAACCACAGTGCCGGTAATTGATTAAGAAAACCCTTTCTGAAGTTACGTTTGCTCAGGAGGAGTTGTTAAAAAAAGAGCGAGGAATAAAAATATAATTGTTTTACAATTTTATTTTTATTTCTTTCTAAGAGGTTTAAGTGTTGTGTCACAACACTTTTTCCCTCTCTTATGTGGTTTAACTCCTAGGAGTGGGAGTTGGAGTGGGAACCATTGGGTTGCTAACTTATATTGGGAGAATAAAGGAGAGATAGGGCCCACACGAGCCCCACCCCTTCACTTTTTCCATAACTCCTCACCTCCCTCTTTAATTTTGTAAACTCATCTTTAATTGAGTAATGCACCCGCACCCCCACTTAATTCCAAGTCAAATCTCAAATTTGTTTGGTTTATTAAACTCCTCATTAATTGGTCAACACACGTTAATTAATTCATGGATTCTTTTTGAATTTTGAAAGGGTTGACATGAGGAATAAAATAAGAGAAACCTTATTTTATTATTGTTGTTTCATTGTCTGGAACAAAGAAGAGACCTCTAGTCTTTAAGAACGTTCTTCCTTGTTGAAGAACGCGAAGAACGACGAAGAATGCCGGCCTCTGACGAAGGATGAAGAAGAACGTTGATTCCTCGGAGATCGATGATGCGACGCCGTATACCGGGACGCCGACGGCGCTTACGGAGCATCGTTCCGCGATGCCGTCTTCCGTGATGACCTTTTTCCGCAACGAACCTCGTTCGACGACTTCATCGAGGTAGGGGTTTGTTTTGTTCATAAAAGTTCTTTGCCGTCCAATGTAAATTTCTTAGCCGCTTGATATCGGATTAACGAGAGGGGTCCGGACCGCATGAACACGGCCGAATCTCCTTCCCCTTTATGTTGTGTTTGTCGTGGCACGAACAAAGGTAGCACGGTGCAACGAAACCGCGTGGAAACAAGGTGGAACATGTCTAAGAAGTGCGGCGCTGTCGCGCCGCGCCGTTGAGGCCAAATAAAACCGTGGTCGGAGTCGGGGCCGAAAATGCGAATCGAAGACTCCATAGTTTGTTTATTTGACATGCGGATAGATGGGCGATGAAGGAACGAGTTGCAGAGGTGATTTTATGATCCCGCAGTGAAGTTTGGGTCCCGTAAGGATTCCCGGCGTAGACAGAATTGAAAACAGACCATCGGAGCAACTCCGGTGGCTCGCAGACATCACCGGCGGTGCGGGTCGCTAACAGTCGGAGGCGACGGCCGGCACCGGTCGGCCGCCCAGAGTTGGCGGCGCCCTGGCGCGCCGCCAGGAGGAACCTCCGTGGATGAAGCCACGGCGGCAAGCGGCTGGATCCCGCGGCCGCGCGGGATCTGGGGGAGAAGGACGCGACGCTCGCTGCGTTCGCGGGGCGCAAAGGCCGCTCGGCTCGCTGGCCGAGCCAGCGGGCCACCCGACCGGGCCGAACCGGGTTGCGCAGACCGGGCCGGGCCGCGCCCCACTGGGTCGGACCTGGACCCGGGTCGGGTCGACCCGGTTCGGGCCGACCCTGGGGGGTTGGGCTGGGTCGGACCGGTCCCAGACCCCCCATTTTCGGACCACTTCCGGTCTTTTGCTCATATCTTGGGATACAGACCTCCGATCGATGCACCGTCAGTTGTGTAGTGATCCTTGGATCAAGATGGTCGTTTTTGTATCTTACACTCAAGGTTTTGAAGAACTTTGGGTACGTACGGGTGGGTTCGAACATGAAACCAACCGGGTCCTCGGAGCGGAAACGCCTATAACTTGAGCTCCAGATGTCCGATTGATGTGTCATCAACTTTATTGGATTCCTCTTAGTGAGACGGACCTTTGGGCTTACTCTGCTCTAGGTTTGAACATAGTTGGAGTATGGCCGGGTTGGATTGTACCCAAAATCCTACCGGGCCCCTGGAATGGAAAAACCGATAAATTTCAGACCAGACATCCGTTTGACGAACCGTCAGCGGCGTTGGTGATCACGTCGAGAAAAGGTCCCTATGAGTATAACCTATGTGAGTTTGGGGTATAGTTGAGATACGGTCAGTTTGGTTTGTACACGAAACCAACCGGGCCCCTGGGACGAAAAGGCTAATAACTCACTGACCGGGCGTCCGATTGATGCGCCGTCTGTTGTGTTGAGACCCCTATGAAGAGGTCGTCCTTTGAGATACTTCTTCGTGGGACTTCGTGATACTTGGAGTATCGACCTGTAGCTTGTGGAGCGGACCCTCCCGGAGACGAGCGTATGGAGTACGAAGACCGTATAGCTGGCTGAGACCTGATGACTGCTTGTCCGATTCGATTCAGAGTGACTTTCATAGCCCAGTGGGGAGCACTAATTTGTGAGGTGGCAGACCCATGGAGGAGGAGCACTACTTTGTGAGGTGGCAGACCCGCGGTACTCGACAGGAGGAGTACCTCTGTAGGCTATGAGGGGGATCACTACTGTGTGAGGTGGTAGACCCATGGCAGAGGAGCACTACTTTGTGAGGTGGCAGACCCGTGGTACTCGACAGGAGGAGTACCTCAGCAGTCTTAGGTTAGTGAGCAGTACCTCGGAGTCATGACAAGATCACTGTACTTGTCAGAGACAGAGCTCTTCAGCACTTATAGTTTCGATAATGAAAATCCTGGTTTGAGCTGAGTCTATGACCTTTGTGTTTACCTCATGATTGAGATGGGTCACTTGATAACTTAGGTATATGTATGAGCATATACCTAGGTAGTGGTTATCCTTTGATTTTGTAAACTTTGTGTTTCCTCATGATTGAGATGGGTTACTTGATAACTTAGGTATAAGTATGGGCTTATACCTAAGTAAGGGTTATCTGTTGAGATCCTTCTTTGTAGTTATACTTGTTGGATTTAGTGAGACCTTGAGGGTCTCAGGGTCCATACTGAGTATCATATACTCACCCCTGCACGGGCTATGCCCGCACCTCGTTGTGTTGGTTCCAGACGATAGGCAGTGCTGACAAAGGCCGAGTGTTCGAGGACTGGATGGTACCCGGAGGTGGAGCTCACGAAGAGTCAGTATCCGGAGGTGGACTTCACGACGAGATGATACTCGGAGGAGGTAGACGAGTGAGAGCGTTGTGGAGGCTATCTGTACCTACCCTTTAGGTAGGATCCGTGGTGGATGATCCAGGAGCTGCGCTATCTGTACCTACCCTTCAGGTAGGATCCGAGGTGGACGACCCAGGAGATTCTTCTATTCTTCCAACTGTTTGTCTTTTCTGTTGTACTTTCGTTCAGTTGTAGCTGTACTTTCAGTTGGGTTTGTATTCTGGACCACTTACTTTTCAGCACTTTCTTTTGTACTTAGTGTATTACTTCTTCTTGTACTCTATGGTGTTTTGTTTACTTTTATAAAGACAATACCTTCCCAGTTATCAGGATTTACGCCTTTGGTGCTAGTCGCCAGCCCCTGGCCTATGGAAGGCGGGCTTGGGGTAGTCACGACACGGGCCCCGAGGACGGGTCGTGACATAACCAGGATTCGTCAATGAAGAATGAAAACAATAGAATCTGGGACAAACAATAATCTAACATAGGTTTAGATCCATAACAGCAGGTATTAGATCCTCTAATAACATGTGGAGATCTATAAAACCCTATATAGAAAGAGAGATATCATAAAAGATCAAAAACGGGAGGAGGAAACTAACCAAAGGAGGATCAACCGATGTTCACCTAGCTTCAGATCGTATCTAGGAGGGGTAAAAGGGGCTAAGAATCTTATTTAGGAGCTTTAAAAATGTGAGAAACTTTTTTAGGTTAAAGGAGGTCCATCCAGGACCTAAAAAGAGGGTTTAGAAAATTGTAAAAAAAATTCAGATCTCTTAAAATCCTGTCTATACGATTTGGAAAAACTGTGTGCCTATTATAAATGGGTAACACTATTTCTCCTATCGAGACACACAACTTGACTAACCGTGTGCAAGCCGTGAGGATATCTCTATCCAAAATTTTTCATTTTCCTATAGCATGCTACACGGTTTGACAAATCGTGCGCCAACCTTGTGCAAACTGCGCACTAGCCTAGAATTCACAAGATTCTTAAATTTTAAACCCAAAAAAACCCCAAATGAAACCCAAACAAATATTAATAAAAATAAGGGTTTTGGAGTACCTTAAAATAGTAATGGGATGTTACACCAAGTTTTGAAAGGAACTAGACCTATACAATTCTGGCATGGATCATCATGTATTGAATATTCATCTAAAAATATGTAATATTTATATATGAAAAGTTTGGGTTGCTATAGATAGTATCAAAGAAAGGTTTAGTTAAAATTTGGAAACTAGGATGATAAAAAATTTGTGAGAACCCTAGGGAAAAGTATAAGTATAGGATAACTTCCTAAAGTTTTGGTAATGATCATGCATAACATAGGTTAAACCAAAGGTACCATAGATTGAAAAGAAGGTGTCTTGATTTAGACATCCAATAAATGATTTTCCATGATTATGTGGTTTTTCACTATGATTATCATTGTTTACACTGTGAATTTTAGTTTTAGTCAATGTTTGGAACATGAAGGAATCCTATGAACAACACATTTGACAACTAATGCAATGAATGTCCTCATGAGCAACCAAACGACTTAAGGGTTGAGATACAATATTTTGTGACTATGCTTACTCAATTCCCTCAAGATATTAGTGGTAATACAGATCATGTTGAACTTATTAATGAACCAAGGGGGGGATAAACATGTTATTAAATATTTTATTCAACAACATCCACCATCCTTTTATGGGTCTTCTGATCCACTGGTTACTAAGCAATGGATCAATGTGATGAAAATGATATTTTCTATTCTTTAGTTCTTGGAACATGAAAAAGTTGTGATATCCATCTATCGTTTGGAAGCTGAAATAGATCAATGGTGGAATATTATTAATAATAAAAGGAAAGATGATGAAATTGACTCCATGGAATGATATGAGTTTATGGGAATATTTTTCAGTAAGTACTTCCATCGCATTCTACGTACAAAAATGGAGAAGGAATTCCTTGAGCTTAAGAAGAAGGACGATGAATCCATTGGTACCTATGAGGTAAATTTTAAAAGACTTGAAAGGTATGATTTATGTTTAATCATCATCCCTAAAATAAAAATTGATTGATTCTTTAGTGGTTTAAAACCAATACTTTGAAAGTCATTATCCATAAGGGACTTTATAAGCTATGGAGAAATCATTTAATGTGAACTCAAAGTGGAAATGAAAGCTGGAAACCCTCATGGTTCTAGTGATAAGAAAAGGAAGATGGGGTTTCATGGAATCTATAGTGGTTTTTCACATAGAGGGAAGAAAAAGTTTTAACCTCCTATTTGCCAAAAATTTGGGAAGGAGAACTCAGGTGAATTCTTGAAAGAAACAAGAAGATGTTTCAAGTTTGGGAAGCCTGACCATCGAGCAAAAGAATGTAAAAGTGATGTGAAGAGGCCGGTTAATGAAATGAATGGAGATAAATCTCAACAAAATACACCACTCACAATTCAAAGCTATAAATGAAAAAGTTTGGTCATTATGCGAATCAATGCCCTTATCCAAGGGCTAATAAAGATAATAATCCACAACACCCTTTGCAGTCAATGGGAAAAAGGAAAGCTTATGCAATCAAAATAGTTGAAGTGAATCATGATAGTCAGGGTACATTTATCCTCTATAGAATTAGGGATTCCATGTTAATGTTTTTATGAATAAGCCCTATGAAAATATTATCCTTTAGTGAAATTTGATGTGATTCTAAGCATTTATTATCTCTCCCTACATAGATTATATATAAATTTATGAAAGAAAGAAATTGTATTTGATATTCTAAATCAACCTATGATCATCTATTGGTGCATGGATGAACTCAAACCTCTAATGGAAATATTTTTGGCTAAGATAAGGTCTTATTTAAGGAATAAGGGGTGAATTATCTTTTGGAATCACACATGATTTTATTGTGACTTTATTTTGTGAAATGATTAGTATATATTGGAGAATATAAGATCAAGGTATATAAATTCTGGGATGAGACTTTATGAGTGATTAAAATTATTGTTTATTTGATCATGGAAGGATATGAGATCAAATAATTTTGGGTTTATATCTTGTCCATACACATTTTGGAGAAGTCTTTAGGTTAAATATTTATGGAATAGATTATGTTGAAATTTGGGTGTTATTGTTTGAGGTTAAAGTATGATTTATCATATTGGATAACCTGTACTAATCATTCTAATTTTGGTAAATATAGATATAGAAGGAATGAATTATCATTATTTTATGGATATTATGATATGTTAAAAGTTAATTTTATGCTTCAAGCATAAAAAATTCATATTGAATATTCATTTCTTGGATAAAGAGATGAAATGAAAATTGATTAAATAATAACTGAAGTATGAAATTGCACTTATGGTATGAAAATAACTCAATTATATTTTCACATGTTATTTATCTTGATCCCTCAACTTTAGGAAAATTATTTTAAAATAAAATGTTATAATTTTATCTTAATTTCTGATGAATTAATGGTCTTTTCACCTATCAAAGATTTATGGTTTTTTGGTTGTTAACTTTATCCTAAACATATTCTCTATCACTATCTATCAGTCATTGGGTGTTATTTTTCTCATATATGTATATATTTTCACTTTCAACTAATGTTCTTCTATTCAGAAACTTAGTTTTTTGTTTGTTCTGATGAACTTTGAATTTCTCTGTCCTTTTTTAAGAAGACGTTTTATTAACCCTTTTTAAAAAGTGGGTTTCCATGAAGGAATTTTCAAATATAAAACCATTGATTATCGAGAATAAGTTCAAATTATAAGGAAACAATTTATTAAGGGGGGATGTAACTCCCCGAGATTTTATGAAATATATTTTTTAATTTATTTGATAGCTTTTATTACCCCCAACTCTGAGTATAAACTAACCATGAAAAAAAATTAGATGAACGTTATAACCTAGCCATTAAAATTGGATTTTATGAATATGATTAAATAATTTATGAAATTTATATATAAATTTCATACTCAATATGAATGTATTGATAAATACTTATTAAACAATCACTCACCTTTTAGTAAATTCATTTTATTTTTCAAAAATATGTTTTCTTGCCTTTGTGAGAAAATATTATAATTAATTTCTAGAATTTTTTGAAATTTTATTTTATAAAAAGGATATAATTTTTGAAAGATTCATATAAAAATTAGCTTATGGTGACATTTTGAGATTTTTCTGAATTTTTTTATTTTTCAATGAATAGTGAAAATACTGATTTTTATTGAAAAATGTTTATTCTTTTGAAGTATTTATAAAGTAAAATTATATTTTTCATTAGTTTTAAAATTTTATAATTTAATTTTGATTAAAAATAATCCAATTATAGTTTTTGGAATGAAATTTATACTTGAATTTGGTATAAAAACATTTTTATACTTAAAAGGAATTGTTTTTGAAAAACTATTTTTCATTGCATTTTGTGATTTAATATTAAATTAAATTTTCCACTTATATAAATTGAATATTGAAAAATTTATTCCATATTTGGAATCAATGTGTTCAAATTTGGTAAATTGGCCTCTTTTATTTTTGGTCAATCTGAACAGTAATCGTGGTAACATTTATCAACTCAGTAAAGGGTAAATCGGGTTAATCTAGGTTAAAACTAAGTGATAAGTTTTTATTTTTTTCATCTTAATTCTTAGTGTATTAATTTAATTATATCTTTATCACCTTATGCACAAAATTAATTTTTTTAATGGACATTTTTCCATGAAAATGACTAATTAAATATTTAAATTAAATAAAGTTACAAAATGCCACTCTCATAGTTTTAAATATCTCTTATGTGTTCACATAGGGACAAAATCAAGTGGTGAAGGAATATTAATGGTAATTTTGTGCACAATGAAATTATATTCATTATAATAATTTATTTATAATTTTTAGTGATTAGATAATTACCTAAAATGCTTGCACAACACCAATACAATATATATTCAATTAATAGAAATATAAAATAAATGATTTTTAAAATATTAAAAGTAAAATAATTTGAGTGATTTATAGTGTTCCATGAATATTTAGATAAATATTACACATTAATGATATTTAAAAGTATTATATTCTAATTTCATCTTTTTCTTGGTGTCTTTAAAGTGAAATTAAATAAATAGTTCCAAAATTGATATTAATAAATTTTTATGAAAATAATATTTTATTAAATTATTTAAAAATTATAAAAATATTTAAATTGGAAAAATAGGATAATATATTGTCTAAAATGTCACTCCTTGTTCATTTATGAGTCAATATTTACCTTATAATTGAAATTATAATCCTTTAAGAGTGAAAAAGTCGTTGCCATGGTTAATGTTAAAATGAGTTAAATAAGGTGTTAAATCAAAATATAATACTTAAAACACCACTTAAACCTCTCCAAATTCTATTGGTTAAGGGTATTAAAACCACATACTACCTTAAATTAAAATATATGGCTATTTGGAATCATTTTTCTTGAGAATGAATTTATTATAATTTAATCTTTTAAGAAATCCCAAAAGTGCCTCTCACCTCAATTATAAAAGGGTGCCCCTCATTTATCTTATTTACACCACTTTTGGCCTTATATATTAGTCAATACCTACCATAATACCTTCCTATATTCCTTAAAAAAATCCTATAGCTTATGGTATTTCCAAAATACCATCATATTATGGCTTAAGGTGTAAGACAAATGGAGTTTCTCAACGAAGAGGTAATTGTCTTACCCAACCCCTTTCAAATTATTCCTTCTTAAAACTCCTTTAAATATTTTTAAAACACGTTGATATAATAAAAAAATAATATCCCATATAATTATATTTTATTATGTGAATTAATTAACCTATATCCATCCCCTCTTCAATCAAATGGGAAACAAAACCATCGTTCGTGTGTAAGATAGACTACCGCCTCGCGAACCGATATAATTCATTTTTCATTTTTGATTTACATGGATGGTAATAAGTATGAATTTAATGAATATATATTAAATATATTATATAATAATGATTCTAAAAGGATGAATTATTATTTTCCATTCTTTTTTTCCACCCATCAAAAAATGGAAACAACGTTCATGCATACGTACGACCTACCGTCTCTATGAACGATGTAATTGATTTTTCCATCTATATATTTTAGGAATGATTTTAAATATGTATATAATGTATATATATTATATTTATATCATTATTAACATTATTTATAGTATGAAACCATGATCAAAGTACAAGGACCAAAACTACCAAACCAAAACATACATGAAAAACGTAGCAGATATCACCCGAAACAATGATTTTAACAAAGAACTGTTAATAAACAGGTGATAAAAGGTTATAAGTAAATAATATATAGTATTATATATATTATTATGTTTCTATAATATATTTATAATAAATCTATATTTATTAAAAAGTAGTTTCGAACACATATGAAAGAAGTTGGGCCTAAGGTAAGAGATTTTTGTCTCACTTTTATCTCCGTCAGACACATGCCATATTCACCACTTATTTATTTTATGTGGTGTATATACTACATATTACTATATTTTATGATTCTTATTATGAAATTTATGAGGATTTAAATATCCATATAATGTTATTTATTTTATTAGTATTACAATTCAAATGTTACAAAAATAGTAAGAGTTTTACGTTACAATCTCATTGTTTATCAAGATTATTTATGATTAAGTAAAATTGATAAAATATTATGGTATAACACTACTGAAAAAATGACCTATACCCACGGTTCAAAACCGTGGGTATAGCCCCCAAAACCGTGGGTATAACCTATACCCACGGTTTTGGGAACCGTGGGCTAGAAAGGCGTCGGTATAGGGGTCTCAACCTATACCCATGATTTTTCTAAACCGTGGGTATAGGCTTGTCAAAGCGTATACCCAGCGTGGGTATAGGTTCAAGCGTGGCACAAAACTATCCCCACAGTTTTCAAATTGTGGGGTCTTAAAATTTAAAAATCGTGCGCTGCTGGGGTTAGAACCCGTACCTCGCAAATAGCCTCGCGACCGCGCCTGAAAAACGGGCCAATAGAACTATAAATTTTAGTTATTATATATACATATATCTACCTATATATATTAATAAAATCTACGTGCAGTATCAAAAATCCTGGGAAGTGAGAATCGAACCCGGGTCTTCCAATTCGGCTTACTGCCACGCCTGCACAAGTGACCAATGGACCTACGTTTTTTATTTTTTATATATATTTACATCTATGTATATATATTAATATGATTCATGTTTCGAAAAATTTAAATGGAAGAAATCAAACACGCGACCTACAACAGACACAGAGAATGATTTACCAATCGATCTACTAAATTTCTGAAATTATAAATTTATATTTACATAAATATATTAATCTAAATCATGAATAAGTGCCTTCCCGCTAATTTTTTCCATGTCCCACCTAATTATTTTCCCCCACCATAATGCGGGAAAGCTATACCCATGGTTCTGGAGAACCGTGAGTATAGGTCTTCAAAGAAAAAAGCCCAATACCCACAGTTTTGATGAACCGTCGGTATAGGTTTTTAGAAAATACCCTATACCCATAGTTTTCTCCAAAACCATGGGTATAGGTCATAAAAGAAAACTATACCCAAGGTTTTTGGAACAACCGTGGATATAGGTGGCCTATACCCACAGTTTTGGAAAACTGTGGGTATAGGTTCACATACTATCCCTATACCCAGGATTTTTTGTAAAACCGTGGGTATAGACCTATTTTCCAGTAGTGTAAATCTCAATAAACTCATAATTTTTATTATATTGTAGTTATTTATAGATATTATATGTTTTTTTTTATTTTTTTCTCTTCATAAACTCAAAATACCAAAATATTGTTTTAAAGGAAAATACTTTATTTCTCTCTTCAGTTGGAAAGAATTTTTGTTCCTTATATATGTTTTATAAAAATGTTTTCAAGAATATTTTTACTATTAACCTATGATTTTTAAAGCGATTTTTACTCATGTTTTATTTTTTTACAAAATGTTTGAAAAGGAATCTTCTTATCATTTTCTAAATGAGGTACTTTTCAACTTTTTCTACAGTGTGAAATGAATGTTTTATTACAACATATACCGCATGAATAAAATTTCCTACCATTATGATCAATCAATGTTTTTTAGATTCCATTAAAAATTTCCAAGGTAATTTTCAAAGAAAATGTTTTCCTTAATAATTTTTAATTCTTTCTACTTTAAAAAGTTTATTTCAAAGTGAAAATGATATTTTTCTCAAGAAATTTTCTAGTGATCCTTTAAAGGGATTTTCTATCTATGATAACATCCTTTGATATTAATTATGATTTACTGGGGATATGATATAATGATAAAATCCTCATTATTTCTATGGGCAGTTTATTATGATGATGGTGATATGATTATAAAACACATTTATTTTCCATGGGTTATGTTATAATGTCATGATTTATGATCATATGGCATTTATATGAATGGATTATGAATATATGTCAGTTGGGTATGTTAAAGACCTCCAATGCATTGGGAAAATATGTATAACTCATGAGGTAAATATGTTATGTGTGAACTTTATTTTATGTTCACAATTTTAGGCATGGACCTGGATTTCATGTCTATAAGATTATACATGGACTTGATTTTCATGTCCATAAGTTTATGCATGAACCTGGTTTTTCATGTCCATAAGATTATGCTTGGACCTGATTTCATGTCCATAAGTTTATGCGAGGGCCTGATTTTTTTTCCTTAACTTAATGAGTGAACCTGATTCTATTTATACATTCTCACAAAGTTATAAACTTATGTGTATGCCACAAATCTATGTCTTATTCCTATGTTATTCTCTCATGATTCATGTTATCTGATTCCTTTATGTTTCATGTCCTATGAACTTCTAAGATTTATTCCATGACTCAAGATTTTGATCTTTCATATGCTGAGTATGGTTTCCAAATGTTGTAAATCATGTTCTCATACCCTTATGACCATGTAGAGTTTAAGTGATAATTGATATCGTCCTTTTTTACCTTTAATAAGCATCTGAGGTAACTCTTTCTCGCATTTTATTTCCTCAGTTTATGAGTATGATGTGTTTAAGAAGAGTGCTAGTTATAAAGAACTTAGTAGGGGATGATGTTGTAAATTTATAAACCAATTTTTTATGTATCCAAGTTTCTAAAGATAACATAACTTTATGATTCTATGGAGGATTATTATGTTATGTATTGAATATTCATATAAAAATATGTAATAGTTATGTTTGAAAATTTCGAGTCACTATAATCTATGCTAGAAGAACTAGCATATGGAATTTCAATAGTTTTTCCAGATCATAATCCATCCAAAGAAATATAGTGGATGGTATCATTAGATTATATATTTAGTAAATCATAATATTCATCAAAGGATGCTGACACAAATAAAAATACTCTTAAAAGATCATCAGAACATTTCTTAAGGAAAATACCTTTTTAATTTTAAAATACTTATTATAAATATAAAATTTTATAAAATATTAGGAAAAAAATTTTATTTGTAAAGAGTAAAGGAAAATTTTAAAGTAAGCTTCAAAGAAAAGAGTAGTCATAGAATCGGTAAAAACCATTCACGCGATGTATGCTAAAACAAAGATTTTGTTCACACCTTTGGTAAAAAGTGACTCATTTAAAAACGACAAGAAGATTCATTTTAATTTTTTTTATAGAAAGTAAGAAACACGGTAAAATGAATTTAATAAATCATTATAGCATAATAAAAACATTATTATAACATTTTAAATAAAATATGGACATGGAAGAAAAATATTCTTGATATAATCGAAAAATAAAATCAGTTTTCTTTAAAAATATTCTTTTTGACTTTTGAGTACTTAGAGGAAAATAAAAGAAAAAATTATAATTTCTAGAAATATCCAGTGGAAAAAAATTTATGGGGTTTAATATAAAAATATCACATAATTATTCTTATGGGAACTTAAACATAAACAATTATGAATATGAATGAGGCTATGAAATGGACCTTTACCTCAGGTCCTATATTTTTTGTAAGTGCTTTTAAACTCTTGTATAATAAATTTAAATTTATTATAATTATATAAAAGAAAAATATAAATAATTATAATATCATATATGATACACTTATAAAATTTAAAAAACTTTTTTATTAATAATTCTTTATTAAAATTATCATTTTTGAGTGCTAACTATTTTGTTTTTCATGTAAATTTCGGTTCAGTAGTTTCAGTCCCTACCACTTAATCATGGTTCCATTATCTCCAGAATGCTAATCATGATATAAAAATCACACACACACACACACACACACACATATATATATATACATATCCATTATATACATATTTAAAATCATCTATGATAGGAGGTCATGGAAAATGAATCATATTGCTTTGTGGAGGTGGCAATCCACACGTACACACGAGCGATATTATCATTTTTTAATGGGTGAAAGAGTAAGAAATTAAATGATATATTATATTTATATAATTATAATTATTTCATAAATATCATATATATTCATTAGTTCCATCTTTATAACCATCCGAGTGAAGTGGTTATGAAAAAAATTACACCATTACGTGGAGACGGTAGGCCATACGTACGCCTGAGGGATGTTTTCATTTTCCATAGGATGGAAAGGAGATGAATATGGGTTGTTCCAATAGCATAATAACATTCCGGTATATTTAATATTCTGATGTTATTATATTATCATGGTTATAAAAGGTTTGAATGAGGTAAAAGAAGAAATAAAATGAAAACACTTGATTAAAAGTTACACCTCTTCTTTAGAAAACCACCTTTGACTTGCAATTTAAGCCTTATAGGTTGGTCCTTTTATGATATAAGAGCCTCTAGGTAATGGGGAGGAAGGTTTTTGAAGTGATTTGGGTAGGTATTTTTCAATCTAAGTGGCTCTAGAGGTTTGAAGAAAAGAAGAGAAGTAGTGCTTTTTTATAATCATGAGAAATGACACACTTGGAATTCCTTAAAAGATTTTAATAACATAAAGTCTTTTTATTATGAAAGAAGATCCAAATTTTCATATATTCGAAGGTGATAAGGGTAAGGTAAATCTCTAACTAACCAATGAAAGTTTTTTGTGTTACATTGAAGTCTTATCCTTTTATTTTTAACCCTTTTAACCCATTTACCCTTAGCCGAGGTGATAAATATTTACTATGTTTACTATTCATTATGAAAAAAAGTAATTTAACCTTATTACCTAATATTAATTATATTGATTCCAAATATTAAATCCATTTCACATGATTCAAATCCTATAAGTGGTAGAAATTACTTTTAATATAAGTTCTCAAAATGAAATAAAAACCATTTTTAGATAAATATTTATTTTAAGAAAAAATGATTTTACAGAAAAATAAAATATAATTTTCATCCAAATTGGATTATTTGGATTATGTTAAATAAAAATATACTTATTTTTATTTTAAACCCCCCAAAAAACAAAAGGAACCATAGAGATACTTTATTAAAAGAAAATAACTAAAAATTGTTTTAATTTGAACAAAAACATTATTTAGATTTCCAAAAATGTTAAAAATATATTTCTATATTCAAAATTTTATTTTTATGTGCATTATATATCTTATTTAATATATATTTGGTCTAAAAAAAGGTTTCATAAACTTTTAGATTATGTTTATATCATTATAATTTTATAAAAGTGATAGTTTTATAAATACGGTATTTTCAGTATTCATTTAAAAATATTTTATAGAAAAATCCTAAAAAATCACCATAAACTAATATTAAAAAATGATATTCATTTCCTCAAATAAAACTTCTAAAAATGAGAATTTAGGTTTTAATCACATTCTTAAATAAATCTACGTGCATTGTGCTATTGTTTATCTAGAAGAAGTGCTTACTATAATTGAAGCTCGAGTATTACAAATCATTTCATATCATCAAAACACAATGTGCTTTTGAGTTAAAAATTAAAATTTCTTGATTTACAACCCATGATATTAAAGCATTCATTCCAACCCAATCCAACGTTCCCTTTCATTTATCCATCACCAACGTTAACACCCAATCCTATAAGTTAATTATAATTAGTTTACCATTCCATAATCCAAAGTATTCTAAGACACGAGGAAACCCATATTATGAAGAGATAATTCTCAAAGGAACAAGAAATTGTGTCAGGAAAGAACTAATCACAACATCCAACCAGTTAATAAACTAATAGAAAAACTGGAAAACCCATCTCTCAACCTGTGCCATCCATTTCATCCCACCATCATCAACACCAACCACCACCATAATCAAGGAAAACCATCCCATTCCTCACCAATTCATCTAACCATACCAGGTTTTACAATAAGACAAAATAGGAGATCTACTATCCTAAGGTAAATACATGGTGGTAAAATATATTTTTAACACAATAAATTCAATGGACAACCAAGGCCACCACACCAAGCATACAAGCATAACAATCAAGGTTGGGTTTTTAAATAACACCAAGCATTTAATTTTCAGAAAACCATATATTCATTTATTGTATTTAATTAACTAATTTATTATGAGTAGATTTCAACAACAGGAAAATTGATATTCAGTACCTAACAACATCTAAAATAATTTATAAATTTGCTTATAAAGACACTTTCATGATAAGAAGTTTAGTAAGGAATAATCACTCTGTTCTCATGCCTCATTCATTATTCACTTTGTCTTATCATCTTTATATTGTTTCAACCAATTTACACAGGTCAATAAACCAAGGAACAAAACTTAATACAACAATCAAGTTTCACACCATATAGGAAATATCATGAGGCATCATCAAAATATAACATACCTACATGCGAATCATGACACCCCTTTCATAATTATTCCATTCATAATTCTCAGATTATTATCTTCATTGAGGTCAATGTCAACTACTTACCCAAATAAACTTAAGCATGATACTTCAACATAAACACATAAAATAAAGAGAAATTACAAATCCTGTACCTTGATATGAATCTTTGAAGAATCACCACACAAGAACAGATCAACAAGGAATCAATGTAACGACCCGAAATTTTGAATAAATTTTGCTTCCTAATTTTATGTGTTATTTTATTTTATTTTTATACTCAACAAAAATGTTTCATTGATAACATGAGTATAATTAAAATGAGACCGTTGGGTATTGACTGTTATATGACCATTGGTCAATATGACCCCTGGAAACTAAACGTTTTTATTTTTGTCTCTAAATACAAGTAATCTTGGTTAATTATTATAGAAAGAAGATTCGATGGCCTCACCTAGTAGTCTTGGACCGATCGAAGCCCATCTAACAGAACTTGGGAAGGAGGTAGCACCACTGGGCTTTGCTATGGACCAAACCCAAGCTGAACTTAATCGTGTGAAGCTAGAACGGGATCGCCTTCGCGAGAAGTTCAAACTGATAGAAATTACTACTCGTGCGATGTTGGCCGAGCCTTCCTCGAATTCTCTCACCTTAGCACACCTTACACTTAGGTCCTATGCTGGTGTGATAAGGGGATATGTAAGGAGACCGTAACTGCCTTGTGTAATCCTTTGTTTTAAATAAAAATTGGGATTTCTTCTTATGTAGAAGTTTATAAATTATCAAATGACCGGATAAATATAGTATGCATATTTTTGATGTATTTTAGAAAAAGTATATTTTAAAAATGTTTTTGTAAACCTTAAATAATTAAAAATGTGTAATGATTTTCAAAAAATTGTCTTCTACAATTATGTTCAGTACGAAATTTAGAGTCTAATAAGATCAACTTAATTTTTGATGAATAGTAAATTCTGAATAGTGATTTTATGATTAGGATTAGTAATGTGTCCAAATGGATTAGTAATATCACTTAAAGAAAGTATTAATATAATCTAGGCACCTTGATTAAGTAATGTGATTCAATAAAATGGTTAAATAACGGTTTCATAAATTATTATTCAAGTATTAGTTTTTTCGAGTGAATAGTGTTTTTTAATTAAAAATTAAATTAAAAATATTTAAAAAATTATTTTTATAAAATGGATTTCATTTTTGAACTCAGAGCACCGATATTATGTTATGGTAATTTTTGGGGTTTTTTCTGAAAAAATGAATTTTCGGTGAATAGTGTATTTATTTAAAAAAATAAATTAAAAATATTTAGAAAATTATTTTTATAAAATGGAGTTAATTTTTGAAATCAGAGCATTGATATTTGGTTAAGGTGAAATTTTGGGATTTTTTTGAGAAAGTTGAATTTTCGATGAATAGTGAAAATACAGTTTTTAAGTTACGGGTGTTTAATGACATCATTAAATGATGTATTAAGTATGTAATCAATATGTTCGACTTATGAATAGTAAGATAAGGTATGAGGTGTCCCAAGTGGCCAATACCATGGGCAAATACCATGGGCAAGCCCATGGTTTTGCCAAAACCACTAATGAGGTGTCCCTTGGCCATTAATGCCTTGTCCCCTCAATTTCCCTATAAATACCAAGCCATCCTCTCATCCATTAGACTCCCCACTCTCCCCCAACTAAGTTCTGGTCTCATTACCTTCCAAAGAGTCCTCCCAAGGTGCCCCCAAGCCCTCAAGGTCCCAACCTTTGAGTTTTAAGAGTTACTTTTTAAGGTAAGGGATCCGATCTTTCTCTTTCTTTTCAAGAAATATCTTTTATGTAATTTCTTTTATGCTCCATGTTCTTATGTTAAAGGGTGTTCTTTTATACTCCTCTTACTTCCCTTTTCATGTTCACATAATGATATATCCCCTCTTACTCTCATTATTTTGTTTTATGAAGTTTTAAGTGGCGCCGTTAGGCTGCCGAAAATTTTTAACGGATTTTTTCTCCCTTCTAATTTTTCAAGATCTATTTTTATGTAAAGTATTTAAAGTTCATTTTTATTATGTTAGGGTATGATATCTAAATTTATCATACTGATCTTTTATGATCATATGATGAGATACCCCATTCGATCTCTTCAATTTAGTATTTTGATGTTTTAAGTGGCGTCGTTAGACTGCCGAATTTTTAAGTGGTTCTTCACCCTTCTCGTTTTGAAGTTCTACTTTAATGTCAATTACTTCAAGTTCTTTTTTGTTATGTTGGGGTATGATCTCTATATCTATCATACTGATCTTTTATTACCATATTATGAGAGACCCCATTTGATCTCTTCAATTCAGTATTTTTAAGTTTTAAGTGGCGCCGTTAGGCTGCCGAATTTTTAAGTGGTTCTTCACCCTTCTCGTTTTGAAGTTATACTTTCATATCAATTCTTTCAAGTTCCTTTTTGTTATGTTGGGGTATGATATCTATATATATCATACTGATCTTTTATGACCATATTATGAGAGACCCCATTTGATCTCTTCAATTCAGTATTTTGAAGTTTAAGTGGCGTCGTTAGGCTGCTGAATTTTTAAGTGGTCCTTGCACCTTTCTCCCTTTTCAAAGTTATAATTCCATGTCAAGTCTTGCAAGTTACTTTTTATTATGTTGGGTTATGATATCTATATCTATCATACTGATATTTTATGTTCATATGATGAGAGTCCCTATTTGATCTCATCAATTCATTTTTGGTTGAAGTTTATGTAATGCTGTTAGGATGCCGAATTTTCATAAGAGAAATCTTATTTTTGTCTTCCTTTCATGTTCTTAATTTCATATTGTATATTTTCAAATTTAATTACCATGTTCTTAAATCCCTTATATTCTGTCCCTCTACTGTTTTATGGGTCATTTATGAATGTTTGACCCATGTCCCCTCTCTTTTCAATGTTTTCTAAAACCCCGAAACATAGCTGTTGTGCTGCAGAATTTCCGTCTCAAAATGTCTCTCTCTTTTTCTAAAGTTCTTTTATTTTATTAAGTAAATACTCAAAGATATCTCTTATATAGGTGTATTCACATATATACCAAGTTGTTCTATTTTAAATTTTGGGATTTACATACATGAGACTCGCTCTCCCTTTCCATGGGTTTAAAGTGACATAAAGATCATGTCTTTAAAGCAGTTTTTAAAACGTTATGATTATGAAATGAAACCCATTTCTTTTATGCTATATGGGTTGTTTATGAAATGATTGATGATGTTATATGTGGCTCACATGATAATAAAGACATATCAAGGGTCCGCCCAGATAGTGATCCAATGCATTGGGTAAAGGCTTAATCTCTAGAGATGACTTTTTAGACTGATACCTTGGTGAATAACCTTGGTAAATTTTAATGACACCTTGGGGATGGACCTTGGTGAAAAGAAATGATCTTAAATATTAAATGTTGTAGCCACATATTCACGTTATGAAAAATTCTATTTTTATTATGATATGCCTCATGATTTCTTTCTCATGCCTTAATGTTCTTTTCATGACCTTATTGAAGTATCTCAAGTTCACATGTAAAATGTTTCTCTTGTTTCCCTTACTGGGCCTTCTACTCACCCTTTCTTTTTATGTATGTCCCCAGGTTATGAGATGCAGTAATGAACCTAGGATGAACATGAGGAGAATCCTTTCAAGTGTTTAAGAAGAACCTTTTATGTTTTCATGTTTAAAGTTCCTAGTTTCCAAGACACTAAACCTTAAAGATCCTCGGTTTTGTAAAATATAATGAAAGTTTATGTGATAAAAAGGCGGGATGCTATAGTTGGTATCAAAGGATGGTTTAGTTATTTGTGGAAATTAGGATATGAAAAATCTAGGAAGAACCCTATAGAAAAGTTTAAATATAGGAAATTATCCTGGTATTTTGGTGAGTATTGAGTAAGGGGTTGCCAAGCAAATACATCCCCATCTGGATACGAGCAGGTAGAGGTGGCTCTGGCACAGATGTACATAGGGTTAAAACCCAAAAACACCGCTTTGAGTTAGACTCAAACGGGAACTGGTACACGACAATGAGCCTTGCTGCACTCTTGGTTACGACACTCCCGGGGGATATGCTTTGGTAAAGTCATAAGCTTAGTATGAACCATTGTTAAAGGAACAAAGATAAAATAAAATAAAGATTCACACAAGAATATATGATCATGGATAACCTAGATGGGAACCTAGGGGATCACAAGTTAGGGTATAATTTTCTTCTACAAGTTATCCTTATATGCTTTAACTTTCTTTTCATGATTATTGGCTAAGTATTTAAGCCCCTAATTATAGTTTCTTTTCTTAGTTAATGGCGGGAAATGGAAGAACATGTCCCAACAACCAATGTGATAGGAAATGCTATGATTTCCGTATTAATATGAAAAATATGATTAGGGGATTAAAAGATGATTATTATTTTGGAAGACGTTCACTATTTTGGGGACCCTATATGATCGAGGTAAATAGATTACTACGGTATTTTCATTGAGGAGTAAGGTTGACTTATATTTTGAAGAATTGATGAATTTAAGGTGGACTTATAATAATTTAGGTTACTTATGGGAATGATTAACCTATCTTGGGTAAAATATGTTTAGGTTAGCTACTTTTGTTATAAGATGTTAGGAGTGGTTGATGTTGTTTGGAGATGAACAATGAAGTTTATTTTGGAAGACTATGTTATCAAATCCTTCTTGTATTTGGGTTTCAATATTAGTTTGGTTTATTTTGAAAAATTTTAAGAACCGTTATTTATGGAATGGACTATGATGAACTTTGGGTAGTACCATGGAACTTTGAAGATTTAAAAGTAGTTTCAATTCCTATGGGATTATTTCTTTTTGAAGAGTTGTTTTACCTTACCCTTTCTGTTTTTGGGATAATGTTTAAAGATAAAAGAAATAGATAGTTAATCTTTTGTGGATTATGTGATTCTCTAGAAGATGATTCTTGTGTTTTGATGAGACCAAGTAGTTTTGAATGCTCATCGTTTGGAGAAAAGATTAGTTTTGGGTAGAAACTTATTAAAGGATGAAACTCTATATAAAGGTAGGTATATTTTCTATGTATTAAATGAATTCCTCAAAATTATGAAAAGGAACGTAAAAAAAAACTTTGTTGGTTTACGTTTTCTACTGGGTAATCAAAGACCGTTTACACACATCATAAGTTTGGGATTTTCTTATGGTTAACTTTCTCCTAATCATGTTTTCTATCACTCTCCCTCAGAACTTGACCCTTTGTTTTCTCCTCCATGTCCATGTTTTACTACATGGAATCCTAGTGTGGGCTAACTCGGGTGACCTTTGTACTTCCCTTTCTTTCTTTTAAAGTAATAGTTTTACTGACTCCTTTTCTGATGTGGGACTTTCAATGAAATTTCAAAACCCAATTATAAAAATTGCGAGGACGCAATTTCTTAAGGGGGGAAGATTGTAACGACCCGAAATTTTGAATAAATCTTGCTTCCTAATTTTATGTGTTATTTTATTTTATTTTTATACTCAACAAAAATGTTTCATTGATAACATGAGTATAATTAAAATGAGACCATTGGGTATTGACTGTTATATGACCATTGGTCAATATGACCCCTGGAAACTAAACGTTTTTATTTTTGTCTCTAAATACAAGTAATCTTGGTTAATTATTATAGAAAGAAGATTCGATGGCCTCACCTAGTAGTCTTGGACCGATCGAAGCCCATCTAACAGAACTTGGGAAGGAGGTAGCACCACTGGGCTTTGCTCTGGACCAAACCCAAGCTGAACTTAATTGTGTGAAGCTAGAACGGGATCGCCTTCGTGAGAAGTTCAAACTGATAGAAATTACTACTCGTGCGATGTTGGCCGAGCCTTCCACGGATTCTCTCACCTTAGCACACCTTACACTTAGGTCCTATGCTGGTGTGATAAGGGGATATGTAAGGAGACCATAACTGCCTTGTGTAATCCTTTGTTTTAAATAAAAATTGGGATTTCTTCTTATGATGAATTTTATGAATTTTCAAATGACCGGATAAATATAGTATGCATATTTTTAATGTATTTTAGAAAAAGTATATTTTAAAAATGTTTTTGTAAACCTTAAATAATTAAAAATGTGTAATTATTTTCAAAAAATTGTCTTCTACAATTATGTTCATTACGAAATTTAGAGTCTAATAAGATCAACTTAATTTTTGATGAATAATAAATTTTGAATAGTGATTTTATGATTAGGATTAGTAATGTGTCCAAATGGATTATTAATCTCACTTAAAGAAAGTATTAATATAATCTAGGCACCTTGATTAAGTAACGTGATTCAATAAAATGGTTAAATAACGGTTTCATAAATTATTATTCAAGTATTAGTTTTTTCAAGTGAATAGTGTTTTTTAATTAAAAATTAAATTAAAAATATTTAAAAAATTATTTTTATAAAATGGATTTCATTTTTGAACTCAGAGCACCGATATTATGTTATGGTAATTTTTGGGGTTTTTTCTGAAAAAATGAATTTTTAGTGAATAGTGTATTTATTTAAAAAAATAAATTAAAAATATTTAGAAAATTATTTTTATAAAATGGAGTTCATTTTTGAAATCAGAGCATTGATATTTGGTTAAGGTGAAATTTTGGGATTTTTCTGAGAAAGTTGAATTTTCGATGAATAGTGAAAATACAGTTTTTAAGTTACGGGTGTTTAATGACATCATTAAATGATATATTAAGTATGTAATAAATATGTTCGACTTATGAATAGTAAGATAAGGTATGAGGTGTCCCAAGTGGCCAATACCATGGGAAAATACCCTGGGCAAGCCCATGGTTTTTCCAAAACCACTAATGAGGTGTCCCTTGGCCACTAATGCCTTGTCCCCTCAATTTCCCTATAAATACCAAGCCATCCTCTCATCCATTCGACTCCCCACTCTCCCCCAACGAAGTTCTGGTCTCATTACCTCACAAGGAGTCCTCCCAAGGTGCCCCCAATCCCTCAAGATCCCAAACTTTGAGTTTTAAGAGTTACTTTTTAAGGTAAGGGATCCGATCTTTCTCTTTCTTTTCATGAAATCTCTTTTATGTAATTTCTTTTATGCTCCGTGTTCTTATGTTAATGGGTGTTATTTTATACTCCTCTTACTTACCTTTTAATGTTCACATAATGATAGATCCCCTATTACTCTCATTATTTCGTTTTATGAAGTTTTAAGTGGCGCCGTTAGGCTGCCGAATTTTTTTAACGGATTCTTTCTCCTTTCTCATTTTTCAAGATCTATTTTCATGTAAAGTATTTCAAGTTCCTTTTTATTATGTTGGGGTATGATCTCTAAATTTTTCATACTGATCTTTTATGATCAAATGATGAGAGACCCCATTTGATCTCTTCAATTCAGTATTTTGAAGTTTTAAGTGGCGTCGTTAGGCTGCCGAATTTTTAAGTGGTTCTTCACCCTTCTCGTTTTGAAGTTCTACTTTAATGTCAATTCCTTCAAGTTACTTTTTGTTATGTTGGGGTATGATCTCTATATATATCATACTGATATTTTATGACCATATGATGAGATACCCCATTTGATCTCTTCAATTCAGTATTTTTAAGTTTAAAGTGGCGCCGTTAGGCTGCTGAATTTTTAAGTGGTTCTTCACCCTTCTCGTTTTGAAGTTCTACTTTCATGTCAATTATTTCAAGTTCCTTTTTGTTATGTTGGGGTATGATATATATATCTATCATAATGATCTTTTATTACCATATGATGAGAGACCCCATTTGATCTCTTCAATTCAGTATTTTGAATTTTAAGTGGCGTCGTTAGGCTGCTGAATTTTTAAGTGGTCCTTGCACCTTTCTCCCTTTTCAAAGTTCTAATTCCATGTCAAGTCTTGCAAGATCCTTTTTATTATGTTGGGGTATGATATATATATCTATCATACTGATATTTTATTTTCATATGATGAGAGACCCTATTTGATCTCATCAATTCATTTTTGGTTGAAGTTTATGTAACGCTGTTAGGCTGCCGAATTTTCATAAGAGAAATCTTATTTTTGTCTTCCTTTCATGTTTCTTCATTTCATATGGTATATTTTCAAATTTCATTAACATGTTCTTAAATCCCTTATATTCTGTCCCTCTACTGTTTTATGGGTCATTTATGAATGTTTGACCCATGTCCCCTCTCTTTTCAATGTTTTCTAAAACCCCGAAACATAGCTGTTATGCTGCAGAATTTCTGTCTCAAAATGTCTCTCTCTTTTTCTAAAGTTCTTTTATTTTATTAAGTAAATACTCAAAGATATCTCTTATATAGGTTTATTCACATATATACCAAGTTGTTCTATTTTAAATTCTGGGATTTACATACATGAGACCCGCTCTCCCTTTCCGTGGGTTTAAAGTGACATAAAGATCATGTCTTTAAAGCAGTTTTTAAAACGTTATGATTATGAAATGAAACCCATTTATTTTATGATATATGGGTTGTTTATGAAATGATTGATGATGTTATATGTTTCTCACATGATAATAAAGACATGTAAAGGGTGCACCCAGATAGCGCTCCAATGCATTGGGTAAATACTTAATCTCTAGAGATGACTTTTTAGACTGATACCTTGGTGAATAACCTTGGTAATTTTTAATGACTCCTTGGGGATGGAACTTGGTGAAACGAAATGATTTTCAATATTAAATGTTTCAGCCACATATTCAAGTTATGAAAAATTCTATTTTTATTATGATATGCCTCATGATTTTTTTCTCATGCCTTAATGTTCTTTTCATGACCTTATTGAAGTATCTCAAGTTCACATGTAAAATGTTTCTCTGGTTTCCCTTGCTGGGTCTTCTGCTCACCCTTTCTTTTGATGTATGTCCCCAGGTTATGAGATTCAGTAATGAACCTAGGATGAACATGAGGATAAGCCTTTCAAGTGTTTAAGAAGAATCTTTTATGTTTTCATGTTTAAAGTTCCTGGTTTCCAAGACACTAAACCTTAAAGATCCTCAGTTTTGTAAAATGTAATGAAAGTTTATGTGATAAAAAGGTGGGATACTATAGTTGGTATCACCTCCAAACTTGATGGAGACCACCTGAGAACCTATCCATAATGAACCGATATTGAACCATACTCAAAAATCAAGCAAAACTAGTTAAAACTCACTATAAAAAACCTTCTAAATGAAAGGATATAGGGAATAAGAGGAGAAGAGGAGAAAAGAGTACCTCAAATCAAGAGGGTTCAATCCCAATGAACCAAGAGGTTTAAACCCACAAGAGAAATGATTAAGGATCACTATGAGGGCCTGAGGGTTGGATAAGGTTCGAATAGGGAAAATAAAAGTTGAAATAAGGGACCTACACCCCTTATTTATAGAGATAACCTAACATGACTCAACCATGGTGCAATGAATTTAACCATGACCATGATGTACCTGATTAAAACAAGATATTAGTTTTCAATTGTTTGAAATGGATGTATCAACTCAAACCTCACACTTATTTAAAACTACCTTTAAATAGGTTTGACCCACACCATGACATGCACCATGGTGTGATAGATTCCATTTCAATCACCCAATGAACACCATGGTTTTTCACCATGATGCATGGGAAAATCCATTATTGTTTCATATCACCATGACCAAGAAAATGGCATGGTGAGACCATGCTATCTATTTCCACCCCTCTCTCAACCCAACCTTTCCTTTAATTTTCACCACACCCAATAACCTAGGAGTTTTAACTATCACTATTTTACATAGGGAAAATCTCCAAGCGCCACACCCTCCAAAATGGATAGCCCATGGGTGTGGCGCTCCACACATCAAAAAAGGAGAAATCCACTAGAATACCCATGACACCATACCCTCCACCACGAGCATAGATCCCCTCTATTTTTTACATAGGTAAATTATTCAGACACCACACCCTTCACCACTGGTGTTTCACTCCTCGGGTTCACCAACACTACAACCACCATTCAATATGACCACAACCTCAAAACATGCCTCACCACAACCACCACCATTCTTCTCAAAAAAATGTGGTGAACCTACATAAAGTAAAAAAATTTACTCCCACACTCAAAACACCTCTAAAATCCCTCTCTACACCTCTAAATCCCATAAAACACGAAGGAAAGGATTTGAAAAAATAGAACCTTCATATCAGATATCTATCAAAAAAATTTCACCCTATAGAATTAAAATAAAACCTAGAAAGAAAAAGAATATGGGGAAATAACCACCCTGTGAGATAACTCTCAAGGATATAACTATAAAAAAAAAATAAAACCAACAAATAAAAGGAATATGGCGCAAAAACATGAAACATCATCAATCATCTCATAAATGAATCCAGGTCATACACATCATCTAAAAAAAATCAAACATAAAAAAACTTAGCATATTAAGCATGAATATGTGACTCGTGATCCCAAGTACACTCCTCTATTCCATCGTACCGATATAGGATACATACCAAAGGAATAATACACCTTTATAACACCTTCTCTTGATGGTTCTAAATCCCAACATGCCATTCCTCGAACATCACATTATCTTTAACTTCCTGTTCGACCTAGTAAAGGACATGTGAATCATAATGAATATATAGATGAATATGAAATACATAGAAGACATCATGGATCTGGTCCATCTGTAGGAGAAGTTCTAATTGATATGAAATAACTCTAACATACACCAACACCTTGAAAAAACCAAAAAAATGGGGAGAAATCTTGATCCTATGATCGAACCTCTGCTACCCACGATAAGGTGATACCTTCAAGAAACACATGACCACAAATGAAAAAATCAATAGGTGTGATCCTATGATCAACATAAGACTTTTGATGATCATATACTACCTTCATCCACTCAAAAATTATCTACACCTTCTCTTTTGTTCTCTGCACCATTTTTATTTCGAGAATCACTAGCTCTCCAACCTCGGTTCAACACAAAATATATATGCAAGGCCGACCATACAATTATTTTAATGGATCTATAAAAATGGTTGAATGATGGTTGTTGTTGTAAGAAAACTCAACCATGGTCATCTGACTCACCCAAAAAACTCTAAAACCTAGAATGCATGCACACAACATGTCTTCTAAATTATAGATAGTCCTCTCTATTTGAACATTATTCTACAGATGAAAAGTGATATTCAAACATAATTGAGATCCAAAAAAAAATTAGAAAACCTTTCCACACTGTTAAGGTGAAATTAAGATCACAATAAGAGATGAGCATCTTCAAAAACCCATGAAGCCTAACCACCTCCTCCAGACACTGCCTCGACAAAACATCCACGGTGCTCAACTCCTTAATCAATAATAATTGAGATGAATTCATCAAGAGATCCATGATAAACTAGATAAAATCATATACTCTATGAGATTAAGGTAAAATAATGATGAAGTCATTCAAAATTTCTTTTCACTTCCATTGAGGAACATCAAGTGACTGAAGCAATCCACCAAGAACATGATTCTCAACCTGCACCTTCGGTAGACTAAACATCGTGAAACAAACTCCATAAAAAATTTCTTCTTACCATGACACCAAAATTGAAATCCTAAGGAGAGATACATCTTATCCATTCCAATATGTATTGCTAATGAAAAACTGTGAGACCCACAGAGAACCACCCCACACATAACCAAAGGATTTAAGAGCCTCTCCTAGAATGACACCCAATGTTGATTATCCAGGTGCATCACAAAGCGCTCTTCCATCACTATCTAAGAATCACTAAACACACACACATCATTAACACATGAATTCCTGCTCAAATAATCATCCAAAACATTTCCCTTTATTAATGTATAAGAAATTTAGAAGTTATAATATTGCAAGAATTCCATCCTCTATAATTTCTGTAAGTTTAAACTACATTGGGATAAGATATACCTTAGTATTTTTGTTATTTTGAACACCATAAAGCACTTACCGATGAGGTAATGTTGCCACAACTTCAGATCAAACAAAACTATAACAAATTCAAGATCATGGGTAATCTAGTTATATTCATGGAGTCATAACTATTGAAACCCATAGGTGATAACCACCCTCTACTGCATCAGGATGCAACCTGATCTAATAAAAAATGCATCATAATAAACCGAAAATGATACTCCCTTATTTGGAAGAAAAATAACATAAACACTAACAATATTCTACTTCAAATACTCAAAATTAGTCAAAAACTTGTCATTCCACATAAAAGATTGATCCTTTCAGTTCAAGGCTATTATAAGAGTCACAATCTGATATTAATCGAGTACAAACCTTCTATAATAGACTATAATACATAGGAAACTCTACACCTTTACAACATTATTAGGGCCTACCCAAGAAACAATTTCCCCAATTTTTAAAGGTTTTATGACTACTCTATGTTGAGACAAAACATTTCTCAATAAATGAACCTCATGATCTCAATACTTACACTTTGAAATATTCCCAAATAGATATTGGAATCAAAGAACCTCTATAATAACTCTCATATGATCTTTATGATCCCCCTAGACTTAGAATACATAAGGATTTAATTAATAAACACCACTATAAACTAATACAAAAAATTCAAAAAACATATAATTCATTAGTCACATGAACATAGTGGGGGCATTCATGACACCGAACAACATTACCACAAACTCATAATGCCCATAAAGACATCTAAAAGTAGCCTTAAGAATATCCTTATCCTTTATTTGTATATGATGATATCCTAATAAAAAAGCAATCTTTGAGAACTAGTTATCTCCCTTCAGCTGATCAAATATCAATATGTGAGAGTGGATAATGGTTCTTTATAGTCTCCCGATTCAAGTGATGATAATCGATACACAAATGGAGAATACCATATTATTTCTTCCTAAATAGAACTAGATCACCCTAAACCGAGACACTGGGATGAATGGAACCTATATTCATAGGATCATTGATATGAATCTATATATCCCACAACCCAAAAGGCACAATAATATATCGGGAAATATATATAAGGGTGACACCTGACTACAACTCCATCTAAAACTCAATCTCACATCAAGGGGGTAGCACCACAATCTCTTCTGTAAAGACATCAGAATTCTCTTCCACAACCTTGAGAAAAAAAAGATTATCCTCCCCTGAAATCAACATTATATTGACCATCAAGGAAGACATGGATTAAACATGCCTTTGAACCATATTATGGTCTCACTCACTAATAAACACCTCATGTTCTCTATTAACATCATAGAATATAACATGCCTCCTAAATAAATCAATGATATCCTACAACAAATACATCTAGTCCATGCTAAGGATGATGTCATATGGCTCTATTTGTAAACATAAGAATTCTCACAAATAGAATGTTTTCCTATTATCAGATCATAATTTATACAAAAATCATATAAGCTAACTATATTTCCAAATAGCAGAGTCAATGATAAGGGAATTGGAATCCGCTCTACCTTAAGTCCCAAAGAATGGACCAGGGTGAGTGCAATGAAGGAGTGTGTAGCTCCTAAATAAAAAAAGGAATGAACCCAAGTAGAATATAAGCAGATAATACCTCACATAACTTATAGTTCACCTGATGTTGACAACTATAAATCATACATATGACCACACCCTTCTCCATAACTTCTCTATCCCTGATGGATACCATCTCCATGATTGTGCTATTCTCTCTGTCCCTGAGGATAAAAGGTATCATGAGGCTATCCTCTTCCTACCCCATATCGTCTCTTCCAATCAAAATCTGAAGTACTATACTAATACTACTACTACTTAATATGGTTCTATTGTAATTTATGATCCTTAAAAGGGATGATAACTCTAAGATGACTATCGAGTATGGTTAGACACTCAAAATTTTAATGGACACAACCTATACATGAAAATAAAACCATGTCCTATCCTTTGGAAGGGGTTTCAGAACTACGCGCCCTAGTAAAACTAGATTAACAAGGATAGAATTGACTCCCCACTATCATAGAATTATTCTAAACAAAAAAATGAGACCTTCTAGCCATGGATCTACTCCATTGAGAGCCTTGATGACTTACCTCATGTGATGATTAAATTTTATCTGTAATATTCTCAATAACCTTTTTTTCTCTAGCACCTTAATATATGCCAAAAATGTGAATGGGGTGACTTGATGCAGGGTCTCTGGACACAAATCCTCCTTGAAATGCCTTACTCAAGCCTTCTCATCTAGAATAAGGTCCAAAGTAGAACAAAATATATTTTTATACTGAATATCAAACTCCCACATACTGGAACTCCCCTAAAAGAGAATTGGAATTTCCTACCAACACGCTGCCTTCATGGTCGATATATGAAACTCATCCTAAAACTGATCATAGAATTTCTCACAAAAGAAGGTAATCTCTTTGTAATCCTTGAGGAAAAAAACCACCACTGACAAGAAGATCCAAAAAATACAATGATATATAATGAAATCTAGTGCTCCCTACAAGAAAAAACAAAACTAAAGGAAAACTATAAATCTCCCAAGAAAGCTCGATCTCTTGATTTGAAATAAAGCCCTCATATTTTTCTATAAACCCTGGCACTGAAAATCTCAAAGCATCTTCCTCCAAGAGTCATTGTAGTCAATCTTAAATTTGCAGTGATCTTCAGGCATATCCTACTGAACATTATCTACATGAACTTGATGGGGACATCGACCTGGAGTTATACCTACAACATAGAGAAATATTAGGGACTCCCTAAACTTATATTAAGTAAAATTTTGAAAGTTCTCAGTCAAGATGATTGTATCACTGAGAGGGGGAGGGGGTGACTCATTGATACTATTTATTTTATGTTTCCTTGAAACAACCTCCAATTTATATTGAAGAATCAACTCCCTACTGAAAACAATTCAACTACACATCCAAATGAACACAAGTATTTACATAGTTCACTATTTAATAATAATATCTATGTCCCTGATATGGTTTGGAAATAATCCAATACCACACAATCCACTAGAAAACAATCATTAGATTACAATGAGTAGGATGTACCCTTTCACTCATGTAGCACTATGTAAACAATTCCAACAGTGCGTGTGCGCCATCTTAGCACAAATAGGGTAATAAAAAATTTATGTAATAAGTCATGTTAACTATGATTCTTTTAAAATCCACAAATGTATTCAATTAAAAACACTTCTTAAATTTCTTACCCAGAAGATGGTAAGAACTTATTGGAATTTGTTCCCTGATATGATTCTTCTTAGTATGATACTTATTGATACGATTATCCCTTGTGTGAAAAAATATAGCTTTAATAAAATATGTTAGAGATGAATCAACACCACATCAATCCTCCATCTTCCTCAGTCCCTAAAACCTAGTACAGAAATCCTGATCTGATTAATCTAGCCTGGTATGATTATCAGAAGAATACAATTGACAAGATGAATATGGTAATCAGCTAAGTATGATAAATACTAAGTATGATGATCAGTTGAATACAACATGTGATCTTGCCTCTTCTCTTTCACTTCTATCCATCAAAACTTTTTCAACAAAAGTGAATACAAAAACTTTTTCTTCACTATAAAAATCATATATTCTCTCTCATGAATGGTACATCAGTCATCAAAAAAGTATAATGTACTTTTTTCCTTTTATATGTGACCCTTTATTGTCTTTGACGGGAATCCCAAAATTTCTTCCACTTAATCAAATTCACCCTAATCTCAATTTTCCATAAAATATCAGGTGAGTTTTGACTTTATCAACTCTTCTCGAACCTTATCGATTCTTATACAATCTTCAATTCTTCTTCAGACTTTCATTTGAATAGCTAGTCTAATTTCAATTCATGGGTCCGATTTTATGAATCAATTTTCTTCAAAAACAAATCTATGTACCAATTGTAATAAAGTGTATGAAGAAATGGATACCACTCTAATTGACGAATATAATAATTCTTTTGAATGTCAATCTATCCCTTAAAAATTCATTCATAAATCTCTACTTTCAAACAACTTTAACCTATTAACTTATTCTCTTGACCCAGTTAAAGAATTCACTTGAAAACAAATCAGTGTTCATCTATCTCTTCTTTCAGTAATTCAATCAACCATCCATCTCAGCTTGAGTTTGATTGTACAGAGTGTGATCTTTTTGAGTACTATCCTTATGAATATGATCATTTATGGGTATGATCATTTCTGGGTATGAATATTTTTTTATGCATACGATGGATGACCAGATGCTACAATTCCTGAGTAAAATTTTCATGAGTACAATTCCTTTTCAATTAGTAACATATCTTTCTTCTCTTCCACCTGGATACGATAAATCTGGGTAAGATTGGGAAATCCTCTTTTCCCCTTTTTATCCATTAATATTACATCAAAAGTTATCAATTCAACTTATGATTTATGTGAAATAAAAATCAATAAAGCATAGTTATATTTAATTTTATTATCACATTTAATTTTATCCACACTAGATCCAAAGTAAATCCGATGACAATTTACTTCCAACAAGATGTTTTCTCTTTTATTCTGGACCTAATGTGTGTCCGATCAAAACCTTTTCTTCCAAATAGATTCTTCTCATTATAATGGATAGAGCGAGTCCATTTTTTTAGAAAACATGAGTCCAATTCTTTTGAAAACAAAAGTCAGTAAAATTTCCACCAAATACAAAGTGAGGTGATTTTCCTTTCATCTTAAACTTCCTTGAAAAAATAAATCCTTATTTGAAAATAAAAGATAACCTTTGAAAGCAACCACCTTCATCTTTATCTTGGTACTAACAATATATCCCTTTTTTTTCAACCAAGTTTCATAAATCACTGAACTTTATATCCTCAAGAAATGGATTACTTACCAATAAATTTAATCCTACACGAGCCAACTCATTATAGAAAACAAAAATCATTGACAACAAAACCATGCTGTCCAAAAGTAGTGATTATGAAAACCTTTTTCCTTTTCCTTCCTCAAATATTCTTAAACCTTATATTTTCTTCATCCTCTATGGAATACAAAAAAATTTCTTTTCCTACAACCACTCCAACAAAATAGTTAGGATAGTTTACTCAGAAAGCAATGCTGAATTCACATCTTACCCATAGCTCCCCCTTTTTACATGAATCAAATGGATAGATTTATGAAATAATTCAATTCTACTCCTTGAAAACACTATACAAAGGTAAGTTGAGAGAGGGGAAAAAATCAAATACCTTAACCTTGAAGAGAAAGAGGTTGGACACCCATGTTCAACCTCAATTTAGAAAATAATTCCTTTGGTAAAGGTTTTGTGAATATGTTAGAAACTTGTTCTGATGTTGGAACATACTCCATCTTTAATTCATTCTTCTACACATGCTATTTGATGAAATGATTTTTTATATTAGTATGTTTTGAATGAGAATGTTAAACAATATTCCTGTTGATATTGATTGTACTTTGATTATCACAACCTAAGAGCAAGGTTAACTTCAATTCGACAAGTAAATATTCTAATTAAGTTTTTATCCACATGAGTTGAGTAGTGTCTCGAGTGGCAGCAACATACTAAAATTTAGTCATACTAAGAGTCACTGAATTCTTTTTCTTTGAATGCCAATTAACACAATTATTTCCTAGAAAGAATACTCTACCAGATGTGGATCTTCTATCATTAACATTTCTTTCCCAATCAGTATTTGAATACCCAAACAATTCAATACTATCTAAGCTGTCATACCTGATTCCTAATTCTATTGTGCCTTTGTTTTATCCGAGAATTCCTTTTCTAGTAATTAAATTCAATTCTTTTGGAGCAATTTTAAATATTTTACATAAGGTATCAATATAAACAATTTCAGGTCTTGAGGCAGTCAAATACAAGAAACTTCCAATCAACTTTTAAAACTCTTTCTGATCAACTTCTTTTCCTTATCTATCCCTTTTCAACTTTGTTCCCACTAAAATTGGTGTGGAAACAAGTTTTTATTTTTCCATGACAAACCTCTTAAGAAGTTCCTTAGAAAAATTTTCTTGATAAATAAAAATATATCCCTTAATTTGATGTATTTGTAACCCCAGAAAGTATTTTATTTTCCCCAACATAAAAATTTCAAATAAATTTTTCATTTCTTCAGAAAACCTTTCACAACTTCTTTCATCATTACCAGCAAAGATAATGTCATCAACATAAACAATCATAATGAGGGAATATTCTTGACTTTCTATGATGTATATATTTCTATCCACTCTTACTTTATTGAAATTCATCTTCCTTAAGAACATATCCAATTTAGAATACCATTCCCTTAGAGCTTGTTTTAGGCCATACAAATCATTTTTCAATATGCACACATAAATTTCATCTTTCCCAATAACAAAGCCACAAGTTTGTTCAATGTAAACTTCCTCTTCAAGATATCCATTTAAGAATGATGATTTAATATCCATTTAAAAGATCTTGTAGCCTCATTGTGTAGAAATAGAAAGAAATATTCTAATTGTTTTGAGTATTTCCACTAGAGAAAAGGTTACATCAAATTAAATACCTTCAATTTACGAATACCCTTTTCACACTAATATTTATTTGTTTCTTATGACTCCAACTTCTTCATTCATCTTGTTTTGGAAAACCCAATTTGTGCCAATGTTGTTTTTGTTTTCTGGATTGGGTATGAGTTACCATGTATCATTATTTTCAATTTTATCCAACTCTTAATTCATGGCCTAAACCCATTTTGGATTCTAAAAATATTCTTTCACATTATTCAGCTCCACTTTTGAATACAAATAAGTATGTGTGATAACATTTTATCTTCTTCTTTTTTGAACCTTCTTATATTGATCTCAAATTATATTCTGAGCTTCCACTTGCTTCCTCATCCTAGGATGAGATTTTTGAATATCTTCCTCATCACTTGAAATAGTTGAGTCCAATTCTTCTTCTTTATTAGGAATACAATTGTCTGAATCCTTATGAGAATTGTTTTCTTCAACTTGATCAACTTCCTCTTCTACCAGAATATGTTTTTCTTTATCACCTATTTCTATTAATTTCACATAAATAGAATTAATAATTCTTTTTGTATCTTTGTTGAAGCATCTATATCCCATTCCTTCCGAAGCATAGCCAAGAAACATTCCATCTTCATCTTTATACTCAAACCTCCCATAGTTTCCACCTTTCTTATTTATAATGTACGGACTCCTAAAAACTTTAAACTATTTCAAACTTGGAGTTTTTACATAAAACAATTCATATGGAGTCATATATGATTGATACCTATATAAACAATGGTTTTGGATATACTTTATTACTCATGGATTGCCTCCAAAAGTAAAGAGAAAGACCATGTTCAAGTAACACAGTTCTTCCCATTTCCACCAAACTTATATTATTTATTTCAATAACCCCATTTTGTTGAGGATTGTATGGGGAACTATACTCATGCTGAATTCCATGATTTTAAAGATAAATTTCAAAATTTTCACTTATGTATTCACCACCATTTTCTATTCTCAACTTCTTCACTAAATACTCACATTCTTTCTCAGCCTTCCTTTTAAAACTTTTAAACATTTTCAAAGAATCTGATTTATGTTTCATATACATAAAACAAGTAATGTGAGTAAAATCATCAATGAAAGTGATGAATTAATTATCTCCATTTTCAACTATTTTCTCATTGGCCCACAAATATCAGAATCAATCAGCTCTAGGGGTTGTTTTGAACAAATCTAAACTCTCTTAAGCACAAAATTTGTAATCTTTCCTTTCTGACAAATAGTTCAACACAAATTTATTCTTTATGGAAAATAAATAATGTCTCATACACTATATATTTTAGATAACTTGATCATGTTTATTTGACACATGTGTCCCAAAATTTTATTCTACAATTTATTCTCTTCCACTATACTCATGTAACAAGAGTTTTGTATTTCACCAAATTGAAACAAGTTTCCTTTTATACGTTGGAATCTTGTAATAATATTTCTATCTTCCTCACTTTTAAAAAAAACCCACATTTTCTAATGATAACTTTGTTACCCTCATCACACAATTGTGAAACACCTTTAATTTTAAAGGATTCATCATTGAAACATTTCACTGTTCCTTCTTTAAATTATTTCACATTCTTTAACAGTTTCAAATATCCTATCATATAATAAGATCACCCACTATCAAGAATCTAGGTTCATTCTCATTTTGTAGCTTTCAAAATGGTTTCAACAATAAGAGTATTTTCTTATTCCTTTTCTTTATTCATCTTCAACTTCTAAGAATTGTTAAGAATAATTTTTATGCCTATAACAAAACAAGACATCCTTTTTCAAGGTGTCTAGGTTGTTCACATATTTCAAAAATAGTTTCCGAAGGTTAGAACTTATTTTCAATTTTTACTCCACCTTTCTCAGGTTTCTTCAAAACAACCTTCTCAAACATCTTATTTTGAGGGAATTGAATCCCCCTCAACCTTTTCCTTTCATAACCTGCGGAATAATAGTAATTTTTTTGATTAAACCAAAAAATATTTTCCATATGTCTGAATCCACCACAATACTATTAATATCCATAAAATGAATATTTGCCTATGAAACTTCCATATTGCCCAGAATTTTGAGTATGTTTTTTTTATAAACTCTCCTTTATTTATTTTCTAACCCACAATACTTTATATTATCAATAAAATTATTATTATTTTTTTTCAACCTTAATAGAATGCTAAGTATTTGAAAATTTTCTAGATCTAGATAAAACATTTTTAGACTCACGATGTTTTGTAACCTCTGAATTCTTCATTTTTTCAATCTTGGCCACAAACATAACTTTCCTAGATTTCTTCTTTTCAGAAACAATTCCAAAATCCTTTTCAACCTTTAAAGATATAATTTTTTAATTATTCTCAAGTTTATATTTTTTATAAATTTTTCCAACTTCAGAGATAGAGTTTCTGAAACTTTTATTTCTTTGTTTGGATTTTGAAAGTTTTTGTTGGACAAGGTCCAACTCTTATTCTTTTGCCTTAAGATTCACCTCCATGTAATCATTACGATTATTTTATTCTTAAATAGATTTATTTATGTCATAATTATCTTTTTCCAGCCTAAATTTATCATCAGAAAAACATTATTGATTTATTGTTGAGAAACATTCATCTTCCAACTTTTTGTTTTTCTTCTCAAGACTTCTGATATTTCTCATACATTCTTTCAACTCTTCTTTCAGATGATTTTCAAGTTGTGTTTCTTCTTCTTATTTAGAACTATTGCTTCCAATTTCTTCATCATTCATTGTTTCAATAAAATTATGTTCAATACCATATTTAACTGATTTTTTAGATTCAGCATCACTACCTTTTTCTTCTTCATCTTTAGATAAGAAACTTATTCTTTTATAATTAAAGAATTTTCTATCTTTCCCTATGGAATACAATTTTCCTTTTTCACCCTGTTTCTTCTATGATCTTCTTGGCTTTATTTATTCTTCTTCACTATCCTCTTATTTTTTTATTTGAGGACAGTTGGAAAAAAAGTTCCCAATGACTCAACATTCAAAAAATTTCAAGTTAAGTTTCCCTTTGTATTTACATGTACTGATTTTTACATTTCTAGAAAATAAGGTTAAAAAATTATCAATATTTTTACATACCTCATCTTCAGAATTAGATTCTCCATCTTCATCTTCAATAATAATCTTATTTTCCTTTTCTTTATTTGCATCCTTAAAAGACGCTTCTCTATCAAAAGTTTCTTTTCTTTTCATAGATTTATCCCTTATTAGTTCATAAGTAATGAGAGTGCTATGAAAATCATAAATAGATAATGTTTTAGGATCTATGTCTTCTAATGAAGAAAATTTTTCATCAAACTTGTCGAGAAGGATTCTCAAAATATTTTCAACCACTATAGAATCATATAACTTTTCACCAAGATACCTAATAGTACTCACAATTTCATTTACCCAAGTAAAGAATTCCCCAATATATTCATGCTCACCCATATTCAAATCTTCATATTTCAATCTCTATATTTATAACATTGCCTTATTCACTTTTTTATTCCCTTCATATATGTTTTTCAGTTTATCCCATATAACTTTGTATATAGAATCACCTTTTACTCTTAAGAATTTACTTTCAGAAAGTGATGATAATATAGAATTGTTGGCCCTTACATCATTCTCTAGATTCTTCTTATCAACAGATGTAATAGGATATTTAAAATCAATAGGAGGAAACCCATCTATTTCAGATTCAAGAACATCATTTCTAATAAACATAAGATAAGAAACATTATATATTTACAGATATGATAATACTTTCTACTAAAGACCGAAATACCTTTACTATTCAAACAATTAAAACTCTCCATCAATAAAGAATAAGTGAAGGAAACCTGGATCTGATACCACTTGAAAGTGCCCAGTTAGGATAATTGTATCACTGAGAGGGGGAGGGGGTGAATAAGTGATACTTTTTATTTTATGTTTCCTTGAAAAAAGATTCTCCTCCTATTAAAGAATCAATTACCTACTAAAAAAATTCAACCACACATCCAAAGGAACATAAGTATTTACAAGGTTTACTATCCAATAAGAATAGATACGTCCTTGTTATGGTTTGGAAATGATCCAATACCACACGATATACTAGAAAAAAAATACTTGTATTATAATGAGTAGGATATACCTTTTAACTCATGTAGCACTATGTAAACAATTCAAATAGTTCATGTGCACCGTCTTAGAACAAATAGGGTAATACAATATTTATGTAACAACTCATGTTACCTGTTCTTCTTTTAAAATCCTATAATGTATTCAATTGAAAAAACTTCTTCAATTTCTTATCCATAATATGGTAAGAACTTTTTGGACATTGTTTCCTGATATGATTCTTCTCAGTATGATACTTTTCAGTACGATTCTCCCCAGTGCAAAAAAATATATAACTTTGATAGAATACGATATAGATGAATCGACAACACTTTAATCCTCCATCTTCCTCGGTCTAGAAATCCCAATATGGAAATACCAATATGATTAATCTAGCTTGATACAATGATCAACCGAATACAATTGACAACCTGAATACAATAATCAACTGAGTATGATAAACACTGAGTATGATGATCATCTGAATACAACGTTGTGATCTTGTCTCTTCTCTTTCACTTTAATCCATCAATTTTTTTTCAAAAAAAGTGAATAAAAAACTTATTCTTATCTATAAAACTCATAGATTCTCTCTCATGAATAGTACATCAGTAATCAGAAAATTACAATGCAATTTTATCCTTTTATAGGCGTCCCTTGAGTGGCTTTAGTGGAAATCCCAAAAATTTTCCCGCTTAATCAAATTCTCCCTAATCTCAATTTTCCCTAAAATATCAGGTGAATTTTTATATTGTTAACTCTTCTTGAACCTTATCGATTGTTATACAATATTCACTTATTCTTCAGAATTTCATTTTAATATCCAGTATGATTTCAATTCATGGTTCTAATTTTCTGAATCTGATTTCTTAAAAACAAAGATCTGTACCAATTGTAAGAAAGTGTATGAATAAATGGACACCACTTCAATTTCTAAATATAATCATTCTTTTTAATGTCAATATCTCCCTTGAAAATTCATTCAACAATATCCACTTTTAAACCACTTTAACTTATTCACTTATTCTCTTTAACTAGTTGAAGAATTCACTTGAAAAAACATCAGAGTTCATCTATATCTTATTTTAGTAATTCAATCAACCATCTGTCTCAGCTTGAGTACGATTATCTAGAGTATGATATTTTTGAGTACTATCATACTGAATACGATAATTTCTAGGTATGATCATTTCCAAGTATGAATAGTTTTTTATGAATACTATGGATGATCAGATGATATAGTGCCAGAGTATGATTTTCATGAGTATGATTCCTTTTCAATCGACAACATCTATTTATTCTCTTCTAGGTATGATTGGGAAATCCTCCTTTTCCCTTTTCTTCCATCAAGATTTCATCACAAGTTTTCAATTGAAATTATGATTTATGTGATATACAAATCAAGAAATCATTGTCACATTTAATTCTATCATAGTCATGAAGACTCTAATATTTCATCAAAACAATCACTCCTTCCACACAAGATGCAAAGTGAATCCGATGACCATTTACTTTCAACAAGATGTTTTCTCTTTCATTCCAAACCTAATGTGAGTATGATCAAACCTTTTATTCCAAACAACTTCTTCTCATTACAATGGATAGAGTGAGTATTATTTTTCATAAAACGGAGTCCGATTCTTTTGAAAACAAAAGTTAGTATGATTTCCGCCAAATACAAAGTGAGGTGATTTCCCTTTCATCTTAAACTTCATTAACAAAAAATTCCATCTTTGAAAACAAAAGAAAACCTTTTAAAACAACCACCTTCATCTTCATCTTGGTCCTAACACATTTAAGGTTATTTAATTCATATTTATCAAAATTCCCATTGTTTACCCAATTCAAACATCAAGGAAGGAAATCATAATGCATGATCCTTACCTAGGTCTCTACCCTATAAGCGAATTCACTTCTCTTTCTACATTCAGTAAACTTAAGTTCTTTGCATCAGATCACATATGGAACTAAAATCCCATATTCTATTTGGTCTTTCTTGATTACATCACATCCTAAGATCAACTTATAATATTTCCCCACCTTCCCATGAAATCCTTATCAGTTCATAGCTCTAAACCTAATCCCATATCTCAACTAAAAGTTTAATACCACTTTTTCATGACCCCCTTCCACTAGTACCCCTCTTAGGTTGATAGTAAAGATGAGAGTGACCCCAAAGATTGCCTCTAATAGGCCATAGGTTGTCACCTAGAACTGAGTGCATAAAATGCATAAATGGGAGAAATTTACCTTAGTAAAGAAATTATAAGACATGAGACCAGATCCACCAATTAAATCTATAACATAATAAATGAAAAATCCCAATACATGAAATATAATTTCACAAAATTTAGAATAAAAATAAATACCAAGATCAACACTAAATGACAACCATAAACATCAACAGCTCCTAAAAACCATTATGAGTCAGTAACACCAAACTTGTTCACCAACCAACTCCAACAGACCTGAAAAATAAATTTATATATATATGGGATAATCATATAAGTATACTCAATAGGATCCTCCCCAAAACCTATTGCAAAAATGTGAAATAATCATACTAATTCATAGTAAATAAATAGAGGAAACCAACTCATTACCTAAATAGGTAAAACAATATCACCACCTCACTAAGACTCACTCACCAAGTAACACATAGAAGTAAAATTATATCAAAATCATATATACTTAATAAAGGAAACCCACATCCACTTTCCCACTGATTTTTCTATCACGAACCAATTCATGCCACCCCGGATTCGAGAACCCGAGCTAACCTGTGATATAACTCGAGGGACCTTCCGAATTCCCATAGGCTAGTAACAAGTGACATACCATCATAATACACTCAATGAGAAAAGTTTCACCTAGATTAATAATATTTAATACGTAGAAAAATTCTACAAAGAATCTGGAATGTTGTTTCCATACATAGGACGCCCATCAATAAACATAATGATAAGTTTAAAATGAAATGTAAACAAAAACGGAAAATCAATGCAGATATAAACTAATATTAAAACTAAAATTCTAGGTAAGGTTGACTTGAATAGAAATTTTAAGGCATAAAACAAAACTAACATGCAAGATTGAGACCTCCATATGAGTGAGGATCACACTCCACCTACTAACTCAAAAACACACTCCAAGAGTGATATGAAAGATAGAGTCCGTGAAGTAGTTTTCTAAATTAGATCCTAAACCTATAAGAACCTCTCTATCTATAGACACCAGATGGTGAAAGTAGGGTGTTAGCATAACAACTTAGTATGATTTTACAAGATATCCCATGTATTACCATTTTCAAAATATTCCACACACACTAGTTTGAAATAAAATATTTTAAAAAAAAATTCTAATATTTTTAACCAAATAACACACAAATTCTACACACTCCTTTCTGATAAAACCAAGAAAAATTCCAAAAAATTCTTAACTTTTCTTTCAGAATAGATTTATTTTGAAAACATACTTTCCCAAAACTATTTTCAAAACTAATTTTAAAAATACTATAGAAGAAACATCACCTCAAGATACATAGACCAATCACACCAGTATAACTATGTTGTAGAAAAAAATGATAGGTAATGAGATAAACTAGGGCATGAAATATCACAAGGTCTAAATAATAATACAAGTTATGAGGGTAAGGTAAAAAAATAGGAGATAAAATGATATAAAAAGTATCAAAACCACAATATGGAATAAGTGAAAAAATATAACAAGATTATAGTTTTATAAATCAATGAAGGTATAGATAACAATGGGAAATTACTAAACACCCCATGAGACAATCCTAGACAAACTTGGGTGGAAACATATTCTAGATTAATAGATTCATTATCAGTCTATAACCTCTCAGATTACCCTAAACTATCCTCACTAGGGGAACCCCTATAATCAATATTGTTCTGATTCTAGAGGATACAATTCCATCTCATTGAGACAAGTATAAAAATTCCTCTCAATATCTCACTAAGATGACTAGGGTCCCCATGGAAGGTGATGAGGGGTGAGAGAAAATTATTATAAAATTATTCTAATCCCACCTCCTAATACCCCCTTATTCTATCCCCTTAAATACTCATGTAGCAACTACTATATGAATACCATATATATAAACAACTTATAATCTACATATATGGGTATAACACGAGGGAAAAATTGATTTATAAAAACCTTTTTGTGGAAGGTGATGAATGGGTTTTGAATTTTGAAACTATTTTTACTATTTTGAAATCTCCTTTAGAAAATAATTTGGAAATAAAAATTATTTATAAATCCATTTTTAGTTTCCAAACTGTCCTTAAATCTTACTTTAGAAATGAAACCTTTTAAATTAATTTAAAAACCATTTTCAAATAAAGTATCATTTGAAAACTATTTAGAAACAAGGAAAAAACATTGATTTAAAATCATCAAACATGACAAAAAATAAGAGAAACCATGCACAATGTCACTAATTAATTATAAAATCTTTATAAACACATAAAAATTACTCAATGGTAGAATAAAAATTCTAAAACATAGCTAAAATTCCATAAATAATAAAACCCAAAACCATAATCCCTAAAAAACTAACAATTTCCTTATATATAAAATAATTATAATTGAAAACCTTATTTATTATTTCTAATCTATTTGAGAAGAACACTTTGGAATTTAAATGAACAAACATTATATATAATTTTAAAAAAATGAATTTATAAAGGAAACCAAGCATACATGGATTACTAGAAAAAAGAAATAACATAGAATCACCAACCTAGGTCAATGTTGATGAAGAGACCTTATAATATGAAGAAAGAATGGTCCAAGTAGGAATATTTACACCCTAATAATTAAAAACTTCAAAGGATCATCAGAAAAAACCCACCCATGGTTCGTCCAGTCAAGCACTGCAATGAAATGAAAAAAGAGAAATAAGGAAAGAGAAGAAGAAGGAAGAGGGGGAGAAGAAACCTTAACCAGGAATGATTCAACTCATAATCAAAGTATAAGGCATGGGGGAGGCCATTCCTGACTCCTCCTTAGGTGTGTTTCATGTAGAAGAGGGAAGAAGGAGGGAAGACCTGTGTGGTGAAGGAAACTATGGCTTTGGAGAATTATAAAAAAGATATTTTAAAATTAACGACTCCAAATTTATGTTGAAACATCATGTATGGTATAATATAACTTAGATTCAACCATGGATAACATGAAAACTAATTAAGAATGGAGAATAGAAATGAAAAATTAAATTTAAATTATACCTCATTTAATTTCGATTGGAAACATGTTTCGCTCGTCATCAGTGATCATCACCCAAATAAACCAAATCCATAACCCTCTATATCATCCACACGTATTATGGATGTTTGATCAATCATCAAAATATGAAATCTAGGTGCTAGTATAGAGAATAGAAGGCTCTTTGACAATATCATGATCATGGGAAATCAAACTAATGGTCCTTAAACTTGGATCAAACAAATCTTGATCTTCCATTATATTTCTCTCTTTAGGAATTGTGAGAGTCAGGGAGGATATATAATTCAAGAAAAACCTTATAAACCTTCATTTTGGGTCTTAAAAATTCCAAAATAATTTGGTTATAACTTCTATAAATTGTATTTAGGTCTTTATGGAAGTTTACCTTTTAAACATACCAAAAAATGACACAAAGGACACTTAAAACTTTTCATAAATTTCATAGATATTTTTTCACGTACTTATAATGCCTAAAATTTATTACATGATAAAATACAAGTCATTAACTTGAATCGAATCTCCCATAAATTTTAAACGAATCTTGAATATTAAATATTTAATAAATATTATTCATTATATTCACTAAATAACTTGTGAATATAATAAGTAAATAAATTCAAAGGTTTTATTCTAAACTCAAATAACATTGAATTTATTTATTTCTTTTGTGATCATATAATATTAGGCATTACCTGGCCACCACTATGGGACCCACCATGTCCTAAACTCTAATTCACTAATTGGCCAATATTCTGAATATGCTTTGTGTGTCACCCTTTAACCCTTCATCTCAATAGCAGTGATTGATACTCATAGACTAAGAGAAAAGTCTAGCTACACATCAACACCCCTAATGAGATAAGGTTTAGTTATAATAATTATAACCATCTACAAACACACGACATGTAATATAATCTCATTTTCTCGTGATATATCATAAAGCAGGATGCACACTTTGTGTCGTTATCATTTCTTTATTTATTTATTGGTGACCACACTAGATAGAATTACCTTTAATAACCATGAACATAGATTTAATAAAGTTACTATCATCCTTTTCAACTAGTTCTAAGACATCTCATCCTTTTGTAAGTGGAAAAATATTTCTTGAACATTCAACCAATGCCATACCATCAATGAAACACCAAATGCAAGCTACATCACCACAACATAAATGACATGTTTTTTTTCTAGAATCAAATTACATGATCAAATGGTACACATTGATATTGATCTCAAGTTTATAGACCAATGAAAATGCTCATAAATAAGAACAAATAATGATACTTGAAATACATGGTGTTTATATTGGTAATTTAGTCCTCATGATCTCCTCTACTTGAGATCACAAAGTAAAAACTTCATGATAAGAAGTATAAATACTTATGAGCCCCCATCACCTGATAGACAGATGATATCTGTTTCTAGTCAGTTTGATGTATCCATACCATAAGACATGTGTTTAATATCAAGGTTATAGTATCTTGAGCTTTTTAGTATATCCAAGAACTGCTATAATTAGCTGATATGAAAAATAATCTAAGTACATTACCTTATAAATAGTGGACATAGAAGTGTTAATACTATTATGGAAAGTATACATCATGCATAATTATCTGTATACATAATTTGGTAATAAAAAATTACTTTTCAAGTTGGGTCTAGGGAATCCAATTTTACAACACTCCCAAATGCACTATATACCACTAACTAACTATCAACCTGTTAGCTATCAGATTAAAATATCATGCTTTTGTTAAGTTATGGATTTATTCATTGGGATTTCTATGTTTTCCTACATGGAAATTCTGTTATCTGTAACTTCAATTCCTTAAGTAAATCTTTCCAAGAGATAATATCCTTGAGTATAACCATTTTACCTCTATCATAATCTTGAAATCTTGGTTAGTAACTTTGGTACGATTCCAATAAATAGAACAAATCGTTGTGTATTTTATTCTTCTTCAGTTGCATCAAATGCTGAAACATACTCCATACTTGTATATTTTTCTAACACTATCTTGAATGAGAGTCTATTGCTCATTTACTTAGTCAAACTATGATATTAGATCATATTGATCTTAAAAAAACTAGTTCTATCCCCCAAAAAACTAGTGTTCCTTTCTCTCCAATTGTTAGATAGATATACCTTGTACTTTCTTAAGTACTTATTTGATATCTAATCTTGTACGAAGTATGATATATGTGAAAGATCCATTTATAAATATTTTGGATTTCTAATTACCATTTTAATCTCCTCCTATGTCTCATACATATCTTTATGGAGAGATTTATTCCATGTGACATTGGTGATAATTCTCTCTTGAATAGTTCCAACTGGTATTTTAAAACTTTTCATTATATTTACTTTGACTTGGTCTAAGAAACCCTTAGATCTACCTCATTAGATCTTGTTACCTAGAACTTAGGTTACTACTTTAAGTTAATCTTTTGAGAGTTTCTTTCAACCTAGTCTTAACTATATGTAATACTAATAGATGTTTTCCATATGTTTTATTACATATTTCACTTGGAATACTATGTTTTTTCCACTAACATCTTTTAGACACATGAAATGTTTTCATTCCAAATGAATATTATATGATCACAATGCATGAATTAATCCAAAAATAGACCTCTAAAACTTATATTCCATATTATAATTCGATGATGTCACTAACCCATTCTGGTTGCATTGTATAGAAACCTTCCAAGAAAGGTAGTATTGACTTTCAATTCTCAATATTATGATCATAGAAAGTTTCTATGACTAGTAGAATTATAAAGGAATTATTCTTGAATAATTGGTATATCCAAACTGAAAAGAACCGTAATTTCCATGTAATTTGTTTTAATAAATGAGAATTTTACGAGTCCGTGAAAATTTACGGCATGTGATTCTGAGGCCCAGAGTGCCTAGAATGAATTTCTGAACTTTTTTTGGGTACATTTAGTAAACGTGCAAGTGAGTTTTTATAACTTTTCAATCAGTGCTCAAAATTAAAATCTGAGGGCACCGTTGAATCTGCAGTGCCAGTATTCGCATAAGAAGACTTTCACCTCGACAACAGTTGGCCGAGGGTGAAAGTTAATTTTTGGGTTCTTCATGTAAAAAAATAAAAAAAAGTGTATGACATTTTATTTTTATTTACAACACCATGTGGGTGTTGGGAGGTGGGGTCCACCAGAACTAAACCTCCTCTTCATGTTTAATTATGGTGGGGACCACCCGGGACCAAACCCCCCTTTAATTGAGAGAAAATATCAACTCCCTCATTAATGTGGAGGAGCCTCTTGACTTCTTCCACATTAACTGTGGCAACACACATAACTTTAATTGTGTCAACTTAGTTAATTGGATTTTCCCCTTTTTTAAATTAAGTAACAACGTAGTTGGAATTTAGGAAGGTTCCTAATAAATGAACCATCATAAATTCCACGATCATTACCTACCTACCCCCCCTCTCCTATATATTTGGAGCTTGGGAGGAGGATTTGGGATGGCTTCACCAAGCAACGAAGCACTGGTAAAATGATACGACATCCAAAACTTGGAGGATTATGCTCTCCAATGAAGAACGCGTTCTCCAATAAAGAACGCATTCCCCAACGAAGAACGCCGACCTCCTTTGACCTTCTTCCTCGGGATTTCTTTTGACGTGGGATGTTCTCATATATGACGAACCGAAGCGTGAGCTTGGGATTGGAGGTGTGTGGCGGATGTGATGAACGATGAAAACTTCACCTTCTTCCCTCTCTGTTGACATATCAACCCAAGGTAGGGGTTTAATGCATTTTGTTTATCACTTTCTAGGTACTCCCTTCTTATATTGTGTGGGATTGGGAATGATTAAATTATGAAAGATCTTCGTTGACGTTCTTTGATTCATACTTGTGAACCGTATGCTACCACTCTAAATGCGGAGGGTGCAGGACAAACTAACATGGCCCAACCCCACTCTTCCATTCTTCCTTGTGGTGTTCTTCGGAAGGAAGGAAGGCGATGTAGGCGACGAAGGCAACAATGTCACCACCCGAAGCCACCGCGACCCGCGCCGTCCCCGCAGTGCTCCAACCTCCCGGACGAACCGGCCCTGACCACACCACCTTCTGGCTGAGCCACCCACCGGCCGCGCCACCCCGGCCATGCCGCCCACCGGCTGAGCTACCTCGGCCATGCCACCCGCTGACCATACCTCCCGAGCCGCCCATGCCTCCCAAGCCACCCGCGCCCCTCGCGGTGCCCCAGAATCCCAAGCCCCTGGCACCCCTTGTGGTGCCCCGGACTCCCAAGCCACCCACGCCCCACACGGTGCCCCAGCCTCCCGAGCCACCCGCACCCCTCACGGTGCCTCAGCCTCCCGAGCCGCCCTCGCGGCGCCCTCCGGGCCGAGCCGCCCACGCGGCGCCCTCCGGGCCGAACTGCCCTCATGATGACCCACAGCCGGTCCACGCCCTCACCACTCTTCGTGTCCCCTCTCGGCCTACTGGGCTGGGCCCTGCGGGCCGGGTCAGACCGGACTCGGGCCCACTACAATCCACTTACGCTCCTTCGGCCATATCTTTGGCACCAGACGTCCGTTTGATGAACTGTCAGCAGTGCTGGAATTCTTGGAGTGAGACGGTCCTTTTAAGTATACCCTACTGGAGTTTTGGGTATAGTTGTGGTATGATCAGGTTGGATCGAGCACGAATCCAACTGCCCCCCCCCCAGGACTAAAAGGCTAATAACTCATAGACCAGACGCCCGTTTGACGCGCCATCTGTTGCGTTGAGACCCCTATGACGTGGTAGATCTTTGAGATACTCCTTCATGGGACTCTGTGACAGTTGGAGTATAGACAAGTAGCTTGTGGAGAGGATCCTTCAGAAGGTGAGCAAGCGTAGTGCAGAGACCTAGTAGCTAGCTAAGACCTGAAGACTGCTGACCGTTTTGACTCGGAGTGACTCTACTAGCCCAGTGGGGATCGCCTTGGTGTCGTGGCAGAACCACGATGGTGAGATCCTCTGTGTGATGTGGCAAACCCACTATACTCGACCGGAGGAGTACCTCGGAAGGCTACGAGGAGGAGCGCGCTTGTTGACACGGTAGACCCACAGCGGGGAGCGTGCTTGGTGATGCAGCAGATCCACAGTACTCAACAAGAGGAGTACCTCAGCAGTCCAAGGTTAGTGGGAAGCACGATTAGTGTCACGGAATGCCCACTGAACTTGATAGAGGAAGAGTTCTCCAGTAACCAAGGTTTCGACAATGTGATTGGGGTTGTTACTTGATACTACCCCTAGAATAAAATCCTGGTTGAGATGAGTCAGTTTTTTCCCGTGTTTTCCTCATGATTGAGATGGATCACTTGATAACTTAGGTATATGTATGGCCATATACCTAAGTAGGGTTATATGTTGATTTATTACTTTTTAGATTATCCTTGGTGGATTTTTGTGAGACGTTGAGGGTCTCGGGGTCCCTACTGAGCATCGTTATACTCACCCCTGCACAGGCTATGCCCGCACTTTGTTGTGTTGGATGCAGACGATGGGTAGTGATGACTGAGGCTGAGAGTATCAGGACTGGATGGTACCCAGAGGTGGACCTTACATCATGTCGATATGAGGAGGAGACGGATGGATGTGGAGTGCTGAGGATGCGATATGTACCTACCCTTCAGGTAGGATCCTCGGTGTATGATCCAGTAGTTGTCTTTTCTCTTTATTCAGTTATATTGTATTTTAGTTGTACTTGTACTTTACTGTTGGTCTTGTATTCTAGCCTCTTTTCACATTCAGTACTCCTTTGTTATATAGTTTTACTTGGTGTTTCGTATCTTTCTGTGTTCTTGGTTACGTGTGCTTGAAATTTATAAAGGAAATGCCTTCATAGTTTTAGAGAATTACGCCTTTGGTGCTAGTCGCCAGCCCCTGTCCTATGGAAGGCGGGCTTGGGGAAGTCACGACATAGGCCCCAGGGGATAGGTCGTGAAAAATTGGTATCAGAAGGAGGTTCTACCGCAGAACTAGGACTCTGATATTTTCTGTGAAGAAATAGTGTTAAGTGTAGTGAGTGTGGTTTTCATTTCAGGGAGTCCAATGTTGGTGCGGCGGCTGACGTATCCATACACCAGGACCCTCACTTCTGATTTCTGACTCAGTGCATGAACACACTGATTACACGTGTGTTTTCAAATGTTTTATTTAAGTCATCTCACTAGGTCAGTTCACCAGGTATAACCTTTTAATCGTAGTGAGCCTATTTATTTCCAGGACGCCTCCATGCAGACAACCATCTAGAGTTCCGAGAGTTGTATGCACAGATAGCCCACTGAGCGACAAGGCCTTGGTGCATGTCTTTTTTCCAGTAGAGGCACCAGTGGAGGCACCAGCGGTACCACTCCCCATTGGGCCACCGATTACAGCAGCCCCAACAGCAGATGGTGCACGCCGCTTGAGCGTGTTACACAAGTTCCAGTGCCAGAGGCCACCTAGGTTTAGGGGAGAGATAGACCCGTAGGTAGCTAAGGATTGGATAGAGGTTTTGGTGAGAGTCTTTCGACTCATAGGGACACCAGTCGATCTCATGGTGATTTTTACTGCCAGCCTTCTACAGGCAGTAGTGGGATAATGGTGGAGTTTGATGCTCCAGGTCCACAACGAGGTGACACTTATCTGGGTAGACTTTGAGAGCCTGTTTCAGGAAGAGTTTATCCCAGCGACTCTCCACGCAGTGCGCATTCAGGATCTACTTCATCTACCGCAGGGCAACATGACTGTGGCTTAGTACTCAACGAGGTTCACTGACATCCCACGTTACTCCACGAATATGGTGCGGGACCCATTCTTCATGGCCCAGACCTTTGATCAGGGACTCAGGCGAGAGATCAGGGCTTCGATGATCTCACTCAGTATCCCAACATAGGCAGGGGTGTTAGAGAGAGCCCTGTTGGTGGAGAGTTTCCTTTCTGAGCAGTCACCAGCAGTGAGACCCACTACCAGTCATCACATAGCAGAGTCTTATACAGCTGACAGCAGACAAATGTCGTAGAGGTCCAAGAGGACCTGACCTATAGGTGAACGATCTCATGACTCAAGATCTGTTGTGCAGGGCACCCGAAGCAGAGATAAACATGCCAGGAGCGGGCAGTGTTTCACATGCGATGGACAGGGTCACATGGATTGTAATTGTCTGACCCACTATTTGGATGATCAGAAGACGGTCGAAGGACCGCCCAGGTAGAAAAAGAGGTTCGATCGAGGAGGTCTGCAGGCTGGAGGCAGACATGGAATAGGAGCAGTCCATGCAGCAGGTGGTGGGCGATGTTTCGAGATATTACCGCCACCACCACCAGGAGGTCCACCTTGACCACAGGGAGCAGGTGGACAGGGTAGAGCTCAGCTCCAGGCAGCTGAGGCCTATGATCACGGTGCTCCAGAGATGATACGAGGTACGATCTGTGTCTACTCCACCTTAGTTGCAGTACTTATAGAAACATGTTCCAATCATTCTTTCATTTCCACTTCCCTCGTTTGGAGCTCAGAGATTTTGATGGAGCCATTGGCTCAATCCTTATGGCTAAAGACCCCTATGGGAGCAGATTCGACAATTACGCACTGGTGCCGATAGTGTGAGCTTACTCTAGTAGGCGAGAGCTTCGGCTGAGAACTCCTAGTAGCGGCGTCGAGGCCTTACGACGTCATCTTGGGTATGGACTAGTTATCTATAGTCCATGCTCAGATTGACTATATTAGGCACAAAGTGTGGTGTGTCCACACATATGGGACTAAGTTTACCTTCACTAGTGAGAAGGGAGCCTTAAGAGCGTATGATGGACTTAGTCGGAGGAGAGTGTAGCCGATCACTCATCAGTTGGCTATCCTTACCCTCAGAGCTATTGATGTGGAGAGTCCGAGTTATCCTGTAGTGGTGGACCAGTATGCAGATGTCTTCCCTAATGATGTTTTGGGTCTACCTCCTCGCAGAGAGGTGGACTTTTACATTGACTTTTACCCCGTGACGACACCAATATCTACACTATCATATCGGATGGATCCTGTGGAGCTTTGCGAGTTACGGGTACAGCTAGAGGACTTGTAGGGGAAGGGGTTCATCCGGCCTAGTGTTTCACCTTAGGAAGCTCTGATTTTGTTCGCCAAGAAGGAGGATGGGAGCTTGAGACTTTGTGTCGACTATCGGTGCCTGAACCAGGTGACCGTGAAGAACAAGTACCCACTCCCGAGGATTGAAGACCACTTTGATCAGCTGAAGGGATCATGGTGGTTATCGAAGATAGACCTTAGATCTGGCTATCACCAGCTTAGAGTTCGAGATGAGGATGTGTTGAAGACGACTTTCAGATTTCGGTATGACAATTATGAGTTCTTGGTTATTCTATTCGGTGCAAACAATTCTCTAGCTGTATTCATGGGACTCATGAACATGATCTTTCATCGGTACCTTGATCGCTTTGTAGTGGTCTTCATCGACGACATTCTGATCTACTTAGCTACTGAGGAGGAGAATGCCTATCATTTACAGGTAGTACTTGACACACTCTGAGAGCACCAGCTTTATGGTAATCTCTTGAAGTGCTAGTTCTGGATCCAAGAGGTTCACTTTATGGGACATGTCATATCGGAGGCTGGAGTTACAGTGGATCCAGCAAAGATTGAGGCAGTACTTGCTTGGAAGCCACCCAGGAGTGTGACAGAGGTACATATTTTCCTGGGTTGGGCTGGATACTACCGGAGGTTTGTGCCACACTTCTCTAGAGTTGCAGTACCACTATAAGCCTTGACGAAGAAGGGGAAACCCTTCATTTTGTTGGAGAAATGCCAGTGGAGTTTTCAGGAGTTGAGGCAGAGGATGACTAGTGGCCCCATCTTGAGGCTTCTAGAGGAGGGAGTAGGGTACGTAGTCTACTGTGACACATCAGGGACCTGAATCAGATGTGTCTTGATGTAGGAGCGAGAAGTGATCGAATATGGTTCTCGACAGCTAAGACAGCACGAGCAGAACTATGCTACCCATGACCTAGAGTTAGTAGCAGTGGTCTTTGCCTTGAAGATGTGGAAGCACTATCTGATGGGTGAACATTTTACCATGTACTCTGATCACAAGAGTCTTAGGTATATATTCTCTCAAAAGTACCTGAACCCGAGATAGCGACGTTGGCTTGAGTTCCTCCAGGACTATGACTTCGAGATAGTCTATAATCCTGGGAAGGGGAACGTTGTTGTAGATGCACTCAATAGGATATCTGGTATAAAGTTTCTAGGCAAGGCGATGGAGCAGCTGGCCACTTTGTAGATAACCTTTGTGGATAGAGATAGAGTAGATTTTCTACAGTCTCTTACAGTCACTCCCCCACTTCTTCAGCGATTCAGGGAGGTGCAGAATGGGGATGCTGACTGTGAGACATGACGTGCTCAGATATCCACAAGATAGGCACATGATGGATTTTTTGAAGGTGGGGAGCACGTCATCCTCTTCAGAGGATGTACCATGGTACCAGTGTCACTTTAGGAGGAAGTGTTGAGGGAGTTCCACACATCCCCTCTAGCGGTACATCCAGGAGTGGCGAAGATGTACCAGGATCTCTGATGACAACACTAGTGGTCAGGAATGAAGAAAGAATTTGCATAGTTTGTTTCTTGGTGCCTCACTTGTCAGCAAGTGAAGGTGGAGCATCAGGTACCACCAGGCTTGGTTCAGCCTTTAGAGGTCCCATAGTGGAAGTGGGATGGGATATCCATGGACTTCATGACATGAATTCTGCATACATCCAGAGGAAATGACTCTATATGGGTGATCGTTGATCGACTCACTAAGTCGGCCCACTTCCTACTGATTAGAGAGTGGGGTTCAGTAGAGAGATTGGGATGCCTCTATGTGTAGGAGATTGTGCGGCTATATGGATTACCTTCGATGATTATCTCCAATCGTGATGCACGTTTTACTTCTTGTATATGGAAGGGGTTGCAGGAGGCTTTCAGGACACAACTTCATTTGAGCACTTCCTTCAACCCTCAGACGGATGGCTAGATTGAGCGGACCATTCAGACCCTCAAGGACATGCTGCATGCTTGTGTCCTCGACTTCGGTCACAACTGGGACAATCACTTACCTTGGGTGGAGTTTTCATACAACAACAGCTATCACTCCACCATTGGGATGACACCTTTTGAGGAGTTGTACGAGTGACCTTGCAGATCACATTTGTGTTGGAATGACCTAGGGGAGTCAGAAATCGTGGGACCAAAGATGGTACGGGATACCACAGAGAAGGTGCAGATCATCCAGGAGTGGATGAAGATTGCACAGAGCAGGAAGAAGTCGTATGCTGACAGGAGAGGGAGACCTCTGGAGTTCGAGGATGGCATCCATGTCTTTCTACAGGTCTCACCCCGACGAGGTCTATGTAGATTTGGCCAAGGCGACAAGTTATCTCTGAGGTTTATCGGAAATTTTTAGGTCCTCAAAAGAGTAGGTGAGGTGGCTAACCACTTAGATCTTCCACCTCAGTTGCACCGGGTGCACGACGTCTTCCACGTATCCCAGCTGAGGAGATACGTGCATGACCCTTCTCACATCATCGACCATGGAGAGCTAGACGTCGACGATGGGGCGAATTTTATAGTGGTTCTAGTAGAGATTGAGTATCGACAGGAGTGGGTCCTTCGTGGATGGTCGATACATCTGGTGCGCGGTCGTTGGCAGCATGAGAACCTCTAGTAGAGCACATAGGAGCAGGAGGCTCAGATGCATGCTCAGTACCCTCACTTGTTCCCTTAGTTTGAGTTGTGGATTACGAGGACATTAAGATCTGATGTGGGGAGAATGTAAAGTCCCAGAATTTCCATGTATTTTTTTTAATAAATGGAAATTTTACGAGTTCGCAAAAATTTACGGCATGTGATTCCGCGGCCCAGAGTGCCCGGAATGAATTTCTGAACTTTTTTTAGGTACGTTCAGTAAACGTGCGAGTGAGTTTTTCTAACTTTTGAACCGGTGCTCGGAATTGAAATCTGAGGGCACTGTTGAACTTGCAGTGCTGATATTCTCTTAAGAAGACTTTCACCTCGACGACAGTTGGTCGAGGGTGAAAGTTAGTTTTTGGGTTTTTCTTGTAAAAATAAAATAAAAATAAAAGTGTATGACATTTTATTTTTATTTGCAACACCATGTGGGTGTTGGGAGGTGGGGTCCATTGGAACTATACCTCCTCTTCATGTTTAACTGTGGTGTGGACCACCCGAGACCAAACCCCCCTTTAATTAAGAGAAACTCTCAACCCCCTCATTAATGTGGCAGAGCCTCTTGACTTCCTCCACTTTAATTGTGCCAACACACATATCTTTAATTGTGCCAACTTAGTTAACTGGCTTGCCCCATTTTTTTAAATTAAGTAACAACGTCATTGGAATTTAGGAAGGTTTATAATAAATGAACCATCATAAATTCCATGATTGTTACCTACCTACACCCCCTCTTCTATATATATGGAGCTTGGGAGGAGGATTTGGGATGGCTTCACCAAGCGACGAAGCATTGGTAAAGTGACGCGACACCCAACACTTGGAGGATTACACTCTCCAATGAAGAATGCATTCTCCAGTGAAGAACGCGCTCCCCAATGAAGAACGCCGACCTCCTTCGACCTTCTTCCTTGGGACTTCTTCCGACATGGGATGTTCTCATCTAGGACGAACCGACGCGTGAGCTCAGGATTGGAGGTGTGTGGAGGATGCGCCGAACAATGATAACTTCACCTTCTTCCCTCTCTGTCAACGTATCAACCCGAGGTAGGGGTTTAATGCTTTTTGTTTATCACTTTCTAGGTACTCCCTTATTCTCTTATGTGGGATTGGGAATGATTAAATTACGAAAGATCTTGGTTGACGTTCTTTGCTTTGTACTTGTGAACCGTATGCTACCGCTCTAAACGCGAAGGGTGCAGGCCAAACTAACATGGCCCGATCCCACTCCACCATTCTTCCTTGTGATGTTCTTCAGAAGGAAGGAAGACGATGTAGGTGACGAAGGCAACGATGCCGCCACCTCCGGTCACCACGACCTGCGCCGCCCCCACTGTGCTCCAGCCTCCCGACCGAACCGGCCCCAGCTGCGCCACCTGCCTGCTGAGCCACCCACCGACCGCGCCGCCCGCCGAATGAGCCACCCCAGCCACTCCACCTGCTGGCCGCGCCTCCCGAGCCGCCCGTGCCCTGGCTTGCCCCGCCGGTCGCGCCTCCCAAGCCGCCCATGCCCCTCGCGGTGCCCCAGCCTCCCGAGCCGACCGCACCCGTCGCGACGCCCCGACCTCCTGAGCCGCCCACGCCACTTGCGGTTCACCGGACTCCCGAGCCGCCCATGCCCCTCACGGCGCCCCAGCCTCCCGACCCGCCCACGCCCCTCGTGGTGCCCAGACCTCTCGAGCCACCCGCGCCCCTCACGGTGCCCTGGCCTCCCGTGCCGCCCGTGCCCCTCGCGGCGCCCCAACATCCCGAGCGGCCCACGCCCCTCCTGGCATCCCGGCCACCCGAGGTGCCCGCATCGTGAGCTTCCCGCTGCCCTCGCGGCGCCCCGACCTCCCGAGCCACCCACGCCCCTCACGGTGCCCCGGCCTCCTGAGCGGCCCGCACCCCTCGCGACGCCCCAGAATCCCAAGCCTCCTGAGCCTCCCACACCCCTCATGGAATCCCGGCCTCCTGAGCTGCCCTCTCGGTGCCTTCTGGGCCGAGCCGCCCACCGGAACCCTCCGGGCTGAACCGCCCTTGCTTTGACCCATGGCCGGTCCATGCCCTCGCGTTCGGTCTTCACCCTCATGGCTCTTCGCGGCCCATCGCGGCTTGCTAGGCTGAGTCCAGCGGGCCGGCCCAAACCCAACAGGTTGGCTTGCCCAGCGAGTTGGGCCAGACCTAATGGGTCAGGCCGGGTTGACCCGGACCGGGTCGGACCGTACCCGGGCCCACTACGATCCACTTATGCTCCTTCAGCCATATCTTTGGCACCAGACATCCGTTTGACGAACCATCAGTGGTGCTGAAATTCTTGTAACGAGACAGTACTTTTGAGTATACCATACTGGAGTTTTGGCTATAGTTGTGGTATGGTCAGGTCGGATCGAGCACGAATCCAACTAGGCCCCCAGGACTAAAAGTCTAATAACTCACAGACCGGGCATCCGTTTGACACGCCGTCTATTGCGTTGAGACCCCTATGATGTGGAAAAACTTTGAGATACTTCTTCATGGGATTTCATGATAGTTGGAGTATCGACCAGTAGCTCATGGAGCAGATCCTTCTGGAGACGAGTGAGCGTAGTGCGGAGACCTAGTAGCTAGGTGAGACCTGACGATTGATGACCGTTTTGACTCAGAGTGACTCTACTAGCCCAATGGGGAGCACCTTGGTGTCGCGATAGACCCATGGTGGGGAGTGACTTTGTGTGATGTGGAAGACCCACGATACTCAACAAGAGGAGTACCTCAACAGGCTATCAGGGGGAGCACACTTGGTGACGCGGCAGACCCACGGTGGGGATCATGCTTGGTGACGCGACAGATCCATGGTACTCGACAGGAGGAGTACCTCAGTAGTCCAAGGTTAGTGGGAAGTGCTCTTGGTGTCGCGGCAGGACCAATGTACTTGATAGAGGAGGAGTTCTCTAGTAGACAAGGTTTCAACAATGTTATTGGGGTTGTTACTTGATACTACCCCTACAATAAAATCCTAGTTGAGATGAGTCAGTTTTTTCGGTGTTTTCCTTATGATTGAGATGGATCACTTGATAACTTAGGTATATGTATGGGCATATAACTAAGTAGGGTTATATATTGATTTATTACTTTTTGGATTATCCTTGGTGGTTTTTTGTAAGCTCTTGAGGGTCTCGGGGTCCCTACTGAGTATCGTTATACTCACCCCTGCACAGGCTATGCCTGCACCTTGTTGTGTTGGATGAAGATGACGAGCAGTGCTGACTGAGGCTGAGAGTATCAGGACTAGATGGTACCTGGAGGTGGACCATACAACGTGTCGATACGTGGAGGATATAGAAAAACATAGAGAGTTGAGGAGGCGATTTGTATCTACCCTTCAGTTAGGATCCTTGGAGGATGATCTAATAACTGTCTTTTCTCTTTCTTTATTTGTATTGTATTTCAGTTGTACTTGTAATTTATTGTTGGGATTGTATTCCGGCCCCTTTTTACTTTCATCACTCCTTTGTTATATAGTTTTACTTGGTGTTTCATATCTTAATGTGTGATTTTTTACATGTGCTTGCAGGTTATAAAGGAAATGCCTTCCCAGTTTTAGGGAATTACGCCTTTGGTGCTAGTCGCCAGCCCCTGGCCTATGGAAGGCAGGCTTGGGGTAGTCACGGAACGGGCCCTAGGGGACGGGTCGTGACACAAACAAGCCTTATTGGTGCAACAAATGTACCACCCATGTATAGTTTCTCTTGAATAACCCCAACATATTTATATCAATTAGATAAATCACCAAAATAATAAACTAATTTTGGTAAATGGAATCCATTTTTATGAATTATTATAAACTTATCAAACATAGAATATTTTAGTTTAATTCTTTATTATAGGATGAAAATTTATTATTCTAATTTAATAATATATCAAATTGACTTGGTGATAATAAAACCACATAACATTGGTTTTATATTTCCTATAAATTAAGTGTCCATGGAGCAATCCTTTCCCACAATCTATTTGTATAAATTTTCCTATACCAACTATTTGTGAATCTCGATCCCTGACTTGACCCAAGTCAATTTATCTCCCACTAATTCAAATAGAGATGTTCCCCCTTTTATATAAATATAGTCTATATCTTGAATATTAATTTTCTATCTTAGGTATTTATGTAATATCACAAACAAATTTTGGTTAATTATGTGAGATGAAAATATTTTATTTCTTGATGTAAGTTTGTTTATTGACTTAGCCTTAACTAACTATTTATATCAATAACACATGATTTTATGACACAATGGATCTATTTCATACTATAACTCATATGATATCCATTTTTCATTATAACCGGCATATGGTTATGGTTTAAAACTACTATTTTTGAAGCATGCCTAAAAAATATAATGAAAGATTTTTCATGATTAATAAAACACATCATTGATCCTCTTTATACATACATCATAACTCTGATGTGTATAAGGAAATGTGAGTGTAATAATTAATCCAATCTGCATTTTAATGATCAATGAATATATGTACGACACATCATTGATCCTCCTTTCAATAAAATCATGGATTTGATGTGTATTAGGAAACGTTAGTTTAGGAATAAATCCACTCTATAATTTTATGATTGATGAATACTTGGTTAATATATACTTTGAAAATCCCACCTGGATGATCCAATATCCTTTCCAAGTATAATAATTTTTTATGTTTTACATCCCTTAAATATCTTAAAGTAATCTCATGAAGTATGTGAATTTACCTCCACCTTCTACTTGAAATAGTTCACACTATCTAGATGAACTAATTCAGAAAGCTTTGCAACAAGCCTTTATTTCTAAAGGTTTATTTTTATAAAAATTGATAATCAGGTGCTCTCATAACACTTAAGGTTTTTAGATTAAAAGAGTACAAATACTATATTGGGTATATTCTTTAAAACTACTTATGTTTTACTTAATGAAGATTTATCTTTCCATAACTGGGAGTGAGCTTTACATATTCTATTCATATTTTATTGTTGATGATTCAAGTACTAAAAAAATATTAATTGAGTATGAAGCACCACAAAATAAATTCATTCCTAAAGGAATAATGTTCTATTGCATCTTAAAGAACACTAACATAAATGTTTTGGGGGAATTCAACACACAATTATAGTTTCACAAGAACCATTCACTTGATAATAAAAAGTTATTTTCTTCTCTCCACTGATATTGGTATCATCTTTTCTTATCCACTTGTAGAACACACTTTGGCTTCAAGTAATATTTCTATTCCCAGTTGGTTACTTTAGTTGGATAAAATGCGTGAAAAAATTATAGTATCTAATACCTAAGAATTCAAATAAAAACTTCACATATAATAATTAATATACACCAAGTCGAAGCCTTTGCTTTCTTCTACTTCAATTCATTTAATTTTATATTCTATAAACTTATCTAATGACATGCAAAGAAAATATCTTCCTATATGATGCTTTTACTTTTATATTTGAAGGAAATTGTGAAGGTGACTTTGGAATCACACTTTCCATTGGACCTTTTGCCTCATCTTTCAACTTGTTCACCATAATAAATAAAGATTAATCTTTCTTTAAATTCTTATCTTCCTAGAAAACCTTAACCAAAAATTAATGAAGTGTTTTATACATATTAGTTGTTTTATAATCCTAAACAAAACTTGAGTTATTAGGTGATAAGGATATTAGAAAGAGATATATTTAAAGTTTATGATAAATCTTTCAATTTACATGCATTTAATGTAATAATCATCTCATTCATTTCTCACTTCACTTTCTCCTCAAAGGCTTCTTAGAGATGAGACAACATGTGAAACAATCCATGTACTGATGTTTTTTTGACATCAAATTAGACATTGATGATAACATTATGATTTAAACATAAAATTATTAATCCATGTATCTCTTATAAGATTCCTTTTCACCCACACTTCCTGAGGTGAATCAATAGGTAGTAGGGACTCCAACACATTGAATTTTCTTTTATATTGTAGTAATTTGTGCAAGAACCTGTACTACACCTGAAAATCCATGATGGTTTGGACATGTTCTTTGTCTAGAATTGATTGAAGTGATCCTGTGGATTTACTTTCAATTTTATATAGAATCAAACATAATCAGATAAGTTATTTTATATTGATTACTAGTTATTATACATTATAGATTTTATTATCTTAAATGTCTAATACTATTTTTATCAAATTATAATAGATCTTAACTAATATATTTAGAAAAATAAGTTTCTTTAGTATTCTAGTTGCAAGGATCCTTAAAAATTATTCTCATAGTCTAATCCATGGATACTCCATTACTCAAAGAGTATAAAGGTAGGATTTTGGTTAGACAACCGCATTAACTCATGTCCCATTGATCTGTTTAGTGGAGTACTATCTACTATAAAGGATAACTTTTCATTGATCAAATATTTACCTATAAAGTTGAAAAAAACTAGATATGACTATTTCTTTGATTCCAAATTTAGTTAAGTTGACCCACTGCTCTCATATGAACATCCTAGTGGTATGAGGAACCCTCAACTAGGGATGACGAGTGCTGTATACATCCATTTTTTTTAAAATTTAAGCAATGGAAGAAATTTAAGGACTTAATATTTACTTTTAGGGGTTTTAGTTTTTTTGGAGAATGTAATCCCTTTATATTTAAAATTTATTATTCTATGTGATCACATTAATATTTTTACAATGCTATAAATAAAAAATATTCACCACCCATGTTAATTTTATCTATGCATGCTTGATTATTATTTTTATGTGATTGCGTGTAAAAACAATATATATATAAAATAATAAACCATGCATGAATAAAATAAAATGGCATGATAATGAGCCGAATGATCATGTGATCATGATCATGAAAAATTTAATGTTCTCTTCCCTATAATGAATGAATTAATCCTTAAATATTGATTGAGAAATCAAGGTTAAATAAATTTCACTAAGCTTTAAAAGTTCATTGAATTGACAAATCATGGAATATCCACCTTTTCTCAAGAATTGATTAATTATATTAACTCAATTAGGATCATAGAATACTTTTTATGAGTTAAAAACAGTCTAAACACCCTAATCTCATCAATTTATTTGTCTCTCTTACACTCTTTATTATTTTATTTTCACTACTTTGTTCATTCACTCTTTCATTCCTCACTTCACTTTCAAATCAATTCACAATTTCACTATTTTTGGATGTTTTGTTTGTTTTTATTTATTTTTTTGGTCATTTAATCACAACCAAACTTCCATGAGGTTTTGATACTCTTACTCACCATTTCACTAGTATTTTGTAGGTTTTAAATAATTAATTTGACTCATTCTTAGTGATTTTGTGGTTAGAGTTGGGCTAGACCAATCCAACACGTGTAGGGTTCCAACCACCACTTCCAAATCAATATCACCAACCTTCGGAAAAATAATCCCACCTAGACAATATATATATGTATATATATATTCGTTCTTGGTTTTAAGCTCAAAAAATTACAATTTTGACTTTCAGATGACCATGACTTGGTCATCCAATCTCTGATCAATGCACTTTTTACGACAATGATACCATGATGATTCCTTCTTAATGAATAAATGAAAATTTAATTTTTAATTTAACTTAATTAAATTCACTCTCACTATAATACCAATTTAATGGACCTATAACTTTGAAGAATCATGAAAAAGGTATTTTAAAATCAACAGGTCTAGATTTACATCAAAACATAAAATATGGTATAACCAAGCCCATATTAAACTATGAATCAAATGAAACTTAATTAATAATGAGGAATAAAAATGAAAAAATTAAATCAAAATTTCACCTTATCCAATTTCGATTAGAAACACATTTTTCCCATCATCGATGATCACCGATTAAAGGAATCGAACCTAGAACTTTCTAGATCATCCACATGAATTCCATAAGCTTTTTTTATCACCAACCTATTAAATCTAGGTGATATCATAGATAATTTAAGTCTCTTTGATGTCTTCATGATTGTGGAAAATCAAACTAATGATCCTTGAACTTGTATTGAATGAATCTTGATCTTCCCTTCATTTTCTCTCTATAGGATTTAAGAGAGAGGTGTAGAAGAGAGATAATTTGAAAAAAACCTTCTCGTATTTCATTTTGGGTCTTAAAAATGCTTAAATAATTAGGTTATAACTTCCATGAATTGCATTCAGGTCCTTAGGGAAGTTAACCCTTTAAACATACCCCAAAACAACACAAATGACACTTAAAACTTGTCGTAAATGTCACATATATTTTATCACATACCTATAACACCTAAAATGTATTATGTGATAAAATATGAGTCATTAAATTGACTCTATTCTCCCATAAATATTAAATTAATCTCTAATATGAAATATGAAATATGAAATATTAGTTTGAAAAATATTTTTCATTATATTCACTAAATAAATTGTGAATATAATAATTAAATAGATTTAACGGTTATTATTCTAAACTCTAATAATATTAAATTTATTTATTTCATTTGTGATTTTATAAACTCAAACATTGCCCTGTCACCACCATAGGACCCACCATGTCCAAAACTCCAATTCGCTAGAATTGATTAAGCTTATGAATATGCTTTTTGTGTGACTCTTTGGGCCCTTATCTTGATAACAGTGAGTGATATTCATAGACTAGAAGTGAAGTATAATAAACCATCAAGGATCCTAATGTATCTCTAAAATTTTAATATATTATTACCTTTAAACAAGTCAACACGTTCGACCACTTTGTCCACACACAACACCAAAATAAAATTAAATCATGATATATTTTAATAAAAATATAAATATTATGTTTGACTGTTACAACCTATCCATTAAATTAGTAGTAATGAATAAGAGTAACCTCTTTATGAAATATTTATATAAATAAAATAATGACTATTTTTAATATGAATGAAATTCAATTAGAATAGCTAACATAAATATGAAAATAATTTTATGCTTAAACATATATTTTCTAAAATTAGTGTTTTGTTTCAAGAAACTAAGTATATTTTTATTAAAATAATAATAAAATATATTGAAAATATGAATAATATATTACTAATAAATTAATTATTAATTGATATAAAATAATAATAAAGACTAGTTAACATTTTAAAAAGTTACTTTTTCCAATATGGATCGCTTTCCACTATATTTTGGGATTTTATTTAAATATTTAATTATAAAATTTTAGAAATTTAATTTGAAAAAATTAACATCAATTATATATTAATAATAATGATATAATATTGAGGTTAATTTATGTATTTTTTCTAAGAATAATGATTTTAAGTGAAAAACCTATTTTTACAAATAACATGACTTTATGACATTGTTAGTATATAAGTATGAATTAGAAATTTAGGAAACATTTTTATAATATGAAATATGTATTTTATAGGTGACTTATAATTTAAATAATGTTGGTTTTAATTTAAAATCCCATATTTGAAATTTTAGACAATAAGTAATATTTTCTCAAAAATTGTTTTTTCTAACTTTTATAAATTGATTCATATAAAATATATTTAAAATTTATAATAATTGGGTCTGAATTATCTAATAAGGACCATTTTATTTTTAGTTATAAAGATTATGTTACCTTAGGTAAAAACTTGTAATCATGGTAAAATTTAAAAGGGTAAAAGTAATAATTTAAGGGGTAAATGACATAAAAAATGACGAAAATATGTCTATAATTGAGTGGATGGGGTTTTTATTGACCTTATATCTTACACAATCAATTATTTATTAATTTTTATTCCACTTGACATGTATAACATGTGGTCCCTTTATTCTAAGTTAAAATGTTTACAAAAATTACATGTTTTCCACTTATAAAAGGGCCCTCACACCACCCCTTCAAGACACTCCTAAAAATTTGAGTTTCTCAAGAAAATTTTACATTTTTATTTCCCCTAGAATACCCTTTCACTCTATTGAGCTTATAGTCACAAAATTTTATCCTATGACATCCATCTTCAAGGGATCTTCCAAGAAAATCTCAAAGTTCTCAACATGAGTAATAATTTTTACTTCACTCCTTTTTTTCTATTTTTATTTTCCAATTTTAATTTTAAATACATATTTAATGGTATATTTTTTATACTAAATTTTATTATTCTATGGGAATAATTACTAATCACCTTATACCAATTCTATTAAGAAAAATGAAACCTTCATTCGTGTGTTGTGCAGACTACTTCCTCCACGACGCAACAAGCTTCATTTTCCTTCACCACCTTACAAGGACAGCATAAAAGGGAAATTTAATAAATAATTATGATATTTATATCATTTTTATGATTATAAAACAATAAACCAAATTAATCATTTCTTTTATTTATGAAAATTAAATCATCATGCATGCATACGTAAAGACTACCACCTCCATGGAACGATTGATTTTCATTTTTCTTTTCATCACCACATTACTTGGATGATCATAAGAATGAGATTAAAGGATAAATATTATTTTTATGATATAATTAAGTTTCTCATATGAAAAATTTAATATCCTATTATTGATATGATCAAAAAACAATTATCATTAATTCAATCAATTAAAATGACCGAACTAAGAGGAAAATGATCTCTTCTTTTAAGTAGTGATTTATATAAATTATATTCTCTTGGTACCTCTTAAAAATTATGATATATCTTACTAATAATAAACAAATAATATCATTATTCTTTTTTTATAATTATATTATAACTAAACCACCTCATAATCACCCATTAATAATGGTAGTTTCATGTTTGGGTCGGTTTAACCATATACTTGAACAATACTATGAATTTATATCATGGATGAATATGTTAAAATATTTACAAGTATAATATGATATAAATATGCAAATAGTGTATTTTAGTTTTGATAAGGTTATATGAATATTTAAATTGTTAATTAAGAAATCTCCCTTCGTTCTTTAAGAAACACCAAAACATGATCATCGCCGATTTCAACCTCATGGATCATAAGAAAAAATACCATAAATTGAAATTATATTTAAGGGCCAAGATCCATTTCATATGAACCTTTGTGAGTTTCCAAAGATAGTGGTGCTTGGGGGAGGCTTGGAGTGAGTCTGGAGGGGTTTGACTACTAAAAGGTGGAATATGGGAGAATAGACGACGTGTAAGTGTCTCACATCATGTATTCAAAATTCACGACTTATTAAGAATGGTTCATGGGGTGATTCGTGATGTGTAATAATTTAAGATTAAAGGCTTCAAGATGATGTGTTTTTCAGGGAGATCTAAAACCCAACTTTTACATGATGTGTAAGGGTTACACGCTGTGTAAATCCCCTGTGCAATGTATCTTTAAATACAACAATGGATCAGGTTTTCTCCAAACCATATGTACATTCTCTTGTTCCAAGTGATCTAGAATCCATCTCTTTAGTGTTTTGATATTCCTTTGACAGGGATCGATCCTTGTCTTCTCATCTTCAATCTGTGGTGATTCGAGTTGATTTGAGGTGATTTGTATATCTATTTATTGAGGTTTCTTCTTCATTTGATCTCATTTTACTTCTATTTCTTATTACCATGTGATGTAGGATCATCTCCCATGTTTCTAATGGTAGTTTCTTGGTTGTTTTTTGGCGCGGTTGTGCCACAATGTCCTTGGATGGATGAAACTTCTTACTGGAGAGGTGATTGGGATCCTTAATGTTGGCATGTTATCATGCGAAGAACGTTGATGCCCTTGAGGTAAGGGATTCATTTATTCTATTTTATTTACATGAAATCATAAATTGATAATGATTTTTCCCTTTGGATGGAAGTGGAATTAACCTAATAATATTGAACCATAATAATGGTTGCGGTCATATATAGGTGACGGTGTTTCTTTATACCATGATAGCAGATTGGATCATGATTTCTAGATTGTGTGATATATATTCTATGCTTTGTTAAAATGTTATTATGCTTGGATTATCATGTAAAAAATGTTAAATATTGTAAATCCAGAATTAATTGATAATTAATTGGCTTAAGAATAATTAAAGAAGAGGCATGTTTAAATTTAGTGTTTATTGTAATTTTATAAGGATCAAATTTATGCTAGTATGGATGTTTAATTAAATGTGATATTCCATGTGATTAATGTAATTGATAAATAATATTAAGCATGTTTATGATTTTTGTTGATAATAATTATAAAGGAATGATAAATGATAATGGTTGGATTCTTAGAAACATGTTTAAACTAATTATTTAATTAATTTAGTATCTTGATGTATCTTAATGCCTTAGGTTTCCCATAGTTGGAACCTATTAATAATGAATAAGTTAATTCAATATGGAATAAGAACCGGTTGTGTAATAAATATAATTTATAGGGAATTAGTTTCCATCTTCTTGAAAAGGATAAGTGCCTTAAGTTTGGAGTCGTGAGAGCTCATTTATGTGTGAAGGATGGATTCCTTTTTTGAGGGACTAGAATTCCATGTTTCTTATACTTTTTTGTTCCTACTAATTTTGTTATGTGGTATGAATTTGATCTTTTCTATGTGATGAGATATGGGTCGGGGGAGACCAGATGTGATATGAGCCTAGGATGGCTGAGCTTGGTATGGATGATGTGGTATGGGGTAGGGAGGCCTGAATGATGTGGAAGTAGTTGACACCTGTTATGGTGAGATGCACTGGGATATGCATGTAGGTGTCAGGGATGACACTAGAGATTGTAGAATGGGTTGAAGCTGGGCTTACTTGTTGACATGAAGCTGAGAGCTAGGATTCTCTCTTGTGAATCTATTTAATGGCCGATGGTCGAGTTGCTTGTTTATCTATATTCCTTTCCCCATTGCTTGAGGTAGTTGGATGTTCTTGGTTTTATGTTTCCTCTTGGTGGTATCTTAGGATGATTTTCCTCAGGTAAATGGTTTATGGAATGATGATAATAATGAATTAAATAATTCTTAATGCACATGATTGGTGTTGATAGAATGAAAACACTTAAAATATGTTAATCTGGAGAAACCATGGACTCAGTTTGGATTATGCCTAGAGGGAATGGAATTCACTCTTAAGATTAATGTAATGTAATGTGGAATAATGTTAATGGTTAATTAATGGTTAATGAATTAATTAATAGAAGAAAAATATAAAGAGGAAATAAGTAATTAATCTAGTTCTTTAAATTCTTAATTGCTTATAGGATATCTAGTCTTAATAGTGGTAGCCAGAAGTCTGAGCGAAATTAGCTGTAGTTGAGTCTAAGACAAGGTTATTACTATAGTGTGGTTGGGATGTATATTATATCATGTATATTTTGTGATTTCATATTATACCCCAACCATGTTGGTTAGGGTGACTGATACCCAATGGATTTTGGGAGGGTGTTTTCCCCAACATCCAGGTGGGAGGATAGATGACTGACTACCCCCTATGGATTTTCTCTCTACTTTTGGTAGTTAATTATGTTGGTATTCATGATGGTTTTTTTCCCATATATATGTGTGTAGAGGGTTTTGATGGATTGTAGTTATTTCACACACATGTATCCCCAGATATAGTATCTAAATGATTATTATAGGTATGGCATGTATAGGATGTGATGGATTTAGGTAATTACTCAGTGTATGGGCTTAATGGCTTGAGGTATAATACCCAATGTATGATATATGTTATACACGATATAGTGGATCCCAAAAACTACTTGGTTACTATATATAGATATGTGGATGGGATGATTTTATTATGTGATGTACGACATGCATGTTGTGATGCATTGAACAAGTGTCTTCAGTATGACTTACTTTTGGAGAGAGATGGCTCAGGATTTGCAACATTGGGGCAAAGCAGAAAACCAGTGGGGAAGAAGGAGAAGGGTACCCTTGATGTTTCAATATTATATTATATTATATATTTCATATGATACTCTGTGTGAGTTATCCATGGTGAGGTTGGGAACTTAGTATATTTTTTATAGGTGACAAGTTAGTTTCACTATCGTTCACTGTGATTTAGCATGATTTCTTTATCTTTTGCATGAAAATATCTAATTAGGATCCTATTGAGTATACTATTATACTCACCCTTCATATATATAAACTATTTTTCATGTTAGCTAGAGTAAGTTGGAGATCAGGTTGGATATTACTAGCTCATGGTTTTGTAGGAGCTATTTGGGCATCATAGTCGTTGCCATCTTTAACTTTTTGGGTACTTTTTGTTTCCCTTTTAGTTTCTTTAGTACTATATGAAATTGCATGTATGAACTTGGTATTTATTTATATATATATGTCGGAGTACATTTTTTTGATGTATCCTTCTTATCTCTCTCTTCCACATGTTTATCTTAGAGGTTAATGCTTCCCATATGCATGTTTATCATACCCTTGGTGCTAGTACCTAACCTAAGGTCTACTGGAGGCGGGACTAGGGCAGTCACTATCTCTCTCCCATCATTGTGGTATATTTCCGAGGAGGAGGTCAAGATAGAGTGGTATCAAAGGTTCAAGTTAAGGGATATGATGAAGTTTGGAGTTAGGAACAAGTGATGTTGCATGGTATAGTAGGGAAAAATGTTAGCTAAGATTAGTAGGCGATGTAAACATGGGAGACTAGATGAGACACAGGTATTTAGACCCTCCTATGATTTGATGCATAAACCTTTAAGTTTACTAAGCCTACTAAAAAAAGTGATACTGGTTGTAGGGTAGAGACCCAGGAATGGATCATGCATCATTATTCTTTACGCCTATGTTTGAAATGGGTGGACCTTAGTATAAGTTAAAACCTTAACAAGATAATAAATAAAATAATTAATTAATGTTAAATATTCCATATTCTAGGTTTAGGATCTATAATAATTTGTTCTTTTTTCAATAATGGCTCCAGGTCAACGTCCTCATCTGGTTTGCACCGAAGATGTTCAGTAGGATGTGTCAGCAGGTCACCATAGAGTGGTGGTTGACGATGATGACATTTGGAGGAGGAAACTATGAGAGTTTCAATGCCAGAGTATATAGAAGTTTGATGGATCCATTTCAGATCCAGTCATAGAAGACTGGTTAGAGGAGGTTGAGATAACTTTCAGTTCGATTCATGCTTAGAAGGACCATTATGTTTTGTTAGTTGTAATGATACTATGTGGAGCAGTGAGGTAGTGATAGTTTTTGTTCCTTGGGGATTGAGTGGAGTCTAAAATATCATAGGATAAGTTCAAAGGCTTGTTCAGAGCATGATTTATTTCTTTGAACTAAAAATTGAGTGGCCAAGGATTAGTTAGATACCATTGAGTGTGGGGGGGGGGTGTGAATTAGTGGTATATAGTTTTTAAAAATTCTTTTACTTTTTATTCAACATCTGTGATTGATTAAAGTCTTGATCCCTCGTAGTTAATACTTAGCCTCAACCTTCATTCAATAACAAAAAAAATGACAACACACAAGGATTTACAAGGTTCGATACAAAGAACTACTTCTTGCTATATTGGTTATACCCCCAATACAGATTATTCACTACATCTGAAGGTGATTATAATAGTAATTGGTTAGACCTCCCAGTTACAAACTGGATATACCCACCAATTCTAATCAGCCTTCAATAGTTATTTATACCCCCCAACTAAATCTTATTCACAGTGATTTGTTATACCCCCAATCACAATCTTTAGTAACTGGTTAGACCCCCCACCTGCACCCTTCAACTTCAAATAATTTATCCACTATAGAAAGATCAATTGAAGATCATCCTCTAAAAGCTCGTTTGATCACACTAAATTATGTACAATTAAAGAACCATTTCACTGATTCTGGACTTGATCAAATTTTAATCACTATATATAAAATTAGATGCCTCAGTAGAACACTTCTCATGCAAGAATTCTTTGTTCTGCTAAAGACCTGGCCTCATTGAACACTAAAAACTCAGATACAAAGTCTCTTCTGAATCACTGATAGAAGATCTATCCTTTCTTCAGTCTCAAATATCACTACACACTATATACATGCAATTTATATATTAAATGTGTATTTTCAATCATCATGCATGTGTAAAACACTTCATGGAATTATCAACATTATTAAAAAAAAAACATATACAATCCACAAAAATTTCATGAAAGCTTTAAAATATGTACATGTATACTGCCACATGATCTTATTTTCACAAAAAAATATTGTACAACCTTTAAGCTTCTTCAAGTGATTATGAATACATTTTTAGTCAAGACTGCATGAGTATGAAGCCTTCTCAACCCATGCACATTTCTTCACTTAAGTATTCAGTCTTCTTTATGATAGAATCACTTTGAAAGTACACGAAAGAAACTACTCTTCTTTACTGTTTCTTATAATACCTTTCATGAACCAACTGTATCATTAAGAAACTCAAATAAGAACTTTCAAGACCTCCACACAAATCACCCTTAATGCATGGAGATCATTTTATGCATTATTCTCATATACATTTCATAATGAAACATGTGATCTATATCAAGAAAACTATGATATTCTTCATGTAACAACTTCAAATATAGATTTCACAGGAAAACTTTTGTATAAAATCAATGCTATTTTCAGAAACTATATTCAAAAACTCAGTATACATCATAGAAGACAAGAGAGATTCTTATATTTCCATATAAAGTGCTTTGTGGATAAGATATTTGTGATGCAAACACTTTTAGAAAACTCTCCTCCTTTGTGGTGCCTCTGTCTTCTTCACGGAACAAGTTCATGTTTATTTAAACTCCTTTTCAAAACTAAAAAGAATATTGATACTAATATATAAAGACTCAGATTATCACCCTTAAATTTTGAAACTAGAAACAAATATCGAACACATGGAACTCTTGGCTCTATTTCTCTCTCAAGACTTCACTTAGATGCATGATGAGCTCACAAATGAGAGATAAGATCAACATTGAAAATGAGAGCCTTAGGTTTTTTTATAGGCAATGTTCATCATTTATAACCTTTGATAATCATAGAGACCAATCATTTCATCAGTTCATTCATTATTTACTTGCTTCGCAATATATCAGCATCATCAGATAATCTCCTAATTTATAAAACTATAAATCCATGGTTAGGACTTTTTTTTACCATGAAAATGAATCAGCGTGTAATTTTGATCATATTCAAAAATTTAGAACACTCAAATGAAGCTCAAAAGTCTCATTTCTATTGACTATCAACAATGGCATGGATACCCCAGTGTACAAAAGTCTTAAGTGCAGTATGAGGTTGAAGACAACATTGCTGAGATGATCATACAACCAGGAAAAATCAATCGAGTGGATTACACAATTGTAGAGCTTAGATAATGTGATTAGATGACCAGTAAAAATCAATTGAGCAATAATATGGTTATAATTCATTTGGATCTACAGTAAAACATCCCACATTGAAACATGATTAAATGACTCCATTATAATACAATACGTGACATTATCCGATCATAAATCTAAAACCATATGCTCCCATCATCGGCTGGCACTTCCCCATGCTGGGTACCACCTCCACCATCATACCGCCACGCATGGTGGTGCCATGCTACCTCTATGCTCATGTGGGCACACTTCTCCTACAACCATGCCGCCTGTCTATTTCACCTAAGCTAGCTCCCTAAGCCATGGTCCACCCTGTAGGGCCCCACATATGGTGAAGGTTGATCTGGCTTGGGATTTTTCCATAGGTTGGCTAGTTTTTTAAGTGAAATTCTTATTAAAAAACATAGCCAAATTCCATATGATCTACAAAGCCAATATACTCAAAATATTCCAACAAAACCATACTCAAACCCTCATTAAAAATGATAAAAAACATTTTTAATCTCTTCTTATTTCTTTTAATTATTTTTATTTTATAAAAATTGTGTCAACCCAATGAAACAAGTCTATCTAAACTAAAAACTATATTTGTAATTGTCACACTAAAACCTTAAAATATATTGAAAAATTTTACCAAACACTCCTTAAAAACAAATGAGAAATAGTATTTTGCATCTCTTATTATTTCTTCCAATTATTTTGATGTTATAAACATCGTGTCAACCTAATGACACAAGTTTGTTTGAACTACAAACTATCTATGCAATTGACACATTAAAAACTTAAAACATATTGAAAAATTTCACCAAACACTCATTGAAAACAAATTTAATTCATTGGACACTTCAATATCTCCCTTTGTATTTGTTTTCAACACTCAAATAATGTCAATATGTTTACATTTCTTTATCCCATTTATTGTAAATTAATAAAAATGTAAAATTAGGATTTAAAAATTCAAGTACTTTCTTTTCAAATTTATTTGTTTTTTTAGAAAAATAAAACCTCACTCAAAAAAAGCAATGATCTTTCAGTTAATCAAATCTAAGTCATCATGGGAAAGCCTGGTGTATAAAATAAGAGAGATGTCACCTAAGCATAAAATCTATTCAAATCCTATAATATGATAACATTATAAAATTTGTTTCAAAAACTTCACCACATGGAAAAAAATGAACAAGATTGATAAGATATTCTCTACAAACATCTCAAAAAATAAATCAAAAAGTTCAAGTGAAAAAAACTAATAGATTCCCCTTTTAAATTCAGATTAAAAATTTGAGAGTGGTCATTATTTTCAAAAAATTATGAATATTTGATAGTTTTAAATCATTTATACTCCCCCTCAAGGGATGTATTCATCTCCCTCAATTCCATACACGTCAGTACAAAATAATTTATATAAGGTAATAAAGAGGAACCTCTTTGTTCCTTAGAAATAGAACTTAGGCTGAGAGTTGCCTCTCAATCTTGCTTTTCCATTCTTCCTTTTAAACTATGATTTGGAAGAGTTCTCCTTCATATCATGGGATATTATAAGTATCATGAAATGTTTTGTGTCATGACCAATTTTTCTACACTGTTCACACTTAATAATTTTCAATTCATCATTTGTAGTTGACTCCTCATAATCATTAAATTATTCATATGTCACCACTTGATTTTCTTTAGCTTTGACAAGATTCTGATCTTTTTCAAATTGCTTTTGCTTTTCACATAATTCATTGGTGACTATATATTTCTTCACTATATCACTTCTATTATCATATTCATTATAAGGAATATCACTTGATAAAATAACTATGCATTTCTCATCTTTGTGAACTTCTTGACCACATCTTCCACAGACTTCATTCAAAAATTCATATAAGTTTTGTATTGATAGTTTAAATGAAGTCTTGATCACATGATTCTCTTTCAGATAATCTAATCTCATATAATCAGCATTGATCACCCTTGATTCATCCCTCCTCCTTGGTAATGACATTTTATACCATCATGAATAAGATTTATGACCAAAAACTCCACAACGCCAACAATAGCCTATGAACCTTGATCTAATAGACTAATAAAAATTCATCTATTAAGATTATAGTTGTTACTTTTTCATAGACTATGGATGTATATACTTAGGATGAAATATTATGAATAAATTAGTACATTATTCCTTTGTAGAAAATGTTTTCACATTTTTTTGGGATAGTTTGATTCAGTATTGTATTTCAGATCTACATTATTAGAAACTCCAAATGTACATTGATATTCATTTAGTTTAGAATCAAATTTTTTTTCCAAATCCTTCTTCTCAACAACTTTAGAAGATTCAACCTTAATCTCAATAGCTTTGGTAAAGTCTTATTTAATCTTATTCAACTCACTTTGAGCTACAAGCACATAGACTGTGTCTCAGATAATTCTTACTCTTTCTCAATAAGTCTTTCTTCAAGATCTTTCACCATTTTCTCAACTTTAGATAATTTCAAATGATTTTTTATTATCTTCAATAAATGATGATTATTCCATATCAAGATCTTTATTTACAACAGTTTTTAATTTTCCTTCTAGATCAGATATCTTTATCTTATTTTATCTTATCTCATTAAGATGAATCTCCTCTTTCTTGACACGTTCTTTGTTCTCAAATTACATCTTGTCAATTTATTTCATTAATTTTTTCTTTTCTTTCTTGAGTTTCATATTGCACATAAGAGTAGATTCTAGATTATATTTTAACATCCATTCTAAATCAGTTATGTCATCACCTTCATTGCCTTTAAATGAGTCTCTAGATTTCTTTGATTTACCCATAAAGCACATTTTATTCTTAGAATATCTACCATATTCTAACTCACTACTTGATAATGTAAATTCATTCATTCCTCTACTCATCATATTTCTGTTATTGGAAGTAAACCTCTTCTTATGCTTCTTAAACTTCCAAATCTGATACTTCTTATCTTTTTCATTCGATTTAGTGTAATCATCCTTCTTCTTTGGATAGTTACCAGAAAAATGGATAGTATTGTGACAATTCCATCAATTTAGATTTTTTTTGTTATTTACTTTCCATATTCCCCTTTTAAACATTCTTGTAAACAAGGAAATCATTTGAATAAAGTCCGATTTAGCTTATTCATCCTTAGAATCACTTGATTCTATTTCTTCTTTGATTTTGGTTTTACCTTTTATCACAGATTCAAAGGCCATCTCATCTCTTGCCTTTTTATTGAATGTTAGAAAATTTCTCATTTCATAAGATATGAGAGTATTATTAAGTTTATACAATGATAGATCTTATCTCTATTCCAGTTATGAAATCTTTGAGCTGAATCTATCTATAAAATTTCTCACAAGCTTCTCCACAATATTAGAATCATCCAACTTCTCTCCAAAACCTCTGATATTGCTGACAATTTCATTTAGTCTTGTAAATTAGTCATCAATACTTTCATCATTATCCATTTTTATATCTTTGATTTTTTTTCTCTAGATTTTCAACTTGGATTCTCTAAATTTAATATTTCCTTCATAACTACTTCTTAGTTTATCCCATATCTCCTTAGAAGTTTAGAGACCCACCACTTTAGTGAAATTTTTTTTTCTGATAAAGCCATAAAGATTGCCTTTTGAGCCTTGCCATCAACTTACAGATTTCTATTGTCTTCTTGAGTCATAAAAACATATTTATTAATAGGAGGGAATCCCACTATTGCTGTATCTATCACTTCCAGGTCAAGAGATAGAAGGTAAGGAAACATCTTATTCCTCTAAACGTGGTAGTTCATGCCATCAAAAATAGGAATTCTTCATCTATTCACTGAATTCAAATTATCCATTTCTAAAAAAGTTTTTTTGGATCTAAAAAGGGTACCTTATACTATAATACCAATTGGAGCGGACAAGGATCATATATATACCACTGGGGGGGGGGGTGAATCAATGGTATATAATTTTTAAAAATTATTTTACATTTTATTCAACCTCTGTGACTGATTAAAGTCTCAATCCCTCATCTTTAATACATATCCTCACCCTTAAAGTAGTAAAAACAAATAAAAAATAGAACACAAATATTTATAAAGTTTGGTGAAAATAACTACACCTTTCCATGTTGGTTAGACCCCCAAAAATGGATTCTTCACTATATCAGAAAATAATTACAACAATAATTGGTTAGACCCCCAAATTACAAACAGGTTATACCCCAAGTTCCAATCAGCCTTCAACAGTTGGTTAGAACTCCCAAATAAAACTTCTTCACAATGATTGGTTAGAACCCCTAATAAAATTTTTATCAAGTGGTTAGACCCCCCTAGCTGCACCCTCCAACTTCAAATGATTGACCCACCATAGAAAGATCAATTAAAGATCCTCCTCCACAAGCTCATTAGATCACACTGAATTGTGTACAATTAAAGTATCTTTTCACTGATGCAAGACTTTATCCAATTCTTATTAATGTATATAAAATCATTAGGCTCAGTAAAACATTTCTCAGGCAAGAATTATTTCTTCTACTGAAGACTTGGCCTCACTAAACACTAAAAAATCAGATACAAAATATCTTCTAAATAACTAATAGAAAAACTTTCTCATATTTAGTCTCAAATATAAATGAACACTATATAAATGAAATGTATATATTTCATGTGTATTTTCAATCATCATTCATGTGTGAAATAATTCATGGACTTCTCAACATTATGAAACAACAAAAATATACAAGCTACACAAATTTCATGCATGCTTTAAAATATGTACATGCATAATTCCACATGAACTTCTTTTCACAAAAAAACCTCATACTTTAATATTATTTAAGTGATTATGAACACTTTTTTAGTGAGGACTACATGAGTATTAAACCTTCTCAATACATAAAAATTTCTTCTCTTAATTATGCAGTCTTATTTGTCCTAGAATCACTTTGAAAGAACGCAAAAGGAACTATTGTTCTTCACTATTTCATAGCACACCTTGCATGAACCCACTGTATCATTAAGCAACTCAAATAAGAACCTAAAAGACCTCCACGTAAATCACCCCTCATGCATGGATATCATTTTATGCATGATTCTCATACACATTGCATAACTGAACATGTGAGAAGTATAAAGTAAACTACAATCTTCTTTTCATAACAACTTCAAATAAATATTTCATAGGAAAAAATCTATAGAAACTCAATTTTATTCACTGAAACTATATGTGGAAACTCAGTATACCTTATAGAAGACAATAAATATTCTTTCAGTTCTATCACAAGTACTTCATGGATAAGATCTTCTCAACAAAAACACTTCGCAAAAAGTCTCATTCTTCTTTGTGGTGCCTCTATCTTATTCATGAAACAAGTTCATAGTTCTTAAAAATCCTTAAAAAACTCAAAAGAATATTTATAATGATTTATAGAGACTCACATTATCACCATGAAATCAAGAAACTAGAAACAAATATTGAACACTTGGAACTCTTGGACCTATTTATCTCTAAAGACTTCACTCAGATGTGTGATGAGCTCACAGATGAGAGATAAGTTCAACACTGCAAATGAGATCCTTAGGTGGTATTTATAATAAATTTTCATCATTTAAAAATCTTCTAGAATCATATAGACCACTCATTTCATTAGTTCATTAATTTTATGCATGCTTCGAAAGAGATCATCATCATCATCAGATAATCTCATAATTTCTACACATTGCAAATCCACAGTTAGAACTTTATTTTATTATGGGAATGAATAATCATGTAATTGTGATCATATTTGAATTTTTATAACACTCAAACATATCTCATAAGTCTTAGTTATATCGACCATAAATGATGGATTTGATACTTTGGTGTACAGAAGTCTTGGGCATGGGTAAATGTTGAAGAAAACACTGCTGAGATGATCAAATGGCTAGGGAAAATAGACCAAGAAGATCATAAAATTGCATAGATTGGATAAGGTGATAAAATTACTAGGGAGAATCAATTGAGACATCAAATGTTTCTGGTTCATTTTGATCTATAGTAAAAACATACCACATCAAAACGTGCTTAAAAATATGGCTCCCTTATAATACAGGATGCGACATTAACTGCTTAGAAATTCAAAACCATACACTACCATCACCACTTGCCACCGCCCTGTGTTGGGAACCACCTCTTCCATCATGACACCATGCATGGTGGCGCCATGCTACCTCTACACTCATGAGGGTGCACTTCTCCTCCCACCATTCCCCCTATCCATTTTTCTTGAGCTAACTCCCTAAGCCATGGTCGACCCTACGAGGTCCCACATATGGTGAAGGTTGATCTTGCATAGAATTTGTTCATATGTTGGCTAGTTTTTCTAAGTTTACTTCTTATTGAAAAACATATCCAAATTCCATATGATCTCCAAATTAAATATAATCAAAATATTCCAACAAAACCATAATCAAACCCTCATGAAAAATGAAAAACAATATTTTTTATCACTTATTATTTATTTTAATTATTTAAATGTTATAAAAATTATGTCAACCCAATGGCACAAGTTTGTATGAACTAAAAACCAGATCTATAATAATCACATTAAAACCTTAAAACATATTGAAAACTTTTACCAAACACTCATTAAAAATAAACGATAAAAAATATTTTTCACATCTTCTTATTTATTTTAATTATTTCAATGTTTTAAACATTGTGTTAACCCAATGACACAAGTTTGTATGAACTAAAAACTATCTCTACAATCATCAAATTAAATCCTAAAAAAATATTGAAAACTTTCACCAAACACTCATTGATAAAAAATTAAATTCACTGGAAACTTAAAAAGGAGACCAATCACCAGAAGCTACTTACCCTTAGACATGGGAGCTCTAGAATGCGAGAGTTTGGTATCCATTTCAAGACCCTTCTATGATGTGATTCAGAAATATTTTCTAATGAGGAGTCTAGGGTGAGGAATTTTTAGGAGGCTTTGAATCCATATATCCAGTTCTAGGTATCCCCATTTATGTTGAATGCATATCTTGAGGTGTTGCTGAGAGAAGAGGTTATTGTGAGGATGCTAGATAAAATTGGATCATCATGAGAGGGGAGTCATCATGATTCCTTATGAAGAAGAGCTGTGGTATGAGATTCCCAATTGTTAGGACATAATATTTTTTGATCATTTGGGGGTAAGTACCATCCCTCATCATCTCATTTATTCAGGAGCAGTAGATCTCAGAATTATGCCAAGGGATCAGACACATGCTTTTATTATGGAGGCTAAATTCATTAGTAGCGAGAGTGTCTGACCTTTCTAAGTAGTCAGCATGCACCAAGTGTTCTACTTTAGGTTCCTCTATTGAAGAAGTTTCAACTGAGGTAGTGGTAGAAAGGTTCTCTAGTTTGGGATCAACAAAGAGTAGATGAGGTAGGAATAGTATATCCCCAAGATGCTTCTCATCCTGAGAGAGTAGAGTGTGTCCATAGAGGTATTCATCTATGGGGTTAGTGTGGCCATGGATAAGGTCATGATCAGCTTCATGCTTTATCATTTCCATCACCAGGAGATCTAGATGTTTTTCGAGGAACCATTTTTTTTTATTTTCTATATGGGTGAATGCTTTGTTTGATTCAAGAGTGACACACTCATTTATATCACCTACCCTCCTCTATGATTTGGGACTTGAGGTAGAGAGTCTTCCAGTTCCCTTGGAGTTGACTATGACAATTGGAGGTCGAGACGAATTGTATGAAGTATATAGAGACTATGAGGTAGTTCTGGGGAAACACCTCTCTTGGAGAGACTTCCTATGTTTACAGATACAACCATATGAAATCATCCTTATCACGGATTGGTTTTATTCAATGTAGGCTATTGTGGATTTATTCAGGAGGAATGTTGTGTTCTATGATACTTATGGAGAGCCAATAATGTTTGTTGTCAAGCGAGACCCTCAGTATAGTTAGAGGCATGTTCATTCCTTTTTTTATTTGATGTCTGAGATAATGATGATTTCATTAGAAGTTTATAAGTCAGTGTTTCCTTGGGTTGTGGGAGAGTCCCCTAATGTATTTCTAGTGGAGGTTGTAGCTTTACCCCCTCAATGGAAGATTGAGTTTGGGATTGGGATATAGATAGACATGTATCCTATCTCGATGTCTTCTTATAGGATGGTGCCTTATGAGTTGTGAGATTTGTGATTAAAAATTGATGATATGTTGCAGTGAGGTTTTTCTCAGTTGAGTGTGTCCCCTTGGGGTGAACTAGTTTTGTTTATAAAGAAGGATGATGGAATTTTTCAGCTTTGTATCAATTTTATTCACTTGAACCAATTGATAATGAATAACCACTATCATATTTTATAGATTGATGATTTATTTGATCAGATGAAGGGAGAAATTTGGTTCATAAATATTGATTTGTGGTTAGGATATCATCAGATGCAGGTGAATGATGAGGATATTCAGAAGACTACTTTCTATTGTTGTCATGCACATTATGAGTTCATTGTGATGCAATATGGTGTGAATAATTCTCTATCTATGTTCATGGGGTTGATGAAAATAGTATTCAGGGAGTTCCTAGATATGTTCATGGTAGTTTTAATTGAAGACATCCCGGTGTACTCAATGTCTAAGGAAGAGCATATAGGGAATCTATGTTCCATTTTGGGAGTTCTTCGCTATGATCATATTTTCAAGAATTCATCAAAGTGTGAGTTTTGGGATTGTGAATTCTATTTATTGGGTAATGTTGTGTCCCTGTTGGGGGTAGCTGTGGATCCTTTGAATATAGAGGTGTTTGTGTCTTGGGTAGCCCCTAGTATAGTGGTGGAGGTGAGAAGTTTCCTTGGTCTCGCAGGATATTACAAGAGGTTCTTAGCTGATTTATCTTGGGTTGAGACTCCTCTTACAAATTTTACCTAAAATTTTTATGTGTTCATATGGACTAACCGGTGTCAAGAAGCTTTTGAGTATTTAAAGGAGAAGCCAGTTAGTGCAACAATCCTTTGTTTTCCAGAATATGGATTTCAGTTTGAGGTTTTCTATGAAATTTCATGTCTTGTAATGGGTTTAATTTTAATACACCAGAGATCATTTATTTCTTAATGTTCTTGGAAGTTATGTACCCATGGGCGTAACTATTCCACCCATGATATTGAGTTGGTGAAAATTATGTTTTCTTTGTATTTCTGGAGACATTACCTCATGAATGAGTATTTTTTGTTTTTTACTGACCATAAGAGCCTGAGGTATGTCTTCTCCCATCATGAATTAAACTTATGTCAGTGAAGGTGAATGGAATTATTCTAGGATTACAACTTTGATATTTTATATATGCCTGGAAAAGTAATTTTTTTAGCCGATGCACTGAGTTAGAATCCATATAGTGATGTCGTGAGTGAATCTAGGGATTTTGGAAGAGTTATGGAAGAAATATCAGTGATGCATCTTGATATGGGAGAGGTTTGGGGAATCAGTTGTCTTTTTGAGATGATAGTGAAATAGTCTTTGGTGTAGCATGTGGTGGAGTCCCAGTTGGGGGATTCTGAGGTAGAGGTTTGGAGAGACTGAGTTGTTTTTTGGAAATGCCCTTGATGGTTGATCTGAGGATGGAAATCACAGGGTGTTATTCTAGGGAAGGTTTTTTTTTCATTCGATGATGCATGAGATAGTTATCCATAAGTTATATAGATCAATTTTGGTGGTATATCCCGATGTGAAAAATATGTACTGAGCTTTGAGAGGTTAGTTTTGGTTTCTTGGGTTGAAGTGTGCAGTTACAAAGTTTTTTTTCGATGTTTGGTCTTCCAAAATGTGAAGGCTAATCACCATGTTCCCAATGATTTTCTACAACCATTATATGTTCCCTAGTGTAAGTGGGAGGAAATCTCGATAGACTTTGTTTCTAGTTTACCTCGAACTCAGAGAGGCTATGATACTATATGGGAGACAATGGATCATTTGATGAAATCATCCCACTATATAGTAATCAGGGAGTCGAGACCAGTTGAGGTTTTTTCAAGGAAATATCTGGAGGAGGTCTTGAAAATCCATAGAATCCTAAGGAAGATCATCTCTGATCGAGATCTTAATTTTACCTCCAGGGTTTGGAGAGTTATCTAACATGCATTTGGTTCTCATTAATGACTTAGAACTTCTTTTTATCCCCATATAGATAGTCATATAGAGATGATGTAATGCCCCAACCCCAGAATCCCAGAGTCGATGCATTATTACATTACATTGGAACTATTACAAGGAAGAAAATCCAAAAGGACCATTTAGTTTATAAGTATTTGAAATCCAAATTACATACATAATAACCATAATACATTGGGAACACATAAAAAAACATGCTTCATAATAAACCGAAATAAAATATATCCTTGAATGCTTATTCAAAGTTCTCTTATTCATAACCTGGGGAAAGAAACATAATAAAGGTGACCTCAAACTCTCAATAATGGTAATTACAATAGAAGCAATAATGAATCAATATATATGAAAAGGTAAATAACTGAGCACACTTTCCATTTACAAAAATAGATAAGGCACAAATAATATGTCAAGTAAGAAACTAAAACACATTCCATAAATCAATTAAATGAGAATGAAATACATCCATAGATATGATGATGAAAAATATCATGGATAAAAAATAAATAATAATAAATGAAGGAAATTGATTTCTTATCATACATCATGTCTCAGGAACATGAAAACCTATTACCATCAATACCTTTTACAAGATGGTTTAAAACACAGATAGAAACCTGTTTAATTTAGACAACTTCTTTGTCTCATGAGAACCTGTGGATGCATCGAGGAGCTATATAAATTCCAAGATCCACCCATAATTTCCATTAAAAATAATTACTCATATTTAATAATTAAAATAACTAATATGCCTTATCAAATAACCTTATTTAATGCGAAATACAAATTTATCAATAATTCTCCAATTAATCAAATAATTGTCAAAGTAACCACCGTATGAATAATGGTATACAGTTTAGGCAATAATAATATCCATTTTATAAGATTATAGATATTAAATTAACTTTTCAATAAAAAATTATTAAAATAAAGTGATTTATTCAAGGGAAAGTTAAGAATCACAAAAGGAATTGAGATTAAGAACATTCTTTAGGAGAATAATCTTTAAACATTCCAAAGTGTCCCATACCACTTTGAACCATTTAAATAATAATCAACAGAAAGGTATGAAATTAAATTAATCTTATAATATCCTGAGAATAATATGATTCATGATATAATATATCAAAATGGGTAGTAGGTATGGCACACAAAATAAGTAAGTAGTGAATATGACATTAATCTCACAGATTAAAAAAGTGAGATGAAAATCCCTTACCTTATCATTCCTTTTTGTTGTGTGGTATTTATACTAATTTATAGTGGTTTATAATATGTTAATAACTAATAAAACAGCCATAATAAATTTTATAATATCATATATTAACTTCTTACAATATTTTATTATCCGTTTGTTAACACTCTTTCATTATTTTAACTCTTATGGGTGTTAAATGCCTAATTTTTTCAAGTACATTTTGAATTTTTATTTGTTTTTATTATTAAATATATCATGGTTTCATCATATCTATAATTTAAACCATGAATAAATTATATCATATATTCAGTACATAGGTATATTGAATATTCCATAATATTTTGAGATTAGGAATGAAGTGCACCATTCATGGAGACGGTAGGCCGTATATATGCATGAACGCTACTTTCATTACTTTGTTGTATTAAAATAATTAAAACAAAATTATACATATTTATATTATAATTACAATAAAATATCTATGTTATATATGTTACATAGGTTTATTAAAACAATCCTTTATACTTTCCATGTATGGCATGAACGAGTCATATCGCTTTGAAGGGGCGGTAGTCCACACTTCCTCAAAAAAAATTATCGTATTTACACAACTTGGATAGTATAAAGGTATGTTATAAATAATAAATACAGAGAAAATATTAATTATAAATAACATATATATTATATATTAATAGATTTTCCATCATAATTTCCACCATAAGAGGCGGTAGGGGAAAGTTGAACAATCATCATTTCATGAGGCAATAGTTCACCATATAAAAAAATAGTATGTTCATTTCCCATTATATGGAGGTGTATTTAAGTTTAGGTCTACATATTAACATAAAAACATCCTAGTATATAGAGTATACTGTTTTTTATGTAATAATAGAATAAGAAGAATATAGGGAGTGAAGAATGGAGATGAAATTAGAAAGCATGAGAGAAGGCGTTACCTCTTAATTGAGTAACTTATTTTAGTTTACACAAAAATACATTATTGGAAAGATTTATTACCAAAGGGATGATTATAGGTAAAGGGGAGGGATTTTGGGAGACTATTTGGGTAGGTTTTGGCCAAAGTTAGGTGGTTTTAAATGTGTTAGGAATGGGGAGAGGTGGTGGCCTTTTACAGGGAAGGGGGAGTGACACTTTTGTAAATACAAAATTATATTCAATAATGGGTAGTCTATATTACCTAAAGTTATTCAAAAATTGAAAAATAATGGAGTAAATTTGAATAATGTTCAATAAAAACCTCATCCACACAAAAATATGTGCATTTTAATAATTTGGTTCCTTAACTTCTATGATTCCCTAGCCCCCAGGGTACAGCTGAGTTGGTAGCTGTCCCTGGGGTCTCGGCAAGGTCTTGAGTTAATGTTTTTCCAAGTTCATACCTATAATTCATATTGCATGATTTTATTTGTACTATATCCCCTTCCCCTATTAAACCGAGATTCTAAGATTCCCCAATTTTATCATTTTGGTTTTTATTAAAGCATATAGTTTTCTAATCTAATTAATTTAATCATTAAGACTATATTAAAGTGATATTTACTATAAAATATATAGAAAATAAATTATTAATATTATATCTAATTTATTGAATAAAATATCCATGTGTTTTGGAAATTAATTTTAAAACAAGCGCATGTGACGCGCTAAAACGCTGCTTGAACCCAGACCATGTCAACAACATTTTTACAGTATATGGTTCAATATGTTAATTATAAAAGATTAATTGGTAGATTAATAGAACATATTTAATATTTATTAACACTTAAAAATAACTTGAAAAAATATAGTATTTTTATTAACTTTAAATCATAAAATAAGATTCATTTATTGTAAAATAACAATAATGTCAATTTTGACATTATTTATTTAGTGTTAATTTTAAAATATAAATCTTATATTTTAATTAAAATATATTAGATTTACATGTGTTTAAAATTATATATTCATATAAAAAAATAAATAAGGACAATTCAATCAATTAACTTCATTTTTAATATTTATAGTATCATTTATTTTAGTTAATTATTAACTAAATAATCACTACATTGACATTTCTTATGCATTTTAAGTACCTAAACCATCTCTAAAAATTATTGATAATTTATTATAATAAAAATAAACTATTTAAATTACAAAATGGTATGTATAAATGTAAATATGATTTTTTACATATCTCAATATTTTATAAATGTTAAAGGTAAGGAAAGTTCCATTTTTGTCTTTTTCCTTACTTAACCTTTTATATAGGGAAATTTCATTTAATAATGTCCCAATAATCATATATTTAAAACCAAGTGGGTACATGGTCAAATTATTGGTAGAAAATGGATTTTGGACAAGTTTTCAAGTCATTTTGGTCCTTAATATTAAGTTTTAGTCCCTTATTAAGCTTAATCATACCTTAATCAATGTAATTAATCTTAATCACATTCACTAATCATTTTGGTCAAAAAATTAAATAGATCTTATTAGAAAAAAAATAATAATTAAATTTGTGTATGTAATATTTTCAAAATTTAAATCACAAAAGTGGGAAGATTAAGATTAACGCTAATCTCACAGATGGGGCAAAATAATGGGTTTTTATAGCAGGAAAACATTCAAAAGTTGGTTAAGTTTTTATATTCAATTTGAAAATAAAATTAATTATAATGAACTTAATTATATGAATTTATGTATAATTGATCTAATTTGACTCTAAAACAAATCTAAAACATAATTTATCATTAATAATTATTTAAATGAAAAGGCTATTTTTAACTAAATTGCTGTAATTTTCAATATTCATCAAAAAATTAAGTTTATTAAAAAAATCCCAAAAATTCACCCTAAGATAATTTTGATATTTTGAATTAAAAAATGATATTTATTTTTAAAAATAAAATTCATAAAAGTGTAAAAATTTATTTTTAAAATAGGTTCTCTATCAAATGGCAGTAAAACTTGGTCTTGCGTGTAACACAAGCTAATTTAGTGTCGTATGTGACATAATTTTAACATTGTTTATAAATAAGTACAACAAAAAAATTATATTTATTCTAAAAGAAAAATATTTTAAAGTATTGGGGTGTCAAATATGACCATCCAGACTCTTGAAGACATGTTTTTCTCTTGTGTCCTGGATTTTGGAGGTTCATGAATGTGGTACCTTACCTTGTTCAAGTTTTCTTACAATAATAGTTTCCACTCCACCATTGGTATGATACCATTTGAAGATTTTTATGGATGAATTTTCCATTCTCTGTTGTTCTAGACCGGGGTCAGAGAGACAGTAGTTCTCAGGCTGGAACTGGTACAAAATACAACAGAGATGGTTCATGTAATTCTTGGGAGGATGAAGGCGGCACAAGATCATTATAAATCCTATGCCGATCATAGGAGGAGACCTATATAGTTTGATGTTGGAGATCATGCATTCCTGAAGGTGAATATTCATCATGGGTATTGAAGGTTTAGTAATGGGAGTATGCTTTCTCCCAAGTTTATTGGTCCTTTTGAGGTGTTGACTCATGTTGGAGCTATGGCGTATCAGATAACACTTCCCCCATAAATGAGCTAAATAAATGTTTTTTTCACGTATCTTAGCTATATAGTTATCTTTATAATGACTCTCATGTAATCAATTGGGAGATATCGATGTTGAAAATGATGTAACTATTGAGGAGTGGCCTATAGAGATCTAGGAATTCTAGAAGAAGGTATTGCACGAGCATGCTATTCCTCTGGTTCGTGTCTTATAGTGGAATAGTGTCATAGAGGAGAGTACTTTGGAATGTGATTCATAGGAACACACTTAGTACCCCAAGCTATTTGATATTTAGATCTTCTCTTTTGACATTGTTTCACTTGTGGATGTGTACCTTTATGAGTATGAAATGGTTTCCTCTTATTACTTATTGTGGCTTTAATATCGTTTGAGAGGTATCTCCCTCGAGAGAGTTTTTAGGAGCTGCTTATTACTATTGCATGGTTCTACACTTTTTTACTCTGAGTGTGGTGATAGAGATCTTGAGATACAAAGATTTTTCGCGCCAAAATTTGGGAAGAACAAGACCAAACAGAAATCCTTAAGGGCTGCCTCACGAAGCTTGTTCGCAGAGCCGTTGCAGCTCCATGGCCAACGCAAAGATTCCACTTTGTGAATGCACCATGGATCAAGGAGGCGGGAGGCTTTGTGAGATCCTTTACCATTTGAAAACCTACCGCGGAGCAAAGACGCAGGAGGCTCTGTGAGCCCCTTTGACTTTTGCGAACCCACCACGGAGCAAGGAGGTAGGAGGCTCCGTGAGCCCCTTTGACGTTTGTGAACCCGCTAGAGAGAAATGAGGTGGGAGGCTCCGCGATCCCCTTTGAAGTTTGCGAACCTGCCGTGGAGCAAGGACATGGGAGGCTCCACGATCCCCTTTGATGTTTGTGAACCCACCAAGGAGTAAGGAGGCGGGAGGCTCCGCGAGCCCCTTTGACATTTGTGAACCCGCCACGGAGCAAGGAAGTGGGAGGCTCCATGATCCCCTTTGAGGTTTGCGAACCCCCCTGAGGAGTAAGAAGATGGGATGCTTTGCGATTATGAAAACATTCCACATGTCTTAACTCCCAGTGAGTTCTGCTTCGCAGCGCCTGTTGCTTATAAATATCGGGCTCCCCTTGAGCCCAAAGGATAGATCCTCCGACCTTTCACCTTCCTCTCTCTCAAATCATGAAGCAATTTCTTCTTTGAGAACCATGAGCTCCTCAAGGTACTTTAGCTTCATGAAGTGCCTCTCCCTTGGTTTGAATTCAGCCCCTATTCAAAGAGGGATTCCCTTCGCGGAGCCCACGGGCCTCCGCTAAGGAAGGGGATCCCCAAGGGGACTCGTGTCTTCACAGAGCACTTATGATTTGCGAAGTACCCTCCATGAACATGTGATCCACATGATAAGGCAGGGTCACTATGCTTCACGAAGCACGTTGCTTCGCAATGCTATACTTCACAGGGCACCCTTACTTTGAAAATCCGTGCTTCGTGAATGCCTTTCCACTTCGCAAAGCACCTTCCATGTGCACCAATTCCCTATGCCTAGGCTAAGACACTTCACTTTGTGAAGCATACCCCTTCGTGAAGCCCCTCTACTACATGGAGCACCAAATCTTCACGAGGATTCTACCTATGAACCCCTTTTCTCTGCAACTCCTTTTCCCGTGCAACCCTCTAGGTTTTCACGAAGTAATTTCAAGATCCCTTGGGTGGTACTACCTGATGCATTGCTTCACATCATGCTTCTTTGCATAGGCATGCTAACAGATATTCCTTCTTCGCACAACCAAGATAATGTGGACCCCTCAATGGACTACTCCATAACACCCCTCATGATGGAATTGCTAATACCTTTCCTTCTTCAAGGGTGGGAGGGTATCAGTTATGTAAGTCCTAGGGGTGCGGAGTAAACCCACCTCGTCCGAGCTGTAGGACGTTAAACTACCAAGCACCATCATCCTCAGCACATGACGTTAAACTATGGCCTCACTTTGTTCATTATACCTTGGGTGCCCCATCTCGTACATTCTCTACGCCCACTAGTATCCATGGGAGTGAGATCATTACTCACACATAATGAGATCCTCTTTATCAGAGTTTCATCTATCTATGGGGAAAGGGAAACCACCTTGGTGTAAGCCCCTAGCCTTTCCTGTGGGAGGTAGCATCCCTGCTCCTCCTATATTATTCCTGGCCAAAGACCATAGGGGGGGGGATGGGCACCATATCCCTCCTTTATTCAGTGCAAAATACCTCCCCATTTGGGATTTTTCGCCACTTGGGCCTCCACACTAGAGTAAGTCCCAATCTCCATCTCCCTGGACATCCTAGAGTGTAATCCCCACACCTATCCTAAACTACATAGACTTTGATCCTTTCCAAGGCAAGGTATGTAGGAATCCTCCCTGAGGATCAATCCTAACACCCATTGGTCCCAAACACCTTCACGTCGGTTCACCAAACCCATTCCGAACTATGTGGACTTTGATCCTCACCAAGGAAAGGTACGTAGGAAGCCTCCCTAAGGTTGAATCCCAATAACCACTAGTATGACATTGCTGATTCCTTCCCTTCCTCAAGGGCGGGCGGGTATTAGTTATGTAAGTCCTAGGGGTGTGGAGTAAACCCAACTCGTCCGTGCTGCATGACGTTAAACTACAAAAAACCGTCATCCTCATCACGTGATGTTAAACTATGGCCTCGCCCCATACATTATATACGGGGTTCCCCGTCTTAGACATTCTCTACGCCCACTGGTCTCCACGGGAGTGATATCATTCCTCACACGGAATGAGATCCTCTTTATCATAGTAGTGTCTATCCGTGGGGAAAGGGAAACCACCTTGGTGTAAGCCCCTATCCTTTCTTGTGGGAGGCATCATCCCTGCTCCTCCTATTTTCATCCTTACCAAAGACTAAGAGGAGAGATGGGTATCATGACTACATTACCTCGACCCTCTCCCGCTGGACTTTGTCGCAACTGGGCCTCCACCCTGGAGTAAGTCCCAATCTCCATCCTTGGTATGCTAACCACACCTAAGCCCTTGTTTTCTATTTGGGATGTGGACTATGGGTAATCCCCTGTTTCCATTTTGGGCCGCTAACTACATGTCAGCCCCACTCCATTTCCCACAAATGCACCTTTCCCAACATGATCGTCAGGTCCTTACTGCCTCTTATTTCTCGCACCAAGCATGACTCACATGGGCTTATAGTAATCATCGACTATGAAATCCTCTCTGGGAAGCCTAGAGTGTAAGCCCTAAAAACCCCTTTTGAACTATGTGGACTTTGATCCTTTCCAAGACAAGGTACATAGGAAGCCTCCCTGAGGTTCAAGCCCAACACCCATTGGTCCTGACCGTCTTCACGTAAGCTCCCACTCCTTCTGAACTATGTGGAATTTGATCCTTGACAAGGCAAGGTATGTAGGAAGCCTCCCTGAGGTTCAATCCCAACACCCATTGGTCCCAAAAATCTTCACATCGGTTCACTAAACCCATTCTGAACTACGTGGACTTTGATCCTTGCCAAGGCAAGGTACGTAGGAATCCTCCTTGAGGTTCAAGCCCAACAACCACCAGTTACAAACCCATTCATGTCAGAACACCTTCGTCCCACATGACGTTAAACTGCATGCCCCCTTTTTATCCTACACGACATTAAATTTCACCAACCATCCCGAACTACGTGGGCTTTGATCCTTGTCTCCTAGACAGGGTATGTAGGAAGCCTCCACGAGGTTCAACCCCATCCAATGGTAAGTCGTTGTAACCCCATCCAGCAGTAAGCCATTGTGACCCCATCCAGTGGTAATCCGTTGTGCCTCCATCCAGCGGTAAGCTGTTGTGCCTCCATCCAGTGGTAATCCGTTGCGCCTTCATCCAATGATAAGACATTGTGAACTCCATTTAGTGAAAATCCGTTGTCAACCCAAACCCAGTGGTAAGCCGCTGTCATCCCTTCAGTTGGGACCCATATCACTGGTCTATCCCAGTGGAATAAGACCAACCTTGAGCTGCTAACCACGTGTAAGCCCCAGTATATCATCGGGTCGCTATCCTCCGCACACACCCTGATCCTATACCTCATCCCAAACTACACAGACTTTGATTCCCTGCCATGGGGATACGTAGGAGGTCTCTTCGAGGCTTAATCCCAACATCACTGTTGACCTTGAGTCGACTCCATATCATTCTCTATCCACTTAACTTAACCATCCATTATCCATTTTGATTTTTACACGAGCCACCAAATCCCGGTGGGATCATGCCACCTCATTTACCATACCCTTTAGCAATAATTGGGTAACTAACCATGTGTTAGCCCCAACATCAGTGTTCCCTCCAGGGGTTGAACCTATCTGATCCACTATAGTCAGTGTTCCAATCAGTCTGATCCATCTCCACTAGACGTTAAAATCATGGCATACCCTGTGTTAAATATACAAAGCTAAGGAAAACCTCAGAGACATGCCTATGGAATATAATTCCCCGCATTCGATGTGGAATGCCTCAGGCTTCCACACCCTCGAGACGCCCTATAATAAGGGAAAGAAACCCATACACTCTATTAGACAAGTGTGTCACCGGATCCAGTTATCCAATGCTAGGTCCCACAAAGCAAATAGTGGGCCTAGTGTGAAACTCACTAAAAGTTGGGGTAGTTGAACGTTGGACATCTCGATCTGTGACAACAACAACATGGATCCTTCTTACTAGACATGGAAGACAGAATAGAATTGGGACACTGGACGTCAATTTATTTGATTCATCACTAATGTTTCAATCTCCATGCTTTTCCGGAACCAAGTTGCTACATCAGGAATCCGATCGCCACCCACCCACCGACACAGGGGCTGGGGTATCACCAACGCAGAAATCCCGCATGGCTCCACTTATTCTGCGACAGCTTCCACACCCACAGCTGCTGGGTGCCCACGCCCCATCTCCCCTTCTAAAATCATTCAACTAAGGGTATTAAAGGAACTCATACACCGATACGAGGAGGAGAAGATTATCCCGACTCAAGATATGGCCTGCTAGGATTTAAAGGCATCTGTGCCTCATCGCCACCGCCGCCCCCAAGGGCCGCGCAGGGAGCCACTGCTCCCCACCCCAATGTACAATCATTTTAGGAGCCTCTCCCCAGAACGTCTTGATGACTTCCTCCCCTATGCCGATGAGGTAGGGGATGTTTGGGCCAGCCCAACCGGGATCCCAATCTAGGGGCCCCCAAGCAGGGCCCCCATTAGGCTGTGCTAGTGCCACCACCTATTCCAATGGGCTGAAGAGTAGGTAAGCTATGTACCTGCACCACCGACCCTGGTCTAGTTGACCCAACGCCAACATCGAGCACATGCCAAGGAGGACACCCACCAAGGGGCTTCAGCGTCAACAACTACTATGACCCGGTCCACCACTGATGTGTATCATCATCCTCCTGTGTACACTGAGCATGAGAAATTATATACCAAGCTCAGACCAAGGCCCCAACTTCCCCATGGGTAGGCTGGGTTGACTCTCTTTTATTCCGGCATAGGGAGCACCCACCGCGGATCGACCCACGATAGCGACACCCAGTACGAAGGTCCTCCCCGTACTGACACCATAGAGACCGTGGGTCCTCCATGATTACAAGATCGACATAGTCTACACCTTGCTACCTTCAATCCGAACGATGGTCCTCCCCATGGCAGTGACACTCAGTATGGAATCCTCTCCCGCACTCATTACGTCGGGTATGAGGTCATTCCTCCAGCCACAGACTGTTGATATGGAGATGTTACACATCTAGTAAATTTCTAGCATGGGGGCCTTCCCATGTCCTTGAAGTAGCTGGAGAAGGTCCACCTCATCTCAGCAATCAGAGGAGTGAAGGCCATTTTCACTTCACCAGCACCCAGCACGGAGGTCCTACCCATGTTCGGCTTGAACAGTACGAGGACCCTCCTCGTGCTGATGCTTCTAGAGGAAATAAGAATGGACGTCCTACCTATGCTCCCATCGGCTCCAACGAAGGTCCTACCCACTCCAGAATCTCCTACAGAGATTCCCTCCACACATCAATTAGTGGAAACCAAGGTCCTCCCCATGTTCCCTTTGATATCTGTCCAGGTGCTCCTCACACCTCAGATCACTCAGGTGGAAGTCCTCCCTGCCCCAACACTAGTACGACCGAAGGACCTCCTCATGCCAGAAATCTACCCTATCCCGAAGAACCATCCTAGGGTAGGAGGTAGGGTCATCATTACCATAAAAAGAACACCAAGAAGATTCAGACTGAGATTAAACCAGCTTTCTTCTCAGATTCTGAGGCGGAATATGACTCAGTGATGGAACCCTCACCTAGATCCTCCGTGTCAAGGGATGTGGTGGGAACAAGGCGCATCAGCCACATAATTCTAGAATGTGAGGTCCATTGTATTCCCACCTCCCTCCATAGGTATATCCAAGAGGATGAAAATTTGTCAACTCTATAGGTTAATGCCGTGAAATTGTCACCATCATCACCAGAAACACTCTCTACCTCGACTAGAGATCACATAGAGCTATTATAGGGGTCAATAGAGGACGAGAAGTAGTGTGATCCATTTCTAGTATCCATAGTCCTAGTTCCAGAAACTGTGGTCGTCAGCCCGTCTTACCGTGATGTGGTGGCCAAGTCACTCCACTCTTTAGAGAATAACCTGAGATGCGGCGGTTTTTTAGCTCGCTCGCCGTATTCCCCGTAGGTCAGCCTGCCATCTTAGTGGTCTGCATCAGTACCACTACCGATTCCCCAGCCACCTCCGGTAGATGAGTTGGGAAATGGAGGGCTAGACCCTGAATCTGGACCAAGTATCTTGTGTGATATTCTCGTTGCATATCATTTCCCAGAGATGTTCTAGCTAGTTGTAGTACCAAATTTTAGGGAACTATAATCACTCACCCAGGAGGTGGTTGGATGATTTCTCCAGACCCTCTGGGTGACCCATTTCCGTCTTTAACATCAACGAGTGGCCTACCCCAAGAGCCAGGTGCATTTAGAAGATATCATCCAACAATTCTGTTTGGTTGATTAGGCCGCACTCCCGATGACCCAACGCCCTGAGTCACCAGGCCCATATAAGACCCTCCAACAACGATGCGTCCAGAGCTTTAAAGTGCTCCACTGGATAATCAAGGAGGCTTCTCCCCATGTGAAAATTCGTGGCTAGGGGTAGTACGCAGCCCTCCATTTCAGTTCCATCTGGCGCCATACTAATTTACCAGGAGACATAGAGGATCTGCCTCTAGGTAGGGTCGTGGTTAACATGGATTACCTATCAGAGGGAGAGAATGAGATGAATCTCCTTGATGGGGACTTACCACCTGAGGGAGTGCCACAACTATTGGATCCATTGGGAAGGTTCACTCACTAGCAGAGAAATCTACTGGGTCTTCGCATGCTCACCGAGGCACTAGTCCTTAGCCGAAATCCCAAAAAGGGCAAGGAACTCCTTAGAGCCGTCAAACTCTCTGACCTATCTGGATCAATGTAGAAGGTGGAAGACGATCCCAAAAAATCCGTGTTGCATCAGTAACTCGCCAAACACAAGAAGATGGCCGACTACCTTCTTGATGAACGCGCTGAAGAGCGACGACTAGACTATGGTGATCCTCATCTAGGGAAGTAGGGGAAATCATGAATTCCCCTTGGCGAACTGCCCTCAGGTGACCCTGACTATCCTACCCACACAGACAGGGTTGAAGCTGAAACTTACAGCAAGAGCACGCGGTCTGTGTCGCCAAATCCTCCTGAATGGCATGACAATCCTCAGGACTCAGCTCAGGTTCCCCCAACTACTCCACATGTCATTCCACCAGCCTCTCCATGAGCTACTAGGCCTGTTTATCATGTTGAAGAACCTGCCAACGTACTGGTGGTTAGGGATCCCCATCAAGACAGAAATACCCGCCTAGCTGATTCAATGGCAGCACTCATCGCCCACCTTGAATATTTAGAGATTCAATAAGTGGCAATCCCGCCTGATAGCAAGCCATATCCGACATGGGTGGATGATATTCCAGCACCTCTGGGTTTCAGAAATCCCACTTCCCCCCCTTCAATGGGATAGGGGACTACTGTAGCACCTGGACCACTTTATCTCAAGGTGTGGACCCATTTTGGGAACTCCATCGTAGCAAGAGGCCGCTAAACTATAGTGTTTTGTATAGACATTGGAGGGGTCGACATTCATCTAGTACAACCAATTCCCCATCAGATCAGTAGCCAGCTGGGAAGACCTCCATAGGCAATTCCTATACCAGTTCAGTTCCACCACTTAAAAGATGAGTATCTCGAACCTCTTTAAGTGCAAGCAGAGACTTGATGAGCACGTTGCAGACTTTGTTGCCCAGTGGAAAGGGCTCAGGTACTCCCTTGGCATGCCACTGACTCAAGAGTAACTGCTGATGATGTGAATAGGGAACATCAAGATAGAAATGGTACCCTCTTTGATCACCCAAAGCTACCCCAGGGGATTCCGAGACTTCTCTGATAAGGCACAATGCATATAAGAATCCTTACAGTAGGATAAGAAGGCCCACCCATTGCCTCCTGTAATCATCATGAGAGGGGCCGCCAGGGCCTAGCCCACCTTAGTGGATCAAATAGATCCCCCCAGGCAACTAGAGTTGCTACCAGTGGATCTGCCTCCCTAGCCTCGTAGAGGTCCTCCACCTCAGGTGAAACCTTCGACCCAGCAGCGTCCACCTCAGAATCATAAGGTTCCCCCGCGCAATGTGCCGCCACCACCTAGGAAAGATAACCAGGCTCCACCTTCTTGATAGGCCCCTCCAGCCCTGTGTCAGAGTCAGGCTCCAAGGGACCCTTTCTGGATAGGAGGAACCAGACCTATAATTCAATAAGGCACAAGTCCCTAGTTATTTCTGAAGTTCCCTAGAGTAGGGGATTGCACGTTTTCCTGAGTACAGGAGGCTAGAAGAGGCAAACCTCACTGATCACCCTAATTACTTCCCCTACCACCAAATCCTGGGGCACACCCTCAAACAGTGCTATGTGTTTAAATACTGGCTTCAAGACCACATGGATAACAACATAGTCCAGTTAGGTCCAACTCTGGCATAGGTGGTATGTGTCTTCGTGAGGCCAGATAGCAGCAGTGACAGTGAAGGCGATTGGCATCTGGTTTCTAACCGCGGGTCCCAAAAGTGTGACAATTAGATGGATCGTAAAGTAGTCTCCCATGCCCATGGTGTTATCCATGCACGCCTAAATCATCTAGAGCCTTTAGAAGCCGCATCTACTACTTATGCATCGTCATCTCCACATTCCCCTCCTCAGAAGAGCAGGCACCGACAGTGTAAGGGAAAACAAAGTCCCCCGCCAATGTCGTCGTCATCTCATACTCTTGGAGACTTCATGCCTCTATAGATGATGATTCCTCCTAGAATCTATCTGGTAGTGGATGAATCTTCAAGAAACAGTCAAGGGTACACCTCGATTAATATTGTAGAGCTGGTAAACCCCTACGTAATTCCTGATGATGAGGAGTGCTAGGTGGATCCTCCCAAAATCCCTAGCCGTCATCAGTGTTGACAGAGCCGTGATAATATGGGCCTTCGGAGGGCCTCAGTCAGTAATTCCATATAGGATATGCACATGACCGAAACCAGGAAGTATGCCCAGCAAAGAGCTCATCATACACAGCCTTCTCATCTGGTGACATCAGGTCCACCTTCGCTTCCATTCGTGTTGTTGGATCAGGAAGATCCACCTCGACTGCGTCGTGATCAACCATGCTTTTATATGGACTGGTCTTAGTCATCGGGCCCTCATCCGGTAGTCATTCCACAGGCTTCGACTAGTGAGCAGTGGGATATTCCTAGCATTTGTCAGCCACCGGTCTAGTCAGAAAGGTTCACCATACCTCCTATCATAAAGCGACCTCTTATAAGCAGAAGTTCACGCCTGGAACAGAAGTATGATTTCCTCAAACATCGTTCTAGAATTCCAACAAATCTCTCTATCCTTGAGGCCCTTCCCCTGTAATCAGATATGCATGAAGCCCTCACTGAGGCTTTAAGAAGCCCCCTCTAGTTTGAGACAGAGGTAACATCCATAAAAGCCTTCTATGCTGAGGTGGTCAAGCATGCTGAATGCTAGGCCATCATCTCGTTCTATGGAGAAGATAAAGAATCTACCATATAGAGGCATATTCTCCCACTGTACATCACCGTCCAGTTCAATGGCATGGAGGTTTGTCACTGTCTTGTTGACATAGGCTCTGGAATCAACATAATCCTGACTTGGACACTATGAAAGCTAGGGTTTTCTAAGGATGATCTGAGTCCCTATGACCTAAGAATACAAGTTTATATCAGGATGGAGTAGACACCGATCAACAAGATCCATTTGAAGAACCAGTTCGGTGGTCTAGTTTCCAGCACTGAGTTTATGGTGGTCACCCAGGACACTGCCTACAATGCGTTGATGGGTAGGCCAGGGCTCCAACTGCATGCAACGGTTCCTTCATCATATCACCAGTGCCTTAAGTACTCCCTTAATGGTCGAGTGGGTGTGATTCAAGGTGAAGAATCCCACTTTTCCTCTTTTGAATCCCACTATCTGGATGTCGACTATTACAAGAGAAAAGACAAGAAGATTCAGGCTAACGTGGTTGAGCATTCCATGGTAGCAACCAGCCCGTGGACAGATCTAGATGACGCCTACGTCCTTCAAATACATCAATTGGAGATTACAACTCCAGACATGGGAAAATGATTTTCTGTTTCTGGAATGAGGGGGGAACATATCCCCAAGTCTAAGTGATGCCGGAAGATCACCTCATACTCCTACACAAACCAGGCTCAATTGATCCCAAATCCTCCTACTCCCATAAATTATTGGGATGTCCGCCCCATGGCAATGACTATACGTCATACTTGCTTGTTTCAGATGGACAGAATTAACTGGATCAAGATGACGCGACACTATTGCTTCGATATCATCAAGCATGGCCCCTTGGACCGAAGAACAGATGGGATTAGATCAACATCATTCATCGCTATGGTTGCAGAAACACACAAGTTCCTCGATGCAATGTCCACTGCCTCTCAGGCTGGTACCAGCCTCCCATTGGGAGCTACCAACTTATAGGAATTTCCTCCCACTGAGAATCCACCCTCCATAAGTGAAGAAGAGGATTTGGAGGATGCTCCTCCACCTTTGAAGACGACATCTCCACCACGATCGATGAATTGGTAAAGGTGAACCTAGATAGCAAGGTAGACCCAAAACCCACATTGATCAGTGCCGATATTCCCCTTGAGGAGAAACAATATTATATATACTTCCTTAAACAACACCGTGATGTATTCTCCTGGAGTTATGATGAGATTACAGGACTAGATCCTCATGTAGCCGTCCACCACCTCAGTCTCTCGACAAATCATCATGGGTTCAAGCAGCCTCCCAGAAAGATGCACCCTTCTCACGGTGCCATGGTTGAGGCTGAAGTTGATAAGATCATCAGATCCAATTTCATTAAGGAGGTCCAGTACCCCAAGTGGCTGGACAACATTGTGCCAGTCAGGAAGAAGAACAGACAGATCATAGTCTACATCAACTTTCGGGATCTCAACCATCACTATCCGAAAGATGATTTCCCCCTTCCTATGAAAAAATTGTTGATCGAAGCTACATCTAGGTTCCTAGCCCTCTCCTTCTTGGATGGGTACTCCAGGTATAACCAGATTCAAATGGGCCCTAAAGATAAGGATTCTACAGCCTTTAGGGCACCATAAAGTACTTTCTGTTACCAAGTCATGCCCTTTGGTTTAAAGAATGCATATGCCACCTATCAGTGGGCTATGCATCACATATTTAAGCCGATCCTCAGAACATTGGTGGAATATTACATGGATGATCTGGTGGTAAAATCTCACCAGCATCAGGACTATCTCGAAGACCTTGAGAAAGTGTTTGGCTTCCTCTATTACCATCACCTGAAGATGAACCCATTGAATTGTGCCTTTGGGGTCACCTATGGAAAGTTTCCCAGCTTCATTGTCAGATATAGGGGCATTGAGATTGATCTACAGAAGATTAAGGCCATTATCCAGATGTCTCATCTGTGCAACATTCGGGAGCTTTGAGATTTCTAAGGACACTTATCCTACATATACCGATTCATCACGAATTTGGCTGGCAAGTGTACGCCCTTTTCTCGGCTCACGAAGAAAGGCACCGTCTATGACTGGGACGAAGTGTGTCAGACTGTTATCGAGGAAATCAAGTAGTATATTCTCCAGCCTCCGGTCTTAATGCCTTCCATCTCTGGAAAGCTACTGGTCATTTATGTGACTGCCCTAGAGCGATCTATAGGCGCCCTTCTCTTCTAGAAGAACAATGAGGGAACAAAGAATAGCCTCTACTACCTCAGCCACATGCTCCTCAATACGGAGACCAGATACTCCTCTATCGAGAAAATCTGCCTTGCACTGGTATTTGCAGTACAAAAATTGCAACATTACTTACAACACCATGAGGTATAGCTGGTGTCCTAAGTAGATCCACTGAAGTACATCCTGAACCGCTCCATATTGACAGGCCATCTAGCTTGGTGGGAAGTGATTCTATAGCAGTTTGACATCAAGTTTGTCCCTCAGAAGGCTATTAAGGGGCAAGCATTGGAAGACTTTTTTTCCACCCATCTGGCTCCAATGGACCAGTCTCTGGATCTCGATTTCCCCAATGAAGAAATTCTCTCAGTAGACCAAGCCATGTCGTGATAAAAAATGCACTTCAATGGTGCTTCCCAGAGTTCCACCGGCAGAAGGCTTAATGACCCCAGGCTTAACAGAGTAGGCCTGGGTATTGTCTTCATTACCCTAGCACAAGACATTCTTCCATATTTGTTCCTATTGTCAGAAGGCTTCACCAACAATGAGGTGGAGTATCAAGCTCTCATTACTGGTCTCGAGATGGCCCTTGATATTGATGTTTCCTATTTTCATGTGAAAGGGGACTTCGAACTAGTCCTCAAGCAGATCAATGGTGACTATGTTGTAAGAAAGTCAGAGCTCGTACCATTGTTGGAACACACTCTCCAGCTAATGGCCCAGTTTCCATATCGACTATAAGTCACTCATGTCCCTCGATATCAGAACAATCAAGATGACGCCCTAGAAAACCTAGCTGCATCACTTGCAGAGCCCGAACAAGATGATCTGATTATCCATGTGGCAAACCAGAGGGTCATTGCTCCCGTCACTCCAAATGATAAGGACAGCCTGTAGATAAGCCACATTACCGCCAACGCCTCCACGTCAGGACCCCCAGGTCCCCCAGATGCAGTTATTGAAGTGACTATTGACTATAGAACCTCATTTGTTGCGTACCTCCAAAATGGTAATCTTCTGGAAGATCGGGCCGAGCACGAGTGAATCCGACATCGTGCATTATAGTTTACCCCCAGGATGGCCCTGGTCGTGAGAAGATCCTCTATAAGCGTGGGTTTGATGGGGTCCTCCTCCATTGCATTCCAGGAGTTGAGATTTCCCAAGTCATGCAGGAGGTTCATGCCGGTTCCTATGGGGATAATCAAACCAGGCCAAAACTATCTCACCAGATCCAGAGACTAGGGTGCTTTTGTCCCTCTATGATCCATGACTGAATTGAGTTCACCAAAAGGTTCCATGCATGCCAAATTCATGCTAACTTCATGCATCAGCCGCCAGAGCCTCTCCACTCCACCAAGTAATCTTGGCCATTTGCGGTATGGGGACTCGATGTCATGGGACCAAATCCACTGACAACAGCTCGCCGATGAAGATTCATCCTGACCACTACGAATTTATTCTCCAAGTGAGCAGAGGAAATTCCTCTCAAGGAGGTCAATGCCCATTCCATTGTTGAATTTGTGAGTTCCAACATCATCTACCAATTTGGAGTCCCTCACACCTTCCTCACCGATAACGACACGGACTTCCGAGCATCTGAGCTAAAGAAATTGTACACTAAGTACAACATCCGTTCTAACCATACCTCCTTCTATCATGCGTATGAAAATAGACAGATCGAGGCGTTCAACAAAACAATCTCTAACATTCTGTAGAAAATGGTTGGTCAGAACAAGAAGAGTTTAATGGACAAGCTCCCCAATTCCCTCTGGACTTATCAGATGACGACCCATAATTCCACCCAGGTGACCCCATATTCCCTGGTGTAAGGAACGGAGGCCGTCCTACCCATCGAGATTCAGTTTCCCTCATTGATAACAACTTTCTATGATCAATAAGCATCATATAAAGTAGTTGAAATACGTCTAGATGAGTTGGAAGTGCTCAATGAGAACAGGCTTTATGCCCTGCAAAATCTAGAAAGGCATCATAACAAGATAACTAGAGATTTCAACAAGAAAGTTCACCTCTGCTCCTTCCTGTAAAGCAACTTGGTGTTTTCCCTAAGGAAACCAATGATACCTAGAAGGAAACCACCCAAGTTGGATCCCAAATAGGAAGGACCTTACATCATTCACAAGGTTTACTCTAATGTTACATACTCCCTGGTTACCATGGATGATGAGCATATAACTCCTCCCACCAATTCCAAGTTCCTAAAGAAATACTTTGCTTGAGTCTCTATGGTCCCACACGACCTTAAACTGTACGGTCCTACACAACCCCAAACTACATTATGGTACTACATGACCTTAAACTATTGGGTACTATATGAACTTAAACCGTTCGGTCCTACATGACCTTAAATTGTAAAATGTCCCACATGACGTTAAACTGTATGTCATCCCACATGGCGTTAAACTGTATGTCTTCCCACATGAAATTAAACTTTATGTCATCCCACATGATGCTAAATGGTATGCCATACCGCATGACATTAAACTATGTGTCGCCCTGTGAGACGTTAAACCGCAAGAACTATATACGACTTGATTCCCATCCTTATGGGATACGTAGGAATGCTCAGACGCCTCATCTTGAATCCAGCCCCAGTGTCCTCTTTGACTATCCCCCCTGGGTATAGTTCTCTTAGAGGATCCCACATGGTGTTATATAAGACTATTTGGCCCCACTCATGTCAGGATTATGATGATTGCACTGTGTGACCTCCCTCGTTCTCTTCTCCTCCCACATCTTCACTGCACAACGTTAAACTGCATGACCTTTAGAACTACATATGGATTGATTCCCATCCTTAGGGGATACGTAGGAATGCCTGAACATTTATTTCATTGGACCAACCCCAAAATTCAGTACCTCCCATTGGATCGATGCACATGGTGTGGTACAAGTGTTTTCCCTCATCCACGTCAAGTTCATCATGACCATACCATGTATCCCTCCTCCCTAAAGATCCTAACCTCTTCTATTGTCCATCTTGACTTAAAGTTTCATGAGCACATTTATGCTCCACACACTCCATAATCTGGGCTTTCATTATCTTTCACATCTGAAGGGACCCCAAAATGACATGGATGCTCGACCCAAGGGATCTCCTACCATTACGGGTCAATGTCCTTGAGGGTTTTGAATGAAAAATTGATACAAGACCCGCGTTGTGAATATGGTTAGTGGTCAATTCTCATTTGTTATTCCCATTTTAGGTTACCATGGTGTGAATGATATGTTTTGAATTTTGTCAAAAACTATCCTTTTTCGTTGTTATCACCCCCATATGTCCCAAAAATGGAGTGTAGTGGCTCATTCTACCCCACTGTCTCTTCAAGCTTTAGCCTGCCTCAGGTAGGAGTGTGATTCCAGCTGTCAAACCCTTATGTGATCATAAGAGCCTAGTACTACTCCTTGTTTCCCACACTGAGCATTTCTTATGTGGGCTTAGGAGATGAGGTAAGGAAATACCCACATGAGAGGTCATTTGGCTATAGTTGGCCGGGACACCCAGCCTCAGGTCCCTTGACCCTTTCGCTCTTCTGGCCTGAGTTCTCATTTAGGAGTGTGTGGTGTGGTATGAACTCACTTCCTTATTCACATAGGGCTATTTTTCCACACCGCACATCCCCCCTTTGAGACATCCCTCTTTTTATCGTCTTTTCTACAAGAATAGGACCTGTCGTGCTTCACGAGCCCCATCATTTGGGTTTCCATCATCTTCTATATCCAAAAGGACCCCCAAATGGCATGGATGCTCGGCCCAAGGGATATCTTACCATTAAGGGCTAACGCCCTCAAGGATTGCGAGGGAAAAATTGATACAAGTCCCATGTTTTGAATATGGTTAATGTTTGATGCTCAATTACTTTCCCCCAAACTCCAGTCACACAAAGGCGGATACTATGTTGCGAACCTAGTCAACAGTTGTCCTTTATCATCATTTACGCCTTTTGGTATTCTATAGGAATGATGATTCACCCTCTCCACTCAGTTGTCCCATGCATATGACATTAAACTAGGAATCTACTGTTTGATCTCTATAACCTTAAAATAATATCACCATCATCCTCACTGCAATACGGTAAACTGCAAGTTGGCTGTGACATTCTATCTGTGGCCCAGCCTCAGGTCCCTCGAACTTCTCGGGCCCCTGGCCCAAGTTCTCACTTAGTATTGTATGTTGTGGTATGGGATTATGTCCTCATTCACATTGGGTTACTCTCCGTGCCATACACGTACCACGTTGGGGTATCTTTCCCTTATTTGCGTCCTTGCTGCATGATGATAAACTGCACATCATCATTCTCTAGAATTATGTGTGGCTTGATTCCCATCCTTATGGGATACGTAAGACCGCCTGAACGTCTAGTCTTTAGGTCTAGCCCCATCTCTTAGAAAACTCCCTATCATCTTGGCCCCTTGGACTATGTTCTTCTAGGAGAGTTGTATACGGTGTGGTATGGACTCACTTCCTTATTCACGTCAGGTTTATAACAACCACGCCACATACCTCTCTCTCTCCTGAGCACCCTTTTCTCCATTTCCCTACATTCATCTTGTCGAGTTAGCTGCTCTTAAGTTGGGTCCCTTGGCCCTCTTCAGTGATTCGTTAATGTGCCCATGATTACTTTGGTTTAGAGCCTGGAGTGTCAGATTCTACCTAGACATGCTTTCACCCATTTTTCAGGCTTCGTATTCCCCTTCATTTGGGCTTCCATTATCTTTCACATCTAAAGGGACCCCAAATGGAATGTATGCTCAGCCCAAGGGATATCTTACCATTACAGGCCAACGTCATTGAGGATTTCGAATAACAACTTGACACAAGTCCCACATTGCAAATATGGTCAGCAATTGATGCTCATTTGTTGTTCCCATTTCAGGTCACACGATATGGATGCTGTGTTTAGAACACGGTCAATAGTCATCCTCCATCATTATTCCAACCCCCATCAAGCCTTAAATGTCAATTACATGATTCACATCATTTCCACCCCACCATGTCCAAGTGGAATTTCGGCACTCTTGGTACAATACCTCAGTGTGCATTTTCACATTAGGAGGAAAAAGCCGTGGTGAGGTGTCGTTCAGAGCTCCACACCAACTTCCCCTTTACGCGCATACTATGTGTTGCAAAGACTCCTTCCTCCCTTGTTTCCCACACTGAGTTTGAACCACATGGGATTAGGTATTGGATTGAGGTCTGCAACTACTTGGAAGAGTTATGCTTCTCCATGGTCTGAGCTCTAAGACTTTAATCTAAGATCTCTTTATACGTCCCCTCTTTAGAACTACATATGGATTGATTCTTATCCTTATGGGATATGTAGGAATGCCCAGACATATCGTCTTTGGGTCCATCTTGAGTTCCACTAATTTATATCTTATGTTCTTCCTTTTAGGCCCTGACTCTTATAGGACCACGTGGTGTGGCGTGTGTGAGATTATGCCTTCATTCACACTGGGTTTACAATTTCCACACCACGTACTCCCCTTTAAGGAGCTAGTCCCTCCTACCTCCTGCCCGACATGACATTAAATTGTATGATGTCCCGCATGAAATTAAACTTTATAATGTACCACATGACATTAAACTATATGTTGTCCTTCATGATGTTAAATTTCACCTTCTAGAACTACGTATGGCTTGATTCCCATCCTCACGGGATATGTAGGAACACCCAGACATCTCATATTTGGGTCCAGCTCAACTGAGATCTAGTCTCTCCTTCCCCATATTCTCTAACATTTTTTGTCCCCTCAGCCCGAGGTTTCTTTCCTAGAATTGCACGTGGTGTCATGTGGGCCTTATCCTCATTCACTTTGGGTATGCTTTATCATGCTGTGCACATTCCCTCTTGAACCTAGTATCTCCAGTATATGTCTGAGCCATATTAATCTAAACTATGCTTCCTTGTCCCACACGACTTTAAAATATTAGATAAATACTTCACGACATTAAATTTCATGGTTGGTCCCATCACATGACCCTAAACTGTGACATTATCGTCCTGGATGCACGATGAAAAACGACACTACATCGTGGTGTCCTCACTCAAGGGGGAATCATGTTTAGTATCAGTTGCACACCATAACATTTGTCAATGCCTGCATATAGATTGATTCTTGTGGAGATTTATAGAATTTCTATCCTAGGTCTATCTCTTCACAAAAAAGAAACACACATTCATCCCAAATAACAAACAAGATCTATCAAATGCCGCTTCTTTTGGTGCGAGGGCCAGACCCGCACAACCTTATTATATCTGGAACTGGTATCTTAACATTCCACCCTTAGTACTATGTATGGCTTGATTCCCATCCTCATGGGGTACGTAGGAATGTCGATGCACTTTGCCTCAGGCCCAACCTAACTTTAATTTTTGGTCCCTCGACCTAAAACCTCCCCAAGGAACACATGGTGATATGGACTACAGGTCCTCATTCACGACAGGTTTTATAATTACCTCTCCATGTGTCTCCCGCATGCCCTACCATATCTGGTCTGAGATCTATGACCATAAACTAAGATCACTTTGCGTCCTTTCCACAAGATGTTAAACTGCACGACATCTCTTAGAACTACGTACGGCTTAATTCCCATCCTCATGGGATACGTAGGAATGCCTAGACATATTGTCTCCAGGTCCAGCCCTAGGAATCTAAAATCATGTCCCCTCTCTTTTGGCCCTTAGGCCCGAACACTTTTGAGAACATGTGGTGTGGTGAGTACCTCAGGGGTTCTTGTTCATGTCGGGTTTTTCAATAGCTGCACCATGTGACTCCCATGTCTTTTTCAACCAGGTCTGAGTTATATAACCCTAAACTAAGATCTCCCTATGGGAATCACGCATAATGTTTGGCCACTTCGCCACCCTGTGCACAATCCATTAAATCAATCCCCCTTAATGGACAATCCCATGACCATTAAGTTGGAAGCGTGCAACCCCAAGACCCTGGTCCTTGGAAAGGGACCTGACTCCCTCTATCTGATACGTCTTATTGTCGTACTTATATGAGTTTTGGAAAAGAGCCCAAAGTGTGGAATTTTCATAGGGACATTCCCTCATTCCATGTCCAAGATTTGTGAGCCCGTCATTTAGATCCTCATCCTATTCCATGTCTGAAGAGACCCCATTTACCGCCTGGTCTCATGCCACATTGGCTTACCTACCATCTTGGTCCAATATACCTGAGATCCCCAGATGACATTTGCGACAAGTCCTATGTTTTGAACATGGTCAACAGTTGACCCTTATTTTTATGTCCCCATTCCAAGATAACACAAAACAGATGTTGTGTTTTGAACATGGTCAATAGTTATCCTCTATCATCATGCCACCATCATTGCCATCCAGATCTCGATCATCACGATTCATACATTTCTGCTTCCTTATGTTCAAGTGGAATTCAAACATACATGGATTTAGTCCTTTTCTCATCTAGGTGTGTCAAGTAGGTGGGTCATCATTATTGGGACATCATTCACCTAGCGTCCCATCATCCCTAACATGTACCTTCCTATTCCAAGAAAGTCCCATCACTACTCTGTGTTTCCCACATCAAGCATGACTCACGTGGGCTTAATAGTTTTGGTAGGACGTGTACTAGCACAACCATTCCACACATGCCTTTCATCATCCCACGTGATGTTAAAATGCACTCTCATAACTACGTGCGGATTGATTCCCATACAAATGGGGTTTGTAGAAACATCTAGGAACTTTACCTCAGGCCGAACCTAACTTTCACTTTTGGTCCCTCGACCTGAAAAAACTTTTTCCAGGGATATGTGGTGTATTGTGGACTTCTTGGGTTCTCATTCGCATCAGGTTTATGGATACCACATCACGTGATCCCTTCCTGGGATCTTCTCTTTCACTCCCCATCCTATCATATAAAGTTAAACTGCATGAGCCCATATATCCTCAACGCATGACACTAAACTGCGGTTCTACCCAGAACAAGTTCAGGATGCCCCATGATAGTCATGGGATGAACCAGATCCCTTTCTAGAGAGGATTTCCCCTACCAGCATTGGTCTCTGGACACACCATGCTTAAGAACTACATTTGGCTTGATTCTCATCCTTATGGGATACATAGCGATGCCTAGAAATTTCACCTTGGGCCAAGCCCCAGGGTCATTGACCCTTTTGGTACCTCGGGCCCAATCTTGGTCTAGGAAGTATGACCTTTAAATTATGTGCATATTCCTCACTATATGACGTTTAAACTACGTGTCTATCATCCTTATTGGTATGATGTAATACTATAGATCATTCTAGATCCTTACCATAGAGGTCATGTTTAGAAGTATGTTTGATCCCTGATCAGATAGATACACCCACCTAATGTGTTTCTACCATGGTGGCATGATTTCAAGAGTGTTAGACTCTATTCAAACAACCCATAACTCCACACTCCACGCTTTTCATGCCCTTTATTCGGACCCTTGTCCTCTTTCACGTCTAAAAGAACCCCCTAACAGTATGGATGCTCAGCCTATGGCTCGCCTACTATACTGGGCCAACGTTCTGGAAGACCAATAGATGACATTTTGAGTTAGGCCCCATGTTTCGAATATGGTCAATGGTCAGCCCTCATTTGTTATCTCCATTTCAGGCTAACACAATAAGGGTACTAAATTTCGAACGTGGTCAGTATTTATCCTTTATTGCCATGCCACCCTCACAGTGTTCTGAATCTAGGGTATCGTGATTCACACTTTTCACTCCCTTATGTTCGGGTTAATTTCAAATGCCCCTAGAATTACCCAACTTGTACACTAGAGAACATTGAGAAGATGACATGTTGATTGTTCTGAGGTCCTCATCCTCCAGTCGGGCCTCTCCCCTTATTACTGGAAATCTGAATTGGTTATTCGAACCCTGGATGCTCGGAGCTTGGTTTGTACTCTTATATTCGGATGTAATGGCAAGGTGGTCATCCCTTGTTTCTCACATCAGGCCCGAACCACGTGAGCTTAGGGGCTGGTCACTAGATTCTCCATGAATGTAATAGAAATGCAATATACCAAAGACGAATAACAGAACTCATGCATGTATCTAGCATGAATAGTCAGAAACATGAAGGTGCGTTCAAACGTTACATGCATCACAGTACCCGAGGATCGACCCCTACCATGGATGGGTTGACCCTGATAAAAGAGAATTATATCTCCACCACCCTCTGGACTGTGGCATCCATGATTCACTGTCACCTGTTCAGTTCCAGCTTCTCCTTGGTAGCAATGGGGCACGATTTGTCAGTTGCGATCCAGGCCCGCTCCTAGTTGGTTCGAATAACGATCATCTCCTCAGAGGCTTGCCTCATGTGCTCTTCGGCATTCGCCAGATGGGCCTTCAACTGTGATATAATCTCTGACGACACATTGAGGGAAGAAGAATGTTCATCTTCCTGGATGTGAAGCCACTGAATTTCATTTTCAGCCTCCTGGAGCCTCTTGATGTTTTCCGCTTTTCTCTGCTGCCAATCCACACCAAGGCCGTGGTCATATTCCCAGATCTTCTCATCCATGAGATCTCAGACAAACATGCGGGGATGTTGGGAATCCACCCCCCAGCACATAGTTCACGTATTTGTGAACACAGTCTCTCCATCTGGTCGATCCATTGTACTTGAGGGTTGTCATCAATGAAGCACTTGATCAGCTTCCACGACCGGTGGCGGAATATCTTGCTATCCTATTCATCAGAGGCCATCTCGTCCCAGTCTGCAGGGTTTTTTGGGCTCAAACATAGATAATTCCTCCAAGAACTCATCAGTAGGGTCTACATCTAGTGTTATATCGGGTATGGTAGGACCTGAACTGTCCGATCAATCTTCATTGTCGAATCCCACCTCAATAATTTCAGGCCCTGCCCTACTAACGCTCCCACTGGTAATCAGGAGCACCGCTGCTTGGTCAGTCTGGATATCCACCTTCATGACCACCATAATTCCCCTAAGAAGGGCACCCCTAAGAGTACCAACCAAACTTTCCAAGGAAGACCACTCCATTTGAAGAACTATGCATACCAAGAAGTTCACGGGTGTCAGTAAACTTGATCAATGGGTGGAAGGGTTAAATTATTTTTCAAGGGGACTTATAGATATCAAATTGGTGGTCTCTCTCTTGGGTTGTTTCCATTGGGTACCCAAGGAATGACCCTTCGTATATTGTAGGGAAGTATGAAGACTCCGGGGGAACCATCACGGATGTCCTGGCCCCGATGGATGCAGTAATCGCTATAGCCGCGGGCGTGGATCCCGAAGGCCCCGCATCTGCATCCACTGAGGGACAATAATAGGTTCTGTGTATGAGGACCTCATGAATAGTTTAAATATTAGTGAGGGGTCCAAATTAGCCTGGAAGCAGATCCCTGGGAAGAAACTCAGGGTCTTACCTCAAGAGCCTCTACAGACTCTTTAGGCTCTGGGTCTGAATCGCTAACTTCAACCTCCTCCAAAGGGCTCCCTCTACTAGTCTCCTCCCCCAAGAGAACTTGTATGATTCTTACAGCAAAGGGAAGTGCTCACTCAGTTCAGTATTCGACAAATATGAAGGGGTCATACGATCTAGGAACACCTTTACCCGATCTGTCATTAGATGCGGGGCACCCTGGGAGTGCATGAAGTCCTCCAACTCTGCCTGGTATTGCCCCACCTCTACCTAGGATACTACAAAGCTAGCCCTGATGAGAACTATCCCTAGAAAATCCATCCTGATATTGTTCAAGTGTTACCATATCTCAAACGGGTTGAGGAATTGACTATTGACATCCCAGATGTCCCAAGCCTCCAGGAAGACAACATTCTCCGGCATGTCTATATAGCATAGCCGCTTCCCCTAAGCCTGGGTAGATATTCTGTAGAATCCTCTTGGTGTCCTCCCCTCTGGATAACTCTTCTCTTCTGGGACCACCATGTCCACTGCTGCTGCTGGATCCACTACCGCTGCCTCCCCCTCAACCGGTGCTGGCCTTGCCGCCACGACAGCCCCGCCACCACGGGATGTCCTTGCCTATATTCGACCCCAACCTTGAGGTTGGGGAGGCACACCATCACCACCCCGAATGGTTGGTTGCTTCAACATCTCCCCTAGGTAGGCCACCTCCCAGCTTTTGGCATACTCCTTCACCAAACTGAAGATAGATGTGGGTGGAGGTAGCTCATTACGCATCTTCCCATCGTCCCATGTGAACATGAGGCACATCTTCCTCATCACGCACAGGTGCTCCTCATAGTGAACCCCCATATAGACCCGCAAGGTCAACCGCTGCATACACCAGAATTGCCTTGCATATCGGTGTGGGGTGTACAGTTCATAGAGGGACTCACGATCCAACCACGCCACCAAGACTCCACCTCGAAAGGCCCGGAGATAGGACCGATGCTCCTCCTTTCCTTGGAAATCATCAGTGAACGCACCCGTTGGAAATAGGAACAGGTAAAAATTGAACTACTCTACCTTCTAGACCTAGTTCAGTACCACCTACACCGTCATCTTGGTCAGAAATCTCCCTGCCGCATTTAGAATGGCTAGGAAAAAATTCGATTCTGGAGGGGATATTGGGTTTGGATACTCATAGGTGCCTCTAACATGTGCCACTATCCACCCATACAGGAGGTGTAATGGCCCATATATTCTTTGCAGCTTCTTACCTTCTCTGATGTGCCACAACATCTTGTAAAACTTGGAGAGAATCGAGATCTCAAGGTTAACCCTCCCTCTTATCGCCAACGTGGATTCCATGATAAATGTTCTTGGTCACATTCCCATGTTTGTATCTCTCATCAATAGGATCCAACCACAGATAAGTTCCACAATGAATGAATCCAACCTGACTACCAGTTGCTGCTTGGTGCTGACACTGAATCCCTAGGTTTTTCACTGGCTGTCCTCAAAGAGACACCAATACGAGCACTCCTTGCCCCATTGGGCCCCATTTGGGAAAGTTCAAGTCCTCACCAGAAATCTCATATCTTTCAGAAAGTTCAAGAACTACTTGAACCACTGTTTGAAGTGGACATCCCTCACCGACTGCTTGTCCTCTCCTGGTACTGGGTTCATCAACGCCATCTATAGTGGTTGAATTTTCTCCGGATGCTCCCATGCACCCATAACAGAGAGGAAATAATAATACAGCACCCCTAGTATCAGGACCCCCAAGATCTGATGCACATCCTATAAACTAATGCCAACCTCTCCATGGTGAAAATGGAAGGTATTAGTCCTCAATGAACATCTGATCAGCAACTCCAGCATGAACTTCTTTGGCTGATATATGTGGAATTGGGAGGCCCAAGACGCCTCATATAGTCCCAATCTTCTCATCTCTTCCCTGAATTCCTCACACGAGGCACCTATCCAGTAGGCCCAAGACCAGTTGTCTATGAATTTTCCACCCTGGCATAGATCCCACTGATCAAACCACCCCTTTCTCAGGTTCCTCAGGGATTAATTTAATATGGTGTGGTATAGAGGGGGGGGGGGATGTCTCCGACTGAAGTTCCTTCTTGTCAATGTTGCTCAGATGATTGTAGAGACAGTCAACATTGATAGGAATGAAGTCCTCCCGGGCATGGCCATCAGCCACCTTGAACCACTAGTGCTAGCACGACATACTCCTGAACCGGTAAGCAGGCTCGTCCCTGCTCGCTTCAGGGATGAAGACGTCATCCCTCAGTCCAAATCCATGCAGAGGAAACCTTTTACATAGTATATAGTCCTTATGGATTTCTGGTTCACGCCCAAATTTACCCAAGAGAAGAAGGGTAGAATGGTCCTTGTAGTGTAACTTGGGTTGTCGATTCCACAGAGAACTAAGAAGATACCTAAGATACACAACCTAAGGGATGGATTTTTGGCTATGAAGTGGCCAAATTGGATTGATTTTGGATGGGTTTTAAAGATATCTAATAGATTTAAGTGGATTCAATTTAAAATAATGAGTTGATCCTAGGTTATCGCTCGGGGTGGATTGGACGTATTTTCTTTTTAATGATTTCAATTTCTTAAATTTGAGATGGGTTCATTTAAGGAGATAAAACAACATCATCACTTACTGGTTTAATGCCTACACCCTCTAATACTAATCACCTATACACTTTAAGGATCAAAGTTTTGAGCACTTCAAGGTAAAGGATCGTATTAGTACTTGAAGTGTGTGACCTTAAATTCAACAAGGACGATGGAGTTTAAAAATCATCAAATAAAAATCCCAATTAAAGAAGTGATTATACATTAATTAGGTGATAAATAACATCCAATCCAGCCCCTTTCTACTCACTTGGATAAACCCATAAGTGGTTTATCCCTCCATTGATCCCATGGTTTCAATGGAAGCGGAAAGTAGACTCATGAGGGAGGAAAATGGAGAAGTAAAGAAAACAACAAAAATAAAATGATCACTCCACCGTTGTGTGAATAATTTCACAAGGGTTGGTGTGAATAAATTCACACCTTGATCCAACGGTATCAAAGTGATATTAAGAACAACAGAATAAGAGTAGAAGAAGAACTTTTATTAAGAAACTAAAGTGAATTGAACAACTTACATGTGAACGACAAAATTGAGGCAACAAAAATGCAGCATAACATTACAATTGAACAAAGCATCCAAGATCTTCATCTCCTTCACCAAAAATGCCTTAAATAGGCATTTTGGGAGCCTTGGGTAGAGCCTCAAACAGTACAAAGCATCTCAATTAATTTTGGTAGGCCATAGGTGGTGTAAAGCTTTTGGAATTTGAACTTTTCCACATTTGACCCGAGGTGGCAGCCAGCTTTCCTTTACCGAACAGACGCGTCTGGAAGACCTTCTAGACGGCCGAATCAGAGTGGGCCATAGAAGAAAAAAATGGAGCTCCGGATGTTTTCTAACCGCCTGTAATATTTGGGCCCATTTGGAGTTACGGATTACGAGATATGATAAAATTAGTGGACTGTTTTTCTGGGTCACAGAATCTGGCCCAGAATTGTATCTCTAACTTGGGACGCTTTAATGACCACCATAGAGGCCTAATTAGCATTGTCTCATGAAGAGTTATTTGTTCCTATGAATTATTCTAGCATCCCACAAAATTTGGGATTCATTGGGCCTGTATGTTGGGCCCCACAGTCTCATCAGTGGGCTAGTGTCCAATCTGCCTTCTCTAGAATTGCTTCCATTCATCACAAAATATCCCCATCTTCTTCCATGAATTATCCATTGATCCCTGAATGAAAAATGTTCACATTTAAGTGTATATAAAGTTACCAAAATATCAAATTAAAAAAAATTGATAATTACATTCCTTAGAATCAGATGACTCATTGGGTCTAAATTGGTGTATATTAGGCATGAAGTGCACAAATGATGAGAATGAATGTTCATAATGAAAATGCACTAACTCAGGCCCATAAGATCAAAAATGAACATTTAATACCATTAAAATGTAATTAAAATATATGTTTTTATTGGATAATCACACCCCCCAACTTGAGATTTTCTAGTCCCGAGCAAATAATTCAATGATTTTATTTGAATTCCTTTCTTCAAACACATTATAACAAACAATGCTCACAATGTAAACTGCACACAATTATATTTTTATAACCTATCAAGATAATTTAAAACAAGATGAATTTAAAAGCATATCCCAATCCCAAGCCCATTCCTTTGATCAAATCCATCATCATACTTCATCCAACTCAATTAGGTGTAATGATGTGTTGTGTATCACAATAGATATGTGGGTTAATTTTCATTCAAGGGGGAAATCATGGAAGCGCTAGGTGGAATCACATTTAATCCTAATATGATTATTCTTCATTCTTTTTTTTTATTTTTTTTGCAATATTGCCATAGTAATTGATATTTCAGTTAATCAAATTAACCCATGTAGCAAGACTTTGCCGATGACTCCCAGACTCAAAGGCCTTAGGGCACCAAGTGAAGCCCACATACTCGGGCATCGTCTCGAGTTAACTTAATCAAAAACAAAGTCACATTATCATAAATAGAGATATATTGAAAAACTCAGGGCTAGACAACTCTGGAGTCACGATCCCCAAGTGCCGAAAGCCTCGCATTTTATCAATCCATTGCTCTACAAGCAATTTTTTTTTTAATAATTTTTTTTAGTTTTTTTTGAATACTCATATTATTCATAAAAATAAAACCATCCTATGATATTTATTATGGGACCCCAAAAATTCAAATTAGTACCCCACAGTCTAGAGGATGTGCATTGTGGCATTTTTTTATTTGGATGAAAATATAAACGATGAAATATCACATTGGACAGACACACTTTCCAAAATCTATGCTTTTAAACTTAATCATGAATTAAATTAAGAGTCAAGGAAATAATAATTATTTGATATGTAGTTTTTATTTGAGAAAAGATGTTATTATATGAATGATAAATGAATTTTACTTCTTTTTGTTATCATTGTTTTTTTAAACAAACATTTGTTTCCACACCCCCCAACTTAGAATGAAACTGTCCCTAGTTTCATAAAAACAAAATTTAGAATGGGGTAGAGGAATAAAAAGAGGAGTTCAATAAGGAAATTGAAATATGAGGATCATGGAATGAAGTCACCTGGTGGTTGAAGTTTGAAGTTCTTGCCGCTCAAATTTATTCCTTTGATATCCATGTCGCTTGCAAAGTTCCCTAGTGGAAAAAGGAAAAACAAAACAAAAAAAAAATATATATATTTATATAATAAAGGAAGTAAAATATAAGAATATATATAAAAATTATAGAATAAGGAAGCACAAGAAGCCGCAGGTCAGTGGTAAGCGCGCACCCCTGTCTCCCTTCGGTCCCGGGTTCGAGTCCCCGCGGCTTCGCCGATTGTGACGGGGTTTTCCCCACGGCCTATGGCGTGGACTTTTTTTTATTATTTTATTTTTATTTTTATCTTAACCTATAAAATAATAAAAATAAAACAAAATAAACTGATGATACATTGTCTTCTTTTTAAATTTCTGGGTAAGGTATTACTCAAGGATCACACCACGTGACACAGATGAATATGGTGCTCCCCTTTCGTACCCATCCATACTCATTATAGAAGAACAGGTCAACATTTTATTTTTTTTCAAAACATCAAAATGTCTCATTAACCCTATTTAAAATATAAAGTTGATTAAAACAACAAAATTATTGGAAACTTGAAAACCATGGGTTGCCTCCCATTCAACGCTTTGTTTAACGTCGTTAGCCCGACATGGACCCTAAATCTATTAATTTGTTCCTTGTTCATAGGTTGGCTCAGTTAACTCAACCTCTATTTCCTATTTATTGAATGATTCAATGAATGGTTTTAACCTTTGACCATTGACCTTGAAAATGTAACCACTTGTGGGATCTTGAATCTCTACTACCCCATGGGGGAATACATGATGCACTATGAAAGGTCCTAACCATCTAGACCTTAACTTTCCCGGATGTAAATGAAGTTTTGAACTATACAAGAGCACAAGTTTTCCCGGTTCAAAATGTTTGACCTTGATATTCCTAGATTGGTAGGCTTGAACTCTATCTTTATTGATCCTTGAATTTTCATAAGCCTCCATCCTTAGTTCCTCCAGTTCATTGAGATCTAATTTCCTTTTTGTTCCGGACAATGAGAGATCATAATCCATTTTCTTAATTGCCCAAAAGGCCTTATGTTCAATCTCCAATGGAAAATGACATGCTTTACCATAAACCAACCTATATGGGGACATTCCTAAAATGGTTTTATATGCGGTTCTATAGGCCCAAAGAGCATCTAAGAGTTTCTCAGACCAATATTTCCTAGAGGGGTTGACAGTTTTTTCAAGAATTTGCTTAATTTCACGATTGGCTAACTCAGCTTGACCATTGGTCTGTGGGTGATAAGCAGTGGACACTTTATGAGAAATTCCATATTTTTCCATGAGTGATGATAATGGACGATTGCAAAAATGAGTTCCACGATCACTTATGATAGCCCTAGGAATTCCAAATCTAGAGAATATGTTTTATTTTAGGAATATAATCATAGTTTGATGATCATTGGATTTTTTGGGAATGGCCTCAACCCATTTTGAGACATAATCAACAGCTAAGAGTATGTAGAGGTATCCCCGAGAGTTTGGGAAGGGACCCATGAAATCAATTCCCCAACAGTCAAAGATTTCAACCACTAAGATGGGAGTGAGTTGCATTTGATTCCTTTTTGTGATGGACCCTACTTGTTGACACCTAGGACATCTTTGACAAAATGTGTAGGTGTCCCTTGAGAGGGTGGGCCAGAAAAGACCACATAGAAGAATCTTAGCAGATGTTTTCTTAGAGGAAAAGTGACCTCCACATGCCTCACTATGACAGAATTTAAGGATGGACTCTTGTTCAGATTCTGGAACACACCTCCTAATGACTTGGTCAGGGCAGAACTTATAGAGGTATGGATCATCAAACACATAGTGTCTAACATCAGAAAGGAATTTCCTTCGAGCTTGAGTCCCTAAGAATTTTGGAATGACTCCTGTCACTAAGAAATTTGCTATGTCAGCATACCAAGGGCAGTCACTCACAGAGTATAAGTGTTCATCAGGAAACGAATCAGACACATAAAGGTGATTTGAGTTGTCTTTGAATTCCATCCTAGAGAGGTGATCAGCTAAAAAATTTTCAACTCCCTTTTTATCCTTAATTGTGAGGTCAAATTCTTGTAAGAGAAGGACCCACCTAATCAGTCTAGCCTTAGCATCTTGTTTTTGGAAGAGGTATTTTAGTGCAGAATGGTTAGTGAACACAGTGATGGGTGATCCTAAGAGGTAGGACCTAAACTTCTCTAAGGAAAACACAATAGCAAGTAACTCCTTTTCAGTGGTGGTTTAGTTGATTTGGGAATCATTTAAGGATTTTCTTGCATAAGCAATGACATAAGGATTTTTATCACAACATTGTCCTAACACAGCTCCAACAACAAAGTCACTGGCATCACACATAAGTTCAAAAGGAAGGTTCCAATTTGGAGATTTCATAATGGGAGGAGAGGTGAGAGAGGATTTGAGGGTTGAGAATGAACCCTCACAGCTTTCTGTCCAAACAAATGGAGCATCCTTTACTAAGAGAGCACAAAGGGGACGGGATATTGAACTAAAGTCCTTGATGAATCTTCTATAGAAACCAGCATGTCCTAAGAAAGACCTCACTTCCTTGACAGTTTTGGGTGATGGAAGGTGACGAATGATATCAACCTTTTCTTTATCAACTTCAACCCCCCTACTCGAGACCAGATGGCCTAGAACAAGTCCCTCTTTAACCATGAAATGGCATTTTTCCCAGTTTAGGACCAGATTTTTTTCTTCACATCTTGACAAGACTCTCTCCACATTCTTCAGACATCCCTCAAAAGTATCCCCAAACATAGAGAAGTCATCCATTAATACCTCTAGAAAATCCCCTACCATGTCTGAGAAGATTCCCATCATGCACCGCTGGAAGGTTCCAGGGGCATTTCATAACCCGAAGGGCATGCATTTGAAGGCAAAGGTACTGAAAGGACATGTGAATGTAGTCTTCCCTTGATCCTCTAGGGAGACCTCAATTTGATTGTACCCCAAGTACCCATCTAAGAAACAGTACAAGGCATGACTTTCCACTCTCTCAAGGACTTGGTCAATGAATGGTAAGGGGAAATGGTCCTTCTTGGTGAATGAGTTTAGTTTCCTATAGTCAATGCAGACCCTCCATCCACTACTCACCCTTGTTGGAAGAATCTCTCCATCCTCATTGGTTATCACTGTGATTCCAGCCTTTTTTGGAACCACTTGGATTGGGCTCACCCATTCACTCTCAGCTATGGGATATATGATACCAGCTTTCAACAATTTCATAAGTTATTTCCTTACTACCTCCATGAGATTAGGATTGAGTCACCGTTGAGGTTGACGACATGGCTTTGAATCAGATTCCAGAACAATCCTATGAGTCCTGATAAGTGGGCTAATCTCAGGAATATCAGACAGGGTCCAACCAATGGCTTTCTTATGTTTCCTAAGGACATCTAGAAGCATCCTCTCATGATTGTCTTCAAGATAAGAAGAAATGACAATAGGATGTGTTTGATTGTCCCCTAGGAAAGCATACTTGAGTGTAGCAGGAAGTTCCTTCAATTCAAGATCAGGTTGGTTCAGAATTTCAGCTGAATATTGGGACATTGGATCAAGTTCAATTTATTTTTTAGAGTTTAAGATATGATTGATTCCCCACATGTAGAAGTTTCAGCTACTAGATTGGCTTGATCAGATTTAGGGAAGGAAGTTTGATTGGTCTCCATGAAATTGGTTTCTTGAAAGGTTTTACTGATTGTTGGACCTAAGAATTCATCATAAGAGAAATTTGAAAATGATTCAATCCAAGGAGATAAACTTCCTTCATATGAACAAAGGAAATCAATCTCATATTGACTTAAACATTCATCAAATATTCCTTGATGTTCCATGGATTCATTATCAATGCTTCCTATCATGTTTACTTCATGAATGTCCTCGTCATCCCCTATTTGTGAGCTTGCATTATAGATGTTCAAGTCTAGACTCATGTTCCCAAAGGTGATGGTCATGTTCCCATTTCAGACTCGGATAACAGAGTTGATTGTTGCAAGAAAAGGACGACCAAGGATGATTGGGGTTTGTTCCTTATTTCCTAAGTTTGGATGGTTGTCAAGGACAATGAAGTCAGCAGGGTAGATGAATTTTTCAACCTTTACAAGAACGTCCTTTAAAATCCCCTTTGGAACCCTAATGCTACGATCAGCAAGTTGAAGTATGACAGATGTGGGTTGGAGTTCTTCTAGGCCTAACTGGCAGTACACAACATATGGGATGAGATTGACACTAGCACCTAGGTCACACAAGGCCTTGACAACTTTGCTTTCTCCTAGTTCAACATTGATGTAAGGGCAACCTGGGTCTTTCAACTTAGGAGGAATGGTCCCTTGAATGGTGGTACTCACATTAGCAGCCAAAAGGACTTGGTTTTTATGTGAAAATTTTCTTTTAAAAGTGCACAAGTACTTAAGGTACTTTGAGTAGGCAGGTATAGTTTGGATGGCATCGAGAAGGGGTATGTTCAACTTGACTTGTGAAAATATTTCTCTCAACGTTTTACTCAGTTCAGGCTTGGGTTTCCCCCTCATGCGTTGAGGAAATGGTGCAGGTTGTGGGGTTGTTTGTTGAAGAGTTTTTTCCTTCACATTGTTATCAGTTTCCTCAGTTTGATCTTGTGGTTCATTTGAATTTTCATCCAAGTTTGAATCTTCGGGTGGGTTCTGAATTAGTTGTTCAGGTTTCTCAATTGATTTCCCACTTCTTAAAACAGTCACAACCTTTAGTTGTTCATGAGTTGTTTGAGCACAACTTGACTCTCCCCTTGAAGTTGAGGATGGCACCGCCTGAGTAGGCATGGGTGCCTTTCCTGTTTTGATGGTTTGAAGTTCTTGTTTTAGGGAAGAGACTTCTGAGTTCATCCTCTCCATTTGTTTGCACAATTGTTCTAGTAGGCTTTGTGGAACAGTTTGGGTGGGTTCTTGAGTAGGTTGGTTTATCCCAGGGGGTATTTTGGAGGTGGGATGGTTTGTTGAAAATGGACCGGTGGCTGTTGGTATTGGATAGGTTGGGTTTGGAACTGGTTATGGGTTTGGTAGTTCTGATGGGGGTAAGGATTTTGTCCCTGTGGTTGGCTAGGTTGTTGGTTATCCTTCCATCGGAAGCCTGGGTGGTCATTGTACCTTGGATTGAAGGTGTTTTGGTATTGAGGCTTTTGAAAGTTCATAGCATTTACTTCCGCTGGGGGTCCTCCTAAGAGAACATCCTTGATGGATGGAATGGTTGGGAAGTTGTCTGTATTATGGTCATGTTTGTCACAAATTGTCCAAACAGGGTCAACAGTTTGGATTTCATGGACTTTCCTAAGGTCTATCTCTTCAAACTTCCTAGAGAGTGCTGCGAGTTTAGCCCTAAGGCTTTCATATTCTCTAAGTGTATGAATTCCAGTGGTTCTTTGTGGCTTTTCAGAATAAGGTGAAGTTCCCCAAGTTTGGTTTTGTTCAGCCAGACTTTCCAGATACTCGTAAGCATCATTTGGGGCCTTGTTTTTAAAAGTTCCATTACACATCATGTCAATGAATTGTTTATTACCCGGACCCAACCCTTCATAGAAAATTCTCACTTGTTCAGGTATGGAAAAACCATGGTGTGGAACCATGTTTAGGGTGTCTTTGAACCTCTCCCATGTTTCATAAAATGACTCTCCCTCTTTTTCAAAAAAGTTTTGGATTCTCTTTTTAAGTGCAATTGTTTTGTGATGAGGGAAGTATTTTTTGTAGAATTCTCTTTGTAGTTGGTCCCAAGAGTGGATTGATGCAGGTCTCAAGTTGTTTAGAAAATTTTTAACTTGATCCTTTAATGAAAAAGGAAATAACCTCATCTTAGCAGATTCTAGTTGATGTGGGGGACACATGGTTTCAACAATGTCGTTGAACTCTTTGACATGAAGGTATGGCATTTCTGACTCCATCCCATGAAAGGTTGGAAGGTGGTTTAGGACATGGGGTTTGAATATGTAGTTGGTGTCTCATATGGAATTGTGTCTAATGCATGAGGGGGCATTGGTCCAAGATGGAGTGAGTTAGTCGTTCATGGTTTGATCAACTACATTCCCTAAGTTTGGAGCTTCTTGGTTTTGGTTTCCCATTTGATTCCCCCCAGGGTTTACAATTTGATTTTGTGGATGACCCTCCATTGGACTTGTTTCAAGTTCTGACTTTGGGGTTTAAAGAATATTTGAATCTGATTTAAACAATCCCTTAGGTGCACTTGACTCCCCTATCCTAGGACTTTCCACCCTAACTAGTCTGTTTGAGAAATCACGGGTGTAGGCGGACATGCGCCAAAAAAAAAGTGAGAAAGGGACAAGATAAGAGATCTTTGGTGAGAGTAGAAGAATGGAGGTGAGGAAAGAAGGTTTTTTTGGATCTAAGGTACTTACTTGGTCCCTGGAAATGGCACCAAAATTTGGTTCACGCCCAAATTTACCCAAGAGAAGAAGGGTAGAACGGTCCTTGTAGTGTAGCTTGGGTTGTCGATTCCACAGAGACCTAAGAAGATACCTAAGATACACAACCTAAGGGATAGATTTTTGGCTATGAAGTGGCCAACTTGGATTGATTTTGGATGGGTTTTAAAGATATCTAATATATTTAAGTGGATTCAATTTAAAATAATGAGTTGATCCTAGGTTATCGCTCGGGGTGGATTGGACGTATTTTCTTTTTAATGATTTCAATTTTTTAAATTTGAGATGGGTTCATTTAAGGAGATAAAACAACATCATCACTTACTAGTTTAATGACTAAACCCTATAATACTAATCACCTATACACTTGAAGGATCAAAGTTTTGATCACTTCAAGGTAAAGGATCGTATTAGTACTTGAAGTGTGTGACCTTAAATTCAACAAGGACGATGGAGTTTAAAAATCATCAAATAAAAATCCCAATTAAAGAAGTGATTATACATTAATTATGTGATAAATAACATCCAATCCAGCCCCTTACTACTCCCTTGGATCAACCCATAAGTGGTTTAGCCCTCCATTGATCCCATGGTTTCAATGGAAGTGGAAAGTAGACTCATGAGGGAGGAAAATGGAGAAGTAAAGAAAACAACAAAAATAAAATGATCACTCCACCGTTGTGTGAATAATTTCACAAGGGTTGGTGTGAATAAATTCACACCTTGATCTAATGGCATCAAAGTGATATTAAGAACAACAGAATAAGAGTAGAAGAAAAACTTTTATTAAGAAACTAAAGTGAATTGAACAACTTACATGTGAACGACAAAATTGAGGCAACAAAAATGCAGTATAACATTACAATTGAACAAAGAATCCAAGATCCTCAACTCATTCACCACCACTGCCTTAAATAGGCATTTTGGGAGCCTTGGGTCGATCCTCAAACAGTAAAAATAATCTCAATTAATTTTGGTAGGCCATAGGTGGTGGAAAGCTTGTGGAATTTGAACTTTTCCACATTTGACCCGAGGTGGCAGCCAGCTTTCCTTCACCGAACAGACGCGTCTGGAAGACCTTCTAGAAGGCCGACTCAGAGTGGTCCATAGAAGAAGAAAACTGATCTCCGGATGTCTTCTAACCTCCTGTAAAAGTTGGGACTATTTGGAGTTACTTATTACGAGATATGATAAAATTAGTGGACTGTTTTTCTGGGCCGCAGAATCTGGCCCAAAATTGTATCTATAACTTGGTCCGCTTTAATGACCACCATAGAAGACGAATTAGCATTGTCTCATGAAGAGTTATTTGTTCCTCGGAATGTATTATATCATCCCACAAAATTTGGGATTCATTGGGCCTGTATGTTGGGCCCCACAGTCTCATCAGTGGGATAATGTCCAATCTGCCTTCTTTAGAATTGCTTCCTTTCATCACAAAATATCCCCATCTTCTTCCATGAATTCTCATTTGATCCCTGAATGAAAAATGTTCATATTTAAGTGTAGATAAAGTTAAAAAAATATCAAATTAAAAAAAATTGATAATTACATTCCTTAGAATCAGATGACTCATTGGGCCTAAATTGGTGTATATTAGGCATGAAGTGCACAAATGATGAGAATGGATGTTCATAATGAAAATGCACTAACTCAAGCCCATAAGATCAAAAATGAACATTTAATACCATTAAAATGTAATTAAAATATATGTTTTTATTGGATAATCAATTTCCGACAGCAGTGCCACCAGTGAGTTATGGTTAGAATGAATCCACACAAACTCCCCTATACATGAGCTATCCAATATCTCCTCCCTCCAAGCAGTATCCGCGAGGACCCCCTTGGAAGACTCTTGGTGAGACATTCATTTTTTTATTTTGAGCATTTTTTTGGTCTCGGTTTTTGGAGCTCATTCGCGGAGGTCGTTCACGAAGACTATTCATGGAGACCTGCCCCGGCCTTCAGACACAAGCTTTAGAGCACACCATCATGAAGTCAAAGACTCACTGTGCGCCGCGAAGTAGAAGGCCCGATTTGCGGAGAGCAATCGCGGAGTACACGGAGCTTTGTTAATTGAGAGTACTAAAATCCAAAATCATGGATATGAGAAAGGAAAAAGAGAGTTTAGACTCCCCTATTTATAGGTGGGGATACTCAGTGCTTCGCGGTGCATCTGACCGAAGCAAGTTTCATGGAGTGCTCAACCCGTACGTCGCCCCTCCACTTTGCAAGCCTCCTTTGCGAGATTGCTTCGTGATTGGTTGAGGAATTTTGGCGATTGACCCTCTCTTTCTCCTCTGCTCTCAGTCTGTGGGGGGGAATTTATTGGCACCAAAATTTGGGAATAACAGGACCAAACAGAAATCCTTAAGGGCTTCCTCGAGAAGCTTGTTTGTGGAGCCGTCGCAGCCCCACGACTGACAAAAATCTTTCCCTCTGTGAAGGATCTATGGATCAAGGAGGTAGGGGGATTTATGAGCCCCTTTAACTTTTGTGAACCTGCCACGGAGTAAGGACGATTGGGGATCTGTGAGACCCTTTGACATTTTCGAACCCACTGCGGAGCAAGGAGGCGGGAGGCTCTACGAGACCCTTTGACATTTGTGAACCCACCGCGGAGGAAGGAGGTGGGAGGCTCCACGAGCCCCTTTGAAATTTGTGAACCCACCAGAGTAAGGACGTAGGAGGCTCCGTGAGCCCCTTTTACATTTGAGAACCCATCACGGAGAAAGGAGGTGGGAGGTTCCGCGATCCCCTTTGACATTTGTGAACCCGCTGCGTAGTAAGGAGGTGGGAGGCTCTATGATCCCCTTTGATGTTTTCGAACCTGCCGTGGAGCAAGGAGGTGGGATGATTCGCGATTATGACAAACTACCACATGTCTTTATGCCCAAAAATCTCTGCATCATGGCGCCTCTTGCCTATAAGTACCAGGATCCCCTCGAGCCCAAAGGACAGATCCTCCGATCTTTTTCCTTCCTCGCTCTCAAATCACGAAGAAAATTCTGCTCTGAAAACCATGAGATCCTCAAGGTACTTTAGCTTTATAAAGTGCCTCTCCCTTGGTTTCAATTCAGTCCCTCTTCAAAGAGAGATGCCCTTTGTGGAGACCACATGCCTCCACGAGGGAAGGGGATCCCCAAGGGGACTCGGGTCTTTGCAGAGCACTTATGCTTCATGAAGTACCCTCCATGAACATGTGATCCACATGCTAAGGCAGGGTCACTGTGCTTCGCGAAGCATATTGATTCACAATGCTATGCTTCACAGGGAACCCTTGCTTCATGAATCCCTACTCCGAGAATGCCTTTCCACTTTGAGAAGCACCTTCCATGTGAACCAATGCCCTATGCATAGGCTAGGACACTTCACTTCGCAAAGAATACCCCTTCATGAATCCCCTACACTAAATGGAGCACCAGAGCTTCATGAGGATTCTACCTATGAACCCCTTTTCTATGAATCTCCTTTTCCCATGTGACCCTCTAGGTTTGCACGAAGTGATTTCAAGATCCCTTGGGTGGTACTTCTTGTTGTGTTGCTTTGCCTCATGCTTCTTCACATAGGCATGCTAATGACTATTGCATCTTTGCATAGCCATGCTAATGTGGTCCCCTCAATGGATCACTCCATAACACCCCCTCACCACAACATTGCTGATGCCTTCCCTTCCTCAAGGTCAGGCATGTATCTTTTATGTAAGTCCTAAGGGTGTGGAGTAAACCCACCTCGTCCAAGCTGCAAAACGTTAAACTACCAAGCACCATCTTCCTCAGCACATGACGTTAAACTGTGGCCTCACCCCATGCATTATACGTGGGGTGCCCCATCACAAACATTCTCTACGCCCACTGTTCTCCACAGGAGTGAGATAATTCCTCACACGAAATGAGATCCTCTTTATTGGAGCAACGTCTATCCGCAGGGAAAGGGAAACCACCTTGGTGTAAGCCCCTGGCCTTTCTTGTGGGAGGCAGCATCCCTAATCCTCCTATCTTCTTCCTATACGAAGACCAAAGAGGGGGGATGGGCACCGAATCCCTCCTTTCTTCAGTGCCAAATCTCTCTCCCTTTGGGTTTTGTTCCACCTGGGTCTCCACCCTGGAGTAAGTCCCAATCTCCATCTCCCTGGGAAACCTAGATTATAAGCCCCACAACTATACCGAACTACATGGACTTTGATCCTTGCTAAGGCAAGGTACGTAGGAAGCCTCCATGAGGTTCAAGCCCAACACCCATTGGTCCCTACCACCTTCACGTCGGTTCACCAAACCCATTCCGAACTATGTGGACTTTGATCCTTACCAAGGAAAGGTACATAGGAAGCCTCCTTGAGGTTCAAGCCCAACAACCACTGGTACGACATTGCTAATGCCTTCCCTTCTTCAAGGGCGGGTGGGTATCAGTTATGTAAGTACTAGGGGTGTAGAGTAAACCCACCTCGTCTGAGCTACATGATGTTAAACTTCCAAGAACCATTGTCCTTAGCACATGACGTTAAACTGCGGCCTCACCTCATGCATTATACGTGGGGTGCCCCATCTCGGACATTCTCTATGCCCACTGGTCTCCAAGGGAGTGAGATCATTCATCACACAGAATGAGATCCTCTTTATTGGAGTGGTGTCTGTACACAGGGAAAGGGAAACCACCTTTGTGTAAGCCTCTAGCCTTTCTTGCAGGAGGCAGCATCCCTACTCCTCCTATTTTATTCCTTGCCAAAGACTAAGAGGAGAGATAAGTATTGGGACTATGTTACCCTGACCCTTTCCCGTTGGGATTTATCGCAACCAGGACTCCACCCTGGAGTAAGTCCCAATCTCTATCCTTGGGCTGCTAACCATGTGTAAGCCTCTGTTTCCTCTTTGGGATGTGGACCACACATAAGCCCCTATTTCCATTTTGGGCCGCTAACTACGTGTCAGTCCCACTCCATTTCCCACGACCGCACCTTTCACGACATGATCATCAGGTCCTTGCTACCTCTTGTTTCTCACACTGAGCATGACTCACATGGTCCTAGAATAAGTATCAAACATGAAATCCTTTCTAGGCAGCCTAGAGTGTAAGCCCTACAAACCCCTTCTGAACTATGTGGACTTTGATCCTTTCTAAGGAAAGGTACGTAGGAAGCCTCCCTGAGGTTCAATCCCAACACCCATTGGTCCCGAACATCTTCACGTCAGTTCCAACTCCTTTTAAACTACATGGACTTTGATCCTTACCAAGGCAAGGTATGTAGGAAGCCTCCCTGAGTTTCAATCCCAACACCCATTGGTCCCGACCATCTTCACATCAGTTCACCAAACCCACTCTGAACTACGTGGACTTTGATCCTTGCCAAGGAAAGGTATGTAGGAAGCCTCCCTGAGGTTCAAGCCCAACAACCACTATTCCAAACCCCTTCACATCATACCACCTTCGTCCCGCATGATGTTAAACTGCATGCCCCCTTTTCATCCTGCATGACGTTAAAATACATCCACCATCCCAAACTACATGGGATTTGATCCTTGTCTCCTAGGAAGGGTACGTAGGAAGACTCCATGAGGTTCAACCCCATCCAGTGGTAAGCTGTTTTAACCCCATCCAGTGGTAATCCATTGTGACCCCATCTAGTGGTAAGCCGTTGTGATGACATCCAAAGGTAAGTCGTTGTGCCTCCATCCAGTGGTAAGCCATTGTGCCCTCATCCAAAATTAAGCCATTGTGAACCCCATTCAGTGGTAAGACGTTGTCAACCCAAACCCAGCAGTAAGCCGCTGTCGTCCCTTTTGTTGGGACCCATATCACAGGTTCATCCCAGTGGCGTAAGACCAACCTTGGGCTGCTAACCACACGTAAGACCCAATATATCATCAGGTCACTGTCCTCTGCGCACACCCTGATCCTATAACCCATCCCAAACTACGCAGACTTTGATTCCCTGCCATGGGGATACTTAGGAGGTCTCTTCGAGGGTCAATCCCAACATGCCCATCGCCCTCAAGTCGAATCCATATCATTCTCCATCCACTTCACTTAACAATCCATTATCCATCTTGATTTTTACCCAGGCCGCCACATCCTGGTGGGATCATGCCACCTCATTTCCCATCCCCTTTAGCAACAATTAGGTAACTAACCACATGTTAGCCCCAACATCAGTGTACCCTCTAGGGGTCTAATCCATCTGATCCACTCTAGTCAGTGTTATGATCAGTCTGATCCATCTCCGCTAGACATTAAACTCGCAGCATACCCTGTGTTAAACATGGAAAGATGAGAAAAACCTCAGAAATATGCCTATAGAATATAATTCCTCACATTATATGTGGGATTCCTCGGGCTTCAGTGACCTCAAGAAGCCCTATAATAAGGGGAAGAAACCCAGACGCGCTAGTGTTCCAGCGTCCAGACATTCCAGTGATGTCCAATGTGACTACTCCCCCGACCGAAGGTTGCTGTCCTGACCGGACCCCTTGGAATGTCCCGAAAGAAGTAGTGTAATTAACCGGCATCCATGAAGATATGGCACTGGGAAGAGTTTCATGAACAATATCTTAATCTATAAGGGAGACTCGGACAAGGTGACACGTTCTGAGGAGGAATCCACGGAAGGAGGAACTGACATACCATAATCCCGTTTCGATCAAGGAGAAAACTTCCATGAATAAGTGAAGAATTCCACCTTCCTTTGGAAAGAGGGAATGTGGGGAAATAGCTTCACATCCTCAACCGATGGATGCATGCGCCCTGAAGAAAGCATCATAAACAGAGATCTTTCAGTAGTATCTCATGGGGTGGCCATTCAGATGACCCCTTTTTTTCTCCTAGGTCAATTTTGAATTCTCAAGGATGATAATTTTTTGAGAGGTATCTATTGTAAGGGACCGAATTCATGTAGTTTGACCCTTTTCTAGTTTTTTAATCTAGTGGTTCTTGGGGGAGGATTAGAGTGTGTCTGAAGGGGTTCAACTACTAAAAGATGGAAGCTAGGAGAATACCCGACATGTAAGTGTTTCATATCATGTATTCAAAGTTCACGAATTGTTAAGGATGGTTCACAATGTGCTTCATGATGTGTAATAATTTGGGATTAAATGATTCAATGGGAATCATTTTTTGGTGAGATCTGAAACCTAACTTTTACACAACATGTAAGGGTTACACAACATGTAAATATCTTGCACAACATATCTTTAAATATAGTAGTGCTTTGAGTTTTCTCCAAACCCTATGACTATTCTCTCATTACAGGAAATCTATAATCCCTATATTTATCATTTTTAGATTTCTTCAATGGTGATCGATTCTTGGATTCCCATATTTGATATGTAGTGATCTAAGTTGATATGTGGTGAGTTTTATCTCTGTTTCTTATGGTTTTTTCTTGTTTGATCTAATTTTCCTAGTGTTTATTCTTTCCATGTGATGGAATATTATCCCCAATGTTTCTAATGGGGTTTTATTAGTTTTTTTTGGTGTGGTTGTGCCATGATTTACTTGGATGGATGCAGCCTCTTGTAGGAGAGGTGATCAAGACCTATAATGTTGGTTTATTCTCATGTGAAGAATGTTGACGACCTTGAGGTAGAGGATTCACTAATTCTATTTTATCTATGTACAATAATAAATTAATCATTCTTTATCCCTTTAGATTATAGTATAATTAACTTAATAATATTTAATGAGATTAAAGAAATTGGTTTCGATCACATGTTGGCGATGTGGTTTCTTTATACCATGATAATAAATTACCTCATGATTTTCTTGATAGTATGATATCTATGATATGATTTGTTAGCATATTATTATTCCTGGAGTATCATGTTGAAATTTTTAAATAACGTAAATCCATAATTAATTATCTTAAGAATAATTAAAGAAGAGGTATGTTTGAATCTGGTGTTTGTTGTAATTTGATAACAATCAAATCAATGCTAGTATAAAGATTTAATTAAATGTGATCTTACATGTGATTAATGGAATTGATATATAATGGGAATCATGTTTATTCTTATTGTTGATAATAATTGTAAATTTGTGGTAACTGATAATGGTTGGAATCTTGGAAGCATGTTTAAATTAGTCGTTTAATTAATTTAGTATCTTGATGTAGCTTGATGCCTTAGGTTTCCTATAGTTGGAACTTGTTAATAATGAATTGGTTAATTCAAGATGGAATAAGAACTAGTTGTGTGCTAAAGATAATTTCTAGGGCCTGAGTGGACCATCTATTTGAGTAGTCTGAGTGCCTTGAGTTTGGATTCTCAAGAGCTCAATTACTTGTGAAGACTGGATGCTTTGTTTGAGAGTCTAGACCGCCCTGTTGTTTATGATTGTTTGTTCCTACTACTTTTGTGACGTGATCTAGATGTGATCTTCACTATGAGATGATATATAGGGTGGGGAGGCCTAGATGTGATATAATCCTAGGATAGATGAGCATGGTATGGATAATGTGATATGGGATAGGGAGGCCCAGACGATGTGGCAGTAGTTGATGCCTGTTATGGAGAGATGCTTCAGAATATGCATGTAGGTGTTGGGGATGAAACTGGAGATGATGGAATGGGTTAAATATAAGATTACCTATTGATGTGGTGTTGAGATCTGAGATTCTATCTTGTGAATCAATTTGATGGATGATGGTCGATTTGCTTGTTTATTTGTATTCCTTTCTCCACTACATAAGATAAATAAATGTTCTTGGTTGAATGTTTCATATTGGTGGTATATTTGGATGGTTTTCAGAGTAATTTGTTTATGAAATTAATCTAATTTTTATTTAAATAATTATCATCCCATAGGGTTAGTGTTTATTGAATGAAAATGCTTAAAAGATGTTAATCTTTAGAAACTGTAGACTCAGTTTGGATTATTCTTGGAGGGCATGGACTTCAATTTGATGATTAATGTAATGTGTAATAATGTTAATAGTTAATTAATGATTAATGAATTAATTAATCTAAAAAAATTCTAAAAAGGAAAGAATTAATTAATTCATCTCTTTAAATGATTTATTTCTTATAATATATCTAGTCTTAGCGATGGATGCTGAGATTCTTAGTGACATTAGCTATAGTTGAGTATAAGAATAGGTTATTCCCATAGTGTGTTTGTGAGATATATTATATCATGTATATTCTATGATTTCATATGATACCCCATCCATGTCGGTTAGGGTGGCTGACACCTAGTGGATTCTAGGAGTGTGTTTTCCCCAACATCCTGGTGGGAGGATGGATGGATGACTACCCCTTTATCCCCACTCTATTCTCTTGATAGTTACTTGTGCTAGTATGAAAGAAGTCTAGTTTTCCCATATATGTGTGTATAGGGATATAATGGATTGTGGTTATTTAACACACATGCATCCCCATATATATTATCCAAATAATTATTATAGGTTTGACATGTATATGTTGTGATGGTTTGAGGTACTTACTCAGTGTATGGGATGTAATGGCTTGAGGTATAATATCTGATGTATGATACATGTTATACGGGCTATGGTGGCTCCTGTAAACTATTTGGTTACTATATGTGGATATGTTAATTGTATTATGTGATTATGTGATGCATGATATGCATGTTATTATTCCTTTCCTAGGTGTCTTCGGGCTGACTTACTTTTGGAGAGAGATGACCCAGGATGTGCGATATTGGGGTAGATTGGAAAACTAGTGGGAAGTGGGATAAGGGTACCCTTGATGTTTCATTATTATATTATATACTCTATTTTATGCTATACTTGGTGAGATTTATCCATAGTGAGGATGATAACCTAGTATACTTGTTAAGGTAATCAGTTAGTTTCACTATGGTTCACTGTGATTTATCATGCTTTCTTTATCATTTTCATGAGAGGTTGTAGGGGGGATCCTACTGAGTATATTGTTATTCTCACCCTACATATATATAAGATATTTTTCAGTTTAACTAGAGAAGTTTGGAGACCAAGTTATATATTACTCGCTTGTTGTATTGTAGGAGAGTTTTGGGCTTTATGGTCACTTCTACCTTTACTTTTTTTTGGTACTTGTAGTTTCCCTTTTAGTTTTTATAGTACTACATGACATTGCATGTTTTTTACTTGAGATTTATTTATATATATGTCTAATTAGGAGTTTTTGGTGTATCTTTATTATCTCTCTCTTCTTTATGTTTCTCTTAGATGGTAATGACTCCCATATTCATGTTTATCATTCCCTTGGTGCTAGTCACCAACCCGGGGCCTACTGGAGGTGGGACTAGGTCAGTCACTATCTCTATCTCCCCATTGAAGTATATTTGTGGGGAGGGGATCATGAAATTATAGAATTATAAAATATATTGGAATATTTATTCTATTTACTTTAATTATTTTGGAATGATGTACATTGTAACAAGAGTGAATACCAACACTGTTTTTACAAAACCAGTTCAAAGCAATAAATATTACTTACACCCAATGTTGAAAATAAGTAAAAACCAACGATTATATATATATGTATAGAATGATTATTAATGATGATTATAAATGGTTAAAGTTATGAATAATATTTCTAAGTATGTATCTAATGTACTAATTTTAATTATTCAGGATGTTTGGTGTAAGTGTAGAATGAATTAAAACTGAGGTAAGAGTTTTCGTCTCAAATTCCTCTCTTTGAGACATGCTTGGTATTATGTATATAATTTAATTTATGTGGTGCATATAATTCCTATATGAGATACAATATCATGAATTATATTTAATCATGGTATTTTATGTTCAATCACAAACCCTCTCTTTCAATGGGTTTTGATTAAAGTGTTACTTAAGCTGTAAGTGTTTTCTTGGTCTTAATTATGATTCTTTGAGATATATTACATGGTATGCACCATGTATCCTTTTTATGGTGTTCTATTGATTTACTATTACATGAATGTTCTATAAATAATTTACCTATAATTCATTATATTAACTAAGAATAACCAAGTTATTTTATTCAAATTCCTTTTGACTCAAGTTTTTCCCCATTCAAAAGTGTTTTTGGTACCTCAATTTCCATTAATTGAGTTATGATCATTCACTCGAACTTATTTCATATAAGTTGGGTACATTATTAACTTTTATTTTATTATATGGTATTATATCATTGTTTACATTTTTACCACATAAACCCATTTTCAAATGATTCATGATTCATGGAGAATGTTTCCCATAAGTGACATTGATAACTCAAATATCTTTTCTTTGAGTTATAACGGTTCATTTTGAAGTTTTATTTTCCATGTTTGGATTTTTCCAACATAATATTTATTGTATGGTAATTCATATACCTATATGATGAAGAAGATATTTTTATACAAAATAAAGTTTTATTACTCCTTTTACAATGTGAGTTTTGAACAAAGGTATTTTCAAAATAATAAAAAAGTTTTTTTCCTTTCATTTTTATATGATTTGTATTTCTATTCAATTTTTTATAATATAAACTTATTGTATTTTCAAATATATATTATTGAAGATTATTTTTAAAATTAAAAGTTTTTAAAATATCTCATTTCACCTTTTCAAAATATACCTTTAAAAGTGATATGTAAAATTGTATTTTACATCAATGTTAAAATTATTTTCTAAAAGATATTTTAAGTTTTTGATTCTATTTCCCTTATCATTTTCAAAAGTATTCACCTTTGTAGAATTTATGTTTCATGATTTAACCTATAATATATATATATATATATTATCATTTGGGGAATTAAACTCTCCATATCAAACAACTAAATTCTTAATCCCATCTTTTGTGATACTATTCAAAGCATTATTTTTGGGAGGTTTTCAACACCCTCCTATGTTTTATTTGATACACTGAGGATATGTTCATTTGAAACCATCCATTTTTCCCACCAGATGACTTATGATCATGTTATTATACAACTAAATTAACCGTAAACTCATTACAATATATAGTTTAAACATCTCATTTTACAAATTCATATTGGAGGATGTTCACCTAGAAAAAATGTTTATTTATTGACATGAGGAAAAGTATTGATATTCTATATATTGTTATTATAATACAGATTATTGTTGAAAAGTTGATTGTATTCTTTGATAATATAACTTCTTTATCTGTATGAGTTATGATTATGTTATCCCATTTATTGACATGGGGAATAGTGTTGACATTTTCGATGATTATTGACTACTAACACATGTTGATTTTGTATTGAAATAATATATCATTAATTATATGGTTTGCTATATTTTTTATTCAGTAAGATGTTCTTTAGAGAATGGTATGAAAATTATTGTTTACACTCATAGTGAATGCTTTAGACTTAACAGGATGAAATGTGGGGCCCATAATTATATAGTCCCTCGATGCATCAATAGGTCTCACGAGACAAAACATGTTGTGTTTTGGTGTATATATCTTCCCATAGTAGGATAGGGCATTGGCACAAGGCCTTGAAAGCATGTTTTTGATGTCCGATATTATTAATTCCATCAACATAAAATAAATATAATTATATATATATTTTCATTTATTGTCATGGATATAAAATCCTATCAGTTTTAGTTGATTATGAAATTATTCAGTTCATTTATTCCTGCCATATTATATATATCATGCTTATATTTTTGACAAATTCAGTTATATGTTTCCCTTACTGAGTGTTTGATCTCGTCCATTAATATTTTTCCATTTCCCTAGGTTTTGAATAAAAGAATTCCACATGATATGTTTGACATGATAGATTGTGTGGATAATTTATGGGAGATATTGAAGACTCCTAATGGATTAATTAGTTTCTTATATAGCAGAAAATATCTATTAATTGATAAATACATATGATTTATTAGTTTATGTTTTTTTTATAATTATGTAAATATATTAACCTAAAAGGTATTGATAATGTATGTAATACAATATTTTCTTTAAGTCATGTAATTATGTGATAATTATGCCTGAGAATTTATATTTGGTATCAAAGACATTATGTAAAGTAAGTGTTTATGGAACTAGATCTGAGAGACCTAGTTCGGGTCATCACAATTGGTATCATAACATGGTTTAGATAAATTTGGATATTAGGATGTTTGTTGAGGATAATTTAAGGGTTGTAAGTTAGGGTTGAAAATAGTTTTAAAGGTATATATAACCATTTAGGATATAATATGATTTAATGTTAAGGTAATAATGCACTTTTTATTTGGGGATTAAGATAAGAAACCTTGAGTGAAAATCTTACGAATAATTATAAGTATAGAATTACATCATGATGGCTTGTTAAAGTCTTGAGTATGTAGTTTTCCAAGAAATTAAACCCTTATTTGGATACTATATGTGGATGTAGGCTCTGAAAGAGATGTACCTAGGGGTATGTAATGAACCAAGTTGGGTTACCCTTAGAAACTAGTATCCAAGCTAATCCACCACATACCCAAATGGAATTACTGATCCCCAAGGGCTGGAAAATAACACTCAGGAATCAGACAACAACCAGAGGGGACAATTTCACCCAACCTGAATTAGATACATTACATACATGTGAACATATAAAAAATAATAGTGTAAGAAAAACTATAAGAAATATAGGACATAAATAAAAGAAGACTACACCAGTTATACAATCTGGAACCTATAATAAAATGAAAGGTTAGAGGGACAACAAAATAAAATGATAACCAAAATGGATGAAAACTACTCCTGTGATATGTGGGAAATCTTCCACCATCTCACCACCAGCTACCAAAACCTAGCTAACAGAAACCTCACCACCTCACTATGATTCCTTAACTTTCCCTAAATCAAAATACATAACTAGGTCTACACACCGCCAAAGGGGTGTATAGTGTGTAAGATAAACAGTCTCAATAGGATCCCAACTAGGTGTTCCATATAAAGTCTCTATAAAAATAATCCCAGTGATATAATTTTAATGAAAACATGGAATGATAATAAGTAAAATGGTTTTATATTAAAATCATGGAAATTCAATCCCCCTTTTTCCATAGTTATAAATAAATTTGTGTAAAACAGTTTCAAATCACAATTTTTCATAACCATTTATCAAAATCTAATGCATGTATATAAATCCAAAACTGTAAAAAAACAAAGAACAATGTTAAATAATCTAGGATAATAATAGGTTAGGCTAATAGACTACTCATACCAAAATCAATGACTAGTGAACACCCAAGTCCTTAGAACATAGTAAAGGAGTAGAGGAACACCCCATGCGACAACCCCTGATAATGTAAACAAAAATTCACTTGAATAATAGGCCTAAGTAGCATATAAATACTCTATGATTGAACATCCTAATAGTAAAATGAATTATGGTCCTAAGATACACCTCCCACCTAAGTACCTAAGGATTAAAATGTGCTTCATTTTTCAAATAATTTCAAAGGGGTCCACATTTAAAAAATAACTCTACAACCCTTTATTCAACTAAAACATGATTTGAAAATATCTTTCTAAATTCATTTCAAAATTCTTTGAAAACACATTTTATTTTACCAAAATGAGAGGAAAAACCATCTTTTATCACAAATCCATTTATACACACAAATAAATAATTCAAATTTATTTATAAAAAATTTATAAAATAAGAGAAATATAATTAATCCAATATAGGGTAGATACATAACAACCAACCTTAAACTTGGGTTGAACGCTACCCAAAAAAGAAAATAGAGACAATAATAGAGGCCCTAACAATGATACCCATATCTTAAAATCACATTTTATAATAAAAAAGATCTAGTAGAGTGGTTAGATCACACATACCAAGATAACACACCTACCACACCACAACCAACATGAAGGTCAACCTCTGGGGGAAGATCACACACCAGATCTAGAAAAGATCAAAAAAATGTCACCACAATGTGGATGTAACCAAAAACATAGAGAAATGTTTCTACTGTAATATAGAAAAAGAGAAGCATAAAGGCCACTTATTAGAGATAAGTAAGGCAACCAAACTAGAGATCAAACACTGGACGAAGCAGTCAAGAAGGGGTGGAGACACCCAAAATAAACTGGAATGAACTTAGGGTACAAGGGAGGGAGAAAAAAACCAAATGAATTATTATTTTAGCTAGAAACATATAAAAACTTACTAATCATGAATGATTCACATCATGAATCCCCTATTCACAATGTAAATCACATGAGTTACATGTACGATGAAAAAGGTGTCACCTTGGGTTAAATAAATCTCAATCAACCAATTCATGGTGTGAATATGATTCATGACCTGAACTATTTTTGTGATTTTAATGGAATTCATTGAATTTTACTAGGAACATATTCACATCATGAATAATTTCATAGCATTAATGCACCCTATAAGAAAATCCTAGTTCGGGTTCAATAAAAAACTCCCAAAACCCCTTGAAATTCTCCAAACCTAAAAAACATCCGCCTTAACATTAAAATAAACATACATTTAACTAGGATTACAACAACACTTCTCTTATTTCACATTAACTCTTGATTTATTATATAAAAATACATATAATACAACCTAAAATATTGATAAGTATAGTGTATTTAAGAATTAGGTACATTACACAACAACTTAAAACAAGAAAAATACATCATCTTTATTGAAAACCTCATTAACATTTTCATAATATTCCTTCATACTTAAAACTTCATGGGATAACCTGGGGACATACATAAGAAAGGGGTGAGCTATAAAGGCTAGTAAGGGAATAAACATGGCACAACATGAACAATGTAATACTTTTTAGACAATAGGCATATCAATGGTACATAAAATGGGTGAGAATCATAAACATGAATAATGAGGCATGATATAGCATGATAACATAATGGAAATATGGGAAATGTAGAAAAAATTTAAACACTGCATCATAAACATAGGTAAAGGCTAACCACCAAGACATCATGATAGAAAAATTTCTATAAAGGAATCAATTTTACTCCCTATCCCAACAATATATCTCATGAGACTAAACATTACCCAATGCATTGGAGTGCTATATAATTTTGGGCGTACCCATCATGTTCATTTCATTCTCATGCTTAATTGTGCCACATAGATCATACAACATGGAATATTTATTCATCAAATGTTATTCCATGATAATGTAGTGTGGAATAAATAAATGTAAGTCCTTAATAAAATAAGTATAAGTGCATAAAGGTGAAAACCCTTGATAGGAATTGGGCATGGGTATCCACTACACATTTTTTGGCATGGAACCCCACAGTGAAATTTTGACATCATAACGGGGGAACATAAATGTTTATGGGAGGGTTAATGATACTGAAAGGGGTATCTAATCATTTATATATCATAAGGGAAGTATGGTTCATGTGAAAAAACACACCCCAACATTAGGAATTGAAAATAAAATGGCATAAAATGAAGAAGATTCTTGAATAAAGGGGAGAATGAGAGGATCCCTTACCTTGAGAGTGTGATTATAAAATATTTGGAGTAGATTATTGAGAGATTGATGGAACCCTTTTAGAACTATAGAGATGTTAGGGAATAGTACGTACATGATCCAAGGATTTTTAGTGAAGATAAATAAGATATTGTGTGGGTAGGAAAATAATGGGGAATTCTTTATCATTTCTCAAATTTAGGTTTTGGACTATATATAATAAAATAATAAAAAACACAAAACCTCACATGGTTTTTGCCCATGGTTTTTGTAAAAGGGGAGTTTATTTAATTATTTTGTAAGGCCAAGGTCCCAACTTAATAAAATAATACCCTTTCTTAGGAGGATGTTAGTCATACTCTTAAATTATTTTAATGGTTTGGAGGATTCATAAAATCTTTATGAAATTAATAAAATAGACCTAAAATCACATTATTTTAAATGGAAAACATATATTTTGTTTTTATACCCTTTATAGTATTTAATACATCACTTTTGGGTGATTATTATGTCATAATACACACCATATATTTATACGGTATTTAATTTTTACCCCAAAAATTTGACTTCCTTAGAAAATTATGAAAAAAATCACCATTGGGTAATTTCAATGTCACAATTAAAAAAATAATATTCATTTTATGATTTTTTTTATAAATATGTGAATTTTTACTTTTAAAATTAGAATCAACATTTATTTAGAAATGATGGGTTTTCTTGACAATAACAGTTTTCAAACCCTTATAAAAATTACATTAAAATTCATAAAAACTACATGATCATTTATATTTAATAAGAAGTATTTAATAATAATATTTTATTAAAATAATATTTATTTAAAAAAAATATGTTAATTCATCATAATAAATTCCTTAATTGAATTTGAATATTAACCAAAAATACTATTTGTGTTTTATTATATCAAAATAAAAATAATTATAAAGTAACAATAATGGGATGAAAATATATTCATTATTATATAAAAAATAATGTATATAATAATATTTATAGGGTATTGATACATATCCCTTTAATACACAAGAAAACTCCCTAAGAGTAAGGTTCATGACGGTGAGACTTTCATGGGATGGTTTGGCGTACATGGTTTGAGCCGTGATATCGATGCGCTTGAAATTCTCCCGTAAATAGTTTCAATCATGCTTAAGTTGTTGGTTTTTAGCTTGGTATTGGTCAAGGTAAAATCCCAGTGATGATATCTCCCTCAAAATCTCTGATAAATGGGCGTCATTGTGTACAATCCTACTAGTTGAGGTCATCACTTCCTTTGTCTATGTCAACTGGATTTGTTAAAACCCTATATTTATAGTAATTGTGTGATCACTGTTCAATGACTATATTATCAATTGTAATAATTCTTAAAGGTCATTTAAATATGATAGGATATAATTAAACCAAATAAGTTCATGTGTTTTATATAACCATATTATATAATGAGACATTTAATTAAATCACAAGGGGAAATTTATTTATAAAAGTTTGGGTCATTGCAATCTTCCCCCCTTCAGAAATTCACCCTCAAAATTTTTATTTCACACACTAAAATAGATGAGGGTAACTCTGATTCATCACTTCCTATGGTTCCCACATCACTTATTCAAACTTTTGGTTTTTCCACATCACTTTGACCAGGTGTATTGTCTTATTTTTTAGAACTTTGTCTCTACAGTTTAAGATCTTCACCGATTTCTCATCATATTAGAGATCATTCTCCAATGGTACCACGTTTGGATTGAGTACATGTGAGGGTTATGGTATGTAATTTCTCAAGAGGGATACATGGAATACATCATGTAATTGATATAGGTTAGGTGAGAGTGCTATTCGATAAACCACCGCTCCGACACGATCAAGGATCTCAAAGGGGACAATGTATCTTGGACTAAAATTTACCTTATTTCTAAATATCATTAATTTATTCTATAGAGATATGAAGAGGAATAGAATGTATCTAATATAAAAATATAGGTCTCACTGATGATTATCAACATAGATCTTTTGTCAACTCTGAGTTTCCTTGATGTGCTGCTGAATAGTCTTAACCTTTTCCACTATTTCCTCAACCATTTTAGGGCCTAGTAGTTTGTGTTCCCCAACTTCATCCCAACATGAAGGTGTTATTCATCTCTTCCCATAAAGGGATTCATATGAATATATTTGGATTATTGAGTGAAAATTATTATTTTATGAGAACTATACTAAAGAAAGATGTTGATCCCATCCTCCTTTAAAGTCAATTGATCATGCTCTCAAGATTTACTCAAGTGTTTGGATAGTACACTTAGATTTACCATTAGTTTTAGGGTGATAATCCATTTTTAAGCTCAGCCCAATATTTAGAATGTGTTGGAGATTCTTCCAAAACTTGGAGGTAAATATTGGATCTTGATCAGATAAAATCAATAGTGGTGTTATATGTATCCTTAACACTTGTCTAATATGTATCCTTTCAAGTTGATCGAGTGAGAAGTCCTCTCAAATAGAAATGAAGTGATCAATCTTTGTAAGATGATCCACCAAAACCTAGATATCATTATTTCCTCTTTATATCTTCATAATTCCTATAAAAAAGTCTATAGTTATGTTTTACCATTTCCATGTAGGTATGGGTAATGGTTTCATCACCCCTTGTATTTTTTCCATTTCTCCTTCACTTACTGACATACAAGACATCTTGATGTATACTCTGGGATCTCTTACTTCATATTGACCCAAAAATTATGTTCTCAGAGATATAAATACATATTTGTGCATCTAGGATGGATAGAGAAGGTCAAATTATGTTCATCATCCAAAAACCCCCCTAGGTAATTTCTGGGGTGCTTCTTTCCACACCTTTGACAAGTGTGATGTTGAAATTTTTCCCACCATTAGATTTTTTTGGCCAGATCGCTATAATTAAACTCCAATTTCTACTTCTTGTCCCTATGATAGCCTTGATATTTTTTGATCTCCATTTATACTTTGAGGGAACATAATAAAACTTCCTCATAGCTATCAATGTCTCAGATTACTAGGGATTTTTATAGACTACGTTTTATCCCAGGAAATAAGCAGTCAAACTTGAATTTAGAGGTAACAACAAAGTCAAAGGTGTATCATGAAAGTCTTGTGAAATTTTCCTCATATTCCCTGATAGATTCATCATATTTATACTTGAGGTTAAGGAAATACCTTTCCATTTTAAGTCAGAGTGTGTGAGGAAAATATTTATCAAAAAACATTTTCCGAAATTCCTTCAAATCCATCTCTTCGATCTCTTCCTCATGATTTGTATTTTTGATCAATTCCCACCACTGATCATATTATTCCTCTATATAATAAAAAACCAATATAACCTTATATTACTCTAAAAATTAAATTATGGTTACGATCTTATCAATGGAGTTTATCCATTGTTCTACAATTAAGGGATCAAATGATCCATTAAAATTTAGAGGCCTTTGTTTCATAAATCTCTCAATTATAGCTTGTTATTTATTAGGAGGATTTGGGAACTACTACTGATCCAAGTTTCTAATAAAACCCGATTCAACTGAGAGAGTATCATCAAAAATTTCATTATTACCACTCTCATTAGGTTGGGTATCTCATTGTGGTAGTCATCACATTGACCGTCACATTGATTGTTTACCCGATTCCTCATATTTTCGGCTATTGGTTAGAATAAAGGGAAAATTGGGGATGGTTATTTTTAAACTATTAAATAAATAAATATAAATATAATGACATTAAATAGAAAACTTATAACTTATATAAAATTTTTTAACTTATAAATTTATAGGATTCAATATATGTTATCCATTAACTGTTTCCTAACATATATTCTTATGGGTGTTTTTTCTCCCTTAATAATGGTTCATAATGTGATTATGAATTTACCAAAGCATATCCCCTAGGAGTGTAAAACTAGGTTTGAAACACATCCCATTTCCATGCACTAGTTTCTAGATGAGTCTAGCTCAACGTGGTGTTTTTGACTTTTACTCCTATGTACATCTATGCCAGAACCACATCCACTTGTAGTATCCAGATAGGGATGTACTTTCTTAATAAACCAATTACTATATACTTACTGAAATTTAGGTATGTTTTCATATACTTATTCTTATCCCTATTTAATTCTCTACAGTTTTCTAATACCAATCTTAAAAATAACTAAACTCTTCCTGTGATACCAACTATAACGACCCTGCTCTTATTTCAAATTAATTCTTGATTTATCACTTAAAAGTACACATAAAACAACCTAGAAGATCGATAAGTCTAATGTATTTTGGAATTAGGTACATTACATAATAACTTAAAATAAGGAATAAATCATCTCTATTGAAACCTCCTTAACATGTTCATAATATTCTTTCGTACTTAAAACTGCATAGGATAACCAAGGGACATACATAAAAAAGGGGTGAGATGTAAAGCCCAGTAAAGGAGTACACATGGAATAACATGAAGAATGTAATATATGTTATACAATAGGCATATCAATGGTACATAAAAGGGTTGAGAATCATAAACATGAATAATGAGGCATGATATAGAATGATAACATAAAGGGAACATTGTAAATGTGGAAACAACTTAAAAAATGCATCATAAACATAGGTCAAGACTAATTGACAAGAAATCATGATAAAAAAGTACCATAAAGGAATAAAGTTTAATCCTTATTCCAAAATTATGTCTCATGAGACTAAACATTACCAAATGTATTGGAGTGCTATATAATTCCAAGCGCACCCGTCAATTTTATTTTATTCTCATTCTTAAGTGTGCCACATAGATCATACAACATGGAATCATTTTTCATCACATTATATTCAAAGATAAAGGATTGTGTAATAAATACATGTATGTACCTAATAAAATAAGTTTAATTTCATAAAGGTGAAAACCATTAATAGGAATTGGGTATGGATATTCACTATACATTTTTTTGGCATGGAACCCCACAATGAAATTTTGGCAGCATAACGAGGGAACATAAATGTTCATAGGATGGATTAATGAGATTTAAAGGGGTATCTCATCACTTAGACATAGTAAGGTAAGCATGGGTCGTTTAAAAACACACAAAAAATATTAATAATTGAAAATAATAGGGCATACAATGAATAAGATTCTTCAATGATGGGGAGAAAGAGAGAATCCCTTACCTTGAGAGTGAGATTCCAAAAGATTTATAGGAGCTTATTAAGAGATTAGTGTAACTTTGGAAGGACTATATAGAGATACGAGAATAGTAATTATGTGATATAAGTATTTTTACTGAAGATAAATGATATCTTGTATGGGTTTATATAGGAAAAGAGTGAGGAATTCTTTATTATTTCCCAAATTTAGGTTTTGGACTCTATGTAAAAAAATAACCAAAAACCACAAACATTCCCAAGGTTTCTAAAAAATGGGAGTTTATTTTATCATTTTATAAGGCCAAAGTCCTAACTTAATAAAATAAAACTCCTTCTTAGGCAGAAGTGAGTCATACTCTTAAGGAAATGATTTAAAAACATTAAAATATATTAATAGTTTTGGATGATTCATAAAGGCTTTATAAAATTAATAAAATAAATATAAAATCTTATTATTTTAAATATAAAACATATATTTGGTTTTTATACCCTTTATAGAATTTATTACATCACTTTTAGATCATTATGATGTTATAATACACACCGTATATTTATACGATATTTAATTTTTACCTGAAAATTTGGCTATCTCAGAAAATTATAAAAAATTCACTGTTGGATAATTTCAATGTTTTGATTCCAAAAATAATATTCATTTTATAAAAATAATTTTCTAAATATGTGAATTTTCACTTTTAAAATGAGAATCGACATTTATTGAGAAATGCTGGGTTTTTTTGACAATAACAGTTTTCAAACCCTTTTAAAAATTACATTTGACTTCATAAAAATTATATAATAATTTATATTAAATAAAAATTATTTAATAATAATATTTTATTAAAATATTATTTATTTCAAAAAAATCCATTAATTTATCAAAATAAATTCCTTAATTGAATTTGAATATTACACAAAAAATACTATTTGTGTTTTATTGTATCAAAATAAAAATCATTATAAAGTAACAATAATAGGATGAAAATATATTCATTATTATATAAAAAATAATTTACATACTCATGTTTCTATGTTCTTGATAGATATCCCTTTAATACACCACCAAACTCCCTAAGAGTAAGGTGCATGACAGTGAGACTTTCATGGGATGGTTCGACGTACATGTTTTGGTCCGTGATCTCTATGAGCTTAAAATTATCCCATAAATAGTTTCAATCATACTTAAGTTGTTGGATATCATCTTGGGCTTTGTCAAGGGAAAATACTAGCAGTGCTATCTCCCTTAGAATCTCTAATAAATGGGTGTTATAGGGTACAATTCTTCTAGTTAAGGCAATCACTTCCTTTGTTTGTGTCAATTGGATTTGTTAAAACCCTATATTTATACTAATCATGTGATCACTATTCAACAACTATATTATCAATGGTAATGATTATTAATGGTCAATTAAATATGATAGGATATAATAAAACCAAATAATTGAATGTGTTTTCTATAACCATATTACAAAATAATACATTTAATTAAATCACAAGGGGAATTTTATTTATAACAGTTTGGGTTGTTACAAGGATGTTACAATATCCACAATATAGGGATTTTCATCTCTTGGAAACCATTTAAAATAAGGGTTCTTTAGAATGTGGTGATTCTAATACTCCATCATTGATTATTGCATCTCCCAAATATCATGATAATCTGATCCGTGTCATCATAACACTCTGACCAACAAGATAGACTTCAGACACAAGACATTCACAAGAGAATTGATCTTCTCCACCAGTTGCTCCACAATTGAAACATCTGGCTCCAAATTGACCTCTTACCAACTTAGAACGTGATAGGGATTAGGATGATACTTTTTGAGATGATATATGTGGAAAAAATCATGAGTTACTATCAAATGAGTAGGAAACACCAACCGATAAGCAACCTTCCCATGCCGCTAAATGACCTAAAATGGTCCAACATATCTTGGAGCCAGTTTTACCTATTTCCCAAGTTAACGATGACCCAACTGAGTATAAACTTTCAATAAAATTTTTTCATCAATGGAAAACTACAAAGAACGATGTTGAAGACCCCCATATGATTTCTATCAACTCTATGCTGTAATCAAACGTGGACATACATCCTGAATCCTTATCGATGTATCCTAGATGAGACTTGGTCTAATAATAGAGTCCTCACCCACCTATTCCCATCAAATAGGCTACCTATATGGGAGACCATAAAAATCCTCAATGGAAGCCATTATGATCTTCTATTGGTAACTATTGTTATAAGAAAACTCAACCAGTCTGAGATGGCTATCCCAAGATCCACTGAAATCCAAAATGTAAGCACAAAGAATATCCTACAAGATCTGAATAGAACACTCCATCTGACCTTTCTTCTATGGATGGTATGTTGTACTCAACCTGACCTACACCCCAATAACCTCTTGGAGACTCTTAAAAAACTGGTAGGTAAACCTAGGGTCCCTTTTCCAAACAATAGTAATGGGAACTCCATGTAACATCATAGTCTTAAGCATATACAATTTATCTATATCTTCAACCTTAGTGGTTTCCTTGATTGGAATAAAATGGGATGATTTCATCAATCAATCATCCACTACCTAGATAGAATTCTTCCCCCCAGGGAATCCATGGTAATCTAAAAAAAATTCCATGAACACCTCATCACATTTCAAAACCATCACCAAAAGAGGTTGGAGTAACTTATAAGGTTTTAGATGCTCTACCTTTATCTATGGGAAGGTGTAATAACGAGACAAAAAATATGCAATTTCATGCTTCATACCCCACCAAAAAAATTCCATATCATGTCATAATACATATTTATATTTTCCAAATTAATATCCCATGAAGAAATATGAAAAATAAAACAAAACTAAACTCCTCATAAATTTTTGGAAGAAAAACTAATCCCCAAAGAAAATAATACCATCAGAAGGGAGAGAACAACTAGAAACAGTCTTCCCACCATAAAGGGTTTCTATGATTCCTATGAACTCATCATCCAGCTACTGAATCTATAGAATAAACTCAATGAGAAACGATAAAAATTGACCACTGGTTAGAAAAATACTCAAAACATCCTTATGATCATCTAGATATAACTGAGTGAAGAGCCCCATAAGGTTGCACTTTTCCTTCGATTCTAAGATAGCCTGTAATGGTACTTTCCTGTTATGAGAGTTTGCGAGAACATTACCCTTCATTAGGGTGTAGGCGATTTCAAAATTGAATATCTAAAGGTACTCCACCCACTGCCTATGTATGAGATTCAAGTCCTTCTATAAAAAAGATATAGCTCAGACTCTTATGGTCAGAAAAGACTGTGAAGATCTCCAAAAAAGGATAATACTGCTAACACTTAAGTTCATGATTAACCACAACAATCTCCAAATCATGATTAGAGTAATTCTTCTCATAAGATTTAAGATGTTGAGATCCACATTCCACAACTTGATCATCCTACATAATCACACAAACCAAACCAACACTAGAGGAATCACAATACACCAGATTCCCATTATAATTCTCAAGTAAGATCAAAATATGTGCTGATTTTTGAATCTATTTAAAATCATGAAAATAATTCTAACACTTTTCATCCCATATGAATTTCACACTTTTCTTGTTAAGATAGGTGAAAGGTTATGCTAATTTTGAGAAATACTTAACAAACCACTGATAATATCCAACCAGAATAAGGAATCTCTATATCTCAAAGACATTTCTTAGCTCCTCCCATGATAATATAGTCTTAACTATCTTAGGATCATCAAACAAGACATGCTTAGAAATCACATTCCCCAAGAACTTCACTTTTTGGATCCAAAAAATATATTTCAAAAGATTTCCATAAAGTTAGTGGCTCCTCAAAATTTACAAAACCAATTTCAAATAGTGCTCATGATCATGGTAAGATCTCTAATAAATCATAATATCATCCATGAACACAACCACGAAACTATTAAGATACTGATGGAATATTTGGTTAATCAAATCCATAAAAACTAAAGGAGTATTAGTCTAAACAAAAGGCATCACAAGATATTGATAGTGGATATACCTTCTTGTGAACACCATATTTGGAATATCAGACTTCCGAACTCTAAGCTGATGATAACCCGATCAAAGATCAATTTTCAAAAATCACTTTCACCCTTTAAATAGTAAAAAAATCACCCAAATAGGGAAAATTATACTTATTATTAACCATTACCCAGTTCAACTACTAATAGTCCACATACAATCTAAGTGAACCATTAGACTTATTGGAAAAGTGCATTGAGGATTCCCATAGAGAAACACCTGCATGAAAAAAACTCTTCTCTTTTAGATAATACCATTGAATCTTGATATCTTTCAAATCATAATGTTCCATGTGATATGAGGGTATCAAGATAATCTGCATACCAAGAACCAAATCAATCGAAATCTCTACCTATCTATATGGAGAAAGACTGAATAATTCATCTTAGAAAATGTTATGAAATTCCTAGAAAACCTTAGTAAGATAAAAAATAGAAGAAAACACATCAAGATCAAGTGTAATAGTAGAAAAAAACTCTTGATCTCTAGTTGGGATGGTCCTTCACGACCAGACCTTGGATCCCACTATCCTTGATACACTTGAAATCTCCCATCGGCAGTAAGGAACATGACACACCAATGATAATAATCAATATTATCATGTTGAAAGAAAAGGAAATCCCTCCAAAAAATGATATCAAACAAAAATATATTGAGAATGTGAAAATCCAAGACTAAATCCATGCCAACTATTTATAGAGAATAAGAAAGATAGTGAAACCCCTACTCTTTCCTCTTCCTAAGAGGTGTTTCTAACTCCATGAGAAAGGACATGATCTTCATTGAAGTTTCAACACACCAATAAAACAAGAAGATATAAATGAGTGAGATAAACATGAATCAAATAGAGAAATATCTATATAAGATACAATAAGTATGATACCTATCACTGTCGTTGGACTTGTGACAACCACTACTGGAGACTCATCCACTATGTGAAAGTGCTTCACTCCCGAGGCTTGTGTCTAGAGCCCTCTAGACTTTGAAGCTTTTGATTGTGATGTAGTGGACTTTGTAGCTGATGATCCCTAACTATAGTAAGGAATAAAAATATACTAGAAGAAACTCTGTAGATAGCTTTAGTAGACCCAAACATTGCACATCTTATCAGGGGAAGGATAAGAACTTCGGGTGCACCCATGCTTAACGCACTGGTAGAATGTCAGGGGCACACTGATGGATGAAACTAATGTTGGAGAGGAGACCCGATACTCAGAACTACCTCTAAAACTCTTGATATGATCATAAAACTTTCTATTCTTTCCCTATGAACCACTGAAGCTGCCATTGGGTGGATGAGGAGGGGAATAATAACTGGTATTTCCTGTCATGTCCATTTTTACCACCATAGATATGTTTAATGTCTCCGTATAGGTAGAAATATTTAGAATAAATACCTATGATTTGATATCTATTTGAAAACTTTATAGTTACTTATAGGATTTAAACTAATCATTATTTACCCCATTTTTAGTAAAATGAACCAGACCCATAAAACAATTAGTGTACTCCAAAACTGAACGCTCTACCTACTATAAAGAGAGGAACAAAAAAGACTTTTCCATCACTAGAACTAATGAAATAATAGTGTATTGAAACTCTTCAAATCCAATACCACATGAATATCTACATATACCATATAATCCCACCATCGGTTGCTGGTACCCTTGAACTTGAATGTTGTGCACTTCACCTTGATGGTATCAGGTATATCCTTGAAGTTGAAGATCTGATCAATCATGTCTATCTGGACCTCCACATATTAGGGGTTATTAATACCCTTAAAGGATGTGGGTTTCTCATGTAATATCTCTTGATATTGATCAATATATCCTTCATATCCTGGTTGTACATTAGAAACTGGGTTCTGGACTTTTGGTACATTTTGGTCCCCAATATGAACTGCTTGGATGATAGCCTCTATAAATCTCTTATCCATAGGAGGACCCCCCTAAGAAGAACCACTACCGCCTCCCATTGAACCCATATGATATGTCTCATAGGCTTATAAATTCACATTGAAAAAAAATAAATGATCATACAATAAGATAATATCAGTTTAAACCATAAAAACATAAGAAAAAATTGAGACTAAGATCAAGAAATCAGCACAGGAGACACACTTCCCAACATACCATGGTAACTTGAATCTCACCATGGAAAGATCTATTCAATAACTCACTGAAAACTTCCTATAAAGTTATAAAATTCTAATATATAGTCTACTAGATGTCTCAAGATAAGAACTCTTGAGTAAAAAACATCCTTTGATACAATTTGTAACCAACCAACCCGGGTTACCCTCATAAACTGGTACCTGAGATGATCTTCCACATACCAGAAGGATGAGCTGGTGACTAGAACCTAGGTATCAAACAAAAACTAGAGGTAATGATTTCACCCAAACTAATTAGGATACATATAATACATATATATATAGTATAAATAACAACATAAAAAAACAAAAAGAAATATATTCCACAACTAAAACAAAACAACAGTAGTGATACAACTCAAAACTCAAAATAAAAAAAGGGTACAGGTCCAAAAAAACTAAAGTACAACCAAAATGGAGGAAAACTACTCCTGTGATATGTGGAAAATCTACCACCATTTCACCATCAGCTACCCAATCCCATCTGATAGAAACCTCCCACCTCACTGCAATGCCTTACCATTCCCTACATCGAAAGACATAACCAATTATACACACCGCCGAAGGGGTGTGTAGGGTGTGAGATAAACAGGCTCAGTAGGATCCCACCCAGGTGTTACATATAAATTATATATACAAATAATCCTCATATTATCATTTTAAATAAAACATTTAATGATAAGAAGTAAATTTGTTTTATATCAAAATCATAAAAAGTAAATCCCCCTTTTCCAAATTTCTTAAACAATCCAGGAAAAACATTTTCAAAGAACAATTTTCCACAACCATTCATCAAAAGATAAATCATGTATATCAAGAAAAATAGTAAAAAATGAAGCACAATGAAAAATATGAAAATGATCCAAATAGGTCAGGCTAGAAGACTACTCATACCACAATCAATGACTAGTGCACACCCAAGTCCTTAGAACACATGCCTAAGGAGAAGAGAAATACCCCATGAGCAAACCCCCAAAAAATGTCAATAAAATTTCCATAGAATAATAGGCCTAGGGAGAATAGGAACACCCCATGAGTGAACCTATCAATAGTAAAACAAATGATGTCCCTAAGTTATACCTCCCAAATAATTACCCAATGCTTCCAATGTGTTGAATTTCTAAAATCATTTCAAAGGGATCCACATTCACAAATAATTTCACAACCCTTTATTCCCTTAAAATATGGTTTGAAAATACCTTTCTCAATCTATTTAAAATTATTTTAAAAAATATTTATTTTACTAAATTGAGGGAAAAACATCTTTTATCACAAATCAATTTACACACACAAATCAATCGTTCCAATTTATTTATAAAAGAAATTTATAAAAATAGAGCAATATGGTTCATACAATGTTTACTAGAGAGGGAACCAACTACCTAAAACTTAGGTAGAATGATAACCACAATGGGATCCACCAATATAGGAAAGAAAGAAGATAAAACAAAAGCGGCCCTAAAAACAATCTCCATATCTCAAAATCCCATTCCATAACAAATGAGAGCTAGCGGAGAGGTTAGATCACACATAACTCTAAAAAAACCCACCGCACCATAAGAAACATAAGGCTCATCCTATAGAAGATGATTACACAAAGGATATATAAAATATTAAACAAAATTCATCACAAGGTTGATGAAACTATAAATTCAACACAACACTACTATTTCAACTGAGAAATGGAGAAGTAGAAAGGCCACTTACTAGAGAGAAGTGATGAAACTGAGCTAGATATTGAATGATGAAAAAAGAAGCATAGAAGAGGAATAGACACCAAAAATAACTTAGAAGGAACTAAGGGTTCAAGGCATGAAGGAGGAAAGTATAATGAATAATAATTCCATCTTACATCACATAAAAACCTATAGGTTATGAATGATTCACGTCGTGAATCCCCTATTCACGGTATGAATCCCAAGAGTTTCCATTTTGATGAAAAAGGTGCCACATTAGGTTAAATAAATACTGATAAAACAATTCACGGTGTGAACATGATTCATGACCTGATCCATTTTCATTCTCTGAATAGAATTCATGACATTTTCCTGGTGACATATTCACATCGTGAATAAATTTCATGGTGTGAATGTTCCCTGCAGGTAGTGACTGGTCTAGGTTCTACAGAAAATTCCCAGAACTCTTTGAAGTCCTCTAAACCTAAAATATAGCCTCCTAAACATTTACGGAAATGTACCATTAACTATAATTTTATAGGGTAATAATCTAAAAAAGGGAACATTTGGTATTAACTCGACCTTCAGCTAGTTCACGATAAAGAGTCATAACTGCACACCCAGTTTGACACTTATAAGGGACATAGTTAATCACATTCTCTTTACAAGACACTATGAATGATTTTTTTCCTAGTTACTTTAAGTGATTCAATTATGTATAGGTTATAAAACCTAATTTTAAGTGAACATGGATAACATATATTTAAATATATAGATTTATAAGTTAAAGTACATATTAATAAATATTTGATTTCCAAGATAAAGGATAAGTTAGAATTTTAGAGCAGATATTTCAATGATTAATGGGTTTAGAATATTTTAAAAAATATCATGGTAATTTGGGATCTATATATGAGGATTAAGATAAAGTATGTGAGAAACCAACTCAAAGTAACTTAATTTGAACCAATAATGATATTGGTTAAACTGGGAGTGATATAGGTTTAACCAACTCTGATACAAGTTGATCTGTAAGAACTAAAGAATAACATGATAATTTTATAATGTAAGACATATTGAGGTTAAATTTTCCTATGTTTATTTATGATAATTACCATATTAATATTTTCACACATGTTAAATTTTTTGGTTTTATTAATAGATGGTTCCGGAAGGAACCACGTTAACAATGGATTCCATGGAAAATGTAGAAACTGTCCCAATGAATAACCTAATGGGATAAGGGATAGAGTGACAAGTATTGTGACTATTATAAACTATCTATAATAAAATATGATTAATAATGTGAACATAGTTATAGTCCAAAACACATGAATGAAGAGAAATATGGAGTCTCACGAAAGATCAAGTGATAAAAATAATGAAGGAAAGAAGATTGAATTTTCTACATGTCAAAAATGTGGGAAGAAGAACAAGGGGTATTTAATTAAATTGATAGAGAAATTATATAAATGTGTAGATTAGGGTCATCAAACTCACAAGTTTAATGGAAAGAGAGAAGCTATAAAAATATGTTTCTTCAATTGCAAGAGAGTTGGTAATTATGTGACTCAATGTCCCAATCTAAGAGTCAATGAGGGAAATAGTCACTAATAACCATGCGAACATGGAAAATCCTATGAAACTGTGACTAAGGAATTAGATAATGATTTTTCACTCTATATTAACTAGTATCCTATGTCATGTATGTTTTCAACAACTACTATATACTGAGTTATAAATTAAACCCCATATTATAATGATTATTATATAAATAATTTTCAAGGTTTGTGGGAAGTTGTTACTTATGGATCTAGATCATATTACTTTAGTATAATTATATGGAATGGGTTACCTCCCTTTATAAACTTATTATAATGATTTTTTATAGAAATAAATATAATTCTATATCCTAAATAAACCCGTGATTATATAGTGATGTATGGTATATTATGAGTTCCATAGAAAATTTACTCTAGTAATATGAGTCAAATTGAGAAGACACAATTTATTTTGGGGGGGATGTTAAAATCCAAAATTTTAATATATTATTATCTTTAAATAAGTTAATGTGTTTTATATCTTTCTCTGTATGCAACATCGAACTAAAATGAAACCATGATATATTTCACTAAAAATATAAATATTAAGTATGATCATTAAAACCTAGTTTTTTAATTAGCTAGAATGAATATGAATAATCACTTAATGAAATATTTATATAAAGAAAATAATGGATACTTTTAATATGAACGAAATTCAATTAGTATATCAAAATCAACGAAGAAAATAATTTAATGCTTAAAAATATATTTTTCTAAAATTTGTGTTTTATTTCTAGGAACTAAGTATATTATGATTAGATAATAATAAAATATATTTATAATATAAATAATATATTACAATTAAATTAATTAATAATTTAAAGGAATAAATAATAAAGAATATTTAACATTTTGAAAATCTATTTTCCAATATGGACAGTTTTCCACTATATTTTGGGATTTTATTTAATATTGAATTATCAAATTTTAAAAATTTAATTTAAAAAAATTAACAGAATTTTTATATTAATCAAAATAATATAATATTAATATGATTTTTTTTATTTTTATAAAAAGAATGATCTTTAGGTGAAAATACATTTTTTACAAATAACATGTTTTTATGATATTATTAGTATATAAGTATGAATTTAAAATTCATGAAACATTTTTATATGACCAAATATGTATTTTATACGTGACTTATAATTTTAAAAATGTTGGTTTTAATTTACAAACCCATATTTGATATTTTAGAACATAAGTAATATTTTCTCAAAAATTGTTTTTAATACATTATATATTTTTATTTTAAAATTAATTTTTATCATTATTATAAATTAAATCAGATGAAATGGATTTAAAATTTATAATCAGTGGCTCTAAATTATCTAACAAGTACTACTTTATTTTTTATTCGTAAATATTAAGCTACCTTAGGTAAAATATAGTCACCGTGGTAAAAGTTAAAAGTGTAAAAGTAATAATTCAAGGGGTAAATAACTTGAAACATGATATTTTTTTTATAATTCAGTGGATGAGGTGTGGATAAAAATTATATATTCTAAGCTAAATTATTTACTAATTTTGTATAAACATGACATGTTTAACATTTTCTTCCTTTATATTAAGTTGAAATATTTACAAAAATTCCATTCTCATCACTTATAAAAGTGGCCTCTCACCACCCCTTCAAGGAACTCCTAAAAATTCAGTTTCCTCATGAAATTATACCATTTTTTATTCTATTAGAATAATATTTTACAGTTTTTAGTTTCTAGTCACAATATATTAGCCTATGACATCCATTTTTAAGGAACCTATACGGAAATCTCAAAGTGCTCAATGTGAGTAATTATTTTTACTCAGCTCCTTTCTTTTCTATTTTTTCCAATTATAATTTTCAAAAACATATGTAATGGAATAAGTATTAGTAATATTATTAATTTTATTATTCTATTAGAATAATCATTTATCACCTTATCCCTTTTCTATTAAGAAAAATGAAACTATCATTCGTGCGTTGTGTGAACTACCACCTCTACGACACAACGTGTTTCATTTTTCTTCACAAACTTACAAGGATGGTCTAAAATTGGAATATAATAAATAATTATGATATTTATATAATTTTTATTATTCAAAATCAATAAAACATATTAATCCTTTATCCATTTTCATGAAAATTAAATCATCATCAATGCATACATGCAGACTGCTGCATCCATGTAATGATTGATTTCAGTCTTTATTTTCATTAGATAATTACATAGATGGTCATGAGGATGGTATTAAAGGATAAATATAATGTTTATGATATCATTAAGATTATTTTATGACAAATTTTAGAACCTATTAATGATATGATCAACAAATGATTATATTTAATTCAATCATTTAAAATGAGTGAACTAAGAGGAAAATGATCAGTTGTTTCTAAGTAATGACATTATATAAATTATATTCTCTTTATAATTTTATATAATTATAATATATCACACTAATAAGAACCAAATAAGATCATTATACTTCCATTATAATTACATTACAACTAAACCTTCCCATAATCATCCATTAATCATGGTAGGTTCATGTTTGGGTCGGTTTAACCACCCACTTGAACAATACTATGAATTTAAATCATGGATGACTATGATAAATTATTTTATGGTATAATATGATATAAATATTTAAATAATTTTTTTTTCTATTATGGTTATATGAATATTTTACTCATTAATTAATAATTCACCCTTCGTTCATTAAGTTACACCGAAACATGCTCATCTCTGATTTCAAACTCATGGATCGCAACTAAAAATACCATGAAATGAAATTATAGCTATATAAAGTATCTTGAAACATAAATTATATTAACATTAATTATTTTTGGATTATGAATTTTTTAACAAGAATTTATACCAAATTCACTTTTACAAAACCAATTCAAAGCGATAAAGACTACTTACACCTGATGTTGAAAATAAGTAAAAACTAAATTATATATATATATGTATAGAATGATTATAAATTAGGAGTATAAATGTTTATAATTATTAATAATTTTATTTATTATGTATTTAATGAACTTAATTTATTTATTTAGGATGTTTGGTGCAAGTTCATAATGAATCAAGACCGAGGTAAGGGTATTCATCTCAAATTCTACTCTTTGAGACAAGTTTGATATTATGCACATAATTTTATTTATGTAGTGTATATAATGACTATATGAGATATCATATCATGAATTATATTTATTGATGGGTTTTTAAGTTCAATTAGAATCCATCTATTTAAATGGGTTTTGATTAAAGTGTTACTCAACCCACAAGAGTTTTCTTGGTCTCGATTTTGATTCTTCGAGACATGTTACATGTGATAAACCGTGTTTACTTTATAATATTTTATATTAATTTACTATCACATGATTATTTTATGAATTATTTCTTTGTAATACATGGGATAAAATAATATAAATAATTCCCCTTTCCTGAAATTCCTTTTAACTCAAGTGTTACCCTAGTCGTAAGGGTATTTGGTAACTCAATTGTTGTTCATTGAGTTATGATCTTTCACTTGAACTTATTTTATATAATCTAGGTACATTATACATTTTTATTTTATTCGGATATATTCTATAAGTGTTTACATTTTTAACACATAAAAACCCTTTTTAAACAATTCATGGTTTATGAAGTATGTTGCATGTAAGAGACATTGATAACTTCAATATTATTTCTTTGAGTTATAATGGTTCATTTTTAAATTTGAATTTATATTATTGGGTTCTCACACCCTAATATTTTATTTTATGGTAATTTATATACCTTTATGGGTAAAAAAATATTTTTGACCAAAAATAATGTTTTGTTACTTCTTTTACAATGTGTGTTTTGAACAAAGTTATTTTCAAAATAATAAAAATGGGTTTTCCTTTCATTTTCATATGTTTTTTATTCCTCTTATCCTTTATCAAATATAAAATTTATGTATTCTAAAGTATCCATTATTAGATATTATATTTAAAATTAAAGGTTTTAAAAATATTTCTCACAACCTTTTAAAAATTTACCTTTGAAAGAAACATGCAAATGTTTCTTTTATGCCAATATTAAAAATGTTTTCTAAAAGATATTTTAAGTTTTTAATTATATTTAACTTAAAATTTTCAAAAGGATTTATTATAATGAGGTCTATGTTTCATGATTTATCCTATAATATATATATATATATATATATATTATCATTTTGGTGATTGAACTTATGGTATCAAATTTTTTTGTTCTTGATCCCCTTTTTTATGACACCGTTAGAAGAATTATTTTTATGAGGGTGTTTTTTATGTCAATACCATCATTTTTTTTCATTTATTGAAATAGAGACATGTTCTTTCACAACCATCCAATTTATTCTTTTGGATGTATTTTGATATTTTTATTCCATCATTGACTTAACTATATACTCATTACCCTATAGAGTGTGAACATATCATTTTAAAAATTAAGATTAGAGAATGTTGAACTAGAAGGAATGTTTATTTATTGACATGAGAAAAAATATTAACATTTCATATATTACTATTCCAATATAGATGATTATTGAAAAGTTGACTTTGTATTTCTTGACCATCCACCTTATTTCTCTTGATGAGTTAGGATTATGTTATCCCTTTTATTAACATAGGGAAAAGTATTAAAATTCTTGATGATTATTGACTAATAATTCATGTTGATTATGTATTGATATTTCATATCTTTAATTATGTGTATAACCATGTTTTTTAATTAGTAAGAGGTTCCTTCAATAATGATATGAAAAATCATGTTGACTGTTATAGTGAATTCATAGGACTTAATTAGGTGATAGGTGGGTCTCAAAATCATATATCCCCTTGATGCATTAACATGTATCATGAGATAAAATAGGTTGGGTTTTGATGTATACATATTCCCATAAGAGGATCGTTTCTTCCAAAAATGCCTTGAAAACATGTTCTTGATGTCTAATATTATTAATTTCATCAGTATTAGATATGTATTATTGATATCCATGTTTTTATTTATTTTCATGGATATAACATGCTCTTAGTTTTAGTTTATTATGAAATTATTTAGTTTATTTATTATTTCCATATTATGTATTCCATGCTTATGTATTTGAAATATTCAGTTATATTTTTCCCTTACTGAGCATTTGAGCTCACCCCTTCATCTGTTTCCATTTCATCTGGTTATGAAGAAAAATATTAAACATGATATGTCTAATAGGATAGATTTCATAGATAACTTATACAAGATGTTTAGGACTCCTTCCAGATTACGTAGTTTCTTATATAGTGGAAAAAATCCATTAGTTTAAAAAGAAATGGTATTTATTTGTTTATTTTTTTCTAAATTGTATAAATATATAAACCTAAAAGGTATTTGGAATATATGTAATTAAATGTTTTCTTTAAGTTATTTAATTAATCAAAGCCAGTATGTAATGTAAGTATTTATAGAATAAGATCCGAGAGGGTAGGTCCAAGGTACCACAGTTGGTATCAGATTTGAGTTTAGATAAATTTATAGATTAGGATGTTTATTAATGATAGTTTAAGGGTTAATATGTTAGGGATGATCATAATTTCAAAGTTATAGATAACTATTTGGGATAGAATGTGACTGAATGTTAAGGTAACAATGAAATTTTTATTTAGGTACTAAAATAAAATAACATAAGTGAAAATCTCAAGAATACATCTAAGTATATAATTACATCATAAAGTTTTGGTTTGGTCTTGAGTATGTGGTTTTCCTAGAAATTACATCTTTTTATAGATACCACAATTGGATACCAACTCTGACACAAATGTACCTAGGTGTAATAACCTTGAAAAGGGGGCATTAGGTATTAAATCCATCTCCACCCAGTGAATGATAAAGAGGCCAAAATAAACACATGGATTGATACTCTTAGGGGATATGCTTTTTTTAATAACATTTTCTATATAATTGATTATGAAGGATTTATTTCATAGTTAATTTAAGGGATTTGAATGTATTTAGGTTATATAACCCAATTATAAGTGACCATGGATAACATATATTGAAATATTGAGATTCATAACTTAAGGTACATATTAATCGATATGTACTTTATTAGATAAATGGGTGGTTATATTTTGAGAGCATATATTTAAATGATTATTGGGTTTAGAACATTTTAAGAAAGTTCTTGGTAATTTAGGTTCTATATTTTGAGTATTAAGTTATGATTTATGAGAGAACCCAACTCAAAGTATCATAGGATGAACCAAGAATGATATTGGTTCAATTAAGAGTGATATAGGTTTAACTGAGTCTGATACTAGTTGAAATGAAAGAACTATAGATTAACATGATAGTTTTCTAAAGTGATACATCTTGAGGTCAAATTTTTTAGTGGTTATTTATGATAACTATTTTATAAAGATCATCACTCATGTTAACTATTTTGGTTTTAGTAATGGATAAATCCTGAAGGAACCAAGTTAAAAATGGATGCCATGGACAATGTAGAAACTATAACAATGAATAATTATAACAATCCATACTTTTCATACATAGATATTAAATCTTATTATATAAATATTCATTACATATCATAAAAATCCACACCGGAATCATATTGTTCAAGTATATTTGTAAACTTGGAAACATGAACAAATGTTTCATTAGAGTCTCCCATTAAGTTCTTTAAAACTAGTACCATTATTAGAAACATCATTCCTAAAACCTTTCTTTATAACCTAGGGAAAAGAAACATAAGAAAGGGTGGGATCAGATGCTCAGTAAGGGTAAAACTGGGATATATCAATGTTCACATAAGCATAGCATGAGCATAAGGGTAAGAGAACATGATATTAACATTTTAAATACACACCCTTCATATCATAGATTATAATCTTGAGTTATGGAATAAATCTTGATAGTTTATAAGACATGAATCATAAATGAATAAAATAAAATGATCCAATAGATCATAACATTGACATAAGGTATGGAATTTTGGCATACACGCAATCGTAGAAAATAATTTCCTTAGTAGTTAAGGATCACTGAAAATACTATTATAGTGGATTATGTTCACTCCCAAAACCATCATAGTAGTCAAGGGTCACTCCAATACTATAATATTGTATTAGATTTACTCCCCAAAGAATCATAGTAGTCAAGGTTCACTCCCAGGACTATCATTGTGGACATATTCCCTTACTGAATTGGGTTCACTCCCTATTCCATTCTTGTTTATCTCATGAGATATCTATCATTACCCAATGAATTTAAGGGCTATATAATTTCTGGACCTCCCATCAAATAATGAAAATAATACATACATGTGCCACAACATCATTAAACAATCATCATATAAAAATCCATTAAAAGAAATTGGTTTCATAAAAATTTCACCATTCATCATAGTATAACCCATTGAAAAGGGATGAGTTCCATAAAGATTTCACTATTTCATCATAGTGTAAACCGTGAAAAAGGAATGGGTTTCATAAACATATTTTCATTATAAACCATCCATATGAATAATAAGGATCATTGGATCATATTCCTAGTAAAACATAAGCAACATCAAAGGATGTTATCATGGATTAAAAATTTATTTATAATATCACTAGAATATTTATTGAAGAAAATGACCTTTTCATTTTGAAATCATTTCTTTAAAATATAAAAATTCCCAAAATATTATGGAAAAAATTTTCTTTGAAAAGAAACATGGAAAATTGTAAAGAAATATTCAAATCATTGATTGGTCATGAAAGAGAGAAATTATGATCATGCCATATAAGTTCAAATAAAAACATTCCTTTCACACATTTTTAAAAATCCAAAAAGAAAATAATTCAGAAAATTACAAGAATATTCCTTTCAAACCATTTAAAAAAAAATCAAACATATGTAAAAATTTATTCTAAATATAATTATATAATATTAAAAACATTCTTGAAAACATTTTTAAATAACACGAACATATAAGAGAAATTATTTTTGACTGAAGATAGAAATATAGTTTGTTTTTCTTAAAAACATATATCTGGATTCTTGAGTTATTAAGGTGAGGAAAATGGAATAAAAAAATTTATTTTAAAAAATAAATATATTATAATAAAAATTCATGAGTTTATTTAGTGTAAAATCATAATATTTCATCATTATAAATGTAATCATAAACAATCTTCATAAATAATGAGATCGTAATATAAAATCCTTACCGCTTTGGTAATGTTTTAATCGTAAGACCCATGAAATAAAGAAAATTTTATAGATATATAAATACTAATATATCTCATAATAAAAATCATAAAATATATTCATTGGTATTATATATACCACATAAAATAAATAAGTGGTGAATATGGCATGTTACTCACATAAATAAAAGTGATACAAAAATCCCTTACCTCAGGTACAAATTCTTTTGTACGTGTTCATACATATAGTATAATAAATATATATATATTATAGAACTATAATATTATATATAATACCATATATTATTTACTTATAACCTTTTATCACTAGTTTATTAACGATGATTTATTAAAATAACTATTCCGGGTGATGATTGCTTTATTTTTCATGTAAGGTTTAGTTCAGCAGTTCTGGAGCCTATACTTTGATCATGGTTCCTTCATATTAATATTTTCATAATTATATACATATCATATATATTCATTATATATATATATTTATATTTATCCATAAAATATAGAGATAGAAAAATGAATTACACCGTTCATGGAGATAGTAAGCCATATGTACGCATGAACCCTATTTTCACTTTTGATGGATGAAATGAAAGAAAGGTAAATAATAAATCACTTTTAAAGAATAATTTTTGTATTATATATATCATATATATTCATTAAATATATCCTTTTTATCATTTAAGTAAAAAAGTAATGAAAAATGAATCACATTGCTTCGTGGAAGTGGTAGTCCACACGTATGCATGACTGCCGTTATTGTTTTCAAAATGTTTTGAATGAATGAAGATAGATAAAATATTATAACTACAGAAGAATAATTTTTTCATAAAAATCTTATATAAACTTTAAACCCATAATAATAACCATCCATGAATGATGGTTATATAAAATGAATTGTATCACTATTTGGAGATGGTAAGCCGTACACATGCATGACCAATATTTTACTCACCAATTGATGTAAAGAAGGTGGATAAAGGTGGTTTAATAATCATAATAAAATTTTATTATATTTAGGATACTTAAGTTATTATTTTATTAATAATATAACAAATTTAGAGGAGGTAAAAGAATAATTAAAAAGAAATCAATCGATTAAGACAATTAACTATTCTTTGAAACAACAACTTTAGATCTCCACAAAAGGAATATAACACCCCAATACATTAAAATTTATTTATTTCATAATAAATATAATTTCATTGATATATTTTTATTCACATAGGGTTTAAATAAAACACTATTTAGTCACGCTTTTCAAACTTAATTTAAAATTAAATTTTAAAATTTTAGAAATTTTTTATGAAAAAACAAAACAAATTTTTTAAATAAACATTTCAAAATTTGATTAGGGTGAATGAAAAAGAGACCTAATTGAACTCTTGTATTGATACTAATAGGGGATATTATTTGGTTATTAACATTCTCTTTCCAATTAATTATGAAGGATTTATTTCATAGCTACTTTAAGGGATTTAAATATGTTTAGGCTATATAACCAAATAATAAGTGACCATTGAAAACATAGATTAAAATATAAGGATTCATAACTTAAGGTACATATTAATCGAAATGTGATTTATCGAATAAAGGAGAGGTTATATTTTGAGATCATATATTTCAATGATAATTGGTTTTAGAATATTTTAAAAAAGTTCTTTGTAATCCTAGATCTCTATTTTTAGAATTAAGTTATGATGTATGATAAAACCCAACTCAAAGTAAACTATAATGAACCAAGAATTTTATATGTTCAACTGAGAGTGATATATGTTTAACTAAGTATGATACTGGTTAAGATGTAAGAAATATAGAATAAAATGATGGATTTATAAAGTGATACATCTTGAGGTCAAAATTTATAGTGGTTATTTATGATAATTCTATTATAAATATTATCACTCATGTTAACTCTTTTGGTTTCAGTAATGGATAAATCCCAAAGGAACCAAGTTAAAAATGGATTCCATGGACAATGCAGAAAGTTTCCTTGTGAATAATTATAATGAACCATAGTTTTCATACAAAGATATTACATCTTATTAGATGAATATTCAGTATATATCATAATAATACACACCAGAATCATATATTTCAAGTATATTTGGAAACTTGGAAACATAAGAAACTAGTTCGTAAGAGTCTCCCATTAATTTATTTATAACTAGAACCCTTCTTATACATATCATTCCTAAAACCTTTATTCATATCCTGGGGAAAGGAAAAATAGGAAAGGGCAACATCAAATGCTCATTAAGGGTAAAAAAGGGATATATCAATGATCACATAAGCATAACATGAGCATTAGGGTATGAAAACTTGATCTTAACATTTAAAGTACATAACCTACATATCATAGATTATAATCTTGAGTCATGACATAAATCTTGATAGTTCATAAGACATGACTCATAGAAGAATCAAATAACATGTGCCATGAGAGCATAACATTATCATAAGACATGGAATTGAGGCATACACATAAACATAGAAAATCATTTACTTAGTAGTAAATTATCACTTACAAGACTATCATAGTGGATTAGGTTCACTCCCCACATCATCATAGTAGTCAATACTCACTCTAAGATTATAATAGTGTATTGGGTTTACTCCACAAACCATCAAAGTAGTCAATGTTCACTCTAAAGGCTATCATAGTGGACATAGTACCCTACTAAATTTGGTTTAATCCCCATTCTAGTCCTATTTATCCCATGAGGCATCTATGTTTACCCAATTCATTAGAGGGCTATATAATTTTAGGACCACCCATAAAATAATTAAAATCATACATATATGTTACAAAACATCATAAAACAATCATCATATCAAACCCCATGAAAATAAATTGGTTTAAAAAACATTTCACCATTTCATCATAGTATAACCCATAGAAAATGGTGAGTTTCATAAAAATTTCATCATTTCCTCATAGAATAACCCTTAAAAAATGAATGGGTTACATAAAAATTTTGTAATTATAAACCATCCAGAGAAAGAATAAGTATGTTATCATTGGATCACATCCCTAGTAAAACATAAGTAACATAAAAGGATGTTATTATCGATGAAAATTTTCTTTATAAGATCACTTAAATATTTCTTGAGTAAAATACCCTTTTAATTTTGAAATCATTTCTTTAAAATATAAAAATTTACAAAATATTATGGAAAATTTTTTATTAAAAAAGAACCATGGAAAATTGTAAAGGAATATTCCAATCACTGAGCATTCATGATGGTGAGAAATTCTGTTCATGCCGTATAAGTTACATGAAAACATTCCTTTCATAGATTTATAAAAAGTCAAAAAGTACCTCATTTGAAAAATTAAAGGAAGATTAATTTTTTTAAAAATAAAACATGGGTTAAAATTACTTTCAAAAATTAATATAAAATAGTAAACTCATTATTGAAAACATTTTTAAAAAATATGGACATAGAATAGAAATGATTTTCGACCGAAGAGAGAAATGTAGTCAGTTTTCCTTAAAAACATATATCTGGTATCTTGAGTAACTAATTTGAGGAAAATGAAATGAAAAAAATGTATTTTAATGAAATAATTATTTTAGAATAAAATTCACAAGTTTATTGAGTGGTAGATCATAAAATTTCATCACTATAAATGTAATCATAAATAATCCTAATAAATAATGAGATTATATTATAAAATCCTCGCTACTTTGGTATGATTTATATCGTAAGCCCCATGAAATAAAAAACTTATATTCATATTTAAATACTCATAAATTTCATAATAAAAATCATAGAAGACATTCATGGGTAGTATATACACCACATAAAAGAAACAAGTGGTGAATAAGGCATGTGACTCACAGAAATAAAAACGAGACAAAAATCCCTTACCTCAGGTCCAAATTCCTTCATATGTGTTAAAAAATAATATATAATTAATATATTTTTATTATATATCTATCATAGAACCATAATATTATATATTATACCATAAATTATTTACTTATAACCTTTTATCACCAATTTATTAACAATTCTTTATTAAAATCACTGTTCTAGGTGATAACTGCTTTATTTTTTGTGTGAGGTTTGGTTCGGTAGTACTGGAATATGTAATTTTATAATGCTTACATCATCTAAAAAAATGTTAATAATGATATAAATATCATATATATTCATTATATATATATATATATATATATATTTAGAGTTATCCCTAAAATCTAGAGATAGAAAAATGAATTAAACTGTTCATAGAGACGGTAATCCATATCTATACATTGTAAGTTCACAAACTTTATAGAGATGTATCATGATTGTTTTTAGGTAATATTTTACCTTTTTTAGTATATCTTTATTGGGTTTTACTTTGGGGATGTTTCATGAAAAATTATGGAATTTTGGAAGGACAAGGGGCTATGGACGATGGGTGCACTCTTTGGCAAAACTGTGTGGCCTCCCTCCCCAAACCATGAAAATATCAATAGAGGGGATTTGAATGGTTAGTAAATGGTTTGATAATAAGTGAACCCAATTAGTAGAAACCATGATCCCCTAAGGACTAGAAGAAAGTTAAGGGGAATGGTCTGGAAAACCATGCGCCCCTACACCAGAAACCATGCGTGTGGTTTTTAATCCCCCAAATTTTTTAATAAAAATTACCGAACACTCCGACTCTCACCCTCATTCACCCCAACTCAGAATAAGAGAATTTAATTCATTTTTTTAGGTCCTTAAAAGGATACAAATCCTCCTAAAACCATGTTATTGATGAAGCGAAGATCCATTTAAAGGATCGACCTCCCGTTGGTAAAATATTTCTTCCCAGTTTGGATTTATCTCTCTCTCATATCTCTTTTTGGGTGAAAAAGAATGTTTTATTCCCCACTAGAATTGATTTAGATATAGGTTTTGATGGATTTTGTTCTGTTTGATCTTGTTTCTAGTATTATTTTCCTATATCTCCCCCACCTTTGTGAATTCAATAATTTTGTTTCAATTTGGGGATTTTCTGTTGGGAAAACATCCATTAAAGATCTTGAGGTAGGTGGTCTAAATATCAATTCCTACAGTCTTAAATTATATTATGTGTAAGTAATAGTGGAAATTAAATTTCCATATTTGGAAATTGAAACATGAATTAGATTAATTAATTGATAGATTAATTAATGAAATTATGAAATTGATTGGTTATTAGGATTATGGAATTGGTGGAATATGGATTTATGAAATTGGTAAAATAATAGGATTATGATATTGATTGAAAATGGGAATTAAAGGAATTGATTGGATTAACCTTTTAGGGTTAATGGTTTATGTGATTAAATGTTGTTAAATGGATAGTGGTGAAATGTTTATGTTTTTTCCATGAAATTAAAGTGATGAACCATGTTTTTTTGTTAAATTAAAATAGGGAACCATTATGTGAATAATTGATAAGAAGGTTAATGATTATTAACCTTGATGAATGTGATATATGCGATTATGTGATATATGTGAAGTTGTGATATATGTGATAAACATGCATGTGATAAGGACTGATACTTCAAAATACCATATGTTATAACTATGAGTGTGGGATATAGAATAATGCTTCAAAATACCATATGTGATAAAAATGAGGTGTGGGATATGGAATTATGTGTCAAAAGCCCATGGGGTTCTAGACATGAAGTTTTAGGCCCAAAATATTAGAATTGGACTATGGTTCCAAGTAGCTATGATTTGATTTGAAATTAAATGGATATAGTAATCCCATGTTATAATGAATTGTGATTCCCTATGTGATATGGTTTAGAATATGAAATAAGAAAAAGAAGGTGTTGACGGTTTGGGTTTCATCATGAAACCATGTAATTTATGTGGTAAATTAATGAATATTGAAATGTGATAACTATTTACATTATTGTAATTTATTCTTTGTACAAATACATACACTGTTATAGACTGAATATTGTTTTAGATGATATTGGTTATGGCCTATTTAGCTGTACTCACACCCTACCTAGGATGCCTGATCAGTACCCAAATAAAATTTATGTTTAGAGGATAATATAAGGGCAATATCCCTATGTTAGATGGATGAGTTGGGATGGAGCATTAATGAGGGAACCAAACATGGTGTTGGGGCATTCTTGGGAGTTTTTAGTGTGTATTTATTTTGGGTTTTTCATATTAACACTTGACACATATATGACATAACATATCTAATTCGTTAGTTTGCATATTGTTTTCCCATTTTGGTTCATCATGTATTACTAGTTTTTATTGGTCCTAGTACTATTATGGTTATTGGTTTTTGTAATTTGGTTATTTAATTTTTATTCTACTATTGTTCTTATTTGATATAGAGGGTATAATCTCCCAATTTTATATATTAGAGCCTCACTTATAGTCAGTATCCTCTAGCATATGAGGAGGCATACTTGAGGTCCTGTAGTGAACCATCTTAGGGAACCAACATGTAGAACCTAGGTTAGGATGTTACAAAGTGGTATCAAAGGATTTTTTTATCTTACTATTTGGGAAAGTTACACAGGAGATTAGGATGAATCAGTAATTGGTCAAGATCCCTTGCATGAGAGTATCAAACCCACGTATGGGGGTAAAACCAAGTACCCAATGTGGGATTGATGGTATTGATGCGTGATGTTATAGTTGAATGTCATTTCACCTCAGGTGATGCACTTGTTGTGTGATGTTATTATTTTATGATATTTTTGAAAATTGGCCCATAATGGCATTAGAGTTATATAAGCATGAATCATTGTAGGTACTTAGGATTATTTTTTACATGCATTGTTTTAGGCATGCATAGAAAAATAGTTTTTAGGGTGATTTGTTTAAATGAGAATGATTTTCTTACCTATGAAAATTTAAATGAAAAATGTGCCTAATATAAAATTGAAATTTTTGAATGATAAAAAATGTGGTTAATTGAAGTGAATAAATGGGTGTCTAATGAGAAACATGATTTTTGAAAAATTTTACCCTATGTTAACCATAACATATACGAGGATGGTTGATGGTTGTGATAGCACCTCAGTTTTGACCATGTGATAGGGTATGGGGGATGACTTATTATGGCTATTTGTGAACCCCTCTTTTTTAAATGTGTAATTTTGTGTGATGTTTCCTAATATGAGTGTTTGGAATTATAAATATATGACTCCATGAATATGATTATTGTGAGGATGCAGAAGGTTATGGAGGGAAATGATCCTCCAGTAGTGGAACCCGAGTCTCCAATAATTCTGGGTGAGGATGCCGAAGAGCAGTTCCATGAGAGCTTTGCTCATTTTATGAAGTTTATGGAAATAGAAACATGGTGGGTTGTGAAAAGTATGTCAGACTTGACACATGAGTTCTAGTTTTCTCACCCTCCAAAATTCACTGGAGAGGGTATACATAAGGCAACTGAGTTATGGATTGAGTCTATTTAGAGTATTCTTGACTATTTGGAGACTCATACTAAGAAAATATTCAAATTGTCTTCTTTTATGTTACATGGTAAAGCAAAGAATTTGTGGGACATCCAGAATTGGGATGGAAAACTGGAGAATATGGTATGGAAGTAATTTTAGAATAAGTTCTTGGATAAATTTTACCCTAATATGCTCAAAAAAGAGAGAGTAGCAGAGTTTATGAGGTTGACCTAGGGGAGTATGTGCATGATTGCCTACGCTAGTCACTTTAAAAATTTATAGAACTTTGGCATTGGCAGGAGATGGGGTGACTGTGGAGATATGGTTTTAGGATGGGCTTAAATATGAGATAAGGTCCCAGGTTAACATCTTCTGTCTGAAGAAGTTTTCATAGGTGGTTAATCAAGCTCTCATTTCTAAGGGGAACCTGAAGGAGGTTTCTAATGAGATGCAGATGTTTTCTATTGGATGACTAAGTGGTATATATTTTGAGAGTGGGAAGCATATTTATGAGAATTTTAACTTGATAAGTGTAAAGAAGAGTGGATAGAGGAAGGTTCATTCACTCAGGACATGACTATAGTGCTCTACCACCAATGCGGTAGGCTGGGTCACATTCATAGATAATGTTCTCAACCACCATTAGAGTTCCAAGCCTAATAAAGGATGAGATATCTATAATGGATCTATAAGAAATTAGATTAGTTGGGTAATAACGGAGGATCTAGGTAGAATCAGAGTGATAGAAGGGGTTGTTATACCCTATATCAATCTAGAAGTTATAGTTCTACTAGATGTGGTGGTTGAAGTAGTGATGTGGTACTTCTAGGAAAGAGTGCATGTATCAGCAAAGTGGTGTAGCTCAGCAGACTTAGGCTACAATATAGGGGATATGGGTAGGATAGTTACATGTAGTCCCACCTAAACTTGTGGACAATGAGGCTGGAACATCAACAATTAGAGTTACTATTCTTATAGTTTATATACGTTTTAGTTCCTTATTTTATAATGAAACCTCTCATTCTTTTATACCTACATAATTTTTGAATGGGGTGAGTATGATGATGGAATTTTTGAGTAGGGTTATGAAAATCAATACACCATTGGGAGTATGGTCAAGAGACATTTATTTATGCTAGGGGTGTTTTCTCTAGGTTGGGGAGTATAATTTTCTTTGGGATCCTAACATCCTTGATGTGTCAAGCTTTGAATTGATTTTGGTTATGGACTGGTTAGTAACATACTAATCCCATATAGATTTTTACCCTAGGAAAGTGACTTTTACATCTCATGAGGGTGAAAATTATATTCATTATGGATAGTGGGATATTAAGGCAGACCATGAAGGGACAATTAACCAGCAACTAGGAGAGCTTACCACCCAAGCTACATGTTTTTTTCTAGATGATGGGGGTGTGAAATATTGTGCCTTTCCACCTATATTATATCAGTTATAGGACATGTTTCCTAAGGACTTATCATGGATACCACCTGAGTGAGATGTGAAGTTTACTATAGATATCATTCCTGGAGATGAGCCAGTATCGATTCCTCCATATAGAATGGAATCAATAGAGCTTCAAGAGCTCAAGACTCTGTTGGATTAATTTATGGATAAGGGGTTTATCGATCCAAGTATGTGACCTTGGAGTTCTATAGTTCTGGTTGCTAATAAGGCTGATGTATCTTTTCAATTATGTGCTGATTACTGGAATTTTAACTAGATGATAGTGAAGAACTAGTATCCTCTTCCTTATATCGATGATCTCTTTGTCTAGTTGAGAGGATCTTACATTTTCTCTATGATTGAATTGAGATCAGGGTATCATCAGTTGAGAGTAAGGCCTTCTAATATACCACAAATAGATTTTAAAAGTAGGTATGACCAATATGACTTCATCGTGATGCCTTTCGGGCTAATGAATAGTCCGAAATCATTTAGGGACTTGATTAACCAAATTTTAAACTCGTAACTTGATCATTTTTTGGTTGTTTTTGTGGATGAAATCTTGGTGTACTCGAAGACTCAAAATGATCATGTGAAACATCTTGACATCATCTCAAGTACAATAAGGGAGCATCACCTATACATCAAGCTATCTAAGTTCCAATTCTGGATTGGTCAGGTACATTTTTTGGTCACATCATCTCTAAGAAAGGTGTGTCAGCAGACCTAGATAAAGTTAAATCAATAGTTTCTTAGGAGTCTTCCAAGATTTTTTTTGATATTTTGTAGATTTATGAGGTTAGAAGGTAAATATCATAGGTTTATCCTATACTTTTACCACTTAGAAGAATCATTTTTGGGCTTGAACAAGAATGGAGTTAAGTTTGAATGGTCTGGGGAATGTGAGAATTATTTTTAGAAGCTAAAGAATCATTTGAATATAACACCCTTTTTTATACTACCCAAGATAGGTGAGGAGTATATAGTGTTTTTTGATACATTCAAGGTAGGAATTGGAGCATTTTTTATGTAGGGAGATCAAGTTATAACATATGGGTCATGGGATTTTATGTCACATGGATAGAATTACCCTACTGATGACCTCAAGTTAGCTGTAGTGGTTTATTCTTTGAAGTGTTGGTGGTATTATCTGTTGGGTGAAAAGTTTACTATGTATACTAATCATAAGAGATTAATGTATATATTTTCTCAATGAGAATTCAATATCCATCAATAGAGAAGTGATGATTATATGAAATTGTTTTATTTTGAAATAGCATATACGTATGGGAAGGAAAATAGTATTGTTGATGATTTGATCAAGAAAACTCAGTCTCATATAGTCAAGGAGTCCAATTCTGAGTGGAAGATGATGGATTAGCTAGTTGAGATTCATGTTGTGGTTTAGGATGGCCATGAGTAGATAAACCTTGTGTCAGTTTTACTGGAATCTATATATCTAAGTCAGATCAGGGAGAGGCTATATGAGGATATGAAGTGTTTTTACTTAAGGGAAAGCCTTGAAAGTGGGGAGTCACATTCAGACTATACTATATATAATGATGATACTATCTATATCAAGAACTGTGTTGTTGTTCATATGAGTATGCGAGAGGAGCTGATGTGTGAGTTTCATGCCTTGAAGTGGGTGGTGCACCTGAGTTTGACCAAAATTTACCATGACCTACATTGAAAACATTGGTGTTTGGTCATGAAAAAGGAGACCGTAGGGTTAATTACATGATGTTACACATATAAAAAAGTTAATGATGAGCATCAATGACATATTGGTTTACTACAGTCATTTCCCATTCTATAATGAAAGTGGGATGACGTTACCGTGGATTTTGTGGTGGATATCCCAAGTAAACCTTAGAAGAATTATTCTATTTGGGTATTTTTGGATTAATTGATGAAAGTAGCAAATTTTTTCCTATATAAAAGACTTTATCAGTGGATTAGTTGGGAGCATTGTATATTCAGGAGATATTCTGTCTGCACAGGGTGCCATAGAGTATAGTTTCAGACCATGACTCATATTTTACTTTGCACTTTTATAAAATATTGTAGATGGTACTTGGTATACAAGTTTTTATGATTATGTATTTATACCCACATATATATGGGTAATCAGAACTTATGACACAAAATTTAAAGGATATTCTACAGAAATGTATTCTTGATTTTGGTGAGGCTTGGGAGAGGCACCTAGTGCTTATTGAGTTATCCTATAAAAACAGTTATCAATAAACAATTCAGATGGAACCATATGAGGAACTTTATGGTAAGACATGCATATCACCTCTATGATGGATAAAGGTAGGTGAGTCAAAGTTATTTGGAGTAAGTATCGCATAGGAAACATCAAAATAGGTTCAACTAATTCATAAAATATGGATATGGCTCAGAGTAGATAGAATTCATGTGATGATCGATGTCGTCAACCCATGGAGTTTATGGTGGGTGATCATGTGGTTCTTTGGGTGTCACCTAGGTTGGGTTATCATTGGATTCATAGGTAGGGAATTTTGGAGCCCGAGGTTTTGGGACCTTTTGAGACATTAGAGAGAATCAGGCTTGTGTCATACTGACTAGATCTTCTATAGAGGTATAGTTCTATGTATGATGTTTTTCATGTGTCACAACTTCAGAGGTATCACCCTGACCCTTCTCATGTGATAAACATGGATAATGTTGAGCTCGATACTAATGCATCCTTTGAGAAGCATCTGATATGTGTTGTGGATCATAGTGAGAAAGTGTTGTGGGGAAAGACCATGGTGATATTCTATGTATTATGGAAACATGGCTGTGTTCAGGAGGAAACATGGTGTATTGTGACATCTCACTGGTCTAATCTTTTTTACCTTGGAATCTTAGAGATTCTTGGGAGTACAACTCAAGGATGAGTTTTTATAATGTGGGGAGATTGTAAGATCCCAACCTTTCTAGATATGTCTTGCCCTCTTGTTTAGGCGCTATTTTAGCCTTTTCTTAGTGTATTATGATATGGTTTTACTTTGGGGATGTTTTATGATAAATTGGGAAGTTTTTGAGTGAGAATGGTCTGTGCATGGTTAGTGCACGGTTTATCCAAACCATGTGGCCTCCCTCCCTAAATAGTGAAAATACCAATAGAGGGTATTTGAATGGTTGTTGAATAGTTTGTTAAACCATTCACCCACTTAGGAGAAACCATGCACCCCTAAGGAGAGGAACATAGTTAAGGCACCTAGTTTTACAAACCGTGCTCCCACTTCTAAGAAAATATGCTCACAATTTTTAATCCACTAAAAATTTTAATAAAAAATTATGAACCCCCCATCTCTCTTCCTCACTAAATCCCACTCGGCCTAAGAGGTTCTCCTTTATTTTTGTAGGTCCCAAAGAGGCTTCCAAGCCTCCTCAAACCCCTTTGTTGATGAATCAAAGATTCATTTGAAAGATCAGACTCCCATTGGTAAGATATTTCTTCCTTATTTGGATTTATATCTCTCCCATATCTCTTTCTAGGTGAAGAGGAATGTTTTATTCCCCATTGAAATTGTTCCAGATCAAGGTTTTTTTTTGTTTTTTGATCCATTTGATCATGTTTCTAGGATTTGGTTCTAAATCTCCCACACCTTTGTGAATTCAATAATTCCATTTCAATTTGGGGAATTTTCATTGGGTGAACATCCATCAACGATCTTGATGTAGGTGTTTAAAATGTCAATTCCCATAGTATTGAATTATATTACATATATGTAATTGTAGAAAATCAGTTTCCATATTTTAAAATTGAAACATCAATTGGATTAATTAATTGGTAGATTAATTAATGAAATTATGAAATTAATGGGTTATTGGGTTTATGGAATTAGTGGAATAAGGATTTATGAAATTGGTCAAATAATGGTGTTATGGGATTGATTGAAAATGGTAATTAAAGGAATTTTTTGGCTTAATCTTGAAGGGTTAATGGTTACATGATTGAATTTTGTTAAATGGATTAATGGTGAAATGTTCACATATTTCCCATGTGATTAAAGTTATGAACCATGTTTGTTTTATTAAATTGAAATGGTGCAACATTATATAAATAATTGATAAGAAGTATATATTATGATTAACCTTGATGATTGTGATATATGTGATGATTTGATATATGTGATGAACTTATCTGGGAAAATAATTGATTCTTAAAAATTCCATAAGTTATAAATATGAGTTTGGGACATGTATTGATGATTCAAAAGCCCATATGTGATAATAATGAGGTGTGGGATACGAAATTATGCTTTAAAATCCCACAGGGTGCTAGACATGACATTCTAGGCCCAAAATGTTGGCATTAGACTATGATTCCAAGTAGCTGTGATATGAATTGAAATTAAGTGGATAATAAAAAACTATATTATAATGAATTATGATTCCTTATGTGATATGGTTTAGACTCTAACATGTGCTAAAGTAGGTTCTGATGGTTTAAGTGTCATCGTGAACCCGAGTAATTTATGTGGTTAATTAAAGAATAATGAAATGTGATGACTATTTACTTTATTTTACTTTATTATTTATAAAACTACATACAATTTTATATATTGGATATTATTTTAGACACCTTTGTTCGTGTCCTACTCATTTGTACTCACACTATAGAGACCCTTTCTTTTCATACATTAACATTACATAATTTTTTTGGAATACTTAAAACTTTATAAAAATAGAATCCCAAAGACTGTATTAGTCTAGTGCCTTTAGAAACATGGAAACATAAAACCTAGTACATAAATTAGCTACATCATCTCCCACATGGTTCTTCTTTACTAGCACCCTTCTAAGACACATCAAATATAATAAATATCTTCACAACTTGGAGGAAGGAAACATAAAAAGTGGCAAGATTAGATACTCTGTAAGGGTAAAAAAGGGAGATACATAAGAATAATCATGAGTATAAGGGTATGATAATATGATCATGAAAATATAAGATCATACCCTATATATAAAAGATCATTAACATGAATCATGGAATAAATCTTGGGAGTTCATAAGACATGAATCATAAGGAAATAAAGAACATAATCCATAAAATCATAACATATGAATAAAACATGGAATTGTAAGAGACACATAAATGTGGAATTGCAGGAGACCCCTAACACACAGAATTGTGGGTGTGAACCGGGTTCACACCCCATTCCAGCCCTATATTACTGAACTGAGTTCACTCCTCATTCCGACCCTATAATACTGAACTGAGTTCATTTCTCATTCTAGCCCTATAAAACTGAACCGAGTTCATTTCTCATTCAAGACTTGTAATACTGAACCATGTTCATTCCTCATTCCATCTATGTCTATCTCATGATATATAAATCATTACCCAATTTATTGGAGAGTGATATAGTTCGCACCCATATTATACTGAAATCATACATACATAGGCCACAATATCATAAAAAATAATATCATAACCCATGAAATGAAATGGGTATCATAAAAATGTAATCATATCATAGCCTTTGAAAAATTATATAGGTTTCATAATCATTTAATCAAAATCATAACCCATGAAAGAGAAATATATTTCATAAACATATAACCCGTGAAAGATAAACTAGTTTCATAAACATATAACACGTGAAAGAGAAACTAGTTTCATAAATATATAAACTGTGAAAGAGAAACAGGTTTCATAAAGACCACAACAACAAGCATAACCCATTAAGAGAAATAATATGAATGGAACCTTTATATAATTTCCTAGAAAGGCATGAGTAAAATCAATAGATGTCATTTAAGATGGAAAATAATTTTGAAATATCTTTCAAAAATGTTTCTTGAGGAAAATATCCTTTATTATTTGAAAAAGGATTTTTAAAACATAAAACCATTTGAAAATAATTTTAGAAAATAAATTGAAAACTTATAAAGAATACTTGAAATCATTTTTAAAAACTTTTTCCTTGAAAACTTATAAAATAATATTTAAAACATTTTAAAAAACTTTTTCTTTGAAAAATTTTAAAATAAGTTTCAAAAAATTATAAAAACATTTTTCTTTGAAAACACTTTTAAAACTTATAAATAAATCTTGAAAATGTTTTGGAAACCATTTCTTTGAAAATAACTTTGAAAACTTATAAATAATGGTTGAAAATATTTTGGAAAACTATTTTCTTTGAAAACTTATAGGAGAAGCTTGAAAACGTTTTGAAAACCATTTATTTGAAAATAATTTTAAAAACAATTTCTTAAAAATTAAACTTTTAAACATTCAAACAAAGCTTCCTAGAAATTAAGAAGGCTAGATTCGTACATTTCGTATGAGGTAAAAAGAAAAATACTTTTGCATGGTAAAAAGGGAAAAAATGCCTTGTTCAGAAAGTTACAACAAGATTCCTTTGAAAACATTTTTAAAAGAAAAATGTAAAACATTATTTTAAATATTATACTATAATAGTATAATATTATTTTAAACTCTTTTTATAAAACATGGTTTTGAAGGAACACATATTTCTGACTGAAGAGAGGGTAACATCGAGCTTTCTTAAAAACACATTATTAACTATCTTATGTCCCAAAGAGTGGGATAATGGTACCAATACATGAGTATATCATGAATATCCAGAGGATAATAAAATTAATAAACTTTCCTGAGATATGGATCATAATATTTCATCAAATGAAGCATAAACATAAACAATATCGATAAGCGATGAGATTGTTTCAATAAAATTTTACCACTCAGTAACTTTGAACCATAATACCCATATAAGAAAATGAGATTAAATGAATCTTAAAATATCATTAAAATAATTATATTCATGATATAACATTTCAATTTCAGTAAATACTCCTCATGGGAAAATATAGGTGCATAACATGGAATGTGTATTAAAGAAGGAAAATAGAGACAAAATTACTTTACCGATTTGGTAAATTTTGAAATAGAGACCCCATGAAAGAAATATCATCACATAGATATGTAAATACCCATAAATTTATTTATAATTATCATATAATTAATCCATGGTTAGTATACACACCACATAAAAGGAATGGGTGGTGAATGAAGAATGTATCTCACGGAAATAAAAAGTGAGATGAAATCCCCTTACCATGTGTCTTGACTCTCTTCATACTCATACAAAACACATGTATAATAAATATAAATTTATTATAAATATTTTAAATAACCATATTATTATATATAATATCATATATGGTTTTATTATGACCTTATATTACCTTCTTGTTAATAATCCTATGTTAAGGTTTCACTTCAGGTAATATTCACTTTATTCTTCCCATGTGTCTTAATTTGTTATATCTTTGGTACTTATACTTAAATCATGATGTCAAGAATGTAAAAAATGATATAAATATAATTTATCTTCAGTATATTTTTATTATAATAATCTACAGAATATATAATTATGAAATGGAATTCACCGTTCATGGAGACAGTAAGCCGTATGTACGCATCAATGCTGTTTCCATTTTTATTATCATATTAAAAAAAATAAAGAAAATTAAATATGTGTATATATATTATAATTCTAGTAGAATTATTATTTAATATATATCATATAATTTCACTAAATTCATCCACAATACATTTCATGTATTGTGTGAACAAATCACATCTCTTTGTGGGGGTGGTAGTCCACACTTCCTCAAACGAAATTATCGTATTTACACCAAGTGGAAAGTATAAAGATATTTGTTGTAAAAGGATTAAAAATATTAAATAAATAATAAATATAATATATAAAATATATAAATATATTTTACATCATAACTTCTACCATTATATGTGGTAAAGTAAAAATGAAAAATCATCATTTTGTGAGGCGGTACTTCGCCGTACACATAAACAGTATGTTCGTTTCCCATTAGATGAATGTGTGTGAAAGTGTAGGATAAAAATTTAGCATCAAAACATATGAGTATATTTAATATACTGGTGTTTTTATAAAATAATTGAATAAATAGAGTGGATGGGGTGAAAAAATAAAATAAAAGAAAGGAGCTTGAGAGAAGTTGTTACCTCTTAATCGGGTAATACCTTTTGGTTTATGCCAAAAGGATTACTTGGATTTATTTCTTCACCAGGGGAGGATTATAGGAGGAATTGAGGGATTTTGGTAAGTGTATTGGGTAGATATTTTCTGAACCTAAGTGGTTTTAAATTTGTGAGGAAGTGAGAGGAGAGGAGGGTTTTTTATAGTGGAGGAGGAGTGTCACTCTTGTAAATATTTGAAGATAGAATTCCACCCACATTTTTCATATTGAAAGTGGTTAAAATAATTAATAAAGGTAGATAAAAGGGAGTATATGGTATAAATATTTCTGTAAAAGGGATATTAGATAAGTTTCTATGTCATTTTGGGTCTTAAATTTAAGGTTTAGTCCTTAGTTAAGCTTATTTAACCTTAATTGATGTAATTAATTTTAATTACATCCACTAATATTTTTGGTCAAAAAATAAGTTGAAATTATTAAAAATTAGAAATTATTTTTATTACTAATAGGGAATTTATTTCTTTAAATTAAAATCACATAAGTGGTAAAAATTAATTTAAAATTAATCCCACTGATGGGACGACACTGCGGGTTTTTAAAGTAAAAAATGATCAAAAGCTTGCTAAATTTTTATATCCAATTTCAAGGTGAAATTGGTTTCAATGACATAAATTGGTTTAATGGATAAAAATATTATATAATTAAAATTTTAAACCAAATTATAATATAATTTAATCTTATAAATAAATTAGATGAAAATGCATTTTTGAATTAAAATCCAGTATTTTTCACTATTCATCTAGAAATAAAGTTTCTCAAAAAAATAACAAAAATTATATATAAGATAATTTCAACATTATAAATTAAAAAATGATGTTTATTTTATCAAATTAAATTTATAAATGTGACTAAAATTAATTTTATTACCTTTTACAGAAGGACATTAAAAGAAGTTATTTTGAGAAAATAATATTTTTAAATATATAAGGAATTTACCAAAAATTATATATTTCATTATCAATATGTTTTATTTATATAAAACCATTATAAAACATATTTAAAAATTAGTTATTACTATTTATATTACTAAGTTTAATGACTAGGTTATAATTATCTCATTTAAATAATTTAAATAATTAAATGTTGCTTCAAAGAAACTCAAAGTTGTGTGTATCGTACGCCAAGTTGGTGTTGAGTGTAGCATAAGACAAGTCAGTTTTTCTTGTGAAAGGAATGTTTTAATTAGTTATATATTAAAAAAAAATATTTTTTTGTTGTGTTAAATGAAAAATATCAAAATATTAAATTAATTCCAAATAAACTATTTCACAAAAATTTGGGGTGTTACATTTTACCCCCTTAAAATGAATTTCACCCTTAAAATTAATCCGGGTTATCAAAGGTTTAATACTTGAAATATAATTTCATAGAAATCCACATTGTAAAAATTAAAACTAAAACTTACATTAAGAATGGAAAGTTAAAAGAATAACAGTTACCCAATGTAACATATAACTATGTTTCCACATAGGAGAACATTGGTAGGGAGTGAAGATTGGACATGAAGGAAAATTGTATATATTTATATGTCATGATTGAGGTTATCAATAAAAAAAGTGAATGATCAAAGAAAATTTTAGGGCCTTAAAGTCACAAATATGTGATGATTTATAAGCCCATCGGTTAACAAAAAAGGTATTAGGACAATATCTTTTTTTATCATTATCCTATCTTTGAGTAATTATTTTATTAACCAAGAATATAAGAAAATATACTTACTTGATATATTTCTATAAAAAAATTCATTCTTTGGTTTTAATTTTAACAATTTCTAATTCATCCATTACTTCAAGAAATAGATGTCCAGAAATTAACTTTGATGCTCAAAGTACTAAAATACACTTTTAGAAGATATTAAGGCCCATAAAAGAATTAAAAGTATAACTATTTATCTATAACTATTATTAAAAATAAATATTGTTAATAAATTAATATAAAAACATAAAAATTAACACTACTATTTTATTATGAATAATTATTCATCAAAAAATAATTATACATTAACCATGACATTGTGTAGGCTAATGGTAGGCATGAAACACTTATCATCCTTCGGTCATGTGTTCAAGACTCGAGACCTTGACATACTTGATTGGTTTTCACCTGAAATACATGATTTCCTTTTCTAAAACCAAAATACTATAATTTAAAAAATATGATGGAAATCCTTGAAATAAGGTTAATCACTAAATAGAATTTTAACCAATGTTTTCAATACAATCTAAATACATAAATTCTTCCTTTGTAGTTTAAATTAAAATTTTATTTAATGTTTAACGTTATAACCCCTATTAAAGATAAAAATCCAAAAATTTATAAATAAATTCATAAAATCAAGTTAAAATTGATCCCCAATATATCACAAACTAGCTCCTTGTTGTCACATTCCTAACATGTGAATACCCTCATGGTAAATTATCTTAGAACATGGTAACGACCTGAATTAACATAATTCTTTATGGAAAACATGAATGATTCCTTATTCCATATATTACTGAATATAATCTATAAATCCAAGAAGTTGTAAGCTTCTTCCAAGATATAAATAACAACTTGTCAACAAGTCATTAATTAGTTCCAAGGTAATCACTACCATCTAATTTACTTATTCATATACCACATATCTTTATCCAAACAAAAATATCTTAATATAAGTAACATGTTGGGAGTTATATTCACTTAGTAAATTATTACCTTATCATTAAATCACTTTTCTAGTCCATCAGAAATATTCAACATAATATTTTAAATCCTCACTGAAAAACATAAACTAAAAAATCCTTATATATTTCACCTTTCATAATTATTGAATCCAAATACATAAAAAATTCAATTACTTCATCCCTAATCCATTAATAAGGATACCTCATCCTATTACATAATACCTCTTTTCTTTAAAATTTAATCTATAGTATTTTCATAATAAAAAATTTATCCATTACTCACACCACTTTACCAATTATCTTTAGGATCATTCCTCTTAGGACATTGAGTTTCATAATGAACATTTAATTCACACTTAAAAAACACTTAACCTTTGATGATTCCTTAGAGAGGCCAATATTTTATTCTATTTCATTTACCGAACTCTTCATTTTTTCCTTACAGTCACTTTCTTTGTGTCCTTCTTTTCCATAGTCCAAACATCTTCTTATTCCTCTAATACATTCAATTAGGTGATTCTTTTCACATTATTGTCACAAAGTAAACTGAATCTTCTTTCCTCTATGGTATCCATTACCCAAAATCTCAACGAAATCCTTCTTTATCTTCATTGGTGATTCCAAGAGTTGGTCAAGGTATATATTATTAAACATGTTCCTTGAAAACTGATTAGGAATGATCATAACATATTTCACTCCAGTGATCATCCCACTAGAATTCTCAATAGAAAATCATCCATCACATTCAATGTTAATCCAGTTCCTTCTGGTTCCCGACACTGACTAAAATTAGAAGCATAGCATGAGCATTACTTATCATAGCAGAAAGTCATGAATATAATTACTTACAAGATGTCTAAATCATAAAACCTTTCTTAATCTATTATACCTTAGGTTAATCCTAGGTAATTCATAGCCAACTTATACTTAAATCCTTTATGAATGTTCATGAAGAGTTTGTGAATTCCCAAAGCATATCCCCTGGGAGTGTCAAACTAGGTGTGCATCAAGGACAATTGTCATGTTCCAGATTACACCGAGTTTGGAACGAAACATCCTTTTGGAGTTGTTAAACCTAGGTGTATCAATTATATAGGCACAACCACTTATAGCATCAAGACAGATATTTATTTCTAAGAAACCAATCACTCTATCCTTTACCAAAATTCCATGACATTTTCATATAATTTTCCTTATCCTTATACTTATCCCAAGACATGTCCTCAGGGTTCTCACTAAGTTTTTCTCATCTTATCTTCTAATGGTTAACTAAACCTTTGATTTGATATCAACTATAGAGAACCTCAATTTTTATACATTAACATTACATAAATTTTGCAGAATATTTAAAACATTATACAAACAGAAGCCCAAAGACCATATTAATATAGTGCCTTCGGAAACATGGAAACATAAACACTGGTATCTAAATGAGCTACATCAAATATAACTAGGTTATTATTGAATATCACCCTTCTTAGAAACATAAAAATCAATACATATATTCACCTGTGGGAGGAACACATAAAAAGAGATGATCACAGATGATCAGTAATGGTAAACAAGGGATATACATAAGCATTATCATGATCATAACGGTATGAGAACATGATAATGAAAATAGAATATCATACCCTTCATATCAAATATCATAAATATAAATAATGTCCTAAATATTGGAAGTACATAAAACATGAATCATAAGGAAATAAATAACATAAGCCGTGAAATAATAACATTGGAATAAAATATTGAATTGTGGAAGAAAAATAATAATATATAATTATTTCCATTATATTCAATTCATCCTTTCCAAGACCATCATAGTAGACAAAGTCCTTTTCTGAATTGGGTTCATACCCCATTCCAGCTCTGTATTATTGAACCGAGTTCACTCCTCATTCCGACCCTATAATACTGGACAGAGATCATTTCTCATTCTAGCCCTAAAATAATGAATTGAGTTCATTTCTCATTACATCCCTATAATACTGAACTAAATTCACTACTTTTTCTATCCATGTCTATCTCATTAGATATAAATCTATTCCTAACTCATTGTAAGGAAATATAAGTCCCAACCATCTCATAATAATATCATACATACATGTTCCACAAGATCATAAACAATCATATCATAAACCATGAAATTAAATGGCTATCATAAACATAGAATCATATCATAACCTTTGAAAAAATATAAAGGTTTCATAATTATTTCATTAAAAGAATAACCCATAAAAGAGAAAAAAATTTCATAAACATATAACCTGTGAAAGAGAAATGGGTTTCATAAACATATAACCCATGAAAGAGAAACAATTTTTATAAACATTTAATCAATGAAAGAGAAAAAAGTTTCATAAAGACCATGATATCAAGCATAACCCATTCAAATAAATAATATGAATGGAACCATTAGATCATTTACTAGAAAGTCATTATTAACATCAATATATGTCATTTTAGGTGGAAAATAATTTTGAAATATCTTTCAAAAACATTTATTGAGGAAAATATAATTTATTATTTTAAATATGTTTTTTAATAAATAAAACCATTTGAAAATAATTTTCTTGGGAAATACCTTTAAAACTTACAAAAGCATCCTGAAAACATTTTGAAAAACTTTTTCCTTGAAAAATAATAAAATAATATTTAAAAAATTTTAAAAACCCTTTTCTTTAGAAAATTATAAAATAAGATTAAAAACATTTTAAAAATTTTTTTCTTTGAAAACACTTTGAAAAATTATAAATAATTCTTTAAAATGTTTTTAAACCCATTTCTTTGAAAATAAATTTGAATACTTATAAAGAAATATTTAAAACATTTTGAAAACAATTTTCCTTGTAAACTTATAAAAGAATCCTAAAAAAGTTTTGGTGTCCATTTATTAGAAATACTTTTCAAAATAATTTCTTAAAAATTAACCTTTAAAACATGAAAAGTAATCTTTACATAAATAATATTGAGTAAATCCGTACATGTCATATGAGGTAAAAAGAACATTACTTTTTCTCGGTAAAAAGGGTAAAAAATGCCTTGTTTGGAAAGAGACAAGAAGATTCCAATAGACACACTGGAAAAATAAAAAAGGTTAAAAATTCATTTTAAATATTAAAATATAATAGAGGAATATTATTGGAAACCCATTTTAGAAAACATGGTAATGAAGGAACACATATTTCCAACTGAAGAGAGGGTAAAGTTAGGCTTTCTAAAAACACATTCTTAACAATATTATGTCCCAAAAAGTGGAATAATGGTACCAATACATTCTTATATCATGAATATACATAATAAAAGAAAATTAATTAATTTTACTTATATACGTATCATAATATTTCATCAAAGGAATCATAAACATAAACAATCTCGATAAGCGACAAGATTGTTTTAATAAAATTTTACCACTTGAAAAATTTGAACCATACTTCCCATATAAAAAAATGAGATTACATGAACCTTAAAATATAATAAAAATAATGAGATTAATGATATAAAATTTCAAAGTAAGTATATACTCCTCATGAAAAAATATACGTGCCTAACATGGCATGTGTCTCAAAGAAGGAAAATTGATACAAAATTACTTTACCGATTTGGTAATTTTTGAAACATAAACCCCATGAAATAAAGATAATAAAATATATATTTAAATAACCATATATTTATTTATAAGAATCATATAATTCATCCATGGGGAGTATAAAAACCACACAAAAGTAATAAGTTGTGAATAAATCATGTATATCACATAAATAAAAAGTGAGATGAAATCCCCTTACCTTGTGTATTGACTCTCTTTGTACTCATAAAAACCACATGTATAATAAATATAAAATTTTTATAAATATTTACAGAAATATATTATTATATCTAATACTATATATGGTTTTATTATGACCTTATATTACCCACTTGTTAACATTCCTATGTTAAGGTTTCACTTCGGTTAATATTCGCTTTATTCTTCACATGTGTCTTAATTTGTTATATCTTTGGTCTTTATACTTATAAATTGATTTAAAGAATGTACACAATGATATAAATATCATTTATATTCAGTATATTTGTATTATAATAATATATATAATGTAGAAGTATGAAATGGAATACACCGTTCATGGAGATGGTAAGCCGTATTGACGCATGCACTCTATTTCCATTATTATTATCATATTAAAAGAAAGAAAGAAAATTAAAAGAATATATATATATATATATATATTATAATTAAATTATACTTATTATTTAATATATATCATATAATTTCACTAAATTCATCCTTAATACATTCCAGGTAGTATGTGAACGAATCACATCGCTTTGAGGGGGCGATAACCCTCACTTTCTCAAACAAAATTATCCTATTTACACCAAGTGGAAAGTATAAAGATATTTGTTGTAAAATTATTAAAAAAGATTAAATAAATAATAAATATAATATATAAAATATATAAATATATTTTCCATCATAATTTCTACATTGAGAGGCGATAAAGGAAAAATGAAAAATCATCATTTCGTGAGGCGGTACTTCACCGTACATGTAAATAGTAAGTTTGTTACCCATTAGATGAAGGTGTGTGAAAGTGTAGGATGAAACCTTATCATAAAAACATCTGATTATATTGAATATATTGGGTTTTTTATAAAATAATTTAATAAATAGAGTGTAAGGGGTGAAAAAAGAAAATAAAAAAACAGAGCTTGAGAGAAGTTGTTACCTCTTTATTAGGTAACACATTTTGGTTTATGCAAAAAGGATTACTTGGATTTATTTATTTCCAAGGGGATAATTATTGAAGTAATGGATCTATGTTGATAAGTGTATTGGGTAGATATTTTCTAAACCAAAGTGGTTTTAAATGTGTGAGTAAGCGGGAGGAGAGGAGGAATTTTTATAGTGGAGGAGGAGTGAAACTCTTGTAAATATTTAAAGATAGAATTCCACCCACATTTTTCATTTTTAAATTGGATAAAATAATGAATAAAAGTTGATAAAATGGATTATATAGTAAAAATATGGCCATAAAATTGACCTCGTATAAGTTTCTAGGTCATTTTTGGTCTTAAATTTAAGGTTTAGTCCTTAGTTAATGTGTAGGCTGAAAATTATAAGTTCATTACCCATTAGATGAAGGTGTGTGAATGTGTAGGCTGAAAAATTATCATAAAAACATCCGAGTATATTGAATATACTGGTTTTTTTATAAAATCATTGAATAAATAGAGTGTAGGGGTGAAAAATAAAAATAAAAGAAAGGAGTTTGAGAGAAGTTGATACCTATTAATAAGGTAACACCTTTTGGTTTATGCCAAAAGGATTAATTGTATTTATTTATTACCAAGGGTATAATTATAGGATGAATTTAGGGATATTGGTAAGTTTATTGGGTAGATATGTTATGAACCTATTTGGTTTTAAATGTGTGATTAAGTGGGAGGAGAGGAGGCTTTTTTATAGTGGAGGAGGGGTGACACTCTTGTAAATATTTAAAGATAGAACTCCACCCACATTTTTCATAATGAAAGTGGATCCAATAATGAATAAAAGTTAATAAAATAGATTATATAGTGTAAATATGGCCATAAAATGTCTCTCATATAAATTTCTAGGTCATTTTGGGTCTTTAATTTAAGGTTTAGTCCTTAGTTAAGCATAATTTTACCTTAATTGGTGTAATTAATTTTAATTACATCCACTAATATTTTTGGTAAAAAACTAAATTAAACTTATTAGAAATTAGAAATTATTTTTATTACTAATATGGAATCCATTTTTCCAAATTAAAATCACATAATTGGTAGAAATGAATTTAAAATCAATCCCACTGACGGGACGACACTGCAAGTTTTTAAAGTAAAAAATGATCAGAAGTTTGCTAAGTTTTTATATCAAATTTCAATGATAAATTGGTTCCAAGAACCTAAATTGGATTAATGGATAAAATTAATATATAATTAAACTTTTAAATCAAATTAAAATATAATTTAAACACATAAATAATTTAGATGAAAAGGCAGTTTTGAATTAAAATCCTGTATTTTTACTATTCATCCAAAAATAAAGTTTCTCAGAAAAATACCAAAAAATATATATAAGATAATTTAGAAATTGTAAATTAAAAAATTAATTTTATTTTATCAAATTAAATTTCTAAATGTGTCTCAAATTAATTTTATTACTTTTTATAAAAGAACATTAAAATAAGTTCATTTGAGAAAATAGTATTTTTAAACATATAAGGACTTTACCAAAAAATATATATTTCATTATCAATATATTTTATTTATATAAAACCATTATAAAACATATTTTAAAAGTAGTTATTACTATTCATATTACATAGTTTAATGACTAGGTCATATTTATAACAATAAAATGTGGCTTCAAAGAAACTCAATGTTGCGTGTAACGTACACCAAGTCAGTGTTTCCTATAGCACAAGCTAAATCAGTTCCATATGAAAGGAATGTTTTAATTATTGATATATTAAAAAACTATTTTTTATGTTGTGTAAAATGAAAAATATCAAAATATTAAATTAATTCAAAAAAAAGATTTCACAAAATTTTAGGGTGTTACGTGATACCCCCTTAAAATGAATTTCACCATAAAATTCAATTGGGTTATCAAAGGTTTAATACTGGAAATTTAATTCTATAGAAAGTGACATCAAAAAAATTAATAATAAAACTTCCATTAAAAATGGAAATTTGGAAGCATAACATTTACCCAAAGTAACATATAACTATGCTTCTACATAGGAGAACACAGGTAGGGAGTGAAGGTTGAACATAAAGGAAAAGCGTAAATATTTATAAGGCATGATTGAGGTCATCAATAAAAAAAGTGAATGAGCAAAGAAAATTTTTGGACCTTAAAATCGTAAATATGTGATTATTTATAAGGCCATTAGTTAACAAAAAATATATTCAGACAACATCTTTTTTATCATTATCCTATCTTTGAGTAATTATTTTACTAACCAAGAATATAAGGAAATATAATTATTTGATATATTTATATAAAAAAAATCATTCTTGGGTTTTAATTTTAACTATTTCTAATTCATCCATTACTTCAAGAAATGGATGTCCAGAAATTAAATTTGATGCTCCAAGCACAAAAATACACTTTTAGAAGATATTAAGGCCCATAAAAGAATGAAAAGTATAACTATTTATCGATAACTATTATTAAAAATAAATATCATTAATACATGAATATATTAACATAAAAATTAACACTATTGTTTCATCATGAATAATTATTCTTCAAAAAATAATTATACATTAACTATGACATCGTGTAGGCCAGTGGTAGGCATGAAACCCTTATCATCCTTCGATCATGGGTTCAAGACCTGCGACCTTGAAGAGATTGATTGGTTTTCACCTCACATACATGATTTACTTTTCTAAAACTAAACTAATATAATTTTCAAAATATGATGGACATCCTTAAAATAAAGTTAATCACAAAATAGCCTTTTAACCAAGGTTTTCAATACAATCTAAATACATAAATACTTCCTCTGAATTTTAACTTAACATTTTCATGAATGGTTAATATTATAACCCCTATTAAAGATGAAAATCCAAAACATTAGAAAGAAAGTCATGAAATAAAGTTAACATTCATCCCCTATATATCACAAACTAGATCTTGGTTGTCACATTCAAAACATGTGAATACCTTCATGGTAAATTCTCTTAAAACATGGAGACAAAATGAATTACCATAATTCCTTATAGAAAAAATGAATGATTCATTAATCCATAGATTACTGGATATATTATGTAAATCCAAGAAGTTTTAAACTTCTTCCATGATAGAATTAACTACTTGTCAACAAGTCATTAATTAGTTCTGCGGTAATCAGTACCGTGAAATATACTTATTCATATACCACATATCTTTATCCAAACAACAATATCTTAACATAAGTAACATATTAGGGGTTATATCCACTTAGTAAATAATCACCCTTTCTTTAAATCAATTTTCCAGTCCATCAGAAACATTCAACATAATATTTTAAATCCTTACTAAAAAATTTAAACTGGACAATCCTTATATATTTCACCTTTGATATTCTTGAATCCAAATATATAAAAAATTCAATTACTTCATCCTTAATCCATTAATAAGGCTATATCATCCTATTAAAAAAATACCTATTTCCTTTCAAATTTCATATTTAGTCTTTTAATCATTAGCAATGTAACCATTACTTACACCACCTTACCGATTGTCTTTAGGATCTTTCCTCTTAGGACATTGAGTTTCGTAATGACTATTTATTCCACACTTAAAACACTTAACCTTCTATTATTCCTTAGAGAGGCCAATATTATCATCTATTTCGTTAACCAAACTCTTCATTTTTTTACTTATAATAGCTTTCTTTATGTCCTTATTTTCTATAGTCAAAACATCTTCTTATTCCTCTAATACATTCGATTAGGTTATTCTTTCCACATTGATAACACAAAGGAAACCAAATCTTCTTTCCTCCAAGGTATCCATTACCCAAACTCTAAACGAAATACTTCTTTCTCTTCATTGGTGAGTCCAAGAGTTGGTCAAGGTACATGTTGTTTACCATGTTCCTTGAAAACTGATTAGGCATGATCACAACATCTTTCACTCTAGTGATCATCCTACTTGAATTCTCAATAGAAAATCATCCACCACATTCAACAAAAATCTAGTTCTTTCTGATTCCCACCATTAAATAAAATTAGAAGCATAGCGTGAGAATTTATCATCATAGTAAAAATACACATAGTCATGAAAATAATTACTTATAGGATGTCTAAATCATGAAACTTTAATTAATTTATGATACCTTAGGTTCATCATAGTTTTTTCATTTCCAACTTATACTTAAATAATTCATGATGGTTCATGAAGAGTTTGTGAATTCCCAAAGCATATCCTAGGGGAGTGTCAAAATAGGTGTGCAATAAGTCCCATTGTCATGTACCAGATTACCCTGAGTCAGGACCAACACACCTTTTTAGAGTTGTTACCCCTAGGTACCTATGTTACAGAGCCACAACCACTTGTAGTATCTAGACAGAGATTTATTTCTAGGAAACCACTCACTCCATCCTTTACCAAAATTCTAGGGAATTTTCATATAATTTTCTTTATTATTAGACTTATCCCCAGACACATACTTAGGGTTATCACTAAGGTTTTATCATCTTAGCTTCTAAAGGTTAACTAAAACTTTCCTCTAATATCAACTATTGTGACCCTCACTTTTTATACATTAACATTACATAATTTTTTTGGAATATTTAAAACATTATACAAATAGATTCCCAAAGAGCATATTAATCAAGTGACTTTGGAAACATGGAAATATAAACACTGCTACGTAAATGAGCTACATAAACTCCAACTAGGTTCTTATTTACTAGAACCTTTCTTAGAAACATCAAACATAATACATATATTCATAACTTGTGGGAAGAAAACATAAAAAGGGATGATCTCAGATGCTCAATAATGGTAAAAAAGGGAGATACATAAGCATAATCATGGGAATTAGGGTATGAGAACATGATCATGAAAATAGAATTTCATACCCTGCATATCAAATATCATAAACATAAATCATGGCATAAGGATTGGCAGTTCATAAAACATTAATAATAAAGAAATAAATAACATAAGCCTTGAAATCATAACATAGGAATAAAACATGGAATTTTGGAAGACAAATAAGTATATATAATTATTTCCATTGTAGTAATTTCATCCTTTCCAAGACCATCTTAGTGAACACAGTCCTTTACTAAACTGGGTTCACACCCCGTTCCAGCTCGGTATTACTAAATCAAGTTCACTCCTCATTCCATCCCTGTAATACCGTACTGAGTTCGTTTCTAATTCTAGACCTATACTACTGAATTGAGTTCATTTCTCATTTGATCCCTATAATACTGAACTGAATTCATTCCTTGTTCTAGCCATGTCTATCTTATAAGATATAAATATTTTCCCAAATCATTGGTGGGAGATATGGGTTCTACCCATCTCATACTGATATCATACATACATAGGCCACAAGATCATAAACAATCATATCATAAACCATGAAATGAAATGGTTTTCAGAAACATGTATTCATATCATTAAATTTGGAAAAAGATAAAGGTTTCATAATTATTTAATTAAAATAATAATTCGTAAAACAAAAACATATTTCAAAAACATATAACCTATGAAAGATAAACGAGTTTCATAAACATATAACCAATGAAAGAGAAATGATTTTTATAAACATATAACCTATGAAAGAGAAAAAAATTTCATAAAGACTTTTGGATTCCTCATGTATTAATCATGTTTTAATGATCAAAAATCTTATTCAGTCAATAAAACATGTTAACTCTATGTAATCTATCTCACATCAAATGCACATTTTCTTAGTAAAAGATATCCAAAGCTCTTAGGTGCTATAAACTCAGTTTGGTTACTATACACTATCTTTTGATTCACTTTATAATGATTTATCTGGAAAATGATTAAGTTTAATTCATTACATAAATATCACTGCTTAAGTCTGAATACAGATATTTTCCTAGTCCCAGACACTGTGAACAAGACACCGTGACATCCAGACACTGTGACCATGAGACACCATGACCATGAGACACCGTGACCATGAGACACCATGAAAACCAGACACTGTGAACAAGACACCATGAACCAGACACCATGAAACAGACACTGTGAACCAGACACTGTGAAGAAGACACTATTTTCATGACATACTGTGACACCATTTCTTAATATGTTTTTCATATTTTAATTTAATATCTAATGGTAATATTTGAAGATTTTAAATGCACTGACATAATTAATATTTCTTTGCAGACATGTCATCTAACAATACGAGGTACGAGGTGTAGAATACATGCAACCTATCGGGTCAAACACATGTACTCCAAGATAAAAGAGTAATGCGGCCCAGAAACAAAAGGTGTGTGTGGAACAATACTAAAAAAAATATGGTGGGCGTGAACACGACAACATAATACACTTAGAGAATTCTTGAAGAAATAATTGTCTCATGAAACTCGACGCTGCTGAAGAACACACGAATCATACTTGAATCCCAGAATCGAGAACATCTTCGCACTATCAAACATCACGAAGAATACAATCCAGATCTGTTTGACTTGAGACACTCTGTTTTCCATACGAGGAGTTTATTTCTACATCTGCTTTATCTCAGAAGTCCAGAGCTGCAAAGACTAACACTCAGAGCACTTCTAAACCTATCTCAATATTTTCTCTCTGTTGTGTATCATTTTATTAAATTTCTAGCAGTGTGTGTATCTGTATAACAACACACTCCGTATTCTATATTACAATAAAGGATACAATATATCCTTACTCAAACATCCTTTTACACTTGTGTATACCCACAGATAAGTGTGTAAGAGGTCCCTGTGTGGCCTGGTTTTTTGTACCCTCGAAGAACTATGGAAGAGGTCCTTATGTGACCTAGATGGTCCTGTGTACTATTGTTAACCCCAATCTTGGGTTTGGATCAATTTTATCTATATAAACTGCTTGGTGGCAGGTGATCACTAAGTAGAGTGTATTATATCTCGGCTTGAGACTGAACCACTTGTTTCATATCCACTGTGCTGTTTAATTTAGTCTTCTTTGTTTTACTACTTTACTGTATAATTCAGAAATCTCTAAATTAAATTTGATAGTTACTCTTAGAAATAAGTTATAATTGCATTATCTTAGTAGAATAGCTTCAAAAGTAATATTAATAACAGACATTAAGATTACTAAGAACTAATCAATCTTATAAGAAGTTATTTAAACAATAAACCTCTTATAATAGTATAACCTTGATTAACTGGTTTGTATTTAACCTTTTGGGGAAAAACTTTTATAATTACTTTTTAACCAAAATTTTTTATAGATACTCAATTCACCCCCTCTTGAGTAATCTACTTCAAACAACATTTGGTATCATAGGTTATTTATTAAGACTCTGTTTAACCTTGTTCAACTGTGATTGTAGTTTTACTTTAAAGATCTGTAATTTTCTGTTAATTCTAAATTTCTAGATCTTTCAAAGTATTCTGTATTATGGATAATACATTGTAAGGTTTTGCAACCAATAGACCACCATTATTTAATGGAACCAACTATTCTCAATGGAAAATTAAAATGAAAATGCATTTAGAGAGTATGGGTTTTAAAATTTGGTCTTCCATTATAGATGAATATAAGATTCCTACTACTAATAGAACCCCATGGGTTGAACCTATAAAAACTACCTACAATAACAATTACAAATCTATGAATTCTTTATACTTCCCCTTAGGAGTTGAGGAATTCAATATAATTTCTTCTTGTAAAACTACCCATGAAATTTGGGATACCCTGTCTGTCTCACATGAAGGGACATAGTGTAAAGGAAATGAGACTTAATACTTATACTATTAAATATGATAAATTTAAAATGAAACCTGATGAGACTATCTCTGACATGTATCATAGGTTCAATGATATTATCAACACAATGATTTCTCTTAGAAGATAAGTCACTACTAAGGAACAGATCATGAGAATTATCAGATGTTTTCCTGATAGATGGAGAGGAACCTATGTCTATATTAGAGAATCATGCAACATCAACAAGTTACCTATAAAAGAACTCATTGGGAAACTGATGATGTATGAAGAGGAACTGAAAGTCAATAAGTAAGAGGAGGATAAACCAAATAGGAAATCTGTTACATTCAAGACCACCACCTTTAAACACAAAGACAAAGGGAAATTGGAAGCTTTTATAGAAAGTTCCAGTAGTGAACAATCATTACCTGATAATGATGAGGAGGTGGATCAATTAGCCAGAAGATTCAAGAAATTTTACAAGAAGAAGAGATTTTCCCAAAATCCTAACTTTAAGGGAAAATATGACCAAAAAGGAAGTTGGAAGAAGGATTGGAAAAGAAGTGACAAGACTGATGAGATTGTATGCTATGAATGTAATCACAAAGGACATATCAAGGCTTACTGTCCAAAGCTCAAGTACAAAAAGAGATATTAGTACAAGGACAAGAAGTATAAAAAGGCCATAAAGGAAACCTAGAGTGCTTCTGAGGACAGCTCAATCGAATCAGAAACATAACATGATGAACATGAAAACAAAGCCAATATGTGTTTTAGAACAAACACATCTGAGGTAAAACTGGACTCTCTTGTACATAAATTATACTATTCTGGAGATGAGAGTGACTCTAAAAATATAACTAATGAAGAAATGTTTTAATACTATAACATGATTGAAGAAACATGCAATAAACTAAAAGACAAATATAAATCATTGAAGAAACAATATGCTCTTACTGTGAATATTAAATCTGAACTCACAACTGAAAAAGATAAAAATGCTCAACTTCTCAAAGAGAACAACAAATTAAAAATGTCTAATGAAAAATTAAAGAATGACCTTGAAAAGTTTAACAATGGGAAAAATACCCTTACTCAAATTCTAGGAAAACAAATTGCCCCTAAATACAACATTGGTATTGGTTATCAACCTGGAAAAAGAAATATTGGTAGAACATATTTTTTTTTCTAAATCTAGGACATATAGTTTTACTCCCAGTTCTGGACACAAATCAACTAATTCAATTTATGATACACTTTCTACTATTTCATGTTTTTTTGGACCAAATTGAGTTTATTTTTCAAATACCTTACTTAATGCTTATTAGAAACCTATAAGGCAGATATGGGTTCCTAAAGAACTTATTACTAATATTATTAGACCCAAACAAGTATGGGTACCAAAATCTATTTTTGCTTGATCATTTTGTAGGAAATATTCTTAAAGAGTTCTCGTAAAAGTTTATGGTACTCGGATAATGGATGTTCAAGACACATGATAGAAGACTACTCATGCTTCAAGAATATAATAAAAATAGATGGAGGAAATGTCACATTGGTGACAATGCCAAAGGAAAGATTATTGGCCTCTGCCAAATTGATAACTCTAACTCAGTTTTAATTTCTAAAGTACTATTTGTTTATGGATTAAAATATAATCTTCTTAGTATCTCACAATTATGTGATGATGGATTTCATGTTAGATTTGAAAATCATGCTTGAAATGTCTTTAATTATAAAGATGAATTAATATTTTCTACATTAAGAAATGAAAATGTTTACTCTGTTAACTTAGATTCCTTAGAATCTCAAAATGATTCATGCTTAAGTGTATTTCATAAAGAGTCTTGGATCTGGCATAGGAGACTAGGACACTATAATATTTTCTCCCTTAGAAATCTAACTAGAAAAATATTAGTTAAAGACTTACCCAAACTTGATTTTCCAAATGACAAAGTGTGTAATCCCTATCAAAAGGGAAAAAACACAAAATTTCTTTCAAACCAAAGAAAGAAGTGTCAACTTCTCAACCTATCGAACTAGTTTACATGGATTTGTTTGGGCCATATAGAGTTTCTAGTTTAAATGGGAAGCACTATGTTTATGTTCTTGTAGATGACTTTTATAGATATACTTGTACCTTCTTTATAGCTAAAAAAAGTGAAGCTTGGTCTTATTTTACTAAATGTGTCAAGTCTGTGGAAAATATAAGTGGACTTAGAATTAAATCCTTAATAAGTGATCATGTCTGTGAGTTTGAAAATAAAGAGTTTGAATCCTTTTTCTCACAAAATGGTTATAGTCACAATTTCTCTACCCCTAAAACACCTCAACAAAATGGAGTTGTAGAAAGAAGAAATAGAACCCTGCAAGATATTTTTAGAACAATGCTTAGTGAATATGACCTACCTATTTATTTTTGGGTTGAAGCTATCAATAAAACATGATACATAATAAATAGAGTGTTGATCAGACCTATTCTTAAAAGGACTCCTTATGAGTTATGGGACAATCGAAAACCCAAGGTTAACTACTTCAGAGTTTTTGGTTTTAAAGTCTATATTCTTAATACTAAGGACAATCTTGACAAATTTTCATCCAAGAGTGATGAAGGTATCTTCTAGGATATTCCATGTTCACTAAAGCCTATAGAGTGTTCAATAAAAAAACTAAATGTGTGGAAGAATCTGTCCATGTCAAATTTGATGAAACAAATTTACACGAGCCTAAAACCATTCTAGAAAATCTGGAGGATGATGTATCAAATCTGAACATTAATTGAAAATCCTCAAACCATTCTGTGAAAGAATTTGTAAAAACTTCTAGTTCTAGAAATTCCTTAGACTCAAGTCATAATGAACCTGAACCTGTTGATGAACCTCAAATCACTAGTCCCTCCTTTTCTAGAGCTGTTAGAACTCTTAAGAACCATCCTTTAGATGCTGTTGTAGGAGACCTAGACAAAGGAACTCAAACTAGAGCTTCTCTTAGAAATCAGGTTGAACATCAAGTCTTATTGTCACAAATTGAACCAAAAAACATTAATGATGCTATCAATGATGAATTTTGGGTGATGGATATGCAAGAAGAACTTAATCAGTTTGAAAGGAACAAAGTTTGGAAATTTTTTGAAAGACCCAAGGACACATTCACCATAGGCACTAAATGAGTGTTTATAAATAAGGTAGATGAAGCTGGTAACATAGTTATAAACAAGGCTAGATTGGTTGTACAAGGCTATAGTCAAGAAGAAGGAATTGACTGTGAGGAGACCTTTTCACCAGTAGCTAGACTCAAATCCATTAGAATATTGATTGCTTATGCTGCTCATATGAATTTCAAACTATATCAAATGGATGTTAAGAGTGCATTCTTAAATGGGTATATAGCTGAGGATGTATTAATTGAACAACCCATTGGTTTTACAAACCCCCATTTTCCAAATCATATTTTAAAATTATCAAAATCCTTGTATGGTTTAAAAAAACCTCCAATAGCTTGGTATGATAGGTTGAGTACTTTTCTTATTTCCAAAGGTTTTATAAAAGGAATAGCTAATCCTACCCTTTTTATAAAATGAATTTCTAATGTTGTTTTAGTTGTTCAAATCTATGGTGATGACATTATATTTGGATCTTCAAAAAATTCTTTGTGTTGATTTTTCTAAAATGATGAAAAATGAATTTTAAATGAGTTTAATGGGTGAACTAAAATTCTTTCTCGGATTTCAAATCTATCAAAATAATGATGGTATTATTTTAACTCAAATTAAATATACTAGAGATATTCTAAAACATTTTGGATTGGATATCACTAAAAGTAGTGACACTCCCATGAGTACCACTTGTAAGTTAGATCTTGATGAAGATAGAAAATCTGTTGATCAAACTACTTATAGAGGAATGATTGGAAGTTTACTCAACTTAATTTCTAGTCGACCTAACATTATGTTTAGTGTGTGTATGTGTGATCATTTCCATGAAAATCCTAAGGAATCACATTTAAATTTTGTAAAGATAATTTTCAAATACCTCAAGCATACACCCAATCTAGGGCTATTCTACCCTAGAGGACAATCATTTGAATTATTTAGTTATTTTGATGCTGAATTCAGTGGTTGTAAGTTAGATAGAAAAATCACCTCTGGAACATGTCACTTTTTAGGCAAGTCACTAGTATCATGGTGTAGTAAGAAAAAAAAATTTGTTGCATTATCTACTGTAGAAGTTGAATTCATAGCTGCTGGCAGTTTTTGTGCACAAATCATGTGGATGAAACACACATTACTAGATTATGGATATCAATTCAGGCATTTACCTATAAATTGTGACAACAAAAGTTCTATTAAAATTTCAAAAAATCCTGTTTAACATTCTAGGACAAAGAATATTGATGTAAGACATCACTTTTTGAGAGGTCATTATAAAAAAGGTGATATCACTTTGGAATTCATTGGTACTGAATATCATCTTGTTGACATATTCACCAAACCATTAAATTCTGAAAGAATAGACTACATTATACATGAACTAGGCATGATAAATCTTAAGTAAATATCTTACTGTTTTATGTCTTACTGCCTTATGTATTACTGTTTTATATCTTACTATTTCATGTTTACAGTATCACAGTTAGTATTTCATGATTACTATCTAAAAATAATTATCTCACCGTAAATTTCAGTCACTGTCTCACTATAAGGATCAATCAACGTCTCATCGTAAAGTTCAGTCACTATCTCACCGTAAGGATCATTCACTGCCTCATCATAATGACCTGATATGGTCTCACTATAAATATTCTTTATGATTTTTATTTACAAATTAAAAAATTTATCACAGTTATTATTCATTTCACCTTTTTAGTTTCCCGTGCTTTTACTTTTGCAACGTTTGGTGTTCCTAAATGATAAAATAAAGGAAGTGTCACTTGTCCTTCACTCGAGCATTATTATATTCACTCAATTTGTAAACCTTCTTCAACCCTTCAACCCTTTCTCTCTCTCGAACCTTCGTTGAATTCCCAGGATGAAATGCATTTCATCATCGACTCCTGAGAAATGTAGCTCAAAGAAGAAGAAGATCACACCCAAGCAGGCACCTGAAGGTCCTCTAAATCCAAATCTGGTGAACCGAGTAGTAGTAACTGAGAAAGAGATATTCCCCAAGTGGATTTTGTCAAGTAAGTCTTTGGTTTTGAAAGTTTTAAAAGAGAAAGGCTGGTTAGAATGGTTTTCGAAGGAAGATAGACCTATCTACCCTAAGCTAGTGGCTCAATTTTATCAGTATGTTCAGTTCTCCTTTGATTATGAAGATGGTTATGTTGTGAGAATCTGGATAAATTGCCATAAATTCTCATTCTATTTGAGGTTATGGGCTTCATGCCTTGGGATACCTCATGAAGGCATCTGTGTGGACTATCAGAGAGGACCTCCACCTTCTAGTGAATTATTTGTTTTGGAAGATTCTCTGAAAAGCTTAACCGGAAATGGCACCAAGAGGAGAGCCATTACTGCAGAATTGGATGGAGAATCTAGACTTCTATTTAAGTTTATACAGAACCTGATTAGCCCTAGAAAAGGTGATTTTACTGTACTAAAATATAAGGATATATTTTTGATTCATCTTATGAAAAATGGGCATAAGATCAACCTTTGTAAGTATATCATACACCATATGTGTGAGATGATCAAAATGACATCCAAGTCAACCTCCCTATTTTATTCTCATCTTATCTCAGTCATGCTTCATTCCAAAGGTATGGTTTGACATAATGAAGAAGTTATCATGGATTGTGAGTTCTTCCTTTCAAAATTCATTATCAAGAGGATGAAAATCAATTGGAATACTTGAAAAAAGGCATGGGTGGAAGAAAATGATAGGATTTATGAAAAGTTCAGTCCAGTGGAACATCCCTCAATACCAAAAGATATTTATGATCCTAGTTTGGAACCAGATGAAGTTGTTGAGTATTCTGAAGAAGAAGAAGAAGAGGCTGCTATGCCTACCCAGGAAACTATTTCTGATAAGGAAGACATTACTCCTGTCCCTCATGTAGTAAGTGAAAAGAAAGTCCCTACTTCTAAAAATGTTGTTAATATGGAAGATCAACCCAAAGTTGAAACAGAATCTGTTGCCAAAGAAACCAAAAAGAATGCTATGAAAGAACCTATAGAAGAAGAATTACCTGTTATGCAAGAAGATGACCTTGAGGAACTCCCAGTGGAATAATTTGTTACTAATGTCATTCCTTCGACTGAGGAAAGGCTAGAGGTAGCTTTTTAGTTGGCTAGATAGGAAATGATAGAAAAAATAAGAGATGAATTCATGTAAATAGATAAATCCCCTAAGCCTCTCAGTCCTAAGAAGGATGCAACTATTGAGGGGGAGAAACCCCCAAATCTAGAATCTATTGAAGTTCCAAACCTGATTGATCCAAGCCCTGTAGACTCTCAGTATAAGTTCCCCAGCTTTTAAGAAGTGGATGACTCCCAAGAAGTCTCATTAAATGGCCTTGAACTTTCCACTATGTTCTAATTGAAACATGTCTCTAATCTTTCCCCGAAAAAAAAAACCTAAGCCTGTATCAGTCCCTATCTCTAAACCTTCATCAAAACAACCATCCTTGGTGAGTAAAGATGATCTAAAAGATTTTGGAGCTACCATTTTGGCTGGAGTTGAAAAATTCCTGAATACCCAACCTGCTTCTGTAACTCATCTAAGTGAGAGGGATGCTTCACTGTTTTTGGAAAAAGATATTTGGAAGATTCAACCCAAAATGCTTCATGAGATTTAGGAAGTCAGAGTTGAAAATAGACTGCTTAGTGATGAAGTGAGGACTCTAAGTGGTATGATTAAAGAAATGCATAAAGATATGAATTAGAGATCAGATCTTGATTATCATCCTGTGGAGTCTATTGTTCCTTAAACCCCACATAATGTTGTCTCTCAGATTTAACCTCATTTAGATTCCTTAAATGAAAAGGTTGCAAAAAGAAACAAACAGATTGCAAAAGAGATGTAAGAGCTTGTTGTTAATCTTAACAAACTCACTGATGATTGTACGGGGTGCCTTCAAAAATTGATAAATCAACTGAAATATCTCACCTCAGCTATCACTACCTCTAAGGAATCTGGGCAATCATCTCAATATTCCTTAGACAATGACCTACTCAGAATAGTGGTCAAAGAATACCTTCAGACTATGTTTAGTGGTTTCAATAAAGATTCTATATCTACAGTTATCAAGAATAGTGAAAGGGTTCTTGATCTGGTCCAAATCCATTCAAAAATTACTAATGATGCTTAGTAAGAAATTACCAAGAAAGTGTATTTATACTTCAACTGAATCTTCTCAAAGACTAACATGACCAATCATTTCAAATATCTTGTAGAAAATTTGAGGATTACTCCTGTTACTCAAGCTTTCAAGGCTCAAGTCCAAAAGATCATAGAGTTCACTCGTCTGTTGGATAAGTTTATAAAAAATAAGGATGACTTTGAGAAAGCTATGTGGTATGGTGGAGAGATCATTGTATATTTTATCAAGATTATAAGGCCCTATCTTCATGTACAGAGTACAACCATTATTGCTCTTGTGACTGCACCTCTAAGAGCTGGTTTTCCTATATTAACCTCTTTCCTAGCCTCCACTTCTATGTCTGTCAGTTAGGCACTAAGTCAGATTAGGCTTGTGAACCTTTAACAAAAATTGCCTCAATCTTCGAATTCACCTACTCTGGATCCCTCTATCACTAAAGGTATTCCTTTACCTTCTCTATCAACCAACTCACTCCCTTCTTCTACCTCAACCTTTGCTCCGATGGCCTCCTCTTCTGCTATTGCTGCTAAAGGAAAAGAGAAGACCATCCAGTGAAGAAGAACGATGCTTAATCTATTTTGATAGGAATTGTAAAGACCCGTAAATTTCAAGGAAATTTTTTTCTTAATTTTCTTTGGAATTTTACAAGAACGCAGTTTCTGACGGCGCCTGATTCCGAGGCCCGGTGTGCCCAGAATCATTTTCCGAAGTTTGGCTCGGGTACGTTCAGTGAACGGACGAGCGGGTTTTTCTAACTTTTGAACCGGTGCTCGGAATCGAATTCTGAGGGCACCGATGAAATCGCAGCGCCGGTATTCGCTTAGAAACGCCTCTTCCGGAGTTGCGTTTGCTCGGGTGTGGTTTTTAATTTTCGGGCTTAAAGTTAAGAAATAAAATAATTTTGCGACAACTTTATTTTATTTCACTTAAGCCGCTTGGAAGCCACTTGAAGCCACTTAAAAGTGGCTTGAACTGAGTTGAACTGGATAGGATGCTATCCAGAAATATCCTACCCCCTTGGTAGGATATTTGTGAGGTGGGGCCCGCACGAGCCTCGCCGTTTCTTTCCGCTAAGAAACGCACCCGTGAAAACCCGTCTTAATGAAAGTCAACTGACGCGTTTTCTAAATTCTTAACAGACCATTTAATTGGGCGGTTTATTTCGTGAATTAAATGGGCTGTTTCTTTCGTGAATTAAATGGCCTGTTTCTTTCGTTGAATTAATTCAACGAATTAATTCAATCGTTTCTTAACCTGTTTTCGTGTGTTGGCATATTAATAAAATAAGACCAACCCAAAATCTTTTGAGAAGATTTGAGAGGATCCTTGTTTCTTCTTCTCCCTCGCGAAGAACGCGAAGAACGCGAAGAACGCGAAGAACGCGAAGAACGCGAAGAACGCGAAGAACGCGAAGAACGCCGAACCCGGAAATCGACGACGCGACGCCTTGATCTGCATCGCCGACAACGTTCTTCTGCGACGTCTCTTCCTCCGCGACGGATCTTCGATCGGCTTCTTGAGGTAAGAATCTCAGACCTTCCTTTTTATCTCCTTCGTGGTTCTTAACCAAAAACACGGATTTAATTAGTTAAATTAAATCTGCTGTTTCATGGTGCGTTGAGTTCACCGACTCAACACCGGATTCCGCGACGACGCGACGCCTCCCCGCGACGACGCGACGATCCCTCTCTTCCGCGACGAGCTTTTCCGCGAAGAACGCCCGCGCGCGACGATCGACGAGGTAGGGATTTATTATGGGAATTACCCCTTTTTAATTTATTCCCGTCAATGTTTCTTAAAGAAATTAAAGAACCGAATTGTGAACAATTTTAATCTTCTTAAAATTGTTATTTTTTTCCCGTGTGGAATAAAATTCTCCCGGTTGTTTATCTCTAACGCGGAGGGTGCGGGCCAAACGAACACGGCCCGACGACCCTCCGTCGTTCTTCGTTTTGTGCGGATTTGGCGGGCGACGACGGAACGTTCCGCAGCGGATGTTTGACGATTCCGCAGTAAAAAACGGATCCCGGGAGGAGCAATGGCGCAGACGAGAAGAGAATCGGACCACCGGAGCGATCTCGGTGGCCCGCGGAACTCGCCGGCGGCCGGAGGCGGCGGGGCCTCGGCGCGCCGCCGGACGGGGCCGCCGCGGCTTCAGCCGCGGCGGCGGCGGCCAACGGACCCGCGGCCGCGCAGGTCCGGTTTGCCCGCGCGGGACGCGGCTCTGCCGCGTCCGCGGTTCACCAGCGCGGCCCACGCGGGCCGCGGTTTCCTCAGGCCGCGGGTCAACGCCCGCGGCGCCTGGCACTCGGCCGCTCGGCCGAGCCGAGCCAGGCTGGTCCGACCGGCCGGGCCGCGCCCCGGCCGGGCCGGACCGGGCCAACCGGGTCGGGTCAGGCCAGTACCCCCCTTCTTCGGACGTTTTCGTTCCAATGGCCGTATCTTGAGCTACGGGCCTCCGAACGACGCGCCGTCAGTGGCAACGCGATCCTTGGATCGAGACGGTCGTTTCAGTATACTATACTCAAGGTGCACCTTCCTTTTCGGGAGCCTACGTAGTTAAAACTCCGTAGTTAAGCGTGCTTGGCCTAGAGCAGTGATCAGGATGGGTGACCTCCTGGGAAGTTTCCCAGGGTGGGTGTGAGACGGAAAGACCAATAACTCTCAGACCGGGCGTCCGATTGACGCGTCGTCTGTTTCGTTGAATTCCTCTAAGTGAGACGGATCTTTTGGCATACTCCGCCCGAGGTTTGGACGCAGGTGGAGTACGGTCGAGTTGGTTTTGCCTTAAAAACCAACCGGGCCCCTGGGACGAAAACGCCAATAACTCTCAGACCGGGCGTCTGATTGACGCGCCGTCTATTGCGTTGAGTTCCTCTTGATGAGACGGAACTTTTGGCATCCTCCGCCCGAGTTTTGGATGCAGATGGATAGTGGTCGGGTTGGATCGCACTGAAATCCAACCGGGCCCCTGGAACGGAAAAGCTGATATCTTTCAGACCAGACGTCCGTTTGACGAACCGTCAGCGGCTTTGGTGATCACGTTGAAAAACGGTCCCTATGAGTATACCCTGTGAGTGTTCGGGGTATAGTTGAGTTACGGCCGGATTGGTTCGCTCACGAAACCAACCGGGCCCCTGGGACGAAAAGGCTAATAACTCACAGACCGGGCGTCCGATTGACGTGCCGTCTGTTGCGTTGAGACCCCTATGACGAGGTGGTTTTTCGAGATACTTCCTTGCAGGACTTTGTGATACTTGGAGTATCGACCAGTAGCTCGTGGAGCGGGCCCTCCCGGAGACGAGCGGGCGGAGCACGGAGACCGTGTAGCTGACTGAGACCCGACGACTGCTGATCGAATGACTCGGTGTGCGACAGAGGTGCGCTTGGTTGTAGCGGCACATGGGAGCGCTTGGTTGTAGCGGCAGACCCACGACAGTTGTGCGCTTGGTTGTAGCGGCACATGGGAGCGCTTGGTTGTAGCGGCAGACCCACGACAGAGGTGCGCTTCGTTGTAGCGGCACATGGGAGCGCTTGGTTGTAGCTGCAGACCCACGACAGAGGTGCGCTTGGTTGTAGCGGCACATGGTAGCGCTTGGTTGTAGCGGCAGACCCACGACAGAGGTGCGCTTGGTTGTAGCGGCACATGGGAGCGCTTGGTTGTAGCGACAGACCCATGACAAAGGTGCGCTTGGTTGTAGCGGCACATGGGAGCGCTTGGTTGTAGCGGCTGGCCCGCATTACTCGATAGGTGGAGTACTACAGCAGTCTTAAGTTAGTGGGCAGTACCTCGGAGTTGTGACAGGACCACTGTACACTCCAGAGACGGAGCTCTTCAGCAGTTATGGTTTCGATGATGAAAATCCTGGTTTGAGCTGAGACTTTTGACCTTGTGTTTGCCTCATGATTGAGATGGGTTACTTGATAACTTAGGTATATGTATGGGCATATATCTAAGTAGAGGTTATCTGTTGAGATCTTCTTTGTGGTTATCCTTGTTGGTTTTAGAGAGACCTTGAGGGTCTCGGGGTCCCTACTAAGTATCGTTATACTCACCCCTGCACGGGCTATGCCCGCACCTCGTTGTGTTGGTTGCAGAAGACAGGAAGTGCTGATGGAGGTCAAGTGTTCGAGGACTGGACGGTACCCGGAGGTGGACTACACGACGAGTCAGTACCCGGAGGTGGACTACACGACGAGTCAGTACCTGGAGGTGGACCACTGAGCGAGACATGCTCGGAGCGGACGGCGGGACCCGAGGAGCATTGGAGCTATCTGTACCCACCCTTCAGGTGGGACTTCCAGAGGACGGCTCGATGCTGCAGTTTTTCCTTTCAGTTGCTGTTTTTCCTTTCAGTTGTACTTTACAGTTGGGCTTGTATTTCCGGCCCCTTTTACTTTCAGCACAGCTTGTACAGTTTTTACTTAGTGTTTACTTTTCCGCTTGCTTACTCTGTGGTGCTTGTTTACTTTTCAAAGGCAATGCCTTCCCTTTTTGCTGGGATTTATGCCTTGGTGCTAGTCGCCAGCCCCTGGCCTATGGAAGGCGGGCTTGGGGTAGTCACGGCACGGGCCCCGAGGACGGGTCGTGACAAATTGGTATAAGAGGTGGTCGGTTCTACCGGGGACTCTGATCTTTCTTCTAGGTGAAGCAATAGTGTTTAGCGTATTGGGTGTGGTTATCAGTCCAGGGAGTCCAGTGTTGGTGCGGTGGCCGACGTATCCGTACACCAGGACCCTGACTTCTGATTTCCGACTTAATGCACGAAAACATTGATTGCATGTGTGTTTCAAGTTTTCCTTGTGATTACTTCTGTCAGCTCACCAGGTATACTGTCCTGACCATGGCGCATTTGTTCCCTTTTCAGGATGGCCCCACGACGACAGCCAGCTAGGATTCCGAGAGTGGAGCATGATGACAGCCCACCGAGCGTCGAGGACTCGGTACAGGGCCCTTTGACAGCTGAGGCACCAGTGGTACCTATACCCGCCGAGGCACCGATGCTACCAGCCCCAGCCGTTGGCGATGCACGTCGCCTTAGTGCACTGCATGAGTTCCAACGCCAGCGACTGCCCAGGTTCCGCCGGGAGACGGACCCTCAGGCCGCCGAGGATTGGCTGGAGGCAGTTGTTCGGGTTTTCAGATTAGTGAGGACACCAGCAGACCTCATGGTGATCCTCGCAGTGAGTCTCCTGCACGCGGCAGCAGGCAGATGGTGGAGCTTGATGCTCCAGGTGCACGACGAGGCGTCTCTCCTCTGGACGGACTTTGAGAGCATCTTCCGCTCTGAGTTCGTCCCAGCCACCCTCCGAGCGGTGCGCATCCAGGAGCTACTACAGCTGCGGCAGGGCAGCATGTCAGTGGCCCAGTACTCGGCGAGATTTACTGATCTCTCGCGCTACTCCACAGATATGGTACGGGACCCGTTCTTCCGGGCCCGGACCTTCGAGCAGGGACTGAGGCATGAGATCAGGGCTTCGATGATCTCCCTCAACATTCCGACTCAGGCAGGGGTGTTAGAGCGAGCCCTCTTAGTGGAGAGTTTCCTTGCTGAGCAGTCTCCAGCAGCAGGACCCACCACTTACCGGCATGCGGCAGAGTCTTCTGCAGCGGGCAGTAGACGGATGACGCAGGGGTCTAAGAGGACTGGACCTACAGGTGGTCGCCAACATGACTCTGGATCGTTTTCGCGAGGCACTCGGGGTGGGCAACGACTTGCCATGAGAGGGTAGTGTTACTCTTGCGGCGGGGTTGGTCACATGGCTCGTGACTGTCCGACCCGCCATACGGATGACCAGCAGACGAACGAAGGACCCCCCCAGGTAGAGGCAGAGGTTCGATCAGGGCGGGCCGCAAGGAGCAGGCGGCCATGACAGGGGAGTTGGTCGTGCAGTAGGAGGTGGACGGCGCTTCGGGGTGTTGCCACCACCACCACCAGGCGGTCCACCACGACCGCAGGGGACAGGAGGATATGGGAAAGCTCGGCTTCAGGCAGCTGAGGCCTACGATCATGGAGCTCCGGGAGCAGATGGACAGGAGCGGGACTAGCTCCAGACCTGGAGACTTTTGTTCACGTTGCTTCTAGTTTTGTTGATGTGTGTTTATAGATTCTTTGTGTCTTTTTACTTGAGCTGCAGTAATAAAAGACACCTTTTCTTGTGGCATTTTACTTTCATGTCCTCTCTTGTTTTGTTACTAAGAGGTTCCGGTTTAGACTGTTGACTTGACCCTCACCCGTGAGACATCTACTGGAGGAGACCCAGTTATCACACACTGAAGCCGACAGTGTGACTCAACCCTTGGAGGCAAGAGTAATGGTTGGATCTCTTGGTAGTAGTGTCGAGGCCTTATGACGTCATCCTTGGTATGGATTAGTATCATCCATGTTGGGATTGACCGTATTAGGTGAAGAACGTGGTTCATCCAGGGGATGAGACCAGATTTCTCTTATCGGCAAGGAAGAAATCTTGGCAGCTCTAGTAGGACCAGAGGTGGTCCGGGCCACGACAGAGAAGGTCCAGGTGAGCACATGGGAGCGGAAGGCTCAGATGCGTGCTCAGTACCGCCTTTGTATCCCTAGTTTGTGTTGAAGCTTTACGGGGACGTAAAGCCCTGTGGTGGGAGTAATGTAAAGACCCGTAAATTTCAAGGAAATTTTTTTCTTAATTTTCTTTGGAATTTTACAAGAACGCAGTTTCTGACGGCGCCTGATTCCGAGGCCCGGTGTGCCCGGAATCATTTTCCGAAGTTTGGCTCGGGTACGTTCAGTGAACGGACGAGCGGGTTTTTCTAACTTTTGAACCGGTGCCCGGAATCGAATTCTGAGGGCACCGATGAAATCGCAGCGCCGGTATTAGCTTAGAAACGCCTCTTCCGGAGTTGCGTTTGCTCGGGTGTGGTTTTTAATTTTCGGGCTTAAAGTTAAGAAATAAAATAATTTTGCGACAACTTTATTTTATTTCACTTAAGCCGCTTTGAAGCCACTTGAAGCCACTTAAAAGCGGCTTGAACTGAGTTGAACTGGATAGGATGCTATCCAGAAATATCCTACCCCCTTGGTAGGATATTTGTGAGGTGGGGCCCGCACGAGCCCCGCCGTTTCTTTCCGCTAAGAAACGCACCCGTGAAAACCCGTCTTAATGAAAGTCAACTGACGCGTTTTCTAAATTCTTAACAGACCATTTAATTGGGCGGTTTATTTCGTGAATTAAATGGGTTGTTTCTTTCGTGAATTAAATGGCCTGTTTCTTTCGTTGAATTAATTCAACGAATTAATTCAATCGTTTCTTAACCTGTTTTCGTGTGTTGGCATATTAATAAAATAAGACCAACCCAAAATCTTTTGAGAAGATTTGAGAGGATCCTTGTTTCTTCTTCTCCCTCGCGAAGAATGCGAAGAACGCGAAGAACGCGAAGAACGCCGAACCCGGAAATCGACGACGCGACGCCTTGATCCGCATCGCCGACAACGTTCTTCTGCGACGTCTCTTCCTCCGCGACGGATCTTCGATCGGCTTCTTGAGGTAAGAATCTCGGACCTTCCTTTTTATCTCCTTCGTGGTTCTTAACCAAAAACACGGATTTAATTAGTTAAATTAAATCTGCTGTTTCATGGTGCGTTGAGTTCGCCGACTCAACACCGGATTCCGCGACGACGCGACGCCTCCCCGCGACGACGCGACGATCCCTCTCTTCCGCGACGAGTTTTTCCGCGAAGAACGCCCGCGCGCGACGATCGACGAGGTAGGGATTTATTATGGGAATTACCCCTTTTTAATTTATTCCCGTCAATGTTTCTTAAAGAAATTAAAGAACCGAATTGTGAACAATTTTAATCTTCTTAAAATTGTTATTTTTTTTCCCGTGTGGAATAAAATTCTCCCGGTTGTTTATCTCTAACACGGAGGGTGCGGGCCAAACGAACACGGCCCGACGACCCTCCGCCGTTCTTCGTTTTGTGCGGATTTGGAGGGCGACGACGGAACGTGCCGCAGCGGATGTTTGACGATTCCGCAGTAAAGAACGGATCCCGGGAGGAGCAATGGCGCAGACGAGAAGAGAATCGGACCACCGGAGCGATCCCGGTGGCCCGCGGAACTCGCCGGCGGCCGGAGGAGGCGGCGCCCCGGCGCGCCGCCGGACGGGCCCGCCGCGGCTGAAGCCGCTGCGGCGACGGCCAACGGACCCGCGGCCGCGCGGGTCCGGTTCGCCCGCGCGGGAGGCGGCTCTGCCGCGTCCGCGGTTCACCAGCGCGGCCCACGCAGGCCGCGGTTTCCTCAGGCCGCGGGTCAACGCCCGCGGCACCTGGCACTCGGCCGCCCGGCCGAGCCGAGCCAGGCGGGTCCGACCGGCCGGGCCGCGCCCCGGCCGGGCCGGACCGGGCCAACCGGGTCGGGTCGGGCCGGGCCCGTACCCCCCCTTCTTCGGACGTTTTCGTTCCAATGGCCGTATCTTGAGCTACGGGCCTCCGAACGACGCACCGTCAGTGGCAACACGATCCTTGGATCGAGACGGTCGTTTCGGTATACTATACTCAAGGTGCACCTTCCTTTTCGGGAGCCTACGTAGTTAAAACTCCGTAGTTAAGCGTGCTTGGCCTAGAGCAGTGATCAGGATGGGTGACCTCCTGGGAAGTTTCCCAGGGTGGGTGTGAGACGGAAAGACCAATAACTCTCAGACCGGGCGTCCGATTGACGCGCCGTCTGTTTCGTTGAATTCCTCTAAGTGAGACGGATCTTTTGGCATACTCCGCCAGAGGTTTGCACGCAGGTGGAGTACAGTCGGGTTGGTTTTGCCTTAAAAACCAACCGGGCCCCTGGGACGAAAAAGCCAATAACTCTCAGACCGGGCGTCTGATTGACGCGCCGTCTATTGCGTTGAGTTCCTCTTGATGAGACGGAACTTTTGGCATCCTCCGCCCGAGTTTTGGATGCACATGGATAGTGGTCGGGTTGGATCGCACTGAAATCCAACCGGGCCCCTGGAACGGAAAAGCTGATATCTTTCAGACCAGACGTCCGTTTGACGAACCGTCAGTGGCTTTGGTGATCACGTTGAAAAACGGTCCCTATGAGTATACCCTGTGAGTGTTCGGGGTATAGTTGAGTTACGGCCGGATTGGTTCGCTCACGAAACCAACCGGGCCCCTGGGACGAAAAGGCTAATAACTCACAGAGCGGGCGTCAGATTGACGCGCCGTCTGTTGCGTTGAGACCCCTATTACGAGGTGGTACTTCGAGATACTTCCTTGCGGGACTTTGTGATACTTGGAGTATCGACCAGTAGCTCGTGGAGCGGACCCTCCCGGAGACGAGCGGGTGGAGCACGGAGACCGTGTAGCTGACTGAGACCTCGACGACTGCTGATCGAACGACTCGGTGTGCGACAGAGGTGTGCTTGGTTGTAGCAGCACATGGGAGCGCTTGGTTGTAGCGGCAGACCCACGACAGTTGTGCGCTTGGTTGTAGCGGCACATGGGAGCGCTTGGTTGTAGCGGCAGACCCACGACAGAGGTGCGCTTCGTTGTAGCGGCACATGAGAGTGCTTGGTTGTAGCTGCAGACCCACGACAGAGGTGCGCTTGGTTGTAGCGGCACATGGGAGCGCTTGGTTGTAGCGGCAGACCCACGACAGAGGTGTGCTTGGTTGTAGCGGCACATGGGAGCGCTTGGTTGTAGCGGCAGACCCATGACAAAGGTGCGCTTGGTTGTAGCGGCACATGGGAGCGCTTGGTTGTAGCGGCTGGCCCGCATTACTCGATAGGTGGAGTACTACAGCAGTCTTAAGTTAGTGGGCAGTACCTCGGAGTTGTGATAGGACCACTGTACACTCCAGAGACGGAGCTCTTCAGTAGTTATGGTTTCGATGATGAAAATCCTGGTTTGAGATGAGACTTTTGACCTTGTGTTTGCCTCATGATTGAGATGGGTTACTTGATAACTTAGGTATATGTATGAGCATATATCTAAGTAGAGGTTATCTGTTGAGATCTTTTTTGTGGTTATCCTTGTTGGTTTTAGAGAGACCTTGAGGGTCTCGGGGTCCCTACTGAGTATCGTTATACTCACCCCTGCACGGGCTATGCCCGCACCTCGTTGTGTTGGTTGCAGACGACAGGCAGTGCTGATGGAGGTCGAGTGTTCGAGGACTGGACGGTACCCGGAGGTGGACTACAAGACGAGTCAGTACCCGGAGGTGGACTACACGACGAGTCAGTACCTGGAGGTGGAACACTGAGCTAGACGTGCTCGGAGCGGACGGCGGGACCCGAGGAGCATTGGAGCTATCTGTACCCACCCTTCAGGTGGGACTTCCAGAGGACGGCTCGACGCTGCAGTTTTTCCTTTCAGTTGCTGTTTTTCCTTTCAGTTGTACTTTACAGTTGGGCTTGTATTTCCGGCCCCTTTTACTTTCAGCACAGCTTGTACAATTTTTACTTAGTGTTTACTTTTCCGCTTGCTTACTCTGTGGTGCTTGTTTACTTTTCAAAGGCAATGCCTTCCCTTTTTTCTGGGATTTATTCCTTGGTGCTAGTCGCCAGCCCCTGGCCTATGGAATGCGGGCTTGGGGTAGTCACGGCACGGGCCCCGAGGACGGGTCGTGACAGGAATCTTGTTCCATTTGTTTTACCTTTATTTACCCTCTTTTTTCTCTTATACATTATTCACTTTTCTTGTCTCTTTTGTCTTTCTTTTTCTTGTTACTTTTTGATAATCCCAAAAGGGGGGAGAAATATCTATAGAGGAGAACACTCACTCTATATATGTTATATGCACATTCGAACTATGTTGTTAGAACAAATATACACTCTAAATTTACATGATTTATGATCATCAAAAAGGGGGAGATTATTGGATCCTCATGTATTAATCATGTTTTAATTATCACAAATCCTATTCAGTCTATAAACCATGTTAACTCTATGTAATCTATCTCACATCAAATGCAAAGTTTCTTAGTAAAAGTTATCCAAAGATCTTAAGTTCTATACACTCAGTTTGTTATATACTATATTTTGATTCACTTTATAATGATTTCTATGAAAAATGATTAAGTTTAATCCATTCCATAAATATCACTTCTTAAGTCTGAATATAAATATTTTCCTAAGTTCTAGACACTATGAACAAGACACCATGACATCAAGACACCGTGAAATCTAGACACCAGGACATCCAAACACTGTGACCATGAGACACCGTGACCATGAGACATCGTGACCATGAGACACTGTGAAAACCAGACACCGTGAACAAGACAACATGAACTAGACACCGTGAACCAGACACCATGAACCAGACATAGTGAAGGAGACACCGTTTTCATGACATACTGTGACACCTTTTCTTAATCTGTTTATTGTCTTTTAATTTAATATCTAAGAGTCATATTTTAAGATTTTAAATGCACTAACTTAATTAATATTTCTTTGCAGACATGTCATCTGATAGTATGAGGTACGAGGTGTAGAATACATGCAACCTGTCAGTTCATACACGTGCACTCCAAGATAAAAGAGTAATGCGGCCCAGAAACAAAAGGTATGTGTGGAACGATGCTGAAAAAACAAGATGGTGGGTGTAAACACAACAACATAATACACTTAGAGAATTCTTTAAGAAATAATTGTCTCATGAAACTAGACACTGTTTAAGAACATACGAAGCATACTAGAATACAAGAATCGAGAACATCTTCGCACTATCAAACATCATGAATAACAAAAACTAGATCTATCTAACTTGTGACACTATATTTTCCATACAAGGACTTGATTTCTGCATCTTCTTAATCTTAGAAGTCCAGAGATGCAAAGACTAACACTCAGAGCACTTCTAAACCTATCTCAATATTTTTTCTCTGTTTTGTATCATTTTATTAACTTTTTAGCTGTGTGTGTATCTGTATAACAACACACTCTGTCTCCTATATTAAACTGATGGATACAATATATCCTTAGTTAAACATCCTTTTAAACTTATGTATACCCACCGATAAGTGTGGAAGAGGTCCCTATGTGGCCTGGTTTTTTGTACCCACAAAGAACTGTTGAGTAAGTCCTTGTGTGACCTGGACAGTTCTGTGTACTATTGTTAACCCCAATCCAGGATGTGGATGAAGTTTATCTATATAAACTTCTTGGTGGAAGGTGATCACCAAGTGGAGTGGATTAGGTATCAGCTTGAGACTGAACCACTTGTTTCATATCCGATGTGCTGCTTAATTTAGTCTTCTCTGTTTTACTACTTTACTGTATAATTCAGAAATCTCTAAATTCACTTTGATAATTACTCTTAGAAAGAAGTTATAATTATCTTGTCTTATTAGAATAGCTTCAAAAGTAATATTAATAGCTAAAATTAAGATTACTAATAATTAATCAATCTTCTAAGAAGTTATTTAAACAGTCAAACTCTTATAACCGTATAACCCTGATTAATTGGGCTATATTTAACCTTTTGGGGAAAAACTTTTAGAAATACTTTTTAACCAGAAATTTTTATAGATACTCAATTCACCCCCCTCTTGAGTAATCTACTCTGACTAACAAATACCATGATATCAAGCATAACCCATTCAGATAAATAATATGAATGGAATCATTAGATTATTTCTTAGAAATACCTGAGTAATATCAACAGATATCATCATAGATGGAAAATAATTTTGAAATATCTTTAAAAAAAATTTCTTGAGGAAAATATCCTTTATTCATTAAAAAAGTATTTTTAATACATAAATCCATTTGAAAATAATTTTCTCATAAAAATACCTTGAAAAATTATAAAGAAGGCTTGAAATCATTTTGAAAACCTTTTTCCTTGAAAACATACAAAATAAGTCTGAAAACATTTTGAAAACCTTTTTCCTTGAAAGCTTATAAAATAAGATTTAAAAAATTTTAAAAACCTTTTTATTTAAAAACTTATAAAATAATATTAAAAACATTTTAAATACCTTTTTCTTTGAAATTTTTTTGACAAATTATAAATAATTATTGAAAATGTTTTGCAACCTATTTCTTTGAAAATAAATTTGAATACTTATAAAGAAAGCTTTAAAACATTTTGAAAACTATTTTCCTTGAAAAATTATTAAAGAATATTCTAAAAGTTTTGAAGTCCATTTATTTGAAATACTTTTAAAAACACTTTCTTAAAAATTAAAATTTTAAACATGAAAATTAATCTTTATAGAAATTATAGTGAGTAAATCAGTACATGTCATATGAGGTAAAAAGAACCATCCTTTTTCTCGGTAAAAGGGTAAAAAAAGACTTCTTAAGAAAGCGATAAGAATATTACATTGGAAACATTGGAAAAACAAAAAAGGGTAGAAATTTATATTAAATATTACAATATAATAGTAGAATATTCTTTGAAACTCATTTTAGAAAACATGGTTTTGAAGGAACACAGATTTCCAACCGAAGAAAGGGTAAAGTTGGGATTTCTTAAAAATATATTCTTAACTATCTTATGTCCCAAAGAGTAGAATAATGGTACCAATACATTATTATATCAAGAATAACCATAAGAGAATAAAATTAATTAATGTTCCTTATATATGGATCATAATATTTCATCAAAGGAATCATAACTATAAACAATTTCGATAAGTGATGAGATTGTTTCAATAAAATTTTACCACTTGGTAACTTTGAACAATACTACCCATGTAAGAAAATGAGATTAAATAAAGATTAAAATATAATAAAAATAATGAGATCCATGATATAACATTTCAAAGGTAGTATATACTCCTCATGATAAAATATAGGTGCATAACATGGCATGTGTCTCAATGAAGGAAAATTGAGACAAAATTACTTTACCGATTTGGTAACTTTTGAAACATAAACCCCATGAAAGGAATATAATAAAATATATATTCAAATAACCAGACATTTATTTATAATAATCATATAATTCATCCATATGGAGTATGAACACCCCACCAAAGTAATATGTTTTGAATAAATCATGTATATCATGGAAATAAAAATTGAGAAGAAATCCCCTTACCTTGTGTCTTGACTCTCTTTGTACTTATAAAAACCACATGTATAATAAATATAAATTTATTATAAATATTTTAAAAAAATATAATTTTATATCTAATACTATATATGGTTTTATTATGACCTTATATTACCGACTTGTAAACAATCCAATGTTAAGGTTTCACTTCGGTTAATATTCGCTTTATTCTTCGCATGTGTCTTAATTTGTTCTATATTTGGTCCTTATACTTATAAATTTATTTAAAGAATGTACACATTGATATAAATATCATTTATATTTAGTATATTTTTATTATAATAATATATATAATATATAAGTATGAAATGTAATACACCATTCAGGGAGATGGTAAGCCGTATGTACGCATGAACACTGTTTCCATTTTTATTATCATATTAAAAGAAAGAAAGAAAATGAAATGTATCTATATATATATATATATTATAATTACATTATACTTATTATTTAATATATATCATATAATTTCACTAAATTCATCTTTAATACATTCTATGTAGTGTGTGAATGAATCATATCACTTTGAGGGGGTGATAGTCTACAATTTCTCAAACGAAATTATCATATTTACACCAAGTGGAAAGATTAAAGATATTTGTTGTAAAATGATTAAATAAGATTAAATAAATAATAAATATAACATATAACACATATAAATATATTTTCCATTATAATATCTATATTAAGAGGTGATAAAGGAAAAATGAAAAATCATCATTTCATGAGGCGGTACTTCACCGTACATGTAAACAGTAAGTTCGTTACCCATTAGATGAAGGTGTGTGAATGTGTATGATGTAACCTTAGCATAAAAACATCTTATTATATTTAATATATTGGGTTTTTATAAAATAATTTAATATAGAGAGTGTAAGGGGTGAAAAAATAAAATAAAATAAAGGAGCTTGAGAGAAGTTGTTACCTCTTTATTGGGTAACACCTTTTAGTTTATGCCAAAAGGATTACTTGGATTTCTTTATTTATAAGGGGATAATTATTGAAGTAATGGAGGTATGTTGATAAGTTAATTGGGTAGATATTTTATTAACCAAAGTGGTTTTAAATGTGTGAGTAAGTGGGAGGAGAGGAGGAATTTTTATAGTAGAGGAGGAGTGAAACTCTTGTAAATATTTAAAGATAGAATTACACCCACATTTTTCATATTGAAAGTGGATAAAATAATGAATGAAAGTTGATAAAATGGATTATATAGTAAAAATATGGCCATAAAATGGATCTCGTATAAGTTTCTAGGTCATTTTTGGTCTTAAATTTAAGGTTTAGTCCTTAGTTAAGCTTAATTTTACCTTAATTAGTGTAATTAATTTTAATTACATCCACTAATATTTTTTGTCAGAAAATAATTTGTACTTCTTAGATTTTATAAATTATTTTTATTACTAATATGTAATCTATTTTTACAAATTAAAATCACATAATTGGTAGAAATGAATTTAAAATTAATCCCATTTATGGGATGACTCTACGAGTTTTAAAGTAAAAAATGATCAAAATTTTGCTATGTTTTGATATCCAATTTCAATGAGAAATTGGGTTCAAGGTCCTAAATTGTATTAATGGATAAAAATAATATATAATTAAAATTTTAAACCGAATTAAAATATAATATATACTTATAACTAAATAAGATAAAAAGGCAGTTTTGAATTAAAATCTTGAATTTTTCACAATTTATCCAAAAATAAAGTTTCTTAGGAAAATAGAATAAATTATATATAATATAATTTCAAAATTATAAATTCAAAAATGAATTTTATTTCATCAAATTAAATTTCTAAATTTGTCTAAAATAATTTTTATTACTTTTTACAAAAGGACATTAAAAGAAGTTCATTTGAGAAAATAGTATTTTAAACATACAAGGACTTTACCAAAAATTATATATTTCATTATCAATATGTTTTATTTATATAAAAAAATTATAAAACATATTTTAAAATTAGTTATTACTATTCATATTACTAAGTTTAATGACTAGTTTATAATTGTAACAATAAAATGTGGCTTCGAAGAAACTCGGTGTTATGTGTAACGTACACCGAGTCGGTGTTTCCTATAGAACAAGCCAAATTAGTTACGTAAGAAAGAAATGTTTGTATTAGATATATTTTAAAAAAACTATTTTTTTTGTGTTTTGTAAAATGAAAAATATCAAAATATTAAATTAATTCAAAAAAATATATTTCACAAAAGTTTGGGGCGTTACGTGATACCCCCTTAAAATTAATTTTGCCCATAAAATTCAATTGGGTTATCAAAGGTTTAATACTTGAAATTTAATTTCCTTGAAAGTGACATCATAAAAATTAATAATGAAAATTGCATTAAAAATGGAAATTTGGAAGCATAACATTTACCCAAAGTAACATGTAATTATGTTTCCACATAGGAGAACATATGTTGGGAGTGAAGATTGGACATGAAGGAAAATCATAAATATTTAGAAGGAATGATTCATGTCATCAATCAAAAAAAAGTGAAAGTGAAAAGAAAATTTGAGGACCTTAAAGTCATAAATATGTGATTATTTATAAGGCCATTGATTAAAAAAATGTTTTTGGACAAAATATTTTTTTTATCATTATCCCAAATTTGATTAGTTATTTTACTAACCAATAATATAAGGAAATATATTTACTTGATATATTTCTATAAAAAAAATTCATTCTTTGGTTTTAATTTGGACTATTTCTAATTCATCCATTACTTCAAGAAATGGATGTCCAGAAATTAACTTTGATGATCAAAGCACTAAAATACACTTTTAGAAGATATTAAGGCCCATAAAATAATAAAAGTATAACTATTTATCTATAACTATTATTAAAAATATATATCATTAATACATGTATATATAAACATAAAAATCAGCACTAATATTTCATCATGAATAATTATTCTTCAAAAAATAATTATACATTAACTATGAAATCGTGTAGGCTAGTGGTAGGTGTGAAACCCTTATCATCATTCGATTATGGGTTCAAGACCTGTAACCTTGACCGGATTGATTGGTTTTCACCTGACACATATGATTTCCTTTTTTAAAACCAAACTAATATAAATTACAAAATATGATGGACATCCTTAAAATAAGGTTAATGACTAAATAGCCTTTTAACTAAGGTTTTCAATAAAATCTAAATACATAAATACTTCCTCTGAAGTTTAACTTAAAAATTTCATGAATGGTTAATATTATAACCCCTATTAAATATGAAACTCCAAAACATTAGAAATAAAGTCATGAAATCAAGTTAACATTGATCCCCTATATATCACAAACTAGCTCTTTTTTGTCACATTCCAAACATGTGAATACCTTCATGGTAAATTTTCTTAAAACATGGTGACACAATGAATTACCATAAGTCCTTATGGAAAACCTGAATGATTCATTATTCCCTAGATTACTAGATATATTCTATAAATCCAAGAAGTTTTAAACTTCTTCTATGATAAAATTAACTACGTGTCAACAATTCATTAATTAGTTCTGAGGTAATCAATACCATCAAATTTACTTATTCATATACCACATATCTTTATCCAAACAACAATATCTTAACATAAGTAACATATTAGGGGTTATCTTCACTTAGTAAATAATCACCTTGTCATTAAATCACTTTTCCAGTCCATCAAAAACATTCAACATAATATTTTAAATCCTTACTAAAAAACATAAATAGGAAAATACTTATATATTTCACCTTTCATAATTCTTGAATCCAAATACATAAAAAATTCAATTACTTAATCCTTATTCCATTAATAAGGCTACCTCATCCTATTACATAATAACTCTTTCCTTTAAAATTTCATCTGTAGTCTTTTAATCAAGAGCAATGTAACCATTACTCGCACCACCATACCGATTCTCTTTAGGATCTTTCCTCTTGGGACATTGAGTTACATAATGACCATTTATTACACACTTAAAACACTTAACCTTTGATGATTCCTTAGAGAGGACAATATTATCATCTATTTCATTAACCGAACTCTTCATTTTTTCCTTACAGTCACTTGCTTTGTGTCCTTCTTTTCTGTAGTTAAAACATATTCTTATTCCTCTGATACATTCAATTAGGTGATTATTTCCACATCCTTGACACAAAGGAAACTGAATATTCTTTCCTACAGGGTATCCATTACACAAAATCTTGATAAAATCCTTCTTTCTATTTATTGGTGAGTCCGAGAGTTAGTTAATGGACACATTGTTAACCATATTCCTTGAAAATAGATTAGGCATGATCATAACATCTTTCACTCCAGTGATCATCCCACTTGAATTCTCAATAGTAAATCATCCATCACATTCAACTTTAATCCAGTTCATTATGGTTCCCACCAGTGACTAAAATTAGAACCATAGAATGAGCATTACGTATCATAGAAGAAAGCCACATAGTCAAAAAAATAATTTCTTATAGGATGTCTAAATCATGAAACTTTACTTAATCTATGGCACCTTCAGTTTATCCTAGGTTATTCATATCCAAATTATACTTAAATCCATCATGATGGTGCCTAAAGAGTTTCTGAATTCCCAAAGCATATCCCCTGGGAGTGTCAAACCAGGTGTGTAGCAAGGCCTATTATCGTGTACCAGATTACCCCAAGTCAGGACCAAAACATCTTTTCAGAGTTTTTACCCCTAAGTATATCTGTTACAAATCCAAAACCACTTATAGTATCCAAAAAGAGATTTATTACTAGGAAACCACTCATTATATCCTTTAATAAAATTCTAGGACATTTTCATATAATATTCCTTATCATTAGACTTATCCCTACACATGTCCTTTGGGTTCTCACTAAGGTTTTCTCATATTATATTCTAAAGTTTAACTAAACCTTTTCTCTGATATCATCTTTAGAAACCCTCACTTTTGATACATTAAAATTACAAAACAATTGCGGAATATTTAAAAAATTATACAAACAGACACCCAAAGACCATATTAATCTAGTGCCTTTGGAAACATGGAAACATAAACACTGGTACATAAATGAGCTACATCGACTCTAAATAGGTTCTTATTGACTAGAACCCTTCTTAGACACATCAAACATAATACATATATTCATAACATAAGGGAATAAAACATAAAAGGGATGATCTCATCTTCTCAGTAATGGTAAAAATGGGAGATATATAATCATAATCATGAGCATAAGGGTATGAGAACATGATCATGAAAATAGATGATCATACCCTATATATCAATTATCATAAACATAAATCATGGCATAAAGATTGGTAGTTCATAAAACATGAATCACAAGGATATAAAGAACATAATCTACGAAATCATAATATAGGAATAAAACATGGAATTTTGGAATAAAAATAAGCATATATAATGATTTCCATTATATTCAATGCGTATTTTCCAAGACTATCTTAGTGTATAAAATCCTTTACGGAATTGGGTTCACACCCCATTCCAGCCCTGTATTATTGAACCGAGTTCACTCCTCATTCTAGACCTGTAATACTTAACCGAGTTCATTTCTCATTCTAGCCCTATAATACTAAATCAAGCCCATTTTTCATTCCATCCCTATAATACTAAATCAACTTCATTACTTGTTCTAGCCTTGTCTATATTATGATACATAAATCCATTACCAACTCATTGGAGGGAGATATAGGTCCCACCCATCTCATACTAACATCATACATACATGTTCCATAAGATCATAAATAATCATATCATAAACGATGAAATTAAATGGGTATCATAAACATGTAATCATATCATAAATTTTGTAAAAATATAAAGGTTTCATAATTATTTCATTAGAAAAATAACCTATAAAAGAGAAATATATTTCATAAACATATAACATATAAAAGAGAAATGAGTTTCATAAACATATAACCCATGAAAGAGAAACGATTTTTATAAACATATAACCTGTGAAAGAGAAAAAAGTTTCATAAATACCATGATATCAAGCATAACCCATTCGGAGAAATAATATGAATGGAACCACTAGATCTTTTCCTAGAAATACTTGGGTAACATCAATAGATATAATCTTAGATGGAAAATAATTTTGAAATATCTTTCAAAAAAATTTCTTGAGTAGAATATCCTTTATTCTTTGAAAAATTATTTTTAATACATAAATCCATTTTAAAATAATTTTTTCTAAAAATACCTTAAAAAATTATAAAGAATACTTGAAAACATTTTGAAATCCTTTTTCCTTACAAACTTATAAAATAAGATTTAAAAATTTTTAAAAACATTTTTCTTTAAAAAATTATAAAATAAGCTTAAAAACATTTTAAATACCTTTTTCTTTGAAAACACTTTTAAAACTTATAAATAATTATTAAAAATGTTTTGAATACTATTTCTTTGAAAATAAATTTGAAAAATTATAAATAAATATTTAAAACCTTTTGAAAACCATTTTCCTTGAAAACTTATAAAGTCTGCTTAAAAAGGTTTTGAATTATATTTATTTGAAATAATTTTTAAAAAATTTTCTCAAAAATTAACCTTTTAAACATGAAAAGTAAGCTTCATATAATTGATGGCTGGTAAATCTGTACATGTTGTATGAGGTTAAAAGAACATTTATTTTTCACGATAAAAATGGTAGAAAAATTCCTTGTTATGAAAGTGATAAGAAGATTACTTTGGAAACATTGGTAAAATAAAAAATGGTAAAAATTTATATTAAATATTATATGATAATATTATACTATTCTTGGAAATCCATTTTATGAAACATGGTTTTGAAGGAACACATATTTTCTACTGAAGAGAGGGTAAAGTCAGGCTTTCTTAAAAATACATTATTAACAATCTTATATCCTAAAGAGTGGAATATTGGTACCAATACATTATTATATCATGAATATCCCTAGGAGAATAAAATTAATTAACTTTCCTGAGATATGTATCATAATATTTCATGAAAGGAATCTTAAACATAAACAATCTCGATAGGTGATGAGATTGTTTCAATAAAATTTTACAACTTAGTAACTTTGAACCATAATCCCCATATAATAAAATTAGATTAAATGAATATTAAAATATAATAAAAATAATTATATTCATGATATAAAATTTCAAAGGCAATATATATTCCTCATGAAAAAATATATGTGCATAACATGGCATGTGTATCAAAGAAAGAAAATTAAGACAAAATTACTTTACCAATTTGGAAACTGTTGAAAGATAAACCCCATGATAAAATATCATAAAATAGATATTTAAATACCCATAAATATATTTATAATAATCATATAATTCATCCATGGTAATTATACACACCACACAAAAGTAATGAGTCGTGAATTAAGCATGCATCTCACAGAAATAAAAAAGTGAGATGAAATCCCCTTACATTGTGTCTTGACTCTCTTCATACTCATACAAACCACATGTATAATAAATATAAATTTATTATTAATATTTTAAAGAAATATATTATTATATATAATACCATATATGGTTTTATTATAACTTTATATTACCTGATTTTTAACAATCCCATGTTAAGGTTTCACTTCGGTTAATATTCTCTTTATTCTTTGCATGTGTCTTAATTTGTTATATCTTTGGTCCTTATACTTATATATTTATTTAAAAAAGTCAAAACATGATATAAATATCATTTATATTCAGTATATTTGTATTATAATAATCTATATAATATAGAAATAGGAAATTGAATACACCGTTTATAGAGATGGAAGCCGTATGTATGCATGAACGCTATTTCCATTTTTATTATCATATTAAAATAAAAAAAGAAAATAACATGTATATATATATATTATAAATAAAATATATTTTTTATTTAATATATATCATATAATTTCACTAAATTCAACCTTAATACATTCCATGTAGTGTGTGAATGAATCACATCGCTTTAAGGGGGTTGATAGTCCACACTTCCTTAAACGAAATTATCGTATTTACACCATGTGGAAAGTATAAAGATATTTGTTGTAAAAAGATTAAATAAGATTAAATAAATAATAAATATAATATATAACATATATAAATATAGTTTCAATCATAATTTCCACCATGAGACGCGGTAAAGGAAAAATAAATAATCCTCGTTTCGTGAGGCGGTACTTCTCCATACACGTGAACAATATATTCGTTACCCATTAGATAGAGGCATGTGTAAGTTTTGGTAGAAAACTTAGAATAAAAAATTATTTTATATTGAAGATACTTGTTTTTTATAAAATTATGGTATAAAGAGAGTGGGGGTGTAGAGAAAGAAAATAAAACAAAGGAGTTTGAGAGAGGTCGTTACCTCTTAATCGGGTAACTCCTTTTAGTTTGTGCCGAAAGGATTCCTTGGGTTTATTTATTCCAAATTAGGGGATTATATAAGTAAGGGATGGATATTTTGAAGTTTATTGGTAAGATATTGGATAAAACTAATTAGTTTTAAAGGTGTGAGGAAGTGGGAGGAGAGGAGACCTTTTATAGTGGAGATGGAGTGATACTCTAGTAAATATTTGAATATAGAATTCCACCCACGTTTTTCATTTTGAAAGTGGATACAATATTAAAAAAAGTAGATCCAAGTGAGTAAATGTTCTAAATATGTCCATCAAATGGATCTTGTACAAGTTTATAGGTCATTTTGGATCTTAAATTTAAGGTTTAGTCCTTAGATAAGCTTAATTTTACCTTAATCGATGTAATTAATTTTAATTACATTCACTAATGTTTTTGGTAAAAAACTAAGTTTAAATTATTTAAAATTATAAATTTTTACGATTCTAAATATGTAATATTTTTTTTTCAAATTTCAATCATAGAAGTGGTAGAAATTAATTTGAAATTAATCCCACTGACAGGGTGAAACTGCAAGTTTTCAAAGTAAAAAATGATCAAATGTTTGTTAAGTTTTTATATCAAATTTCAATGTTAAATTAATTTAAATGACCTAAATTGGATTAATTTATAAAAATAATATATAATTAAACTTTTAAACAAAATTAAAATATAATTTGACCTTATAAATAAATTAGACAAAAATGAAGTTTTCACTACTAGAAAAATGAGCTTTGGTGGTGGGGGAATAGAGAGAACGCCATTTTGTGGTTTTTATTGATACTATTAGCAATCGAAAAATGGTGGTTTCTGGGTTTTTCCCTCCCCACTCATATTCTCACATCCCGCATCGGGCCCAACCCCCCTGTCCCCATCCCCATCCCCGTCGAGTCCCACTCACCACGCCCGTCGTCCCCATCCCTGTCGAGCCCTCTCCCACTCACCAAACCTGATCCCCTCCCCATCACCATTTTCTATCATTTCCCCCACTCCCATGCCCACTCCCCATGACCACTCCCCTCCCCCTCGCTATCATCTGTTGTCACCCCCACCCGTCAAGCACTGAGGCTGCATCCTCCATCTCCCCCACTCACTGAGCGCCGATCCCGCCCCCCTACTGTCATCTGCCATCAAGCCACTACTTGAACCACGCTGCCTCCCCTAGCCATAAAGACCCCATCCCACCTAGGGTTTTAATTTATTCACTTATTCTTTATCGGTGCTGCCTATCACGGACTACCCCCTTGGCTCTGTCAATGCTACCTCACACGACATTCGCTTCATTAGTGCGGCCTCGCACCACCCACCCCCTCTGCTTCGATAGCGTTGTTGGCCCCCTCTTCTCTGATGAAATTTGGGGAACCTACCACACGATCCACCTATTCTCTACTATTTATTATTTAGGTGTGGATGGAAGCCTCTTATACAGGTGTGACTCAAATCCTTCAATGGTATTTAGTAATTTGTTTACTTGAGGTGTATATAAAAAAAATTTCAAGGTTGGGTTTTACTCAATTTGGTTTGGTTCAGTTCATTGAGGTTTGATTCAGTCTAACTCTATTTGATTTGGTTAAATTATATTCAGTTATTTTTAGCTTATTATTGTTAGATATGATTTTTTTATTATTTGGTACAATTCTATTTTGTACATACATCTTCAATTCTATTTGGTATAGTGGTATCTGGTTTTGTTCATGATAATTTTTATTTGGGTATTTTTTAGGTAATATTGATTAAATTCAATCCATGTTAGTGAGATTAATATAAATTCATTTTAATCTTGGTTAGTTCATATCCATTTTGGATTTTTTGGTTTGGTTCCAAACAAGTCTAGTGGGTTTGATTAGATTTTGTTTGGTTTAATTTTGTATAGTTTGACTTCATTCATTCTTGTTTATCTCCTTTTTCTATTCAGTTTGGATTTACTATTTGTGTTTTTGTTCGATTCAATTTAGAATATCCTAGTTCTAATTTTTTTTGTTTTACTCATTTTGGTTCAGAGAATTTTGTTTTTGTTCGATGTGATTTAGATTAGTATAGTTCTTGTGGAGTTAGATAAAGGTATATTAGTTTGGTGTGGTATGATTCAATTTTTTTAGTTTAGTTTGGTTTAGTTCCATTCAGACTGGTATTAAACAATTCAATTTTCTTTTTTATGGTTCAATTCTATTTAATTTGACCAGTTTTAGATCTGAAAAATGTTTATTAATTCAATATAGTTTGATTTCATTTAGTGAGATTTGGTTTAGATCAGGTCGGTTCAATTGAAATCAAATTAGGTCAAGTTTGTTTATTCAATTCAATAAATTTTGATTTGATAAGGTTTGACTATATTTGATTAGGTTTTGTTGGGTTAGGTTGGGTTTATTTTGTTTTAGTTCAGTTTTTTATGCTGTTCAATTAAGGTTGGTTAGTTCAATTTTGTTTGGGTTACATTGGGTTGTTTCACTTCAATTTGGTTGAATTTAATTCATTTTGTTTTCCTTTGGATATATGCACGTCTGATCACAATGCATCACTCTCTAGTACTAGATATCAAATTTATACTTCTAATAATTTATTAATGAGTCATTACCATCTGATCCAACTAAATCACACCCTATAAATAAACGTCTTCATCCATTATAAAATTGATAAAAGATCAAGGAATATAAAATGATTTCATATTGCTTAATTTTGAAGATGTTGGATTTTTTATTATTTGTAATTTCATGATAGAAAAATGATTATAAAATAAATTTACATACATTTCATGCCATTTACATGGTCAAACATATTATTCTCATGTTTTTTTTTGTTCTTTTTTTTGTTGTTCATAGGTTTATTTTTCTTTTCTATCTTCTGTGATGAAAATATTCTTATATCCACCCATGGAAGGATTAATTATGATCTTGTAAGCAATTATGGATTTGGAGTTTAACTGAAGGGTGTGAAAGTACTTATACTTGACATAGCTGATCAATTGTTTGACATGGGATTTCAAAAGGCAATTGAGGAGATAATGGATTTTGTCCCAAAAGAGTGAAAAACTGTTCTATTTTCTAAAACAATTCCTCTAGAGGTTTACTTAATAATCCATAGTCTTGTGGATTTTGTGAGCCCCCCCTGAACCTTTAAAGTTGAAATTTTCCTTCTTATTTTGGCTATTTATGAATGAAGTTGTTAGATAAAATCTAAAAATGATGATTTTTTTCAAGTCAAATAGATGAATCTTGTTGCTCCACTTGATTAGTAGTTTTCAATGGTTTACACTTTATTAAAAGAGAACATCTCAGATGATTCATACTATAAGGTATTAAATGATAGGAAATTGCCTTTCTTTTCTAATTTAAAGGTTTATGCCATATCATAGATTCTGTCACTGTGTCTTTATTGGTACTTATGTTTTTCACAACTGATATGATTATCAGGCTTGTAGATGACTATCTTGGAAATCTTATGTTAAATGTTTGGGAAATTATTCTAGAAAGTCATAGTCACAAAACTAAGATTTATGATGAATTTTGCTAGTCAAAGTGTCTTATTCTAGTGTGCTCTGATGTTTCTTCCCAGGAGTTGATTATCCTGAGGTAACCCTTGTAATCCATGTAATTTTCTTCTTTAGATTCATGGATGCATGTATTTGTTCTATTTATTCATTTTTTATTCAATCCATAATGCTGGTAACATTTTTGCATTTTTGGATGGGCCTGCTAATTGATTGTAAACAATATATACACAGACTTGGTAGAACTTGGAGTAAGGGTCAAGAAGGGAAAGGAATATTGATACTCACTCCCTAGGAAACATTATTTTTTAGTACCATCAATGATATTCCAATGACACTATCTATTGAACCATGGCTTGGTCCATAGACATTGAAATAGGTAAGAGATCATCAAGACCAACACTGCAAAACTTGATAGTGAACTAATATTCAAACTTAAATGTTATGCCATATACAAAATTGAATAGGTGGAGCTTACGATCTACCGAATTTAGGATATTTATAAGGTAGACAAATATTAGGAATGGAATTAATATTATAGTTCACATAAACATGTGGGTCGGGATAAGCGCAATGTCATGGAGCTTGCCAACAATTTTAGAAAATGCATGAGGTTTTCCAAGCCTCCTGGTATCCCAAAACTTGTCATCCAAAAAATGGTTGTTTAAAAATAAAATGCATAGATAAAAACTTTAGAATGAATTGAAATCACAGGAAAATAATATAATAATTATTAGTGATGTGTATGAGGAGACAAAACATCAATCAGACGTGCGGTGTGCGCGGTACCACTGAATATGTATTTTTTAAGTGTTTTCCGCGCTTTAAAAAGGTGTGTTATGTAGTCAAAACCATCAGAACGACCTTTTAATTCTATTAAATAAGATGATAATAACTAGTGCATGAATTGTGAAATGGTCGGGTAGACAGTATGTTAATTGGATGTGTTGTATGACTACGATGATGGAAAACGCAATTTCGGTGTCATAAAACACCAAAAACTGACATTTAACAATCAATTGCATAGAAAAAAACCTATAAATGACTTGAAATCTTAGGAAACCAATCTAATGATTATTCATGAAGTGTAAAAGGAGACGAAATATCAACCAAACGTGTGGTGTGTGCGGTATGGCTGAATATGTGTTTTTAAGTGATTGACGCACTTTAAAAAGGTGCTTCAGGTGGTCAAAACTAGTAGAATGACCTTAGAATGGCTTGAAATCAGGTGACAAAAACTGGTGAGTGAATTCTGAAATGGTTGGGAAAATAGTACATCAATTGGAGGTGTTGTGTGACCAGGGTGACAAAAAACACAATTCTGGTGTCATAAAACACCAGAAATGGACGTTTAACAATAAAATGCATAGAAAACAACATCAGAATGAATTGAAATCACATGAAAACAATTTAATTATTACTAGTGATGTGTATGAGGATACAACATGTCAGTAAGATGTGCACTGTGCATGGTACGACTGAATATGTGTTTTTTAAGTGTTTGACGAGCTTTAAAAATGTGCGTCGACTGGTCAAAACTAGTCGAATGACCTCAGAATGCCATGAAATCAGACAATAATAACTGGTGAGTGAATTGTAAAATGGTGTGGTAGATAGTACATTAATTGGAGGTGTCATGTGACTGTGGTGATGGAAAATGCAATTTTGGTGTCATAAAACACCAAAAGAGACGTTTAATGGTTAGATCCATAGAAAACATCCTCAGAATGACTTAAAATAATCAGACACCAATAAAATTATTATCCGTAACATGTAAGAGGAGACAGAATGTCAATCATACATGCGATGTGTGTGGTATGACTGAATATGTGTTTTTAACGTTTTTGAGGCACTTTAAAAAGGTACGTGGGGTGTTTAAAACCATCTGAATGACCTCATAATGCCATGAAATCAAACAATAACAACTGGTGATTGAATTTCGAAATGGTTGAGCAGACGTTACATCAATCGGAGGTGTCGTGTGACTAAAGTGATGGAAAACGAAATTCCAGTGCCATAAAACACCAAAACGGACATTTAACAATAAAATGAATATAAAACAACCTTAGAAAGACTTGGAATCATAGAACAAAAATCTAATTATTATTCTTGATTATATGAGGAGATGACACAACAATCAGATGTGCGGTGTGCACAGTATGACTGAATATGATTTTTTTTAAGTTTTTGACATGCTTTAAAAAGGTACATCCATTGGTCAAAACTAGCCAAAAAACATCAAAATGTCATGAAATAATATGACAACAACTAGTGAGTGAATTCTGAAATGGTCGACTAAATGGTACGTCAATCGGAAGTTTTGTTTGATGACGGTGACCGAAAACGCAATTCCGGTGTCATAAAACACCAAAATAGACATGTAACACTCATATCCATAGAAAACGGCCTCAGAATGACTTGAAATCATAATAAAAAGGTCTAATTATTATTCATGATGTGTAGGAGGAGACAACACATCAATTAAATGTGAGAAGTGTGCAGTATGACTGTATATGTGTTCTTTAAGGGTTTGGTACCATTTAAAAAGGTGTGTCCAATGGTCAAAACTAACCGACCGACCTCAGAATTCCATAAAATCAGACAAAAACAACTCACGAGTGAATTGTAAAATGGTTAAGCATATGATACATCAAACAAATGTGTCGTTTGATCACGGTGACCAAAAACACAATTCTGGTGTCATAAAACACCAAAACGGACATGTAACATTCTTATCTATAGAAAACAGCCTCATAATGACTTGAAATCTCAGGAAAACAGTGTAATTATTATATTTTATGTGTAGGAGGAGACAACGGGTAAATTGGATATGTAGTGTGCACGATATGACTGAATATGTGTTCTTTATGGGTTTCACGTCGTTTAAAAAGGTGTGTCCGGTGGTCAAAACTAGCTGAACAACCTCGGAATGCCATGAAATCAGAAGACAAAAACCAGTGAGTAAATTTTGAAATTTTAGTGAATATGGTACATCAATCTGAGTTGTCATTTGACTGCGATGATCGAAAACTCAATTCTGGTGTCATAAAACACCAAAACGGACGTGTAATAATCATATCCATATCAAATGGACTCGGAATGACTTGAAATCATAGGACAGTGGTCTAATTATTATCTGTGATGTAAAGGAGGAGATGACACATCAATCAGACTTGGGGTGTACATGATATGACTGAATATGTGTTCTTTAAGGGTTTGGCGCCATTTAAAAAGGTGCATTCGGTGGTCAAAACTAGGTGAATGACCTCAGAATGCTATGAAATCAAATGAAAAAAACCGGTGAGTAAATTTTGAAATGTTCAGATAGAAGGTACATCAAACAGAGGTTTCATTTGACAATAGTGACCAAAAACGCAATTTTGGTGTCATAAAACACCATAACAGATGTGTAATAGTCATATCCATAGCAAACAGCCTCAGAATGACTTGAAATCATGGGAAAAAGGTCTAATTTTTATTTTTGACATGTAAGAGGAGATAGAACATCAATCAGACGTGCGATGTGTGCGGTATGACTGAATATGTGTTCTTTAAGGGTTTAATGCCATTTAAAAAGGTTTGTCTAGTGGTCTAAACTAACCGAACTACCTCAGAATTCCATGAAATAAAACGAAAACAACCAGTGATTGAATTTTAAAATGGTTGGGTAGACGGTATGGAAATTGGAGTTTTCGTTTGATAGTGGTGACTGAAAATGCAATTCTGGTGTCATAAAACACCAAAATGAACGTGTAACAGTCATATCCATAGAAAATGGCCTTGGAATGACTTTAAATCATAGGAAAATGGTATAAATATTATTTTTGATGTGTAGGAGGAAACATAACATCAATCGGACTTGCTGTGTATGCAGTGCGACTGAATAAGTGTTCTTCAAGGGTTTGACTCTATTTAAAAAGGTGCGTCTGGTGGTCAAAACTAGTCAAACGACCTAGTAATGCTGTGAAATTTGACGAAAAAACCGGTGATTGAATTGTAAAATGGTCAGGAAGACGGTACATCAAACAAAGGTGTCGTTTGACCGCTGTGACCGAAAACGAAATTCTGTTGTGATAAAACCCCAAAATGGATGAGTAACAGTCATATCCATATCAAATGGAGTCAGAATGACTTTAAATCATATGAAAATAGTCTAATTATTTTTCTTGACGTGAAAGAGGAGACTTCACATCAATCGGACATGTAGTGTGCGTGGTACGACTGAATATGTGTTTTTTAAGGGTTTGGTGTCTTTTAAAAAGGTGCATCCAATGGTCAAAACTAGCTGAATGACCTTAGAATTCCACGAAATAAGATGAAAACAACTGGTGAGTAAATTGTGAAATGGTCGGGAAGATGGTTTGTCAATTGAAGTTTTCGTTTAACCGCAGTGACTGAAAACAAAATTCTGGTGTAATAAAACACCAAATGGATGTGTAACGATCATATCCATAGAAAACAGCCTCAGAATGACTTGAAATCATAGGAAAATGATCTAATTATTAGTTTTTACATGTATAAAGAGACGACACATCAATTAGACTTGCAGTGTGCGCGGTACGACTGAATATGTGTTCTTTAAGGGTTTGGCACCGTTTAAAAAGGTGCGCCCGATGGTCAAAACTATCTGAATGACCTAGTAATGTCATGAAATCAGACGACAATAACCTATGAGTGAATTGTGAAATGTTCGGGCAAACGGTACATCAATCATAGGTGTAGTTTGACTGCGGTGACTGAAAATGCAATTCCGATGTCATAAAATACCGAAATAACGGTGTAACAGTCATATCCATAGAAAAGGACCTCATAATGACTTGAAATCATATGAAAATGGTCTAGTTATTATTGGTGATGTGTAGGAGGAGATGAAACATCAATCAAACATGCGGTGGGTCTGGTATGAGGTAATATGTGTTCTTTAAGGGTTTGACGTCGTTTAAAAAGTTGTGACCGGTGGTCAAAACTAGGAGAATGACCTCAGAATGCCGTAAAATCAGACAAAAACAACTGGTGAGTGAATCATGAAATGTTTTGGTAGATGGTACGTCAATTAGAGGTTTTGTTTGACCACAGTTACTAAAAACGTAATTCTAGTGTCGTAAAACACCAAAATGGACTTGTAACAGTCATATACATAGAAAACAGCCTTGGAGTGACAAGAAATAATTGGAAAATGGTCTAATTATTATTGGTGACATGTATATGGAGACAACACATCAATCAAACATGAAGTGTGTGTGGTATGACTGAATATGTGTTCTTTAGGGTTTGGTGCTGTCTAAAAAGGTTCACCTAGTGGTCAAAACTAGCTGAATGACCTCAAAATTGCATGAAATCAGACTACAACAACCAGTGAGTGAGTTGTGAATTGGTTGGATGGATGGTATGTCAATCAGAGGTGTTGTTTGACCACGGTGACTGAAAATGCAATTTCAGTGTCATAAAACACCAAAATAGATGTGTAATGGTCATATCCATATCAAAAGGATTCTGAATGACTTGAAATCATAGGAAAACAGTCTAATTATTATTAGTGACGTGTAGGATGAGACAGAATGTAAATAGGACATGTGGTGTGCATAGTACGACTGAATATGTGTTATTTTAAGGGATTGACATCGTTTAAAATGGTGCGCCTGGTAGTCAAAACTAGCCGAATGACCTCAGAATTCCATGAAATCAGACAAAAACAACCTGTGAGTGAATTGTGCAATGGTTGGGAGTAAGGTACATTAATCGGAGGTGTCGTTTGACCATGGTGATTGAAAACACAATTCCGATGTGCTAAAACACCAAAACAGACGTGTAACAGTTATATCTATAGAAAATGACCTTGGAATGACTTGAAATCAAAGGAAAACTGTCTAATTATTATTTGTGTTGTGTCCGAGGAGACAACATATCAATCGAACATGCGATGGGTGTGGTACGACTGAATATGTGTTATTTAAGGGTCTGCCATTATTTAAAAAGGTGTGACCAATGGTCAATCAGATGTGTGGTCTTCTTTGAATGATATAATAAAAAAATTTAAATTTTTAAAAAGTTATTCAAAATTTTTAATATATTTTGAAAATTAAATAAATTCGATATGTTGTACTAAGCTTGAATTGAAATATGTTTTTTCATTTCAATTATTTGTTGGGATTTTATTTTCTATATTATTATTTTTGTTAAATTTTGTCATGAATTTATATTTGATGATGGATGTGGATCTTGGAAGATGATGAGATTAATGTACCCATGAGATTAGATATTTTGGATTTTTTTTATTTTAAAAATATAGTGGTTTTTATTGTATTGTTTTGATTTTTTTTTAAATATAAAAACTTAGAGTGACCTCCATATGACGATCACTATTTTCAAATCTGTTGAGGTCTATAGAGACCGCTATAGCTTGATCCCATGATGGTATATAGAGTCCGCCATTCGGCGGTCACTATAGACCATGCCCATCTCCTCTATAGCATCTGCTAAATGGTGGATGCTATAGGAAACATCAAAAAAACTAAAATGTCTGCGATTTTGTAGATGCTAGGAGACCGCTACAGCCCTTTAGTGATGGCTTTTGGCGATTTCTAAAGGCATTTATTATACTAGTTTTTGAATTAAAATATGGTATTTTTCACTATTCATCCAAAAAATGAAGTTTCTCAAAAAAATCCCAAAATTTCACCCTATGATAATTTAGACCTTTTAAATTAAAAAAATGAAGTTTATTTTATCAAATTAAATTTCTAAACGTATATAAATTTAATTTCAGTACTTTTCATAAAATGACATTAAAAGTAGTTCATTTCAGAAAATAGTATTTTTAAACATACAAGAACTTTACCAAAAATTATATATTTCATTATCAATATGTTTTATTTATATAAAAACATTATAAAAAATATTTTAAAATTAGTTATGACTATTAATATTACTAATTTTATCAACTAGGTGATAATTATCTCATTTAAATAATTATAATAATAAAATGATACTTCCTAGAAACATGGTGTTGTGTGTAACGTACGTTAAGTCGATGTTGCATGTAGCGTAATCAAAGTTGTTTCCTTGTGAATGGAATGTTTAACTTAGTGATATATAAAAAAAACTATTGTCAGTGTTGCTTGAAATGAAAAATATCAAAATATTAAATTAATTTGAAAAAAAAATATTTCACAAAATTTCAAGGTGTTACACACACCCTACTCAGGTTGTCTGATCAGTACCTAAACAGACTTTATGTTTTCTGGACAAGATAAGGGAAAGATCCTTATGTTAGATATATGATTTGAGATGGATCATGGATGAGGGAACCAAACATGGTTTTGGGAACCACTTTGGAGTTGTCATTGTGTCTTTGTTTTGGGGTTTTATATTGGAAATTGAAACATATATGTCATAAAGTATCCACTAATTTAGTTTGGATATTGTTTTCCTATTTTGGCTCATCATGTATTACCAGATTGTATTGGTCATGGTACTATTTGGGTTATTGGTTATTGTCATTTGGTTATTATCTTTTTATTCCGCTATTTTGTACCTTTGATATAGAGGCTATAGTCTCCCATTGTTATATATTAGACCCTCGCTTCTAGTAGACAACCTCTGGCATATGGGGAGGTGTGCTTGAGGTCACATAGCGAACTGGCTCAGTTCACTGACTTGTGGCATCTGGGTCAGGATGTTACATGCATGAACCCTATTTTCACTTTTTGATGGATGGAATAAAAGAAAAGTAAATAATATCTCACCTTTACAAAATCATTTTAATATTATATATATCATATATATTCATTAAATCTATTCTTATTAATATCCAAGTAAAATTGAAATTAAAAATGAATCACATCACTTCGTGGAAGTGTAGTCCACACATACACACAATATACATCATTGTTTTCCAAGGGTTTTAAATGAATAATGAAAATATGATATTATCACTATAGAAGCTTAATTAAGTCATAAAAATCATATATAAACTTTAAAAGCATCATAATAACCATCTATGAATGGTGTTGAGTGAATATTAATTGTATCAAAATATGAATATGATAAGCTGTATGCACGCATGAGCGATATTTCACTTCACTTTTTATGGAAATAGGGTTAATAAAGGTGGTTTAAAAATCATAATAAAATTTTAGTATATTTAGGACACTAAAGTTTTTATTTTAGGAATAATATAACAGATTTAGAGGAGGTAAAAAAAGAATTAAAAAGAAAGTGATCATTTGATACGATTACCTATTATTTGAAATAAATCCTTTATATCTCCTCTAAAGTACTATTACACCCCAATACATTGCAATATATTCCTTTTAGAATAAATTTAATTACTTTGATAGCTTTTGATGCACACAGGGTTTAAATAAAACATTGTTTAGTCACACATTGCACACTTAATTTAAAATTAAATTTTAAAACTTTTAGAAAATTTATTTTAAAAAATAAACTTAATTCTTGAAATAAAAATATAAAAATTATATTTGGGTGATTTTTTTTATATTTTTCTAAAAAGTTTCATTTTTTGATGGAAAGTGAAAAATAATGAATATTAATTAAAAACTGTATTTTTGTTTAAATAATTTATAATGTTAAATTATATTTTGATTTAGTTTTAAAGTAAAATTAGTTCAATTTTATATCATTTAATATAATATAGGCCATTGGAATCATTTTCATATAAATCTTGATATAAAAACAATGTAAACTTTTGAACATTTTTACTTTAAAAACCCACTTTCTCATTACGTCTGTGGGATTAATTTTAAATTAAAATTTTCCAATTTTTTGAATTGAATTTGGAAAAATAGATTACATATTTGGAAATTTTATAATTTATAATTTATAATAAGGTAAAATTAATTTTTTACCAAAATGAATAGTGAATGATCTAAAAATTAATTACCATGGTTATGGTAAAAATGATTTTACTGGGGGTTAAACTAAAAAGACAAGGGTGGAAATGACCTATAAACTTTTATAAAAACTTTTTAATGTCAATATTTTGACCATTAAACCTATAAGGTTCGATAATGGACCATTTTTGACCCTTCACCATATGAAAAATGTGGGAGTACTCAATTGTTTTCAAAAATTCCAATTGTGTCCTCTCCCCCACTTAAAAAAGACCACCCCTATCTTCTCTTCTCCACACCTTCGATACATTTTCATCCAGCCAATACCTAATAAAATCACTTCCAACTTACCTAACCTCATCCTAGAATCATTATTTTTGGCATAAATCCAACCTTTGAAGGTTTTAGTAAAAAACTAAGGAGGATACCCAAATAAGTTGCAATGTTGTTCAACAAGCATATTTATTTTACTTATTTCTCCACCTAATTAATTTTTTGTTAAAGCATGATGATATAATAAACATAGTATATTAAATATAATTTTATTTTTTAATAATATATTTGTGACCTAAAACCATCTCCCCTTCCATAAAATGGGTTACGAAATTATCGTTCGTGTGTATGGCACACTACCGCCTCACGAACCGATGTCATCCGTTTTTCCATTTTCACCTAAAAAAGTTTGGTATGATGATGGATATAAAGTATATACATCATATTTATAAAATATTCATACCTATAGATTAAATATATCATATATATCTTTTTCCCTTCCATTTCGTTGGAGATACGATAACGTCGCTTGTGCGTACAGAGGACCACCGCCTCGTGGAGTGATATGATTCATATTTCACTAACCCTTAACATGGATGATGATAAAGAAAAATATAATGATTATATGTGATATAAATTGCATAATTATTATATCAATGACTTATTTTTTCATTCTTTAAGGATATTATATATCATTTTCTTTTTTCCCTTCCACTCACGTAAAGATGATAACATCGTTCGTGTACGTGTGGTCTACCGCCTTCATGAAGTGATGTGACTCTATTTTCTTAAAAAAACCACATGGATGATATATATGTATATAATATAGTATTAATTATATTATAATAATTCTATAAATTTAAAATATTACTTACTTCCTTTCCATAATGATTGGTGAAAAGTGGAAATGGTACTCATGCGTATGTATGACCTACTGTCTCTATGATCACAACATATTTCAGATGGATGGTGATAAAGATAAAATTAATGATTATATGTGATTTAAATGAAATAATTATTATATTAATTAATTACTTTTTCATTCTTTAAGGATATTATATTACATTTTATTTCTTTCCCTTCAACTCATGTAATGATGATAACATTGTTTATGTACACGTGGTCTACCACCATCACGAAGTGATGTGACTCTATTTTCTTCACAACAACACATTAATGATATATATATATGTATAAAATATGATATTAATGATATTATTATCATTATTTAAAGTTAAAATATTACTTACCTCCTTTCCATAATGATTGGTGAAAAAATGGAAATGTTACTCATGCGTACGTATGACCTACCGTCTCCAGGATCACAACATTCTTCATTTTCCATAACCATAAATCATGATTGGTTATAAAATTAAAATTGATATAAACATATTATAATTATATAATTATTATCATTTTGGAGATGATATAACTATATACTTTACATAAGAACTGAAACTTTCATAACAAAACACACATGAGAAAAATAGGCAATTAATACATGAAACAATGAAAACAATGAAATATTATTAATAAAAGGTTAATAAGCTATTATAAAAGGATTATATATAATATTATAAATATGTATATGGTTATGGTATAATTTAATAACATGTTTAAAACTACTATACATGAGGTTATATAATGTTCAATCAAAAGGAAGCATGAGGTAAGATATTTTGTCTCAATTTACATTCTATTGAGACTTATTTATTATTTTGAACCAATTCACTCGTATGTGGTGTATATACTACCCATTTGAAAAAAAAAACTAGGTATAATAACCTTGAAAATTTTGAATTAGGTATTAAATCGACCATTGCATAGTGAATTAAAAAGAGGCCTAACTGCACACATGGATTGATATTCCCGAGGGATATGCTTTGGTTAATCACATTATCTGTATAATTCATTACAAAGGATTGATTTCATAGTTAATTTAAGGTATTTGAATATGTTTAGGTTATATAACCAAATAATTAGTGACTGTGGATAAAATATATTTAAATATAGAGATTAATAAATTAAGGTACATATTAATCGATATGAGCTTTCTTGGACAAATGAGAGGTTGGATTTTGAGATCATATATTTCAATGATTATTAGGTTTTGAATATTTTAAGAAAGTTATTGGTAATTTTGTTTCTCTATTTTGAGTATTAATTTATGATGTATGGGAGAACCCAACTCAATGCATCCTAGGATGAAGCAAGAATGATATAGGTTCAATTGAGAGTGATATAGGTTTAACTAAGTCTGATACTAGTTGAGATGTAAGAACTATAGACTATCAAGATAGTGATATAAAGTGAGACATATTTTGGTTAAATTTTTTAGAGGTTATTTATGATAATTCTCTTATAAATATCTTTACTCATGTTAACTATTATGGTTTTATTAATGGATAAGTTTTTAAGTAACCAAGTTAATAATGGACGATATGGATAATGCTGAAACCGTCCTAGTGAGTAATTATATTGACCCGTACTTTTCATAAATAGATATTACATATTATTATATGAATATTTATTAAATATAATAAAAATACACACCATAATAATATGGTTGAAGTATCTTTGGAAACTTGGAAATATAAATAATTGGTTCATAAGAGTCTCCCATTAAGTTATTTATAACTAGCACCCTTTTGAGACATATCATTCCTAAAACTTTTCTTCATAACCTAGGCAAAGGAAACATAAAAATGAGTGAGATATGACGCTTCGTAAGGGAAAAAAGGGATATATCAAGGATTATATAAGATCAAATGAACATAAGGGTATGTTAACATGATCTTAACATTTGAAACACAAACCCTAAATATTATATATTATAATCTTGAGTTATGGAATAAATCTTGACAGTTTATAATACATGAATCATAAAGGAATAAAATAACATGAGCCATTAGAGAATAACATTGGCATAATACATGGAATTGTGGAATACACATAATAATAGAAAATCATTTCCTTATTAGTCAAGGATCACTTCCAAGGATATCATAGTGGATTAGGTTCACTCCCAAAACCATCATAGTGGTCAAGGTTCACTCAAAGACTAGAATAGTGTATCAGTTTCACTTACCAAACAATCATTTTTTATTGAGTTTCACTTCCAAGACTATCGTATTGGACACATTCCCTTACTGAATTGGGTTTACTTCCCATTCTAGTTATGTTTATCTCATGAGATATCTATCTTTACCCAATACAGTGGAGGGATATATAATTCCAATCCCACCCATCACATAATGAAAATCATACACATATGTGTCACAATATCATAAAAAAATCATCATATAAAAACCCATGTAAAGAATTTTTTTTTCATAAAAATATCATCATTTCATCATAATACAACCCATGGAAAAGTGATGAGTTTCAAAAAAATTCATCATTTCATCATAGCATAACCCGTGAAAAAATAATGGGCTTTATAAACATCATGTCATATAAACCATATAGAGAAAAAATAAGGATGGTATAATTGGATAATATCCCTAGTAAAACATAAGTAACCACAATGTATGTTATCATGGATAAAAAATTTCTTTATAAGATCACTGTAATATTTCTTGAGGAAAATACCCTTTTCATTTTAAAATAATTTCTTTAAAATATAAAAATATCCAAAATATTATAGAAAAACCTTTCTTAAAAAGGAACTATGTAAACCTATAAAATAATATTTAAATCATTGAGCGATCATGATGACATAAAATTCCATTCATTTCATATAAGTTAAAAGAAAAATGTTCCTTTCACACATTTATAAAAAGTAAAAAAGTAACTCATTTGAAAAATTATAAGAAGATTCACTTCAAAAAATTTTAAAGAAAATAAAACATGGGTAAAAATTTCTTCTAACAATTATTAGAGAATAGTAAAAACATCATTGAAAACATTTTTATAAAACAAAAACAAAGAAGAGAAATGATTTTCGACCAAAGAGAGAAATATAGTCAGTTTTACTTAAAAATATATATATGGTATCTTAAGTACTTAAGTTGAAAAAATGAAAGGAAAACATGAATTTTAAATAAATAAATATACTAAACGAAAATGAATGACTTTATTGAGTGGTAGATCATAATATTTCATCATCAGAAATTTAATTTTAAAGAATCCTGATAAACAATGAGAATGTAATATAAAATCCATACCACTTTGATAGAATTTGAATTATAAGCCGCATAAAAGAAATAACATTATATATATATATTTAATTTCCCAAAAATTTTATAAGAAACATCATAAAATATATTCATGGGTAGTATATAAACCAAATAAAAGAAACAAGTGGTGAATATGACATGTGTCTCACAAAAATAAAAGTGAGACAAAAATCCCTTACCTCAGGTCTGACTTCCTTCACATGTGTTTGAAAATATTGTATAATAAATATATATTTATTATATATCTATTATAGAACCATAATCTTATATATAATACCATATATGATTTACTTATAACCTTTTATCACCAGTTTATTAACAATTCTTTATTAAGATCAATGTTTTAGGTGATTACTACTTTGTTTTTCATGTAAGGTTTGGTTCAGTAGTTTTGTAACCTATAATTTTATCATGATTCCATCATCTACTGAGTGTTAATAATAATATAAATATCATATATATTCATTATATATATATATAGTTATCTATAAAATCTAGAGATAGAAAAATTAATTACACTGTTCATGGAGACGATAATCTATATATACGCATGAACCCTATTTTCACTTTTTGATGGATGGAATGAAAGAAAAGTAAATAATAAATCACCTATATAGAATCATTTTATATATTATATGTATCATATATACTTATTCAATCTACCCTTATTACCATCTAAGTAAAATATAAATGAAAAATGAATCACATCGCTTTGTGGAAGTGGCAGTCCATCCATACACAAAATCGACATAATTTTTTTACAATCGTTTTGAATGAAAGAAGTTAGATATGATATTATCACTATAGAAGGATTATTGTTTCATAAAAATTGTATATCAACTTTAAATCCATTATAATTACCATCTATGAATGAAGGTGATGGGAAATAAATTACGTCGTTTTGTTGAGATAGTAATCCCTATACATGCATGAGCGATACTTCACTTTCAATTTGATGGAAAAAATGAAAATAAAGGTGGTTTCCTAATCATGATAAAATTTTAGTATATTTTTGATATTCAAGTTATTATTTTATGTAGAACATAATGTATTTAGAGAAGGTAAAAAATAATTAAAAAGAAGGAGATTAGTTAATATGATAACCTCTTCTTGAAACAACTTATTTAGATCATATCCAAAGGACTGTAACTCCCCAATACATTATAATATATTTCTTCTAGAATAATTTAATTTTATCGATATCTTGCGATACACACATGGTTTAGATAAAACACTGTTTATTCAAGCTTTGCAAACTTAATTTAAAATTAAATTTTAAAAATTTTAGAAAATTTATTTGAAAAAGTAAAATTCATTTTTGAAATAAAAATATCAAAATTATCTTAGAGTGATTTTTTGGGATTTTTCTGAAAAGCTTCATTTTTTGAAGAATAGTAAAAAATACTAAATTTTAATTGAAAATCGCCTTTATGTTTAAATAATTTATAATGTTAAATTATATTTTAATTTTTTTTAAATTAAAATTAGTTTAATTTTATATCATTTAATCAAATTTAGGCCATTTTAATCATTTTTATAGGGAATTTTGATATAAAAACAAATCAAACTTTAGAACATTTTCACTTTAAAAACCCACTTTCTCTTCACGTCTACAAGATTAATTTTAAATTAAAATTTTCCAGTTCTGTGAATTGAATTTGGAAAATGTATTCCATATTTTGAGCTAGTATAATTCATAATTTCTAATATGGTCAACTTAATTTTTAAGCAAAATGAATAATGAATGCAGTAAAAATTAATTACCTCATTTATCATAAAAATAGGTTTACTGTGGGGTTAAACTTAAAATATAAGGAAAAAATGACCTATTAACTTTTATAAAAATTATTTTATGTACATATTTAGACAATAAAAACTCTAATGTTAGATAATGTCAAATTTTTTACCCTTTTTTCATATGAAAAACACAGGAGAACTCAATTCTTTTTGAAAATACCAAGTGCATCCTCTCGCCCACTTATAAAAGGCCACACCTATCCTCTCTTATTCACACATTAAATCCATTTTGGTTCATAAAATACCTACCCAAATAACTTAACAACTTCCCCACCATCATTCCATCAGCCTTAATTTGGGAATAAATTCAAATTTTGAAGGATTTAATGAAAACCTAAAAGGGATACCCTAAAAGAGGTAATGTTCTTCAACGCGCATATTTATTTTACTTATTTCTAAAGCTCATTAAATTTTTATGAAACTAGGATGATATAATAATAAAATTATATTAAATATACATTTATTCATTTATAGTATGTTCATGACCTAAAACCATCTCCCCTTCCATCAAATGGGTTATGATATTGTCATTCATGTGTACGGAAGACTACCGCCTCACGAACCGATGTCATTTGTTTTTCCATTTCTACCTCTCAAGGTTGGGTATAATGATGGATATAAAATATATACATGATATTTATAAAATATTTATACATTTTTAGTGACTATATCATATATATCTTTTTATATTCCATTTTGTAAGAGATATGATAACTTCACTCATGTGTACGACGGACTACTGCCTCTTGATGAGATATGATTCATCTTTCACTAATGCTTCAAATATAAGGTGATAAAGATAAATTTGATGATTATATGTGATATAAATGAAATAATTATGATATTAATTACTTATTTAGCATTATATAATTATAATATATATCATTTTTTTCTTTCCCTTTCACTCATGTAAAGATGATAACATCGTTCGTGTATGTGTTGTTTACCACCTTTACAAAGCGACGTGACTCTATTTTCATCACAGAACCACATGGATGATATATATAAGTATTTAATATGGTATTAATGATATTATGACCATTATATAAAGTTAAAATATTACTTACATCCTTTTCATAATGGTCTGTGAAAAAAGGAAACATTACTCATGCGTACGTATAACCTACCGTCTTTATGATCACAACATACTTCATTTTTCATAACCATAATTAATGATTGGATTTAAAAGTAAAATTGATGTAAAAATATTTTAATTATATAATTATTATTATTATAGATATTATATAACTATATAATTCACACAATAATTGAAACTTTCATAAAAAACACACATGAGAAAACTAGTCAATTAGCACCCGAAACAATGAAAATAATGAAAGATTATTAACGAAGGGGAAATAACATGTTATTAGAGGATCATATATAATATTATAAATACTTTTATAGTTATATTATAATTCAATAACACGTTTAAAACTAATATACAATAGTTTTAATAATTTTGAATTAAAATGAAGTGCGAGGTAAGGGATTTCATCTCAATTTACATTCCATTGAGACTTATTTATTATTATGAACCAATTAAATTGTATGTGGTGTATATACTTCCCATTTAAAAAAATGTACCTAATTGTAATAAACTAAAAAAATTGTGGACTAGGTATTATATCGATCACCACCTATTTAATGACAAAGTGGCCTAACTGCACACCTAGACTAATACTCTCGCGGAATCTGCTTTGTTTAGTCACGTTCTCTTTAAAATTAATTATGAAAGATTTATTTCATAGTTAATTTAATGTATTTGAATATGTTTAGGTTATATGACCTAATAATAAGTGACCATGGATAAAATATATTGAAATATAGAGATTCATAACTTAAGGTACATATTAATTGATATGTGATTTCATGGATAAAGGAGCAGTTAGATTTTGAGAGCATATATTTCAATGATTAGTAGGTTTAGAATATTTTAAGAAAGTTATGGTAATTTGGGTTCCATATTTTGAGGATTAAGTTATGATTTATAAGAAAACTCAACTCAAATTAGCTTAAGATAAATGAAGAATGGTATAGTTTCAATTGAGAGTGATATATGTTTAACTGAGTCTGATACTAGTTGATATGTAAGAACTATATACTAACACGATACTTTAAAAATGTGAGACATCTTGAGATAAAATTGTATAGTGTCTATTTATGATAATTATCTTATAAAGATCATCAGTCATGTTAACTCTTTTGGTTTTAGTAATGGCTAAATCCTAAAGGAACTAAGTTAACAATGGATGTCATGGACAATTTAAAAGATATCCCAATGAATAATTATAATGAAACATACTTTTCATACATAGATATTACATATTATTAGATGAATATTCATTATATAGCATTAAAATCCACACTAGAATTGTATAATTAAAGTATATTAGGAAAGTCGAAAACATAAACAACTAGTTCATAAGAGTATCCCCTTAAGTTATTTATAACTAACTCCTTTCTTAGACATATCATTCATTAAACCTTACATTATAAACTGGGGAAATAAAACACAAGAAAGGGTGAGATTAGAATATCAGTAAGTGTTAAGAAGGGATGTATCAATGATCACATAAGCATAACATGAGCATAAGGATATAAGAAGATGATCTTAACATTTTAAATCCATACACTGTATACCAAAGATTATAATCTTGAGTCATGGAATAAATATTGAAAGTTAATAAGACATGAATCATAAAGGAATCAAATAACATAATCCATGTGAGCATAAAATTGGCATAAGAAATGGAATTGGGGGATACACATAAGCATAAAAAATCATTTCCTTAGTAGTTAAGGATCATTTACAAGACTATCATAGTGGATTAGGTTCACTCCTAAAAACATAAAAATTGTCAAGGTTCACTCCAAGAATATCATAGAATATTGGGTTCACCCCCCAAACTATCATAGTAGTCAAGTTTCAATCCCAAGACCATCATAGTGGACATAGTCCCTTATTTAACTGGGTTCACTCCCCATTATATACCTATTTATCTCATGAGATATCGATCATTACCCAATGAATTAGACTACTATATAATTCTAGGCCCATAAATCTCATAATGAAAGTCATATATATATATATGAAAACATCATAAAAAAATCATCATATCAAAACCTACGACAATAAATTGGTTTTAATAAACATTTAATCATTTCATCACAGTATAACCTATGTAAAAGGGATGAGTTTCTTAAAAATTTAACAATTTTATCATAGAATAACCCATGAAAAAGTAATAGGTTTAATAAAAAATATTGTTATCATAAACCATCTAGATAAATAATAAGGATTATATCATTGGATCATATCCCTAGTAAAACATAATTGACATCAAACTATGTTATCATGGATTAAATATTTCTTTATAAGATCACTTGAATATTTCATGTATAAAATACATTTTTCATTTTGAAATAATTTCTTTAAAATATAAAATTTCCAAAATATTATGGAAAAAATATTATTTGAAAAGAACCATGGAAAAATGTAAAGGAATATTCAATTCATTGAACAATTATGATGGTACGAAATTCCGTTCATACCGTATAAGTTAAAATAAAAAATTCCATTAACGTATTTATAAAATGTCAAAAAGGACGTCATTGAGAAAATTAAAAAGATATTCCTTTTAATTTTTTTTAAAATAAAAAATGGGTAAAATTTTCTTTGAAAAATAATTATGTAATTGTAAAAACATTCTTGAAAACATTTTTAGAAAACATGGACATATGAGAGAAAGGATTTTCGATTGAAGAGATAAATATAGTCAGTTTCCCTTAAAAACATATATCAGGCCTCTTGAGTACTTAAGTTGAGGAAAATGAGAGGATAAAAATTTATTTTCAAGAAATAACTATAGAATAATAAAATTAATGAGTTTATTAAGTGGTATATCAAAATATTTCATCATTAGAAATGTAATCATAAAAAATCCTGATAAATAATGAGATTGTAATACAAAATCCTTACCACTTTGGTAACATTTGAATCATAGGCCCTATGAAAGAAATAACCTTTTATGTATATGTAAATCCATATAAATTTCATAGGAAAAATCATAAAATATATTATTGGGTAGTATATAAACCACATAAAAGAAACAAGTGCTAAATTTGACATGTATCTCATAGAAATAAAAGTGATACAAAAATCCCTTACCTGAGGTCCAAATTCCTTAGTATGTGTTTGAAAATACTATATAATAAATATATATTTATTATATATCTATTAAATAACTATAATCTAATATATCGTACCATATATGATTTACTTATAACCTTTTATCCCTATTTTTATTAACAATTATTTATTAAAAACATTGTTCTAGGTGATCACTGCTTTGTTTTTAATGTAAGGTTTGGTTCAATGGTTTCTAAACATATACGTTGATCATGCTTTAATCATATATTGAATGTTAATAATTAAATAAATTTCATATATATTCATTATATATATATATACATATTCATATTTATCTATTAAATCTAGGGATAGAAAGGTGAATTACACCGTTCATTGAGACAATAATCCATATGTACACATGAACCCTATTTTCAATTTTTTACGGAAGAAATAAAAGAAAGGTAAATAATAAATCATATTTATATAATCATTATTATATTATATATATATCATATATATTTATTAAATCTATATTTATTACCATCCAAGTAAAACAAAAATGAAAAATAAATCACATCACTTCGTGGAAGTGGTAGTCCACATGTACGCATGACCAACATTATTATTTTAACATTGTATGGAATGAAATAAGGTAAATATGATACTATCACTATATAATCATAATCAATTTATAAAAACCATATATAAACTTTAAACCCATCATAATAACCATCCACGAATGATGGTGATGGAAAATGAATTGTATCTCTATGTGGAGATGGTAAGCCGTATGTATGTATAAGTGATATTTTAATTCCCATTTGATGGAAATAATTTGAATAAAGGAGGTTTTATAATCATGATAAAATTTTATTATATTTAGGATAATGAAGTTATTATTTTATGAATAATATAACAAATTAGAGGAGGTAAAAGAAGAATTAAAAAGAATGTGATTGGCTAGGATGATTAACTCTTATTTGAAACGACTTATACATATCTCTTCCAAATTACTATGACACCCTAAGAAATTACAATATATTTAATTTATAAAAATTTAATTTCTTCCCTAGATTTTGTTGCACACAGGGTTTAAATAAAACACTATTTAGTCATGCTTTGCACAGTTAATTTAAAATTAAATTTTAAAACTTTTGAAAAAATTATTTGACAAAATAAACTTCATTTTTGAAATCAACATATCAAAATTATCTTAGAATGATTTTTTGGTATTTTTAGGAAATGTTTCCTTTTATGATGAATAGTAAAAAATGCTGAATTTTAATCGAAAAATAATTTTTTGTTTAAATAATTTATTATGTTAAATTATATTTTGAATTATTTTTAAAGTAAAATTATTTAAATTTTATAACATTTATTCCAATTTAGGTCATTGGAATCATTTTAATATTGAATTTTGATATAAAAACAATGTAAAATTTTGAATATTTTCACTTTAAAAACCCGCTTTTTCATCATGTTAGCAAGATTAATTTTAAATTAAAATTTTATAGTTATGTGAATTGAATTTGGAAAAATGTGTTCCATATTTGGAATCATTATAATATATATTTTTTAGTAAGTTAAAATTAATTTTTACCAAAATGAATAGTGAATGTAGTAAAAATTAATTACCGTAATTAAGGTAAAAATAGGTTTACTGGGGGTTAAACTAAAAATATCAAGGTAAAAATAACCTATATACTTTTCTAAAAACTATTTCATATCCATATTTAGACCATTCCCCCTCTAAGTTTCTATATTTTCCCATTTTAACCCTTTTTTCCATATAAAAAATATGGGCGCACTCAATTCATTTAAAAAATTACAAGTGTGTCCTCTCCCCCACTTATCAAAGGCCACCAATATCCTCTATTATTCACAAATTCACTCCATTTTGGTTCAAACAATACCTACCCAAATCACTTCAAAAATCCCCCCCATCCTAGAAGCCTTAGTTTGGGACGAAAGCCAACCTTTGACGGATTTAGTGAAAACCTAAGGAGGATGCCCGAAGAAGAGGCAATGTTCATCAATGAGTATATTTATTTTACTTCTTTTTACACCTAATTAATTTTTTATTAAACCGTGATGATATAATAAAATAAGTATCTTACATATATTTTTATGTTTTTATAATAATGTAATTACTGAAATCCATATCCACTTCCATAAAATGGGTTATGAAATCATCATTCTTGTGTATGGCAGACTACTGCATCGTGAACTGATATCATTCATTTTTCCATTTCCACCTATCATGGTTGGGTATGATGATGAATATAAAATATATAAATGATATTTATAATATATTTACACCTTTTGAGTCACTATATCACATATATATACCTTCTATTCTATATGAGAAACGATAACATCACTCGTGTGTACGATAGACTACCACCTTGCAAAGTGATATGATTCATCTTTCACTAACGCTTGACATGGAAGGTGATATAAAATGACCCAAGATATATGTACATGGAAATTAAATTTCTTTTTCAGAATACTTAATACATGAAACAAACCGACTCCCATGACCGTATTAGTTTAGTGCCTTTAGAAACTTAGAACATAATCTTTATCTTGGTGAAAGATCTTCAACATCTCCCATAAATATATTCCCCCTTTTTTCCTACCAAAAACCTTTCCTTATATCCTGGGGAAAATAAAACCTAAATATGGTGAGATCAACTTATTAGTAAGGGTAAACATGGAGAAAATAAAACAAACCATTAACATAAGAATGTAAAAACATGAACATAAAGTTTAAATATCAAAATCACGAGTCATGAAATAAATCTTCACTGTTCGTAAGGCATAGATCATAAAAGAACATTAACCATGATTAAATAGCATTGGAATAAAACATGGAATTGTGTAAAATAATTTATTACATAATATGATTTCCATATTATCCAAGGCATTTCTTCCAAGACCATCATTTTGGAAAAATTCCATTGTTGAACCGGGTTTACTTGTCATTCCAGCCATGTATTACTAAACAAGATTTACTTGCCGTTCTAGCCTTATATTACTGAACCAGATTTACTTTTCATTCCAGTCATGTCTATATCATGAGATATAAATCTTTACCCAATGCATTTGGGGGATATATAGGTCCCACCCATCTTATAATGCAATCATTCTTACATGTTCCACAAAAACATAAATCATCATCATAGCATAACCCATGAAGTAGAATGGGTTTCTTTAACATCATTCCATCATAACATAATCCATATAAAAAATTGATTTCATAAAAATAATTCCATAATAAACACAATCAAATCAAATTAATAATATGGATAGAAACATAACCCTATGTTATCTTAGATGGAAAATAATTTTGATAAAACACTTGAACTTAATTCCTGAGGAAAATATCCTTTCTTCTTAAAAAATGTTTCATTTTCTCAAAATGCAGTGCAATTTTAGAAGAAAATAATTTAGTTTAAAATACACTTGAAAAATTGTATATGAAGCTTCATGGAAATAATGTGTTATGAAGATGTAAAAATCCACTCATGCCATATAAGTTAAAAAAACATTCTCCTCTTACTTTTTATAAAAAAGTCAAAAAGGACCTCATATGGTAAAAAAAGAAAGATTCCTTCTATACCATGTAGTAAAAGTCAAAAATGGGTTAAAATGGATTTATAAATACATATAATAAAAATAAACATTTTATGAAATTTCTTTCAGAAAACATGGACATGGATGATAAATATATCCCCAGTAAATACTTATGTATACACAATCTCGGATAAAAATGAGATTGCAAAATTATCCCTTACCTTGTACTTTTCGTTAGTTGAGGGCGTGGTTACCTTTTTTAAGGGATTGTGTATGGGTGAAGGTAGCGTCAAATCTTTGGAAGTTGGATCAGTGTGCGCCACCAGTGGTTTCGAATATGAGCAATATGATATGGAGGCGCCAGGACTCAATTCTGGTCTTACAATAGAGGATTCTATAAGGAAAGTAACAACGCACTCTACAAACCCTAATGTTGCTATGGTTTTTGATAGATTGAAGAGAGACCTAGGGGTGTGAATCCCAGAGGAAATGGTGAGAAAAGAAACTTCATTCGATGTGGGTTCTATCGAGGTGGTAACCTAGGATAAAGAAGTTTCAGGTTGTAGTAACGAGGAGGGAAAAGACCTGCACTTGCTTTTGGAAGGTGGATCAACTGTAGGTAACAATAACGGAGTGAAGGAGGCCCACCTAGAGGAAACAACAATCCATATGGTTCCAAAAAATTCAGCCAATGTTACAGAGGTGATTGAGGGACTTTTTAGGGACCATGAATCGGGTGGGCATTCCCAGTGTCTGGCTCTGAAGGACACCTCAATGAAATTTTAATATATGGGATGAGGCTATAAATAGTCAGGATCCTATAAGGTGCCAAGGAAGGCAATGCATGTGACCCTTTATTATGCGGAGAAGGTTATATATGGGATATCAAACATGGACCTTCAAAATCGGTATGGAGTGTTGGGCGATGATGACTGCCAAGCTAGTGGGGATCTAAACAGAAAGGAGGCTACAAATGGAGAGGACCACTTGGTAGATGTGGGTGAGTCCCAAGAGGAGATTGATGATGTTCTAGATGCCTCTATTGATCCCAAGGAAGTGACCATGGCGGAGGAATATCTTAGATCATCCTCACGGAAGGGAAAGTTGACCACTACTGATTCTGATGGATATATCAAGAACAACCTGAGGGGGAGACATATAAAGGAGTATTCTAACCTACCTATTCCTCCTATCATGAGGTCTACAAGTAAGGGCAAGCATCTTCTAAAGGATCCTATTACTCTGATAAATTCAGATGCAGTGGTCAACACATATAGTGACCTGGTGTCTGCAGGTGGTGAGGTTGGTGTCCCTGCCACTCCCTTGACGAAGATGAGGGATCCTAGATAGCAACGTGAGACAAGCTCCACTGGAGACCCTCAGTGAAATATATCATTGATGCTGGAACATATGGATCTTCCTTTTCACTCATATGAAGAAATGGGAGAGGAATATATGGATATGAAATCATTGAAGAAGACTAGAATAACGATTCGTGAGATCACTACAAAGGAACAAGGCGAGTGGATTGATAAGCAGGCTCGTATTCTGCTCAGATACTTTAATATGGGGAAGATTAACATGGAGGAATTCCCGAAATCTTGGGACAACATGGCACATATTTATGAAGTAATCTTGAAGGGCTACCCTAACTCCTAGGTAAACTCTATTCCTTGGATCTTGTTTAGGGAAATTGATTCCAATCGGCTCAAACTATTCTTAAACAAATTTGTAGTTTCCTTTGGTGTTTAATGCTATTAGGGTTCTCACTATCCCCGTAAAAGTTTTTGGAAAATAAAAAAGTAACGTTGTATGGATATACAATTCTATGATATCATTTTGTTAATTGTATTTCAATATTACCATTATTTCAGGTGTTAACTGCTTCATTTTCCCATTCCTATTTTTCTATATAAGTCTTCTTTTTTATGAATATAATATATTTTGTTCATGAAATTAAGTTCATAATTATTATTTTCACTCATCATATAAATTTTATAATCATTCTTGAATTGTTAACGTGGAGAACGAATCTCACCGTGTCGTGGAGACGGTAGGCCGTACGTACGCACGAGAGACTATATCATTCTCTTGATGGTTAAATGGTATGTAATTGGATTGTATAATAATTATAAAGAATAATTATAATGTTATATTCAATATTTAAATCCATTGTACTCATAATTATACCCATCCTAATAAATTATTTTTGAATAACAAATTACACCATGACGAGGAGACAATAAGCCGTACGCACGCACTCATGGGGATACTGTTATTCGTAGGATGGATAAAAGGATGTATAAGGTTGTCCCATAATTATAATAACATCTCAGAATGTAGAATATACTGGAGTTATTATTTTATTATGGAATCAACATTGAAAGAGGAAGTAGAAGAAGAAAAGAAATTGAATTGAATTGGTAAAGCAATTACCACTTCTTCGTTGGACTTCCTTTGGATATCTTCTCAGGGACACTAGGGATGGACTTTTTGGAAAAAAAATACTTAAATAAGTTAACTAATAATTTTTATAGGATAATTGGCTAGGGTTTGGTTGAGCTAAAAGGCTCAAGGAGGTGTGAGGAAACGTGGTAGGAGATGCCTTTTTATAAGATAGGAGAGGGGCACTTTAGAAAACTCTCAAAATATTAAAATATAATAATACTATTATAGATCTAAATAATTAAAAATGTCCCATAAATTAAATTTATAATACATTTTATACCATATCCTATCCCCTTGTGATAATTTAATATTTTTTTGATTTCTAAAAAATTTAATAATAGATTAATTCAATATGATATTATTATTGCTAAATTTAATACTATTCATTTAATTTGAATTAAAATACAATAAGAAAAAGTGGGAATTCTAATAGAATTATTTCAAACATCTATAATATATCTTATAGATCTTTTAAATTTGTTATACACATTAACTAATCCAAAATATAAGAAAATTAATATTATTAAAATCATTTATTCTATTTTTATGTTAATTGAATAAATATTGTTTTAGAATTGAAGAGAATTTTAAGGTAATTATATAACTTATAAAAATTAAAAATAAATTTATATAATGAAAATGATTTCATTTATATAAAAATAGACATTTAGATTCATTCATAGACTGATTTTTACCCCATGTGGACACATAAAAGATATTAAAATACAAGATAGTGATATTTTTTAACTATCTTTGATTTAAATAATATATAATTTATTTTCATGTAGAAGTGACTATTAAACAACTAAAAATTGATCATATTGTGATAAGTATTGAGTCTTATTCATCCAATAATTTTTTGGACATGTTTTGGTTTTATTTTAAACTTTATAATTTTGAATTACCCTTAATTAATTCTTATAACTCTTACCATGACAACATGTTTTTTTATTTACTAAGGGTTAATATAGTCACTCTAAAATTCCAAAGGATACATAAATGGACCATTGGTGACATATTTAACTTCATCAAAATTATTTTTCTGAAGTTTATATTTTTATGAATTTTATATAATTTAATAAAATATTATTTATTTAAAATATCAATAGTGTCAATTTTGACATTATCCATTAGTTGAATTTTTAGAAATATTATAACATAGATATATGTTCCAAAAAATCCTTTAAAACATAAATAACATTTCAAAGTCATCCATAAAATTAGTAGATAAAATTAATTCACTCAAATTATATTTAATTTAATATTTTTAATATCACTTATTTGATATTTTTATTAATAAAATAATTTATGCATCACTATTGAGTAAAAATTAATGATAATTATTTCAACACTAAAAATTATAAATAAATTTCTATTATGTATATAATTATATTATATTTCTATAGAATATCTATATTCAATTTTATTCCCTGGTAATCCCTAATATAAAATTAATATACTTATATAAAATAAGAGTGTGACATTTTGTCACATTTATTATTTTTTTATATTCATGTCATATTCATGGGAAAGTGGACATTAAGTGATTACATTTAGAAACATAGATTATAAGGGTTTAATTTATTCATATAATAGGATATTTATAGGTGTTAAGATAATTTTATAATATTATTTTTACATTTAATTACCCGATTTACCTTTAACCATGGTAATAAAAATAATTTCTAAAGTTACTATTCATAATTCCAAAAAATAAAATTAACCTATTAACATAATATGAACTTACTGATTCTAAATATTGAATCCATTTTTCATAATTCAAAACACAGAATTTTCAAAAATTAATTTAAAATTAATTCCCGTTGTTAAAACCAAGAAGTGAGTTTTTAAGAAGTAAAAACCTATCAAAAGATTATCTTGTGTTTATGTCCAATTTAAATCTGAAATTACTTCCAATGACCAAAATTGGATTAAATGATAAAAAAATTGTCCAATTAAAATTTAAAATAAATTAAAAAGATAATATAACTATATAAATAAATTTGATGAAAATGAAGTTTTGAATTAAAATGCAATATTTTACTCTTCATTAAAATATGAATTTTATCATAAAAATTTAAAAAAATTTAAAAAAGTAATTGTTTATGTTTCACTTACAATTAATAATTTTATTTTTTCAATTATAACATATAAAAGTGTTAAATACTAAATTTAAAATGCATGCGCCATAAAATGGCGGCAATACTTCATTTTTTGAAAGATACTTCTTTTATCCGAAAAATTGAATTTGTCCTTATATAATGTCTAGAAAATAAATACGTTGAATATTAATGTTATATAAAATTAAAAATGTTGTTAATACTATTCATAACGACCAATTTATTTCCCATTAAATAATAATATTTTAATAATATATTGCTGTTTAGTGAAACTCAGTATTGCGTACAACGAAAGATATCGAGAAAGGTCACTCTTACATGTAATGCAAGCCAAGAATAGTGTTGCGTATAATGCAAGATTATATGGTGTTGCACATAGTGACATATAATATTGGTGTAGCATACAACACAAGACATCAAATAAATTAAAAAGAATCTATCTTATAAAATTTTCCCCCCTTAAAATGAATTTCTCCATCGAAATTGGTCGAGGTTATAAATAGTTTACTACTTGAAAGTTTCTTTCATAGAAACCCACATCATGAAAAGGAATACTAAAACTTTATTTTAAAAAGGAGAGTTAGAAACATAACGGTTACCCAAATTAACTCAACATTGGGTTTCCACATAAGAGAACATTGGTGGGAAGTGAAAACATGGATATGGAAGAGAAATATAACCATCAAGTTCTGATGGATAGTGATAGAGAATAAGGTTTAGAGAAAGTTAACTACCAGAAATACATAAATCTTTGTTGATTTAAGGGACCATCTAATTCATTGGATAAGAAGGCACATGGATAACATTTTTGGTTTCAAGATCCTTTTCATAAAGTTGAATTTTTTTTCATGAGAATAAATACTTACTTGAATTTAGTAAAATCTCACCATTGATCATTCCTTAAACAATTTCCACTTCATCTCTTATTTAAATAAATGAAGTTAAATTTTTCATTCTTAAAGTGTTAGAATATCATGTAATAGAATGATAGGTTATTCCACCTGTCTCAACAAAAAGGTTTGAATAGGTTATCAAATATTCATAAGTCCACCTATAGTGAGATAATATATTAATATAACAAACATCAACTAGAATATAACTTACAATATCCATTAATGGATGACATTAAAATCCTTCCAAAAAACAAAACTATAAAACTTTAGAAACGGTGAACTAAATCAACTTAACATTTGTCTCCCATATCTCATTTGGAAGTTATTGGTTGTCACATTCCAAACATGTGAATACCTTATTCATGTATTCTATTAAAACATTATAATGATATGAATTACCATATAACCTTATTGAAAACCTACACTCTTTCAAAATTAACTCTTTCCACACACCATAAATACCAAAAATTCTATATACTCAAACCATGTTATCACTTTTTCCTTATATCAGTCCTGAGCTCATTAATACTATCAAACATCTGACTATCTCCTTATCCCTTCATTATGTTCATATCATATTCTTTACAAAAATATTTCAATCACTTTTCATGGTTACCAGTACCATATAATTATGGAAAACCACAATGGACTAATACATAGATATTTCAATATTCCATAATACTATAAAAGAGATCCTACAACACTATTTTGGAATCCCATTACATAAACCCATAATCATTCCACCACTTTATTGTCATACTCAACATCACCAATTTTGATTTCATATGACTTTCCTTTGTCTTTGGCCTTAATAGGTTGCTGACATTGATCATAACTAACCCTTGTATTAGGGAATTTGTTAGCATAATACCCCATTTACTTACACTTGTAGCATTGAAGTGTTGGTGGTGAATTCTTTGTAGTCTTTTCTCAATTCATATCATTAGAAACCTTTTTCCAATTACATTGGCACTCAACTGCTCGATGACCTTATTTTCCACACTTAAAACACTTTCTAGTCCCTTTAATACAATCTCCACCATGCTTTTTTCCACACCATGAGCATAAGAAAACATTCAACTTATTTTCACCATTGTTTTTTAGATTTTTTCTTGAACTCCATATTTCATTTCTTACTAAAACTATGAGATGGATATGTAATACCAAATTATAGTTCTAAATTGATAGTGCAGTGAAAAATATATTCATAGCTTCTAAAGTATCTTATATCTAATTCCCTTTGAATACTTGGTTTTAATCCCCTGAAGAATCGATTAGCTTTACTATAATATTGGATGATAAAGCTAGAAGCATACCTTTAAAGTCTTGTAAAATTTTCCTCATATGTACCAAAATATTTATCATAATTTTTCTTAAGATCAAGGAACACCTTTTTAATCTTTTTTCTAAGAATATGATGGAAGTACTTATTGAAAAACAAGTTCTTGAACTCATCCCATTCCATGGATTCAATTTCATCTTGCTGCTTTGTATTCTTAATTAGAGTCCAACAATGATCAGCTTCATCTTCTAAACGACAAACAACCAAAATGTATTTTTCATGTTTTGAAAAATTATGGATGGAAAATATCTTTTCAATGGTACTGATCCATTGTTCAGAAACAAGTGGATCAAAAGACCTGCTAAAATATGGTGGACGATGTCTCATGAAGTACTCAATAGAATATTGTTCCCTTATCTGATCATTTAGAAGTCCAGAATTATTCATAGCTTATGTCAGTATAGAAATAATATTTTTTATTCCATATCCCATTATATTTGGATATTCAAGAGGACGATAATTTCATTGACCAGTGCATTGATCAGTAACACGGTTCCTTTGGGTCCTATCTATCATCTAAAACCCAAAAAGAATAGTGTGAGAGGAAAAAATCTTTCTAGGAGAACAACATAATAAAGGGGGAGTACTTTCAATCTCTAACATATTAGGTTTAATCCAAGGTTCTTCATGATCGTTACCATATTTATAGGACTATAACTTATATTTAGACTTACCCTTAGGGACATCCCTAGACATACCTTGTAAATATCTCAAGGGATATCACTAAAGTTTTCGCATCCTTGTTTCTAAAGTTAAACTAAACCTTTTCTCTGATACCAACTATAATGACCCAATATTGACGTACTTGGAATTTACATTTCTTTTTTGGAATACTTAATACAAGACATAAAATTATGCACAATACCATATTAGTTTAGTGCCTTTGGAAACTTAGAACATAATCTTCTAGCTTGGTGAAATATCTTCAACATTTCCCATAAATATCGTCCTATTTTTTTCCTTCCTAAAACCTTTCTTTATATCTTGGGGAAAAGAAAAAATAAAAAGGGTGAGCTCAAATTCTCAGTAAGGGTAAATATGGAAAACATAACACAAACCATAAACCTAATAATGTAAAAACACGAATATAAAGTTTAAATATCAAAATCATGAGTCATAAAATAAATTTTGTTAGTTCGTAAGGTATATATCATAAAGGAACATTAACCAGGATAAAATAACATTGGAATAAAACATGGAATTATGGAAAACAATTAAGAACATAATATGATTTCCATATTATCCAATGCATTGCTTCCAAGACCATCATAGTGGATGAAGTCCATTATGGAACTGAGTTTACTTGCCATTCCAGCCATGTATTAGTGAACCAGATTTATTTGTCTTTCAAGCTCTGTATTACTAAACAAGATTTACTTTCCATTACAGTCATGTATATTTTATGAGATATAAATCTTTACCCAATGAATTATATGGAGATATAGTTTCCACCCATCTCATAATGAAATCATTCTTACATGTTCCACAAAAACATATATCATCATCATATCACAACCTAGGAAATAAAATGGGTTTCTTATACATCATTACATCATAAAATAATACTTATAAAATAAATTAATTTCATAAAAATAATTCCATCATAAAAACAATCAAATCAAAGTAATAATAGGGATAGAAACATAACCCTATGTCATCTTAGATGGAAAATAATTTTTATAAAACACTTGAACCTAATTCCCGAGGAAATATCCTTTATTATTCAAAAATGTTTTCTTTTCTGAAAGTGTAGTGAAATTTTAGAAGAAAAGAATTTAGATGAAAATACACTTGAAAACGTGTAGAGGAAGATTCATGGAAATAAGGTGTTATAAAGATGTAAAAATCCATTCATGATTTATAAGTTAAAAAAACATTCTCCACATACTTTTAGTGAAAAAGTCCAAAAGTACCTTATATGGTAAATAAAAGAAAAATTCCATCCATACAATGTAGTAAAAGTAAAAAATGGGTAAAAATAACTTTAAATATACATAGAAGAATAATAAAAATTTTATGATTTTTTAGAAAAAATGGACATGAATGATAAATATATCCCCAAAAAACACTTACGTATAAATAATCTTGGATAAAAATGAGACTGAAAAATTATCACTTACCTTGTACTTTTAGTTAATTTTAGGTCATTTTCACCTCTTTTATAATGGTTAAATCATGTTATTAAATTATACCAGGACCATATCCATATTTATGATATCATATATGATCCTATTATGTCATTTTGTTAATAGTATTTCAATATTACCATTATTTTGGTTGTTAACTGCTTCGTTTTCCCATTCCTATTTTTCCATGTAGGGACATCCCTAAACATACCTTAGAAATATCTCTAGGGATCTCACTAAAGCATTCACATCCTAGTTTCCAAAGGTTAACTAAACCTTTGCTTTGATACCAACTATAACAACCCATGCTTGACGTACATGGACATTACATTTATTTTTCAGAATAATTAATACATGATATAAACTGACACCCAAAACCGTATTAGTTTAGTGCCTTTAGAAACTTGGAAGATAATCTTCTAACACAGTGAAAGATCTTCAATATCTCCCATTAAGATCTTCCCCTTTTTTCCTACCTAAAAATATTCTTTATATCCTAGGGAAAAGAAAACATAAAAAGGGTGAGATAAAGTTCTCAATAAGGTTAAACCTGAAGAACATAAAAAAACCATAAACATTAGAATGTAAAAACATGAACATAAATATTAAATATAAAAATCACGAGTCCTGAAATAAATCTTGACAATTAATAAGGCATAGATCATAAAGTAATGTTAACCATGATAAAATAGCATTGGCATAAAACATGGAATTTTGGAAAAAAATTAAGCACAAAATATAATTTCCATAGAAGCCAAGACATTGGTTCCAAGACCATAATTATGGAAGAAGTCCATTATAGAAATGGGTTTACTTTCTGTTCTAGCCATGTATTGCTGAACCAGATTTACATTCTGTTCCAACCCTATATTACTAAACCAAATTTACTTTCCATTCCATTCATGTCTATCTAATGAGATATAAATCTTTACCCAATTCATTGGAAGAAGATATAGGTACCACCCAACTCAGAATGAAATCATCCTTACATGTACCCCCAACACATAAATCATCATCATAGGATAACCCATGAAATAAAATGGTTTTCTTAAACATCATTCCATCATAACATAATTCATATAAAATAAATTGATTCATAAAAATAATTCCATAATAAACAAAGTAAAATCAAAGTAAGAATGGGGATATAAACATAACACTATGTCATCTTAGATGGAAAATAATATTGATGAAACACTTGAACTTAATTCCTAAAGAAAATATTCTTTATTATTCAATTTTTTTATTATCTCCAAATGAAGTGCAATTTTAGAAGAAAATAATTTAGTTAAAAATACACTTCAAAACGTGTATAGTAATCTCCATGAAAATAATGTGTTATGAAGATGTAAAAATCCATTCATGTCATATAAGTTAAAAAACATTCTCCTCATACTTTTTCTGAAAAAGTAAAAAAGTTCCTCGTATGGTAAAAAAAAGAAATATTAATTCCATACCATGTAGTAAAAGTAAAAAATGGGTAAAAATGACTTTAAACATAAATATAAGAATATTAAACATTTAATAAAAACATTTTTATAAAATATGGACATGTATGATGAATATATCCCCAGTAAATACTTATGTATAAACAATCTCAGATAAAAATGAGATTGAAAAATTATCCCTTACCTTGTATTTTTCGTTAGTTGAGGGTGTGGTAAACTAATTTATAATGGTTAAATAATGTTATTAAATTTTACCAGGAACATATCTATATTTATGATATCATATATGATCCTACTATATCATTTTTAATAGTATTTCAATATTACAATTATTTTGGGTGTTAATTGCTTCGTTTTACCATTCTTGTTTTGCCATGTAAGTCATGTTTGTTATGAATAGGATGTATTTTATTCATGAAATTAAGATCATAATTATTATTTTCACTCATAATATAAATTGTATAATAATTATTTAATTGTTAACATGGAGAATTAATATCACCTCATTGTGGAGACGATAGACCATACGTACGCATGAGCGATGGTATCATTCACTTGATGGTTAAATGGTATGTAATTGGATGTTATATTAATTATAAAGAATCATTATAATGTTATATTCATTATTTAAATCCATTATAATCATCATTATACCCGGCCTAATAAATTTTGTTTGAATAAAAAATTACACCACGACGTGGAGACAGTAAGCTGTACGTAGGAACACATGGTGATATTGTTATTAGTAGGATGGATAAAAGGAATTATAAGGTTATACCATAATTATAATAACATATTATCATCTAGAATATACTGAATTTATTACTTTAGCATGAAATCCACATATAAATAGGAAGTAGAAGATGAAAATAAATTGAATTAACTACTGGAAAACTAACATATACCAACGGTTTGGAGAACCGTGGCCAAGTAAGCCGTTGGGATAGGTCTATACCAACGGTTTTCCCAAAACCGTTGGTATAGACCTATCCCAATGGTTTTGGAAACCGTTGGTATAATTAATATGAAAATCTTTACCAACGGTTGTGGAACCGTTGGTATATGTATTTCAGAAAAAAAAACATTCACTGGGATTTGATCCCAGCACCCCTAGTTTATTATTGAACAACTTAAGCACTAACCTAACATGACTTTTTTGTATATAATTACATTAATATATATATATATATTCTCATAATTATATTAAATTTTGAATTATATAATGTTCTGGGTAAGACAAAATGATAAAAAATCAAAGGATCTATACCAACGGTTTTGACAACCGTTGGAATAGATTTTGAGCCTAGATTTTGATTTTGGTGTATGGGGGACCTTTCCCAACGGTTTTGGAAAACCATTGGGAAAGGTATACCCCTTTACCAACAGTTTTGGCCAAACCGTTGGGAAAGGTGGCCTCTAAGTGGGATTTCCCAACGGTTTGGCCAAACCGTTGGGAAAGGGAACCTATAACAATGGTTTTTATGAACCATTGGTACAGAAGCGTTGGGAAAGGTCAAATTTCCAGTAGTGATTGAATGGGTAAAGCAATTACATCTTCTTCGTTGGACTTCGTTTTGATCTCTTATTAGGGACACTGTGGATAGAATTTTTGGAAAACCAGGACCTCAATAAGTTAAATAATAATTTTTGTAGGATAATTTTGTAGGTCTTGGTTGAGAGAGAATGCTCAAGGAGGAGTGAGGAAATGTGGGAGGAGATGCCTTTTTATAAGAGAGGAGAGGGGCACTTTAGGAAACTCCCTAAATATTACAATATAATAAGACTATTCTAGATATAAATAATTAAAAATGGACCATAAATGAAATTTATAACAATTTTTAGATAATATATTATCCCCTTGTGATTATTTTACATTTTTATTTATTTTTAATTATTTTAATAATAAATTAGTTCAATAAGATATTATTATTTCCAAATTTAATACTATTCTTTTAATTTGAATTAAAATACAATAAGACCAAGTGGGAATTCGAATATAATGATTTCAAACATCTATAATATATCTTATAGATCTTTTAAATTTGTTATACACATTAACTAATCCAAAATATAACACAATTAATATTATTAAAATCATTTATTCTATTTTTATGTCAATTGAATAAATATTGTTTTAAAATTGGAGAGATTTTTATGTAATTATATAACATATAAAAATTGAAAATAAATTTATATAATAAAAATGGTTTCATTTATATCCAATTAGATATTTATATTCGTTCATATCATGATTTTGGAACTATGTGGTCACATAAAAGATATTAAAATACAAGATAGTGATATTTTGTAACTATCTTTGACTTAAATAATATATAATTTATTTTCATGTACACGTGTCCATTAAAAAACTCAAAAATAGATCATATTGTAATAATTATTGAATATTATTCATCCAATAATTTTTTTGGACATGTTTTGGTTTTATTTTAAACCTTATAATTTTGATTTACCCTTAATTAATTCCTTTAACTCTTACCATGACAACATGTCTTTTTATTTTCTAAGGGTCAATATAGTCACTATAAAATGAAAAAGGACCCATATATGGACAATTGGTGACATATTTAACATAATACCAATTATTTGGCCTAATTTTATATTTTTATGAATTTTATATAATTTAATAAAATATTATTTATTTAAAATATCAATATTGTCAATTTTAACACTATTTCTTAGTTGACTTTTTAGAAATATCATAACATAGAGATATGTTAGAAAAAAATACTTTAAACCATGAATAACATGTCAAAGTCATCCCTAAAATTAGTGGATGAAATTAATTCACTAAAATTATATTTATTTTATTTTTTTAATATCATTTATTTGATATTTCTACTAATAAAATAATTTCTGCATCACTATTGAGTCATCATTAATGAAACTTAATTAATCTATAAAAATTATAAATAAATTTATTTGATTTAGGTAATTCTATTATCTTTCTATAGACTACCTATTGTCGATTTTATTCCCTGGTAATCCCTAATTTAAAATTATTATACTTATATTAAATGAGAGTGTGACATTTTGTCACATTCATTAATGTATTTTTATTCATGTCATATTCATGGGAAAGTGGCCATTATGTGATTAAATTTAGAACCATAGATGATAATGGTAGAATTTATTCATAAAATAGGATTTTGATAGGTGTTAAGGTAATTTTATAATACCATTTTTACCTTTAATTTCTTGATTTACCTTTAAACATGTTAATAAAAATAATTACTAAAGTTACTATTCAGAATGCCCAAAAATAAAAGTAACCTATTAAAATAATTTGGAATCACTGAATTAAAATATGAAATCCATTTTTCATAATTAAAAATATATAATTTTCAGAAATTAATTTAAAATTAATTCCTGTTGTTGAAACCAAGAAGCAGGTTTTTAAGAAGTAAAAACTTATCAAAAGATTGTCATGTGTTTATTTCCAATTTAAATGTAAAATTACTTACAATGAAAAAAATTAAATTAAATTATAAAAAAATAATACAATTACACTTTAAAACCAATTAAAAAGAAAGTTTAACTATATAAATAAATTGTATGAAAAGGTAATTTTGAAATAAAATGCAGTATTTTTCACTATTCATTAAAATATGAATTTTATCAGAAAAATACCAAAAATTCAAAAATATTAAATTTTTATGTTTCAATTCCAAATAAGAAGTTTTTTTTTCAAATATAATATATAAAAGTGTTAAAAACTAAATTTAAAATGGGTGCGCCATCAAAAGGAGGCAAAACTGCATTTGTTTTTGAAAAATACTTGTTTTTTCTGAAAAATTAAATTTGTTCTTATATAATGTCTAGAAAATATATAATATTAATGTTAATGTTATATAAAATTAAAAATATGGTTAATAATTGTAACGCCCCGACCCCAGCTACCCAGAGCCGGTGCATTACTTCGTAACATTGGCATGATCCCAAAAGATCAAGTCTCGAAAGACCGATTAGTTTAGTAGCCTTGGAAACACTAGATACATTCATAAGTCTTTCATTACATCAAAATTAAACAAACTACAAAAAAACATGGTCTTCATAGTCCACACTCATATCTTCACTGATTATTCTTGCAAGTCAGTCATAAAATACTTCTTCACAACCTGGAAAATTTTTAAACATTGAAAGGGGTGAGCTCAAATGCTCAGTAAGGATAACAATAATGCGGAAGCTTTCATAAATAAACATTAACATTTAAGGCAATGTATAACTAAAACAAAAGCCTCTTAAACATGAACTTCAACATAATATGGCAAAAGTAAAATGAGATAATGCCATTTACTTCTTCACATGGATATTCTACTGGTCGAATAATCACATGTAATATCAATAACCACTTTCATAATGATGGAATGCATAATGCCAGACTATCATAACCACATAGCCAAGGCCTCGTGCCAAGACTACAAATAAGATTTTGTCAAGGCCTTGTGCCAAGACACTAGTTTGTCTCATGAGACCTGCCGATGCATCGAGGAGCTATAGCGGGCTCCACCCGTCACTTATTAAGTCCAATGCATTCCTCATATGAATAGGTTTAAACATATCATAAACCATAACATAATTGTATCACATAAAACATGCATAAAGGAAACATAACATTTCCACATTTCAATCACAAGATATCAATACAGCACATTGATATAATAAAAATTCTTTCAAAACCATTTTCAATACCAAAATAAAAGAAAGTTAAAACTTTGTATTTATTTTTCATTAAAAAAAAGATGGCTTATAGAGGAAGCCGAAACTCAAATAACGGTCACGACGGCGGAGTAGTCGTTGTCGCCGCATAAGTACGGAAAAAAAAACATTCCCTTTTTTGTCGTTTAGTAAAATGCTTCGTATAAAAAAGATTCCTTTTGAATAAACATGAAAGTCAAATGGGTTTATACACCGTATAAAAGAAAGTTGTGTATAAAGCCAAATATGCCTCAATGAAAGGAGATTGAGACAAAGTCCTTAAAAAGATCATTTTTAAAATAAAATAGATCTATTATGTGTATTCACTATAGGTACACATAAAGAAAGTAAAAATACAAAATAGGACATAATAATATCATGACATAATTTGAAAGTAGGAGATTAACCCAAAGAATGGAAGTTGGGTTAAGAAATTCCCTTACCTCGTGTCTGACTTGACTCAACCGTTCTTTAACCTCCTGAATAATAAACTAGAGTTAATATATACCTTATTAAGAACCATTTTCAATTTCATTATCCTTATTATATCACTTATTACAATGATATGAACATTATGTAATTATTTAAGTTAATAACGGTCGTTTTGTCGATCTTTGGTACTTGAGTCAAAAATAAACTTCTTATAATTACAAGTTGTTCATGTGGTGAAATATCCATTATATCCGGAATTATATTAATGATGTAGATATCATATATATCATATATATACAGTATATACATTCATTTATAATATTACGTAACATTTAGAGGTAAGAAATGAAATGCACCGTTCATGGAGACGGTAAGCCGTACGTACGCATGAACGCTACTTTCATTTCAATTTCATATTTAATGGAATGAAATCATAATGATATAAATGTATAATATAATTCCAGTATAATATAGTGTATAATACCATTTACTCCATCCTTTATACATCCCACACATGGCATTAACGATTCAAATCACTTTGAGGGGGCGGTAGTCCGCACTTCCTAAAATGAAATTATCGCGTTTTACCCATAATGGAAATCATAAAGTATGCCATAAATGAGAAATACAGAAGCATAAGTAAAACAAAAACATATTATATATCATATATAAAAATAGTGACATCTTAATGGCCACCTTTGGAGGTGTTATATGAGTGTTGAACAATCATCGTTTCGTGAGGCAGAAATTCGCCATCCACAGAAACCGTATGTTCTTTAACCATTAGATGTAGGTGTGTGTAAGTGTAGCTCGAATCCTTCTTATAACAACATCCTAGTATATTGAGGATACTGGTGTTGTTACAAAATAAATGAATAAAAAGAGTTTAGGGGGTTGGAGAAGAAAAATAAAACAAAACAACATTAGAAAAGACATTACCTCAAAATCGGGTAACTCTTTTTGATTTGAGCTAAAGGCTTCCTTGGGAAGAGTTCTGCCCAAAGTGAGGTTTCTAGGAGTAAGGAAGGAATGTTGGGAGAGTATTTGGGCAGAGGTTGGCCGAGCCAAATGGCTTGAAGAGTGTGTGAAATGAGGTAGAGGTGGGGGCCTTTTATAAGAGGAGAGGAGGGGCACTTTTGGAAAGTAAAGGAACATTACATTATTTGAAAATGTGTTTCGGTTTTAAAAGGTCCCACATTGATAGAATTCGTGGATAAGGTGATAAGGCATCGAAATCCACTCATCCAATAGGTTTTGGCCATGTGTAGTTCATAGATTTTATATTAACTTTCCATTTTATTTAAATCGTTAGATAATGATGTCATCGCTGCATCATTATTATGTCATAAATAATTAAATTTATTTAATGTCTAAAAATTATAAAACAAATACTATGGTATAGGAAATCTTTTTATCTTTCCAATGACTATTTATAATCAAAATTTGGACTTGTATAACCCTACTTAAAAATTGTTTTCGTAAAACATATTATGTTTGTGTCATTTTCACTTTAACATTAAATAAAAAGTAATTTATGTCATTTCCCAACAAAAGTGGATCCATGGGGTCCCCAAGTTGACCCATGGCTTGTCTTAGTCGGCCATGACACAACCAATAAGGTTGGGACATGTGTCTAGGTCATTTTATATTATTAAAGCATTATTTATTCCTTAAACTACACTAATTACCACTAATCGCGATTAAAAACTTAATAAGTTACTATTCACCAAAAAATTATTTTAATCTCATTGAACCACATTTTACTTCTTAATGACAACCATGTATGTCGGATTTTCAAAATTCAGTACACATTAGTGGTAAACTTTCATTTAACTGAAAAATCAGTTTGCTTGATTACCACTTAGTGGTTTCACTATTCATCAAAAATTGAAGTTTTTCAGAATAAGGCCAAAATTTCACCCTAAGCTATAATTGATATTCTGAATTCAAAAATGAAGTCCATTTTACAAAATTCAAAACATATAAGTCAAATTAATTAATTTAATAATTAATTCCCGCTGTTATAACAAATAGCGTGTTTTTAAGAAACAATTTATATCAAAAGATTGGCAATTGTTTATGTCCAATTTCAATGTTAAATTAACTTTAATGACCACCATTGGATAAAATGGTAAAAATATATTCTAATTGTACCTTAAAACCACTAAATAGTATAACTTATCACTATAAATTATTTTGATTAAAAAAGTTGTTTTAAGTATTTTTCACTATTCATAAAAATTTGGAAGTTCTCGGAAAATTACAAAAAATTCAACATAGGCTAATTTCAATATTGGGAATACAAAAGTGAAGTCCATTTTGAAATATAAAATTTATAAAATTTCAAAAAGTAGGTATTACTATTCACAACGGCTAGTTTAATTAGTTGTGGTGTGTGCTAGAGCTCGAGGTTGCGTACAACACACGCTATTGCATTATTGAATGAGAAGCGTATCGTGGAAGCTCGGGGTGTTACATTCTACCCTCCTTCAATAAATTGCGTCCTCGCAATTTGAAATTTTTCTTTGAAAATAAAAGGTTGAAAAGAGAAAATACCTTTTAGGAAAACCCACATCGGAAATAAGGTTAATAAATATATAACATTAAAAGAAAGCAGGATGAGTACAAAGGTCACCCGATATAGCCCATTCTAGGATTCTATGAAAATATGGATATGGAAGAAAAACAAACCATCAAGGTCTGATGGAGAGTTATAGAAAATAGGATTAGGAGAAAGTTTAACCATAAGAAAATCACAAACTTGTGATTGGTTAAACGGTCATTAAATCCCCAGTTGGAAAAGTTAACCGACAACATTTTTGTTTTAAGTTACCTTTTATAATGTTGAGGAATTTATTTAGGAGATTTACTAAGAACGTAAGGGAATATACATACTTGTTATGTATACTTTCATTCGTTAATAAATTTTTACCACAAACCCAACTTTTACTCCAAATGGTAACGGAACTCAAAAATATTCTATTTATCCTAATTGTATAAGGTTCCAAATGTTAACACATACCATTTAGATTAGTAAAATGATTTTGTAATAACCAGGGACTTCCTGTAGGCTAGTGGTAGGAAATAAAGGCTTGTCGCACTATGGTTGTGGGTTCGATTCCTGCAGCTTTGTCCGACGCGACGGGTTATTCCCCACCCTGCAGGTTGTCCTTTTCCTAAAAATATAGTACTATACTATTCCAAAAATAATCTTCATAAATTTTTTAACCTTAAACAATACCATCCAAATTTCAACTTAATCCACTCCAACCTTTATAGTTATCCAAAATACCTTCATCCAGACTTTCTCTAAAAGGTCTCTAAATTCCAAATTCAATTGTAACATCAGATTCCCCAAACAAAGAAAAGTTTCTCTTATTGTCACATACTAAAAATATGATTACCTTAATCATATTAAAACCTTACTGAAACCAACAAGTACTGCAGTACAATCCTTATATATATATCACATTATTCTAATAACCAGAATATAATCCTTGAGTCCAAAAGCACCAATACATTAATTATTCCGCTTCAACTGTAGTCACAACATAAGATTGGCCTTGATCCCTTGGCCTTTTCTGAGGTAAGTTTCCTTGACGCTTAGGACATTCATTTGCATAATGCCCTGTTTCCCTACAATTGTAGCATTCAACTTTGACAGCCTCTTTCTTTCCATTGCAATCACGAGCTTGGTGACCCTTTTCTCCACATTTATAACAGACTCCCATTCCTTTTAAGCAAGTACCAGGGTGATTCTTCCCACAATTATCACATAATGGAAAATCCTTCTTTCCCTTTTTCCCTTTATCTGTCTCTTGTTCCACCGTTCTCTTCTTCTCTTGCTTTACTTTGTTGTCATAAGACTTAGAGAATTCCTTTTCTGTCTTGATAGCACATGAGACTATATCTTCGTATGTTGAGAAAGATTGTGACACTAGAGCTCGACGGAGAAATGGTTTTAACCCATCAAAGAAACGATCAATCTTACTTCTTGGGTTACGTATATAATCGGCAGCATACCTTGCTAACCTTGTAAAGTTAGCCTCATACTTTGCGACATTCTCATCCTCCTTCTGCCTCAGACTCAGAAATTGCCTTTCCATATCTGCTCGATGGTCACGAGGAAAGTATTTTTCTAAGAAAAGATCTTTGAACTCCCTCCATTCCATATTCGATACGTCATCATCTTCCTTTGTGTTTTGAATCAGCGACCACCACTGATCGGCATCTCCAGTGAGGCGGTAAACTGCCATGACAACCTTCTCCCTTTCACTACTCCCCAAAGCCTGAAATATTTTCTCTAGGGAATTTATCCATTGCTCGGCTACTAAGGGATTTGTACTCCCATTGAACATTGGTGGTTGTTGCCTCATGAAACGATCTAGCATTGATCCTCCACGTTGCGGATCAGGGTGCTCCATACGAGTAAGGTTGTTATTCATAACCTGCGTGAGTTGTCCCAGTATGGTAATAAGTTGATCAGCACCAGTTGTATCTCCAGGTCCACAATAATTATCTTGAGCAGGAGGGCAATCCCTACACGGAGTTCGTGCATTGATACAGTTTCCATTCCTTCTACTAGGCGCCATTTCTAAACAATGGCATAAACCAGATTAGTTTATGAATCAAAATACATAATTCCATACTTGTATAATACTTAACATAAATTGAACTATTTATGGATATAATCCATAATCATAAAAAGAAATGTTTTCTTTGAGGAAGTATGTACTCATAACCCTTCATAGTGGTTTGTAAGTAAAATGAGAATTATCCTAAGCATATCCCCCGGGAGTGTCGTAACCAAGAGTGCAGCAAGGCCCGTTGTCGTGCACCAGTTCCCGTTCGAGTCTAGCTCAAAGCGGTGTTTTCGGGTTTTACCCCTAGGTACATCTGTGCCAGAGCCGCCTCTACCTGCTCGTATCCAGACAGGGATGCATTGCTCGGAAAACTCATAACATCTCTACAATACCAAAATTCTAGGAAGTTCTTCTATACTAATCCTCAAAGTCTATCTTTGGGCTATGTGCTCTAATCAGAGTTTATCTAAATCTAGCTTCCAAGGTTAGTACTAAACTGCCTCTGATACCAACTGTAACGCCCCGACCCCAGCTACCCAGAGCCGGTGCATTACTTCGTAACATTGGCATGATCCCAAAAGATCAAGTCTCGAAAGACCGATTAGTTTAGTAGCCTTGGAAACACTAGATACATTCATAAGTCTTTCATTACATCAAAATTAAACAAACTACAAAAAAACATGGTCTTCATAGTCCACACTCATATCTTCACTGATTATTCTTGCAAGTCAGTCATAAAATACTTCTTCACAACCTGGAAAATTTTTAAACATTGAAAGGGGTGAGCTCAAATGCTCAGTAAGGATAACAATAATGCGGAAGCTTTCATAAATAAACATTAACATTTAAGGCAATGTATAACTAAAACAAAAGCCTCTTAAACACGAACTTCAACATAATATGGCAAAAGTAAAATGAGATAATGCCATTTACTTCTTCACATGGATATTCTACTGGTCGAATAATCACATGTAATATCAATAACCACTTTCATAATGATGGAATGCATAATGCCAGACTATCATAACCACATAGCCAAGGCCTCGTGCCAAGACTACAAATAAGATTTTGTCAAGGCCTTGTGCCAAGACACTAGTTTGTCTCATGAGACCTGCCGATGCATCGAGGAGCTATAGCGGGCTCCACCCGTCACTTATTAAGTCCAATGCATTCCTCATATGAATAGGTTTAAACATATCATAAACCATAACATAATTGTATCACATAAAACATGCATAAAGGAAACATAACATTTCCACATTTCAATCACAAGATATCAATACAGCACATTGATATAATAAAAATTCTTTCAAAACCATTTTCAATACCAAAATAAAAGAAAGTTAAAACTTTGTATTTATTTTTCATTAAAAAAAAGATGGCTTATAGAGGAAGCCGAAACTCAAATAACGGTCACGACGGCGGAGTAGTCGTTGTCGCCGCATAAGTACGGAAAGAAAAACATTCCCTTTTTTGTCGTTTAGTAAAATGCTTCGTATAAAAAAGATTCCTTTTGAATAAACATGAAATTCAAAGGGGTTTATACACCGTATAAAAGAAAGTTGTGTATAAAGCCAAATATGCCTCAATGAAAGGAGATTGAGACAAAGTCCTTAAAAAGATCATTTTTAAAATAAAATAGATCTATTATGTGTATTCACTATAGGTACACATAAAGAAAGTAAAAATACAAAATAGGACATAATAATATCATGACATAATTTGAAAGTAGGAGATTAACCCAAAGAATGGAAGTTGGGTTAAGAAATTCCCTTACCTCGTGTCTGACTTGACTCAACCGTTCTCTAACCTCCTGAATAATAAACTAGAGTTAATATATACCTTATTAAGAACCATTTTCAATTTCATTATCCTTATTATATCACTTATTACAATGATATGAACATTATGTAATTATTTAAGTTAATAACGGTCGTTTTGTCGATCTTTGGTACTTGAGTCAAAAATAAACTTCTTATAATTACAAGTTGTTCATGTGGTGAAATATCCATTATATCCGGAATTATATTAATGATGTAGATATCATATATATCATATATATACAGTATATACATTCATTTATAATATTACGTAACATTTAGAGGTAAGAAATGAAATGCACCGTTCATGGAGACGGTAAGCCGTACGTACGCATGAACGCTACTTTCATTTCAATTTCATATTTAATGGAATGAAATCATAATGATATAAATGTATAATATAATTCCAGTATAATATAGTGTATAATACCATTTACTCCATCCTTTATACATCCCACACATGGCATTAACGATTCAAATCACTTTGAGGGGGCGGTAGTCCGCACTTCCTAAAATGAAATTATCGCGTTTTACCCATAATGGAAATTATAAAGTATGCCATAAATGAGAAATACAGAAGCATAAGTAAAACAAAAACATATTATATATCATATATAAAAATAGTGACATCTTAATGGCCACCTTTGGAGGTGTTATATGAGTGTTGAACAATCATCGTTTCGTGAGGCAGAAATTCGCCATCCACAGAAACCGTATGTTCTTTAACCATTAGATGTAGGTGTGTGTAAGTGTAGCTCGAATCCTTCTTATAACAACATCCTAGTATATTGAGGATACTGGTGTTGTTACAAAAGAAATGAATAAAAAGAGTTTAGGGGGTTGGAGAAGAAAAATAAAACAAAACAACATTAGAAAAGACATTACCTCAAAATCGGGTAACTCTTTTTGATTTGAGCTAAAGGCTTCCTTGGGAAGAGTTCTGCCCAAAGTGAGGTTTCTAGGAGTAAGGAAGGAATGTTGGGAGAGTATTTGGGCAGAGGTTGGCCGAGCCAAATGGCTTGAAGAGTGTGTGAAATGAGGTAGAGGTGGGGGCCTTTTATAAGAGGAGAGGAGGGGCACTTTTGGAAAGTAAAGGAACATTACATTATTTGAAAATGTGTTTCGGTTTTAAAAGGTCCCACATTGATAGAATTCGTGGATAAGGTGATAAGGCATCGAAATCCACTCATCCAATAGGTTTTGGCCATGTGTAGTTCATAGATTTTATATTAACTTTCCATTTTATTTAAATCGTTAGATAATGATGTCATCGCTGCATCATTATTATGTCATAAATAATTAAATTTATTTAATGTCTAAAAATTATAAAACAAATACTATGGTATAGGAAATCTTTTTATCTTTCCAATGACTATTTATAATCAAAATTTGGACTTGTATAACCCTACTTAAAAATTGTTTTCGTAAAACATATTATGTTTGTGTCATTTTCACTTTAACATTAAATAAAAAGTAATTTATGTCATTTCCCAACAAAAGTGGATCCATGGGGTCCCCAAGTTGACCCATGGCTTGTCTTGGTCGGCCATGACACAACCAATAAGGTTGGGACATGTGTCTAGGTCATTTTATATTATTAAAGCATTATTTATTCCTTAAACTACACTAATTACCACTAATCGCGATTAAAAACTTAATAAGTTACTATTCACCAAAAAATTATTTTAATCTCATTGAACCACATTTTACTTCTTAATGACAACCATGTATGTCGGATTTTCAAAATTCAGTACACATTAGTGGTAAACTTTCATTTAACTGAAAAATCAGTTTGCTTGATTACCACTTAGTGGTTTCACTATTCATCAAAAATTGAAGTTTTTCAGAATAAGGCCAAAATTTCACCCTAAGCTATAATTGATATTCTGAATTCAAAAATGAAGTCCATTTTAAAAAATTCAAAACATATAAGTCAAATTAATTAATTTAATAATTAATTCCCGCTGTTATAACAAATAGCGTGTTTTTAAGAAACAATTTATATCAAAAGATTGGCAATTGTTTATGTCCAATTTCAATGTTAAATTAACTTTAATGACCACCATTGGATAAAATGGTAAAAATATATTCTAATTGTACCTTAAAACCACTAAATAGTATAACTTATCACTATAAATTATTTTGATTAAAAAAGTTGTTTTAAGTATTTTTCACTATTCATAAAAATTTGGAAGTTCTCGGAAAATTACAAAAAATTCAACATAGGCTAATTTCAATATTGGGAATACAAAAGTGAAGTCCATTTTGAAATATAAAATTTATAAAATTTCAAAAAGTAGGTATTACTATTCACAACGGCTAGTTTAATTAGTTGTGGTGTGTGCTAGAGCTCGAGGTTGCGTACAACACACGCTATTGCATTATTGAATGAGAAGCGTATCGTGGAAGCTCGGGGTGTTACAATAATATTCATAATAACTAGTTTATATCTCATTAAATAATAATATTTTAATAATATATCGTTGTTTAGTAAAACTCGGTATTGCGTACAACTCAAGCTATCGACGAAGGTTGATCTTACCTATAACACAAGCCAAGAATAGTGTTTCATATACTGCAAGATAATACAGTGTTGTGTATAGTTCAATCTAATATTGGTGTAGCGTACAACACAAAACATCATATAAATTAAAAAGAATCTATCTCATAAAATCTCAGGGTATCACTTGATAAAGATAAAGTTGATGATTATATGTTCTATATATGTCATTTTTTTTGAAATTTTTGACTTATTTTTCATTTTTTAAGGATAATATATATCATTTTATTTATTTACCTTCCACTCACCTAAATATGATAACATTGCTCATGCATGTGTGGTCTACCTCCTTCATAAAGTGATGTGACTCTCTTTTAATCAAAACACCACATGTATGATATATATAAGTATATAATAGAGTATTAGTTATATTATTTTCATTATTTAAATTTAAAATATTACTTACCTTATTTCCAGAATTATAAGTGAAAAATGGAAGTGTTACTTATGCGTACGTATGACCTACATTCTCCATGATCGCAAAGTACTTCATTTTTCGTAACCATAATTATTGATTGGTTTGAAAAGTAAAATTGATGTAAAAATATTATAATTATATCATGATTATTATTCTTTGGATGATATTACTATATAGTGTACACATGAATTGAAACTTTCATAAAAAAACATGCATGAGAAAACTAGTCTATTAACACCCGAAATAATGAAAATACTGAAATATTATTAATGATCTGGTAATAAGATGTTATTAAAGGATCATATTTAATATTATAAATATTTATATTTTTTTTATAAGTTAATAAAATGTTTAAAACTACTATACATATGGTTAAAGGACATTCAATCAAATGGAAGCGTGAGGTAAGATATTTCATCTCAATTTATATTCCATTAAGTATTATTTATTATTATGCACCAATTCACCTGTATGTGGTGTATATATGGCTCCTTTAGAATTTAATATCACAATTAATTCATAATTCATGGTATTTTATGTTGCAATTTGAATAATTTCATCCAAGGGGATTCAACTTTAAAATTACCAAGTGATAGAAGTTATTATATAATATCACTTTCTTTTATGATTGTTAACTTTTTCTTGAAGAAATAAATTTCTTGTGATAAATTTTCTTTAGTCATTAAATTTATATTAAATATCCACATTCTTTTATTATGGTTATAATTACTGAATAAAACACATACCATTCTTACATACGGTGTTTAATTTGAAATATTAACTGTGGAAAATATTGATAAATCCACATCCTTTACTCAATAAAAATATTTGATGATAAGGAATATTGATTTAATTAAATTGATTATTAAATATATGATGAATGCTCTGGAACTACAGTGAAAGGTGGGGCCTAATATAATATATCCCATCGCTGCATCGATAGGTCTCATGGCATAAATTAAATTGGAAAAATTAAACTGGTTTCTACCTATAGTATTTAAACTGTCTTATGAAAATCCTTGATTGTAGAGTTATCATAATGTATGAGATATTGGTGTTCAATAATTAAGTATTTATTTCATTCAATATCAAGTTACTATTATCCATGACATTTTCACTATGATATTATCTCTTGATGCATTTCATTTTCAGTTTATTGACTAAATGACATGTGTCTTTAGTTATTTACATTTCCATATTTATTATTCCTTATCCAGTTATTCAATTGTCTTGTGTTCTTAGTTATTTAACTTTAATTTTTTTATTATTCTTATTGATTCATGATATATTTTTCAATACTTTACCCTTATTGAGAACTTGATATCACCCTTATTTTGTTTTATTTCCCCAATTTATGAAGATGAATCCTTTGAATGTGTTTTCAAGGTTGTTGAGTTTTTTATTTTGTTATGTACTGTGTTTTATTTTATATTACTAATATAAAATGGGTATCATGTATGTATCTGGTTCTCTAAAACTACTAAAATGATCGGTCCTTTGGGATTTTACCCATTGTGTCTATGATAATGTAATATAGTAAGGCACCAGTTCTAGGCTAATGGGGTTGGGGAAGTTACAGTTGGTATAAGAGGAAGTTTAGTAGATACCTTAGGAAGTAGATTTTGTAAAACCTAGAGTAGGGAACTAACCCTAAGATAGATTTTGAGGACAAGTATATAAGAACAACTTAACATTTTGGTAAGGAATATATTCTGTAGTTTTTACTAGTAATACATCTTTTTTTAGATATGATAACTGGATGTGGTTATAATATAGAGGTAAATAGGGGTAATAATTTTGAAAAAGGCACATTGGGATTGAATTTAGCATTACCTAGTACAAAAAATGGTCCTTAATGCACACTTGATTTGACACTCCCAAGGGATATGTTTCAGATAATTTACATTTTCTTTACAAACCATTATGGAGGATTTGAAAATAAAAATATTCCCAAATAAGATAAGTTTATAATTCTGAGATTACCAATGCATAAATTTTAATTTATATTAGGTGTTACATCATATTTAGGATTATACATTATGATTTAAAGTTCATAATTTTATAATCTAATATAATATATTTCATTATTTAGAAATGGTGTTTATAAAGAAGAAGGGTATCAATACTCATGGTCAATGTAGATATTTCCCTGAGGAGGAATCTAATACAGTTGATATTGGATTGGAGAAAATTATATATATATATATATATATATATATATATTAGTAAAACTTAATCAGGTTATGAAAAATATCCTTTTCGGATGGGGAAACCTGTTCCACCGTGAGATTCTTCTATACTGGATCACTTTATGTACCAGAATCCACCATCATTTAGTGGGAGTACTCATATGATTATATAGGGGAAATAGATTATGTATCTAGAGAATATATTTATAGAATTAGGATGAGGTGAATAAGAAAAGGTTAAAATTGAGGTGTATTGTATCAAAGGATATTATGAGCAATGGTGTTCATTGATCTAGAATACAATAGAGGAAGATGAAATATAACTCATGGAATAAAAATATTTTAAGGATACATTCTTTGATAAATATTTTCCTTGTGAGAAACAAATTGAGATGAAAATAAAATTCCTTATCTTAAATAAAATGAAAAATAATGTATCATGGATTATGAAGCTTTAATTAGAAGGTTGGATAGGTATACTATGTATTACATACACAATACAAAATGAAATATTGAAAATTTATTTGAAGTAATTAAGAAAAGTCTCTAAAGGCCACTGGACTCTAAAACGTTTTCATCATACGGTGAAATAGTTTTATACATGATCAAAACAGAGAAGGAATTATCTAAATCTTACATATTTAAGAGAAACAAAGAGAAGAAGAGGTCATATGAGCACCAATATAAAGGAAATGCATTAAAGAAGAATATGAGGATGGATTAATTTCCATTATGTGAAAATTTTGTAAATAAACATCGTGAGAAGTTATTGAAGGGCCTGAGAGTGTGTTACAAGTGAAGTGATAATGGTAATCTAGCTCATGAATGCTTGGGGAAGAAAAAAAATAATGATGTATAGTGTTTGAACTGTAATGAAATGGGGAATTATTCACAACAATGTTGTAAGGATCAAGGGAATCCACCACAAAAGAGTCTAAGAGGAGGAGGTAAAGCTTATGCGATCATTACAGCTGAGTCATACCTAGACCAAAATATAGTAGATCCACTAAATGAGATTCTTGGGGAATAAGAGTAGAAAAAATATAGGGGGAATAAGGTAATATTCAACTTGAGGATGTAACTATTTTATAAGAATACTTTGATGTATTTTCGAAGGGATTTCTTATACATTTCACAGAGCATGATGTGGAGTTTTTTTACTAACTTAATCCCTGATTAAAGACCAATATCAAGGACTCCCTATAGAATGGACACTTTGGAATTAGTGGAGTTGAAGAAAAAACTATAGGATTAGGGTGAAAAGGGTTTTATTCACCCTAGTTTTTCACTATGGGGATCCCATATTCTTTTTGTTAAGAAGAAATATGGATCCATGAGGTTGTGTATCAATTATAGGGAAATAAATGCTATTATGATAAAGAAGAAGATTCCTACACCTCACATCGATGAATTATTTGATCAACTTCATAGAGCCTAGTATTTCTCAAATATTGACCTTCATTATGGGTATCATCAATTGTGAGTAAATAAGGAAGACATTCTGAAGAAGTATTTTTGATTGGGGAATAGACATTATGATTTTATAGTAACTCCATTTGGATTGACTAATTCACCCTCTTTTTTTAGAGATCTAATGAATAGATTATTCAAGAAATATCTTAATGAATTTGTTTTGGTATTCATTGATGATATTTTTGTGTATGATAAAATCTATGTGGACCATGAAAATCAATTTTTAATCATTATTGAAACTCTTATAAGGAAAGAGTTATATGGTAAATTTAGTAAGTGTGATTTATGAATTCAAGAAGTTTCTTTTATTGGATATATTTTCTCTAAGGATGGAATCTCAATTGATCCTGGGAAGACATAGACAATCAGAGAATAACCTATACCAACGAACATAACTAAGGTAAGTATTTTCATTGGCTTGGCATGTTACTATCATTGATTCATTCCTGATTTTCCTAAATGGATAATCCGTTAACAAATATTACATATAAATGGGTTTAGTTTATTTGGACAAAGTAATATGAAAAATGTCTTAATGAACTAAAGAGGAGATTGGTAAATGATCTGTTTTTGAATCTACTATTTAGAAGTGATGGGTTTGTGATATATAGTGATATATAAAAGAAGGGTATCAGTTGTGTCTTAATTCAAAATGATAAAGTTATTAAATATGAATCAAGGTAATTGAAGACTCACAAATAGAACTATACAACCCATGGTCTTAAGTTAGCAGCTGTAATATTTTCTTTTATGATATGGAGACATTATCTCTATAGTGAAATATGTGAGATATACTTGGATCATAAAATCATAAAATATAACTTATCATAGAGAGAGCTCAATATGAGACAAAATGGATGGCTCGAGATACTCAAGGATTATTATTTCTCCATACACTACCACCTAGGGAAATAAAATAAGGTAGTGAATACATTGAGTAGGAAAGATCATAGAGTTTTGAAACAAATGAGAATTGAGAGGGATCATATGTTCATGGATCTAGTAAGGATAGATATAGGAATCTTTAAGGAATGGGAGAAATAAATCATTTTCCAAATTATTGAAAAACCATATTTATTAGAAAAGATAAAAAGTAATCAGTATATTGATGAGAATTTTCAGTGGAAAATTAAAAATATGAATGATGGGAAATTAGTAGAATTTGTTTATGAAGATGGTACTATAAAATTTGGAAAGAGAATTTGTGTTCCATCCATGCCTGAGATAAAAAGGGAATTTTTGGATGATTCTCACATATCATTTTTTTCTATAAACCCTTTTAGAACAAATATGTATAAGGATTTCAGGGAATAATTCTAGTAGGATAACATAAAGTGATAAATTAATGATTATGTATCTAGATGTTTAGCCAATCAATAAGTGAAATCCATGAGACAACATCCTATAGAAGTCATGAAGCCTATTCATATTTCTATGTGTAAATGGAATAACATTACTATATAATTTTTCATAGGAATACCTAACAATCCTAGAAAGAATCATGAAATATGGGTTATCATTGATTGCATAACCAAATATTAACATTTAATTTATATAAGAGAATATTTAACTCTTGATAACCTTATAAAGATCTATATTAATGAATTTTAAGACTTCATGGAACACCTCTTTCAATTGAATCTTATCAAGATCCCCAATTTACAAAAAAATTATAGAAGGGTCTTCAGAAGGATATTGATATTGATCTTCATTTGAGAACTGCCTACCACCCTCAAAATAATGGAAAATCCGAAAGGACTATTCAAAAAATGGAAGACATGTTGAGGTCATGATCACTTGACTCTCAAGGTATGTGGGATTAGTATTTACCCTTGGTAGAGTTTTCATATAACAATAGTTTCCATTTAAGTATTCAAAGGGAACCGTATGAAGCATTATATGAAAATAGATGTCATACACCAACTTATTAGGATAAAGCTGGTGAAATGAAACTCATAGGACCATGACTTTTTTAAGAGACAACAACAAAGGTAAAGGCTATCTAGGCTCACATTAAAGTAGATTAAAGTTGGAAATAGTGTTATGCCGATAATCAGAGTAAAGATATGGAATTCAAAGTGGGAGATCATGTTTTGTTTAAAGTATCTCCATAGAAGGGTGTTATAAGGTTTGTTAGGAAAGGGAAACTAAGCCCCAGTTACATTGGATTCTTTAAAATTATTCAAATAATTTTATTTGTTTCTTATTATTTATCATTCCTTCAAAACATCTAAGAAGTACATGATGCGTTTCATGTATCATTGTTAAGAAAATATATGCTAGAACCAATGCATGTGATAACCTGTGAAGAAATAGAATAATAACCTGATCTATCTCACCACAATGAACTTATCAAGATTCTTGATACTAGAGAGCAAATATTTTTGAATTAGATGACTTGTTTGGTACAAGTACTTTGGAGAAATCACAAAATAGAGGAAGAAACATAGGAACCAGAGGATATTATGAAGAAAAACTACCCTCATCTATTTTGAGGGTAATATCCCTGAAATTTTGAGGATGAAATTTTTGTATGAGGGAATAATGTAACACCACAAGATTTTAAAATATATTTCTTTTAGAATAAATTTAATTTCGTTGATATCTTGCGATACACATTGGGTTTAAACAAAACACTATTTATTTACACTTTGAAAACTTAATTTAAAATTATAATTTAAAACTTTTAGAAAAATTAATTGAAAAAAATTAATTTTTAAAATCATAATATCAAAATTATCTGAGGGTGAATTTTTCGTATTTTTCTAAAATGTTTCATTTTTTGATGAATAGTGAAAAATATTGAATTTTAATTGAAAACTTCCTTTTAATTTAAATAATTTATAATGTTAAATTATAATTTAATTGGGTTTAATGTAAAACTAGTTAAATTTTATATCTTTTAATCCAATTTAGGTTATTGGAATCATTTTCATATTGAATTTTGATATAAAAACATTGTAAACTTTTGAACATTTTCACTTTAAAAACCTACTTTGTCATCACATATAAGGGATTAATTTTAAATTAAAATTGTATAATTCTATAATTTGAATTTGGAAAAATGGATTCCTTATTTTGAATCAGAATAATTTATAATAAATAATAATTTCAACTTATTTTTTTAGAAAAAGTAATATTGAATGTTATAAAAATTAATTATCACTGTTTCAGTAAAAATGGGTTTATGAGGGGTTAAACTAAAAATATAAGGGTAAAAATGACCTATAAAATTGTATAAAAACTATTTTATGGTCATATTTATACCATTACACCTCTAATGTTTGGAAATTTACCATTTTTTTACATTTTACCATATAAATAACGTGGGATAATTAAATTATTTTCAATAATACCAATTGTATCAACTCTCACATTTATAAAATAAATCCCATATTATATCTTCTTCACACCTGCAATAACTTTTGGTTAAAAATATTTCTAATCAAATAAATTATGAAATTCCATACCATCATCTTAGATGCATTATTTTGGGAATAATTCTTTCCTTTTAAGGATTTCTTACAAACTTAAGGATGATACCTGAAGAAGCGGTATTGTTCTTCAATGAGCGTCTTTATTTTACTTCTTTCTCCACCTATTTAAATTTTTATGAAAATGTTATGATATAATAAAATAAATATATTAAATATTCTGTGATACTTTTATAATAAGGTAATGACCTAAAAAAAATACCCACTTCTATCAAATGGGTTACAAAATAATCATTCATGTGTACAATGGACTACCGCCTCATTAACCGATGTCATTAATTTTTCCATTTCCACCTCTAAAGGTTAGGTATTATGATGGATTTAAAGTATATATATATATTATATTTATAACATATTTACACATATTGAGTCACTATATCATATATATATTTTTATCTTCCAATCCATAGGAGATCTGATAACATCGCTTGTGTGTATGGTAGACCACCACCTCACGAAGCGATGTGATTAATCTTTCACTATCACTTCACATGTAAGGTGATAAAGAAATATTTGATGATTTTATGTGATATAAATTAAATAATTATTATATTAATTACATTTTTATCATTCTATAAAGATAATATATGTCATTTTATTTATTTCCTTTTCACTAATGTAAAGATGATAACCTTGTTTGTGTACGTGTGGACTACCACCTTCACGAAGCGATGTGACTCTCTTTTAATCACCACACCACATGGATGATATATATAAGTAGATAACATGGTATTAATTATATTATTATAATTATGTAAAGGTAAAATATTATTTAATTTCCATAATTATCAGTGAAAAATGAAAACATTACTCATGCGTACGTATGACCTACCGTCTCCATGATCATAATGTACTTCAGTTTTCATAACTATAATTCATGATTGGTTTTAAAATTAAAATTTATGTAAAAATATTATAATTATTTCATTATTATTATTCTGGGAAGGATATAACTTTATATTGTATACAAGAACCAAAACTTTCATAACAAAACACGCATGAGGAAACTTGGTAATTAACACCCGAAATAATGAAAAATTATTAATAAAAGAGTAATAAGATGTTATAAAAGGATCCTATATAATATTAAAAATATTTATATAGTTATATTATAACTGAATAATGTGTTTAAAACCACTATACATGAGGTTAAATAATGTTCAATCAAAATAAAGCGTGAGGTAATAGATTTTGTCTCAATTTATATTCTATTGCGGCTTATTTATTATGATACTCCAATTGACATGTATGTGGTGTATATAATGCCCTATTAAAATGTAATATCATGATTCATTCATACTTCAGATTATTTTAAGTTTCACATTGAATCATTTCATTCAAGGGTATTTGTCTTGAAAATTACCAAGTGGTAAAAGTTATTGTACAATCTCACTTTCTTTTGTGATTGTTAACTTTATCTTGATGTAATCACTTTCCAATGAATATTTTTCATTGTTAATTATATTTATATTAAATATAAATATTATTTTATAATGAATATTATTATTTCCTAATCTTTATTCCATTTTCATATATAGAGTTTAATTTGAAAGATTATCTGGGGAAAATAATGATAAATCCTCACCCTTTACTCAATATGGATATTAGATGATAAGGAATATTGATTTAATTAAATTGATTATTAAATATATGAGGATTGATTTGGAACTTCAGTGATGGGTGGGTATAATTATAATATATACCCTCAATGCATTATTGGGTCTCACGATACCAATTAAGTGGGTGAAATTAAATGAGTTTCTACCTATAACAATTAAACTGTCTTGTGAATGGTCTTGATAGTAGAGGGATCATGATTCCTAAGATGATGGAATATAATAATTAAGAATTACCTTAATTAAGAGTTTATTTATTATTATATATGATATTTTCAATATGATATTATCTCTATATGTATTTCATTTTTAGTTTATTTACTAAATGGCATGTGTCTTTAGTTATTTAACTTCCCATATTGCCTATGCCTTATTCAGTTATTTAAATTTAATGTGTGATTAGTTATATAAATTTAAATGATGATTATTATTATTGATTCATGATGCCTTTCGCTTTACATAACCCTTTTTGATCATTTGATCTCACCCTTATTTTTTTCCTTTCCCTGGGTTATGAAGATAAATCATTTGAATGAGTTTTCAAGGATTCCGTTCATTTGATTTTGTTATGTACTATGTCTTATTTTCTATTACCAATGAAAAATGGGTATCATGTTTGTATTTGGTTATAAAAAACTACCTAACTAACCAATCCATATGATTTTGAACCATTGTATCTATGCCAATGTAATAAAGTAAGACACCGACTTTGGGCTACTGTGGTCGGGGTCGTTACAGGGACCCTGAGGTTGGTCTTTTAGAAAGACCAGAACATCTATAATGTGGATAATGAAGTTGAGAAGGTATTTTTACCTGGTATGGTGAAGATAAGAAGTCTGAGAAAGTGTGAATAAGTGAGGGTAGGTGGTGTCCTTTTATAATTGATTCGAGAGACACTTTTGGAATTTCTTAAAAGATTAAAATATAAAAAAGTCACTCTCAATAAAAATAATTCCAAAAAGAAATGTATTAAAAGATAAGATATTGCAGGGTTTAAATACCATCAACTAATTAAATTTTTATAGGTTTAAGTGGTTTTTTAAACCTTATCTTTTGGTTCAACCCTATAGTTAACTCATTTTAACATTAACCACAGTAACATTTTCTTCACTCTTACAAGGTTATAATTTTATATATAAGGTGAAAATTGAATCATAAATCTCAAATGGATGAAATTTTGTACCATATATTATCCAACTTGTCATATTTTATGTTTTTTATGATTTTAAAAATTTTAATAAAATATTATTTTGATAAAATATATTTAATGTCAATTTTGATACTTCATTTAATTTAATTTAAAAGGAATAAATAAAAAGTTTGAATTAAAATATAATTCTATAAAACTACTCTAATATATAATATTTATCTATAAAATTCATGGAAAACTATAACTCATTCAAATTATATTACTTTTTATTTATTTTTAAAATAATTTATTTTAATTTTTTTATTATTGAATAAATATTATATAAGAATTGCACAAGCATTTAAGGTAATTATTTAATCCAAAAAAATTTGAAATAAATTACCATCGTGAATATAATTTAATTATACAAAAAATTAACATTTATATTCTTTTAGAAATTTATTTTAACCTATATAAATACATAATAGATATTTTATAGTAAGAGAGTGACATTTTGTATTTTTATTTTCTTTTAATAATATATAGGTCATTTTCATGGAAAATTATACATTTAAAAAATAAATTTCAAGAATAAGGTGATAATGGTAAAATAAAGTTCATCCAATAATAATTAGGATGAAAAATCATGGCCTTATCACTTAGTTTTAACCAATATTAACCCGATTTACCCTTTACTGTGGGGATAAATTTTACCACAATTACTATTAATATAGAAAAAATGGATTATTTTCCAAATTTGGACCTCCTAATTAAAAATATGGAATAAATTTTTTTCTAATTAAAATTCTATAATTGGAATAACTTAATTTTCTAAAAAATATGCAAAATGTGATGAAAACCATTTTTTTAGAAAACAAAATTTTAAGTATAAAACTTTGTTTGTTCTTATATGATGTATAGAAAAATATTAAATGAATGTTAAAAAATTTGGTTGAGTGTATTATATATAAATTTAATTAAAATAATTCAATAATAGTGTTTAATTTAATTTATTAAGATAAAAATATATTGTGCACATAAAAACCATTCTTTTTTATAAAAATAAATCTTTTACTTTCAAATGTATTTTGTTTTTTTTATAATTAATTGTAACCTGAATAATTAATTTATACATATGTAATAATATTTTTTTCATAATTTAGTAATTTCTATTCATACCCACCAGTACAATGACTATGTGGTAGCTGTAAAATTATAATATTTAAATTGTATATTGTGGTTTATTTAAACTTGATGTTGCATGTAATACAAGATATCTAATAAATAAAGTTATTTAAAGAGAAATATGTTCTAAAATATCATGGTGTTATATTATAACCCCCCTAAAATGAATTTCATAGTCAAAATTCATCACTATAATACAAATTAATGAGGATATATATATTTCATTTCATACATAGGTTCTCAAGTAGCTTCTTTGAATTTTTTATTTCTCTAGAGAACTTTCACCAAATGAGTAGTCTTGTTTCATAAAAATTTATCTCTAGAATACAATATTTTTACCATTTTTCTTTATAAGAAAGATCATGATCTAGTGGTATGACCTCTGAGTTCAGTACATGTGATGGATCATGTATGTACTTTCTCAAGAGAGATACAAGGAACACATCATGAACTTGAGAGAGGTTCAGTGGAATCACAAAGCGATAAGCTACCGTCCCTACTTGATCAATAATCTCAAAGGGGAAAATATAATATGAGATAAAATTTCATTTCTTCCTGAATCTAATAAACTTTCTCCGTGGATAAATTCATAGAAATACCTTCTCATCAACTTCAAATTATAGATTATACTGATGATTGTCAGCATAAATTTTCTATCGACTATGTGCTACCTTGACGTGCTATTGACTGATTGTAACTTTCTCTACAATTTACTCAACTAGATTAAGCCCCAATACATTTATTTATCTAATTTCATCCTAATAGGTTATATTTATAAACTTATTTCTATAGTGGTCTTCTTAATGAGCCATCCGAATGATTGAGTGAATGCTATTATTGAAAGAAAACTTGATTAGAGGAAGGAATTGATACCAAAATCCATTTAAATACATAAAATAAGATATTTTCATATCATATAGGGTTTAAATTTTTCTCTTAGAATGACTATCCATATTAGGATGATAAGAAATAATAAAACTTAACATTGTATCCAGATCCTACTAAAGACTTTTCTAAAAATTTGAGGTAAAACATAGATCCTAACCAGATATAATAGAATTTGGTAATCCATAAAACCTCACCACTTACATAATATAAATTTTGGAAATATGATCTAGAGAGAAATATTCTCTAATGGAAATGAAGTGTTCTAAATTCATAAGGTGATCAACTATAACCCATATAGCATTATTCCCTTTTAATGTTTTGGGGACTCTGATGAAAAAATATAAGGTGATATTTTCCCATTTCTATTTTGGTATGGTGTTGATGCTCATTTTTAGTCACATTGTCTAAAAGAATGGAAAGGGAAATGACTTAGCACAAATTGATGCATCCTTTTAATAAAACATCAAAAATCAACAAAGGCATGGAAAAAGCTTCAAATGCACAGGGGTCGCGCAAGTTCCATCACTGTCACGCAAGTATACTTGCGCGCTACCTAATTGTCACGCAAGTGACTTGCACGCCCTAAAGGATAACAGCCCGGGGTCTTCTCCAGCCTATAAATTGACCCTGTGGGCCCCCCATTTGAGGAGGATTTTTTTTTTCAGAATTCAGATTTAGAGATCTGAACGCCCAAGTCTCTTCTTCAGGTCTTCCGAACACTTCTAAGGTAATTCTTTACCTAGAATGGAAGTTCTAAACAAGAGGAGTAATGTCTAAGTGTTATAATTCACTAACAATTGCATGCCTAAGGTGTTTTACCCTTAAGGGAAATGAACATACTTGAGCACCGCCCTACTTCCTCACCAAAACTTGCGCGCCTCTCTTCTGGAAGTACCTCAGGATAACTCTAAAGGCATTGGTCAAGGATCGCCCAATTATTACCATTCTGGTTTACAAATGCGCAAGTACCCATGTGTCGCACAGGAATACCTGCGCGACCAGGACTTGCGCGCCCACGCAGTACTTGCACGCCTTCCAGGACCTGCACGCCCCTACCTTTTTGGGTGCCTTTCTTGACCATTTAACCCCTATTATGCCATTCCACCTCTCCTATTCAAGATTCAGTCTTCAAGACAATCTTTAAATCCATTTATCGCATGATATCTTGATTTTTCTTCCTTATCTGAAAGGAACTCAGTGCAACATTTCCCAAAACCTAATGATTTACACATCTTTTTGTCACTAAAGATTGATATTTCATTCATTCAACCTCATCCTTTAAGATGAGAGAATTCTCTTAACCTGGGCCTCCTTTTCAGGAGTAAGCCCCAATCCAAGTTCTCTTAATTGGGCATCCTTCTCAGGAGTAAGCCCCAAGTCCCCTAATTTGGGCATCCTCCTCATGAGTAATCCCCAACCATAATTCTCTTAACCTGGGCCTCCTTTTCAGGAGTAAGCCCCAGTCTCAAATTTGGGCATCCTCTTCAGGAGTAAGCCCCAGTCTCAAATATGGGCATCCTCTTCAGGAGTAAGCCCCAAGTCCCTTAAATTTTCAATTCTTTTAACCTGGGCCTCCTTCTCAGGAGTAAGCCCCAGTATTAATTTCTCTTAAACAGTCCTAATTTACCTTTTATTTGGGATTCCCTCTCAAGAGTAAAACCCAATCATAAGTCCTCTCCTAATTTGGGCCTCCTTTTCAGGAGTAAGCCCCATGTTAGAGTATTCAAATATCCATGAAGCACATATACCTTTATGGACCCTGTTCCTGGATTTCTTACCTGAAGTAAATCCTAATCTTCATTTATCTGGGCAGTCATACATACATAATCCCCGCATTATTTCTTATGATTGCATCTTTCATGGAACAATTTTCCGGCTTTACCAATACCTCTTGTTTCTCACACCGAGCATGACTCACGTGAGCTTAGAGTGTAAAAGTAATTATGACATCTTTCTTTGATCCATCAGTCATAAAAATCATACTACCTTACTTGAACTTTGTGGGTTCTGATTCCTTTTCCAAAATAAAGGATACATAGGCAGCCCATCTACGGGTACGATCCAAAATTTGAAATAATTCATGTCCTTTTGAATGACAATAAACTTCAAGTGCCCCACTGAGTGGATTTAAAACCAGTATGGTCATCATAATGACCAAGATATTTTTATGTATCAAAGGATACCATTGACTAAGAATCTATAACAAAAACAGATTATTATCTATCAATGAAGAACCTCGAATACATATAAAAGATTCTCTAAATTTTTTACATATCAATCATTGATTGTCAGATCTAAAGGAAAACTCATTTTATACTTGGTAATGTAATAAGGATTCACAAACATAACTTAAATCTATAAAGAGAGTCCCGGAATAGACAATAATTCCCCTAAAAAGGTGTGATGAGTCTGACCTCCCATCCTCTAAACCAATGAAAATTTCTAAGCTTCATCAGTCTACAACTAATGAGAGCCTACCTTTGGAAAGTAGGTTGAAATGGATATGGAATCATTGGATGTTTCTGGTTCTATGAACAAACCCATTAGAAAACGCTTGGAATGTTTGAACCTTCAATCGAGGAGGTCATCCCCAAATTCATAGGGAAACAAAAAATGGTGAACCCGACGTGAATCCTTAACCAAGTTAAAATGACGTTTTGCTTATTTGTTAGGCCCCTATTTAAAAATCAATGAGAGGGCCAACAAAAATAATCATTGACATATGTGATCATCCAAAATATACAGTGTCTACATTTATCTTGATTACGTATGTCATATCAAACAGGCACTCTTTCCCAAGATTCTTTGCATTCTAGGAAATGGCTACTCTCAAGTTCACACATGTGAATACCGCTGCTGCGAATGCCGCTGCTGCTACTCCTGCTGGATCGTCGTCCGCTCTGAGGATGATATCACATACTCAGCGTTTTCAATGCTGGGTATCAAATGCACTGGTTAAGGAGTACCGTCAACATGGTACCATTCCAACTCTGGAGGCTGCCTGACAAGCCCTCCAAGTGAATAACACACCCTGGTCATCCGGACAATGACGACCAGTGATCAAGAAATAGGTGGTGCTAACCACCGTCTCTAACCGTTTCGGGTCATTATCCCCGGAACATAATCACTATTCGCTCCCTTATTCTGGGGAGGTGAGTGAGCAGGTCCCTCAGGGACTTAATTCAAGGAAACAAGGGTCCTTCCCGAGGGCTCCCACCAACAATCACCGCTAGACTCGTGCGACAGTGTGCCCTCAACATGATGAGGGTACTGACTCCAAGCATTCGGCTCAGGTTCCTCGAACCTGAGTAGGAAAGACGAATCGCCAGAGGTGAAATCCAGTTAACAGTGAGCAGGTTCTCATCTCTGCCATCTCCAGAGAAGTCCACCAACCTAACTTGGTGGAAAGCAACGAGCAGGCACACACACCTGCCCGTTTTAATTCTGTTTTCCAGCAGACTCGTCTGGCAGCATCATGCCAATCCCACCAGGAAATTCTGGAGGAGTACTATAGGCAGGAACATACACCTGTTTATACATCACCACCTAGTCAGCAGGCTCGTTTGACTACATATGATGGATCTCATCAACCACGTTCAGCGAAGTGAAATCAGTAGGCACATACACCTGCTAATATTGATCAAGCCTACCAACAGTCTCGCTTGGTAGCATTTGGAGAAGTCAGTCAGAATGCTCCGGTGACAAACAGGAGGCAAACTCAACTCTCTGGCCCTACACTTGAGTACTTTCAGGATTCACTAACAGGAAAAGGAGGACATGAGCAGACACATACACCTACTCCAAGCACGGAATGGACGTATATCCCCGTTCCAGCAGCTGAAGTCACCAAGCATATTCTATCAATGGTGAAAGAGCAGAAGAAAATTACTGATCATATCCTGGATGCCTGTCAGGATATTATAACAGATTCAGTGACATCTCAGGGAAAGACACATAAATCTATCCCTACCAGTGGAGTGACACGTCAACAGTTCACTCCAGAACAGACACACACATCTGTTCCAGTCCAAGAGGGTTGTGGGGAATACTCCCCCATATCATACAGACAACCAAGTTAGGCACCTACACCTGATTTGAGTGGAGATCGTCAGCCTAACCTGGCCATCTCTCCTGATCAAGTACATACACTTTCTCAGAGCCACCACTTTCGTCAAAAAGTGGTTTCAAAGGTGAGTAAGGAGTCTAAAAAAAATACCTGCCCAACACAGTCAAGAGATCAAGAGCCAATCTATAACAAGGCCTTGCTCGATGATGGAGTTCTTGAAGCCCTCAGACAGTTATCTGTTGGAATTCAAGATTCTACTCCCTCATTTCCCAATAGTGGGAACATTAATTCCAAAGGTTTTCAATAGACACTTCCTCATGAAGGCTTGCTTCATGACAATTCGGTCGATCTAGAAGTTTCATCTTCAGATGCAAGCCACATGAACCCTCTATGTGGCCAGAAGACCAAGGTGAAAGAGATTTTATCTTTTGTTGTAACCCACCATGGTGGTCCTCCCCATGATGATGAATTTCGCTGTGAAAGTCCTCTCCGCATTAGTGATTCACATTGCCCGGAAAATGCTCTAGTGGACAATATAGTGCCGAGAAAGCCCTCTTATCTTGAGGCACTTGAAAATGAGAAACCATTAATGTCTGATGTTTCATCACTAGCAGGTGAAATAATTTCTCAATTGGAAGATAGACCAGGGTGTAGGTCATTCTCTAAACCACCCCTAAGTCTTGCATCTTCTAGTTTAATCAGTTATTTCTCTACCAATCCTGTTGAATCCAACGAAGCAACAAGGAAGCACCAGCTCTGGTCAAAACAGGTAGAAGAATCTTCATCAAATGATAAAGAGGAAATTCTGAACATGAGAAAACAACTGGCAAAAGGTGAAGTGCCAGTCATGTTTTGGCCATTGGATGATTCTCAGTATGACATTCCAGAAATGTTTACGGAAGATGGAATTCATGATATTCGTCTCAACATATAGAAAACTTTTTGTCAGTTGAAAAAGAAAGTATTATATTATGATGAATATAAAAATCATGTTAAGATAATAGAAGGGTTAAAATGCCAAATTGACTTGTCATCTCTATTAGTCTCTCGATATCCGAAGGCTGAAAAGCAGTAGAGAGACCTTCAGCGTTCATGCCTTGGCGCACTAAGAAATTTTCACCAGTTAATTGCCAATGCCCCATATAGTATTCATGTCATAGGATTGGATGTTCATGGAGCACTGCATTTCACAGTGCTCTCCAGCCAGCAAAGACCACAAAAAATGGTCTCATGCAATGTTATTGCCCATGGCTGGCCACAGATACCTGGCTTTGTTTGTAATCAAAAGCATGCCCAAGAACAGGCTTCAACTAGTTCCTATCAAAATCAAGAATACAGAGAAAAAGTTGTTGAATTACTCCTGCATAAAGAAAACAAGAATATTGAACATGCCTCTCATTTGGAGCAAGCACATCACCAAGTGACAGAAGTTTCAGAAATCATCCAACAGTCTTTTGAACTGGGTGATAAAAGTGGATGTCGATTGATGCATCCAGCTAATTTCCGGACCAAGGTCCGCAAGATCAGGAGATCTTTTAAGAAAGTCTCAAACATAACATGTCAAGAGCCACCCCAGCTTTCCAGACCAGAGACTCATTTAAACCAACCCTTGGAATCAACAAATAGGATTCGAGGAGTTGAGCAAAGACAGCAGGAATAGCCCCAGTCCACCAGACTGGGGACTTTTTCAAATCATTAACCCCCTCCTCAGAGAAAGTCGGACTTTTATCGATTGGGGAAGAATCCACAAGAGGAAAAAAGAGCCAAATTATCAGGATATTCTCTCCAAATTACGGTTCGTCAAGAAGTTCCTGAAGGATCAAATCAACAAAAGGCAATGTCTCATCAGATACATGGAAGGAGACAATATCACAGAAATGCTGATAGAAGGTATGTGATGCATTATGCATCAATCAATGTCATCAATGCCGTTGTTGCTGATCCACCAGATGAGGATCACTCAAAGGGATCAGATGAAGAGGTTCCTGTTTAGGAATTTGTACACACAGACACAAATGAATAAGGTGTGCGTACACGAAATCAAAGGTTTACCCAAAATCTAGGTGTTCCTTCAAATAACCCACTTCCCCCTCTCCGAAAGGGATCAAAAAAGGGAAAGGGGAAGAATCAAGTTACATATCCTCCCTCTGGAGAGGGCCAATCGCTCTCACTAGAGCAAAGATTTGTGCAACAGGAGGAAGAAATGAATGAATTGAAGAGGATGAATGCAGAACTACTTCAGGGTAGTCTTCCTCCTAAGCGTGTTTCAGTCAATCAGCCAAGGTATTTTGTTGCAGCTACTAAGATGGATCAAGAATATCCTCCTTTATCAGTACACCCTCACAGGTCTAATCCTACAGGTCAAGTGCAACAACAATTGGCAGTGCTGCCATTAGTTGCAGTACCAGCTGTCATACCTTTCCAAGCTCCAGTCAGTGCACCTGTTCAGATTCAAGCTCAACCGGATGTTTCTCAAAAGTTAATAACTACTATTGAGTCATTAACAACTTGGTTGGAAGCTATGGAAGGAAAGCATGTGCAGGTTCAACCGGAAAATAAAGCTTACCCTAAATGGGTAGATTCAATCTCTCCCCCATCAAATTTTGGGAACCCTATATTCCCTATTTTCAATGGATCAGACGATCCTGAACAACATTTGACACATTACGTGTCTTGTTGTGATCCTATGATGGGAACTCCAGAGCAGCAAGAAGCAGTGAAACTCAGATGCTTCGTGTGAACCTTGCAAGGACCAGCTTTTGTCTGGTATACAAGCTTGAAATCCCGGTCAATTACCAGATGGGAAGATCTCAGTCAACGATTTCTTCTTCAATTCAGCTCAACTTTTCCAAAGACAACAGTTTTCGATCTTACAAACTGTAAGCAAAGGGAGAATGAAAGAGTCTCTTATTTCATTGCTCGTTGGAAGGGATTAACATATTCCCTGAGCTTAGCACTCCCTCAAGAGGAACTGTTGCCAATCTGTGTGGCATATTTTCTTGATGAATTACGCATGACGCTGATCCCTGTGAAATACACAGGAGGGTTTCGAGACCTTACCTCAATCACTCAATAGATTGAAGATTCTCTTATAAAAACTGAGGCTAAATCTCGTGTAATTCCATCAGCTCTAGGAAGGAGAATGGGTGAAGTAGAGACTGCTACAGTTATGCTTAAACAAGCACCTGTACCTGCTTCTACTTCAAAACCTTCATCTTCTCGAAGGGATCCACCTCCTGAGCGCCAACAACAAAGGCCATTTCTTCAAGACGATCAAATAAATCAAAGACAAAAACAATTTGAGGATCTGAAGAGCAAAACATACTATTTTTGAAATGAACAAGTTCTTGGTTACTTAATTTTGGCTCTGGAGAATAATTTGGTTCAACTGCCAAGGCCCAAGAGGCCAAACAAGGAAGGAGATGAAGACCATCCCAATTATTGACCCTTTCATCAAATGTTGGGGCATCCCATCCGGGAGTGTTTTGTCTTTAATGACCTCCTGCAAAAGATGGTCGACTCAGGATAGCTCAAACTGAAAGGCTCTTCAACCTAGGTAGCATGTGTTACTACTACAGTTCCAGAGGAGGAAGGCGAGTGGAAAGAAGTAAAAAGAAAAAATGCACAAAAATATGATGATTGGATGGTCATAAAGATGATCAACTGAACTCATGCTATTTTGCGAACGCAATTGAAGAATCCAATTTTACCTTCTGCTATGAATACCACAGAAAAACCCTCTTCATCATAGGGAAAATCCCCAAAGAAATGGCATGATTCAAAGAAAGAGAAAGAATCAGAAGAAGATGAGTATGTGTCAAGGCCTAAGTTGTCTTTGACCCTATAAGATTTCATGCCATCTACTTCGAAGCAACGAGCACCGCCCCATCAAACGGCACAACCTAAATTGGCTAGTCAGGCAGAGTCTTCATCGGATGAAGAATTGATTTTCGGTTCTGTTAATATGATTCAATTAACAGATCTGTATGACAGTTGCAGTTTCGATTATAATGAGCCCAAATTCCCAATATCAAATAGAGGAATCAGAAGAAGTTCCAGAGGCTCAGGATACAGGGGAATAAGTGGATCTTTCAGAATCCACTATTCCAATTCTACCCCTGCTAGAACTGTGTATGCAGTAGAAACTCATGGCAGAGCCCTTCAGCGAGCACAACAAGAACAAAAAAGTTCTTCCACCAATAGTAAATTCAATCCTAGCACGATTATTCTGGAAGACCGGTTGAAGGTTCCATATTCTTCCTCTCAGCAAGTAAATGTATCTAATCGATCTAATCTTCCAAAACAAGGAATATTGCCAACTCCTATCCCGATACAAGATGCATCAACTTCCAAAGCATCTGCTTCAAGGCACCTGCTAAACCACATGTTCCTATTGGGAAACACAGACCTCTGGATCAAAAGTATGATGTATTGAAACACCTGGCCCAAGTACCGGACAAGTTATCAATTCTGGATGCTTTGAATCTGTCAAAGGATCTTCGAGAGGCACTCATCGAGGATTTTTCAAGTCCTTAGGAGTTTGAAACTGAAATTGTTGCAGCTGAAGTCCATCACATAGAGAATAATCTTGCGAAATGCCATGAAATAATATATTTTACTTATGAATACGAAGATGATGTTGTGCATGGGCATATTAGACCTTTGTACTTATCTGGAAAGGTCAATGGCATAGACATCCGAAGAGCTTTCATTGACAATGGTCCAGGAGTCAACCTCATGCCCATTCGTACACTTCGTCGATTGGGCCTCCTGGAATCTGATTTATCTCCTTATACCATGATGTTACAAGGATATGATAAAAATGAACAAGAACCACTGGGCGAAGTTACACTAAGAACTCAGTTTGGAGATCTTATATCCAATTCAGATTTCATGGTTGTTGATCAAGACTCAGCTTTCAACATCTTGCTTGGAAGACCCTGGCTACATAAACATGAGACTATCCCTTCATCATACCATAAATGTCTCAAATATTGTTTCGATGGTCAATTTGGGACATTGTATGGTGATAAGGCCCCGTTCAAGACATGTGAATCTCAATACATTGAGGCGGAATTCTATCACATGAAGGGAAGGGAGAAATCCACAAAAAAAGAGATTACTAAAGTTAATTCTCCATATGGTTTGGCGAAGATTCCAGTAAATCCATTTACACATGTGAGTACAGATTATGTGTTGCCTATCAGTCAAATTGACAAGATAAACCTAAATCAAAATACTCTTATGGAAAGATCCATAATGTCAATTACGAAAATCGAGCCAGACAATATGGGAGAAATTGGTAACCCACCAAGCAGTGATGAAAGCACAAATGGTGACGTCTTCATTTCATCTGCTGAAATCCAACAAGTCTATACTTCACCAATTAGGCCAGAAGAAGTTATAGCAACATCATAGGTGAAAAATGATGTCGATTCTCAATCCATCATCTCCTCTTTATTACCCAAAGAAGACCCTTCATCATCAATTGGGTCAGAAAGGGAAGCTTCTTCTTCAAGATGTTCAAATTTTGACATCTCTACTGATCATGAAAATTCTGATTTATCATCTACTATGAAAGTAGAAACGGAAGAAATAAAACATGATGAAGAAGAAGAGGAAGATCTCAGAGATGCTCCTTCAGCATTTGAAGTGGGTATCTCTACCACTGTGGATGAACTCAGAGAAATAAATCTGGGTACAAAAGAAGATCCACACCCCACTTTAATCAGCGTGGCCATGAATCTTGAAGAGAAAGAGATGTATATTTCCTTTCTAAAGAGAAATAGATATATATTTTCTTGGAACTATACAGAAATTCCTAGTCTTGATCCTGATGTTGCTACTCATCATTTGGGTTTACCAGAAGAACATCGAGGATTTAAGAAAGCCGCGAGAAGAAAACACCCAACTTATGCTTCCAAAATTGAAGCTTAAGTGGATAATCTCATCAAATTTAAATTCATAAAAGAATTTCAATATCCTAAATGGTTGGCTAATATTTTCCCAGTGAAAAAGAAGAATGGACAAAATAGAGTTTTCATTGATTTCAGAGATCTTAATCGGCATTGTCCCAAAGATGATTTTCTAATTTCGATTACAGAACTATTAATTGATGAAATAGTTGGATATGAAGCACTTTCCTTCATGGATGGATATTCCGGATATAATAAGATCTGAATGGCCCCAGCAGACGAGAAATCCACAGCCTTCAGAGCCTCTTAGGGTGTGTTTTTCTACTGGGTAATGCCCTTTGGATTAAAGAATGCAGGCGCCACATATCAGTTTGCCATGCATCGTATCTTCAAACCCTTCTTAGGGAAGTTTGTTGAATGCTATGTAGATGATTTGGTGGTTAAATCCAAACAACGTTATAATCACTTGGATTATTTGGAATTCATATTCCACAAGCTTCGACAACATAATTTGAGGATGAACCCCTTAAAATGTGCTTTTGGGGTAACCTTAGGAAAATTTCTCAGCTTTGTTGTATGCCATCGTGGTATTGAAGTCGATCCTGAGAAGACCAAGTCAATCCTTAGTATGTCACCTCCTCTAAATTTGAAAGAATTGAGAGGACTTCAAGGACACTTATCCTATATTCGGCGTTTCATCGCTAATTTAGCAGGGAAAAGTTTACCCTTCACCAAATTGATAATGAAGGGAGTCACTTACTAGTGGACTGAAGAATGTCAAGAAGTATTTGATATTCTCAAGAAGTATCTCTTGAGTCCACTGGTACTTATGCCACCTGTTGAAGGAAGGACACTTATCCTTTACGTGACAGCCTTCGAGTGATCATTGGGTGCCTTTCTTGCTCAGAAGAATGATGCTGGGAATGAAAACAACCTCTACTACCTCAGTCCGACTATGATTGAAGCAGAAACCTGGTATTCAAGTATTGAGAAGTGCTGGATGGAATTAATATTTGCAGTTCAGAAGTTGAGACACTACCTGAAACATCACAAGGTCCAATTGGTATCTCTCAATAACACACTCAAATTCATCCTTAGTCGTCAAATGCTTACAGGACGTCTGGCAAGGTGGGTAGTTATTTTGCAGCAATTCGACATTCAATATGTGTCTCAAAAGGAAATAAAGGGACAAGATCTGGCTGATTTCCTAGCTGAACACCCTTCAGTGGAAGACACATCTTTAGATATTGAACTCCCTGATGAGGAAGTCTTCTCTATTCAGGATAGTCCTCAGACATGGGAAATGTACTTTGATGGTGCTTCCAGAAGTCCAACAGGGAGGAAAATGGAAAATCCCAAATTCAACAAAGTTGTCTTAGGAATTGTGCTCATTTCTCCAGAAAAGGCAGTGTTACTTTATTCCTTCTTATTTTGGGAATGTGGTACCAATAATGAAGCATAATACCAAGCTCTCATTGCAGGTTTGGAATTGGCGCTTCAAGCACAAGTGAATCATTTAAAGGTGAAAGGTGATTCAAACCTGGTAATCAAACAAGTCAATGGGGATTATGCCATAAGAAAAGAAGAACCAATACCTTTGTATGATTACGTCAGAGAGTTAATGGAGGAATTCCCGTTGGAACTGACATTTTCTTATCTCCCACGATCACAAAATGCTCAAGCTGATGCACTGGCTAATATAGCCACAACTCTGGTAGATCCAAATTGGGACGAGACAACCATCAGTATTGCCCACTGTCGTGCAATTTCACCTTATGTTCGAATCAGAACAGAGGAAATTAATGAAATTAGTCCCATTCCTAAAATGTATGGTCATACTACAAGATGGATGTCACCTATTTGGGAATACCTTCAAAATGGAACACTTTCACTTGATAGAGACGAGAAAGAACAAATCTGGAGACGTGTGACCAATTTTACTCTTTATGATAGCCCATATCACTTAGAGAAAATTCTCTACAAATGTGGTTTTGATGAAGTTCTATTCAGATGCATTGATGGAGAAGAGACAATGGCTGTCATGAAAGACGTGCATGCAGGAATCTGTGGTGCCCACCAGTCTAGACATAGATTGTTTGATAAGATTCAAAGGCTTGGATACTTTTGCCCTTCAATGATACAAGATTGTGTTGATTTCACAAAGAAGTGTCATTCATGCCAAGTACATGACAATTTCATTCATCAACCTCCAAAGTTTCTTTATACAGCTAAATACTCATGGCCATTTGCCACATGGGGAATGGATGTGGTGGGACCTTACCCTTCAGCTACATCCAAGCAGTTTAAGTATATTCTTACTACTACTGATTTCTTTTCCAAATGGGTAGAGGCAATACCTCTCAAAGAATTCAGTTCTAAATGCAATTTTAGCTTTATCAAGTCTAACATCATTACCAGATTTGGTGTCCCTCATACCATATTGACAGACAATGGCACCAACTTCTGTTCATCCGAGGTGAAGAAATTGTATCAAGAATACAACATCAAATCCAACCATTCATCTTGGTATCATGCAGCGGCCAATGGCTAGATAGAAGCCATCAATAAGACTCGGTCAAATATACTGAAAAAGATGGTGGATAAAGATAAGAAGTCATGGCCTGATAAACTCTTTCATGCTTTATGGGCTTATCAGACTACCACCCGCACTGCAACGCGGTCAACTCCATATTCATTGGTATATGGAACGGAAGTAGTCTTGCCCATTGAAGTTCAATTACCCTCACTCAGAGTATCCATTTGTGATAAGTCATCTACAGATGAACAATATAAAAAGTGATTGAATGAATTGGAACAGTTAGATGAGAAAAGATTGTGATCTTTTCACCACTTGGAAGTCTATCAGAATCGAATAGCACGGGATTTCAACAAACAATTTCGTCTTCGTTCATTCACTCAGGGAGAATTGGTATTAGTTCTCAGAACTCCAATGATACCAGGAAGGAAACATCCAAAGCTTGATCCAAAATGGGAAGGACCCTACTCAATACATAGGGTCTACTCCAATGGAGCTTATTCATTAATCTCGATGGATGGAGAACTCATCACTACTCCAACCAATGCCAGATTTTTGAAGAAGTATTTTTTATAAACAAAAAATGCATCACCATGGTCCGGTATAACCTTAAACTGCACCATGGTCCAGTATGACCTTAAACTGCACCATGGTCCTGTATGACCTTAAACTGCACCTTGGTCTGGTATGACCTTAAACTACACCATTGTCCTTCATGACATTAAAATTGCTCATTACGTCCAGCAAGATGTTAAACTGCATCACCATCCACAGTCCATGCATATGACCGTAAACTATTCGCACTTTCGTCCAACATGACGTTAAACTGTATCGTCCCTTTTTCATCCAACATGACGTTAAACTGTGAAAAAGTCCCTAATACATCCACCATGACATTAAATGGTGTACTCTTTGGTCCTCACTGCATGACATTAAACTGCACAGTTCCCCTTTTGTCCAACATGACATTAATCTATACGGTCCCCATCGTCCTAACTAAATGACGCTAAACTATACAGAAAGTCCTTTAATACATCCTACATGACATTAAACTGTGCTTTGTCCCTGCTACATGACACTACAATGTGAAACACCAATAGTCCTAACTGCAAGACTTTAAACTGCATAGTCCCTTTATATGTCCTACATGACATTAAACTGTTTATCGTTAGGGTTGTTGCTACCTCTTGTTTCTCACACTGAGTATGACTCACACAATCTTAGTGAAAACTTCAACCATAACACTCTCTCTGGGCTACTAACCATGTGTAAGTCCCAACACCGCATTTTAGGTATTTTTCCCCAAGAACAACTTGATCACTTATTAATTCTTTAATTGAACTACACAGACTTTGATCCTTTCCTTCTAGGATGGGTACGTAGGCAACCTCCCAAGGTTCAAGCCCAAGACCAATCTCTTCATATCGGTTCACCACCATCTCATACGATGTTGATTCGTGAAACCAACTCTAGAATCAATATCTTTACATTGGTTCACATTCGTCCTTTCTATACGACGTTAAACTATACAACACTTTTGTTCAGTATGACAATAAACTACAATATTCTTTGACACCCTCACCTGATATGGAATCATTATTTACAATGATTTTCAATCATGTTTTATTCCAAAGACTACATACATACATGGTAATGCCCGAACCTTTTATCTTGGGTTAAACCATCATTGCACTAAAGTCCCCTTTCACCCTTCACATGTACGAACCAAATCTGTATAGAGGGTATTTCTAGAACTACGTGGGCTTGATTACCATCCTTATGGATACATAGGAACGTTTGAGTTTCCCTTTAATCCAGCCCCATTTCTTTTGGGCCTAACCCCAAATTTCACTTTCAGTGCCTTAACTGAAAAGTCCCCATGAAAACACACACTGTGTATTTCTTATAATAGTCCAAGATCTATGACCCTAAACTAAGATCTCCAATCCTTTTGTCCCACACGACTTTAAACTGTAGTTCAAGAACTACATATGGCTTGATTCCCATCCTTATGGGATACGTAGTGAAGTCTAACATTTCCATTTAGGACCCAGCCACAACATGATTATGGTTAGTATTGATTTGTGTATCTTTGCATACATTGGAAAATACCCATCTTTATGTGTCATAATCCTAACCTTAAATATTTTCAGATCTTCATAACCCTTTTCTTGACTTCTAGTCACAAAAATGTAAAACTTATGAGAATTCTTTTTCCTGACTATACAATACGTGCCCTTAGGCGGCCTTGCATACACAGTCTCCATAACAGATTTTCAGCCAAAAGATGATATTATTTGACTATGCAGCCAATTCCCTTAGGTGGCCCTACATAATTCAACCCCCTAATAGTTTGTTCAGATACTGGTAACTTCATTCTTGAGAAGAAAGCCTCTTTTGTCCTTGTTGGTCTTAAATGACAGTATGTAGGGATCCTCAAAAGTAGTCATCCTTAACATATTTGTCCCATATCCTTATTCATGATCTGAAAGTATTCAAGTCTATGGTTTATATTCTCCTTCCCTATGTTTGGGTCAGACCTTTGTAGGAGTGATATCCATCCATTTCTTCGATAATTTTATTTGGAAATATCTTCTCCATATTCAAGTACCTCTTTCCATACATCAAACTCTATACTTTGGAAAATTTGAATCTCCATAAACTTTCACCAGCTTTTAGCACTAGGAAAGTAAATTTTTGAGAGTTCTTTTGCCTGAATATGTAGCACGTGCCCTTAGGTGGCCTTTCATAAGTAGTCTACATAACGGACCTTTCAGCCAAAGGATGTTATTTATTTGACTATTCAGCCAATGCCTTTAGGTGGCCCTGCATAATTCAACCCCCTAACAGGTTTGTTAAATAATGGTAACTTCATTCTTGGGAACTACTTCTTCTAATGTCTTTTAGCTCTTTTTCATATCATTCCTCAGGTTCAAATATTCTTAAGTCATAGTTTACATATTTTCCCTCATACTTGAGTATGGTACTATGTTTTCAGATGAATAGTCAATGAATTGAGTCAATTCTAATTCATTCAGTCAAAGCTATTTCGACCTTAAAAATTAGCCTCTTTATGTTCGATGTGCATGACTTTAAACTACCCACAAAAGACAAAGGAACTCTGAATAAAAGTCAAGTTCCAGCTCACTAAACATACATTTTGTATGATTTAGGTAATATTGAGCAATTAAAAGATTCAAAGTTTGTAGGGTTATTTACACTAATCCTAGTAAAAATAAAACTATGCTTACTAGGACCATTGGCTTAGGTAAAATTTAAAATAGGCAGCAGGAAAATACGTGCACAAGTGATTGAAGATGAAAGAATTCTTTCCATTTGATGCATAATAATTAGAAGGACATCCACAGATTTGAGTCTCTTCTATTTTCCAAGAAATTACAAAAGACTGTCAACATAAGTCTTCAATTAATGAACCCCATCTCGAGCTTCATCAGCAGCTACTTGAAGCTCATGCACTCGACCAACTTCACTCTTTTCAGCCTGATGTAGTGATTTCTTGGCATCAGAAATGGTCTTCATACCATTCTTTTGAACTCCCTCCAGTGAATTATTGAGTTGGTCAAGTTCCCCAGTAACAACATCTAACTGTTGCTGAAGGTGAATCTTCTGGACGACTTTTTCTTTGATCTTATGCTTCAGCTCCTTCATCCTGGCAGCATAGTCAGCCTCAGCTCAGGATACCGCAGCCTCAAATTTGCTGATGTTGATCAACAGTTTCACCCTGGTAGGATCTTCATGACACTTTTGCTCCTACTCCCTCCTGAAGATGACTTGTTTCACCGCGATATGGATTTCTTGGTATCCAAAACCGCCAAGTCCTTGCATGATAAACTGGGACGATAATCGAGGGATCTTCAATGATAGCTCTTTAAAGTCAACTCAGATATGATTTTCCATATGTTGTTCCTTGCCTTGCGTCGTGAGAAGCTGAGCGCCTTAAGCACCTCTGGTTCTGATTCAATATCATCATCACAGGGGGGCATGTAATATGGGATTAATGCACTTAAGGAAGTGCCCTGTTCTGCTCCTTCCCCCTGACCTGTGCCTCTTCCCTTTCAATTCCCGTTGGGGCAGAGGCTGGGGCCTCACTTCCAGATCTAGCCACTGCAGTTGATGGCCCTGCATAATTAATTTAAAGCTTCAGTTAGTTTCAAAGGATAACAAAAGAATCGATTGTCTTGAAAATTAAGTACTATCACAAATATTGTTATCCATTACCCAAAGGTAGATCAATAACCTGAGAAGACTCCTCCCCATCTTTCCCAGTCTCAATAGGATCTTCAAGATGGGTCTCAAGAGGGTTTACTGGGTTTAGATCTACTTGAGCTAATGTTTCTACAATAGTAGGGTTGATATCAATGTTCACACCCTATTCAGGAATTGGTAGTTCAGCAGCTTCTATGGATGGAACTGCATATTATTTTCAGTCATTATTAGAAGTGTAAATTATAAGAAAATTTACTGGGTGAAGGATAACACTCACACCCAAGGTCTTCTAAGTCACATGATAACTTAACATGATCATAAAATTCTTCAAAAGACATGCCACAATTCATCATTTCATCCAATTATATTTCAGAATCCTAGTTAGTCTCACCAGTAGGAGCATTGGATGTGTCTTCTTGGTGACTTATGTCCTATGGCCCCTGACCCTGGACAGAATCTTCGGATAAAATCATGACATCAGTTGCAACAGCCGCCAGAAGCTCTAATGCAGGAGTTGAACCTGAAGTGTCACAGAATGGAAGTCAGTCGGTGTTTCATTCAATTTTTTTATGAAGCATTGTTAACTTACCAGAAACAGGTTCTTCTCTTCTTGCAACAGCAGCAAGAGGGATACTGGGAACAAATACTGGCTCTTCTCTAGTATTAGCCAAGTTAGCTTGAATTTGCGATTGTTCCACAGCACCCTCTGTGGTCCTTGAAGGAGGATCAGTCCTTTCCCTCAGGGGAGAAATTGAAGAAGCCCCTGGAATCCCCAGAAATATGACCAACCATTTCATGGGTATAGACTCATGATTACATGAAGGACTTACCGCTTCTAATGAAGCGTTTAGCTGTGGACTTCCTTATTCATTGCCTTTTCTTCTTTGGTTTTTTGGGAGTATCAGCAGTCTCCCTTATTGGAACCTAGATTGGAGAATGAAAATCCATTTCCAGCTCCTCATTCATGGCCTGCTGACCTGGAGATATCTCACCCGGTTCGCGAGGAGATTCATTAGCAGCCCCGATGGCAGTACCACCAGGGCTATACTGTGGAAAAGGGACCTCAGTAGTTCCTTTATTTTCAAGCTACAATATGAAGAAAATAACTTCCTTAAGTAACAAAGCTTCGACTGGAATCAAGTGTCAAATCAAATAAGGAAAGAAAACTTACATCTTTAGGAGCCACATAATCGTGCCACTCCTCATCATTCCCCTCATCGGTGCCACGATCAATCAATTCCTTCACCCGCCTGGTGACAGGAACACACTCATCAGTGGTATATATGAGAATTTCCATCTCTTTGATGTAATCCCACACTTCATTGGGGTTATCCTCGTATTGGATATTTGTAGAAGCCAGGAGATTCCCTATTCCAGGAAGTTGTAAGCCCTCACACAAATCTAGCCAGGTGGTCTCAGTACCACAGTATAAACCCTACCATAACTGGACAACCTCTGGTCTTAGATATGAAGGCTGCGAGGAAGGTCTTACAATCTTTGACTTCAATTTCTTCCCAGCTCCTGCAACTGGAGATAGAGAATAAGAAAATAAGACTTTTTGCTTTATAAAGTAGCAGTGATTAAATTACCACAATGAAGTAACTCACTAGGAGTTGATGGAGTAGGTCTATTGATTCTAACTGAAGGATTATATCGGGCACAAGGCCGCTTTGCCACTTGTTGTGCCTCATCATCCCCATCATGGGAATCCAGTGAATCAGTCCTCGAGGAGGAGTCTGGCGAATCAGCTTCAGGTGGGGAAGCATCACCTTCATGAGGGAGGGTTTCTTTATTTACAGTCCTCTTCCTTTTCCCCACCTAATAAACTAGGTGATTTAGTACCCCTTTTGGGTATGATTCTATCCAGTGATCGACATAATATGTAGTCAGGTTATGTGCCGCTTTTTCAACTGGTATATCAAATACTGCCCCAGTCTTCTCCCTTGACGTCAGCAGCCACAGTTGCCGAGCAACCATCAGATGTTTCTCTAACCTGACATGTACTGGGGGAGATACAGAAATCTTTTGCAGACACTTAAATTGATGTACAAATATATATAAAGCATAGGCATTGCATATAATTTCTCCGTCAATACTGGCAACTAGCACACCATCTCTGCAAGCTAGCATATATGCCCTCAAATCCAAATGGGTTGTTCCATCATCAACAAACTGCTCGGTTAGTGGATTTCCATAAGGAAAGAAGTTGAATTCCTTAAACATGCTCAGCCTCACTTTCATGTCATAGGCATTAACATCTAATGGAGCAACTCTAGATAATGCTTGAAATGATGGCCTGAAAGAACTTCCAGGAATTTGTAATCCATTCTCTACATTGTAAGTCCTGAAGTGAGTGGCGATCCATCCCCATAAAACATGGAATTGTACCACTATTCTTAAAGGAGATTTACCCATGAAGACATGAAATAAACTACTGTGAATCTTTGATTAAATGGGGGTATCCAACCCAACCATTTTTCCCTCAGCCAACTTTGCCGCAATGACGAAGGTCCCTGGCCTGACACCTCCCTTCGAATCCATGACTGGAAAGAGATAAACGTTGAGCCACATTGCCAAGAAGCCCTTCAAGTGAGTCTTCTTTGTGATCCTTTAATTCACCTCATATCCCCACTTCTCGAACTCTCCTGCTTTTAGAGTTGGCCAGAATGTGCCAAGAGCACCCCTCTTCTCAGGTTTTGGGCAGGTGGTAGGACGTTTGGGCCTCTTATCCTTGGATTTCTTTTTCTTGGATCCTTTCTCCTTCGACTCCTTCTCCTTTGGCTCCTTCTATTTCTTCTCAATAAGAAATATATTCATCCAATCCTCCAGATGAATATACTTTCTAGAATGAGTTAATGAGGTCTCTAAACTCTTGAGCCTGTGGAAGATTTTAAATAATTCCCGAGCTAAAGTAGGAGTCTTCTCTAAATCATTCCAAGTCACCTTGGGAGGAATGAATTCATCATACATGTCACCCAAAATTGGAGCCCCTGAGATCTTATGGACATCCCACAAACTGATGCCTACTTCTCCATGAGTCAGATGGAAAGAATTGGTTTCTGGGATCCAGTGGCTGAGTATCTCCGGCACGAAGTTATCATGTCTATAAAAATATGTTTGCCCAACCCAGACATCTTTTTATATCGCCACTCCTTTAAGATCCTCGACAAACTCTGCACAGGTTTGTCGCACCCAGTATGCCCACATCCAAGTTGGATTCACACCTCCCCCAGAACGGAAGTCCCAACTTTTCTTCCAGCCTTTGGATTGATCCATTTGAGCATTTCAGAAGATTGAAGGATGACAATGTGGTTGCAGCTCAGGCGTATGAGGTTTCAGATCTGGCATACAAGGGCTATGATGCATCATGTGGGCCTTCCCCACTGTTCCAGCACTTAGAAATACTCCTCCACCTGAGATATTTGTTGAAGCAAAGTTGGTATAATTCTGAAACCATGAAAATGGGAGATAGTTATTTGCTTCTAGAATTGTAACTTCTCACAGATGATCGTAGCCATACAAAGGAAAATAAATGCATTGGGGGAAGTCTCGATGATATTTCTTTAGATACTTAGCCAAATCCGGAAGAGTGATACTTTTGACAGTATAATAATCATGGCCAATGATGTTCATCATATCATCAATCCGCTTGCTAGCTAGTTCATCAGCTATTCAGGTTCTAAGAGCCATTGATTCTGCACAAAAGTTGAGTAAATTAACTTTTAAGTAAGTTGATTTTTCATAAAATTTGTGAAGGAATTTCAGAAAAAATGGAAAAGGCATTAAGGCGCGCAAGTCTAAACTTGGCGCGCAAGTATGGATGTGTCGCGCAAGTGTTAATGTGCCGCACAAGTTTATGTCGTGAAAGTATCACCGTGCAAGTCCTATTACCTTGACAGCAACACGATAGTGAAGAAACAGCGGAAAACAAGAGACTTGCACGGCAAAGGTGACCTGTGCGGTGAGAGCTCAAGAATCCAGAAATCAGATGCTATGTGCGGAAAATGACCGCGTATTTATAGGCCAGGCTACCCACCTATAGACAGCGCGCTCCATCTCGCATGCTCCAGCCCTACATGACTCACAGTTGCGCGCCACCCTCTGTGCCATCAACACTTGCACGCTGCCTTTCCTTTGGTTTTCTTCTTTTCCTCAGAGTCACATCCTCATTTCATTCGGATCCAACTCTGAGGGGGGACTTTTGTTGACGCTCCTTTTTCGTCACATTGTCTAAAAGAATGGAAAGGTAAATGACTTAGCTCAAATTGATGTATCCTTTGAAGAAAACATCAAAAATTTACAAAGGCATGAACAAAGCTTCAAATGCACAGGGGTCGCGCAAGTTCCATCACTGTCGCGCAAGTATACTTGTGCGCCACCTAATGGTCGCGCAAGTGACTTGCGTACCCTAAAGGATAACTGCCTGGGGTCTTCTCCAGCCTATAAATAGACCTTGTGGGCCCCCATTTGAGGAGGAATGTTTTTTCAGAATTCAGATTTAGAGATCTGAACGCCCAAGTCTCTTCTTCAGGTCTTCCGAACACTTCTATGGTAATTATTTACCTAGAATGGAAGGTATAAACAAGAGGAGAAAGGTCTAAGTGTTAGAATTCACTAACACTTGCATGCCTAAGGTATTTTAACCTTAAGGGAAATGAACATACTTGAGAGCCACCATACTTCCTCACCAAAACTTGCGCGCCTCTCTTCTAGAAGTACCTCAGGATAATTCTAAAGGAATTGGTCAAGTATCGCCCAAGTATTACCATGCTGGTTTACAAACGCGCAAGTACCCATGTGTCGCACAGGTATACCTGCGCAACCAGGAATTGCGCGCCCACGCAGTACTTGCACGCCTGCCAGGACCTGCACGCCCCTTCTTTTTTGGATTTCTTTTTGGCCTATTTAACCCCTCTTATTCCGTTCCACCTCTCTTATTCAAGATTCAGTCTTCAAGACACTCTTCAAATCCATTTATGGCATGATTTCTTGATTTGTCTTCCTTATCTGAAAGGAACTCAGTGGAACATTTCTCAAAACCTAATGATTTACACATCTTTTTATCACTAAAGATTGAGATTTCATTCATTTAACCTCATCCTTTAAGATGAGATAATTCTATTAACCTGGGCCTCCTTTTCAGGAGTAAGCCCCATTCCAAGTTCTCTTAATTGGGCCTCCTTCTCAGGAGTAAGCCCCAAGTCCCCTAATTTGGGAATCCTCCTCAGAAGTAAGCCCCAACCATAATTCTCTTAACCTGGGCCTCCTTTTCAGGAGTAAGCCCCAGTCTCAAATTTGGGCATCCTCTTCAGAAGTAAGCCCCAGTCTCAAATATAGGCATCCTCTTTAGGAGTAATCCCCAAGTCCCTTAATTTTTCAAGTCCCTTAACCTGGGCCTCCTTCTCAGGAGTAATCCCCAGTCTTAATTTCTCTTAACCAGTCCTAATTTACCTTTGATCTGGGATTCCTTCTCAGGAGTAAAACCCAATCATAAGTCCTCTCCTAATTTGGGCCTCCTTTTCAGGAGTAATCCCCAAGTTAGAGTATTCAAATCTCCATGAAGCTCATATACCTTTATAAACCCTATTCCTGGATTTCTTTGCTGAAGTAAATCCTAATCTTCATTTATCTGGGCAGTCATACATACATAAGCCCCACATTATTTCTTATGATTGCATCTTTCATGGCACAATTGTCTGGATTTACCAATACCTCTTGTTTCTCACACCGAGCATGACTCACGTGAGCTTAGAGTGTAAAAGTAATTATGACATCTTTCTTTGAGCCATCAATCATTAACATCATACTCCCTTACTTGAACTACGTGGGTTCTGATTCCTTTTCCAAAATAAAGGATATCTAGGCAACCCATCTACGGGTACGATCCCAACTTTGAAATAATTCATGTTCTTCTGAATGACAATAAACTTCAAGTGCCCCACTGAGTGGCTTTAAAACCAGTATGATCATCATAATGATCAAGAGACTTTTATGTATCAAAGGATACCATTAACTAAGAATCTCTAACAAATAAAGATGATTCTCTATCAATGAAGAACCTTGAATACATATAAAAGATTCTCTAAATTTCCCACATATCAATCATTGATTGTCAGATCTAAAGGAAAAATTATTTTATACTTGGTAATGTAATAAGGATTCACGAACATAACTTAAATCTATAAAGAGAGTCCTGGAGTAGACAATAATTTCCCTCAAAAAGGTGTGATGAGTCCGACCTCTCATCCTCTCAACCAATGCAAATTCTTAATCCTCAACAGTCTACGACTAATGAGCGCATACCTTTGGAAAGTAAGTTCAAATGGATATGGAATAATTGGATGTTTCCGGTTCTACAAACAAACCCATTAGAAACCGCTTGGAATGTTTGAACCTTTAATTGAGGAGGTCATCCCCAAATTCAGAGGGAAACATATGGGTAATGGTTTTAACATTTTTTATACTTCTTTCTCTTATCCTTAACTTGTTGAAATACCAAACACCAAGATACATACTCAAAAATATCTCTCTTTATTCTATCCCACCAGAAATACTCTTTCAGATCTCTATACATATTTATACTTCTTTAATGAATAAAGAATGGTGAAATGTGAGCCTCATCCAAAATCTCTCTTTTCAAATATGGTATGGAAATAACACAAAAATGGTCATTTAACCTTATCATTCCATTACAATCAATGTTAAAATCAGTAACATTTATCACATTCTTTTGTAGCTCAACATCTTCGTTATGTGACTCTTTAATATTTACTTTGATAGAAGGTTGAAAAATTATTTTCAAAATATAATATTTAATCCTTTAATTAAAAAATTAAAGATCCATAATTTACAAATCCATAAATATTGAATCTTTTGTGACTCTCATCATAGATAAGCTATCATGATCCTTTAAACTCAGAGTACCTTCCACATTTTTTACTTTCATAGTGAGATAATATATTGAGTATTCCTAATCTTTTACCAGCTATAACCATATTTTCTAGATCATATTAAACTATTTATGTATAAATATATACTTTAAAATTTTATGATCAATATTTATATCAAAATTCTCTTCGTAAAGATAATGCCTTAATATCTTTAATGCAAAAAAGCTAACTCAAACCACTAGTTATGTAATTTTTCTCATGAACCTTCAATTGGTCTGATATATAAGCTATCTATATATCATTATGCATTAGAAAATATCAAAATACCTTCTTATATGCATCACTATAGATTATAAATCCTTCACCATTGTAGGGTAATGTAAGCATTGGTAAGTTGAATAACATTTTATTTAGTTCCTTGAGATTTTCCTCATATTCATATATCAAAAGGAACTTGGATCCCCTCCGAGTTAACCAAGTAACTGGACTAGATAGTTGGGATATATTATCTACAAAGTTCTGATAATATATATCAAAATCAAGAAAACTATAGATCTCAGTAACTGTGGTTGTTTTGGGACAACATTCAATAACATCTTTCTTGGATGGATCCACTGATATATCTTCACTAGAGATTATATGAACCTAAAATGAAACTTTTTGTATCTAGAATTCACAAATTGTAAAAATTTCATACAAATTATCCTTTATTTGGGTATTCAAAATAATACTCAAGTGATCTTATTTCTCTTCCTTTCTCTTTGAATATATAATAATATCATCTATAAAGACTACCACAAACTAATCAAGGCAATCTATATAGACTCTATTTTTTAAATACATGAATATAATAGGGGAATTAGTAATAACAAACAACATCACTAAATATTCATAGTTTCCATACCTTGTAACAAATGATATATTGGGAATATATTCATTCTTGAACCTCAATTGATGATATCAAAAATAAAGATCAATCTTGGAAAATTATTGATCTACACATAGTTGATAAAAAAGTCATCAATATGGGGAAGTGGATAATTATTCTTGGTTGTGTTCTTGTTAAGTTCTAAATTATCAGTATAGAGACAAATTGATCCATCTTTCTTCTTAAAAAAGAATAGGTGTACCCCAAGGTGATGCACTTGGTCAAATAAATCCCCTACCAAGAATCTCATAGTGTTTATTCTTCAATAAATGAAACTCAATTGGGGAAATTATATTTAGAATCTTTGAAATAGGTATAACACTGACCATGAGTTATTTTGAGAACCCAACTTCACAATTTAGTGGAATACCAAGAAAATATTATAGAAATACATAAAAAATCTCCCATAAAATAGGCATATCCTTGATTTTGAGTATCCTTCCAACCATTTGAGATAAACACCCTTTTTGAATAGGAATCAAGACCCCTATAATGGATGTGATTTCAATCAGAAGTTCATATTTATAGTCGCGCTGATATACAATCATATGTTGAATTAGAATATCAAACATGAATTCCATTCCTAGGGATTCAGTTATATGGAGAATAAAGATATTTGAAGGAAACAATTTCCTAAAAAATTTAATCAGATAAGAATCATAGACTTAATATGTGATCATCATACCATTAGGGGTTTTCACTTCTAATTCAAAATATAATTTTTGGGGTATAATTTTGACACCCTTATAATTTTTTTAGATATAAAAGAGTGAGTAGAACTAGAGTCAAATAATGCATTAACAGTTCTATAGTGAATGGTAAGTGTACATTTCATCACATCATTATCGTACCCCTCATTAGAAATAGTGATCAAATGATATTTTACTTTGTCTATTGACTTAATAGGATTCTAAAATAGATAATCACAATTAACCTTCAGATTTTATCACAGGTTAACATAATGACTATACTCCTTATATTTGAAAAACTAATGTGTGGGTGGTGCATTTTATAGAGATTTATCTCTATTCAAATCATTATGTAACTTATTCTAATCACTTTGGTATTTTATTTCCTGATTTCCTTCATTAACAGACTTAAAACATTTTATAGTCACCTTAAGATAATTTACACCATGTTTATTTCTACACTTTGATCATAAGAAAAAAGATCATCTTCGTATCTACATGGTTTTTAGGGTTTCCTTTGGATTACATATTTCATTTCTTATCAAAGCCATGAGATTTATGGTTAACTCCAATCTCCATTTCGAACTGGACAGTACATAGAATGATTTTTTCATACCTAATGAAGTATATTATAGCAAAAAAAATTCATAAACATGGTTTTAAGACACTAAAGAATTGATCAACCATACTTTTAGGTTGTATGATAATATCATAAGCACACATTGAAAGTCTCATAAAATTTTCCTCATAGGTACCAAACGATTCATCATCCTTCAACTTTAGTATAAGGAATTACTTCTCCATTTTCATATGATGAATATTAAGAAATAAATTATTGAAAATATGCTCTTAAAATCATCCCATTCTACAGAGTTAGCTTCTTCCTATTTCCTTGTATTCTTGAAAAAAGTCCACCATTGATCCGATTTACCTTCCCAATGATAGAGATCCAAAATTAGTTTTTCATGCTCTGAATAATAGAGAACCAAAAATATATTTTCAATGGTACTAATTCATTTCTCAACAACTAGCGTATCATCAGGACCACTAAAATAAGGTGGTATTTTCCTCATTAAGGAATCAAAAAAATGTTGTTCCCTCTGTTTCTCATTTGTAAGTTCTGCATGATTCATAACTTGATAATGTTGTGTGATCATAACAATAAGTTTTTTTCATTATAGTTCCCATAAAATTTGGTTACTTAGGAGTAAAATCATTGAATTTTCTATCACGTTTAGTATTAACATGATTCATTTGGGTTTTATCCATTGAATAAAATCAAAACTTATAGTGTGAGAAACAATAATCATAGTGGAAAACCACATAATAATGAAAAATCATTTATAGGATATCTAAATAAAGACACCTTATTTTCATTATATAACCCCATAGGTTTAACATTATCCATACATGATTATTATCAAAACATTGGGATGTTATCCTATACTGGGACCAATCCCCAGGGATCTCACTAAAGTTTTCTCATCCTTATTTCCAAAGGTCAATTAAACCTGGATATAATACCAACTATAATGACCCATAATTTCCATAGATATATATTATATCCTTTTAGATGAATATTTATTACATATCATAATAATCCATTGCAGAATCAAATAGGTCTAGTATCTGTGGATACTTAGACACATACAAAAAATGTTCATAAGAGCATCCCATTAATTTATTCATAACTACAACCCTTATTAGAAATATTATTCCTAAAACCTTTCCCAATTACCTAGGTCAAAGAAACATAATAATGGATGAGATCATATTCTCAGTAAAGGTAAACAAGGGAGATATTAATGATCACTTAATCATAACATGAGAATAAGGGTATTAGAACATGAGATTAACATTTAAAATTCATACCTTGATTATCACATATCATAATCTTGAGTTGTGGAATAAATATTTGAATTTAATAAGGAATGAATCATAAATTAATCAAATAACATGATCCATAAGTGCTTAAAATTGGTATAATATAAAGAAATGGGTCATATACATTAGTATATAAAATCATTTCCTTAGTATTCAAGACTCACTACAAAGAATATCATAGTGGATTGAGTTCACTCCCCAAACCACCATAGTATTAAAGGTTTACTCAAATTATATCATAGTAGATTGGGTTAACTCCCCAAACCATCATAATAATCAAGGTTCACTCTCAATACTATTATAGTGTACACAATACCTTACTGAACATGGTTTACTTTGTATCCTAGTCCTATTTATCTCATGAGATATCTATCTTTAACCAATTCATTAGAGGGATATAGAATACTAGGATCACACATAACGTAATGAAAATAATACATATGTGTGATAAAACATTATAAAACAATCATTATATCATAACCCATTAAAATTAATGGTTTTCATAAAAATTTCATTATTTCATTATAGCATAACCCACTAAAAAGTGATGAGTTTCATAAAAATTTCATCATTTCATCCTAGAATAACCCATGTAAAAGGAATGAGTTTCATAAAAATCTTAATTTCATAAACCATACTAATAATGAATAAATATGGTATCGTTGGATCATATCACTAATAAAACTTAAGTATCATTAATGGATGAAAATATTTTTTATAGGACCACTGAAATATTTCTTGGGGAAAATACCCTTTTCATTTAGAAATCATTTATGAAAACAATAAAAAATTCAAAAATATTATGAAAATAATTTTCATTAAAATAAAACCATAGAAACTTATAAAGTAATCTTCAAATCATTAAGTGTTCATTATAGTGGGAAATTCTGTTCATTCCATATAAGTTAAAAAGAAAACATTCCTTTCATGTATTTGTAAAAAGTCAAAAGGCACCTCATTCACAAAATGAAAATAATATTCATTTTAAAACATTTAGTAAAAAATAAAACATGGGTAATAATGAATTTTAATAATAATTAGATAATAGTAAAAAAATTATTGAATTTTTTTAGAAAACATGGACATGGAAGAGAAATAATTTTTGACCAAAGAGATAAATGAAGTCGATTTACCTTAAAATAATATTTTTAGTATCTTGAGTAATTAAGGTGAGGAAAATGAAATAAAAAACTGTATTTTCAAGAAATAAATATAGGATTAAAAAATTTATGAATTTATTTTGTGTTATATCATAATATTTTATCATTATATACTTAATCGTAAACAATCCCGATAAACAATGAGATTGTAACATAAAATCCTTACTGCTTTGGTAATATTTGAATAGTAAATACCATGAAAGAAATAAAATTATAAGGATATTTAAATAACCATAAACTTCATAATAAACATCATAAAATACATTAATTTATTTCATATACACTATATAAAAGAAACAAGTGGTGAATATGGCATGCTTCTCACAAAAATAAAAGTGATATTAAAATCCCTTACCTCAGGTATGAATTCTTTCATATGTATTCAAAACTCCTATATAAAAAATATATTATAGAACCATAATAATATATATCATACCATATATTATTTACTTATAACATTTATTTCATATTTATTAAAAATTCTTTATTAAAATTACTGTTTCGGGTGGTAACTCCTTCATTTTTATATAAGTTTTTTTCTCAGTATTTCGGGTCATTGTACTTTGATCATAAGTACATAATATCCATAATGTTAATAATGATATAAATATAATATATATTCATTTTATATATATCTATTTATATATAAAATATAGTGATAGAAAAATGAATTACACTGTTAATGAAGACGGTAAGCCGTATGTATGCATGAAATCTGTTTTCACTTTTTGATGGATGTAAAAAGTAAAAGTGAATAATAAATAACCATTTAAGAATCATTATTATATCATATATATTATATATATTCATTAAATCCATTCTTATTACCATATAAGTAAATCATAAATGAAAAATGAATCACATCGCTTCGTGGAGGTGGTAGTCCATGTGTACTCACGAACAACGTTATCATTTTCCAATGGTTGGGAAGGTAATAAGGTAGATAAGATATTATCACTAAATAAGAATAATTATGTCATTAAAATCATATATAATATTTAAACCCATTATAATAACCATCCATGAATTATGGTGATGGAGAATGAATTGTACCGCTATGTGGAGACGGTAAGCCATACATATGCACAAATGATATTTCACTTCCCATTTGATGGAAATAAGGTGAGTACAAGTGGTTTAATAATTATAATATAATTTAAGTATATTTATCAAACTTAATTTATTATTTTATTAAAAAAGATAATAGTTTTATATGAGTTAAAATAATAATTAAAAAGAAAGTGATCACTTAAGGAAATTACCTCTTCTTTGAAACAACTCCTTTTAATCTCATCCTAAGAACCCTAGGGTTGGTATTTTGGGAATAAAATAACCTATAGAATGTGAATACATAATTTTATAATGTATTTTAGTAGGTTATGGTCTATATATAAGGCTTAAAATGTGTAAATAAGTGAGGGGAGGATGTAGCCTTTTATTATTGAGGTGAAGGAAACTTTTGGAATTTCTTAAAAGATTAAAATACAACAGTCATTATCAGGATTTTTTTTCCAAAAGGCCTTTTATTATAATATATTATATTATTTGGTTTAAATACCATCAACCAATAAAATCTTTATAAGTTTAAGTGGTGTTTTAAATAGTATCTTTTTGTTTAACCCCTTAGTCACCTTATTTTAATATTAATTACAGTGACATATTTTTCACTATTAAATGGTTATAATTTTACATATAAAGTGAAAATTTTATCATAAATTTCCATTGGATTACATTTAAGACCATATATTACACACATTGTCCTCTTTCAAAATTTTTATGATTTTTAAATAATAAAATAATATATTATTTTGATAAAATATCATTAATGTCAGTTTTGATACTATTTATTTAATTTGACTTTAAAGGAATAATTGAAAAGTTTTAATTCAAATATAATCACTTATAACAACACTAATATATCATATTTATATATAAAATTCATGTAACACTATAAATCACTCAAATTAGTTTACTTTTATTATTTTTAAAATCATTTATTTTATTTTTTTTATCAATTAAATAAATACTTTATTAGAATTATAAAAGAATTTAGGGTAAATATTTAATTCAAAAAATTATAAATAAATTAAAATCATGAAAATAATTTCATTATACAATATATGACCCTTTATATTCATTAAACACTTGATTTTTCCCTATATGAACACATAATAGATATTTAAAAGTAAGAGATTGAAATTTCATATTTTTCTTTGCTTTAAATATTATATAGGTTATTTTCATGGAAAAGTGTCCATTAAAAAATAAATTTCCAGAATAAGGGTATAATGGTATAATTATATTAATCTATTAAGAATTAGGATGAAACATTATAGCCTTATCACTTATTTTTTTACCAATATCAATCTGATTTACCCTTTACCATGGTGATAAATTTTACCATGGTTACTATTAATATGGAGTAAAATAAAAGGGACCTATTTAAAAAAATTACCTCATGATACCAAATATTAAAAAAAATTTATATACTTTATCATTTATAAGTGGAAAAAAATAATTTTAAAAATAAGTGCGTAAAATGTGTTGAAAATCGTTTTTTAGAAAACACATTTTTAAGTAGAAAAATTGATTTATTTTTATCCCACTCCTAGAATAATATTAAATGAATGTTAAAAAATTTGGTTGAATATATAATATATAAATTTCATAAAAATAAATCACCAATAGTGATTAATTCAATTTATTAAGATAAAAATACATTGTACGCATAATAACAGTATTTTATTAAAAATATTTCTTTCACTTTCAAATGATTTTTTGTATTTCTAATTAATTTACACACAAAGAATTAATTTATACATATGTGACCATAATTTTTTAATAATTTAGTTATTTAAATTCATACCCACCAATACAATTACTTGGTGGTAACTGTCACATAATAATATTTTAATTGTATATCACGGTTCATTTAAACTAGGCGCTGCTTGTTACACAACCTATCAAAGAAATAAAATTACTTTAAGAGAAATGTATTATAAAATATTAGAGTGATACAAAAACCAAATGGGATGAGAGATATATTTAGAGATATTGTGATTATTTTAATCCAATTATCCCAAAATATTATTAATAATGTTAACATAATCGAAGTCCCAAATAAACCAAAGTAGATAAACATAGAGTCTCATTAAAGATCAAGTGATGAATATGATGAAGGATAGAGGATTTAAATTCATAAAGGTAAAAAATATAGGAAAAATAATGGTAGTATTTTAATAAAATGTATAGGAAAATACTATAAAAGTGGTGATTAAATTTATCAAACTCACAAGCATAAGATATATAGAGAAACTATAAAAATCCATTTCTTCAATTTTAAGAGAGTTGGGAATTCTATGGCTCAATGTACCAATCCAATAGAAAATGAGGGAAATAGTCACCAACAACCATGTGAAAAGTGAAAATCCTACTAGAACACTACTAAATAATTAGATAGTGATTTTTCACACTAGATTTTCAATTATTCCATGTCATGTAAGTTTTCACTAATTACTAATATTAAGTTATAAATAAAAACCCCTAATGTATGATTATCATATAAATCATTTTTATGGTTTATGAGAAGTTATTACTTATGGATATAGATATTATTTATTTTTTATAATTCTATGTAATAGTTTATCTCCTTTTATAAAGTGCCTACAACAATTATTCATAGAGATAAATCTCTTTCCACATCCTAAATGAACCCATGATCATCAAATAGTGTATGGTTATTTATGAATTCCCTATAAAATTAATCTAATAATATTATTTAAATTATGAGAATGTAATTTATTTTGGGGTATGGGAGAATGTAACACCCTATAATTTTAATATATGATTACCTTTAAAAAAGAAAATGTGATTGATAACTTTCTCCACAAGAAACACAAAAATAAAATGAAACCGTGATATATTTTAAGAAAAATATAAATTTTAAGTATAATAGATAAAAATTGGCTATTTAATTAGAAGTTATTAATATGAGTAACCACATTATGAAATATTTATAGAAAGAAAATAATGAGTAATTTTAATATGAATGAAATTCAATTAGTATAGCTAAAATAACTGAGGAAATCATTTTATGCTTAAAAATATATTTTTCTAATGTTTTATTTCTAGAAGCTAATTATATTATAATTAGATAATAATAAAATATATTGATAATATGAATAATATATTATTGATAAATTAATTATTAATTTATAGGAAATAATAATAAAGAATAGTTAACATTCTAAAAATCTATTTTCCAATATAAACAGTTTTCCAATATATTTTGAGATTTTAGTTAAATATTTAACTATAAAATATTAGAAATTTAATTTGATAAAATTTAAATAATTTTTTTATTAAAAAAATAATAATATAATCTTAAGATGAATTTTAGTGATATTTATAAAAAGAATTATTTTTAGGTGAAAATACCATTTTTATAAATAACACGACTTTTATGAAATTATTAATATACAAGTTTGAATTTAAAATTTACGAAACAATTTTATAAGACTAAATATTTATTTTATATGTAAAGTATAATTATAAAAATTTTGTTTTTAATTTAAAAACCCATTTTTTTATTTTTGAACATTAGTAATATTCCCTCAATAATTATTTTTAATAAATTATACATTTTAATTTTAAAATTAGTTTTTATCAATTTTATAAATTAAATAAGATTAAATGGATTTAAAATTTATAATAATTAGGTATAAATTATCTAATAGTGACCACATTATTTTTTATGCATAAATATTAGGTTACCTTACGTAAAAACTAGTTACCACAATAAAATCTAAAAGAGAAAATGTTGTAATTCGAGGGGTAAAGGGATTGAAACATGATAAAAATATGTATATAATAGATTTTATTAGGTTTGGATCAACCATATATATTAAAAATATAACTATTTATCAATTTCTGTTCCACTTTACATGTTTAACATTCACTCCCTTTATATTAAGTTGATGTATTTACAAAAAATGACATTCACACCACTTATTAAAGGGATTCTCACCACCCATTCAAGAAACTTATAAAAATATGGATTACTTATAAAAAAATTTCATTTAATTCATATATAATATTATATCAATCTCTTGAGCTTCTGGTAAAAATATATTATCATATTCCATCTATTTCTAACAGATATTCCAAATAAATATCGAAGTACTCAACATGAGTAATCATTTTTACTTGTCTCATTTATTTTATATTTTTATTTTACAATTATAATTTTCAAATAACTATGTAATGAAATTATTATTGGTTATATAATGCATTTTATTATTATATGGTAATAATCATTCATTACCTTATCACTTTTCTATAAAGAAAAATGAAACTATCATTCATGCATTGTGTAGACTACATCCTCTACATCAGAACATGGTTTTTTACTCCACCACATTAAGAGGCTGGTAAAAAATGGGAATTTAATAAATAATTATTATTTTTATATCATGTTTATGATTCTAAAATAATAAACCATAGTACTCTTTCCTCTTATTCTATAAAAATTAAATCATCATCCATGCATACGTGCAGATTACCGCCTCCATAGAACAATTGATTTCGATTTTCCTTTTCAACATTATATTACATGGATGGTCATAAGGAAAATATTAAAGGATAAATATGATGTTTATTATATCTATAATATTAAATTATTAGAAATATAATTACCTATTAATGATATTATTAGTAAATGATTATCGTTAATTCAATCGTTTAAAACGAGCGAACTAAGAGGAAAAGATCCCTTCTTTCTAAGTAAGGACTTTATATAAATTATATTCTCTTTAAAATAATTTAAAATTATGATACATCACACTAATAAGAACCAAATTAGTCCATTTTAATTTTATTATAATGATATTCCAAAAAAACACCTCATAATCACCCATTAATCATGGTAGGTTCATTATTGGGTCGATGTAACCTCCTACTTGAAATATACTATGAATTTTTATAATCAATGTATATGAGAACATATTTATTTTTATAATATGATATAAATTTTTAAATTTTTTTTGGTTCTGATAAGTTTACATGAATATTTAGCTCATTAATTAATAAATCACCCTTCGTTCATTAAGAAACATTGAAACATGCTTGTCGTCGATTTCAACCAAATGAATCATAAGAAAAAATTACATGAAATGAAATTATATATTTATATAATATATTTTGAAATATATTATATTAAATTTAATTATCCTATAATTATAAACTTTGTTAAAATAATAAATATCAACACTATTTTAACAAAACTAGTTTAAAGCGATAAATATTACTTACAACTGGTGTTGAAAATAGGTAAAAAATAACTATTATATATATGTATAGAATTATTATAACCAACGAGTTTAAATGGTTATATTTTTGAATAATTTTATTGAGTATGTATTTAATGAACTAAATTTAATTATTTAGGATGTCTGGTGCAATCTCAAAATGAAACAGGATCTACGTAAGGGTTTTTATCAAAAAAATTTCTTTTTGATACATGTTTGATATTACACACCTAATTTAATTTATGTGGTGTATAAAATGAATATATTAGATTTTATATCATGAATTATATTTAATCATGGAATTTTAATTTCAATTGTAATAACAATCTTTAATGGGGTTTTGATTAAAGTGTCACTCAAGATAGAAGGGGTTTCTTGGTCTCAATTATAACTATTTGATACATATTATATGTTATGCACCATGTATCTTTTGTATGGTGTTATACTAATTTAATATCCCATGATTTTTTTATAAATCATTTCCTTATAATTCATAGTTTAAACTAAACTAAATCAAGTTCTTTTCTTAAAATTAATTTTGACTCAAGTGTTACCCGAGTTGTAAGGGTTTTTGGTAACTCAATTTTCATTCATTGAGTTATGCTTGTTCAATTAACTTATTTTATATAATTAGGTTAAATTAAAACATTTTATTGTATTATTTAGTAATATATAGTTTTTTAAATTTTTAGTACATAAAAACCTTTTCAAATGATTCATGATCCCGAAGTATGTTGTTTATAAGGGATATTGATAACTCAAATCTCCTTTCATTGAGTTATAATGGTTCATTTTGAACTTTTATTTTCCATGCATGGGTCCTCCCCCCTAATATTTTATTTAACAAAAATTTATCAACATATATGGGAAAAAATATATTTTTATACAAAAGACTATTTTGTTCCTCCTTTTTTAATGTGAGTTTTGAAGAAATGTATTTTCAAAATAATAAAAAGAGTTTTCCTTTTATTTTACTATATTTTTTTTATTTATATTCACTTAAGATAAAATTTATCTCTTTTCAAGGATATATTATTAGATTTTATTTTAAAATTAAATATTTTTAAAATATTTCTCATCATCTTTTCAAAAGTTACCTTTGAAAGTGATATGTCATTTTTTATTTTACATCAATGTTAAAAATGTTTTTTAAAATATATTTGATGTTTTTACTTCTATTTTTATTGTCATTTTCAAAATTATTTAGCCAAATGAAGTTTATGTTTCATGATTTATCCTATAATATATATATATATATACATATATCATCATTTGGTAGATTGAGCTTGTAATATCAAAAAATTCGATTCTTGATCCCTGCTTTTTTTGATATTGTTTGAAACGTTCTTTTGTAGATGGATTTTTTCATTTATATCAAATCCCTCCTATAAATCATTTTATGCACTGGGGATATATTATTTTTTAACCATATACATTCTTCCTTTGGATGGATTATGATCATTTTATTCTACTATTGAATTAATCATAACTCATTACCCTATATGGTGTGGACATCTCATTTTAAACATTCATATTAGATGATGTTCACCTAGAAGGAATTTTTTTCTTGACATGGGGAAAGGTATTATCATTACACATATTTTTTATTTGAATAGGGATGATTATTGGAAATTTAACTATGTATTGTTTGACCATCCATATTCTTTCCTTATATGAGTTATGATCATGGTATCCCTTTTATTGATATGAGAAAGAGTATTGGAATTATTGGTGATTATTAACTTTCAATATAGGTTTATTATGTATTGACATTTAGTGTAAGGACCCAAAAATTCATTAATGAAAATTCCTCTTGATCTATTTAAATGTATTCTTATGGTTATGTAAAATGTATGAAATTATTTGGATTTATGTTTTGGATTTTAAAATACCGTTAAGAATTATGACAATTGCTAATATAGCCGTTGAACAATGATCACATGATGAGTTTAAATATAGGGATTTAAGAAATCCAATTTAATCAGAAAAAGGAAGAGATGGCCCATCTAGTAGAATTTCCCCATACGAATCCCATTTCTCATAGCTTGGAATGGAGGTGTCATTATTGGGATTCACTCTTGATCAAGCCCAAGCCGAGCTTGATTATGTTAATATTGAGCAGAACCGCCTATGAGAAAAGTGGAAGTTGATAGAGATTACCACTCGAGCGATGTTATCCGAGCCACCCCAAGTGTCTTTCACCATCATGCACCTTACCCTAAGGTATTATTTGGGTGTTTTAATGGGTTATGTAACAAGACCCTAGCAATATGATTATGTACATTTTTTCGTATATAATAAAGAATATACTTTCATTTTATTATTGTTACTTTGTAAATAGTTTTTAAAGTAAAAATAGATTTTTTAGTTAATGTTCAACTAAGAAATCTATTTTGATAAATTAATGGATTTTTTATTTAAATAATATTTTAATAAAATATTATTATTAATAAATTAATTTTTATTAAGTATAAATGATCGTATAATTTTTATGAATACAATTGTAATTTTTATTAAGGTTTGAAAGCTATTTTCGTCAAAACCCATGAATTTTAGATAAATGTTAGTTTTTATTTTAAAAGATAAAACTCAAATATTTATACAATTATTTGAATAAAATTGATATTATTATTGGAATCAGGACATTGAAATTATCCAATGGTGAATTTTTCATAATTTTCTGAGACAATCAACTTCTTGGGTAAAAATTAAATACTGTTTAAATATATAATGTGTTTTATGACATCATAATGACTCAATAGTGATGTAATAAAATACTATAAACATTATTATTGGCCAATATATATTTTACCATTAAAATAATGTGATTTTCGGTTTTTTTTATTTATTTTACAAAGCTTTAGTGGACCCTTCAAGACTTATAAAATATTTTAGTTTTTTTAAATTGATTTCCTTGAGAGTGTGACTCACATAAACATAATCAAACCTATTATTTTAATAAGTTAGGAAATTGGTCTTATAAAATATTGTTTTCCACTCCCCTTTGGCACAAACCATGGGCTGGTTTTTGGTTTTTATTATTTTAATGTGTGGTGTCCCAAACCTAAATAATAAATAATTCCCTCCACTTTCTTATATAAACCCACCCAAAATCCCACTTCCTCTTCACTCAAAGTATTTGGAGTTCATCCAAACTATTCCCTTCTCTCTCTAGAATCATCCCAAGGAACCCCAAGCTCCAAAAAAGTCTCTCTCAATCCCCTCCCAAGCCTTTGGGATCAAACTTCCAAGTAAGGTATTCCTTCCTTTTTCATTTTATCCAAGTTTATTAATATTGTTATGCCCATTTATTTTTCAATTATAAATGTTGGGGTATGATTTCGAACCTCCCCCATAATTCCCTATTCATGTTTTAATAATGAGATATCCCCTTTATCTCTCATTAATTCCTTCCATGTACACCCATTACCATGCCAAAATTTGTTATGGAATTTCTCTCTCCTCATTTATATTCAAGAAATTATTTTACATTACGTATCTAAATTCCATTAAATTTGTTGGGAAATGTATCTATAGGAACACCCCTACTCTCCATTTCATGTAAATATGATAAGTCACCCATTTCTCTCTCATAAACCATTTTTATTAATTCTTATGTCATGCTGTTATGCTACCGAAATTGCCCCACGTTTTTCCAAGCCAAGATCATTGTGTAGTGAATAACATACCCATGTCTATATCAAGATTATTCAACTTTATACACATATACACATTGAATAGTAATTTTATGTATTTATTCCACATTACTTAATCATGTAATAACTTATGATGTTCATTGATTCCATGTTATATGATCCATGTGGCACACTTATGCATAAAATGAAATGTTTAAGAAGGGTGCTCCCTAATAGAGCTCCAATGCATTGGGTAAAGTATAGTATCATGATAAATCATGTTCAATGAGTGTTGACTCATTATAATTCAAGTAAAATGAGGGTTTACTCATGCTTCATGTGCAATGATGGTTTACTCATTATCCATGTGCAATGAGCCTTGGATCACGCTAATATCATGTTAAATGTTATAGCCACATATCCATGTTATGATTATCATGCTTTATCATGCCTTTATGTTTATGTTTCTCTTGTGCTCCATTGATATTCATATTAACTAACATGTATTGTAATAGTTATGTTATGATTTTTTTACTCCCTTACTAGGCTTTATAGCTCACCCTTTTTTATGCATGTCCTCAGGTTATCCAATGAAATGCTGAGTACGAAGGATTGTAGTGGTCATGTAAAGAAAGTTTTCAATAAGATGTTGCGTTTTATGTTTTAAGTTGTTATGGAATGTTTCTAAGCTCCAAATACACAAGGCCTCTCTATCTTCTATGTTGTATCAAGTGAAGGTTTTATGTAATAAATTATGTTAAGTGTGTCATAAAGAGCAGGGTTGTTATATTTAATATCTTTCATTATATGGATAACCATGATTTTATTCTATAAGATGTTCCTTAGGGAATGGTATGAAAAGTATTATTGAATCTTATGGTGAATGCATTGGACTTAACTAGGAGATGGGTGGGACCTACAATTATATATCCCCTCGATGCATCTTTAGGTATCATGATACAAAATAGGTTGGGTTTTGGTGTATACCTATTTCCATAACAGGAGAGAATCTTGACACAAGTCCTTGGGATCTTTTTTTTATGTTTGAAATTTTGTATTCCATCATTATGAAATTATTATTATTATTATTAATTTCCATGTTTTTATTTATTATCATGGATATATGATTCTATCATTTTTAGTTGACTATGAAATTATATAGGTATTTATTCCTACCATATTATGGATACTATGCTCATGTTTTTGACATCCTCAGTTATATATTTCCCGTAATGGGCATTTAAAATCACCCATTATAATGTTTCTATTTCCCAAGGTTATGAATAAAATCATTACACATGTTATGTAAAATAAGATAACATGTGTGTAGAATTTATGAGAGATGTTTAAGACTCTTTATGGACTAATTAATTTCTCATATAGTGAAAAAACATCCATTATTTAGGAAATGCATGAAATTATTATTTTATATTTTATCCAAATCATATAAATATATAAACCTAAAAGTCATTGATATTGTGTGTAATAAAATATTTTATTTAATTCATGTAATTATGGGATAATTATTTCTTAAAATTTATAGTTGGTATCAAAGACAATTTCTAAGGTAAGTGTTTATGACATCAGATATTGGAGGGTGGGTCTGGGAATCACAGTTGGTATGAAAGTAGGCTTTAGAAAACTTTGGAGATTAGGATGTTTATTGGGGATAATTAAAGGGTTGATAAGTAAGGGCTGATTGTAATTTCAAAGGTATATATAAAAATTAGAGATAGAATTTGATTTAATGTTAAGGTAATAATGAAATTTTTATTTGGGGTTTAGGATAAGATAATTTTAGTGAAAATCCTACATATAATTCAAAGTATAGGATGATATCCTAAAATGTTGGTAAATTCATGAGTATGTGGTTCTCATAGAAATTACATCTATTTCTAGATACAATAAGTTGATGTAGGCTCTAGCACCTATGTGCCAAGGGATAATAACCTCGAAAAAGGTGCATTGGGTATTAACTCGATCTTCACCTGATGAATGACAAAGAGGCATAACTGTACACCTGGGGGATATATTTGGGTTAATCAAATTCTATTAACAATAATTTATGAAAGATTTATTTCATAGTTACTTTTAGAGAAATTTATATGTCTATGTTAGATAACATAATAGGAAGTGAACATGGATAACATAGATTAAAATATAAAGATTCATAAGTTAAGATACATATTGATCTATATATGCTTTCCTGGATAAAAGATAAGTTGGATTTTAAGGGAATTGATTTCAATGATTACTTGGTTTAGAATATTTTAATAAAGATAATGGTAATTTGAAATCTCTATTTTTATGATTATGTTAATAAGTATGAGAGAACCCAAATCAATGTAACCTATCTTGAACAAAGAATGATATAGGTTAAACTGAGAGTGGTATTATTTTAACTGTGTCTGATATAAGTTGAGTTACAAGAAGTATATGATAACTTGATAGTGGTTTAAAGTGAGACATCTTGTGGTTAAATTTTCATGTGGTTATTTATAATAATTCTATTATAAAGATCATCACTCATGTTAAATCTTTTTTTAATAACGGTTAAATCCCAAAAGAACCAAGTTCACAATGGCTTCCAAAGACAATATAGAAACTTTCCCACTAAACAACCAAATGGGATAAGGGATAGAGTGAGAAACCTTATGATTATGAAAAATCATCTTTCACAAAGTATTATTAATAATGTGAATATATTTGAAGTCCTAAACACAAAAAATAATAGAAATACAGATTACCATGAAAGGTCAAGTGATGGAGACGAAAAGGAAAGAAGATTCAACATCCTACATGTAAAAAATGTGGGAAGAAGAATGGAGGAAATTTCCTTAAAGAGACAAGTAAATTCTATAAGTGTGGATTTTAAGGCCATAAGACTCACAAGTTTAATGGAAAGAGATATGTTACAAAAATCCATTGCTTCAACTATAAGAGAGTTGGTCATTAGGAGGATTAATGTTCTAATCTAAGGGATAATGATGGAAATAGTTACCAAAAACCATAGAAACAAGGAAAATCCTATGAAAATACTACTGAGGAATTAGATAGTGAGTTTTCACACTATATTTTCTAGTATCCCATTCCATTTTATTTTCACCAATTACAAGATATTGAGTTATAAATACACCATTAATGGTATGATTATCATATAAATCATTATCAAATTTTGTGGGAAGTTATTCTTCATAGATCTAGATCTACCTTTATTAGTATAATTATATGGAATGATTTATACCTATTTATAAATAACTTATAATTATTTTTCATATAGATAAATTCCATTCTATGTCCTAAATAAACCCATGACCATCTAGTAGTGTATGGTTAATTATGAGTTCCACATAAAATTAATCTGATCTAATGAGTCAAATTATGAGGAAAATATTTATTTAAGGGGTTAGAATGTAAAACCATAAAGTTTTAATATATTATTACCTTCAAATAAGTCAATGTGTTTGATAGATTTATCTACATGCAACTCCAAAATAAAATGAAACCATGATATATTTTAATGAACTTATAAATATTAAGTATGACCGTTAAAACCTAGATATTTAATTAGAGTAAATTAATAGGATTAACCACTTTAAGAAATATTTATAGAAAGAAAAAATGAATACTTTTAATATGAATGAAATTCAATTAGTATAAGTAAAATAACTAAGAAAATAATTTTATTCTTAAAAATAAATTTTTATAAAATTAGTGTTTTATTTCAATAAAATATACATATTAGGATTACATAATACTAAAATATATTTATAATATGAATAAAATATTACCAATAATTAATTATTAATTTATAATAAAAAAGAATAAAGAATAGTTAAAATTTTAAAATTTTATTTTCCTATATACACAATTTCCACTATATTTTGGTATTTTATCTAGATATTTAACTATAAAATTTTATAAATTTAATTTTAAAAACGAATATCATTTTTGGATTAATCCAAATAATATAATCATAATAATATTTTTTAGGATTTTTCTAAAAAGAACATTTTTAGGTGAAAATACTATTTTTATAGTTAACATGGATTTTATGACATTATTAGTATATAATTATAAATTCTAAATTTATGAAACATTTTTTAAGAAAAATATTTATTTTATATGTGACTTATAATTTTATTTTTTTTAAATTTATAAACCACTATTTGATATTTTAGAACATAAGTAATATTTTTTTTAAATTTTTCTTTTAATACATCATACATTTTTATTTTAAAATAAGATTTTATCAATTTTATAAATTTAATTAGATGAAGTGAATTTAAAATTTATAATTATTGGGTTAAAATTATATAATAATTACCAGTATATTTTATTCATAAATATCAAGTTTCCTTAGTTAAAAACTAGTTACCATGGTAAAATCTAAAAGGGTAAAAATAATAATTCAAGGGTTAAAGGGTTTAGATATGATAAAAACATATAAATAATCATTATTATGAGGTTTGTATTGAACATATGTCTCCCCACACAATTATTTCTCAATTTTGGAGTAAATTGACATATTTAACAAGTGTTCCCTTTATATTAAGTTGAAATATTTACAAAAATTCCATTCTAACCACTTCTAAAAGGGGCCTCTCACTACCCCTTAAAGTAAGTCATAAAAATTAGGTTTCCTCATAATAATATTACATTTTTAATTAAATTATAATATATTTTTACTCTCTTGAGCTTCTAGTCACAATATATTATCATATTCTATCCATTTACAAGGGATCTTCTTAGGAAATCTCTGAGTGTTCAATGTGAGTAATCATTTTTACTCAACTCCTTTCTTTTTTATTTTTATTTTAAAATTATAATTTTAAAATAGTTATGTAATTAAATAATTATTTTTTATATATATTTAATGTTATTATTCTATTATAGTAATCATTTTTCTCATTATCCCTTTTTTAATAGGAAAAATGAAACCGCCATTCGTGAGTTGTGCAGACTAGAACCTCCACGACTCAACATGTTTTTTCCCTTCACCACCTTATAAGGATGATATAAAAAAGGATTTAAATAAAAAATTATGATATTTATATCATTTTTATTATTCTTAAACAATAAACCATTTTACTTCTTTCTCTTATTATATGAAAATTAAATCATAATCCACGCATACCTGCGGACTACCACCTCCATGGAAAGATTGATTTCCATTTTTCTCTTAACCATATCCTTACAAGGATGGTCATGAGAATGGTATTAAAGGATAAATATAATTTTTATGATATCATTAATTTTACAATATTGTAAATTTGAGAACCTATTGTTGATATGATCAATAAACTATTATCATTAATTCAATCAATTAAAACACGAAAACTAAGAGAGAAATGATATCTTCTTTATGAGTATTAACTTTATATAAATTATATTCTATTAATAATTATTTAAAATTATTATATATCACATTAATAATCACCAAATAATATAATTATTATTATATTATAATTATATTATAACTAAAACACCTCATAATCACCCATTAATCTTGGAAAGTTTATATTTGGGTTAGTTTAACCACATACTTGAACAATAATATGAATATATGTAATGGAAGAATATATGAAAATATTCACTAGTATTATTTTATATAAATATATAAATAATTTTTTGTTTTTAATGATAAGTTTATATGAATATTTAACTCATTAATTAATAAATCACCCATCTTTCATTAATAAACACTGCAACATACTCATCATCAATTTCAACCATATAGATTGTAACCAAAACTACCCTGAAATGAAATTATAGATTTATAAAATATATTGAAACATCTATTCAAATAGTTTTAATTATATTTTAATTATTAACTTTTTAACAAGAATGAATACTAATACTATTTTTTCATAACAAGTTCAAAGCCATAATGATTACTTAATCTCGGTGTTGAAAGTAGGTAAAAAATAACTACTATATATATAATGATTATAAATGAAGAGTATAAAGGGTTATAGTTATGAATAAGGTTCTTTAGTATGTATTTAATCTACATAATTTAATTATTCAGTACATCTAACACAAGTGTAGATGGAATCAGGGTTGAGGTATGTGTTTTTATTTCAAATTCATCTCTTTGAGAAATATTTGGTATTATGAATATAATTTATTTTATGTGGTGTATGTAATATCTATATGAGATATCATATCATGAATTATCTTTCATCATGGTATTTTATGTTTAATTACAATCCTTTTTTATTGAGGGGTTTTTATTAAACTGTTACTCAAGCTGTAATAGTTTTCCTAGTTTCAGTTATGATTCTTTGAGACATGTTCCCTGTCATGCACTATGTTTACTTTGTATATTATTGTATAGATTTAATATCCCATGAATTTTATATAAATTTTTTCCGTGTAATTAATTGTAAAAAATAATTCAAATCAATTTATTTTCTTAAAATTCCTTTTGAATCAAGTGTTACCCCAGTTGTAAAGCTTTTTGGTAACTCAGTTTTTGTTCATTAAGTTATAATCATTAATTGAAAATTATTTCATAGAATTTCTATACATTTTTCTATTTTATTTAATTATGTTGTATTTTATCATTGTTTAAATTTTTACCATATAAAACCCTTTTCAAATTATTCATGCATCATGGATTATGTTTCCTATAAGGGATATTGATAAACCAAATCTCATTTATTTCAGTTATAATGGTTCATTTTGAACTTTTTTTCCATGATTGGGTTTTCCTTTACTAATATATTATTTTATGGTAATTTTTCTAATTTTATGGGGAATTAAATATTTTATACAAAATAAATTTTTGTTACTACTTTTACAATGTGATTTTTGAACAAAGGAATTTTCCAAATAATAAAGGGGTTTCCCTTCGGTTTTATATGTTTGTCTTCTTGTTTTATTTTATTCAAGATAAAATTTATGCCTTTTAAATGTTCCATTATTGGATATTATTTTTAAAAGTAAATTTTTTTTAAAAAATTCATGTTACCTTTTCAAAATTACCTTTGAAAGTGACATGTAATTTTTAATTTAATATCAATGTTAAAAATGTTTTCTAAAAGATATTTGTAGTGTTTTCTTCTATTTACCTTAAAACATTAAAAGGGATTTACCCAAATGAGGTTTATTTTTAAAAATTTATCATCTAATATATATATATATATATAATAATTTGGGGGATTGAAATCATGGTATCAAATAATTTAATTCTTGTTCCCATGTTTTTTGATGCTGTTAAAATCATTTTTTTTGATAGGGTGTTTTTTGTTTATGTCAACACCACCCTATATTTCCTTTTCTAGAGTAGAGATATGTTATTTTAAAACAATAAAATTTATTCCTCTATATTTATTATGATCATGTTATATTATCATTAACTTAATCATATACTCATTACCCTATAAGGTGTGAACATATCATTTTAAAATTTTAGATTGGAGGATGTTCACTGAGAAGGAATGTTTATTTATTAACACGAGGAAAAGTATTGACATTATATGTATTGTTATTCTAATAAGGATTATTATTGGAAATCTGAATATGTATTGGTTTACCATAAAACTTATTTATTTGAATTGTTTTTGATTATTTTCATGACCCCCTCTTACCAAAGATACCATAATGAAGGGAGAGAGATAATGACCACCCTGAGTCCCGCCTCTAGAAGACCAAAGTTTTGCGACTAGCATCTAGGTTATAAAAATATCATAATATGGGAGAAATTACCCTTTATAAGAAAATAGGATCATGAGATATGATGAATCAACTAAAAACACCCACAGAATAATATAAAATAAATCCAAATCATCCCACAATGCATGTATAAATCAAAACTGATACATATAAATGTTTACAAAAGAAAGGTAAAAAGAAATAATTCTAAAGAAGTAACATAGAAAATTTCCAAATGTCAGAGCTAGTAATTTCCAACACAATCCACATAGTCCTCATGGAAACCTAAAAATAATTTTTATACACATAGGGTGAGCATACAGGTATACTGAGTAAGAAAACCAAAGTCTCTCATGCATATGTGAAAAGAGAAAAATAATGCACCTGTGTGAAGGTAGTAGAACCAAAAAACTCCTAAACATGTATACTAACCAAAACCACAACCTCACCAAGGCTCTCTCACCAAATAACAAATCTAAATATAATAATATATAATATGAACCACATTGATGATAGGGTACCCCGCACTACTTTCCCACTGATTAGTCGCTCTCACAACCCAACCAAAAATGTCCTGGTGCTCCCACTTATTCCGAATAATGTCACATCATATCACATACCATAGACACACACTTGGGCCACCAAAACACATCAAATTCTTCTCACACACACCTTTTCCATCATAACACATCACATCCCATCCGCACACACTTGTGACATCACAACACATCTCATCTCGAAGATACCTGGGACAACACACAACTCATCCCAAAGAAACATATCCTCTGGAAGAGGGAGAATGGAAGAGTGTGTGGACAACCATCCATCCTCCCACTTTGATGCTGGGAAATACACCCCTCACATGACTATGCGGGTGTCATCACATAGTGCTTGATATGGGTGGGGTGTGTATAGAAATCACAAGAATATATAGTGTATATACATATTGAGTTAAAAAATAGAATACCATCCTACTAGTTTAAAAAAATAACTAATCATCTCATAGAATCCACAAAATTACTTCACCTCAAAATTCGTAAAATCTCATAAACAAAACAGAATCCAAAGTTCATATTTTAGACTTTAATCCATTTTTAGAGTCTCTATATATTAATAAAGTCTACTTTATCAGCCTCTTTAATTTATGTACTCAATATTCATCAATATCCCATTTTATTTAGGTAGAAAACTTGTTTCATATTTCCAGCCAATTAGTTTATATATAATCATTAACCATTTAATCCACACAACCAACCATCAATTCCCTCATTAAACCTGACCATTTGAAATAATTATCATGTATTATTAACTCCATTAATACATTAGTAAATATAATAGAACCAACCATACATCATAAGAACTACAACACACCCCAAATACCATATCCACATCATTGTATAACCACATCCACTTTTGCATCCCCGTTGCACAACCACACTACTACCACCCTCATATCCCCAATGCACCACCACATCTTATCCATGGTCCCCACACAAATGACAATATAGATACTACACATTACATCATTCCCATGCTCACAAAACACATCCATTACACACATCACATCACATACCCCAACATAAGTCATTTTCATATTTAGAAAATAAATGGAACTTATTCAATTTCACTTAAATATTTATGGGTGTTATCATAGAATCCATCAGATCTTGGGGAATCCATTACATTAACCGAATATACATTATTAACCAGTTATTTATGATTATACCATTCAATCACAAAAATAGAGGTTCCATGAAAAGTCACTACAACATAACAAATCCACCAATAAATAGATTTTTCACCAATCCATTACACCAATATAATCATAATATAAAAAAACACAATTTAGATCAATTAAAAGCTATAATATCACACTTTGCATTCCCCCGACCCTTTAAATTTGATTTAAATAGATTTTTTTATCTTTATTAATCTAGATTAAACCGTGTTCACAACATATAAAAATAATAAACCCACTCCACAAGATATGAATAAGGATAAATGAAGGGAAAACCTACTTGGAAGGAATAATCCTTTCACTAAATTTCAGCACCAAAACAGAGGGTGCACGTATAAGAGGAAACTACCTCTTTGGTAGTGATAACTCAAATCAAATCTAGAAGCAAATTCTAGACTCCCAAGAAGACGAATTTGTAATCTCTAGTATTAAGAGAAAGAATAAGGAATAAAATAAGAGAAGATATCTGATTTAGAATGATTATATTCAAATATAAGTAAATTTGAAATGATTTAGTTGACCATTTAAAGGAAGATCACATTAATCTATATAGCTTAACAATTTAAAATTTCTAAAGACATTTTAGAAATTAATCATATGTTAAAATATTTTTAATCAAATTTAAAACCATTAATTAAAGAATTTACACCCATTTTCATCATAAAAGACGTCAAAATGGAAATTCTATATTTTTTTGTAAAATTATAAAATTCTGGAAACATGGAAGACTGTTGGAAGTGATTCACTTTTAGAAAGAGTCACTACTAGGATGAGTCACCACTCAGATGAGTCCCCACCATGATGAGTCCCCTCTAGTATGAGTCATCACTAAGATGATTCTCTACTAAGATAATTCACAACCAAGATGAGTCACCAATAGAATGTGTCACAGCCAGGATGAGTCACCGCCAAGATGAGTCACCACTAGGATGAGTCACCCAACTAGGATGATTCACCGCTAGGATGAGTCACTTATATGATGATTCACCACCAGGGTGAGTCACCATTAGGATGATTCACCATTTGAAAACTAGAAATTTGGAAAACAGTTAAAATGAATCACCATTGGAATGACTCACATGTCCTAGAACACCCTGAACTCCCCCTAGAAACCTTAATTATTAGATTTTTTGAAAAGTGATGGGTCAGAAGGTCTAGATGTAAAGACTCATAAATCCCATGGAAATTTCTTATCTTAAATACATGGGAATTTTACGAGTCCGCAGTTTCTGACGGTGCCTGATTCGGAGGCCCAGTGTGCCTAGAATCAATTTCTGAAGTTTGGTTTAGGTACGTTCAGTAAACATATATGCAGGATTTTATATATTTTGAACTGGTGCTTGGAATTAAAATCCCATGACACCGATGAACTCGCAGCACTGATATTCGCTTAAGGAGACCTTTACCGCAATTGCTTTTTGTTGAGAGTGGAAGTTAATTTTGGGGGTTTTCTAAATAAATTAATTAAAAATATGACTAACATATTTTTATGTAGGTGGTGGTTTAGTCTTCCAAAGTAAAGTTGGAGGTGGGTCCCACCCCCACATAACATCCCATGGGAGGATATTATGTGGTGGGGCCCACACGAGCTCAACCCCCTTAAACCCCCTTTGAACCCCTTGATCTCCCCATTAATAGAGGAAACTCTTGGACTTCCCCTTAATGGTGCCAACATAATTAATTAATGACTTAATTAATTAATTTGAGTGTTTGAATTCTTTTGAATTCATTATTCCAACATTAAAATAATAGATTATATTATTTTATTTTGGGTTGGCATAATCCTGGGAGAGCTTGATAGAACTCTTGGAAGAACATCAACCTCTTGACGAAGAACGCTCCTCATCTCCGAAGAACAACGATACCATCTTCGATGTTCATCCAAGCCATAAAAGAAGAAGCCTCCCACGAGGAACATCAACGACGCTTCACCCTCGTATGTTTCCCGACGTCAATGAAAATGAGGTTCTCCCTCTTTTCGCGACTTTGACAACGTACTTCGAATTGAGGTAGGGGGAAATTGGGTTATTTTTACGTATGAATTATATCAACGTACTTCAACGTTTATTTTTGGTTTGACGGTGGCCAAATTGTTATCACCTAACGCGGAGGGCACATGCCAAACAAACACGGCCCTACATCCCTCTGTTAAATCTTGTTTGGTTGATGTTAGAGGTGGAGTTGAAAGGGGGTAGTGTCATCACTCCACGTTGGAGGAGAACCGCGGCGGACGATAGAGGAACTGCAGCCGGGAGGGCCGCGGCGGATAAAGAAGCGCGGCGCCATAACGCCTTGCAGTGGAGCCAAAGGCCGAGGAAAGGTCGGGCCGTGGCGGTGGTGGCGCTGCGCCGTCGCGCCATGCATAGGGAAGTAGGACCACGACGCCATCACGCAACATTGGAGGTGCGGAGGCGGCCAACTGAACCGGCTACCGTAGAGCCGGACACCAGGACGACTGGCTGGCCCGCTGGAGGACCGCGGTGCCCACAGGAGCCGCATGGAGGAGGAAGTGACCTGCGTCTGTGGGCCACTTGGATAGACGAATCGGCCGGCCGTGAGACAGCTAGGCTGGAGAACCACGGCGCCCGCAGGCGCCGCGTGGGAAGAACCGCAACCCGTAGCGCGGGCCCCGTGCGTTGGGTAGAATCGGCCGGCTACGACCGGCCGAGCAGAGGAGGAGGTGGCACCGCTAGGCACTGCCGGGTGAACCGAACCGGACCGTAGTGCGGGCCGAGTCCATGGGTGGGCCACGCCCCACCGGGCCGGGCCGACCCGCCAGCCCACTGGGCTTGAAGGGTCGGGCCCGTCTTTGCTTAAATGCAAATATCTCCTAGACTGCGCATCAGATTGACACGCCATCTGCAGCACTGAGACCCTCATGACGAGGTATTCCTTTTGGGATACTCTCAGTTAGTTTCAGAAAAATTTGGAAATGTCCAAGTTTGGATCGAGTGTAAATCCAACCGGACCCCTGGAACAAAAATGCCAATGACTCTTAGACCGGGTGTCTGATTGATGCGTCGTCTATCGCATTGAGTTCCTTATGATGAGATAGAACTATGGTATACATCAAATAAAAACTTCATGATAGTTGATGTATCGACACTTGGCTTGAGGAGAGGACCCTCCCGGAATCGAGTGTGCTATGTGCGGGAACCCTAGGGCTGGCTGTGACTACGATGACTACTGAACCAGAATCCTCCGTGGGTTCGACAGCGATGTCTACTGAACTGGAATCCTCCATGGGTTCGACAACAATGACTACTGAAATGAAATCCTCCGTGGGTTTGATAACGATGACTACTGTACCGGGATCCTTCATGGGTCTGACAGTTCTGACTTCTATTCCTGTATCTTGTGTGGGTCCGAAAGAATAGCTGGTCCTGTATCCTGTGTGGGTCCGACAGATTAGCTGGTCCTATATCATTTGTGGGTCTGACAGCTTAGATGAATCAGTGACTACATATGATCATCTCTATCACTCATCGAAATATGTATACCTGTGTGATCTGAGTCTTGTCTTTCAATCATTATCATCGATGTGATTGACTTTACTTCTTTTGTGGACTGGGTTGTGTTTGGGATCGAGAGTTGGAGGCAGACTTTGACTGATCACTTAGGTATATGTATGGGCATATACCTATGTAGGGTTGGTTGATACTTTGTGATTGTATCTTTGTATTGTTGTTTATCCTTTGTGGATTCTGGGAGACCTTCTGGGGTCTCTGGGTCCCCACCTGAGTATTTTTATACTCACCCCTTCACGGCCTTTGCCCGCACCTTGTTGTGTTCTGTGAAGATGACGAACGACAGTGATCGAGGTAGATAGTGATGGACGGGAGGTTTCTCGGAGCTGCACTAGACGAAATATAACGCAGAGATGAGTTTTTCGAGTTCTGTACCTACCCTACAGGTAGGATTCCCCAGTGGATGATCCAAGAGTTGTTTTCCCTTTTTACTTGTACTTTTTGTTCAGTTGGGTTTGTATACTGGCACACTTACTTTCAAAACATCTTATGTTTCTATTTTAGTACTTGTTGCCTCTTCTGATTGTGTTCAGACTGTGTGTGTGTTACAGGTTAAAAGGAAATGCCTTCCCTTTTTATCAGGATTACGCCATTGGTTCTAGTCGCCATCCCCTGGCCTATAGCAGGCGGGCATGGGGTAGTGACGGCATGGGCCCCGAGGACGGGTCGTGACAAATTGGTATCATAGGAGTCGGTTCTACCACAGAACTTGGACCCTAATTCTTTTAACAACAATAGTGTTAAGTGTTTTGGGTGTGGTTATCAGTTTAGGGAAACCAGTGTTGGTGCAGTGGCTGACGTATCCATACACTAGGACTCTGTCTTCTGATCTCCGACTCAGTGCACGAAAGCACTGATTGCATGTGTGTTTTCTTTGAAAAAGTTTTCTTCGTGATTACTTTGTGTCAGCTCACCAGGTATACTGTTTTAACCATGGCACACCTATTTCGTTTCAGGATGGACTCATGAAGGCAGCCAGCTAGGGTTCCGAGTTTCGTACGAAATGGTAGCCCATCGAACGATGAGGCCTCGGTGCAGGGACCCATCACCACAGAGGTACCAGCGGTACCACTACCCGCTAGGCCAACGATACCACAAGCTCCAGCAGTAGAGAGTTCACTCCACCTGAGTGAATTTCACGAGTTCCAGTGCCAGAGGCCGCCCCTGTTCCGGGGAGAGATGAACCCACAGGCAGCTGAGGATTGGCTGGAGGCTGTCGTGAGTGTTTTCAGATTGGTAGGGACACTAGCCGACCTTATTGTGATCCTTGCTGCGAGTCTCCTGCATGAAGCAGTAGGAAGATGGTGGAGCCTGATGCTCCAGGTGCATGACGAGGCATTATTACTCTAGATAGACTTCAAGAGTCTCTTTCGCTCAGAGTTTGTTCCAGCCACCCTTCGTGTGGTGCAGATTCAGGATGTACTTCATCTACAGTAGGGAAACATGACAGTATCTTAGTACTCAGCAAGGTTCACCGACCTCTCGTTATACTACACAGATATGGTACGAGACCCGTTCTTCAAGGCCCGGACCTTTGAGCTAGGGCTCAGGCATGAGATCAGGGCTTCAATGATTCCCCTTAACATCCCGACATAGGCGGAGGTGCTGAAGCGAGCCCTTTTAGTGGAGAGTTTTCTCGCTGAACAGTCACTAGCGGAGAGACCCACCACAGGGCGACACATAGAGGAGTCTTCTGTAGCCGGTAGTAGACAGATGACGCATAGGTCCAAGAAAACCAGGCCATCAGGGGGCAACCCTAGGATACAGGTTTGGTTGTGCAGGGCACATGAGATAGATCCAGCTATACAAGGAGCAGACAATGCTATGGATGTAGCGGGTAGGGCCACATGGTTCGTGACTGCCTGACCTGCCATGGAGATAAGCAAAAGACAATAGAGGGACCTCCCAAGTAGAGGCAAAGGTTCAACCGTGGTGGTTGTCTAAGAGAATGTTGACGTGGAAGAGGAGCTGGCCAAGTAGTGGGTGGTGGACAACATTTCGAGGCTCTACCACCACCACCACCAAGAGGTCCACCCCAACTACAGGGAGCTGGTGGATAGATGTGGGATCAGCTATAGTCAGTCGATGCCTACAACCATGGCACACCTGAGATGATTCGAGGTACTATCTGTGTCTACTACACCCTTGCTGCAGTACTTATAGAAATAGGTGTGATTCATTCTTTTATTGCTAATGCCCTCGTTTAGAGCTTGGAGATTTCAACGGAGCCGTTGGCTAGATCCTTACAGCTAGTGACTCCTACGGGATAAACCTTGATGATTACGCCCTAGTTCCGGCAGGGTGAGCTTACTCAAGGAGGCGAGAGCTTCGATTGGGATCTTCTTGTAGCGGTGTCGAGGCCTTACGACGCCATCTTGGGTATGGGCTGGTTATCCACATTTCATGCTCAGATTGACTGTATTAGGCACAAAGTGAGGTGTATCCATACGAATGGGACCAGGATCACCTTCACCGGTGAGAAGGGAGCCTTTGCAGTGCAGGATGGACTTACAAAGAGGAGGGGACAACCGATCACACATCAGTTGGCTAGTCTCATCCTCAGAGCGGTTGATGTGTGGAGTCCGAGTTTTCCTATTATGGTGGATCAGTATGCAAATGTTTTCCTTGAAGACATTCCAGGACTACCTCCTTGCATAGAGGTAGACTTCTACATTGACCTGTACCCTTGGAAAACACCAATATCTACTCCAGCATATCGGATGGCTCCCACCGAGCTTCGTGAGCTGCAGATATAGCTGAAGGACTTGTAGGGGAAGGGATTTATCCGACCCAGTGTTTCACCCTGGGCATCTCTTATTTTGTTCGCCAAGAAGGCGGATGGGAGCTTGCGACTGTGTGTCGACTACCGCCGCCTGAATTAGGTGACCGTGAAGAAAAAGTACCCACTCCTAAGGACTGAAGACCTCTTTGATCAGCTCAAGGGAGCACGATGATTCTCGAAGATAGACCTTAGCTCAGGCTATCACCAACTCAGATTTCGAGACGAGGATGTGAAGAAGATGGCCTTCAGGTGTCGGTATAGCCATTAATAGTTCTTGGTTATGCCCTTTGGCGTAACCAATGCTCCAGCAGTGTTCATGAGTCTCTTGAACAGGATATTCTAGCCTTACCATGATCGCTTTGTCGTAGTCTTCATCGACGACATACTGATCTACTCGACTACTGAGGAGGAGCTTGCCTACCATTTGCAGGTAGTACTAGACACACTCCGAGAGAACCATCATTATGGTAAGCTCTCGAAGTGCCAGTTCTGGATTCGAGAGGTTCACTTCTTAGGACACATAATATCGGAGTCTGGAGTTGCAGTGGATCCAGTGAAGATCAAGGCAATAATTGCTTGGGATCCACCCAGGAGTGTGATGGAGGTGCGAAGTTTTCTGGGACTGGCTGGGTACTATCAAAGATTTGTGCCAGACTTCTCTAGAGTTTCAACACCACTTTCAACATTGACAAAGAAGGGGAAACCCTTCGTGTGGTCAGATAGATGCCAGCAGAGCTTTCAGGAGTTGAGGCAGAGGTTGACCAGTGCACCCATCTTGAAACTACCAGAGGATGGAATAGGGTATGTAGTTTACTACGACACATCTGAGACTGGACTCAGGTGTGTCCTGATGTAGGAGCAAGCAGTGATCGTGTATGGTTCACGGTAGTTGAGACAACACAATCAGAACTACGCTACCCATGACCTAGAGTTAGCAGCAGTGGTCTTCGCCTTGAATATGTGGCAGCACTATCTGATGGGCGAGCATTTTACAGTATACTCTGACCACCAGAGTCTCAGGTACATATTCTCATAGAAGGACCTGAACCAGAGACAACAATGATGGCTCGAGTTCCTCCAGGACTATGACTTCAAGATATTCTATACTCCTGGGAAGGGGAATGTTGTAACAGATGCTCTCAGCAGGAGATCAGGCATTCAGCTTCTAGGAGAGGAGACAGAGCAGCTGACCGCGTTGCAGATATCCTTTATGGATAGAGATGGAGCATCCTTTCTATAGTCTCTCATAGTCACTCCTCCACTTCTTCAACGATTCCGATAGGCACAACGTGGGGATATTGACTGTGAGACACGACGTGCTCATATATCCTCAGGGCAGGTACCTGATGGGTTTTATGAAGGTGGGGAGCACTTCATCCTCTTCAGAGGATGTACCATGGTACCCATTTCACTATAGGAGGAGGTGTTGAGGGTGTTCCACACTTCCCCTCTAGCAGTACATCCAGGAGTGGTGAAGACGTATCAAGACCTCAGAAGACAGCACTAGTGGACGAGTATGAAGAAGGCGGTAACAGAGTTTGTCTCGCGATGTCTCACTTGTCAGCAAGTGAAGGCGGATCACCAGGTTCCAGCAGGCTTGGTTAAGCCCGTAGAGGTCATAGAGTGGAAGTGGGATGGGATATCCATGAATTTCATTATGGGACTTCCACATACATCCAGAGGACATGACTCTATCTGGGTGATTGTCGACTGACTCACCAAGTCGGACCACTTCCTACCGATCAGAGAGCAGGGCTCGATAGAGAGCTTGCGACGCCTCTATGTATAGGAGATTGTACGGCTTCATGGTTTTCCATCGACAATCATCTTTTATCAAGATGCTTGTTTCAATTCCCGGCTATTGAAGGGGTTTTAGGAGGCTTTTGGGATGCAGCTTCGCTTGAGCACCGCCTTCCATCCTCAAACGGATGGCCAGACTGAGAGGACCATTCAGAATCATGAGGACATGCTCCGTGCATGCGTCCTCAACTTTGGTCGCAGCTGGGAGGATCACTTTCCCTTGGTAGAGTTTGAGTATAACAACAGCAACCACTCTACCATCAGGATGAAACCTTATGAGGCACCTTACGGCCAACCTTGTAGATCACCTCTGTGCTGGACTGAAACAAGGGAGTCAGCATTTGTAGGACCAGATATGGTTCAGTCTATGACAGAGAAGGTGCAGATCATCCAGGAGTGGATGAAGACTCCACAGAGTAGACATAAGTCCTATGCTAATAGGAGACGGAGACCACTAGAGTTCGAGGATGGCGACCACGTCTTCCTACGGGTCTCACCTCGATGAGGTCTACGAAGATTTGTCCAAGGTGGCAAGTTATCTCCGCTATTCATTGGACCATTCCATGTCCTCAGCAGAGTAGGTGAGGTGGCTTACTACCAGGCCCTTCCACCTCAGTAGCACCAGGAGCACAACATCTTCCACGTATCTCAGCTGAGGAGATACGGGCATGACCCACCCCACATCATCGACCATGGGGAGCTGGACATCGATGATGGGGCGACATTCATGGAGGTTCCAGTGGAGATTGAGGATTGATAGTAGAGGGTCCTACGTGGACGGTCGATTCCTCTGGTGTGCATTCGCTGGCAGTACGAGAACCTCCAGGAGAGCACATGGGAGCGGGAGGCTCAGATGCGTGCTCAGTACCCCCATTTGTTCTTATAGTATGTGTTGTAGATTACAGGGAAGAAAATACCTGAGGTGGGGAGAATGTAAAGACCCACAAATCCTGTAGAAAATTGTTTTCTTAAATACATGGGAATTTTACGAGTCCACCGTTTCTGACGGTGCCTGATTCTGAGGCCTGGTGTGCCCGGAATCAATTTTTGAAGTTTTGTTCGGGTACGTTCAGTAAACGTACATGCGAGATTTTAGATCTTTTGAACCGGTGCATGGAATTGAAATCTGAGGAAATTGATGAACTCGCAGCACAGATATTTTCTTAAGGAGACATTTAACGCAGTTTCATTTTGTCAACAGTGGAAGTTAATTTTGGGGGTTTCCTAAATAAATTAAATAAAAATATGACTAACATATTTTTATGTAGGTGGTGGTTTAATCCTCCAAAGGGAAGTTGGAGGTGCGGCCCACCCCCACATAACCTCCCATGGGAGGATATTATGTGGTGGGGACCACACAATCTCAACCCCTTAAACCCCCTTTTAACCCCTTGAGCTCCCCATTAATAGGGGAAACTTTTGGACTTCCCCTTAATGGTGCCAACACAATTAATTAATGACTTAATTAATTAATTTGAGTGTTTGTATTATTTTGAATTCATTATGAAAACATTAAAATAATAGATTATATTCGTTTATTTTGGGTTGGCATAATCCTGGGAGAGCTTGGTAGACCTCTTGGAAGAACATCAACCTCTCGACGAAGAACGCTCCTCATCTCTGAAGAACGACGATACCGTCTTCGATCTTCATCCAAGCCACAAGAGAAGGAGCCGCCCGCAAGGAACATCGATGAAGCTTCATCCTCAGATGTTTCCCAACATCAACAAAATCGACGTCCTCCCTCTTTCTGTGAATTTGACAACGTACTTCGAATTGAGGTAGGGGTAAATTGGATTATTTTTACATATGAATTATATCCACGTACTTTGAAGTTTATTTTTGGATTGACGGTGGCCAAATTGTTATCACCTAATGCAGAGGGCGCAGGATGAACAAACACGACCTGATGTCCCTCTATTTAATCTTGTTTGGTTGACGTCGGAGGTGGATCCAAAATGGTGCGGTGCCGTCGCACCACGCCAGAGAAGAATCGCGGCAGACGATAGAGGAACCACGACAGATGAGGAAGCGTGATGTCGTCGCGCTGCGCGGTGGAGCCGAAGGCTGCGTCCATGTCGGGCCGTGGTGGTGGTGGCGTAGTGTCGTCGTGCCGCACGGAGGGCAGTAGGACCGCGGCACCATCACTCCACGGTAGAGGTGTAGAGGTGGCCGGCTGAACCAGCCGCCTTGGAGCTGGACCACGGGAAAAACGGCCAGCCGACTGGCCCGCCCGCTGGAGGAGCGCGGCGCCCACAGGGGCCGCGTGGAGAAGGACGTGGCCTGCGTTCATGGGACTCTCAGCTTGAAGAACTGGCTGGCCGGGCTGGAGAACCGTGGCGCCCACAGGCACCGCGTGGGAAGAACCGCGGGCCGCATGCGCCGGGCTGAACCGGCTGGCTACGGCCGACCGGGCAGAGGAGGAGGCGGCGTCACCGGGCGAACCGGACTGGCCCTCAGTGCGGGTCGGGTTGGCGGGTGGGCCATGCCCCACCAGGCCAGGCCACCCCCAGCTGGGTCTGACCCACCGAGCCGGGTCGGGCCGACCCGCCAGCCCACTGGGTTTGACGGGCCGAGCTCGTCTTCGCTTAAATGAAAATATCTCCTAGACCGCGCGTTAGATTGATGCACATTCTGTATCACTGGGACCCTCGTGAAGAGGCAGTACTTCTGGGATACTCTAAGTGAGTTTCAGACAAATTTGGAAAACAACCGGGTTTGGATCGACCGTAAATCCAATCGGGCCCCTTCAACGGAAATGCCAATAACTCTCAGACCGGGCATCTGATTGACGCGCCGTCTATCACGTTGAGTTCCTTATGATGAAACGGAACTACAGGATATATCAAATCATAACTTCATGATATTTTATGTATCGAAACTTGGCTTGAGGTGTGGACCCTCCCAGAATCAAGCGTGCTATGTGCGGGCACCCTAGGGCTGGCAGCGACTATGATGTCTACTGAATCGGAATCCTCTGTGGGTTCGATAGCGATGACTACTAAACCGGAATCCTCCATGGATTTGACAGCGGTGACTAATGAACCAGAATCCTCTGTGGGTTCGACAGCGAGTTACTACTATACTGGGATCCTCCGTGGGTCCGACAGTTCTGACTTCTGTTCCTATATCCTGTGTGGGTTCGACAGAATAGCCAGTCCTGTATCCTGTGTGGGTCCGACAGCTTAGCTGGTCCGATATCCTGTGTGGGTCTGATAGCTTAGATGAATCAATGACTACATCTGATCATCTCTATCACTCTACAAAAGATGTATAACTATGTGAGCTGAGTCATGTCTTTCAATCAATATCATCGATGTGATTGACTTTACTTCCTTTGTAGACTGGGTTGTGTTTGGGATCGAGAGTTGGGGCCGGACAATGACTGGTAACTTAGGTATATGTATGGGAATATACCTAAGTAGGGTTGGTTGATACTTTGTGATTGTATCTTTCTACTGTGGTGTATCCTTTTTGGATTCTGGGAGACCTTCGGGGGTCTCAGGGTCCCCTACTGAGTATTGTTATACTCACCCCTGCACGGGCTTCACCTGCACCTTGTTGTGTTCTGTGCAGACGAAGGACGACAGTGATCGAGGCTGAGGGTGATAGATGGGAGGCTGCTCGGAACTAGACTATATGGGACATACCACATGGACGAGTTGTTCAAGTTCTATACCTACCCTTCAGGAAGGATTCCCCACTGGACGATCCAGGATCTGTTTTCCCTTTTTACATGTACTTGTTGTTCAGTTGGGTTTGTATACTCACCCACTTACTTTCAGCACACCTTACTTTTATATTTTAGTACTTGTTGCCTCTTCTGCTTGTGTTTAGACTGTGTGTGTTACAGGTTAAAAGGAAATGCCTTCCCTTTTTATTAGGATTATGCCTTTGGCGCTAGTCGCCATCCCCTGGCCTATGGAAGGCAGGCTTGGGGTAGTCGCGGCATGGGCCATGAGGACGGGTTTTAACATTAGACCATTACATCAGATACCTCTCAAACTATTCTTTACCTCAAGAATTCAAAACCAAACTAGAAGGAAATTGGGAAAGGGTCCAAATAAACCTCCCTCGAGACACCTCTCAGGGATCTCATTACAACTAAAACACTTCCATCAACCAAACCTGCTATCTTGCACACCCTCAATAAGTAAATAAAACACTCTTCTAAAAACATAATAATCTGTGAATTCCATCCTCCTTGTCAAGATAATATCCTCTCTAGGAGACACTAGCTCACCCACACCAGTTTAATCACAACGTAGTAAAATGAATCTTGATTAGGAACTAGGTCTTCCCTTTTTTCTCATGTCAGAACATTATCACAAATCACACAAAACACATCATGTTAAGGGTAAATCAATAAATTTCATAAAAACCCAAGGATTGAACAACACATCACAACAAAAATAGATAAAAGAAAACTAAAAACAACTCTGAGTACTGGGATCACATCTATGTCTCACTCTCCCAAGTACCCCCCCTCAATGTCACCATGCCTTCACAACACCCAAACTTGGGGAATCGTTTGTCCTAGATAATAAAAATAAAACTATAAGGGAAGAGAATTGTAATCCAAAAAACCAACCCATGGGACACCTCTCAAGTTTCTAAATATAATTGCACACAACAATCACGTTGGAAAAGAAGTGTAAATCTACACAATACAAAAAAAAATCCCCCGAGGGAGATTCCTATCAAACAAGAATAATATTACATAGATGGAAATAACAAAAACATCAAGCAATGTAAAACAATAAATTATAAAATAAACATTCTTCTCAACTAAATTCATCATTTCTTATTTTAAAAAAGTAATTTTATTTTCAAAATTATCTTTTATTTAAAATAATAATAATTTTGAAACTTTCCATTTCATCAAGTTGATTTTTTTCAAGTTTTTTAATGAAAAAATTGTTCACTAGGATCATATTAATGAATTTTTTTATAACATTTTCCAACCAAAAAAAAAGAAATAATATTAATATAGGTAGAGTTTTTGAAAGAATACAAATGAAAATAACTCATCCATCACACCATGATATTGTATACTTTGGGTGGTAGAGACTCACTCACATGGTTTTAAAACATGTCATAATATAACACATCTTAATGATAGGAAATAGTCTACCTTCCCTAATATGTTTGAGGTTATAACACATTACATAAATATAAGATCAAACACAACATACCCAACCAATAAGGTCATATTCCAACATTCTCATCACTTCCTTTATAAAAATATTTAGGCATGAAAGGCATGCCCGTCTTAATTTATTTCATGATTTCCAAAATGATCAGTTTATTTTATTACTAACTATAAGTTATTTACCATTTTATGAGAGGAGAGGTATTTCATAAACATAATCACAACACAACAAAAAACAATCCATCTTACCATAAAAACTACACATTTCAACCACCGTATATCACCATCACATAAAAACAGAACCACTGACCAAACTTACCGACCAACGAAAAAATTCACCAGACATTTCTCACAACCACATCACCTAACCACCATACCATCCACAAAAAAACCACCATTTTCACATAAACACCTTATCCATCTAATCCTCCACACCTCCCAAACTAATGATCACCATTATCATGACATATAAAATCCACAAACACACAAATCAAGGATTTCCCTTTCACATGTTGAGATATGATTTGTTTTGGCCAGCACTGACCCCCCTGCACAGTTTTAATCACATCATTGTAAAAAACATCTCGATTAGGGACCAGGTTTTCCCCTCTTTATATGATTGAAGTTTTTAATCCCATGTCACATAAGAAATCACAACAAGAACAATCACACGTATAAGAAACGCATACCATCTTCCATAATTATTTACAGGATTACATTACTTCACCTCATTATTTATCATGGGTACTTTCACTAAATTTTAAATCTTATCTATGGGAAAGTTTATTAACCATATATAAGTGATTAACCATTTAATACAGGGTGAGATAAATAAACCAATCACATCTAGGGTATCATAACCCATGATACTCATTGAGAAAATAAGGTTTCAAAAAACAGTTATTTTCAGCAAGGCACATTAACACTTCAATATAATGATAACAATGTAACCATAAACAACAGTAAACATTTTCAAGTTAGTTCCCATAAAAAACCATGTATTAAATTTAAATATCTCTAACATTTATCCAAGAAAAATATGAAACTACACACTTATCTTCTCACACATATGGTTTAATATGTTAAATAAGACATTCTAGTTTTGTCTTGTTACTAAGGAAATACACTTCCAACTTCATTTAAAAAATTATATATGCTATTTTCTTGCTTTCAATTAAAATAATACATTACAAAAACGATATGTTTTCATAATCATCAAAGTAAAACATTCTTCATGATAAAAAATAAAACTACACATGTTTTATTAATATGTTCCATGCATTACAATTTTCAAACTAACCATTATTTAATCATTTCGGGGATCAAGAAAAAATTATTATATACAAAATAAAGGATAACATGTTTATAATTAAATATTTAAATGAAAAATATTAAATATGATACATGCTCAAGTATCTCATACTAGAATTTCCCTACTTACAACACAAAAAAATTCAACATTTGGCATGATTCCCATAACAAAGTACTCATGACTTAACATATGAGGTAAGGTTATTTCATTAATTTTAAATTATTATCCATCTTAAAATAAAAAGTTTAATCATTTAAATAGTTTTAAGTCTCAACAATTTTCCAAAAAGCATGATTTTTATTTTACAAAATTTATAAGTAAATGTCAAATGAATTTATAACCTAACACATGCTTATATGGTTATATCAATACTATATAACTGCAATAAAAAAATAATAATAATAAATTTATTCTTATTGATGTTTCCAAATTAAAAGGAATTATCAATAATAAAGATGGTCTTTTTCAGAAATTTCAGACTTGTAAATTTTAAAACCATGTTTTATAAGAGTTTCATAACACATGATCATGAAAAATTACAAATGGTAATCAAAAAAATACATATTTACTCAAATGGAAACTAGAATAATTCTAATAATTTCTTAAAATAATTTATTTTATCATGTTAGTGTGAAATATTCTTCTAGGTAATATGATTCATATGGGTTATCAAAATTAATGTTGACCCCAAAAAAATACACTAAGCATGCTTATCTAACTATTTAAAACTTTAGTAAAACTAGATGTCATTTTATAGGATTCAAGGAAGGAAATTAAATCCAATTCATTAAGAATCATACTATATTAGGCAAGGAAACAACCCATTTAAAGCTCAAGAAGGTTTCAAAAAAATCAAGCCAGTTAACCATCATTTTACTCTTTCCTTTAAGCGTATATGAATACTTTATAAAATGATAATAAGAATTCATTAGAAATAGTAGAATGGGAAAATTCAAAAGAAACACACATAATATCTCATGATTTATTTAGTTTATCTCAACTTCCTAATATCAACAAATTCAAATGAGAACACAAGTCATCATGATGTTTGTACCTCTCCTAGGTCTCTAACCTACAATCTATTCCATATCACTTAGTTATTGAATAAGCTCAGAGTCCCTGCACCAGATCACGGGGGGCCCTAAAATCCCATGTCCTAGCTGGTCTCCCTAGACTATTCCATGCACCAAGGTCAACTAGAATTGTTTCCATAACAACCCATGTAATCCTTACAATGGATAACTCTAAACTCCACCCTATCTCTCAACCATCAGATCTAATACCATTCCTTGATGACCCCCTCCCACCAAAGATAACACAATGAAGGGAGAGATATAATGACCACCTAGAGTCCCACCTCTAATAGGCCTCAGGTTGGCGACTAGCACCGAGGGTATAAAAATCTCACAATATGGGAGGCAATACCATTTATAAGAAAACAATATCAAGAGATAAGGATGAATTATCTAAAAAACCCCATGAACTAATATAAAATAAATCCAAACCTACCCATGATAAATGTGTAAATCAAAACTGATACATATAAAAGTTTATAAAAGAAACACCAAAAGAAATAATGCTAAAGAAACAACATAAAAACTTTCCAAAGTTCTAAGCTAGTAATGTCGAGTACAGTCCTTATAGTCCTCCTAGAAACCTAAAAAGAGTTTTTATATATGTATAGAGAGTATAAAGGTATAATCAGTTGGAAAACAAAATCCTCTCATGCACATGTGAAAAGAGAATACTAATGCACCCATGTGAAATTAGTACAATAAAACCACACCTAAATAGGTATACTAACAAAAACTCTAACCTCACTAAGGCTAACTCACAAAATAATGTATCCAAGTATAATAATATATAATATGAAGCACATATATGATAGGACACCCCACACCACTTTCCCATATATTAGCTGATATCACACCCCAACAACAAATTCCTTGGTGCTCCCACATCTTCTGAATAATATCACACCCCATCACATCCTACGTATACACACCTGGACCATAAAAACACATCACATGTATCCCACACATAACTAGACCATCCCAACACATCAAATCCTACCTGCACAAACCTGGTCCAACACAACACATCTCATCCCAAAGAAAACTGGGACAATACACCACAACTCATCCCAAAGACACCTAGGACCACACATTAAAACTCTCCTGAAGACACTTGGGACATTATTTCATGGAAAAGGGAGTAGGGAGGTGAGGGTGGCCAACTATCCATCCTCTCATTGGGATGTTGGGAAAGACACCCCCTCACGACTATATCGGTGTCAGCACATAATGCTCGATGTGGATGAGGTGTGTATAGAAATTAAAAGAATATATGATATATATACATATAGAGTTACAACAAACAAACCCATCTTATGGGTTTACAAAAGAAAAGTAACCATCTCATAGAACCCACAAAATCAATTCCACCTCTAAATTCATAAAATAAAAAAAACCTAATCGAAAGTTCGTATATTAGTCTTTAAAACATTTTATGGAGTCTCTACATATCAATAAATCCACTTTATCAGCCTCTCTATTTTATGTACTCAACATTCATCAGTATCCCATTTTATTTAAGAAGAGAAATGTTTTTTATATTTCCATCCAATTAGTTTGTATATAAACATTAACCATTTAATCCATACATCCCATCATAAATTCCCTCATTAAACCTAAAAAATTTGAAATAATTATCATGCTATATTAATTCCATTAATACTTGAGTAAATAGAATATAAAAAACCACACATCATAAGAACAACACCACAACCCAACTGCCACATCCCCATCATTGTACAACCACATCCACTTTCATAGCCCTACTACACAACCACCCTCATAGACCCATTGCACAACCACATCTCATCCATGGTACCCACACACATCACGATATATCTATAAAACATTAAATCAGTCCCACACACACAAACCACAACTGTTACATACATCACATCACACACCACAACATAACTCATTTTCAGATTTAGAAAATAAAGGGAATTTATTCAATTTCACTTCATTATTTAAGGGTGTTATCACAGAAACCATTGGATCCTTGGGCATCCATTATCATCATCATCATATAGATTTTTATTAAGAGGGGGGGGGGGCACAAATGAATCCTAGGGGAGAAGGCTACGAAGGTTGAAAGTGGTGAAGCCCGAGGGCATCCCTTAAGATAATGTTAGTCCCCATAGGAGTCAAGCTATGAAGGTCATGTATAAAGAGATTCTCCAGCCCATGAATGTTGAAGGAGGCCAGGTAGTATTTTGCCTTATTACCCTCCCACCAGATGTGGGATACTTGAATATTATTGTCAAGGAGGTCATGGAATTTTCAGATGAGGTACTCAATGGACTACAGGGTATCAACAAGACACTTGAGGGCACTGTGAACAAGAATGGAGTCCATTTCTACCTCTGTGAGGATGACCCCCCTTTGCTGTCATACTGAGAGGCCTATGAACGTGGTGTCTGCCTTTGATAAAAGCGATGAACTATGGACCAACTGAGTGGAGAAGGCCAGTATAACCGAGCCATTGGAGTTTTGGGCAAGCCCCCCACCTCGCATGAGCCCCATACCACAGGATCCGTCAATGTTAAGTTTGAGGCCCCAAAGCAGTGGATGCCACCTGACCCATCTGCCGATGGAGTTTCTGCGAATGGGAGAATGTCCATGATGGTAGTGTAATATTTTTTGTAGGGTGGGGGCCTCCCTTCTGATTTTCACCACCCTATCCTGATCAAGTAGAAGGTTTTTAGTCCGGATCGTGATCGCTCAGGCAGAGGAGGACACACCATTGTGAAGAAGTTTGTTCCTGGCCAACCATATGAACCAACAGACTGCACTCAGAACTAGAGCATGCACTTTTCCTCCGAACTTTGAGCCCTCGATCTGTGGAACCAGCACCCAAGGAAGGGTTCCTCCGCCAAGGCTTGAATTGAGATTCCGGCAAAGTCACCAAAACCTATACAGATGGCTTTCACCCAGTCTCTCTGAAAAAATAGATGATCAATACCCTCCCATTTATGATCCATGAAACAGACACAATGGGAGGCCATATACACACAAAAATGCTTTATGTTCTCATCTGTGGGTAAGGATCTATTGTGAATCCTCCACGTGAGGAAGTTGAACTTCGTTGAGATAGCTCGATCCCACAATACACCATTCCAATCATCCACCTCCACCTGCGGGTGGGAGACTCGATGGTAATATTTAGAAGTAAAGTATCTAGAAGGGGATGGGGTAAACACACACCAATCAGAGCATGAAGAAATTGCAATGAGGTGTAACATGTCTAATTGTTCCCTATTCAGAACTGCATTGGTAAGGAAAAATATCTACTGGCCTCCTTGAAGGAGATGTTCGTGGCAGGACAACTTGTGTAACCGATGTGCTCCCCACACCAGTTCTCATGCCAGAAAGAAATCTATCATGTTCTCACGATCTAGCGAGATTGGACCATGAGTGAGGTGATGAGGGGAACAATCTCGTGCTAGAAGGGGGAGGCATGGTGGTACCTATCAACCCCTTCCCTTTCATAATAGAGGTACATGGATCGTCCCCAGAGGGTTTGTTTTTCCAACACCTCCCAATCCATTTTCGCATGCATGCATGTTAGGGCGTCGGAGAGTCTTCATACATTAATACCACCATCATTGGAAGGCCTTGCTAACTTACTCAAGGAGGCCCAATTCCTCCTTTCTTTAGATTGGGGATCCCATATGGACCCTGCAAGAATTCTATCCATGCGCCGAATGACCCCCTTGGGGACCTTGATTGTAGATAGGGCATGGATCGAGGTTGTCAGGAGAACACTATTGAACAGGGAGATCCTACATCCAAAAGACAAGGATAAATTCTTCTAATTGAGAACCCTCTTCGTGATCCTAGAGACGATGTGGTTAAGGTCCCGAATGCGCAGAAACTTTGGGGATACAAGGGCACCCAAATAAACCATGGGAATGTTGCCTTTTTTCATGCCCAATGAAAGGATCATGATAAGAACACACCCCTTATTAAAGTATTTTTAAATAATGAAATTTCTCTTGCTCTAGTTTACGTGCTGCCCACTCTAGGAGTATTAGGCCTCCATCACTTTTCACAGGCCACAGACTGATATGCTGGACGTGTTGATGAAGATAATAGAATCGTCTGTGAATATGAGGTGAGAGATAGAGGGAAGGATCGACCTTCTGAAAAAGGTAAGGATATCTCCCATGCTGATGTTGTGGTGAATAATCCTACTGAAGACATCTTGGGTGATGATAAAAATGATTGGAGAAATGGGGTCCCCTTGTTGAAGACCGTGCATGGACTTGATGAATCGAAAGGTTTTCCCCATGAGCGATATTTCCAACCATCCTAAACTGAATCACCTAAAGATTAGATCATTGTTCTAGGAGGAAATTTCCATACCTATAAAAACTTTGTTGATGAAGCCCCAATCCACACAGTCATGGGACTTTCTCATGTCGAGCTTTATCTCCATGTTGGAACTGTGGGATTTGAATTGAATGTCCCAGATCAATTTCTGGGCCAATCCGATCACCCCCTGTATGGAGTGCCCTCTCACGAAGCCATGCTATTCCATGGAGATACACTTGGGGAGATGGATTCATAACCTCGCGTTAATGATGCATGAAAGGATTTTGTAGGGGCCATTACACATACTGATCAGATGGAAGTTCTCCACAGTGGAAGGGGACCTGGCCTTGGGAATGAGGACCACCGTGGTCCCACATGCAACGCAAGGCAATTCCCCACCCCTGAAAAAATCCTAAATGGACACAATGAGATCAACCTTCACAATATCCCATGAGGCCCTATAGAAAGCTACAAAAAAACAGTCAGGACCAGCCGCACTCTCCGGGTTCAGACTCATCATGGCTCTACGAATCTCATCCTTCTGTGGGATGTCGCTTAGGGAGTCGTTATCACGAGCTATAAGGTTGTTCTGGATGACGTTAAAGATCCTCATGTCGCCTCCATTGTATCTAGTGGGGAAGTTCATGATGGGGCCTATAAGAAGGTTGTAGACGTAGGCATTGGCAAGCTCCCCCACCTCCCTGTCATCTGAATTAGGATACAATTCAATCAAAAAAATAGTAGGTCAATGAAATATCAGTACAACATAACCAAGCCACAAATAGACACAAAATTTACCAATAAATTAAGCTAATATAATCAAAATATCAAAACAAGTCAACCCAGATCAATTAAAAGTTGTAAGATCACACTACACATTCCTCTTCCCCATTAAATTCGATTTAAACAAATTTATTATATTTATTAAACTAGATTAAACCATGTTCACAAGAGAAAAATATAATAAACCAAACCTACATGATACACATAAAGATAAATGATGGAGAAACCTAACTAGAAGGAAGAATCCTTTAACCAACTTATTGTACCAAAACATGGGGTGCACGTATAGGAGGAAACTACATCTTTGACAGTGATAACTCAAAAAAACCCTAAAATCACACTATATAATCCAAGGAAGAAGGATTTGGAGCCGACAATATCAAGAGAAAGAATAAGGAATGAACAAATGGAAGATATCTACTTTAGAATGACTAGATCTGATGCTAACAGGATTTGAAATGGTTTAGATGACCATTTAAAGGCAAATCCCATTAATCTACATGGTTTAAGAATCTTTAAGGTATACTGACTTTGTAGAAGGTAAGGATATAATTAATCTCCTTTGAAATAGATTTTAAACCATTAATTAAGGCATTTAAATAAATTATTCATTATAAAAGTCATCAACATGGAAATTTTGTATTTTTTTTGGAAAACTTTAAAATTTTAGAAAAATGAAAAACTATTGGAAATGAGTCACCACCAACATGAGTCACTTATAGGATGAGACACTGCTATGATTATTCACTGCCAGGATGAGTCATCTCTAGGATGATTCACCACTAATATGAGTCACTGCTAGGATGAGTCACCGCAAGGATGAGTCACAACAAGGATGAGTCACATCTAGGATGAGTCACCTCTAGAATCAGTCACCACTAGAATGAGTCACCGCCAGGACGATTCACCGACAATATTAGTCATTGCCATGATGAGTCACTTCTAGTATGAGTCACCACTAAGATGAGTCATCACCAGGATGAGTCACCACTAGGATGAGTCACCTCCAGGATGAATCACTTCCATGATGAGTCACTACCAGGACGAGTCATCATTGGGGTGAGTCACTGTTGGAAGAATGAAAATTTGAAAAATTGTTGAAATGAATCACCATTTGAATGAATCACATGTCCCAAAACACCCTATAATTACCCCAAAAACATCAATTATTATATTTTTGGAAAAGTGATGGGACGAAAGGTTCGGTCCATTACAATCATGTTATCCCTTCTATTGACATGAGGAAATCTATTGAAATTCATGATGATTTCTGAATTCCAACACAAGTTGATTATGTATTGAAATTATGTATTGAAATTATGTATTGAAATTATGTATGTTTCATTATATAGATATACATATTTTTTATTATGTAATAGTTTCCTTATTCTATGGTATGAAAATTATCTTTGACTCTAATTGTGAATGAATTAGACATAATCATGTGATAGGCATGGACTAGAATTATATAACTCCTTAATGCATCGACAAGTATCATAAAGTTAAATCATTGGGGGTTGGTGTATACATATTCCCATAATAGGATATCATCTTGGAATATGTCCTTGAAAATATTTGTTTTGTGTACAACATTACACATTATATCAGTACAAGATTAGTGTTATTGATATCCATGTTTTAAATTATTATCATGGATATAACTGACTCTCAGTTTTTGTTGACTATGAAATTATTTAGGTTATTTATTACTTCCATATTATGTATACCATGATTTTGTTTTTGACATATTAATTTATATGTTTCCCTAACCAAGAGTTTTGAGCTCTCCCCTTATTATGTTTCCATTTCCACAAGTTATGAATAAAAGCATTACACATGATATGTTTAAAATGATAGCTAGTGTGGATAATTTATGAGAAATGTGAAAGATTCCTTATGGATTAGGTAGTTTCTTATACAGTAAAAAATATCCATTAGTTTAGAAATAAATTGACTTTATTAGTTCATGATTTATCATAATTCTTTAAATATATATACTTAAAAGGTTTTGGAAATATATGTAATGAAATATTTAATTTATTTTTTGTATTTATTGGATAGTTATGAATTAGAATTTATAGTTGGTATTGAATCCAGTATGTGAAGTAAGTTTTTATAGTAACATATATAGAAGGGATGGTTTAGAGTATCATAGTTGGTATCAAAGTAGAGTTTAGATAACTTTTGTGATTAGGATGTTTGTTGAGGATAATTTAATGGTTGATAAGTTAGAGTTGATGATTATTTCAAATGTATAGATAAACGTTTGGGATAAAAAATGATTTATTGTTAAGGTAATAATGTAATTTTTATTTAGGTATTAGGATAAGAGACTTCAATGAAAATTCTTGGAGTAATTCAAAGTATAGGATGACATACTAAAGTCTTGGTAAAGTGTTGAGTATGTGGTTTTCCTAGAAATTACATACCTATATGGATACTATAAGTGGATGAAAGATCTAAAAAAGATACACCTAAGTGTAATAATACTAAAAAGGTAACATTTGATATTAACTCAATAGTCACCTGGTTTGACACTCCCTGAGGATATTCTTTGGTTAATTACATTACATTTACAAGCTATTATGAAGGATTTATTTCCTTATCACTTTATGGGATATGAATATGATTATGTTAGATAACCTAATAGTAAGTGACCATGGATAAAATAGATTGAAATATATATATATATTCATAAGTTAAGGTATATAATAATCGATATGTGATTTCCTTGATAAAGGAAAAGTTATATATTAAAAGCATAGATCTCAATGATTACTTGGTTTAGAATATTTTAGGAATGTTCATGTTAATTTAGGATATATATTTAGAGGATTAAGTTAAGAGGTATGAGAGAACTCAAATAAAAGTAACCTAGGATGGACCAAGAATGATATAGGTTAAACTGAGAGTGATATAGGTTTAATTGAGTCTAATAAAAGTTGATTTATAAGAACTATATGATGACATTATAGTTCTATAATGTGTGAAATCTTCAGGTTAAAATTTCTTGTATTTATTTTTGATAATTCTATTATAAAAATAGTAAATAATGTTAACTATTTTGGTTTTAGTAATAGATAATTCATGAAGGATCCAAGTTAACAATAGATTCCATGTAAAATGCAAAAAAGATGTTCTAATGAACAACCTAATTGGATTAGGGATGAAGTGAGAAATCTTATGATTATTCCAAAAATAACTATCATGAAATATGATTAACAATGTGAATATATTCAATGTCCCAAACACAAAAAATAATAGAAATATGGAGTCTTAGGAAGGATCAATTGATGAAGATTATAAAGGAAAAAAGATTCAATTTTCTACATGTAAAAATGTGAGAAGAAGCATGAGTAAAATTTTCTAAAAGGGATAGGTAAATTCTATAAGTTTGGATTTAAAGGTCCTCAAACTCAAAAGTGTAAGGAAAAGATAGAATCTATAGAAATTTTTTTCTTTGATTGCAAGGGATTTTAGTATTATGCAACTCAATATCTCAATCTAAGGGATAACGATGGAAATAGTCACCAACAAACATGAAGATAATAAAAATATCATGAAACTAATACTAAAGATTCATATAGTGGGTATTCACTCTATATTTTCTAGTATCCTATGTCAGGTAAGTTTTAACCAACTATTAGATATTTCATTATAAATAAAAACCCATAGTGTTATGATTATCATATAAATAATTTTCAAGTTTTATGGGAAGTTATAACTTCTATATTTATATGTTATTCCCATAGTATAATTATATAGAATTGGTTATCTCCCTTTATAAAAATTATAATAATTTTTCATATAGATAAATCTGATTCCACATCCTAAATAAAATCATGATCATTTAGTGGTGTATGGTTAATTATGAGTTCCCTATAAAAATTACTAGAATTTTATGAGCCAAATTTCGTATATGAAATTTAATTTATTTGGAAAATGTAACACCTTGAAATTTTATTATATTTTTATCTTTAAATAATTAAATGTGTTTGATAACTTTCTCCTTACAAAATACCGAACTAAAATGAAACCACAATATATTTTAATAAAACATAAATATTAAGTATTACTGTTAAAACTTATCCATTTAATTTAAAGGAATTAATATGAGTAACCTCTTCATGAAATATGTATAAAATGAAAATAATGGATACTTTTAATTTGATTGATATTCAATTAGTATAACTAAAATAACTATGAAAATAATTTTATACTTAAAAATATATTTTCATAAAATTGGTGTTTTATTTCAAGAAACTAAGTATATTATGATTAGATAATAATAAAATATATTGATAATATGAATAATATAATACCAATGAATTAATTAGTAATTGATATGAAAATAAAATATATAATAGTTAACATTTTTAAAACTTATCTTCTAATATGGATAGTTTTCCACTATATTTTGGGATTTTATTTTAATATTAAACTATAAAATGTTATAAATTTAAATTTATTTTTTTGGATTAATAATAATAATATAAAATTAATATGAATTTTTGGGATTTTTCTAAAAAGAATTATTTTTGTAGAAAATACCATTTTTGAAAATAAAATGACTTTTATGACTTGTTAATGTATAAGCATGAATTTAAAATTCATAAAATATTTTTATAAGACCAAATATCTATTTTATTTGTGTCTTATAATTTTAAAAATTTTATTTCTAATTTAAAAACCCATATTTGATATTTTAGAATATAAGTAATATTTTCTCAAAAATTGTTTTTAATACACTATACATTTTTAATTTGAAATTAATTTTTATAATTTTTATAAATTGAATTAGATTAAGTGATTTAAAATTTATAACATCTATGTAAAAAGTATCTAATATTGACTACTTTATTTTTTTCATAAGGATTAAGTTACCTTTAGTAAAAACTAGTTACCATGGTAAAAGTTAAAATGTTAAAAGTAATAATTCAAGGGGAAAAGGACTTGAAACATGATAAAAAAGTATACGATTGAGTTTATAATTTCTTAATTGATAATATATTTATCCAATAAATTATTTCTATATTTTGAAGATAATTGACATTTTTAACATGTTCTTCTATTATATTAAGTTAAAATATTTACAAAAATACAAATTTTATAACTTATAAAAGGCACCTCTCAACACCCCTTCAAGAAACTCCTAAATTTTTTTACTACTGAGAATATATCATTTTTAATTATCCTATAACACTATTTCACTCTCTTGTGATTATGTTTATAATATATTATCCTATTCCATCCATTTCCAAGGATCTTCCAAGGAAATCTCAAAGTGCTCAACACGAGTAATCATTTTTACTCAACTTATTCTTTTTTGTTTTTTTTTATTTTAAAATTATAATTCTCACATAAATATATAATGAAATAATTATTTATTATATAAATAAATTTATTATTCTATGGGAATAATCATTGACCACATGATCCCTTTTCTGTTAAGAAAAACTAAATCGTCATTCATGTGTTTTGCGGATTACCGCTTCCACGATGCAACATGTTTCATTTTACTTAACCAAAATACAAGTATGGTATAAAATTAGAACTTAATAAATAATTATGATATTTATATAATTTTTATTATTTTGAAACAATAAAATATAATACTCTATTTCATTATATGAAAACTAAATCATCATCCATTCATACATATGGACTACTACCTCCATGGAACGATTGATTTTCATTTTTATTATCATCACCACATTACATGGATGATCTTGGGGATGTGATTATAGGATAAATATGATTATATTGTATTATTAAGGTTATTGTATGAAAACTTTTCTAACCTATTAATTTTATGATCAATAAATAATTGTTGTTAATTCAGTCATTTAAAACAAGCAAGCTAAGAGGAAAATGATCTCTTATTTATAGGTAATGATTTTATATAAATATTATTCTCTTAATATTTCTTTATAATTATTATATATCACTAATAATAACCAAATAAGACCATTATGATTCTATCATAATGATATTACAGAAAACCACTTCATAATCACCCATTATCATGGTAGGTTCACATTTGAGTCAGTAAAACCACCTACTCGAACAAAACTATAAATTTATATCATTGATTAATATGAGAACATATTTACTATTATAATATGACATAAATATATAAATAATTTATTTTGGGTTCTAGTAAGGTGATATTAATATTTAAATAATTAATTAAGAAATGACCCTTCATTCATTAAGAAACACTGAAACACGCCCGTCACTAATTTCAACCTCATGGATAATGACAAAACTACCATGAAATTAAATTATATATTTATAATATATCTTGGAACATCTATTAGAGTACCATTAATAATATTGGAATTATTACCTTTTTAACAAGAATGAACACTATTGAACCTATGTTTTTCATTTGATGTTAATAAGTCAATATGTATTGGTGGATGAAGTGGCGATGATTGGAGAATTGTTATAGAATTACTTGATGTCATTGGATACAATGCTTGAGAAATTGTCTATGTATAAATATGATTATTTTTAATTTATTCTTAAATTTCAAAGACATTTTTCAAAGATGACACATTTTTTATAACATGTTGAAAAATAATTTAGGCCATGAAAATAAATATTTACATGAATGTTATTTAATGGTAATAATGGGAATTGGTTAGGAATTTGATGGTAAGAATGGATTGAGATTATATTATATAATTAGAATATAATGGATGTAATTTTTATAGAAGTTTAATAAAAAAGATATACAATTATAACATCTTGCCCATCCTCATTGTCCAGGGAAGATACATATGTTCTATTAGGCCTTTGGAGACATCCCTAAGACACTAAACGTTTAAAATAAATTTGTAGATACCCAAAGCTTGACGTACATAGACATTACATTACGTTTGTGGAATACTTAGTACATAACAAAAACAGACACACAAGGACCGTAATAGTTTAGTGTCTTTGGAAACTTGGAACGTAATCTTCTAATCACGGTGAAAGATCTTCAACATCTCCCACAAAGATCTTCTTATTTTTGTTTCCTCACCTAAAATATTTATTTTAATCCTGGGGGAAAATAAAACATAAAAAAGGTGAGCTCAAATGCACAGTAAGGGTAAGCATGGATAAAATAAAACATACCATATATATTTGAACTTAAAAAAACATGAACATTAAAAATCTTGAGCAACGACATAAAACATGGAAGTACATAAGGAATAGATCATAATGGAACATAAATCATGATAAAATAGCATGGGAATAAAACATGTAATTGTGTCAATCATTAATAATATGATATGATTTCCATAGTAGCCAAGGCATTGCTGCTAAGACCACCTTAGTGGACAAAGTCCCTTTCTGAATCGAGTTCACTCTTCGTTTCAGTCCTGTTTTACTGAACTGGTTTAACTTGCCGTTCCAACCATGTCTATCTCATGAGATATAAATCTTTACCCAATGCATTGGAGGGAGATATAGGTCCCACCCATCTCATAATGATACCATTCTTATGTGTTTCACAAAATCATAAAACATACATCATAGTATAACCCATGTAATAAAAATGAGAATCTTAAACATCGTGACATCATAAAACAATTCATATAAGATAAAGGAATACATAAAAATATTTCCATCACAACATAATAAAATCCATGTAATAATAGGGATAGAAATAGAACCCTATATTATCTTAGATGGAAAATAATTTTGATAAAACTCTTGATCTCTATTATTGAGGAAAATATCCTTTCTACTTCAAAAACATTTTCCTTTCTCAACATGTCATACAATTTTAAACTAAAAGAATTTGATTAAAAATAAACTTGAAAACTTGTAAAGGAAGCTTCTTGGAAATAATGTTTTAATAATCCTTTCATTCCGTATAAGTTAAAAAAACATTTTTCTCGTACTTTTGCCGGAAAAGTCAAAAATTACCTCGTACGAAAAACGACAAAAGATTCCTTTCATATCTTTTACTAAAAACTCACCGAAGGGTATAATTGGATTTTCAAAATTGTAGGTGGATGGAAATAATATTACATTTTGAGGAAATATGGATGTGGATTATAAAATACACCCCAGTAAATACCAAAGTATAAACAATCTCGGATAAAAATGAGATTGTGATATTTTCCCTTACCTTAGGTCTGATATGCTTCGTACGTATCCGAAACTCCTGTATAATGATTTAAATAATGTTATTGACTTATTACAGAATCATATTAATTGTTATGATATCATATATCGTTCACTTATTACTTTATATTACCCATTCTTTTGTAAATTCCATTTTAAAGAGCGTTTTGGGTAAAATCGTTTCATTTGTCGTCCGTGTTTTGACTTGTAATTATTCATATGATTACTTAGATCATTATTACTTACATCCAGAATGTAAAACATGATTTATATATAATATATATTCAGAATATAAATATATATAATAGATCGATAAATGGAAAGAAATACACCGTTCATGGAGACGGTAGGCCGTACGTACACATGAACGTTGTTTTCGTTTCCTCATTGAATTGAATGGAATTAATTGGATGACATACATATATATATATACATAAATCCAGTATCATTATTATGTCATATATTTCATGATTGATTATTATATATACTTTATAATCATTTATGAATGGTTAATCATTGAGAATGAATCTCATCGCATCGTGGAGACGGTATTTCGTACGTACACACGAGCGATGATATCGTTCCCACGATCGTGGAATTTTATTGGAGTGTATGCATACTATTACATAATAAATATCACTTTACAATAATCATACATAGTTATTATTTACACCATTATACCCATCCAAGTAAGGTGGTGGTGGAAAATAGATTACACCACGGCGTGGAGACGGTATTCCGTACGTACGCACGCGCGGTGTAATGTATTTTCCACAACCACCTTACTTGGATGGGTATAATGGTGTAAATAATAACTATATATGATTATTGTAAAGTGATATTGATTCTGTAATAGTATACATACACTCCAATAAAATTCCATGATCATGGGAATGATATCATCGCTCGTGCGTACGTACGGAATACCGTCTCCACGACGCGATGAGATTCATTCTCAATGATTAACCATTCATAAATGATTATAAAGTATATATAATAAGTAATAATTAAATATATGACATAATAATGATACTGGATTTATTTATATATATATATATGTATGTCATCCAATTAATCCCATTCAATTCAATGGGGAAACGAAAACAACGTTCATGCGTACGTACGACCTACCGTCTCCATGAACGGTGTATTTCTTTCCATTTATAGATCAATTATATATATGTATATTCTGAATATATATTATATATAAATCATGTTTTACATTCTGGATGTAAGTAATCATGATCTAAGTAATCATATGAATAATTACAAGTCAAAACACGGACGACAAATGAAACGATTTTACCCAAAACGCTCTTTAACATGGAATTTACAAAAGAACGGGTAATATAAAGTCATAAGTGAACCATATATGATATAATAACAATTAATATGATTCTTTAATAAGTCAATAACATTATTTAAATTATTATACAGGAGGTTCGGATACGTACGAAGCATATCAGACCTAAGGTAAGGAAAAATATCACAATCTCATTTTTATCCGAGATTGTTTATACTTTGGTATTTACTGGGGTGTATTTTATCATCCACATCCATGTTTCATCAATATGTAATATTATTTACATCCACCTAAAATTTTGTAAATCCAATTTTACCCTTCGGTGAGTTTTTAGTAAAAGATATAAAAGGAATCTTTTGTCGTTTTTCGTACGAGGTACTTTTTGACTTTTCCGACAAAAGTATGAGAAGAATGTTTTTTTAACTTATATGGAATGAATGGATTTTTAAAACATTATTTACAAGAAGCTTTATTTTCAAGTTTTTAAGTTTATTTTTAATCAACTTCTTTTAGTTTAAAATTGTATGACATGTTGAGAAAGGAAAATATTTTTGAAGTAGAAAGGATATTTTCCTCAAGAATGGAGATCAAGAGTTTTATCAAAATTATTTTCCATCTAAGATAATATAGGGTTATATTTCTATCCCTATTATTACATGGATTTTATTATGTTGTGATGGAAATATTTTTATGTATTCCTTTATCTTATATGAATTTTTTTATGATGTCACGATGTTTAAGATTCCCATTTTTATTACATGGGTTATGCTATGATGTATGTTTTATGATTTTGTGGCACACATAAGAATGGTATCATTATGATATGGGTGGGACCTATATCTGCCTACAATGAATTGGGTAAAGATATATATCTCATGAGATAGACATGGCTGGAACGGCAAGTTAAACTGGTTCAGTAAAACAGGACTAAAACAAGGAGTGAACTCGATTCAGAAAGGGACTTTGTCCACTAAGATGGTCTTGGCAGGAATGCCTTGGCTTCTATGGAAATCATATCATGTGTTTAATGGTTGACACAATTAAATGTTTGATTCCCATGCTATTTTATCATGATTTATGTTCCATTATGATCTATGCCTTATGTACTTCCATGTTTTATGTCGTTGCTCAAGATTTTTAATGTGCATGTTTTTTTTAAGTTCAAATATATATGGTATGTTTTATTTTATCCATGATTACCCTTACTAAGCATTTGAGCTCACCCTTTTTATGTTTTCTTTTCCCCCAAGATTAAAAGAAAGATTTTAGGTAAGGAAACAAAAATAAGTAGATCTTTATGGGAGATGTTGAAGATATTTCACCACGATTAGAAGATTACGTTCCAAGTTTCCAAAGACACTAAACTATTACGGTCCTTGTGTGTCTGTTTTTGTTATGTACTAAGTATTCTTCAAAAGTAATGTAATTTCTATATACGTCAAGCTTTGGGTCTCAACATTTGGTATTAGAGGAAAGGTTTAGTCATCCTTTGGAAACTAGGATGCGAAAACGTTAGTGAGATCCCTAAAGATATTTCTAAGGTATGTCTAAGGATTTCCCTAAGAATAAGTATACATATAGGATATAGTCCAAGAACTACGGTAACAATCATATAATTTAACCTAAGATGTTAGATATTGAGGATACTCTCCCTTTACTATGTTGTTTTCCCTATCATGTTTTTTGCCTCTCACACTATTATTTTTGGGTTTTAGAAAATGGCTAGAAACAGGAAGATTCATGAGAATGGAGAATATGATAGACAATGGAATGATATTCTTCATGAGAAACCAAATGAAACTACATCTGGAAGTCCAAACATCGTTATTATGCCTAATTAGAAATCTCATAATATGATCAATAAACTCATATTTGGTAAGTTTCCCGACTCAGATAATAAGAGAAAGATGGAGTTTCATGATGATCATAGAGGAAAGAAAGTTCAATTTCCCTCATGTAAATCATGTGGGAAGAGGCATCAGGGAGATTGTTTCAAAGGAACTGGAAGATGCTTTGGGTGTGGAAAAGAAGGACACAAATCTAGTAAGTACAAAGGAAAAGGTTCAGTTAACACTATGGACATGGATAATGGTATTGCTACGACATCAACAATGGTTAAATGTTTTAAATGTGGAATGTACGGGCATTATGCAAACCAATGCCCTAAGGGAAAGTCTCATGAAGAGAATCAGTATGTTCGTATGGGTAGTATTTATGTTGATGATGATGAAGAGACTACAAATGATATGTGAGATGAAATAATTGTTGAAGCTCGGTCAATGGATTAAGAATGTAGTGGAATGATTACATTTTTATCATGTGTAATGTTGTATAAGTAATCTACTGGTACTATGGAATAAAGAGACATCTAAGGATTTTTACACTGTTGTCTTTCCTTGAGTTTTGAAAGTGTATGATTAATGGTAACAGTATCCATGAAAGGTTATTCAGATATTTTTGGAATGTATATGATATGCGCATAATGAAGGGATAAGGAGAAAAATAAATTTTTTATAGTATTCATGAGCTCATGACTGATATAAGGAAATAGTTATATCATGGTTTGAGTATATAGAATTTTGGGTTTTTGGTATGTGGAAGGATTGAACTTTTGACAGCACTCATATTTTTACTAAGATTCAATGGGTATTCATTTTTCAAGAGAATATATGATTAAGGCCTTAGAATATTTGGAATGTGACCAACAAGACATATCTTATGATATATGGGGATCAACGATGGTATTAACATGCTTGTTATATGAAATCTCTGGTAATCATTTTCACTATATTATGAGAGTGGACTGCAGTATTATGGATAAGCCTAAAGATTGGAAAGGATTATGTTGGACATAAGTTAGTATTGTTTAAGGATAGAAGTTTTTTCGATATTATTGATGAGATGTTATAGTAATGTAGTTTTAGAAAAAAGGACAACCTGGAGGATGGGTGACAGCCCATCGCGTCAGACAAGGCGGTGGGAATTGAACCCACAACCGAAGTGTGAATGGCCTTTATCACCTACCACTGGCCTACAGGAAGTCCCTATTTAGTAGAAACTAGTTTTATTATATTAAGCAGTATAATATAAGAAGTATAAGTCCATTTTAGGAACCATATATGATTAATCTAACTATAGATGGACTTATGTATTTTTTGATAACTTTTCTAACCTTTTGTTTGAGACATATGGAATGACCCATCATTCTATCACATGATCTGCTAACACATCACGAATGACAAATTCAACTTCATTTCTTTAAGAGATGAAGTGGAAATTGTCCAAAGAACGACCAATGGTGAGACTATACCAAAATCACAAAAGTATTTCTTCTAATTCCAATTTCATCAACTTTAGGGAAATGATCTTGAAAACCAAAAATGTTTCCTAGTTCCCTTATATCCGATGAATCAGATGGTGCCTTAGATAATCACAAATCAATATCTTTGTGATTGTTGGATTTTTCATAGCCATGTTCTCTACCACTCTCCATCAGAACTTGATGGTTATATTTTTCTTCCATATCAATATTTTCACCTATGTTCTCCTTTGTCGAAACCCAGTGATGAGTTAATTTGGGTAACCGTTAAATTTCATACTTTAGTTTTTAAAGCCATGTTTTGGTATTCCTTTTTACGATGTGGGTTTCTATTAAACAAACTTTTGAGTAGTAAACCATTTATAACCCTGACGAATTTTGTGGGAGAAATTCATTTTAAGGGATGTAGAATGTAACACCCCGAGATTTTATGAAAAATATTCTTTTAATTTAATTAATGTCTTGTATTGTATGTTACACCAAGATTACCTTGCGCTTTATGCAACACCGTATTATCTTGCAGTATACGCAACACTATTCTTGGATCGTGTTACACACAATTTTGATAATAGTTATTCTACACAACATTGAGTATATATATATATATATATATATTCAATGTATAAATGAAATATGGTTGGATTCTGTTATACGAAACAACGAAGTATTCTTGCACAACACGCAACCCTGACTTGTCTTGCATTACACGCAATCACGACCTTCCTCGATAGCGTGTGTTGTACCCAATACCGGGTTTTACTAAACAACGATATATTATTATAATATTATTATGAACTATCCGTTACGAATAGTATTAACTAAATTTTGAATTTTATAATATTATTATTCATCTTACACATTTTCTAGAACATGGTATAAGTACAAAATAAATTTTTCAGGTAAAATAAGTATTTTTCAGAAAAATGCAGTTTTGCCGCCTTTTGATAGCGCACCCACTTTAAATCTAGTTTTTGACATGTTTATAAGTTCAATTTTACAAAATAAAATTCTTCTTTGGAATCAAGAAATAAAAATTTACTTTGGATAAATTTTTCATATTATTTCGGTAACTTTCATATTTTGATGAATAGTAAAAACACGCTATATTTTAATTAAAAACAACTTTTTTCATCACAATAATTTATATGGTTATATTATAATATTGAATGGTTTTAAAGTATAAATAGATTATATTTTTACCATTTATTATAATTTATGTCATTATCATTGATTTTACATTATATTCGTAGGTTAAATCAATTCAATCTTTTGCAATGTTTTAAAGAAAAACTCGTTTTCTTTCGACAATGGGATTAATTTTAATTTAATTTATGCAACTTTTGTGTATTGAATTTGAAAAAATGGATTCCATATTAGGAATCAGTGGGTCCAAATTATTTTAATAAGCTACTTTTTATTTTTGGGAATTATGAATAGTAACTATGGTAAATTTTATTTACCATAGTTAAAGGTAAATCGGGTAATTAAGGGTAAATATAATATTATAAAATTACCCTAACACATGCCAAAATTCTATTAGATGGCTAAAAGTATACCCATATAACCTAAGGGTCGTATTAGATTCATTTTATAGACTTTTGACCATGAAAATAATTTAATTATTATTAAAACCAAAGAAAGTGACAACATGTCACTCTCTTAAATCATAGAAGTATAATAATTTTAATTTAGTGATAAACATCATAAAACTTCGAACATGAATAGTCTACAGAAATCTAATAAAATTATCTAAATCATGATAATTTATTTATAATTTTTTGGGATTAAATAATTGTCATTAATAGTGATACATTAATGATGCAGAAATTATTTATTTAGTGAAAAATCAATAATATAGTTTTTATTGAAATAGTAATACATATCAAAAGGACCAAAAATCTGAACAAAACTTATTATTAGTGTATATATAAACCCTAATCATCCACTTGCCTAATTGTTGACCATTTGGATCCTTATTAAGGCAATTATGACACTTATATTATTTTATTTTAAATGATGCCAAAGTTGTCACCTTCATAATTTAATAAATATAACATTTTAAATATTGTGATTTTAAGATGATAAATTCAGGTAAAAATATTATTGTGTAAGTTAATAGATTTATCTTCATCATAGGATTTTATTTTTAATTTTTATGCAACAAATAAGTATATTAAACAATTATACAAAAATGTTGTAGTAATTATTTTATAAAGAGATAAACCAAATAAATGGTTTTTAAAAATAATAAAATAACTATTATATGAACTATTTAATGTGCTCCACTAATTTTCTAGAAACATATGAACTTTTATGAATCTATTAAAGCTTTTAGTTCGAAAATTTCCTCTGTATATATTTTATTTAAATTCAAATAAATGAATAGTGTCAAAATTGACACTATTGTTATAACATATTATAAAATTGTTTAAAAATCACAAAAATATTTAAAAATTATAAATTTAAATTTATATGGTCGAAAATTTTATAAAGTATCCAAATATAGAAAATTCACAACAAATAAGTAATTTTTTGTTATAATTTAAAATTTAGAATGTTATTACCATAAATAAAATTAAATTGATTAAATAAGGATAAATCAAGTTGATAATGTTTAAAATAAATTCATAACATGTATAAATTTGATTGGTTGATGAGATTACAACCCTATCCCATCTAATCTTCGGATATGAGTTATTTTTGGAAGTTTTTATGTGGGGTTAGTATAACGACCCATACTTTACATACATTGTTAATACTTCAAAATTGAAGCATACTTATTACAACATATAACAAAACCATGAAAGGACCGTATAGGTACAGTGCCTTTAGAAACTGGGAAACATAAACAACTGGTTCATAAAGCATCAACTTTGCCTCCCACTTATTTCATCATATCTAGGGTCCATTTTAGCATATTCTACTTAATATCCATCTTCCTGACCTGGGGAAAAGAAAACATAAAAGGGTGAGCTCAAATGCTCAGCAAGGGCAAATAAAGGAAATAAAAATCATATCATATCTTCTTGAAAATAATAACCTGCAAAAGAGATCATAATATCTTAACATGGAATAAATCATAGAAGTGAAAATGAGATCCCCATAATCATATCATAAAATTTGAAACTTTGTGGCATGCACACATAATCATGGAAAATCATTTCTTGTTAGTCATGACTCATTGCCAAGACTATCTTAGCGGACAAAGTCCATTTCTGAACCGAGTTCACTCCTTGTTTCAGTCCTGTATCACTGAACCAAAATAACCTTCCGTTCCAGCCATGTCTATCTCATGAGATATAAATCTTTACCCAATACATTAGAGGGAGATGTAGGTCCCACCCATCTCATAATGATACCATTCTTATGTGTGCCACAAAATCATAAATCATACATCATTGCATAACCCATGTAATACAAATGGGAATCTTAAACATCATGACATCATAAAACAATTCATATAAGATAAAGGAATTCATAAAAATAATTCCATCACAACATAATCAAATCAATGTAATAATAGGGATAAAAATAGAACCCTTTATTATCTTAGATGGAAAATAATTTTGATAAAACACTTGAACTCCATTCTTGAGGAAAATATCCTTTGCTCTTAAAAAAACATTTTTTTATTTCTTAACATGTAATACAACTATAAACTAAAAGATGTTGATTAAAAATAAACTTTAAAACATGTAAAGGAAGATTCTTGAAAATAATGTTTCAAAAATACATTCATGCCGTATAAGTTAAAAAAAACATTCTTCTCGTACTTTTGTCGGAAAAGTCTAAAAAGTACTTCGTACAAAAAACGACAAAATATTCCTTTCTTATCTTTTACTAAAAACTCACCGAAGGGTAAAATTGGATTTAAAAAATTGTAGGTGGATGGAAATATTATTAAATATTTAGGAAACATGGATTTGGATGATAAAATACACCCTAGTAAATGCCAAAGTATAAACAATCTCGGATAAAAATGAGATTGTGATATTTCCCTTACCTTAGGTCCAATTTGCTTTGTACGTGTCCGAAGCTCTTGTATAATGGTTTAAATAATATTATTGACTTATTCCAGAATCATACATATTGATATGATATCATATATGGTCATATTCTTAGCTTCTTATTAGTAATATTTCATTGTTACTTGTTACTCGGGTCTTTATTGCCTTTTGTTCTTATGCGTGTTTTGCCGAATAAATTCTTATTCTTCTTTTAAGGTTATAGATAAATTATATCCAGAATGGTATTAGTGTAACATATATAATATTTATTCATTCAATTCATTTATATAATTACTATTTAATGATGATCATGTAGAACGAGTCGCATCACATAGTGGAGACGGTATTTCGTACGTATGCACGAGCGATGATATTGTTCCCATGATCGTGGAATTGTATTTAAGTGTATTTATACTATTTCAGTATCAATATCACTTTATAATAATCATATATAGTTACTCATTACACCATTATACCCATCCTCGTAAGGTGATGGTGGAAAATAGATTACACCACGGCGTGGAGATGGTATTCCGTACGTACGCACGCGCGGTGATTTCATTTTTCCGTTGGATGGATAGAAGGTGAATTAGGTTTGATTCATATTTATAATAACATATCAGTATGTAAGTAATACTTATGTTATTACTTTATCATGAAACAACTAAAGAAGAAGAAGTTGAAGAAGAAAGAAATTGAAAAGATCGGTAATGGATATTACCTCTTCTTTGAAACGCCTCTTTGAATCCTCCACTTAGGGAACTAATATTGGTCTTTGAAGAAGACCAGGACCTCTAGGATTATTCTAGGGAAGTGTAGAAGGTATTTTGGTAGGGGTTGGACGAGCTTGAGTGCTCAAATTGGTGTGAGGAGGAGGGGGAGGAGGTTCCCTTTTATAAGGGAGGAGAGGGGCACCTTAGGAATATCTCAAAATATTATTTTATATTAAAGTCAAAATCGGTTTATAATGGTTCCAAAGGGTCTTATTTCGAAGGTAAAGTGGGGATGGGTCTAAATACTATCAACCAATAGGATTTAGACAAGTTTAGGTTATTATTTTAACCTTATCAATTAGATTTAACTCTAAGTTAAATAATTTAACTTTTACCGTGACTTTTTGTTTTCTTACACTATATGGTTAACACACTTACTATAACATGACAAACGAACCCCAAGTTGTTTATTATTAATATATATATCCTTATCTAAGTCATTTGGCCGGATATTATATTTTTAGGAATAAAATAACAATTAATAATATAATATTTGATTTAAAAACTATTTTGTGTCAATTTTGACACTATTTGATATATGATTTTTTTGAAAGTCATAACAGAATTATATGTTCAAAAAAAGTTTCTTAAATCAACACTAATATATCATAGTAACCTATAAAATTAGTGGAATTCATAAAAAGTCTCAAATTACATTTATTTGAGCATTTATAACATCAATTATGTTAACATTTCTTTAAAAGGGTAATTACCGCATCATCGTTGTGTCATAAATAAATTAATTTATTTAAAGTCTAAAAATTATAAATAAAATATCATTATGTAGGAAATATTTTTATCTTTCTAATTAATATTTATAGTCGAATTTAGCTTATGTATAACCCCATATTAAAAATGTTTTAGATATTAAACTTTGATTTTAACTATTTTAACTATTCATTAAATAAAATAATATTAAATGTCATAATCTAATACAAGTGGACCTAAATGGTCATATTATATTTATAAGGTTGTTTTTGGTCGAATTACACTTATCCAATAGAATTAGGACATGTGTTAGGGTAATAGTAATATCATATTTACCCTTAGTTACCCTATTTACTATTAAACGCGGTAAAAAAAGTAAAAAGTTACTATTCACAAAAAATTATTTTTATCTCATTGAACCACATTTTACTTACTGATATCAACCGTGTCTGTCGGATTTTCAAAATTCCATTCACAGAAGCGGTAAAATTAAGTTTTATGCAAAATTCAGTTTTTAACCTACCACTTAGTGGTTTCACTATTCATCAAAAATTGAAAGTTTTCAGAATAATACCAAAATTTCACCCTAGGCTAATTTCGGTATTCCGAATCCAAAAATGAGGTCCATTTTGAAAGATAAAATTTCAAAAAGTGGTTATTACTATTCATAACGGCTATTTTAAATAATATTTTAATAGCATATCGTCGTTTAGTGAAACTCGGTATTGCGTACAACGCAAGCTATCGAGGAAGGTCGCGATTGCATGTAAAGTAAGCCAAGCTAGGGTGTAGTGAAAGATTACTTTGATGATATATATATAACATAAAAACAAAATATTACTCATAAAAATCTCGGGTGTTACATTCTACCCCCCTTAAAAAGATTTTCGCCCTCAAAATTTGTCACTTTGTAACAAACAGATGAGGATACTTTTCCCTCATCATATCCTCAAGCTCCCATGTAGCTTCTTCAAGTTGGTGGTTCCTCCATAAAACTTTCACCAATCGAGTGGTCTTGTTTCGTAGAAATTTTTTGCTACGATCCAGAATCTCTATCGGTTGTTCTTTATAAGAAAGATCTTGCTCCAGCGGTACAACTTCTGAGCTGAGTACATGTGAAGGATCAGGTATGTACTTTCTCAGGAGAGATACATGGAACACATCGTGAACTTGAGAGAGATTCGGTGGAAGCGCCAATCGGTAAGCTACCTTCCCAACACGATCCAGTATTTCGAAAGGACCGATATATCTAGGGCTCAACTTCCCCTTCTTTCCAAATCTCATAACCCTCTTCCAGGGAGATATTCTTAAGAACACTTTATCACCCACTTCAAACTCTAGGTCTTTTCTTCAGTTGTCGGCATAACTTTTCTGTTGACTCTGAGCTACTCTTATGTGTTGTTGAATAGATCTGACCTTTTCTGCCATTTCATCAACGAGATCAGGTCCTAATAGCTTTCTTTCCCCAACTTCATCCCAGCAAGTTGGAGTCCTGCATTTCTTTCCATAGAGAGCTTCATAAGGAGCCATCTGAATACTGGAGTTAAAGCTATTATTATAAGAAAATTCCACCAAAGGTAGGTGTTGATCCCAACCTCCTTTGAAATCCATAGAGCAAGCTCTCAACATATCTTCTAGTGTTTGAATTGTTCTCTCAGACTGACCGTCTGTCTGAGGATGATAAGCAGTGCTGAAACTCAACTCTGTATCCAGAGTATGCTGAAGACTTCGCTAGAACTTCGAGGTAAATCTCGGATCCCGATCAGATATAATAGAATGTGGTACTCCATGCAATCTTACCACTTCCTTTACATATATCCTGGAAAGCTGATCCAGAGAGAAATCCTCTCTAATAGCAATGAAGTGTGGAGACTTTGTAAAACGATCAACTATGACCCAGATAGCATTATTGCCTTTGGATGTTTTAGGATGTCCTGTGACAAAGTCCATAGTGATGTTTTCCCATTTCCATTCGGGTATGGGTAATGGTTGTAACATCCCCTTAGACTTCTGTCTCTCGGCTTTAACTTGTTGACAAACCAAACATCGAGAGACATATTCAGCAACATCTCTTTTCATGCCATCCCACCAGAAGTACTCTTTCAGGTCCCTATACATCTTCGTGCTTCTAGGATGAATAGAGAATGAAGAACTATGAGCCTCATCCAGCAGCTCCTTCTTTAATTCGGGGATGGGAGGAACACAAACCCGATTCCAGAACTTTATTATCCCATCACAATCAAGGTTGAATTCAGGAACATTTCTCACCTTCTTTTGTAACTCGACATCTTCTTTCTGTGCCTCTTTAATCTTCACATGTATAGATGGTTGAACATTCATTTGAGAAAGATAAGTTTTTTCCCCTTTCATTATAATTCCAAGATCCATCCTTTGTAAATCCATAAATATTGGATCTTTTGTGATCCTCATCATGGATAAAATAGTATGGTCTTGTCGACTTAATGAATCTGCCAACTTGTTTGCTTTCCCAGGGTGGTAATGGATTGAGCAGTCGTAATCCTTAATCAGCTCCAACCATCTTATTTGATGCATATTCAGCTCCTTTTGTGTGAAAATATACTTTAAACTTTTATGATCAGTATAAATATCACACCTTTCACCATAAAGGTAGTACCTCCAAATCTTTAATGCAAAGATTACCACAGCTAACTCCAAATCATGTGTTGGGTAATTTTGCTCATGGATTTTCAACTGTCGTGATGCATAAGCTATCACCATATCATTTTGCATAACAACACACCCTAATCCCTTCTTGGATGCATCACTATAGATCACAAACCTTTCTCCACTACAAGGCAGTGTGAGCACAGGTGCACTGGATAACCTTCTTTTCAACTCCTTGAAATTATCTTCACATTCCTCTGTCCAAACAAACTTAACTCCTTTCCGAGTCAACTTGGTGAGTGGATTAGATAATCGTGAAAAATATTTCACAAAACATCGATAATATCCAGCCAAACCAAGAAAAATTCGGATCTCAGTTACTGTTGTTGGTCTCGACCATCTTTCGATAACCTCTGTTTTTGCTGGATCCACAGATATCCCCTCTTTTGAGATTATGTGACCCAAAAATGCAACTTTTTGAAGCCAAAATTCACACTTGGTAAATTTGGCATAAAGCTTCTCCTTTCTCAGGGTCTTCAATATAATTCTCAAGTGATCTTCATGTTCTTCCTTGCTCTTTGAATAGACAAGAATATCGTCTATAAAGACTACCAAAACTTGATCAAGATAGTCTCTAAAGACTCTATTCATTAGATCCATGAAGATAGCAGGGGCATTAGTAAGACCAAATGGCATCACTATAAATTCATAGTGTCCATACCTTGTACGGAAAGCCGTCTTCGGTATATCCTCCCTTTTGACCCTTAATTGATGATACCCTGAACGAAGATCAATCTTGGAAAAGTATTGAGCTCCGCATAGTTGGTCAAATAGGTCATCAATGCGCGGGAGAGGATATTTGTTCTTGATAGTGATCTTGTTAAGTTATCGATAATCAATGCAGAGTCTCATTGATCCATCTTTCTTCTTAACAAATAGAACAGGTTCTCCCCAAGGTGACGCACTAGGGTGTATGAATCCCTTATCAAGATTCTCTTGGAGTTTCTTCTTCAATTCCTGCAACTCAATTGGGGCCATTCTATAAGGTGTCTTTGAAATAGGCAAAACACCCGGTATGAGTTCTATTGAAAACTCAACTTCACGATTTGGTGGAAGACCCTGTAATTCCTCCGGAAAGACATCATCAAACTCCCGTACGATGGGCATATTCTTAATCGCGAGTTTCTCACCAACCATTTGAGATAAATAACCTTCATTTAGTGGAAACAATACCCATAAAATGGAAGAAATTTCCACTGGAAGGTTATGTTCATCCTTGCATTGATAGACGATCATAGATTGATCTGGAATATGAAATGTGACTTCCCTTATTTGGAAATTGATATGAGCTCTGTATAAAGAAAGACAATCCATGCCAAGAATCACATCGAATTCCACTAAAGGAAGGATCACAAGATTTGCAGGAAGCACTTTCCCACAAACGTCAATTGGAGAAGAATTATAAACTTTTGATGCGATTGATGTGCCATTAGGTGTTGTCACAACTAACTCAACATCTAATTGTTGAGGTAATATGGTGATACCCTTAGAAAATTCTTCAGAAATAAAAGAGTGGGTGGATCCAGAATCAAATAAAACATTTGCTACTTTAGAGTGGATAGTAAGTGTACCTTTCACCACTTCGTTATCGTACTCCACATCGCTGATAGAAATTGCATGTGACTTTCCTTTATCTTTAGCCTTAAGAGTTTGTTGACGTCGACCATCATCATCAACCCTTGGATTTGGGCATTGATTGGCATAATGCCCCATCTCCTTGCACTTGAAACATTGAAGTGTAGTAGGTTCATTCTGTGTATCCCTTCCTTTGTTTGCATCATTAGACATCTTCTTCCCATCATCGCGGCATTCAAATGCCCGATGACCTTCCTTTCCACATTTGAAACATTTACTTGTCCCTTTAAGACAACTCCCTACATGTTTCTTTCCACACTTTGAGCATAAGATAAAGCTCATCTTCTTTTCAGTGTGATCTTTAGATTTTCCTTTGAATTCCATTTTCCTCTTCTTATCAAACCCATATGACTGATGGGTTACTCCAATCTCTATCTTGACTTTGAGAGCACATCGAACGATTTCCTCGTAGCTATTAAAGTCCCTTATGGATAACGCCCTTCGAAGACTTGGTTTTAAGCCACTAAAGAATCGATCGATCTTACTCTCAGGTTGGATGATAATACCAGAAGCGTACCTTGCAAGTCTTGTAAAATTTGCTTCATAGGTACCAACAGATTCATCATCCCTTTGCTTCAGTTCAAGAAACTCTTTCTCCATCTTTGTTCGGAGAATACGAGGGAAGTACTTATTGAAAAATAAGTTCTTGAACTCGTCCCATTCCATGGACTCAATTTCATCCCTTTGCCTCGTATTCTTAATAAGATTCCACCATTGATCAACATCTCCTTCCAAACGATACACTGCTAGGATGACTTTATCATGTTCAGAACAATGAAGAACTAAAAATATCTTTTCAGTAGTACTAATCCATTTTTCAGAAACTAATGGATCAGTAGACCCGCTGAAAGAAGGTGGACACTGCCTCATGAAGGATTCAACAGAATGTTTCTCCTTCCTTTGCTCGTTTGGAAGTCCTACATGATTCATAGCTTGAGAAAGTTGTGTGAGCATGGCTACAAGATTTTGCATTTCAGCTCCCATAACGTTTGGTTGCTCAGGGGGACAATCATTGCATTGCCCATCGCATTCCGCATTAACACGGTTCCTTTGGGTTCCAGCCATTGACTAAAACCAAGAAGAATAGTGTGAGCAACACTAATTATAATAGGAAAACCACATAATCAAGAATAAAATTTCACACTTAAGGTCTTATCCTAGGTTATTCATGGCCATTTCTAAAACACTAATATTGTGTTCTATGCTTAGACTTATCATTAGGGTTCTTACTAAGGATTTCACATCCTAGTTTCCAAAGGTTGACTATACCTTTCCTCTGATACAAACTATAACGACCCATACTTTACATACATTGTTAATACTTCAAAATTGAAGCATACTTATTACAACATATAACAAAACCATGAAAGGACCGTATATGTATAGTGCCTTTAGAAACTGGGAAACATAAACTACTGGTTCATAAAGAATCAACTTTGCCTCCCACTTATTTCATCATATCTAGGGTCCCTTTTAGAATATTCTACTTAATATCCATCTTCCTGACCTGGGGAAAAGAAAACATAAAAGGGTGAGCTCAAATGCTCAGCAAGGGCAAATAAAGGAAATAAAAATCGTATCATATCTTCTTGAAAATCATAACCTGCAAAAGAGATCATAATATATTAACATGGAATAAATCATAGAAGTGAAAATGAGATCCCCATAATCATAACATAAAACTTGAAACTTTGTGGCATGCACACATAATCATGGAAAATCATTTCTTGTTAGTCATGACTCATTGCCAAGACTATCTTAGCAGACAAAGTCCATTTCTGAACCGAGTTCACTCCTCGTTTCAGTCCTGTATCACTAAACCGAAATAACCTTCCATTCCAGCCATCTCTATCTCATGAGATATAAATCTTTACCCAATACATTGGAGGGAGATATAGGTCCCACCCATCTCATAATGATACCATTCTTATGTGTGCCACAAAATCATAAATCATACATCATTGCATAACCCATGTAATACAAATGGGAATCTTAAACATCATGACATCATAAAACAATTCATATAAGATAAAGGAATTCATAAAAATAATTCCATCACAACATAATCAAATCAATGTAATAATATGGATAAAAACAGAACCCTTTATTATCTTATATGGAAAATAATTTTGATAAAACACTTGAACTCCATTCTTGAGGAAAATATCCTTTGCTCTTAAAAAGAACATTTTTTCCTTTCTTAACATGTCATACAAATATAAACTAAAAGATGTTGATTAAAAATAAACTTTAAAACTTGTAAAGGAAGCTTCTTGAAAATAATGTTTTAAAAATCCATTCATGCCATATAAGTTTAAAAAAAACATTCTTCTCGTACTTTTGTCGGAAAAGTCAAAAAATTACTTCGTACGAAAAACGAAAAAAGATTCCTTTCTTATCTTTTACTAAAAACTCACCGAAGGGTAAAATTGGATTTAAACAATTTTAGGTGGATGGAAATAATATTACATATTGAGGAAACATGGATTTGGATGATAAAATACACCCTAGTAAATGCCAAAGTATAAACAATCTCGGATAAAAATGAGATTGCGATATTTCCCTTACCTTAGGTCCGATTTGCTTTGTACGTGTCCGAAGCTCCTGTATAATGGTTTAAATAATATTATTGACTTATTCCAGAATCATACATATTGATATTATATCATATATGGTCATATTCTTAGCTTCTTATTAGTAATATTTCATTGTTACTTGTTACTCGGGTCTTTATTGCCTTTTGTTCTTATGCGTGTTTTGCTGAATAAATTCTTATTCTTCTTTTAAGGTTATAGATAACTTATATCCAGAATGGTATTAGTGTAACATATATCATATTTATTCATTCAATTCATTTATTTAATTACTATGTAATGATGATCATGTAGAACGAGTCACATCACATCATGGAGACGGTATTCCGTACGTACGCACGAGCGATGATATTGTTCCCATGATCGTGGAATTGTATTTAAGTGTATTTATACTATTTCAGTATCAATATCACTTTATAATAATCATATATAGTTACTCATTACACTATTATACCCATCCTTGTAAGGTGATGGTGGAAAATAGATTACACCACGGCGTGGAGACGGTATTCTGTACGTACGCACGCGCGGTGATTTCATTTTTCCGTAGGATGGATAGAAGGTGAATTAGTGTTGTTTCATATTTATAATAACATATCAGTATGTAAGTAATACTTATGTTATTACTTTATCATGAAACAACTAAAGAAGAAGAAGTTGAAGAAGAAAGAAATTGAAAAGATCGGTAATGGATATTACCTCTTCTTTGAAACGCCTCTTTGAATACTCCACTTAGGGAACTAAGATTGGTCTTTGAAGAAGACCAGGACCTCTAGGATTATTCTAGGGAAGTGGAGAAGGGATTTTGTCAGGGGTTGGCCGAGCTTGAGTGCTCAAATTGGTGTGAGGAGGAGGGGGAGGAGGTGCCCTTTTATAAGGGGGGAGAGGGGCACCTTAGGAATATCTCAAAATATTATTTTATATTAAAGTCAAAATCAGTTTATAATGGTTCCAAAGGTTCTTATTTCGAAGGTAAAATGGGGATAGGTCGAAATCCTATCAACCAATAGGATTTAGACAAGTTTAGGTTATTATTTTAACCTTATCAATTAGATTTAACTCTAAGTTAAATAATTTAACTTTTACCGTGACTTTTTGTTTTCTTACACTATATGGTTAATACACTTACTATAACATGCCAAACGAACCCCGAGTTGTTTATTATTAATATATATATCCTTATATAAGTCATTTGGCCGAACATTAGATTTTTAGGAATAAAATAACAATTAATAATATAATATTTGATTTAAAAACTATTTTGTGTCAATTTTGATACTATTTGATATATGATTTTTTTGAAAGTCATAACATAATTATATGTTCGAACCAAGTTGATTAAATCAACACAAATATATCATAGTAACCTAGAAAATTAGTGGAATTCATAAAAAGTCTAAAATTACATTTATTTGAGCATTTATAACATCAATTATGTTAACATTTCCTTAAAAGGGTAATTACTGCATCATCACTGTGTCATAAATAAATTAATTTATTTAAAGTATAAAAATTATAAATAAGATATCATTATGTAGGAAATCGTTTTATCTTTCTAATGAATATTTATAGTCGAATTTATCTTATTTATAACCCCATATTAAAAATGTTTTAGTTATTAAACTTTGATTTTAACTATTTTAACTATTCATTAAATAAAATAATATTAAATGTCATAATCTAATCCAAGTGGACCTAAATGGTCATATTATATTCATAAGGTTGTTTTTGGTCGAATTACACTTATCCAATAGAATTAGGACATGTGTTAGGGTAATAGTAGTATCATATTTACCCTTAGTTACCCTATTTACTATTAACCGCTGTAAAAAAAAAGTAAAAAGTAACTATTCACCAAAAATTATTTTTATCTCATTGAACCACATTTTACTTACTGATATCAACCGTGTCTATCGGATTTTCGAAATTCCATTCACAGAAGCGGTAAAATTAAGTTTTATGCAAAATTCAGTTTTAACCTACCACTTAGTGGTTTCACTATTCATAAAAAATTGAACGTTTTCAGAAAAATACCAAAATTTCACTCTTGGCTAATTTCGATATTCCGAATCCAAAAATGAGGTCCATTTTGAAATATAAAATTTCAAAAAGTGGTTATTACTATTCATAACGGCTATTTTAAATAATATTTTAATAGCATATCGTCGTTTAGTGAAACTCAGTATTGCGTACAACGCAAGCTATCGAGGAAGGTCGCGGTTGCATGTAAAGTAAGCCAAGCTAGTGTGTAGTGAAATATTCCTTTGATGATATATATATAACATAAAAACAAAATATTACTCATAAAAATCTCGGGTGTTACAGTTAGATTTATTATAAATTAATATTTTTAAGAATTCCAACGGTGCCCCTCTCCTCTCTTATAAAAGGGCACCTCCTCCCTCTCCTCCTCACACCAATTTGAGCCTTCAAGCTCGGCCAACCCCTGCCCATTTCACTTCCCCACTTCCCTAGAAACATCCTAGAGTTCCTGGTCTTCTTCAAAGATAAATTTTAGTGCCCTAAGAGGAGGTCTCAAAGAGGCGCTTCAAAGAAGAGGTAATATTCGTTACCGATTCTTTCAACTTTATTTCTTCTTCCACTTCTTCTTCTTTAGTTGTTTCATTATGAAATAATAACATAAATATAACTCATATACGGATATGTTATTATAAGTATGAAACAACCCTATTTCACAATTTATCCATCCTACAGAAAATGAAATCACCGCGCGTGCGTACGTACGGAATACCGTCTCCACGCCGTGGTGTAATCTATTTTCCACCACCACCTTACTTGGATGGGTATAATGGTGTAAATAATGACTATATATGATTATTTTAAAGTGATATTGATTCTTAAATATTATACATACATTTGAATACAATTCCCCGATCATGGGAATGATATCATCGCTCGTGCGTACGTACGGACTACCGTCTCCACGACGCGATGAGATTCATTCTCAATGATTAACCATTCATGAATGATTATAAAGTATATATAATAAGTAATCATGAAATATATGACATAATAATGATACTGGATTTATGTATATATATATGTATGTCATCTACTTAATTCCATTCAATTCAATAAGGAAATGAAAATAGCGTTCATGCGTACGTACGGCCTACCGTCTCCATGAACAGTGTATTTCTTTCCATTTATCGATATATTATATATATGTATATTCTGAATATATATTATATATTTATCATGTTTTACATTCTGGATATAAGTAATCATGATCCAAGTAATCATATTAATAATTACAAGTTAAAACACGAACGACAAATGAGACGATTTTACCCAAAATGCTACTTTAACATGAATTTACAAAAGAACGGGTAATATAAAGTCATAAGTGGACCATATATGATATAATAACAATGAATATGATTCTATAATAAGTCAATAAAATTATTTAAATCATTATAAAGGGTGTTTAGATACGTACGAAGCATATCAGATTTAAGGTAAGGGATAATTTTTCAAATCTCAGTTTTATCCGAGATTGCTTTTTCGTAATTATTTACTAGGGTTATATTTATCTTCCATGTAAATGTTTCCTAAATATGGTTTCATGTATGTTTAAAGTCTCTTTTACCCATTTTTTACTTTTAATATATGGTATGTATGTAATCTTTCTTTTACGTGGTACTTTTTGACTTTTCCGGCAAAAGTACGATAAAAATGTTTTTTTAACTTCTACGGAATGAAAGGATTTTTAAAATTTTATAAAGCCTTATTTTCATGAAGCTTCCTCCAAAATATTTCATGACTATTTTAAAAAAAATCTTTTTCTTTTAAAATTTCACAATGTTTTGTGAAAATAAATTGATTTTGAAGAAGAAATGATATTTTCCTCAAGAATTCATTTCAACTGTTTTATCAAAACCATTTTCCATATAAGATGATATTATTTTCATATTTGTATGTTTTAAGTATAATGTCTCTATGATTTACATGGTTTAACTTTTCTTATGATGAAATGATATCCATTTTTTTTGGATTATGTTATGATGGGATGATGTTTATGAAAACCATTTTTATTCATTGGGTTATTATGAATGATGCATGTTTATTTTGTGGCACAAGTAAGAATGATTTCATTATGAGATGCGTGAGACCTATATCTCCCTCCAATGCATTGGGTAAAGATTTATATCTCATGATATAGACATGGCTGGAACGGTAGGTTAATCCGGTTCAGTGTTATAGGACAGAAACGAGGAGTGAACTCGATTCAGAAAGGGACTTTGTCCACCAAGATGGTCTTTGAAGCAATGCCTTGGCTACTATGGAAATAATGACATGTGCTTAATGGTTGACACAATTACATGTTTTATTCCCATGCTATTTTATCATGATTTATGTTCCATTATGATCTATTCCTTATGTACTTCCATGTTTTATGTCGTTGCTCAATAATTTTAATGTTCATTTTTTTAAGTTCAAATGTATATGGTATGTTTTATTTTATCCATGATTACCCTTACTGAGCATTTGATATCACATATTTTATGTTTTCTTTTCCCTCAGGATTAAAAGAAAGGTTTTAGGTAAGGAAACAAAAATGGGAAGATCTTTATTGGGAGATGATGAAGATCTTTCACCACGATTAGAAGATTTTATTCCGAGTTTCCAAAGACACTAAACTATTACGGTCCTTGTGTGTCTGTTTTTTTATGTATTAAGTTTTCCACAAGGATAAGTATACATATAGGATATAGTCCACGAACTACTGTAACGATCATAGAATTTAAACTAAGATGTTAGATATTGAGGATACTCCCCCTTTACTATGTTGTTTTCCCTAGCATGATTTTTACCTCTCACACTATTCTTTTTGGGTTTTATAAAATGGCTAGAAATAGGAAGATTCACGATAATGGAGGATATGACATATAGTGGAATGATATTCTTCATGAGAAACCAAATGAAACGACATCTGGAAGTCCAAACATCGTTATTATGCCTAATCAGCAATCTCATAATATGATCAATAAACTCAAATTTGGTAAGTTTCCAGACTCAGATAATAAGAGAAAGATCTAGTTTCATGATGATCATAGAGGAAAGAAAGTTCAATTTCCCTCATGTAAATCATGTGGGAAGAGGCATTAGGGAGATTGTTTCAAAGGAACTGGAAGATGCTTTCGGTGTGGAAAAGAAGGACACAAAGCCAGTAAGTGCAAAGGAAAAGGTTTAGTTAACACCATGGACATGCATAATGGTATTTCTACGACATCAACAATGGTTAAATGTTTTAAATGTGGAATGTACGGGCATTATGAAAACCAATTCCCTGAGGGAAAGTCTCATGAAATGAATCTGTATGGTCATATGGGTAGTATTTATGTTGATGATGATAAAGAGACTACAAATGATATGTGAGACGAAAGAATTGTTGAAGCTCGGTCAATGATTTAAGAATGTAGTGGAATGATTACATGTTTTTAATGTGTAATGTTATATAAGTAATCTCATGGTACTATGGAATAAAGAGACATCTAAGGATTGTTACACTGTTTCCTTTCCTTGAGTTTTGAAAGTGTATGATTAATGGTACCAGTATCCATGAAAGGTTATTCAAATATTTTTGGAATGTAGATGATATGCGCATAATGAAGGGATAAGGAGAAAAATAAATGTTTGATAGTATTCATGAGCTCATGACTGATATAAGGAAATAGTTATATCATGGTTTGAGTATATAGAATTTTGGGTTTTTGGTATGTGGAATGAGTTAACTTTTGACAACACTCATGTTTTTACTAAGATTCAATGGGTATTCATTTTTCAAGAGAATACATGATTAAGGCCTTAGAATATTTGGAATGTGACGAACAAGACATATCTTATGATATATGGGGATCAACGATGGTATTAACATGCTTGTTATATGAAATCCCTGGTAATCGTTTTCACTATATTTTGAGAGTGGACTGCAGTATAATGGATAAGCCTAAAGATTGGAATAGATTATGTTGGACATAAGTTAGTATTGTTTAAGGACAGAAGTTTTTTCGATATTATTGATGGGATGTTATAGTAATGTAGTTTTAGAAAAAAGGACAACCTCGAGGATGGGTGATAGCCCATCGCGTCAGACAAGGCTATGGGAATTGAACCCACAACCGAAGTGAGGCTGGCCTTTATCACCTACCACTGGCCTACAGGAAGTCCCTGTTTAGTAGAAATTAGTTTTATTATATTAATAAGTATAATATAAGAAGTATAAGTCCATTTTAGGAACCATATATGATTAATCTAACTATAGACGGACTTATGTATTTTTTGATAACTTTTCTAACCTTTTGTTTGAGACAGATGGAATGACCCATCATTCTATCACATGATCTGCTAACACATCATGAATGTCAAATTCAACTTCATTTCTTTAAGAGATGAAGTGAAAATTGTCCAAAGAACGCGACCAACGGTGAGACTATACCAAAATCATGAAAGTATTTCTCCTAATTAAAATTTCATCAACTTTAGGGAAATGATCTTGAAAACCAAAAATGTTTTCCTTGTTTCCTTATATCTGATGAATCAGATGGTACCTTAGATCATCACAAATCAATAGCTTTATGATTGTTGGCTTTTTCATAGCCATGTTCTCTACCACTCTCCATCAGAACATGATGGTTAGATTTTTCTTCCATATCCATATTTTCACCTATGTTCTCCTACGTCAAAACGCAGTGATGAGTTAATTTGGGTAACCGTTACATTTCATACTTTAGTTTTTAAAGCCATGTTTTGGTATTCCTTTTTACGATGTGGGTTTCTATTAAACAAACTTTCGAGTAGTAAACCATTTATAACCCCGATGAATTTCGAGGGCGAAATTCATTTTAAGGGGGGTAGAATGTAACACCCCAAGATTTTATGAAAAATATTCTTTTAATTTCATTAATGTTATGTGTTTTATGCTACACCAAGTTTACATTGTGCTTTACGCAACACCGTATGAGATTGCAGTATACACAACACTATTTTTGGATCGTGTTACACACAATTTTGATAATAGTTATTCTACGCAACATTGAGTATATATATATATATATATATTCAATGTATAAATGAAATATGGTTGGATTCTGTTATACGAAACAACGAAGGATTCTTGCACAACACGCAACCCTGACTTGGCTTGCATTACACGCAATCGCGACCTTCCTCGATAGCGTGTGTTATACGCAATACCGGGTTTTACTAAACAACGATATATTATTATAATATTATTATGAACTAGACATTATGAATAGTATTAACTAAATTTTGAATTTTATAACATTATTATTCATCTTACACATTTTCTAGAACATGGTATAAGAACAAAATAAATTTTTCGGGTAAAATAAGTATTTTTCAAAAAATGCATTTTTGCCGCCTTTTGATAGCGCACCCACTTTAAAACTAGTTTTCCGAAATGTTTATAAGTTCAATTTGATGAAATAAAATTCTTCTTTGGAATCAAGAAATAAAAATTTACATTGGATAAAATTTTCATATTATTCTGGTAACTTTCATATTTTGATAAATAGTAAAAACACGCTATATTTTAATTAAAAACAACTTTTTTCATCGCAATAATTTATATTGTTAAATTATAATATTGAATGGTTTTAAAGTATAAATAGAATATATTTTTACCATTTATTATAATGTATGTCATTATCATTGATTTTACATTAAATTCGTACGTTAAATCAATTCAATCTTTTGCAATGTTTTAAAGAAAAACCTGTTTTCTTTCGACAACGGGATTAATTTTAATTTTATTTCTGAAACTTTTTTGTATTGAATTTGGAAAAATGGATTACATATTAGTAATAAGTGGGTCCAAATTATATTAATAAGCTACTTTTTATTTTTGGGAATTAAGAATAGTAACTACGGTAAATTTTACTTACCATAGTTAAAGGTAAATCGGGTAATTAAGGGTAAATATAATATTATAAAATTACCCTAACACATGCCAAAATTCTATTAGATGGCTAAAAGTATACCCATATAACCTAAGGGTCAGATTAGATTCATTTTATGGACTTTTTACCATTAAAATAATTTAATTATTATTAAAACCAAAGAAAGTGACAACATGTCACTCTCTTAAATCTTATACGTATAATAATTTTAATTTAGTGATAAACATCATAAAACCACAAACATAAATAGTCTCCAGAAATCTAGAATAATTATCTACATCATGATAATTTATTTATAATTTTTTGGGATTAAATAATTGTCATTAATAGTGATACATTAATGATGCAGAAATTATTTATTTAGTGAAAAATCAATAATATAGTTTTTATTTAAATAGTAATACATATCAAAAGGACCAAAAATCTGCAAAAAACTTATTATTAGTGTATATATAAACCCTAATCATCCAATTTCCTAATTGTTGACCATTTGGATCCTTATTAAGGCAATTATGACACTTATATTATTTTATTTTAAATGATGCCAAAGTTGTCACCTTCATAATTTAATAAATATAACAATTTAAATATTGTGATTTTAAGATGATAAATTCGATTACAAATATTATTGTGAAAGGTAATATATTTATCTTCATCATAGGATTTTATTTTTAATTTTTATGCAACAAATAAGTATATTAAATAATTATACAAAAATGTTGTAGTAATTATTTTATAAAGAGATAAACCAAATAAATGGTTTTTAAAAATAATAAAATAACTATTATATGAACTATTTAATGTGCTCCACTAATTTTATAGATACATACGACCTTTTATGAATCTATTAAAGCTTTTATTATGAACATTTCCTCTGTATATATTTTATTTAAATTCAAATAAATGAATAGTGTCACAATTGACACTTTTGTTATAACATATTATAAAATTGTTTAAAAATAACAAAAATATTTAAAAATTATAAATTTAAATTTATATGGTCTAAAATATTATAAAGTATCCAATTATGGAAAATTCACAAAAAATAAGTAATGTTTTGTTATAAGTTAAAATTTAGAATGTTATTACCACAAATAAAATTAAATTGATTAAGTAAGGATAAATCAATTTTATAATGTTTAAAATAATTTCCTAACAAGTCTAAATTTTATTGGTTGATGAGATTACAACCCTATCTCATTTAATCTTCGAATATGAGTCATTTTTGGAGGTTTTTAAGTGGGGTTATATTTTTTATAAATTAATATTTTTACGAATACCAAAGGTGCCCCTCTCCACCCTTATAAAAGGGAACCTCCTACCTCTCTTCCACACACCAATTTGAGCCTTCAAGCTCGGCCAAACCCTACCAAATTCTCTTCTCCACTTCCCTAGAAAAAACCTAGAGGTCCTGGTCTTCTTCAAAGACCAATTTAGTGCCCTAAGAGGAGGTCTCAAAGAGGTGCTTCAAAGAAGAGGTAATATTCGTTACCGATTCTTTCAACTTTATTTCTTCTTCCACTTCTTATTCTTTAGTTTTTTCATTACGAAATAATAAAATCAGTATCACTCATATACTGATATGTTATTATAAGTATGAAACAACCCTATTTCACAATTTATCCATCCTATGGAAAATGAAGTCACCGCGCGTGCGTACGTACAGAATACCGTCTCCACGCCGTGGTGTAATCTATTTTCCACCACCACCTTACTAGGATGGGTATAATGGTGTAAATAAAGACTATATATGATTATTGTAAAGTGATATTGATTCTTAAATATTATACATACACTTGAATACAATTCTCGGATCATGGGAATGATATCGTCGCTCGTGCGTACGTACGGACTACCATCTCCACGACACGATGAGATTCATTCTCAATGATTAACCATTAATGAATGATTATAAAGTATATATAATAAGTAATAATGAAATATATGACATAATAATGATACTGGATTTATGTATATATATATGTATGTCATCTACTTAATTCCATTCAATTCAATAAGGAAACGAAAACAGCGTTCATGCGTATGTATGACCTACCGTCTCCATGAACGGTGTATTTCTTTCCATTTATCGATATATTATATATATGTATATTCTGAATATATATTATATATTTATCATGTTTTACATTTTGGATATAAGTAATCATGATCCAAGTAATCATATTAATAATTACAAGTTAAAACACGAACGACAAATGAGACGATTTTACCCAAAACGCTACATTAACATGAATTTACAAAAGAACGGGTAATATAAAGTCATAAGTGGACCATATATGATATAATAACAATGAATATGATTATGTAATAAGTCAATAAAATTATTTAAATCATTATATAGTGGGTAAAGATACGTACGAAGCATATCGGACCTAAGGTAAGGGATAATTTTGCAAATCTCATTTTTATTCGAGATTGCTTATTCATAATTACTTACTGGGGTTATATTTATCTTCCATGTCCATGTTTCCTAAAAATGATTTCATGTATGTTTAAAGTCCCTTTTACCCATTTTTGACTTTTAATATATGGTATGTATGGAATCTTTCTTTTACGAGGTAATTTTGACTTTTCTGGAAAAAGTACGATAAGAATATTTTTTTTAACTTATACGGAATGAAAGGATTTTTACAGTTTTATAAAGCCTTATTTTCATGAAGATTCCTCCAAAATATTTCATGGCTATTTTAAACAAAATTTTTCTTTTAAAATTTCATGACTTTTTGTGAAAAGAAATTGATTTTGAAGAAGAAAGGATATTTTCCTCAAGAATTCATTTCAAGTGTTTTATCAAAACAATTTTCCATCTAAGATGAAATTATTTTCATATTTGTATGTTTTAAGTATAATGTATCTATGATTTAAATGCTTTCACTTTTCTTATGATGAAATGATATCCATTTTTTTGGATTATGTTATGATGGGATGATGTTTATGAAAACCATTTTTATTCATTGGGTTATTATGAATGATGTATGTTTATTTTGTGGCACAAGTAAGAATGATTTGATTATGAGATGGGTGAGACCTATATCTCCCTCCAATGCATTGGGTAAAGATTTATATCTCATGAGATAGACATGGCTAGAATAGTAAGTTAATCCGGTTCAGTGTTACAGGACTGAAACGAGGAGTGAACTCGATTCAGAAAGGGACTTTGTCCACCAAGATGGTCTTGGCAGCAATGCCTTGGCTACTATAGAAATCATGAAATGTGCTGAATGGTTGCCACAATTACATGTTTTATTCCCATGCTATTTTATCATGATTTATGTTCCATTATGATCTATGCCTTTTTTACTTCCATGTTTTATGTCGTTGCTCAAGATTTTTAATGCTCATTTTTTTAAGTTCAAATGTATATGGTATGTTTTATTTTATCCATGCTTACCCTTACTGAGCATTTGAGCTCACCTTTTTTATGTTTTATTTTCCCCCAGGATTAAAAGAAAGGTTTTAGGTAAGGAAACAAAAATGGGAAGATCTTTATTAGGAGATGTTGAAGATCTTTCACCACGATTAGAAGATTTTATTTCAAGTTTCCAAAGACACTAAACTATTACGGTCCTTGTGTGTCTGTTTTTGTTATGTATTAAGTATTCTGCAAAAGAGATGTAATGTCCATGTACGTCAAGCTTCGGGTCTCTACAGTTGGTATCAGAGGAAAGGTTTATTCAACTTTTGGAAACTAGGATGCGAAAACGTTAGTGAGATCCCTATAGATATTTCTAAGGTATGTCTAGGGATGTCTCTAAGGTTAAGTATACGTATAGGTTATAGTCCTAGAATTGTTCTAAGGATATTATAATTTAACCTAAGATGTTAGATATTAAGGGTACTCCCCCTTTACTATGTTGTTTTCTCTAGCATGATTTTGCCTCTCACGGAATTCTTTTTGTGTTTTACTTAATGGAGGTAACCATAAAGAATTCAGTTAACATTGAATCCAATGGACAAATTGGTGACTATGAGAAACAAAATTGTGTCATGCATAGGGAGAAAGATTTTGTGATTATGCCGAATCAGTCATCACGATATATGATTAACAAGGTGAAATTTAGTGGTATGCCTAATTAATCAAATAAGAGGAAGATAGACTATTATGCATGTTCGCATGTTGAGGAGCATAAAGAAAGGAAGATTGAGATTTCTAAAGAAGGGAAGAAGAACCTTGAGGAATACCTCAAATGGAGGGACTGATGTTATCTGTGTGCAGAAAAGGGTCATAGAGTGACAGACTGTTATGGAGTTCAATGTATTATTTGTGGAGAACATGGGTATTACCCAACTCAATTCCCTGACCTAAAAAGTTACTTCTAAATCAAGGAAGGACTTATTCCAGGACAATCATTGAAGGGGATGGATTGAAGTGTTTATGTATTGGTATTCAAGAATAATGTTGTTGAGGTAATTTTATTGTGTATTGTAATATTTTTGTATTAGTCTATTGTGGTTTTCAATAATTTTATGGTACCAGTAAACATGAAAAGTGATTCAAATATTTTTGAAAGAAGATGATATGCGCATAATGAAGGGATAAGGAGAAAATGAAATGTTTGACAGTATTCATGAGCACATGATTGATATAAGGACTAAGTGATATCATGGTTTGAGTATATAGAATTTTGAGGATTTTGGTATGTGGAAAGTGTTAACTTTTAACTGCATTCATGTTTTCACTATGGTTCAATGGGTATTCATTTTTAAGAGAATACATGATTAAGGTATTCACATGATTAGAATATGACCAACAGGATATATGGGGTATAAATGATGATATTCACATGATTGGTTGATGAAATTTCAAGTAATCGTTTTCTTTATACTATGAGCTTGGACCGAAGTATTTTAGATAAGCCTAAAGATTGGAATGAATTATGTTGTACATAAGTTAGTATTGTTTAAGGATAGAACTTTTTTTGATATTATTGATGGGATGTTATAGTAATGTAGTTTTAGAAAAAGGACAACCTGCAGGACGAGCGACAACCCATCGTACCAGAAAAGGCTATGGGAATCGAACCCACAACCGAAGTGCGACTGGCCTTTATCGCCTACCACTGGCCTACAGGAAGTCCCTGTTTAGTAGAAACTAGTTTTATTATATTAAGCAGTATAATATAAGAAGTATAAGTCCATTTTAGGAACCATATATGATTAATCTAACTATATATGGACTTATGTATTTTTTGATAACTTTTCTAACCTTTTATTTGAGACAGATGGAATGACCCATCATTCTATCACATGATCTGCTAACACATCACGAATGACGAATTCAACTTTATTTCTTTAAGAGATGAATTGGAAATTGTCCAAAGAACGACCAACAGTGATACTATACCAAAATCACGAAGGTATTTCTTCTAATTCCAATTTCATCAACTTTAGGGAAATGATATTGAAAACCAAAAATGCTTTCCTAGTTCCCTTATATCCGATGAATCAGATGGTACCTTAGATCATCACAAATCAATAGCTTTGTGATTGTTGGCTTTTTCATAGCCATGTTCTCTACCACTCTCCATCAGAACTTGATGGTTAGATTTTTCTTCCATATCCATATTTTCACCTATGTTCTCCTACGTCGAAACCCAGTGATGAGTTAATTTGGGTAATTGTTACATTTCATACTTTACTTTTTAAAGCCATATTTTGGTATTCCTTTTTACTATGTGGGTTTCTATTAAACAAACTTTCGAGTAGTAAACCATTTATAACCCCGACGAATTTCAAGGGAAAAATTCATTTTAAGTTGGTAGAATGTAACAACCCGAGATTTTATAAGATACATTATTTTTAATTTCATTCATATATTCTGTTGTACGATACACCAAGATTATATTGCGCTATACACAACACCATATTAGCTTGCAGTATACGCAACACTATTCTTGGCTTGTGTTACACACAATTTCAAGTTCATTTGATAGAAGTTATTCTACGCAACATTGAGTGTATATATATATATATATATATATATATTCAATGTATAAATAAAATATGGTTGGATTCTGTTATATGCAACAACAAAGGATTCCTGCACTACACACAACCCGGACTTGGCTTGCATTACACGCAATCGCGACCTTCCCTATAGCGTGTGTTGTACGCAATACCGGGTTTTACTAAACAACAATATATTATTATAATATTGTTATGAACTAGCCGTTATGAATAGTATTAACTAAATTGTTAATTTTATAACATTATTATTCATCTTACCAATTTTCTAGAACATGGTATAAGAACAAAATAAATTTTTCGGGTAAAATATGTATTTTTCAAAAAATACAGTTTTGCCGCCTCTTGATGGCACACCCACTTTAAATCTAGTTTTTGAAATGTTTATAAGTTACATTTGACAAAATAAAATTATTCTTTGGAATAAAGAAATAAAAATTTACTTTGGATAAATTTTTCATATTATTCTGGTAACTTTCATATTTTGATGAATAGTAAAAACACGCTATATTTTAATTAAAAACAACTTTTTTCATCGCAATAATTTATATGGTTAAATTATAATATTGAATGGTTTTAAAGTATAAATATAATATATTTTTACCATTTATTATAATGTATGTCATTGTCATTGATTTTACATTAAATTCGTAGGTTAAATCAATTCAATCTTTTGCATTGTTTTAAAGAAAAATCCATTTTTTTTCGACAACGAGATTAATTTTAATTTAATTTCTGCAACTTTTGTGTATTGAATTTGGAAAAATGGATTCCATATTTGGAATCAGTGGGTCTAAATTATGTTAATAAGCTACTTTTTTATTTTTGAGAATTATGAATAGTAACTACGGTAAATTTTATTTACCATAGTTAAAGGTAAATCGGGTAATTAAGGGTAAATATAATATTATAAAATTACCCTAACACATGACAAAATTCTATTGGATGACTAAAAGTCGACCCATATCACCTAATGGTCGGATTAGATTCATTTAATAGACTTTTTTCCATGAAAATAATTTAATTATTATTAAAACCAAAGAAAGTGACAATATGTCACTCTCTTAAATACTATAAGTATAATAATTTTACGTTATAGATAAACTTCATGAAACTTTGAACATTAATAGTATACAGAAATCTAACAAAATCATCTACATCATTAGAATTTATTTAGAATTTTTTGGGATTACATAATTATAATTAATTGTGACACAATAGTGATGCAGAAATTATTTATCTAGTGAAAAATCAGGAATATAGTTTTTATTAAACTAATAGTGACCATAAAAGGCACAAAAACCTGACCAAAACTTATTGGTCATGTAAATTTAAACGATAATCATACAATGGTCGAATATTTGACCATTCTGAGTCTTATACAAGCAATTATGACACTTATATTATTTTATTTTAAATGATTAAAAAGTTGTAACCTTCATAATTTAATAAATATAACAATTTAACTATTGTGATTTTAAGATGATAAATTAGAGAAAAAGTATTATTTTGAAAGTTAATAGATTTATATTCATCATAGGATTTTGTTTTTAATTTTTATTCAACAGATAAATATATTAAATAATTATACAAAAATGTTGTAGTAATTATTTTATTAAGAGATAAACCAAATAAATGGTTTTAAAAATAATAAAATAAATATTATATGAACTATTTAATGTTCTCCACTAATTTTCTAGAAACATATGGCCTTTTAGGAATCTATTATAGCTTTTAGTTCGAATATATCTTCTGTATATATTCTATTTAAATTCATATAAATTAATAGTGTCAAAATTGACACTATTGTTATTTTATAAAAATAACATATTATAAAATTACAAAAATATTTAAAAATTATAAATTTAAATTTATATGGTCTAAAATATTATAAAGTGTCCAATTATGGACAATTCACAAAAAATAAGTAATTTTTTTGTTATAAGTTAAAATTTAGAATGTTATTACCACAAATAAAATTAAATTGATTAAGTAAGGATAAATCAAGTTGATAATGTTTAAAATAATTTCCTAACATGTCTAAATTTTATTGGATGACGAGATTATAACCTTATATCCTCTAATATTCGAATATGAGTTATTTTTGGAGGTTTTTAAGTGGGGTTATATTTATTATAAATTAATATTTTTAAGAATTCCAAAGGTGCCCCTCTCCACCCTTATAAAAGGGCACCTCCTCCCTCTCTTCCACGCACCAATTTGAGCCTTCAAACTCGGAAACACCCTGCCAAATTCTCTTCTCCACTTCCCTAGAAACATCCTAGAGGTCCTGGTCTTCTTCAAAGACCAATTGTAGTGCCCTAAGAGGAGGTCTCAAAGAGGCGCTTCAAAGAACAGGTAATATTCGTTACCGATTCTTTTAACTTTATTTCTTCTTCCACTTCTTCTTCTTTAGTTGTTTCATTAGGAAATAATAACATCAGCATCAATAATATACTGATATGTTATTATAATTATTAAACAACCCTATTTCACAATTTATCCATCCTACGAAAAATGAAATCACCGCGCGTGCGTACGTACAGAATACCGTTTCCACGCCGTGGTGTAATCTATTTTCCACCACCAACATACTTGGATGGGTATAATGGTGTATATAATGACTATATATGATTATTTTAAAGTGATATTGATTCTTAAATATTATACATACACTTGAATACAATTCCACGATCATGGGAATGATATCGTCGCTCGTGCGTACGTACGGACTACCATCTCCACGACGCGATGAGATTCATTCTCAATGATTAACCATTCATGAATGATTATAAAGTATATATAATAAGTAATCATGAAATATATGAAATAATAATGATACTGGATTTATGTATATATATATGTATTTCATCTACTTAATTCCATTCAATTCAATAAGGAAACGAAAACAGCGTTCATGCGTACGTACGACCTACCGTCTCCATGAACGGTGTATTTCTTCCCATTTATTGATATATTTTATATATGTATATTCTGAATATATATTATATATTTATCATGTTTTACATTCTGGATATAAGTAATCATGATCCAAGTAATCATATTAATAATTACAAGTTAAAACACGAACGACAAATGAGACGATTTTACCCAAAACGCTACTTTAACATGAATTTACAAAAGAACAGATAATATAAAGTCATAAGTGGATTATATATGATATAATAACAATGAATATGATTCTGTAATAAGTCAATAACATTATTTAAATCATTATACAGGGGGTTCAGATACGTACTAAGCATATCAGACCTAAGGTAAGGGATAATTTTTCAAATCTCATTTTTATCCGAGATTGCTTATTCATAATTATTTACTGGGGTTATATTTATCTTCAATGTCCATGTTTCCTAAAAATGGTTTCATGTATTTTTAAAGTCCCTTTTACCCATTTTTGACTTTTAATATATGGTATGTATGGAATCTTTCTTTTACGAGGTACTTTTTGACTTTTTCGGCAAAAGTACGATAAGAATGTTTTTTTAACTTATACAGAATGAATGGATTTTTACGGTTTTATAAAGCCTTATTTTCATGAAGCTTCCTCCAAAATATTTCATAACTATTTTAAACAAAATCTTTTTATTTTAAAATTTCATGACGTTTTGTGAAAAGAAATTGATTTTGAAGAAGATAGGATATTTTCCTCAAGAATTCATTTCAAGTGTTTTATCAAAACCATTTTCCATCTAAGATGAAATTATTTTCATATTTTTATGTTTTAAGTATAATGTCTCTATGATTTACATGCTTTCACTTTTCTTATAATGAAATGATATCCATTTTTCTTGGATTATGTTATGATGGGATGATGTTTATGAAAACCATTTTTATTCATTGGGTTATTATTAATGATGTATGTTTATTTTGTGGCACAAGTAAGAATGATTTCATTATGAGATGGGTGGGACCTATATCTCCCTCCAATGGATTGGGTAAAGATTTATATCTCATGATATAGACATGGATGGAACGGTAAGTTAATTAGATTCAGTGTTACAGGACTGAAATGAGGAGTGAACTCGATTCAGAAAGGGACTTTGTCCAGCAAGATGGTCTTGGCAGCAATGCCTTGGATACTATGGAAATCATGACATGTGCTGAATGGTTTCCACAATTACATGTTTTATTCCCATGCTATTTTATCATGATTTATGTTTCATTATGATCTATGCGTTATGTACTTCCATGTTTTATGTCGTTGCTCAAGATTTTTAATGTTCATTTTTTTAAGTTCAAATGTATATGGTATGTTTTATTTTATCCATGCTTACCCTTAATGAGCATTTGAGCTCACATTTTTTATGTTTTCTTTTCCCCCAGGATTAAAAGAAAGGTTTTAGGTAAGGAAACAAAAATGGGAGGATCTTTATTGGGAGATGTTGAAGATCTTTCACCAGGATTAGAAGATTTTATTCCAAGTTTCCAAAGACACTAAACTATTACGGTCCTTGTGTGTCTATTTTTGTTATGTATTAAGTATTCCACAAAAGAAATGTAATGTCCATGTAAGTCAAGATTCAGGTTTATACAGTTGGTATCAGAGTAAAGGTTTAGTCAACCTTTGGAAACTAGGATGCAAAAACGTTATTAAGATCCCTAGAGATATTTCTAAGGTATGTATAGGGATGTCTCTAAGGTTAAGTATACGTATAGGTTATAGTCCTAGAATTATGCTAAGGATCTTATAATTTAACCTATGATGTTAGATATTGAGGGTACTCCCCCTTTACTATGTTGTTTTCTCTAGCATGATTTTGCCACTCACAGAATTCTTTTTGTGTTTTAGTTAATGGAGGGAACCAGAAGGAATTCGGTTAACATTGAATCCAACGGAAAAATTGGTGACTAAGAGCAACAAAATTTTGTAATGCCTAGAGAGAAAGATATTATGATTATGCCGAATCAGTCATCACGATATATGATTAACAAAGTGAAATTTAGTGGTATGCCTAATTCATCAAATAAGAGGAAGATAGACTATTATACATGTTCGCATGTTGAGGAGCATAAAGAAAGGAAGATTGAGATTTCTAAAGAAGGGAAGAAGAACCTTGAGGAATACCTCAAATGGAGGGAACAATGTTATCTGTGTGGAGAAAAGGGTCATAGAGTGACAGACAGTTATGGAGTTCAATGTATTATTTGTGGAGAACATGGGCATTACCCAACTCAATGCCCTGACCTAAAAAGATACTTCTAAATCAAGGAAGGACTTATTCCAGGACAATCATTAAAGAGGATGGATTGAAGTGTTTATGTATTGGTATTCAAGAATAATGTTGTTGAGGTAATTTTATTGTGTATTGGAATATTTTTGTATTAGTCTATTGTGGTTTTCAATAATTTTAAGGTACCGATAACCATTAAAAGTGATTCAAATATTTTGGAAAGCAGATGATATGCGGATAATGAAGGGATAAGGAGAAAATGAAATTTTTGACAGTATTCATGAGCTCATGATTGATATAAGGACTAAGTGATATCATGGTTTGAGTATATAGAATTTTGAGGATTTTGGTATGTGGAAAGTGTTAACTTTTAACTGCATTCATGTTTTCTCTATGGTTCAATGGGTATTCATTTTTCAAGAGAATACATGATTAAGGTATTCACATGATTAGAATGTGACCAACAAGATATATGGGGTATAAATGATGATATTCACATGCTTAGTTGATGACATTTCAAGTAATGGTTTTCTTTATACTATGAGCTTGGACCAAAGTATTTTAGATAAGCCTAAAGATTGGAATAAATTATGTTGTACATAAGTTAGTATTGTTTAAGAATAGAATTTTTTGATATTATTGATGGGATGTTATAGTAATGTAGTTTTAGAAAAAGGACAATCTGCAGGACGAGCGACAGCCCATCGCATCGGACAAGGCTGTGGGAATCGAACCCAAAACCGAATTGCGACTGGCCTTTATCGCCTACCACTGGCCTACAGGAAGTCCCTATTTAGTAGAAACTAGTTTTATTATATTAAGCATTATAATATAGGAAGTATAAGTCCATTTTAGGAACCATATATGATTAATCTAACTATAGATGGACTTATGTATTTTTTGATAACTTTTCTAACCTTTTGTTTGAGACAGATGAAATGACCCATCATTCTATCACATGATCTGCTAACACATCACGAATGACAAATTCAACTTCATTTCCTTAAGAGATGAAGTGGAAATTGTCCAAAGAACGACCAACGGTGAGACTATACCAAAATCACGAAAGTATTTCTTCTAATTCCAATTTCATCAACTTTAGGGAAATGATCTTGAAAACCAAAAATGTTTTCCTTGTTCCCTTATATCCGATGAATCAGATGGTACGTTAGATCATCACAAATCAATAGCTTTGTAATTTTCGGCTTTTTCATAGCCATGTTCTCTACCACTCTCCATCAGAACTTGATGGTTAGATTTTTCTTCCATATCCATATTTTCACCTATGTTATCCTACGTCGAAACCCAGTGATGAGTTAATTTGGGTAACCGTTACATTTCATACTTTAGTTTTTAAAGCCATGTTTTGGTATTCCTTTTTATGATGTGGGTTTCTATTAAACAAACTTTCAAGTAGTAAACCATTTATAACCCTGACGAATTTCGAGGGCGAAATTCATTTGAAGGGGGGTAGAATGTAACAACCCGAGATTTTATAAGATACATTCTTTTTAATTTCATTCATATATTCTGTTGTATGATACACCAAGATTATCTTGCACTATACACAAAACCGTATTAGCGTGCAGTATACGAAACACTATTCTTGGCTTTTGTTACACACAATTTCAAGTTCGTTTGATAGAAGTTATTCTACGGAACATTGAGTGTATATATATATATATATATATTCAATGTATAAATAAAATATGGTTGGATTCTGTTATACGCAACGACAAAGAGTCCTGCACTACACGCAACCCTGACTTGGCTTGCATTACACGCAATCGCGACCTTCCCTGATAGCGTGTGTTGTACGCAATACCGGGTTTTACTAAACAAAAATATATTATTATAATATTGTTATGAACTAGCCGTTATGAATAGTGTTAACTAAAATTTGAATTTTATAACATTATTATTCATTTTACACATTTTCTAGAACATGGTATAAGAACAAAATAAAATTTTCTGGTAAAATAAGTATTTTTCAAAAAATACAGTTTTGCCGCCTTTTGATGGTGCACCCACTTTAAATCTAGTTTTTGAAATGTTTATAAGTTAAATTTGACAAAATAAAAATATTCTTTGGAATAAATAAATAAAAATTTACTTTGGATAAATTTTTCATTTTATTCTGATAACTTTCATATTTTAATGAATAGTAAAAAAACGCTATATTGTAATTAAAAACAACTTTTTTCATCGTAATATCTTATGTGGTTAAATTATAATATTGAATGGTTTTGAAGTATAAATAGAATATATTTTTACCATTTAATATAATTTATGTCATTATCATTGATTTTACCTTGAATTCGTAGGTTAAATCAATTCAATCTTTTGCAATGTTTTAAAGAAAAACCCGTTCTCTTTCGACAACGGGATTAATTTTAATTTAATTTCTGCAACTTTTGTGTATTGAATTTGGAAAAATTGATTCCATATTTGGAATCAATGGGTCCAAATTATGTTAATAAGCTACTTTTTATTTTTGGGAATTATGAATAGTAACTACGGTAAATTTTATTTACCATAGTTAAAGGTAAATCAGGTAATTAAGGGTAAATATAATATTATAAAATTACCCTAACACATGCCAAAATTATATTGGATGGATAAAGGTAGACCCATATAACCTAATGGTCGGATTATATTCATTTTATGGAATTTTGACCATGAAAATAATTTAATTATTTTTAAAACCAAAGAAAGTGACAACATGTCACTCTCTTAAATCTTATAAGTATAATAATTTTAATTTAGTGATAAACATCATAAAACTTCGAACATGAATAGTCTACAGAAAGCTAATAAAATTATCTACATCATGATAATTTATTTAGAATTTTTAGGGATTAAATAATTGTCATTAATGGTGATACATTAATGATACAGAAATTATTTATTAAGTTGAAAATAAGTAATATAGTTTTTATTGAAATAATAATACCGATTAAAAGGCCCACAAACCTGACCAAAACTTATTGGTAGTATAAATCTACACCTTAAACATCCAAGTACCTAATATATAACCGTTTTGAGCCTTATAAAAGTGATTATGACACTAATATTATTTTATTTTAAATGATGCGAAAGTTGTCACCTTCATAATTTAATAAATATAACAATTTAAATATTGTGATTTTAAGATGATAAATTAGAATAAAAGTATTATTTTGAAATCTAACATATTTATCTTCATCATAGGATTTTATTTTTAATTTTTATGCAACAAATCAGTATATTAAATAATTATACAACAATGTTGTAGTATTTATTTTATTAAGAGATAAACCAAATAAATGGTTTTAAAAATAATAAAATAAATAATATATGAACTATTTAATGTGATCCACTAATTTTATAGATACATATGACCTTTTATGAATCTATTAAAGCTTTTATTTTGAACATATCTTCTGTATATAGTTTATTTAAATTCAAATAAATGAATAGTGTCAAAATTGACACTATTGTTATTTTATAAAAATAACATATTATAAAATTGTTTAAAAATCACAAAAATATTTAAAAATTATAATTTAAATTTATATGGTCTATAATGGTATAAAGTAAACAATTATGGAAAGTTAAAAATAAATAAGTTATTATTTGTTATAATTTAAAATTTAGAATTTTATTACCACAAATAAACTTAAATAGATTAAATAAGGATAAATCAAAATGATAAGGTTTAAAATAAGATCCAAACATGTATAAATTTGATTGGTTTATTATATTAGAACCCTATATAATCTAATATTCAAATATATGTCATTTTTTCAGGTTTTTAAGTGGGGTTAGATTTATTATAAATTAATATTTTTAAGAATTCCAAAGGTGACCCTCTCCACCCTTATAAAAGGGCACCTGCACCCTCTCTTCCACACACCAATTTGAGCCTTCAGGCTCGGCCAAAACCTGCCAAATTATCTTCTCCACTTCCCTAGAAACAACCTAGAGGTCCTGGTCTTCTTCAAAGACCAATTTTAGTTCCCTAAGAGGAGGCCTCAAAGAGGCGCTTCAAAGAAGAGGTAATATTCGTTACCGATTCTTTCAACTTTATTTCTTCTTCCACTTCTTCTTATTTAGTTGTTTCATTATGAAATAAAAACATCAGTATCACTCATATACTGATATGTTATTATAAGTATGAAACAACCCTATTTCACAATTTATCCATCCTACAGAAAATGAAATCATCGCGCGTACGTACGTACGGAACACCGTCTCCACACCGTGGTGTAATCTATTTTCCACCACCACCTTATTTGGATGGGTATAATGGTGTAAATAATGACTATATATGATTATTTTAAAGTGATATTTATTCTTAAATATTATACATACACTTTAATACAATTCCACGATCATGGGAATGATATCGTCGCTCGTGCGTACGTACGGACTACCGTCTCCACGACGCGATGAGATTCATTCTCAATGATTAACCATTCATGAATGATTATAAAGTATATATAATAAGTAATCATAAAATATATGACATAATAATGATACTGGATTTATGTATATATATATGTATGTCATCTACTTAATTCCATTCAATTCAACAAGGAAACGAAAACAACGTTCATGCGTACGTACGGCCTACCGTCTCCATGAACGGTGTATTTCTTTCCATTTATCAATATATTATATATATGTATATTATGAATATATATTATATATTTATCATGTTTTACATTCTGTATATAATTAATCATGATCCAAGTAATCATATTAATAATTACAAGTTAAAACATGAACGAAAAATGAGACGATTTTACCCAAAACGCTACTTTAACATGAATTTACAAAAGAACGGGTAATGTAAAGTCATAAGTGGACCATATATGATATAATAACAATGAATATGATTTTGTAATAAGTCAATAACATTATTTAAATCATTATACAGGGGGTTCAGATACGTACGAAGCATATCAGACCTAAGGTAAGGGATAATTTTGCAAATCTCCCATAAAGATCTTCTTATTTTTGTTTCCTTACCTAAAATCTTTCTTTTAATCCTGGGGGAAAAGAAAACATAGAAAGGGTGAGATCAAATTCTTAGTAAGGGTAAGCATGGATAAAATAAAACATACCATATATATTTGAACCTAAAAAAACATGAACATTAAAAATCTTGAGCAACGGCATAAAACATGGAAGTACATAAGGCATAGATCATAATGGAATAGAAATCATGATAAAATAGCATGGGAATAAAACATTTAATTGTGAAAACCATTAAGAACATGATATGATTTCCATATTAGCCAAGGCATTTCTGCAAAGACCATTTTAGTGGACAAAGTCACTTTCTTAATCGAGTTCACTCCTCGTTTTAGTCCTGTTTTACTGAACCGGTTTAACTTGCTGTTCCAGCCATGTCTATCTCATGAGATATAAATCTTTACCCAATTCATTGGAGGGAGATATAGGTCTCACCCATCTCATAATTATACCATTCTTATGTGTTCCACAAAATCATAAAACATACATTATAGCATAACCCGTGTAATAAAAATGGGAATCTTAAACATCGTGACATCATAAAACAATTCATATAAGGTAAAGGAATACATAAAAATATTTCCATCACAACATAATCAAATCCATGTAATAATATGGATAGAAATATAACCCTATATTATCTTAGATGGAAAATAATTTTGATAAAACTCTTGATCTCCATTCTTGAGGAAAATATCCTTTCTACTTCAAAAACATTTTCCTTTCTCAACATGTCATACAATTTTAAACTAAAATAAGTTGATTAAAAATAAAATTGAAAACTTGTAAAGGAAGCTTCTTGGAAATAATTTTTTAAAAATCCATTCATTTCGTATATGTTAAAAAAACATTCTTCTCGTACTTTTGTCGGAAAAGTCAAAAATTACCTCGTATATATGAAAAACAACAAAACATTTCTTTCATATCTTTTACTAAAAACTCACCAAAGGGTAAAATTGGATTTTCAAAATTGTAGGTAGATGGAAATAATATTACATATTGAGGAAACATGGATGTGGATGATAAAATACACCCCAGTAAATACCAAAGTATAAACAATCTCAGATAAAAATGAGATTGTGATATTTTCCCTTAACTTAGGTCCGATATGCTTCGTACGTATCCAAACCTCCTATATAATGATTTAAATAATGTTATTGACTTATTAAAGAATCATATTAATTGTTATGATATCATATATGGTTCACGTATGACTTTATATTACCCGTTCTTTTGTAAATTCCATGTTAAAGAGCGTTTTGGGTAAAATCGTTTCATTTGTCGTCCGTGTTTTGACTTGTAATTATTCATATGATTACATAGATCATGATTAATTACATCCAGAATGTAAAATATTATTTATATATAATATATATTCAGAATATACATATATATAATATATCTATAAATGGAAAGAAATACACCATTCATGGAGACGGTAGGCCGTACGTACGCATGAACGTTGTTTACGTTTCCTCATTGAATTGAATGGAATTAATTAGATGACATACATATATATAGATACATAAATCCAGTATCATTATTATGTCATATATTTCATGATTACTTATTATATATACTTTATAATCATTTATGAATGGTTAATCATTGAGAATGAATCTCATCGCGTCGTGGAGACGGTATTCCATACGTACGCACGAGCGATGATATCATTCCCATGATCATGGAACTTTATTGGAGTGTATGTATACTATTACAGAACCAATATCACTTTACAATAATCATATATAGTTATTATTTACACCATTATACCCATCCAAGTAAGGTGGTGGTGGAAAATAGATTACACCACAGCATGGAGACTGTATTCCGTACGTACGCACGCGTGGTGATTTCATTTTCCATAGGATGGATAGATGGTGAAATAGGGTTGTTTCATACTTATAATAACATATCAGTATATGAGTGATACTGATGTTATTACTTCATAATGAAACAACCTAAGAAGAAGAAGTGGAAGAAGAAATAAAGTTGAAAGAATCGGTAACGGACATTACCTCTTCTTTGAAGCGCCTCTTTGAGACCTCCTCTTAGGGCACTAAAATTGGTCTTTGAAGAAGTCCAAGACCTCTAGGATGTTTCTACGGAAGTGGTTAAGTGAAATGGGCAGGGGTTAGCCGAGCCTGAAGGCTCAAATTGGTGTGAAGAGGATAGGGAGGAGGTGCCCTTTTATAAGGGAGGAGAGGGGCACCTTTGGAATTCTTAAAAATATTAATTTATAATAAATCTAACCCCACTTAAAAACCTCCAAAAATGACTCATATCCTAATACACTACTACAAAAACGGGCAATAACAGCGCTAAAATCGGGCTTTAACAGCGCTAGAAAAGCGCTGTAAAGCTCAGCGCTGATAAAGGGGGGGGGGTCCTTTAACAGCGCTTTTTTAGCGCTGTTAAATGTCACCTTTAACAGCGCTAAAAAAGCGCTGTTAAATGTCACCTTTAATGGCACTAAAAAGCGCTGTTAAAGGATACCTTTAACAGTACTAAAAAGTGCTGTTAAAGGAAACCTTTAACATCGCTAAAAAGTGCTGTTAAAGGAAACCTTTAACATCGCTAAAAAGTGCTGTTATATGTTGCCTTTAACAGCGCTTTTTTAGCACTGTTAAATATCTCCTTTAACAGCGCTTTTTTAGCGCTGTTAAATGTCTCCTTTAACAGCGCTAAAAAAGCGCTGTTAAATCCCTGCCTGCTGCTAATAAAAAACCTGCACTAGTACAGCCAGCCGAGCAGACCTGCACAAAAACCAGTATATCAACCACAGACCTGCACAAAAACTAGTATATCAACCACAAGCATTTCATCAACCGATCACAACCCAACCAAACAGTGTTCTTACCATGAGTTAGATACCATCTACCCAGAAACCCAAACTACCTCATTACATAGTATCACAAAATATTCCTACACAACTCAGAAGATAAATACTAGAACATTACACTATACATTGTTTCTCCTTGGATTGCCACATGGTTTTGACAAATCGTGCAGAGCCCATGCTCCTTGAATCATTCTGCAATACATAAAAAGGATATCCTAACTCTCCCAACCATCACCCTTAGTAATTATGTATATTAATACAAAAAAGGTAACATATCATAAATTGGGGGACTGTAATGAGACATCAATATTAACATTCTATATATAGGATCGATGTCTGGTAGGATTGGTTGCGTTGATACATGACTCTACCTGGACCTCAAAAATAGATATATGATCTCACTCCAGGACTTTCAGAGAGACTCCAACTATGTCTAGGACGTCCTGCTGAAGCGATCGTACTACCGTAAGTCGGAAAAGATACCAAAACCATCCTAGGAAGGATCATGGGAGCCAACCCTAATGAAATATTTCCTTGATATAGTGTTCAAATAGATCAATCATGGTACATAAAATTATGTGTCATTTAAAGGGTCACATGCCTTGTCGCTTTACCCTGGGTAACTCCAATGTTCAGCTGCCTGTGTGAATATACATGTCATATCAACAGGAAATTACATGGCTTGTTAAAAAACATATACGTGTTACCCTTTGATCTTGTGTCCTCTTATGCACCCTTGCCCTATGTTAGTACATGACGTCGATCTCGTGTGATTCTTCCTGTGTATCTGTACAAGGGATAAACTGCATAGCTGGCTCATTAAAGATGTGTAGTGGGATATATTCCATGTAGGAAAGCCATTTAATCCACCCCATGTTTGTGTATCTCAAAAATTCATGCTAAGTCTTGGGGGAGGGTCTACACTACATGTGAGGTGGATATCTCAGTTGTTGATTTCACTTAAAAATAAGTCCATTTTGAACAAAACAGAGGCACTTTGAGTGGTGTCGACCACACCGGGCCTCGGATTGAGTCGGGGTTGACTCATACACATCAAATTTGACCCATGGATCATTGTCCTTAAGTTTCAATAGAATCCGAATGCGTTTGGTCAGTTTCCCGTATGTCAGTTGTTGATTTCTCACATAAAATTAAGTCCATTTTTAACAAAAACAGAGGCACTTTCAGTGGTGTCGGCCACACCGGGCCTCGGATTGAGGCGGGGTTGACTTGTACATGTCACATTTGACCCATGTATCGTTGTTCTAAAGTTTCAACAGAATCCGAATGCGTTTGGTTGGTTTGTCGTATGTTAGTTGTTGATTTCACTTAAAATTAAGTCCATTTTTAACAAAAACAGAGGCACTTTGAGTGGTGTCGGCCACACCGGGCCTTGTATTGAGGCGGGGTTGACTCGTACACGTCATATTTGACTCATGGATCGTTGTCCTTAAGTTTCAATAGAAACCGGATGTGTTTGGTCGGTTTGGTGTATGTATGTAAAATATTGTCCATTTTAAACAAAATACATACACTTGGAGTGATACCAGCCACACCGCGTCTCGGATTGAAGCAGGTTTGACTCGTACACGTCACATATGACCCATGGATCATTGTACTAAAGTGTTAACACAATCCTAAGGCGTTTGGTCGGTTTCTCGTATGTCAGTTGTTGATTTCACTTAAAAATAAATCCATTTTGAACAAAATAGAGGCACTTTGAGTGGTGTCGGCCACACCGGGCCTCAGATTGAGTCGGGGTTGACTCTTACACGTCAAATTTGACCCATGGATCATTTCCCTTAAGTTTCAACAGAATCCAAATGCGTTTGGTCGGTTTGCAGCATGTCAGTTGTTGATTTCACTTAAAAATAAGTCCATTTTGAACAAAAGAGAGGCACTGTGAGTGGTGTCGGCCACACCGGGCCTCGGATTGATGCGGTGTTGAATCGTACACGTCACACATGAGTCATTGATCGTTGTGAAAAAGTATCAACGCAATCAGAAGCCGTTAGATTGGTTTGGCGTATGTACGTAAAATATTGTCCATTTTAAACTAAATACATACACTTGGAGTGATACCGGTCACACCACGCCTCTGATTGAGGCGGGGTTGACTCGTACACGTCACATTTGACCCATGGATCATTGTCCTTAAGTTTCAATAGAATTCCAATGCGTTTGGTCGGTTTGTCGTATGTCAGTTGTTGATTTCACTTAAAATTAAGTCCATTTTTAACAAAACAGTGACACTGTGAGTGGTGTCAGCCACACCGGGCCTCAGATTGATGCGGTGTTGAATCGTACACGTCACACATGAGTCATTGATTGTTGTGAAAAAGTATCAATGCAATCAGAAGCCGTTAGATCGGTTTGGCGTATGTACGTAAAATATTGTCCATTTTAAACTAAATACATACACTTGGAGTGATACCGGTCACACCGCGCCTCTGATTGAGGCGGGGTTGAATCTTACACGTCACATTTGACCCATGGATAGTTGTCCTTAAGTTTCAATAGAATCCCAATGTGTTTGGTCGGTTTGCCGTATGTCAGTTGTTGATTTCACTTAAAATTAATTCCATTTTTAACAAAATAGTGACACTGTGAGTGGTGTCGGCCACACCGGGCCTCGGATTGATGCGGTGTTGAATCATACACGTCACACATGAGTCATTGATCATTGTGAAAAAAGTATCAATGCAATCAGAAGCCGTTAGATCAGTTTGGCGTATGTACGTAAAATATTGTCCATTTTAAACTAAATACATACACTTGGAGTGATACCGGTCACACCGCGTCTCAGATTGAGGCGGGGTTGAGTCGTACACATCACATATAACCCATGAATCGTTGTCCTAAAGTGTCAACACAATCTGAAGGCGTTTGGTCGGTTTCCCGTATGTCAGTTGTTGATTTCTCACTTAAAAATAAGTCTATTTTGAACAAAACAGAGGCACTTGGAGTTGTGTCAGCCACAACAGGCCTCAGATTGAGGCGGGGTTGACTCGTACACGTCACATTTGAAGGTGAGTATGCATACACGATATTTGACCTTCTTAGAGAAGGGTTTCTGGAAGAGTATAAAAGACATGAAGCAATGAAGATCATTAGAGTGTTGGAGCAAATGTGGTTGCTACAAACAATGTGGAAATCGGCTTGTGCAAAGCGACCTAAGTTACAACTTGAAGGTATTGTACTCTATTTTTTCTGGAAGGTTTCAGTTTAAATGCATTTTGGAATGATCATTGCTAGCCATTGTCTTTTAGGTTTTTTTGACAGCCGAGGGGAAAGGGTGCGGTCTGAAGACATTGTAGGATATGTCGAAGGGTGATTTTGTGTGTGAATATGTTGGAGGAATGTTAACTCCCGCAGTTCTGAAAAGAGTCACTATTTAAAAGAAAGTCACAAGTTTAGATACATCTCAAGATGTTCAGTTTAAAGACATTTTGAGGGACACTACTAAAGACATGCTCAGATATGCACACATCCCCCACTTTTAGATCGTTGTCTACTACAATGATCTTCCAAACAAGATATGCATTAGAACACTCATGATACATAGAGAAATTCACTGGCCACCTTCGAGAATGATCAGAAGCACAAACCATGACAGCATTATGTTTTTCCTTGAAAATTCTCTTGGCGAACTGGAATGGCAACTCACTCTTGTGAATTTGCGTCTCTACTTGTCACTTCATGTGTGCAGCTACTGCCATTCCAGTTCGCCAAGAGAATTTTCAATGAAAAACATAATGCTGTCATTGTTTGGGCTTTAGATCATTCTCAAAGTTGGGCAGTGAATTGCTCTATGTATCATGAGCGTTCTAATGTATATCTTGGTTGAAAGATCATTGTAGTAGACAACGATCTAAAATTGGGGGATGTGTGCATATCTGAGAATGTCTTTAGTAGTGTCCCTCAAAATGTCTTTAAACTGACCATCTTGAGATGTATCTAAACTCGTGACTTTCTTTTAAAAAGTGACTCTTTTCAGAACTGCGGGAGTTAACATTTCTCCAACATATTCACACACAAAATCACCCTTCTACATATCCTCCAATGTCTGCAGACCCCACCCTTTCCCCTCGGCTGTCAAAAAAACCTAAAAGACAATGGCTAGCAATGATCATTCCAAAATGCATTTAAACTGATACCTTCCAGAAAAAATAGAGTACAATACCTGCAATTTGTAACTTAGGTCGCTTTGCACAAGCCGATTTCCACATTGTTTGTAGCAACCACATTTGCTCCAACACTCTAATGATCTTCATTGATTCATGTCTTTTATACTCTTCCAGAAACTCTTCTCTAAGAAGGTCAACTATCGTGTATGCATACTCACCTTCAAATGTGACGTGTACTAGTCAACCTCGCCTCAATCTGAGGCCTGTTGTGGCTGACACAACTCTAAGTGCCTCTGTTTTGTTCAAAATGGACTTATTTTTAAGTGACAAATCAACAACTGACATACGGGAAACTGACCAAACGCCTTCGGATTGTGTTGACATTTTAGGACAACGATTCATGGGTCATATGTGATGTGTACGAGTCAACCCCGCCTCAATCTGAGACGCGGTGTGACCGGTATCAGTCCAAGTGTATGTAATTTGTTTAAAAGGGAAAATATTTTAAGTACACACTCCAATTAAAGTGGTGTCCATTTTAAACAAGAGAGCGACCCTTTGGGTGGTAGTGGTCACACCGTGCCTCGGATTGTGGCGGAGTTGACTCGTACATGTCACCAAGGACCTGTGGATCGTTCTCCTAAAGGATGAAGGCAATCCGGATGCGTCTGGTCGGATTTCCGTAGGTCAGTTGTTGTTTTCAATTAAAGTGGTGTCCATTTTAAACAAGAGAGCGAACCTTTGGGTGGTGGCGGTCACACCGTGCCTCGGATTGAGGCGGAGTTGACACGTACATGTCACCAAGGACCCGTGGATTGTTCTCCTAAAGGATGAAGGCAATCCAGATGCGTCTGGTCAGATTTCCGTAGGTCAGTTGTTGTTTTCAATTAATGTGGTGTCCATTTTAAACAAGAGAGCGACCATTTTAGTGGTTCAACATTCTTGCATGTTGCTGGTGCATATCATCTGTTAAAATGGAAAAATTACTCATTGGAGAAAGAATGTTTTATTTAATAACAATTACAATTTTTCTACGAACATTTACATACAACAATATTTCATCTTCTGATCCCCTTAACCCCTCTCAAAAATGACCACCAATTGTACATGTCCCCAAGTCAGATCTTCATTGTATTTGTGTACAATCTGTCATCAGGTATGCGGCCCACTCGTTTCTGAACACATCTATACATTCTTGTGAGTATGAGGCTTTTCGGTAGTCATAGTAGTACTGCAAAATAAAAAAATAAAGAATTAATAAATAACTTAAACGAACTAGTAATTGTTTTTGAAAATACCTCTTTAGGGATGCTAGTTTTCTGATGAAAAACGATCTCTTTCATAAATTTACAAACATAATAACTGCAATCATTATCGTTTGTTTGTTTTGGAAACTGCAAAAAAATTGATCATTAGGAGAATAAATAACTTGTGTTGAGATGTGTTTGGATAGTGAAATTTTATTATATATACCCTGATATTTGTCCAGACGTAGTACTTGCTTGCCTCCCTATGCTTAACCCCCGTCCTCATTCCTTTTTTTAGACGATATTGACACACAGCCCTATCAGAATAGAATCCTTAGTAAAAGATAATAAAAATTATATTACTTGATGTTTATACCTAAAACGTAAGATGTAGTGTCTTACAGATTCACAAACTCCATCATGTATGGTCGGTTTGATGGATATCCTAGCTTTGAATCCAGAAAATAAATCTTCGGAGTATCCAAGTTCACCGCAATTAGCAACCAATGTTGCCTAAAAACAAAAAAGGAATAAGTAATAAAAAAAGTGAAAATATAATTGATATGATTTAATCGTAGAGTGTTACCCCTGCATGGTTGGTATTAGGAAAAGTCTGTCATCTGTAATCTTGCGTTCAAATGTTTTCAGCAAGTCGTTCACTATTGCATCCCTTTTTGATGACTCTATTTTTGTTTGGTGTGTTGATGTGATATGAGGAATAACCAGTCCAAATCTTGGCTCATGGGAAAATCCATATTAGTTTGATAATGCCAAAGTATGACATATTTGCATAAATTGGATTTCTATCCTTACTACCAGAAACATGCATCGCTTCAGCCACTAGTGTAACTCCACTATTTTGAATGGTACTCTCTTCATCATGTTCATCCATATAGAATGTATAACCATTAATTACATACCCACTGTAAGATAATACATACACACTTGGTCCAGCGGCTAGCCATCGAAGTCGTTCTGAAATTGAATTCGGATTTTCATCCAACTGCTTAAAAATATGGTCCTGAAACCATCCTATAAACTGGTGATTATGTGTATCTGCTAACCATTTTTCAGCCCTCGATGGATTCAACTGCCTAAGAATTTCTTTGTGAGTTTCAATATATGGAGCAACCACCCAACTGTTATGCAAAACATAAAGATGAGCCTGCTCTTGATCTGTAATATTGATTGTTACAACTTCTCTTCCAGAAATTCCCCCACCCTCAATGCGTCCAGTGTGACGAGATTTCGGGAGACCAATGCTTTCCACATCAGATAGGTATTCAATAAAAAATTCAATGGCTTCCTCAACAATATATCGCTCCACTATACAACCCTATGGCCGACTTCGATTTTTGACATATCCTTTCAAAATATTCATATACCGTTCAACAGGATACATCCATCTATAGTGCACAGGACCACAAAGTTGAATCTCTCTCACCAAGTGAATCATCAAATGAACCATCATATCAAAGAATGTTGGCGGGAAGAACATTTCTAATTCACATAATATGATGACAATTTCTTTTTCCATAGCTGGAAATTTCCCCGGGTCTAAAACTTTGCTACATATAGATTTGAAAAAGAAACAAAGTTTGGTTAACGTATGACGAACATTCTTGGGTAAACTGCAACGTAAAGCTATAGGAATTAGATCTTGCATCAAAACATGGCAATCATGTGATTTCAAACCTTTTAACTTCAAATCATTCATTGACACAATGTTCTTGATATTTGATGAGTACCCCTCTGGAACCTTTACATCATTAAAGAAGTTGCAAAACTGATATCTCTCTGCCCTAGAAAGAGTATAAGCAGCAGGAGGAAGAAACAATCGATTTTCACCTTTCACGGGAGCCAACTCTTCTCGTATTCCCATGTCAACCATGTCCAACCTTGCCTTAATTCCATCTTTTGTTTTGCCAGGGGAATTTAGCAACGTTCCAATAACACGATCACATACATTTTTTTCCACATGCATCACATCAAGAAAATGTCTGACGTACAAACAATTCCAGTATGGTAATTCAAAAAAAACTGATCTCTTTTTCCAACCGATTTTCTTAAGGTTTTTCGAAAATGGTTTACCAAAAATAGTGTTCATATCTTCTACTTTCTCAAACAGCTGATCACCTGTTAGTGGAGATGGTGTTGTGCGTTTTTCTGAACTTCCATTGAATGATTTCGTCCAAGATCGGTACTTATGCCGACGAGGTAGAAATCTACGATGTCCTAGAAACACAGATTTCGATGAATGTTTCAACCTAATTGATTCTGTATCTTATTCACACACGGGACACCCTTGAGTTCCTTTAATGCTATATCCTGACAAATTTCCATAAGCAGGGAAATCATTTATTGTCCCATACAACATCGCTCTCAACGTGAAGTATTCACTTTTATAAGCATCATACAACATTACACCTGAGTCCCACAATAACTTCAAATCCTTGATCAAAGGAGTCAGATAAACATCAATATCGTTACCTGGTTGTTTTGGTCCTGATATAAGCATAGATAACATGATGAATTTTCGCTTCATGCATAACCAGGGTGGCAAGTTATAATTTAGCAACATAACAGGCCATGTACTATGAGTGCTGGTTTGAAAACCAAAAGGATTCACTCCATCTGTAGATAACGCAAGACGAAGGTTTCTCGGCTCTTTTCCAAATTCAGGATACTCATGATCAATTTTCTTCCATTGAGGAGAGTCGAATGGATGACGTAATAACCCATCTTTATTTCTTTTATCTGCATGCCACGACAATTGTCTTGCAGTTTCTTCACTTCCATATAAACGCCTAAACCTTGGAATGATTGGAAAGTACCATACAACTTTCATAGGATTGGATTTATCTTTATTGTATCGAGAAGAACCACACTTTGGGCATTCTGTAAGTGATTTGTTCTCCTTTTGAAACAATATACAGTCTTTTGGGCAGACATGTATTCTTTCAGAAATCATTCCCATCGAGCGTAGCATTCGTCTAGCTTCATATGTCTGGCTTGGGAGCTCATTATCTTCCGGGAGTATGTCATTCAAGAGAGCAAGTAGTTCCGTAAAACTGACATCACTCCATCCATTGTCTGCTTTCAATTTATACAACTTCAGTACAGCTGACAATGTTGTATACTTAGTGCAAGCAGCATACAATGGTGTCTTTGCACAACTCTTTAACTTCTCAAACAATTTTGGGAAATCACGGGGTTCATCTTGAATTGTCTTTGTCATTTCCTCAATACGATCTTCATCATCATTGACATCTGTAATCACATCCTCCATACGGTCTTCTTCATTATCTATATTTGTATTCATATCTGACGATCCATAAAACACAGTTTTATCCCAGCCAGTAGCTACATTCGCTTTAGCTCCGTGTTTATTCCAACATTTATAACTCCGATCTATTCCGTGACATATCAAATGTTCTTCCAACTCCTCTGGAGTAAGTAGTCTAGAATAACAACAACGTAAACACGGACAAAGGATTTGAGAAGGATCCTTTGTGTGATCCTTTTCAAACTTGATGAACTCTTTCACTCCGTTCTCGTACTCTATTGTTAAACGATTAGAATCCATCCAATCTTTATTCATCTTCATCCTATTTGAATCTCAAATATTAGTATTTATGGTTCAAGTACACAAAAGAAGACTTCCAAATACAGTATAAGGGAACCAATTCCTTGGAAGGAGATCAAGTAGTCTAACCTACAATCAAGATTCATAAAAAAGAATATTAGATTCACTAAAAAGATGATTATCTATCACTCTATAAGGAGGATATAACAGGAGATAGAGGATTTCCAATCGATGAGAGATACCTTTATCAGAGAACCGAATAGGGGAACCTAAAGGAGACTTGTAATAGGGGATCCTCTCATTATTTTATATCTTATCTCTTGGTAAATGGTTTCTGTTTTGTGTTAGAGTACTTTTGTGGGATCATGTTGGTCAACACACCATTGGGGGTGTGATTAGAAGGCATCTGTCTTCGTAAGGGATGTTCCCTCATGGTTTGTGAGTATTGTTTCATTTTGGATTTATACATGCTTGATATGATATGTATTGAATAGATAGTGATGATGTAATTTTTGGTATTTAATCAATATCACATTGATTGTTACCGTAGATGAGTGACCGTCATGCCTCATAAGGGTAGAGCCCATGTCTTTTATGGAGAATGGGATATCTTGGTAGACCATGTAGGACCAATTCTTCCACAACTAGGTGAGAACATAGACCAGTTTAAGAATATTTTTCTTGATGATAATGGATTGAAACAAGAAATATTTCCCCCAGTAGTAGACTGGTTCTAGGATGTGTTTCATGAGAATTGATCAGGGCTACCACCTAAAAGAGACTTTGAGTTCATGATTGAGCTGATGCGTGGAGTTGAGCCATTTTATATAATGCCTTTCAGAATGAAACAAGAATAGATTCAGGAACATAAAACTCAATGAGAGGAGTTAGATTATGAAGGGTGCATCTGATCGAGTATGTCACCTTGGGGATCTCATGTTTTATTTTCCAAGAAGGATGAAAGAACATTAGATATGTGTTTCTATTAATAGAGTATGAATTAGATTAAAATTAAGAACAGATATCCACTTCTTTGTATTTTTGATCTATTTGACCAGCTGAGGGGTTCCATATTGTTCTCTAAGATTGATCTAAGGTTTGTTTATCATCATTTGAGGTTGAGAAATTCTGATATACTATAAACTAATTTTGAAATCATGTGTAGTTTTTATGAATTCTTCATAATAAAATTTGTGTTGACGAATTCCCCATGGCATTTATTCTCTTGATGAGTTGAATATTTCACTTGTACCTAGACCAGATTGTAGTTGTTTTATGGATGACATATTGGTGTAATACCAAAATAATGATGATCATTCCCAACATCTGGACATCATCATGAGTACACTTAGAGAGAATCAGCTATACACAATCTATCTATATGAAAACATATACATCTTCTTCATAGATTGTTACCTTAAGGCGGCGGCCGAGGGCGTTGCGGGTTGCGGAAGGCGGCCGCGGAGGGCGAACGAGGGCGGCCGAGTGAGGCGGAGGGCGGCGGAGGCGGCGGAGAGCGGCCGAGGGCGGCGGAGGGCGGCGGAGGGTGGCCGAGGGCGGCAGAGAACAGCGGCCGAGGGCGTTGCGGGCAGCCGAGGGCGGCAGGCGGTGGAGGTCGGCCGAGGGTGTTGCGGGCGGCGGAGGACGGCGAGTGTACCGAGGGCGGCAAGCTCTGGCGAAGCGAACACAACAGCGGTATTCGGGAGAAGAGTAGCAGGGTTACGGTTCTGCGAGAGCTTTAGCTGCGATAAAACGAGGGCACTGTGCGACCGACTTTATAAAAAAGTCGACTAAGGTTTTATCAGCGCTACAAAAGCGCTGATAAAGGCTACCTTTATCAGCGCTAAAATTATAGCGCTGATAAAATCTACCTTTATCAGCGCTTTTCTAGCGTTGATAATATTATGATTTATCAGCGCTAGAAAAGCGCTGATAAAGATTCCCCGTATCAGCGCTACAATTATAGCTCTGATACATGGTCTCTTTATCAGCGCTTTTTTAGCGCTGATAAAGATAATTTTTATCAGCGCTTTTTGAGCGCTGATAAAGGATACCCTATATCAGCGCTGAAATTTGAGCGCTGATAGAGGTGTTCTGTATCAGTGCTTTTTTAGCGCTTATATAGGCGAACCTTTATCAGCGCTTTTTGAGCTCTGATAAAGACCAACTGTATCAGCGCTAAAATTTTAGTGCTGATACAGATCATATTTATCAGCGCTTTTCTAGTGCTGATAAATATTACTATTATCAGCGCTAAGAAAGCGCTGATAAACATTAGCTTTTTCAGCGCTGTAATTTTAGCGCTGATATAGGGTATCCTTTATCAGCGGTTTTTCTTAGCGCTATTATAAGGGCACACTTCCCTTGCCCGTTTTTATAGTAGTGAGATTAGATGGGATAGGGTTGTAATCTCATCAACCAATCCAATTTAGACATGTTAGGAATTTATTTTAAACATTATCAACTTGATTTATCCTTATTTAAACAATTTAGTTTTATTTATGGTAATAAAATTCTAAATTTTAAATTATAACTAAAAATTACTTATTTGTTGTTAATTGTCCATAATTTGATACTTTATAACATTTTCTACCATATAAATTTAAATTTATAATTTTTAAATATTTTTGTGATTTTTAAACAATTTTATAATATGTTATAACAATAGTGTCAATTTTGACACTATTCATTTATTTGAATTTAAATAAAATATATACACAAGAAATGTTCTAACTAAAAGCTTTAATAGATTCGTAAAAGGTCATATGTATCTAGAAAATTAGTGGAGCACATTAAATAGTTCATATAATAGTTATTTTATTATTTTTAAAAACCATTTATTTGGTTTATCTCTTTATAAAATAATTACTACAACATTTTTGTATAATTATTTAATATACTTATTTGTTGCATAAAAATTAAAAATAAAATCCTATGATGAAGATAAATCTATTACCTTTCACAATAATATTTTTACTTGAATTTATCATCTTAAAATCACAATATTTAAATTGTTATATTTATTAAATTATGAAGGTGAAAACTTTGGCATCATTTAAAATAAAATACTATAAGTATCATAATTGCCTTAATAAGGATCCAAATGGTCAACAATTAAGCTGGTGGATGATTAGGGTTTATATATACACTAATAATAAGTTTTTTGCAGATTTTGGTCCTTTTGATATGTATTACTATTTCAATAAAAACTATATTATTGATTTTTCACTAAATAAATAATTTCTGCATCATTAATGTATCACTATTAATGACAATTATTTAATCCCAAAAAATTCTAAATAAATTATCATGATGTAGATAATTTTATTATATTTCTGGAGACTATTCATGTTTGAAGTTTTAGGATGTTTATCACTAAATTAAAATTATTATACTTATAATATTTAATAGTGACATGTTTTCACTTTCTTTGGTTTTAATAATAATTAAATTATTTTCATGGTCAAAAGTCCATAAAATGAATCTAATCCGACCCTTAGGTTATATGGGTCTACTTTTAGCCATCCAATAGAATTTTTTCATGTGTTAGGGTAATTTTATAATATTATATTTACCCTTAATTGCCCGATTTACCTTTAACTATGGTAAATAAAATTTACCGTAGTTACTATTCATAATTCCCAAAAATACAAAGTAGCTTATTAACATAATTTGGACCCACTGATTCCAAATATTGAATCCATTTTTCCAAATTCAATACACAAAAGTTGCAGAAATTAAATTAAAATTAACCCCGTTGTCGAAAGAAAATGGGTTTTCCTTTAAAACATTGCAAAAGATTGAATTGATTTAACCTATGAATTTAATGTAAAATCAATGATAATGACATAAATTATAATAAATGGTAAAAATATATTCTATTTATATTTTAAAACCATTCAATATTATAATTTAACCATATAAATTATTGCGATGAAAAAAGTTGTTTTTAATTAAAATATAGCGTGTTTTTACTATTCATCAAAATATGAAAGTTACCAGAATAATATGAAAACTTTATCCAAAGTAAATTTTTATTTCTTGATTCCAAAGAAGAATTTTATTTTTTAAAATTGAACTTATAAACATGTCAAAAACTAGATTTAAAGTGGGTGTGCTATCAAAAGGCGGCAAAACTGCATTTTTTGAAAAATACTTATTTTACCCGAAAAATTTATTTTGTTCTTATAACATATTCTAGAAAATGTGTAAGATGAATAATAATGTTATAAAATTCAAAATTTATTTAATACTAATCATAACGGCTAGTTCATAATAATATTATAATAATATAGCGTTGTTTAGTAAAACCCGGTATTGCGTACAACACACGCTATCAAGGAAGGTCGCAATTGCGTGTAATGCAAGCCAAGTCAGGGTTGCGTGTTGTTCAAGAATCCTTCGTTGTTTCGTATAACAGAATCCAACCATATTCCATTTATACATTGAATATATATATATATATATACTCAATGTTGCATAGAATAACTATTATCAAAATTGTGTGTAACACGATCCAAGAATAGTGTTGCGTATACTGCAAGCTAATACGGTGTTGCGTAAAGCGCAAGGTAATCTTGGTGTAGAATAAAACACAAGACATTAATGAAATTAAAATAATATTTTTCATAAAATCTCAGGGTGTTACATTCTACCCCCCTTAAAATGAATTTCACTCTTTAAATTCGTCGGGGTTATAAATGGTTTACTACTCAAAAGTTTATTTAATAGAAACCCACATCGTAAAAAGGAATACCAAAACATGGATTTAAAAACTAAATTATGAAATGTAATGGTTACCCAAATTAACTCATCACTGGGTTTCGACGTAGGAGAACATATGTGAAAATATAGATATGGAAGAAAAATCTAACCATCAAGTTCTGATGGAGAGTGGTAGAGAACATGGCTATGAAAAAGCCAACAATCACAAAGCTATTGATTTGTGATGATCTAAGGTACCATCTGATTCATCGGATATAAGGGAACTAGGAAAACATTTTTGGTTTTCAAGATCATTTCCCTAAAGTTGTTGAAATTGGAATTAGAAGAAATACTTTCGTGATTTTGGAATAGTCTCACCGTTGGTTGTTCTTTGGACAATTTCCACTTCATCTCTTAAAGAAATGAAGTTGAATTTGTCATTCGTGATGTGTTAGCAGATCATGTGATAGAATGATGGGTCATTCCATCAGTCTCAAACAAAAGGTTAGAAAAGTTATCAAAAAATACATAAGTCCATCTATAGTTAGATTAATCATATATGGTTCCTAAAATGGACTTATACTTCTTATATTATACTACTTAATATAATAAAACTAGTTTCTACTAAACAGGGACTTACTATAGGCCAGTGGTAGGTGATAAAGGCCAGTCGCACTTCGATTGTGGGTTCAATTCCCACAGCCTTGTCCGACGCGATGAGCTGTCACCCATCCTCCAGGTTGTCCTTTTTTCTAAAACTACATTACTATAACATACCATCAATAATATCGAAAAAACTTCTATCCTTAAATAATACTTACTTATGTCCAACATAATCCATTCCAATCTTTAGGCTTATCCATAATACTGCAGTCCACTCTCAAAATATAGTGAAAACGATTACCAGAGATTTCATATAACAAGCATGTTAATACCATAGTTGATCCCCATATATCATAAGATATGTCTTGTTGGTCACATTCCAAATATTCTAAGGCCTTAATCATGTATTCTCTTGAAAAATGAATACCCATTGAATCTTAGTAAAAACATGAGTGCTGTTAAAAGTTAACTCATTCCACATACCAAAAACAAAAAATTATATATACTCAAACCATGATATAACTATTTCCTTATATCAGTCATGAGCTCATGAATACTATCAAACATTTATTTTTCTCCTTATCCCTTCATTATGCGCATATCATCTACATTACAAAAATATCTGAATAACCTTTCATGGATACTGGTACCATTAATCATACACTTTCAAAACTCATGGAAAGACAAAAGTGTAACAATCCTTATATGTCTCATTAATCCATAGTACCATGAGATTACTTATACAACATTCCACATGATAAACATGTAATCATTCCACTACATTCTAAAACCATTGACCGAGCTTCAACAATTCTTTCATATCACATATCATTTGTAGTCTCTTCATCATCATCAACATAAATACTACCCATACGACCATACTGATTCTCTTCATGAGACTTTCCCTTAGGGCATTGGTTTGCATAATGCCTGTATATTCCACATTTAAAACATTTAACCATTGTTGATGTCGTAGCAATACCATTATCCATGTCCATGCTGTTAACTGAACCTTTTCCTTTGCACTTACTGGCTTTGTGTCCTTCTTTTCCACACCCAAAGCATCTTCTAGTTCCTTTGAAACAATCTCCCTGATTCCTCTTCCCACATGATTTACATGAGGGAAATTGAACTTTCTTTCCTCTATGATCATCATGAAACTAGATCTTTCTCTTATTATCTGAGCCAGGAAACTTACCAAATTTGAGTTTATTGATCATATTATGAGATTGCTGATTAGGCATAATAATGATGTTTGGACTTCTAGATGTCATTTCATTTGGTTTATTATGAAGAATATCATTCCTGTGTCTGTCATATCCTCCGTTATCTTGAATCTTCCTATTTTTAGCCATTTTCTAAAACCCAAAAAGAATCGTGAGGGAGGAAAAAATCATGCTAGGGAAAACAACATAGTAAAGGGGGAGTATACTCAATATCTAACATCTTAGGTTAAATTCTATGATCGTTACCGTAGTTCGTGGAATATATCCTATATGTATACTTATCCTTGCGAAATACTTAATACTTAACAAAAACAAACACACAAGGACCATAATAGTTTAGTGTCTTTGGAAACTCAGAATAAAATCTTCTAATCGTGGTGAAAGATCTTCAACATCTCCCAATAAAGATCTTACCATTTTTGTTTCCTTACCTAAAACCTTTCTTTTTAATCCTGGGGGAAAAGAAAACATAAAAAAGGTGAGCTCAAATGCTCAGTAAGAGTAAGCATGGATAAAATAAAACATACCATATACATTTGAACTTAAAAAAATGAACATTAAAAATATTGAGCAACGACATAAAACATGGAAGTACATAAGGCATAGATCATAATGGAACATAATCATGATAAAATAGAATGGGAATAAAACATGTAATTGTGGAAACCATTAAGCACATGTCATGATTTCCATAGTAGCCAAGACATTGCTACCAAGACCATCTTGGTGGATAGAGTCCCTTTCTGAATCGAGTTCACTCCTCATTTCAATCCTATAACACTGAACCGGATTAACTTACCATTCCAGCCATGTCTATCTCATGAGATATAAATCTTTACCCAATGAATTGGAAGGATATATAGGTCCCACCCATCTCATAATGAAATCATTCTTACTTGTGCCACAAAATAAACATACATTATTCATAATAACCCAATGAATAAAAATGGTTTTCATAAACATCATCCCATCATAACATAATCCAAAAAAATGGATATCAGTTCATCATAAGAAAAGTAAAGCCATTTAAATCTTAGAGACATTATACTTAAAACATACAAATATGAAAATAATTTCATCTTAGATGGAAAATGGTTTTGATAAAACACTTGAAATGAATTCTTGAGGAAAATATACTTTCTTCTTCAAAATCAATTTCTTTTCACAAAACGTCGTGAAATTTTAAAAGAAAAATATTTTGTTTAAAATAGTCATGAAATATTTTGGAGGAAGCTTCATGAAAATAAGGCTTTATAAAACCTTAAAAATCCTTTCATTCCGTATAAGTTAAAAAAACATTCTTATCGTACTTTTGCCGGAAAAGTCAAAAAGTACCTCGTAAAATAATGATTCCATACATACCATATATTAAAAGTCAAAAATGGGTAAAAGGGACTTTAAACATACATGAAACCATTTTTTGGAAACATGGACATGTAAGATAAATATAACCCCATTAATAATTACGAATAAGCAATCTCGGATAAAAATGAGATTTGAAAAATTATCCTTTACCTTAGATCCGATATGCTTCGTATGTATCTGAACCCCCTGTATAATGATTTAAATAATTTTATTGACTTATTAAAGAATCATATTTATTGTTATTATATCATATATGGTCCACTTATGACTTTATATTACCCGTTCTTTTGTAAATTCATGTTAAAGTAGCGTTTTGGGTAAAATCATCTCATTTGTCATTCGTGTTTTAACTTGTAATTATTAATATGATTACTTGGATCATGATTACTTATATCCAGAATGTAAAACATGATAAATATATAATATATATTCAGAATATACATATATATAATATATCGATAAATGGAATGAAATACACCGTTCATGGAGACGGTAGGCCGTACGTACGCATGAACGCTGTTTTTGTTTCCTTATATAATTGAATGGAATTAAGTAGATGACATACATATATATATACATAAATCCAGTATCATTATTATTTCATATATTTCATGATTACTTATTATATATACTTTATAGTCATTCATGAATGGTTAATCATTGAGAATGAATCTCATCGCGTCATGGAGACGGTAGTCCATACGTACGCACGAGCGACGATATCATTCCCATGATTGTGGAATTGTATTGAAGTGTATGTATAATATTTAAGAATCAGTATCAATTTAAAATAATCATATATAGTCATTATTTACACCATTATACCCATCCAAGTAAGGTGGTGGTGGAAAATAGATTACACCACGGCGTGGAGACGGTATTCCGTATGTACGCACGCGCGGTGATTTCATTTTCCGTAGGATGGATAAATTGTGAAATAGGGTTGTTTCATACTTATAATAACATATCAGTATATGAGTGATACTGATGTTATTATTTCATAATGAAACAACTAAATAAGAAGAAGTGGAAAAAGAAATAAAGTTGAAAGAATCAGTAACGAATATTACCTCTTCTTTGAAGCGCCTCTTTGAGACCTCCTCTTAGGGCCCTACAATTGGTCTTTGAAGAAGACCAGGACCTCTAGGATGTTTCTAGGGAAGTGGAGAAAAGAATTTGGCAGGGTTTTTCTGAGATTTAAGGCTCAAATTGGTGTGAGGAAGAGAGGGAGGAGGTGCCCTTTTATAAGGGAGGAGAGGGGCACCTTTGGAAATCTTAGAAAAATTAATTTATAATAAATCTAACCCCACTTAAAAACATCCAAATATGAATCATATTCGAATATAAGATGAGATATGGTTGTAATATCATCAACAAATAAAATTTAGACATGTTAGGAAATTATTTTAAACATTATCAACTTGATTTATCCTTACTTAATCAATTTAATTTTATTTGTGGTAATAACATTCTAAATTTTAACTTATAACAAAAAATTACTTATTTTTTGTGAATTATCCGTATTGGATACTTTATAATATTTTAGACCATATAAATTTAAATTTATAATTTTTAATTTTTTTTGTAATTTTATAATATGTTATTTTTATAAAATAACAATAGTGTCAATTTTGACACTATTCATTTATATGAATTTAAATAAAATATATACAGAAGACATGTTCGAAATAAAAGATTTAATAGATTCATAAAAGGCCATATGTATCTAGAAAAGTAGTTTAGAACATTAAATAGTTCATATAATATTTATTTTATTGATTTTAAAACAATTTATTTTGTTTATCTCTTAATAAAATAATTACCAAAACATTTTTGTATAATTATTTAATATAATTATGTGTTGCATAAAAATTAAAAATAAAATCCTATTATGAAGATAAATCTATTAAATTTCAAAATAATACTTTTACTATAATTTATCATCTTAAAATAACAATAGTTAAATTGTTATATTTATTAAATTATGAAGGTGACAACTTTGGAATCATTTAAAATAAAATAATATAAGTGTCATAATTGCTTGTATAAGACTCAAAATGGTCAAATATTCGACCATTGTATTATTATAGTTTAAATTTACATGACCAATAAGTCTTTGTCAGGGTTTTGTGCCTTTTATGGTCACTATTAGTTAAATAAAAACTATATTCTTGATTTTTCACTAGATAAATAATTTCTGCATCACTATTGTGTCACAATTAATGATAATTATTTAATCCCAATAAATTCTAAATAAATTCTCATGATGTAGATAATTTTTTTAGCTTTCTTTAGACTATTAAATTTTGAAGTTTCATGAAGTTTATCACTAACTTAAAATTATTATACTTATAGTATTTAAGAGAGTGACATGTTGTCACTTTCTTTGGTTTTAATAATAATTAAATTATTTTCATGGAAAAATTTCTATTAAATGAATCTAATCTGACCCTTAGGTGATATGGGTCTACTTTTAGTCATCCAATAGGATTTTTACAAGTGTTAGGGTAATTTTATAATCTTATATTTACCCTTAATTACCCGATTTACCTTTTAACTATGGTAAATAAAATTTACCATAGTTACTATTCACAATGCTCAAAAATAAAAAGTAGCTTATTAAAATAATTTTGACCCACTGATTCCAAATATGGAATCCATTTTTCCAAATTCAATACACAAAAGTTGCAGAAATTAAATTAAAATTAATCCCCGTTGTCGAAAGAAAACGAGTTTTTCTTCAAAACATTGCAAAAGATTGAATTGATTTAACCTAGGAATTCAAGGTAAAATCAATGATAATTCCATACATTATATTAAATGGTAAAAATATATTCTATTTATACTTTAAAACCATTCAATATTATAATTTATCCACATAATATATTACGATGAAAAATTTGTTTTTAATTAAAATATAGAGTGTTTTTACTATTCATTAAAATATGAAAGTTATCAGAATAAAATGAAAAATTTATCCAAAGTAAATTATTATTTCTTAATTCCAAAGAATAATTTTATTTTTTCAAATGGAACTTATAAACATTTAAAAAACTATATTTAATGTGCTTGCGCCATCAAAAGGTGACAAAACTGTATTTTTTGAAAAATACTTATTTTACCCAAAAAATTTATTTTGTTCTTATACCATGTTCTAGAAAATGTGTAAGATGAATAATAATGTTATAAAATTCAAATTTTAGTTAAAAGTATTCATAACGACTAGTTCATAACAATATTATAATAATATATTGTTGTTTAGTAAAACCCGGTATTGCGTACAACACACGCTATCAGGGAAGGTCGCGATTGCGTGTAATGCCAGCCTAGTCCGGGTTGCGTGTAGTGAGGGACTCCTTTGTTGTTGCGTATAACAGAATCCAACCATATTTTATTTATACATTGAATATATATATATATATATATACACTCAATGTTGCGTAGAATAACTTCTATCAAACGAACTTGAAATTGTGTGTAACACAAGCCAAGAATAGTGTTGCGTATACTGCAAGCTAATACGGTGTTGCGTATAGCGCAAGATAATCTTGGTGTATCATACAACAGAATATATGAATGAAATTAAAAAAATGTATCTTATAAAATCTCGGGTTGTTACAATCTACTCCCCTTAAAATTAATTTCGCCCTCGAAATTCGTCGAGGTTATAAATAATTTACTATTCATAGAAACCCACATCGTAAAAAGAAATACCAAAACTGAACTTTAAAAACTAAAGTATGAAATGTAACATTTACCCAAATTAACTCATCACTGGGTTTCGACGTTGGAGAACATAGGTGAAAATATGGATATGGAAGAAAAACCTAACCATCAAGTTCTGATTGAGTGTGGTAGAGAACATGGCTATGAAAAAGCCAACAATCACAAAGATATTGATTTGTGATGATATAAGGTACCATCTGATTCATCGGATATAAGGGAACTAGGAAAACATTTTTGGTTTTTAAGATCATTTCCCTAAATTTGATGAAATTGGAATTAGAAGAAATACTTTCGTGATTTTGGTATAGTCTCACTGTTGGTCGTTCTTTGGACAATTTCCACTTCATCTCTTAAAGAAATGATGTTAAATTTGTCATTCATGATGTGTTAGCAGATCATGTGATAAAATGATGGGTCATTCCATCTTTCTCAAACAAAAGGATAGAAAAGTTATCAAAAAATACATAAGTCCATCTATAGTTAGATTAATCATATATGGTTCCTAAAATGGACTTATACATCTTATATTATACTGCTTAATATAATAAAATTAGTTTCTACTAAACAGGGACTTTCTGTAGGCAAGTGGTAGGCGATAAAGGCCAGTCGCACTTCGGTTGTGGGTTTGATTCCCACAGCCTTGTCCGATGCGATGGGCTGTCGCCCGTCCTGCAGGTTGTTCTTTTTCTAAAACTACATTACTATAACATCCCATCAATAATATTCAAAAAAAGTTCTATCCTTAAACAATAATAACTTATGTACAACATAATTCATTCTAATCTTTAGGCTTATCTAAAATACTTCGGTCCAAGCTCATAGTATAAAGAAAACAATTACTTGAAATGTCATCAACCAAGCATGTGAATATCATAATTTATACCCCATATATCTTGTTGGTCACATTCTAATAATGTGAATACCTTAATCATGTATTCTCTTGAAAAATGAATACCCATTGAACCATAGGGAAAACATAAATGTAGTTAAAAGTTAACACTTTCCACATACCAAAATCCTCAAAATTATATATACTCAAACCATGATATCACTTAGTCCTTATATCAATCATGAGCTCATGAATACTGTCAAACATTTCATTTTCTCCTTATCCCTTAATTATGCGCATATCATCTGCTTTCCAAAATATTTGAATCACTTTTCATGGTTACCAGTACCTTAAAATTATTGGAAACCACAATAGACTAATACAAAAATATTCCAATACACAATAAAATTACCTCAACAACATTATTCTTGAATACCAATACATAAACACTTCAATCCATCCTCTTCAATGATTGTCCTGGAATAAGTCCTTCCTTGATTTAGAATTAAATTTTTAGGTCAGGGCATTGAGTTGGGTAATGCCCATGTTCTCCACAAATAATACATTGAACTCCATAACAGTCTGTCACTCTATGACCCTTTTCTCCACACAGATAACATCGGTCCCTCCATTTGAGGTATTCCTCAAGGTTCTTCTTCCCTTCTTTATAAATCTCATTCTTCCTTTCTTTATGCTCCTCAACATGCGAACATGCATAATAGTCTATCTTCCTCTTATTTAATGAATTAGGCATACCACTAAATTTCACCATGTTAATCATATATCACGATGAATGATTCGGCATAATCACAATATCTTTCTCTGTAGGTATTACAAATTTTTTTTTCTCATAGTCACCAATTTTTCCATTGGATTCAATGTTAACCGAATTCCTTCTGGTTCCCTCCATTAACTAAAACACAAAAAGAATTCTGTGAGAGGCAAAATCATGCTAGAGAAAACAACATATTTAAATTGGTCTTTGAAGAAGACCAGGACCTCTAGGATGTTTCTATGAAAGTGGGTAAGTGAAATGGGCAGGGGTTGGCCGAGCTTGAAGGCACAAATTGGTGTGAGGAGGAGAGGGAGGAGGTGCCCTTTTATAAGGGAGGAGAGGGGCACCTTTGGAATTCTTAAAAATATTAATTTATAATAAATCTAACCCCACTTAAAAACCTCGAAAAATGACTCATATCCGAATATTAGATGGGATAGGGTTGTAATCTCATCAAACAATCAAATTTAGACATGTTAGGAATTTATTTTAAACATTATCAACTTGATTTATCCTTATTTAATCAATTTAATTTTATTTATGGTAATAACATTCTAAATTTTAAATTATAACAAAAAATTACTTATTTGTTGTGAATTGTCAATAATTGGATACTTTATAACATTTTCTACCATATAAATTTATATTTATAATCTTTAAATATTTTTTTGATTTTTAAACAATTTTATAATATGTTATAATAATAGTGTCAATTTTGACACTATTCATTTATTTGAATTTAAATAAAATATATACAGAGGAAATGTTCAAACTAAAAGCTTTAATAGATTCAGAAAAGGTCATATGTATCTAGAAAATTTGTGGATCACATTAAATAGTTCATATAATAGTTATTTTATTATTTTTAAAAACCATTTATTTGGTTTATCTCTTTATAAACTAATTACTACAACATTTTTGTATAATTATTTAATATACTTATTTGTTGCAAAAAAATTAAAAATAAAATCCTATGATGAAGATAAATCTATTAAATTTCACAATAATATTTTTACTCGAATTTATCATCTTAAAATCACAACATTTAAATTGTTATATTTATTAAATTATGAAGGTGACAACTTTGGCATCATTTAAAATAAAATAATATAAGTGTCATAATTGCCTTAATAAGGATCCAAATGGTCAACAATTCAGCCAGTGGATTATTAGGGTTTATATATACACTAATAATAAGTTTTTTTTTCAGATTTCTTGTCCTTTTGATATGTATTACTATTTCAATAAAAAATATATTATTGATTTTTCACTAAATAAATAATTTCTGCATCATTAATGTATCACTATTAATGATAATTATTTAATCCCAAAAAATTCTAAATAAATTATCATGATGTAGATAATTTTATTTTCTTTCTGGAGACTATTCATGTTCGATGTTTTATGATGTTTATCACTAAATTAAAATTATTATACTTATAATATTTAAGAGAGTGACATGTTGTCACTTTCTTTGGTTTTAATAATAATTAAATTATTTTCATGGTCAAAAGTCCATAAAATGAATCTAATCCGACCCTTAGGTTATATGGGTATACTTTTAGCCATCCAATAAAATTTTGGCATATGTTAGGGTAATTTTATAATATTATATTTACCCTTAATTACCCGATTTACCTTTAACTATGGTAAATAAAATTTACCGTAGTTACTATTCATAATTCCCAAAAATAAAAAGTAGCTTATTAACATAATTTGGACCCACTGATTCCAAATATGGAATCCATTTTTCCAAATTCAATACACAAAAGTTTCAGAAATTAAATTAAAATCAATCCCGTTGTCGAAAGAAAACGAGTTTTTCTTTAAAACATTGCAAAAGATTGAATTGATTTAACCTACGAATTTAATGTAAAATCAATGATAATGAAATACATTATAATAAATGGTAAAAATATATTTCTATTTAGACTTTAAAACCATTCAAAATTATAATTTAACCATATAAATTATTGCGATGAAAAAATTTGTTTTTAATTAAAATATAGCGTGTTTTTACTATTCATCAAAATATGAAAGTTACCAGAATAATATGAAAAATTTATCCAAAGTAAATTTTTATTTCTTGATATCAAGGAAGAATTTTATTTTTTCATATTGAACTTATAAACATGTCAAAAACTAGATTTAAAGTGGGTGTACTATCAAAAGGCGGCAAAACTGCATTTTTTGAAAAATACTTATTTTACCCAAAAATTTAATTTTGTTCTTATACCATGTTGTAGAAAATGTGTAAGATGGATAATAATGTTATAAAATTAAAAATTTAGTTAATACTATTCATAATGGCTAGTTCATAAAAATATTATAATAATATATCATTGTTTAGTAAAACCCGGTATTGCGTACAACACACGCTATCGAGGAAGGTCGCGATTACGTGTAATGCAAGCCAAGTCAGGGTTGCGTGTTGTGCAAGAATCATTTGTTGTTTCGTATAACAGAATCCAACCATATTTCATTTATACATTAAATATATATATATATACTCAATGTTGTGTAGAATAACTATTATCAAAATTGTGTGTAACACGATCCAAGAATAGTGTTGCGTATACTGCAAGCTAATACGGTGTTGTGTAAAGTGCAAGGTAATCTTGGTGTAGCATACAACACAAGATATTAATGAAATTAAAAGAATATTTTTCATAAAATCTCAGGGTGTTACAAAATTCCAAGGTCCTAAAGAACTTTTGGGGGGATGATTTGAACATTGAAAGATAAAACATCCAAACTACATTACCAATATCCAACAAAACCTCTATATGATGCATGAATAAAAAATACAACTCAAAAACATAACCAAAATAATAAAACATATTATAGTACAAGAGGAAACCAAAAAATATTATCAAAGAGAACCAAAATAAAAATAAAATAAAAAAATCCCAAGTGACATAAACTAGAAACACCCATCTCACACTAAGATCCAACTCCACATTCCATACCCATGGTATCAATAAGAATCACTAAAGAACTAAGATACCTTACCTTTACCCATGTATTGATATACAACATCTACAAATACACAAAAATTACCAAGTAGGGGGTGATTCTAAACATAGTAGGATTTCACAAATGAATTTCCAACTGATTCCACTAGGATCAAACTTGTTAGCACAATTTATAGAAAACTGTTTTAATTAGTAAAAATAGTTTATATCAAATCCATAACTATTTTCCAAGGAAATCATAAGAAAATAATTTAAACCATTTATAATTTTTATTTGGAATACCCATTAAATGTAAACACAAAAAACCATACACACACTATAATACACACACACAAGATTGGTGTTACCATTAATGATGGAGCTTCACATCTATACTCCATCTCACTTTGATGGTGGTGCTTTATGACCAATTTCCATCCCACTCAAAAAACGATTAACTAGTTATTCCAAAATCATTTCAAGCCATTCCAATAAAAAAATTTCTTTCTTTAAATAATTCCTACAAATAATTTATATAACTTGAAACTAAACTATAGTTTTAAAATCCTTATTTTTACATTATAAACAAAGGAGTTTTCCAAAAACTAATCAACTTTCCACAATTTACAAGACAATTACAAAATAATATTTCCATCATGAATGAAACAAAAATTTCACAACCATTTCAAGAAAATAATTTTTTAAAACTTATAATTCAATTTTTAAATCAAGTGGAGATAAGAGAGAATCCACCAACCTTATAACTATTAGTGAAAACAAAGAACAACATAATGAAAATCTAGATCTGAGCATAGATCTCATTTCCTTCAGTCATTAAAATTATAAAAACAATATCACCATCAATGAATATTAATATATCCACCATGGATTAGATATAAGATTTTAGAAGAGAGAATAAGTCATGATATAAGAATAATGATGAGGAATGATGACTCATTGGATGAATCTAGCCCCCTAACACACTTTGATTCACATAAAAATAACTTATAGATCAAGAGGAAATGTCTCTAAAGACTTGGGAGATAAAAAAATTCATTTTATAGAGAGATTAGGAAAAAATTAGGGTTAAATTTATTAATTCAGATTATATCTACATTTTATGGAGGGCTAACTGTACACTGCACAATTAGTCTACCTGTTTTGGAAAACCATGTGTCACTATGATTTTACCTATACTTGAAGATTCAAATACTCTCTTAGGCACTTAAACAATTTTTAAAAACCATGTGTTAACCATTCTACTACCTAGTAACCTATGCCTTTCTTTACATGGTTTTATAGAGGTGGAACACAATTTCTACTAACCATGAAAAAAACCAAAAACTTCCAAAAAACCCTCCAAAACTTTCAGAAACCCCTTATAACCTCCCTAAACTTAACTCAAGAATTATATAAACATAAAATAAATGAATAAAGGGTCCTATACTTAAAATAGGGGGTGTTAAATTCTCCCCATAATTGGCTTTTTATTCCTAGAAAATTAGAAAACCCAATTTATTTTGTGGAGTTTGGGACACTAATATAACATTTCCTTCCCATACTCCCATGCTTATTCCTGAATTCAGACATGTTTCTATTAAATCCACACTAGATAGATTATTTTCACACAAAATATCTTCTCTTTCTTTCACAAAATTTGTTCAATCACTTAAATCAACATTTTATATGGATCTAGGTTAATATGATTCCATAAAATTACATGGTCAAGATCAGGTTGGTAATTTTTAAACTGAGATACATGAAATAGGTTTCGTACTAAACTAAACCTTGGTGGAAATTCCATCTGATATACCACCTTTACCACTTGTTAAATTATCTGAAAGGGGCCTATGTATTGAGGAGGAAACTTTCCATTCTTACAAAAAAAGGCAATACCTAGTCCTTATAGTGATTCTCAAAAACACATGAACACTAACCTCAAATGACAATGGTCCCCAATGATGACCCACATATTATTTATGATGGCTCTGACCTATATCCATTATCTCTTTGATTAATTGAATATATTCTATTGTATATTTCACAAGTCTGGGTCCATTTAGTGAAGTCTCACCTATTTCAATCTAATAAAGTGGGGAACGACATGGAAACCCATACAATGATTCAAAAGGAGGCATATGTATCAAGGCCTAATAAATTTTATTATATGAGAACTCCACTAAAGGTATATTACACTCCCAAGAGCCGCCAAAATTCATCACACAATCCCTATGAATGTATTACAATGTTTGTATTGTCCACACAAATTACCCATATATTTGAGGAAGATATGCCATAGTCATAGTCAACTGTGTTCCAATGTATTTCTTTAAGGATTTCAAAAAAGGATATGCAAACATAGGATCTCTGTAATATACCATCAAAACTGGAACACTGTGAATCTTTAAAATTTCCTGAATGTAGATTTTTGACATGTTTTCCAATATATTAGTTTCATGAATCTAGATTAAGTCACCCAAATTTAGGAGCTGATACAATATCACATATATGGTATTGTGTTACCTAACCATCCTTGGTAAACCTATTATAAAATCCATAGTTATCTTCTTTCATTTTAACATGGGAATCGATAATGACTGTAACAGACCCACCAGCTATTGATGCTATACCTTTACCTACTGATAGGAGAGTTATCTCGTGACATGATCTACTACATCTATTTTTATTCCAACCCACCAAAACTATGATATCAACACTTTATATATTTTATAAATCCTAGAATGAATAGCCCATCTCAAATGGTGGGAGGAACTAAGAAGTTGTTCCGGGAAGGCCAATGGTATGACCATTCTATATTTAAACCACAACACTAAGCTTCCATACAACTTACATCCCTAAATGGTCTCCCCACCATTGAATTTTCACCTCATAGAAACACAATAAAGATTGTATGTTTGAGAAAATTTAACATGATCAACCAAATCAGAAATAAACAAAAATGGAAATAAAATTATAACATCACCTTGGTCTAAGAATTATAAATGAATATCCTCTGTGACTGAAATTAGTTTCCACTAGTTTGAAGCCTCTTTATCCAATTGAGCATATGAGTTCCTTCTCAATGCATCTTCCAAAAAGTTCCATTTACTTGGTGTATACATCAATTCAAATTCAAACATATACAGATACTCCATCCATCTGTGTTTCCTTACATTTAAATAACTGTGTAAGAAAATGTGTTTAAAACTATTATGTTCTGTAAACACTTTGACTTTATCACCAAAGTGATAATGAAACCAATTATTCAAATAATTGACTATAATAGCTAATTCCAATTCATGTTTTGGGTAGTTCTTCTCATGAAACCATAACTGCCATGGACCGTAAGAAACAACATGATCTCCCTACATGAGAACACATCCCAACCCAGATCTTCATACATAAAAAAGACTACATAGCCCCGTCTATATTTTAGAAATGTGAGGATAGGTGTTGATATTAGTCTAACCATAAGTTCCTGAAATGATTTATGAAATTAATCATTACATTATAAAGGAATTACTTTCCTCATAAAAGATATTATCAGTGAGTCAAAACATAAAAAATCACATATAAAACATCTATAGTATCCTACTAAGCCAAGTAAAATATGTATCTAAAATTCATTATTTAGAGGTTTATAAGAGATATAAGGTTATATCTTTTTAGGATCTACAAAAGAACATTTTTGATAAATGAAATGGAAAAGGAAATATACGTCTTTTATCCAAAAATCACACTTTGATAACATGGAATACACACTTTCTCCTATAAGATATCAAAAACTATAAATAAGTGTTTCTCATGATATGATTTTATGATATAATACACTAGTATATCACCAATAAACATCACCAAAAATAAATCTAGATACCTTTAAAATATTCAATTCATCAATTCCAAAAGATTGATGGTGAATTCATAAGACAACAAGGAATAACCACATACTCATAATTGACATATCTTATTCTCAAATATGTATTTTGAATATCCTCATTCTGTACTCACAATTGGTGATACTATAAACATAAGTCGATTTTAGATAACCAATGGCCTCTTCTCAATTGATAAAATAGATCATCAATTCTTAGAGGAGGACACCAATTATTTATAATAACTTGGTTAAGCTTATGATAATCCACACAGAGTCTAATAGTTCCATCCTCCTTCTTCTCAAATAGAACTGGTACTTCCCATGATGATATGCTTGATCTAATGAACCCTTTTTCTTTATAACTCTTCCAAATGAACTTTAAACTCCCTTAATTCTATTGGTTCTATCCTATAAGATGGAATTGAGATTGGATAGGTCCCCAATAAGAGATCAATCATAAAATCCACCTCTATTTTTGGTGGAAATCCACCTCTATTTTAGGTAACTGGTCAATGTTGGTTAAGAAATATCTATTCCCAATCTCATCTATTAATGCCAAGATAATCCCTTCTAACTGATACGAGATGGTTCTTACCACCAGTTCTAGAAGTCCTGCTCGACTTTTCTTTACATACCATTCTCCTATAAAGATATTCTCAACACCATCCAGAGATATGAAACTAAAATTCTAAGAATAATAGTAGATGTGGGCACTGTCTAATGTCAACCAATCCATACCAAAATTCAAGTTATAAACATCCATATCAAGAATAGATAAATCCTAAAGAAAAGATAGACCCATTGATTCTTATAGAAAAATATATACACATGATAGATTAATACTCTATTTATCCAAGTGAAGTTTGATGTTTCAAAATAGAATACTTAATATCAATAAGAAAACCCATATTATTAAAAAAATATAATAAAAAAACTAGTGGGATGTGCCTATATATATTAAATATTGAATAAGGTAAGAACTTAAATAAGTAATACCTATCCCCATATAAGGACCATATTGATCATCCAGGATCACTTGCTCAATTACATACAATTTCTTACTCCCTACACATTTCTCTTTGTTACCCTATTGATATTATACTAGTAGAGGAGTAATGGTGTTCCTAGAATCACCTTGGATAAATCTGTTCCAATGATGAGAATTATTCTACTTCACTCATCCAGTTGAAGAATTAGGTTATAGAGAAATATGAGATGTGTCTCTAGCATTGAACCTTTGAGCACTATGACAATAGTGATGAATATTTATTATCTTGTTGGAATTATGAAATGCATTATGTGGTTCCATAAAATCTGACTTGATGTGATCAAGTGAACCACCCTGAAAAAATCTTGGCTTACTTTTATGTTGGAGAGGATGACTTATCAATACTAAAGTCTTATTTTAGGGTGTAGTTCCACTTTGGAAGTAGGTGTACCTCTTCCTCCTGTTCCTAGCATTATATTTCCCACCCGTTCCTATAAGAATGAACATTAACCCTACAAATTTATTTCCCAAGATATATATTTCTTCCACCATCTCTCATTTAACTATATATTTATAATCTATTTTACAAAGTATAAAAATATTTGAGAAAATAACTCATCGTAATCCCAACTAAAAAATTTATGAATTTAAGGATGCAGTTCTTGTAACTTCCAAGTAAAAGTAGACTAAATTCATAATTTTTTCCGCATACTCTATGACATAGAGATTATCTTGATTAAAACATAATAATTATATTGTTCTAGCTATCTGAAATGTGTGACGATTGAATTACATATTAAAAAATTCTTCATAATCCTCTCATGTCATGCCTTCGACCAATTTAGTGTGAACGACTAATTCTCACCATTAGCATACCAAATACTCAAAAATATTTGTTTCTAGAATCACTTTCATCATTTTATAATGTCCCAAGGAAATAAAAGAATCAATTATTCACATTCAACTGGAATTATGACTTTTCCGACTCAAAATCTCCTTGAAATACTTATGGATTTTTCTTTTGGAACTGAATAGATTGGTATAATTAACATGGTTTCTAATTTATATTATCCTTATTAACATACTGGAAATACTAAATAATGATTCAGACCAACTGTTGATTAATTTGTGGATTTGGTACAACCTCATTATCACCAGCCACCTCTAGTTCTATGATGGCTACCCGATTCCATTCACTATAACAAAAAAACTCCATTTAGTATCACTTATTAGAAACTGATGTATTAGAAATTCCAATTTACCATGTCAACACTTATCACAACATATATTCCTACAATTCCACCAATATAAATGTCTTAACCATTTTTGAAAATAGAACAACCATGCTTTTCAAAATGACCATTTTCACTATTTTCAAAAATCAAATTTTTTTTCAATTTCTTAATCAAATAAACTTAAAATGAAAAATAAAGTCCTATTGGGAAGTATTAATATCAATGCATTCCATACAAAAAACAATAGTTAAACTCATGATGATGAGGTGAAAACACACCTATAAGTGTCTTAAAAAATTTATATACCCAAACAACCTAGTAACTTGAATTTCAACATAAAGATAATAACTATTCCTCTTTATGATCTAAATTTCATGTTCTAAAAATACTATATCCATGATAGTATCTCAAAATATAGACTGATACCATTAAAATCTCAATGATCAAACAAAAAATGATACCATTTTTCCAAAAATAAATTTTATCTGACCAAGACTGATACCATTTCCAAGTCAAGGACTAAACAAGATAATTCCATTTTTAAGTAAAGGACCAAACAAGATGATACCATTTACAAATCAAGGCCTTTGGTGACATCCCCATGATAGTAAAGGCTAGAAATTAATTTTAAGGACCTCAAGAACATTTGGGGGATTATTTTCCCTTTAAAATATAAAATATTCAAACTACATAGCCAATAACCAAATAAACCACTATATGATGCATGAGTATAAAATAGAACTAAAAACATAACCAAAACAATAAACAATATTAAATAACAAGTAGAAACTGAAATACATACTATATGGGGTGAGTCTAAAATCAGTATTATTTCATTAATGGATTCCCAACTCACTTCACTATGACCAAACTTGTTAGAAAAATTTATATAAATTTTTTTTAAGTAGTAAAAATAGTTTATGTTAAAGCCATAACAATTTTACATGGAAACCATAATCAAATACTTTAAATATTTTCTCATTTTTATTTGGAATAATCATTCCATATCCATAAACATAACCATCCACACACACCATCATCCACATACAGACAAGCATAATGTTACCATTGATAGTGTAACTTCATATCCATACTCCATCCCACTTTGATGGTGGTACTTCATGACTATTTTCTATCCCTCTCAATAAACACCCAACCATTTATTCCAAAATCATGTCAATATACTCCAATTAAAACATTTATTTCATTAAATAATTTGAAAAAATAATATATATGCATCAAAACCAAACGATATTTTTAAAATAGTCATTTTAAAATTATAAACAAATGGGTTTTCCAAAAATGAACAAAATTTCCACAATTTCCATGACAATACTAAAATTAGATTTACATAAATAATCACATAATAATTTCACAACAATTTCTAGAAAATAATTTAATTAAAACTAATCCTTCGAGTTCTACATCAAGAGGAGATAAGAGAGAAGCCACCTACCTCACAATGGTCGGATAAAACTAAAAATGGCATAATAAAACACTAGATCCAATCATAGATCTTTTTTTCTTTTAATCATTACAATGGTAAAACATCAATATCACCATCCAATAATAGGAATCAATACAATACAGATAAGATCTAAGATTTCAAAATATATAAGAAGGATAAATCCAATAACAATGATGAGGAACAATTACTTATTAATGAATCCAGACCTCCAACTCACTTTGATTCACATAATAATCACTTTCATATCAAAAGGAAAAATCTATCAATCCTTATGATCAGAAGGAATTCATGTTATGGGGAGATTAGAAAAAAATGAGGGTTAATGGGATTAATTTATATTAGATCCACATTTTATAGAGTTCTAATTTCATGCTGCATAGTTATGGTGTGTAGTTTGGAAAACCATGCACCAGCTGTGCGGTGCTACTAACTTAAGCTCACCCCTCACATAGTTGGATCACATGGTCAGAAAAATCATGCTCCAACCCTGATTTTACTTCCATTTAAAGATTCACAGTTTCTCCTAGGAACTCACACAATTTAGAAAAACCATGTGCCAACTATTCACCTACCTAGTGGCCACTATCTTCCCTTGCATGATTTTTTGGAGGTGGTTCATTTTTTCTGCTAACCTTGAATAAACCATGAACCTCTATAAAAGCCTCCAAAACATACCAAAACCTATCATAACCTCTTTAAACTAGACCCAATCATTATATAAACATAAAATACATGAATAAAGGGTCCTATACCCAAAACCATGGTTTCTACATCAACCATTACAAGACACATGGTCCAACTTGATCCCACACATTATGGGAGTTTAATTAAAAATATTTCAAACCATTACAATCCACATGGTCTAACTCGATCCCACACATGTGGGAGGAGGATCTCAACCATACAAGAGATTTAGTCCATACATCCCATATGGAAATAGGTGAGTGGGACCATATATAAGGCCCATATAAACACTTGTTTCGGTGAGGGTTCATAGGTTGGGATTGGATATCGGCAAGCGAGTGCTAGTGAGGTGTGGCCTGTAAGGCTGTGTGTGGGTGTGTATGATGGTTCCAATCCCATAATGCTTTAGAAAATACTATCATTGGAGAAAAATTATTTATTAATAATGACTAAAAAATGTTTACAGTGATGTGGGTCAAGGAAGTTTTGGGCACTGTATCTCTGCATTAAAAAGATATGAACATTACATCTCCTACTCAATCAAATAGATCTCATCCATTCGATCAGATGTGTACCAAAATTTAAAAACACGAGCCTTCAAAAAAAATTTGATCACTCAATACTACCAGAAATAACTTCTATTCATGATTCCATCCATCTTCCATGATGATGATGAAGGAGTGAGTGTTAGAGGTCAATTTGTGGCCATTCATGTAATTAATGTCTTATATGCATGAAATAAATCAAAGAAAGAGAAATTAACTGAGGATGATACAAATAATCAATAGGATTTTCTTTCATCCAAAGAGCATGTATGAGTTAGAGTTATTAAAAAATGAGAATCATGTTATCAAAGCATGCATGTTAATATAGGAAGAAGCCTTTCACATAATAAAAGTTGACATTTTTTCCAGTATATATCTAAAAGCCCCCAAATGACTTGGGAGAGATAAAATATTGGTGACATAGAAAAAATTATGATAGATCAATGCAACATAAAAAATAAATTAGTGGCGGTAGGTCCATTCCTATAAAAGGATAATAATTCTCAGCCATGGGTTTTCCTATGATATTGAGAAGGATATCTTTTTTCGAGAGAAAAAAAGAGCATTATGAATAATTTTTTTTCATGAAGAGGAAATCTGTAATTAATTTTCTTGGATGATGGATTAGAGGTGATAACACAAATATTTCAACTTGTATTTAATATATTCGAAGGTTTCATGAAGAACCTATTCTATGAATCCCTTTGGGTATGAATGAACTCTTGATAAGTTTGTGTATATACTTATGTAAAGATTAATAGAGTCATCATATTGCATATAACTACATGAGAGTTTTTTCAAAAAAATAGTGTATACACCTACATGGTATTTTTAAAATGAGAATTATAAATTGAAATCGATAAAAATAGTAATATTTCATGAAGTGAACAGTGTATGCATGTTCATGTGTACATGATCAAAGAAAGGTTCCCTCTAAAGATCCAAGCGATTATTTATGAAGTGAAATTTTCTATAAATGAGTGAACTAACTGATATAGAGATTTCTACCAAGACTTAGAAGAATAGAAATAAGAGACATGTAATGGATCTTAAAATAAAATTATAGTAAATAAAAATACACCACCAAGTGAAGTTAATCAAAGTGGTAGATATTTCAATAATACATTTTATTATGACTCTTTTGAAGAGCCCATGTCAAGTTGTAATAATGATGGATCACTTAATTATCTTCATTTTATATTCATATAACATCTAAATAATATCAATAGATATGTGGTAAACATATTTTTACTATCATCAAGGGTATTCAGGATGAAAATATATAGATGGAAGAAGAGTCCAATTCTATGGAAGAGAAATTTTCTAAAAGGGTTTGCATATCCAATAGTCTCACAAAACTTATGAAATAAAAGGATGAAATAATTTCTATTTTAATGAATGATATGATGAATCTATTTAATAAATTTAAGGAAATATTTGTAAGATATAATTCTTTGAGATTTTAATTATATAATACTTCTATAAATTTGAAAAAATAGACAATGTTTTTATGGTTATTTAAACTGGACAACCACATAAATAATTCCATTTTGATGTGTTCTCATATTCAAATATCCTGAAATAAATTCTTTAAGAGGATCAAAATTATGAATATATTGATGAGTGTTTCTCTTTTAAGGGGATACAAGTAAAGAAAGGAGGCTTCTGTGATATTTTAAACATGAATCTAGAATTTTTTGGATAACCTGGTAAAACTGAAGTTTTAGGTTTTCCAATCACACTATCATACCATATTCTAAATAGTATTAAATGTGCTCATAATGTGGGAGTTTTGGGATATCAAAACATGATAAAAGGGGGTGTTACATGAATTTTACATGAACTATTTTGATGTTTTTTGAGATGTGTGAAGTTTACATGTTTCTTTAAATAAAATCAATTTTTATATAGCCCATATTTGAGAAATAATATTTTTTGATCATGATGTCACATTTATGGTAGTTTATAGACAACATAGACAAAATTGGTTTTATATCTCTTGTTTTATACACATGATTAGCCTATGTAGACTTAGAGTTGATTAACTAAAGGCTCCTTACTAATAAAACCTTGTGATATCATCCCTCTCATAGAAATTTTCAAGGAACAATCATTCATGGGAGAAAAACAAGTTTTGGGAAAATACCTGAGATAAGAATAAACCCACTTAATATTTATATTTTATTTTCAATAATGGTGAGAAAGGTTGGACACACATATTGAATTTTTATTATGTGAAAGATATTGACAAAAAAATACAAAGGGGATGTTGTTGAACCTAAGTGTTTCATTTTTTTGTCAATAAGTCACTATGTTTTTGCGGATGAAGTGGTGATGCTTGGAAATATTTTGTGTACATCCTAAATAGAATTGATTTTAATACTTGAGATATTCTCCATGTATAAATGTGATTATTATTTAGATTTTATCAAATTTAAAATACATGTGTCAAGGATGAAACATTTGTTGCAACATTTTGAAGAATAATAAAGGCTAGATAAATTTATACATGCATAAAGATTATTTGAAGGAAATATTGAGAAGTGATTTGGAATTTGATGGTTAGAATGTATTGATATTATATTATAAACGTAGAATATACTTGAAGTATTTTTATGGGAGCTTAATAAAAAATATGGATTAACATTAAAATTCACATTGTCCAAATCGATCACACACATTATGGGAGTTTAATAAAAATGATTGAAAACTATTACAAGACACATAGTCCAACCCAATCCCACACATATGGGAGGGGTAAATTACCTATGTGGGAGAGTTTTTACTCACATCACACATGGAAGAAGGTGAGTGGGACTGTGTATAAGGCCTGTGGGAACTCACATCCGGGTGAGGGTGTACAGGCTGGGCCATGATGCCGGTGGGCCGGTGTAGTTGAGGTGAGGCATATGAGGCAGTGTGTGGGTGTGTATACAAGTGTATATATCCCACTATCTTTTAACATCCTACCATTTAAATGAGATGATTTATTATGTGTGGATAAACCATTCGGAGAATTGGTGTGGGACAAGGAAGCTGCTAGAACTACAGTTTCATATTAAAAAGTTACAGACATTACCTATGATAATCAATAAAAATAGTATTGGATTCCTGATCAGATGTGAACTTGAATCTTCAACCTTTGGTATTTTATGGACCTATAAGCACTTAAGACAATTTGAAATCACTAACATTATTGATTCTAATTATATTCCAAAATCATGCCAAAGGAGTGAGGTGTTTAAGATTGATCTAAGGCCCTAAATGCAATCTGTGTCTTGCATGCTTGAAATAAATCAGAGAAAGAGAAATTGGTTGAGGATGATACGAAGAAACAAAAGGATGTTAATGTATCCAAAAATCATGGATGAGTTCAAGCTATAAAAACGAGAATCATGCAATCAAAACATGCACGTGAATCTAGTAATAATCCTTTTACATAATAAAAGGCTACTTGTTTTTTGGAGTGTACTTGTGAAATTTCAAATGATTCGGGAGAGATAAATGATAATTTAAATGAAATAAATTTTATAGGATTGACACAAAATGAGAAAAATATTATAGGTAGTGGGTACACAACAATAAAAGGCGAAGAACCCTTGGATGAGGGTGTTGCTGTGATATTGAAATGACTCTCATTTTTAAATAGAAAAATAAAGAGCCATGAACAGTTTTTTTTCACGAAGAGGAAAACCATAAAGCATTTGATTGCATAAAAGATATTAGGAGATCTTGTGGGTCTCTCGACTTGTGTATAATAAAATCAAAGGCTTCATGAATAACTTTTCCAATGAATCCCTTTGAGTTTGTGAAAAATATTGAGAAGTATGTGTATATACTTTCATGAATAATAGCATAGGTGCCTCTTTTTTATACTCACATGAGGGTTTTTGTATGGATAATGTGTATTCACCCACACTGTATTTTTTAAAGGAGAATAATCACCTTATCACTATACCAATCTTACTATTTAATTAAGTGAACATTGTGTGAATGTCCATGCATACATTAATGAACAATATTTGAGAACCCAAGATAAAAATTATGTAGATCAATAGAGTTTGGGGAATAATTTTCAAGATACCTAAATCAAGAAAATTACATAATAATATTAACAAATCTATGTGCTAGGGTTTTCAAGATTCACCATGCATTACTTCATGCTTTCATGAAGTGAACTTGTTTATATTGTGCTAAAAATTCAATAAGAGAATATATTGAGTTGAGAAAGTATTATTATTACATAAAATATTGATGAATATTGTGTAAAACTTTGGTGCACATTTAGTGAGTCTGGGATTTCATCAGAAGGATGAATTTCTTGAGAAGTGTTGTAGTGAAGAAATTGATCAGTTATAGGTGATTAGAGATATTTTAGCAAGACCATCAAGCAGAAAAGGTATTGGAATAAGTACACAAGCAAGTTTGATTTAGTGAGATTATAAAAGAAGATCAACAGATCATACAATAGTGGTTTAATCTTAAAGAAAGGTATATTTATTTCAGTTATATCCATGTATAGTTGAAGTCTTCTAGTTAGATCCAGGAGTATAAAGAGTCTCTCATTTATAGCCAGAGCATAAGAAGTTTATTGTGTAGAATTAGGATCAAGCGGGTGTGGATTTTGGTAACACTGTGGGATGTAGTATAAAGAACCTCCTATGTATGTTTAGGAGAGATAAAATGTGATTTTTTATCAACCATTGTAATTTATGAAAATATTATATTGGAGAATCCATGTTGAGGGGTATAACCAACATGGTAAGGTGTAGGCTTTTTAGCTGAACCTTATAAATACTGTGTGATTCTCTCTTTATTATTACTACCGCACATGAGGTGAGATTGAGAGATATTATTGAGAGGATTTTGAACCTTAACAAGTTAAAGAGGTTTAATTTGGAAGAAAATTTACTTATAAAAAGAAACCAATTATTTACCCCTCCCCTCTTAGTGGTCAATCTGGTCTGGGACACTATAAATACCAACACTGTTTTTGAAAAACTATTTCAAAGTGATAAACATTACGTACACCCAATGTTGAAAATAGTTAAAAAATATCTATTATATATATGTATATAATGATTAATAATTAGGATTATAAATGTTCATAATAATGAATAAGGTTCATGAGAAAGTATTTAATGAACTTAGATTAATTATTTAGGATGTTTGGTGCAACTAAAGAATGAATCTGGACCAAGGTAAGGGTTTTCATCTCATATTAATCTCTTTGAAAAATGTTTGGTATTATAATACTAATTTAAATTATGTGGTATATATACTACCTATATGAGATATCATACCATGAACTATATTTAATCATGGAATTTGAAATATAATTAAAATCCATCTATTTCAAGGGGTTTTGATTAAAGGTTACTCAAGCCATAATGGTTTTCTTGGTCTCAATTCTGATTATTAGAGACATGTTACATGTTATGTACCATGTTTTATTTGAATTTTTTTATTTATTTACTATAATATGAATTTTCTATGTATTATTTCCTTGTAATTTATGTTTTTCATAACTCAATTTTCATTCATTGAGTTATGATAGTTCACTTGAAGTTATTTCATATAAGTTGGGTATATTTTTTCCATTGATTATATTATGTGGTATTATGACATTGTTTAATTTTTTCCCATATAAAATACTTTTCAAATAATACATTTTTTATAGATTATGTTTGCTATAAGGGATATTTATAACTCAAATATTCTTTCTCTTAGATATAATGGTTCATTTTTGTACTTTAATTTTCAATGCTTGGGTTCTTCCACCCTAATATTTTATTGTATATTAATTTATATACCCCTATGGGGAAATTATATTTTGATAAAAAATATTTTTTCACTCCTTTTAAAATGGATTTTTGAACAAAGGTATTTTCATAATAATAAAAAGGGTTTTTTCTTTCATTTTCATATGCTTTATCTTCCTCTATTATTTTCTCCAAGATAAATTTTATGTCTTTTCACTGCTCAATTATCAGACATTATTTTTAAAATTAAAGGTTTTAAAAGGATTTAATGTCACCTTTCCAAAATTTAACTTTGAAAGTGACATGTAAATTTATGTTTTATTTCATTGTTAAAAATATTTTCAAAAAGATATTTTATGTTTTTTCTTCCATATCCATTATTATTTTCAAAAGGATTAACCCTAATGGGGTTTATGTTTCATGATTTATCCTCAAATATATATATATATATATATATATATATATTATCATATGGGGTATTGAGCTTATGGTACCAAACAATTTTATTCTTGATCATTTCTTATGTGATACCATTCAAAATATTCTTTTTTGAGGGTTTTTAATTTATGTAAACACCTTCCAATGTTTCCTTTACATAAAAAGTGATATTTTCTTTTACACCCAACCCCTTTCCTCCTCTATAAGGAATATGATCATCTTATTCTAGCATTGTCCTAATCATATACTCATCACCATATACAGTGTGAACATATCATTTTATAAAATTCATATTGGAAGATGTTTAGCTAGAAGGAATGGTTATTTATTAAAATGTGAAAAGATATAGCCATTATATATTTTTTTATTCCAATATGAATGATTATTGACACTTTGACTATGCATTTTTTTACCATACACCTTCTTTCTATAGATTATTTATGACCATGCTATCCATTTTTTTGACATGGGGAAAAGTATTGGAATTTTTTATGATTATTTACTATTAAAATAGGTTGATTATATATTGATATCACTTATCATTCATTATATATATATCCATGTTTTTTAATGAGTAATAGGTTTCATAGGGAATGAAAAGATTTTTTTGAATCTTATAGTGAATTCATTTGACTTAATCTAGTGACGGGTGGAGCCCATAATTATATAGACCCTCGATGCATCAACAAGTATCATGAGAAAAAAATTTGTGTTTTGGGGTATACCTATTACCATAATAGGATAATGTCTTTGTCTAAGGACTTTCCAACATATTTTTAATGTCAATAATTATTAATTCCATTCATATGAGATCAGTGTTATTTATATCCATGATTTCATTTATTGTTATGGAAATTACATTATCTCAATTTTAGTTGACTATAACATTATTCACATTATTTATTCATACCATATTATGTACACCATGCTTATGTTTTTGAAAACTTTTATTATAAGTTTCCCTTACTAAGTGTTTGAGCTCATCCAAACATATATTTCAATTTTTTCAATTTGTGATGAAAATCAATACACATTATATATGTAACATAATAGATTGTGTGGAGAATTTATGAGAGTTTCTGAAGACTATTTTTGGATTAATTATCTCATTATATATTGGAAAACCCCATTATTGGAGAAATACATGGGCCATATTAGTTTTTATCATAATTCTCTAAATATATAAACCTAAATAGTCTTGATAATGTATGCAATGTAATATTTTCTTTAAGTCATGAAATTATGGGATAGTTATGTATGATAATTTATGGTTGGTATCAAATCTAGTATGCAAAGTAAGTGTTTATAGCACCAGATAAGGGATGGTGGGTTTGGGGTATCATAGTTGGTATCCGAGTAGAGTTTAGAAAACATTGAATATTAGGATGTTTGTTGAAGGTAATTTAAGGGTTCATTAGTTAGGGTTGATCATAATTTTAAAGTTATGGATAATCCTTTGGGATAAAATATAATTTAATGTTAAGGTAATAATAAACTTTTTATTTAAGGATTAGGATAATATAGTTCCAGTGAAAATCCTAGGAATAAGTCTAAGAAATAGATGATATATCGATGTTTTAGTAATGACTTGGGAATATGGTTTACCTAGAAATTAAATACCTATCGCGATACTATAATTGGATGTAGGATATATAATAGATGTATCTAGGGGTAAAAACAACAAAAAGGTGCATTGGGTATTAACTTGATCATCACCTAGTGCATGAAAAAGAGGCCTAACTACACACCTAGTTTAACATCCATGATGGGTATGATTTAGTTAATTACATTATATTTTCAAGCCGTTATAAATGATTGATTTCCTAGTTACTTTAAGGGATTTTAATATTTTTAGGTTAGATAACCTAATAGTAAGAGACCATGGATAACATAGATTTAAATATTGAGATTCATAAGTTAAGGTACATATTAATCAATGTGTGCTTTCCTGGATAAATGATAAATTGTATTTTAAGATCATATATTTAAATAACTATAGAGTTTATTATATTTTGAAAATGTTTATGGTGATTTTAGATCTATATTTTGAGGATTAAGTTTAGAAGGATGAGATAACCCAACTCAATGTAACATAGGTTGAACCAAAAATTACATTGGTTATACTGAGAGTGGTATAGGTTTAACTGAGTCTGATATAAGTTGTGTTATAAGAACTATATACTAACATGATAGCATTATAAAATGAGAATTATTATGATTATGCAAAAATGGATTTCATGAAATATGATTAACAATGTGAACATAGTCAAATTACCAAACACACCAAAGAAGATAAATATTGAGTCTAATGAAACATCTGGTTATAAAGATGATAAAGGAAAGAAGATTCAATTTCACGTATGCCAAAAATATGGGGAGAAACATAGGAAAATTTTCTTAACGGGATAAGAAAATTATATAAGTGTGGATATGTTGGTCATCAAACTCACAAGTTCAATAGAATGATAGAAGCTATAAAAATATATTAGTTTAACTACTAGAGAGTTGTGAATTCCCTGAATCTATGTCCTAAACCAAGGGCCAATGATGTAAATTTTAACCAAAAACCATGTGGACAAGGAAAATCTAATGAAATTACTAATAGGGAATTTGATAGTGAGTTTTCATTCTAAAGTTTCTAGTATCCTATGTCATGTAAGTTTTCAAAAACTATTGGATATTGAGTTATAAATGAAATCCCCTAGTGATTTGGTTATCATATAAATCATTTTCAAAGTTTTTGGGAAGTTATCACTTATGGATTTAGATCTTATTCCCTGTATAATTCTATATAATGGTTTATATCCCCTTATAAACTGCTTATAATATTTTTTTCATATAGATAAATCTCATTTGATACCTTAAATAGACCCATGATTATTTAGCAGTGAATGATTAATTATGTGATCCCCATAAAAATTACTCTAATATTATGAGTTAAATTGTGAGGAAAAAATTTATTTATGTTTGGAAGAATGTAACACTATAAAATTTTACTAAATTATTACCTTTAAATAATTCAATGTGTTGGATAGCCAACTCCACATACAATACAAACTAAAATGAAACCGCAATATATTTTAATAAAAATATAAATATTAATCATGAACATTAAAACCTTGATATTGAATTAGTGGGAATGAATAGGTGTAACCACTTTATGAGTTTTTTATATAAAAAATAATTATTATTATTAATATGAATAAAATTCATCTCATATAACTAAAATGACGAAAAAATCATTTTATGCATAAAAATATATTTTTTTAAAATATGTGTTTCATTTTAAGAAACTAAGAATATTATGATTAGATAATAATAAAATATATTCATAATATTAATAAATTATTACCAATAAATTAATTAGTAATTGATAGGAAATAATAATAAATAATAGTTAAAATTTGTAAAATTTATTTTCAAATATGTAGAATTTTACACTATATTTTAGGATTTTAATTAAATATTTTATTATCAAATTTTATATATTTAATTTTAAAAAATGAAAATAAATTTTTTATTAAGATTTATAATATATGATTAAGTTAAAGTTTTGGTATTTTTCTAAAAAAATGTTTTTAGTTGAAAATAAATTTTTTAAAAACATTTATAACATTATTTGTATATATGTATGAATTATAATTTCATGAAATAATTTTATAAGTAAATATATGTATTTCAAATGAAAATTTTAATTTTAAAAATATATTTATTTAATTTACAAACCCATATTTGATATTTCAGAACATTAATAATATTTTCTCAAAAATTATTTCTCATACATTTTATATTTTTATTTCGAAATTAATTATAATCAATTTTATAAATTATATCAGATTAAATGTATTTAAAATTTTGAATCATTGGGTCTAAATTATATAATAAGAAAAAATTTATTTTTATACATAAATATTAATATATATTAGTTAAAAACGAGTTACTACAGTAAAAGCTAAATAGGAAAAAGTAATAATTCAAGGGTTAAAGGGATGGAAACATGAAAAAACATATATATAATTGATTTTATGAGGTTTTTATCAAACTTATCGTTAACCAACTCAATTATTACTCAATTTTGGATGAACTTGACATCTTTAACATGTGATACCTTTATATTAAGTTGAAATATTTACAAAAATCCCATTCTCACCACTCACCACCCCTTCAAGGCACTCCTAAAAATTTGGTTTCCTCCTTAAACTATACCATTCTCCTTCCCATTTAATAATATATCACTCTCTTGAGATTCTGGTCACAAAATATTATCTTATTCCATCCCTTTGTAAGGGATCTTCCATGGAAATCTCAAATTTCTCAACATGTGTAATCATTTTTACTTACTATTTTATTTTCTATTTTTTTCAATTATAATTTTGAAATAAATATGAAATTAAATAATTATTTATTACATAATAAATTTTATTACTCTATGATAATAATCATATAACATCTTATCCTTTTATATTAAGAAAAATAAAATTGTTATTCACCTTTTGTGTGGACTACCGCCTCCACGATGCAACGTGTTACGTTTTAATTCAACAAATTAAAAGTCTGGTAAAAAGGGGAATGTAATGAATAATTATGATATTTATGTCATGTTTATTATTTTTAAACAATAAACCATATTATTTCTTCCTTCCGTTCTATTAAAATTAAACCAACATCCATGTGTAGGTGCAGACTACTTCCTCCATTGAATGATTGATTTCCATTTTTATTTTCATTTCTGCCTTTTATAGATAGTCATGAATATGATATTAAAGTATAAATATTATTTTTATGATATCTTTAAGGTTATAGTATTAAAATTTTAGTTCCTATTAATGATATGATCAAAAAACTACTATCCTTAATTCAATCGTTTAAAATTAGAAAACTAAGAGGAAAATGATATATTCTTTCTAAGTAATGAATTTATATAAATTATATACTCATTATAATTATTTAAAATAATGATATATCACACTAATAATCTCAAAATAAGATCATTATGATTATTTTATAATGATATTATAATTGAACCACCTCATAATCACCCATTAATCATGGTAGTTTCATGTATGAGTCGGTTTAACCACCCACTTGAACAATGCTATGAATTTATATCATGGATGGCTATGAGATGTTATTTAAAGGTATAAAATGATATAAATATATAAATAATGTATTTTTTGGGTCTCATAAGTTTATATTACTATTTTACTCTTTAATTAAGAAATCACCCTTCGTTCATTAAGATACACAAATACATGCCCGCCATCGATTTCAACCTCATGGATAATAACCAAAAGTAAATTGAAATGAAATAATAGCTTCATAAAAATTATTGGAAAATATATTATGTTACATTTAATTATATTTTAATTATTATTTTTTTAATAATAATTAATACGAACATATTTTTTTCAAAACTAGTTCAAATCTATAAAGATTAATTACACCTAGTGTTAAAAATAGGTAAAAACTAACTATTATATATTTATATAGAATGATTATAAATGAGGATATAAATAGTTATAGTTATAAATAAGTATAATTAGTATGTATTTAATTAACTTAATTTAATTATTTGATATGTTTGGTGCAAGTGTGGAATAAATCAGGATCAAGGTAAGGGTTTCCATCTCAAATACCTCTCTTTGAGACATGTTTGGTATTATACACATAATTTCATTTATCTGATGTATACAATGGTTATATGAGATATAATATCATGAATTATCTTTAATCATTTTATTTTAAGCTCAATTATAATCCTTCTCTTTCAAGGTATTTTTATTAAAGTGTTACTCAATCCACAAGGTCTTTATTGGTCTCAATTCCAATTCTTTGAGATATGATACATGTTATGGACCTTATTTACTTTGTATGGTTTTTGGTTGGTGTACTAACTCAATAATTTTCTATACATTATTTACTTGTAATTAATGGGATAAAATAATAAAAATCAAGTACTTTTCTTTAAATTCCTTTTGAATCAAGTGTTACCCTATCTGTACAAGTTTTTGGTAACTCAATTTTGGTTCATTGAGTTATGATTGTTCACTTGACCTTGTTTCATATAAATTGGGTACATTATTCCCTTTGATTATATTATATGGTATTATCTCATTTTTTATATTTTTACCACATAAACCTCTTTTCAAATTATTCATACTTCATTGAGTATATTTACCACAAGGGATATTGATAACTAAAATCTATTATATTTGAGTTATAATGGTTTATTTTGAACTTTACTTTTCAATTATTGTGTTATCCACCATAAAATTTTATTTTATGTTAATTTATAAATATATTTGGGTAAAAATGAAATTTTATACAAAATTAAGTTTTTACCCCTTTTACATTGCAAGTTTTGAACAAAGGTATCTTGAATGTAATAAATATGGGGTTTCCTTTCATTTTAATATCTTCTATCTTATTCTTATATTTTATCCAAGATAAACTTTATTTCCTTTAAAGGATCCAATATTATAGATTCTTATTAAAAGTAAATATCTTTAATATCTTTTATTCCACCTTTTCAAAAGTTATTTTTGAAAGTTACATGTGATTTTTTATTTTACATCAATGTTAAAAATGTTTTCTAAAAGATATGTTAAGTTTTCACTTCTATTTACCTTGTAATTTTCAAAAATATTTACCAAAAATGAGGTTTATTTTCATGATTTATTCTATATATATCTCTCTCTATATATATTATCATCTGGGGGTTGAACTCTCGGTATCAAATAATTTGATTCTTGGTGCCTACTTTTGTGATACCATTTGGAGAATTATTTTTGTTGGGGTGTTTTTCATTTTTGTCAACACCCTCCTATGTTTCAATTAATACATTGGGGATATGTTGTTTTCCACCATACACTTTATTCCTATGGATTTATTAGGATCATTTTATTCTATCGTTGACTACACTATATACTCATTAACCTATATGGTGTGGACCTCTTATTTTACACATTCAAATTGGAGAATGTTCACTTAGAAGGAACACTTATTTATTAACATGGGGATAAGTATTGACATTATGTATATTTTTATTCTAATAAGGATGATTATTGATAAGTTTAATATGTTTGTTTGACCATACAACTTCTTTCTCTAAATAATTTATGATCATGCTATCCCTTTAATTAATGTAATGAACCGACCTTGGTTGACCCAACCCGTCACCTGAGATGACCTGTCACATGGCTTGAAGCGTGTTCTCGATCATCACAAGATGGAAAATATCCCTAGGTATAAACAAAAATGTATTAGGAATGGTTTATCACATGATATAGTGGTATGACCCATCCATGAAATGGGATGGACACACCTATATCATCAGAGTATGTGAAAGAAGTAAGTAGAAACCACAAGAAACAATATAACATAAACAAAAGATTCTATTAAATCACACACACAGACACACATATGGTATCTCAAGTCAAAACCCAAAACATAAAATGATGTTAATAAATATAAACAAGGCCTATACATAGAACCAAATGAATAAAAAATCCCATAACTACTCCACATGAGACAATTCTATGAGACCAAATCTCTTACACAAAACACGGATGATGGTAATCAAGAAGATCCACCCATGTACATGCTTCCATTTACTTTAACTATTATCTAAAAAATGAAATCTATATATTTCTAAAGGAATAATCAGGGAGCGAGGAAAAAAATATATTAGGAAGCCACCATGAATCGTATTGAGGATTTTACCCATTATGTGTTATCTCTGACTCTAGTAACCTAATGCTGGTGGTCTATTTATTACATTGGCATAGATGCAAGGGGGGAAGATCTAAAAGGAATGATCATTTTATTAGTCTTGGAGATCGAGATACATATATGAAACCCATTTTATATTAGGAATAAAATATAAAACCTAAAAAAAATAAAATTCTCTAAATACTTGAAACTAAATAAAAGATTTCATATTCATATCTTGAGGAAATATAAATAATAATGTTGAGCTCAAATGCTCAGTAAGGATTACATACAATGAACTAAATCATGAGTAAATAATACATAATCAATATGGAATATTAAATAACTAAAAACACATTCCACATAATTAATAACTTTACTAGCATGATTAGATAAGGAATAATCCATATGGTAAGGAAAATTATATAAAACACATTCTATTTAATCAATAACTTTCACACAATGTCCATCTATGGATAATATGAATGCAATAATATCATGGATAATAATAAATGAATTCTAATTGAAGGAAATGATTAATATTGGATGCCATGATTTCATACATCATGATATCTATATCTTTAAGATTTTGATCAAGATAGTTTAAACCATGGGTAAACACTTATTTAATTTATCCAACTGATTTATCTCACACTTATTTAATTTATCCAAATGATTTATCTCACAAGACCTACCAATACATCAAGGGGATTGGTAATTATGGGCCCACCCATAACTGTATGTCCAAAAAATTCCTCATATATCTAATGATCAATTTAATTCATTAAAAAAAATCCTTATGAAAAAATATCTGTATTGAATAAAGAATACAGATTTATCAATATTTCCCTAGTTTATAAAATTACTTTCAAAGTGAACACCATATGTAAAAATTGTATACGGTTTAGGAAAAAAATCCTAACCATGATACAAATAATATTAATATTTAATAAAAATGTAATTTATACTGATCAATTATCACCAGAAATTTATTGTATCAATAGAAAGTTAATAATAAAAAAATAAATCAAGAGATGAGAGGTGACCAATAGTTCATCGAGAATATTAGTTTTTGAAATAAAATTATGTCATTTGGAAGAATAAATGGAATTTAAATTAAATATAAAAATAATATTTCATAAATGTTTTTTCTTTTTAAAACCATTAAAAACATATATAAGAAACTACATTTCATTAAGTAGTTTTGGTGGTGGGGAAGTCTGTTATCACCATATACGTTAAAAAACCATTCCTTTTGACTTTTTTTCCTGACAATTCCCCCTTAAAAAATATTAGAAATATTTATTTCAAACCATTTTTAATAATAAATGTTAACATAAAATTTACTTGATAAATAATTTGAGTATATAAAACTAATTTTTTAAAATAATTTTGAAAAATCATGGACATGGAAGAAAATTATATTCGATTTAAAGAGAAATAAAATCAGTTATTATTATAAAATAATATTTTCTTGATTCAAGTGTAAAATATCAGAAAATTTGGATGAAAATAGGAAAAAAACTTAAATGTATATTTTATAAGAAAAATATTCAAGCTTATATAGGATAAATGATAATATTCTTTCATCTAAAATAAGAGCAATCCCAAAAGAAAGTGAGATTATACAATATTTCTTATATATTTGGTAAATTTTAAATTGTAAAAACATAAAAGAATAAAGTTGAAATTAAATATTAAGAATTATGAATAAATATTTATTAAAGTTAAATACATAAAATGGACATAATATACCCCACATAAAAGTAAATAGGTGCGTGTTAACAAATATGTCTCAATGGCATGAAAATTGAGATGAGATCCATTACCTCACACTTACCTTTAGTTGAAGATGATTTCTCCACCTATATAATGGTTTAAAAAAAGTTATTAATTTATTAAATAACCATATTTATATTTATAATATAATATATGATCCACTTATAATATCTTACCACCCATTCATTAACAATCTTTTATGATTACTGTTATTTCGGGTGGTAATTGTCTTGTTTTCTCATGCATGTTTTCTCATGAAAGTTATGATTCTTGTGTCTATTATATAGTTACATAATATCCATAATTATATTAATTTTATAAATATAATATTTAATAATTTAATACTTTTTTACAACCAATCAATAATGTTGGATATGGAAAATGAATCACATCGCATCGTGGAGATGGTAGGCCATACATATGCACAAGCGACAATATCATTCCATTAATGGGTGAAATGGTAAGTAAATGGATGGTATATTAATTTTATATAATTAATATCATTTAATTTTTTTCATATATATTAATTATTTCCATCATTATGACTATCCATGTGAGTCGGTGATGGAAAACACAATACATCAGTTTTAAGGCGGTAGTCCACCACACACATGAGTGATGAAATTATTTCCCATTGGATGAAGAAGGAGATGGATAAATATTATTCCATAAAAAATAACATCGAAGTATATATGTGATATTTTTCATTATTATATTGGATGTTTTAAGAAATAATTTAATGGTGTAAAAGAATAAAGAAAAAGAAAGAGCTTTGTTAAGAATATTACCTTCTCTTAAAGAAACCTTCATTGGATCTCTTCTTAAGGACCTTTGGGTTGGTATTTTGGGGAATAAAGAAACTATATAATGTGACTAAAATTTGTTTTGATATATTTTGGATGTAATTTGTTAATACAAATGTCTTGAGAGGTGATAATAAGCGAGTAGATGGATTTCCCTTTTATAATTAAGGAGGGGTGGAATTTTTGTAAATACCCAAAACTATTCAATAATGAAAAGTAACTCTCACCCCAAGTGACTCCAAAATTTATAAATAATGTATTAGAGGTAATTTAAGGTCTATATACACCTATAACACATAAAAATAAACATTTATTAAATATTTTATTCCCTAATCCTCTAACTTTACATACTTTTACCACAGTAACTAGTTTTTAACTTAGGTAATTTATCTTTTAAGCCTAAAATAAAATGAGAATTATTAGATAATTTATACCTAATTATTATTAATGTTAAATCAAATTTATAAAAAAAAATCTATTTTTTTGAAAAATTAATTCTAACACTAACACATGTATCACGTAAAACCTAATTTTAACCTTAACCGGGTTAATTAATTTTTACTATTTTTACTAATCAATATGAAAAATATTATGTTCACCCTATTAAATAATATTAGTTATGAGAATTAAAAATATAGAATTAATTTTGTTAAATTAAATCCAAATAATTGGCAGAATTTATTTTATAAATAAACTTTGAAATATTGTTGAGAAATAGTTTTCCAAGAAATGCATTTTTTTAATTATAAGAAGAAATTATATTAAATATATGAAAAGAAGCCATAATTAGATGGATTTAAATTATTATATTTAGATATATATTCTATAAATTCCATTTGAATAATTTGTCCTTAAATATTATTCTAATTAATTAAAATAGGTATACATTATGACTTTCTAAATAAAAAACATTTTCTGAAAAAAATAGTTTTAGCAAATATACCCATTTTTACCTCCAAATGGTATTATATTTTTTTCTAAAAAAATTATAGTTAATATATTGTTAATTATAAACATTATTATAAATAAAATAGGTAACATTTAAATACTACATTTTTTATTTTTAATGAAAGATTTTTTCTAATGGAAATTTTCAAAAATTCATTATAGGGTAATTTAGACCATGTATGTTCAAAATAGATATTAATCCTATAAAATTAGGAATTTTATTCTCTAAAATATTAAAATGTACATTTTATTATCATATTAATAAAATATAAATTTCTCCTACTATAATTGAGGCTCAGGTCTTACATTCTTCCATCCTTTAAAAATTTCATCCTTAAAATTTCATGGATGTCAGCTTCTAAAAAATTAGGGTGGTTATTCTTCATAATATAATTTAGTTCCCACATTTATTACTCCATTTTATGATTTCTAAAAAGAAAATTTATCGATAAATTCCTCCAATTACTTAATAATTTCTCTCTAGTATCAAAAATCTTGATGGGTTTTTCATAGTATGATTGATGAAGTTCCAATTATATTTCATTAGAGGTGAGAACTTCTGTTGGGTCTAGAATATACTCCCTTAACAATGATATAAAGAAATCATCATGTAATTTATAGAGTATTGGTGGAATTTCCAATCAGTAAGGAACAACTCTAATCCTTTACAAAATTTTAAAGGGTCTGATGTACCGTGGGATTAGATTTCCATTCTAATTGAACCTCATGGCACACTTACATGGATAAATTTTCATGAAAATGTGATCTCTCACTTTAAATTCCAAATATTTACTATAATTATCAACATAAATTTATTTTTTTTAATAGGTTGAGGGTCAATCCCTCTTTATTGAACATAAAAAAGAAAACACCTTATGAAGACTGGGAAAATAGTTTGTACGCATCCTATAGGATTTTATCTCTCAGCTTTCACCTATTGAAAAACTGTGAATCCTGATACATATTCATCGATTCCAAATTCATTTTATCCCAAAATAAATGTTCCCTCAAATCTATATACATCTTGGGGATAACAGGGTGTGTAGTAACCCGACCCCAGAGATCCTAGAGTCGGTGTTTACAACTATTACATTGGCACAATATAAAAGTAAATCACATCCCAATGGACTGAAAAATTTAGTATTATTTGTAAACCAGATACACACATGATTCTTGTATTATAAACGAATACAATAATTACTACATTTTTTTTCTTCCAAGGATAATAACTTTATTCCATCTTGTATATCCTTACACATCTTTCTTAGCACACATCATAGAATCACATGGAAAGGAAATATAATAACAGTGACCTCAAATACTTAGTAATTGTAAAGTAAAGAAGAATAAATAATGAATCAATGTGAAGTAATAAACATGTAAAGGTAAATAACTAAACACACATTCCATATAATCAATAAACTAAAGGGTTAAATAACATGGAAAGGAAATAACTGAAAACACATGCCATTAAAATAACTGAATAAGGAGAAATCAATATGGAAAGGTAAAAAATATAAACACATTACATTTACTCAATGAACTAAAAATGAAATGTATCCATAGATATTTTGGCACAAGATCTCATGGATTAACAATAATTGAAACTAATTAATAAAATGATTAATTACTGGATGACATATTTCCTAGGTATATGAAACCATTACCTTTGATACCTTTAACAAGACAGTTTAACATATTGGAAAAAAACCCATCAAAGGATAGCCAAATAAATCATCCCATGATGCTAACAATACATCAAGGGGATATCTATAATTGGACCCCACCCATGTCGTACCTGTCCAAAGCATTCCTCATATATCGAATAATCGATTTAACAATGTGCCTTATCAAATATATATATGGAGTAAATGATACATATTTATCCACATTTCCTCAAATAATCAAATCAATTTAAAATTAAAAACCATATAAAAAATGGTATATAGTTTAGTAAATGGACATATCCATGATAAATAATATAGATAATTTGGGGGAATTCAACGTTCAATGATCATAGGAAATTGAATATTTCATGGGGGCTAACAATAGAATCATGGACATGAATATAAATACTATCCTTGTAAAAATCAATCATAAACAATCTAGAGGAAGAATTAGTATGATATCAATACAAAATATACCAATTTGAGTAAGGATAAAGGGTTGTTGTTTTGATTAATATAAACAATATAAAATATTTTTAAAAAAAATTCTTGAGGAAAATATCCATTTTAGTTTTTTTAAATCAATTTATTTGAAAATAATTATATAAAAAAATCTTTAAAAAGTAACATTTTAAACATGATTTTTTTAAATAAATGATGACATGAAAATCTGTATATTCCATAATATGTAAAAAGAATATTCATTTTTCATGGTAAAATGATAAAAAATGCCCTGTTTGGAAAGCGAGAGGAAGATTACTTTTAAAAAATTTGTAAAAGACAAAAGGGTAAAAATATATTTAATATATAATTTAGGAAATTTTAAAAATATTTTTGAAAAACTTTTTATAAAATTAGGTTTTTATAAAAAACAGGTTCTCTAACTAAATAGAGAAATGATGTCAGGTTTTATTAAAAACATTTTCTAAAACATTTTAAGTACCAGAGAGTGGGAAAATGGTACTATTGCTTGATAAGGTCCATGAATGACCAGAGAAGAAGAAAATGAAATTGACTATTAGAAAATGGTAACATAACTTCCTCTGATGGGAACTGAAGTGAAAACAATCATGAACAAAATGATATTGTAAAAAAAACCCTTGAAAATATTATAATGTTGAAGTCGTAATCAATCAATGAGTATATTGTGCGAATAAATTGTAAATCTACATAAAGAAGTGTAAATACCTAAATAGATAGTCAAAGTCATTATACACATAATCATAGAATATTAATGACAATGAAGAAGTAGTATAATCTAATTAAAAGGAGTTAGGTTATGAAATTTCTTTTCCACTTGGGTAACTTTTAATTTACATCCCATTATAATAAATAATTAAAATTGAAACTCAAAATACCACGAAGAATGAATGAATCATGATATTAGATGTCAAAGTGGTAGTATGTACACCATATATAAAAAATTAGGTACTCAAAAATGAAGTTCTTGTTGAAAGAGAAATTTAATAATCATAAAGGAAGTTAGTTTGCAAAGATATTCATTAAGAACATTCTTAAGGGAAATAATATTTAAACATTCCAAAGTGTCTCGTACCACTTTGAAACATTTGAATCATAATACAAATGGAGGAATGAAATTAAATGAAACTTATAATATCATGATAATATGTAGATTCAGGATATAACAGGTAAAATGGTAGTATATATACCATATAAATGTGAATTGGTTCATAACAACAAATAATTCTCAATGGAATGTAAATTGAGATGAAATCTCGTACCTTGAATTTATTTTCAGATGAACACCCATTAAATTCATGTATAATGGTTTTAAATATGTCAATAACCAATACTATAACCATTATCACATTTATAATGTCATATATTATTTTATTATAATATCTTGTTACCCGTTTGTTAAAAATATTTCATTATCTTTATTAGTTTGGGTGTTAATTGCCTAATCTTTTGAGTCTGTTTTGATTTGTTACTTGTTGTTATTCTTGTGTATATCATGATTTAATAATATAAAGTATGTTAACCCTGATTTAATTATCATATATATTCATTATATATGTATTTATAATAATCTATAATATTTGGAGATAAGAAAGGAAATGCACTGTTCATGGAGATGGTAAGCCGTACGTACGCATGGATTCTACTTTCAATTATTTTTCATATTAAAATAATGAAAAGTAAATTCTATATATGTATATTTCAATTCTAGTATAATATATATTACATATTTTTAATAAAACCATCCTTTATACATCCCATATATAGTGTGAACGAATCACATCACTTTGAGGGGGCGGTAGTCCACACTTCAACAAAAAATGTTATCATATTTACAAAAAATAGAAAGCATAAGGTTATGTGTTGTATAAAAATTACATAATAATAAATGTATTATAAATATCATATAGATAATATATAAACAAAATATACATCATAATTCCCAACCATGAAAGTTGGTAAAGGAAAAATGAATAACTTTGTTTTACTAGGAGGTAGTTCACCGTACACATAAATTATAAGTTCATTACCCATTAGATAGAAATGTGTGTAAGTGTAGGTAAAAACCATAAAAATAGTATATTTATGATATTAATTTTGTTATATAAGTATGGAATAAGGATATATTATGGGGTATAAATATAAATAACACTAAATATCTTGAAGAAGGATGTTACCTCTTATTTGGGTAACTCCTTTTGGTTTTCACCAAAAGGAATCCTTGTATAGATTTATGCCCAATTTTAGGCTCATTGGACGAGGGGAGGAATTTTTAAGAGCTAGTTTTTCAGAATTTTTTCAAGCCAAAGTGCATTTTGAGGTGTGAGGAAGTGGGGGTCTTGAATGGCTTTTTATAGTGGAGGAGGAGTGACACTCTTGTAAATTTTGGAAAAGGGAATTCCAACCATGTTTTTTCCATTGAAAGTGGATAAAATAGTGGGCCAAAGTATATAAAATGGAGTATGGGGTCGAAATATGGACATAAAATAGATTTTGGACAAGTTTATAGGTCATTTTATCTCTAAAGTTTAAGGTTTAGTCTCTTGTTAAGATATTTTTTTCTCTTAATTTATGTAATTAATTTAAATTAATTTCACTATTATTTTTGGTCAAAAACATAGTTGAACTTATTATAGATTATAAATTATTCCGATTGAAAATATTCAATCTATTTTTTCAAATTCCAAACGCATAAGTGGCAGAAATTAACTAAAATTTAATCTCGTAGATAAAACAACATTGCAGGTTTTTAAAGTAAAAATGTTAAAAAATATGATAAGGTTTTATATTCAATTTCAAAGTGAAATTTATTCCAATTACCTACATTGAATTAATTGATAAAAAAATAATCTAATTAAACATTATAATAAATGAAATATATAGTTTTATCTTATAAATAAATTAGATGAAAATCAGTTTTGAATTTAAATTATTTATTTTCACTATTCATTAAAAAAATGAAACATCATAGAAAAATGAAAAAAATCACCCTAACCTAAGTTTTATATTATTATATAAAAAATAAGGATTATTTTTACCTATAATATCTATAAAATTTCAAAAAATGGTATTAAAAATAGGTTCTCCATTAAAAGGTATGAAAAGTGTCTTTATAATAATATCGATTCATATTGGGTTTATTCTTATCTTACAACTATGAAATCTATTGGATGAATATCAAAAATATTTTATTTAATATATAAAATCTATGTTAAATTAATATCACTCACTAATTTTAATTAATTTTATTTATTAGGATAAAGCATCTTTTTAAGCATAAAAGTAGTTTTCTATAAAAATATTCCCTTTATATTTTATTGATTCTTATATTTATTTCTAATTAATTTATAACCAATAAATCAATTTTATATTGATGTAAAACCTATATTTTAATAAGTTAGTTAATACTATTCATAACCTCTAATTTAATTTCTAGGTTATATCTTATTATATTATATAATAATATTTTAATATTGTATTGTTTTTTTCGATAAAAAATAGTCTTGTGTGTAATACAATTCATCAGAGAATTTAGTTGGTGCGTTTGTCACACAATAACTTAGTATCACATGCATTGAAAGCTACCTTATTTATTGGATTTATTTAAAAATTTTAATATATTATAATGTCTTAGGATATTATATTTTCTTATGCGTTTGGTGTTGCATTTCAGACATGCTATCGAATACAATGTTCTTAATTTATAATTTTGGGGTGTTACATTCTCCCCACCTTAAATAAATTTCATCTTCACAATTCAAACTCAATCATGGAAATATATTATTTGATATTTCTTATTTTTAAATCCTATTCCAATATAGGGTTTTGTAAAACATCATCTATGAAAGAGAGATTGAGAATTACAAAGGTCACATGGATTAACATGTAACTGGTTCTCCAAGTAGGAGAACAATAGTAGAAAGTAGAGATACGTACATAGATGAAAAGCATAAATATTTATAGGGAGTGATTGAGGCCATCATTATCAAAACAAGTGAATGATCAATGGAATTTTTAGGGTCTCAAAGTCATAAATATTTGACGATTTAGAAGACCACCAGTTCAACAAAAATTAGTTTATTAGGACCAAATTTTATTTCTAGATCATTTTCCTAATGTTGGGTAACTCATTTACTGCCTAAGGATATAATGAAATATACTTACTTAACATATTTCTATACAAATAGTTTCCATAATTTTTTTCTTGATCAATTTATAATTCATCCATTACTTTAAGAAATGGATATCCATAAATTAACTTTAAAAGACTAAAATAAACTTTTAATGGATCATAAGGACCATAAAAGAGATAAAAGTCTTTAATTTTTTCTCTAACTATTTTCCAAAACTAATATGGTTAATACATTAATCTCTAAACCTAATGTGTAAAACTACTGGTTCATCATTAATATTTATTCATCAAATTGTTTAGCTAAAAACAATGACATTTTAACTAGGACATTGCGTTGGTTAGTGGTTGTCATGAAACCCTTATCGTCCTTTGGTCATGGGTTCAACTCCTACAACCTTACCGAATTTTATGGGTTTTCACCTGACATACAAGTTTCCCTTTTATAAAACTAAATTAATATAATTTAAAAAATAAATATGATGGATATCCTCTAAATTAGGCGAGTCAATAGATAGCCTTTTAACTAAGGTTTTTGATAAAACCCCAATACACAAATACTTTCTCGCCTTATTTCTACATAGGTACTTTCTTGATGTAGAGTTTATCCAATAGAATATGGAATTTCCTAAAACTAAAAACCATAGTGTGAACATAAATTATCACATTGAAAAAACCATATAATCATTTTTAGGATGTTTAAACCTTGAAAAATTATTTTCAGTCTAAGACACATCGGGTTTGTCCTAGTTCTTTAATTATAAATATCTATTCAAATCCTTCATAATGGTTTGTAAATAGAATGTGATATATCCTAAGTTTATACATCAGGAGTGTCAAACCAGGTGAGTAGTAAGGCCCATTTTTGTGAACCAGGTTATGCTAATTCATACCCAATGAACCTTGTTAGAGTTGTTACCCCTAGGTACATCGATTCCAAAACCACATCCACTTATAGTATCTAGATAAGGATTCATTTATAGGAATACCCACATAATCTCTACCTTACCAAAATTATTTGATGTTATCATATACTTATCCTCAAAGTCCATCTTAGGGTAATGTTCTCTAATATATGTTTTCCTAAATCTAGTTCCTAAGGTTCTTACTAAACATGTTATAATACCAACTGTAGAGACCCAACCCCAGAGATCCCAGAGTTAGTGTCTACAACCATTACATTTTCATAAGAAACAAGTAAATCATGTCCTAAAGAACTGAATAGTTTAGTAATCTTGGTAAACTAGATACATACACGGGTCTTGTTTTATAGAAGAATACACTAATTACAACATAATTTTTTCTTCTTTTGCGGATAATAACTTTATTCTATCTAACATATCATTTAATATATTTATTAGCACACTTCATTGAATTCGAGGGAAAAGAAACATAATAAGAGTGATCTCAAATAATCAATAAGTGTAAAGTAAATTAGAATAAATAATTAATCAATGAAAATTAATCAACATGGATAGATAAATAAATAAACACACATGACATAAAATCAATAAAATAAATAGATAAAAAATATGGCAAGGTAATAACTAAAAACCCATGCCATTAAAATAACTAGATAAGAAAAAATCAATATGGAAAGGTAAGGAGCTAAAAACATTCCATTTTATCAATAAATTGAAATTAAATGTATCCATATATATGTCGACGCAAGATCTCATGGATGAATAATAACTGAAACCAAATGAAGAAATGATTAATTATTGGACGCCGTGTTTCCTAGGTACATGGAACCCTTACCATCAAGATCATTCACAAGACAGTTTAGCATATTGTGTAAAAACCCATATAAATCTAGCTAACTAACTCATTCCATGATACTATTGACGCATCAAGGGGCTATCTATAACAAGGAACCACCTATGTCATACCTATCCAAAGTATTCCTCATATATCGAATAATGTTTTTAACAATGTTCCTGATTAAATATCCATATGGATTAGAAGATATAGATTTATCAATATTTATCCAAATAATCAAATTACTTTCAAATTAAACACCGCATGAAAAATGGTTTATAGTTTAGGTAATTAATATATCTGTGATAAATTATTTGGATAAAGAGGGTAAATTTAATTTTCAATGATCATAGGAAATTGAATATTTCAAGGGGACTAACAAAGAAATCAAGGAAGTGATTGTAAATACTATCCTTTGAAAAAAAAATCATAAACCATCAAGAGGAAGAATAATCATGATGTAAATACAGAATAAACTAAGTAGAGTAAGTGTAAAGGGTTGTTTTCATTGATTAATATAAATAATATAAAATATATTTTAGAAACATTATTGAGGAAAATATCCTTTTTATTTTGAAAAATATTCTGAAAATAATGTTCTTTTTAAATCACTTCTAAAAAAAATTTCTTCAAAAAGTAACCTTTTAAACATGCAAAGGATGATTAAAAAAATGATGATAGGTAAATCCGTACATGTCATACAAGGTAGAAAGAAAATTCTTTTTTTCACAGTAAAAATGATATAAAAATTCTCTATTCGGAAAGTGATAAGAAGATTACTTTGAAAAAATTAATAAAATCAAAAAAGGGTAAAAATGAATTTAATAAATCATTTTGGAAATGTTAAAAAACTTTTTGAAAACATTTTTATAAAATTGGGGTTTTATAAGAAAACAGGTTCTCTGAATGAATAGAGAAAAGAGATTGGATTTTATTAAAAAAAATTCTGAAACATTTTAAGTACCAAAGAGTTAGAAAATAGTACTATTACATGATAAAGTTCATGAATATCCAGAGGAGAAAAAAATAAAATGTTTTATTAAAAACTGATCAAATAATTTTATCTAATAGAAACTCATGTGTATACAATATAAAAAAATGATATTATAATGTAAACCCTTGAAAAGATTATAATTTTTAAGTGATAATCAATTAATGAATAAATTATTTATATCAACTTTAAATCAAAATAAAGATGTGGAAAACATAAATAGATATTAAAAGTCATTATACATATAATCATAGAATATTAATGATAATGAGGAAGTAGTATAACCCAATGAAAAGGAGTCAGGTTATGAAACTTCTTTTCCAATTGGGTAACTTTTAACTCAAATCCATTTAGAATAAATAATTCAAATTTAAACTCAAAATACCATGAATAATGAAAAATCATGATATTAAAATTAAAAGTGGAAGTATGTACACCATATATAAGAAATTAGGTGCACAAAAATAGAGTGATTATTTAAATATAATGTTAACAATCACAAAGGATGTGATATTTCAAAGACAATCATTAAGAACATTCTTGAGGGAAATAATCTTTAAATATTCCAAGGTGTCCCATACCACTTTGAAAGATTTGAATCATAATCCACATGAAGGAATTAAATTAAATGAAACTTAGAATATGATTATAATTAGTAGTTTTATGATATATCATGTTAAATGGAATTATATGCACCATATAAAAGTTAATTGGTTCATAACAACAAATAAGTCTCAATAGAATGTAAATTGAAACGAAATCCCTTACATTGCATTTCATTTTAGTTTAAAGTTTGTTAAATTCATATATAATGGTTTTAAACATGTCAATAACTAATAATATAACCATAATAATAACTATAATATCATATATTGTCTTCTAATAATATCTTATTTTCAGTTTTTAACAATCTTTCATTATTTTCACTATTTTGGGTGTTAATTGCCTAGTCTTTTGAGTATGTTTTGACATGTTAATTATTGTTCTTATGTATATCATGATTTAGTCATATAAAGTATATAAACCATGATATAATTATCATATATATATATATTCAGTATATATGTATTTAAAATAATCTATAATATTTGGAGATAAGAAATGAAATGCATCATTCATAGAGACAGTAATCCATACACACACATGAACGCTACATTCATTTTTTTCATATTAAAATAATGAAAATTAAATTATATATATTTATATTATAATTATAGTATAATATATATGTCATATATATTACATTTTTTTTATTAAAACCATCTTTTATACATTCCTCGTACAGTGTGAATGAATCACATCGCTTTGAGGGGGTGATAATACACACTTCCACAAACAATGTAATATTATTTTCATAAAATGGAAAGCATAAGGGTATATATTGTATAAAAATTATAGAAACATAAATATATTATAAATATATTATATTCAATATATATACAATTTGTCCATTATAATTTCTGACCATGAAAGCAGGTAATGGAAAAAAGAAAAACTTCGTTTCGTGGGACTGTAGTTCACCGTACACATAAATGGTAAGTTATTTACCCATTAGATGGAAGTGTGTATAAGTCTTGGTCGAAACCTTATCATAAAAAATATTAGTAAATTGAGGATAATGGTTCTATTATATAAACATGTAATAAGGATATATGAGGGGTGGATAATGGAAATAAAACTTAAGATCTCGGGGAAGGATGTTACCTCTTATTCGGGTAACTCCTTTTAGTTTTTTAACAAAATGGATTATTTAGATATATTTCCTCCCAATGTGAATCTTATATAATGAGTAGAGATATTTTTATGTTCTATTTGGGTAGATTTTTTTGAGAAAAAGTGGTTTGATAGGTGTGAGCAAGTGGGAGGCTTGAGTGCCTTTTTAGTGGAGAAGGAGTGGCACTCTTGTAAATTTTGAAAAATTGAATTCAACCCATTTTAAGTGGATAAATTAATGGAAAATATTATATAAAATGGAGTATATGGTCTAAATATAGACATTAAATGGATTTTTTATAAGTTTCTAGATCATTTTGGCACTTAAGGTTAAGGTTTTTCCCCTTGTTAAGCTATTTTTTCTCTTAATCGATGTAATTAATTTTAATTACTTTCACTAATATTTTTGGTCCAAAAATAAGTTAAATATATTAGAAATTATAAATCTTTATGATTCAAAATATATAATCCATTTATCTAAATTCCAATCACATAAGTTTTATAAATTCATTTAAATTTAATCCGGCAGATGGGGCGATATTGTTAGTTTTTAAAGTAAAAACATTAAAAAGTTTACTAAGTTTTTATATTTAATTTCAATGTGAAATTTATTATAATGAACTAAATTATATTAATTTATACAAAATTAATCTAATTTAAAACCAATTAAAAATTTACTTTTTCTATATAAATAAATTAGACAAATTAACTGTTTTGAATTAAAATTCACAATTTTTCACTACTCATTAAAAAATAAAGCTTCATAATAAATTCAAAAAATTCATCCTAACCTAATTTTTATGTTATTATTTTAAATATGAAGTTTATTTTGACAAATTAAATTGATAATGTCTCCAAAAATTAGATTTAAAATTGGTTCTTCATTAAAAGGGTACAAAAGTGTCTATAAAAATATTGATTTTTATATGTAATATTGGGTTTGTTCTTATATTATGACTATAAAATATATTGGATGGGTATCAGAAATATTTGAATGAATATATAATATATATGTTACATTAATATCACTCACTAATTTTTATTAATTAAATTTGTTTGTATAAAAATAGTTTTTGGGCATAAAAATATTTTTCTATAAAAATATTCCCTTTATATTCAATTGGTTCTTATATTTATTTCTAATTAATTTATAATCAATAAATTAATTTTATATTGGTTCAAAAAATAGATTTTAATAATTTAGTTAATAAAATTCATAACTACTAATTTAATAGCTATGTTATATCTTATTCTATTAAATAATAATATTTTTGTAATGTATTGTTTTTTGGTAAAAATCGGTCTTGTGTGTAACGCAAGTCCTCAAAGAAAATAGTTGTTTCATATGTTTCATGATAACTCATTATCAAATTAATTTAAACTATATTGTAAAGTATTGAAATATTATATTTGAAATTTTAAATATATTTTAAAGTCTTGCATTATTATATTCCCTTACATGCTTGGTGTTTCATATCATACACGCTATAGAATACAATGTTCATACTTTTGAATTTCGGGGCATTACAGGGTGTATAGATAAATGTATGTTATGAGAATAATCCAACAATCCCATTTCATATCTTAGGTATAGATTGAACACATAATCTCCTTCCATATTTCAGAACACCATCTTCACAAATGAATTCTAAACAATTCCCATCATTCACAGATTTATCTTTATTTTGAAAATTCTCATCATCAGATTATTAACTTTTTATCTTTTCCAATAAATATTATTTCATAATAATTTTAAAAAGGAATTATTTACCCACTTTTTTAATAATTACCATATCCATATTTACTCGATACCGGAACAAAGGATCCATCTCAATCCTCATTTGGGTCAGAAATCCATGATCCTTTCTATTTAAGGCATTCACTACCTTATTTTCCTTCCCTGAGTGGTAGTGTATTAAACAATCATAATCCTTGAGTAGCTTAAGACATCTCCTTTTTCTCATGTAGAGATATTTATCTAGAAATATGTATTTTAGATATTATGGTTTTTGTTTATATCACATCATTAACTATAAAGATAATGTATTTATATCTTAAAAAAAAGATATAATAGCTAATTCAATATAATTGATTGGATAGTTCTATTCATGAGTCTTTAACTGCCTTGATGAATATGAAATAACTTTATCATTTTTCTTAAGTACACAACCAAGTTCCTTCTTTGTTGTATCACTATATATAAAGAACCCAACATGTTTTTGTTTTAGATTAAAAATTAGATCATTGACCTATATCCTCTTAAATCAATTAATCCATTCTTCACATAACCTTTTCAATATGAATTTAACCTCTTTACTTGTAATATTGGTTAATGGGTTAGAAAATAGGAAAAAATTATAGATGAATCGCTGATAGTAACCTTCAAACTGATGAAACTACATAACTTAGTTATGTTCATTGGTGTCGGGTATTCTCCGAGTTCATTTTTTATTTACATGATCAACTGATATTCCATCATTGGAGACAATATGTCTAAGAAAAGAAACTTCCTAAAGAAAAAATTTACACTTTATAAATTTAACATATAAAATTTTTCTTCTAAGAGTCTCAAGTATAATCCAAAATCTTATTTCATAGTATTCATAGTCCTAGAATACAACAAGGTATCATTAATAAAAACCCATAAAACCATCAAGATATTTATTGAAAACTCTACTAATGAAATCCATAAAAACTAATTGTTCATTGTTTAATCCAAATGGAATTACTCTAAACTCATAATGTTCATACCTTATTTAAAATTATTTCTTCAAAATATCTTCCATATTTACATCCAATTGATGATACCCAGAACGAAGGTCTATCATGGAAAAATATTGAGCTCTATGAATTTGATCAAATAAGTTATCAATGAGAGGTAGAGGATACTTGTACATTATCATAATAACATTTATTTCCCTATAATAAATTCAAAACTGCATGGATACATATTTATTTTTAATGAATACAACATAGGAAACTCATTGTGAAACACTAGGGTGAATAAATCCATTATCATATAACTCTATTTGTTTCTTAGACTCCACTAATTAGGTATTTTATATTATATAAAGAGTCTTTGATATAGTTCTTGCATCAGGGATTAAATCAATAGGAAACTAAACTTCAAATTTTAGTGGATTTCTATATAATTTCTTTAGATATAAATCAATATATTCATATAAAATAAGTATATCTTCAATTTGAGGATTAACTACTCCATCCACTGATTTTGTTTGATATTATTCCCCAAGAATATCATTTAGAAGTGCTATTGGGGGTGGATTTAGACAAGACATAGATGCTGAAGTCTCTACTCTAAAGTTAAGTAATTCCAAATCTTCATCATGAATCATAATTTCCTTCACAATGGAATAAATGTTTAAAACATATTGTGAAATATAGTCTATAAAAAGGATTATATTGAAGTCAAAAATAGGTACGATAATAAAGTTTAAAAACAGAGCACATTTATGTGTCATAATGGGGACTTTATGACACATCCTTGTTGTATTGAGACTTCCACTAGGAGTTTTGACTCACAAATCCCTTCTTAAGGTGCTAGGGAAGTATCAATTTTTTTGGGAAAACATTAAAAATCTTAAAGAGTGGGAAGATCTGGAATCAAATAAATCATTGGAAAAATTTTAGGCTATGATTAAAGTACTTGGCACCATATCATTAGAAACTCCACCTCATCTTTAGTGGTCACATTGGCTTAGCCTTCTTCCATTGGCTTATTTTTTGGTAGATAATGTAGATTCTTGGTACATTAGTTTGAATAATGTTACATTTTTTTATAGTTGAATCATTGGACAAACATGGTCTATTTCTTTCCATTACATTCATGATCCAAATGACCCTTATTTCCACACTTGTAATAAACTCCCATTACCTTGAATCATTTTACTAGATTCTTCTTTAGATAATTTTCACATGATGAAAATTTATTCATCTTATTTATTTTTATAACAAAGGTTAGGGAGAAGACCTTTATATTAAGGAAAAGAAAAGACAAAGAGAGATGGGCAGGGTCATACAAGCAGTCATGCCCTCATTCCAATCATAACTAGAGGAAACTCAAATGTCAAAGTCACATTCATAATCACCATACCAATTCGAATCATAATATATAGGACCATGAGACCTGGTAATCATAGTTGGATTCAGATATGAGTAATCTTTCCGACGTCCTGCTTTCTTATGAGGAATAGGTTGAAAATATTCAGCATCCACAACAATGTTTTTTCCTTTAGACAAAACCTGACTATAGGTTGGTTTTTTTGGAGAGTCATCCACAACATCATCCCACCTTCCTTGGATGCCATGCGTCTCCTTTAGTTTAATAATTTCCTCTTGAGTTTCTAAAAGATTTGCACCATCACTTGGAGATTGTTTCTCCTCTATCACAAGACCAACACCTTCCTGTGTCTTCCCTAAAATCACTCCTGATTCCCTGTTACCCTCAGTTCAGGCATTCACACCCAGCTCAGGCGCCAAAGTCGGGTCACCATTGTACCAGATCCAGTCTCATGACTACATTCCTCTGTGTGCACCAGCAAACCTTGTCCAGTATCCTACGCCACTTGAGGATCTTGTGGAAGCTCTTGGGAGGCATCATACACTACTTTAGTACTCATGTACTCCTTACCTCTATCAGTAGGGGATTGTCTTCCACCAACAGACTTATGCTGCATTGTTTGACCCCTTATCTTCCTCCTACAGGAAGTCTCAAAATTCCCTTTTGCTGGACAAAAAGTGCATACAACATTTTTACAACACTTCTCTTTATCATAGCCAATAACTTGACAATTACTACAAAAGTCAGGTAATCTCTCATATTACACCTTTAGGGAGATATCATCATCCAATGCAGACAAAACTATATTATGAATTAGGCAAGAACTTAGATCAACTTCCACCAGAACCCTAGCATAATGACCAAATTTCACAGCCTCAGTGGTCCTATCCATTTTAATTGGAATACCCACAATAGAAGCAATGTCAAAAAGGATCTTAGAATGCCATAGTATCCAGGGAAGTCCAACAATTTTGACCCAGACTTGAGCCCGAGAATTTTTTAAAGAGAAAGGATTGAAATGGAAATCACATTACTGAAAGAAAATCATACCTGGATTTAGAGCAATTGATCCAATCCCCCAAGCTCTTCGCTTTAGATCCTCCGATGAAAAAATAATGTGAAAAAATCCTCGTTCCATAGGTATACATCTCTAGTCACAAAACCCCCATATAGAAGTTAACTTTCGAATCAAATCATCTATCTTCCAAACTTTTCCTCCAATAGGAAGAACGTGTCTGGTGATTATTAAATGCTCACAAAGCTTAAATATGCTAAGAATATCTTCCCAGCTGGAAACAACACGGGAAATGTCACCCTTTCTCACGATTTTCTTGGTAGCACCATCATGCATAGAATTGAAATTTCATCTATTGGAAACCCCAATCCTTTCAATTCCTTTAAGGCTTCTACTAGAGTTCCCCGTATTTGACAAATTACCAGATGGAGGTCTCATCTCCACCTTATCCAAAGGGAGATTGTCAACCCTCCCCACTATAGGTCGAGGCATATCCGACTCATCCAAAGGGAAAACCGTGGTCTCCTTGCCCACAGATCGGCCATCCTCCTATAAATTAGCCATCACCGCTGTAGCACCATTCATCTCTTCAACCGAAGTCTGTCGCCGATTGAGTGCAGAATTTACCACCAGGATTCGAAGAACATCCGGTTCTTCCAGTCCCACCATATTCATGTCAAATCCCACAGATCTATTGGATCTTTCATTCTCAGCATTCACCGCCACATTCCAGCGCTGATCTTTCATCTCGACACACACTAAGGGTCGACGATCTTCAATATCTTCGCTCGTCGCTGCTGTCTTCAACTCTCATGAAGATCTACAGGATAAATCCCTCTCAGCAGCCACAGAAACCCTAACTGAGCACTGCAGACTGATATCAGCATTTGAACCCACACACGGATCCCTTTCAGGTAGCTCGCCTCTAGGAAATTTCTTTTCTTTTTTTATGGCACATAAAACTATTTATTCATATGATGAAAAAGTTTGAGAAACAAGCATCCTTTGTTAATTGTATTAATACCTTCAATGAAATGGTCAATACTGTATTACATGTTGCATATGTAATCCATATAATACCTAACAAATCTTATAAAGGTATCCTCATACTCCATAATACTTTATTATTCACTTTTCTTTAAGTTGAGAAAAATTATATTCATTTCTGGGTTTTTATCATGAGGAAAATATTTTTCAAATAATGTTTATTTATAATCTATCTATTCTATGTGTTTTATTTCTTATTTTTTCCTAATATTACGGATTAATAACAACCATTGATAAGCACCCCCCATAATACAATACACTGAAATTGAAAACTTTAAATTATCAATGCATCTAAAGGAAAAAATATGTTTTCAATGGATTTAATCCATTAATAATCTACTACTATATTGGTGGTCCCAATAAAATACGGGAGAGTCTGTCACAAGAAGGAATCCAACTTGGTAGAATCACATTTTGGAATAACATTTTCCTTCATCTGGGTAAGGTTTTTCATCATAAACTATGTAATATGGCCTAATATATCCATGATCTACTCAGATCTAAACCAATTGTATTGGCTTGCTCAATTGGGAGATTTCTACATTGACCATGAGTGTTGATGGCATTCTTTCTTCCAAGAACCATTTCAAAAAAATGGTATATACTAAATTAGTTCATAACAATATAAATTTTAGATCATAATGTATAATTATAAATCTAGTGTAACACTTAATATCAATTTAAAATCTATGCATTTTTAATCTCAAAATCAAAAACATTTTTTCTTTGGGGATATCTTTATTTTCAAATACTTCATAATGGATTATAAAAAAAATGTGAATTATTCTAAGAATAACCCATGGTTTTGTTAGATCGTGTACACAGTAAGGCCTAATGTTATGCACTTGGAGATGATCGAGTCAAAGAACAACACGTGTTTTTTAGAGTTATTACTATTTGGTACAATGTTGATAAAACCAAATCCACTTGTAGTATCCATATAGAAGTTTTATTTCTGGGAAACACTACATAATATCTTCCTTAAAAAAAATTTATATGTTCTATACTTATCCTTAATGTTTACTATAGGGTTATGTTACATAATATATGTTTTCCTTAATCTAGTTCCCAAGGATTATATTAAAATTACTTTAATACCAACTGTAACACCCTGAATCTAATAACCCAGATCCATTGGTCACTTTATTACATTGACATAGATACAAGGGGGAAAATACAAAATTTCCGATTAGTTTAATATTATTAGAGATTTAAATACATACATGATACCCATTTTACATTGGAGATAAAATATAAAATATAGAAAAATAAAAAACTGATAATCCTTGAAACTCATTAAAATATTTCAACTTCATATCTTAGGTAAAGAAAAAAAATAAGGGTGATCTCAAATTCTTCGTCAGAGTTACCTATAGTAGGATCTATCATGATTAAATAAATAATACTCAATACAAAAAGTTAAATAATTTTAAACACATTCCACTTAATCAGTAACTTGAATATCATGATTATATCAAGAATAATCAATATAGAAAGGTAAATAACTAAAAACACATGCCATTAAATCAATAACTTGAGAAAAAAGTTCATCCATGGGTAATATTAATGAAATCATCTCATAGATAATAATAACTAAATTATAAATGAAGAAAATGATTAAAATTGGATATCATGAATTTATATTTCATGATATCAATACTATCAGTACCTTACACCAAGATAGATTAAAACTATGGGTAAAACTCTATTTTACTCGACCCCTTAATTTGTTTCCTGAAACATACTGATGATTAAGGTGATATATAATTCTTGTCCAAACCCATAACTGCATGTCCAAATAATTCCTCATATATTGAATAATTTATTTAATCCATGAATAATATAAATTATCAAAAAATATATATGTTGACTAAATAATATGTATTTATCAATATTTCCAAATTTAATAAAATAATATAAAAAATAAACACTCTATGTACAAATGGTATATAATTTAGGAAATAATCATATTAATGATACAATGAATATGTATGTTTAAAAAAATATAATTCCCAATAAAAAATTATCATAATAAAGTGATTGTCTGAAGAGAAAGTAAAAAAAAACTAATCAAAAGATGAGAGGTGACCAATAATTCATTAGGAATATAAGATTTTGAAACAAAATAATTTCCTTTGAAAGAATAAATGGAATGGAAGAAAATATAAAAATAATATTTTTTAAAATATTTTAATTTTTAAAACCATTGAAAATGTGTAGAATAAGATACATCTCTTAAAATGGTTAGGATAGTCGGGATGTCCATTATTGCCGTATAAGTTAAAAATATTCATTTTGAATTTTTTTTAAAAAAAATTCCCCTCTTGAAAAATAATAAATATATTAATTTAAAACCATTTTTAAAATTCATGGATAACTAAAAATTTTCTTGATAAATAATTTTAGTAAATAAAATAACTTGTAAAATAATTTTGAAGAAACATAGACATGGAATAAAAATATATCTGATTTAAAGAGAAAAAATCAGTTATTCTTTTAAACTTTTATTTTATTGATTCAAGAAAAAAATAAATGGGAATTTTTAAAAAAATATGGAAACTCTTTAAATATCCAAAGTCTTAGAAATTCTTGGAGCTTATGAAGGATAAATGATAAGATTACTTTAAGGAAATTAAAATCAATCCCAAAAGAAAGTGAGATTGTACAATAATTCTTACCTCTTTGGTAACATTTAAATTATAAAACTTTGAAAGAATAAAGTAGAAATAAATAATTAATAATAATTAATAAATATTTATTCAAGTTAAATATAAAAAATTGGCAGCACAAACACCACATAAAAGTTAATAGGTGCATATTAACAAATATGTCTCAATCTAATGAAAATTGAGATGAAATCCCTTGCCTCGTGATTCCATTTAGTTGGAAGTGATTTAAAATCATTTATAAGGATTTTAAACATGTTATTAATTCATTATACAAACACATTAATATTTATAATATCATATATAATCCTCTCATAACATCTTACCACCCATTCCTTAACAATCTTTTATTATTATTATTTTTTGAGTTTTAATTACATTGTTATCTCATGTGTGTTTTGTCATGAAAGTACCAATTCTTATATACATGATATATTTATATAAAATATAGAATTATATTAATTTTATAAATATCATATTTAATCATTAAATAAATTTTTATAACTATTCATGAAATTTGGTCATGGAAAATTAATCGCATCGCTTTGTGGAGATGGTAGGCCATATGTGCGCACGAGCGATGATATAATTCCATTAATGGGTGAATTTTTTTGGATGTGTATGATATATCAATTTTATATATTTAATATCATTTCATATTTATTATATATATTCATTTTTTCCATCATAATGACTATCCATGTGAGTTGGTGATGGAAAACAAAATACATCGGTCTTTGAGGTGATAGTTCACTATACACATGAGTGATGGATTTGTTTCTAATTTGATGAAGAAGGAGATGGATAAATATTATGAAATAAAAATAATAACATTGTATTATATTTTATATACTGATGTTATTATACTGGATTTTTGTAGACATAATTGATGGTTGTGAAAGAATAAAGAAAAAGAAAGAACTTCGTTAAGACAATCACCTTGTCTTAAAGAAATATCCTTTGGATATTTTCTTAAGAACCCTAGCGTTTGTCTTTTGGGAATAAAAGAAGATATAAAATTCAAATAAGGATGTTGTGAATATATTTCGGTAGGGTTTGGTAAAGAAAAATGTCTTGAGAGGTGTGAATAAGTGAGGGGAGTGAGTGCCCTTTTATAATTGAGGAGTGAAACTTCTATAAATTCCCAAAATGATTCCAAAATGGGAAGTCACTCTCAACCCAACTGCCTTAAAAAGTGATATATAATTGAGTTTAGGAATGTTAAGGTATATAAAAACATCCAAAACATAAAAATAAGCATTTTTTAAACATTTTATTCCCTAACACTATAATTTCAATTACTTCTACCATTTTAGTTTTCACCATAGTAACTAGTTTTTTTAACCTAGGTAATTAATACTTTACGATTAAAATAAAATGATCCTTACTAAATAATTCAGAACCAGTTATTATAAATATTAAATAAAATCTATCAAATAAAAACCCTATTTTGTTGTAAAATAACTTTAACACAAGCGCATGTAATGTGTAAAACCTCGTTTTAACCTTATCCATGTTAATTAATTTTCATTACCTTTACTAATCATTATGAAAAAATTAAGATGAAATTATTAAATAAAATTAATTATTATTATTCCAAATATTTAATACATTTTATTAAATTAATTTCAAATAATTGGAATAATTTATTTTAAAAATAAACATGAAAATTGTGTCGAAAAACATTTTTTTTCAAGAAATGCATTTTCAAGTACAAGATGATCTTATATTAACTATATGACTAGTAATCATAATTATATAAATTTAAATTATTATATTTAGATATATTTTCTATAAATTTCATTTAAATAATTAATAATTAATTCTTATTTTAATTAAATTAAATGGAGAGACATTACGACTTTTAAAGAAAAACTATTTTTTGAAAAAACTAGTTTCCAAAAAATTACACATTTTGTATCCAAATGATCTTATATTTATTTCTATAAAATTTAAAACTTACAAATTTATAAAATTAAAAGTTATTATAAATAAAAGTGAGAATAGTTAAATAATACATTTTTTACTTTTTATAAAAGCTTATTTGTAAGGGAAAATTTAAAAAATTTATTCTAGGCTTATTTGACCAAGTAAGTTTAAAATTGATATTCATCATATAAAATTAGGATTTTTGTGCCATAAAAATTTTAAAATGTGAATTTTATTATAGTTATATTAAAATATAAAGTTCACTTACAATAATTTAGTCTTATAAATTACACATGAAAGCCAATAAACTATTTTCAAAACACTTTTCAAAACTAAACCACTTTGAAAACATTTCACTTTCAATACGATTTCCAAATAAATTTGGTTTTCCATTTCAAATAAAACATGTTTTACAAAAAAATCTCAACATGAATCAAATAATGAAAATGAGGCCCAAGGAAAAACATTATCAACATATCCAACAAGTAATAATAAATGCAAGCATAAACATTATCATCATATAATCAATAAATGAAAATGGGTATAACATATCTCATTAAATCAAACATGTCTCTAATAAATTGAACCAAGTGTATAAACCAACCCACTATGAGTAAGTGAACCAAGGGATATAACTCTAAAGGTCTAATGTGGGTGAGTTCAAACAAAGTATTCTTGTTATATATGTAATGTGGAAGATCTAACAATATTCCACAGGCCCAACTTCAAGAGATCTCATGGTCCCTTGGAAACCAAATGGAATCTCTCATGGTCTTCCTACCCAAAGTCTCTCGTGGTCCCTTGGAAACTAAAATTGAATCTCTCATGAACTTTCTCCTTGAATTATATTATGATATTTTATACATCCCATCAATCATACCCTGGTTAACCCATGTGTTAATCTATGCCAACACAATCAAAAATAAGTTCCAATCCATGAAAATCCATTTCACAAACCAATTTCACAAATTAACATACCCATTTTATAAAATACTTTTTCACAATGAATTATTTTTTCTAAAACTACATTAGAAGTACTCTTAAAACCGTAAAACATATTTTGATCTATTTTATAAAACAATTTGGGTGAACTCATTCTAACCCATTTGGAAAAATCCCATTAATCACCCAATTTAAAAACCCAATGATAAATAAAACTCAGAATTAGATGTATTGGTGAGATGATGGGTGTCACAAGCTCCACAACATACCAATTTCTTACCTTAGAAATTATTTGGTCATCCTCATAAGAAAAAAGTTGAGGCCACTAATACCTCACCAAAGATTACATATCCCATGTATCATGAATATCGCCACCATGATACCTAATCACACAAAATAATGGGATCAACATATAATATAGAACATTGTTCTGATAATCCATTACATGAATATGGTGCTCTATAATAGTAGTATTATACTAAATCTCCAAATCTCCCCACTATAATACATGATATGGGTATATATGGCATCCTTTCAATTGGGAGACATCAAAGAAATAATGGATTGAGGTTAACTATGGTGGAAACTCTATCCGATATGCTACCTTTCCAAGGTGCTCAATATCACAAAATGGATCGACATAATATGGTGAAAACATTCCCTACTTTCCCAAGTGATGATGTTCTAGTAAAACTGATAACCAAAGAAACACATGATCCCTAACCTTAAACTACAACGGGAGATGATGATTCTTTGAATATGACTTCTAGAGACTCTAATATTTTCCTATCCTTTTTTGAATTATCTGAACATATCGGTCAACTCCTAGATGAGGCTCGGTCCAACCAAGGAATTCTCACCCACCTCAACCCAACATAACTGGGATTGGCACATCTATATGTATAATTCCTCAAACAGGGCCATCTTGATTGAGTACTAATAACTATTATTATATGCAACCTCAACCAATGGTTGGTGCTTCTCTTAAAAATTACCAAAATAAAGTACACACACTCGTAACATATCCTCAAGAGTCTGGATGGTCCTTTCATACTGACTATCTATCTATGGGTGATACATGGTACTCAATTTCTTCTCAATCCTCAATGCCTCATGGAGTCCCTTACCTAATTACGAAGTGGGAATAACATCGTGATCTGATGTTATCAGTAAGGGAACTCTATGAAACATAATAACCTCTCAAATATATAGGAATCCATCATCTTATAACATCTTCAACTCTATAATGGGAAGAAAAAGGGATGATTTAATTAAATAACTGACAATCACCCATATGGAATCTATCCCACTCAAAGTATAAGTTATATTGATCAAAAAATCTATAGAGATATCATAGTACTTTCACATTGGAATAGGAATTGGTTATAATAACCTGGATAGCATCTGATGTACCAATTTTATTCTTTTTAAAGTTTAGCATCTAGAAACAAAATCCACCACTGCATGTATCATCCCATGCCACCAATATTGGACCCTCAAGATATAGAACATCTTGGTTTACCTAGGGTGAATATACAAAATGGAATGATATTCCTCTTGTATCACCTAATACATCAAGCTCAATGGAATGACCATCCACTTCCTGAATAGGAGGGAACCTTGGAGTGACTCAGACCAATTGCCCATGGTCTCCCCATCATTTAAAGCATTTCTAATCCACTATAACTCAGGGTTAGATACCTTCTCTGTAACGACCCGAAATTTTTAAATAAATTTTGTTTCCTAATTTTATGTGTTATTGTTATACTCAACAAAAATGTTTTATTTGATAAACATGATTATAATTAAAATGAGATCAGTGGGTTTTGACTATTATATAACCATCGGTCAATATGACCGCTGTGAACAAAATGTTTTTATTATTGTCTCTAAATATAAGTAATCTTGGTTAATTATTATAGAAAGAAGATTCGATGGCCTCACCTAGTAGTCTTGGACCGATCGAAGCCCATCTAACAGAGCTTGGGAAGGAGGTAGCACCACTGGGCTTTGCTCTGGATCAAATCCAAGCCGAACTTCATCATGTGAAGCTGGAACGGAATCGCCTTCGTGAGAAGTTCAAACTGATAGAAATTACTACTCGGGCAATTTTGACTGAGCCGCCCCAAGCTTCTATCACCCTAGCACACCTTACTCTTAGGTCCTATGCTGGTATTATAAGGGGTTATGTAACGAGACCGTAACTACCTTGTGTAATCCTTGTTTTAAATAAAAATTGGGATTTCTTCTTATGATGAAGTTTATGAATTTTGAAATGACCGGATAAATATAGTATGCATATTTTTGATGAATTTTAGAAAAAGGATATTTTAAATATGTTTATGTAAACCCTAAATAATTAAAAATGTGTAATGATTTTCAAAAAATGGTCTTCTGCAATTATGTTCAGTACTAAATTTAGAGTCTAATGAGATCAACTTGATTTTTGATGAATAGTAAATTATGAATAGTGATTTTATGATTAGGATTAGTAATATGACCAAATGGATTAGTAATCTCACTTAAAGAAAGTTTTAAAATAATCTAGGCACCTTGATTAAGTAATGTGATTCAATAAAATAGTTAAATAACGGTTTCATTAATTATTATTCAAGTATTAGCTTTTTCGGGTGAATAGTGTTTTTTAATTAAAAATTTAATTAAAAATAATTAGAAAATTATTTTTATAAAAATGACTTTATTTTTGAACTCAGTGCATCGATATTATGTTATGGTAATTTTTGGGGTTTTTTCTGAAAAAAATGAATTTTCGATGAATAGTGTTTTTATTTAAAAATTAAATTAAAAATATTTAGAAAATTATTTTTCTAAAATGGATTTCATTTTTGAAATCAGAGAATTGATATTTGGTTAATGTGAAATTTTGGGATTTTTCTGAGACAGTTGAATTTTCAGTGAATAGTAAAAATACCGTTTTAGGGTTTCGGTATGTTTAATGACATCATAACGGTGTCATGATGATGTCATGAGATCTTTTGAGGGTTGGCCGGCCAAGGGTGATGAATTATTGTTTTGGGGGCCCCATGTGGCCTAACTCCATGATAAATGACAAGGGAGATCACATGGGTTTGAGAAAAGCACATGTGAGGTGTCCCTTGGCCATTAATGCCTTGTCCCCTCACTTTCCCTATAAATACCAAGCCCTCCTCTCATCCATTCGACTCCCCACTCATTACCAACGAATTTATGGTCTCATTACCTCCCAAGGAGTCCTCCCAAGGTGCCCCCAAGCCCTCAAGGTCCCAACCTTTGAGGTTTAAGAGTTACATTTTAAGGTAAGGGATCCGACCTCCCTCTTTCTTTTCAAGTAATCTCTTTTATGTCATTTCTTTTTACTCCATGTTCTTATGTTGGAGGATGTTCTTTTATATTCATCCTACTGCCCATTTCATTTTCATATGATGAGAGACCCCCCCCCCTTGCTCTTATCAATTCGTTTTAAGAATGTTTAAGTGGCGCCGTTAGGCTGCCGAATTTTTAAGGGATTCTTTCACCTTCCTCGTTTTCAAGTTCTATTTTCATTCAAGTCTTTCATGTTCCTTTTTATTATGTTGGGGTATGATCTCTAAATTATCATACTGATCTTTTATGATCATATGATGAGAGACCCCATTTGATCTCTTCAATTCAGTATTTTGATGTTTTAAGTGGCGCCGTTAGGCTGCCGAATTTTTAAGTGGTTCTTCACCCTTCTCGTTTTAAAGTTCTACTTTCATGTCAATTATTTCAAGTTCCTTTTTGTTATATTGGGGTATGATCTCTATATATATCATACTGGACTCTTATGTTCATATGATGAGAGACCCCATTTGATCTCTTCAATTCAGTATTTTGATGTTTTAAGTGCCGCCGTTAGGCTGCCGAATTTTTAAGTGGTTCTTCACCCTTCTCGTTTTGAAGTTCTACTTTCATGTCAATTCTTTCAAGTTCCTTTTTGTTATGTTGGGGAATTATCTCTATATCTATCATACTGAACTCTTATGTTCACATGATGAGAGATCCTATTTGATCTTTTCAAATCATTTTTGTTGATGTTTAAGTAACGCCGTTAGGCTGCCGAACTTTCATAAGAGAAATCTATTTTTTTTTTCTTCCTTCCATGTTTTTCATTTCAAATGGTATGTCCTTGAAATTTCATTACCATGATCATGTATCCTTCTTATTCTGTCCATGTACTATTTTATGGGTCATTTATGAATGTTTGACCCATTTACCTCTCTTTTAATGTCTTCTAAAACCTCGGAACATTGCCGTTATGCTGCAGAATTTCTGTCTCAAAATGTCTATCTCTTTTTCTAAAGTCCTTTTATTTTATTAAGTGAATACTCAAAGCTCTTTCTTCTAAAGGGGTATTCACATATATACCAAAACTTTCTATTTTAAATTCTGGGATTTACATACATGAGACCCACCTTCCTTTTCTGTTGGTTTTAAAGTGATATAAAGATCATGTCTTTAAAGCAGTTTTTAAAAAGTTATGATTATGAAATGAAACCCATTTCCTTTATGATATATGGGTTATTTATGAAATGTTTGATGATGATATATGTGGCTCACATGATAATAAAGGCAAATTTAAGGGTGCGCCCTGATAGCGCTCCAATGCATTGGGTAATGATGTAACCACTAGAGATTACAATTTTCACGATACCTTGGTGAATAAACTTGGTAATTTTAAAATGACACCTTGGGGATGGACCTTGGTGATATGTTCATGATTGTCTATGTTAAATGATGTAGCCACATCTTCAAGTTATGAAAAAGTTTTATTTTTATTATGATATGCCTCATGATTTCATTTTCATGCATTAAAGTTCTTTTCATGACTTTATTGATGTATCTCAAGTTCATATGTAAAATGTTTCACTTGTTTCCCTTGCTGGGCCTTCTGATCACCCTTCCTTTTGATGTATGTCCCCAGGTTATGAGATGCAGTAATGAGCCTAGGGTGAACATGAGGAGAAGCCTTTCAAGTGTTTAAGAAGAATGTTTTTTTTGTTTCATGTTTTATGTTCCTTGTTTCCAAGACACTAAACCTTAAAGATCCTCAGTTCCGTGTAATGGAATGAAAAGTTATGTTATAAAAAGACGGGATGCTATAGTTGGTATCAAAGGATGGTTTAGTTATTTGTGGAAATTAGGATATGAAAACTCTAGGAAGAACCCTATAGAAAAGTTTAATATAGGAAATCTTCCTGGTATTTTGGTGAGTATTGAGTAAGGGGTTGCCAAGAAAATACATCCCTGTCTGGATACGAGCAGGTAGAGGTGGCTCTGGCACAGATGTACATAGGGGTAAAACCCGAAAACACCACTTTGAGCTAGACTCGAACGGGAACTGGTACACGACAACGGGCCTTGCTGCACTCTTGGTTACGACACTCCCGGGGGATATTCTTTGGTAAATTCATAAGCTTGGTATGAACCATTGTTAAAGGAACAAAGATAAAATAAAATAAAGGTTCACATAAGAATATATGATCATTCATAACCTATATGGGAACCTAGGAGATCACAAGTTAGGGTATACCTTTCATATACAAGTTATCCTTATATGCTTTCAGTTCCTTTTCATGATTATTAGCTAAGTACTTAAGCCCCTAATTATGCTTTCTCTTCTTAGTTAATGGTGGGAAATGGAAGAACATGTTCCGACAACCAATGTGATAGGAAATGCGACGATTTTCATATTAATATGACAGGGATGATTAGGGGATTAAAATATGATTATTATTTTGGAAGACGTTCATTATTTTGGGAACCATATTTGATCGAGGTAAATAGATTACTACGGTATTTTCATTGAGGAGTAAGGTTGACTTATATTTTGAAGAATCGAGGAATTTAAGGTGAACTTATAGTAATTTAGGTTACTTATGGGAATGACTAACCTATCTTGGGTAAAATATGTTTAGGTTAGCTACTTTTTTTATAAGATGTTAGGAGTGGTTGATGTTGTCTAGAGATGAACAATGAAGTTGTTTTGGAACACTATGTTATCAAATCCTTCTTGTATTTGGGTTTCAATCTTAGTTTGGGTTGTTTTGAGGAATTTTAAGGACCGTTATTTATGGAATGGTCTATGATGAACTTTGGGTAGTACCATGGAACTTTGATGATTTAAAAGTAGTTTCCATTCCTATGGGATTCTTTTTTTTTAAGAGTTGTTTTACCTTAACCTTTCTGTTTTTGGGATAATGTTTAAAGATAGAAGAAATAGATAGTTAATCTTTTGTAGATTATGTGATTCTATAGAAGATGATTCTTGTGCTTTTATGAGACCAAGTGTTTTTGAATTCTCATCATTTGGAGAAAATATTAGTGTTGGTAGGGACTTGTTAAAGGATGAAACTCTACTTGAAGGTAGGAATATTTACTTATGTTTTTGTTCTATGTAGTAAATGAAATCCTCAAAATTATGAAAAGAAACATAAAACAAAAATTTTGTTGGTTTACGTTTCCTACTAGGTAATCAAAGACCGTTTACACACATCATAAGTTTGGGATTTTCTCATGGTTAACTTTCTCCTAATCATGTTCTCTATCACTCTCCCTCAGAACTTGACCCTTTGTTTTCTCCTCCATGTCCATGTTTTCCTACATGGAACCCTAGTGTGGGTTAACTCGGGTGACCTTTGTACTTCCCTTTCTTTATTTTAAAGTAATAGTTTTACTGACTCCTTTTCCGATGTGGGACTTTCAATGAAATTTCAAAACCCAATATTAAAATTGCGAGGACGCAATTTCTTAAGGGGGGAAGATTGTAACGACCCGAAATTTTTAAATAAATTTTGTTTCCTAATTTTATGTGTTATTGTTATACTCAACAAAAATGTTTTATTTGATAAACATGATTATAATTAAAATGAGATCAGTGGGTTTTGACTATTATATAACCATCGGTCAATATGACCGTTGTGACCAAAATGTTTTGATTATTGTCTCTAAATATAAGTAATCTTGGTTAATTATTATAGAACGAAGATTCGATGGCCTCACCTAGTAGTCTTGGACCGATCGAAGCCCATCTAACAGAGCTTGGGAAGGAGGTAGCACCACTGGGCTTTGCTCTGGATCAAATCCAAGCCGAACTTCATCATGTGAAGCTGGAACGGAATCGCCTTCGTGAGAAGTTCAAACTGATAGAAATTACTACTCGGGCAATGTTGACTGAGCCGCCCCAAGCTTCTATCACCCTAGCACACCTTACTCTTAGGTCCTATGCTGGTATTATAAGGGGTTATGTAACGAGACCGTAACTACCTTGTGTAATCCTTGTTTTAAATAAAAATTGGGATTTCTTCTTATGATGAAGTTTATGAATTTTGAAATGACCAGATAAATATAGTATGCATATTTTTGATGAATTTTAGAAAAAGGATATTTTAAATATGTTTATGTAAACCCTAAATAATTAAAAATGTGTAATGATTTTCAAAAAATGGTCTTCTGCAATTATGTTTAGTACTAAATTTAGAGTCTAATGAGATCAACTTGATTTTTGATGAATAGTAAATTATGAATAGTGATTTTATGATTAGGATTAGTAATATGACCAAATGGATTAGTAATCTCACTTAAAGAAAGTTTTAAAATAATCTAGGCACCTTGATTAAGTAATGTGATTCAATAAAATAGTTAAATAACGGTGTCATTAATTATTATTCAAGTATTAGTTTTTTCGGGTGAATAGTGTTTTTCAATTAAAAATTTAATTAAAAATAATTAGAAAATTATTTTTATAAAAATGACTTTATTTTTGAACTCAGTGCATCGATATTATGTTATGGTAATTTTTGGGGTTTTTTTCTGAAAAAAATGAATTTTCGATGAATAGTGTTTTTATTTAAAAATTAAATTAAAAATATTTAGAAAATTATTTTTCTAAAATGGATTTCATTTTTGAAATCAGAGCATTGATATTTGGTTAATGTGAAATTTTGGGATTTTTCTGAGAAAGTTGAATTTTCAGTGAATAGTAAAAATACCGTTTTAGGGTTTCGGTATGTTTAATGACATCATAACGGTGTCATGATGATGTCATGAGATCTTTTGAGGGTTGGCCGGCCAAGGGTGATGAATTATTGTTTTGGGGGCCCCATGTGGCCTAACTCCATGATAAATGACAAGGGAGAGCACATGGGTTTGAGAAAAGCACATGTGAGGTGTCCCTTGGCCATTAATGCCTTGTCCCCTCACTTTCCCTATAAATACCAAGCCCTCCTCTCATCCATTCGACTCCCCACTCATTCCCAACGAATTTCTGGTCTCATTACCTCCCAAGGAGTCCTCCCAAGGTGCCCCCAAGCCCTCAAGGTCCCAACCTTTGAGGTTTAAGAGTTACATTTTAAGGTAAGGGATCCGACCTCCCTCTTTCTTTTCAAGTAATCTCTTTTATGTCATTTCTTTTTACTCCATGTTCTTATGTTGGAGTATGTTCTTTTATATTCATCCTACTGCCCATTTCATGTTCATATGATGAGAGACCCCCCCCCCTTTATCTTATCAATTCGTTTTAAGAATGTTTAAGTGGCGCCGTTAGGCTGCCGAATTTTTAAGGGATTCTTTCACCTTCCTCGTTTTCAAGTTCTATTTTCATTCAAGTCTTTCATGTTCCATTTTATTATGTTGGGGTATGATCTCTAAATTATCATACTGATATTTTATGATCATATGATGAGAGACCCCATTTGATCTCTTCAATTCAGTATTTTGATGTTTTAAGTGGCGCCGTTAGGCTGCCGAATTTTTAAGTGGTTCTTCACCCTTCTCGTTTTGAAGTTCTACTTTCATGTCAATTATTTCAAGTTCCTTTTTGTTATATTGGGGTATGATCTCTATATATATCATACTGTACTCTTATGTTCATATGATGAGAGACCTCATTTGATCTCTTCAATTCAGTATTTTGATGTTTTAAGTGGCGTCGTTAGGCTGCCGAATTTTTAAGTGGTTCTTCACCCTTCTCGTTTTGAAGTTCTACTTTCATGTCAATTCTTTCAAGTTACTTTTTGTTATGTTGGGGAATTATCTCTATATCTATCATACTGAACTCTTATGTTCACATGATGAGAGATCCTATTTTATCTTTTCAAATCATTTTTGTTGATGTTTAAGTAACGCCGTTAGGCTGCCGAACTTTCATAAGAGAAATCTAATTTTTTTTTCTTCCTTCCATGTTTTTCATTTCAAATGGTATGTCCTTGAAATTTCATTAACATGATCATGTATCCTTCTTATTCTGTCCATGTACTATTTTATGGGTCATTTATGAATGTTTGACCCATTTACCTCTCTTTTAATGTCTTCTAAAACCTCGGAACATTGCCGTTATGCTGCAGAATTTCTGTCTCAAAATGTCTATCTCTTTTTCTAAAGTCCTTTTATTTTATTAAGTGAATACTCAAAGCTCTTTCTTATAAAGGGGTATTCACATATATACCAAAATTTTCTATTTTAAATTCTGGGATTTACATACATGAGACCCACCTTCCTTTTCTGTGGGTTTTAAAGTGATATAAAGATCATGTCTTTAAAGCAGTTTTTAAAAAGTTATGATTATGAAATGAAACCCATTTCCTTTATGCTATATGGGTTATTTATGAAATGTTTGATGATGATATATGTGGCTCACATGATAATAAAGGCAAATTTAAGGGTGCGCCCTGATAGCGCTCCAATGCATTGGGTAATGATGTAACCACTAGAGATTACAATTTTCACGATACCTTGGTGAATAACCTTGGTAATTTTAAAATGACACCTTGGGGATGGACCTTGGTGATATGTTCATGATTTTCTATGTTAAATGATGTAGCCACATCTTCAAGTTATGAAAAAGTTTTATTTTTATTATGATATGCCTCATGATTTCATTTTCATGCATTAAAGTTCTTTTCATGACTTTATTGATGTATCTCAAGTTCATATGTAAAATGTTTCACTTGTTTCCCTTGCTGGGCCTTCTGCTCACCCTTCCTTTTGATGTATGTCCCCAGGTTATGAGATGCAGTAATGAGCCTAGGGTGAACATGAGGAGAATCCTTTCAAGTGTTTAAGAAGAATTTTTTTTTTGTTTCATGTTTTATGTTCCTTGTTTCCAAGACACTAAACCTTAAAGATCCTCAGTTCCGTGTAATGGAATGAAAAGTTATGTTATAAAAAGACGGGATGCTATATTCTCACTCTTAACATGGTCGATGAGAGGGGGAGAAACGTACATAATATCTAAGAATACCTTATCTATATCCACCTAAACCTCCAAATTTAGATCAAAAAGAAAAATCATCAGACCCCACTCATCTACTGGTTCTCGAACTACCTACACATGGATCTTCCTACTCAACATGTCGGTAACCAAATTCCCCTTCCCAGGTGTATAAGAAAAATCAAAATCGAAATTATGAAGGCATACCACCCAAAATCCCTATCTAAGGTTTATAAATATCTTGGTGAAAATTTACTTTAGGATTATATGATCTGAATAAACTATAAAATAATCCCTAAAGAGGCAATATTGCCACATTTTCTTTATGTTCATCACCACTTCCAATTCCAGGTCATGGGTGGGATAATTCTCGTTATTCAGGCATAAATTCTTTGAGTCATAGGCTAACACATGGTCATTATACACCAACACACATCCTAAAACCACACCAAATTCATCACAAAACAAAAAATAATATATCCATGGCTTGGGAAGAATTAGAAGAGGTGAGGATTTTTAATGGGTCTACAACTTCTCAAAATAACACTGTCACTTATCATGCCACTCAAAATTCACCAATTTTATCGTCAATGAGATCAAGGGAGAAGCTATCCTACATAATTCATAAACAAAAAAATTCTATAATACCTATCCAATACCAAAAATCTATGAATCTCAAACACATTCTTATGATAATACTAAGATATTTCTACTTGAAATTTTTCTGAATCCACTAAAACTCCTTCCTTGGAAATCATGTGGCCCAATAAATATACATCCTGAATCCAAAAAATTGAACTTTTAAAAGTTATTATATAGATGATGGTCCCTCAAAACACTGAAATCAACATAAAAATGGTCATTATGACCTTTATTTATCTTAGAATGATCCAAGATATTTTCTAAAAACATGACCATGAAAGTGTCCAAACATTAGTGGAATATCTGGTTCATTAATTCCATAAATAATATAGTATAATTGGTCATGCCAAATGGAATAACCAAATACTCAAAATTTTTATACCATCTCTGAAATATTGTCTTTGGAATATCCTATTATTGGACCTTCAATTAGTGATACCTAAATATCTGGTCGATCTTTTAAAACCACTGATCTCCCCTGAGCTGATTGAAAATATCATAAATTATAGGAAATAGGTATTTATTCTTCATGGTTACCTAGTTAAGCTTATTAGAGTCTAGTAAAATTCATATGCTCCCATTTTTATTCTTTAAAAATATCACCGATGAATCCCATGGTGAAAAACTAGGATAGATAAAACCCTTTCCCTCAAGGTCCTATAATTGGAATTTAAAATTTCTTAGCTCAGCTAAATCCATTCGATAAGATGAAAAGGAAATCATGATCTTCCCTAGGAGTAGATTGATAATAAACTCAACCTCACCCAAGTATTTAATCCCGATAAATCCTGAAGAAACATTTATGGGTTCTTATCTATGACCACTATAAGTTCACCCTCTAAACCCATCTTCAAAAAATTGAGAAACATATTGAAAAACATACATGAGATCGACCCCAAATTTGAATAAAAGGGTCCTTACCTACCTGATTGTGAATCCCAATCACCTTTAATGACACGAGTTCTCCCATCAAGAGTGAGGAACTAGACCCTATGGTGAAAATAGTCTATTAGTGATTTAAATATTATCATACAACCCATGATGATAATCACGTAAAAAATATGTAGGTCTAATATGAGGAAATCCCAAATAACATCCACATTAGTAATTAAAACATATCACTCAGGGCTCTTGAAACATTTTTTCATTCCTCATACTTAATGATGTTATAAAATTCATAACATATGGCATAAAATCAAGTTACATACCCAGATCATCAATAAGTTTTATTTAAATGAAGGAATGATATGTGATGATATCAAACAAAATAGATTCTATAGAATATGTAATGAACATTGAACCTCTCATAGTGGACAACCTAGAATTTGAGTTCTATGGAATAACCTCTACACAATAGAGACATCCTAGATCAGACCCAACCTACATCTTCTTCCCTTATTAATAATCTTCCATCCATCAGGGGTGTGATCCTCTACCCTATAATCCACTAAATACAAAGGAGAGCCCTTCAAAAAAGTGGATTCCACACTGATCCCCAGTAAAGCTACATGACATAAGCACTAAAGATTCCATAAATTTAAATGCGAGTGGAATGTCCTCAGAGTCTATAAGAAAATATTATTGGTGTGTCCAACCTTACCACAGTTGTAACATAAAACTGAATTATGACCCAAAGAATCAATAAGAGATGAAACTAATGACTATTGGATAGACTTTACACTACCAGGATGAGGCTCATCCCACTTTCAATTCTTTTATGAAAAATATCTTTGGCTTCTAGCCACTGAATGAACACCACTTAGACCTGTCTTACCAATCAAATTAGCCTTTACCATAGCCTCATTTTCAAACACCACTATGTATGTTGGTAGATAGAGAATAATAAGTATATATTTGATCTCTGGCCTCAATCCCATCTCAAAAACGTTGATACTTAATGTAATAGTATTTGAAGAGATCTATAAATACATGTACCAACTATGTAAATTAAGTGGCATAATCCATGAATGTATGATCCCCTTTCTCCAACAACAAGAACTCACAGGCCTTTACTTCCCTCTTGGTATCTATTTAGAACTAACAACTAAACACTAGCTTAAAAGTGGTCTAGGTGAGATCCTAATGACTCCTTGAAAGAACAATCAACCCCCACCACTTTACATTTGGTTCTTCTAGAATGTTCATGGAAAATACCACTTTAGAGGTCCTAGGGGTCTTTAAGAACTCAAAAATATAGTTGATATGATCCATCCACTCCTCAAGATCATTGGGTACCTTGTCTCCATGGAACACTAGTGGATTTTTCCTCATAAACATTTAATAATATTCCACCATCCATGCCTGATATCAGACACACACTTGACCCAAGGGTCAGATCCTATGAATCACCAAATCCATAAAAGCTGGATCAAGAGTAGGGTTTACTTATGGGATATTCCTTAAATCACCCTCTCTACACCATTATGAAGTTATTCTAAGATTAATTATTTACAATACACAAACCATAAGATTCATCATGCATGATTCAATATCTTACCACATTAACCAAAAGAAACCTCCATAAAGGGTATAAAAAAGTAACATTATACTCATATGAATCTTTAAATGAAAAAGAAAAAAAATCTAAAAGTTATCAAGTATTTCCCATTGTTCACATTTTGGCCGCACAGTCTAGAAAACCAAGAAATAACTATATTGTTGCCACTAGAGGTTTGTAGACAAGTCCACATGAGTTGTGCACGATTACAACTAGTTGTGCACACTAACCGTACACCACCTCCAAACCTCCCTATTTAAAAAAACAAAAAAATGGCCCCATATATCACCATAAGAATCAGCACCAACCAAAAAATACCTTAAAATATCATCAAAACAACCCATAACAAAGCTCAAAACATAAATAAAATCCTAGAACACCCATGGAAACTTAAGGTTAAACATGAAAAAGAGTTGTCTAGCCACTCCATCATTCCTACCTCACACGTCCTGATGGTCCTAACTCTCGTCTTCCACGAACACTCAAATAAAAAACCATATTGATAATATTTTGGAATAAACCAACCTAGTTGACTCGACCTATCACCAGATCCATCCAGTCACATTTCTCGAAGTGAAATCTCGATAATCACAACCTTGAAAGAAGTACTGAGAATAACCAATAATGACTTGGGAATGGTGTTCCCCATTATAAACCACCATGACCCATCCATGAAAAAGGATGACCATACCAATATCATCATTGTATGAAAAATAGACAATAATATACCATAAGAAACAATATAACATAAATAAAAGATTCCATAATAGGGCATATATACATGGTTTATCAAGTAAAAACCTAATAAATAAATAAATGAAAAAATACAAATAAGAACTATACATAAAAAACTATAGATACAAAATCCCAAAAACAAAATTGTGTGATCTTACTCTATTAGACCACATATCCTCCACAAAAATAAGACGATGATAACCTAAAATAACCACCTAGGTACATGGTTCCCTTACCTTTACCTGTGTCCTATAAAATGAAATCTATATAATCCCAAAGGAATATGTAGGGTTGGAGGTGAAAATCCTTGTAGGATAACACCATTAAAATATTTAATTATTTTACCCACACAAAATAATAAACAAGATTTAAAACACTTTTACAAAACTACACCATTTTGAAAACATTTCAATTTCAATAATATTTTGAAATACCTTTAGTTTTCCATTTAAAATAAAACATATTTCCCAAAAAATTATCAACATGGATAAAATAAAGAAAATAAGTCCCAATGTATAGAATTCTAAATATATCCCACAAGGAATAATAAATGTTAGCATAAATGTGATCATTAAATAATCAACAAATTAAAATGTGCATAACATTTCTCATCACATCAAACATGGAACTAATAAAATACACCAAGAATATAAACCAACCTGAAATGTGTAAGTGAAACTAGGGATATAACCATAAGGGTATAATGTGAGTGAGTATATACAAAGTATACTATCCAACTAAGCAAGATGGAATATCTCACAGTCTTCCCTAGGCACTACTCTAAGATCTCTCATGGTCTCTCAACAACCAAACAAAATCTCTCACATTCTTTTTACCCAAATGATCTCATGTTCCCTTAGAAACCAAAATGAAACCTCTCAAAATATCCCTCCCTTAAGGATATGTTTTTCCCTAGGATATCCTCTCACCCACACCCCAGTAAACCCATGTTTTACTCCATTCCAACATAATAAAAAACAAGTAACAATCCATAGAAGGAAATTTCACCAGCCAATTTCAAAAACCAACCTGAACATTTTATAAAAAACATTCCCATATGGTTAAAACATTTATAAAACTACTTTATAAATCCTTTCAAAACCAAAATATATTTTTGATCCATTTCATCAAACACTTGGGGTGCACACATGCCACCCCCATTTGGAAAACGCTCTTTAAAATATGAATTTCCAAACCAAAAAATAAAACCCATAAAAATAGGTTATAAATAAACTATAAATGATTAATTTGGAAATTAAACAAACATAAACCAAATTATATTCATAATTTAAAGGTAATATATGAAAAAAAACCCTTAAATAAAGACACCTACCTTGGAAGGGATTCCAACCTCATCACCTTTGATAATAACCACCCAGAACAGGTAGAAGAACACCTAACACACCTAAAACAATTTAAAATAAACCAAATACCACATAAAAACTCTAGTTTCATCCAAAAACACCCTATAAGGTTTCAAAATTCCATGAAAAGGAATAACAAGAATGAGGAAGTGGGAAGGAAGGATAAACTAAGAAGATTTTGACTTACCTTAACCCAAATCACCAAGAATCCAAGAGAAAGTCACCACCAAAGGAGAGGGGAATATTCTAAACCAATAAATAGGGGATGTGAATGATAGAGAAGGAAATAGAGGGTCAAAATAATTTAAAATATTCAATTTAAAGTGGTAAAAGACCACATTTTAATCGAGCCATACATACCACATGGTTTGGTCACAAAATTAGAAAAATAGAGAGAGAGATACAGTCTCCCCAAAATCCAAGATGCACAGTTTTTCCTAGGAGTCACATGATTTAAAATACAGTGCTCAAATCATGAAAAACCCCATTTTCACCCCCAAAACACCCTCTCATGATTATCTGCATAGTTAGAAATTTTTTTTCTAACCATACACCTCAGTCTATCTTCCCAAAAACTCCCATTTATGACTGCCAACCCCCATGAACTCTAAGAACAAAAAAAATGATAAATTAAAATTAAAATTAGACATACCAGTGAACCGATGTGTTCCATAATGAACATGGATAGAATTATTGATATTTATTATTATTATTGACTTCAAACATAGGTTGATTATGTATTAAAATTTCATATCATTCATTATATGGATAGCCATGTTTCTTTATTTACTAAGAGGTTCCTTAGAGAATGGTATGAAAATTATTTTTGAATCTTATTGTGAATAAATTGATATTAATTTGGTGGTGGTTAGTGACTAAAATTATATTTCCCCTTGATGAATAAAGATTTATCATGTGCCAAATCTTGTATGTTTTGGTGTATACCACTTCCCATAACAAGATAGTGTTCTGGAATATGGCCTTCACAACATTGTTTCCCTCGGACTTCGGGGATGACCTCCTTTGATGGGAGGTTCAAACATTCCGATCGGTTTCTAACGGGTTGATTCGTAGAATCGGAAACATCCAATGATTCCACATCCATTCGGATTTACTTTCCAAAGGTAGGTGCTCATTAGTTTGTGGACTGATAAGGCATAGGAATTTTCATTGGTCGAGAGGATGGGAGGTCGGACTCATCACACCTTTTTTAGGGGAATTATTGTCTACTCTGGGACTCTCTTTATAGATTTAAGTTATGTTCGTGAATCCTTTTTAAATTACCAAATATAAAATGAGTTTTCCTTTAGATCTGACAATCAATGATCGATATGTAAGACATTTAGAGAATATTTTATATCTATTCGAGGTTCTTCACTGATAAAGAATCATCTGTATTTGTTAGAGATTCTTAGTCAATGGTATCCTTTGATAAGTAAAAGTATCTTGGTCCTTATGATGACCATACTAGTTTTAAAGCCACTCAGTGGGGCACTTGAAGTTTATTGTCATTCAGAAGGACATGAATTATTTCAGAGTTGGGATCGAACCTGCAGATGGGATACCTACACATCCTTTGTTTATAAAAGGAATCAGAATCCACATAGTTTGAGTAAGGGAGTATGATGTTTATGATTGATGGCTCAAAGAAGGATGTCATAATTACTTTTACACTCTAAGCTCACGTGAGTCATGCTCGGTGTGAGAAATAAGAGGTATTGGTAAAAATACAACAATTGTTCCATGAAAGATGCAATCATAAGAAATAATGTGAGGCTTATGTATGTATGATTGCCTAGATAAATGAAGGTTAGGATTTACTTTAGGGAAGAAATCCAGGAACAGGGTCCATAAAGGTATATGTGCTTCATGGAGATTTTGAATACTCTAGCTTGGGGATTAATCTTGAAAAGGAGGCCCAAATTAAGAGAGGACTTATGATTGGGTTTTACTCCTGAAAAGGAATCCCATATCAAAGGTAAATTAGGACTGGTTAAGAGAAATTAAGACTGGGGATTACTCCTGAAAAGGAGGCCGACGTTAAGAGACTTGAAAAATTAAGGGACTTGGGGCTTAATCCTGAATAGGATGCCCATATTTGAGACTGGGGCTTACTCAAGAAAAGGAGGCCCAGGTTAAGAGAATTATGGTTGGGACTTACTTCTGAGGAGGATGCCCAGATTTGAGAATTATGACTGGGGCTTATTCCTAAAAAGGAGGCCCAGGTTAATGAGGACTTGGGGCTTACTCCTATGGAGGATGCCCAGATTTGAGAATTATGACTGAGGCTTATTCCTAAAATGGAGGCCTAGGTTAATGAGGACTTGGGGATTACTCCTAAGGAGGATGTCCAGATTTGAGACTTATGACTAGGGATTATTCCTAAAATGGAGGCCCAGGTTAATGAGGACTTGGGGCTTACTCCTAAAGAGGATGCCCAGATTTGAGAATTATGACAGTGGCTTATTCCTGAAAAGGAGGCCCAGGTTAATGAGGACCGGGGGATTACTCCTAAGGAGGATTCCCGGATTTGAGAATTATGACTAGGGCTTATTCCTGAAAAGGAGGCCCAGGTTAATGAGTTCTCTCATCGTAAAGGATCAGTTTGAATGAATGAAATCCCAATTTTTAGTGACATGAAGATGTGTAAATCACTAGGTTTTGAGAGATATTCCACAGAGTTCTTTTAAGATAAGGAATCCAAATCAAGAAATCATGCCATAAATGGCTTTGAAGAGTGTCTTGAAGATTAAATCTTGAATAGAAGAGGTGGAATGGCTTAAGAGTGGTGAAATGGGCAAGAAGGGCACCCAAAAAGGCAGGGGCGCGCAAGTCCTGGCAGGTGCGCAGGTACTGTGTGGGCGTGAAAGTCCCGGTCGCGCAGGTATACCTGCGCGACACATGGGTATTTTCGCGACAGTTAACCAGCAGGGTAATACTTGAGTGACTCTTGGTTAAAGCCTTTATAATCCTCTTGAGGTTCTTTCAGAAGAGGGGCGTGCAAGTTCTATTGAAGGAGTAAGTCGGCATGCAAGTGTGGCCTTTTCCCTTAATCCACTCAGGCGTGCAAGTGTTGATGAGTTTCAACACTTAGGCCTTCCTCCCCCTCTTTAGATCTTCCTTTCTAGGTAAGAAATTACCTTAGAAGTGTTTCCGAAGCTTTGAGAAGTGACTAGGGCGCCGGAAGCTCAAATCGGAGTTTCTGGAAAAAATTCCTCTTCTATGGGGGGGCCCACAGGGTAAATTTATAGGCAAGAGAAGACCCCGACAGTTTTCAAAGAGGGCATGCAAGTCACTTGCGCGACCATTAGGTGGCGCGCAAGTGTACTTGCGCGACCATAAGGGAACTTGCGCGGAATATGTGCATTTGATTCCTTTTTCATTCCTTTGTCGATTTTTGATGTTTTCTTCAAAGGATGAATCAATTTGTGCTAAGTCATTTCCCTTTTCATTCCTTTAGAAAATGTGAAGAAAAGGAGAATCAACAAAAGTCCCCCCTCAGAGTTGGATCTGGAGAGAAAAGAGGATTTGACTCTAAGGTGAGAAGAAATATGGAAGCTTAAAGTCATGCATGTTGGACTATAAAAAGGCTAATGTTTAAGGTCAAAATAGCTTTGAAAGAATGAATTCGAATTGACTCAATTCCTTGAAAATTCATCTGAAATCATAGTACCATACTCAAGTATGAGGGAAAAAATGTAAACTATGACTTAAGAATATTTAAATATGAGGAATGATATGAAAAAGAGCTAAAAGTCATTAGAAGAAGTTGTTCCCAAGAATGAAGTTACCATTATTTAACAAACCCGTTAGGGGGTTGAATTATGCAGGTCCACCTAAGGGAATTGGCTGCATAGTTAAATAAATAGTATCTTTTGGCTAACAAGTCTGTTATGTAGATTGTTTATGCAAGCCCGCCTATGGGAACGTGCTGCATAGTCAGACAAAAGAACTCTCAAAAATTTACTTTCCTAGTGCTAAAAGCCAGTGAAAGTTTATGGAGAATCAAATTTTCCAAAGTATTGAGTTTTATGTATGGAAAGAGGTACTTGAATATGGAGAAGATATTTCCAAACAAGATTATCGAAGAACTGGATGGATATTACTCCTACGAAGGTCTGACCCAAACATAGGTAAGTAGAATATAAACCATAGACTTGAAGACTTTTAGATCATGAAAAAGGATATGGGACAAATATGTTAAGGATGGCTATTTTTGTGGATCCCTATAGACTGTCATTTAAGACAAATAAGGACAAAAAGAGGCATTCTTCCAAACAATGAAGTTACCACTATCCGAAAAACCCGTTAGGCGGATGAATTATGCAGGGCCACCTAAGGGAATTGACTGCATAGTCAGATAATAGTATCTTTTGGCTAACAAGTCTATTATGTAGACTGTTTATGCAAGGTCTCCTATGGGCACGTGCTGCATAGTCAGCCAAAGAATTCTCGGAAGTTTGACATTTTTGCGACTAGAAGTCAAGAAAAGGGTTTTGAAGATCTGAAAAATTTTAAGGTTAGGATTATGACACATAAAGATGGGTATTGTCCAATGTATGCAGAGATAGACGGATGATTGATAACCATAATCATGTTGTGGCTAGATCCTAAATTGAAATATTGGACTTCACTACGTATCCCATAAGGATGGAAATCAAGCCATACATAGTTCTTAAACTACAGCATAACATCATGTGGGACAAAAGGATTAGAGATATTAGTTTAGGTTCATAGAGCTTGGACCATTGTAAGAAATACACAGTGTGTGTTCTCATAGGGACTTTTCATCCAGGGAACTAAAAGTGGAATTTGGGTTTAGGCCCAAAGACTTGGGGCTGGATTTGAGGGACACTCGAACGTTCCTACGTATCCCATAAGGATGGGAATCAAGCTCACGTAGTTCTAGAAATACCATATGTACAAATTTGGTTCGTACATGTGAAGGGTGAAAGGGGATTTTAGTACAATGATAGTTTAACCCAAGATAAAAGGTTTGGGCGTTTCCATGTATGCACATAGTCTTTGAAATGAAACATGATTGAAAAATCAATGTAAATAATGGTTCCCTCTTAGGTGAGGGTATCAAAGAAAAATTGTAGTTTATTGTCACACTGGACAAAAGTGTTGTATAGTTTAACGTCGTATAGAAAGGAAGAAAGTGAACCAATGTAAAGATATTGATTCTAGTGGTGGTTTCACGAATCAACATCGTATGAGATGGAGGTGAACCTATGTGAAGAGATTGGTTTTGGGCTTGAACCTTGGGAGGTTGCCTACGTACCCAGTCTGGAAGGTAAGGATCAAAGTTTGCATAGTTCAATTAAAGAAGGAATTAATGATCAAGTTGTTCTTGTCGACAACGACCTAAAAAATGATGTTTTTGGGACTTACACATGGTTAGTAGCCCAAAGAGAGTGTTATGGTTGAGGTTTGCTCTAAGCTCACGTGAGTCATACTCAGTGTGAGAAACAAGAGGTAACAACAACCTTAACAATGCATAGTTTAATGTCATGTAGGACATATAAAGGGACTATGCAGTTTAAAGTCTTGCAGTTAGGACTATTGGTGCTGCACAGTTTAATGGCATGTAGCAGGTACAAAGTACATTTTAAGGTCATGTAGGACATATCAAGGACTTTCTGTATAGTTTATCATCATGTAGTTAGGACGATGGGGACAATATAGTTTAACATCATGTTGGACGAAAGGGGGACTGTGCAGTTTAATGTCATGCAGTGAGGAAAAAAGAGTACACTATTCAATATCATGTTGGATGAATTGGGGATTTTTTTCCCAGTTTAGCGTCATGTTGGACGAAAGTGAGAATAGTTTAAGGTCATATGCATGGACCGTGGATGGTGCAATTTATTTTCATGCTGGACAAAAGTGTAGTTTAAGGTCATACAGGACCTTTGATGATTATGTAGTTTAACATCTTTCTGAACGTAAGGGACTTCTATACATTTTAGCGTCATGTAGTTAGGACATCATAGTTTAATGTCTTGTTGGATGTAAGCGACTCGTAAATAGATTAGGGTCATATGCATGGACTGTTGATGATGCAATTTAAGGTCATACAGGACCTTGTTGCAGTTTAAGGTCATACTGGACCATTTAGGGAACTTTTTCACAGTTTAACATCGTGTGGGACGAAAGTAATACAAATAGTTTAAGGTCATATGTATTGACCATTGCCGTATAGTTTAACATCATATAGAAAGGACAATGGAGGTTTTGTGTTTATATAAAATACTTCTTAAAAAATCTTGCATTGGTTGGATTAGTGATGAGTTCTCCATACATCGAGATTAATGAATAAGCTCCATTGGAGTAGACCCTATGTATTGAATATGGTCCTTCCCATTTTGGCTCAAGCATGGGAGGTTTCTTTCCTGGTATCATTGGAGTTCTGAGAACTAATACCAATTCTCCCTGAGTGAATGAATGAAGACAAAATATTTTGTTAAAATATCGTGCTATTCGATTCTGATAGACTTCCAAGTGGTGCAAAGTGCACAATATTTTCTCATCTAACCATTCCAATTCATTCAATTGCTTTCGAGATTGTTCATCTGTAGATGATTGATCACAAATGGAATCTCTGAGCAAGGGTTGTTGAACTTCAATGGGCAAGACTGCTTCCGTTCCATATACCAATGAATATAGAGTTGACCGAGTTCTAGTGCGGGTGGTAGTCCGATAAGCCCATAAAGCATGAAAGAGTTTATCAGGCCATGAACTCTTATCTTTATCCACCATCTTTTGTAGTATATTTGAAAGAGTCTTGTTAAAGGATTCTATCTGGCCGTTGGCCGCTACATGATACCGAGATGAATGGTTGGATTTGATGTTGTATTTTTGATACAAATTCTTCACTTTGGATGAACAGAAGTTGGTGCCATTGTCCATCAATATGGTTTGAGGGACACTAAATCTGGTAATGATGTTAGACTTGATAAAGCTAACAATGCATTTAGAACGGACTTCCTTGAGAGGTATTTCCTCTGCCCATTTGGAAAAGAAGTCAGTAGTAGTAAGAGTGTACTTAAACTGCTTGGCTGTAGCCGAAGGGTAAGGTCCCACCACATCCATCCCCCATGTGGCAAATGACAATGAGTATTTAGCTGTATGAAGCAACTCTGGAGGTTGATGAATGAAGTTGGCATGTACTTGGAATGAATGACACTTCTTTGTGAAATTGACACAATCTTGTATCATTGAAGGCCAAAAGTATCCAAGCCTTCGAATCTGATCAGACAGTCTATGTCCAGACTGGTGGGCACCACAGACTCCTGCATGCACTTCTTTCATAACAACCATTGTCTCTTCATCATCAATGCATCTGAAGAGAACTCCATCAAAACCACGTTTGAAGAGAATTTTCTCTAGGTGATCTGGGCTATCATAAAGAGTAAAATTGACCACACGTCGCCAGATTTGTTCTTTCTTAGCTCTATCAGGTGGAAGTGTTCTATTTTGAAGGTATTCCCTGATAGGTGACATCCATCCTATAGTATGACCATACGGTTCAGGAATGGGACTAATTTCATTAATTTCCTCTATTCTAATTCGAACATAAGGTGAAATTGCACGACGGTGGGAAATACTGATGGATGTCTCGTCCCGATTTGGATCTTACAGAGCTGTGGCTATATTATCCAGTGCATCAGCTTGAGCATTTTGTGATCTTGGGACATAAGAAAATGTTGGTTCCAAAGGGAATTCCACTATTAACTCTCTGACGTAATCATACAAAGGGATTAGTTCTTCTTTTCTGATGGCATAATCCCCATTGACTTGTTTGATTACCAGGTCTGAATGACCTTTCACCTTTAAGTGATTCACTTGTGCTTGAAGTGCTAATTCCAATCCTATGATGAGAGCTTGGTATTTTACTTCATTATTGGTACCACCTTCCCACAATAAGAAGGAATAAGGTAACGTTGCCTTTTCTGGATAAATGAGCACAATTCCTAAGCCAGCTTTTTTGAATTTAGGATTTTCAATTTTTCTCCCTGTTGGACTTCTGGAAGCACCATCAAAATACATTTCCCATGCCCGAGGACTTTCTTGAATAGAGAAGACTTCTTCATTAGGGAGTTCAATATCTGAAGATGTGTCTTCTACTGAAGGGTGTTCAGCCAGGAAATCATCCAGATCTTGGACCTTTACCGCCTTTTGAGACACATACTGAATGTCGAATTGCTGCAAAATAACTGCCCACCTTGCCTGACATCCTTTAAGCATTGGACGACTAAGGATGAATTTGAGCGGGTTATTGAGAGATACCAATTGGACCTTGTGAAGTTTTAGGTAGTGTCTCAACTTATGAACTGCAAAGATTAATGCCAGGCAGCACTTCTCAATACTTGAATACCGGGTTTCTGCTTCAAGAATAGTTCGACTGAGATAGTAGAGGCTGTTCTCATTCCCACCATCATTCTTTTGAGCAATAAAGGCACCCAATGATCGCTCTAGAGATGTCACGTAGAGGATAAGTGGTCCTCCTTCAACAGGTGTCATGAGTACCGGTGGACTCAAGAGGTATTTCTTCAGAATATCAAATGCTTCTTGACATTCTTCAGTCCACTGGTAAGTTACTCCCTTCTTCATCAATTTAGTGAAGGGTAAACTTTTTCCTGCTAAATTGGCGATGAAATGCCGAATATAGGTTAAGTGTCCTTGAATTCCTCTTAATTATTTCAAATTTTGTGGAGGTGACATACCAAGTATTGTCTTGGACTTCTCAGGATCGACTTCAATACCACGATGGCATACAACAAAGCTGAGAAATTTTCCTGAGGTTACCCCAAAAGCACATTTTAAGGAGTTCATCTTCAAATTATGTTGTTGAAACTTGCAGAATTTGACTTCCAAATCAGCCAAGTGATTAGAATGTTGTTTCGATTTAACCACCAAATCGTCTACATAGAATTCAACAAACTTCCCTAAGAAGAGTTTGAAGATACGATGCATGGCACGCGGATAAGTTGCACCTGCATTCTTTAATCCAAAGGGCATTACCCGGTAGCAAAACACACCCTGAGGGGCTCTGAAGGCTGTAGATTCCTCTTCTTATGGGCCCATTAAGATATGATTATATCCATAATATCCATCCATGAAGGAAAGTGCTTCATAGCCAGCTGTTGCATCAATTAAAAGTTCTGTAATCGGAACTGGGAAATCATCCTTAGGACAATGCTGATTAAAATCTCTGAAATCGATGCAAACTCTAATTTGTCTGTTCTTCTTCTTTACTGGGACAATATTATCCAACCACTTGGGATATTGAACTTCTATAATGAAGTTATATTTGATAATATTATCCACTTCGGCTTCAATTTTGGAAGCATAAGTTGGGTGTGTTCTTCTCGCGGCTTGCTTAAATCCTTAATGTTCTTCTGATAAACCCAAATGATGAGTAGCAACATCAGGATCAAGCCTGGACATTTCTGTATAGTTCCTGGAAAATATATCTCTATTTTTCTTTAGAAAAGAAATATACATCTCTTGCTCTTCAAGAGCCATGGCCGCACTAATTAAATTGGGGCGTGGATCTTCTTTTGTACCCAGATTTATTTCTCTGAGTTCATCCACAGTGGTAGAGTTACACTCTTCAAATGCTGGAGGAGCATCTCTAAGATTTTCCGCTTATTCTTCATCATGTATTATTTCTTCCATTTCTACTTGCATATTAGATAATAAAGTATAATTTTCATGATCATAAGAGATGTAAAAATTTTCATATCTTGAAGAAGAAGCTTCCATTTCCGACCCGATTGATGATGAAGGGTCTTCTTTGGGTAATAAAGAGGAGATGATGGATTGAGAATCGACATCATTGTTCACCTCCGATGTTGCTATAACTTCTTCTGGCCTAATTGGCGAAGCATAGACTTGTTGGATTTCAGCATATGAAATGAAGACATCACCATTTGCTCTTTCATCACTGCTTGGTAGATTACCAATTTCTCCCATGTTGTCTGGCTCGATTGCCGTAATTGACATTATGGATCTCTCCATAAGAGTATTTTGATTTTGGTCTATTTTGTCAATTTGACTGATAGTAAACAAATAATCTACACTCACATGTGTAAATGGATTTACTGGAATTTTCTCCAAACCATATGGAGCATTAACTTTGGTAATCTCCTTTGTTGTGGATTTCTCCCTTCCCTTCATGTGATAGAATTCCGCTTCAATGTATTGAGAATCACATGTCTTGAACGGGGCCTTATCACCATAAAATTTCCCAACTTGAAGGGATAACCACATGTTTATGTAGCCAGGGTCTTCCAAGCAAGATGTTGAAGGCTGAGTCTTGATCAACAACCATGAAATTTGAATTGGATACAAGATCTCCAAACTGAGTTCTGAGTGTAACTTTGCCCAGTGGTTCTTGTTAATTTTTATCATATCCTTGTAAAATCATGGTAGAAGGAGATAAATCAGATTCTGTGAGGCCCAATCGACGAATTGTACGAATGGGCATGAGGTTGACTCCTGAACCATTTTCAATGAAAGTTCTTCGTACATCTACGCCATTGACCTTGCCAGACAAGTACAATGGTCTAATATGTCCATGCACAACATCATCTTCATCTTCATCAGTAAAAAATATTATTGCATGGAATTCTACAGGATTATCCTTTATGTGATATACTTCAGCTACAGCAATTTCAGTTTCAAACTTTTGAGGACTTGCCAAAGCCTCAATGAGTGCTTCTCGAATATCTTTTGACAGATTCAGAGCATCCAGAATTGATAACTTGGCTGGTACTTGGGCCAAGTGTTTCAATATATCATACTTTTGATCCAGAGGTTTGTGTTTCCCAATAGGAATATGTGGTTTAGTAGGTACCTTGGAAGCAGATGCTTTGGAAGTTGATGCATCTTGTATCGGGATAGGAATTGGCAATATTCTTGGTTTTGGAAGATTAGACCGATTAGATCCATTTACTTGCTGAGAGGAAGAAGATGGAACCTTCAACCGTTCTTCCAAAATAACTGTGCCAGGACTTAATTTTCTATTGGTAGAATAATTTTTATGTTCTTGCTGAGCTCGCTGAAGGGATCTACCACGAGTTTCTGATGCGTACACAGTTCTAGCAGGGGTAGAATTAGAATGGTGGCTTCTGAAAGATCCATGTCTTCCCCTGTATCTTGTGCCCCTGGAACATACTATGATTCCCCTGTTTGATACAGGGAATTCAGGCTCATTGAAATTGAAACTACCATTGGAATATGGATCTGTTAATTGAATCTTATTAACAGAACCAAATATTAACTCTTCGTCTGATGAAGACTCTGCCTGATTAGCCTGTTTAGGTTGTGCCATTTGGTGGGGTGGTGCCCATGGCTTTGAAGTAGATGGCATGAATTCGGCCAAAGTCAAAGACAACTTAGGCTTTGACACATACTCATCTTCTTCTGATTCTTTTTCTTTCTTTGAATCATGTCGTTTCATTGAGGAGTTTCCCTCTGATGAAGAGGGTTTTACCGCAATATTCATGGCAGAAGACACAATTGGTTTCTTTAATTGTGTTTGAAAAATAGCATGAGTTCGATTGATTGTCTTTCTGACCATCCAATCATCATACTTCTGTGCATTTTTTCTTTTGAATTCTTGCCATTCATCTTTCTCCTCTGGAACTGTAGCAGTAACACATGCTACCTGAGATGAAGAAACTTTCAGTTTGACTTGTCCTGAGTCGACAATATTTTGCAAGAGGTCTTTGAAGACAAAACACTCCTGGATGGGATTCCCCAACATTTGATGAAAAAGGAAATAATTGGGATGGTCTTCATCTCCTTTCTTGTTTGGCCTCTTGGGAATTAGAAATTGAAAAAAATTGTTTTCCAAAGCCGAAATGAAATAACCAGGAACTTGTTCATTTCAGAGAGAGTATGTTTTTCTCTTCAGATCCTCAAATTGTTTTCTTCTTTGATCAATTTGATCATCTGGATGAAACAACCTTTGTTGTTGGCACTCAGGAGGTGGAGCCCTTTGAGAAGATGAAGGTTTTGAGGTAGAAACAGGTACAGGTGCTTATTTAAGCATAACTTTAGCAATTTCTGCTTTACCCATTCTCCTTCCTAGAGCTGATGGAATTACACGAGATTTAGCCTTAGCCTGTATAAGGGAATCTTCAATCTACTAAGCGATTGAAATAAGGTCTCGAAACCCTCCTGTGTATTTCATAGGGATTAATGACGTGCGTAATTCATCACGCAGATTTTCCACACAGATTGGCAACAATTCTTCTTGAGGGAGTGCTAAGCTCAAGGAATATGTTAATCCCTTCCATCGAGTAATTAAATCAGAGACCCTTTCATTCTCCCTTTTCTTACAGTTTGTACGATCGAAAACTGTTCTCTTTGGCAAAGTTGAGCTGAACTGAAGGAAGAATTTTTGGCGAAGATCCTCCCATCCGGTAATTGACTAGGATTGCAAGCTTGTATACCAGACAAAAGCTGGTCCTTGCAAGGTTCGCACAAAGCATCTGAGTTTCACTGCTTCTTACTGCTCGGGAGTTCCCATCATAGGATCTCAACAAGACACGTAATGTGTCAAATGTTGTTCAGGGTCGCCTGATCCATTGAAAATAGGGAATACAGGGTTCCCAAAACTGGATGGAGGAGAGATTGGATCTACCCATTCATGGTAAACTTTCTTTTCTGGTTGAACTTTCACATGTTTCCCTTACATAGTTTCTAACCGTGCTGTTAATGACTCAATAGTAGTTATTAACTTTTGAGAAACATCCGGTTGAACTTGGACTTGGGTATGTGCAATAATTGGAGCTTGTACAAATGTGGTGGTTGGTGCTGCAACTGATGGTAACACAGCCAACTGTTGTTGCACTTGACCCGTAGGATTCGACCTGTGAGGGTGTACTAATAGAGGATGATATTTTTGATCTATCTCAGTAGCTGCAACAAATTCCTTTGGCTGACTGACTCCAGCATGCTTAAGAAGAAGACTACTCTGAAGTAGTTCTGCATTCAACCTTCTTAATTCCTTCATTTCTTCCTCCTATTATGCAAAACTTTTCTCTAGTGAGAGTGATTGACCTTCTCTAGAGGAAGGATATATAACCTGGTTCTTTCCCTTCCCTTTGTTGGATCCTTTTTGGAGAGGGGGAAGTGGGTTAATCGAAGGATTACCTAGGTTCTGAGTAATCCTTTAACTTCGTGTACGCACAAATTCTTCATTTGTGTCGGTGCGTACATCTTCTTGAGCAGGAACCTCTTCATCTGAGTCCCCTGAGTGAGCCTCATCTGGTGGATCAGCAACAATGACATTAATGACATTGATTGATGCATAACTCATCGCATCCCTTATATCATCATTTCTATGATATTTTCTTCTTCCATGTCTTTGATGAGACATTTCCTTTTGTTAATTCGATCCCTCAGGAACTTCTTGAAGAACCGTAATTTGGAGGGAATCTCCTGATAATTTGGCTCTTCATTCCTCTTGAGGATTCTTCCCCAATCGAGATAAGACCGACTTTCTCTAAGGAGGGGATTGATGATTTGAAAAAGTCCTCAGTCCAGTGGACTGTGGCTATTCCTTATCAACTCCTCGAATCTTATTTGTTGATTTCGAGGGTTGGTTTAAAAGAGTCCCCATTCCGGCGAGCTGGGGTGGCTCTTGACATGCTATGTATGATATTTCTTAAAAGCTCTTTTAATCTTGCGAACCTTAGTCCGGAAATTAGCTGGATGCATTAACCTGTATCCACTTTTATCACCTGGTTCAAAAGACCATTGGATAATTTCCAACACTTCTATCACTTGATGATGTGCTTGCTCTATATGAGAGGCCTGTTCAATATTCTCATTTGCTTGATGCAGGAGTAATTCAACAACTTTTTCTCTGTATTATTGAATTTGAGAGGAACTAGTTGAGGCCTGTTCTTGGGCAAGATTTTGATTACAAACAAATCCTGGTATTTGTGGCCGGCCATGGGCAATAACATTGCATGAGACCATTTTCGGCGGGCTTTGCTGACTCGAGAGCACTGTGAAATGTAGTGCTCCATAAAAACCCCATCCTCTAACATGAATACCAGATGAGGCATTGAAAATTAACTGACACAATCTTCTTAGTGTGCCAAAGCATGAATGTTAAAGGGATCTCTCCTGCTTTTCAGCCTTCAAATATCGAGAGATTGATAGAGATTCCAAATCAATCTGACGTTGTAACCCTTCTATTATCTTAAGATGATTTTCATATTCATCATAAGATAATACTTTCTTTTTCAACTGACAAATATTTTTCCATATTTTGAGACGAATATCATGAATTCCATCTTTCATAAACATTTCTGGAATGTCATACTGAGAGTCAGCCAGAGGCCAAAACATGACTGGCACTTCACCTTTCGCCAGTTGTTTTCTCATGTTCAACATTTCCTCTTTATCATTTGATGAAGATTCTTCTACCAGTTTTGACCAGAGCTGGTGCTTCCTTGTTGCTTCATTGGATTAAACATGATTGGTAGAGAAATCATTGATTAAACTAGAAGATGCATGACTTAGGGGTGGTTCAGAGAATAACCTACACCCTGGACTATCTTCTGATTGAGAAAGTATTTCACCTTCTAGTGATGAAGCCTCAGACATGACTGGTTTCGCATTTGCAAGTGCCTCAAGATAAGAGGGCTTTCTCGGCACTACATTGTCCACTAGAGAATTTTCCGGGAAATGTGCATCACTACTATGGAGAGGACTTTCACAGCGAAATTCATCATCATGGGGAGGACCACCATGGTGGGGACCACCATGGTGGGTTAAAACAAAAGATGAGATCTCTTGCTCCTTGGTCTTCTGACCACACAGAGGGTTCTTGTGGCTCTCATCTGATGATGAAACTTCGAGATCGACTGAATTGTCATGAAGTAAGCCTTCATGAGGAAGTGTCTATTGAATACATTCAGAATTAATGTTCCCACTATTGGGAAATGAGGGAGTAGAATCTTGAATTTCAACAGATAATTGTCTGAGGGCTTCAAGAACTACAGCATCGAGTAAGGCCTTGTTACAGATTGGCTCTTGATCTCCTGACTGTGCTGGGCGGGTCTTTTTCTTAAACACCTTCTTACTCGCATTGGAGACTACTTGTTGATGAAAGTGGCTGCTCTGAGCAGGTGTATGTGCCTGATCAGGAAAGATGGTCAGGTTAAGCTGATCATATCCACTCAAATCAGGTGTATGTGCCTGACTTGGTTATCCGTATGATATGGGGGAGTATGCCCCACAACCATCTTGGACTGGAATAGATGTGTGTGTCTGTTCCAGAGTGAATTGTTGATTTTTCACTCCACTGGTAGGGATAGATTTATGTGTCTTTCCCTGAGATGCTGATGAAGTTGTTATAATATCCTAGTAGGCATCCAGAATATGAGCATGGATTTTCTTCTGCTCTTTCACCATTGATAGAATATTCTTGGTGACTTCAGCTACCGGAACGGGAATATATGTCCATTCCGGGCTTGGAGTAGGTGTATGTTCCTACTCCTATCCTCCTTTTCCTGTCAGTGAATCCTGACAATACTCAAGTGTGGGGGTAGAGATTTGAGTCTGCCTCTTATTTGTTGTTGGGGCTTTCTGACTAACTTCTCTGAATGCTACCAAGTGAGACTGTTGGTACGCTTGATTAGTACTAGCAGGTGTATGTTCCCGATGATTACACTTCGTCGAACGTAGTTGACGAGATCCATCATATGTAGTCAGACGAGCCTGCTGACTAGATGATGATGTATAAACAGGTGTATGTTCCTACCTATAGTACTCCACCAAAATTTCCTGGCAGGATTGGTATGATGCTGCCTGATGAGTCTGCTGGACAGCGGAATTAAAACGGGAAGGTGTGTGTGCCTGCTCGTTTCTTGCCACCAAGTTCGGTTGGTGGACTTCTCCAGAGATGGCATAGATGAGAAAATGCTCACTATTAACCATAATTCGCCTCTGGAGATTTGTCTTGCCTGCTCGGGTTTGAGGAACCTGAGCCGAATTCCTGGAGTCGGTACCCTCATCATGTTGAGGGCGCACTGCCGCACGAGTCTGGCGGTGATTGTTGGTGGGAGCCCTCAGGAAGGACTCTTGTTTGGTTGAATTAAGGCCCTGAGGGACCTGCTCATTCATCTCCCTAGAATAAGGGAGCGAATGGTGATTGCGTTCTGGGGATAACGACCCGAAACGATTGGAGACAGTAGTCAGCACCGCCTGCTTCTTCATCACTGGTCATCGTTGTCCGGATGACCGGTGTGAGTTGTTCACTTGGAGGTCATGTCGGGTATCCTCCAGAGTTGGGATGGTACCGTGTTGACGGTAATCCTTAACCAGTGCATTTGATACCCAGCGTTGAAGATGCTGAGTAGGTGATATCGTCCTCAGAGTGGAAAATGATCCTGCATGAGTAGCAGCAGTAGCATTTGCAGCAGCAGTATTCATAGGTGTGAACTTGAGGGCAGCCATTCTAGAAATGCAGAAGATCTTGGAAAAGAGTTCCTATTTGATGTAACAGACGTAATCAAGATAAACTCAGCCACTACATCTTTTGGATGAGCACATATGTCAATGATTGTTTTTTTTTGCCCTCTTATTGATTTTTAAATAGGGGCCTAACAAATAGGTAAAAAATTAGTTTAATTTGGTTAAGGATTTATGCCGAGTTCACAATTTTTGTTTCCCTCAGACTTCGGGGATGACCTTCTTTTATGGGAGGTTCAAACATTCCGATCGGTTTCTAATGGGTTGATTCGTAGAACCGGAAACATCCAATGATTCCACATCCATTCGGACCTACTTTCCAAAGGTAGGTGCTCATTAGTTTGTGGACTAATGAGGCTTAGGAGTTTGCATTGGTCGAGAGGATGGGAGGTCGAAATCATCACACCTTTTTCAGGGGAATTATTGTCTACTTCGAGACTCTCTTTATAGATTTAAGTTATATTTGTGAATCCTTATTACATTACTAAATATTAAATGAGTTTTCCTTTAGATATGACAATCAATGATCGATATGTATGAAATTCAGAGAATCTTTTATATGTATTCGAGGTTCTTCACGGATAAAGAGTCACATGTATTTGTTAGAGATTCTTAGTCAATGGTATACTTTGATACGTAAAAGTCTCTTGGTCCTTATGATGACTATACTGGTTTTAAAGCCACTCAGTGGGGCACTTGATGTTTATTTTCATTCAGAAGGACATAAATTATTCCAAAGTTGGGATCGAACCCACAGATGGGCTACCTACGTATCCTTTGTTTATAAAAGGAATCAGAACGCACGTAGTTCGAGTAAGGGAGTATGATGTTTGTGATTGATGGCTCAAAGAAGGATGTCATAATTACGTTTACACTCTAAGCTCACGTGAGTCATGCTCGGTGTGAGAAACAAGAGGTATTGGTAAAAATCAGACAATTGTTCCATTAAAGATGCAATCATAAGAAATAATGTGGGGCTTATGTATGTATGATTGCCCAGATAAATGAAGGTTAGGATTTACTTTATGGAAGAAATCCAGGAACAGGGTCCATAAAGGTATATGTGCTTCATGGAGATTTTGAATACTCTAGCTTGGGGCTTACTACTAAAAAGGAGGCCCAAATTAGGAGAGGACTTATGATTGGGTTTTACTCCTGAAAAGCAATCCCAGATCAAAGGTAAATTAGTACTGGTTAAGAGAAATTAAGACTGGGGCTTACTACTGAAAAGGAGGCCCAGGTTAAGAGACTTGAAAAATTAAAGGACTTGGGGCTTACTCCGGAAGAGGATGCCCATATTTGAGACTGGGGCTTACTCTTGAAAAGGAGGCCCAGGTTAAGAGAATTATGGTTGGGACTTACTATTAATGAGGATGCCCAGATTTAAGAATTATGGCTGGGGATTATTCTTAAAAAGGAGGCCCAGGTTAATGAATACTTGGGGCTTACTCCTAAGGAGGATGCCTAGATTTGAGAATTATGACTGGGGATTATTCCTAAAAAGGAGGCCCAGGTTAATTAGGACTTGGGGCTTACTCCTAAGGAGGATGCCCAGATTTGAGAAATATGACTGGGGCTTATTCCTAAAAAGGAGGCCCAGGTTAATGAGGACTTGGGGCTTACTCCTAAGGAGGATGCCCAGATTTGAGAATTATGACCGGGACTTATTCCTAAAAAGGAGGCCCAGGTTAATGAGGACTTGGGGCTTACTCCTAAGGAGGATGCCCAGATTTGAGAATTATGACTGGGGATTATTCCTGAAAAGGAGGCCCAGGTTAATGAGGACTTGGGGATTACTCCTAAGGAGGATGCCTAGATTTGAGAATTATGATTGGGGATTATTCTTGAAAAGGAGGCCCAGGTTAATGAGTTCTCTCATCGTAAAAGATGAGGTTGAATGAATGAAATCTCAATCTTTAGTGACATAAAGATGTGTAAATCACTAGGTTTTGAGAGATATTCCATAGAGTTCCTTTCAGATAAGGAATCCAAATCATGAAATCATTCCATAAATGGATTTTAAGAGTGTCTTGAAGATTTAATCTTGAATAGGAGAGGTGGAATGACTTAAGAGGGGTGAAATGAGCAAGAAGGGCACCCAAAAAGACAGGGCGTGCAAGTCCTGGAAAACGCGCAGGTACTACATGGGTGCGCAAGTCCCAGTTACGCAGGTATACTTGCACGACACATAGGTATTTTCTCCACAGTTAACCAGCAGGGTAATACTTGAGAAACTCTTGGTTAAAGCCTTTATAATTTCCTTGAGGTTCTTTCAGAAGAGGGGCGTGCAAGTTCTATTGAAGGAGTAAGGCGGCATGCAAGTTTGGCCTTTTCCCTTAAGGGCTGGCCACTCAGGCGCATAAGTGTTGATGAGTTTCAACACTTATGCCTTCCTCATCCTCTTTAGATCTTCCATTCTAGTTAAGAAATTACCTTAAAAGTGTTTTGGAAGATTTGAGAAGAGACTAGGGCGCCGAGAGCTCAAATTTGAGTTTCTGGAAAAAATTCCTTTTCTATGGGGGGGGGGGCACAGGGTCTATTTATAGGCAGGAGAAGACCCCGACGGTTTTCAAAGAGGGCGCGCAAGTCACTTTCATGACCATTAGGTGGTGCACAAGTGTACTTGCACGACCATAAGGGAACTTGCGCGGCACATGTGCATTTGATTCATTTTTCATTCCTTTGTCGATTTTTGATGGTTTCTTCAAAGGATGAATCAATTTGTGCTAAGTCATTTCCCTTTTCATTCCTTTAGAAAATGTGATGAAAAGAAGCGTCAACAAACATGTTTTTGATATCCGACATTATAAATTCCATCAATATAAGATGAATATTATTGATATCCTTGTTTTCATTTATGTTCATGACTATAAAATGCTCTCAGTTTTATTTGACTATGACATTATTCAAGTTATTTATTCCTTCCATATTATGTTTACCATGATTTTTTTTATAGTTTTAGTTATATGTTTCAGAAATTGATACTTTTGATCTCACCACTTCTTATGTTTCCATTTCCCAAGTTATGAAGAACAGAATTACGCATGAAATGTCTAACAAGATATCTTCCATTGAGAATTTATGGGAGATGTTGAATACTTCATATGAATCCAGTAGTTTCTCTAAAGACATAACCTAAAAATTCTTGAGAATATATGTAATGAAATATTTTCTTTAAGTAATTTAATTATGGGATATATATTTCTAGGAATGTATTGTTTGTATCAAATCTAGTATTCAATGTAAGTGTTTATAACACCAAATCTATGAGGGTCGGTATGTGGGATCAAAGTTGGAATGAGATTAGGGGTTTGGTAACTTTGGAGAATAGGATGTTTGCTGAGGATAATTTGAGTGTTTATTAGTTAGGTTTAATCATAATTTCAAAGGTATGGATAACTATTTAGGATGTAATATGATTTAACATTAAGTTAATAATTCACTTTTTTACTTTTAGAATGAGATAAGAGAACTTTAGTGAAAATCATAGGAATAAGTCTAAGTATAGGCTGAAATCCTAATGTTTTTGTAAAGTCTTGAGTATATGGATTTCCTGTATATTACATCCCTATCTTGATACTATAAGTGGATCTAGGCTATAGCACAAATTTACCTAGGGGTAATAATAATGAATATAGCACATTGTGTATTAACTTTATTGACACATGGTTCATGATAAAGAGGCATAATTACACTCCTGATTTAAAACCCTTGGGGAGTATACTTTTGTTAATCACATTATCTTTACAAAACATTATAAAGCATTGATTTTCTAGTTACTTTAATGTATTTTAATATGTTTAGTTTAGATAACCTAGTTGGAAGTTACTGCGGATAAAATAGATTTAAATATATAGATTCATTAGTTATGGTATATATTAATCAATACATGCTTTACTAGATAATGGATAAGTTGGATTTTGAGAGAATATATTTCATTTATTTTTAAGTTTAGAATATTTTAATATATTTTATGGTAATTAGGGATCTCTATTTTGAGGATTAAATTCAGAAGGATGAGAGAACTCAACTCAAAGTAACCTAGGTTGAACCAGGGATTATATTGTTTATACTATGAGGGATATAGGCTTAACTGGGTCTAATATAAATTGATTTGTAATAACTATAAGCTAACATGATAGTATTATAAAGTGAGGTATATTGAGGTTAAATTTTCTTATGGTTATTTATAATAATTATTTTATAAATATCTTCACACTTGTTAACTATTTTATTTCTAGTAATGGATGAATGATAAAGGAAAAAAGTTAACGATGGATGAAATTGAAAATACAGAAACTATCCCAATGACCAACCTAATGGGATAAGGGTTGGAGTGATAAATCTTTTGATTATGATAATCTAGATATCAAGAAATATGATTGACAATGTGAAAATATTTTAATTCCTAAGCATACCAAATAAGGTAAAGATGGATTCTCATGAAAGATGAAGTGATGAAGATAACGAATAAAAGAAGATTCAATTTACCACATGTAAAAAATTTGGGAATAATAATTGTTACAATTTCCTAAAAGGAATAGGTAAATTATATAAGTTTGGTGATTAAGGTCATCAAAATCACAAGTGTAAAGGAAAACGGGGATCTATACAAATCTATTGCTTTAATAGCAAGAGATTTGGGCATTATGAAAACCAATGTACCAGTTCAAGGGACAATGAGGTAAATAGTCACCAAAAACCTTGTGAAAAATGGAAATCATATGATACTTCTACTAAGGAATTATATAGTGATTTATCACCCTAGATTTTCTAGTATCCTATGGAATATAAGTTTTCACTGACTAATAGATATTGAGTTGTAAATAAAAAATCCTATCGATTTAATTATCATATAAATCACATTCCAAGATTATGGGAAGATACTTATTATATATCTAGAAATTTTTATCTTATTATATTTCTATAGAATGGACTATCTCCCTTTATAAAGCTCTTATAATAATTCTTCACATATATAAATCTTATTCCACATCCTAAATAAACCCAGGATCATATACTGGTTTATGGTTAATTATTATTTCCTTATAAAAATTACTCCGATAATATGAATAAAATTGAGAGGATGAAATTTATTTAAGGTGGAGAATATAACACCAAGAAATTTTATTATATGATTAACTTTAAATTAGTCAACATGTTTGATAGATTTCTCTATATGAAAAACTGAACTAAAATGAAACTATGATATTTTTAATAAAAATATTAATATTAATTATGAATGTTAAAAATTATCCATTGAAATAATGGTAATGAATAATAATAACCACTTTAATAAATATTTATATAAATAAAATATTGGCTACTTTTAGTATGAAAGAAATTTAATTAGTATAACTAAGACAACTAAGAAAAATCATTTCATACTTAAAAATATATTTTTCTAAAATTGTTGTTTTATTTAAAGAAACTAAGTATATTATGATTATATAAAAATAAAATATATTGATAATATGAATAATATATTTCAAATAAATTAATTTTTAATTTATATGAAATAATAATAATAAATAATTGTCATTTTAAAAAGTTATTTTCCAATATAGAGACTTTACAGTATATTTTAGCATTTTATTTAATCATTGAATTATAAAATTTTAGAAATTTAATTTAAAAAAAAAGAATATGATTTTTTATTATTCATAATAATATAATCTTAAGATGATTTTTTGGTATTTTTCTTATAATAATGTTTTTAGGTGAAAATACTATTTTTTACATATAACATGAATTTTATCAAATTATTAGCCAATAAATATAAATTTGAAATTATAGAAATTTTTTTCTGAGACTAAATATGTATTTTATATGTGACTTATAGTTTTAAAAATTTTGACCTTAATTTACAAACCCATATTTGTTATTTTATAACTTAAGTAATATTTTCTCAAAAATTATTTTTGATGTATTATAAATTTTTTACTTCAGAATTAATTTTTACCACTTTTATAAATTGAATAAAATTAAATATATTCGAAATTAATATTTGGTGTGTTAAAATTATCTAATAAGGGTAAATTTATTTTTAGTCACAAATATTAAGTTATCTTAGGTTAATAAAAGTTACTGTTGTAAAAGATATAAGTCTAAAAGTAATAAATCAAGGGGTAAATGGTTTGAAATATGAAAACAAAATCTATAATTGAGTGAATGAGGTGTTTTAGAAATTTATATATTCTAAAATAAATTATTTAATAATTTTTTATCCTCTTTAAATGTTAAACATGTGCTCTGTTTATATTATGTTTAATTTTTTTCAAAAATTTCATTCTCACGACTTATAAAAGAGGCATATCACCACCCCTTTAAGGCACTCCTAAAAATTTGGTTTCATACTGAAACTATTAAATTTTTTTAATTTCCATATAATACTCTTTAACTCTGTTGATCTTATGATCATAAGATATTATCTCACGCTATCCATTTTCAGGGGATCTTCCATAGAATTATCAAAGTTCCCAACATGAGCAATCATTTTTACATAACTCCTTGGTAGTCTATTTTTCTTTTCAAATTATAATGTTTAAATACCTATATAATGAAATTACTATTGGTTATATACTTAAGGATATCGTTTTATAGGAATAATCAGCTATCACCTTTTCCCCTTTTCTATTAAGAAAAACAAATCCATCATTCATGTATTGTGCTGATTGTCGCCTCCTCGATGCAATGTGTTCCATTTTATTTCATCACATTACAAGGATATATAAAAATGGATTTTAAAAAATAATTATTATATTTATATAATTTTTATAATTATAAAACAATAAACCATATTACTTCTTCCTCCTATTATATGAAAATTAAATCATCATCCATGCGTATGTATGGGCAACGTCTCCATGGAATGATGGATTTGAGTTTTTCTTTAATAAAAAACATACATGGCTAGTAATGAGGATGAAATTAAAGGATTAATAATAATTTTATGATATAATTATGTTTTTTATGTAAATAATTATTTTATTATTTTTTAGTATGGTTATATGAATATTTAGTTCAATAATTAAGAAATCACCCTTCTTTCATTAAGAAACACCAAGACATGCTCGTCAGCAATTTCATCCTCATGGGTCGTAATAAAAAATACCATGAAATGAAATTATATCCTTATAAAATATCATGTAACATATATTAAAATAAATTTAATTATATTTCAATAATTAACTTTTCAACAAGAATGAATACCAACACCTTTTTTATAAAATGAGTTCAAAGCGATAAAGATTACTTTCACCCGATGTCGTAAATAGGTAAAAAATAACTAATATATATATTTATAGAATTATTAAATATTATTAGTATAAATGGTTATAGTTATGAATAATTTTCTTGAGTATTTATTTAATAAACTTAATTTAATTATATAGGACATTTGGTGAAAGTGCATAATGAATCAAGACCAGGGTAAGGGTTTTCATTTCAAAATCCTCTCTTTGAGACATATTCTGTATTATGAACCTAATTTAATTTAATTTATGTATATAATTCATATATGAGATATCATATCATGAATTATATTTCTTCATGGTATTTAAGTTTAATTACATTCCTTATCTTTGAAGGTGTTTTTATTAATGTGTTACTCAATCTACAATATTTTTGTTGGTCTCAATTCTGATTCTTTAAGACATGTTACATTGTTATGAATCATGTTTAGTTTGTATGTTTTTCAATTTATATAATATCCAACGAATGTTATATAAATTATTTATATGTAATTAATGGGCGAAAACCAATCCAAATCAAGTTCTTTTCTTCAAATTTTGTTTAACTCAAGTGTTACCCCAATCGTAAGGGTGTTTTTGGAAACTCAGTTCTCATTAATTGATTTATGATCATTTTCTTGAACTTATTTCATATAAATTGGGTAAATTTTACCATTTTATTTTATTATGTGGTATTATCTCATTGTTTACATTTTTACCACATAAACCCCATTTTAAATGATTCATGCATTATGGAGTATGTTGCTCGTAATGAATACTGATAACTCAAATATCTTTTCTCCGAGTTATAATGGTTCACTTTGAACTTTTCTTTTCCATTAATAGTTTCTCTTAACTTTATATTTTTTTGTATAGTAATTTATCTACCTCTATGGGGAAAATTATAGTTTGATACAAAAAAAGTTTTGTTACTCCTTTGACAATGTGAGTTTTGAACAATGATATTCTAAAAATAATAATAAGGGGGTTTCCTTCAATTTTATATGATTTTTTCTTTATATTATCTTTCAATTAATTTAAAATTTATGTCTTTTTAAGGCTCCATTAATGGAAATTTGTTTTTAAATAAAATATTTTCAAAATATTTTACATAAACTTTTCAAAAGTTACATTCGAAAGCGATATGTAGAATTGTATATTACATTAATGTTTAGAATGTTTTCTAAAATATATTTTAGGTTTTCGCTTCCATTTACATTTATAATTTTTAGAAGTATTTACCCTAGAAGGTTTTATGTTTCATTATTTATACTGCAATATATATATATATATATATATATTATCATTTGATTGATTGAACTTTCACTATCAAACAATTTGATTCTTGGTCCCTTCTTTTGTGATACCACTAAAATCATTCTTTTTGTGTGAGTGTTTTTCATTTATGTTGACACTCTCCAATATATTATTTACTACAATGGGGATATATTATTTTTAAACAATACACTTTCTTCCTATATATGGATTATGATCATTTTTTCTAGTATTGACTCAACTGTATACTCATTACCCTATACAGTGTGATCATTTTATTTTACAAATTCAGAGTAGAGGATGTTCACCTAAAAGGAACATTTATTTATTATCATGAGTAAAAGTATTGTAATTAAATATATTGTTATTCTAAAATTAATGATTATTGTAAATTTGACTATATATTGTTTTACCACCCACATTCTTTCTCTGGATGAGTTATATAAGGACCTGACCATTATTTAATCAACAATTTAATTTTTTAAAATTAATTAATTTTCTTGTATTCTCTGAGATCTTTTTAGATGTATAGTTTTATATAATTATGTCAAAAATATTACAAAAAATACATAAATTACAACTGTTGTAAAAGTTGGTTCCCTAAACCCAACTTTATTAGTACTTTTTTATTACCATACCAGGTATACATTTAGTCATACATGATGTATACTTACCATTATATTATTTCTATTTCTACATCCACTATTTAGAAGGCAATTTCCATAGAATTATTTTCATATCAAAGGTTATAACAGATTTTAATCTATACTGAGAACTTTGATATACTATGATATTAATCTTAAAAATATTTCCTATGGTCTAGATACATCTCACTTACTAGAAAAAGTTGATTTGTGACTATCAAGTGCTGGGGTATCATTATCATTGAGTCTTATTCTAATGAATTTCGCAATTTATGATCTTTATTAGGTGAGATAATGAGGGAATACCCACCAATAACAACCCAACATGTTTTTGGTGTCATTGGTTGTTTCTATCTATGAGTATGTGTATTAGCCTCCTGACTTAAGACCACTATCAATGTGTTCCATTTGATCATGTACATTGATGCAAGGAAAAAACTATGACAATGAATTCTTGGTGAGGTGCCTTATGTTGGGTGACTAATTGATGTATGCCATTAGTTGAATGGTTAATATATAGTTTTTCACTTCTGAGTTGAGGAAGTGATATCTTGGTATTAGTTGATCGGGATGGTAATAACATCATAAATCCTTAGACAAGGTAGTCAAAGGTATGTCTATCAAGTTATATAAAAAAATAATAGAGCAATAAAGGTTCATGACACAAGTGTGCATCCTACGTTATGAGATAACATGAGACAAAGAGATTATATTACAGAGTGTCTATTCATAGGATGGTTGTCATTGCTATGACTATTACTTATCTCTTTAGGGGTCTTATTGGTCTTCTAGACTCCACTATTGGTATGAGAAAAATATTAAATTCTATTGAGATAAGGGCATATAGGGTCATAAAGAATTGTGTATTAAAAAATATTCCCCATTATGATGAATAGGTACATAGGACATGGTGGCTCCCACCACAAGGTTGAATAGTTGTCTAAGTATTAATGATCACCAAAGAATATATAAATTCATTATTATTTGTGTACAAAATAATCGGGTTGAATTTATTTATTAAAAGTATTCATGAGGTATTTAGTGAATATAAGAAAAATATTATATGAATGAATATTATTTTAATATTTAAGGTACATTTAATAGTATAAGGATTTTCAAGTCATGTTAATGAATCCATTTTTATCACATAATATATTTAATATATTATGAGGAGTTAATAAAATATAAATAATGCTGATGGAATAGTTTTTTTTCATAATGTTTCATTTATTTATTATTTATTGGGTTTTTTATTTCTGGCAGTTGGGGAACCCTATCCGGGTATTGTATACACCCACTATATAAGTAGGAGAGAGAATCTATTCCATAGAATCTTTATACTAATGGAATGATAGATTCCCTCTCCTCCTATATCCTAGAGAGATAATGTCTCTCTTCGAGTGATTAATCTAAGAACGACTTCGAAAGATCGAAGGGATAGGATCGCGGTGATTGTAATGACATCGAATGACTCATAAGAGCTTTGTTCTAGCACCCAAAATTTGATGAAAGTCATCTGTGTGGATTCTTAGAGCATGTGTGGATGATCTATATGGGTTCATATTTGGATTCTTAGAATATTGATTTTCGATGACTACTTTCAGTTGATTGCATTCCCAAATTTAACAATGTACTCATTAATTTATTTCTATACTTATTAAATTCAAAAAAAAATCTTAGACCTCTATTAGGGATTAGATCATAAGAGACAATGAATTTTTATCACTCTAGTGGTGAAAAATTTTAAATTCCTGGCCCACCATCTTTTGTTGTATGCCTCGGTACCATAAATTGGTATTAGAGGAATCATGTTAGTTTTTTGTGTCAACAAAAAAATTAATTTTGGTGAAATTAAGTATACAGATTTAATTTGGTCCAAGTGGATCCAACCATGATTCGATTCGAGCTAGGACGACCAAGTTATGGCCATCTAAAAATTTCAATATGGGTCGAAAATGGTTTAATTTTATATGTATAATTTTTAGAAAACAAAGTTTCAGGATCTCATGATTAGATTCTGGTGTGTGATGGGAATTTTAATTACCCAACGCGGTGGTCATAGAAAAATCTAGTGACGTTCCCTTTTCCCATCAAGATCTGGATGGATTCTAATATATGGAATTAATCCTTCTTGTGAGATAAATTTCACAAGTTTATGGAATTAAAATTCTTTATTTTAAAAAACGGGGTTTGGATAGTGTGGATAAAGAATTAAAAAAAACAAATAGCCTATAAACTAGGCTTTTGTAAAAGGTGTTCTCTAAGAAAGAGAAAAAATGGTCCTTTTTTGAGGGTCCTAACTAAAATTGACAATAAAAGGGGTTTGAGGGGCTCATTAGTGTTCTTATTTCCCAAGAACATCATGGGAAGGTCTCCCAATTGTCTTCTTTGGCTCACACGACACTATCAACCCAAAAACGCCCCACTATCTCAGTAACCATTGGTCATCATTGCCACATCCCCTCCCACCACATCACCCATGTGACCCTTGTATAAATGATCCAATCGAGCATCCACCTCCTTGGTTGACAACCTCCCATACACCGATGCAGACTTCGTCACCACTATTATGAGATTCCTCCACTGGCCCACTTGACCGTGCTACCATCTCCAATCAACCTCTACCCAACTCCTCTAAAATCTAGTCAGAAACCATAGTGGTACTGATAGTTTCATAACCTTCTACCTCTTGTTGACCCATGTGGAATGTTTCCTTCCGATAACCACCTCCAGTGCTGCCTGAATGAACCCCAACTACACCAACCCACTATTCACCACCTCCAGATCTAGGCAGATCTAGGATCCTTCATGACTACAACCTTTACTGTCGTGAAAGCCCATACCCCTCCATGAAAGAATGAACCCATCATCCTCCCTTGGTCTCATGCCAGGAACCACCCATCGTAGGAACTCCGGTCTTGTGTGCAACTACCTTCGCACCGTAGCGTACATGCCTAGCTACTCGTAGGTAAACCTAATCCAACCATCCCCATAATGGTCTATGGTGGGTGTGTCCAACCAGGAATACGTCAGGATAGGTCTGCCCAGCCCATAATGGGCATGTGTGGTGTCCTCCGGACCTGCAATGGGTGTGTGTGGGGTTCTGGGGCTCAAAAATTATTTTAAAAAAAATAAAAAAATAATTTATTAATTTTTTATTATGAAAATAATATTAATATTCTGAATAATTAATTTAATTTTGGTTATAAAATCAAATTATTAAATTAATTTAATTTCGGTTCTGAAATTAAATTATTAAATTAATTTAATTTTGGAATATAAATAAAATTAATAATCAGACAGAATTAAAATAAATTATTCGAATTTAAATAATTTATTTAATTTATCAACACACCCTCACACTTAAATTATTTCATATAATTTTTATCATGTATTACTTTTTCCCATTGACCGGTCTTGAGTGGTGACCATCATTGCATGTATGGTTTATTTAATTATTTATTACATGCATGTGATGTCTATAATAAGTAGTTAATTTTATGAAAGTCTGTACATCATCCTATTTGTTAGTCAATATGTATAAAGGCATATGCTTCCATCATTATCTATATATATATTTCGTTTCCTGAGACCCCATCACCTTTGTGTAAGTATTTATGTACTATTTAAGATGTCATTATAAGTTGCAGACTAGGCTAACTCAAGGAGAAACCCGGACGAGATATGGAAACACTGGACTGGGGATGACCTACTTCATGAGTCAAGACCTGACTCAGGTATGATAACCCTAGGAAACAATTGATCCATTTAGTTTAAATGGTTCAACCATTTTAAATTCCCAAGACTATTTGGGTAATTTTATTCCCTCTATGAATTGTTTATTATTTTATGCATTTTCATGTATGTAGGAAATACATAGAATAATAAATAGAAAAATGTATAATGTAGCGATGCATGTATTTTATTAATTAAGGTTAAATTGTTAGAGAAAAAACATAGTATGAATATATTTAATAGATAAATATTACATTCATTGAAAAAATATTAAAAAACCTCAAATAAATATTATGTTGTAAATGATTTCAATTTTTTCAATTTGACTAAAAATGTGTGTCAGGGGTTCTCGTCATCCAAAGTTGAGGGTGCATCCTAATACCAGAGAGTAATTATGAGAGTGATGGGTTGAATTAAGTGAATTTGGAAGAAAATAAGTTTCCAAATATATATTATTGAAACTTAAGAGGAAATAGTTTGTTGAATCATGTTTACAATTCTATAATCCAAGACTCTAGTTAACAAATCAAGGAGTCACGAGTTAATGCATTTGGCCAGTCAAACGACTACCTTGAACTCTACAAATAGTGTAATAGCCATATAATATATACTATAAGGAAATGTTTTAAGAATCCTTTCCACTATAATACTCAAGTGATAGATTATCCCAATTATAGAGGGATTCTAGAGTTTGATAAAATAGTGGGATACATTCAATGATTTAAATAATCAGTAATGTCTAATAACTAATCAAGATAAATGTACTAATATAAAAGATTTTATTTTTTTAGAAAATAAAAGTAATACCAAAAGTACACTTAAATATTATTGGACAATGAAAATTTCCAAACCGGTATAATTTTTTAAAGAGTAGTACTGGTTCTTGAGAAAAGTGCTACGACATCACAAATTCAAGGTACTGGTGTCCCTAATACATGTTAAGCCACCTCCGGAAGTGAGGGTGAGAATAATTCTTACAAGAGGAGAATGTATGACACATATTATAGTTATTTCCTAATTCTATCATCAATTTTTTATGTTATTTTTTGGATACAAAATCAGTACATGGATGGTTTTAAATGTTGTCTCATCTCTGAGAAGATTATGAGCAGAAATATGAATGGGTGATCATTAAAAAAGATATGTGTAAAATTGAAAGATGTATACTGATATTTCAATACATCACATTCGTATATATTTATCAAATTATTTCTCCAGATTCAATTAATATTAAAAAATACAATTAATTGAGAAAACACCACATTACCTTTTTAGTAAGGTTCATTAAATCAATAAGAACTTACAGAAAGTTTTATTTCTTATGATGAGTAATTCAAAATACATGGTGAAAAGTCCAATGAAAAGTGCAACATTAAAGGAACCTTGTGAATTTCATTTAATGAAAATAGGTTGGTTAAGAAATAGGATGTTATTTTTTTTGAATATCATAGAATACGTCTATGAAAGTTTAAATTCAATGAACTAAATTGAAGAAACAAGTAGCCGCTTCTTCTTCATGTCTATTCATAAATTATAAGTAATGTTTATATTATATTTTTTGGGAATTAAATAAAATAAGAATATAACAAATGTGTATTTAAATATAGTAACCATGTATAGAAACATTACTATTAGTAAGGTGTGTTATCTAAGCAGCTAAGAAAGGGTGGTTCTAATGTCATTAGTGAGAGACACACAACTTCTTATTTCTTAGTAAATGGTTCTAGTCGAAATTTTGTGAAGTATTACCAAAAAAATAACCTCATGTGTCAAATGGACACAAGGGTACATTATTCATGTTTTGGAATGATTGTTGTTTGTGGTGTCTAATACTCCATCAATAGTTCAGTGATACATGAATCATAGGAAATACATGATGGATGTAAATTGTAAGAATTGAATACCCAATTAGGGAAAGATAAAACTTTGTAAAGAGAAAAAAATATTTTTCAAATATATACCAAGTATAGTTTTATAATCTTTGGAGTTAAAGACTTTAGTTATCATCGAAACACTTATGTATTTATTTTTGAACAAGAAACCTTCAGAAATAAAGGTAACCCACAAAGATTTTGGAATTAGTTAAACAAGAGATCATGAAATATACTAAGGGTAAACTATTGGTAAATATAATTAATTATATTTCTTTTATGTTTTATTAAGGAATTTAAAATTCAAGTATGGTGTATTCATGGTTAGAAGATATTATTTTATTTGGGAGAGTTTTTGGACCAAGCATTTATCGATAATCATAATTTATCATTGAGTAATTCCTAAACAAACATTACTATATCCACATAAAAGCAACGATGCTAATAATAAGGATCAATAATGAGTCTTGAATATTAAAATTGATAAAAAAATATAGAATAGATAAATTCCTAAATGAACATTTCTTTATACACATTATAGTTATGTTTTAAGTAAAAAGAGTATCAATGTTGCAACATATATCCATTGTAGATACTTACAATATTTTTCAACACATGCTCCAAAATTAATAGATTTATCCCCAAAAATATGCCAAATATCATGAAAAATGGATATCATATGAGTATTAGTATGATACGAATCCACTATAGCATAATAAAATGTTTTTAGATGCAAATAGTTTGTTAGGATATAAACAAACTTGCATAAATAAACACAATGTACATTGAAAGTAATTATCCTTAAGTTTATCTAAGGATATTATAGAAATACCTTCGATAGAAAATTCATAGTCAGGTTATAGATAATATTTTAAAAAATGGTGCACATATCTATTTGAGATAGTGGGAGTATAATTGACTTGTATTTAATCAATGCTAGAGATGCACAAAAAATTAGCATAGGAACAATTTTCACAAGATCATAAAGAAAGAGAATATTTCAGAGACACATACTAAATTGGAAGGATAAAACCAATATAATGTTTTTTGTATTCACCATGACTGGTGATATATTATTCATTAAGAATAATGATTCCTACAATTAATTAGTATATGGTTAAAAGATAATATTAACAAGATCAATTAAAAAAATTAATAATGGATCCCAAGTATCAAAGTAAGGGGCATTATTATTTTGAATACTATGGTGGGTATTCAAGTGAGACTATATAGGAATGGTAGAAGATTCATACCAATAAGGACCTATTGGTAATACCAAGTTGTTATGCCTAAATTAATTAAAATCTTGTCATAGATAACTTATATGATAATTTGAATGAGAATTATATGTAAATATGACCAATCGTGGAATGTGTCTATATGATGTAATCATAAAAGGATGGTGACACCATAGAATTACAATAACGGGTTCTAGTTTCTCAAATACAATTCATGATTCAATTAAATAATAAGTTAATAGAATATTCATTTATAATGAATCTTTTAAATATGTCTACAAGAGGTTAGTAGGAGCACTATTGTTTTACAAGTAAATTTTGATTGATAACATTTGGAAAATAACTATTTTTATTATAGTTAGTGAGGACTATAATGAAATAAATATGTCAAATATTAACATAAATTAACAACCTAAGTTCTAGGTAACATGATCAAATGAGGTAGGTATAATGTTTTTAGACCTATCCAATCACACATATACTGACAAGGTATTGAAAAATAGAATTTTAAACAATTCAATAGAGATTTATTACCAATGTCACATGACATAAATATCTCAAAGAAGATATGCATAGGAATATGAGGAGATTAATGTGGTGAGTTGAATTCCACATGCTTTTGTGATGGTTTAATCATGTATTCCATGATATGTAAAATAAATTATATTGTTAATATAAACTTTTTGATAGGAAAATATCATTTATATCTGGGAGAACTACAAGGAAAGTATCCAAAACTACCTAATTACACCTGATCAAGTAAAAACGGTACATACCTGGTATGTTGAGAGGAAGGTAAAATAGTTTTTAAGAAACATGAAATAGATTTTCTAGGATTGATATGAACTTATAACACAGTTAGTCTAAGATAATGAGATAGACAAGATAATTCTAGCTAGTTGTTTCCATATATAAAAATATCAATTCTGTTAGAGGTTCTAATGAAACTAAATAATTAGTTTAAAAAAAATAATGATTTTTTCCAGTTCTCTGAATTTCACCTAGTAAGTAATGTTTTATCATTATGATAATTCTATTATTAGTATTATCCAAGATTTCAAGTTAAGACAATGGAAAAAGGATATATACTTGGGGTTTATATCTCTTGAGGAGTCTTATCCCTGGAAGAAAGGTCACTGATAATAGAATAGACACAGAAGAGAAATACTGCAGACCCAGGAAAAAATCCATAACTCATAAGAAACAAGATCTTATCATGTGACATCTAATAAGGACAATTAGAAAGTTTCCTCTAATGGAAGTAGGAGTGTTATAAAAGCAGGTTCCCTAAACAGAAATTTATTATTAATTTTCTATTACCATTCCATTCATACAATTAGTTATACATGATATATACATACCATTATAGTGTTGATATTTATCCATCCACTATTTAGATGGTAATGTCCATAGATTAATTATCATATCAAAAGTAATAATAGTTCCCAGGATATAATGAGAACCCAGATATATGATGGCATTAATCATAAACATATTTCCTATGGTCTAGATGTATAATACTGATAGGAAATGGCTAACATCAGACTATCAAGTGATGGGGGGTCAGAATAATTGATATTTATTTTTCTGAAGTTCACACTTGGTGATATCTAGTCGGTGAGAACAAGAGAAATGACCCGCCAATAGGAACACCACATGTTTTGGGTGTCCTTGGTTGTTTCTATCTACAAACACATGTATTGGTCTCCTGACTTGAGGTCATTATCAATGTGACCCATTTTATCACGTACTTTTACACAAGAAAAAACCATGATAATGATGTTGTGGCATGGTATCTTTTATTGGGTGCGTCATTGGTAGTATGAAATTGGTTGAATGATCAAGATATTTTTTTTGGATTTCGAGTTGAGGAAGTGATATCTCAAACCTAGTTGATCAAGATGGTAGTACCTTCATAAAAAACTGCCCAGGGTAGTTTAAGGAAAGTCTAATGATTTACATCGACAAATAATAAATAAATAAAGGATTATGGCACAAATGTGCGTCCTACTTTATAGGATATCAAGAGACAATGAGATTATATTACACAGTGTGTGTTTATAGGATAGTTTTAATTTCTATGACTATTATTTATCTCTTCAGGGGCCTTGATGGGTTTCTAAAATCTACTATTGGTTTATGAATAATATTCAGTGTTGTTGAGATAAGGCCTTACCCTATTACGGTGAATAGGTATATAAGAAATTGTAGGACCCACCATGGAGTATGAGAGTTGTCCATGTATTAATAATAAATGATGAATAAACGAATTAATTATTTTTATTCAAGTATACAATAATTTGGTTGAATTTTATTACTAAAATTATTCATGAGGTTTTTAGTGAATACAAAAAAATATTATTTTAATATTCAAGGTTTATTTAATATGAGCCGGAATTTCAAGTTGAGTTAATGAATTTTGTTTTATCACATATTAAAAGAAGGTGATAAAATATAAGTGATGTTAATGACCTATTAAGTTATTCATAACATGTCATTTATTCATTATTCAGTGGGAATTTTATTTCTTGGGTTGGGGAACCCTATCCAGGTATTTTGTAAACCCGCTATATAAGTAGGAGAGTGACTCTATTATATAGACCATTCATGACAAAAAATGAGATATTCTCTCTCCTACCACATCTTAGAGAGATAAAGTCACTCTTAGAGAAATTGATGCAAGACCACCTTTGATGGATCAAAGGGATACGATCAAGGTGATCATCTCGATGCCAAATGATTCATCATATCTCCATGCCGACACTCGGAAAACAACATATAGTGCCCACAAGGATTCTTGGGGTGTGTGTGGAAGATATAGAAGGATTTTTCTTTGGATCCTTTTGAAAATGATCTCTGGTGAATAGTTGTATTTTAATACACCATTAAATTGAACCAAGTACCAGTTTATTTATTTTTGTCCTTATTTAATTCACATAATATCCTCATACCTCTGCCGGGGGTTGGATTAGTAGATTCAACCAATTTTTATCGCTCCATAGATGAAAATGTTAAATCATTGGACCACCGATTTTCACTACCTACCTCGGTACTGGAAACATGTTGGACACTTCCTTTTAGTACCCATTTTTTCCACAATACAAGAGTTTTAAAATAAATCATATTTTCTTTTCATGAAAATTATTTATCATTTTCTACATGGCTTATTATTTGTTCCTACTCATCCTTAAAAACTCTGATTTTTTTTAAAATTTGGGATGAGCACAAAAATCACAGTAAGGTACATACAATAAGAAGGAAACTTGTTAGTACATTTTAAAACCACATGATCATTAAAGATAGTTTTCTATTAACATAATTAACTTTATGCTCAAATAAGTGTTTACTTACACATGAAATCATCTTTACTGCCCAAATTTTTTTATGAAACACTTTATAATAAAACATAAAGGAGAAATCACAATCATAAGGTTTTATTATAAAAAATGAGAATCAATGAAAATTATTTTCTTAAAAGAAATATATTTTTACCCTAAAATGGAAAAATCATTCCCTTAAAAAAGATCATTTTCTTACCTTTTGAAATCAAATGATTTTAATGAAAACCAATTTTAAAGAATATAATATCCATGTAGGTCCTTCAGGATATCAAATTCATAGAACCCTTACAAGAACTCTTATAAGTTTAATATCCAATACCTTTAACTTTAAATATACTTTTACAGAGAAGATAACCATTACCCAATAAATGTGGGAGCTATATCATGCTCACCCATCATTATGATTTACATTAGGATCACCTATCAACATGACCTATATCAAGATCAAACATCTTCATCAACAATGTCCAATGACCATAACATGAATAAAATATTTTATTATTTCACCTTTTCACTATTAATACCATAAAAAATCTTTTCAACCCATATGAAAAATACTTATAGATATCAAAATTCCCTTTTATTTGAAAAAGCTATTTCTAAAACTAAAATACCAAGAAAAAGGGAAAGATTAATTTTTCTTTGAATAAAACTTTGATTCTGGTAATGTAAGAAAAAAAATAATGGTCATAGTGGAGGGAAAATTTGTTAATTCCATATATGTTAAAATAAAACATTGCTTTTTTCTTTTATAAAAAGTCAAAATGTTTAGTAAAATAATTCATTTTGAAAACCTTTATAAGAAAATAAAAAGTATCTTTTATAATTTAGTCATGTTGATATAAACACATCAATAAACTATTTTAAAAAATATAGGCATGGAAGAAATTGGTTTAGAAAATAAATATTTAAAATAATTAAAAACATGGGTTTTAAGTTAAAGTGGCCCTTATCTCGGGTTTGATCATCACATATTTTCTTTATCTTACAACTATTAGGATAACTTAATTTTTTTACACTTTAAGCCTAATAAGGTTATGATTTTTCCCAAAATAATACCTCTAGAATGCGGTTAGGGATGTTATGAAGGGATTTGGGCAGGGCTTGGATGATCTAGAGTACTCAAATGGTCCGAGGAAGAGAAGAGAGATGGTGCACATTTTTAAGTGAGGGTAGGGGAAATCATGGAATTATTTAACGTATTAAATTAATATAAAATAATTTTCCTATTCAAGTGGATAAAAATTGATATAATTTGAATATATTAAGACTACGGGTTGAAATAATCTCATCCAATGAAATTTGGACAATTCCAGATTATGTTCTTACACTAATCTCTTTGTTTTAACCCCTATTAACCTTTAGAAAACTTATGACGATATCAATGTATTTTACTCTTTATGGGTTAATAAATTAACAATAAATTGAAAAATGACCCAAAAATGGACCCTGATTTATATTTTAAACCATATACCATTAAATTATGCTAATATATTATTTTTATGAATTTTAAATTATTTATTAAAATATTTTTTATAAAAAAATATCATTAATGTCATTTTTGGGACTATTCATTTAATTTGACATTAATGTCATCAAAATAAAAAAGAAATTTGAATATATAATTTAAAAATATCTATAATATGTTATATTTTTCTATTAAATTCTTGATACACCTTAACTCACCCAAAAAATATTACTTTTAGAGGTTTTAGTATCATTTACATCATTTTTCTACTCCTTGCACAAGCACATTTTCAGCGTTGTGTAAGCATTTAAGATAATTATATAATCAATAAAAATTATAAATAAATTACCATCAAAAGTATAATTTCATTATTCTCAAAATAAACTTTAGTTTTCCTTCATAAATTATTTTTATCCCTATGTGAACATATAATAGGAATTCAAAAGCAAGAGAGTGAAATTTTGTATTATTCTTTACATAAAATAATATTGTGGTCAAAATAAAAGATAAAATGAAAAAATACACATAAAATGAATTATATTAATCTAATAAAATAATTTCTTTTAATTAATTTTAATCCTTATCACATTATTTTTAACTCTAATTAATTCATTTTACCTTTACCGGGGTACAAAAATCACTATGGTTAATATTTATAATAACAAAAAATAAAAGGGAACTATTTACCAAACTTTAAACTCATGATTACAAATATAGAATATTTCTTTAAATATTTAATTTATAGAAGTTTAAAAATTTTATTTAAAATTAATCTCACAAAATAAAATTAAAAATAGTTTTTTAGAAAAATAAATTTTTAACTATAAAAATGTTTTTATACCAAATCAAATTATAAAATTCATTACAAAGATAATAATTGGATATTTACAAAAAATGAACTGATTTTTTTAAAAATAATCTGAAATATAATTTTATATTTATATGATTGAAAATTAAATATCATTTCCATTAAAAATAAATATTTTCCACTATTTATTGAAAATCCAAACTTTTCAGAAAATTATCAGAAACTCATATTAAGATAGTTTTGATAGTATGAATTCAAAAATGAAGTTAATTTTTTAAAATTAAAATTATGTAATTTATAAATTTATATATCAAATAAGACCATATAATACATCAAAGTCAAATTTGGTTAAAAATAATGTTTTTATCCTTTTGACTAAAAAATTCCCTAACATTCTTATAATCAATATAACTCTATAAAATCATATTAATTAATATTAATAAAACAGAAAAATGATTTATCTTAAAATTATATGGGCTTTTATATTCTTCCACCCTTTTTTAAATTGTTTCCTCATAATTTTATTTACTATTTAAGTAAGTGGGGATATCTTTCCATCATAGAATTTCTTGATTCCTTTGTTGCTTCTTAAATCATATGTTTTTTCCATAAAAACATAACCTGGTGAATCAACTTCTTCTATAAAACCTACTCTATGTGGCCAATAATATGCTAAGGTTGTTCCATATATGAATAGTTTTCTTCTAATATAACTACTTTAGGGATCAAAACATTTGATGCATCTGGAAAATATTTTCTTAATAATGAAACATGAAATACATCATATACCTGAGATAAACGTGGATGAAAGAACACTCAAATTTCTCCATGATTTTGTACGGTCTAATAAACCACAGAATTAGATTCCTTTTAACAAAAAGACATTATAATTTTCCCTGGAGATTCTTTAATAAAAACATGATCAACTACCTCGAATGAAACATCATTATTCTAGTAATCTGTATAACTTTTCTACTAAATTTTTTACATACTGATATTTTTCTAAATCATCTATACCTTATCAATGATTTATTCTACCAAATCTATCCCCATAAACTTAAATTCTATAACTCTATCCCAAAAATCATTAGTATGAAATCACTTTTCATATAATTTCTCAAATGGCTCTATTAGTTTACTTATAATGGCCAAGACCTCCTCGGACCATTCCTTTGTGAAAATATGGGGTTTGAGGTGTTCCGGGAGGTCAAGCTGACTTATCCCTACAACTTTGCAAAATGTTTTCCTTTCTGTGAACAGCAGCATCAGTGACCCTTGGTGAAAAGTTCCAACAGTAGACATTTGTGAACAGTGCATCGATAACCTTCTATGAATAGTGTTTCCAGAACGGTGAGGTTCCAATGGTGAGGTTCATGAACAGTGTTTCCAGAATGGTGAGGTTCCAACGGTGAGGTTTCAACGATGATGTTCATGAACAGTGTTCCCAGAATAGTGAGTTTCTAATTATGAGGTTTCAATGGTGAGGTTCATGAACAGTGTTTCCAGAATAGTGAGGTTCCAACAGTAAGGTTTCAATGGTGAGGTCTATGAACAGTGTTTCTAGAACTATATGGTTTCAACGGCAAGGTTTCAATAGTGAGGTTCATGAACAGTGTTTCCAGAATTGTGAGGTTCCAATGGTGAGGTTTCAACAGTGAGGTTCATGAACAGCGTTTCTAGAACAGTGAGGTTGATGAATAGTGTTTCCAGAATGGTGAGGTTCCAACAGTGAGGTTTCAATGGGGAGGTTCATGAATAGTGTTTTTAGAATGGTGAGGTTTTAACGGTGAGGCTTCAATGGTGAGGTTCATGAACAGTGTTTTTCCTTTTCCAAATTTCGAGTTCATGAACAGTGTTTCAAGATTTTTACAATTTCGCCGCTTTGACATTTCCTTTGACATAAAATGCATTTAAAGCCTCGTTTTAATGACTCTAAGGTTGATTAAAAGGCCATAATTCCTATATTTATTATTCCTATGGATTGTGATGTTTTCACTTGGTCAAACCACGTTATTTAATGCGATCCTCTTTTAATGGGAAATTAAGCGTATTTTAAATCGTCGCTCCATTAAATCTTCTAAAGGGATGAGGTATCTTCATCTGTAATTAATTCTCCTTGTTCTCAAGTTTGAGGTGCTTGAACATCCCATTCATTCTCATAGGAGTTGCACAATCAAAAATTCCTCCTCATATTGGTTCCACACTGTTTTGATGCAACCATGTAGTATCAATCAAACATCGATATAAGGTATGTTTTATCATCACTCTTTTGGAGTTCATTTTCTCTTTTTTCTCCTTTCTATATTATAGAAATTAATCTCCATTCTTCTAATGTAGTTTTCTTGGGTTTTAGTTTGTGCAGTCATACCGTGGCATCCTCAAATGGATACAGTTGCCGCGAGAGTGGGATTGTGACCCGTTGTGTGGATTGTGCTCGTATAAAGAACATCAAGAACTGTTTGAGGTAGGGTATTCATTTATTCTCTCTTATTTTACATGAAATTGTTTTGTTATCATGTTTTAACCCACTGGATCACAATGTAAATGACCTAATAAATACCTGAACCGGATAAAAAAATTGATATCGGTCATATAATATTGCATCATGTTTTTCTAGTTAGTGTGATTTCAATGCTTGCTATGTTTAGAATTTCATTCTTTATGGAAATTGGTTGAGAAAATAAATCCAAAATTAATAGATAATGGTTTGTCTAAAGATAAAGAGGCATGTAAATGAATCTAGTTCTTCTTGTTGTAATTTGATGTTAATCAAAATGGTGAAGTAAGCATGTTTAATTATTTGTGATAGCTTACTAATTAGGTTTCCCAAATTTGGAACCTAATAATAATAATCGATTAATATAATATGGATTGAAGAACTGGTTGATCGATAAAAGATAACTCCTTGTAGGTTTCTGAGTTACCCTACTGTTTGTTAAAGGGCCAAGAGCCCAAATGTTAAAATGTTTGTTTTCCTGCTGCTTGTATTGTGATGTGAGCCTGGATGGATATTGTGATATGTGGGGGGAATGGAGGCCTTTTGGTTGTGGCAGAAGATGACAACTAGAGTGGAGAGATGCATCAGTTTATTCATGTGGGTGCCGGGGAGGACAACAGGGGTCATGGAATGGGATGGGTGTGATTGTGGGTTTCTTCCTGTTTCTTAATGGTTGATTATCTACTTTACTTTTCCTCACTTCTCAAGGCAGCTGGTCTTTCTTACCCTTCTTCCTAAAGAGGCGAAGACACATGGGGTATTCCACGTGCTTTCTGTGTTTAGCTTCTTAAGGGAGGATGGGTCTACGCTCTTGCCATACGAGGAAAAGACTTGACAGGTAGTATATCTACACACTGTGTTGATCCCCCTTGTGTTTAGTAGAATAAAATATTTTTCTAGAATTCTTGGGAATATGGAAAAGTAATTCTATATTGAATAATTGAATAAATGATGTTAACCCTTGGGGATGAAGCTACTGGAACATAATGATGAGGTTGTAATTTTAAAGGGACAATGTACTTTGGGTGTGATGCTAATGAACTTTAATGTAGAATTGGTACTGGTTAATTAATGTTTAAATAATTAATTAACGTAAATTGGAACTAAAAAAAGGGAATGAAATATTGTATTAAATATCTTTAAATGGTTGTGTTCTTATAGGATACCTAGTCTTAGAAGTATCAACCAGAGTTCGAGAGACGTTATCTGTAGTTGAGTCTAAGACTAGGTTATGACCATAGTGTTGTTGTGAGATATAGTATATCCTGTACTTTTTGTGTTTCTATATGCTACTCCAACCTGTCAGTAAGGGAAACTAACACCCTGGGGATTCTGATCCCTTGGGGTGTTTTCCCCAACATTCCGGTGGGAGGATGAATGGATGACTACCCCCTTTGGCCCCACTCTCTTCTCTTGGAAGTTACTTGTTCTAGTATGCACAACGGTTAGTTTTCCCATATATATGGGTAGAGGGTTGTAATGGCTTGTGTTTATTCACACACATATATTCTGGATATAGTTTTCTATGGACTACTATAGGTGTAACATGTATAGGCTGTGATGGCTGGAGTATCCTTACTCAGTGTATGAGTTGTAATGGCTTGAGGTATAATACCCGACACATGATACATGTTATGTGGGATGTGGTGGCTCCCAAAAACTACATGGTTACTTTTCTTACATGGTTGTAGTGGTTTTGTTGTACGAGGTGCATGTTGTGGTGCTTCGCCCAGGTGTCTGTGGGCAAGCCTTTTTGGAGAGAGACTCTTAGGACGTGCGACATTGGGGAAAAGTGGAAAACCAGTGGGGAAGTAGTAGTGGGGTACCCTTGATATTCATTATTATATTATATAATCTTATATGCGTTACATGGTGAGAGTATCCATGGTGAGGTTAGGAACTTAGTATACATATTTAGGTGATGAGTTAGTTTCACTTGTTGTTCACTGTGCTTTATCATGCTTCATTTACATTTGCATGAGAGGATTCAAGGAGGATCCTACTGAGTATACTGTTATACTCACCCTATGTATATATAAACTATTTTTCAGGTCACTTGGAGAAGGTTGGAGATCAAGATGTTTTCTACAATCTTGGGGTTGCAGGAGCTGTTCGGGCTTGTGGTTGCTGCTATTTTTACATTCTTTTGGGAAATTTCAGTTTTCCCCTTCTAGTTATAGTACTTTTTCATGACCTTATATATGTGCACTTGGGGTTTCTTTTATATTTCAGTTCTGAGTTGGTGTTGGTTGGTGTCTATCTTATCTCTCTCTTCTGTATCTGTTCTCTTAGAGGGTAATTCCTCCCATTTGTGTGTTTACTATACCTTCAGTGTTAGTCGCCAACCTGGGGCCTACTAGAGGCGGGACTTGGGGGTCATTATCTCCCTTATCACATTGCCGGCCCAGGAGGGGTATACTTTGTGGTGATGGGGTCATGACATAGTGGTATTAGAGGTCTGGTTGAGGGATAGGATGGAGTTTGGAGTTAGGCATAGGTGAGGTTGCATGGGTTGGTAGGGAAAGAGTGTCATTCATGTTTAGAAAGTGATGTAAACACTGGAGACCAGCTGAGACATAGGCATTTAGGGCCCCCTATGATATGAGGTATGGACCTTTAAGTTTACAATGGATACTAAACTAGTTGATACTAGTTGCGAGGTAGAGACCTAGGAAATGATCATGCATTATTCTTCTTTGTTTCTGTGTTTGAATGGGTATACCTTGGGATAGGTTAACCTAAAATCAATGAAAAAAACAATTAATTAATTAATTTTGAGTCTTCCATATTCCAGGTTTAGGATCCCTAACTGTTTGTTATTTTATAGGTATGGCTCCAGGTCGACGTCCTCGTCAGGATCACATAGAAGATGTTCAGCAGGCTGTTCCAGCAGATCACCACAGGGTAGAGGTTGACAATGACGACACATGGAAGAAGACACTCCGAGAGTTTCAGCGCTAGAGTCTGAAAAAGTATGAGGGCTCTGTTTTAGATGCAGTCACAGAAGACTGGTTGGAGGAGGTCGAGATCATCTTCAGTTCAATCCATGCTCAGAAGGAGCACTGCATTTTCTTGGTTGTGACGTTACTGCTTGGAGCAGAAAGGTAGTGGTGGTTCATGTTCCTCGGGGATTATAAGGACTCAGCTATCTTATGGGAGGAGTTTCAAGAAAAGTTTAATGCCGGGTTTCTTTCTATGACTGCGAAGGATTCCAGTCACCAGGAGCTTCTTACCCTTTGACAGGAGAGCTCTAGTGTGCGAGAGTTTGGAATCTGTTTCAAGAACCTTTTATGATATGCTTCAGACCTATTTCCAGATGAGGAGGCTGGGGCGAGGTATTTCGAGGAGGCTTTGCATCTAGAGATCCAGCACCAATTCACCCCATTTATACTGAAGACATATCTGGAGGTGTTGGCGAGGGCAGAGGTTGTTGATAGAACTTTTTCTAGGACCAGATCACCAGGAGAGGGTAATCATCATGATTCCTCGTGAAGCAGAGCTTTTGTCCGGGGTTCCCAGTTTTTAGGGCAGAAGAGTTTCCGTTCAGCCAGGGGTAGGTCCCAGCCCTTCACATCTGGTTTCTTCAGAGGCATCAACTCTTAGGCCTAGTCCAAGGGATCAAGCACTTGTTTTTCTTGTGGTGCTTGAGGTAATCAACAGCGGGAGTTATCGACCTTTCAGAGCAGTCCTCGTGCACCGGGTTCTTCACTCTAGGTTCCTCCATTGAATTAGTTTTAGTCGAGGAAGAAGTAGTAGGTTTCACTAGCTATAGATCCATAGAGGGTAGATGGGGTAGGCACAGGAAAGCCCTGTGCCGCTCCTCATCCTCAGAGAGCAGAGTGTGACCATGGTGGTGGTCGTCATCATGGTCAGAGAGGTCTCGGAGGAGTTAGTGGTAAGATTCATGCTCTAGTGTTTCCATCTCCAGGCGAGCCAGACATCGTTCGAGGTAACCTTAGATTATTTTATACCTTGGTGTATTCCTTGTTTGGTTCAGGAGTGAAACACTCCTTCATATCACCTACCATTGTCCATGCTCTGGGACTTGAGGTAGGGAGGCTTCCAGTGCCCTTGTTGTTGACTACACCAGTTGGAGGTCGAGTTGACTTGTTTGAAGTATGTAGAAACTGTGAGCTAGTGTTGGGGAACACCATTCTTGGGGATATTTCCTATGTTTACGAATACAACCATATGATTTAATCCTCGGTATGGATTGGTTGTGTTATGTATAGGCTATCATGGATTGCTTTAGGAATTAGGTCGTCTTCTTTAATGAGGCTAGAGAGTTGGTGGTGTTTGTTGGCAAGCGAGATCCTTGAATGGGTCATAGGCGCATTCCGTCCTTATCATCCATGATGGATGAGATGATGTTGAGTTCTTCATAGGTTCAGCAGTTGGCATTTCCTAGGGTCAGAGAAGAGTACCTTGATGTTTTTACGGATGAGGTTGTGGCATTACCCCCTCGATGAGAGATCGAGTTTGGGATCTAGCTACAACCAGGATCATCTCTTATCTCTATGTCTCCATATAGGATGACCCCTTATGAGTTACAATAGCTACGTATACAGTTTGATGGTCTGTTACAGTGTGGTTTGGTTCGGCCAAGTGTGTCACCGTGTGGTGCACCAGTTTTGTTTGTGAAGATGGTTGACAAAAATTTGCGGTTGTGTGTCGATTATCATGGCTTAAACAAAGTGATGATAAAGAATTGATATCCTATTCCACGTTTTGATGATTTTTTCAATCAACTGAAGGGTGAAATTTGGTTCTCAAAGATTTACTTGCGGGCAGGATATCATCAGATGCATGTGAAGGATCAGGACATCCCGGAGACTGCTTTTTGTTTTCTTCATGGGCATTATGAGTTCATTGTAATGTCGTTTGGTGTGACGAATGCTTCAGCTGTGTTGATGGGATTAATGAATGTTGTTTTCTATGAGTTCCTGGACAAGTTCGTGGTAGTTTTCATCGATTACATCCTTGTCGACTCAACGTCTGAAGAGGAGCATGAAGAGCATCTACACGCTGTTTCAGGGGTTCTTCGTGAACATTAGTTTTTTGGGAAGTTTCCAAAGTGTGAGTTTTGGGTTCAAGAATTCCATTTCTTGGGGAATATTGTGTCCCAACTGGGAGTAGCTGTGGATCCATCGAAGATAGAAGCATTTGTGTCTTGGGAAGCCTCCAAGAAAATGTCGGAGGTGTGAATTTTCCTTGGTCTCGTAGGATACTAAAGGAGGTTCATAGCCAATTTATCACAAGTTAGGACTCCTCTGATAGTATTGAATAGGAAGGATCAGGCGTTCATAGGGACTGATCAGTGTCAGGCAGCTTTCGATTATCTAAATGAGAAGTTAGTAAGTACTCGAGTTCTTTGTCTTCCAGTTGAGGGAGTTCAGTTTGATTTTTTTTACGATGCTTCTCATCTGGGGTTGGGCTGTGTTCTGATGCAGAAAACATTAGTTATTTTTTACGGGTCTCAGAAGTTAAGTCCCCATGAATGTAACTATTCCACTCATGATCTTGAGTTGGAATCAGTGGTGTTTTCTCTAAAGTTGTGGAGACATTACCTCCTTGGTGAGCGTTTTTTGGTTTTCAATGATCATAGGAGTTTGAGGTATGTTTTCTCCTAGTGTGACTTGAACTTATGACAGTGTCGGTGGATGGAGTTCTTAAATGAATATGAATTCGAGATATCATATACACCTGGAAAGGGGAATATTATAGCTGATGCGCTGATTCGAAAGTCACGTAGTGATTTTGTGCGTGAATCTGGTGATTCTTGGAGAGTAATAGAAGAACTGTCAGTATTACATCTTGATATGTGAGAAGTTGGCGGAAGAGGTTTTCTTTTTCAGATAATGGTGCATTCATCTCTCGTGAAGAAAGTGGAAGATTCCTAGTTGGGTGATCTAGAGGTTGAGTTCTAGAGAGACCAAGTTGTTTATGGCGAGGCCCCTGATGGGTGGTCTGAGGATGAACAACACTAAGTGTTGTATCATGGAAGGATATTTTTTCCTTTGACAATGTGTGAGATGGTTATCAAAGAGTTTCATTGTTCTCCTTTAGCGGTGCATCCTGGCGTGACAAATATGTACTGAGACTTGATGATTTAGTTTTGGTGGCCTAGGCTAATGCGTTCAATTGCGGAGTTTGTGTCTCGATGATTGGTTTTCCATAAGGTGAAGGCCGAACACTGTGTTCCTGGTGGTCTACTCCAACCATTAAATATTTCTTAGTGGCAGTGGGAGGAAATCTTAATGGACTTTGTTACTGGATTACCTCGAGCTCCTGGATGACATGATGCTATTTGGGTGGTAGTGGATCACTTAAAAAAATCAGTCCACTTTATAACAATCAAGGAGTCGAGATCAGTGGATGTTATGTCAAGGAAGTATCTAGAGGAGGTGGTGAGAATTCATGGAGTCCCTAAGACGATTGTTTCTGATTGAGATCCTCAGTTTACCTCTAGGTTGTGGAGAGGTCTCTAACTTTCTTTCGGTTCTAAGCTCTGCCTTAGCACTACTTTTTATCCTCAAACGGATGCTCAGACAGAGTGAACCATCCAGACCCTTGAAGACATGTTATGCTCTTGTGTTATTGATTTTGGAGGTTCGTGGATGAGGCACTTACCCTTGATGGAGTTTTCTTACAATAAAAGTTTTCACTCCAGCATCAGTATGGTGCCATTTGAATCCTTGTATGGCCGACCTTGCCGTTCTCCATTGTGTTGGACTGGGTTCGGAGAGTCAACAATTCTCATACCATAACTAGTGAAAAATACAATAGAGATGGTTTAAGTGATTCATGAGAGGATGAAGATAGCGCAAGATCGTCAGAAATCATATGCTGATCAAAATAGGAGACCCTTAGAGTTTAATATTGGAAATCATGTGTTTCTAAAGGAGACTCCCCATTGTGGGAAGAAAAGGTTTGGTCGTAGGAGTAAACTTTATCCCCGCCTTGTTGGGCCATTCGAGGTGTCAGCTCATGTTGGAGCTGTGGTGCATTGAGTAGCACTTCCCCCATAGATGAGTCAGATACATAATGATTTCTATGTATCATAGCTCTGTCGTTATCTTTGTGATGACTCTCATGTCATCGATTAGGTAGAGATCGATGTTGATGATGATGCAACCTTTGAGGAGTGACTTGTGGAGATCCAAGACCGCAAAGAGAAGGTGTTGTGTGGGAATTCTATCTCCTTGATTCGTGTCTTGTGGAGACACGGTGGCATGGTAGAGAGTACCTAGGAACGTGAGTCACAAATACGTTCTCAGTACCTAGAGTTGTTTGATGTTTAACTCTTTTCATGTATCGGTGTAGACTTTGTGGTTATAAACCTTTCAAGTTTATGAGATGGCTTCCTTTTGTTGCTTTTGTGGATTTCTCTCATTTGAGAGGTATCTCAATGGGTAGTTGTTCGGACCCCGTTTTGTTTTCACTTTATGTGGGTTTTGAATTCTCAAGGACGAGAATGTTTTGAGAGGTATCTGATGTAATTAACTGGACCTCTCCGGCCCATCCCTTTATGAAAATATGGTGTTTGAGGTGTTCTGGGAGGTCAAGGTGACTTATCCCCAACACTTTTCCAATTCTCCCTTTCCATGAGTAGTAGCATCGGTGAACCTCAGTGAACAGTTCCAATGGTAGACAGTTGTGAACAGTGCATTGGTAACCTTATGTGAGCAGTGTTTCCAAAATAGTGAGGTTTTAATAGTGAGGTTCATGAACAGTGTTTCCAGAATGGCGAGGTTCCAACGGTGAGGTTCATGCAAAGTGTTTCTAGAACAGTGAGGTTCCAAAGGTGAGGTTTCAATGGTGAGGTTCATGAATAGTGTTTCCAGAATAGTGAGGTTCCAATGGTGAAGTTTCAACAGTGAGGTTCATGAACAGTGTTTCCAGAATAGTGAGGTTTCAACGGTGAGGTTTCAACGGTGAGTTTCATGAATAGTGTTTCCAGAACGCTAAGGTCCCAATGGTGAGGTTTCAATAGTGAGGTTCATGAATAGTGTTTCCAGAACGGTGAGGTTCCAATGGTGAGGTTTTAATGGTGAGGTTCATGAACAGTGTTTCCAGAACAGTGAGGTTCCAACGGTGAGGTTTCAACAGTGAGGTTCATGAACAGTGTTTCCAGAATGGTGAGCTTCCAATGGTGTGGTTTCAATGGTGAGGTTCAGGAACAGTGTTTCCAGAATGGTGTGGTTTTAACGGTGAGGTTCATGAACAATATATTTCCTTTTCCAAATTTCATGTTCATGAACAGTGTTTCCATCTTCCTACAGTTTCGCCCCTTTAACATTTCCTTTGATGTAATATGCATTTAAAGCCTCGTTTTAAGGACTCTAAGGCTGATTCAAAGGCCATAAATCCTATATTAATTATTCCTATGGCTCAGGATATTTCTACTTGGTTAAACTGTGTGGTTTAATGAGATCATCTTTTAATGAGAAATTAAGCGTATCTTAAACTGTCGCTGCGTTAAATCTTCTAAAGGGATGATATATCTTCCTCCCTAATTCATTCTCTTTGTTCTTGGATTTGAGATGCTCGAAAATCCCATTCATTCTCATAGGAGTTTCACAATCAAACATTCCTCCTCAGATTGGTTCCACTTTGTTTTGATGCAACCAATCTGTATCGATCAAACTTTGATATAAGGTAGGTTTTATCTTCATTCTTTTGGGGTTCATCTTCACATGTTTCTCATTTCCATAGTATAGCATGTAATCTCCATGATTCTAATGGAGTATTCTTGGGTTTTGTTTGGTGCGGTCTTACTGTGGCATCCATGGGTGGATGCAGTTGTCGCAAGAGTAGGATCGTGAACTGTTGTGTGGATTGTTCTCGTATAAATAATGTCAAGAACTATTTGAGGTATGGGATTCATTGATTCTCTCTTTTTTTACGTGCAACTGTATTGTTATCATGTTTTATCCCACAATATCACAATGGAATTGACCTAATAAATATTTAAACCAGATAAAAAAATTGATATCGGTGGTACGTTATTGCCTCTTCTTTTCCTAGATAGTGTGATATCAATGCTTTCTATGTTTATAATTTAATTCTTGAAGGAAATTAGTAAATAACCTAAAGACGGAATTAATTGTTAATGGTTTGGCTAAAGATAATAAGGCATGCAAATGAATCTGGTTATTCTTTTTGTAATTTGATGTTAATCAAAATGGTGCAGTAAGCATGTTTAATTATTTGTGATATCTTACAGATTAGGTTTCCCAAATTTAGAACCTAAGAATAATAATCGGTTAATATAATATGGATTAAAGAACCGGTTGATCGATAAAAGATAACTCCTTGTAGGGTTTTGAGTTACCCTGTTGTTTGTTAAAGGGATAAGAGACCAACTATTATAATTTTTTTCCTGCTACTTGTGTTGTGATGTGAGTCTAGATGGATATTGGGATATGTGGGGGCATGTAGGAATTTTTTTGTGGCGGGAGATGACTCCTAGAGTGGTGAGATGCAGCGGTTTGTGCATGTGGGTGTCGGGGAGGACACCAGTGATGATGGAACGGGATACATGTGATTGTTGGATTCTTGTTGTTTCTTATTGGTTGATTATCTGCTTTACTTTTCGTCACTACTCAAGGAAGCTAATCTTGCTTACCCTTCTTCCGAAATAGGAGAAGACACACGAGGTATGCCAGGTGCTTTCCGTTTTTAGATTCTTAAGGGAGGATGGGTCTACGCTCTTGTTATATGCGGCAAAGACTCGACGAGTAGTACATCTACTCACCGTGTTGACCCACCATGTGTTTAGTAGAATACAATGTTTTTCTAGAATACCTAGGAATATGTAAAAGTAATTATGTAATGAATAATTGAATAAATGATGTTAACCCTAGGGAATGGAGTTTCGAGGACATAATGATGAGATTGTAATTTTAAAGGGACAATGAACTTTGGGTGTGATGATAATGAACATTAATGTGGAATTGGTAATGGTTAATTAATGTTTAATGAATTAATTAACATAAAGTGAAACTGGAAAAAAGGTAATTAAATAATGTATTAAAGCTCTTTAAATGGTTGTGTGCTTATTGGATACCTAGTCTTAGAAGTAGAAGCCAGAGTTCGAGAGACGTTAGCTACAGTTGAGTCTCAAACTTGGTTATTCCCATTGTGTGGTTGTGAGATATAGTATATCCTGTAATTTTTGTGTTTCTATATGCTACTCCACCCTGTCAGTAAGGGAAACTGACACCCCAGGGATTCTGAGCCATGGGGGGTGTTTTCCCCAATATTTCGGTGGGAGGATGAATGGTTGACTACCCCCTTTGGCCCTTCTCTCTTCTCTTGATAGTTACTTGTACTAGTAGGCACCGTGGTTAGTTTTCCCCATATATGTTTGTAGAGGGCTGTAATGGCTTGTGGTTATTCACACACATATATTCTGGATATAGTTTCCCATGGACTACTATAGATGTAACATGTATAGGCTATGATGGCTTGAGGATCCTTAATCGGTGTATGGGCTACAATGGCTTGAGGTATAATACCCAAAGTATGATACACATTATTCGATATGTGGTGGATTCCAAAAACTACCTGGTTACTTTGATTACGTGAATGGGGTGGTTTTGTTGCATGAGGTGCCTGTTGTGGTGCTTCACCCAGGTTTTAGAGACCCGAAGCTTATCGTACATGGACATTACATTACATTTGCGGAATACTTAGTACATAACAAAAACACACACACAAGGATCGTAATAGTTTAGTGTCTTTGGAAACTCGGAACGTAATCTTCTAAACGTGGTGAAAGATCTTCAATATCTCCCATAAAGATCTTCCCTTTTTTTTACCTAAAACCTTTCTTTATATCCTGGGGAAAAGAAAACATAAAAGGGTGAGCTCAAATGCTCAGTAAGGGTAAACAAAAGAAATATCAATCACATCATATACATAAGAACGTAGCTTTTGGAAATCTTAACCTGCAAAAGAGCTCATAATATCATAACATGGGATAAATCATAGAAGTGAAAATGAGATCCCCATAATCATAACATGAAACATGAAACTTTGTGGCATGCACACATAATCATAGAAAATCATTTCTTGTTAGTCATGACTCATTGACAAGACTATCTTAGTGGACAAAGTCCCTTTCTGAACCGAGTCACCCTCGTTCCAGTCCTGTTTCACTGAACCGGTATAACCTACCGTTCCAGCCATGTCTATCTCATGAGATATAAAATCTTTACCCAATGCATTGGAGGGAGATATAGGTCCCACCCATCTTATAATGAATCCTTTCTTATGTGTGCCACATAATCATAAAACATGCATCATCGCATAACACATGTAACAAAAATGGGATTCTTGAAACATCATGACATCATAAATCAATTCATATATGATAAAGGAATTCATAAACATAATTCCATCACAACATAGTCAAACCAATGTAAAAATATGGATAGAAACAGAACCCTTTATTATCTTAGATGGAAAATAATTTTGATAAAACACTTGAATTGAATTCTTGAGGAAAATATCCTTTCTTCTTCAAAAACATTTTTCCTTTCATAACATGTCATACGACATTAAAATAAAAGAAGTTGATAAAAAATAAACTTGAAAACTTGTAAAGGAAGCTTCTTTGAAGTAATGTTTTAAACATCCATTCATGCCGTATAAGTTAAAAAAAACATTCTTCGTACTTTTGTCGGAAAAGTCAAAAAGTACCTCGTACGGAAAAACGACAAAAGATTCCTTTCATATTCTTTACAAAAAACTCACCTAAGGGTAAAATTGGATTTAAACTATTTCAAGTGGATGGAAACAATATTACATATTGAGGGCACATGGATGTGGATGATAAAATACACCCCAGTAAATACTTACGAATAAACAATCTCGGATAAAAATGAGATTGTGATATTTCCCTTACCTTAGGTCCGATTTTCTTTGTACGTGTCCGAAGCTCCTGTATAATGGTTTAAATAGTGTTATTGACTTATTCCAGAATCATACATATTGATATTATATCATATATGGTCATATTATTAGCTTCTTGTTAGTAATATTTCATTGTTACTTGCTACTCGGGTCTTTATAACTTTTTGTTCTCATGCGTGTTTTGTCGAATAAATTCTTATTCTTATCCTGAGGTTATAGATAATTCATTTCCAGAATGGTATTATATACCATATTCATTCATTCAATTCATTTATATAATCATTATGAAATGAAGATCATGTAGAACGAGTCGCATCACATCGTGGAGACGGTATTCCGTACGTACGCACGAGTGATGATATCGTTCCTATGATCGTGGAATTGTATTGGAGTATATATATATTATTTCAGTATCAATATTACTTCATAATAATCATATATAGTTACTCATTACACCATTATACCCATCCTTGTAAGGTGATGGTGGAAAATAGATTACACCACGGCGTGGAGACGGTATTCCGTACGTACGCACGCGCGGTGATTTCATTTTTCCGTAGGATGGATAGAAGGTGAATTAGGGTTGTTTCATATTTATAATAACATATCAGTATGTAAGTAATACTGATGTTATTACTTTATCATGAAACAACTAAAGAAGAAGAAGTTGAAGAAGAAAGAAATTGAAAAGATCGGTAATGGATATTACCTCTTCTTTGGAACGCCTCTTTGAATCCTCCACTTAAGGAACTAAGATTGGTCTTTGGAGAAGACCAGGACCTCTAGGATTATTCTAGGTAAGTGGAGGGGAGAAAATGGCAGGGGTTGGCCTAGATTGAGTGCTCAATTTGGTGTGAGGAGGAGGGGGAGGAGGTGCCCTTTTATAAGGGAGGAGAGGGGCACCTTAGGAATATCTCAAAATATTATTTTATATTAAAGTCAAAATCGGTTTATAATGGTTCCAAAGGGTCTTATTTCGAATCTAAAGTGGGTATGGGTCAAAATCCTATCAACCAATAGGATTTAGACAAGTTTAGGGTATTATTTTAACCTTATCAATTAGATTTAACTCTAAGTTAATTAATTTAACTTTTACCGTGTCTTTTTGTTTTCTTTCCCTATATGGTTAATAAACTTACTATAACATGCCAAACGAACCCCAAATTGTTTATTATTAATATATATATCCTTATCTAAGTCATGTGGCCGAACCTTAGATTTTTATGAATAAAATAACAATTAATAATATAATAAATTATTTAAAAACTATTTTGTGTCAATTTTGACACTATTTGATATATGATTTTTGTGAAAGTCATAACAGAATTATATGTTCGAACCAAGTTGATTAAATCAACACTAATATATCATAGTAACCTAGAAAATTAGTTGAATTCATAAAAAGTCTCAAATTACATTTATTTTGGTATTTATATTATCAATTATGTCAATATTTCATTAATAAGATAATTACTGCATCATATTTGTGTCATAAATACATTATATTATTTGATGTCTAAAAATTACAAATAAAATACCATAATGTAGGAAATCTTTTTAGCATTCTAATGAATATTTACAATTGAATTTATCTTATGTATAACCCCATATTAAAAATGATTTACTTATTAAAATTTGATTTTAACTATTTTAACCCTTCTTTAAATAAATTAATAATAAATGTCCTAATCTAATCCAAGTGGGCCTAAATGGTCATATTTTATTCCTAAGTTTGTTTTTGGTCGAATAACACTTGTACAATAGAATTAGGACATGTTTTAGGGTAATATTAATATCATATTTACCCTTAGTTACCCTATTTACTATTAACCGCGGTTAAAAAAAGTAAAAAGTTACTATTCACCAAAAATTATTTTCATCTCATTGAACCACATTTTACTTACTGACATCAACCGTGTCTCTCAGATTTTTGAAATTCCATTCACAGAAGCGGTAGAATTAAGTTTTATGAAAAATTCAGTTTTTTTAACTACCACTTAGTAGTTTCACAATTCATCAAAATTTGATGTTTTTCAGAACAATGCCAAAATTTCATCCCAAGCTATATTTCATATTCCGAATTCAAAAATGAAGTCTATTTTACCAAATTCATAACATAAAAGTTGCATTAATTAATTTTATAATTAAATCCCGCTGTTAAAACAAATAGCGTGTTTTTTAAGAAACAATATCTATCAAAAGATTGACACTTGTTTATGTCTAGTTTAAATGTGAAATTACATCCAATGACCAAAATTGTATTAAATTGTAAAAATATATTCTAAATATACTTTAAAACCACTCAAATTAATGATTTATCACTATTAATTATTTCGATTAAAAAAGTTGTTTTTAATTATAATTTAGTAATTTTCACTATTCATCAGAATATGAAAGTTATCCGAAAAGTACAAAAATTTCACCTTAGGCTAAATTCGATACTCCGAATCCAAAAATGAAGTCCATTTTGAGAGTTAAAATTTCTAAAATTTAAAAAGTGGTTATTACTATTCATAACGGCTAGTTTTAATAATATTTTAATAGCATATCATTGTTTCGTGAAACTCAGTATTACGTACCACACACGCTATCGAGGAAGGTTGCGATTGCGTGTAATGCAAGGCAAGTCAAGGATTCGTGTTGTGCAAGATCCTTTTTGTGTTGCGTACAACACAAGACATTAGTGAAATTAAAAATAATTTTTTTTCATAAAATCTTGGGCTGTTACATTCTACCCCCCTTAAAATGAATTTCGCCCTCGAAATTCGTCGGGGTTATAAATGGTTTACTATTCGAAAGTTTCTTTAATAGAAACCCACATCGTAAAAAGGAATACCAAAACCAATATTTTAAAACAAAAGTATGAAACTTAACGGTTACCGAAATAAACTAATCATTGGGTTTCCACATAGGTGAAAATATGGATATGGAAGAAAAATCTAACCATCATGTTCTGATGGAGAGTGGTAGAGAACATGGCTATGGAAAAGCCAACAATCACAAATCCATAAATTTGTGACGATCTAAGGTACCATCCGATTAATCAGATATAAGATCACTAGGACAACATTTTTTTTGGTTTTCAAGATCGTTTCCCTAAAGTTGAAGAATTTGAATTAGAATAAATACTTACTTTATTTTGGTACAATCGCACTATTGTTCGTACCTTGAACAATTTCCACTTCATATCTTAAATAAATGAAGTTGAATTTGTTATTCGTGAAGTGTTAGCAGATCATGTGATAGAATGACGGGTCATTCCATCTGTCTCAAACAGAAGGTTGGCAAAAATTATATACATAAGTCGATCTATAGTGAGATTAATCATATATGGTTCCTAAAATGGACTTATACTTCATATATCATACTGCTTAATATAATAAAACTAGTTTCTATTAAACAGGGACTTCCTGTAGGCCAGTGGTAGGTGATAAAGGCCAGTCGCACTTCGGTTGTGGGTTCGATTCCCACAGCCTTGTCCGAAGCGATGGGCTGTCGCCCGTCCTGCAGGTTGTCCTTTTTCTAAAACTATAATACTATAACATCCCATCAATAATATCGAAAAAAAAACTTCTATCCTTAAACAATACTAACTTATGTTCAACATAATCCATTCCAATCTTTAGGCTTATCCATAATACTGCAGTCCACTCTCATAACATAGTGAAAACGATTACAAGAGATTTAACACCATCGTCGATCCCCATATATCATAAGATATATTTTTTTGGTCACATTCCAAACATTCAAAGTCCTTAATAATGTATTCTCTTGAATACCCATTGAACCATAGTGAAAACTTGAATGCAGTTAAAAGTTAACACTTTTCACATACCAAAATCCTCAAAATTCTATATACTCAAACCATGATATCACTTAGTCCTTATATCAATCATGAGCTCATGAATACTATTAAACATTTCATTTTCTCGTCTTCATTATGCGCATATCATCTTATTTCCAAAAAATATCTCAATCACTTTGAATACCACATCAATAAATATTGCAATACTCAATGATACAACATTATTTTGGAATCCCATTACATAAACACTTAATCATTCCACCACATCGTTGTCATATTCAACATTGCCAATAGTGATCGCATGTGATTTCCCTTTGTCCTTTTCCTTCAGTGGTTGCTCATGTTGATCATCACTAACCCTTGGATTAGGGCAATTATTAGCATAATGCCCCATTTCCTTGCACTTGAAGCATTGAAGTGTTGGAGGTGCGTTCTCTGCAGTGTTTGCTTTATTCACATCATTAGAAACCCTTTTTCCATTACTTAGACACTCAGCTGCTCGATGACATTCTTTTCCACACTTAAAACATTTTCTAGTCCCTTTAAGACAATATCCACCATGCTTCTTTCCACACTTTGTGCATAAGGAAACATTCATCTTCTTTTCACCATTATTCTGAGATTTCTCCTTGAACTCCATCTTTCGTTTCTTGTCAAAACCATGAGATGGATATGTAACACCAACTTCCATTTCTACCTTGATAGCACAACACACAATTTCTTCATAGCTACTGAAGTCTCTTATAGCTAATGCCCTTCGAAGACTTGGTTTTAAGCCACTGAAAAATCGATCAACTTTACTTTCAGGTTGGATGATAATTCCAGAAGCATACCTTGCAAGTCTTGTAAAATTTGCTTCATAAGTACCAACAGATTCATCGTCCCTTTGCTTCAGTTCAAGAAACTCTTTCTCCATCTTTGTTCGAAGAATACGAGGGAAGTACTTACTGAAAAACAAGTTCTTGAACTCGTCCCATTCCATGGACTCAATTTCATCTCTTGGCCTCGTATTCTTGATAAGATTCCACCATTGATCAGATTCACCTTCCAAACGATATACTGCTAAGATGACTTTATCATGTTCAGAACATTGAAGAACTGAAAATATCTTTTCAGTAGTACTGATCCATTGTTCAGCCACAAGTGGATCAGAAGACCCACTGAAAGAAGGTGGACGTTGCCTCAGGAAGGACTCAATAGAATATTGTTCCCTTCTCTGCTCATTTGGAAGTCCAGAATGATTCATAGCTTGTGTAAGTATAGCAATAAGATTTTGCACTCCATCTCCCATAACATTTGTTTGTTCAGGAGGGCAATCATTGCATTGTCCATTACATTGATCAACACGGTTCCTTCAGGTTCCAGCCATCGTCTAAAACCCAAATAGAATAGTGTGAGAGGCAAAAATCATGCTAGGGAAAACAACATAATAAAGGGGGAGTACCTTCAATATCCAACATCTTAGGTTTAATTCTATGATCGTTAGCGTAATTCTATTACTATAACCTATACGTATACTTATCCCTAGGGACATCCCTAGACATACCTTAGAAATATCTCTAGGGATCTCACTAACGTTTTCGCATCCTAGTTTCCAAAGGTTGACTAAACCTTTCCTCTGATACCAACTGTAGAGACCCGAAGCTTATCGTACGTGGACATTACATTACATTTGCGGAATACTTAGTACATAACAAAAACACACACACAAGGATCGTAATAGTTTAGTGTCTTTGGAAACTCGGAACGTAATCTTCTAAACGTGGTGAAAGATCTTCAATATCTCCCATAAAGATCTTCCCTTTTTTTTTACCTAAAACCTTTCTTTATATCCTGGGGAAAAGAAAACATAAAAGGGTGAGCTCAAATGCTCAGTAAGGGTAAACAAAAGAAATATCAATCACATCATATACATAAGAACGTAGCTTTTGGAAATCTTAACCTGCAAAAGAGCTCATAATATCATAACATGGGATAAATCATAGAAGTGAAAATGAGATCCCCATAATCATAACATGAAACATGAAACTTTGTGGCATGCACACATAATCATAGAAAATCATTTCTTGTTAGTCATGACTCATTGCCAAGACTATCTTAGTGGACAAAGTCCCTTTCTGAACCGAGTCACCCTCGTTCCAGTCCTGTTTCACTAAACCGGTATAACCTACCGTTCCAGCCATGTCTATCTCATGAGATATAAAATATTTACCCAATGCATTGGAGGGAGATATGGGTCACACCCATCTTATAATGAATCCTTTCTTATGTGTGCCACATAATCATAAAACATGCATCATCACATAACACATGTAACAAAAATGGGATTCTTGAAACATCATGACATCATAAATCAATTCATATATGATAAAGGAATTCATAAACATAATTCCATCACAACATAGTCAAACCAATGTAAAAATATGGATAGAAACAGAACCCTTTATTATCTTAGATGGAAAATAATTTTGATAAAACACTTGAATTGAATTCTTGAGGAAAATATCCTTTCTTCTTCAAAAACATTTTTCCTTTCATAACATGTCATACGACTTTAAAATAAAATAAGTTGATTAAAAATAAACTTGAAAACTTGTAAAGGAAGCTTCTTTGAAGTAATGTTTTAAACATCCATTCATGCCGTATAAGTTAAAAAAACATTCTTCGTACTTTTGTCGGAAAAGTCAAAAAGTACCTCGTACGGAAAAACGACAAAAGATTCCTTTCATATTCTTTACAAAAAACTCACCTAAGGGTAAAATTGGATTTAAACTATTTCAAGTGGATGGAAACAATATTACATATTGAGGGAACATGGATGTGGATGATAAAATACACCCCAGTAAATACTTACGAATAAACAATCTCGGATAAAAATGAGATTGTGATATTTCCCTTACCTTAGGTCCGATTTTCTTTGTACGTGTCCGAAGCTCCTGTATAATGGTTTAAATAGTGTTATTGACTTATTCCAGAATCATACATATTGATATGATATCATATATGGTCATATTATTAGCTTCTTGTTAGTAATATTTCATTATTACTTGCTACTCGGGTCTTTATAACTTTTTGTTCTCATGCGTATTTTGTCGAATAAATTCTTATTATTATCTTTAGGTTATAGATAATTCATTTCCAGAATGGTATTATATACCATATTCATTCATTCAATTCATTTATATAATCATTATGAAATGAAGATCATGTAGAACGAGTCGCATCACATCGTGGAGACGGTATTCCGTACGTACGCACGAGTGATGATATCGTTCCTATGATCGTGGAATTGTATTGGAGTATATATATATTATTTCAGTATCAATATTACTTCATAATAATCATATATAGTTACTCATTACACCATTATACCCATCCTTTTAAGGTTATGGTGGAAAATAGATTACACCACGGCGTGGAGACGGTATTCCGTACGTACGCACGCGCGGTGATTTCATTTTTCCGTAGGATGGATAGAAGGTGAATTAGGGTTGTTTCATATTTATAATAACATATCAGTATGTAAGTAATACTGATGTTATTAATTTATCATGAAACAACTAAAGAAGAAGAAGTTGAAGAAGAAAGAAATTGAAAAGATCGGTAATGGATATTACCTCTTCTTTGGAACGCCTCTTTGAATCCTCCACTTAAGGAACTAAGATTGGTCTTTGGAGAAGACCAGGACCTCTAGGATTATTCTAGGTAAGTGGAGGGGAGAAAATGGCAGGGGTTGGCCGAGATTGAGTGCTCAATTTGGTGTGAGGAGGAGGGGGAGGAGGTGCCCTTTTATAAGGGAGGAGAGGGGCACCTTAGGAATATCTCAAAATATTATTTTATATTAAAGTCAAAATCGGTTTATAATGGTTCCAAAGGGTCTTATTTAGAAACTAAAGTGGGTATGGGTCGAAATACTATCAACCAATAGGATTTAGACAAGTTTAGGGTATTATTTTAACCTTATCAATTAGATTTAACTCTAAGTTAATTAATTTAACTTTTACCGTGTCTTTTTGTTTTCTTTCCCTATATGGTTAATAAACTTACTATAACATTCCAAACGAACCCCAAATTGTTTATTATTAATATATATATCCTTATCTAAGTCATTTGGCCGAACCTTAGATTTTTATGAATAAAATAACAATTAATAATATAATATTTGATTTAAAAACTATTTTGTGTCAATTTTGACACTATTTGATATATGATTTTTGTGAAAGTCATAACAGAATTATATGTTCGAACCAAGTTGATTAAATCAACACTAATATATCATAGTAACCTAGAAAATTAGTGGAATTCATAAAAAGTCTCAAATTACATTTATTTTGGTATTTATATTATCAATTATGTCAATATTTCATTAATAAGATAATTACTGCATCATATTTGTGTCATAAATACATTATATTATTTGATGTCTAAAAATTACAAATAAAATACCATAATGTATGAAATCTTTTTAGCATTCTAATGAATATTTACAATCGAATTTATCTTATGTATAACCCCATATTAAAAATGATTTACTTATTAAACTTTGATTTTAACTATTTTAACCCTTCTTTAAATAAATTAATAATAAATGTCCTAATCTAATCCAAGTGGGCCTAAATGGTCATATTTTATTCCTAAGTTTGTTTTTGGTCGAATAACACTTGTCCAATAGAATTAGGACATATGTTAGGGTAATATTAATATCATATTTATCCTTAGTTACCCTATTTACTATTAACCGTGGTTAAAAAAAGTAAAAAGTTACTATTCACCAAAAATTATTTTCATCTCATTGAACCACATTTTACTTACTGACATCAACCGTGTCTCTCAGATTTTTGAAATTCCATTCACAGAAGAGGTAGAATTAAGTTTTATGAAAAATTCAGTTTTTTTAACTACCACTTAGTAGTTTCACAATTCATCAAAAATTGATGTTTTTCAGAACAATGCCAAAATTTCATCCCAAGCTATATTTCATATTCCGAATTCAAAAATGAAGTCTATTTTACCAAATTCATAACATAAAAGTTTCATTAATTAATTTTATAATTAAATCCCGCTGTTAAAACAAATAGCATGTTTTTTAAGAAACAATATCTATCAAAAGATTGACACTTGTTTATGTCTAGTTTAAATGTGAAATTGCATCCAATGACCAACATTGTATTAAATTGTAAAAATATATTCTAAATATACTTTAAAACCACTCAAATTAATGATTTATCACTATTAATTATTTCGATTAAAAAAGTTGTTTTTAATTATAATTTAGTAATTTTCACTATTCATCAGAATATGAAAGTTATCCGAAAAGTACAAAAATTTCACCTTAGGCTAAATTCGATACTCCGAATCCAAAAATGAAGTCCATTTTGAGAGTTAAAATTTCTAAAATTTAAAAAGTGGTTATTACTATTCATAACGGCTAGTTTTAATAATATTTTAATAGCATATCATTGTTTCGTGAAACTCAGTATTACGTACCACACACGCTATCGAGGAAGGTTGCGATTGCGTGTAATGCAAGGCAAGTCAAGGATTCATGTTGTGCAAGCTCCTTTTTGTGTTGCGTACAACACAAGACATTAGTGAAATTAAAAATAATTTTTTTTCATAAAATCTTGGGCTGTTACACAGGTGTCTGCGGGCAAGCCTTTTTGGAGAGAGATGCTTAGGACATGCGATGTTGGGGAAAACTGGAAAACCAGTGGGGAAGCTGTAGTGGGGTAGCCTTGAAATTATTTGTTATATTATATACTCTTGTATGCATTAATTGGTGAGGGTAGTCATAGTGAGGTTGGGAACTCAGTATACCTGTTTAAGTGATCAGTTAGTTTCACTTGTTGTTCACTATGCTTTAGCATGATTTCTTTACTTTTTCATGAGAGGATCTGTAGAGGATCCCACTGAGTATACTGTTATACTCACCCTATGTATATATAAATAGTTTTCAGGTCACTTGGAGTAGGTTGGAGATCAAGTTGGTTTCTACAAGCTTGGGGTTGCAGGAGCTGTTCGGGCTTGTGGTTGCTGATGTTTTTACTTTCTTTTGCGTACTTGTAGTTTTTCCCCTTCCATTTGTAGAACTTTTTCATGACATTACATATGTGCACTTGGGTTTTATTTTATATTTCAGTTCTGGGTTGGAGTTGGTTGATGTCTATCTTATCTCTCACTTCCGTATGTGTTCTCTTAGAGGGTAATACCTCCCATTTGTTTGTTTACTATACCCTTGGTGCTTGTCGCTAACCCGGGGCCTACTTGAGGTGGGACTTGGGGGTCATTATCTCCCTTCTCAAATTGCTAGCCCGGGAGGGGTACACTTTGTGGGGAGGGGGTCATGACAATACTAGAAGGAAAACTATTTTTATTAGAAAATTCAACTAATGAAATATGTGGATCCCAAGCTCCCTAGAAATTCATTGAATAATCTTGAATCATGTTTTACAATTTCTGAATCATTCACCCAGACTATCCATAAGATTTAGGATGAAAATATATACTAAAATTTAATTCAGTACCCAATGACTTATGAAGGTATTTACAAAAAAATTGAATTAAATTTGAGATCACAGTAATATACAATAGAGATAGGAACTCCATTTAACTCGACTATATAATTAAGGTACAATGGAGAAATACGATCTTAAGACATAATATATTGAGTTGTAATGAAATGTGTAGATTTAGTAAGTAGATAAAAAATAACCTAAATCACATTATTACCTCAATACTTCTTTAGAAATCTCACCATTAAATCCATGGACGTATTTTCCCATTTCCACTCCAGTAATGGAAAAGGCTGAAGTATCCCCTTCGATAATTTCTATTTTTCTTCAACATATTGAAAAGTAAAAAATTTCATTATAATGTAAACCATATCTATTTTTATTCCATATCACATGTAATAATTCTATAGGTATTCCTACATATGAGTGGTTCTAGAAGGAATAAAAATAGGGAATTCAGATCTTCACTCAAAAACCATCTCATTAATTAGGAATCATAAAGCAGACATATTTTTTTTTCAATTATGATAATACCTTCTTCATCACCACTAAACTCTAGAAAATTACCCTTCTTAATAGATTCAACACTTTCTTAAAAAAAATAATCCTCCTTCTGAGGTTTCTTAATTATTTCTGATAGATATAATTGTACTAACGCCTGGATAAAAATAGAGGATGTTCCTACATGAAAAATTTCTAAGAAAAATACTATAAAATCATTAACTAAAGGGTTATATTCCAAACATAACATGGTTAATGTATCATTATATTTCTGATTCAAAGAATATGATACTTTTATTTCTTTTTTGGAATGGTAATAAATCATGCAGTTATAATCCTTAATCAATTCGAACCATTTTCCTTGCCTCATGTAAAACTATTTCTGAGTGAATATATACTTCAAACTTTTATGATCAATATATATTTCACACTTTACTCTATAAAAAAGGAGCCTCATAAATTTTAAGTAGAAAAACCAAATTTTCTAATTATAGATCATGCGTAGGATAATTTTACTCGTGAGGTTTTAGTTGATGTATGACATAAGTAATTAGTAGATCATTTTGTATAATAATAAAACTAAGTAACTTCTATGAATCATCACTATAGATGAAAAATTCACCATTTATATAGGGAAGGTAAAAATTGGAGCATTAATCAACCTTCTTTTTAGTTCTTGGAAACAATCATCATACTTTCTTTTCAAATTAATCCTACGCCTTTTCCAGTTAACATAGTTAGTAGACTAGATAACCAAGAAAAGTTTTCAACAAAATTCCATGAGTAAATAGCTAATATAAGAAAACTACAATTCTTTGTGAAATTTTTAGGTCTTGTAAATTCTTTAACAACTTTAGTTTTAGTAGGTTCAAAAGTTATGCTATCTTTAGAAACAATATTCTAAAAGAAATAAAATTTTTCAATAAAAATTCACACTTACTAAATTTTATATACAACTTCATTTATTTCAATGTTTTCAAAACAATCCTTAGGTTTCTTTCATGATCTTCATGAATTTTAGAATATACCAAATTATCATCAATTAACATAACTGAAAACTTATCTAAATTTTAATGGAAAAGTATATTCATAAAATCCCTGAATACAACTAGTGCATTTGACAGCCCAAAGGGAATAACTATAAAGTCATAATGCCTATATCTTATCCAAAATGATGTATTTATAATATCTTACTCCTTCGCCTTAAAGTGATGGTATCCTGACCTAAAATCATTCATCAAAAAACACTGTTCTCCCTAGAGATGATGTAATAAATCATCGATATGAGTAAAATGACACTCTTTTCTTAACAATGATGTTATTCAAGGATCTAAAATCAAGGTAAAGTATCATTGAACCATTATTATATTTAATAAATAAAATATGTTCACTCTATTGTGAAGTTATAGAATGAATGAAACCTTTATCTAGAAACTACTTTAATTGTTTTTTCAATTCTAAATGTTCTACTTAAGCCATTTGATAAGAGGGTTTTGAAATTATCTTAACATCAAATATTAATTCAATAAACCTAACTTCATGATCATGTATTATAACATTCAAATCATTAGTAATTATATCCAGGTATTCATTCACTATGGAGACATCATAGATATAAATAGTCTTCATGTTTTCCACAATTTTTGTATGATAAATTTAATTTCCAATTTTCAATGTTTCTCATATTCTTGATATGTTATTAAAGGTATGAATTAAATATTTTATACAAACTAAAACTCATTTTGAAAAAAATATATTTATATCTATAATATATATTTCATGGTAAATATAAATGCAGTCCATTCCCAAAATAAAATCAAACTCTATAAGGGGTAATACAAGAAGGTTTACATGTAAATACTTTCCACAGACAAAAACATCATGATTCTTATAGATTATTTTTTATTTATTACACCCCTATGTGTTTTTACCAAGATTTAGGGCTTCATTTATTGAGTTGAAATTTATAATTTATCACAAAATTTCTTGTAAATGAAAGAGTGTGTAGACCTAAAATCAAAGAAGAAATTGACATAATAAAAATATACAAGTAATGTACCTAAAACCACATTATTAGATGGTCCGACATCTGATGAAGTAGTCACAAAGGGTTTACACACACCTTTCTGTTTGTGATGTTAATGATTTCTATCCTTCATTCCTATGTTCATAAAAGTACTTTCATAATGACCCATCTCATTAAATTTAAAGAATCTTATTTTTGGATTTTTTATTTGTCTAATTAATTTACATGTAGTTATGAGACAAATTTGCAAACTTACCTCATTGAAAATAATTTATGGATTTTATAAAATATTCACTAGGGTGATAACTACCACACCTATCAAAAATTGGAAACTTGATTTTCTTACCTTTTGATTTCATTGATGGATGCTTCCACATTGTCATCCGTCTGTACCTTTTATTATTATTATTTTCAAGGAATACATGATCATTGAAAAACAATATTTAAACATTATCTAAACATTGAATAAGTTTCTTAAAACATTTTAATTCATGGTATTAAAATTCCATTTAATATATTGGATTCAATCCTAAGGAAAACTGATTAATTTATTACCAAGATCCCAGATAAAATTTGGTGACTACCTTTCCCATTAGGTGAAGTTTTCTTCATTCATGGGAACTGAATTTTCATATCATTATAAATTAAAATAATTTATTTTACATAATAAGTCAAAAAACTTTAGAAAAATATTTATCAAGGAAAATATCATTAAATTTTTCCCATTCCATTACATAAATATATTATCTTTCTAAAGTATTCTTAACCATTGACCACCATTGATCGAATTAACCTTAAAAATGGTAAATAAAAAGAGTTTTACTTTTATAATATGAACAAACCATGAATATGAATATATTCTCCAATACTTTAACCAATCCTTAAGTTATCATAGGGTAAGATGATCTACTGAATGCTGGAGGGAAATGTTTCGTGAAATTATCCACTATAGACATGTTCCTCTATAGTGAACATTATTTCTCTCTTGCATAGACACCAATACTATTTATATCCTCAGTAAAATGATCCGTCATAGTAAAAAATTACTCTATTAAAATTCTAACCGTTATTGGTTTTTAATTTTGAAGAAAACTATCCTCTTTGTCCCTGTTTTTCTTCAACTTCCCTATTAACTATATGATAAACCAATCTGAATAGACATAGTTTAGATAAATAAACAAGGAAATATTCAAATTCAATATCACGATAACTATAAATTATAATATTTTAAGGTAATTAAATTCCATTATCCAAACAAATAAAATTATTCAAACCTTTCCTATGTGACCAACTATAAGTACCCGACCCTAATTTCAATCCATAATTTCATTTTTTATCATGAATTCATTTTCTTATATTCTTGAAGGTGTTTTTAGGTTTAGTTTTTTATAAAATTAGAAAATAAACATACATAAAATCCCATAAATTAAAATTTTTACACTTTATATTAGATTAAAATTTTCTTCAATATAAAACTTTTAAAATAAAACACATTTTTTTTATGAAAAATATTATGATTTTCAACATAACATATTATTTATTCTTAATAATTCTTACAACTTGTGAAACATATTTTAAAATGTGGGATGACCACAAAAAATTTAAGTAAGAGTAATAAAAGAATAAAGAAACAAATTAGTCCATTTTAAAAACATGAGATCATAAAACAAAATTTTCCTTTAATATAATAAACATTGACTTGAATCAATCATTTTTTTATATATGAAATCAGATTTACAGGCCAAAGTTTTTTTAGAACACTTTATAAGAAAAAAACTAAATAATTATTATCATGAGGGATTATTATAAAGAATAGAAAATTTACATAGGTTCCTTGGAACATCACATTCATATAACCCTTATAAGAAACCTTAAAAGTGGTATAACTGACATGGTCAACTTCCAACATAATTCTATGGAGAACATAATCATTATCTAATGCATTAGACAGCCATATCAGGCTCACCAGTCATGATGAGCTATATCAGGATCACCTATCGTCATAAAAAATGTAAAAGAACCATAACATGAATAAAATATTTTAATCTTATACCTTTTCATCATAAATCTCTTGAAAAACACTTTTGTACATATATAAAAAACACTTTCTGATATTAAAATACCCATTACTTTTAAAAATCAAATTTCAAAACTAAAATACCTATATTAAAGGAAAATAGGAATTTTATTTGAAGAAAATACGGAATCTTATAAATTAATAAAAATATAAAATAATAGTTATAGCACTGGGAAAATAAACTGACACCATTTATGTTAAAATAGTATATTCCCTTTGTATTTTGTTAGAAAAAGTCCAAACATTCCGTAAAAAGATTCCTTTTGAAAACCTTTTTAAGAAAGTAAAAAGTGTCCTTTATAATTAATTCACGTCCATATAAATACATCACAAAATATTTTTTAAAATATGGACATTTGAGAAATATATTTAGAAAATAAATCTTTTAAATAATAAAAAATGAGGGTTTTATGGTAATGTGTCCTTTACCTCGAGTCTAAATCGTGAATATGTTATTTATCTTTTATTTACCCCTTAATCCCTATAAGGTTAGTATTATTCCCAAAATAAGACCTTTAGAATGTGGGAAGGGATATTATGAAGGTATTTTTTTAAATCTTGGCTGAGCTAGAGTGATCAAAAGGTATGGGGAAGAGAAGAGATGTGGTTCTCTTTTTAAGTTTTGGGAGGGGACCTCTTGGAATTAATAAAACTATTAAATTAATATAAATTCATTTTCATGTTCAAGTGGATTTAAATTGATATAATTAAAACATAAAATGATAAAATTTATAAATATTCTCATCCAATAAAATTTGGATAAGTTTATATTAAGTTTTTACCCTTATCTCTTTGTTTGAATCCCCTATTAACCGTTTTAAAAATTATGGTGATATCAATGTTTTTTACTCATAAGGGGTCGAGAAAGTAACTATAAAAGAAAAAAAAGCTCATAAATGGACTATTTATTGATATTTTCAACCATATCCATTCAATTTTCCGAATACAGGTTTTTATGAATTTTAAATCATTTAATAAAATATTGTTTATTATAAAATACCATTAATGTCATTTTTATGGAACTATTAATTTAATTTTACATAAATAAAATCAAGAAAATAAACCAACAAGAATATAAAATTTAAAAATATTTCTAATATTTAATATTTATCTATAAAATTCATGTGATGCCTTAACTCACCTAAAAAATATTACTTCTAGAGCTTTTAAAATCATTTACTTGATTTTTCTATTGCTTTCACAAATACTGTTTTAGCGTTGCGTAAGAATTTAAGGTAATTTTCTAGTAAATAAAAATTATAAATAAATATCTATCACAAAAATAATTTAATTATTCTAAAAATTAAATTTAATATTAATTTATAACTTATTTTTATCCGTATATGAACTTGTAATAAGTATTTAAAAGAAATTGTGTGACATATTCTATTTTTATATACATAAAATAATATAAAGAGTAAAATCCAATATAAAAGAAAAAATGGTCATATTAACAAATTTTGGATGATTATAGATGAATTAGGCTTGTCCAATGAAATAAATCAAAGTTTTTTAATTAATTTGATGCCTTATCACATTAGTTTTATCCCTAATTTACTCATCTTACCTTTACCTTGGTAACAAAAATTTACTATGGTTATTATTCATAATGTCCAAAAATAAAAGGTTAATATTTACCATAATTTTAAAACATGTTTTAAAAGATGGAATCCATATTTAAAGATTCAATTTCTAGAGGTGGTAGAAATTAATATAAAATTGAACCCGCAAAACGTGATGGAAAACTATTTTTAAAAAAATGCCTTTTTAATTATAAATTTTTTATACCAAATTCAAGTATACAATTCACACCATGGATTGTAATTGGATTTTTGTTCAATAAAAATTAACTAATAAAATTTTGAAACTAATACAAAATATAATTTTACTTTCTAAATACTTGAAAAGAAAATATTGTCTCTAATAAAAATTAGTATTTTTTATTATTCATTTAGAAATTAATATTTTCATAAAATTATAAAAAAAAATCCTAAGATTGTTTTGACCTGATGAATTAACAATTTAGAAAATTTTTAAAAAGTAAAATTCAATAATTTGGTAATTTATCCTTTAAATAAAACCATATAATGTATGAAAACTCCATCTGGATAGAAATAAATCATTTTCATTTTGATAGAAAAATTACATATTATTATTATAATGAATATAACTATATAAAATCTAATTAATTAGTATTAATATGTAAGGAAAATGATTTACCGTAACATGAAATAGGTTTTTTATAGGTTTTTATCATGTTATACCTTTTATTAACATGGGGAAAAGTGTTGAAATTCTTGATGATTATTGAATACTAACAAAATATTCATATGTATTTACATTTCATAACTTTTAATTTTATGTTAAGCTATATTTTTTTGTGACAACCATGCTCTTCATTTCATACTTAAAAAAAATTTATTACATAAACTTTAATTGATACAAAATAGATGATTGATAGGTCTATTGTCTTTGGAGCTTAGGATCATTACATAACAACTTAAAACGTGAAATAAAATATCTTCATTGAAAACATCCTTTACATGACCACTACATTCCCTCATACTTAGCTTTTCATGGGATATCTTGAGGACATGTATAAGAAATGGGTGAGCTATAAATCCCAGTAAGGGAATAAACATGGAATAACATGAGGGATAAAATCCATGTTAGTCAATAGGCATATCAATGGAGCATAATAGAAACATGAACATAAAGGCACAATAAATCATGATAATCATAACATGGAAATGTGGAAACAACACTAAACATGCAATTAGCATAAGCCAAGGCACATTGCACATGAAGCATGAGTAAATACATATTGCACATGAAGCACGATTAAACCCTCATTGAACTTGAATTAGCATGCGTCAACACTCATTGCACATGATGGATCATGATTCTATACTTTACCCAATGCATTGGAGCGCTATTAGGGTGCACCCTACTTAATCATTTCATTTCATGCATTAGTGTGCCACATGAGTCATAAAACATGGATTCATTAAACATCATCATTTATTCCATGGTAAAAGAGTGTGTTATTAATACATGAAACTACTTAAACAATAATTAAATGTGCATAAAGGTGAATACCCTTTATAGAGAAATGGGCATGGTATTCACTACACAATGACTTTGGCTTGGAAAATCACGGTGCAATTTCAGCAGCATAACGGCGTGACATAAGGATTCATGAAAACAGTTAATGAGAGAGAAAATGGTGTCTCATCATATGTACATGAAATGGACAGTAAGGGGGTCATATAGATACATTTTCCAAAAAACATAATGGAATTTAGATGCATAATACAAAATAATTACTTTGATGTAAAAGAGGAGAGAGAAATATCTCACGAAATTTTGGCATGGTAATGGGTGTACATGGGAGGAATTAATGAGAGAGAAAGGGGTATACCATCATCCAAACATAAATAGGGAAGTATGAGGAAGGTGAGAAATCAGACCCCAACATTTTTAATTAAAAATAAAAGGGCATAACAATATTATGAAACTTTGATAAAAAGAGAAAGGTGGGAATCCCTTACATAAAAGTGTGATTGAAAAGGCTTGGGAGAGGCTTGAGAGAGGATTATTGGGAACTTGGGGAACCTTGGGAGGATTATAGAGAGAGGAGGGCAGGGGTTGGCCGAAGTCCAAAGGATTTTTGTGAAGAGGAAGTGGGATCTTGGGTGGGTTTATATAGGAAGGGAGAGGGAATTCTTTATTATTTAGGTTTGGTACATCTCACATTAAACTAATCAATACCACAATACAGCCCATGGTTTTTGCCCATTTTTTTCCAAAGGGGAGTGGAAAACAATATTTTTTAATTACAATGGCCTAACTTCTTAAAATAATAGGGCTTCTTATGTGTAGGTGACTCACACTCTCAAGGAAAACAATTTAAAAAGACAAATTGTTTTCTAAGTCTTGGAGGGTCCCCAAAAGCTTTGTAAATTAAATAAAACAAATCTAAAATAACATTATTTTAATTCTAAAACATATATTGACCGAACAAAATGTTTATAGTATTTTATTACATCACTATTGGGTCATTATTTTTTCATAAAACACATTATATATTTAAACGATATTTAATTTTTACCCAAAAATTCGACTATCTTAGAAAATTATGAAAAATTCACTATTAGATAATTTAGACGTCCTGATTGAAAAAAATATTATTCATTTTATCTGAATATTTTTATAAATATGTGAATTTTAACTTTTAAAATAAAAACTGACTTTTACTGATAATTCATGGGTTTTGACAAAAACTGTTTTCGAACCTTAATAAAAATTAAAATTGCATTCATAAAATTATATGATCATTTATATTTAAAAAAAAGTAATTTAATAATAATATTTTATTAAAATATTATTTAATCCAAAAATCCATTAATTAATCAAAATATATTTCTTAGTTGAATATTAACTAAAAATACTATTTGTTCTTTAAAAACTATTAACAAAGTAACAATAATAAAATGAATGCACATTCTTTATACAAAAATAATGTATATAGTCATTATGCTAGGTTCTTGTTACATAATCCCTTATAACAACTGCATAAGACAAAAGAGTAAGGTGTGTGATGGTGACAGACTCTTGGGGTGGCTTGGATAACATAACTCGGGTAGTAATATCTATTAACTTCCACTTCTCCTATAGTTGGTTCCGCTCAAGCTTAACATGTTCATTCTTGGCTTGGGCTTGGTTAAGAGAAAAGCACAATGACATCACCTCCTTTTCGAGCTCCGACAAATGGGATTCGTACGGGGAAAGTCTAGTGGATGAGGCCATCGCTTCCTTTTTCTGAGTAAATTGAATTTGTTAAAGCCCTATATTTATACTAATCATGTGATAATTGTTCAACGACTATATTAGAAATGGTCACAATTCATAACAGTATTTTAAAATCCAGAAACATAAAACTAATGATGTCCACATTTTATATAACCATAATTATACATTTAATTAGATCAAGATGCATTTCCATTAATGAATGTTTGGGTCATTACAGTCTTCCCCCCTTAAGAAATTTCTCCCTCAAAATTTCATTTTCCCACACAAAAACAGACGTGGGTAACTTTTCTTAATCACTTCCTCTGATTCCCATGTCGCTTCTTCAAACTTTTTGTCTCGCCACCACACCTTGATGAGGGGAATTGTCTTATTTCGTAGAACTTTTTCTCTATGATCTAAGATCTTCATTGGTTTCTCCTCATAAGAAAGATCATCCTCTAGTTGTACTACCTCTGAAGATAGTACATGTGAAGGGTCTAGTATGTACTTCCTTAGGAGGGATACATGAAATGCATCATGTACTTTGGCCTTGGTAGGTGGAAGTGCTAGTCGATATGAAACAACCCCAACACAATCAATAATCTCAAAGGGTTCTATGGACATAGGACTTAAATTCACTTTATTTCCAAACCTCGTGAAGTTCTTCCATAGAGATATGCGTAGAAATATCATGTATCCAACTTTAAACTCAAGGTATCATCAACGGTTATATGCATAACTCTTCTGTCGACTTTGAGATACCTTGATATGTTGTTGAATGGTTTTCACCTTCCCCACCATTTCTTCATCCATTTCTGGTCCTAGAAGCTTACACTCACCGACTTCATCCCAACGTGCCAGTGTTCTGCACCTCTTCCCATACATGGCTTTATAAGGTGCCATTCATATGTTCGAGTGGAAAATAATATTGTAGGAGAATTCAATTAGTGGAAGATGTTGGTCCCACCCTCCTTTGAAGTCCATAGAACACGATCTCAAAATTTCCTCAAGAGTTTTGGTAGTTTGCTCGGATTGGCCATCAGTTTGAGTATGATAAGCCATACTGAAGTTCAGCTCAGTATCTAGAGCATGTTGAAGACTCTTCCAAAACATAGAGGTGAATCTTGGATCTCGATCGGATACAATAGATAGTGGTACTCCATGTAGCCTTACCACTTCCCTAATGTATATCTGTACTAGTTGATCCAATGAGAAATCCTCCCAAATTTCAATGAAGTGTGAAGACTTTGTATGACGATCCATAACTACCCATATTTCATTATTTCCTTTGGATGTCTTAGAAAGTATAGTGACAAAGTCCATGGTGATGTTCTCCCATTTCCATACTGGTATGGGCCATGGTTACATCATCCCCTTAGACTTCTGCCTCTCTTCCTTCACTTGCTGACACACTAGGAACTTTGATGTATACTTAGTGATCTCCTTCTTCATATTATCCCACCAGTAACGATCCTAGAGATCTCGATACGTCTTTGTGTTTCCTGGGTGAATAGAGAAATTTGAACTATGTACATCATCCAAAAGTTCCTTCTTTAACTCTGGACTTGATGGGATACATAGTATTTTCCGAAATCTCACAATTCCTTCTTCATTAACATTGAACTCTGAGGATTTCCCTTTTCTGATAGCTTCCACTTTATTCTAAATTCCCACATCATCCTTTTAAGCATCCTTTAACCTTTCCAAAAGAGTTGGTTGAGCAATCATTTGTGAAGGGAATTATTATTTTCCCTTATTTATGTTTTCCATGACCATCTTCATCAAATCTAAGAATATTGGGTCCTTCTCAACTCTCATCAATGATTGAATTGTTGGGTCATTTCTACTTAGAGAATCTGCCACCTTGTTCACTTTCCTAGGGTGTAAATGGATTGAGCATTCATAGTCTTTCATCATCTCTAACCATCTTCATTGGAACATGTTCAACTCTTTCTATGTGAATATATACTTGAGTCTTTTGTGGTCCATATATATTTCACACTTCTCCACAAAGAGATAATTCCGCAAAATTTTTAAAGCGAAGATCACTACAGCCAACTCCCAATCATGTGTTGGATAATTTTTATCATGAAATTTCAATTTCTTTGAAACATAGGCAATGAATTTTTCATTTTTCATCAACACACAACCTTGGCCCTTCTTTGAAGCATCATTGAATACCACAAAAAGTTCTCCACTTCTGGATAAAGCGAGCATGAGTGCAGTGATAAGCCTCCTTTTTTAACTCCTCAAAGCGTTCTTCGCATTAATCACTCTAAACAAACTTTACTCCCGTCCGAGTTATCTTGGTAAGAGGGTTGGACAATCGTGAAAAATTTGTCACACATCATTGGTAATATCCAGCTAACCCCCAAGAAGTTGTGGATATCCGTTACCGATGTTGGCCATGGCCATCCCTCTATTGAATCTATTTTGGAGAGATTCAAAGATATCCCATTGCTTGTGATGATAGGGCCCAAGAATGAGACCTCCTTCAACCAGAACTCACACTTGCTATACATTGCATAGAGATTCTCCTTACACAAGGTCTCTAGTACAGTTCTTAGATGCTCCTCATGATCTTTCTTGGTTTTGGAGTATATCAGAACATCATCTATAAATACTACCACAAATTTGTCAGGGTAATCCCTAAAGACTATATTCATCAAGTCCATAAAGATTTATGGATTATTAGTGAGTCCAAAATGCATTACTATGAATTCATAGTGTCTGCATCTTGTACAAAAAGCAGTCATGGGGATATCTTCCTTATTCACCCTTACTTGATAATATCCCAACCATAAATCCACCTTGGAGAAGTATTGTGATCCATGCAGTTGATCAAACAAGTCATTAATTCATGGGAGATGATACTTGTTCTTTATCGTGATTTTGTTAAGCTCACGACAATCGATGCAAAGGTGCATTGACCCATCCTTATTCTTGAATAAGTCGGCTGGTGCACCCCATGGTGAAGCACTTGGGCATATAAACCCTTTATCTAGATTATCATGTAGTTTTTTCTTCATCTCCTCAGGATACACAACAACCATTCTATATGGAGTATTGGACATTGGCAATGCCCTAGGTATATGATCAATTGATAATTCAACATCTCTTCAAGGAGAAAGACCAGACTATTTATCAGGAAACACTTCAGCAAATTCCATCATAATAGGAATTTCATCAAAGAGGGTTTCCACCTTAGAATCAATCATCTGAGCTAGATATGCATGCTCATAGGGAAGTAATATCCATTCTTGATATGATAGAGCTAAACAAGATTCATCTTCTTCCTTGCACTTGTATAGAATCTGGGTTCGATTATCCACATAGAGAGTGATTTCCCTCTCACAAAAATTTATGTTGGCTCTATATAAATAAATCCAATCCATGCAAAAAATTGCATCAAATTCCACTAGAGGGAGTATGATGAGGTTCTATGGGAAATTTTATCCACAGATTATGACAGGGGAGGATTTATATTCATGGGATGCAATGATTTCCCCATTTTCCATACGCACTGACATCATTACTTCCCTGACTTGTGGTGGTTCTGGGATTGTTATACTAAACTTTTGGGATATAAAATAATGAGTAGAAATTGAATCAAAATGTAATTTCTCTATTCTTGAATGAATAACTAGAGTACCTGTCACCACTTCATTGTAGGGCTTCACTTTGATAGTAGTGATGGAAAAATATCTCCCTTACTACCTTAGAGGTTATTGGTTGCCTCCGAAAACCCATGTCTTAGGGAACTGATTTGCAAGATTACTTCATTATTTGTAGTTGTAGCAATAAACAATGCATTTAGGTTCGAATAGAGCATTCCCCTCCTCTGTTGTAGCCACGAGTTTTTCTTGTTAGTAGTTAATAGCTATGTGCCCTTCTCTTCCACACCAAAAGCATTTCCTTGTCCCCTTCAGGCAATTTATGGGGTGCTTCTTTCTATACCTTTGGAAAGTGGGGTGTTGGATCTTTTTAGCACTGTTGGATTTATCCATCAGACCGCCAGTATTGAAGTCTACCTTACACTTCTTATCCCCATGATATCCATGAGATTCTCCGATATATATCTCAACCTTGAGGGAACATTAGACAATTTACTCATAGCTGTCGAAGTCACGGATCACCAGTGCCTTCCGTAGGCTAGGTTTCAACCCACCAAAGAAGCAGTCAACCTTGTATTTGGGGGTAATGACAAAGCCAGAGGCATATCATGCAAGACTTGTGAAGTTTTCCTCATAGTCTCTGATGGATACTTCATCTTTTTTCTTGAGGGAAAGGAAGTCCCTTTTCATCTTAAATCGGAAGGTGCGTGGAAAATATTTATCAAAAAACATCTTCCAGAAATCCTTCAATTCCAACGCCTCGATATCTTCCTCATGCTTCTTATTTTTGATCAACGTTCACCATAGATCGGTTTCACATTACATACGATAAGAAGCCAGAAGAACCTTCTCTTGTTCAAAACATTGATGGATGGAGAAGATCTTTTCATTGGAGTTGATCCATTGTTCGTTGATTGAGGGATCAGACGATCCATTAAAAGTTGGAGGGATTTGTCTCATGAAGCTCTCGATAGTGACATGTTAATTCTTAGGGGGAGTTGGAAGTTTCTATTGACCCATTTTTCAATTCAAATATTGATTTAACTGAGAGAGAATCATATCAAAGTTCATGATTCCCACTCCCATTAGATTTGGCATCACATTTTCACAATCATCACATTAATCTTCACATCGGTTGTTAGTCTGAGTCCTCCTATTACCGGACATTGGCTGGAATAAATGAAAAGTTAGAGGTAACATATAAAGCGTAATATAAGGAAAAAACTAATGACTTATAAATAACTTTTATTTCCTTAACTTATGAATCCATAAGCTTCAATCTATGCTATCCATGATCTACGTTCTAACATATATTCTGAGGGGAGTTTTTTTAATTATCTTAATAAGGTTTCATAATAAGCTTGTGAATTTACTAAAGCATATTTCTTGAGAGTGTCGTAACCAAGAGTAAAGAAAGGTCCATTGTCGTGCACCAGTTCCCGTTAATGTCTATCTCAATGTGGTGTTTTCGGGTTTTACCCCTAGGATACATATGTGCCAGAGCCGCCTCTACATGCTCGCATGCACACATGGATGTATTTGCTTGATAAACCACTTACTCAATACTCACTAATACTTAGGGGGTGTTTTTATTATATTTATTATTGTCTCTATGTCTTCACTAGGTTTTTCTAATCCTAATCCCAAAAATAACTAAACCTATCCTCTGATACCGACTATGACAACCTTGCTCTTTATTTCATACTTAAACATGATTTATTACATAAAATTCACTTGTTACAACATATAAGATCAATAGGTCTAGTGTCTTTAGGGATTAGGATCATTACATGACAACTTAAAACATGAAATACAATATCTTTATTGAAAACATCCTTTACATGACCACTACATTCCCTTGTACTTAGCATTTCATGGGATAACCTGAGGACATGCATAAGAAAAGGGTGAGCTATAAATCCTAGGAATGAAATAATCATTGAATAACATGAGGTATAAAATACATGTTATACACTAGGATTATAAATGGATTACAAGATAAACATAAACATAAAGGCATGATAAAGCATGATAATCATAACATGGAAATGTGGCAACAACACTTAACATGGAATTAGCATGAGCCAAGGATCATTGCACGTGGAGCATAAGTAAATCCTCATTGCACATGAAGCATGAGTAAACCATTTTAGCACTTAAATTATCATGATTCAACACTCATTTCACATGACATATCATGATACTATACTTTACCCAATACATTTGAGCGCTATTAGGGAACACCCTTCTTAATCATTTCATTTCATGCATAAGTGTGCCACATGGATCATAAAACAAGGATTCATTAAACATACTCATTTATTCCAAGATAAAAGAGTGTGTAATTCATATATGAAACTCTTTAAACAATAATTAAATATTCATAAAGGTGTTTACCCTTGATAGAGAAATGGTCATGGTATTCACTGCACAATGACTTCGGCTTGGAAAATCGTGGTGCAAATTCGGTAGCATAACGACGTGACATAAGGAGTCATGAAAACCGTTGATGATAGAGAAAAGGGAGTATCATCATTTTTACATGAAATGTACAGTAAAGGGGTCATATATATACATGTCCCAACAAACATAATGGAATTTAGATGCATAATACAAATGAATTACTTGGATGTAAAAGAGGAGAGAGAAATTCCTCACGAAATTTCGGCATGGTAACTGGTGTACATGGGAGGCATTAATGAGAGTGAAATATGTCTCACAGCATCCAAAAATAAAGAGGGAAGTATGGGGAAGGTGTGAAATCATACCCCAACATTTTTAATTGAAAATAAAAGTGCATAAAAATATTAATAAACTTGGATAAAAAGAGAAAGGTAGGAATCCCTTACTTGGAAGTGTGATCCCAAAGGCTTGGGAGAGGCTTGAGAGAGGCTTCTTGGGAGATTGGGGAACCATGAGAGGATTATATAGAGAGGATTTCAGGGTTTTGTTGAACTCCATAGGCTTTTAGTGAAGAGGATGTAGGATCTTGGGAGGGTTTATATAGGAAGGGAGAGGGGATTCATTATTATTTAGGTTTGGGACACCTCACATTAAACTAATCAATACCACAAACCAGACCATGATTTTTCCCATGGTTTTTTCCAAAGGGGATTGGAAAAAAATATTTTATAAGGACAATGGACAAACTTCTTAAAATAATAGGGTTGCTTATGTGGAGGTGAGTCACACTCTCAAGGAAAACAATTTAAAAAGACAAAATGTTTTATAATGCTTGGAGGGTCCACAAAAGATTTGTAAAATAAATCAAACAATAATAAAATCACATTATTTTAATGATAAAACAAATATTGGCCGAACATAATGTTTACAGTATTTTATTACATCACTATTGGGTCATTATGTTGTCATAAAACCCATTATATATTTAAATGGTATTTAATTTTTACCCAAAAATTCGACTGTCTCAGAAAATTATAAAAAATTAACTTTTGGATAATTTCAACATCCTGATTACAAAAATAATATTAATTTTATCTAAATAATTTTATAAATATTTGAATTTTTACTTTTAAAATAAAAATGGACATTTACCGAAAATTCATGGGTTTTGACAAAAACAGCTTTCAAACCATAATAAAAATTATAATTGAATTCATAAAATTATATGATCATTTATATTTAAAAAAAGTAATTTAATAATAATATTTTATTAAAATATTATTTAATTCAAAAATGCATCAATTCATAAAAATAGATTTCTTAGTTGAATATTAACTAAAAATACTATTTGTGCTTTAAAAACTATTTACAAAGTAACAATAGTAAAATGAATGTACAATATTTATACAAAAATAATGTAAGTAGTCATAGTACTACGATCTGGTTACATAACCCCTTATAACACCTTAATAAGTCCAAAGGGTAAGGTTTGCGATAGTGATAGACTCTTGAGGTGGCTCGGATAACATCGCTCGGGTGGTAATCTCTATTAACATCCACTTCTCCCGTAGCTAGTTCCGCTCAAGACTAACGTGTTAAAGCTTATCTTGGGCTTGGTCAAGAGTGAAGCCCAATGATTCCACCTCCTTTTGGAGACCCAACACATGGGATTCACATGGGGCAGGTCTACTGGATTTGGCCATCACTTCCTTTTTCTGAGTAAATTGGATTTGTTAAAGCCCTATATTTATACTAATCATGTGATCAATGTTCAATGTCTATATTAGAAACAGTCACAATAAATAATGGTATTTTAAAACCCAGAAACATAAAACCAATGATGCTCACATTTTATAAAACCATAATAAGACATTTAATTAGATCAAGAGGAATTTCCATTAATGAATGTTTGGGTCGTTACATTTTTATTATGTGGTTTCTTTGGTTATTCTATAAAAATTATTATTGGATCTTGTAGTGAATATATTGGAATTAGTCTAGTGATGGGTGGGTCCTAGAATTATATATCTCCTCGATGCATTGACAAGTCTCATGAGACAAACAGGTTCAGTTTTGGTGTATATATTTTCCCATAATTGGACAGTGTCTTAGAACATGGCCATGATAGCATGTTTTTAATTCCAAACATTATGAATTTCATTAATATGTTATCCATATTATTGGTATATATGTTTTCATTTATTTTCATGTATATATCATTCTCTTAGTTTTAGTTGATTACAAAATTATTAAGGCTATTAATTCCTACCATATTATGTATAACATGATCATGATTTTGATAGATTCAATTATATGTTTCCCATAATGATTTTTTGAGTTAACCCGTTATTATATTTCCATTCCCGAATGTTATGAAGAAAAAAAATTACATATGATATGTCTGACAAGATAGGTTGTGTGGAGAATTTATGGGAGATGATGAAGAATCCTTATAGATTCAGTAGTTTCTTATATAGTGGAAAAAAATTCACTAGTTTTTTAAAAAAATGAGCTTCATTAGTTTATGTTTTTTTCCTAATTATCAAAATATATAAACATAAAATTTATTTGGAATTTATAAACTTTGATATTGTCCTTGTGTTATGTAATTTGAGATAGTTATTTATGAAAATTTATAGTTGGTATTGAAGACATTATTTAAAGTAAGTGTTTAAAGCACATTATTTGGGAGGGTTGGTCTAGGTTACTACAACAAAGGTGATTATGTCTAAAATTAGCAATGAAAAACTCTTATGAACGCATTCCATGGAATATAATCACTCTGCCTCATGATATCTCATAAAACATGATGCACACTTATTATCATCATCCTTTATAGCTTTATTTATTAACAAACTTACTCAATAAAATTAAATCTTATCACCATGGGCATGGATTTAATAAACGAATAAACATCATGTTAAATTAGACCTGAGACCTCTCATCCTTTCAGAAGTGATAAAATCATTCTTGAACATTCAACCAATGCCATACCTTCAAAAATTAACCCAATGAAACCTATCTTTTCCCAACAGAAATTTCAGGCATTTAATATTAAATAAAAGTACATGATCAAATGGTACACATTAATAATGATATGAAGTTGAGAGACCAATACACATGCTCATAAATAGGAAAACCCAATAACACCTAAAACATGTGGTGTTACTATTGGCGGGTCAACCCTAATGATATATACTACTTGAGATCACCTAGTGCGAACTTCATGAGAAAGAGCCTTAATAATTATAAGCCCCTAACACTTGATAGTGAGAAATTATTTGTGTCCTATCAGTATGATGTATTTAGACCATAATACATATGTTTTAGATAAATGTAATAGTATCTCAAAGTTCTCATTATTGTTGGGAATTGCTATAACCCATTGGTACAATAAATAATCCAAGGACATTACCATGTAAACAGTGTAGGTATAATTGTTGAAACTATTATTATAAGTACACATCATGCCTAATTATCTATATATATGGTTAGGAAATCCAAAATCACTTTTCAATCTGGGTCTATGGCACCCACTTTTACAATACATGGGGGGAGGGAATTAGTTTGAGAGGTACATAATTCTAAATTTCAATTTTTTAAGGAATTGGGTAAAACACATGGTTATCGCCCAATTCACTAAATTGTTCACTAAATGTGAATCTTATACTAGACACACCTAGGATACTACATGGTTTGACCACAATGTCGTGGAAACTATGCACCAATTATGAAAACATGTATTCTAAAACTATAGACATACCTACAAGATTATCGCATGATTAATACTAACTATGAATTAATCAAGAGACATAATAATTCTTATTATTTTATAATTTATTTTAATAATGGTGAACCCAAAACATAAGATAATTGTTAAAAATAAATAAACAAATAAAATATTATAGAAAATTATGGATGGGGAACACCATTTTCTCTCTCATTCCCCAATTCCAAATGTCCCATGCTTCAATGTCTTCAATAACCATGTAATAATACCATATACATAGTAACATATGATGTGGGTTAGTCCTAATACCAACCTACCGCAACCTATATTGGGTTCAACATTCCTAGTTGGCATTAGTTTGTAATAGCCACATCATCATCTCATCTCACAGGTCATGTACACACATCTCAGCCACATCCACATCAAATTATTAAGCTTGAAAGTTATTGTGATCTATGTCTCATTAACTATACCGTAAGCCACTATATCCTATAAAAGTATACCCACAATAACCATAGTCACTATATCCAAAATACTTGCATATTATATAACCTTAATCCACTAAAACTTATACATATATGTATGGTAAAACATAGAGCTATAATAGCCTGTATAAGTATATAACCTATAACTAAATTCATTAGTGCTCATATATGGATACATAATATGATACATCTTATTGGATAGTTTGGAATAGGGAGTAGTCAAACATTCATTCCCCCACCAATCCAGAAGTTGGGGAAAACTCCAGTAACCCATAACATTTGGGCGATGACTTTCTTACTGAATCTAGTAGTGGATCATATGAAATAATGAAACATAATGTCAACATATCACACAAAAATTCTAAGGGAATTTATCCAACCCTAGACTCAAACTATAACTAATATTCCTCATGATAACCAGACTTCCATCTCTAGGACTAGGATGTTAATTCTCAAATAATCACACAATAATCAATATAAATCATTATTACTTATATAGAAGTTCAATAATAACCCATCACATTATATTATCCATTAATCAATTTAGGTTTAAAATTTTCATAACATAAACTTCAAAATATCCTTTGAATTCAAAATTACAACTTTTTAATTTCCAACCCATACCTTTAGAGCATTCATTCTAACCCAATACATGGATCCCTTTCGTTTAACCATTACCGATGTCAATACCCAATCCCATGAGTTCTTTATAATTCATTTAACATTTTATATTATTAGGTATTATAAGATGAAAAAACCTATCTCATAGAGGGATAATACCTAAAGAAATAATTAATTGTTACAATTAAAAAAAAGACACCATCCAACTGTGTAACATACTAAAAAAAGTGGGCAAGCCCAATTCTCACATCATACCATCCATTTCAACCCACTATCGCCAAAACCAAAACACTATCATAACCAGGGAAAAAAATATAATCCCTTTATAATTCCTCCAACCATAATAGGTTTCACAAGAATACACAATAAGGGATCTACTCTCCTAATGTCAATACATGGTAAAAAAACATATATTTAGAGCACAATATTCAAGTGGAAACCTGAGCCATCACATTGGGAATACAATATTACCAATCAAGGAAAACCTTATAAACAACACTAAACATTTAATTATATAAAACCATTTATTAATTTAATATCTTGAATTAAATGATTATTATGAGTATATTTTAACAATAATAATCCTGATATTTAATAGCTAACAACAACTAAAATCATCCATAAACATGATTCAAGTAACACTTTCATGTTCAATAGTTTAATAAGGAATAATAACTCAATCCAAATGTATCATTCATTATTAACATAGTTTTATTAGTTTAATATTGTTTAATCAATTTCAATAGGTCAGTAAAATAAGTAAAAAAATTGAATATAATAATAAATTCTCACACTATATATAAAATACCTTGAGACATCATCGAAACATAATATAACCACATGTGAATCAAAACACCCCTTTTATATATATTCAACTCATAATTTTGGATTATAATATTCATTAAGGTCAATATGAACCACGTACCCAAATAATATTAGTTTGGATACATCCACATCAATATATAAAATAAAGAGAAGTTAAGATTCTCTAACTTTGATATGAATCTTCAAGGGATCACCACACAAGAAGAAGAAACCATGAATCAATCATTGTCAAAATTGATGGAAACCACCCCAAAACCTATTCATAGAGAAGTAATATCGAACAAAACAAATAATTTTATCAAAACAAGAGAATCCTCACCAAAAAAACCTCTAAAACAATAGGGTGCAAGGAATAAGAGGATAAAATAGTACCTCAAATCTATAAGGTTCGGTCCTGATGAATCAAAAGACTTAAATACTTAAGAAGAATGGTTAAGGAGTAATATTAGGGCTTGGGGATCATATAGGTTTTTAAGAGGGAAGATAAAATCTAATCTAAGGGAGAACTGAACCATTATTTATAAAGATAAATCAATAGATATCCACTATGTAAAAGTGACTTCAACCACGATTGTGGTGTCCCTGGTCAATACATGATTCAAGTCATTGGTTATTTGAAATGAATATATCCCCCAGAACCTCATGCGTATTTAAAATTTATTTAAATAGGTTTTACCAACACCCAAATATGAACCATAATGTGGCATACTTTTTCTCAATCCCTTGAAAATCACCACAGACACTTACCATGGTGCATGTGAAAATCTACCACTGTTTCAGCTCACCAAGACCAAGACCATGATGTGGTGAGACTATAATATCCATTTAAACTCCAATATTATCCTTTTGTCACTTTTACATTCCACCATGACCACCTACCTAGGTGTTTAAACTATCCTAGATTCCCATACGGAAACTCTCTAAGCACTACACCCACCAAAATGGCTATCGCATGGGTATGGTTCTCTATAGGCTAAAAAGGATAAATCTATTATATTCCACATGAATCCACACCATACACCACATGTGTAGTTACCCTCCCCATTTCACATTGAAATATTCTATATAAATCACAACCTTAATTATGGGAATTTCATTCCTTGGGTTCACCAACACTATAATGATCAATAAATTCAACCACAACCTCAAAATGGCCCTCCCCACAACCACCACTATGCCTATCACCATGATGTGTCAAACCTACAGAAAGAAAAAAACTATACCCCCACACCCAAAACACCTCTAAAATCCCTATAGACACATCTAAATCCAAGAAACATAAATGAAAGGATTAAAAAACCAAAATATTACATTTTAAAAAACATATTATACTTTTCATGACTTTAATTTTTTTATATAGTAGTATTATCGAGAGCATTGAATTATAAAATATTTTAACCTAATCTATTTTTTATTTTTTGTTAAATAAAATAATGAGTTTATGATTAGATCCCATCCAAGTCTATCATTTCTATTCTTCTAAATGAATGAAATTTCCCAAAATTATGGTTGATAATGCAACATATGATAGAGTTATAGCTATAAAAATGTTTAGACACAAGAAGAATAAATGGGATCATTCCTAAAACTAAAATAAGAAAATAAATGAGAGAATAGTAAATAAATTCATAGGGAAGACAATAAAATATTAAAATAGAAATAATTTTTTCCAAAATTGTGAGATAAAAGGTCATTACACTTTCATATGATAAAATTTAAAATATCTCATAGAAAATTTTCAAAACATTAATAAAAGAAAATCAAAAAATGATGAAATTAGTACTTAAGAATCATGAGGGAAGTGTTATCATATAATCAAGGGTAGGAATGATATGTAAAATTTATTGCTTTTATTTATAATTCAAGAAGGTTGAGTTTTTAAAACATGTTAATTTTTTATTATAGATTCTATAAAATATAATTAATAATATAGAGGATGACACGTGTCTAGAGGACATTGACACTACTCTTATGATTCTTCAACATATATACTATTTTACACAAGTGGAATTAATTGAAATTAATTTTAAAAAAAATATAGGGTTTTTCAAATGTGATATATGGCTTTATAAGACAAAAAATATAATTCCCCAATTGTATAAAAATAGATACTCCTTCAATGTATGGAAAGATACACTAATAATGTGTTATATTTTAATGAATCCTAAATAAATCTACTAGGATTTAAAAATATTTGTTACAATGCATATCATATTGAGACAAAAAATGAAATGGATAATGGATATTATAACAACACAAATAATTTCATGCTTGAAGACCAAATTGGAGTGTTTTTTGGAGAACCTAAATGAACTTATATTTCACAAGAATAAAATATATTTGAATAAAACTTTATACACCAAAAGTGTTAAGATCTTAAGATATTCACTCTTTGAAATGATCATCTTGGTTATCTAGATTCAAATATGAGGAAACATATTATTAGGAATACTGATTACCATTCATTAAAGAACATGAAATTATATTTCAATAATATTCATGTTTTTGTATCACACTCAATTGAAGATAATTGTTAAACCATCACCTTCTAAATGATTTATATAACATTGAAAATGTTTATATACAGTACATGATGAATTTTTAGACTTATTCATCCATATTATAACCCTTTTAAATATTTAATGGCTTTGATTTATGGTAAAACAAGATGACTACAAGTATGTTTATTTTCTAGTAATAATGTTTCTTTTTACAAATTTCATGTCAAAATAGGAATATTGAGATGAAATTTTTTCTGATCACCCTATAAAATATATATTTTTAGATAATTTGGGAGAATTTACCTACATGAAATTTTATAGTTTTTATTGTATATATAAAATCATGTTTAACATCCAATTTCACATGAACATACAAAAATGGTGTAATAATGTTTTTATTAAAATATTATAATTTATTTCTAAACCAATACTTATATAGTCAAAACATACCATTTCTACTTTGGTACATACCATTATTCACGAACTATCACTTTTTAGGGATACACCAACCACATATCTTAAATTATCAACATCATAAATGGTTTTAAAGAATTAAATAAATATTTAAAATTTTCAAATATTCAAATTTTATACGCATCTTCCGATTTTTAAACCCCAATAAACAAAGATACATTAATGATGATGTATTTTGATTTATGTTGGTTTTTATTCTCCTTCTATAATTAAATATATTGAACCACTAATAAGTTATATATTTAGAATTTTTTTAAAATTTTATTTTGATGAATAATGTTTTCTAGTTTTAGGGAATGTTTAAGATAAAAATATTTAAAATAAATAGATTAATTGAAACCCACCAACATGATCATATCATGATCAATACAGAAATCACTATGAACTCATATTTCAAAGTATTATTCATTTATATAACATAATTAATTAGTTATGTGATTTGTTTCTAATATTAAGAGGATATATCATACTTATATTTTAGCTGAAAATATTATTAATAAATTTATTAATTCTAATGAATGAGAATTAAAAGTTAAAATTGTTGAATCTAAAACATGCCAAAGCATGGTAAACCTATTAGTGGAAAATATATTGTAACAATAAATAAAAGAACAATATATAATGTTAATACCCTATTAAAGGCTTAAATTAACATAGATAAAAAAACATTTGAATGTATCCACTAAAATACAACAAAAATGGAGATCACATTGGAAGAAGCATCAATACCAAAAAATAATGAGAACTTGTTTAGATGTAAAAATATGAGAAAGTGAAATAATTCTATAGTTAGTCAGGTTTTTTTTCATATATGATTTCTTATAAAATTATAAATGATAAATATATTAATCATTAAAATGTTAAAAAACAAAGATATCGTGGTGGTTTTTCATGATGTAAGGAATATATATATGTCAAATTAAATTCATTACATGACAATTATATTTTTTGAAACTGTAGTTTCAACACTTGATAATTTAAAATTAATGGATATATATGGTTTATCATTTGAAAGAGAAATAATTTAAATAAAATTATGAGATGTAAATCATGTCTAGTTACACAATGTTTCTCAAAGAAACCATGAATAAAGCATAAGAAAACTTATTATCCAATTATGAATATTGTGTATTTTAGATTTTAGTAATCCAAATTTCCATGTAAGGGATTAACATTCATTTGATCAATGCGGTAAAAATTTATTTATATGAAAAATTATACAATGAAACACATATGAAAATCCATGCAAGATTTAAAATACTCAAGTCATATTATTTGAATTGAAAAAATAAATATCCCATTAAGGTGAAAAGATCCTTCTATAGTCTTAATCATCCTAGTCAAATGTGGTACAATCATTTGAGTATATACTTAAAGAAGGAAGTATATAAAAATGATCTTATTTCCCCATGTTTTTATCAAGAATACTAGTAGTGGTTTTTTTTACTAAAATATATATTGATGGAATAAATATAATAGGTAATTAAAATGAATTTTTCATGATAATATATTATCTAAAAATAATAATTTGAGATGAGAAATATTAGAATGAATTTTTTTATTGATTTTCAAATTGTAAATTTGATCGAGGGTATTTTTTTCACTAGGAAAAGTGTGTGGAGAAAATGATAAAATAGTTTTCTATGAATCAATTATATTCCATTAGTTATTCAATTGTAATTTGGTCCCTTAATACTCATAAGAATCCTTTCAATCTTGGTAAAAATATCGAAAATATTATTTTTCCTAAAATATCATATCTTAATTTCATATAAGAAATTCTATAACTTGAAAATTTCATAAGACTACAAAAACAAAAACACACACTTTTATTTATTTTTTGGATATATTTAATTCTATTCTAACTCAAACAAATTGGAATGAGATAAAAAATTTCCTTAACTATTTTCATGGAACATATGATATGAAATTTTCTTGGGTTTAAATCAAAACTAGTGGGATATAATAATGAAATATATCTTAATAATCCTCATAAATATCAATAAAAAACATATTATATTTTTTACATATGGAATTATCTTCATCTCTTGAAGATTCGTGAAACAAACAATCACTAATAACACTATGAATTTTTCCAATATTTTAGCAATTCATGATGCAGTTCATGAATTTGTATGAATACAATCAATGATTAATTATATTAATAAATAATGTGAGGTTAAAATTTTAGTCAATATGTAACATCCCATGATTTTGGATGAGGTATGAATCCTCAACTCCTTTGAATTTTTAGATTTTGGAAGGTGGGAAAACTTTTTTTTTGATATTTAGAATTTAATTCTAAGAGTTTCTACAAACCAAGGAATTATTTTAGATGGATTTTAATTCTCTGTATGTTCCTCAGAGTTTCGAGTGTGGTTTGAGTGTATTGTAGGATGAAAATATAGTATAATTAAATTGTATATAGAGGTTCATGGTTTGGTAAAACTGTGCAGCTCCGAGGAGAAACTGTGCAACTCTCCTTCTTCACTTGATATGGTTTGAAAAACTATTCAGGAAGGGGAACACAGTCATGTGAGTCTTCTATAGTTTTCAATAGAGGGATCTCACATGGTTTGTTTATAGTTAGAAAAAAAGTGTGGGACAACCATGGATAGTGTAGTACCTAGATAGAGGGTATTGCACAGTTGGCATATAGTTAGCCGAATAGTGTGATCATACCATAAGGGCCACTTAAAGAAGAGAATTTATGAAATTACCCATCCTTTTATTTAAAAATTTTCCTCCTCTTTTCTTCTCCACTCACACTCAAAACAGAGGAAAACCCTCATATTCCTCCTCCATTAGTATTTAATCCATCTTCTCCATCATAGTTACATTATTCAAGTCACCGGTCTCATTGGAAGTACATCAGTAATACCTTTAATAGTTTTTCTTTTTTTCTTCTTTTCTCTTTCCATATGATATGCTAAATATGTATGAATCACTTTACCCTATTTCCATAGTGTTCGCCTAAAAATAAAATTTCTTTTGAATATTCTCAAGTTATAGGCTGATATTAGATGACTGAACGTCTACCAATATGAGGTAGGTGGTGCCTAGATTTATTTTTTATTTCAATCATGTTTTAGGGGTGCATTGTTGAGAACGCCATTGGGTTATCTTAGAGAGACCCTATAAATTAAATGCTTGTATTTTAAATTAACAAAATAAACCTATGAGATGACTATGGGCACACTCTTCTATGACTACAAATGGTTTATGCTTGGTTAGGGGATTTAGACCTTCAAAATATTAGGCAAAAGTGATTATTTACTAAATTAAATTGTTAATGAGGCTTGTGATGGTACCATGAGAATGTGATGGTAAGAGACCAATGATTGATATGGTGTTGACCATCTGGATGTGGTGATGTAGTTCATCAGATTAGGGGAGGCCCAAATTCAATGAGTGATGTTATTGATAGGTTGTATGACTTGGTTGTCAGGTTGAGGTAAGGAGGTCATTAGGTTATGAGCATGACCCATGTGATATTGGATGGCATTGAACATTAGATTGAGTGACACAGTCATAGAAGAATGAGGTGTTGTTATGATGCGGATTTGGAACTATATTAGTGAATTCCACTCATCATAATTGGAATATATCCCATTGGATTTGTGTGCACATAGATAGGACTCAAATTATGAGGTTGTATTAACCACTCATGTGGGTAGAGGCATCTGTTAGACATGTCTTAGGATGGTTTTTACCATTAGTTTGGTTAGTGGTGTTTGCTTTAGAAATCCATAAGAATGGTGAGGAGAAATCTATTGATTGTGATGAGACCATCAGTTAGGGGATGGGGATTTCCATTTTATTGAGACCATAGGGCTGAGACTATTTGATAAGACATATATTTCCATTCCTCCTATTGTTGGTTATTGAGCCAATGATGTTTATTATTTGGTGTACTAACATCGATGTTCCTCAGATATCGAGATTTTAGTTGATGGGATTTTTTGAGATGAGGTTTGAGGGACTAGGTACTTGATTGGGAATGCCTTCAGGGTGTCAGTTATTTATTTATACATGAGGTTTTAGTTGGAATAAGGTGTCAGTGATACATTTAAATGAGGTTACCAAGGGATCTATGTCTTATTACTCAGTTATGTGGTATACCAGTGTTGGACGAAGCTGGTGATTGCTTCCTTATGGTTTTTGAGAATAAGGGAAGAATGTTATTATATTGACATGAATATGATGATGTATTTATTATTATTATACACCTTCTTTATCACTTATAAAAGTTAGACACACGTTGGTTGTGGCCTACTGATATTTATTCTTATACCATAAAAGGGACCTTTGGGCTGTGTGTAGATTTTATGCTCTTACAATTATGTAAAGTTTCATGCCTAGAAGCCTGACCTTAGTGATCCTGTTGTATTTTTACAATAGGATAGATGTAAAGGGAACTTGGATGTTCTTTCATAATATAGAGTTTACTTTTGAGTCTTCTTTATTTAAGTGTGCCTATTATATGTATGTATTGAGGTCATCCATGAGAGAACATTTTTTTATTATTTTCATGTATGACCTGATGTGTATGCATGATCTATAAATGTAATCATGTGGCGATTTATTCTACAAATGGTATTGTTTATAATTGGCATTGTCTATTTATACTTGAACTATGGTATCTTATTGTTTCCATAATGGTGAGTTACTACTCCATATATTCTATGGTCTTTCCTTCCATTGTGTTTTATTTATATATATAATTATTATTATCATCACAAGAGGGTATATTCTCACTACCATCACCTCTTTACACCCTCTCTTCTAGTGGGAATCCTTTGGCATATATGAAGGCGCTCTTAAGGCCTAGCGTTCAACCGACCCTAAGTACTATTTTGGTGGAAGAATAGGTTAGGGTGCTGCAAATGGTATCAATGAAATTTCTATTACCTATTTTGGGTCTCAATATTTTAGATATGGTAGAATAGAGACTTGGATGTAGTGGGAACTATGTTTTGAACTCATGTTTAGGTGCCCGTCGCCCTATGAATGATGGACAGACCAAGTTTCCTGGGGTGGTAAATGCTGTTATTGTTTTCTCTTTTTACAGTTTATATGATTTCCAACTAGAGTGGTTCACTTGTTTGTGATTGTTATTTATTGTGATATTTGACCATTTTCCAGGTATGATATAAGGTAGAATTGTTTAGACCCTTGGACCATTATGTGAAGGGGGATTTTATTATGTTTTATGGATAAACAAATAGGATGATTGAAATATATATATATATATATATTCATGTTCTTATGATAAATTTCTTGTGATTTTCATTGGGAACCTAGATTGTTCTAAGAGGGGTTGGGTTGCTTAAAGTTTCAAAAAAGGAAGCTAAACATTATTTTCCTGCTTAGCCTCTCGTTAGTGGCATTCTACTCAACCTATCCAAGCATGTGATCCCAATGATATATGTATGTAATGTGATATGTGATATGTGGGCATGGATTTGATATAAGGAGGCATAGATGATGATAGTGGCTGTGTTTTTTAACATGTCAAAAAAGAAGCTTAACAATGTTTTCTTATATATCCTATTTGGTGAAATTTTACCAAAATAACTTGGATAACATGCGACGTTCGACACTATTATGGAAAGGTGAGGGTCCATGAGGTGAGATTAATTTGATATGTAGCTCTGATATGGGTGAGTAAGGGTCCATGAGGCCATATTTCTATGTGATACAGGACTTTGATATGGGTGGGTAAGGGGACTTTTCCCTAGATGTCATGTGACATGGTAGTGATATGGGAGTTTAAGGGTGGTGAGATTAATATTAAAACTTTACATATCTGTGTTATTTATATATTTTTATGGATCTATGAATACGGTATTGGTCTTCAGTGGGTTTCCACCTAGATGGACTTTGATATTGGATTAGGCGCAAAGTGATTTAGTGTTGTATGAGCATACATATCTTGAGACCCCTGAGGGTCGAGATGAAGCCTCATAGGGTCAAGAATATTGTGAGTTGTAGGTATAGGTACTGGTACATTCCCAGGTATAGGCGGCACATCCCTAAGATATGGTAGATTTTGGGCCACATATTGATGAGTAGCATAGGTCGATCTTGGTTTAGGTCATCCAGAGGATTGAAAAAGGTGCTTAGGGAGTGGATCCTTCCATTGCGCACTTGAATCAATATTTCGAGTCACAACACCAACCACTACATTAAGGTGAGGTTGGACCACAGGTGCTGATGACTAGATAAAGTCAGTGCAGGTTATCTTCAAGTAGCTTGTGACACCCCCAAGTCGAAGGGTGAATATATCAAGATAGATACTCAGAGGTCCAAAAAAGAACTTATGGGTCATATAGGTATAGGAAGGAAGACATGTGGGACTATCCTGGATGGTCTTCAAGACTAGGTTCTTTAAGAACTTCTTTTCAGAGATGCTGATGGTTGAGAGAGATCATGAGTTTTTGAAACTTTAGCATGGATAAATTTCCATCATGGACTATTCAGATACCTTTATAGACTTGTCTCATGTTATACCTAGTATTGAAGGTGATAATACCTCAAGAGTGAGTCATTTTGAGGATGGTTTATGACATGCCATCTGAGTGTAGGTAATCATTTTCAGGTTATACTCTTTATCAGAGGCTATGAATCAGGTACTGATAGTCGAGCGAAATTTGATAGATTATTCATATTCAATATAGGTAATGGTGTCTGGGGATGTTAGTGGAAATGATTCATACAACAAGAAGAAATTTTGATATGAATATCAGTAGGGTGTTCAGGCTAGAGTCTTGAGAAGACCAATAATGAGTATGTTTTCAATGGTGTTCTTCTAGTGCTGGTATCTGAGACATGTGAAGACATAGTGTGATCATGCATCAAAGGAGTGTCAAGAATTTTTTCATTTTGGGAATCTCAATAGGTTCTTTGGGAAGCCTTCTGAGATAGTTGGAAATCTGGGAATGGGGAATAATATGGGTTTTTAGGAAGGTCTCTGAGAAGTACCGAGATCTAATAGCCTGGATTCAGTTTCACTCAGAGGATGTGGTAGAGATAGTGTGACCCAGAAGTGGAGTCAGTGGCTAGTGGATGGTGCAACACCATAGGGAGGCCATTCCATAGGTATTCGAGCTTCAGGAAAGATGCACATAGTGGAGTTGTCAAGTGCATAGTAAGATAGGGATCTAGTCGCAGTTAGAGGTATGTCATGGATGTAACCCGATGATTTTTTTACTTTGGCATTGACCTTTTCATAGGAACATACAATTTTGGGTGAAAAGGTTGCATGAGATGTATTTTTCGACTAACCGAGCATTTTTTAGTAGCTTAGAATCGACTTAGATGCACTACACTGTAGAGACCCAAAGCTTGAAGTACATGGACATTACATTACTTTTACAGAATACTTAGTATATAACAAAAACACACACACAAGGATCGTAATAGTTTAGTGTCTTTGGAAACTCAGAATATAATCTTCTAATCCTGGTGAAATATCTTCAACATCTCCCATAAAGATCTTCCCTTTTTTTATACCTAAAACCTTTCTTTATATCCTGGGGAAAAGTAAACATAAAAGGGTGAGCTCAAATGCTCAGTAAGGGTAAATAAAAGAAATATCAATCACAATATATTCATAAGAACATAACATTTTGGAAATCTTAACCTGCAAAAGAGAGCATAATTTTATAACATGGGATAAATCATAGTAGTGAAATGAAAATCCAATAATCATAACTTAAAACATGTAACATTGTGGCATATACACATAATCATAGAGAATCATTTCTTGTTATTCAAGACTCATTTCCAAGACTATCTTAGTGGACAAAGTCCATTTCTGAACCGAGTCACCCTCGTTTCAGTCCTGTTTCACTGAACCGGTATAACCTACCATTCCAGCCATGTCTATATCATGAGATATAAAATCTTTACCCAATGCATTGGAGGGAGATATAGGTCCCACCCATCTCATAATGATACCATTCTTATGTGTGCCACAAAATCATAAATCATACATCATTGCATAACCCATGTAATAAAAATGGGAATCTTAAACATCATGACATCATAAATCAATTAATATAAGATAAAGGAATTCATAAAAAATATTCCATCACAACATGATCAAATCAATGTAATAATAGGGATAAAAACAGAACCCTTTATTATCTTAGATGGAAAATAATTTTGATAAAACACTTGAACTCCATTCTTGAGGAAAATATCCTTTCTTCTTCAAAAACATTTTTCCTTTCTTAACATGTCATACGACTTTAAAATAAAATAAGTTGATTAAAAATAAACTTGAAAACTTGTAAAGGAATCTTCTTGGAAATAATGTTTTAAAAATCCATTCATTCCATATAAGTTAAAAAACATTCTTCGTACTTTTGTCGGAAAAGTCAAAAAGTACCTCGTACGAAAAACGATAAAAGATTCATTTCATATATTTTACTAAAAACTCACCGATGGGTAAAATTGGATTTAAAAAATTGTAGTTGGATGGAAATAATATTACAGATTGAGGAAACATGGATTTGGATGATAAAATACACCCCAGTAAATTTCAAAGTATAAACAATCTCGGATAAAAATTGAGATTGCGATATTTTCCCTTACCTTAGGTCCGATTTGCTTCGTAAGTGTCCGATCCTCCTGTATAATGATTTAAATAATGTCATTTACTTATTAAAGAATCATATTCATTGTTATGATATCATATATGGTCCAATTATGACTTTATATTACCTGTTCTTTTGTAAATTCATGTTAAAGTAGCGTTTTGGGTAAAATCATCTCATTTGTCGTTTGTGTTTTTAACTTGTAATTATTAATATGATTACTTGGATCATGATTAATTAATTCCAGAATATAAAACATGATTTATATATATATATATTCATAATATACATATATATAATAAATTAGTAAATGGAAAGAAATACACCGTTCATGGAGAAGGTAGTCCGTACGCACGCATGAACGCTGTTTTCGTTTCCTTATTGAATTGAATGGAATTAAGTAGATTACATAAATATAAATAAATCCAGTATCATTATTATGTCATATATTTCATTAGTACTTACTATATATACTTTATAATCATTCATGAATGGTTAATCATTGAGAATAAATCTCATCGCGTCGTGGAGACGGTAGTCCGTACGTACGCACGAGCGCTGATATCGTTCCCATGGTCGTGGAATTGTGTTGAAGTGTATGTATACTATTTCAGTATCAATATCACTTTATAATAATAATATATAGTTACTCATTACACCATTATACCCATCCAATTATGGTGGTGGTGGAAAATATATTGCACCACGGCGTGGAGACGGTATTCCGTACGTACGCACGCGCAGTGATTTCATTTTTCCGTAGGATGGATAGAAGGTGAATTAGGGTTGTTTCATATTTATAATAACATATCAGTATGTAAGTAATACTGATGTTATTACTTTGTCATGAAAAAACTAAAGAAGAAGAAGTTGAAGAAGAAAGAAACTGAAAAGATCGGTAATGGATATTACCTCTTCTTTGAAACGCCTCTTTGAATCCTCCACTTAGAGAACTAAGATTGGTCTTTGAAGAAGACCAGGACCTCTAGGATTATTCTAGGGAAGTGGAGAAGGAATTTTGGAAGGTGTTGGCCGAGTTTGAGTGCTCAAATTGGTGTGAGGAGGAGGGGGAGGAGGTGCCCTTTTATAAGGGAGGAGAGGGGCACCTTAGGAATATCTCAAACTATTATTTTATATTAAAGTCAAAATCGGTTTATAATGGTTCCAAAGGGTCTTATTTCAAAGCTAAAGTGGGGATGGGTCGAAATCCTATCAACCAATAGGAATTAGACAAGTTTAGGTTATTAGTTTAACCTTATCACTTAGATTTAACTCTAAGTTAAATAATTTAACTCTTACCGTGACTTTTTGTTTTCTTACACTATATGGTTAATACACTTACTATAACATGCCAAACGAACCCCAAGTTGTTTATTATTAATATATATATCTTTATCTAAGTCATTTCGCCGAACCTTAGATTTTTAGGAATAAAATAACAATTAATAATATAATATTTGATTTAAAAACTATTTTGTGTCAATTTTGACGCTATTTGATATATGATTTTTGTGAAAGTCATAACAGAATTATATGTTCTAACCAAGTTGATTAAATCAACACTAATATATCATAGTAACCTATAAAATTAGTGGAATTTATAAAAAGTCTCAAATTACATTTATTTTGGTGTTTATAACATCAATTATGTCAATATTTCATTAATAAGATAATTACTGCATCATCATTGTGTCATAAATAAATTAAATTATTTAATGTCTAAAAATTACAAATAAAATACCATTATGTAGTAAATATTTTTATATTTCTAATGAATATTTATAGTCGAATTTATCTTATGTATAACCCCATATTAAAAATTATTTACTTATTAAACTTTGATTTTAACTATTTTAACCCTTCTTTAAATAAATTAATAATAAATGTCCTAATCTAATCCAAGTGGGGATAAATGGTCATATTTTATTCCTAAGTTTGTTTTTGATCGAATTACACTTATCCAATAGAATTAGGACATGTGTTAGGGTAATAATAATATCATCTTTACCCTTACTTACCCTATTTACTTTTTACCGTGGTAAAAAAAAGTAAAACGTTACTATTCACCAAAAATTATTTTCATCTCATTGAACCAGATTTTAGTCCTTGATATTAACCATGTCTCTCGGATTTTCAAAATTCCACTCACAGAAGCGGTAAAATTAAGTTTTATGAAAAATTCAGTTTTTTTAACTACCACTTAGTGGTTTCACTATTCATCAAAAATTGAAAGTTTTCAGAAAAATACCAAAATTTTACCCTAGGATAATTTCGATATTCCGAATCCAAAAATGAAGTCCATTTTGAAAAATAAAATTTATAAAATTTCAAAAGGTGGTTATTACTATTCATAACGGCTAGTTTTAATAATATTTTAATAGCATATCGTTGTTTAGTGAAACTCGGTATTGCGTACTACACACGCTATCGAGGAAGGTCGCGATTGTGTGTAATGAAAGGAAAGTCAAGGATGTGTGTTGTGCAAGCTCCTTTTGGTGTAGCATACAACACAAGACATTAATGAAATTAAAAAGAATATTTTTCATAAAATCTCGGGGTGTTACATTCTACCCCCCTTAAAATGAATTTTTCCCTCGAAATTCGTCGGGGTTATAAATGGTTTACTATTCAAAAGTTTCTTTAATAGAAACCCACATCTTAAAAAGCAATACCAAAACCAATCTTTAAAAACGAAAGTATGAAACGTAACGATTTCCCAAATAAACTAATCACTGGGTTTCCACATAGGTGAAAATATGGATATGGAAGAAAAATCTAACCATCATGTTCTGATGGAGAGTGGTAGAGAACATGGCTATGGAAAAGCCAACAATCACAAATCCATAAATTTGTGATGATCTAAGGTACCATCCGATTAATCAGATATAAGAGTACTAGGACAACATTTTTGGTTTTCAAGATCATTTCCCTAAGGTTGAAGAATTTGAATTACAATAAATACTTACTTTATTTTGGTACAATCTCACTATTGTTCGTGCCTTGAACAATTTCCACTTCATCTCTTAAATAAAGGAAGTTGAATTTGTTATTCGTGAAGTGTTAACATATCATGTGATAAAATGACGGGTCATTCCATCTGTCTCAAAAAAAAGGTTAGAAAAAGTTATTAAATATACATAAGTCATTATATAGTGAGATTAATCATATATGGTACCTAAAATGGACTTATACTTCATATATCATACTGCTTAATATAATAAAACTAGTTTCTACTAAATAGGGACTTCCTGTAGGCCAGTGGTAGGTGATAAAGGCCAGTTGCACTTCGGTTGTGGGTTCGATTCCCACAGCCTTGTCCGACGCGATGGGCTGTCGCCCATCCTACAGGTTGTCCTTTTTCTAAAACTATAACATCCCATCAATAATATCGAAAAAAATTCTATCCTTAAACAATAATAACTTATGTTCAACATAATCCATTCCAATCTTTAGGCTTATCCATAATACTGCAGTCCACTCTCATAACATAGTGAAAACGATTACCAGAGATTTAATACCATCGTTGATCCCCATATATCATAAGATATGTTTTGTTGGTCACATTCCAAACATTCAAAGTCCTTAATCATGTATTCTCTTGAATACCCATTGAGCCTTAGTGAAAACATGAATGTAGTTAAAAGTTAACACTTTCCACATACCAAAATCCTCAAAATTCTATATACTCAAACCATGATATCACTTAGTCCTTATATCAATCATGAGATCATGAATACTGTCAAATATTTCATTTTCTCGTTTCCCTTCATTATGCGCATATCATCTTATTTCCAAAAATATCTCAAGCACTTTGAATACCACATTAGACCAACACATAAATATTCCAATACTTTATGATAAAACATTATTTTAGAATCCCATTACATAAACACTTAATCATTCCACCACATCGTTGTCATATTCAACATCGCCAATAGTGATCACATGTGACATCCCTTTGTCCTTTGCCTTAAATGGTTTCTCATGTTGATCATCACTAACCCTTGGATTAGGGCATTTATTAGCATAATGCCCCATTTCCTTGCACTTGAAGCATTGATGTGTTGGTGGTGCGTTCTCTGCAGTGTTTGATTTATTCACATCATTAGAAACCCTTTTTCCATTACCTCGACACTCAGCTGCTTGATGACCTTCTTTTCCACACTTAAAACATTTTCTAGTCCCTTTAAGACAATCTCCACCATGCTTCTTTCCACACTTTGTGCATAAGGAAACATTCATCTTCTTTTCACCATTATTCTGAGATTTCTCCTTGAACTCCATCTTTCGTTTCTTGTCAAAACCATGAGACGGATATGTAACACCAACTTCCATTTCTACCTTGATAGCACAATGCACAATTTCTTCATAGCTACTGAAGTCTCTTATAGCTAATGCCCTTCGAAGACTTGGTTTTAAGCCACTAAAGAATCGATCGATCTTACTCTCAGGTTGGATAATAATACTAGAAGCGTACCTTGCAAGTCTTGTAAAATTTTCTTCATAGGTACCAACAGATTCATCATCCCTTTGCTTTAGTTCAAGAAACTCTTTCTCCATCTTTGTTCGGAGAATACGAGGGAAGTACTTATTGAAAAATAAGTTCTTGAACTCGTCTCATTCCATGGACTCAATTTCATCCCTTTGCCTCGTATTCTTAATAAGATTCCACCATTGATCAGCATCTCTTTCCAAACGATACACTGCTAGGATGACTTTATCATGTTCAGAACATTGAAGAACTGAAAATATATTTTCAGTAGTACTAATCCATTGTTCAGCAACTAATGGATCAATAGACCCGCTGAAAGAAGGTGGATGCTGCCTCATGAAGGATTCAACAGAATGTTGCTCCTTCCTTTGCTCGTTTGGAAGTCCTGCATGATTCATAGCTTGAGAAAGTTGTGTGACCATGGCTACAAGATTTTTCATTCCAGCTCCCATATCATTTGGATGCTCAGGGGGACAATCATTGCATTGTCCATTGCATTGATCAACACGGTTCCTTCGGGTTCCAGCCATCATCTAAAACCCAAAAAGAATAGTGTGAGAGGCAAAAATCATGCTAGGGAAAACAACATAATAAAGGGGGAGTACCTTCAATATCTAACATCTTAGGTTTAATTCTATGATCATTAGCGTAATTCTAGTACTATAACCTATATGTATACTTAACCTTAGGGACATCCCTAAACATAACTTAGAAATATCTCTAGGGATCTCACTAATGTTTTCGCATCCTAGTTTCCAAAGGTTGACTAAACTTTTCCTCTGATACCAACTGTAGAGACCCGAAGCTTGACGTACATGGACATTACATTACTTTTGCAGAATACTTAGTACATAACAAAAACACACACACAAGGATCGTAATAGTTTAGTGTCTTTGGAAACTCGGAATATAATCTTTTAATCCTAGTGAAAGATCTTCAACATCTCCCATAAAGATATTCCCTTTTTTATACCTAAAACCTTTCTTTATAACCTGGGGAAAATTAAACATAAAAGGGTGAGCTCAAATGCTCAGTAAGGGTAAACAAAAGAAATATCAATCACATCATATTCATAAGAACATAACATTTTGGAAATCTTAACCTGCAAAAGAGAGCATAATTTCATAACATGGGATAAATCATAGTAGTGAAATGAAATCCCAATAATCATAAATTAAAACATGAAACATTGTGGCATATACACATAATCACAGAGAATCATTTCTTGTTAGTCAAGACTCATTGCCAAGACTATCTTAGTGGACAAAGTCCATTTCTGAACCGAGTCACCCTCATTTCAGTCCTGTTTCACTGAACCGGTATAACCTACCATTCTAGCCATGTCTATCTCTTGAGATATAAAATCTTTACCCAATGCATTGGAGGGAGATATAGGTCCCACCCATCTCATAATGATACCATTCTTATGTGTGCCACAAAATCATAAATCATACATCATTGCATAACCCATGTAATAAAAATTAGAATCTTAAACATCATGACATCATAAGTCAATTCATATAAGATAAAGGAATTCATAAAAAATATTTCATCACAACATGATCAAATCAATGTAATAATAGGGATAAAAACAGAACACTTTATTATCTTAGATGGAAAATAATTTTGATAAAACACTTGAACTCCATTCTGGAGGAAAATATCCTTTCTTCTTCAAATTTTTTTTTCCTTTCTTAACATGTCATACGTCTTTAAAATAAAAGAAGTTGATTAAAAATAAACATGAGAAACTTTTAAAGTAATCTTCTTGGAAATAATGTTTTAAAAATCCATTCATGCCGTATAAGTTAAAAAACATTCTTCGTACTTTTGTCAGAAAAGTCAAAAAGTACCTCGTACGAAAAACGATAAATGTTTCCTTTCATATCTTTTACTAAAAACTCACCGAAGGGTAAAATTGGATTTAAAAAATTGTAGGTGGATGGAAATAATATTACATATTGAGGAAACATGGATTTGGATGATAAAATACACCCCAGTAAATTTCAAAGTATAAACAATCTCGGATAAAAATTGAGATTGTGAGATTTTCCCTTACCTTAGGTCCGATTTGCTTCGTAAGTGTCCGAACCTCCTGTATAATGATTTAAATAATGTCATTTACTTATTACAGAATCATATTAATTGTTATGATATCATATATGGTCCACTTATGACTTTATATTACCTGTTCTTTTGTAAATTCATGTTAAAGCAGCGTTTTGGGTAAAATCGTCTCATTTGTCGTTCGTGTTTTTAACTTGTAATTATTAATATGATTATTTGGATCATGATTAATTAATTCCAGAATATAAAACATGATTTATATATATATATATATTCATAATATACATATATATAATAAATCAGTAAATGGAAAGAAATACACCGTTCATGGAGACGGTAGTCCGTACGTACGCATGAACGCTGTTTTCGTTTCCTTATTGAATTGAATGGAATTAAGTAGGTGACATAAATATAAATAAATCCAGTATCATTATTATGTCATATATTTCATTAGTACTTACTATATATACTTTATAATCATTCATGAATGGTTAATCATTGAGAATGAATCTCATCGCGTCGTGGAGAAGGTAGTCCGTACGTACGCACGAGCGATGATATCGTTCCCATGGTCGTGGAATTGTGTTGAAGTGTATGTATAATATTTTAGTATCAATATCACTTTATAATAATAATATATAGTTACTCATTACACCATTATACCCATCCAATTAAGGTGGTGGCGGAAAATAGATTACACCACGGCGTGGAGACGGTATTCTGTACGTACGCACGCGTAGTGATTTCATTTTTCCGTAGGATGGATAGAAGGTGAATTAGGGTTGTTTCATATTTATAATAACATATCAGTATGTAAGTAATAATGATGTTATTACTTTGTCATGAAACAACTAAAGAAGGAGAAGTTGAAGAAGAAAGAAACTGAAAAGATCGGTAATGGATATTACCTCTTCTTTGAAACGCCTCTCTGAATCCTCCACTTAGGGAACTGAGATTGGTCTTTGAAGAAGACCAGGACCTCTAGGATTATTCTAGGGAAGTGGAGAAGGGATCTTGGCAGGGGTTGGCCGAGCGTGAGTGCTCAAATTGGTGTGAGTAGGAGGGGGAGGAGGTGCCCTTTTATAAGGGAGGAGAGGGGCACCTTAGGAATATCTCAAAATATTATTTTATATTAAAGTCAAAATCGGTTTATAATGGTTCCAAAGGGTCTTATTTCGAAGCTAAAGTGGGTATGGGTCAAAATCCTATCAACCAATATAATTTAGACAAGTTTAGGTTATTATTTTAACCTTATCACTTAGATTTAACTCTAAGTTAAATAATTTAACTCTTACCGTGACTTTTTGTTTTCTTACACTATATGGTTAATACACTTACAATAACATGCCAAACGAACCCCAAGTTGTTTATTATTAATATATATATCCTTATCTAAGTCATTTGGCTGAACCTTATATTTTTAGGAATAAAATAACAATTAATAATATAATATTTTATTTAAAAACTATTTTGTATCAATTTTGACACTATTTGATATATGATTTTTTTGAAAGTCATAACAGAATTATATGTTCGATCCAAGTTGATTAAATCAACACTAATATTTCATAGTATCATAGAAAATTAGTGTAATTCATAAAAAGTCTCAAATTACATTTATTTTGGTGTTTATAACATCAATTATGTCAATATTTCATTAATAAGATAATTACTGCATCATCATTGTGTCATAATTAAATTAAATTATTTAATGTCTAAAAATTACAAATAAAATACCATTATGTAGGAAATCGTTTTAGCTTTATAATTAATATTTATAGTCGAATTTATCTTATGTATAACCCCATATTAAAAATTAGTTACTTATTAAACTTTGATTTTAACTATTTTAACCCTTCTTTAAATAAATTAATAATAAATGTCCTAATCTAATCCAAGTGGGGCTAAATGGTCATATTTTATTCCTAAGTTTGTTTTTGGTCGAATTAAACTTATCCAATTGAATTAGGACATGTGTTAGGGTAATAATAATTTCATCTTTACCCTTACTTACCCTATTTACTTTTTACCGTGGTAAAAAAAAGTAAAAAGTTACTATTCACCAAAAATTATTTTCATCTCATTGAACGACATTTTAGTCCTTGATATTAACCATGTCTCTAGGATTTTCGAAATTCCACTCACAAAAGCGGTAAAATTAAGTTTTATGAAAAATTCAGTCTTTTTAACTACCACTTAGTGGTTTCACTATTCATCAAAAATTGAAATTTTTCAGAAAAATACCAAAATTTCACCCTAGGCTAATTTCGATATTCCGAATCCAAAAATGAAGTCCATTTTGAAAAATAAAATTTATAAAATTTCAAAAAGTGGTTATTACTATTCATAACGGCTAGTTTTAATAATATTTTAATAGCATATCGTTGTTTAGTGAAACTCGGTATTGCGTACTACACACGCTATCGAGGAAGGTCGCGATTGCGTGTAATGAAAGGAAAGTCAAGGATGCGTGTTGTGAAAGCTCCTTTTGGTGTAGAATACAACACAAGACATTAATGAAATTAAAAAGAATATTTTTCATAAAATCTCGGGGTGTTACATACACACATACACACATATATATACATATGAGGTGAATGGAACTAGGATTTGTTATGTGAATCAATACGATGCAAGATCTATCTGAGGTGCGTAGGACACTAGGAATAAAAAATATGTAGGTTTATTTGAGTTTCAAGTAAATTGAAACTGATTGTGGGAATTCAAAATGATTTTATATTTATGGCTAACAATGAGACATGGTTACTTTTTAGATTTTTTTTGAGAAGAGGGACCTCATAGGTTTCGTGTACGGAATGGTCATCTGATAAGGTATGAATCACGATGGGTGTCAGGTATGAAATGAGATCGATTTGAGAACCTAATGGGGTGTAGGAGTGATGATGCGTCACATGAGTGATTTTGAGTCTAGGGATAGTTAGTAAAACGTTATTTTATTTTGATTTTTGCAATGGGAAGTGACCTGGGTTGGTAACTCCTAAGGTTTGGAGCTCCTTGAGAGAGTTGACTTGTGATTTCTAACATGGGTAGATTGGGATGTTTTGAATGAGATGAGTATATTCAGTACCATCTTCAAGTAATTGTTGATAGATCATGGATGATCTATGTTAAGTCAGAGAGAATGTAATATCCTAGGATTTTGAAGAAGGTCGAAATCCTCAACCCATTTTATTCTTTGGAGTCTCGCGTGATGGCCAAAAATTTTATTGATCTTAGGAACATAATTTAAAAAGTTTATTTGAAAGAAGGATTTTTTTTTCAGATGGGGTTAATTATCGGTAAGAGTCTTCAGTTTTAAAGTGATTTTTGGGTGATATGGAGGCCAAAAAACCTAGTCTTATGAAAGCACATATAGAGGCGCATAGTTTAGACAACCTGTGGGGAACCTAGTGGAAACCGCGAATCCCTAATTCTTCACTAGAAATGGGTTTAAAACCCATGTATAAGGGAATTAATGAGCTTCCAAGTCTTATATAGGTTTTAATAGATGGACTAGGAATGGTTTTCATCTTTTTAGAAAAACTATGTGGGCCAACCTTGCATGGTGTAGTACCTAGACAGTGGGTGCTACATGGTTGACACACGTTTAGCCAAATCGTGTAGCCAAAATGTTCAGGTCACTTAAACTGGTGAATTTAAAAAACTAACACTCCTTCAATTTAACACTTTTATTCATTTTTTCTTCTCCACCCATGTGAAAAGTTGTGGTGATCCCTCCTCTTCCTCCTATATTATGATTTGAGAAATATTCTCCATATGATATTCTTTTATCATGACTTTAGCCTCGTAGGAACCGTATTTGTAATTCCCTCAATCCTCTTGCTTCTATTATTATTTTCTCTCACCATATGGTGCATGGAATCTATGAGAGACATTTTACCCTTTTTCTGGGTGTTTTTATAAAATTATGATTTATTATGAATCATTTCTAGTTAGAGGATGAGATTATATCGGTGAATATATACCAATATGATGTAGATGGTTCCTAGATTTATCTTTGATTTCTAACATTTTTTGGGGATGCATTCTTGATCTCTTCATTCGGTTGTCCAAGATATACCCTATAAATTAAATGATTTAATTTTAAATTAATTAATTTAATCCAAGAGAGGCCTATGGGCCTGATATTAATTGACTAAAAATGATTTCATATTGGTGAGAGGCTTCAGAACATAGAAAGAGGACAATATGTTTATTTTTTAAATTACATTGTTTATGATGCTTGTGATGGTTCCAAGGGTATAACAGGTGTTCCCAAAGGATTAAGATGGTGTTGACCATCTAGATAAGGTGATGTAGTTTTTTAGGTTGGGAAAGGCTCAGATTCTATGTGTGATGCTAATAAAAAGTAGGATGACATGGTCATTGGGTTAAGGATAAGAGGTCCTCAGGTTACGAGAATGGATTGTGTGATATTGGATGATGTTTAACACCAAATTAAGATACATGGTCACATGGGAATGGCGTTCCGAGATGATGTGGATTAGGTACCATGTTGGTGATTACTGCTCACCAAGATTATCCAGTGGGTCATCAGAGTCATGTGCACACAGATAGAACTTAGATAATGAGGTAATGTTGAACGATCATGTGGGAAGAGGTCCCTATTATATGCATCTTAGGATGGTGTTGACCATTAGTTTTTTTAGAGGTTATTTCCTTAAGAAATCCATAAGGATGGAGAGGATCCATCTAGTGACGGTGATGAGATCATGATTTAGGGGATGCGACTTAACGTATTATTAAATCCATTGGGAGAGGATTATTTGGGAAGATGGATATCATCATTCCCTAGGACTTTGGCTATTAAGCTGCTGGTGTTTTTTATTTGGAGGATAGACACCATTGCGCCTCAGATGCTAGGCTTTGAGGACTGAAATTTCTGAGTTGTGATCTGAGGGTCTAGGTACTTTATGGGGACTGCCTTTGTGAAATTAGTTATTGATTTAGACAAGAGATTTTTATTGGTACAAGGTATTGATGATAACTTTATAGGAGGTTCACAAGGGTTGTACAACTTGTTACTCGAGAATGTGGTATACCAGTGTTGGCTGAAGTATGTGATTGCTTCCTTCTGGCTATTGACCTCAAGGGAAAACGTATATTATATTTATGTGAATGTGTTTATTTAATTATTATTAGTATAAACCTGCTTTAATATTAATGTAAGTTAGGCACACGTTGGTGGTGGCCTACTGAGATTTATTCTCACACCCTATACAAGCCCTTTCATACACGTGTCAATTTTATGCTCTTTTGATTAGGTAAGGGTTCAGTCTCATTATCCAGGCCTTAGTTATCATATCGTACTATTATCATGAGATGTATGGAAAGGGACCTTTGTGTTTATTTCACCATCTATAGTTTACTTTTGAGTCTTATTTTTTTAGCATGCCAATTATATGTATATACTTAGGCGGGGATCGAGCGAGCATTTTATGTTTATTATCATGTATGACCTTAAATGTATGCATGTTATAAGAATGGTATTATGTGGTGTTTAATTTTTAAAATGGTATTTTTTATTAATCATACTATCTATTTAAGTTTCCACTATTAAATTTTATTGTTTCTGCTATGACGGGTTACTGGTCTGAATGTTTTATTATTTTTACTTTTGATGTGTTATATTTATATAGACCATTATTATTATCATCACCAGAGGGTATATAATACTCACTAAAAAATCTTTACACCCTTTCTACTAGTAGGTAGCCTTTTTCATATAGGTAGGTACACTTAAGTCCAAGTGGTAACCAATCCTGAGAACTATTCGGGTTGCAAAATGTGTCGGGGCACTTCAAAACCAACCTACTATATTGAATGAATATAAAAAACTTATATTAAATAGATAAATATTGAAACATTAGGGAAATAAAAATAAAAAATATTTCTTAAAAAAAATTTATATGCATTATCTTCAAAAAAATAGAGATTCATATGTTTTTAAAAGTATTTCTTAAGATAACTATGTAGGTCTTTTTATGAAGGCACTATGAACATTAATTTTTCTGATGAATGTGCATTGCATTGGGATGTATCAACTTGGTGGTATTTTTTAATTGATAATAAATATTAATTTTATATTATTTTCCTTTAATAATGGTTTCTTATTTGTATTTTCTATAATGAAGGTTTTAATGATGTATACCAATACTATATTTTCATTCAATGGGAATTGATGAGATATTAATGACTATCATAATGGCATCAATTGTTGAAATATATCTAGGAGAATAGTTTTATTGGGATACATAATGTTTTTTAGGAGTTGCATTGTCTATTAATTTTATTCAACCCTTATTATTATATCATGCATACATTTTGTATACAAGGACATGATGGAATGAATTATTGATTTTTGATATGGTGAGAAAATTGTGGTGTTTATACTATGATATATGTAATAGGCCAAATCTTATAATCTTTTACATTACCAAAAATATGATAATGGGGTGTCTGGGGGGAATTCTGGGGTGCTTTTGGACATGTGAGTCTTTCCAATAGTGATACATTCCAACAGTTTTTCCAATTTCCATAATTCTAATGGTGAGACATTCCAACAGTAGGGTATTTAAATAGTTTTCAAAATTTATAGATTTCAAATGGTGAGATATTCCAATGGTGAAACATTTCATCATTTTTCTATTCTTCCACATCTCCAACAATGAACATTCTAATGGTGATACATTTCAATAGTTTTCCAGTTTTCTATATCTCCAGTAGTGAGATATTTTAACAGTTTACAAGTTTTCCACATCTCTAATGGTGAGGCATTCAAATGATGATACATTCCAATAGTTTTAAAAATTCCTTGAATTCCAATGATGATACATTTCCAATGGTGATACATTTCAACAGTTTTTCATTTTTCCAGAATTTTGCAGTTTTCCAAAAAAATAATAAATTACCATTTTGACGTCTTTTATGATGAAAAATGGATTGAAATTCCTTAATTAAAGGGTTTAAAGTAATTTCAAAATAGTTTAATCATATTCTTAATTTATAAAATTTTTTGAGGTCTTTTAAATGCTTAAACCACTTAGATTGATGGTATATACCTTTAATGGTATGTTAAAACCATATCTAATCCTCATAGTATCAGATCCGTTAGTTTTAAAGAGGAAGGATTTCATTTTTCCCTTTAGGTTTGATTTATCTTGAAATTAGATGCCCCAAATACTTCTTCCCTGGGTGTCATAGGACTGGTTGGTGTAGTTACTTTGTGTTTCCCCTAAAGAATATCCCTTATATTTGCACACTCCCTATTTTGGTGTAGTGAGTTTGGGAAAATATTCTTTCTTACATGTAGGTTTTTCCTTTATTTATCCACATATGTATCATATGGGATGGGTGTATTATTGTCCACCATTTTAAACATTGTGTTATCTGAATTAAGAAATATAATGGATGTGTTTAAATTGAATGTAAAGGGGAAGGGAAATGTGATGTATGATCTTACATAATTTATTGATTCGATTCAATTTGTTTCTCTATTTTTCAGGTATGCGCATACTTCCTTGATGAAAATAATGTATGTTAGTGGATTGATTATGCTGTAGTGTCTTTATTTTGAATCCTCTATTTTTTTGTGATTGTTTGATATCATCATAAATAACTGGATGACCATATATATTTCGTTAACAGAATGGATATCCCAAGATTTAATGTCTAGTGTGATAACAACCTTAATAAATATCGTGAAATGGAATAAGAGACCATTTTTAAAATTTAAACTGTGTTATGTTGTGGTATGGGATGTGATGTGGATGGGGTAGTGGATGAGATTTGTGAGTGTGTAGTGGAGATTCTATGATTGTTATGGTGTGGTGGTGTAGTGAGGTTGCAATGGTGATTGTGATATGGTTATGCAGTGGGGTTGTGAAACTAAATGTGGCTATAAAATGATGTGGATGTGGCAATGGGGCTATAATGTTGTGCATGTGCTGTATGGTTGGATCTATTATATTTACAAAATTATTGATGGAATTAAGTGGATTATAATGATTTCGAATGGGAATTTTTAACGAGTAAATTGATTATGGGATATGTGGTTTAAATGGATAATGTTTGTATACAAACTAATAGGCTAGAAATATGATATAAGTTGAACTCATAAATGAAATGGGATGCTACATAATTTTGAATAAATAAATTAAATGTGTTGTTGAAGTGTATTTTTTGCTAAATAGAAACTCTAGAGAATATATTGAAGACTAAAATATGAATCATGGATTGTGTTTTTTATGTATTTTTATAAATTTAGAGCTGGAAGTTATTGTGTAGATTCTGTGAGATGGTTAGTTCTTGTTGTAAACATATATAGTGGGATTGTGTGCTATAAATCTATATTTATATATACTGTATGTTCTTGTTATTTATATACGTACCCCACCCTCATCGAGCACTATGTTCCGACACTTATATAGTCACATGAGGGGTGTTTTTTCCAACATTTCAGTGGTAGGATGGAGGGATGTATACCCATGCTTCCCCACTCTCTCTTCCAGGAGACGAGAAGGAAATTCATGGCCTATGATATAAATATGTAAAAAGTTCCATTATTTAGTTGTGATGTGATGAAACGTGATGTCCCCAGTGTGTGCGGGTGGGATGTGATGTGTTTTGATGGCCCAAGTGTGTGCAGGAAAGATATGATGTGTTGTGATGGACTAGGTATATGTGGGTAGGACGTGGGGTGATGTGATTTTATTTGGAAGGTGTGGGAGTGATAGGATGGATGAATTTGGGCTGTGAGAACGGAAAATAATTAGGAAATAATTGCGGGTTACCCTATCATTTATGTTCTTCATATTATATTATTATAATTGGATGCATGATATGGAGAGTGAGCCTTAGTGAGGTTGGGGTTTTGGTTAGTATACATGTATAGGTGCTATTTTGTTATACTATTTTTCTCACGGGTTCATTAGTATTCTATTTTCAAATATGCATGAGAGACTTTGGTTTTAATATCGAGTATACCTTTATTCTCCCCTACATATATAAAAACTCTTTTTAGGATTTGAGGGGGACTTTTTGGACCGTGTCAGACATTTCTCAATCAGAAAATTGGAGTTGTTATTTTTTAGATACCTTATATTTTATTCTTTTTATAGTGACCCTAGTCTTTTACACATATCATTACATGATTTTATTCAAAATAAATCATCATATTACAAGCCAAGGATCATAAAGTCTAGTTTCTTGGATGTCTAGGTACATAAAACATAAAACAATGGACTAAATAAAACATTTTATTATTTAGTCATCATAAAGAGAAACTAACTTCCATTTTGCTCATACATATTCATAGGATAACTTGGGGATAACATGAATAAATGGATGATCTAAATGACCTATAAGGAAATAATCATAATAATAAAGATTTATAACATGGGTTAGAAGGCATTACATATTGATATAAATAGGAATGAAACATATAGAACCATAAAATATAAACATGGGATCATATAAATATTGATTCATAGTAATGTGGAAGAAACATAAAACATTACTTTATCATGATTCAAATATTTTTTCACATAGAGTATCACAAGTCAAGGTTAACCACCAAGACCATTACATATGGTAGCATGAGTCAAGGCTAATCGCCAAGACCGTTGCACATAAAGTCTCATGTGACTCAATATTACCCAGTGAATTAGAGAGATATCTCAGCACACCCATCATAACATGTTTATTAATATTATTTCTACATATATAAGCATACCTAATCAATCAAACATAAACATAAGGGTTACCCATGGTAAGATCTAGGTATCATAATCATGTAATAAAGCATAACAAATGGTAGAATCAAAAAAATGTCCATGGAGGAAAGGAATTAGATAATTCATGGAAAATCATAGGGTATAATAGGAATATATAATTAAAAGAGATTTCAAATTTAAGTAATAACATGTAAAAATAGTACTTATGAAACATTAGAATTAAAACATTTTAGTACAATTAAAAGAAAATATCAAAGGTCATTTAAAACAAGAAAGAGAATAATATTTTATATAAATCAAGAAGTAAACCAAAAAAGTTTTCATAATAAAAATAGTGGTTTTATAAAGATAATTTTGGTTTAAAAAAATATTATATAGGTTACTTGAAAATGGGTAAGAATACAGAAAGTTCCCTTAAAATAAGATTTGTTATCAGGAATAATTGGGGAGGGAATCATTTAAAAACATGTATATACCAGAAGATAATGATGAATGGGTATTGATACATGATTTTGGATAATATACACAATATTTAGAATATCTGAATAAAAATTAATAGAAAATTTCATTTTGTTAAAAAGATAGATAGAATAACCTGAAGGAATACTAGAGATTCTGGTAGAATCCCTCACAATAAGTATGATAGTGTCCTCCACTTGATACTAATGTCCTCTATAACCAAATTAAATTTATTAATTAATATTTATATAACCTATTATACATTTAATTTATTTAGTATAACCTTATGGGCTTCATTTATGACCTTTTTTATGGGTTAATAGGTTCAATTTTGTTGTTTTGGGAGCATTTGTTTTCCTTGGTTTTAATGATTGGTTTACTTATATATGTGTAAGGATAAACATGTAAGATGAGAATGGTTGTCCAAAACTGAAGTTATATGAAATTATTTAACATACACAAGATTACATGGTTATAAAACTCATTTTGTTATTTGGAGTGCAGATGAATCATTATATAAAACTTTAATAATAACCATTTTGGTTAATTGGTAGTTTTTATCACAAAGAACACATTTTAATTTATAGATTAATATCATGTGTAATGAATATAAAATAACCTAAAAATAAGATAGAATACATATATTATAGTCTTGTTCAACCATAAAAATGGTTTCATGACCTGAATTGAAGATGGTAAAATAAATTGAAAACCCGTTGTCATTGAATGTGATAAATTAACAGATCTCGAATGATGTTTTCATTTCTATTATAAAAGGAGGGTAAATGAGAGATGATGATGAATTATTCCATTATCATAAAACAATTATACCATATTTAAGGTACTAAACTTATCATAAAATTTGTATGAAAGGAGGTGAAGAAAGAAAAAGAAAATAATAGAACATGAAAGAAAATAAAAGAAATGAAAAGAGGAATTTACCTCTTGAATATATCTTCCTTGAGAACCTATTTCAGGGAGAGAATTTGGTATTTTGATGAGACCAAGGGTTACTGGATGTGATAGAGGGGATTATGGAGTGGTTTTAGGAGAATTTTGACTAGGTATAAGTCTTGAGAGAAGTGAAGTGAAGAGGGGTGTGATGGTTGTCTTTATAGTGGAGGAGAGGAGGGGTTTCCCATTATTTTAATCATTAGTTTAATGTTTTTTCTCAATACTATGAATAATATTGATTCTTGTGACTAAAATAGTATGTAAAGAATGTTTTTTTGAACCAAAGTCCATTTATATCATCCAGGACTCAATCATGATGTAGAAATTCATTTATTTAGCATTTATTGTAAATTATCATATTTTACTATTGACCAATAAAATCATGTAGTTTACAAAAATCCAAAAAATTCACCCTAATTTTTTTGACATGTATAATTCAAAACTGAACTCCATTTTATGAATATAATTGCCTAAATATGTAAAATTTAATTTTTAATAAAAATAATAATTTACATGAAAATATAATATTTAAAACTAAAACTTCATTTCTAGCACTGAAAAACATAATTAAGGTCTCAGAAAATTATCTTATAATCATAAGACATCAAAATATTATTTTATGAATATATTTTATGAAAATAAATTTTCATTAATTTTCAATTAAACATAAAATTTTAATTAAATGTTTATGACTTACCAAAAATACCAACACTATTATTTTGTCACTTATAAGATGGATAAATTTTATTTATACTTTCATTGGAAATGTTACTATTTATTAAGCCAATTTAATATTCATAAGGGTCATCATATTTATATTCATAAGGGTAACATTATTATTCATAAGGGTAAGTTACTCTTCTACATATGTTATGTTTTTCATATCGGACTCCACACATCTTATTGATCGCCACCGTGTATGTTAGATTTTTGAAATTCAAATCACAAAAGTGGAAAAAGTATGTTTAAAGGTCACATTGAATTTAGTAGTTCATTTAAGCATGACATGACATTTTTTTTTGATTTTAGGTGATTATACTATATGACTTAATTATAAGAAAGGAATATATATTGATAAAATATTGGGTCATTACATTCTTCCCCCCTTATGAAATTTTACCCTCGAATTTTCATTTTACATTCTAAGCCGTAAAAAGATGTGGGTATTTTTCCTTTACGACTTCCACTAGTTCCCATGTTTCCTCTTCCTACTTATGGTTACCCAATAGTACTTTGACCTGGTGAGTAGCACTACTGGAAAATTGGCCTATACCCACAGTTTGAAACTGTGGGTATAGGTTATACCAACGGTGTTATGAACCGTGGGCTCCCTAGGCATAGGGATTTCCCTATACCCATGGTTTTGTACAAACTGTGGGTATATCGCTAGAGATTTCCATAATACCCATCGTTTAATTTAATCCAGGGGCATATATCTCTACCCACAGTTTACAAAGCTGTGGGTATAGATACCAGGTATGATTTATAAGTAAAGATGGAAACTCTTAATGAATCTCTTGATTCTGCTAAGGTTGAAACAAGGCATCCTTAAAATATCTAGGTTCCACAGAAGCAATATAAACTTTGGGTTTGAAAATACTAGCCTTGAAACATGTGGTCATAAGATGATAATTATGAGGAATGGAATGAGTTTACTTACCAGTAGACTACTCTGAGACAGGGGCATCAGCAAGAGATTGTCTCAAAGAATTCTCACCGAGAGGTTATCCAAAAAACTATGCTGAGGTGGGATGATCACTAAGAGACTCATCAAAGAAAAATAAAGCAGTAAGAGGTGAACTAGGCTAAGGATAATAGGAGAAACCAGCAGGCATCAAACCATAAATTTAAATTGAATAACCTTAGCTATTAGAAGCTTTAGTGAAGGGACACGAATAATCCAGTAAAAGAAGAAATCAACAAGATTGGGATCTAGTTGTAGAAAAAATTTATGATGATAAATATGAGTTCCAATGCTGAAAAAAAACCATGATTCTTCAAATACAACATTATTTTTGATAAAAACACCGCTAGTTGAATCCAAACACCAGTATCTGTTGAAGCCACTTTGGTTTTATTTTGTATTCACTGTCAACGGAGGAGGAAATATGCATGATGTCAATATTTCATAAAGATGAGATGATTTGAAGGAAGTTTGTCTCCCTAATATTCTCCCCTGCACTGCCTCCCCCACCCTCCCCCAAGACCCATGCACTGCCTCCCCCTAGCCCCCTACACTGCCTCCCCCTCAACTGCCTCCCCCAAGACCCCTACCCTGCCTCACCCTAGACCCCTGCACTGCCTCCCCCTAGACAGATGCACTGCCCCTATCCCCCCAGCACTACCCCATACCCCTACACTGCCCCATAGCCCCCTGAACTACCTCCCCCTTACCCCCTGCACTACCTCTCCCTAGACCCCTACACTTCCCATAGACCCCTGCACTTCCTCCCCCTAGTCCCCTGCACTGCCCCTAGCACCTACACTACCTCGCCCTAGTCCCCTACAATGACTCCTTCTAACCCCCTGCCCTGCCTCCCCTTACACTGCCACCCCCTAGACCCCTACACTACCCCTATCCCCTTGCACTTCCTGCCCCTAGACCCCTGCACTACCTCCCCCTAGACCCCTGCATTTCCTCCCCCTAGCCCCCTACACTTCCCCAAGAACCCTGAACTTCCACCTAGACCCCTACACAACACCCCCTATACCCCTGCACTGCATCCCCCTAGACCCCTGCACCGCCTCCCCTAGCCCATGCACTACCACCCCTAGACCCCTTCACAACCCCTAGCCCCATGCACTACCTCCCCCCTAGACCCCTGCACTGCCTCCCCTAAGACCCTTGCACTTCCTCCCCTTAGCCCCTGCACTGCCTCCCCCTAGAACAATTCATTGCCTCCCCTATAACCCTGCATTGCCCCTATCCCATGAAATTCCTCCCCCTATCCCCCTGCACTGCCTCCACTTAGACCCCTACACTGCCCCTATACCCCTATACTACCTCCCCTAGCCCCATGCATTGCCTCCCCTTGCACTGCCTCCACCTAGACCCTTGCACTTCTCCTAGACCCCTGCACTGCCTCTCCCTATACCCCTGCACTACCCCTAGACCCCTGCACTGCTTTCCCCCACCCCTCTCCTACCCTCCCCCAGCCCCCTGCACTTCCTACCCCCATCATCTCTCCCACCCTGCGCCCAGCCCCTACACTGCCTCCCCCACCCTCCCCCTACCTACCACACACCCCCCCATCCCTTGCACTGCCTGCCCCCTCCCCTCCCTCACCCTCCCCCATCCCCCTGCACTGCCTCTCCTTAGACCTCTACACTACCCCTAGACCCTTTCACTGCCTACCCCTCTCCATTACCTTCCCCTCTCCCACCCTCCACCATCCCCTTCACTTCCTCCCCCACCCTCCCCTCCTTCCTCCCCCACTCCCCCATCCCCTGCACAGCCTACCCCACTTCCCCCAGCCCCTGCATTGCCTGCCCCCTCCCCTACCCTCCCCACCCTTTCACTACCTCCCCCACCCTCACCCTAGCCCCCCTACACCGTCTTCCCCACTCCCTCAGGCCCTACACTGCCTGTCACCCCTCCCCTCCCCTCCCCAGCCCCTGCACTGCCTCCCCCACCCTCACCCTAGCCCACTACAGTGCCTTCCCCCACCCCACCCTTCCCCTCCCCCACCCTCTCCCAGCCACTACATTGCTTGCCCCCTCCCCAACCCCCTACAATGCCTCCCCCACCCTCCCCTCCTACCTCCCCCACCCTCCCCCTATCCCCCAACACCTCCCCTCCCCTCCCCCAGCCCCTCCCTTGTCCCCCTGCACTACCTCCCCCACCCTCACCCCAGCCTCCTGCACTGCCTGCTCCCTCCACTCCCCTTCCCCCCCCCCCACTTCCAAGCAATCATGTTTTTAATTTTAGATAGCCATGAATGGAGAAAACACACCTCAATACAGACATTGGTGATAAAAATACATTGGATATGAGAAGAGGAGGTCCAATAAAAAAAATCAACACAATCTAAAATCAATAATCATGATAGATTTATAAAAACCCAGCCCTTTGTTTTAGCTAAAATTGACATCAGAATTGGTTGAAAGGACATGAGAATAAGTATAATAGAATAGAGAATCTAACCAAAGAACCTAAGAAATACATGGAGAAGATGGATGAATCCACACATAGGGACCCTTTATAACTAGATCTAATGAGGCAGAGGTGGAGGAAAAGGCTGCCACAGAGGTGGAGGTGGCCACAGAGGTAAGGGTCGAGAGGTGGAGACGAAGGCACCCACAACGGGGAGGACGCGATCGCAGAGGCGGAGGAGGGGTCAGGATCCAAGGGTCGGGAGGAAGAGGGCAGGAGGCGGAGGTGAAGGTAGGAGGTTGATGTCAGGGAGGGGAGGAGGAGGAGAGGCCATGGCTTGGAGGATACGCGGGGGAGGAAATAGAAATTGAGAGGGGAGCCCGATAAAAACCTCAAATTAGGGTCAGCATACAGACAATATTAACAAAACTATAGGAATAAGTCAAAATATACACCCTTTACCCATAGTTTTTTAAACCGTTGGTATAGATGTGTGGGTATAGACCCATTTTCCAGTAGTGGTGGATTGGCTACACCCAAGGATTAGTACAAGTATCTGGGCTTCAAGGAATCACCACTCATGAATGATATTTCCCACAAACAATTAATTATAACAACATCAGAAAATAAATAAAATTTTGTCATGAATCATCCGTACGTCGGACGTCCACACCAATGGAAAAGCAAATAAACAGAAACAACACAGCACAAAGGTAGAAAAAAATGAAACACACTAATTAATTTCTACACTACCCCAATCTCCCTCCCTTATAAAGAAAACCGCATATCCGCCTCTAGTGCCCATCTGCCCCCCTTTGCAAAATATAACTACCCCTCCATCCATAGAAAGCAGTAAAAGGCCTAAGATGCAGACGCAATAAAAAAATAAAATAAAAACTAAACTAAACATACTTGTATCTTGTGACTATACAATTAACTACCCCAATATAAGAACCACAAGGTCCCATGGGTCAGAACATGTTCATGCAATCATAGAGGAAATAAATTATATTAGTTTAATAGGATGTGGATTCAAAATTATTTTGGTTTTTTTAACTAGGCTCGATTTTTCTGGTTATGTTATTTATACTTTAGTCAAAATTTGGGGTTTTAAAAAGTTCCATTAAGATTTGATGCACACAAATTGTTTACCTAAGGCTCTAATAACGTAATATTAGTGTTTTTATGGTCAAATCTCTGAAGTAAGGTGGGAATCCAAGAACTTTAGTAATGTTTAGTGTGTAGAGAACTAAAAATTGCATCTAAAGTGAAAAGTGTGGTGTTTTTCTCTTACTGAACAAGGATGTGATTCATTTTTAAGTATTAAGGAGTATCAAAATCATCATATTCAAAAAGATACATTATCTTAAAATGATCTTAATACCACCCATTGAAACTATAGATTGAAATGTCTCATCAATAATTCCTTAATCCAAGAATTAATGATTAAACATTCTCTCTAATTAAAACTATTGATAACCTATAATCTAATATAAATTCACTAAAGCATCTACCAATAATATATAAAGAATGATTAATTCACCTTAAGAAGTTTCAAGAATCGTAAATTGTTTCATTCAACACTAATTAGACCCCAAAAATGAATCACATCCTAAAGAATTCAATCAATTATCAACATTTTTGAATAATATTTATTTACTTCAAGGTTCAGTAGCATGAAATTTGACACATAATGATGGATTTTGATGCAACAAGGCAAAAAATCACTTATGAAGAAAAATACAATATTGCTTCAAGCAGGTGTAAATAGACAAATGGAACTATAAAAAATGGGTGAGATTTATAGTAGGTTTACCAAAGAGCACAATAACAGTTAATGAAAAGTATACATAATAGGACTAGACACAAGAATCACATGAAAAGTAGACAAAATAGATAACAAAATTAAAATTATGTTATGAATAATTATGTATTAAAACACTAAACCCAAATTAAACTAAAAGTAAAATAAAAAAAATTCTATGAACAGATCTAAATCTATAAATAACAATTGATCAATTATCTAAACCTACTGCCACAACATGAAATAAATGAAAAAAAATTGAAAAAATTATTATAAGACTACCCATGAATACAAATTACAAACATAATTTTTTTTACGAAAAGATTAATGACTTATAAATATGTAAAATTACCTAAATATTCTCCTTCATGGTGAAAAATTGATGGGAAGAGTGATTACCATGACCTCAGGAAAATGTGAGGAGAGTGAAGATAAAAAATTTCATTATCTCAATCTTAGGCAAGCTGTAAAAATGAATCAATCCAAAAACATAAATGATCATAAAAGAACACATGAAAATAAATTATAAAAACTAATAAAATTAAGCCACCAGTTATAATTATTAACAACATCAATTGTATCGTTTACCCATATAAAGAATTATCCTATGCTAAATCCTTTAATAAAAAGAACCTAATAATAATTAGAATTTAGAAATATTTTATAATTTATAAAAACTAATAAAAAAATATTATAAACTGATAGTAATTTGAAATTGAATATTTATAGGAAAATAGAGTATCAAATTGCATTAAAAATTATAATGGAAAATATACATGAGTTATGTTAATGTGTGCAATTTCCTTTTGAATATTCATTAGAGTATTTTCTTATCTATGAATTTTCATTGACACATTGTGGGTGATACTTCTATGTATGCTAAATTAACATTCAATTTTTAAAGGATCAAATTTATTTTGAGTCTTAATCCTTAAAAATAGTTTTCAAGAGACTTTCATAGTTTTGTAAGTCTTTGATTGTTTCATAATCCTTTGATTGATTCATAAGCCTTATATATTAAGCATATGAATTTTAGTTCTATCATAATACTTTTCCTCATAAACCCACGACACATTTCTAGAATCAAAAAATAATATAAAACCAAAGGATAGACCAATGGGTTTTCGGGTATAAACCATAACATATCTATTTTTTTATTCAAAAATTCACAATGTTCATGGGGAAGAGATAAATTACCAGGTCATGGAAATGTATTTTCTATTTCCATGAATTTCATTTTGCCGAAGCAGTCCTAGTGGTGCTATATGTTTTACATGTGAACGATGGTGATAAGCTTGCTATGTGGTAACATAAAATTTGTAATTTTGACACTATAATTAAATGTAAATACCAAATTATCTACACAATGTTAACATAAACTAGTGTTTCAATTAACTACGTAGTGGATGGACATGGTTAACATGAAGGTAAATAATTATTCATGTAATGTTAAGGCATAAATCTATGATATATTTAAAGTTGTATTGAATATCATGTAATGGTTGATCATGATTACAGTTCACTATGTAATGGTATTCATCAAAATAAAAAGTAACATAAAGATACTAAGAAAATATCCAGTAGAATGAAAATTTATATTACTTTTAACAAAATGTGAAAGTGGGTATCCAGAAACCTTAGTTATTCTAGGTAAGTTCAATGAAGAAGTAAAGTAGTCATATTAGAGTTAAAATTAAATCATTACATGAATTGAAAATTGTATGGCTAATGATAAAAAAAAGTTTGTAAAATTAAATAAAAAAATAAAAAAAAACTAATAAATCATCCATCATTCAAGTTCAATAATTTACAATAAAACAACCAAATTTTGAAACACTAACAACCCTATGTCCATAAAACACATAAACCTTCTCACAAAATTGGTAACTAGTCATCAATATCAAACCTGACTCACATGGGTCACATGCTCTTGAACAAATCATCCTCTGTCACAAACCCATGAAAAGAACCTATGACCATTCCATACAAAAGTCCACATATATTCCCATACTAGCGATTTATTCTAACCAATGGACTTTACCATGTGGGAAATAGACCATCCTAACCAATAAAATACCACAAGGTCTTAAAATTTTTTATTAATCAAAGATATCACATACTAGGCCTAATAAAAATGGATATGCCAACCTATATCCTACAATAAAGGACTGGATGTTTCATACCTATGTTGTTCCACAACAATATACCCACTAAGGGGTAAGTTAAAACATTCAAAACATTCCAACACACTTCTATTTTAAATTTTGAACATCACATGGACACCCCACAAACCTATATAATTTCAAGAACATATAATCACATATAAAGGATTTCCAACATCAAGAATTATGGATAATAATTTCTAATCCACTATATTTAATTCATTCTTGTCCCAAAAAAACCATAATCATCCCCAAAAAATTAAAATAATTTATTTGAGATGGAAATAAAGGAAACCTGGGAATGATAATGGACACAGGGAATAGATGGAATTAGCCTCACCATTGAGAATATCCATGATGAATGAAACATTGAGGTGAGGGATCTAAGGCATAGGTGGAGGCGGATACAGATGCTGGGAGGTAGAGGTAGAGGTGTATGCTGGTAGGCGGAGGTAGGGAGGCGGAGGCAGACTCAGACGCAGAGGTAAGAAGGCAGAGGGAGGGAGGAGGGACTGAGAGGCGGAGGCCGGGAAATTGAGGCGGAGGAAGTATCCGGGAGGTAGAGGAGGAAGCTGTGAGGTGGAGGCTGGGAGGTTGAGGTGGATGCCGGGAGGTAGAGGCCAGGAGGTCAATGCAGAGGTATAATCCAGGAGGTTGAGGCGGAGTAAAGGAGATCGACGTGGAGGCGGAAGTCAAGAGGTCGAGGTAGAGGAAAGGAGGTCGAGGTTGTGGCAGAGGCAGAGAGGGGCAGGGAAGATGGAGCTCGTAGGAGAGGATATTAGGGCATGCCAAACTGGGAGGGGTAGGACGAGATCGATGGGAGGTGGATCTATACCCACGAGTTTTCTAAACTGTGGGTATAGATCTGTTGTCTTAGAGCCAATTTATAGTAGTGTAGTCTTGTTGCATAGAACTTTATCTCTATGATCCAAGATCCTCACTGGATTCTCCTCACAAGAAAGATCATTTTCCAATTTTACCACCTATGAAGAGGGTAAATATAAAGGATATGGTATGCACTTCTTTAATAGGGATATATGGAAAAAATCGTGTACATTAGAAATGGTAGGTTGAAGTGCTAGTTGATAGGCCACAACTCGGACACAATCAAGGATCTAGAAGGGGTCGATGTACCTGGGACTTAGCTTTCCTTTTGTCCCAAACCTCATGAACTTCTTGCATGGAGATATGTGAAGGAATACCATGTCTCTATCTTTAAACTAAAGGTATAATCGATGATTGTCTGCGTAACTATTCTATCGACTTTGGGATACCTTGATGTGATACTGAATGATTTTCACCTTCTCCACAATTTTTTAACCATTTGAGGTCCTATTAGATTACACTCACTGACCTCATCCCAACACACTGCTGCTTTTCACATTTTCCCACAAAGGGCTTCATATGGTTCCATTTGAATTCTCAAGTGGAAACTATTTTTGTAAGAGAATTTTACCAGTGGTAGATTTTGGTCCCATACTCCTTTGATATTGTTGGGAAAGAATCCCTAAAGGTATCATTGAAGCATTTTTGAGGTGATTGTGTTTGTTGACAAAGTGGACATCTGAGTGGTGATTTGTTGAAAAAAATGATTTCATGATGGAATGTCGAGTTCAAGAGCTGAGGTCAACGATCCATGTTTGATTCAAGAACATCGACAAAAGGAATGGATGATCTGGAGGTGGTACAAAAGAACAGATATAAGGTGGCGCCGTTTTCCATTGTTCGCGAAATTTTTGGGCCTGAAAATCGTCAAATGAAGAAAAGTGTTTTTTGGAAAAGGGACTTTCACACCGTGTAATTTATGGCTGAGAAACTTGCGCGCCATATGTTTTTCAAGATCATATCATCAAAATGTGGCAAAGGGACAAGTGTCGTGCAAGTATTTGTGGTGCCGCGCAAGCGAATTGCGCGTCGTGAAAGATACTTGCACACCGATGTCTAGGAAGCTTGAGAACTTGCGCGCCTGTGGTTTTTCAAGATCAGAAGATCAAAATATGACAAAGGAAAGAGGTTCATGAAAGTTTGGAATTAGGTCGCGCAAGTGACTTGCAGGAGAAGAGATCTGCGTGCCAAGACTTACGCGCCGAGGTGAGACTTGCACGCCATCATGCAGAGGTGACCAAATGCCTATAAATAATGGACCACCCCTCTTCATTCTTCACTAGAGTTCAACACTTTGAGAAATCAGAGCTCCTGTCACATAGGTGTGGATGTCACGCAAGTGGTGTTTGGTTGCACAGGTGGAGTTGCGCTCCAGTGTGAGGAGTTGCGCGCCAGGGTGAGAAGTTGCACGCCGGTTGGTAGTTGCAAGCCACTGTTGGTTTGGGCATAAAAGGAAGTGAGTCCCGTAAGTTTGGATTTGAGGAATCTTATATCGCACAAGTGTGTGAAGTGGACTTGCATTCCAGTTGTGACTTGCGTGCCGATACTTGCGCGCTGAGATTGACTTGCGTGCCAAGTAAGGTTTATTTCCGGCAGTGATTTTCTGGCTGTGTGGAACATGGAAGTTTGCCCGATATCTTCGGTGAAAAGTGAAATTCATCTACGGGTGAAAGTTGGACTTCAACAAAGCATCTACATACAGATAAAGATTCATTCCTTCATGAAAATTAAGAGACCTACAGGTCTATATACTGTGAGTGGATTCCTTCCAGAGCAGTGAGGAAAGGAAGAGAATGAAGGTGATCCTCTCCACTGGCAGTGAGCTAGAGAGAGAGAAACAGGGAGTGACCCTTGGGAAAGAAGTGAGCTAACCCTAGACATTGTAAAGGCAGTGAGCCTAGGCATAGAAGTGATCTAGACTGAACCTTTGTATCCACATCTAGTGAAGAATAATGGAATTTGGTATGACCGACAACTTGTTGGCGTATGCTCCTTGGACGTAGCTCAGTGAGGGTGAACCAAGTAAAAATCTTTGTGTCTGCCTGCTTACTTCCTTGCATTGCATTTAAAGCAAAATCATCAGATAAAGAAGAAAATAAGTTATCATAATAAACATATAAGTGCAAAAAAAGTGAGCCTTTTAATAAAGAGGTCAAGATCCAGTGGGGTAGGAAGAACTTTGGAAAAGAATATCCATACCCTGATTCACCCCCCCTCTCAGGGTATATAGGCCCCTTTTGGTCCTAATAGATATCCATAGAATATTATGTCAACATATCATATAGTGTCTGAATAGTTCTCTGATATTTTCCATCATTTAGAGGATGATAGGTCATACTGATGTTTAGATTAGTTCTTAGAGCATGTTGGATACTTTTCCAGAAATTCGAGGTGAATCTCATATTTCTATCGGAAATAATAGATAGTGGTACTCTATGCTGCCTTACCACCACTTTGATATATATCAATGCAAGTTTATCCTATGAAAAGTCCTCTTGACTTGCGATAAAGTGATAAATCTTTGTAAGATGATCCACAATGACCCATATAACATTGTTTCCTCTAGATGTCCTTAGAAGTCCAGTGACAAAGTCCATGGTAATGGTCTCCCACTTCCATGTTGGTATGGGTATCGGTTGAATCATCACCTTATATTTTTGTATTTGAGCCTTCACTTGATGTTATACTAGTAACTTTAATGTATATTTATCAATCTTATTCATCATATTGTCCCAAAAAAAGTTCTCTCAAAGATCTCAATACATCTTTGTGCTCCCTGGGTGAATAGAGAAGGTTGGGCTATGTGTATCATTCAAAAGATCCTTCTTTATCTCAGTATCAGATGATACACAAAATCATGACCCAAATATTACAACTCCTTCCTCATCAATCATGAACTCAAATTATTTCCCATTTCTAACAGCTTCTACCCTTTTCATAATTTCCACATATTTGCTTTGATCATCCCTTATTTTCTCTATGAGGGATGGTTGAGAAATCATTTGAGAAAATATTAATGATGTTCCATCCTTAATAATTCCTACGTCCATCCTCTAAAAATATAAGAAGAGTGGATCCTTTTCAATTCTCATCATTGATAAAGACATAGGATACTTTATACTTAGAGCGTCCTCCACCTTATTTACCTCATTACGATGGTAGTGGATTATGAAATCATAGTCCTTTATTAGATCTAACTATATTCACTAATGAATATTAAGTTATTTAAATGTGAATATATAGTTTATAATCATGTGATTAGTATATATCTCACACTTCTCCCTATAGAGATAATTCTGCTGAATTTTATGAGCAAAGATCACAACCTGCAACTCCAGATCATGTGTGGGATAGTTTTTCTCATGGATTTTCATCTTCCTTGAGGTGTAGGATATCAATTTATCATTTTTCATTAACACATACCCTAAACAATTCATTGAATAATCATTTTAGACCATAAATAGTTCTCAACTTATTGGGACTATGAGTACAAGCGTAGTGATAAGCCTCTTTTTGAGCCAATTAAAGCTCTCCTCACATTCTTGATTCCAGAAAAAATTCCCTCCCTTCCATGTTAGCTTGGTTATTGGGTTTTAAAATCATGAGTAGTTCTTCACAAATCATTGATAATACCCCGTTTGACCTAGAAAGCTGTGGATATCTATTAAAGATGTTGTCCCAGGATACTCTTCAATCACCTTTGTCTTGGAAGGGTCTACATATATTCCTTTGGTAGTGATAAAATTCCCCAAGAATGATACTTCATCCATCCAGAACTCACATTTACTGTACCTTGCATAAAGTTTCTCCCATCTCAAAGTAGTCAACATAGCATTCAAATGTTCCTCATGTTCCTCCGTGCTCTTGGAGTATATCAGAATATCATCGGTAAAGACTACCACAAATTTTTTGAGGTAATATATAAAGACTCTATTAATTAAATCCATGAATATTTCCAAAGAATTAGTGAGTCCAAAGTGAATCACTATGAACTATTAGTATTCATACCTTGTTCGAAAGGCAGTCTTGGGAATATCTTCCTTCCTCACTTTTAATTGTTAATATCCCGACCGAAGGTCCACTTTAGAGATATAACTAGCTCCACATAGCTGAGTGAACAAGTAATCTATCCGAGGTAGGGGATACTTTTTCTTTATCATGATTTTATTGAGCTCATGATAATCAATGCATAAGTGAATTTATCCGTCCTTATTATTAACATAGAGGACTGGTGCAACCCATGGAGAAGCACTCGGGTGAATAAAGCGCTTCTCTAGATTCTCTTGTATCTACTTCTTTTTCTCTCCCAACTCAACAGTAGATATTATATAAGGTGTCTTTGATATAGGTAGGGATATTTGAATAAGTTCAATTGAGAATAAAAACTCTAGATCAGGAGGAAGACCATGCAATTCTATAGGGAATACATCAATGTAATCCCTCACAATGGGCATATATTCAATAAGTATCATCTCCTTTGACTCAATAATTTGAGAAAGATATTCTTGCTCAAAAGGAAAAATTATACAAAAAAGAGAAAATTATTCTAAAGGATATTCATCTTCCTCCTTACACATGTATATGAATGGAGGATACTCTAGGATGTGAAGAGTGGCCTCCCTTTCCCGACAGTTAATTTTGGATTTGAATAAAGATATCCAATTATTTCCACAAATATAATTGAACAACTTCAGAGGATGTATGAAAATATTTTCTGGGAGGTTTAGTCCACAAAAATTTACCTGGGATGAGTTATAATCCTTGGATGCAATAATTTTCCAATTTTATTTTCTCACAGATAACTCAACCTCCAAATTTTGAGGTGGAGTTTGAATAGTTATAAAAAACTTGCATAAGCCCTTCCTTGTTTCCTTGGAGGTTGTTATTTATTTCCTCTGAAAACCCTTGGATTAAGAAAATTGTTCAAATAATTCCCATGTTCCTTGCAGTTATAACACTGCACTACAAGATGAGTGTTGATTTGAACCTTACTTTCTTCTTCCGTATTAGTGGGATTCTTCAAATCCCTTCAGTAGTTTTTATCAATATGTCCCATTCTTCCACATTTGAAGTATTTACTTGCGTACTTTAGACAGTTACCGGTATAATTCATCCCACAATTTTGACATGTTAGATGTTCTAACTTCTTTCCTTCATGGGATTTATTTTCTGAACCACCCATATTTGACTTTATTTCTGACTTTTTATCATCGAGACCATGAGAACATTGAGAGTCTTTGATCTCCATTTCAACCTTGAGGACACAACACACAATTTCTTTATAACTGTCGAAGTCTCGAATCACCAACACTTTTTGTAGACTTGTATTTAGTCTTCTAAAGAAGCGATCCACCTTCCTTTCATTATTCATGGAAAAGATGGAGGTGTATCTTACAAGCATTGTGAAGTTTGCTTCAGACTTCCCAATGTACTCATCTTCCATCTAATTAAGTTTGAGGAAGTCGCTTTCCATCTTGATTTTTTTATTGAATTCATCCTAATCCATGTAATCAATTTTCCCCTGGGACTTCATATTCTTGATCAGTGTCGACCAATGATCATCTTCCCTATCAAAATCAAATACGTCTAGCACAAATTTCTCTTATTCTGATAATTTGAGGATATAGAATATCGTTTCAATGGAGTTAATCAACTATTCCACAAGGAGGGTATCAAAAGACCAATTAAACATTAGAGGCCTTTCCTACATAAACGATTCTACCATAACTTTATCTTTCCTTAGTGGAGGAGGGTGTTCCACATCACTTAAGTTATTATTCATAACTTGATCCAGCTGAGAAAGTATTGTTATGAGGTTTTGGGAACCCTTCCCATCACATTTGGCATATCATTAGGGAAATATTTAAATTGAATATCACATTGATTATTGACATGTGTTATTCTATTTCCCTCTATTAACTAAAAAAATTACATACAATTTGGTGACTTGAATACTTAGTTGATAAGCATAAATAAACCATGAAGAGGAAAACAAAAAATTGTAAAAGATAATTATATACTAACTTGGGATTACCTAGGTTTAAATATAGGGTATAGTTGATATGTTTCTTAATATATATTCTTATGGGCTCTTTTTTTTATTCCCTTAATAAATTTTTATACTAATCTTATAAATTTACCAAAGAATATCCCCAAGGAGTGTCAAACTAGAAGTGAATCAAGGCCCATTTTCGTGCAGCAGTTCCCATTCAAGTCTATCTCAAAGCTATGTTTTTCAGGTTTTACCCCTAGATACATCTATGTTAGCCCCACATCCACTTTTTCATATCGAGATAGAGATTTATTTTCTTGATAAACCACTTATTCTATACTTACCAAAATTTAGGGATGTTTTCTTATACTTAGTCTTATCCCTTAGGTTATTACTAAATTGATATATTCCTAATCACTAAAACTAACTAGACCATGACTCTGGTACCAAATATAGAAACCATAGTCTTTTAAACATATCATTACATGATTTTAATCATAAAAAATCATCATATTACAAGCCAAGGATCGTAAAGTCTAGTGTCTTGAAAGACTAGGTACATAAAACTTAAAACATGGGACAAAGTATAACATATATTTATTTATTATTCATAAAGATCTATTAACATGCATTGTGATCATAAATTTTCATAGGATAACCTAGGGATAAAATGAATAAATGGGTGAGATAAAAGTATAGTAATGGAATAAACATAAGAATAAAGATTTAGAAAATGGGTTAGAAGGCATGACATAGTGATATAAAAAGGCATGGAACATATGAAATCATAACATATAAACATGGGATCATATAAACATGGATTCATAGTAATGTGGAAGAAACATAAAATATGAATTTATCATGATTAAAGTCTCATTGTACATAGAGTAGCACAAGTCAAGGTTAACCACCAAAACTGTTGAACATGGTAGCACAAGTCGAGGTAAACCACCAAGACCATTGAACATAACGTACCATGAGACTCAAATTTACCCAATGCATTGGAGAAAAATCTAAGAACACCAATCATAACTTGTTCATGAATATTCATTCCACATATACAATCATACCTAATCAATTATACATAAACATAAGGGTTACCCATGTTAAGAATTGGGAATCATTATCAAGTCATAAAGATTAAAAAAAGGGATTATAAAAAAATGATCATGATGGAAAATAATAAGATCATAAATGGAAAATAATAGGGTATAATTGGAATATATCATGAAAATATATTTTAGATTTATGTAATAACATGTAAAAAGAGTACTTAGGAAACTTTAGAATTAAAACATTTTAGTGTAGTTAAAGGAAAATATCAAAGGTCATTTTAAACATGAATGTGATTAATATTTTATATAAAAATAGAAGTGGACCGTATGGTTTTAATAATAAAAAGATTGGTTTTATAAAAATAATTGTGGCTTAAAAATTATTATATGGTGTATTTAAAAATGAATAAGAATACCGAAAGTTCCCTTAAAACGATCTTGCTTATAGAGAATATTTGAAGAGGGAATCATTTAAAAAGATGTATATTTTTGAAAGAGAATGATGAATGGATATTGATACATGTATTTTGATCATATAAAAAGAATTTATAATTTTTGAACAAAAAATAATAGATAAATTCATTTGGGTAAAAATAAAGATAGAATAACTTGAAGGAATAACGGAGGTTCGGGTTGAATCCCTTACCTTAAGTATGATGGTGTCCTTCACTTGATATTAATGTACTAGATAAACAAATTACATTAATTAATTAATATTTCCAGAACATTTTATATATGAAATTGATTTATTATAACCATATTAAGTTTAATCCTAACTTTTTTGGTGGGTTAAGAGGTTGAATTTCATTATTTTGGGAGCGTTAGTTTTCCTTGGTTTTAATGATTAGTTTACTTATATAAATGTAAGGATAAACATGTAAGATGAGAATGGTTTTTTCAGAATTGAAGTTGTATTTTATTATTTATAATTCAAAAGATTACATGGTTTTAAAATTCATTTGGTTATTTGGAGTGAAGATGAATCATTTTATAAAAATTTAATGATAATCGTTTTAGTTAATTGACGATTTTTATCATAATGAACAAATTTTTTTTATAGATTAATATCACGTGTAAATAAGATTAAATAACATTAAATAAGAAATAATACATTTATTAGAGTCTAGTTCAACCATAAAAATGGTATCATGACTAGAATTGAATGAGGTAAAATAAATTGAAAACCCACCGTCCTTGAATGTGATAAATTAACACATCTCTGATGGTGTTTTCATTTCTAGTATAAAATGATGGAAAAAGGAGATAATGATAAACTATTACATTATCATAACAAAATTATATTAAAGTTAGTCCACTGTAGTTATCATAAATTTTGGATGAAATGGGGTGAGGAAATAAAAAGAAAAGAATGAAACTTGAAAGGAAATAAAACAAATGAAAAGATTAATTTACCTCTTGAATATATCTTCCTTGAGAACCTATTTAGGGGAGTGAATTTGGTCTTTTTAAGAGACAAAGGGATTTTTAACATGGGAAAGGGAATTAGGGAGATATTTGAGTAGAATTTGGACTAGCCACAAGGATTTAGAGGAGTGAAGGGAGGATGGGGTGAGGGTGTTTTTTATAGTGGAGAGGAGGAGTTTCCCATTATTTTAATCATTAGTTTAATATTTTTTCTCAAGACTATGAATAGTTTTATTTCTTGTGACAATAAATAGTAAATAGATAATTTATGTTCGAACCAAATGCCATTTACATCACCCATGACTCAAGCATGATTCACAAATTCATTTATTTAGTATTTATCATAAATTATCATAATTTACTATTCACAAAAAATTAAGTATTTTAGAAAAATCCAAAAAATTCACCCCAACCATTTTTGGTGTGTAAAATTCAAAAATGAACTCCATTTTATGAGAGTAATATTTTTATATTTGTGAAATTTAATTTTTAATTAAAATCATAATTTACATGAAAAATAGAAATTTTAAAATTAAAACTCCACTTCTAACACATTGAAAAATTAATAAGGTCTCATAAAATTATCTTATAATCATAAGAAATCAAAATATTATCTTAGTAATATAATTTATGAAAATAAATTTTCCTTTAATTTATTTAATTACTCATAAAATTTTAATTAATCATTTATGACTTATAAAAAAATACCAGTACTTTCATATTGTCATTTATAAGATGGATAAATTTTATTTATACTTTCATTGGTAAGATTACTATTTACTTAGTTGATTTACTTTTCATAAGGGTCATATTACTATTCATAAGGGGAACATTACTATTCATAAGGTAAGTTACTATTCACCAAAAATTATGTTTTTCCTACCAGACTCTAAACATATTATTTATCGCAACTGTGTATGTCAATTTTCGAAATTCAAATCACAGAAGTGTAAAAATTATGTTGTAAGGTCACATAACATTTAGTAGTTCATTTAAGAATTATGTGGCATTTTTTTGTGATTTTATGTGAGTATACTATATGACATAATTATAATAATGTAATTTCCATTTATAAAACATTGGCTCATTGCACGTTTTGGATTTCTTTTAGAGGATTTTTTATGTATCAATTAAATTTATACATAAATTATGGGATGGTTTAGATTTATTTTTTATTATTTCATGGAGTTTATTGGGAATGATCCATTCTATCTCTAGAAATTATTTTATTATAGAGGATTATACCTCCCATATTGTGGTATTTTTATACCTTCTATGCTAGTCGGCAATCCGGAGCATACTAGTGGTGGGAATTTGGGGTAATTATCTCTATCCCCTCATTGCGGTATCTTTAGTGGGAGGGGGTTATGATAGAATGGTATCAGAGATGATGGTTGAGAGATAGGATGGGATTTGGAGTTAGGCATAATTATGATTTAATTGGTTGGTAGGGAAACAATGTCAGATGATCTTAGTGAATGACATAGGCCCCAAAGACTTTCTAGGATATAGGATCTTGGCCCCCTTGTGATTTTATGTAAGGACTCTGAGCCTACCGAACTACCAAGTGAGGTGGCACCGATTGTAGGGTAGATACCTAGGATATGTACATGAATCATTATTGATTGTGATTATGAATTAATGAAGTGGGTTTGGCAATTCAAGGAATTTAATTAAATAAATCATGAAATTTTATGTGTATTTATTTGAATTTTTCCGTGAAATAGTTACTAATCGACTGTTATTGTTTGATGAATTAATCATATAAACTGAAAGGAAAGAGTAAAATGATGGTTAACTAAACCCCTTTATTGTTTGAAACATTTTTGAGTATTGAATGTGTTGTTTCTTTGACTGTTATAGCATGATTCATAATGAATTTAATATTATTTCCTTCCTTAAAAACATTTAACATTCCATTAAGATTTCTGAATGTTTGAAATTATTAGAGTAACATGTTTATTATATTTTTTTAGAAACTATTTAATTTTTAAAATACTTATGAAGAATATTACCTCGAGTATATTTCACACCAGAATAATAAAATAAACTATTTTGAAACCATGCTTAGAAGTATTCTTATTCCCATGAGAGTTAGTATGCCATGCAGTTCTTTCCATTTGTCATTTATCATGAACCCATGCAATAAAATTGTTTTAAAACTCAGTTTTGGATATTTAAATTCTGAAATTTATGAAAATTACCATCTTGATTATTTAAAATCCCATTTAAATTTTAAACATTGAAAAGAATAAATTGCTCAATATTTTCTCAAGATTTAATTTATAAGGTATTGATATATCCATATATTGTATGAATTTGTTAGGGTATTAATTATGGTGGAAATTATTTCTCAATTTTGAAAAATGATAAGCATGATTTATGGAAACTTTTTGTGACGTAAATATTTTTCAAGGATAAAACTTATTATTTTATAACTAATAATAATTTTTAAGTACTGAAATAATCTTACCTCACATGCTAATTCATGAGTAGTTTGTTATGGGAAGCTTCCCTAAAGTTGAAATTATTTGTTTATTAACTGGGGGAATTATAGTATGGGATACTTGAGCATGTATAATGTTTAATATGTTGAATTTAAATATGTAAGTAGAAACAAGTTATCCGTATCTCTATATATAAGCATGTTTTCCTAATCCATGAAATAATTAAATAATGTTTATTTTGATAATGATAAAGCATAAAACATAGTAATACAACATGTGAACTTTTAATTAGAAATAATGTTTTATTTTGATGATTATTATAGAATTTTTTTTATTTAATTTAGTATTTTAATTTTAAACAATAACATATCACATTTAAATTTTCAAATGAAGTTGAAAATATAAATTATTATTTTTTGTTTCACTGTTGTTACTGAATTTAAGTGTTGATATGTCTTGCTAAAAAATGGCTTTTGGAAACCTTTCATGCACTAGGATTAATGTGTATTATGAGAACCTTGACATGAATTCTTGACTAAAATTATGATGATTTAAAAGTATAATCACTTATATGTGTTTAGTGAAACATTTTTACTTGAAAATTTTGAAATTGTGTGAAAATACCCCTGATAAATAATGAGGTGAAGTAATTAAGACCCCAAATTATTATGTACGATAAAATGTATTATTGTTATGTGTGGTTATTCTTGTTATTTTTCTTTGTGTGATGTGTGATTAAAAAACTCCATGTATATGAATATGGTAAACCTGATCTCTAATCAAGGTGTGTTATACATTGATGTGATTAAAACCGTGTGGGTGAGTTAGTGTCACACAAAGTGAATAATATCTTGACATGGGAGAGGGAATTTCTTTATTTTTGTTCTTGGGGCTTTGTGTGTGATGATAATAGTGGTATTTGGTTATGGAAATGTTTAGGATGATATGAAGAAAGTTATTATGTGAAAAGGGTGTTTCTTTGCAGATAATAAAATGGTGCAATGATGTGGGTGATTGGAATGTATGGTGGACGTTTTCATTGGTTGGTGAGTTTGGGATAATGGTTGTGTTGTGCAGTGGTGGTGATGAGTAGTGGATGGGATGTGTGATTGTTGTGGTGAGATGGATTGTATTTTGTTGTGGCATGATAATGTTTATGGAATACCTCACCTCCCATAAAAAGGTTAGTCACTTAAAGTTGGTAATAAAATTAAATTTTATTTTTTATGAAATCTTGAAATTAATGGAGATGGGCTTGCCTCCAATACATAACCCTATTTATAAAGGAACTGATGGGAATGTTTGACTACAACCTTCCCAGTTGTGTTTGTTGTGATTGATTTTATATTGATGACACGTGTTATAACCACAAACATATAAATAAAGGGGAAATCTTTCCTATATAAAAACACATTGTATTATGAAAATTTTTAAAAACATGAGAGTGAGTTAGTTACACCCAAAGAGAACAATATTGGGGTATAGTAGATGAGTACCTTTGATTTGTATGCTTTTGGAAGCTCTATCTATATTAATATTAGTTCTTGTATTGGTTGATAAATTTTATGTAATTTTTTTCATGGGTATTATCTTAGAAAATAATATTTTGTTAGAAAACTTGGGAAATTTTTACAAATTGATAAAATGGATTATATCAAAATCAATATTATTTTGTTTATGTTTAATATCATATCTGAAATTTTTCACTCTAAAAAATTTCTTTTTGAAATAAGAGTCTTTGGGTTTTAAAAAATAATTTTATGTTTATTTTTCAGATAAAAGGTGTTGGATTATGAAATAAAACATTATTTTAATGGCTTTGAAAATATTTAGTGGAAGAAAAAGTGTTAAAATAAAAAGGGATTTTATTATAAATGAAGGGTGATTTTGAAAGGCGTCTGTATGTTTAAAATAATGAATGATGAATTGATTTTAAAATAATGTTTTGTTCAAAAATGGATAATATCTTCTATTTGATGTGTTTTTTATGACTATCTATGCAGACTTATTATGTTTGAGAGGTACCTCCCCTGGAAGATTGTTTTTAAATAAATGGGTATAATTACTCTTCTTTTCTTGAATGATTATTGTGTTCCAAATTTAAAAACACAAAACATGATCGGCATTACATGGGTTTTTTGTTTAAACCAAATATACTTTTATTCCTGAATTTATTTTTGATTCTCAAGAATGGAAAATTCCTTTGGTTTGGGTCTTATAGAGGCATAGTGTTTTAGATGAGAGTACTTAGGCGCATCAAATAGAGATTTTAGACTATTACAATTTTTTTAAAGTTTTCACTTCTATTTTTTCTTTTTGATGTGTTGTTTGGAACTTGGTGCTTTATGAGATATTTTGTTTTCCCCTAGATGTGATGTGTGCTATGTGATGTTTGAGAAAGTTCTGACATGATAAAAAGGGAAGACCTGATTCGTAATCAAGACACATTTTTTTATCATGTGATTAAACCCATGCGGGAGGGTCAGTGCCACCTAAAGTTGATAGAGTATTGATATGGAAGATGGAATTCCATGATTCTTATATTCTGTGAAGTATATTTTGTTTATTTATTATGAGAATTTGATATAGCAAGTTTGGTGGATTTTAGTGTTTCAGGTTTAATGAGGTCCTTGAGGGATATCGTGAGCAATGGTCTTTGGGACCCTCTCTCTCCTTCCTTCTAGGTTGGTTTGGAATTCTTGAGAGCAATAATAGTTTGAGAGTTATCTGATGTAAAGGAACAAACCTTCTAGATCATTACTTTATAAAAATATGATAATTGAGGTGTTTAGGGGGATGTTTTGGGTGTTTTGGGACATGCAAGTCTTTCTAACAGTGATACATTCTAATAGTTTGGAAAAATTCCTAAATTACAAAAATGATACATTCTAACAGTTTTCCAAATTTCTAGAATTCCAATTACGAGACATTCCAATGGCGGGACATTTCAACATTTTTCCATTTTTCCACATCTCCAATGATGAGACATTCCAATGGCGAGACATTTCAACAGTTTCCCATTCTTTCACATCTCCAAAGGTGATAAATTTCAACCATGAGAAATCCTATAGTTTTCTATTTTTCCAAATTTCCAATATTGAGAGATTCCAATTTTGAGACATTTCAACAATTTTCCATTTTTTCCACATCTCCAATGGTGAGACTTTCTAATGGTTAGATATTCAAACAATTTTACAAATTTCTATAATTACAACAATGAGACATTCCAACTGTGAGACATTTTAATATTTTTCCATTTTTATACATTTTCAATGGTGAGGAATTTCCAATGGTGAGATATTTGAATAGTCTGACATGTTTTTAAAATTTTCTAGTTTTCTAAAAAATTACAAATTTACATTTTGACGTATTTTTTTTATAAAAATGGGTTTCAATTGTTTAATTAAGGGTATTAAATTTGTTTCAAAAGAGGTTAATCATATCATTAATTTATAAAAATTAAGGATAGATTTTAGATTCTTAGACCACACAGATTTATGGGATACTCCATTAATAGTTAGTTAAAACCATATCTAATCCCCCTAGTATTATATTAGTTCATTCTATAGAGGATACCTTTTATTGTTTCCTTTGGGATTAATTTCTCTTAATACATGAGAAACTAAATCCTTATTCCTTAAGAGTCATGTAATTAGTTTTTTTTATTATTTTTAGATTTCCCAGAATAAGATCCATCCTACACACACACACACACACCCTTTTTTGGTGCAATGAGATTGGGAAAATCTTATTTCTTCCAAGTAGGTTTGTCCTTAATTTCTACATATGTGTGTCATACAGGATGGGTTTATTATTTACACCTCTTATGAACATGATTTCATCCAGATGTAAGAAATATAATGAATTAGTTTACATTGAATATAAAGGGGTATGAGAATGTGATGTTTGATCTTATATCTTTTATTAATTTGATTTTATTTTTTTAATTACGTTTTTATGGGTGAAATTACTTGATGAAAATCATTTTTATTGGTGGATTGGTTATGTGACAATGAATTTATTTTAAAACATCTATATTTTTATTATTTGATATCATTATATATAACTGGATTACCACATATATTCGATTAGTGGAATGGATTCCCTAGTATTTAATGGATTGGGTGATAAAACCCTTAATTAATAAAGTGAAATTGAATAAGAGACTCTTTTTAATATCTAAAAATGTGTTGTGATGTGGTATGTGATGTGATGTGGGTGGGGATAGTGGATGAGATATGTGGTCGTTCAGTGGGGTTGTTATGGTTTTTATGGTGTAGTGGTGCAGTAGGGCTGCGATGGTGGTTGTGGTGTGGTTATACATTGGGGCCATGAAACCAAATGTGGCTGTAAAAATATGTGGATTTGGAAGTTGGGTCGTGGTGGTGTTCTTGTGATGTATGGTTGGTTCTATTATATTTAACCATGTATTAATATAATTAAATGCATGATAATGATTTCAAATGGGAATGTTTAATGAGTAAATTGATGATGGGCTGTGTGGTTTAAATATATAATGTTTTTATACAATAAAATGGGTTAGAAATATGAAATAAGTTGTCTTTCTGAATGAAATGGTAGGGTACATAATGTAGAATATGTTAATTAAACGTGTTTTTAAAGTGTAATTTATTACTAAATATAGATTATATAGAATGAATTAAAGAATAAAATATGAATCATGGATTGTATTTTGTTTGTGCACTTAGAAGTGGAAATTATTATATGGATTCTTTGAGATGGTTAGGTTTTGTTATAAAACTATAGGATGGGCTTGTGTTCTATTACTCTATATGTATATAGACTATATGTTATTTTTATTTTTCTACTCACCCCACCGCCATTGGGAACTATGTATCGACACCCACATAGTCATGTGTGGGGGGGGGGTACATTTCCCAACATCCTATTAAGAGGATAGATGGATGGATACATGTTATTCCCCACTCCCTCTTCTAAGAGATTATAATGACATGCATGGGATATAGTGGCCCAAGTCAAAAGTTATACTGTCGAGTTTTGATGAGATTATATGTGATGACTTAGGTGTGTACAGGTGGGATCTGATGTGTTGTGATGACCTAGGTGCGTGTAGGCAGGATATGATGTGTTGTGATGGCCCAGGTGTGTGCATGCGAGATGTGATTTGATGTGATGTTATTCATAAGGGCTGGGAGTGAAAGGTTGTACAACAGTGGGGTGTGAAAGCATAAAATTAGTGGGAAAGCAATGCTTGGTACCCTATCATTAATTTTCTTCATATTATATTATTATACATGGATGTGTGATTTGGTGAGTAAGGCTTGGTGAGGTTGGGGTTTTGGTTAGTATACCTATATAGGTGCCATGAGGTTCTGATGTTTTTCTCATGGGGGAATTTGTATGATCTTTTCACATGTGCATATGATAATTTGGGATTCCTACTGAGTATAACTGTATGCTCACAATCTATATAAAAATATTTTTTTAGGATTCTAGGAGGACTTTTCGGACTAGTTGGACATTTCTAGTTTGTACCTTTGGGGTTTTTTTGTTGTGTGACTGCCTTATCTTTAATTCATTTGGGATTTCATTTATAGGATTTTATATGTTTCAGTTACATTTATACATACATTGTGGAATGGTTTTATTTATTTTATATTATGTCTTGGAGTTTATTATGGATGATTCATTCTATATCTAGATATTTTTTCTTATAATGGGTAATGCCTCCCATATTGTGAGAGCATTAAACCCTCATTGATAGTTACAAACCCAAGGCCTTCTAGAGGTGGGACTCATGGGTTATTATCTATCTCTTGTCATTGCGGTGCATTTGGTTGGAGGGGGTCATGAAAATATATACTTATTTTTTCTTTTAGATACAAATAATAAAAATAATAATGTAAACAATTGAATTTCATAATTCTCAAGTGTACAACATAAAATCTATGTGGAACATTAAAAAATCATCATTGTGTCACATGGGATAATTTTTTTACTGTCTATTAAAAGTTTTGAAGTCACTCACAAATTTTTCCCATGTGTAACCCATTGTGATAGGGTTCATGCCTCTTAAAGTGTATAAAAACATTTTTTTCCTTATAATTTTTTGATATTTTGGGTTATGTATGACTGTGAAAGAGGATTTATAGAAAGAAAAATATTTTTTAGTTGATATCCTAAAAAATAAATATTAACATTGATTAGTTTTTTCAATGCAATGATTTAACAAGTAGACATAAAAAACTTATTGATCTATCTTATTGACCATAGGAAGGTGTCTAGAAGATTGAAAATAGAATATAAAATTAAATTTATCATGAATAACTGTTATTTTATCTCAGAAAACTCTAAAATGATTGAAATAATTTGTGGATTATTGTTGAAATTAAGGTTTTCTCTAATGAACTCATAGGGCACTATAGTTATATAGATGATAGATAAAACTATCAAAGATCAAGAAATATATAAATATTTACAAATTTCATTAAAGGGATAATTGATTTGAAACAAATAACTTGATGATAATAGTGATCTATGGTTGAGAATAATGGGATACCGATTTATCTCAAATGGTTAAATGATAATTGTTTGGATTGAAATAACTAACGGTAATGAGTGGGATGATTGTATCAATTGAGTTAGAAACTCCCTACCAAATAATTGTGTGGAAAAATAAATCATTTTTTTATCAATGAAAAATTAAATTCCTAAGATGAGTTCCTTATGAAACATTATAAAATGTTGTTTAATGGATGAACTGGTATTACCACCCCTCAATATAAATTTATATTATTTATACTTGTTTAATGATGTGGTGGGCATCCCTGAATATATATATATATATATATTAAAAAATAATAATAATTCCATATTATGAAATTAGATCCATTGATATACATTCCATTGATCAATATGATTTTTATTGACTATATAATATCTTAGGATATGGTAATAATGTCCTATCCTCCTTATTGTTTAGTTTTCAAAGGTTTGTAAAATATCTTCTATTGTAAGTTCTAGTTGATGTGTGTGATTTTTTGTGTTTTGATATGATATCTAAATCTATATTTATCTATTTCTAAAATTATTCATAGTTTTTTAAGACTTTTTCTAAGGAAGAATCTCTTTATGGTGATAGTGAAATGTGTTTTTTATTTTGGATAAGTTGAGGGTTGAATGAGGAATTTATTTTTTGGGGTATTCAGATCATATTTTTTTTCATTATATTATCATTTATTTTTTATATATATCAAGTATTGGTAATATTATTATTTTTTGTGATATTCCTCTACTCTAGTATGTACCATAAGATTTTATTGGCATTCTTTTCCTTTATAATTTATTCGACGTTTTTTTTCTTCTGGACTAAGTGAAAGTTAGTGCTTGATATAATAATATTAAATAGTTTTTATTAACACCTAAATAGACTTCTGTGTGATTAAATATTTGTAAGAAAACATTTTCACATCATTACGACATTATAATTTCGTGGAAAAGTTAGTATAGTTCTAGGGAAAATGACCTATAATATTTTTTATTGATTTTTTGTAGCTCATGTTTTTATGTATTATGTGCATTGGATTTAATTTATGAAATTAGTTTCTTCATTCATTTCATATTTTTTATTTCTTACAATTTATTGTTAGTTATATAAGAATGATGTTGTGGGTTGTATTTGTAGGGTGGGTATGATTAATGTATTTTATCGAAGTATATGTTTTTTTGGATATAGTTATCAACCCTTGACCTATTGAATATTTTTTTTGACACATGTATTTATCCAAAATAGGGACTGGATATTAGGATGGTCAAGTTTTTTTAATATTAAACCCTATAAATATGTATTTATTTTAATAAAGTATAAAATTCCTGATTTAGATCATGTTTTGAATAATTTTAATGTCTAATAATTTCTTTTAAATATGTAGTAACAATACCCATTCCACCCTAATGTTATTTTTTAAGTAATTTATTTATTATATTATTTTCAGTGAAAATTTTAAATTTTTCTTGAAAAATATATGGGTTGGTGCATGGTTTTGAAGCCATTCACATTGACAATTTGATTTTATTTTTAGGGTAGTGGGAAATTCATGGTTTAGTTCATGACCCGATATCGATTTATAATGACTGTTCATTCTTGGAAAAAATCATACATAAAATAATTATTTATTTCTAAATTTCTTGAGTCTTGTTAAAGTTGATTTATAGGGCCGAATGAGGATATTATTTTTTATTTTATATGACTTTTATGCATGTATGGTGTTTTTTATATTTTAGTATTAGTTTTAATATAACAATGTAATAATATTATTATTATCATATGAGATATTTTAATATTTTAAATTAACATGGATTTTATTTTGAGTATGATGATATTGTTAGAGATTTATAAGGGAGTGTGATGAGTGTTATTATAGTTAATTTATGACCCATCATAAAATTTTAAGGATATTATTATTATTTATAATATTTTATTATTATTATTATTATCAAGGCTTATAAATAAAAGGGGTTTCCTCCCCTTCATACCTCACTCATACTCGATATCCCCGAAGGATATTTAGAGAGATCCATCTCCATATTCTCTTCTCTTATTCCATGGGAGTTCAGATCAATGAAGCTAGATATATATTCCCCCTCTCTTTTTCCTTATCCTCCCTATCCTTATTCTTCCATTACCCCTATTTTTATCTTCCTTTATTTATATTTTATGCATATGGAATTATATAATTTTAGGGGTTTACTATTTCATGAAAAAACCTAAGAATATGAGAGGACTTTTACTTTGGGATGTTAGATGAGTCTTGAATAGATCTGACTCTCCAGAACTCCTCCCAAGTAAGAAAAAAGATTGATAATGACCCCCAAAGTCTACCTCCAAAAGTCAATATGGTGGAAACTAGCACTAATGGTATAAACCAAAAATTATGAGAGGACATACTTTTTTGAATATAAATCAACAACCAAACGGATAATAAAAAGAATTATAACAACCAATTCCCCCCATAAATGAGTAAGCATAATCATGGGTATGCCCATAAGAAAATTAGAACCAAAACAAAGTCTATAATAAATAATATAAAGTCACCAATACATGATTCCATTTAATCCAAGCTAGATTTGAACATAGAAATAATAGTGTGAGAATAAAAGCATACTCAATAGGTTCCTCCTCCAAATATCTCAAATGTTAAGTGAAAATGACATAATAAGACTCAATAAAGGAAATGAATTAATATCAATCAATTATTACAAAAAAAACTAGGAATGAAAATATAAGTGACCTTCACTACATACCACAAACCATTTCATCCACATAACCCCATGAATAATTCCACAACTAATTCTACAAACACCACCTCATGTTATCCACACTCCTAAAAAAATAAAACCTATTAAAGAACCACCTTGTTCCATAATAATAACCATAATAATATATTAAAAACAACAATATAATGATATAACTATAAAAAACTATACCTATGTTGGGAATACCACATCCCTCAAAACACCTCAACACCCATCTAAGAACAACATATTGAAACTAGAAATAAAGGTTATGAGAATTACAAAATATAACATTAAATGGATGAATCAACACAATAAAATAATTATATCACCTTAATTTATAGTACCATAATAACTGAAATATAGTATCCACATCAACTTCCTCTAATGTCAGATTATACATACCGCAACCCGAGGTCCTATTATACTCCATAATTGGATGGGGGAGTGAATTAGGGAGAGACAAAATTTATTCTTGTATAAAACTCAAAATGAACCTTTCTTTATGTTTGAAAAGACACTTGGTACATGTCACTTTCAATTTTTAAAAATCCCAAATAAAATGTATAAATAAGAGAAGCACTGAAATCAAGATTTTACTTGGTTCACCTATATTGGGATATATATAAAAGAAAGAATATGATTTTTTTGATATTCTTAATAATCACTACTTCACTAGTTTGTGATTACAGTCTTTAGGAAAAGCTCAATACTCATCTAAGTTCTACAAAATCTTCATATCTTCTACTCACTAATTTACAAGAGGGATACATGAAAGGAATGTATCGACAAATAACTAAGACTTACAAGAATACTGGTTAATGATATAACACAAAAATTTTTGGATGTTATACATGATACTCTGATCTTCTCCTATTTATCTTTACAACTTCATTTAGAAAAATCCCCTTTCAAGACTAGTATTTAATTATAGTCAATCCAACAATAACTAACCATTTTAATCCAACAATTTCCAACGAAATATAATCCTTTATCTTTCATTACCTTTTTATCTCCTTTATATCAAATCATATCCATATCCTCAATCTCTTATCAAAATACCTTTTAATTTCTAAATTATAATTCAAAATAATTAACCATATTGAACTTAGTCTACTTCAAAATCATTATTGAGATCATATCCAAATAAATATACAACATTAAACTCTATTCAAGCTAATGAATACCATTCCACACCCACCAAACAATAATAAAAAGGAAAAGTCATTAGTTATCATCAAATTCAATATTTTTTAAATAATCACTATGTGACCACATACATTTCGATGTGACAGGTTAGTTACAAAACTTTTTCTTACAATTTATAATCACACTTTTGTGTGATGATGTTCTTCATGGTGTAATATATTTTTTCCCTTATTTAAACTAATCATAATTTTCATAGCCTCAGAATTCTAGAATGGTTTCATCATATGATGCATCCTTTTCGTCTAATGCAGTATGCATTACAGAATAAAAAATCCTTTCATGGTATGATTTATATATCCAATAAAAATAGTAAAACAAAAAAATTATCACATGGTGATCACAAATTCTCATGTATTTCACTCTATATTATGATACTCAACCCTATAATGTGACCCTATATATAGCTGTGTAACTTACATATCACTTATACCAAATTGATTCATTCAAACTCCCTTCATTTTGTGACCTTTATTCTTGCACCAGGATGAGATTATATCCATCACAAAACACCTTAAAATGTTCACCAAAATTCTCTTGTTTTTTTAAAAATCAAACAACTAACTCTAATTGGTTTTTATTAATAATGAATTCAATATTAAAACCACTAGTTTCAACACCCCCTTTGTATTTTTTATCATACCACACATAAATACATCACCATATTTTTTATTCAATCCTTATATACATTGTTATTTTGTTCTTCACTTCCTCACACTCATGAACCAACACAACTTTCTCAGACTGAAACTTAACAAATTTATGGTGTGAATATTCTCACCATTTGATAATAAAATTTCAAGGATCATTTTATTAGAACTTTATCATCTTGAACATCCATGAAACTCCCACAATGATAGTAAAGATATTTCAGTCACTTTTTTATATAATTTAGCATAAATTCATTAAAAAATTCTCTCAACATACATGAGCCAATGATTAGTATATAAATAAGAGAAAATTTCAATTCCTTTAGTGTTGTTTTTATTTTTAGATCTTATTTTTCTTAACTCTTTTCTTGCCCATGTAGATCCACTTATAAATTCATCCTTGATTAAAATCCATATATCTTATCATCTGTGTATGCTTCCCCATGGATTTTTTTACTCTCTATCTTCTTACAAACCCCTAAAGATTATCACTTGCATTAAACATAATTTCTTAATAGAGAAATATATGTAATAGGGAGAGGGATAATTTATAAACCACTTTATTTTGATGAAACTATTTTAACTCCAAGATTCAATTGATTCGTCTCATAATGGGTTTTGGATAAGCATCAAATGATCAATATAGATGAAGAAACACATAATAATTCTTAATCTATCATCAATAAAACCAATATCTAAAATAAAAAACATAAATAATAGGTGTACCTAAAAACATAAGATCCATTTCAATGGCATATCTCACATTAATAATCAAGTTATAAAATTCATAATAAAACATGTTTTGAAACAAATTTCAACTTTTCAAAAAAAAAATTAGGAAATCTATTTTATAAACACACCAAGGCTAATAGATCATTACATAATTTAATTTAAAAAACCTATTCGAAATAAGAAAGTTATCTTGGTTTAAAAAACAAATGATTTTAAAGAAACCATCCACCTAAAAAAATTTGTTTTTTCATCCAATAAATTAAATCCAAAAACCAAGAGGAATAAAGGATCCTAAGAAGTAAAGGAGAACCTTAAACCATGAAACCCATATCAAGAAACTTGGATTAAATAGTCTGAATATCAATAGAGACAAGGAAAACCACTTACCACAAAAATCACCAAAGAAGTACACAATGAAAAATGTAGTTCTATTCACTTTTTTCATTCCTCATGATAAATATATTAGAATTATCATCAGATCATAAAAAAACCCATATACCTAGCCATAACATCTCCAATATATAGAATATGTATAAAATAATAACCTAGAACCCCAGAATGTCTGGTTACTTTATTATGTTATCAATAAATACAAGTGATTGTATCATGAGTGATCGAATATTTTATCAGTCTAGGAAAACTCAATACATTCTTTCATATCACCTTACATAGGAAAAAAAAAATAAAACATTGTAATTTTTTTAGAAGATTATTATTCTACCTAGAATATCATTTATATCAATCATATAAAACTTCCTAACATGCTAGGGAAAAGAAACAAAATAAAAGGGTGAGATCAAATGACCATGAAGGAATTGTTTACAATGAACGATATATTAGAATAAATAATACATGGATAATATGATAGGAATAAATGATGATAAAATAATTCCATATAAATAATCGCATGACATTAAAAATAATCCATGGATAACCTAACTATTGAAATAATCACACATATATCAATAACTGATTTCATAATGACGGAATGAATAATACTAAACATCTTAAACATACCATCATGGCCCCATGCCAAGACATAATAAATAATTGGTTAAGGTCTATTCCAAAACACCCAACCTATTTTGTCTTATGATACCTACTGATTAATCTAGGGGTGATGTGATTCTTGGTCCTACCCATCACTTAATATGTCCAATTCATTCATCTTATGAATACAGAATACAACTTAATAAACATTCCTTAATAGTAAATACCTATCCATACTAGAATCAGTAATATACAAAATTCAAATACTTTCCCCTATAAAAATGATCATAATTCATCTAGAGAAATATGGTGGATGTTATAATTAGATCATATAATAATTAAATCACAATATTCATCAAATGATATTAAAATATATGAAAATGCTCTTAAAAGATCACTGGAACATTTCTTGAGGAAAATTGTTGTTTTTATTTTGAAATCCCATATCAAAAATCTAACAAATCACAGAATATCAGGGATAACATTTTATTTGAAGAAATACATGGAAAATGTTAAACTAATATTAAAATAAAATAGTACTCATTATATTAGAAAAATTCATTCATTTGACATATGTCAAAAAAAGATTCCATTCTCACCTTCATTAAAAAGTGACTTGTTTGGAAAATGACAAGAAAATTACTATTAAACATTTTTATAGAATGTAAAACATGTGTAAAAATAAATTTAATCAAAAAATTTAGAATATTAAAAACATTATTTAATTATTTTAATTAAAATAGGTAAATTAAAATAAAACAGTTCTAAAAAATAAAAAAACAAAGTCAATTTTCCTTAAAAACATTCTTTTAGAATTTTTTGTACTTATAGAGAAGAAAATGAAAGTAATACTTTTAATTTATAGAAATAACTAGTGTATAAAAACAATTATGGGGTGTAATATATAAATACCATATAATTTTTCAAATGTGAACTTAAACATAAATAATCTTGAATAAGAATGATATGGTGAAAGAAACCCTTACCTTAGGTCCGACATGCTTCGTTTGTAATTTAAACCTCTTTTAAAATAAATTTAAATTTATTATAATCCTATAACTGAACCATATAAAAACTTATAGTATCATATATAATCCCCATATAACATTTTGAAAACTGTTTAATAATAATTTAATTAAAATCACTGTTACTGAGTGTTAAAAGTTTCATTTTTCATATAAGTTTTGGTTCGGTAGTTTCAATATATTCATCTTGGTTATGGTTCCATAATTCTCAAAATTTTAATCATGATATAAATTTAATATATATAAATCATATACATATTTATAATCATCCAAAAAGGAGTACATTAAAAATGAATCACATCGCTTCATGCATGTAGTAATTCACACAAACACATGAGTGACATTATCATTTTCTAAAGAGTTAAAGGGTAAGAAGGTAAATGATATATTATATTTCCAGAATCACAATTATTTCATAAATATCATATATATTAATTATTTACATATTTATAACTATCAAAGTAAAGTGGTGATGACAATCCAATTACACCGCTATGAAGAGATGGTAGGTCATACTTACACACAAGCGATGTTTTTATTTTCTATTGGATAAAAAGAAGATTAATAATGGTTGTGACACCGGAATAAAATAATTTTTGGATATTTAAGATACTTAGGTTACTATAGGATCATTTTTATGGAATATTTTAAGAAGGAATAAGTGGACATAAAATGAAAACACTCAGCTAAAAGTTATACCTCTTCTTTGGAAAATAACCTTCGGCTTACACATTATGACTAATAGGTAGGCCCTTTGATGAGACCAGAACCAATATATAATGCAATTTTTGGTTGGTAATGGATTATTTTAGATATTAGTTATGATATGTGTCTCACGAGTTGTTAATAAGAGAGGATAATTGGTTCTATTTTATAAGTTATGAAAATGACACACTTGTAATCACTTAAAATATTTCTAATAATACAAAGCCATTTTCTTATGAAAGTGGCTCCGAATGTCCATAAATTTTAAGGTGATAAGGTAAGTTAGAAATAAAACCAAAAAATTTGGTTTAATAAATTTTTATTTGTTATCTTGAATCGTTATCCCTTTAGTTTTAAACCTTTTAACCTATTTTACCCTTAACTGAGGTGATAAATATTTACCATGGTTACAATTCATTATGAAAAAAAATAAGATGAAATTTTTTAAAAATAATAATTATTATAAATCCATATATAAAATTTATTTTACATGATTCAACTCTTGTAAGTGGCAGAAATAATTTTTAATATAATTTTGGAAAATGCAATAAAAAAAAGTTTTAAAAAAATGTCTCTTTAGAATAAAAATGATTTTACAAAACAATAATGTGTAATGTTCATACCAATGGAATTTATTGGATTATTTTAAATAAAAGGAGAAATATTTTTATTTAAAACCAAACCAAAACTTAAAGCAACCATGAAAATACTTGATTAAAATAAAGGATCTAAAAACTGTTTTTATTTGAACAAAAAAATTATTTTGATTTCAAAAATGTTAAAAATTTATTTCTAAGTTAATCATTGTATTTTTATCTGAGTGGTATAAAATATTATGTATATATATGGTCTATAATTTTTTTTCATAATCTTTCAGGATATTATTATATCATTATAATATCATAAAGGTGATAGTTTTGTAAAAGTGAAATTTTCACCATTCACTTATAAATAAATCTGTTTATAAAAATATCAAAAATTCACCCTAAGATAATATTGAAATGATGATTTAAAAATGATATTGATGTCCTAAAATTAAATTTCTAAAGATGATATTTCATGTTTTAATAATATTATTGAATAAAGTTATGTGCACTATGCTTTTGATTCTCTGGAAAGAAAAGTTTACTATAATTGAATCTCGAGTGTTACATTCCTCCATACTTAAAAAATATCATCCTCAAAATTTAAATAATATTTCCTCATAAATAGATGTGGTTAGTTATATATCATAAATTCTTTATGTTTACACATCACCGCTTTTATCTTTTTATTTCTCTAAAGTAAATTTACTAGTTGAGTCTTCTGATTACTCAACACATTTTCTCTAGTTTCAAGAATTTGGATAGACTCTTCATAATAAGATAAATCAGTTTCCTATTATATTTATTCATAGGTGAGAAAATGTATTTCATCTAGCATGTGCTTACTCAATAAAGATATATGGAACACATCAATAACTTTTAAAAGTCTATGTTGCATTTCCATATGGTAATCCATAGTTCCAATTCATTCTAAATTTTAAAAATGCCTGATTTACTTTTGACTTAGTTTCCCATTATTTTTTAATCATATAACAACTTTACATGGAGATACCTTTATGAAAACATGATCACCCACTAGAAATTGTACATCCTTCCTTTGATTATCAGCATAATATTTTATTTGATTTGAACTATCTCAATATGGTCTTGAATATTCATTACTTTCACTATTTTATCCTCAACAAGACATAGTCCTATAAGCTTAATTTCACCGAATTCATCTCATCAAGTTAGAGTACAACACCTATTTCATTACAATGTTTTATATGGTTCCATTTGTATACTTGAATGGAAGTTAATATTATACGAAAATTACCCCAATGGTAAATACTTATCCAACATACCTTCAAAGTCAATAGAGGATGACATTAATATGTCATTTAATGTATGAATAGTCCTTTTATACTACCCATTAGTTTGAGAATGATATGAAGTGCTCAAATTTAGATTTGTGCCAATAGACTTCTAAATACTCTTCTAAAATTTTGATGTAAACCATAGATCACAACCCAACATAATTTAAATAGGTATACCATGAAGTCTCAAAAATTCATTAATATAGATATTTTCAAGGTAACCAACTATATATATTCCCTTATAGAAAGAAAATGTGTTGTCTTGGTAAGATGATCAATAATAACCCATTTGGAATAATTAAATCTAGGAGTCTCTAGAAGTCCAGTAAGAAAGTCCATAGTAATATCTTATTATTTCTATATAGGAATAGGTATAAGTTTCATGAATCCTTTGGGATGTTATCTATAAAACATTACATATTAAAAAAACAAGAATCATGATGAATAGTTAGTAATTTCCAATTTCATATTATCCCTTAAAAAATATACTTCAAAATCACAATACATTTTTATGCTTCCAGTGTTTATAGAGTAATTAGAGCTTTAAGCTCTATCTAATAATCCAATCTTCAGCACTGGTATAGATGGATCACTTAACCTCTTTACAAATTTCATTACACCATCTTCATAAAAATGTCTACCTATTTCCCATCACTGACATCTTTAATTTTATTTTGTTAACTCTTATAATCAAGATGGAGACTTTTCAAATAAGGATGGTTTGACATTTTTTTTAGAAAATTATTGATGATTCCCCTTCCCTAATAATCCTCATATCCAACTTTACTATGGAAATTAAAAAATAATAATTTTCAGTCATCCTCTTCATTATAACTCCAATATCATTTATAATCAACGTATCAACTACCTTATTAGTTATCCCAGGGTGGTAGTGTGTTGATAAATCACAATCCTTGAGTAGATCTATGTAGCGACTCGGGTTTTTGGTCCTGTCATACATTGGAATATTTCTGCGAATAATTCCAGAACTAGGCGCGAAGACGGTGTGCGATTTCGAGGCCCAGTGTGCCCGGAATTAATTTTTTAAGAATATTAAGTATTTTTATACTATGCACATGGAGTGGGTGTGAAATCTCCTAAACGGTAGCTCAAAAAGGGAATATGAGGGCACCGTTGCGTCCGGAACGTGCCGTTTACCCTAGGTGAGGTGTAAACTTTGCGGGAGCGGGCCTGCGGTGAGAAACACCACCAGGGGAATTTTCATAAATAAGTAGCAAAGTTAGTGTGTGAGCGTCGCCTCGAATAAATTCTGAACAGAGTCTCGGATGGAAAATCGGAGTCCGCTGCTGTGTTCAGAACATCGCGTTTACCCTAGGGGTGACCTTAATTTTGTTCGCATCGGGCATCGGTAGGGTTGCGGTATCGTTGGTTATGCGATCCCCTACTCAGTGCGTGGTTTCGGTAGGGTTGCAGCATCGTCAGTTCGATCCCCTACATCGCGAGTTGTACCAGATAGGGTTCCGGTATCGTCATGACCATCTTTATATGGACGATGATCCTCCATCTGAGTGTGGAGCTTCTGTCGAGCGCCAGATCGGGTTGTGGCATCCCCCAGCGGATCTTGGGTGTGATCCCCTATTTGTGAGAACTACGTATGCCAGATCGGGTCATGGTATCCCCCAGCGGACCCTGGGAGTGATCCCCTATCTGTGAGCTACGTATACCGGAGTGGGTCTTGGTATCCCCTAGCAGACCCTAGCGGCGATCCCCTATCCGAGGAGTTTGGTGGTTATGTTGTTTCAGCGATGTTTCGTCAGTGATCGTGGAGCATGTTCTCTTGGTTGGGGATAGTTGTCGGTGATGAGGTCGGTACCTCTTGTGGCTTTGTGGTGTGATATGAGTATATCTGGATTGTTCAAGGTGTATGTATGGGCATAAACCTGAGCTGAGTTGAGCTGACTAGATGTGTTTAGCCGAGGATGGTCATGAGATGGAGTTTCTCTCTCGTCTGGGATCCCTCTGGCTGGGTTGAGCGGACTGTTGCCTTTTAGTTGCTCCCTTGGGTTTGGGGTTTTGGGGTGCCTACTGAGTATGTTTATACTCACCCCTGCACGGGCTTTGCTCGCACATGTTTGTGTCTTGTGCAGACCACAGGCCTTTTGACGGAGTCCCAGGAGGACCCGGAGCAGGCGGAGCTTAGTGAGCGAGTTGACCGGGGTGCCTACCAGAGCTGTGCCGAGGGATCTTTCTGGCGGGTGTTTATGGCAGCATTCCCCTTCTTCAAAGTAGGTTGGACGTGCTTTGTAGTTTTTTTTGGTGGGCCCTGTTTTGCCCTTTGTACTTTTGCTGTTTCACTCTGGTTTGGGATAGATTTTATGCATGCATTTACTTTTCAGTTTCTATATCTCTGCACTATTGCATGGAGGTGTTTGTGGGCGCGTGTGTACAGGTACCTTAGGCTAATGCCTCCCATGTGTGTGATAGCCTACTCGGCACTGGTCGCCAGCCCCTGGACTATTGGAGGTGGGCTTGGGGAGTCACGGCTCGAGCCCCGTTGGGTCGGGTCGTGACATAGTGGTATCATAGGAGGTTCCACCTTTGGGATCTCAGAGCATAGCTGGTCTAGATGTGAGTTTGGTTTGGGTTGCATAGCGGTAGTGTTAGGATGTTTCGAGTTCGGCTTTCAGGCCAGGGACTCCAGTGTTGGTGCGGCGACTGACATATACATACACTAGGACTCTGATAACCTGTCTTTTGACTCGGGACATTCGTACACTAGTCGCATGGACATAACGGTACATGCATCATATAGTACTGGGTTTTTGGGTATTTCCTTGCACTTCTTGAGTCCGCTCTCCAGATATACTTTTTGATTGTGGTGCGTCTTGAATGTTTTTCAGGATGCCGCCACGATGACAGCCAGCGAGGGTTCCGCAACAGGATTGTGCTGACGACCCGCCCCGTGTAGAGGCTGTGGAGTAGGGCGCAGGTTCTGAGGTTGCACCTCCAGGTGGTCTGCCAGTTGAGCCGCCACCTGTCGAGCAGCTGGTTGTGCCGGCAGTGCAGGACGAGGTTGCACGCAGGCTGAGTGCACTACACGAGTTCCAGAGGCAGCGACCTCTGAGGTTCCGGGGTGATCCAGACCCCCAGGCAGCTGATGACTGGCTTGAGGCAGTCACCCGAGTTTTCCGCCTAGTGAGGACACCTTCAGATCAGATGGTGGTCCTAGCGGCGAGCCTTCTGCATGGCTCTGCCGGGCGATGGTGGAGTTTGGTGACACAGTCCCATGAAGAGGAGATGCTCACGTGGGCAGAGTTTGACCGGCTCTTCAAGGAGGAGTTCTATCCAGTGACGCTGAGGTCAGTGCGGATCCAGGAGCTTCTGCAGCTTCGACAGGAGAGCATGATTGTGTCGGAGTACTCAGCGAGGTTTACAGACCTGTCGCGCTACTCCCTGGATATGGTTCGTGACCCGTCCTTTAGGGCTCAGACCATCGAGTATGGATTACGCAGGGACATCTGAGCAGGTGTAGTTTCCATGTGCCTGCCCACCTATGCTAGAGTGCTGAAGCGAGCGTTGGTGGTGGAGAGTTTTTTGGCTGAGAAGATTCCCCCTGTTAGTGCTGGGCACTCAACAGCTGAGACTTCGTCTGTCGGATCGACATCTGGTATCCGATGACAGACTCAGGGGTCAGGACGTGGTCGACGTTTCAGGAGGCGACCCCAGGAAGGAGGATCTGAGGCTCATGGCTCGCATGCCAGATTTGGTCAGCCGCAGGAGAGGCGGTGTTACGTTTGCGACGGTCGGGGACATCTTGATAGATATTGTCTGAACCGACGTGCTGCTGAGAGAGATCCGGTCGATGGACCGCCTTGGCAGAGGCAGCGTCTCAAGCAAGGAGGTCCGCAGGGCAGCGGAGCTGGTGCAGCAGGAGGAGGTGGTAGGCGGTATCAGTTTCCACCGCCCCACCCCCAGGTGGTCCACGCCAAGCTCAGGGAGCTGGTGGCCAAGGGCGAGGACAACTGCATGCCCTGGAGGCAGTCGACCCAGAGGCACCGTGGATGGATATAGGTACGCCTTGTGTCTTTTCTACTTACTGTAGTAGTTTGATAGACACTGTTTAGCGGTACTCTTTCTTTTTTTTACTTGCTCGAGTTTTGTTCAGGGTGTTGGTAAGACCCTGTGTGGGAGTTGTTCTGCATGCTTCGAATGCGTGAGGAAGAGGGATCCTTCCCCCACCGAGACGCGTTTTTGTGACGCGATTAAAACCATGCGGGCGAGTCAGTGCCGCCCAAAGTGGATAGTATTGAGGTGTGGTGGATGAGTCCCTCTAACTTATGCGTTCAAGCATGGGTGTTGGTTGGTGAGCTCGCTGGTGTGTGAGACCCAGTTGAGAGTCCAGTCGCTTTCCTTGTGCTTAGGGCTTTTCGGGGATGAAAATTTCTAAGGGGGGAGGATGTAGCGACTCAGGTTTTTGGTCCTGTCAGACTTTGGAATATTTCTGCGAATAATTCCAGAGCTATGTGCAAAGACAGCGTGCGATTCCGAGGCCCGGTGTGCCTGAAATTAATTTTATAAGAATATTAAGTATTTTTATACTATGCACGTGGCGTGGGTGCGATATCTCCTAAAAGGTAGCTCGGAATGGGAATCTGAGGGCACAGTTGCATCAGGAATGTGCCGTTTACCCTAGTCGAGGTGTAAACTTTGCGGGCGCGGGCCTGCGGTGAGAAACGCCACCAGGGGAGTTTTCGTAAATAAGTAGCGAAGTTAGTGTGCGAGCGTCGGCTCGAATAACTTCTGAACGGAGTCTCGGATGGAAAATCTGAGTCCACCGTTGCGTTCAGAATGACGCGTTTACCCTAAGGGTGACCTTACTTTTGTTCGCATCAGGCGTCGGGTCCGAAGCGGGTTTGGCGCCGGCGGGCGGCTGATATAAATATCAACGCCCCCCCTATCGTTCCTCTCGACTTTCTTCGCCGTTTCTCGCCGGCACTCCGCCGAATCGATCAAACGAAGCACCCACGAGCTCGGAATTCGACGGCGGATGTTCCAGGAGTGCGCAACGGATGCTCTGGAGCGCGGATCTAAGACAGAACGTCGGCGTTTCACCCGCGAGGTAGGCGGTTTGAGTTTTACAATCCCGGATCCAATTTTTGTGTTGTTTTCCTTCAAATTTTTTTAAGGGTTGTATAGTTTGGGTCCCGAGCTTTCCAAAACATGTTTCGGATCTGAATTTGGAGCACCGGGGTGCTCCCGGTGGCTCCCAGAAGTTTTCCGGCGAAAACCCGGTTTTCCGGCGACAAAGGGCAGCGGCCATGGCGGAATCCGGAAACGGCGCGGCGGCGTAGTGGCGGTTTCCGGTGGCGGCGGCGGCGGCTCGGTGGAATCCGGCGGCAGCGCGGTGGTTTCCGGCGAGGCTGGCGGTGGTCCGACCAGGATTTTTCCGGGGGTTCTTTAAACCTCCGTAACTCGCAAACTGTAACTCCGATTTGTGAGCCGTTTGTGGCGATACGCTCTTTGCGTCGAGACAGACCTTTTGAACTCACTTTGAGGGTTTAAGGGTTCAGGATCATGTCCCGATAGTTAGAAACGTCGTATAAAATAATATTATTTTATTATTTTACGACTTCGGGCCGTTGTAACTTCTACCCAGAGCGTCCGATTAACGTGCCGTCAGTGGCGTTGAGACCCTGATGGTATGACGGACTTTTTAAGATTATTTCCGGGTGTTGGGACTCTGAACGGGGTGCGGGCCCCACAAGGCTGGGTTTTTGCGTTTGCGGAGAAACACAACTTTTGCACCAGGAGTCCGATTTTGGCGGATGAATAGTCGATCCTGTCTGTTTTTCCAAGAGGATCGCAATGGTGCGATCCATTCGATGAGTTTTGGAATCCAAGCCTGGGCCCCACCCAAGGTGGGCTTTGGTGAATAGTTCCTTTTTCACCGGGTGTCCGTTTCGGACGAGCGAGTAGTCGATTCCACTTGTTTTTCCGAGGGGATCGTCGTGGTGTGATCCGCTCGATGGGTTTTGAGATCGTTGTGTGGGCCCCACACGAGCTAGCTATGGTGAATAGTGCCTTTTTCACCGGTGCTCCGTTTCAGGCGAGTAAATAGCCTATCCTGCGTGTTTTTCCGCGTGGAACGCGATGGTGGCCTCGGTTTTGGCCTAGAAGGTGCGCAGTGTGGCGTTGTGGCGGGTTTCTCGGGTTAGCGACGTTTGGACTAACAGTGGTTGAGGGTGCTCCCTTGGATCGTTCCTACGAGAGTTCATGTGGCATCACAACCTTCATATGGGTTTGTGATCCTCTCGATGGAATGTTTTAGCTGTTAGAGTTGTGGCATCCCTCCAGTGGGCCCGGAGTGGATCCTCTAGCATCTTTACCCTAGATCGGGTTCTTGGTATAGCTGTGACTGCTTATTCACGGGTGGCGATCCCCTATCTAGTAGGTTAACCCCGTAGGGTTTGTGGCATCATCAGTAATATGATCCCCTATGCGGTGGGTCTTTCCCAGTAGGCTTGTGGCATTGTCAGGTATAGGATCCCCTACTAAGCATGATGTTTATAGTAGGATTGCGGTATCGTTGGTTATACGATCCCCTACTCAGCGCTTGGTGTCGGTAGGGTTGCTGTATCGTTGGTTATGTGATCCCCTACTCAGCGCGTGGTTTCGGTAGGGTTGCGGCATCGTCGGTTCGATCCCCTACATCGCGAGTTGTACCAGATAGGGTTCCAGTATCGTCGTGACCATCTTTATATGGACGATGATCCTCTATCTGAGTGTGGAGCTTCTATCGAGTTCCAGATCGGGTTGTGGCGTCCCCCATCGGATCCTGGGTGTGATCCCCTATCTGTGAGAACTACGTATGCCAGATCGGGTTGTGGTATCCCCCAGCAGACCCTGGGAGTGATCCCCTATCTATGAGCTACGTACACAGAGTGGGTCTTGGTATCCCCTAGTGGACCCTAGCGGTGATCCCCTATCCGAAGATTTTGGTGGTTATGTTGTTTCAGCGATGTTTCGTCAGTGATCGTGGAGCATGTTCTCCTGGTTGGGGACAGTTGCTGGTGACGAGGTCGGTACCTCTTGTGGCTTTGTGGCGTGATCTGAGTATATCTGGATTGTTCAAGGTGTATGTATGGGCATACACCTGAGCTGAGATGAGCTGACATGATTTGTTTAGCCGAGAATGGTCACGAGATGGAGTTTCTCTCTCGTCTGGGTTCCCTCTGGCTGGGTTGAGCAGAATTTTTCCTTTCATTTGCTCCCTTGGGTTTTGGGTTTTTGGGGTGCCTACTGAGTATGTTTATACTCACCCCTGCATGGGCTTTTCCCACACATGTTTGTGTCTTGTGCAGACCACATGCCTTTTGACGGAGTCCCAAGAGGACCCGGAGCAGGCGGAGCTTAGTGAGCGAGTTGACCGGGGTGTCTACCGGAGCTGTGCCGAGGGATCTTTCCGGCGGGTGTTTGTGGCAGCGTTCCCCATCTTCATAGCCGGTTGGACGTGCTTTGTAGTTTTCTTTGGTGGGCCCTATTTTGCCCTTTGTACTTTTTCTGTTGCACTCTGGTTTGGGATAGATTGTATGCATGCATTTACTTTTCAGTTTCTATATCTCTGCACTGTTCCATGGAGGTGTTTGTGGGTACGTGTGTACAGGTACCTTAGAATAATGCCTCCCATGTGTGTGATAGCTTACTCCGCGCTGGTCGCCAGTCCCTGGCCTATTGGAGGTGGGTTTGGGGAGTCGCGGCTCGAGCCCCCGTTGGGTCGGGTCATGACAATCTAGCCATATCATTTTCCTCCAGTTGAGGTATTTTTATTAAAAGATTCATTTTAAACTCTTATGATCCGTATATATCTCACATTTTTGACAATAGTGATAATGATTCCATATCTTCAAGGAAACAATTATAGCTTAGAACTCAAGATCATGGATTAGATAGTTTTTTTCATGGATCTTAAACTATCTTGATGCATAGTTAATAACATTATTATTACGTATAAGGGAAGATTCAGTATTTTCAATACATTTGGGAGGGGAAGGGGGTTTTCCCTCACTGTGGGTTAGAGACAGGTGTATGTGGGGTTAATGTTAGGTGGAAGACTCATGTATATGGAGTATGGAATAAGGGCATAAGGGATGATGTAATTATATAGGCCAAGCAAATGAAATATTGACATCATGGGACAGTTGTCCTAGCAGAAGTGGAAGACTTTGGAAGAGGTGAAAGCATGGTCTAGTTGCCTATGGTAGTAAGAGTGATGTTATAGAATGATGGCCCAGACATAGGCAACAACCTCTATCAGTACTATCAGAATGAACTAGATAGGCTCATGATGGTGGGATAATCTAGATGGATGACATCAGATAGGCTTGAGCAGGTAAGACTAGTTTCTCTGGAGGACTTGGTTCCTTTGGACCTACAAGATATTTTATGGGTTCCCCTAAATGAAGTAAAATGAGGATTTCATTCCTTAATAAAATAGGCTTTCCCCAACCTGTAAAAAAATTAATCTATCCCCTCCTAAGAAATATTTCAGTACTGACTAATTGATCAACCTCCTCTTTAATTCTTTAATACTTCCTTCACACTCATATATCTAAAAGAACATAAACCATTTATATGTCTAGTTGGTTAACATGTTTGTTAATTAGTGTTTTTTTTTTAAAAAACACTGATAGTAAGATTCTAATCCAAGGAAACTATGAACCCAGGTTTTGTTTATCAGTGTAGTACATTCTTTGAATACCTTTGTATTTGATGGATAAATTGGAATTGTATCATAAAGAGACAATACATATAAGATAAGAAAATTATTGAGTCCAAAATTCACACTTTCTAAATTTCCCATATAACTGATTTTCTATAAGAGTGTCAATATTGATTTATAAATGAATCTTATAGTCATCATAACATTGGGAGTATACTAAGATATCTTCAATAAATACCAAAATGAAATTATCAATATATTCCTTGAACACTCTATTCATTAGATACATAAAAACATAGATTGCATTATTCAATTCAAAGGTCATCACTATAAACTCATAATGTACATACCCTATAAATATCTTCCTTCCATCAATATAATTGATAATACCCAGAATGGAGATAAATCTTTGAAAAATATTGATCTCCTTGAAGTTGATTAGAAAATCCATCAATATATGGTATAGATTCTTCCTCTTCATAGTAATGAAATTTATTTCCTTATAACAAACACACAACCTCATACTCAAATCATTATTTTTCACAAACAAAATAGGATCTCCCCAATGAGAAACACTTAGGAATATGATTCCCTTAGCACACAACTCATATAGTAATATATTTTAATCCTCTAGATCTACTGTGTCCATTTTGTTAAGAGTCCTAGATATATTTTTCATTTTAGGGATGATTTCAGTTAAAAAATAAATTTAGTTATTAGTTAGACGTCCAAGTAGTTCTTCATGAAATATATCAATTTATTCTTTCAAAATACATACATCTTCTATCCTAGGGTTAC